>CM035848.1:272469428-275239428 GCA_020510985.1 Pholidichthys leucotaenia | reverse complement strand
GTCCTCCTGTTTCAAGCTGTCATATTGATATTAAGCCTTTGATCTCGTGCCCCTGTTTATTAAAGGGAATGACAGTAAAGACAGCGATTGGTTTATTTCATGGTTATTTCACAGACGGGCAGCGTGGTGGCGGAGTGGTTAGCACTGCGGCAACACAGCAACTCACCCTTGGCCGGGGGATCCTGGGTTTGATCCCAGCCCCCGACCAACAGTGATCTGTGTGGAGTTTGCATGTTCTCCCTGTGTCTGCGTGGGTTTACTCTGGGATTTCTCTGGTTTCCTCCCACATGCCAAAAACATGCAAGTTAGGTTAATTGGCATCAACTGGGGATTCTAAATTGTCCTTAGGTGTGAGAGTGAATGGTTGTCTGTCTCTCTGTGTTGGCCCTGCGATGGACTGGCGATCTGTCCAGGGTGTACCCTGCCTCTCGCCCAAAGATGCTGGGATAGGCTCCAGCACCCCCTGCAACCCAAAAAGGATTAAGCAGAAGAAGATGGATGGATGGATATTTCACAAACACACCTCTGAATAATTAGGAGCAGAAGGACAGCCTCTTTGCACTTTTGAGCCTGGTGTAAAATTAGTTTTTGCTTTGCTGTCATAAGTTAAATGAACTTGAAAATTCCCATAAATGCACCCTGCACCTGAGACAACTTATTATAGACTGCATCCTTGTAATATGGCCCTTAATGTTTACGAGCCACATTCAAAGAGTCAGAGTCAAAAATGCTGAAGTCCCAAGTCAAGTCTGAAGTCACGTTTTTAGCGACTGAGTCCTTGACTCAAGTCCCCATCTCTGCTATGGACTGTTGATTAATGAACAAGGCGGGACCACGGATGTCTAGTGGGTAGTCTGGTGACTAGATTTACATTTAGTTTGAAAAATTATGATCATGTCACTAGCTAAACTAGCGGGGAACTTTCAGTGTTCCAGACTAGCCTGGAGGCAGGTCTGTTAAGTAATGACATGATAGCATCATGGAAGAAAACAGCAAATCTAAACAAGACATTTAAGGCAGAATTGTAGTCATAAGTTTTTGTGGAAGAGGAGAATTCCTGTGCAAAGGGACTGTGGGCTGTTTGACTTTGCAGACCGTAATGTGTCAATCCTACATAACTTTCTAAGTTAACTGATAAATAAAGCACAATGGGGCTGTTTAAGTTGTTTATTGACCATGTGTCTTTGTATGTTAATCATGATTGTGAAAAAGTTCAACCATGATGCTAGTCTAAGGTTATGTCATTCAGCCTTACACCGTGTTCAAGTTTGCATCCTGTTAGTCTGGTATCATATTAATCTACAATGGATGACTATTTATACTAATTAGAACAGGGTAAGTTTTAAAATGGTTTATTTCTGGAACCTACTCTTACTGATAGCCCATAGTTAGTTACATGGAAAGATAAAGGGAGCCTGTATTTGAATTGAGGACTTGCATTATAGATTTAAAAATGTTGGTTTATACTGTACTTGCGTCTAAGGATAAGCCAGCTTTAATGTCCAAAAGCTTTTAACTGTGTGACCTCCCTGGACGATACATTTGCATATAAAAGAGCACTATGGTAGGGCACCTATCCAAGCTTCACAGACAGATGTGCAGCTATTAGGAAAAAACCTCATTGTCTTGTTCTCTAGAGGAGGTTGTACTAAAGATGAACTTGATGCACTCATATAATAGACTAGGCTTTATTGTCATTGTACAGTACTACAGTACAACGAAATGTTTGGCTCAGCAAATAATGTCAGACGGCCAATTTAATGCTTCAGCCCTGTGATTGTTAGGAAGCTGGTTCAAGGCCAGTTTTAGGACATTGGTAAATAGCCAAGATATGATGCAAGCACCCCCTTGTTGTTAAACGGAGGTGAGTGCCTGTACAGGATAAACACCAGTGGAGGGCAGATATGTCATCGAGGTCACGGCAGAAATCTGCACCTTTGGGTAAATTAATCCCACAGCAGCTTGAACTTGTAATTGCACCTATGCTCAGTTCACTGTGTCATATTCTGGTTTGTCAGGAAAATATCCTGTGGAGCAATTAAACACAAACAAAATTAAGCACAAACAAGCTTTATAAACAGTGAGTAAAATCTGCATTTTTAAAAGGTCACCCTGAACAACTTAATGCAACTTCTCCCAATTTCTTTGCTGCCTCCAGGCTGTCTATCTCAGCTGTTGTGATGTCCTACCTGCAGAACCCACAGCCAATGTCACCGCCATGGTAACAAAGAGCGACTGTCAGAGGAGAGCAAAAGTGAACTGTGGGTGATAAAACATGTGATGGATCCCCCCCACTTGGCGTCTGTGAGGGTAAACCAAGACAGAAAGGAAAGTAATGCAATAGAAAGAAAAAACATGACCAGGAGAGGTGGACAGTCGAGAGAACATTACGTCAAGATGGAGAGAGAGACTTGTCCTAGTTTGTTCTCATATTTCTGTATTTAACCTTTTCTAAGTCTTTGTTTGATTGAACTGCTGCATCTTGTCATGAATAAAGTTGTACAGAGGGAACTGAAGACACTTGTCTGTCATGGGAAGAAATGCATTTCATCTGTGGTCATCAGTTTTACAGCTAGAAGAAACGGTTGTTTGAATTTTCATTTCTTTATAAATTGAACTTAAATCATCATCTGATTTTATTCTCTTTATTTTATTCTCTCCCACAGAGAATTTGTAGAAATATAAGGGGGAAAAAAAACTCGGAAAATACAAATTCACAATACAAATTGCAAATTATTTGTTGAAGTAACCAATCCAGTAGTACTCTCGCAATGCATTAATGCTTTTCATGCAGGTAATCTATTGGATTCTTTCTAAAACATCACTAATCTTCTTGAGACACTGGTAGGCCACCTTGATCTTTGTGTTGAGCATCACCAACTTTCTCTTTACATTGTCTTGATAATTTCCTTTAGAATTTGCTTTAAAGCTCAAAATTCTTCACTTTATCAATAATGGGGTGTTGGCAGCAATGCAGCCCAAACACATGATAGTTCCCTCACCATGTTTGGTGCTGGTGTTGTCTGTTTTCCTTTCTCCAAACAGAGAACTTATTTTAACCTGGTAAAGGTACTTTTTTTGTCCTTACAGTATTTATATCCATCTGGTGGTGGTGCATTTAATGTAATACAGGGGAGGTCACTTTGTAATCAAGTTACCCATTGTTATCCAGACCACACCTTCACAACACTGCAATGTTTGAATTAGCACAGTAAAGTCACAACAGTCATCTTGAAGCACTTTAAATCATGACTATCTTTGAATTAAAGCTAAAATGTTTCTCACATAAACTCTCGGTTTTGCTGTCAATTAGCTTGACATGTTCACCTGGCCTCTCCACTGTTAGAAAGTTGCCATGTACAACTACCCTGTGTGTGCATGCACATGCTGATGACTTAGTGGGTTATAACCCCCCCCCCCCATCCCCCACCAACAGGCCTTACTGAGTGGGTGCTGGAGCTGCACACATGTTTAGGAAACTCCACTGGATTTTCTTCTGATTTTGCTCTGGCTCTACTTGCTAGCAGCCTTGCTTTTTAAGTACTTAAACAGTGACCTTTCCTGTATTATTTTTTGCATTCTTTTTCCTCCCATTACCATAATGGAGCATTTTCTCAATTATTATCAGTGTGGGGAATATTACATTTGGCCTAGTCAGCAGTTATTGTCAGCACTGATCAATGATCTGCATAATTTGGATATTAAACACCTGATGCACTTCACTGAATTTGCATCTGAAGTTTGGTGGGTGACTGACTGGAGGCAATTTTTAATTGGATCTAATCTCAAAATTCTCCTGCTTCATTCATTCCAATGAGAGCAGAGTGAATGGAGACTGCTGGGACATGAGCATCAGTCACCATTTAGCACTAGAGGGCACACTAGCATTACAAATCTTTGCACCACCAATGAAAAGTACAAATGTTTCAGGTCAGCGTTTTCAAATGGGTAATCAGTTTATTGTTGACTAAGACTGGCAGTAAAATGTACTAAAGCCCTTAAATTTATTCCTGTAATGTAGATGACAGCCTGAGATGCCACCTCTAGAAAAAGTTCTAGCTATTGTGATAAGAATTTCAGACTTGGTCAATGGTTTTCTTCTGTTTTGCTTCACTTATTTCAGTGAAGGTAAGTGCATTGTGCTTGCTTCTGCTTTGTTGAGCAGTGATTTGCTTGACATTGGCAGTCTTCAATGGGAAGAGAGCACACCACTTCTAGTGATGATTTCGCTTTCAGAAGGAAAAGTAGGGGAGACCGGGGCATGTTGTCACACTTTTCACTTTTACATTGGGCATAATACATTAGTGGCATAAATGTGAAACCACATGAAAGAGGAGTCTTAGGTGCATGTTATGCTTTCATCACATCTTTTCAGTACAGAGCTATAGACGGTTAAATACAGTGAATGTACTTGTGACAACTTGCCCCATAAATGGGTAAGTTGTCCTATCATCAGTAACAACAACAAAAAAAACCCCAGCTACTTAACTCAGTATTTTTTTTTATTATTATTTTAGCTTACATTTATTGCAAATTATAAACCAAATTCAACACCAGTAACTAGCCCTAGGGAACAAAGATCGATTCAGTGATGGATCGCGATACTTGGCACTGGTGACAGTGCACTGATCCATAACCGCAGAGATCGATCTTGTTTAAAAAAAAAAAAAAAAAAATGCACACACATATACTTTGGGGTTATCAGTTAATCAATGGCATTTTCAGTCCACGGTGGCGGAGTGGTTAGCACTGCGGCAGCACAGCAACTCACCCTTGGCCAGGGGATCCTGGGTTTGATCCCATCCCCTGACCAACAGTGATCTGTGTGGAGTTTGTATGCTCTCTGCGTGGGTTTACTCCGGGATTTCTCCGGTTTCCTCCCACATGCCAAAAACATGCAAGTTGGGTTAACTGGCATCAAACTGGGGATTCTAAATTGTCCTTAGGTATGACTGTGAGAGTGAATGGTTGTCTCTCTGTGTTGGCCCTGCTATGGACTGGCGATCTGTCCAGGGTGTACCCTGCCTCTCGCCCAAAGATGCTGGGATAGGCTCCAGCCCCCCCGCGACCCAAAAAGGATTAAGCAGAAGAAGATGGATGGATAGATGGTACAACGCAAACACCCAGTCAAGTGAAGTCATAGCTTGTGGAGGCTTGCACCCAGCTTTGAAAGTTAGGAAGCAGTTAGCTCAAATGTCAGGCCTCTTTTGGATTTTATAACAGGGATGGAAGGTAAGACCTCGACATGACCCACAACCTGCAAAAAGTGCTGCACAAAAAAAGAAAAAACACTCAGAACACGGTGGGCCCCACACGTCTCAGAGCAGCATTAGCAACGGCTAAGCTAGAGAGACACCGGCATGGAGCTTTTTCTCCGATTGCCAAGTAAAGTTGGTTTATGAAGCGCTTTTCAGAGACATGTAGTCGCAAAGCACTGTACAATAAAGTGGAATACAAGGAAGTTGATGGATAAAAATACTAAAACAAGATTAAAATAAAAAAAATATCAGAATTATCATTAAAAAGCTGTTGAAATGCAATGGAAGTCCTTGTTAAACAAAAAAGTTTTCAGTTGCTTTTTAAAAGAGTCCACAGATATATCTGCAGTGGGAGTCTATTCCAAGCAGCACCGTCCACCACCCTCCCTATATGCAGAGACGTGTCTCCGTGGAAAATGAAGCCCCAAGAATAAAAGAGACATGTCAACAGTTTTGCTTTGGGACATGATTTGAGGTTGAATAAGGTGAAAAAAATTGAAATGTACAGAATCGTGATATTTGTGATTATCGTTGAATCATGATAGGATTGAATCATGACCCAAGTATCGCAATTTGAATCGAACCGCAAGGTCCCTTGTGATTCCCACTCCTACTAAACACCAAGCAACCATCAGGAAATGAAAACTTTATCATGTCACAGTCATCACACTCATCCTCAGATCTACAGTTCTATTGAATATAAACTGCTTGCCCTGAGCTACAGGCATCATGGTGTGACGTTTGCGGGATTCACACAAAGAAAGAGGAGCAAGATGGTTGTGACGAACAGGCTTTATTTACACACCACCAACCCCAACTACTCCTGAGCACAGAGAGGAGGGGAGGTCATTCTCCCAGACCTCCGTTTCAATCATGGTTACACACACATGATACATCTTGCCCTAATCCTGCTAAACACTGCTGGGTCATTATAACACAGTTATAATGACACAGCAGTATAATAACTCAGTAATAACACATTTAATACACACACACAGTAACGTTTCAAACTGGCAAAGCATGCTGGGAAATCCCTGCCCCCCTTAACATGGCCCCGACGTTACACTCCCCTCCCCTGGACTGGTTTCTGTCCCCAGAAAATTCAAAGTCCACTTTCAGAAATCCAATGCGAGTCAGCCCGGTGCCGGGGCGGCACGCACGGGCCATCCAGTGTCCATCTGAGTCTCTGTCGGAGTATCTGGTTGGGGTAGGGTTCCGGTTTGGCCACCAGCGGGCGGATGGACACATCTGACAGCCTCTGTAGGACCACGCACAGTCCCTTCCCTGGCAGCGGGAGTCCCAAGCCCGCTCCGGCCGACTCCCACCGCTGCCAGGTCTCCCAGGCGGTCGCTGGCCCGCGTCCATGCGTCCAGCCCTTGCCGCGCCTGGAAAAATGGTCGGATCTTTGTCCTGCTCGCTCCGCTGCGTCGCTGCTGCGCCGAGGGCCTCTGTGACGTCACCGAAAGGGCATCTGCGGGTGGCAGTAGGACTACGCACAGTTCCTCCCCTGGCAGCGGAAGTCATGACTCCCACCGCTGTCAGGACCTCCCAGGCGGCCGCTGGCCCGCGTCCTGGCGTCCAGCCCCTGCCGAGCCCGGGAAAAGACCGGATCTGTCCTGCTTGCTCCACTGCTGCTGCGCTCCAAAGGCCTCTGTGATGTCACCGCTGGGGGAAGCATCTGCAGGAGGCGGCCTTTTTCCCCGTCCATGCCACCTCACTCTAATTTAACGTCGGCGAGGGGCCAGTTTGTCGTGCGCTGCGTGCGGGGCAGTACCGTGCGATGTACCCTGGCTCTGCGCAGCGGAAGCCCCACTTCCTCGCGTCGCCGCCGCTGTCTCCTTCGTGCACGCGCTGCCGTAGCTCCTCCTCCCACTCACTCTCAGCACGGCGGTTTCCTCAGATGAGCAGTCGTTCAGCGCGGCAGCCAACTCGACCTGGGCCAGGTGGTCATCCAACAGGTTCTCGACGTTGTAGCGGGGAATCTTGGCCCGCTGCCGGATGGATGGGACGGTCATCTCCCGGTCGATCACCGCTCCTAATTGCTCTGGAATCGCCAGCCCGTCCTGCCCCGAAAAGGGCGGGAAACGGGGCTGGTTTGCTCTGCTCGGTCCGTCGGGTCCGCTGCTCCGTCCATCGCGGCGAGCCTCTCCGGGGGCCGGCGTCTCAGCTCTACGCTCCGTTCCCAGCCAAGCGATGAACCGCTCCGGCTGCTGGACCTCCGCCTGTATCCTCATCTTGCTCCATCCCCACTCCTGACACCACTGTGACATTACCGAGATTCACAAAGAAAGAGGAGCAAGATGGTTGTGACGAACAGGCTTTATTTACACACCACCAACCCCAACTACTCCTGAGCACAGAGAGGAGGGGAGGTCATTCTCCCAGACCTCTGTTTCAATCATGGTTACATACACATGATACATCTTGCCCTAATCCTGCTAAACACTGCTGGGTCATTATAACACAGTTATAATATAATGACACAGCAGTATAATAACTCAGTAATAACACATTTAATACATACACACAGTAACGTTTCAAACTGGCAAAGCATGCTGGGAAATCCCTGCCCCCCTTAACATGGCCCCGACGTTACACTGGTATTGCACATTTTCTTTGGGGAATATTCCATCTTCCTCACTTCCTTCTTTCAAAATATCACAATTTCAGTAATTAAGTGCTTTCTATATACAGTATATCATCTTACTCCAGTGCATATACATTGGGTGAAGTTGTCACATGTACAGTATGTGCATGACAACTTGCCCCAAATTAACGTGAACTTTTATGCGCTACAATATCTAACTAACTAACTAACTAACCTGCACTTATATAGCGCTTTTCTAGTCACAAAGACCACTCAAAGCGCTTTCATTAATACTAACCCTCTATTCTAAGGGCCTATAGGAAACAGATATCTAGGGACAATTTAGAACAGCCAATTAACCTAACATGCATGTTTTTGGCATGTGGGAGGAAACCGGAGAAATCCCGGAGTAAACCCACGCAACACGGGGAGAACATGCAAACTCCACACAGATCACTGTTGGTCGGGGGCTGGGAATCAAACCCACGATCCCACGATCCCCACAATCCCCTGGCCAAGGGTAAACTGTGCTGCCGCAGTGCTAACCACTGCGCCACCGTGCAGCTATCTCACAAAAGTGAGTACACCCCTCATATTTTTCTAAATATTTTATATCTTTTTATGGGAGAACACTGAAGATATGACACTTTGACACAATGTAAAGTAGTCAGTGTACAGCTTGTATAACAGTGTAAATTTGCTGTCCCCACAAAATAACTCTACACAGTGTTTAATGTCTAAACCGCTGGCAACAAAAGTGAGTACACCCCTAAGTGAAAATGTCCAAATGGTGCCCAATTAGCAATTTTCCCTCCCTGGTGTCATGTGACTCAGTGTTACAAGGTCTCAGGTGTGAATGGAGAGCAGGTGTGTTAAATTTGGTATTATCACTCTCACACTCTCTCATACTGGTCACTGGAAGTTCAACATGGCACCTCATGGCAAAGAACTCTCTGAGGATCTGAAAAAAAGAATTGTTGCTCTACATAAAGATGGCCTAGGGTATAAGAAGATTGCCAACACCCTGAAATTGAGCTGCAGCATGGTGGCCAAGACTATACAGCGGTTTAACAGGACAGGTTTCGCTCAAAACAGGCCACGCCATGATCGACCAAAGAAGATGAGTGGACGTGCTCAGCGTCATATCCAGAGGTTGTCTTTTGAAAAGAGATGTATGAGTGCTGCTAGCATTGCTACAGAGGTTAAAGGGGTGAGGGGGTCAGCCTGCCAGTGCTCAGACCATACGCCGTACACTGCATCAAATTGGTCTGCATGGCTGTCGTCCCAGAAGGAAGACCCTTTTAAAGATGATACATAAGAAAGCCCACAAACAGTTTGCTGAAGACAAGCAGACTAAGGACATGGATTACTGGAACCATGTCCTGTGGTCTGATGAGACCAAGATAAACTTATTTGTTTCAGATGGTGTCAAGCGTGTGTGGCGGAGACCAGGTGAGGAGTACAAAGACAAGTGTGTCTTACCTACAGTCAAGCATGGTGGTGGGAGTGTCATGGTTTGGGGCTGCATGAGTGCTGCCGGCACTGGAGAGCTACAGTTCATTGAGGGAACCACAAACACCAACATGTACTGTGACGTACTGAAGCAGAGCATGATCGGAAACTGGGCCACAGGGCAGTATTCCAACATAACCACCCCAAACACACCTCCAAGACGACCACTGCCTTGCTAAAGAAACTAAGCGTAAAGGTGATGGACTGGCCAAGTATGTCTCCAGACCTAAACCCTATTGAGCATCTGTGGTGCATCCTCAAACGAAAGGTGGAGGAGCGCAAAGTCTCTAACATCCACCAGCTCCGTGATGTCGTCATGGAGGAGTGGAAGAGGATTCTAGTGGCAACCTGTGAAGCTCTAGTGAGCTCCATGCCCAAGAGAGTTAAGGCAGTGCAGGAAAAAAATCGTGGCCACACAAAATATTGACACTTTGGGCACAATTTGGACATTTTCACTACGGATGTACTCACTTTTGTTGCCAGTGGTTTAAACATTAATGGCTGTGTGTTGAGTTATTTTGAGGGGACAGCAAACATACAGTTATACAAGCTGTACACTGACTACTTTACATTGTACAAAAGTGTCATATCTTCAGTGTTGTCCCATGAAAAGATAAAATAAAATATTTACAATCCAGGACTTCATGGACTGGTGCCATCGGACCTTCCTCCAGATCAATGCAAGGAAAACTAAGGAGCTGGTGGTGGACTGCCGCAGGCAAGGACAACCCCTCACCGCACCAGTAAACATACAGGGAACAGACATTGAGATGGTGACATCCTACAAGTACCTGGGTGTTCATCTGAACAATAAACTAGACTGGTCACACAATACTGACGCACTCTACAAGAAGGGACAGCGCAGGCTGTTCCTACTGAGGAGGCTCAGGTCTTTTGGTGTACGAGGGGCACTGCTGAAGACATTCTATGACACGGTGGTGGCATCAGCCATCACTTTTGGAGTGGTCTGCTGGGACAGTGGCATTACAGCAGCCAATAGGAAGAGACTGAACAAACTGATCAAGAAAGCTAGTTCTGTCCTGGGGCAACGCCTTGACCCAGTGGAGGAGATAGGAGAGAGAAGGATGGTGGCTAAACTGTCATCTCTGCTGGAGTCCGAGTCCCACCCTATGCAGGACATACTGAACGTACTGAGAAGCTCATTTAGCAGCAGACTACATCATCCTAGGTGCGCAACCGAGAGGTTTTGCAGGTCCTTCCTACCTACGGCTGTCAGACTGTATAACCTAAGCAGGGCTGCTCGCAGAGATAGCAAAAAAACGTGACGACCTAATAGTATTGAATGTAAAAGACGCAATAGACTTACACAAATGGTCCCCTCCAGTATACAACTAGGACAATATCAGTCGCTACGGAGGGTGACAATACGTATGGGTACATATTCATACTATGTAGGATAACTAAGTAGACGGTTATGCTGTTTATTCCATCTAGCTGTCAATGCTCCGCACTGTGTGTATATATTTATACTATATTTATGTGTACGTATGTATATTCATTGCTGTTATTTTTCTTATTGTAGGAGCTTGGGTGAGTCGGCAGACAGCGTCCCAGTCGGGATGCAGAGAATAAAGAAGGTGGACAATAGCAAGGAGATCATGGGGAGTTTGGCAGGAAGAAGGAGCTGTGGGGGGTCAAGGGTGAATGTATTATGATGTGAAATGTCATGCTATGTGATGTGAAGTGTCGTGGAGATGTGAGACGAGCTGTGGATATAAAAGGAGAAGCTGTGCTTAGCTGTTCATGCTTTTTGTGTATGACTGATGGGAGAGTGTAATAAACTTCATCTTCTCGTAACCTTGCCTCCTCATTTCACACTCTCCACACTGGTGACCCTGGACGTATGATGGAACATGAGGCAGGAACCCTGGAGTCGGCCCAGACGGGAACCCCCAGCAACGCGTGCGCTGTTTCAGTCAAGTTACCGGATTTTTCTGACATTTAAGATTGGCTTCAGGTGTGCTGGCAATGGGGTAGGTGTGTGCGTTGCTGGCTCCTGCTATATTTTTTTTCGGTCTTACTTTTTAAACCCTACTTTGCTGTAAGCTGTCAACGTTTTGGACGTTTAATATGTGCAGAATCTGTTTTAAGTTGAGAAATATGTCCAAAACAAGAAAGCAGACTGAAAAGGAGGCAGCAGTGAACGACGCTAACACCAGCTTAGCTGAGGATGCTAATATAAGCCTTAACCCTGCGCTTGTTGCCTTGCTTGAGCAACACAGAATGTCCATAGCTGCTGACTTTAAAGCTTCATTTGATCTTATTAATGGCAAGCTGGACAAGATTCAAGCAGATGTGGATAACCAGGAGCAACGCATTGGCGACCTTGAAAGCAACGCAGAGGACGTCAGCCAGCGCCTAGCGGCGCTTGAAGCTACGTGTGAGTCAATACAGGAGGCGAACAAGCTTTTGAAAAACAAACTTTCTGACCTAGAGGGAAGAAGCAGGAAGCTGAATATTCGTCTGGTGGGTCTGCCGGAGTCCTTTGTTGTGGGTCCACGGCCATCTGAATTTTTTTCTCGGCTGTTGGTGGACGTCTTTGGCACACAAACTTTGCCATCTCCCCCAGAGCTGGATAGAGCCCACCGCAGCCTCACGCTCAAGCTGGGTCTGAACGGGAAGCCGCGCGCTGTCATTATTTATTTCCACCGGTTTCGGACCAAAGACTTGGTGATGAGAGAAGCGCGGAGACGCCGTGGGACTTTGGAATATCGTGGACATAAACTTCAGTTCTACGAGGATTATAACGCCGACGTTCAGAAGCAACGAGCCGAATATAAGGAGGTTATGTCCGAGTTGTACAAGAGAGGTTTTCGTCCTTATCTTCTCTTCCCCGCCAGGCTCCGGATAACTCTTCCAGACGGCAAAAACCAGTGGCTGGCATCCGTCTTGGAGGCCACCCGCTTCATGCAAACCATGGAGAGAAATCAGCGATTTCCGCCCTGAACTGGACATTCCTGGGTTGACCAACTACTACACTGGACTACTTGATTACTACTTCATTAAAGCTGCACTGACTGGACATTGATGCATTTTTAGATGTTCAAAAACAAGGTAAAATTGGCTCCCTATACGTTGTTGTTTACTTATTTTTTTTTTTTTTAGGGTAAAATGTTCATACTATGCAGGATTGAAGCCAGTTGTATGGGAGTATTTTGTTAGGATGAGAATAGAGCAGGAGATGGAGCGGTTGCTGTTCTTTGCAACCGGCTGGAGTGTTGTTATAGGTTTGGTTGTTGAATTTTTTTTTTTTGTTATTGATTTATTAACACCCCCTCACCCCCTTACCTTTTTTTTTTTTTTTTTACCCGTACCTCACCCCATTCTTTTTTGGGCTACACAACACAATATATAAATTTTACTCTTTGAATGAATAGTAATCTTACTTTGGTAAGCTGGAATGTGAAGGGGTTGAACCATCCAATTAAACGAAAGAGAGTCATGTCACGTCTAAAGCAATTTAAGCCTGGGGTACTGTTTTTGCAGGAAACCCATTTGCAGGATTCCGACCACTTGCGCTTGTCAAAATGTTGGTCAGGACAATTTTTTCATTCAAATTTTAAAGCTAAGGCCAGGGGTGCTGCTATTCTTATTGATCAAAATATCCCATTTATTCCCTCTAATGTTGTATTAGATAAAAATGGACAATTTGTAATAGTATCAGGTAGACTTGGCAATAAACATGTCACCTTGGCTAATCTGTATGCGCCGAATTTTGATGATGTACACTTTTTTCGCAACCTTTTTTCGCAGCTTCTAGATTTAAATACTCATTCTCTAATTCTTGGGGGTGACTTTAATTTGTATATGGATCCGATCTTAGACCGTTCATCCTCAAAACCTGCTAGTCTTAATAAATCTGCAACTTATGTTAAGTCTTTTCTTGAGGAATATAGTCTTACAGACCCTTGGCGTTTTTTACCCTAACGGCAGGGACTATTCTTTTTTCTCTCACGTACACCATACTTATACCAGAATAGATTATTTTTTTGTTGACAGTTTATTAATTAATAACCTTAGCTCTTGCAGTTATGATAGCATCTCGGTTTCTGATCATGCCCCTTTTGTACTTAAAATGATCCTCCATGGATGTGACTCCATGAGAAAGCATTGGAGACTGGATCCATTATTACTTACAGATGAAAAATTGGTTGCGAATATTTCTTCTAAAATTAATTTTTTTTTGAAAGAAAATAAAACTCCTGGTATGCCAAACAAAACGATATGGGAGGCCATGAAGGCATTTCTTAGGTGGGAATTTATCTCATTGGCAGCATTTAAAAGACGATCTGCAATACAGGAACAGAAGGCTCTTTTAGATCAAATCTTGGACATTGACAGACAATATGCTCAATCTCCATCACCCGCTCTGTACAAGGAACGTATGACATTACAAACTAAACTTAATTTACTTTCCACTTGACAAATTGAAGGTTGTTTAATAAGGAACAAGAGTGAATTTTATGAACATGGCGAAAAAAAACGGTAAACTTTTAGCTAATCAACTTTGTGGTATTAGAGCTAAGCAAATTATTACTGGAGTTAGGACAGATAAAGGAGAGGTGACATCTGACCAACAAGTGATTAATGATATTTTCAGGTCATTTTATTCCAAATTATATACCTCAGAATATACAACAAACTTAAAGGATTTGCAGAATTTTTTTGATTCTATTGATATCCCTTCGATTTCCTCAGAATCTCGGCAAATTCTAGAAGCTCCCATCACAAAAGAAGAAATTCAGCTGGTAATATCATCCATGCAATCAGGAAAATCTCCAGGACCTGATGGGTTTTCCGCTGATTTTTTCAAAAAATTCTCTGACGACCTTGCCCCTTTCCTTTGTCAAGTTTTTACAGAGTCGCTTGACTCTGGTACACTTTCTCCTTCATGTTATCAGGCCTGTATCACTGTGTTGCTTAAAAAAGACAAGGATCCTGTTGATTGTGCTTCTTACAGGCCTATTTCCTTGTTAAATACTGATGTTAAAATTTTATCAAAGTTGTTAGCTTCAAGGTTGGAAAAGATTCTTCCTTTTATAATTTCACAGGACCAAACCGGTTTCATTAAAAATCGCCATTCTTTTTTTAACTTGCGGCGGTTGTTTAATATTATTTATACTCATCACCACAACATACCTGAATGTCTTATTAGTTTGGACGCTGAAAAGGCATTCGATAGGGTTGAGTGGGAGTATTTGTTTTTTACTTTGGAGAGGTTTGGTTTTGGTCCTTCCTTCTGTTCCTGGATTAAACTTCTCTATGCTAGTCCTTTAGCTTCAGTGTTAACTAATTGTCGCTATTCTGACTATTTTAGACTTTACCGTGGTACGAGGCAAGGCTGTCCTTTGAGCCCGTTGCTCTTTGCCTTGGCAATTGAGCCATTAGCTATTGCAATCCGTGGGAGACGGGACTTTCTAGGCATTTGTAGGGGTGGCATCGAGCATAGGGTTTCACTCTATGCCAACGATCTTTTATTATTTCTCTCCAACCCACTTACTTCATTACCTGCTATACTCAACATTTTGGATAGTTTTAGTAGGTTTTCTGCTTATAAAATTAATTTTAATAAGAGTGAATTGTTTCCAATTAATGAAAAGATTCGAGTTCAGGATCTTGAAAATTTTCCTTTCAAGGTTGTTATTGATCATTTTAATTATCTTGGGATATGTGTTACTAAACAACTTAATTACTTGTTTAAAAATAATTTTCTCCCCTTATTTGACCAGTGCAAGCTAATACTTTCCAAATGGTCCCCATTATCCTTGTCCTTAATTGGCAGAATTAATTCTGTAAAAATGATGTTACTTCCAAAGTTTTTATATTTGTTTCAATGTCTCCCCATTTTTATTCCTAAATCCTTTTTTAAGTCTTTGGACTCTCTGATTACCTCATTTATTTGGAATGGTAAACGTCCGAGATTGAGGAAAGTTTTTCTTCAAAGACCCAAATCAGTGGGTGGCATGGCTCTGCCTAACTTTCAATATTACTACTGGGCAGCAAATATCAGGTGTATGTTATATTGGAAACATTTCTACAGTATCTGGAACCCAAATCACCCATTTGGATCCTTATGGAGTCACATGTGGACAATCAAACCTCCCTACCGGCAATTTTAGGTTCACCACTTCCCCTTGCTTTATCTACACCGGGTAATAACAAAGTAGTTCGTCAGTCTCTTAGAATTTGGTCTCAATTCAGGAAAAATTTCGGTCTTCAGTTTTTCTCCATTAGAAGTCCAATTGCCACAAATCATTTATTTACCCCATCAACTATTGATAGTGCATTTCATATATGGCACAGAAAAGGTTTAAAATCTTTTGCGGATTTATATTTTGATGGACAATTTGCAAGTTTTTCTCAACTTTCCACTAAATTCGACATCACTTCTACACATTTTTTCCGCTTCCTCCAGGTCAGACATTATGTGCAAACCATGACAAAACAATTCCCTCAAAAACCTTCTGATAATCCTCTAGATGATTTTTTATTAGTTAAACCAACTTCTAAGGGGGTAATATCAGTTTTATATAATTTAATTTCAAATTTACAATCTTCTTCTCTGGCCGCTATTAAATTGAATTGGGAACAAGATCTTAATTTTTTTTTTTCCACAATATCTTTATTGAACCTTTTTTTTTTTTTTAACAAACATGATACAAACAATCAAACACTAACACTAAAGTACTACAAAAAAAAAAAAAATGCACTAAAAAACACCAACAACCACCAACAAAATCAAATCTTCAACAATGCTCCTCTGTTTAGTCTAGACAATCCAATACATAAGTATACATATTATGTTCACCAGTTTGGAATTTACAAGGTCCACACACATCATTCACCTTCTTCTTCAAAAGTTGTGTTTAAATTTTTTACATAATCAATAAAAGGTCTCCATATATTCTCAAACACAATTTCCTTTGATTTCAGTATATATGTTATTCTTTCTAATGGAAGGTTTGTTAACATCTGTCTTAACCACTGAGTCACATCTGGTCTATGAGTCTTTTTCCATAATAGTGCAATACATTTTTTGGCATTAAGCAAACTGAGGTCTATGAATGTTCTTTCACTTTTATTAAAATTATGCTTTTCTGGGTACAGACCCAACAAAAACAATTTAGGATTCAATATGATTTGTTTTGAGATTATTTTTTCAATTGTTACCCTCACCTCTTCCCAAAACATTCTTATCAATCTACATTCCCATACACAATGAAATAGAGTTCCTTTACTTTCCATGCATTTTGTGCATGTATCTGGTATATTTTTGTTATATTTATTTAACTCCTCCGGTGTAACATACATCCGCATTAACCATTTGAAATGTATCAATTTAAGGCGTGCATTTATTGATTTGGTTTGAGCTTCTGCACAAGCCAATTCCCATTGTTCCTCTGAAATTTCAGTTTGCAGATCTTCTTTCCAGTAGTTTAATCTTTTCAGTGAATTTTCACTTGAAGATAGTGTCAATGAGTTATAAAACTCTGAAATAATACCCTTTCTTTTACTATCTTTCATCATCATTTTTTCCAAGGATGAATAAATAGGTCGAGTGAGAGCTTTATTTTGATTTGATCGAATAAAGTTTCTAAGTTGAAGATATTTAAAAAAATGTGTTCTATTGAGATTAAATTTGATCCTCAGCTCTTCAAAAGACATTATAAGATCTTAATTTTACTTTTACTGATGAACTGTGGGACTCTATTCTTGGCCAGGTTCACACTGCATCAATGTGTGCTCGTCACACTCTTATTCAATTTAAGATCGCACACCGGGTGCACCTGTCCAAGGTTAAGTTAGCACGTATTTACTCGGATATAGACCCAACTTGTGAAAAGTGTGGTAGCGCTCCTGGCACTTTGCTTCACATGTATTGGTCCTGCCCTTCATTGATGAATTTTTGGCATTCTGTTTTTATCACTATGTCTGAAGTCCTGCAATATTAAATTAAACCTGACCCATTATGCGCCATTTTTGGTGTGGCTCCAGAACTTGTCTTGCCAAATTCCAAATTAAAAGTATTCAAATTTTCATTATTATTGGCTAGACGTGCTGTATTACTGAAGTGGAAAGACTCTTCGCCCCCTTCACATTTACAGTGGATAAAAGATATAATGTCCTGTTTGGATTTAGAAAAAATCAGATATACAGTTCGTGGCTCTGAAAACAAATTCTATAAATTATGGCGCCCGTTTCTTGATTTCTTTGAAAGACCCACGATTATAGTTTCTGAGTAGCTCATATCCCCTTTACCCCACCCCCACCTCACACACACAATTTTTCTTTTTTTTTTCTTTTTTTTGTATTTTTTATTATTATTATTGTTCATTTAAAGGTTTTTGTGTTTTGAAGCATCCACATTTGTTACTTTTAAATTCTAGTTTTGCACTGTTTGGTTAAAACAAAAATGAAAATTTCCAATACTTTGTGTTGTATTGATACTTCAACTAATAATAATAAAAAGACCTTTGAAAGTTACCGGACTTTTGGCAGTACAACCCGCGCTCTTGGTTCCACCACACCGAGGCTCAGTTCGCCCTCCGGGGAATAACGGCAGATGAAACCAAGTTTTACTACGTGGTTGCAGCACTGGACACTCGCACAGCCCAACAGGTAGCGAGCCTGCTCGACCAGCCCCCAGCCCACAACAGATATGAAGCTCTCAAGACTGCGCTGACCCGACGCTACACGCTCTCGGACTGCGAGAGAGCAGAGAGGCTCCTGAGGCGTTCCGAGTTGGGAGATGGTTCGGCTGTCGATCTGATGGAGAAGATGTTGGCATTAATGGGCACGGATGACGGGCATTTTCTGTTTGCCCACCTTTTCCTCTGGAATCTCCCAACAGTGGCGAGAGCGGTTCTGGCTAATTCGCCGTCGCTGGCCGTGCGTGACTACCGTGCGCTAGCCCAGGAGGCAGACCAGATCATCCTCACCACCAGAGCCCTCACAGTGACCGCAGCTGCGTCGGACCCCAGCGAGACGACCAGAGGAGGCAAAGAGCCACCGACGGTAGCGGCAGCGGGGGCCAAGGGGCACCTGAGAGACACGCTCTGTTTCTACCACTGCCGCTTCGGAGAGAATGCACGCAGATGTGCGCCACCGTGCCAATTCAAGCGCTCGGGAAACGCCAAGGCTGGCAGTCGGTAGCAGCTGCGACCGCCGGTGAAGAGAACAAGCTGCTCTACATGACGGACGTGCGCTCAGGGAGACGTTTCCTCGTGGACACCGGAGCCCAGAAAAGCATCATCCTGCCAACCTACGCTGACCGGCTGACAGGACCTAGCGGCCCCGGGCTGTTGGCAGCAAACGGCTCGGAAATTAAGACCTTTGGTGAGAGAACACTGATCTTATCTCTACACGGCCGTACATACGAGTGGACTTTTGTCATAGCAACACTGAATTACCATATCCTGGGGGCTGATTTTCTTTGTGCACATGGTTTACTGGTTGATGTTGCTAACAGGCGCCTGGTTAATGCACTGTCCTTCGACTCTCTCCCCTGTATAGCTCGAGGGGCCGGGCCAGTAACACAAGTCAACGTCACAGCTCCAGGCGGTAAGTTCCACATACTGCTCACTCAGTTTCCAGCACCCACGGTCCCGACATTTTCGGCAGCCATCGCTAAACACGGGGTGGAGCACTTTATCACCACCACCGGGCCGCCTGTTTTCACACGACCTCGGTGCTTGGACGCAGCTAAACTGGCCATAGCGCGCAAGGAGTTTGCCAACCTGGAAAGGTTGGGCATCATCAGGCGTTCGAACAGCCCAAGGGCATCCCCACTACACATGGTCCCTAAGGCTGAGGGGTTGTGGCGACCGTGCGGGGATTTCCGCAGGTTGAATAACGCCACAGCACACGACTGCTACCCGATTCCCCACATTCAGGATTTTTCCGTTCACCTCGCCAGGGCACGCATTTTTTCTAAAATAGACCTGGTCCGCGGTTACCACCAGGTCCCAGTGCGCGCGGAGGACATACCCAAAACAGCGGTAATAACTCCGTTCGGCTTGTTCGAGTTCCTGCGCATGCCATTCGGATTAAAAGGAGCGGCACAGACGTTCCAGCGCATGATGGGCACGGTGCTGCGCGATCTCCCGTTTGTGTTCGTCTACCTGGATGACATCCTGGTAGCCAGTGCATCCGAGGACGAACATGTAACCCACCTCAGGACGGTTTTCCAGAGGTTGGAGGAGCACGGGTTAATAATCAACTTGGCGAAGTGCCAGTTCGGCATGACGCAGATTGATTTTCTGGGGCACTGCGTCTCACCGGAGGGAGCGATACCCTTGCCCGATAAGGTGCGCGCTGTAGCGAATTTTCCCCGGCCTCAGATGGTCAGGGCGTTGCAAGAATTTTTGGGGATGGTTAACTTTTATAACCGTTTCCTCCCACGCGCAGCTCAACTCATGCAGCCATTGTTCGCCGCACTCAAGAGACGGAAACCCACAGATGAAGTCAAATGGACTCCGGAGCGAGAGCAGACGTTCTCTAAGGTTAAAGCAGCCCTGGCAAACGCCGCACTGTTGGCGCACCCAGACCCGGCGGCCCGGATAGCGCTCACCACCGACGCCTCGGACGTGGCCATAGGGGCCGTCGTGGAGCAACGTGTCGCCAGTTCTTGGCAGCCGCTCGCTTTTTTCAGCAGGGCTTTGCGCGACAGTGAGCATAAATACAGCGCATTCGACAGAGAGTTACTGGCTCTCCACCTGGCCATACGCCACTTCCAGTTCTGGCTGGAAGGGCACAACTTCACCGCGTTTGTGGACCACAAGCCGCTGATGTTCGCGATGGCCAAGGTTTCGGAACCTTGGTTGGGCGGGCAGCAGAAACAGCTGGCCGCGATCTCGGAGTTTACGACCGAGATCGTAAATCACGTCGGGGTCACCAGTGCGGCGGATGATAAAATAAGGCAGCGATGCTGAGGTTTTAAGCAGGTTTTATTAATCATACCGCCGTCATGAGCTCCTCTCCCGGCGCCGTGCGTGCGCGCCGGGAGCGAGCCCACAGCTCTCAGTGAAGAGGGGACACAAAGTCTGTGTCCAGCAGCAGCCGTTGTAGAAGTAAGAATTGAGAGGTTGAACATGAAATTCATTTTTTTTTCCGGTTCCGGTTCCGCCGGACCGGCGGCGCCACACGAGTCGGCTGCCCGTTGCAACAGCCTTTTTTTATCTTCCTTCTTCTTTCTACACCTTTCACTCTGTATATATATCACGGACGCACGGATCGCCCTGGGGATCTCCCGGGTCGGCGGACGGAGCCACTGTTTGCAGCGGGAGACGTTGCAGCGGGGAGGAGCTGGTGCTAGCTAGCACTTGGCCGCCGCCCGGTGCTAATGGGAAACTCGACATACCGGGAGCTGTAGCGAAAACGACGCGGGTGGCGGGCTGAAGTTTAGGCGGCGTGCAAGAAATATAAGACAGAATAATAAAGAGCGATGGCAAGAACCAAGCAGACCGCCCGTAACATCTACTGGAGGAAGAAGCCCCCCAAGAGGCAGCTAGCCATCAGGGCTGCTCGGAGAGGCGCTCCGGCCACCGGCGGAGTGAAGAGGCCTCACCGTTACAGGCCCGTGGCTCTGAGAGAGATCCGTCACTACCAGAAATCCACGGAGCTGCTCATCCATAAGCTGCCCGTCCAGCGCCTGGTGAGGGAGATCGCTCAGGACTTCAAGACCCACCTGCGCTTCCTGAGCTTCGCCGTCATGGCTCTGCAGGAGACCAGAGAGGCCTACCTGGTGGGTCTCTTCTTCGCTAAGAGGGTCACCATCCGCGGAGAGAGAACTTAGACTTTCTGCTGCACATTCACCAACCATAATGCTCCGCACTGTGTGTCTATATATATATTTATAGTAATATGTACATATGTTTACTAGATGTTCTTGTTTTTTTTTCTTGCCTTCTGATTATTGCTCTGAGTGTTGCTATCCCTGTGCTGTTGCAATCCTGGAATTTCCCCATTGTGGGACTAATAAAGGCTTATCTTATCTTATCTTATCTTATCTTATATTCAGCATGTGTCGGGTAAACTGAATGTGGTGGCGGACGGCCTCTCACGCGCGGTGGTGGCCCCGGTCTGTCTAGGGATAGATTATACAGCCATGGCCGCAGAGCAGGTTGGCGATACAGACGTGCGCGCCCTCCAGTCTGGACCAACAGGGTTAAGGCTGGAGAGCAGAGTACTGCAAGACGGAAGCCCCCCCCTAATCTGCGACGTCGCCACGGGACGCCGGTGGTCATGGTCGCGTGGCGCCGCCGCACGTTCGAGTCAGTTCACGCTCTGGCGCACCCAGGAGTGCGCGCGTCAGTCAGAATGGTGGGAGTGAAATTCGTGTGTCCAGGCCTGCGTAAACAAGTGAAAGAGTGGGCTGCAGCCTGTGTAGCGTGCCAACGAGCCAAAGTACACAGACACATGAAGGCTCCTTTGGAGCCATTTAGTATACCAGCTAAAAGATTCAACCACGTTCACGTGGACCTCGTGGCCCCCCTCCTGCCATTGCAGGGGAGCACGCACCTCCTGACAGTGGTGGACCGCACCACACGCTGGCCAGAAGCAGTCCCGTTGGCGGCAACCACGTCCGTGGACGTGGCGCGTGCTTTTTTGACAAAATGGGTGGCGCGTTTTGGAATCCCGTCGGACATCACGTCCGATAGGGGCCCTCAGTTTGTTTCCGACCTCTGGTCCACGATGGCCCGCAGCCTGGGTGTCGCAATTCATCGCACAACCACGTACAACCCACAGGCCAATGGGTTATGCGAGCGTTTTCATAGGTCACTGAAAGCGGCGCTCAGGGCTTCGCTTACGGATGCAAATTGGGTAGACCGGTTGCCATGGGTTTTATTGAGGTTGCGTTCCGCACCAAAGGAGGATTTGGAGGCTTCCCCGGCAGAGCTTGTTTTTTTCTCAGCCACTGCGCCTGCCCGGGGAATTTTTGCCAGATAATCCCACGCCAGACAACTGCCCGTCTCAGCGTTTACAGCAGAGTGCAGACACAGACACGCTGCCTGGCCCGGCCCATCACTGTTTTCCATGCGCTTTGAAGAACGCGGGGTTCGTGTTCGTCAGGCACGATGCCCATCGCTCTCCATTGCGCCCACCCTATGATGGCCCGTTCAGAGGGCTGGAAACAGGGGACAAGCATTTTTTGTTAGATTTTGGGGGGTGTCGGGAGAAAATATGCATAGACAGACTTAAGCCCGCCTTTGTGGAGGCGGATGAGCAAGTGCTGCTGGCTCGGGCCCCTCGGTGTGGAAGACCCCCACGGAGAGCTCCCCAGGCAAACGATTCACCAGGACAGCCACACGGGCAAAACGGAGTTCCCCCCCCCCCCCCTTGCCACGGCCCACCCGCAGTCAGACACACCTCCAGCAGCCCCCCGCCAGCACAGAAACCCCGGTTACAGCAGATATGGGAGGAGACTGAAGCCCAAAAGGCGTGTGGACTGAAACTCTGTCTGGGGGTGGTGGTGTAGGAGCTTGGGTGAGTCGGCAGACAGCGTCCCAGTCAGGATGCAGAGAATAAAGAGAGGTGGACAATAGCGAGGAGATCATGGGGAGTTTGGCAGGAAGAAGGAGCTGTGGGGGGTCAAGGGTGAATGTATTGCGATGTGAAATGTCATGCCTTGTGATGTGAAGTGTCGTGGAGATGTGAGACGAGCTGTGGATATAAAAGGAGAAGCTGTGCTTAGCTGTTTATGCTTTTTGTGTATGACTGATGGGAGAGTGTAATAAACTTCGTCTGCTCGTAACCTTGCCTCCTCATTTCACACTCTCCACATTATCTTCTTAATTATTGCTCTGAGTGTTGCTATCCCTGTGCTATTGCAATCCAGGAATTTCCCCATTGTGGGACTAATAAAGGCTTATCTTATCTTAAAAACTGTGAGGGATGCACTCACTTTTGTGAGATACTGTAAATATCAAAATCAACTGAATATAGGACTGCAGTTAAAGTATCAAAATACACTTAAACGTCTACCTCAGAAAAAACATACTTTTAAATAACCATACTAAACAAAGTTTTATTATATAAAGTATAACCTGTCTTTTTTTCACTTTTGATGATGAAAAATACAAAAATAGTCCTCAACTCAGATTAGAGTGACTTATCAGAGTTGAAAACAGAACATGTTTGCACATAAAAGGGCTATTTCAGTTTTGAGATAGCACCTCTAGTTTTGGAGAAATGAGCAGAGAAATGACGACTTGCCCCAGTCTCCCCTACTATAAGTCATACACCTGAACTCCAACATGGATTAGTTCAGCACATTTTGCTTATTTTTGTCCTTGCCTAAGAACTCAACCTTGAAAGATCTAAAGTGGTGAAATGCAGCTTAAGGTGCTTGACTCCTTAAGGACAGTAATGCATTTGCAGTTGAATGTTTAGTGTACCATTGGGGCTTGCCTTTTACGTGCTGTTCTGCAACTTGACCCACTCTCCCTGCATTTGCAAAAAGTGCTGACACAGTTCTGTTGCCACATGCAGGGAGACCCCAAGTTCAGCCCCACTTTGTGCATGCTAAAGGGAGCATATAAATACATCTTAACTTTTCAGGGCTTTTGGTTATGAATATAGGTATCTGGAGTGGCTGCCAATGCAAAACGTTAAAAAAAAACAAAAACACGCTTGACCCTGTTAGTCTGTCGGTCTACCTACCTCTCAGTGTTTTGAGTTGGCTCCAGTTGTGACATGACAACAGGAACTCAATGGAATAATATCACATCTTCTGCTTTATTTCTACCCATTTTATTAACGGTGGGCATTTCCCAGTGAGTGTCCAAACTCACTGGGAAATGTCCACTGAATTTGGGCATAGTTATGCTAACTATGATAACAAGTTAGCATAGGGAAGCAACTTTAATTTTTGTGGTCATTTCCTATGAATTCTATCCACTGCACGAGCCTTTCATGTTCTCAGCTGGTACATTAATACACCATTGATTACATATCTATTTATTCTGGCTTGTTTTTTATATTTTGGTCAGGATGGCCCAGTAGATGGTCCAGTCTGACTTCCGGCGCCACACGAGTAGGCTGCCTTTTGCAACAGCGGATCAATTTCTGCCTATTTCTATTTACTATCTGGCTCTCTTTCCAATCTTTATGATCCAGCATCACCTTTATTCCATCCGAACACGTAGATCGCCCAAATGTCTCCTGAGTCAGCGGACGGAGCCACTGTTTCTGGCAGGAGGCAGTACAGTAGGGACCAGCTGTTAGCACTTAACCGGCCCATGATGCTAACGCAATAACTCGACATACTGGGAGAATTAAGACGAAAACGACGTGGGTGTCGTGGTGGAGTAAGACGGCGGGCAAGGAATATAAGGTACAGACCCGCCCTCCCATCTGTCACTATGGGGAATGTACGATCGTTACTCAGGAAAAACAGATGAGCTAGCGGCTATCTCCCGCTACGATAGCATATACAGGGAGTGTAGCCTGATGCTATTCACAGAGACGTGGCTAACAGAACTAGCAACAGATGCTAACATTGAACTGGAGGGTTTCCACGTAATACGGGCAAACCGAACACCAGACAGTGGGAAGGCAAGGGGCGGTGGAGTGATGATGTACGTCAGTAACAACTGGTGCAGACCAGGACATATCACGGTTAAACAACAACACTGCAACAAAGACATGGAGTTGCTACCTGTTAGCATGCGGCCTACCTATCTCCTGAGGGAATACTCACACGTGATCTGCATTGTTATTTATGCAAATCTGACGGCGAACGCTGGGACAGTGCGTGACGTCATCCACTCAGTAACTGGCAGGCTGCAGACAGAACACCCAGATGCTCTTCTCCTCATCTCAGGCGATTTCAACCATATTTCACTGTCTCCCATTCTAACCACGTTCACCCAGTATGTCACATGCCACACTAGAGACAATAAAACACTGGACTTATTCTACGCAAACACTAAGGAGGCGTACACCTCATCACAACTCCCCCCACTCGGGAGATCGGATCACAACTTGGTTCATCTCCTGCCGGTGTACAAACCCCTAGTGCACAGACAACCTCCGGTCATGCGCACAGTGAAGTTATGGTCTGAGGAGGCAATGGACGCTCTAAAGGACTGTTTTGAAACCACTGCCTGGGAGCAGCTCTGCGAGCCACATGGTGAGGACATCGATGGCCTCACTCACACCATCATGGACTACATCAGCTTCTGTGTGGACAACACCGTACCCACCAAGACCATACGGTGTTGCTCGAACAACAAACCCTGATTCAACCCTGAGATAAAAACACTTCTGAGAGAGAAGAAGAGGATCTTCAGGTCGGGGAACAGGGAGATGCTGAAGTCCGTGCAGAGGGAGCTGAGGAGGAAGATCAGAGAAGGCAAGGACAGCTTCAGGAAGAAGATGGAGGACAAGCTGCAACAGAGCGACATCGGTGGGGTCTGGAGAAACCTTAAAACCATCTCTGGGCTCCAGAATACCTCCCCCCAGGCCACGGGGGGCAGGGAGTGGGCGAACAATCTGAACCTGTTTTTTAATAGGTTTGACCAACCGCCCTCCCCCCCAACTGCACAACAACCACTGCTGCCTCTAAAGACATCGAGTCCTGCTGCCCACACCCCACTCCACTAACACCCCCCACTCCCAACACACAGCCCCCCAACATGACCCTCATTAAGACCCAGGTGAGGACGGAGCTGAGGAAGATCAAGGTGAGGAAGGCGTCGGGACCGGACGGCATCAGCGCAAAGCTCCTCAAGTCCTGTGCAGACCAGCTGTGTGGGATTGTGGAGCTCATCTTCAACCTGAGCCTGAAACTGGGGAGGGTACCACAGTTGTGGAAAACATCTTGTGTGGTACCTGTACCAAAGACTTCCCGCCCCAAAGACCTGAACAGCTACAGACCAGTGGCCCTGACGTCCCACATGATGAAGACCCTGGAGAGACTGCTCCTTGCTCACCTCCGCCCCCTGATGGGACCAGCGATGGATCCACTCCAGTTCGCCTACCAGCATGGCATTGGGGTGGAGGATGCAGTGATCTTCCTCCTTCACCGTTCTCTGTCCCACCTGGAGAAGCCCAGAATGCGGTGAGGATCATGTTCTTTGACTTCTCCAGTGCTTTCAACACCATCCAACCGATGATCCTGAAGGACAAGCTGCTGTGCGCAGGGGTGGACCAGCACCTGTCATCATGGATCCTGGACTACCTCACTAACCGGCCACAGTTTGTGAGAACCCGGGACTGTGTATCCGGCATGATCATCGGTAGCACGGGGGGCCCCCAGGGAACGGTTTTGGCTCCCTTCCTGTTCACCCTTAATACTGCGGACTTCTCACACAACACAACACACTGCCATCTACAGAAGTTCTCTGACAACTCTGCGATCGTCGGCCTCATCTCTAATGGAGATGAAGCTGAGTACAGAGGACTTATCCAGGACTTCGTGGACTGGTGCCATCGGAATTGCCTCCAGATCAACGTGCGGAAAACTAAGGAGCTGGTGGTGGATTGTCGCAGGCAAGGACAACCCCTCACAGCACCAGTAAACATACAGGGAACAGACATTGAGATGGTGACATCCTACAAGTACCTGGGTGTTCATTTGAACAATAAACTAGACTGGTCACACAATACCGACGCACTCTACAAGAAGGGACAGCACAGGCTGTTCCTACTGAGGAGACTCAGGTCTTTTGGTGTACAAGGGACGCTGCTGAAGACATTCTACGACACGGTGGTGGCATCAGCCATCACTTTTGAAGTGGTCTGCTGGGGCAGTGGCATTACAGCAGCCGATAGGAAGAGGCTGAACAAACTGACAAAGAAAGCTAGCTCTGTCCTGGGGCAGCGCCCTGACCCGGTGGAGGAGATAGGAGAGAGAAGGATGGTGGCTAAACTGTCATCTCTGCTGGAGTCTGAGTCCCACCCTATGCAGGACATACTGAACGCACTGAGGAGCTCATTTAGCAGCAGACTACATCATCCTAGGTGCGCAACTGAGAGGTTTCGCAGGTCCTTCCTACCTACGGCTGTCAGACTGTATAACCTAAGCAGGGCTGCTCGCAGAGATAGCAAAAAAAATGTGACGACCTAATAGTAATGAATGCAAAAGACGCAATAGACTTACACAATGGTCCCCTCCAGTATATACAACTAGGACAATATCGGTCGCTACGGAGGGTGACAATATGTATGGGTACATATTCATACTATGTAGGATAACTAAGTAGACGGTTATGCTGTTTATTCCATCTTGCTACAATGCTCCGCACTTTGTATATACAGTATATTTATATATTTATGTGTATGTATGTATATCCACTGCTCTTATTTATATCTTCCGTATCTTTTTAACTATTGCTCTGAGTGTTGCTATCCCTGTGCTGTTGCAATCCTGGAATTTCCCCATTGTGGGACTAATAAAGGCTTATCTTATCTTATCTTATCTTATCTTATCTTAGATCAGGCCATTAGCCGAGTTAGCTTAGCTGTATTGCCCTGTTTTTATGGCTATTTTCTTTATTTTCTGTTCGCTATACCCCTGTTCCCAGGCAAATCATCGCCCAACAGGTGACCAAATATGTCATTCCAGATGTTATTTTAGCTTATTTCACTATATTCTATCCAGGAACATTCCTCCACCAGTGGTGGTTAGCTGCTAGTGGAATCTGCCATACAGTCATTCAGGCTTATTGTACTTATTATAGCCCAGGGACTGGTCATATCGTATTGATAAATCAAACCGCACACCCCTATCCCTGATGATGCTTTATTTGGGCTTCTCAGTCATTGTTGCCTCCTCTCATTTACAATTTTTTGTTAGCCCAGGCTGTTGTATGTGGGTTTGACCCTTGGGGCTCGCCATAGCCATCAGATGGGATGACATCAGGCAGGCTGCGGCTGCTGTATCTATTCACCTTTTCCTGTAATAAAGTTCAGTTCGTTGCTCGGCATAAGACGGCTCATTGCTCGCTCATTTCATACATAACATTTGGCAACTGAGGAGTAACTCATGGAGGCGTGTGGAACACTACTATGGCTGTTTCTTGAGTACCCAGGAGAACCAGCAGTCCTCTGGCCTTGTTGGCTGGCCGCATTCGAGATGTACATTGTAGCATTGGGCATGGGTAAACTCGATGGGGTAAGGAAACGAACACTTCTTGTCCACAAACTTGGCGTAGTGGGTCAGAGAATTTTCCACACGTTGGGACCGACGGAGTCATATGAGGATGCTGCCGAACTTCTTGCTAGCTACTTTGCCAAACACACACGTGACATGGGGCTGTGGGATGAGAGGCTAATGGCACCAAACGACACAATGCTAGCTAGCATAGTGGAGCTAACATCCCAGCTAGGAACAATAGAGAAATTAGCCACAGAGCTAAATGGGCGCCAAACACAGAGGCTACCCGGACAGTCAACACTAGCTAACGTGGTGGACACGGAGAACGAGAGGCGCACGGCAGAAGAGTACGAGGCGAGTGTAGTGAGCTGAAGGTCTGCTCCGAGAGGCCCCGTCTGCGGGGCGTGTGGGTCCCTGACGCACCGGGATGGAGCACAAGTTTGCCCGGCAAGAGGGAAAACGGTGTAACAAATGCGGGCGCCTGAACCATTTCGCCAGAGTATGCCGGTTGTCAGCACTGTAGGGCCCACCAGGGGAGCCCGGCAACCCTCTCATCTAACAGGCTGTATTCATGTTGGAGGGTGAATAAAGAATCTGTGCTGACCTATGCTCGTGCCTCGCCTCCACATCCTTTCCTTACACCCTCTACAATGTCCCCTTTAAAGATAGTGCAAACTCAGTTAGTCTGTAAATCAGGAGCTCCCAAAACAAAGAAAAGAGGTTCCACTGCCAGGTCAGGTTACAAAGAAAATTCATATTGAGGAAATGGTTGAATTAAAAAAGACATCACAGTGCAGCACAGTTGAAAATAGATGCCTGGATTAAAAAATCTAAACACAATGCAAAGTATGGAGAAGGGTTCATTTAGATTGGGAGGCATTCACAATTAAATGAAATATACAGTAGTCAAGCAGTTTAGTTTTCACATGTCTAATCTGCTTCACATATCTGTTCACATTTGTTTCTCTCCTCTACATACAGTGGGGAAAATAAGTATAAAACATGTCAACATTTTTCTCATTAAACATATTTTCTGATGGAGCCATTGACTTGACAGTTTCACCAGATATCAGTAACAACCCAAGTAATATATACATACAAAGAAATCAGGGCAACTGTAGTCACAAAACAAGTTCTATTTAATAAAGTGGAATAAGATAAGATAAGATAAGATAAGATAAGCCTTTATTAGTCCCACAACGGGGAAATTCCAGGATTGCAACAGCACAGGGATAGCAACACTCAGAGCATCAAAAGAGAGAGGAAGGGGAAAAAAAAACTCGGAATCGAGCCGCTGTTGCAAAAGGCAGCCGACTGGTGTGGCGCCGAGAGACTATTAACAGTGGTATACAAACGTTATAAAAATTACCTCGATAAATCAGTGTGTTAAGTATAATTTTAAAAAATGAACTTATGATATAATGCTGTTTACACTGAAATGAGCTGCCTTCATATTCTTCCTCCTCATTTTGTACAAGTGTAAAAAATAATTTTCATATGATAAGTTGATATATTAATTATCCTTAGAGGCCTAGTGAATTTACACTGAAACGATAATTAAACTGGACGTCTGTCGTAAGCTAGTCATGCTACAGCAGAGCGACGCCGCTCAGTTCAAACCAGACCACGCTTCCTCAATGTCAGCCATCTTTAACAGTTGTCAACGTGTCGTCAGTGAGGTTACACAGCTTCTCTTCAAATGCACAATTGCAAAAACCCCACTTTATAATCTATATTATTCCCATAAAAAATAAGATTTAATTTATAGCAATAATGTAAAATGAATCTCATCTCCCATCTGTTGACGCCGTTAACATCTGTATGTACACAAAAAAAATAGAGTAAACTGATGCTACAGTCTCTTTTTGTTACAGTACACTTTTCTTCTGCTAACACTGAATGGACCAATCGGTGCACTTCTTTCAACAAACAACACAAAAGTCAATTTTAAAAAATGTGCTAAAAACTCTCCACTAGCATTAATATATTAATAATTTATCTTATAGTTTGATTTTAGCTTCCGCCATCCAAACTCCTGATTATAGCTAGCTCGACTCCACCTTGTCCTTTTTCGCTCCCTGAAGACCAACACTTCCTGACATCGCTGAGATCCCCGCACTTAAATTAAAAAAACAAAAAAAAACAAAAACAGGAGCAGTTTACGACGGCAAGCCATTGGTCCTTTAAATACTGTTCAGTACTGGAATGTTTTTAGACTCTAATACCTGATACGAGTAAGTGAGCCATTAAAAAATACAAACAAGAATAAAAACTCCTTCTGGACACAATAAATAGCTATCCTTCATATAGTGCAGTAATACAGTACTCACACTACACCTACAGTAATTGCACATGCAACTGCCCCCCCCCCCCCCCCCCCCCCCCCGCTGCCATCTTTATCATTCCCATCACTTCCTATTTCCAAAATCAAATTTCCAAAGTCTGTTCTGGGACTTCCCTGCAGCTAAAACCAAGGGGTTCCCAGCATGGAGCCCTGGGGGATGCCATCCCATGCTGAGGCAGAGCTTGCAGTCCAAGGCGAAATGATCTGGGTTACAGGTAGTTTGGTTAATTCCAGTTAATAACACGAGCAGTAACATCTCTACAATTCCTTCTCCTCCATCATCAGATACTCTGCACTGGTCGTCAGAAGTCGTATCAGTTTCAGTCATGGCGAAGACTCTCGCGGCGTCCATGCTGGAATGATCCTTGGGTTGTTAATGGTGGTGTCTGTTGCTCCACCCTCTGAATGACACGTGGAATAAGTATTGAGCACACTTGGTGAAATTAATTTAATATTTAGTAAAAAAGGGAAGTCTGGGCTTCTCTGCTTGAACTGCTGCCTCCGCGACCCGGACCTCCGGAAAAGCGGTAGAAGATGGATGGATGGATGGATTTAGTAAAAAAGCCTTTGTTGGTAATAACAGCTTTCAGACGCCTCCTGTATGGAGAAACTTGGTGCAAGCATTGCTCAGGAGTGATTTCAGCTCATTTTCCCACACCAAGTCTTCAAATCTTGAAGGTTCTGTGGGTGTCTTCTATGAGCTCTGATCTTTTTGAATGAATGAATGAATTTGAATTTATTTCGGATAGTACAGTACAGGTTAAAAGAAACTGTATAATACAACAACAAGGTCAAATTAGACAAAGACTCCTCCTACTATACAATTCCACGTGAGTTATCCGAAATGGGTGATGGCTGAAGCCACAGCTTATATTGTCCACCCATATTCCATCCAAGAATTCAAAAGAGAAAAAAGAGAAAACAAGACAAGAGCGATTACAATTTAAAACAAAGCTAAGACAAAATGTGACTGAGAGAAAAAAGAAAACTAAGCTAGGCTAAGTTAAGCGGTTACTATTCAAAAACAAATCTAAGACAAAATGTCACAGAGAAAAAAAAGAAAAAAAGAAAGAAAAAAAAAACTAAGCTACAACACAACACAGGCTGGATATGTCAATCCTTATGTGAGTTTACATGTCGTCTTGTAAATATGTTTGGAGTATTTCTTCCTTTAGTTTTTGTTTAAATTGTCCAAGCGTTGTACATGATTTTAATTCAGGTCCAAAATCGTTCCATAATCTGACTCCTTGCACTGAAATACAGTGTTGCTTGGTGGTTGTTCTCACTGTAGGCTTTTGAAATATACATGTTCCTCTGAAGTGATATCGTTTCTCCCTTGTTTGGAGCAACTTTTGGATATTTGCGGGCAGTGATAAATTCTTCACTTTGAACATTATTATTGCGGTTTTAAAGTCAACCAGATCTTTCAACTTGAGAGTTTTTTGTTTAAGAAAAAGTGGGTTTGTTGGTTCCCTGTAAGCTGATTTGTTTATTATTCTAATAGCTCTCTTTTGAAGCATAAAGAGTGGATATATGTTATATGTATTTCCCCATACTTCATTACAATATGTCATGTATGGGAGTATTAATGAATGATACAAGGTGTATAGTGTGGGTTGATTCAGCAAATATTTCACTCTGTGTAATATTGCAATTGATTTGGATACTTTACCTTTAATATAATTAATATGTGACTTCCAACACAGTTTGTTATCAATTATTACTCCAAGAAATTTAGTTTCAGATACCCTTTCAATCTCTACACCATTTACACTGAGTTTGGGTACTGGGTTGTTGTGATGGTTGTTAAAGACTATAAATTTTGTCTTACTTAAATTGAGCGTTAATTTGTTTGAATCAAACCACAGTTTAAGCTTTCCTAATTCCTTTCCGAGTGTATCCAGAAGTTGTTCCAAATTGTTTTCACTGCATAGCACAGGGGTGTCCAACCATGTGCCATGGAGAGCCAAGACCCTGCAGGTTTTACCTCCAACCAGTGTCTTCAACGGCAGATTTCTGTGAACTTCTTCCCACTGATTGCTGATAAGTGAAAACACCTGCTGAAGAGACTGGGTAGAAGAGAAAACCTGCAGGGTCCTGGCTCTCCATGGCACATGGTTGGACACCCCTGGCATAGCAGATTAGTGTCATCGGCAAACAATATTAAGTCCATTTTTTCTGAAACTTTACATATATCGTTTATATACATATTGAATAATAATGGTCCCAAAACTGAACCCTGTGGGACTCCACAGGTGACCTTCAGTAACTCTGAATTTTTGTTGCTAACACATACATACTGATATCTATTCTTTAAGTAACTACTTAACCAGGACAGTGCTACCCCTCTAATACCACAATTTTGTAGTTTCTTTAATAATAAATTGTGATCTACTGTATCAAATGCTTTTTTAAGATCTAGGAATACTCCAACTGAATACTCTTTATTTTCAATGGCTGTTGATATTTTTTCTGTAAATTCCATTAGGGCATATGCAGTTGTCCTCTTGTGTCTGAACCCATATTGCTGCTCACACAATAAATCATTCTTCAGTATGAAGTTGTCAATTCTCTCATAGAATATTTTTTTCAAGTATCTTGGAAAATTGCGGTAATAGTGAAATTGGTCTATAGTTTGAGAGTTCCCCTCTGTCGCCCGTCTTGTATATCGGAATTACTTTAGCTATTTTCATTGCATGGGAAATATACCTGATTGGAGAGACAGGTTACAGATATACGTCAGTGGTTTTACTATGCATTCGATAACAGTTTTGACTAATAGCATGTCAATACCATCACGGTCCGTAGATGTTTTACTTTTGAACGATTTAACAATTTCAATGACCTCTCTTTCGTCTGTGTTCTTTATGAAGATGGAGTCTTTTACAGCAGTGTTATTGCATATTGTATCACTTGTAGGCACCGTAGTGGGTATTTCTCGGGCCAGTTTAGGTCCAATGTTAACAAAAAAATTATTAAATTCATCTGCAGGTGAAGCTATATTCACACTCTGAGTCGTTTTATTATTTTTTGGAATATTAGTTGGGTAGCTTGTATTTCTGCTTTTATTTCCAAGGATACTGTTGAGTATTGTCCATGTATTTTTAATATTGTCTTTGTTTTTCTCCAGTTCTTTACTGTAATAGTCTCTTTTACTACATCTTATTATATATGTTAACTTATTTTTGTATGTTTTATACCGCTGCTCTGCTTCTATTGTCCTTTTCTTTAGGAAAGCTTTATATAATAAATTTTTCTTTTTACACGCCTTTTGTAGTCCTTTGGTTAACCATGGCTTATCAGCAAATTTGTGTTTAAGGTTTTTTTTAACTAATGGGCAGTTTTTTTCATAAAGAGTGGTTACAATGTTTATAAATGTGTCATAGGCTTCATTTACATCTGATACATAGACTTCTGTCCAGTCTTACTTCAGCAAGTCCTCTTTAAGAAAATTGATTGCATTTGGTGATTTGTGTCTGAACGATTTTGAAATTTTTTCTGCGTTGGGCCCCGTGTGGCCATGGATAAGTGCAAAGGTTGGCAAGTGGTCACTTATATCATTTATCAATAATCCACTTTCTATTTCCTTATCGATAACATTGACAAACAGGTTGTCAATAAGTGTAGCAGAGTGAACTGTGATTCTACTGGGATGTGTTATTGTGGGATATAGACTCATGCTGTACATAGAGTTCATGAACTCTGTAACTACATTTTGTTGATGTGGATTCAGTAAATCAATATTGAAATCTCCACAAATCTTCAGTTTGTTCCATAGATTTTCAATTGGATTCAGGTCAGGTGACTGACTGGGCCATTCTAGCAGCTTTAATGTCCTTCTCTGGAGCCAGTTGAGAGTTTCCTTGGCTGTGTGTTTGGGATCATTGTCTTGCTGAAATGTCCACCCTCATTTCATCTTAAGCATCTTGGCAGATGGCAACAGATTCTTATCAAGAATGTCTCTGTACATCTGTCCATTCATCTTTGCTTCAATTATAGTCTGATTAAGTCCTGGAGCATATGACGTCTGTCTGTACCATGTGCTGAAAAACATCCCCACACCATGACGGGATGTGCAGTGCAATTTCTCCTCCAAACATGCTGTGTTGTGGCATCCAAAAAGTTCAATTTTGGTCTCATCTGATGAGACTATATTCTCCCAGTATTTTACTAGCTTGCCAAAATGTTGTGCAGCAAATTTTAATCAAGTTTCTTCTTCTTTTTCTTCAGCAATGGAGTCTTGCAAGGTGAGTGGGCATAGAGCCCATGTCGGTTGAATGCATTACTTACTGTTTTCTTTGAAAGAGCAGTACCTGCTACTCCAGGTCTTTTTGGAGCGCTCCATGAGTGGTCTTTGGCTCTTGAATAACTCTTCTGATAATCCTTTTGACTCCTCTGTCAGATGTCTTGTGAGGAGCTCCTGGTCAAGACTGGTTTATGGTAAAATGATGTTCTTTCCACTTCCAAAAGATGGCTCCAACAGTGCTCACTGGAACATTCAGCAGTTTAGAAATGTACCTGTAACCAATGACATCATTATGTTTTGCAACAATAAGATTGCAAAGGTCTAGAGAGAGCTCTTTGCTTCTACCAATCATGAGTTCTTTGTGGTGTGACAATCTGATATTGACAGATCTTTTTAAAGGCTATCAGTCAGGACTTAATCAGCTTAAATTAATTTGCACTGATGGGGATGGGATAGCTTCTTAAATTCTGATGGATTTCAGCTGGTTTCTTGGCTTTCTATGCCTTTTTGCACCTCTTTTTCTTTGTGTTCAATAATTATTCCCTGTGTCATCCATCCATCCAACTACAACTACTTTTCCGGTGGTCCGGGTCATGGAGACAGCAGTTCAAGCAGAAAAGCCCAGACTTACCTCTCCCCAGCCACATTGCTCTAGCTCTTCAGAGAGGATACCAAGGCGTTCCCAGACCAGCTGGGAGATGTAGTATCTCCAGCGAGTCCTGGGTCTGCCCTGGGGTCTCCTCCAGCGGGACATGCCTGAAACACCTGAAGTGGAAGGCGTCCAGGAGGCATCCTGATCAGATGCCCAAGCCACCTCAACTGGCTCCTTTCAATGTGGAGGAGCAGCGGTTCTACTCTGAGCCTCTCCTGGATGTCTGAGCTCCTCACCCTATCTCTAAGGGTGAATCCAGCAATCCTACGGAGAAAGCTCATTTCAGCCGCTTGTATCCGTGATCTCATTCTTTTGGTCAATACCTAAAGCTCATGACCATAGATGAAGGTAGGAATGTAGATTGACCAGTAAATCAAAAGCTTTGCCCTAGAGCTTAGCTCCCTCTACACCACAACAGACCGGTACAACATCCACATCACTGCAGATGCTGCCCAGATCCGTCTGTCAATCTCTCGCTCCTTTCTCCCCTCACTCGTGAATAAGATCCTAAGATACTTAAACTCCTCCACTTGGGGCAGGGGCTTGTCCCCAACCCGGAGAGGACAATCCACCTTTTTCCAGCTGAGGACCATGGACTTGGAGGTGCTGATTCTCATCCCAGCCACTTCACACTCAGCAGCAAACTGTCCCAGTAAGACCTGTAGGCCATTGCTGGATGAAGCCAACGGGACAACATCGCCTGCAAACAACAGAAATGAGATCCTGTGGACACAAAGTATGACGCAAAGTATGACACCCTCCATTCCCTGGCTGTGCCTAGAAATCCCGTCCATAAAAATTATGAACAGGATCGGTGACAAAGGGCAACCCTGGCGGAGTTCAACTCTCACCGGGAATGAGTCCGACCGAGTGTTGGCAATACGAACCAAACTGTCACAACGGTTGTATAGAGACCAGATAGCTCGTAACAACAAGCTCGATACTCCATACTCCCGAAGCACCCCCCCCACACACACACACAAAAAACCACGAGGGACGCAGTCGAATGACTTCTTCAAGTCTATAAAACACATGTAAACTGGTTGGGCAAACTCCCTCAAACCCTTGAGGATTCTCGAGAGGGTAAAGAGCTGGTCCGATGTACTATGGCCAGGCCGAAAACCACATTGCTCCTCCTGAATCCGAGGTTCGACCAACGGCGGAACTCTCCTCTAAAGCACCTTGGCATAGACCTTCCCAGGAAGGCTGAGGAGTGTGATCCCTCTAAAGTTGGAGCACACCCTCCGGTCCCCCTTCTTGAAGACAGGAACCACCACCCCGGTTTGCCATGCCAAAGGCACTGTCCCCAACCTCCACGCAATGTTGCAGAGGTGTGTCAGTCATGACAACCCTACAACATCCAGGGACAGGCGAATCTCGTCCATCCCGGGGGCCCGGCCACCAAAGAGTTTTTTAGCCACTTTTGCGACCTTAGCCACAGTGATGGGCAGCGTCTCCCCTCGTCCACCAAGCCCTGCATCCTCTGTGGAAGGCGTTCAGTGGATTGAGGAGATCCTCAAAGTATTCCATCTCCACCCATGGATATACCCCTGTCGATGTCAGCAGCGCCCATCCATCACCATACACAGTGTGGTCAGGGAGGCTGCTTCCCCTCCTGAGCTGCCAGACAATTTGCCAGAATCTCTTCAAGGCCGACCAAAAGTCTTGTTCCATGGCCGGAACAAGACTTCCGGAACAGAACTCCTCCCATACCCGAGTTTTTGCTTCAGCAACCACCTGAGCCGCACTCTGCTTGGCCTGCCGGTACACCTCCGCTGCTTCGGGAGTCCCACAAGCCAACCAAGCTTGATTGGACTCCTTCTTCAGCTTAATGCCCCCCCTCACCACTAGTGTCCACCACTTGGTTCAAGGTTTGCCACCATGAGCTGCACCAACGACTTTGCAGCTGCAGCTCTGGGCAGCCGCTTCAACAATGGAGGTGGAGAACATAGCCCATTCAGACTCATGTGTCTAGACTCCCTTGGAATGTGGCTGAAGTTCCTCCGGAGGTGGGAGTTGAAGACCTCCGGACACGGACAACCAGAGGTTCCCAGCACACCCTCACTATACGTTTGGGGTTCTACCAGGTCTGAATGGCATCCTCTCCTGCCATCGGATCAAAAACACCCTGACAAAAGGCAGACACGACAAGAATAAACCTAAGACTGCAGACGGGGCGTATGACAGGAACAGAGAGACGTGAGTTACTCACGCTGGCATTGACGAGGACGCCGTGCCCCAATGAGGGGCAGCGTCCTTTAAGTAATCTGGGACTGATGAACACAAATTATAAACAGGTGTGAACAATGAACAGAATGGGGCAAAATCGGGCTGAGCAGAAAAGAAAACTGAAGACGCTATCAAAATAAGGCCAAACCAAAACAGGAGATCATGACAGGAATAACCACAAGCAAACATAAACATGATTCAGATAATAATGAATAAACCGAAATGAATAATAATAATGATAATAATACAACCAAGGACTAAGAACATGACAGGGATGAACAGACAATCACAGACAGGGGATACACATGAAACATAATGACAATGGTATCAGGGAGACAAGAACAAGAAGAATAGTAATAAATAATAAAGACCAAACCTTGAGAACCGAGCAGGGAACAAATCTACGGAACTCAAATGCAGACCAAATAATGAATAATAATAAATACAGTAAAATCCATAAATACAAGCTCAAGGTGAGGACGTGGGCTGGAGCCATGTCCTGGAAACAAGAAAACAGAGCAATAACTCAAGGTGAGAACATGGTGGCCCCAGTCCACGTCCTAACAGACGTGTTCAATACTTATTATCTCTGCTGTATTGAAAACAAAACCGAGCGCATGGAGAGAAATGCTCTGTGACCATGAATTGACTGCAAAACTCACATACTGTTTCATATACTGTAAATATAAATATTTGAAATTGATAGTTTCATATAATTCCTTGTTTAGATTCCCAATGTTTCTTACTGCTGCACTGCTTCAAGGTGAAACTCTTCCACCATGCTTATGCATGCTTATGCTTATTTTGCTCCTAAATCTCCGAGCACTTAAAAAAATAAACCTGCTTATGGGTCTGTATGACAAATAAGCAAAAATGTGACCGTGGGACTTCCGGTTATGGCGGCCACGTAGGAAGACGTGTTTCACTCTGCTCTGCTCCTAACAATAAAAAGCAAGCTAAAACTCTCTCAATTGGAACAAAAACCTATCCTAGCGTTTAGGCGCGGATATGGTAAAAACCAAGGCTGGGAAATCAGGCAGAGGAAAAACTGATTCGTCGAAACAGTCCAAGCTAACAGACTTCCACACTCGTGATGAAGCAGAAAAATCTCCAGGGACAATGGCGGAGGAGAGAGCTAGTGGCGGAGCGGTGATCACCGAGGAGGGCACGAATACAGTGCTTGCTGCCATCAGCTCCATGAGAGCAGACTTTTCGTCTAAATTTGATGGGATTATAGCAGCGATAGAAGGAATGAGAAAAGAAATAAGCGACTGTATGGAACGAGTATCGCAGGCGGAGCTTGGAATCTCCAGCACTGAAGATGACGTCACCAGCCTACAATTAAAGGTGCAAACATTGGAATTAAAAAATTAACGTCTGGAAGATAACGTCCTGGACTTAGAATCCCGGTCGCAACAAAATAATTTAAGGCTGGTGGGCCTCCCGGAGGGAACGGAGGGACGGGATACATGTTCCTTTTTGGAAAAGTGGATTCCAGAAGCGCTGAACAATGCGGATCTGCAGTCATCGGTCGTCTTAGAGAGCGCTCACCGAATCGGCCCACCGAGAGATAATAAGACACCGCCAAGGACGCTAATTATGAAGTTCCTCAGCTACAGAGACAAGATGACGGTCACCAATGCAGCGCGAGCTAAAGGAGAAATTAAATACCAGGATCAACAGGTGCGGTTCTACCCAGATTTGGCCACAGGAATTCAACAATTAAGGAAACAGTTTGACCCCGCCCGTAAAGAGCTGCGCAACCTCGGGATTCGTCACGGAGTGATTCATCCGGCAAGACTGCTGGTCACATATAAAGGGAGAACCCATATCTTCAAGACCCCTCAGGAGGCGCAGGAGCTCATTAAACAGATCCAAGCAGAGACTGGTGGGAGCTAAGCATGAAGCAAGAACAAGATATAAAGGTAGAATATTTAAGCATTTGTACAAGTATCTGACTGATCTGAAACATATAGCATGTCTACAAAATATAGATTGTATTATATATATAAAAAAAAGCTATGATGTACAAAGTTGCTATACAATTCTGGAGTTAAGTTGGAAAAACTACAGAAGAGAGTTAATGTCATGTCATTAAAAGTAGCAGAGTCAGGGTGATTGAGAGGAGAAAAGAGTGAGTGGTTTGACTGATCCTCGCGGGTGTGGAGCCGTCATTGGCTATAGCGGGAGACAGAATTTTTTTTTGATTTTGGGGGGATTACCACGAATGTGGGGAGGGGGAATTTGTTTTTGTGTAGTTTGTGGGATGAATGTTCAACCATCCATGTTTTTGCTTCTCTGTATGAGCATGTTTATTTTGCAAGGTAATCTCAAACTCTTTATTGATCATAGACCAAAGCGTTAATCTTAATTTAACTTCATGGAATTGCAGAGGTCTACAAAATCTAAAAAAAACTTAAACAAGTTATGAATAAAATAAAAGATATAGGTTCAAAAATTGTGTTTTTACAAGAAACTCATCTAATAGAGGAGGATGTAAAAAGAATTAGTAGAAGATGGCAGCGAAGTGTGTTCACCTCATCATTTTCATCGCAAGCCAGGGGAGTTATGATTCTCATACATAAAACAGTCCCATTTCAAGTGAAAAATGTAATTGGAGATAAATTGGGAAGATATCTAATCATCCAAGGATCTTTGTTATTAGAAAATATAAATCTGGTGAACTTATATGGTCCCAATATAGATGATCAAAACTTCTTCGTTAATTTATTTCTTACTTTAGCATCACTCACTGGGCAACATATAATAGCAGGGGATTTTAATTGTACATTGAATCCCAGTATAGATAGATCAACAGGACTGGACTGTACGCACAATGGATGCAGGATGACCATTAATCATTTTATGAAAGAATTGAGATTGCTAAATATATGGAGAGAATATCATATTATATTTACATATTTATTCCATCTAGCTACAATGCTCTGCACTGTGTTCATATATTCATATATTTATTCCATCCAGCTACAATGCTCTGCACTGTGTGTCTGTGTGTGTGTGTGTGTATATATATATTTTATAGTAATATGTACATATGTATATTAGCTGCTCTTGCTTGCTTGTTTTTTTTTTTTTCTTGCCTTCTGATTGTTGCTCTGAGTGTTGCTATCCCTGTGCTGTTGCAATCCTGGAATTTCCCCATTGTGGGACTAATAAAGGCTTATCTTATCTTATCTTATCTTAGAAATGAAACCACAAGTCAAAGTCTATTCTTGTTATTCTAATACCTACAAGACATTCTCACGTATAGACTATTTTTTGATCTCCACAGAATTAAGGTCCAAGATTCAAAACTGTTTCTATGATAACATCATGATCTCTGATCATGCACCCTGCTGTCTAATATATGTAGATAAGAAATTGACAAAGGTTCCAGGTAGGTGGCAATTTCAGCATAAATGGCTTCAGGATGAGGAATTTGTTAAGTACATAGAAAAACAGATAGATGAGTTCTTTGATATCAATACTACACAAACATCAGCATGTATAAAGTGGGAGGCTTTCAAAGCTTTTATTAGGGGGCATATTATTAGTTATACAGGTTCAAAATCTAAGAAGACCCGAGAGGAGAGAGTCCAATTGGAACGTAAAATAAAAATTCTTCAAGAAAAAGTGTATGCAGGAAGTAATCCAAAGTTAGAGAACGAATTACTGATTCTGAGAGCTGAATATGATAAAAAAAAAATCAGCGAATAGAGCTGCCTCGAGTCTTCTAAGATTGAAGCAAACTTTTTATGAACAAGGTGAAAAATCAGGGAAATTATTGGCATGGCAGATTAAACAATTAGAATTTAAAACACCAATTACCAGTATTATAAGTAACGGACAGGCAGTTGTAGATCCTTTAGAAATTAATAGTGCCTTTAGAGATTACTATGAAAAACTATATGATACAAAAAATGAAACTGACTTAACAAAACTAAATGGGTTTTTGGACGGATTATCTATACCGTGTATTTCAAATGAAAATAGGGAGATACTGGAGTCAAAAATTAGTCAAGAAGAAGTTGGGCTAGCCATTGATAATATGAAATCAGGAAAAAGTGCGGGACCAGATGGTCTTCCAGTTGACCTCTATAAAAAATTTAAGAATAAATTAATAAAACCATTTTTGGAAATGGTTTTAGAAGCATTTCAAAATAGTAATTTACCACCATACATGAATAATGTCTTAATTATACTGTTGCCAAAACCAGGTAAACCCTCTAATAAATGTGAAAACATGAGACCAATAAGCCTATTAAATGCTGACCTTAAGATAATCTGTAAAATTTTAGCAAGACGACTACAAGAAATACTACCAAATATTATTAACCGAGATCAGAATGGCTTTATAATGGGAAGACAAGGATTCCATAATGTAAGAAGACTATTTAATATTATTTATTCTAATAAAGAAGCACCGGATACAGCTCTCCTATCATTGGACGGTGAAAAGGCCTTTGATAGGGTCGAATGGCCCTTTCTTTTTGAAGTCCTACAAAGGTTTGGACTTGGAAATAATTTCATAAAATGGGTTCAGATAATATACAATAATGCTACAGCAGAAATCCTAACAAACAGCAATATCTCAAAATCAATAAAAATCAATAGAGGATGTCGACAAGGCTGTCCACTTTCACCTTTACTGTTTACTATGGCAATTGAACCTTTAGCGATGGCAGTACGTTTACATCCACAAATATATGGAATTAAAGTAGGACCAACAGAACATAAAATCTCCCTGTATGCCGATGACATAATTTTGTTTATGTCGAATCTTAAAAAAATCAATTCCGACCTTGTTAAATTTAATAAAGAACTTTGGGGAAATATCAGGATATAAAATAAATAAAACTAAATCTTCAATATTAATGGTGAATGAGACCCAGAGAAATCACCCAGCTCCTGAGGTAAATCAATTTAATGTTGTAAATCAGTTTAAATATTTAGGAATTCAAATTGTGCCTAAGCTAGAATCAGTCGCAGTGCCAACTATGAAGCCTTAATGGACAGATATTAATGAGTTGCTTCAGAGATGGATGTCACTACCAATGTCGTGATCGAGGGAGAATTAATATACTTAAAAGTTAATATCTTACCCAAAATACTTTATTTCAATTACATTCCTTTACCACCACCTTCAGATCTATTCTCAAGAATTAAAAAAAAGTCAGTGAATTTATATGAACAATAGGAAGGCCCTAGATTTCGTCTGTCCATTACTATATTTACCATTTGATCGTGGAGGTCTGAAATGTCCAAACTTTATGTTGATTTACTGGTCAGCACAACTGAGGTCTATGGACATATATTTTTCATCAAATGATCTCCCTCACTGGACTGAAATGGAATCCATACAATTTACATTTAACCTCTTCCCTTATTCATATACTCAGACTCGGCTAAAAAATTACAGAAACAAGTTAAAAATCCTATTGTAAAGCATATGATCAAAATATGGTATGAAATAAAAAAATATTTAAAACAACCGCACTTATTGTCACAATTTAGCCCAATATGGGGTAATCAATATTTTACACAGGGAGAGCGGATGCTGTATTTAAAGTATGGAAGTTAAAAGGGATTCAAAAGATTCAAGACTTATATTTGTCACGTTCAGATAACATAATGTCTTTTGAAGACTGAGGATCAAATTTAATCTTAATAGAACACATTTTTTTAAATATCTTCAGCTTAGGAATTTATTCGATTAAATCAAAATAAAGCTCTCACCCACCGACCTACTTATTCTCCTTGGAAAAAATTTTTGACGAAAGATAGTAAGAGAAAGGGTATAATTTCAGAGTTTTATAACTCATTGACACTATCCTCAAGTGAAAACTCACAGAAAAGACTGAATTATTGGAAAGAAGACCTGCGAAACTGAAATTTAAGAGGAACAATGGAATTCGCTTGTACAGAAGCTCAAACCCAAATCAATAAACGTACGTCTTAAATTGATACATTTTAAATGGTTAATGCGGATGTATGTTACACCGGTGGAGTTAAATAGATATAACAAAAACATACCAGATACGTGCACAAAATGTATGGAAAGTCAAGGAACCCTATTTCATTGTTTATGGGAATGTAGAAAAATTAGAATGTTTTGGGAAGAGGTGAGGGTAACAATTGAAAAAATAATTTCAAAACAATTCATATTGAACTCTAAACTGTTTTTGTTGGGTCTGTATCCAGAAAAGCATAACTTTAATAAGAGTGAAAGAGCATTCATAGACCTCAGTTTGCTTAATGCCAAAAAATGTATTGCACTACTGTGGAAAAATACTCATAGACCAGATGTGACTCAGTGGTTAAGACAGATGTTAACAAACCTTCCACTAGAAAGAATAACATATATACTGAAATCAAAGGAAAATGTGTTTGAGAATATATGGAGACCTTTCATTGATTATGTAAAGAAATTAAACATAACTTCTGAAGAAGAAGGTGAATGATGTGTGTGGACCTTGTAAATTCCAAATTGGTGAATGTGCGGCGGATGATAAAAAAGCAACATTGTTGAAGGTTTTAAGTAGAGTTTTATTAATCATACCGCCGTCACGAGCTCCGCTCCCGGCGCCGTGCATGCACGCCGGGAGCGAGCTCAGCGGCTCTCGGAGAAGGAGGACACAAAGTCTGTGTCCAGCAGCAGCAGTTGCAGAAGTGAGATTGAGAGAGAGTTTGAGTTACAGAGTTGCAGCATATACCCAACTACAACAATACATCAAAGAGCATTCCCCCAGCAGTTGGTATGATCAAAGAGATAACAGAACAGGCATGAGACATTTGCATTTGAGAGACATATTGAGCTTGGTATCTAGGTCACAGTAAGGACAGGACGCATGAACACAATGCATGAAAGGCAATATTAACATCACAGAAGTGAGCCAGAAGAAACGGGTCTGTCTGTAGACATTAATACACATTTCACTGTTCTGTTAATTGCTCTAGCCGAGCGCTGTGTCTGTCCAGTCTGTTTGTGGGGGTTTACACCAAACCGCCACACGCTCCCCCCCAGAGGGCACGGCAGGGGGCCGGGACCTCGATAATCCATCTATGGGAGCGAGCTGTGGGAGAAGCTCGCTGCAGGCGGAGGGGGAGGGAGGAGGGGGGTAGTACGTGCCGACCGGGACGGTGAAATCATCCGAGCCGCGCAAAAATTGCTTGCTGCTCCGCGACGTCGAGGGGCTGTCCCGTTGCACGTGCGGAGGTCCGCAAGAAGAAAAATTAGTCTTTGACTCCTCTCGTGACCATGAAGAAAAGCAGGAGCGGCTGTAAGAAAAAAATAAAAGCAGAGGGACTGGCGTGTTGACTTTAGGGCAGGCGCAACCCTAAAGCCTCGGGAACCGCAGACAGCTGAATTCCCCTTGTGTGCCGTGGCTAAGACCATAAAATCCAGTGAGCAAGCTGCGGGCCTCAGGTGTACAAGCAAGCCTGAAGGGCCAGTGTGCAGCAGAAGGAAGGCGGTCAGAAGAGCCGTATTTGTCCCGTGCGTGATGCGCCGTCCTCGTAACTCCCTGGTACGTGCGCCGGGGCTCGTGCGTGGGTGGGCCAGCTGGAGAGGCGAGTCAGGGTGCAGAATCTTAGTGGAGATCGGCGCAGACGGCGCCGATAATACCCAGGTTGAGCTGTGGCTGCAGATTGGCCATGGTGCGTTGGAGCGGTGAGAGGAAATAGACGATCTTTTGTCCCTCAGGCTCGTGCAGATGCGTTGGAGCGGTGGGAGGGAATAGACGATCTTTGTCACCGCTCGGCCGTGGTGCGTTCAGGTCCACGCGTTGCGTTCTCCCCGGCCATGGAGGCCGCCGTCGTGGAGAGGGGACGGGGTGCCTGCGCTCTCGTGTGGAGGAGCTGCCAGCGCGGCCGGTCCAGCGTGGATGAGCAGATCTCAGACGTGCAGATCTCATCATGAAGAACGGGTCACCAGTGCAGCTGTCCAGATCAGAAGGTTGCTTTGCACAAAACGTGTGCATGTTCGGGGTCACCAGTGAAGCGTTCACTGGCAGCGTGTTCTTTTCTGCCTTCAGGTCATGGTGCGTTGGCGCGGCGAGAGGGAGGAGACGTCTTGTGTCCCTCGGCCGGTTCAGCGTGGATGTCCAGACCAGAAGGTTGCGTCGCACAAAGCGTGTGCGTCTTCGGGGTCACCAGTGCAGCGGATGATAAAAAAGCAACGTTGTTGAAGGTTTTAAGTAGAATTTTATTAATCATACCGCCGTCACAAGCTCCGCTCCTGGCGCCGTGCATGCGCGCCGGAAGCAAGCTCAGCGGCTCTCGGAGAAGGAGGACACAAAGTCTGTGTCCAGCAGCAGCAGTTGCAGAAGTGAGATTGAGAGAGAGTTTGAGTTACAGAGTTGCAGCATATACCCAACTACAACAATACATCAAAGAGCATTCCCCCAGCAGTTGGTATGATCAAAGAGATAACAGAACAGGCATGAGACATTTGCATTTGAGAGACATATTGATCTCGGTATCTAGGTCACAGTAAGGACAGGACACATGAACACAATGCATGAAAGGCAACATTAACATCACAGAAGTGAGCCAGAAGAAACGGGTCTGTCTGTAGACATTAATACACATTTCACTGTTCTGTTAATTGCTCTAGCCGAGCGCTGTGTCTGTCCAGTCTGTTTGTGGGGGTTTACACCAAACCGCCACAAATGTATAATATGTACAGATGAGCATTGTTGATGACTTGCTTTTGTTAGTGGTTGTTGGTGTTTTTAGTACATTTTTTTTAATTACTTTAGTGTTAGTGTTTGATTGTTTGTGTCATGTTTGTTAAAAAAAAGGTTCAATAAAAAATATTGTGGAAAAAAAAATGTGACCATGACTCAGTCCATTGTTAGATAGTGCAAACAAGTTCTGGTGTGTACACATTAATTAGATTGTCAAACAATGAAACTGGATTGCCCATTTACCTAGTAATATACAGGTTCATGTTAATAGAATGTCATCGAAAAGTTGATTTATTTCAGTAATTCAACGTAAAAAATGAAACTCATATTATGTAGATTCATTACACACAGAGTGATATACGTATTACATGCTTCTCTCTGTTGACAAGCTTTATGGAGATGCTGATTTCATTTTCCAGCAGGACTTGGCACCTGCCCACACTGCCAAAAGTACCACAACTCAGTTTCATCACCATGGTATCACTGTGCTTCATTGGCCAGCAAACTCTCCTGACCTAAACCTTATTGAGAATCTATGGAAGATTGTCAACGTATTTTCACCTTTACAGCAGCTAGCGGGAGACATGGTGGGAGTAAAACAGAACTGATCTGTATCGTCCTGCTGTCTCCCTCTGTTCGTCATATGCAGAAGTATGTACTGCTGGGCTCATAGCTTCATTACGTAGACCAGCAGAAGCAAAAGTACAGTCTGAATAAAAACAAGGTCCATTTTGAAAAGAGAAAGATACACGAAGCGAGGTTTGTTTACATCAGAAGTTGCTTCTTCTTCTACTATTTCCGGAATGTCAGACAATTCTGCATGTCAAAGTGATTTTTTCCATTCAAACGTGTGAGTTATGTAAATGCATGTCATAATCGGATCAACTTTGTCAGGGTCCATGTAAACAATAAAGTTCTGCTCTGAACTGTAATCAGATTGAAGAAATTTTGCACATGTAAACATGGCTATTGATACATGGCTATTGATGCAGTAATTCATTCAAAAGGAGCCCCGACCAAGTATTGAGCGTGTACATGGACATATTTTTGAGTCGGCCAACATTTTATTTATTCATGTATTTATTAAAAACCATTTTTTTAAAAATTAATTGTATGTGATATTCTAATTTTTTGAGAAATGAATTTGGGGTTTTCATGAGCTATAAGCCATAACCATCAATACTGAAAAAATAAACACTTGAATATATCACTCTGTGTGTAATGAATCTATATAATAAAGGAGTTAAATTTATTGAATTGCTGAAATAAATCAACTTTTCAATGACATTCTAATTTATTGAGATGAACCTGTATGTTGATATACGTAGCTAAAGAGGTAAGGTAGAAAGTTAAGTAAAGAACTACTTATGGTGAACTGTATAGCAGAGTCTGGGATCTAAAACATTTGTTTCTATGACCAACAAGCTGATTAATCTTGAAGCTGTACCTTCACGTTAAATTGTATTTGCTATATTGCAGGTGCATTGTTGTATGTGCAGTAATAGCTACAACACCACACTCCTAAATGTGCTGATGTGTGCCTCTGAGTACCTACTGTTGTTTTGACTTTGCTTGTCCCCAAAGAGTCTCAATATTTTGTGCACCCTCAGATGAGTTTAAACTGCATTCAGCCTCTGCAGTATTTGAATCCCTTGTGTGTGAGTATGTGAGAAAGTACATGCAGGGTTGAGTGGTGAGAAGATGCTGAGTTGTGCATTCTGTGTTCTCATGTTGTTGTACACGGCAAGCACACATATACTCCTTGTGTGTGCCATAATGCTCATAGTACTCATAACTACTGAAGAGCTATACAGAACTGCTAAGACATGCACAGGTTTACTATGATTACACTGGTCAACACCAAATTTATTGTCTAAGTTTTTTTTAGCTGATTTAGGAGCTCAATCATGTCAACCTTCTGAACTATGGCCACATGATTTTTACATTTTTGTTACATGTATGGGTATTTTCGCTTTATATAATGCAAAATTCTTTTTTATTTCTTGAAATTCTCTGAATTTTTAACAATGATGATGTAACATTCAATTTACATGTATTTACCTTTATCAGTGTCTACTATTCAATTTAAGATAAGATAAGCCTTTATTAGTCCCACAATGGGGAAATTCCAGGATTGCAACAGCACAGGGATAGCAACACTCAAGAAGACAAGAAAAACAAGAGCACCGAATACACATATGTACATATAAATATATATACACACAGTGCGGAGCATTGTAGCTAGATGGAATAAACAGCATAACCGTTGCTTAGTTATCCTACATAGTATGAATATGTACCCATACATACTGTCACCCTCCGTAGTGACCGATATTGTCCTAGTTGTATACTGGAGGGGACCATTGTGTAAGTCTATTGCGTCTTTTGCATTCAGTACTATTAGGTCGTCACGTTTTTTTGCCATCTCTGCGAGCAGCCCTGCTTAGGTTATACAGTCTGACAGCGGTAGGTAGGAAGGACCTGCGAAACCTCTCAGTTGCGCACCTAGGATGATGTAGTCTGCTGCTAAATGAGCTCCTCAGTGCGTTCAGTATGTCCTGCATAAGATGGGACTCGGACTCCAGCAGAGATGACAGTTTAGCCACCATCCTTCTCTCTCCTATCCCCTCCACTGGGTCAAGGCGCTGCCCCAGGACAGAGCTAGCTTTCTTGATCAGTTTGTTCAGTCTCTTCCTATCGGCTGCTGTAATGCCACTGCCCCAGCAGACCACTCCAAAAGTGATGGCTGATGCCACCACCGTGTCGTAGAATGTCTTCAGCAGCACCCCTTGTACACCAAAAGACCTGAGTCTCCTCAGTAGGAACAGCCTGCGCTGTCCCTTCTTGTAGAGTGCGTCGGTATTGTGTGACCAGTCTAGTTTATTGTTCAGATGAACACCCAGGTACTTGTAGGATGTCACCATCTCGATGTCTGTTCCATGTATGTTTACTGGTGCTGTGAGGGGTTGTCCTTGCCTGCGGCAGTCCACCACCAGCTCCTTAGTTTTCCTCGTGTTGATCTGGAGGCAGTTCTGATGGCACCAGTCCACGAAGTCCTGGATAAGTCCTCTGTACTCAGCTTCATCTCCGTTGGAGATGAGGCCAACGATCGCAGCGTCATCAGGGAACTTCTGTAGATGGCAGTGTGTTGTGTTGTGTGAGAAGTCGGCAGTATAAAGGGTGAAAAGGAAGGGAGCCAAAACCATTCCCTGGGGGGGGCCCCCGTGCTACCGATGATTGTGTCGGACACACAGTCCCGGGTTCTCACAAACTGTGGCCGGTTAGTGAGGTAGTCCAGGATCCATGATGACAGGTGCTGGTCCACCCCTGCGCAGAGCAGCTTGTCCTTCAGGATCATCGGATGGATGGTGTTGAAAGCACTGGAGAAGTCAAAGAACATGATCCTCACCGCATTCCCGGGCTTCTCCAGGTGGGACAGAGAACGGTGAAGAAGGAAGATCACTGCATCCTCCACCCCAATGCCATGCTGGTAGGCGAACTGGAGTGGATCCATCGCTGGTCCCACCAGGGGGCGGAGGTGAGCAAGGAGCAGTCTCTCCAGGGTCTTCATCATGTGGGACGTCAGGGCCACTGGTCTGTAGCTGTTCAGGTCTTTGGGGTGGGAGGTCTTTGGTACAGGTACCACACAAGATGTTTTCCACAACTGTGGTACCCTCCCCAGTTTCAGACTCAGGTTGAAGATGAGCTCCACAATCCCACACAGCTGATCTGCACAGGACTTGAGGAGCTTTGCGCTGATGCCATCCGGTCCCAACGCCTTCCTCGCCTTGATCTTCCTCAGCTCCGTCCTCACCTGGGTCTTAGTGAGGGTCATGTTGGGGGGCTGTGTGCTGGGAGTGGGGGGGGGGGGGGTGTTGGTGGAGTGGGGTGTGGGCAGCAGGACTCGATGTCTTTAGAGGCAGCAGTGGTTGTTGTGCAATTGGGGGGGAGGGCGGCTGGTCAAACCTATTAAAAAACAGGTTCAGATTGACAGATTGATTGTTTGACAGTCTGGGCTCAAGCAGCCCCTTCCACAATAAGACATATAGGTTCATTATATAATCAAACCCTAAAAATCTTGGACAAAAAGCCCATTAGGTGGCATCACTGTAATGTTTTAAAAAAATACAACCTATTGAGTTTTGAGAGCTTCATTGACCTCTGTCTTCTGAAATTAACGTTCAAATGTTTCCATAAATCAGCACCCGAGCCACTTGCTGGTTTCGTCCAAAGACAGGACAGCAGCAGAGCCACCAGGAGTTCTGTTAACAATAACTGTAAAATATTCCACCGCAGAACCACATTTGGACAAACAGCTTTCTCTATAAAGGGCAGTCACATCTGGAACATAATGCCAAATGAAATTAAAATAATAACGGACTTTAAAACATTCACTAAAAATGTTAAAAACTGGCTGAAAAATAAACAAGAATGTACTCATGTATGAATTATTTGTCTGCAAAGTGAGAGTGAATGAAGGGAAGGAATAAATGTGTTTGTTTATAGTGAGTGACGGAGGGAGGAAGGCCTGAAATAGGCAAATGTGAGTTATGTTATATGTGTTAAATGTGAGTCAGGCTGTTATATTTGTGTATTTATAATATTTATGTTAAAGGTGAGTCAGGCTGTTATATTTGTGTATTTATAATATTTATAATATTTATAATTGTGTATTTATAATTTTTCTGCATTGATGTATATGGTTATTGTGTATATTTTTATCTTGATTCTTTTTTCTAAAGCCCATCCAGGGACAAGAGTTGCAAATTAGCTAATAGCTATACACTCTATGTGCAACACATCAGATTGATTGTCTTTGATTAATTGTCTATGTTTATTGCACTGTCCCTGTCAAATAAACTAATCTACTACTACTACTATTGTTCGCCCACTCCCTGCCCCCCTGGCCAGGGAGTGGGCAGGGATTTACAGTACAACTGCTGTACAACTGCTTACAACTTAGCATAAAAACCGGACCTGATCGAGAGAAACGGATGTCATTTTCGGATTCAGCGGCGCAAAATTGTCTTAAATCAGTTGAAAAAACACAGACAACTTACAAAAAAATTATGTTTGTTATGTTGTGTTATAAGATGAGTGTACCATCTGAAATCAAGCAGACTTACCAGAACAGAGGAAAAAGAGTGAATTAAATAGAAAAGGAGAATTACCTAACTATGTGGAAAATTAGGTAATGTTTACAAACAAAAATCTGCAAGAATTAGAGCTAGTGAAGGTAAATGAGTTTAAATACCTAGGGTCATCTTAGCATTCTCACTGGGAGTGAGGGACAGGATTAGACATGAGTATATCAGAGGAACAGCTCAGGTTGCGCAGTTTGGAGACAAAGTAAGAGAGTCAAGGCTGAGATGGTTTTGACATGTGCAGAGGAGGGATAGTGGAGATATTGGACAAAGGATGTTGACGATGGAGCTACCAGGCAAGAGGAAACAAGGAAGACCACAGAGAAGTTTCACGGATGTGGAAAGGGAGGATATGGAGAGGGTTGGTGTTACAGAGGAAGATGTAAAGGAGCGGGTGAGATGGAGGCAGATGATCCGCTGTGGTGACCCCTAAAGCAGGGGTCTCCAACCTGGGGTTCCTGTGGGAAATTTTCTAATTTCACTTCTTAATTGGTCCAAAGATTTGCAAATAATTTGCTGTTGTTGTGCATGGGTGCCTACAGAGCACATGCACAAGAATGATAAATTATTTGCAAATCTTTGGACCAATTAAGAAGTGAAATTAGAAAACTTCCCACAGAAAACTGAACATTCCAGGAGCCCCAGGTTGGAAGACCCCCGCCCTAAAGGGAGCAACCAAAGGAGAAGGTTTGAGCAGGCTCTGGCTGTTAAAGATAGACAATCTGTTGTTATCATCGTCATCATTGTTTTTTGTTGAAAACTGCTTGTACATCCAATATAAGTAAAATAAATGTATATTTTTAACGAGTTAAAGAAAAGAAATTGATATTAATTTTGGTAAAGCTATATTACAGGGATTTAGAGTCTTGAGTCAAAGACAATATGCTACAGGAACAGCTTTGATTCCTGCTGCTGTTTCTCTCTTAAACAAGTCTTGGTGCACTTTTTGATCTTTTACTGAAGGCTATTACTATTTCTATTTGTTACATTTTAACCTAATCTTTGTCCTGTGCATCATATTCCAAATAGAACTTTATATACTGACTTTTTTAATGGTCTTTTATCTATCTTAATAGTATTTTATTTATTTAAGGTTCTTTTATCAATTTATGTCCTAAATCTGATCAGTGATCCTTGTGAGTACTGGCCCATGTCCCTGTTTTGTGTGGTTTTATAGTCCTCAGTGTCTGTCTAAATGTTTGTGCAATGTCAATGCAGTCTCCTGTTACTGCAGAACAAATCTACCTACGTACGGGTACAAATAAAGTCTTGAACCATACAGGTAGCGGAGGATAATGTTTTACTTCGTAATCCTCATCACTGAAGTAACACAGCAAGACTGCCTGTCAGGAGCATCAGTCCACGGCTATTACATGGTGAGGTCATGGTTGAAATGTTTACAGAGCTCCAAAATTTTGTTTCCACAAGAAAAATCACAGTCTATCTTTTACTGTTGCTGAAAAATAATAAAAAGCTATGCCAAGTAGACTCCACTTCATACACTACTCACAAAAAGTTAGGGATATTTGGCTTTGAGTGAAATTTATGGAAAATGTAAAAAGTTCACGCTACAGTGATACTATATCATGAAAGTAGGACATTTAAGTCAAAGCATGCAATGGTGATTTCCTCATCTCAAACAATTTATTGAAACAAAAGCCAACAACAGTGGTGGGTATGCCACAACAAAAAATGTCAATGTCTCAATAACTTGTCATGTGCCCTTGAGCATCAACTACAGCTTGACAACGACATCTCATGTTGTTCACAAGTCGACTTCTTGTCTGCTGAGGCATGGCATTCCATTCTTCGTGAAGGGCGGCCCTCAGGTCACTGAAGTTGTGGGGTGCAGGGTTACGAGCTTCTACACGGCGACTCAGCTGATCCCATAGGTTTTCTATGGGATTCAGGTCTGGAGAAAGTGCAGGCCACTCCATTTGAGGTACCCCAACCTCCAGCAGCTGTTCCCTAATGAGGCGACCTTGATGAGCTGGAGCAATGTTGTCCATGAAAAAGAAATTAGGCCTGTGTTGTTCATGCAGGGGCACAATGACTGAAATAATGATGTTATTCAGGTAGTACTGGCTTGTCACTGTACCATTCACAAGGTGTAGGGCAATTCTGTATTGACTAGACACACCTGCCCAGACTGCAACACCACCACCAAAGGCTTGTCTGGTGACAACAGTGGCTGATGCATAGCGCTTTCCTTGATGTCTCCAACATCGTTGGTGGCCATCATTTCTGCTCAACGTGAATCGGCTTTCATCAGAGAACAATACTGAGGCCCACTGGTCCCTTGTCCAGCATAAATGCTCCCTGGCCCATGCAAGACAATGACGCCTGTGCCTGATGGTGTGGTCAGGTACCCTTGCAGGTCGTCTTAGCACGCAGACCACACTGATGTAAAAGGTTTTGAATAGTCTGACATGACACTTGGGTTCCTCTCACCTCCCTTAAATGTGCCTGGAGTTGAGTAGCATTCATCATCCGGTTCTGCAGGGCACTGTTTACAATGAAGCGGTCGTCAGCGTGAGATGTGGTCAAAGGATGTCCACTTCTATACCTTTCTGTGACTCTTCCAGTCTCTCTGTATCTCTGTTGCAACCTGCTGATGACACTCTAAGCTCAGTGGCCACTTCCCTCTGAGAACATCCTGTCTGAAGCCTTGCAATGGTGAGGTACTGTTGATCGATTGTTAGGTATTGTCTTGGTCTCATGATGTCAAAATGTGAACAGCATAATGAAGAGGACTATTTAAATAACAATTTTATTTGAACCAGAAAATTTATTGGTCAATTCATGGATCAAATACCTGTTGTGAATTTTGCCATTAAGGACCTTGTTAGAGAACAGCAAGTTATGCAAAAAGTACTGAAATACTGAACAGTTGGACATGTGCATTCAAGAGGTTAGAGAAGGTCAAATTAAGTTCATCTGTATATGTTATAGTGCATTTTAAGGTGCATCCTGAAATTTCACCCAAAAGACCAATATCCCTAATTTTTTGTGAGCAGAGCATGTCAGTCCAATGCACACTTCCACAAACATTCATGCTGATTAATATGAATGGGTTATCTTGGCAAAGGAGAAGTGTTCTTTTACTATTATTGACCTTTTCTTCATTTTTTTTGTACCATACATTTTAAGAGTCAAAAAAATGGCAAGTGTGATTGGCTGAATTTCACTGTAAAAACTATGGTAGAACTTTTTCAGTAGAATGGTAAAATAATAGCACTATTAGTTTTACAGTTATTATGCCTCGGTGCAACAGGGGCATATGGTAATCATTCAGTGTGTCTGTGTGTGGTTGTGTGTGTCTGGTTGGTTGGTTGTGTGTGTGTATCTGTGTCTTCCCAGCTTTTCAGCGTGTCCGGTCAGCTTTCAGGTGGCCTGAAATGTTACTATCAAATAAATAACGAATGGGAGCTTTTTGGTGTGCGGATCTTCTTTGATTTTTCTAATAAGCCTTTTTGGGGATCCAGCGTCCGTCCAGGTGGACCATGTGATGTGCATATCATCTTTATTATTTTTTTAAATTTTATATCATTTTATCGCCATATTTTCTTGACTTTTAATTTTCCTGAATTTTGAGATGTTTTCAAAATAAACACAAATTTAACTCACCATTATACCGTCAGTGAAGCCGGGAAAAAAGGCCAGTAGAGGTTGCACCGAGGCAGCTGCACCTTGGTGCTTTCATTTACCATATAGTTCAGTTTTTTGAAGTGGGGTTATGCAAAAATAATTTCCAGTAGTCACTGAACTTCTTTTAGAGAATAATGAGGGAAGCTGATCACAGAGTCAGGGCTACAGTGGAGTATTGCAGATGTATTTTTAGAGCTAATTTTCACTCTAAAAATACTTAAATGTCAAAAGCTTCAGGTCACATCAAGAGAGTAGTATGTCAAACTTATTCATACCGCTTCATGTCTACAATCAGGCAGCCCTACTAAAGTAGTGGCCTAGCGGTACAGCTTGCACCCCACAGTGGGGGGGTTGTGAGTTCAACCCCGGCCGGGTCATACAGAAGACTATACGGTATAAGAATGGTACTTCCCACCTTGTAGCTTGGTGCTCAGCATAATAGATTGAGGGAAGGAAAAGCTGTTTGTTTGTGGCGGCTCCTCTGATTCTACATGTGTTTAACATTGTAGACAGGAGAAACATAATTTTGTTCTGCTGTATGGATTGAATGGCAACAAAGTTGGGTTGTTCTTCAATTTCAGCCAAAAAAAGCATGGTGACTGCCACTGTATCCCTTTGCCAAACAGTTGGGTTTCTAGAGACAAGTCAGACTAGAGCGTTATCCCACAATGTAATACTGTGTAGTGACACAGATGTTGATGTCATATATTGAAGTGCCATCTGATGCAGCTCTCTCAAATTAACAAATTTTTGAAGTTCCAATATTTTTAGAAAGTAAAAATTGGCTCTACAATGCATCATTAAACTCCACTGCAGCTTTATGTGCTCAGCTAAGCAGGGACAATTACTGCAACAGATTCAAAAACCATTTACATGTTCACAATATACACTACCGTTCAAAAGTTTGGGGTCACCCAGACAATTATTTTGTGTTTTCCATGAAAAGTCACACTTATTTACCACCATGAGTTGTAAAATGAATCGAAAATATAGTCAAGACATTGACAAGGTTAGAAATAATGATTTGTATTTGAAATAATAATTTTTTCCTTCAAACTTTGCTTTCGTCAAAGAATCCTCCATTTGCAGCAATTACAGCACTGCAGACTTAACATGATTGCACAAGGGTTTTCTAATCATCCATTAGCCTTCTGACTCAATGAGCAAACACATTGTACCATTAGAACACTGGAGTGATAGTTGCTGGAAATGGGCCTCTATACACCTATCTAGATATTGCACCAAAAGCCAGACATTTGCAGCTAGAATAGTCATTTACCACATTAGCAATGTATAGAGTGTATTTCTGATTAGTTTAAAGTTAGCTTCATTGAAAAAAAGTGCTTTTCTTTCAAAAATAAGGAAATTTCTAAGTGACCCCAAACTTTTGAACGGTAGTGTATATAGAGATTGTTTCTGTCAATAAGAAGCCAACTCTATTGTCATTCTGGCCATACAGCCAATTTTGAGAATGAAATTACGTTTCTCCTGTCTACAATGTTAATCACATTTAGAATCAGAGGGGTTGCCGGCAGCGTGGTGGCAGAGTGGTTAGCACTGCGGCAGCACAGCAACTCACCCTTGGCCGGGGGATCCTGGGTTCGATCCCAGCCCCCGACCAACAGTGATCTGTGTGGAGTTTGCATGTTCTCCCCGTGTCTGCGTGGGTTTACTCCGAGATTTCTCCGGTTTCCTCCCACATGCCAAAAACATGCATGTTAGGTTAATTGGCATCAAAAAACTGGGGATTCTAAATTGTCCTTTGGTATGACTGTGAGAGTGAATGGTTGTCTGTCTCTCTGTGTTGGCCCTGCAATGGACTGGCGATCTGTCCAGGGTGTACCCTGCCTCTCGCCCAAAGATGCTGGGATAGGCTCCAGCCCCCCCCCCCCCCCCGCAACCCTAAAAGGATTAAGAGGAAGAAGATGGATGGACGGGTTGCTGCCATGCAAGGACCGCCACAAACAACTTCTCCTTCCCCCATTCTATTGCCCTGAGCACCAAGCTAGAAGGCGGGAAGTACCATTTTATATGGTCTTTGGTATGACCCAGCCGGGACTTGAACCTGTCACGATCTGAGTGCAGGGGATTCCATTGGGCTTAGTCTTTCTGCCTTTTTTCATATTTGTACTGTGTTGTCATTTTGAGTTGCTATTCCTGTTATTTTATCCTTGGTCGATTTGTCGTATGTTCTGTATTGTATCCTAGTATGATTTATTTTCCCTGTTTATGTTTATTATAGTTTGTTTACATGTTTGAGGTTACTTGCCTCTATTTCTGCCATTTCATTGTATTTGTATTCTGTTGTGATTCTCTCTCGGGGTTGACAGCTGTCAGTAGCTTTTCTGGGTTTCTTGCTCTGCGTGGGCGTGGCCCTGTCAGCTGCCAGCTCCGGTCGTTCTCTCCCTTCTCATTACTCCCAGCTGGTCTCAGTTGTATCTTTGTTTTCTCCTGCCCGCTCAGGTGACCCACACCTGCGATCACTTGTTTCATTTGTGTCTAGTCTTATTTAAGAACTGTCATTTTCATTTCCCAATTGCCACTGTCTTGTTGAGTTTCTCCTCGTCTCCACCAGAGCCCTGCCTCGTTCTGGTGCGCTTCTTCAGCAAGTTTATTCGTTGTTTGTATTTTGGGTTAGAGCACTGTGTTGGACTTTATGTTTGTTGTTTTTTTCATTAAATCTCACAAGCTCACAGTTCAGGGCGTGGGTCTCACCTTTCAGCCCCGAAGGGCAATTCATGACAGAACCCCCAACCTCCCGGTTGTGGGGCAGATGCTCTATCAACTAGGCCACCACTCCGGTGGCTGCATTCAGACCAGGATAGTCTGGGGGTCTTGGTTTGACTGGGCGGGGAATGCCGAGAATTTTCACACCTTTGTTTGGTTTGGTTTACATTCACACTGCAGCGGACCAAACTTTCTGGACAATGTCACGCAGTTACAACAATTGCTTGTTTGGGGCGATGCAGCCAAAACCACCACTGACCAGGAAGGAAAAATCTTGGTGAAGAAGAAAAATCAGGCTCATCGATTGGCCAGGACCGATTGGCCAACCCTTCATCCAGGTGGTTTGTCTGCCACAAACGAGACATTTTTTAACTTTTCTCCTCGGCTTTCACCGGTAAAAGGATTTCTCGGATTTGCACGGTTGTCTTTATTCTTATTTTCTACCCAAAATGTACTATGGTAAACGCCACTTCCTCTTCTCAGACTACATGTTGCTATGGTTACATAAACACCGAGGGGCACGTCTGCCCTTTGATCCGCTGGATAGTCCATTTGGATTCATACGTCAAACAGGTTCATTTTGTCTTCTTTTAATTATTTATCCTTTTTTTTTTTTTTTCCTTTGAAAGACAAAAGTAAAATAGAAAGATGTCTTTACCTTCTTTACATGTTTCAACTGCACTGCAGCCTTCATCAGAAGAGTCAGCTGATTGCTGCCAGGTGACATTTATCAGCTGATTTTCGTAGGCGGGGCCAGCTCAGCAGATCTGTCAGATCCACCGAGCCGGCCCCGCCTCCCGCCGTCAGCTGACTCTTCTGATGAAGGCTGCAGTGCAGTTGAAACATGTAAAGAAGGTAAAGACATCTTTCTATTTTACTTTTGTCTTTCATTTGGATTCATACTGCAAGCAGAGCGCACCAGACTTCGTTTGCAAGAGAACTGAGACCCCTGTTTTCACAGGGACCAGACTTCGCTTGTTTGGTGCACACCAGAGTTCTAACACGCGTTCAGACTGCACCAAACAAACCGAACTATCTGTGGAAGTCACTCCTTGGTCCTTTGATCCGGACCAAACAGTGGCCGTCTGAATGCACCCTCAGATGTCCTTTCAGACATGTCCACCCAGGGACATATTAGTGGACACGTTCATATTAAACACAGGTGCAAATAATAGTGAGTTCTATTTTTTTTAAGTAGATATAAAAATTAGGCTACAGTCTTGGCATTTTTCAAAGTAATTCTTCGTCAAGGATGGCCGCTTCACTTTTATGCAGTTTACACTTTCTGACTCATGATGCTAAGGTTTTAATTTCATCAAAGGGTTTGAATTCTTCCTTGTTCCAAACACAGGGGCCCTTCCAAACATATTCTTGCCTAACCCCCCCCCCAAAAAAAAAAGCTGGAAACAGCCCTGGAAGAAATCATAATAAAAGTAGGACAGTGTGTAGACATGTAGAGCAGACTGACAGTAGCTATAGTTGAAACCAGAAGTTTACATATACTGTAACCCTTTTTTTCTTCACTGTTTGGCATTAAATCAGACTAAACTTTTCCTGTTTTAGGTCAGTTATGATTACCAAAATTATTTCTATTTGCTAAATATTTTTTTGTATTTGATCAATTTGTTAATAGATTTTTTTATTACTTTATTCAAAGTCAGAAATTTACATACAGTAAGATTACTATGGCTTTAAACAATTTGGGAAAGCCCAGATGATGATGATGTCATGGATATGGAAGCTTCTGATAGGTTAATTGACAACATTTGAGGCACACCTATGGATACATATGAAGACACACCTCTAACACACTGCTTCCTTATGTGACATTGCTGTGGAAATATGATGCATTGTGCATTCAGAGAGATGAAAAGAAGAATCCCAGCCAGCTCACTTTATATATTTTAATGTGCAAAGGTGATCAGCCGTGGAATCAGAGAGCATGGTTGGTCTCTGTTCCCAATCTGATCCCCCAAGTGAGAGTGTGTGGCTTTTTTGTAAGGGAGGACCTGAGGTGAAAATAGTTTCATATGTCGACAAAAAGGCAATTTCTATTAAAGAAGGCAGGCAGGAAGCCACAAAACAAAAGGAACGGGAGCAAGGTGTTGCAACAACAATTTGAATACAGTGGTCAGGAAATAACACTATAAAGTTTCTACTATATCATCGGAAAGTCAAAAGAAATCAGCCAAGATATCAGGAAGAGAATTGTGGACCTCCACCAGTCTGGTTCATCCTTGGGTACAATTTCCAGATGCCTGAAGTTGCCACGTTGATCTGTTCAATTATACACAAGTATAAACACCGTGGGAATGTCCAGCCATCATACCACTCAGGAAGGAGATGGTTTTTGTGTCCTAGAGATGAACGTGTTTTAATACGAAATGTGCATATCAACTAGGGGTGGGTTCAAAAGATCAATACAACGATCTGGATCGATCCACGTTTGACTGAGCCGATATCAATCCACAAAATCCACGGATCAATCTTTTAATGTAATTCTTTTACGTCTGTGAACGTCTGCTGAGTCTGATCAGGTCGAAACCGGGTCAGTGAGCCAGGAACAGTGGCAAAGATCCAGAAACACCCGGAGCACTAACGGAGCTAACAGCTAACAAGCTAATGGATATGCTAGTTCTTCTTCTGTGGTGTTAAAACGGTTCTCATCCGGCAAGAGTTCCCTGCGGCGCACTTCCGTGTTTACGTGAGCGGAGTTGACGTGCGTGTCTCTTAATTTATCAACAAAAGTCACCATGAAGACTGTCCTCAACAGTTTCCTAGTATTTTTCATAAAGCAGGGGTAAAGTGTTTCGTACTGCGTGCAGCGCTGAGTTGAAACATAAAGTTGACGATTGATAAACACTTGAAACTGAAAGTGCAGGGAGGCTTCCGGTGACGCGCAACAGCATGGACGCATAAAAACTGAGCTCTGGCTCTAGCTCTATTTTCCCCTGGACTCGAGATCTAAATTTGTGAAAAACGGCAATATTTTGTTGTCATAATGAGCGGGGACAAATTCAAGAAAGGCAGATACGGGCTACGAAACAACCCTGATAATGAAACGACAAAAGAATTCTCGGCTAATGAAACGGACCTAGCATCGGACCAACATGGCGACTGCATGGCTAGCTTGGACTTGATTCGAGTTACCGTGAGTGAGGCCATGGCAGCTGGAATGGCAACTCTTCGAGCCGAATTAAAAACAGATTTACAAGATTTTCTCTCAGTAATTCGTGAGGATATGAAGAAACAAATGGATGAGTTCACAGCAGAAGTACAGCAACAGCTCCAGGAGACCACTAAACAAGTGCATGGTGTGGGGGAACGTATAAAACAGGTTGAAGAAAATATGGCAGAAATGGAGAGTTGGGACATTGGCGTTAAAAACACACTTGTGGCGACTTCTGGTTATGGCCGCCGCGTAGAAGGATGTGCTTCCCTCTACTCTGCTCCTAAAAAAAAACAAAAATCGGCAAATAACTCTTTCAATTGGAACAAAACTATCCCAGCGTTTGGGCGAGGACATGCCGGTAAAGCCTAAGGCTGGGAAATCAGGTGGAGGAAAAACTGAATCGCCAAAACAGTCCAAATTAACGGACTTTCACGTCCGTGACGCAGCAGTAAAATCCCCAGATATGGCAGAACAAGCTAGCGGAGAAGCGGTGACTGCTGAAGACGGCGCAGGTGAGGTGCTCGCTGCCATTAGTTCAATGAGAGCAGACTTCTCCACTAAACTTGACGGGATTATTGCAGCGATTGAAGAAATAAAAAAGGAGTTAAGCGACTGTATGGAACGGGTGTCGCAGATGGAGCTCCGAATTTCCAGTGCTGAGGATGACGTCTCCGGCCTACAATTAAAGGTGCGCACACTGGAATTAAAAAATAAATGTCTGGAAGATAATGTTCTGGATTTAGAATCCCGGTCGAGACGGAACAACCTGAGGCTGGTGGGTCTCCTGGAGAGAACGGAGGGTCTGGATCCATGTTCCTTTTTGGAAAAGTGGATCCCAGAAGCGCTGAACAATGCGGAGCTGCAGTCATCAGTCGTCTTAGAAAGCGCCCACCGAATTGGCCCACCGAGAGATAACAAGGCAGCACCGAGGACGCTGATTATGAAGTTCCTCAGCTACAGAGACAGGATGACGATCTCCAACGCAGTGCGAGCCAAAGGAGAAATTAAATACCAGGATCAACAGGTGCGGTTCTATCCAGATTTGGCCACAGGAATCCAACAATTAAGGAAACAGTTCGACCCCGCCCGTACAGAGCTGCGCAACCTTGGGATTCGTCATGGAGTGATTTACCCTGCAAGACTGCTGGTCACGTATAAGGGCAGAACCCACATCTTCAAGACCCCTGAGGAGGCGCAGGAGTTCATCAAGAAGATCCAAGAAGAGACTGGTGGGAGCTAAGCATGAACAAAATATAAGGTAGACTATTTAAGCATTTGCACAGACTGATCTGAAGCATATAGCAAGTTTACAAAATATAGATTGTATTATATATTAAAAAAAACAAAACAAAAAAAAAACCTATGATGTACAAAGTTGCTATAAAATCTAGGAGTTAAGTTGGAAAACTACAGAAGAGAGTTAATGTTATGTTATTAAAAGCAGTAGAGTTAGGGTGATTGAGAGGAGAAAGAGAGAGTGGTTTTGACTGATCCTCGTGGGTGTGGAGCAGTCAATGGCTATAGCGGGAGACAGAATTTTTTTTTTTGATTTTGGGGGGATTACCACGAATGTGGGAAGGGGGAATTTGTTTGTGTGTAGTTTGTAGGATGAATGTTCAACCACTCATGTTTTTGCTTCTCTGTATGAGCATGTTTACATTGCGAGGTAATCTCAAACTCCTTATTGATCATAGACCAAAGCGTTAATCTTAATTTAACTTCATGGAATTGCAGAGGTCTACAAAATTTAAAAAAACTTAAACAAGTTATGAATAAAATAAAAGACATGGGTTCAAAAATTGTGTTTTTACAAGAAACTCATCTAATAGAGGAGGATGTAAAAAGAATTAGGAGAAGATGGCAAGGAAGTGTATTCACCTCATCATTTTCATCCCGAGCCAGGGGAGTTATGACTCTCATACATAAATCAGTCCCATTTCAAGTGAAAAATGTAATTGGTGACAAATTTGGAAGATATCTAATCATTCAAGGATCTTTGTTATTAGAAAATATAAATTTGGTGAACTTATACGTTCCCAATATAGATGATCAAAATTTCTTTACTAATTTATTCCTTATTTTATCTTCACTTACAGGGCAACATATAATAGCAGGGCATTTTAATTGTACATTGAATCCCGGTATAGATAGATCAACAGGACTGGACTGTACGCACAATGGATGCAGGATGATCATTAATCATTTTATGAAAGAATTGAGATTGCTAGATATATGGAGAGAAATGAAACCACAAGTTAAAGCCTATTCTTGTTATTCTATTATCTACAAGACATTCTCATGTATTGACTATTTTTTGATCTCCACAGAATTAAGGTCCAAGATTCAAAACTGCTTCTATGATAATATTGTGATCTCTGATCATGCACCCTGCTGTCTAATATATGTAGATAAGAAATTGACAAAGGAACCAGGTAGGTGGCAATTTCAGCATAAATGGCTTCAGGATGAGGAATTTGTTAAGTACATAGAAAAACAGATGAGTTCTTTGATATCAATACTACACAAACATCAGCATGTATAAAGTGGGAGGCTTTCAAAGCTTTTATTAGGGGGCATATTATTAGTTATACAGGTTCAAAATCTAAGAAGACTCAAGAGGATAGAGTCCAATTGGAACGTAAAATAAAAATTCTTCAAGAAAAAGTGTATGCAGGAAGTGACCCAAAGTTAGAGAACGAATTACTGATTCTGAGAGCTGAATATGACAAAAAATCAGCGAATACAGCTGCCTCGAGTCTTCTAAGATTGAAGCAATCTTTTTATGAACAAGGTGAAAAATCAGGAAAATTATTGGCATGGCAGATTAAACAATTAGGATTTAAAACACCAATTACCAGTATTATAAGTAACGGACAGCCAGTTGTAGATCCTTTAGAAATTAATAGTGCCTTTAGAGATTGTTATGAAAAATTATATAATACAAAAAATGAAACTGACTTAACAAAACTAAATGGGTTTTTGGACGGATTATCTATACCGTGTATTCCAAATGAAAACAGGGAGATACTGGAGTCTAAAATTAGTCAAGAAGAAGTTGGGCTAGCCATTGATAATATGAAATCAGGAAAAAGTGCAGGACCAGATGGTCTTCCAGTTGACCTCTATAAAAAATTTAAGAATAAATTAATAAAACCATTTTTGGAAATGGTTTTAGAAGCATTTCAAAATAGTAATTTACCACCATACATGAATAATGCCTTAATTGTACTGTTGCCAAAACCAGGTAAACTCTCTAATAAATGTGAAAATATGAGACCAATAAGCCTATTAAATGCTGACCTTAAGATAATCTGTAAAATTTTAGCAAGACGACTACAAGAAATATTACCAAATATTATTAACCGAGATCAGAATGGCTTTATAAAGGGGAAGACAAGGCTTCCATAATGTAAGAAGACTATTTAATATTATTTATTCTAATAAAGAAGCACCGGATACAGCTCTCCTATCATTGGACGCCGAAAAGGCCTTTGATAGGGTCGAATGGCCCTTTCTTTTTGAAGTTTTACAAAGGTTTGGAATTGGAAATAATTTTATAAAATGGGTTCAGATAATATACAATAATGCTACAGCAGAAATCCTAACAAACAGCAATATTTCAAAATCAATAAATATCAATAGAGGATGTCGACAAGGCTGTCCACTTTCACCTTTACTGTTTACTATGGCAATTGAACCTTTAGTGATGGCAGTACGTTTACATCCACAAATATATGGAATTAAAGTAGGACCAACAGAACATAAAATCTCCCTGTATGCCGATGACATAATTTTGTTTATGTCGAATCTTAAAAAATCAGTTCCGACCTTATTGAATTTAATAAGGAATTTTGGGGAAATATCAGGATATAAAATAAATAAAACTAAATCTTCAATATTAATGCTAAATGAGACCCAGAGAAATCACCCAGCTCCTGAGGTAAATCAATTCAATGTTGTAAATCAGTTTAAATATTTAGGAATCCAAATTGTGCCTAAGCTAGAATTAGTCGCCAGTATCAACTATGAAGCCTTAATGACAGACATTAATGAGTTACTTAAGAGATGGATGTCATTACCAATGTCGATGATCAGGAGAATCAATATACTTAAAAGTAATATTTTACCCAAAATACTTTATTTATTTCAATACATTCCCTTATCACCACCTTTAGATCTATTCTCAAGAATAAAAAAAAAGTTAGTGGAATTTATATGGAACAACAGGAGGACTAGATTACGTCTGTCTTTATTATATTTACCATTTGATCGTGGAGGTCTGAAATGTCCAAATTTTATGTTGTATTATTGGTCGGCACAACTGAGGTCTATGACATATTATTTTTCATCAAATGATCTCCCTCACTGGACTGAAATGGAATCATACAATTTACCTTTACCTCTTCCCATATTCATATACTCAGATTCGGCAAAAAAATTACAAAAACAAGTTAAAAATCCATTTGTAAAGCATATGATCAAAATATGGTGTGAAGCTAAAAACTATTTAAAAGAACCACAGTTATTGTCACAATTTAGTCCAATATGGGGTAATCAATATTTTAAACCAGGGAGAGCGGACGCTGTATTTAAAGTATGGAATTTAAAAGGGATACAAAAGATTCAGGATTTATATTTGCCATGTGCAGACAACATAATGTCTTTTGAAGAGCTGAGGATCAAATTTAATCTCAATAGAACACATTTTTTTAAATATCTTCAACTTAGAAACTTTATTCGATCAAATCAAAATAAAGCTCTCACTCGACCTATTTATTCATCCTTGGAAAAAATGATGATGAAAGATAGTAAAAGAAAGGGTATTATTTCAGAGTTTTATAACTCATTGACACTATCTTCAAGTGAAAATTCACTGAAAAGATTAAACTACTGGAAAGAAGATTTGCAAATTGAAATTTCAGAGGAACAATGGGAATTGGCTTGTACAGAAGCTCAAACCAAATCAATAAATGCACGCCTTAAATTGATACATTTCAAATGGTTAATGCGGATGTATGTTACACCAGAGGAGTTAAATAGATATAACAAAAATATACCAGATACATGCACAAAATGCATGGAAAGTAAAGGAACCCTATTTCATTGTTTATGGGAATGTAGATTAATAAGAATGTTTTGGGAAGAGGTGAGGGTAACAATTGAAAAAATAATCTCAAAACAAATCATATTGAATCCTAAACTGGTTTTGTTGGGTCTGTACCCAGAAAAGCATAATTTCAATAAAAGTGAAAGAACATTCATAGACCTCAGTTTGCTTAATGCCAAAAAATGTATTGCACTATTATGGAAAAAGACTCATAGACCAGATGTGACTCAGTGGTTAAGACAGATGTTAACAAACCTTCCATTAGAAAGAATAACATATATACTGAAATCAAAGGAAATTGTGTTTGAGAATATATGGAGACCTTTTATTGATTATGTAAAAAATTTAAACATAACTCTTGAAGAAGAAGGTGAATGATGTGTGTGGACCTTGTAAATTCCAAACTGGTGAACATAATATGTATACTTATGTATTGGATTGTCTAGACTAAACAGAGGAGCATTGTTGAAGACTTGATTTTGTTGGTGGTTGTTGGTGTTTTTAGTGCATTTTTTTTTTGTAGTACTTTAGTGTTAGTGTTTGATTGTTTGTATCATGTTTGTTAAAAAAAAAAAAAAAAAGGTTCAATAAAGATATTGTGGAAAAAAAAAAAAAAAAAAAGTTAGTGGAATTTTTATGGAACAATAGGAAGGCCAGATTACGTCTGTCCTTACTATATTTACCATTTGATCGTGGAGGTCTGAAATGTCCAAACTTTATGTTGTATTACTGGTCAGCACAACTGAGGTCTATGACATATTATTTTTCATCAAATGATCTCCCTCACTGGACTGAAATGGAATCATACAATTTACCTTTACCTCTTCCCATATTCATATACTCAGACTCGGCAAAAAAATTACAGAAACAAGTTAAAAATCCATTTGTAAAGCATATGATCAAAATATGGTGTGAAACCACAAAATATTTAAAAGAACCACAACTGTCACAGTTTAGCCCAATATGGGGTAATCAATATTTTAAACCAGGGAGAGCGGATGCTGTATTTAAAGTATGGAATTTAAAAGGGATTCAAAAGATTCAAGACTTATATCTGACATGTTCAGATAACATAATGTCTTTTGAAGAACTGAGGATCAAATTTAATCTTAATAGAACACATTTTTTAAAATATCTTCAGCTTAGGAACTTTATTCGATCAAATCAAAATAATGCTCTCATCCGACCTACTTATTCATCCTTGGAAAAAATTTTGACGAAAGATAGTAAGAGAAAGGGTATTATTTCAGAGTTTTATAACTCATTGACATTATCCTCAAGTGAAAACTCACAGAAAAGACTGAATTATTGGAAAGAAGACCTGCAAACTGAAATTTCAGAGGAACAATGGGAATTGGCTTGTACAGAAGCTCAAACCAAATCAATAAATGTACGTCTTAAATTGATACATTTTAAATGGTTAATGCGGATGTATGTTACACCGGTGGAGTTAAATAGATATAACAAAAACATACCAGATACGTGCACAAAATGTATGGAAAGTAAAGGAACCCTATTTCATTGTTTATGGGAATGTAGAAAAATTAGAATGTTTTGGGAAGAGGTGAGGGTAACAATTGAAAAAATAATTTCAAAACAAATCATATTGAATCCTAAATTGTTTTTGTTGGGTCTGTATCCAGAAAAGCATAACTTTAATAAGAGTGAAAGAGCATTCATGGACCTCAGTTTGCTTAACGCCAAAAAATGTATTGCACTACTGTGGAAAAAGACTCAGACCAGATGTGACTCAGTGGTTAAGACAGATGTTAACAAACCTTCCACTAGAAAGAATAACATACATACTGAAATCAAAGGAAATTGTGTTTGAGAATATATGGAGACCTTTCATTGATTATGTAAAGAATTTAAACATAACTCTTGAAGAAGAAGGTGAATGACATGTGTGGACCTTGTAAATTCCAAACTGGTGAATGTATAATATGTATACTTATGTAATGGATTGCCTAGACTAAACAGAGGAGCATTGTCGAAGATCTGTCTTTGTTAGTGGTTGTTGGTGTTTTTTAGTACAACTTTTATTTTTTTTTTCTTTAAATTACTTTAGTGTTAGTGTTTGATTGTTTGTGTTGTGTTTGTAAAAAAGGTTCAATAAAAAATATTGTGGGAAAAAAAAAACCACACTTGTTCAGCTGTTACAAAATCAGCAGGCACTTGAGGATAAGGTATCTGAAATGGAGGGTCGGGCCAAGCAGAATAATATTCGCATATACGGGGTGCCCAAGGACTCAGAACAAGGCACATCTGTAACTTCCTTTGCCGAAAGTCTCATTAAAAAAGAGTTTGGTGATGTTCGAGGCCAAGACTACGACCTCGGCATTGAGCGCACCCATCGTGCCTTGGGCCCAAAGCCACCAGCGAGTGCCCCACCACGTTCAATAATAGTCCGCCTTCTTCGGTTCACAGTTAAAGAAGAGATACTCCGCGCTGCATGGAAAAAGGTAATACGCATTCACAACAAGCAAGTGTATTTTGACCATGACTACGCGGTGAAAGTACAGAAAAGAAGAAAGGAATATATCCCTGTTAAAAGAGTTCTGAAGGAGAAAGGGATTCACTTTCAAACTCCACTCATCAAGATGCGTATTTTTTACCCATCAGAAGTGTTCTCTACAATAGTGCCACAGAAGCCGTGGAAGATTTACAAAGGCGAGGTATCGCCACGGTCCAGATCACCGCTGCCAGAAACAGAGTTGCTCAGACGATGACGGAGGAGATGCTGAAGCAGCTTTTGTCATGGGGGACGCAGAGGACCCGCCGTGGGGATTTCCATAAACACATCCGGGAGAAGCTGAGTGAGTTTCAGCGGACATCAGAAGAAACAACGGTGGACTAATGAGTACTCCGCAAGAACATACGGCCTAATTATGGTAAGAACAGTTTCTCTGGATTATTCACAATCATGACTTTGTAGCCTTATCCGATCTCACTATTGATGAAAGGGCTAAAGCCTGCAGACTCGAACTGAGGGTCACCAGACTACTTTACTCCTACTTTACTACTGATTTTCCTTTATTATTATTGTTGGTTTTTGTTTTTTTTTCCCCACGATGTTCACCATGGAGAGGGGCCCCAACTTGTGGCCAGTCCCCTCTTTTTTCAAGGTCCACACTGTATCCTTCTTATTGGAAGCCCAGTTCAGTGCTATGTTGTTTCATTGTTCAGTACGTTCACGTTCTGTAGTTGCTGTTCTGAGGTCTGGGATGACATTTTGTTCTTACATGTTAAGCTATGTCTTTTAGATATTATAATATACTGTCACTAAATGTTAATGGAGTGAAAAATCCTGTAAAAAGAAGTAAACTGGTGGTAAAGGTGAAAAAAGAGAAAGTAGATATTGCATACTGGCAAGAAACTCATCTATCCAACACAGAACATGATAAATTAAAAAGAATGGGTTTCAAAAATACCTATTATTCCTCTCATAGAAGAGGCAAAAAATGAGGAGTAGCTATTTTGATCTCTAATAGAATTAATTTTGAATTTACTGTATATCTGAATCAAGCGACAAAGAAGGCAGATTTATTTTAGTGAAAGGTAAAATTGACCATTAAGAGGTTACACTATTGAATGTATACGCTCCCCCTGGGAGTAATATTAGTTTCTACAAAAAAGTCTTTGATCTGACTACTAAAGAATCTTATGGACTTTTAATTTTTGCAAGAGATTTTAATTTATTGTTAAACCCCCAATTGGATACAACAAATACTAGAAGGAAACGTCTGCCTATAGAGAAACGTGTAAAAAAAATGCTTTCGGACTTAGGACTTATTGATGTATGGCGCTCTGTACACAGATCCGCCCCAGGATTTACATTTTACTCTGCGTCCCATTCTATCCACTCAAGGATAGATTATTGTTTCATGTATAATATGGACTTAAACAGGATAAAAGAATGTAGACTTGGTCAAAGAGATATTTCTGACCATTCTGGAATTTACCTAAGTTTACACCTTGACGGCAGACAGAGAAAAACATTATGGAGATTAAACACAGGTATGCTAAATGATCTCTCCTTTCTACAGTCCATGACAACCGATTTAAATTTGTACTTACAGGATAACGCTGCTCCTCCACATTGAAAGGAGTCAGTTGAGGTGGTATGGGCATCTGATTAGGATGCCTCCTGGACGCCTCCCACTTGAGGTGTTTCAGGCACGTCCCACTGGGAGGAGACCCCGGGGCAGACCCAGGACTCGGTGGAGAGACTATGTCTCCCAGCTAGTCTGGGAACGCCTTGGTATCCCCTCTGAAGAGCTGGAGCAGGTGGCTGGGGAGAGGGAAGTCTGGGCTTCTCTGCTTGAACTGCTGCCTCCGCGACCCGGACCTCCGGAAAAGCGGTAGAAGATGGATGGATGGATGGATGGATGGATGGATAACAATAATGGCGAGACAAACCCCAGCATTGTGTGGGATGCAGCTAAAGAGGTTCTGAGGGGGAAAATAATTGCAAGGTCGGCCATGCTTAAAAAGCAAAAGACCCAAGAATTGTTACGACTACAAGAGAGACTGAAAGATCTAGAGAAAACACAACTGACAAAGAAAAGTCCCACTGTAACACAACAAATAAGACAAGTTAAACAAGACATAGATAGGATACTAGGTGAGGAAGTAGAGAAAAATGTACGGTTTATGAAACAGAGATATTATGAGGCAGGATCTAAGGCATCTAAACTGCTGGCATGGCAACTCAAGAAACAACAAGCTGAAAATTCAATTTATAAAATAAAAGATCCTATAAGTCACAACATTTTAACTGATTTAGATGGTATCCAAAAATCATTTGAAACATATTACAAACGCCTATATAGTCAATCTGTGCCGGTTAATAAAAATGCAGTAGTTGACTTTTTGGACTCTTTGGATCTTCCATCACTTGGCACAGATGCAAATAATAAGCTTGTGTCACCAATAACACGTGAGGAAATTGACAAGGCCATCTCCAACCTTAAATCTAACAGTCACCTGGCACCGACGGGTTCCCCCCTGAATGGTACAAGAAAATGAAAGAAAGTCTGATACCTCTACTAGAAACCAGTTTCAATTATATTCTGAAAGGAGGCCCTGTACCTCCGTCCTGGAAGGAAGCCTTTATATCTGTTATACCAAAAGAGGGAAAGGATAAAACAGACTGCAAATCATATAGACCAATAAGTGTATTAAACACAGATTATAAATTATACACAACTATTTTGGTCAAACGAATGGACACTGTGATGCCCTCACTGAATGATGAAGACCAAACAGGTTTCCTAAAAAATAGACAAATCCAGGATAACATAAGGAGAGCTCTACATATAACTTAACAGATTAATAAGAGAAAGATAAATTCAGTTATTCTCAGTCTTGACGGTGAAAAAGCATTCGACTCAGTTCAGTGGGACTTTCTCTATTTAGTAATGAAGAGATTTGGATTCTGTACTGATTTTATAAAATGCATTCAAGCTCTTTACTCTTCCCCTACTGCTAGAATAAAAATAAACGGGAGTCTTTCTAATTCTATACAACTACAACGCGGATGTAGACAGGGTTGCCCCGGAAGCCCCAATTTATTTAATTTATTTATAGAGCTTTTAGCACAAGCAATACGCCAAGAGACCGCACTAAAGGGTATTCAGATTGGTTAGGAGGAATATAAATTGAGCCTGTATGCGGACGATGTGTTGATCACAATCTCAGACACGGTCTCTGGTTTACCAGTGTTAATGAAAATGCTAGAAATGTACGGTTCGTTCTCTGGGTATGCTCTTAATATCCATAAAACTCAGGTTATGACTTTCAATTTTCACCCTGGACAGGAATTAACATCTAAATATAATTTTAATTGGTACTCTGACCATATAAAATACTTAGGAGTGTATCTACCCAAAGATTTGTCACAAATGTATGGTAAGAATTACAACCGACTAAATAAAGAAATAATTAGTAATTTTGATAGCTGGAGCCTGCCCCCCCTTGACTTTGGCAACAGAATACAGGCAATCAAGATGAACATCCTTCCTAAATTGTTATATCTCTTCTCATCTCTGCCAGTACCAATTCCTGACAAACAATTTAGAAAATGGAATAAATATATTTCAAGGTTCATTTGGCTTAAAAAGAGACCAAGAGTTAAGTATTCTACTTTACAGTTGCCGGGGGGGGGGGGGCAGGCTCTGCCCTCCCTACGAGACTACTATATATCAGCCCAACCGAGGCCACTGGTTTGTTTGTGTGACCCATCTTATTATGCAAAATGGAAAACAATTGAGATGTCTTTATCTGAGGTTCCAATCCAGTCTAAACTAGGTACCCTTGAAAGCGAAACTATTTCAATAACTAGTCAGTGGGTTAACCTGACATTTAAAATTTGGAAATCAGAGATAAGAAAACTAAAACTCCAGGAAGAAGTTAAACTGCTCAGATGGCCAGCATATGATCCTGACTCTCTGCCCGCCTCACATGATTCTAGATTTAGACAGTGGGCATTCAGTGGTCTTAGCGCTGTGTGTACAATATATGAGAAATCAGATTTAATGTCATTCGATACTTTATGCAGGAGGTACAACTTGGAGAAACAAGATTTTTTCAGATACTTGTAGCTTTGCAATTTTATTATCAAAAGAATACAAAGCAGCAATATTCATTATTTCTCAATATTTTTATTAATGTATATAAGTCAACAAGTCTTAAAAGCCTTATTAGTAAGCTATATTGCAGTTTAATGACACTTAAAACAGACTCAACAACATATATAAAGCAAAAATGGGAAAAGGAAATGAACAATGTAATAACTGATGACATGTGGTCAAGGGTTTGGGAGGTGCAATCCTCATCTGCCAACTCCGGCACCTGGAGGGACTTTTGCTGGAAGACTCTTAATCGTTTTTTCATAACACCCAATCAGAAATCCAAGTACAGCGGGGTTCCTGCACACTGCTGGAGAGAATGTGGGGAAACAACAGCAGACCATGGGCACATATTTTGGTCTTGCCCACTCATTCAGCCTTTCTGGACAGACGTAGCAAATGTCATTTCTAAGGCATTGGACTTTAATATCAGCTGCTACTCTTTTATTTTGTTATTCCTCAGATGTTTCCCTGACAAGCTGTCTGCAGATGATACTTATCTCCTGAAAATCTTTTTGGCATCAGCCAAAAAGGCCATAACAATGTGCTGGTTACAAAAACAGCCCCCCACACTGAACCTTTTCACCTCACTAATAGATAATATAAGGCTCATGGAACGCATGACCTATGCCCTGCGACTCCAAGAGGAGCTAAGAAAAAGACGTTGGAAAAAATGGCTGGACTTCACAGGATGTGACAGTACTTATTAGTATGTGGATTCTGAAATGTATATTTGTATCGTATCTGATTTGTATCACAATAACCATCCCATGACCTCATATGTTTGTGTTTTATAAATGAAAAACGTTCATAAATAAAAAGTTAAAAAAAACAAAACAAAACAAAACTGAAAGTGCAGAGTGACAGGCTGAAACTCGTGAACACAGAGAGAGACTTGGAGCTGCTGAAATTGTAAGTAAAAATATCATTTGTTTGTTTTAACATTTGTGTCGTAAATTAATAATTTATCCAGCATGATGGTGTTTTCTTTTATGGATACAGTAGTTGACTGTTGGTTAAGCACTGTGAATAAATGCAGAATAAAGTTGGTTTTTTTTGAGATTATGGAGTTGTAGCACTTAGAGATCTGAAGATAATAAATCACAATAAAAAGAAAATGGCAGAATTAATAAAGGCTGCAGTACAACGAGCCATTTTTTTTTTCCACAATATCTTTATTGAACCTTTTCTTTTTTTTTTTAACAAACATGATACAAACAATCAAACACTAACACTAAAGTACTACAAAAAAAAAATGCACTAAAAACACCAACAACCACCAACAAAATCAAGTCTTCAACAATGCTCCTCTGTTTAGTCTAGACAATCCAATACATAAGTATACATATTATGTTCACCAGTTTGGAATTTACAAGGTCCACACACATCATTCACCTTCTTCTTCAAGAGTTATGTTTAAATTTTTTACATAATCAATAAAAGGTCTCCATATATTCTCAAACACAATTTCCTTTGATTTTAGTATATATGTTATTCTTTCTAATGGAAGGTTTGTTAACATCTGTCTTAACCACTGAGTCACATCTGGTCTATGAGTCTTTTTCCATAATAGTGCAATACATTTTTTGGCATTAAGCAAACTGAGGTCTATGAATGTTCTTTCACTTTTATTAAAATTATGCTTTTCTGGGTACAGACCCAACAAAAACAGTTTAGGATTCAATATGATTTGTTTTGAGATTATTTTTTCAATTGTTACCCTCACCTCTTCCCAAAACATTCTTATTAATCTACATTCCCATAAACAATGAAATAGGGTTCCTTTACTTTCCATGCATTTTGTGCATGTATCTGGTATATTTTTGTTATATCTATTTAACTCCTCCGGTGTAACATACATCCGCATTAACCATTTGAAATGTATCAATTTAAGGCGTGCATTTATTGATTTGGTTTGAGCTTCTGTACAAGCCAATTCCCATTGTTCCTCTGAAATTTCAATTTGCAGATCTTCTTTCCAGTAGTTTAATCTTTTCAGTGAATTTTCACTTGAAGATAGTGTCAATGAGTTATAAAACTCTGAAATAATACCCTTTCTTTTACTATCTTTCATCATCATTTTTTCCAAGGATGAATAAATAGGTCGAGTGAGAGCTTTATTTTGATTTGATCGAATAAAGTTTCTAAGTTGAAGATATTTAAAAAAATGTGTTCTATTGAGATTAAATTTGATCCTCAGCTCTTCAAAAGACATTATGTTGTCTGCACCTGGCAAATATAAATCCTGAATCTTTTGTATCCCTTTTAAATTCCATACTTTAAATACAGCGTCCGCTCTCCCTGGTTTAAAATATTGATTACCCCATATTGGACTAAATTGTGACAATAACTGTGGTTCTTTTAAATAGTTTTTAGCTTCACACCATATTTTGATCATATGCTTTACAAATGGATTTTTAACTTGTTTTTGTAATTTTTTTGCCGAATCTGAGTATATGAATATGGGAAGAGGTAAAGGTAAATTGTATGATTCCATTTCAGTCCAGTGAGGGAGATCATTTGATGAAAAATAATATGTCATAGACCTCAGTTGTGCCGACCAATAATACAACATAAAATTTGGACATTTCAGACCTCCACGATCAAATGGTAAATATAATAAAGACAAACGTAATCTAGCCCTCCTGTTGTTCCATATAAATTCCACTAACTTTTTTTTTATTCTTGAGAATAGATCTAAAGGTGGTGATAAGGGAATGTATTGAAATAAATAAAGTATTTTAGGTAAAATATTACTTTTAAGTATATTGATTCTCCCGATCATCGACATTGGTAGTGACATCCATCTCTGAGTTAACTCACTGATATCTGACATTAAGGCTTCATAGTTGACACTGGCGACTGATTCTAGCTTAGGCATAATTTGGATTCCTAAATATTTAAACTGATTTACAACATTGAATTGATTTACCTCAGGGGCTGGGTAATTTCTCTGGGTCTCATTTAGCATTAATATTGAAGATTTAGTTTTATTTATTTTATATCCTGATATTTCCCCAAAATTCTTTATTAAATTCAACAAGGTTGGAATTGATTTTTTTAGATTCGACATAAACAAAATTATGTCATCGGCGTACAGGGAGATTTTATGTTCTGTTGGTCCAACTTTAATTCCATATATTTGTGAATGTAAACGTATCGCTATCGCTAAAGGTTCAATTGCCATAGTAAACAGTAAAGGTGAAAGTGGACAGCCTTGTCGACATCCTCTATTGATTTTTATTGGTTTTGAAATATTGTTATTTGTTAGGATTTCTGCTGTAGCATTATTGTATATTATTTGAACCCATTTTATGAAATTATTTCCAAGTCCAAACCTTTGTAGTACTTCAAAAAGAAAGGGCCATTCAACTCTATCAAAGGCCTTTTCGGCGTCCAATGATAGGAGAGCTGTATCCGGTGCTTCTTTATTAAAATAAATAATATTAAATAGTCTTCTTACATTATGGAAGCCTTGTCTACCCTTTATAAAGCCATTCTGATCTCGATTAATAATATTTGGTAAAATTTCTTGTATTCGTCTTGCTAAAATTTTACAGATTATCTTAAGGTCGGCGTTTAATAGGCTTATTGGTCTCATATTTTCACATTTATTAGAGGGCTTACCTGGTTTTGGCAGCAGTATAATTAAGGCATTATTTATGTATGATGGTAAATTATTATTTTGAAACGCTTCTAAAACCATTTCCAAAAAAGGTTTTATTAATTTATTCTTAAATTTTTTATAAAGGTCAACTGGAAGACCATCTGGTCCTGCACTTTTTCCTGATTTCATATTATCAATGGCTAGCCCAACTTCTTCTTGACTAATTTTAGACTCCAATATCTCCCTGTTTTCATTTGGAATACACGGTATAGATAGTTCGTTCAAAAACCCATTTAGTTTTGTTAATTCAGGTTCATTTTTTTTTTTTTTTTTTTTTTTTTTTTTTCTCTCGGCGCCACACGAGTCGGCTGCCTTTTGCAACAGCGGCTCGATTCCGAGTCTTTTTCCCTTCCTCTCTCTTTTGATCCGTCTTTTTTTTTCACCCCACTTATATCACGGACACACAGATCGTCCTAAATGTCTCCTGAGCCGGTGGACGGAGCCACTGTCTATAGCAGGATACGATACAGCAGAGAACAGCTGCTAGCATTCAACCGCCACCCGGTCCCATTGGAAAAACTCGACATACCGAGTGAACTGAGGCGAAAACGCCGCGGCTGCCGGGCTGGAGTAAGGCGGAGGACAAAAAATATAAGGTACAGACCCTCCCTTCCATCTGTTGTCATGGGAAATGTACGGTCGATACTGGGAAAGTTAGATGAGCTAGCGGCTATCTCCCGTTATGATAGCACATACCGGGAGTGCTCTCTCCTTTTGTTTACTGAGACGTGGCTAACTGAACTAGCAGCAGATGCTAACATTGAGCTGGAGGGTTTTCACATGATACGAGCTGACCGAACACCAGACAGTGGCAAGGCTAGGGGCGGTGGAGTGATCATGTATGTTAACAACAACTGGTGCAGACCGGGACATATCACTGTTAAACAACGACACTGCAGCAAAGACATTGAGTTGCTAGCTGTTAGCATGAGGCCTACATATCTCCCGAGAGAACACTCACACGTGATCTGCATTGTTGTTTATGCAAATCCGACGGCGAACGCTGGGACAGCACGTGACGTCATCCATTCAGTAACCAGCAGGCTGCAGACAGAACACCCAGATGCTCTTCTCCTCATCTCAGGCGATTTCAACCATGTTTCACTGTCTCCCATTCTACCCACGTTCACCCAGTATGTCACATGCCACACTAGAGACAATAAAACACTGGATTTATTCTACGCAAACACTAAGGAGGCGTACACCTCATCACAACTACCCCCACTCGGGAGATCGGATCACAACTTGGTTCATCTCCGGCCGGTGTACAAACCCCTAGTGCACAGACAACCTCCGGCCATGCACACTGTGGAGTTATGGTCTGAGGAGACAATGGACACCCTAAAGGGCTGTTTTGAAGCCACCGCCTGGAAGCAGCTCTGCGATCCACATGGTGAGGACATCGATGGCCTCATTCACACCTTCACGGGCTACCTCAGCTTCTGTGTGGACAAATCCGTTCCCACCAAGACCATACGGCGTCACTCAAACAACAAACCCTGGATCAACCCTGAGATAAAAACACTTCTGAGAGAGAAGAAGAGGATCTTCAGGTCGGGGAACAGGGAGATGCTGAAGTCCGTACAGAGGGAGCTGAGGAGAAAGATCAGAGAAGGCAAGGACAGCTTCAGGAAGAAGATGGAGGACAAGCTGCAACAGAGCGACATCAGCGGGGTCTGGAGAAACCTCAAAACCATCTCGGGGCTCCAGAATACCTCCCCCCAGGCCACAGGGGGCAGGGAGTGGGCGAACAACCTGAATCTGTTTTTCAATAGATTTGACCAACCGCCCTCCCCCCTGACTGCACAACAACCACTGCTGCCTCTAAAGAAATCAAGTCCTGCTGCCCACTCCCCACTCTACCAACACCCCCCCACTCCCAACACACAGCCCCCCATCCTGACCCTGACCAGGACCCAGGTGAGGACGGAGCTGAGGAAGATCAAGGCGAGGAAGGCGCCGGGACCGGACGGCATCAGCGCAAAGCTCCTCAAGTCCTGTGCAGACCAGCTGTGTGGGATTGTGACGTATATCTTCAACATGAGCCTGAAACTGGGGAGGGTACCACAGCTGTGGAAAACATCTTGTGTGGTACCTGTACCAAAAACTTCCCACCCCAAAGACCTGAACAGCTACAGACCGGTGGCCTTGACGTCCCACTTGATGAAGACCCTGGAGAGACTGCTCCTTGCTCACCTCCGCCCCCTGGTGGAACCAGCGATGGATCCACTCCAGTTCGCCTACCAGCATGGCATTGGGGTGGAGGATGCGGTGATCTTCCTCCTTCACCGTTCTCTGTCCCACCTGGAGAAGCCCGGGAATATGGTGAGGATCATGTTCTTTGACTTCTCCAGTGCTTTCAACACCATCCAACCGATGATCCTGAAGGACAAGCTGCTGCGCGCAGGGGTGGACCAGCACCTGTCATCATGGATCCTGGACTACCTCACGAACCGGCCTCAGTTTGTGAGAACCCGGGACTGTGTGTCCGACACGATCATCAGTAGCACGGGGGCCCCCCAGGGAACGGTGCTGGCTCCCTTCCTGTTCACTCTTTATACTGCGGACTTCTCACACAACACAACACACTGCCATCTACAGAAGTTCTCTGATGACTCTGCGATCGTTGGCCTCATCTCCAATGGAGATGAAGCTGAGTACAGAGGGCTTATCCAGGACTTCGTGGACTGGTGCCATCGGAACTGCCTCCAGATCAACGCGAGGAAAACTAAGGAGCTGGTGGTGGACTGCCGCAGGCATGGGCAGCCCCTCACAGTACCAGTAAATATACAGGGAACAGACATCGAGATGGTGACATCCTATAAGTACCTGGGTATTCATCTGAACAATAAACTAGACTGGTCACACAATACTGATGCACTCTACAAGAAGGGACAGCGCAGGCTGTTCCTGCTGAGGAGACTCAGGTCTTTTGGTGTACAAGGGGCGCTGCTGAAGTCATTCTATGACACGGTGGTGGCATCAGCCATCACTTTTGGAGTGGTCTGCTGGGGCAGTGGCATTACTGCAGCCGATAGGAAGAGACTGAACAAACTGATTAAGAAAGCTAGCTCTGTCCTGGGGCAGCGCCTTGATCCGATGGAGGAGATAGGAGAGAGAAGGACGGTGGCTAAACTGTCATCTCTGCTGGAGTCCGAGTTCCACCCTATGCAGGACATACTGAATGCACTGAGGAGCTCATTTAGCAGCAGACTACATCATCCCAGGTGCACAACCGAGAGGTTTCGTAGGTCCTTCCTACCAACGGCTGTCAGACTGTACAACCTAAGCAGGGCTGCTCGCAGAGATAGCAAAAAGACGTAACAAACTAATAGTTTTTTGAATGCAAAAGATGCAATAGACTTACACAATGGTCCTCTCCGGCATACAACTAGGAACATACCGGTCGCTATGGAGGGTGAGAATATGTATGGGCACATAATCATACCATGTAGGATAACTAAGTAGACGGTTATGCTGTTTCATTCCATCTAGCAACAATGCTCTGCACTGTGTGTGTTTATATATTTGCATATTTATTCCATCTAGCTACAATGCTCCGTACTGTGGGTGTTTATATATTTATATATCTACATATTATTCCATCTAGCTACATTGCTCCGCACTGTGTGTGTTTATATACTTGCATATTTATTCCACCTAGCTGCAATGCTCCGTACTGTGGGTGTTTATATATTTACATATTTATTCCATCTAGCTACAATGCTCTGCACTGTGTGTTCATATATTCATATATTTATTCCATCCAGCTACAATGCTCTGCACTGTGTGTCTGTGTGTGTGTGTATATATATATATTTTATAGTAATACGTACATATGTTTATTAGCTGCTCTTGCTTGCTTGTTTTTTTTCTTGCCTTCTGATTGTTGCTCTGAGTGTTGCTATCCCTGTGCTGTTGCAATCCTGGAATTTCCCCGTTGTGGGACTAATAAAGGCTTATCTTATCTTATCTTATCTTATCTTATCTTATTTTTGGTATCATATAATTTTTCATAGTAATCTCTAAAGGCTCTATTAATTTCTAAAGGATCTATAACTACCTGTCCATTACTTATAATACTGGTAATTGGTGTTTTAATTTCCAATTGTTTAATCTGCCATGCTAATAATTTTCCTGATTTTTCACCTTGTTCATAAAAAGATTGTTTCAATCTTAGAAGACTCGAGGCAGCTCTATTCGCTGATTTTTTGTCGTATTCAGCTCTCAAAATCAGTAATTCATTCTCCAACCTTGGGTCACTTCCTGCATACACTTTTTCCTGAAGATTTTTTATTTTATGTTCCAATTTAGCTCTCTCCTCTCGAGTCTTCTTAGATTTTGATCCTGTATAACTAATAATATGTCCCCTAATAAAAGCTTTGAAAGCCTCCCACTTTACACATGCTGATGTTTGTGTAGTATTGATGTCAAAGAACTCGTCTATCTGTTTTTCTATATACTTGGCAAATTCCTCATCCTGAAGCCATTTATGCTGAAATTGCCATCTACCTGATTCCTTTGTCAATTTTTTATCTACATATATTAGACAACAGGGTGCATGGTCAGAGATCACGATGTTATCATAAAAGCAGTTTTGAATCTTGGACCTTAATTCTGTGGAAATCAAAAAATAATCAATACGTGAGAATGTCTTGTAGGTACTGGAATAACAAGAATAGGCTTTAACTTGTGGTTTCATTTCTCTCCATATATCTAACAATCTCAATTCTTTCATAAAATGATTAATAGTCATCCTACATCCAATGTGCGTACAATCCAGTCCTGTTGATCTATCCACACCTGGATTCAATGTACAATTAAAATCCCCTGCTATTATATGTTGCCCTGTAAGTGATGATAAGATGAGAAATAAATTAGCAAAGAACTTCTGGTCATCTATATTGGGACCATATAAGTTCACAAGATTTATATTTTCTAATAGCAAAGAACCTTGAATGATTACATATCTTCCAAATTTGTCTCCAATTACATTTTTCACTTGAAAAGGAACTGATTTATGTATGAGAGTCATAACTCCCCTGGCTCGGGATGAAAATGAAGAGGTGAATACACTTCCCTGCCATCTACTCCTAATTCTTTTAACATCCTCCTCTATCAGATGAGTTTCTTGTAAAAACACAATTCTTGAACCCATGTCCTTTATTTTATTCATAACTTGTTTAAGTTTTTTTAAATTTTGTAGACCTCTGCAATTCCATGAAGTTAAATTAAGATTAACACTTTGGTCCATGATCAATAGAGAGTTTGGGATTACCTTGCAGTGTAAACATGCTCATACAGAGAAGCAAAAACATGAGTGGTTGAACATTCATCCTACAAACTACACACAAACAAATTCCCCCTTCCCACACTTGTGGCAAACCCCCCAAAATCAAAAGAAAAATTCTGTCTCCCGATATAGCCATCGACTGTTCCACATCCACGGGGAACAGCCTAAGCCACTCCTTCTTCATCCTCCCAATCACCCTAACTCTACTGCTTTTAATGACGTAACATTAACTCTCCTCTGTAGTTTTCCAACTTAACTCCAAAATTTTTACCAACTTTGTACATCCTAGTTTTTTTTTTGTTTGTTTGTTTTGTTTTTGTTTTGTTTTTTTTTAATATATAATACAATCTATATTTTGTAAACTTACTATTTACTTCAAGTCAGTCAGATGCCTGTGCAAATGCTTAGTTATTCTACCTTATATTTTGTTCATGCTTAGCTCCCACCAGTCTCTTCTTCTTCTTTGATCTTCTTGATGAACTCCTGCGCCTCCTCTGGGGTCTTGAAGATGTGGGTTCTGCCCTCATACGTGGTCAGCAGTCTCGCAGGATAGATTACACCATGACGAATCCCAAGGTTGCGCAGCTCCTTACGTACGGGATCAAACTGCTTCCTCAATTGCTGGATTCCTGTGGCCAAATCTGGGTAGAACCGCACCTGCTGGTCCTGGTGTTTAATCTCTCCTTTAGCACGTGCAGCGTTGAAGATCTTCATCCTGTCTCTGTTGCTTAGAAACTTCATAATTAAGGTCCTCGGCGGTCCCTTATCTCTCCGTGGGCCAATACGATGTGCTTTTTCCAGAACCACTGCTGATTGCAACTCCTCGCTGCCCAGCACCTCCGGAATCCACTTTTCCAGAAAGGAACATACGTCCCGACCTTCTGATTCCTCTGGAAGACCCACCAGCCTCAAGTTATTCTGTCTCGACCGAGATTCCAAATCCAAAATATTATCTTCCAGAGATTTTTTTTTTTTTTCCAAAGTGCGCACCTTTAATTGAAGACGGGTGACGTCATCTTCAGCACTAGCGAGACGGACCTCCATCTGCGCCGTTCGTTCTACACAGTCACCCAATTCCTTTCTTATTCCTTCCAGCGCTGTCATAATCCCATCAAATCTAGAGGAAAAGTCCGCTCTCATTGAACTCATGGCAGCCATCAGCGCATCTGCGCCATTCCCCGCAGAAATCGCACTGCCGCCAGCTTCCTCCGCCATATATGGAGCCTTGTTTGCTGCGTCACAGACCTGAAAGTCCGTTAATTTGGACTGTTTCGGCGGCTCGCTTTTTCCTTTTCCTGGTTTTCCAGCCTTAGGCTTCGCCGACATATCCTCGCCCAAATGCTGGGATACGTTCTGTCCCAAATGAGAGAGTTATTTGCCGATTTTTTTTTTTCCAGGAGCAGAGCAGAGCGAGACACGTCCGTCCTACGTGGCAGCCATAACCGGAAGTCTCACAACGAGCCATTTTTACTTAATAGAACTAAACTGAAATGAACAAATCTTCCCAGGAAATGAATTGAAACTTTTCAAACTTTGAAAGTTAATTTGTAGTTAAAATATAAACAAAAAATGAAAGAAATTAAATTATTAAACCCTACTGTGGTGTGGGGATTTAAAAATACGATTAATTTTACTTTGAAATCTGTTTTCCTTTTCATACCTTCAGATCTGTGAAGACTGGGTTTCCACTCCAAGGTCCATCCTGCACTGAGACCTTCTGAAGGGAAGAGGCTGTCAGTGGAGGAGCCACCCCTGCTTCTGCAGGGATGCAGTTTTTGCAATTGCAATTTTTTCAGGGGTCTTAGTTTTCAAATTCAAGATTCAAGAAGGTGCTGCCATAATTTTCTCCATACTCTAATGTGCATTCAGTGCAATTTACTTGTTGTAATGACTAATTCTTTTATTTCTTTTTGTAGTTTAAGTTCTCAGCAAAAATACAATGTTGGTCATTTTTTGACAACTTTACTGAACATTTAATTCTACATAAATCACTGTTTAACCCCTTACACTCTTGTCAATTTCCCTAAAAACGCCTAAAAATAACATACCCAAAGTAAATCAAAAGCTGTTCTTCAACCCTTTGCAGCATCTTCATGGGGTTGGTCTCATTTAAAAGAAAACACTGAATTTTTTGGCAAAACAGTCAATCTCTCTAAGTGCTCCTGCCACTGAGTAACAGTCATCTAAATATACTGAATCTGAAGAAAATAAAGTTCGCCTGGGTGTTTTTTTTAGATACAAATGCTTGCAAATAACACACAGCTGTCAGATACTGGCTGGAAAATGCAATAGAAATGTAGAACCAAGTGTTATCCAGCTGAGGAATACCACAAAAAGCTTTTTTCTCAGGTTGTTCCCAGGCGTTTTTGAACTGTGCCAAATTGTGCCAAATGGCACAGTTTGGAAAAACGTCTATAACTTTTGAATGCTTCAACATAGAAGCTTGATCTTGGGCTCTAATGAAAGGTGACACTCAGGGTTGTGTGTGTGGGTGGGGGGCGTTGTTTATTCATTCATGAATGAATGAATGCACAAACAAGCCCCCCACACACAAAGAAGCATGCCACGTAAAAAATGTGTGGCCTTTTTTTACAAGAAAAAATAACCTACAGTGCACTAAAAATTATACTAAAATATCTGCAATGTAGAGCATAACAACTCCCCTCCCCCCCGCTACAGAGGAGCTCGGCGCACAAAAAACGGTCCGTCAAGTGGCCATGATGCACCGTTGTAATTACCGATCGGTCAAAAGTCATTTTTATTACTATTTTCAGTGATAAAGAATAATTTAGCTTATAACACTTACCTGTCCACAACAGCAGTGTCGTTGGCGAACATCTGTTCCTCATTGTCAGACGAACATGAGGCTGGTCCGCTTGTTACGGACTCGTGGTTCTGGTCACGCGACCCGATCAAACCATCTCCGTTTCCATGATGACGGTTTTTGCAAACGATTTTTCAAAACAAATAAGAACAGTAGTAATAAAAAAAGACTGGCTAACGGCTGAGAGTGGCGAACACTATCGTTACACACAGGTCTCAATGTGTGTCACCCAGCGGCTTAGGCAAAACAGATTTTACGCACAGGACGCACGCGTTTCAATCGCCGAACTTCTCTGCTTCAATTGGCTCGTTGTATTCGTGGTCGTTGGTAGGCAGGTCCTTCTTGCTAGGTTTTCAGTCATTGGTCCTTCAAGGTTTCAGAAACCCAATTCAAGGCTCTTATTAGTCGAATGAGAGGTCAATCAAATCTAAACCAATCAAAACACTCCTTTGGCTTTCTGTTCGCGGCTGTGTCTGTACTGGAAGAACGGAAATGCAGCTTTTTTTTTTCAGTCCGCACTGAGACGCACAGTGCGCACTGAGACGCACTAGGACGCAGAGACGTGACCGTCCGCGGTATCCTGGAGTGCAACAGGTTAACAGTAAATTTTTGGTAATCCTGTGCTTTTCTTGTGGTGTTACATAGAATAGCATCACTGTAAACTATGGAAAAAGCAGCTACTTTGAAATCTGTACTTCCTCACACAACTTTCAGTGCAAAAAACCTCTAAAAATGTCACAACTTTTTGGAAAAGCTCCCACAAATTCAGGCTTTTTGGGCCACAACAATCACAAAAACCATCCATCTTCTTCCGCTTAATCCTTTTCGGGTCGCGGGGGGGCTTGAGCCTATCCCAGCATCTTTGGGCGAGAGGCAGGGTACACCCTGGACAGATGCCGACAAAATCCTGGAGGGACTAAAATACAGTGAGATTATGTATACATGCTTCATGCATTGAATTTGTTTACTTACTCTGGGTTGTTAACTTGACACTACACACCCTTTGCACTAAAGAAAGCACTTGTGAGGACTTTGTGAAATCATAAGCTAAATAATAAAAAGTCCATTATTGTAACTGATTTTGGGTCAGTTCTTTATGTGATAATTTATGTATTAACAAAGTTAGAGTATTCTTGGCACAATTTGCAGTATTAGGTCCCGGAAGATTTTTTTTGTCCTGGCAAGTAAAATGGCTATTTAAAATGGTAATTTCCCAGATCGAATTGGGATCGTATCGTATCGAATTGAATCGATTCAGAATCTCAAGAATCAGAATCAAATCGATTCTGGAAATTAGGGATCGTTCCCAGCCCTAATATCAACCCCAGAAAAAAAGCAAAAGATCTTGCGAAGACGCTGGCTGAAGCTGGTAAAAAAGTGTCATTATCCACAGCGAGACGAGTCCTGTACCAACATGGGCTGAAAGGTCACTAAGTGAGTAAGAAACCATTACTCAAAAAGCAACATAAAAAAGCAAGATAACAGTTTGCAAATGCGCAGGGACAAATACTTTACATTTTAGAGAAATTTCCTGTTGTCTGATGAAACTAAAAATGGACTGTGGGACCACAGGGGTGGCCTAGAGGTAGAGCATCTGCCCCACAACCGGGAGGTCGGGGTTCCAGTCCCGGCCGGGTCATGTCAGACCATATAAAAATGGAACGTCCTGCCGTCCAGCTTGGTGCTCAGCAAAAATGGAATGGAGGAGGGAAATGTGGGCAGCAGTGGCTCAGGAGATAGAGCGGGTCGTCTAATAACCGGAGGGTTGGCGGTTCGAATCCCACTCTCCCCAGACATCCTGCCATTGTAACCCTGGGTAAGACACTTTACCCACCTTGCCTCCAGTGTCCACAACACTGGGTATGAATGTATATAAATGTTCGGTAGTGGTCAGAGAGGCCGCTGGCGTGGATTGGCAGCCACGTTTCCGTCAGTCTGCCCCAGGGCAGCTCTGGCTACAGTAGTAGCTTACCACTACCATTGTCAGTGGAGTGAATGAATAATAATGCATCCATTGTAAAGCGTCTTTGAGTGTCTATGAAAAGCGCTATATAAATGTAACGAAATGTGGTGTAATCCCAGACACATTTATGTAAAGGAATGTCTCTGCAGCCCGGACATTGAACTGCTCACCGGCTCTGTAATTGGACTCAGGCCGGTGACCTTTGAGACTGTGGTGGAGAGGAGGTCACTGAACAAACTGTTATCCATCATAGACAATCCTCATCACACCCTCCACCACACACTGCACAGACAGCGGAGCACTTTCTTCAGCAGACTGCTACAGCTCCGCTGCTGAACAGTCAGGTACAGGAAATCCTTCCTGCCACATGCCATTTCACTGTACAATAACTCACTCTAATGTTGAATTTTGGTCATAACAATGCTGCCATATGAGTCCCACCCCCCATCATGTGCTCATTCTACCGGGGCACCATTGAGAGCATCCTCACCGGCTGCATCACAGTGTGGTATGAAAGCTGCACCGCCTCCTGCCGGAAGACACTACAACACACAGTGAAAGCTGCCAGCAAGATCATCGATGCCCCTCTGCCTCCCCTCTCGGACATCTACCTCACCCGCCTCACCCGCAGAGCCATCAACATTGCAGGCAACACCTCCCACTCCCTCTTCAGCCCCCTGCCCTCAGGGAAAAGGTACCGGAGCCTCCGGGCCACCTCCATAAGACTGCTAAACAGCTTTGTTCACCAGGCCATCAGGACCCTGAACTTTGCCTACTTCCCCCCCACCCCTACCCTACCCCCACCCCTGGATCGTAACACACACACTCGAACAATAAATACCTCAGCTGTGGGCACAGAAAAACTGGCACACCAATAGTAATACATCTGCTGCTGTACGTCTCTGCACCTTATTGCAACCATTTGCACAAATGCCATACTGTACCCGCTGCTGTCTGTTATTGCAATATTGATCATGTGCAGTCCAATCTGTCACTGTCTGCACCTACACTACCATATCAAACTTGCAACTACGAGTATTACCTCTCTACCTTTTTTGTAGATAGGACTGCTGGGTTTTATCATTTATCTTTATTTGCACTAAGGGTAGCATTACTGTACATAGACTGTTGTTGTTGTTTTTCCAGCCTTATTCCTTTTTTGTCTTTTGTTTGTTTTTTATATTGCGCACAACACTGATAAGAGAAAAATGGCATTTCAATTCTCCTGTATGTCCTGTACGTATAGCAGTATTGACAAATAAAATCTTTGCCTCTTGAATACTGCACCTTACAGTCTAATTGATACCTCACATTTCACCCTGCGCCTTATAATCCTTCTTTGTACAGTTAGTACTCGGCATGGATTCATAAGGATCATCATCTATTTAGCCTAGTAGCAGCCTATGTAGTATATAAAGTTATCTAAGCATTTGTACTTCCCTGGGTAACTCCTTTTCTATTATGCTGTGTGTATTTCTGTTGGTTTGGGTCATCTACTGTGTCATGCTGCTGTTCCACTGTAATTTCCCAGTTTGGGATCAATAAAGTACATCCACCCATCTATCTATAAATCTGATGCATTATTATTATAATGACTATCATCACATTTGGAGGAAGAAGGGCAAAGCTTGCAAGCCTAAGAACACCATCCCAACTGTGAAGTACAGGGGTGGGTGGCAACATCATGTTGTGGGGGTGTTTTGCTGCAGGAGGGACTGGTGCACTTCACAAAATAGATGACATCATGAGGAAAGAATATTATGTGGAAATACTGAAGCAACATCTCAAGACATCAGCCATGGAAGTTAAAGCTTGGGCACAAATGGGTCTTCCAAATGAACAATGACCCTAAGCATACCGTCAAATTAGTTACAAAGTGGCTTAAGGACAACAAAGTCAATGTTTTGGAGTGGCCATCATGAAGTCCTGATCTCAATCACATAGAAAATTTGTGGGCAGAGCTGAATTTTCCAAGGCATTAAATATACCATGGAACACAGTGAAGACAGTCATCATCAAGTGGAGAAAATATGGCACAACAGAGGCATTACCAAGAACTGGACATCCCTCCAAAATTAATGAAAAGACGAGAAGAAAACTGGTCAGGGAGGCTGCCAAGACATCAACAGCAACACTGAAGGAGCTGCAGGAATTTCTGGCAAGTACTGGCTGTTTAGTAGATGTTTAGTGCACTCTCCCGTTTAGGGTGGCAGGGCGGAAGCCTTATCTTACAAAGAAAAGCATCCAAGCCCGGCTACATTTTGCAAAAACGCATTTGAAATCTCCCAAATGCATGTGGGAAAATTTGTTATGGTCCGATCAAACCAAGGTTGAACTTTTTGATCATAATTTCAAAATGTATATTTTGCGCAAACACAACACTGCTCATCACCAAAAGAACACCATACGTACAGTGAAGCATGGTTGTGGCACCATCATGCTTTGGGGCTGTTTTTCTTCAGCTGAAACTGGGGCCTTAGTCAAGGTGAAGGGAATCATAAATAGTTCCAAATACCAGTCAGTGTTGGCACAAAACCTTCAGGGTTCTGCTAGAAAGCTCTTCATCTTCATCAGCACGACAGTGACCCAAATCACACATCCAAATCAACAAAAAAATGGCTTCACCAGAAGAAGATTAAGGTTTTGGAATGGCCTAGCCAGAGTCCAGACCTGAATCTGATCGAACATCTGTGGGGTGATCTGAAGAGGGCTGTACACAGGAGATGCCCTTGCAATCTGACAGATTTGGAGGTTTTGGAATGCCCCAGCCAGAGTCCAGACCTGCATCCGATTGAACAACTGTAGGATAATCTGAAGAGGGTTGTGCACAAGAGATGCCCTCGCAATCTGACAGATCTGGAGCATTTTTGCAAAGAAGAGTGGACAAGCATTGCCACATCAAGATGTGCCACGATGATAGACTCCTACCCAAAAAGACTGAGTGCTGTAATAAAAGCCAAAGGTGCTGCAACAAAGTATTAGTTTAAGGGTGTGCATATTTATGCAACCAGGTTATTGTAAGTTTTTTATTTTTCCCTAACCCTTAGATGCATGACCAACCAATTCCTACACTCTCCCATGAGTGGGGTCAAAAATGACCCCAATTAGAATGAGTGCGTTTTATGCTGTAAACTTAAGAAATTTCTTTCATTTTGGTTAAAGATGATTATTTTTATTATATTTTGGGTTATTATTATTATTATTATTATTATTATTATTATTATTATTAAATTATATTTTGGTCAACAAAAAATTATTTCATGTTTGACATGTTCATTTATCACTTTTTATTAATGTTTTATCACAGAAAGGTAAAAAAGGTAAACAATGTATTGTAAAAAGTTAAACATCCAAAACATCCAAAAATACAACACTGTATAGGTGTGTCGTAATTCCGGTTCACGGGCAGGATCATGAAAATCTAGATAGATAGATCAGATAATCTAGATAGATAGATCTAGATCTATCATGAGTTACACTCATGATAAAAAAGGAGCCATCACAGCCATCACATTTGGAGTGGTCTGTTGGGGCAGCAGCATCACACAGCATCATTACGGTTAGTTAAATTACCCTGCAGAATATAAATATGTACCCAGACAGTATATTTTGCCATTTAAATCAACGGTATTGTTGCCACCTTCAGTTGTCTCCGTTGTGTCCCTGGGCAAGACACTTTACCCATCTTGCCTCCAGTATCCATGACACTGGGTATGAATGTATATAAATGGTCTGTAGCTGTCGGAGAAGCCGTTGGCGCAGACTGGCAGCCACGTTTCCATCAGATAGATCAAATCTAGATAGATAGATCAGATCTATCATGAAAATAGATCTGAGCAGGGTCGAAAGCCACTTTTTGATCATCTCTGCTCGCGGCAACGTAGAATCAGCCATGGCTGCATAAATCTGTTGTGCAGAAAACACAAACGCGCTGTAAAGACTGGCCCTGTGACTTATTCACCTTGCCAATTTTGAACCATATGACATCATAAAGACACATTAGTCTAGGCATCATGAGTGATGGTCTATATGACATCATAAAGACACATTTGTCTAAGTGCCGTCATATAGACATCATATCTTTATGACGGCATCGCGAGTCCTATGATGCCTGAGTTCATAGGCCGTCTTATGACTTATCGACAGTAAATGTATATCTGACAATCACAGTTGATAAAGATCAAAGGTTCCTAGGGTTAACCTTTGAACTTCCATAGAAAATGCTTGGGGTCATTTTTGACCCCACTTATGCATCTAAGTTAAAAGATTTCAGTTTGTTTTTCAATTGGGCTGTACAGGTTATAGGTCACATTAATGGTGGAAAAAGCTTTGAAATGATTTATCTTGGTCTCATTCTTTTACGTCACAAAAAACCTGGCATATGAACAGGGGTGTGTAGCCTTTTTATATCCACCGTATACGGAGTTTAATATATGTGAGTGCTAATATATTAAACAAGTCAGTGCGAATCGCAACCATCAATGACATTTCTGCCGTATGAACAGCTGATCAACCCCCGACAACGGCGAACTGCAAGAGCAGGCTGCGTGCGTGGACGGGGGAGGATCCAGCACGCTGACCGACACGTCCTTTTAAGAACCACACACACACACCATGACTGGGTTGAAAGGGAATCCCGTGCTTGCCACGCGCCTACTTGGCTGTCCGTTCCTGCCGTCCCCTAACCCAGGCTTCTCTCTCTGTTCACACTGACATTAACTCACCGGGCTTGCATCACTTTTTTCTTTTCCCCCCGCGATGCCGTGCTCGTGAACATGGATCTTCCCCTCTCCTCCGCTGGTGGTCACGCCGCCGCAGTCTCGCCTCTGCCGGTCCGCTCCCCCCAGCGCTGCTCACCGGTTCTCGGGGACACCGGACACCTGGCGGCGGAAGGGTCCGGAGTCCCGGGAGTTCGCTGGTAGTTCAGTTCGACCACGCAAGCACCTGACAGGCGGGTAAGGTGGCGAGAAAGCTGCACTTCACTGACTGTGGGTTTCCTACAAGAATACTGGGTAATTTTACACATTATTAAGCAGGAAAATGTCCTCAGTGGAGCGATGGTAACACCGGTGCTCGGTCGAGGCTAATGGAGTAAATTAAGCTAGCCCGGTGGTCATAGCTCTGCTATGGAAAGAGCCGCTGACTTTTTGCTTCTTCTTCCTGTAGGCTCAGTTTTGACCAAAAAGGAAAAAATGTACACGAAACGTTTAAACATGATTCAGCTTTAAAATTATGTTAAAATAAACACAGTTCTGTCAACATGAGTAATAAGGCAGTTTTTTCCGCTTAACTTTAATTAGAAATTTGTGACTTTCGTATCTTCATAAATGTGCTCACGTGCGACCTTAGTCTTGTAAATCTGCAACTTTTTCTCATAAATGTGTGACTTTTCTCATAAATTTGGGTCTTTTCTAATCTGTGATTTTATTTTCTTATGAAATTCCTTTTTTTTTCAAAAACCTTGCACTTTTGCCTTGACTAAACATGCGATTTTTCTTGTGAATTTGTAATCCCCCCCCCCCCGTCGATATTGCCAAATAATTTTTTTTTTAAATTAGGCTTTCCCTTTGTCTTTGTCTTTGTGGAAGCCAGAGACCTTTGTGGGTAGGAGAGCTACTTACTGACCCCCCCATTCGACTTTATAATCTGCAGTGTTTTATGTATAGTTTTTGTAAACAGCAAACATTGTTAAAGAAAACATCCACCTATGAATATATTATTAGGTTGGTATGTACATGTTTAAGTGCATGATTGATTGATTAGGACTAATGAGTAAATCCTATGGATCATCTGCAGATCTTTTGGTACTGACACCGCAATAAGGACTCGGTTTATTTTTATTATACAAAAAAATATTGATCCAAATTGGAGTTTTAAAAGTTATGTTCATGGGTGGTAATAGTGGCACTGCTGCCTTTCTGTCAGATGACACACCACTTCTCTCAGAAACTGTTGAAATGCTTTAGTATGTTCGTGCCTCTTTTATTTTCATTGGAACAACTTAAAAAGCAGAGGGGGGAAAAAAAGAACTGCAGTAAATCTAAGATATCACACTCAGCACTCCAGAATAATGAACTGAAGAAAATAATTGGCTTTCTCTGCCGAACATGTAGCACACCCTTCAGAAGAAATATCTGAAATCAACCACCTCCTTTAACAGTCACTGAGTTTCTTGCACCTCTCTACTGGAATTATCTCTTCCTTCCTGCTCCAGCTCTCTCAGACTGGAGAGTCAACGGTTGAAAACTAGAAAAGTCAATGCAGAAATCCTCTGAATCGTGAATGAGTATTGAGTTTTCCGGTTTCAAAACCAATTCCTTTCATAGTTCTAGGTGTGCTCACATCCGCTGAGATCTCATTAAACACTTTTCCACAATTCAAGTCTTATTAATTGACAATTATCATTTGTGTCAAAAGATACAGTACTGAGTGAACTGACTCAATGTTTGGTAAGTCGCTACCTTGTGATTTTTTATTTATTTTTTTTGGCCAAAATCATGAACTAGACTAGACTTCTTCTGCTCTATAGTGTATCGTATGTTTGACATGTCTAGTGCTGTCTGAATGTCTAGTGTTTGTAAATGAATCTCTTAAATAGTGCTCTCAAAATATCCCAAAAGTTGTGTCCAGTAGGAGGTTACTAGATTAGTAGTGTGTCCCATCATGCAATGTGAAGCCTCCCATCATGCCCACTCACCCCCCATGTTCTCTGGGGTGGACCCCAGGTTCCATGGGAAAGATTATTAGATGATAGTCTAGTTTGCATTTTATTTATCTCAAATGAACACATTTAAGATAAAAAAGACTCACAAATTGGTAAGAATAAAGGAGCAAATTTACAAATAAAAAGTTCCAAAGGAATGAGAAAATTAAGTGTCAAATGTAAAAAGAAAAAGTTGGAATTCTTTTGAAAAAGTTGCAAATGTCATAAAAAAATTACACACTTTTAAGTGAAAGTAGTAGAAGTATTATAAAACTGTTGCAAATGTATTAATTTTGGACACACCCATTTTGCATCCATCACCATACCTCCTTGTTTTCCAAATGGCAGAAAAAAACTAAAAAGCATTTATTACAAAAGATTGCAGTAGTGTGCAAGTAATATTAATATTTCCAGTGGTTTTAATGATAATCTCAATGTAATTTTGTTTTCTATTGAAATACTGCTTTTGTTTCCCCGTAAATGCCATGTAAGAGTAGGACACTTGACGGACCATTAATTAAACAGAACCTGGGTTATTCATCATCTGTTTTTTCCTCCTTCAGCAACTCCTGTCCTTCTTATTTGGTGAGAAAGTCAGACCAGTCGGCGTCAGAGATATACATCATTTTGTGTTATAACTGAATGATGGCCAAAGCTTCATCCAGAGTGAACAATCTGGGAGCAGTGAACCACACAGGCACACAAAGCATCTCCACCTCACTGTAATAATGATTGTTTGCTTTTTGCTCAGCTTCTGTTGATAAAAGACTCACAAAGGGAAAGTAGTTTACTTACTGTCCATTGCAAATGAGACCTTTGCAGCTTTTATTGGTCCATGTTTCAGGGGAAAGTTCAACGAAAAGAAGGGGCTTTTACTCCATCCATCCATACATCCATCTTCTATTGCTTATCCGGGGGTCTGGGTTGCGGGGGCAGCAGTGCAAGTAGAGAAGCCCAGACTTCCACTCGGTTCAAAAAATAACTAAATGCTTAAATGTATTTGTATGAGGATTATTATGCTTTCCTCTACATTATCTTGTATACTGTTACAATGGCAGAGATTCTTATTAAACTTGACCACAGTTTAAGATAGCGACATGTGGACGCTGCTGGTGGCGCTGCTCTGCTGCGACCCGCTACCCTGTGCTGCTATTGTGTGTATGTTTGTAGTACTTAGTTTTTACTGCTCAGTCTCAAACATCATAATGATGTTTTTGCTAAAGGGACTGCTTGTGATCTGGTTGCTCGGGATAATATGCCACTGTACCCAAGTGGATCGGGACATGAGGCCGACCACGCTCCTGAGCTGTACTCGAGACCAGCTCCTGCTTCTTCGTTCCAGCCATGTCTCGGCACCCCTCCTGCCTCGGGAGCTCTTACGAAATCCGACGGGAGGACGTAGAAGCCGGTCGCGGAAGAGAGGGAAACGTGGCGGAGTACGACAGAGACTGCGGAGGAGAGAGAACAGGCCGCCACTGCCATCCATGTTGCTCTGTAATGTCCGCTCACTAAAGAGCAAAATGGAGGAACTCAAAATCAACGGCAGGTTCCTATACGAGTATCGAGAGTCATGCCTGCTCGTTTTCACGGAATCGTGGCTTCAGGAGGACGTACCCGACTCGCTCCTATCCGTGAACGGCTTCTCCCTAGTGTGGCAGGACAGGAACGCGCTCTCCGGTAAGATCAAAGGAGGAGGTATTTGTGTGCATGTTAAGAACAAATGGTGTTCACAGTTCACCACGAGAGAGTCGGTCTGTGCCCCGGACGTAGAACTGCTGTGCTTAAGCCTGAGACCCTTTTATCTCCCCCGTGAATTTGTAAATATTTTATTATGCACCGTTTATATCCCGCCCAGCGGGAACGCTTTCAATGCGGCAAATGCTATCGTGGACTGTGTACACAGACAACTGGAACGCACTCCTGAAGCACCTTGTTTGATTTTAGGGGATTTTAATCACTGCAAACTGGATACGGCACTGCCTGGCTTCAGCCAATATGTGAACTGCAGTACAAGGGGGAAAAAATATTCTGGACAAATGCTATGGGAACGTCAAAAATGCCAATATAGCAAGGGTTAAGCCCCCCTTGGGGTCCTCAGACCATAATGCTGTTCATCTGATTCCTACTTGCAAGTCTTTGCTTAAAAGCAGCAAACCACAGACAAAGACAATCTTCAGATGGGACAATGAAGGCATAGAAACTTTGAGAGGTTGTTTTTCTTGTACCGACTGGGGACTGTTCCATAACTTGGAGTTGGAGGAGGCCACAGATACCATAACTGAGTACATAAAATTCTGTAAAGAAAATGTTTTACCTCAGAAAGTAATCACTATGTACCCCAATAATAACTCTTATATTTCCAAGGAATTAAAACGGTGCATAGTGCAGAAAAAGATTGCTTTTAAGAATGGGGACATGTTAAGTGTGAAAAATATACAGAAAGAAATTAATTACAAACTAAGAACAGCTAGAGATGAGACGAGGAAGAAATTTGAATCTGAATGCCTAGGAAAAAGTTCTAGGAAATTGTGGGACTCAGTTAAAGTTATGACAAAGATGACTCCATCCAAAAGCTGCATTAATGTAATGAATGAGGAAGAAAAGGCAAACGAGTTGAATAATTTCTTTTGCAGATTTGAGACGAGAGATTTTTCTCATGAACAAAAAGCTGCTCTGGACGCTATATCAGTTTCAGGCTCTGCAAAAATTATAGTTGACCAGCATGTTGTGGAAAGATTTTTCTCGCATATGTGCCCCAGGAAGGCATCTGGACGAGACGGGATCTCTGGGCGCTTACTGAAGTCATGTAGTGAGGAGCTAGCAGAAGCCTGGAGTCCCATCTACCAGAAGTCTTTAGATACGTGTTCTGTCCCAGTAATTTGGAAAAGCTCTATTATAATTCCTGTACCAAAAAAAACAAGCTGCAAAGAGAATAATGACTATCGTCCTGTTGCACTGACCTCACTGGTAATGAAGTGCCTCAAGATTGTCATTGACATTCTGAAAACTGATTTTGGAGGACTTTTGGATCCTCTGCAGTTTGCTTATAAAAATAATAGAAGTACAGAGGATGCCATTTTAACCTTAACTCATTCTGTGTTTAAACATTTGGAGGAGACAACCTCATATGCACGTCTTTTATTGGTTGATTTTAGTTCAGCTTTTAACACACTGCAGCCACACCTTTTAATTAAGAGGTTAAATGATTTTAAAGTGCATCCTGTCATTATAAAATGGTACCACTATGGCGCATATTTAAGGCGCATATATTGTATTCATATCCCCCGCATTCACCTAGTAGGAATGACGGTGCATATTCCAGAAGCTTCACGTCTTAAGGACCAAAGAGGACCCGACCCTGTGAGGACCTACGGGAGGTGTGAAGTTGGCCTTGCAGGAGATGTGAAGCTGGAGAGAATGCCCCAGCAGGAGCCCCAGACGCTAGAGGGTCAGAGGACAATGGAGACGCCAAGGAGCCTTGGGCGCTGGATGTTTACCTAAGACTGTGGGTTGGGGGTGTGTGATTTGATGTGGGGGGATTTGTGTCTGGTGAGACTATAAGAGCTGTGTTGGATGATTGCTCTGCCTCTTTTCCTGAGATCCTGTTCTTGTTGGAGGATATGATCTTGCAGTAAACCAACCCTGAGAAATAAACTCAGTCTCGTTTGTGAAAGTCATCCTCTACACCACTCATTTTTAACTTATCGTAAACGGCAAGTTAGTGTAAATGAAACTTTATCTAAATCCAGAACCCTCAGCACAGGAGCTCCCCAAGGCTGTGTTAGTTCACCATTTTTGTTCACCTTGTACACTGATGAGTGCAGAAGTGTCTATCCAGGCAATCAAATTATTAAATTTTCTGATGACACTGCTATTTTATCACTACTTCAAAAGACTCATGATCTGTCAAGCTATTTTATAGAAATTCAGAGGTTTGTCAATTGGTGTGATGAGTCATCTCATTTTAAATACTGATAAAACAAAGGAGATGGTGTTTGACCCTCGGGGAGTTGGTGACCACAGGCCTTTTGTCATCCACAACCACACTATAACACAGGTTAGTTCCTATAAATATTTGGGAGTATTTATTGACAATTCATTAACCTGGAGCACACATATTTATTATCTCTGTAGTAGACTACAACAGCAGCTGCATTTCTTGCGTAGATCAACAATACATGGCGTTGATAAAAGGATTACCGTATTTTTCGGACTATAAGGCGCAGTATCAGTTACCAGTCTATTTGACTGTCGATTTTTATACATAAGGCGCACCGGATTATAAGGCGCATTAAGCGAGACACATTAAGCGCAACAAAACCGTCAGATAAGTGAAATTTTATTCAACTTATTCACAATAACTCTGAACATTGTTCAGTTGTAACACAAAAAACCAGTTCTCTCAACATTACGGTATTCAGTTGTAACACAAAAAAACAGATGGAACACACACTCTCAACATTATTCAGTTGTAACACAAAACTAGTTGGAACACAAAATACAAAACAGTACACTCACTTTTTTAGTTCATTCCTCTTCCATAAATCCATCAAATTCCAAACTCAGTGTAAATGGTGTAGAGATTGAAAGGGTATCCGAAACTAAATTCCTTGGAGTAATAATTGATAACAAACTGTGTTGGAAGCCACATATTAATTATATAAAAGGTAAAGTATCCAAATCAATTGCAATATTACACAGAGTGAAAAATTTGCTGAATCAACCCACACTATACACCTTGTATCATTCATTAATACTCCCATACATGACATATTGTAATGAAGTATGGGGAAATACATATAAAACAAACATATATCCACTCTTTATGCTTCAAAAGAGAGCTATTAGAATAATCAACAAAGCAGCTTACAGGGAACCAACAAACCCACTTTTTCTTAAACAAAAAACTCTCAAGTTGAAAGATCTGATCGACTTTAAAACCGCAATAATAATGTTCAAAGTGAAGAATCTATCACTGCCCGCAAATATCCAAAAGTTGTTCCAAACAAGGGAGAAACGATATCACTTCAGAGGAACATGTATATTTCAAAAGCCTACAGTGAGAACAACTACCAAGCAACACTGTATTTCAGTGCAAGGTGTCAGATTATGGAACGATTTTGGACCTGAATTAAAATCATGTACAAAGCTTGGACAATTTAAACAAAAACTAAAGGAAGAAATACTCCAAACATATTTACAAGACGACATGTAAACTCACATAAGGATTGACATTTCCAGCCTGTGTTGTGTTATAGCTTAGTTTTTCTTTTTTCTCTGTGACACTATGTCTTAGATTTGTTTTTGAATAGTAACCACTTAACTTAGACTAGCTCAGTTTTCTTTTTCTCTCAGTCATATTTTGTCTTAGCCTTGTTTTAAATTGTAATCGCTCTTGTCTTGTTTTCTCTTTTTTCTCCTTTGAATTCTTGGATGGAATATGGGTGGGCAATATAAGCTGCGGCTTCAGCCATCACCCATTTCGGATAACTCACGTGGAATTGTATAGTAGAAGGAGTCTTTGTCTAATTTGACCTTGTTGTTATATTATACAGTTTCTTTTAACCTGTAATGTACTATCCGAAATAAATAAATTCATTCATTCATTCATTCATTCAAATTCTTCATCTTCAGTGTCTGAGTTTAACAGTTGGGCGATTTCGGCATCAAGTAATACTCCAAAAATCCCTCAAGCGGTTCGGCTTCGTAACTTACCAAAGTCGTACTAAAACATTTTGACAGATTTTTGAGCGCCGTGTACCACATAAAATTGGTTCAAGGTCAGTAAGCACAACAACCAAAAGTAATACATAAGACGCACTGGATTATAAAGCGCACTGTCAATTTTTGAGAAAATTAAATGATTTTAAGTGCACCTTATAGTCCATAAAATACGGTATGTTAATATTTTACCAGGCTGTGTTGGAGAGCTGTATTAGATACAGCATTACAGCTTGGTTTGGCAACCTCTCTATGAAACTAAAGAACAGAGTGTTGCGTTTAATTCATACAGCATGGAAAATTATTGGAGTTAGAGTATTTCCCCATGCAGATCTTACACGACCAGGCAGCCTGTAGACAAGCTCAAAAAATAATCAGTGACATGAGCCATGTACTAAACAATGAATATGTGCGGCTGCCCTCAGGGAGGAGATACAGAGTCCCCAAGTGCAGGTTCAATAGATACAAGAACTCATTTATCCCGACATCAGTAAAACTTTTAAACTCAGATAAATAGGTCAGGGACACTTATAACTCTTGTTCTTAATGACTGCTGTTATGGATGTATGTACTTGCATTATTTATTGGGTTTTATTTCATTTATTATGTACTACATCCATTGTGTATGTGTGGATTGTGTGGTTGCAGCACGAGTGACAAGCCCAAGACAAATTTCCCCTTGAGGGACAATAAAGTTTATCTTATCGTATCTTATAACAAGTAAGCACGACCAGCACTACCCCACCAGCACAAGCCGTAATTTAGACGTTGTATTTTGGGCTAAATCAGATCCGTCGGTCCAAGCCTTAATTTAGCCCACAAATAGATGCTGAAAATTGGGCTGTTAGTCCATCTACCACAGATCATACTTAATTAGAAAAAAAAAGTTGTTGAAAATTGGCAAAAAGTAATTGTGCTGTTTAGTCCATAGGATTTGACAAATTTATCCTCAAAATTTTTGGCATTTGGTGATGGTGGTCAGGGTCTGTCTCTCAAAAGTCAAATACTTTTACAACCACTGGGAGTATTTGTTAAAAGTGCTTTATAAAAATACATATTTTTAACATCTTTTTAATGTTTGACATTTGGCAAAATGCTGGTTACATAATATTTGGAACAATCTGAAACCAGTGCTAGTGTGGAGAGTGTAAATAATGGAGGCGGATTTATGGAGCAGGTGACTTTATTCACTCTCACATCAGTCATACACAGAAAAAGCATATTTTAATACACCAGGGTCTCTCATTTTATATCAACTGCCCATCTCACATCTGCATGACATCTCGCATCACAATACATTCAACCCTTCTCCCCCCACTACTTCTTCCTGCTACCTCACCATAATCCCTCTCATCTCAATACCTATTGTCCTTCTCTGTTTACCCTCTGCCTCCAGTCTGAGATGATTAACCCAGCCTCTACACCCCCCCCCCCCCGAATCTCAGACTGAGTTTCAGTCCTCACGTCCTTTTGGCTTCAGTCTCCTCCCGTATCTGCTGTAACGGGGGTTTTCTGCCTCTGTGGCGCTGCTGTGCTGGTGGGGGGCTCCTGGGGGTGTTTCTGTCTGTGGGTGGGCAATGGCGAGGGGGGGGGACCTTCGACCTGCCCGTGTGGCTGCTCTGATGAATCGTTTACCTGGGGAGTTCTCAGTGGGGGTCTTCCACACCGAGGGGCCCGAGCCAACATCACTTGCTCATCTGCTACCACAAAGGCGGGCTTAAGTCTGTCGATGCATATTTTCTCCCTACAACCCCCCCAAGTCTAACAAAAAATGTTTGTCCCTTGTTTCCAGCACTCTTTTTTTTTCCACAATATCTTTATTGAACCTTTTTTTTTTTTTTAACAAACATGATACAAACAATCAAACACTAACACTAAAGTACTACAAAAAAAAAAAAATACCCTAAAAACACCAACAACCACCAACAAAATCAAGTCTTCAACAATGCTCCTCTGTTTAGTCTAGACAATCCAATACATTAGTATACATATTATGTTCACCAGTTTGGAATTTACAAGGTCCACACACATCATTCACCTTCTTCTTCAAGAGTTATGTTTAAATTTTTTACATAATCAATAAAAGGTCTCCATATATTCTCAAACACAATTTCCTTTGATTTCAGTATATATGTTATTCTTTCTAATGGAAGGTTTGTTAACATCTGTCTTAACCACTGAGTCACATCTGGTCTATGAGTCTTTTTCCATAATAGTGCAATACATTTTTTGGCATTAAGCAAACTGAGGTCTATGAATGTTCTTTCACTTTTATTGAAATTATGCTTTTCTGGGTACAGACCCAACAAAAACAGTTTAGGATTCAATATGATTTGTTTTGAGATTATTTTTTCAATTGTTACCCTCACCTCCTCCCAAAACATTCTTATTAATCTACATTCCCATAAACAATGAAATAGGGTTCCTTTACTTTCCATGCATTTTGTGCATGTATCTGGTATATTTTTGTTATATCTATTTAACTCCTCCGGTGTAACATACATCCGCATTAACCATTTGAAATGTATCAATTTAAGGCGTGCATTTATTGATTTGGTTTGAGCTTCTGTACAAGCCAATTCCCATTGTTCCTCTGAAATTTCAATTTGCAGATCTTCTTTCCAGTAGTTTAATCTTTTCAGTGAATTTTCACTTGAAGATAGTGTCAATGAGTTATAAAACTCTGAAATAATACCCTTTCTTTTACTATCTTTCATCATCATTTTTTCCAAGGATGAATAAATAGGTCGAGTGAGAGCTTTATTTTGATTTGATCGAATAAAGTTTCTAAGTTGAAGATATTTAAAAAAATGTGTTCTATTGAGATTAAATTTGATCCTCAGCTCTTCAAAAGACATTATGTTGTCTGCACATGGCAAATATAAATCCTGAATCTTTTGTATCCCTTTTAAATTCCATACTTTAAATACAGCGTCCGCTCTCCCTGGTTTAAAATATTGATTACCCCATATTGGACTAAATTGTGACAATAACTGTGGTTCTTTTAAATAGTTTTTAGCTTCACACCATATTTTGATCATATGCTTTACAAATGGATTTTTAACTTGTTTTTGTAATTTTTTTGCCGAATCTGAGTATATGAATATGGGAAGAGGTAAAGGTAAATTGTATGATTCCATTTCAGTCCAGTGAGGGAGATCATTTGATGAAAAATAATATGTCATAGACCTCAGTTGTGCCGACCAATAATACAACATAAAATTTGGACATTTCAGACCTCCACGATCAAATGGTAAATATAATAAGGACAAACGTAATCTAGCCCTCCTGTTGTTCCATATAAATTCCACTAACTTTTTTTTTATTCTTGAGAATAGATCTAAAGGTGGTGATAAGGGAATGTATTGAAATAAATAAAGTATTTTAGGTAAAATATTACTTTTAAGTATATTGATTCTCCCGATCATCGACATTGGTAGTGACATCCATCTCTGAGTTAACTCATTGATATCTGACATTAAGGCTTCATAGTTGACACTGGCGACTGATTCTAGCTTAGGCATAATTTGGATTCCTAAATATTTAAACTGATTTACAACATTGAATTGATTTACCTCAGGGGCTGGGTAATTTCTCTGGGTCTCATTTAGCATTAATATTGAAGATTTAGTTTTATTTATTTTATATCCTGATATTTCCCCAAAATTCTTTATTAAATTCAACAAGGTTGGAATTGATTTTTTTAGATTCGACATAAACAAAATTATATCATCGGCGTACAGGGAGATTTTATGTTCTGTTGGTCCAACTTTAATTCCATATATTTGTGAATGTAAACGTATCGCTATCGCTAAAGGTTCAATTGCCATAGTAAACAGTAAAGGTGAAAGTGGACAGCCTTGTCGACATCCTCTATTGATTTTTATTGGTTTTGAAATATTGTTATTTGTTAGGATTTCTGCTGTAGCATTATTGTATATTATTTGAACCCATTTTATGAAATTATTTCCAAGTCCAAACCTTTGTAGGACTTCAAAAAGAAAGGGCCATTCAACTCTATCAAAGGCCTTTTCGGCGTCCAATGATAGGAGAGCTGTATCCGGTGCTTCTTTATTAAAATAAATAATATTAAATAGTCTTCTTACATTATGGAAGCCTTGTCTACCCTTTATAAAGCCATTCTGATCTCGATTAATAATATTTGGTAAAATTTCTTGTATTCGTCTTGCTAAAATTTTACAGATTATCTTAAGGTCGGCGTTTAATAGGCTTATTGGTCTCATATTTTCACATTTATTAGAGGGCTTACCTGGTTTTGGCAACAGTATAATTAAGGCATTATTTATGTATGATGGTAAATTATTATTTTGAAATGCTTCTAAAACCATTTCCAAAAAAGGTTTTATTAATTTATTCTTAAATTTTTTATAAAGGTCAACTGGAAGACCATCTGGTCCTGCACTTTTTCCTGATTTCATATTATCAATGGCTAGCCCAACTTCTTCTTGACTAATTTTAGACTCCAATATCTCCCTGTTTTCATTTGGAATACACGGTATAGATAGTTCGTTCAAAAACCCATTTAGTTTTGTTAAATCAGGTTCATTTTTGGTATCATATAATTTTTCATAGTAATCTCTAAAGGCTCTATTAATTTCTAAAGGATCTATAACTACCTGTCCATTACTTATAATACTGGTAATTGGTGTTTTAATTTCCAATTGTTTAATCTGCCATGCTAATAATTTTCCTGATTTTTCACCTTGTTCATAAAAAGATTGTTTCAATCTTAGAAGACTCGAGGCAGCTCTATTCGCTGATTTTTTGTCGTATTCAGCTCTCAAAATCAGTAATTCATTCTCCAACCTTGGGTCACTTCCTGCATACACTTTTTCCTGAAGACTTTTTATTTTATGTTCCAATTTAGCTCTCTCCTCTCGAGTCTTCTTAGATTTTGATCCTGTATAACTAATAATATGTCCCCTAATAAAAGCTTTGAAAGCCTCCCACTTTACACATGCTGATGTTTGTGTAGTATTGATGTCAAAGAACTCGTCTATCTGTTTTTCTATATACTTGACAAATTCCTCATCCTGAAGCCATTTATGCTGAAATTGCCATCTACCTGATTCCTTTGTCAATTTTTTATCTACATATATTAGACAACAGGGTGCATGATCAGAAATCACGATGTTATCATAAAAGCAGTTTTGAATCTTGGACCTTAATTCTGTGGAAATCAAAAAATAATCAATACGTGAGAATGTCTTGTAGGTACTGGAATAACAAGAATAGGCTTTAACTTGTGGTTTCATTTCTCTCCATATATCTAACAATCTCAATTCTTTCATAAAATGATTAATAGTCATCCTACATCCAATGTGCGTACAATCCAGTCCTGTTGATCTATCCACACCTGGATTCAATGTACAATTAAAATCCCCTGCTATTATATGTTGCCCTGTAAGTGATGATAAGATGAGAAATAAATTAGCAAAGAACTTCTGATCATCTATATTGGGACCATATAAGTTCACAAGATTTATATTTTCTAATAGCAAAGAACCTTGAATGATTACATATCTTCCAAATTTGTCTCCAATTACATTTTTCACCTGAAAAGGAACTGATTTATGTATGAGAGTCATAACTCCCCTGGCTCGGGATGAAAATGAAGAGGTGAATACACTTCCCTGCCATCTACTCCTAATTCTTTTAACATCCTCCTCTATCAGATGAGTTTCTTGTAAAAACACAATTCTTGAACCCATGTCCTTTATTTTATTCATAACTTGTTTAAGTTTTTTTAAATTTTGTAGACCTCTGCAATTCCATGAAGTTAAATTAAGATTAACACTTTGGTCCATGATCAATAGAGAGTTTGGGATTACCTTGCAGTGTAAACATGCTCATACAGAGAAGCAAAAACATGAGTGGTTGAACATTCATCCTACAAACTACACACAAACAAATTTCCCCTTCCCACACTTGTGGCAAACCCCCCAAAATCAAAAGAAAAATTCTGTCTCCCGATATAGCCATCGACTGTTCCACACCCACGGGGAACAGCCTAAGCCACTCCTTCTTCATCCTCCCAATCACCCTAACTCTACTGCTTTTAATGACGTAACATTAACTCTCCTCTGTAGTTTTCCAACTTAACTCCAAAATTTTTAACAACTTTGTACATCATAGTTTTTTTTTTTTGTTTGTTTTGTTTTTGTTTTGTTTTTTTTAATATATAATACAATCTATATTTTGTAAACTTACTATTTACTTCAAGTCAGTCAGATGCCTGTGCAAATGCTTAATTATTCTACCTTATATTTTGTTCATGCTTAGCTCCCACCAGTCTCTTCTTCTTCTTTGATCTTCTTGATGAACTCCTGCGCCTCCTCTGGGGTCTTGAAAATGTGGGTTCTGCCCTCATACGTGGTCAGCAGTCTCGCAGGATAGATTACACCATGACGAATCCCAAGGTTGCGCAGCTCCTTACGTACGGGATCAAACTGCTTCCTCAATTGCTGGATTCCTGTGGCCAAATCTGGGTAGAACCGCACCTGCTGGTCCTGGTGTTTAATCTCTCCTTTAGCACATGCAGCGTTGAAGATCTTCATCCTGTCTCTGTTGCTAAGAAACTTCATAATTAAGGTCCTCGGCGGTCCCTTATCTCTCCGTGGGCCAATACGATGTGCTTTTTCCAGAACCACTGCTGATTGCAACTCCTCGCTGCCCAGCACCTCCGGAATCCACTTTTCCAGAAAGGAACATACGTCCCGACCTTCTGATTCCTCTGGAAGACCCACCAGCCTCAAATTATTCTGTCTCGACCGAGATTCCAAATCCAAAATATTATCTTCCAGAGATTTTTTTTTTTTTTTCCAAAGTGCGCACCTTTAATTGAAGACGGGTGACGTCATCTTCAGCACTAGCGAGACGGAGCTCCATCTGCGCCGTTCGTTCTACACAGTCACCCAATTCCTTTCTTATTCCTTCCAACGCTGTCATAATCCCATCAAATCTAGAGGAAAAGTCCGCTCTCATTGAACTCATGGCAGCCATCAGCGCATCTGCGCCATTCCCCGCAAACATCGCACCGCCGCCAGCTTCCTCCACCATATATGGAGTTTTGTTTGCTGCGTCACAGACCTGAAAGTCCGTTAATTTGGACTGTTTCGGCGGCTCGCTTTTTCCTTTTCCTGGTTTTCCAGCCTTAGGCTTCGCCGACATATCCTCGCCCAAACGCTGGGATACGTTCTGTCCCAAATGAGAGAGTTATTTGCCGATTTTTTTTCTCCAGGAGCAGAGCAGAGCGAGACACGTCCGTCCTACGTGGCAGCCATAACCGGAAGTTCGTTTCCAGCACTCTTAACGGGCCATCGTAGGGTGGGCGCAATGGGGGGCGGTGGGCATCGTGCCTGACAAACACGAACGCCGCGTTCTTCAAAGTTTTTGGCACAAAAGCGCATGGAAAACAGTGGTGAGCCGGGCCCGGCAGCGTGCCTTTGTCTGCGCTATGCTGCAAACGCTGAGACGGACAGTTGTCCGGCGCGGGATTATCTGGCAAAAATTCCCCGGGGAGCCGCAGTGGCTGAGAAAAAACAAGCTCCGCCGGGGAAGCCTCCAAATCCTTTTTTGGTGCGGAACGCAACCCCAATAAAACCCACGGCAACCAGTCTACCCAATTTGCATCCGTCAGCAAAGCCCTGAGCGCTGCTTTCAGCGACCTATGGAAACGCTCGCATAACCCATTGGCCTGTGGGTTGTACACGGTTGTGCGATGAATTGCAACACCCAGGCTACGGGCCATCGCGGACCAGAGGTCGAAAACAAACTGTGGGCCCCTATCGGACGTGATGTCCGACGGGATGCCAAAACGTGCCACCCATGTTGTCAAAAAAGCGCGCGCCCCGTCCGTGGATGTGGTTGCCGCCAGCGGGACCGCTTCTGGCCAGCGTGTGGTGCGGTCCACCACTGTCAGAAGGTGCGTGCACCCCTGCGATGGTGGGAGGGGGCCCACGAGGTCCACGTGAACATGGTCGAACCTCTTAGCCGGTATACGAAACGGCTCCAAAGGAGCCTTCGTGTGTCTGTGTACTTTGGCTCGTTGGCACGCTGCGCAGGCTGCAGCCCACTCTTTCACTTGTTTGCGCAGGCCTGGCCATATGATCTTCGCTCCCACCATTTTGACTGACGCGCGCACTCCTGGGTGCGCCAGAGCGTGAACTGACTCTAACACTCGGCGGCGCCAAGCAACTGGGACCACCGGGTGCGGGCGTCCCATGGAGACGTCGCAGACTGGGGGGGGGGGGGGGGGGCTTGCCTGCCGTCTTGCAGTACTCTGCTTTCCAGCCTTAACCCTGTTGGTCCAGACTGGAGCGTGCACACGTCCGCATCGCCAATCTGCTCTGCGGCCATGGCTGTATAATCTATCCCCACGCAGACTGGGGCCACTACTGCGCACGAGAGGCCGTCCGCCACTACATTCAGTTTACCCGACACATGCTGATTATCGGTCGTAAACTCCGAGATTGCGGCCAGCTGTCTCTGCTGCCGGCCCGACCATGGTTCCGAAACCTTGGCCATCGCGAACGTGAGCAGCTTGTGGTCCACGAATGCGGTGAAGCTGCGCCCTTCCAGCCAGAACTGGAAGTGGCGTATGGCCAGCAACTCCCTGTCGAACACGCTGTATTTACGCTCACTGTCGCGCAAAGCCCTGCTGAAAAAAGCGAGCGGCTGCCAAGAATCAGCGACGCGTTGCTCCATGACGGCCCCTATGGCCACGTCCGAGGCATCGGTCGTGAGCGCTATCCGGGCCGCCGGGTCCAGGTGCGCCAACAGTGCGGCGTTTGCCAGGGCTGTTTTAACCTCAGAGAATGCCTGCTCTTGCTCCGGAGTCCATTCGACTCCATCCGCGGGTTTCTGTTTCTTGAGCGCGGCGTACAATGACTGCATGAGTTGAGCTGCGCGGGACAGGAACCGGTTGTAAAAGTTAACCTTCCCCAAAAACTCTTGCAGCACCCTGACCGTCTGAGGCTGGGGAAAATTCGCCACAGCGCGCACCTTGTCGGGCAAGGGTACTGCTCCCTCCAGTGAGACGCGGTGCCCCAAAAAGTCAATCTCTGTCACACCGAACTGGCATTTCGCCGGGTTGATTATTAACCCCTGCTCCTCCAACCTCCGGAAAACTGTCCTGAGGTGGGCTACGTGTTCGTCCTCGGACGCACTGGCCACCAGGATATCATCCAGGTAGATGAACACAAACGGCAGATCGCGCAACACCGCATCCATCATGCGTTGGAATGTCTGTGCCGCTCCTTTTATTCCGAAGGGCATGCGTAAAAACTCACACAAGCCAAATGGAGTTATTACTGCTGTTTTGGGTATGGCCTCCGCGTGCACTGGGACCTGGTGGTAACCACGGACTAAGTCTATTTTAGAAAAAATGCGTGCCCCAGCGAGGTGAATGGGGAAAAATCCTGAATATGGGGAATCGGGTAGCAGTCGTGCGCTGTGGCATTATTCAACCTGCAGAAATCTCCGCACAGTTGCCACGATCCCTCGGCCTTAGGGACCATGTGTAGTGGGGATGCCCATGGGCTCTTTGAGCGCCTGATGATGCCCAACCTTTCCAAGTTGGCAAACTCCTCGCGCGCTATGGCCAGTTTAGCTGCGTCCAGGCGCCAAGGTCGTGCGAAAACGGGCGGCCCAGTGGTGGTGATAAAGTGTTCCACCCCGTGTTTAGTGCTGGCCGCCGAAAATGTCAGGACCGTGAGTGCTGGGAACTGAGTGAGCAGTGTGTGGAACTTACCGCCTGGGGCTGTGACGTTGGCTTGTGTTATTGGCCCGGCCCCTCGAGCTGTGCAGGGGAGAGAATCAAAAGACATTGCATTAACCAGGCGCCTGTTAGCAACATCGACTAGTAACCCATGTGCACACAGAAAATCAGCTCCCAGGATTGGGAAACTCAGTGCCGCTATGACAAAAGTCCACTCCTACATACGGCCGTGTAGGGATAAAGTCAGTGTTCTCTCACCAAAAGTCTTAATGTCCGAGCCGTTTACGGCTACCAGCTGGGGGCCGCTAGCTCCTGCTAGCCGGTCGGTGTAGGACGGCAGGGAGCCGGTGTCTACGAGGAACCGTCTCCCCAAGTGCGAGTCCATCACGTAGAGCAGCTTGTTTTCTTCACTGGCGGTCGCAGCTGCTACTGACTGCCGGCCTTGGCGTTTCCTGAACGCTTGAATTGGCACGGTGGCACGCATCTGCGTGCGTTCTCTCCAAAGCGGTGGTGGTAGAAGCAGAGCGTGTCTATCTGGCGCTTCCTGGCCTCCGCTACCGTCGCCGGCTTCTCGCCTCCGCTGGTCGTCTCGCTGGGTTCCGACGCCGCCGCATTCACTGTGAGGGCTCTGGTGGTGAGGATGATCCGATCCGCCTCCTGGGCTAGCGCACGGTAGTCACGTGCGGCCAGCAACTGCGAATTGGTAAGAACTGCTCTTGCCTCTGTTGGGAGGTTCCGGAGGAAAAGGTGGGCAAACAGAAAATGCCCGTCGTCCGTGCCCATCAACGCCAACATCTTCTCCATCAGTTCAACCGCCGACCCATCTCCTAACTCGGAGCGCCTCAGGAGCCTCTCTGCTCTCTCACAGTCCGAGAGTGTGTAGCGTCGGGTCAGCGCGGCCTTGAGAGCCCCGTATTTGTTGTGGACTGGAGGCTGTTGGAGCAGGCTCGCTACTTGCTGAGACGTGCGAGTGTCCAGCGCTGCGGCCACATAGTGATATCTGGTGTCATCTGCCGTTATTCCCCGGAGGGCGAACTGAGCCTCGGTGTGGTGGAACCAAGACCGTAGGTCGTGCAGCCAAAAGTCCGGTAGTTTGACCGAAACAGCACACGCATTGCTGGGGGTTCCCGTCCGGGCCGTCTCTGGGATGCTTGCCGCGTTGCTGGGGCTTCCCATCCGGGCCGACTCCGGGGTTCTTGCCTCGTGTTCCATAATTCGTCAAGGGGTCACCAGTGTGGAGAGTGTAAATAACGGAGGCAGATTTATGCAGAAGACGACTTTATTCACTCTCACATCAGTCATACACAGAAAAAGCATATCTCAATACACCAGGGTCTCTCCTTTTATATCAACCGCCCATCTCACATCTGCATGACATCTCGCATCACAATACATTCAACCCTTCTCCCCCCACTACTTCGTTGATTAGATTAGATTCAACTTTATTGTCATTACACATGTATGAATACAAGGTAACGAAACACAGTTTAGCATCCAATCAGAAGTGCAGTGGACAGCAGTGCAGTATATACAGTAATTGACAGTATGTGCAATTTAAGCAAATATATGCAGATTGGTCAGTGTAGAAAGTTAAGAGTACCGTTCTTCCTGCTACCTCCCCATAATCTCTCTCATCTCAATACCTATTGTCCGTCTCTGTTTACCCTCTGCATCCAGTCTGAGATGATTAACCCAGAATCTACACTAGTACTATTGTGGTGTACACTTAAAAAGCACTATTTGAATAAAAGTACATTCTACAAATTTCTCTCTATGTTGTGTCTTTTTATTGAAGGCCATACCTTGGGCTCCAGGTGTCCTTAGACACTCCTGGTCTTTTCTGATTTGGAAAGCTAAGCAGGTTCTACCTTGGTTAGTACTTTAATGGGAGACTACTTAAGATAAGATAAGATAAGATAAGCCTTTATTAGTCCCACAATGGGGAAATTCCAGGATTGCAACAGCACAGGGATAGCAACACTCAGAGCAACAATCAGAAGGCAAGAAAAAAAAAACAAAAAAAAAAAACAAGCAAGCAAGAGCAGCTAATATACATATGTACATATTACTATAAAATATATATATACACACACACACACACAGACACACAGTGCAGAGCATTGTAGCTGGATGGAATAAATATATGAATATATGAACACACAGTGCAGAGCATTGTAGCTGGATGGAATAAATATATGAATATATGAACACACAGTGCAGAGCATTGTAGCTAGATGGAATAAATATGTAAATGTAACGGATGCCAACTAGTACTGTTCGGCGTAGAACGTTAGTAAACCTCCCTCCCAAAGCCTCATACAGTATCGGTAGCGCTGAGCTATCGGTCGGACCTTTAGCTCAGCGCGATCGTGCTGTGTCTCCCATGCTCGAACTGTGTGTAGTTGACTGAGAGGTCGCGGGTTCGTGTCCCGTGTGGGGCGAACTGCGCAGGATGATCTCTGTCACAATGGTGCCGTGAACCCGGGATGGGAGTGAGGTTTAAGGGGGAGAGTGTAACGGATGCCAACTAGTACTGTTCGGCGTAGAACGTTAGTAAACCTCCCTCCCAAAGCCTCATACAGTATCGGTAGCGCTGAGCTATCGGTCGGACCTTTAGCTCAGCGCGATCGTGCTGTGTCTCCCATGCTCGAACTGTGTAGTTGACTGAGAGGTCGCGGGTTCGTGTCCCGTGTGGGGCGAACTGCGCAGGATGATCTCGGTCACATAAATATATAAACACCCACAGTACGGAGCATTGCAGCTAGGTGGAATAAATATGCAAGTATATAAACACACACAGTGCGGAGCAATGTAGCTAGATGGAATAATATGTAGATATATAAAAACACAGTGCGGAGCATTGTAGCTAGATGGAATAAATATATAGATATATAAATATAAACACACCCAGTGCTGAGCATTGTAGCTAGATGGAATAAATATATAGATATATAAATATAAACACACCCAGTGCAGAGCATTGTAGCTAGATGGAATAAATATGTAAATATATAAACACACACAGTGCAGAGCATTGTTGCTAGGTGGGATGAAACAGCATAACCGTCTATTTAGTTATCCTACATGGTATGATTATGTGCCCATACATATTCTCACCCTCCATAGCGACCGGTATGTTCCTAGTTGTATGCCGGAGAGGACCATTGTGTAAGTCTATTGCATCTTTTGCATTCAAAAAAAACTATTAGTTTGTTACGTCTTTTTGCTATCTCTGCGAGCAGCCCTGCTTAGGTTGTACAGTCTGACAGCCGTTGGTAGGAAGGACCTACGAAACCTCTCGGTTGTGCACCTGGGATGATGTAGTCTGCTGCTAAATGAGCTCCTCAATGCATCCAGTATGTCCTGCATAGGGTGGAACTCGGACTCCAGCAGAGATGACAGTTTAGCCACCGTCCTTCTCTCTCCTATCTCCTCCATCGGATCAAGGCGTTGCCCCAGGACAGAGCTAGCTTTCTTAATCAGTTTGTTCAGTCTCTTCCTATCGGCTGCAGTAATGCCACTGCCCCAGCAGACCACTCCAAAAGTGATGGCTGATGCCACCACCGTGTCATAGAATGACTTCAGCAGCACCCCTTGTACACCAAAAGACCCGAGTCTCCTCAGCAGGAACAGCCTGCGCTGTCCCTTCTTGTAGAGTGCGTCAGTATTGTGTGACCAGTCTAGTTTATTGTTCAGATGAATACCCAGGTACTTGTAGGATGTCACCATCTCGATGTCTGTTCCCTGTATATTTACTGGTGCTGTGAGGGGCTGCCCATGCCTGCGGCAGTCCACCACCAGCTCCTTAGTTTTCCTCGCGTTGATCTGGAGGCAGTTCCGATGGCACCAGTCCACAAAGTCCTGGATAAGCCCTCTGTACTCAGCTTCATCTCCGCTGGAGATGAGACCAACGATCGCAGAGTCATCAGAGAACTTCTGTAGATGGCAATGTGTTGTGTTGTGTGAGAAGTCCGCAGTATAAAGAGTGAACAGGAAGGGAGCCAGCACCGTTCCCTGGGGGGCCCCCGTGCTACTGATGATCGTGTCGGAAACACAGTCCCGGGTTCTCACAAACTGAGGCCGGTTCGTGAGGTAGTCCAGGATCCATGATGACAGGTGCTGGTCCACCCCTGCGTGCAGCAGCTTGTCCTTCAGGATCATCGGTTGGATGGTGTTGAAAGCACTGGAGAAGTCAAAGAACATGATCCTCACCATATTCCCGGGCTTCTCCAGGTGGGACAGAGAACGGTGAAGGAGGAAGATCACCGCATCCTCCACCCCAATGCCATGCTGGTAGGCGAACTGGAGTGGATCCATCGCTGGTTCCACCAGGGGGCGGAGATGAGCAAGGAGCAGTCTCTCCAGGGTCTTCATCAAGTGGGACGTCAAGGCCACCGGTCTGAAGCTGTTCAGGTCTTTGGGGTGGGAAGTTTTTGGTACAGGTACCACACAAGATGTTTTCCACAGCTGTGGTACCCTCCCCAGTTTCAGGCTCATGTTGAAGATATACGTCACAATCCCACACAGCTGGTCTGCTCAGGACTTGAGGAGCTTTGCGCTGATGCCGTCCGGTCCCGACGCCTTCCTCGCCTTGATCTTCCTCAGCTCCGTCCTCACCTGGGTCTTGGTCAGGGTCAGGATGGGGGGCTGTGTGTTGGGAGTGGGGGGGGGGGGGTGTCGGTGGAGTGGGGAGTGGGTAGCAGGACTTGATTTCTTAGAGGCAGCAGTGGTTGTTGTGCAGACAGGGGGGAGGGCGGTTGGTCAAATCTATTGAAAAACAGATTCAGGTTGTTCGCCCACTCCCTGCCCCCCGTGGCCTGGGGGGAGGTATTCTGGAGCCCCGAGATGGTTTTGAGGTTTCTCCAGACCCCGCTGATGTCGCTCTGTTGCAGCTTGTCCTCCATCTTCTTCCTGAAGCTGTCCTTGCCTTCTCTGATCTTTCTCCTCAGCTCCCTCTGTACAGACTTCAGCATCTCCCTGTTCCCCGACCTGAAGATCCTCTTCTTCTCTCTCAGAAGTGTTTTTATCTCAGGGTTGATCCAGGGTTTGTTGTTTGAGTGACGCCGTATGGTCTTGGTGGGAACGGATTTGTCCACACAGAAGCTGAGGTAGCCCGTGAAGGTGTGAATGAGGCCATCGATGTCCTCACCATGTGGATCGCAGAGCTGCTTCCAGGCAGTGGCTTCAAAACAGTCCTTTAGAGTGTCCATTGTCTCCTCAGACCATAACTCCACAGTGTGCATGGCCGGAGGTTGTCTGTGCACTAGGGGTTTGTACACCGGTCGGAGATGAACCAAGTTGTGATCCGATCTCCCAAGTGGGGGGAGTTGTGATGAGGTGTACGCCTCCTTAGTGTTTGCGTAGAACAAATCCAGTGTTTTATTGTCTCTAGTGTGGCATGTGACATACTGGGTGAAAGTGGGCAGAATGGGAGACAGTGAAACGTGGTTGAAATCGCCTGAGATGAGGAGAAGAGCATCTGGGTGTTCTGTCTGCAGCCTGCTGGTTACTGAATGGATGACGTCACGCGCTGTCCCAGCGTTCGCCGTCGGATTTGCATAAACAACAATGCAGATCACGTGTGAGTGTTCTCTCGGGAGATATGTAGGCCTCATGCTAACAGCTAGCAACTCAATGTCTTTGCTGCAGTGTCGTTGTTTAACAGTGATATGTCCCGGTCTACACCAGTTGTTGTTAACATACATTATCACTCCACCGCCCCTAGTTTTGCCACTCTCTGGTGTTCGGTCAGCTCGTATCATGTGAAAACCCTCCAGCTCAATGTTAGCATCTGCTGCTAGTTCAGTTAGCCATGTCTCAGTAAACAAAAGGAGAGAGCACTCCCAGTAAGTGCTATCATAACGGGAGATAGCCGCTAGCTCATCTAACTTTCCCAGTATCGACCGTACATTTCCCATGACAACAGATGGAAGGGAGGGTCTGTACCTTATATTTTTTGTCCTCCGCCTTACTCCAGCCCGGCAGCCGCGGCGTTTTCGCCTCAGTTCTCTCGGTATGTCGAGTTTTTCCAGTGGGACCGGGTGGCGGTTAAATGCTAGCAGCTCTTCCCTGTTGTATCGTATCCTGCTATAAACAGTGGCTCCGTCCACCGGCTCAGGAGACATTTGGGACGATCTGTGTGTCCGTGATATAAGTGGGGTGAAAAAAAAAGTGATCAAAAGAGAGAGGAAGGGAAAAAAAAACTCGGAATCGAGCCGCTGTTGCAAAAGGCAGCCGACTGGTGTGGCGCCGAGAGGAGGGTGTGCGGCCTGGGCAAATTTTCCTGCATGTTTTCCTCCCCCCCGCTCTCCACCCCATTTCATGTCTGTCTTCATTGTGTCTGAGTATCCATGCATCCATCCATTTTCTACCGCTTTTCTGGGGGTCCAGGTTGCAGAGGCAGCAGTTCAGGCAGAGAAGCCCAGACTTCTCTCTCCCCCGCTACCTGCTCCAGCTCTTCAGAGAGGATAATAAAATGCCAAAACAAAAAGGGTTGTAAATTTATGAGAAAATAACTCTCACAAATTTATAAGGAAAGTAGTGAATGTATAATTTATGAGAAGACATACAGTACATTTGCAAGAAAAAGTCACAGATGTACTTGCAAAATTTTATCAGAAAAAAATTACTTAATTTACCAAAAAGTTGCAAAGTTCTGAGAAGAAATACTCAAATTTACAAATTTATGAGAAAATTTGCAAGAAATGTCACAGATGTCCAGAACAAAAGTTGTAGGTTTACCTGAAAAAACATGTTGAAAATTTTTGAAGAAAAAACTTCCAAATTTATTAGAAGAAAGACACAAATTTATACTGATTTGCTACTTTTATGAGTAAAAGAAGTAGCACATATTATGAGAAGCAGCACATTTATAATAACTGTCAGGCCAGGCATTGGTTTGCTTGCTACCAAATAACCATGAAAACCAGTACTACCCGTCTCATGGGTCGGGCCGTCGACGACTCATCCGTCAGCCCCACCCTTCTGAGAGCATGGAGGGTGAAACTGGACATTCTGGCAGAACTATAAACAATATCTGTCACAGGTCTGTGGTGGACCACTCTGTTACACGGGGTGAGACTGGACATCCTGGCAGATAAGCACATCTGTCGCAAGATCTGTGGTGGACTTTTGCCAGTCGGTGCATCGTCACATGCACTACACAAAGAGCAGAGATAAACAAACCTATCATCTGGTCAGTCACTGCAACAGATACTGAAGTCAGTTTGTCTTGGCCTGTCCTTGCCACTAAAAATACCTCTATCTGCCAAGAATGTGCCACTAGTCCAGCAAAAGCTAGCGGTACTCAAATACTTTGCAGTTTCATGAAATGGTCAGTCAGAGAGCAAATCACACCAGCTCGGACATCACCCGGGTTAACAAGGTCAGGAGTTCCTGGCAGCGGAAGGCGAAGGACAGAGCTGCGTGGAGGAATCTGATCAGACCTAAATGAAACAGTCATTGTCGCCCCCGATAGATTGCTATGATGATGACTTGAGAATACCAAGTGCTGTGATGGACTGGTGATCTGTCTGGTGTTTGGACGTGGTGGCTTGCCGTAGGTGACGTCATCATTTGACAAACTGTCCATGGCGTGATATGGCGCCACCCTTCTGTATATAGTTCAGTTGTGTGTTGAATAAATGAGTGCAGTTCATGCCCGCTGTCCGCGCCTCATTCTCAGATATAAAAAATGGCGACAAGGATAAACCCTAATAACTCCGTCGTGAAAGCGTGCACAGATTCCCCGCAACTGTTCCTCACTCTACCAGGTGATCCGCTGCCCCACTGGCATAAGATATTTCAGAATTATATTGTTGCTACCGGTTTGAACGATGTTAACGACGAGAAGCTAAAGGGGATGCTAACCTCCTATCTCGGCGCAGAAGGACAGTGTGTGCTTGACTCTCTGGGCCCTAGGGACACCTACAAAGACTGTGTGGCCACAATGAACACGCTTTACACTGATTATAACAACGTAACGGCATGGGTAACGATTTTCTTCCAGCAGCACCAGCGTGAGGATGAGTCACTCCAACATTATATAACAGACCTCCGAGACCTAGCAAGCACCTGTGAATTTGGAGGGTTGAAAGAAGAGTTGATACGTGATAAGCTAGCAGGGACTACTAACAACAGGAGACTGTGGAGTAGGCTGTTTTCAACAATGACAAGCTAACACTGGGCGAGACTGTGAAATTGGCATCCCAGATGGAGGCAGAGGTTGAGCTATTACCACAGCTAATGCCGCCTAGCAAACAAGCACCTTGTCCGACACCGCAAACACAGGTTGCTGCTGTCACCACCTAGCACTCCATCCCCACACCTCCCCGCTGCAACTGAAAGAAGAAGGGTAGGAAATGGGACAATGCAGGTGAGTGCCCACACTTCAGTGGCTGTGGTTCATCTAGACATCAGACTCAGTCACCCATCTGCCGAGCCAGAAGGGTGATATGCTACCACTGCAGGAAGCTAACATTGTCGTCCATGAAGATGAAATTAGGCCTGTGTTTTTCATGCAGGGGAACAATGACTGGATTAATGATGTTATTCAGGTAGTATTGGCTTGTCACTGTACCATTCACAAGGTGTAGGACAGTTCTGTATTGAGTAGACACACCTGCCCAGACTGTAACATGGTGAGAACAGTGGCTGATGCATAGCGCTTTCCTTGATGTCTCCAACATTGTTGGCGGCCATCATTTCTGCTCAGTGTGAATCGACTTTCATCAGAGTACAGCACTGATGCCCACTGGTCCCTTGTCTAGTGTAAATGCTCCCTGGCCCATGCAAACAATGACGCCTGTGCCCGGTGGTGTGGTCAGGTACCCTTGCAGGTCGTCTAGCATGCAGACAAAGCTGATGTAAACGTTCTGAATGGTCTGACGTGACACTTGGGTGCCTTTCACCTCCCTTAAATGTGCCTGGAGTTGAAGGGCATTCATCATCTGTTTCTGCAAGGCACTGTTCACAATGAAGGGGCCATTGGCGTGGGATGTGGCCAAAGGACATCCACTTTTATGCCTTTCTGTGATTCTTCCAGTCTCTCTGTATCTCTGTTGCAACCTGCTGATAACACTCTTTGCAATGGCGAGGTACTGTTGATCAGTTGTTAGGTGTCGTCTTGGTCTCATGATGTCAAAATGTGAACAGCACGCTGAAGAGGATTATTTAAACACCATTGCTAATTGAACCAGAAAATTTATTGGTCGATTCATGGATCAAACACCTGTTGTGAATTTTACTGTTAAGCACTTTGTTAGAGAACAGCAAGTTATGCAAAAAGTACTGAAACATTGAACAGTTGGACATGTGCATTCAAAAGGTTAGACAAGGTCAAATTAAGTTCACCTGTAAGGGTTGTAGCGCATTTTAGGTTCATCCTGAAATTTCACCCGAAAGCCGAATATTCCTAACTTTTTGTGAGTAGTGTATATTGGATGACAGTATAAAAACGTCTATCGTTTCATAGAGTACTCTGTCATTTATATCGTGATTTTAAAATGCTCATACTCCCGGTTCTTGAGCAAAGCTCCTCACCCACTACTTGTCAGCACCCCACTTCTTCCCCACAGTGCGGACAGCGGAATAGGTGTGTGGTGGGTGGCTAGGCTTCAGTCCGTGGTTGCTAACTCCAAACTACCGGTTTGGTCAAATAGCTGCTACTCCTGTTTGTAAGGGATGTAGTTTCCCATCCTGCTGCGTCAGAGAAGACAGGCCGCTAACCTCGTTTTAATAGGAGGTAAGCAACGTTAACACCGTGTCTAATTACAAAATGGCAAATGCTAAATGATGCTAAGTTGTGCTAACTGGAGACATAATAGTGCAGGGGTGTCCAAGCATGTGCCATGGAGGGCCAAGACCTTGCAAGCTTTACCTCCAACCAGGATATACAACAGCAGGTTCCACTGAATTTCTTCCCACTGATTGCTCTTAAGTGAAAACACCTGCTGAAGAGACTGGGTAGAAGAGAAAACCTGCAGTGTCTTGGCCCTCCATGGCACATGATTGAACACCCCTGTTATAGTGTATCAGACCATTGTTTCTTTGGTTTAAATTACTGCTGAGTTTCTTAGTTTTGTCTGGAAAAAAATATTAAAGCTGCAATAGTGCATGATGGTGACACATACACACAAAATAAATAATAAATTAAAATGGGTTGGAGGAGCAAGTTGGACCTTAATGCAATTTATTTGATTTCTAATCACTTTAATTAGTTAAGTAGCGATAATGAATAAAGTTAAAGTCATCAGATGTATTTTATTACATTGTAGCACCTTGGGAGAGCCAGATTATCTAGCATCTCAGACAGGAGACAGTGGATAAGCTTGGGACAACAAAGAGCAGGAGGTTCCTGGTGAGATAGCATGAAGGAGTCAGGGATGAAGGATGTTGAATGCAGTGTGATGCAAATGTCATGTTGTGTGTGATGTAAATGCCATGAAACTTAAGAGGAGAGTTTCTGCTTAAATGTTAAGTCTCTTCTGTGCTTGAGAGATGTGAGTGTGTAATAAATCGTCTGAAATGATTCTGCCTCTGATTTCACACACTCCACACTGGTGACCCAAGACGTATTATGGAACACGAGGCAAGTTCCCCGGAGCCGGCCCGGTCAGGAAGCTACAGCGAGGCGGCAGCCATCCCACAGACAGCCCGGACTGGAACCCCCAGCCACGCGTGTGCGGTTTCAGTCAAGCTACCGGATTTCTGGCAGCACAACCCGTGCTCTTGGTTCCACCTCACCGAGGCCTAGTTCGCCCTCCAGGGAGTAACAGCAGACGACACCAAATTCTACCATGTGGTCGCAGCGCTCGACGCCCGCACAGCTCAGCAGGTAGTGAGCCTGCTCGATCAGCCAGCAGCAAATATGAGGCGCTCAAGGCTGTGCTCATCCAGCATTACACACTCTCGGACTGTGAGAGAGCAGAGAGGCTCCTGACGCGGACCGAGTTGGGAGATGGTTCGGCCGTAGACCTGATGGAGAAGATGCTGGCGTTTATGGGCACGGACGACGGGCACTTTCTGTTTTCCCACCTTTTCCTCCGGAACCTTCCGACAGTGGCGAGAGCGGTTCTGGCCAATTCGCCGTGGCTGGCCGCGCGCGACTACCATGCGCTAGCCCAGGAGGCAGACAGGATCATCCTCACCACCAGGGCGCTCACAGTCAACGCGGCAGCGGCGGAGCCCAGCGAGACGACCAGAGGAGGCGAGGAGCCACCGACGGTAGCAGCATGGGGGCCAAGGAGCGCCAGAGAGACACGCTCTGTTTCTACCACCACCGTTTCGGAGAGAACGCACGCAGATGTGCACCACCGTGCCAATTCAAGCGCTCGGGAAAACGCCAAGGCCGGGGGTCGGTAGCAGCTGCGACTCTCGGTGAAGAGAACAAGCTGCTCTACTTAACGGATGCACGCTCTGGGAGGCGTTTCCTCGTGGACACCGGAGCCCAGAAGAGCTTCGTCCGGCCGACCTACACTGACCGGCTGGCAGGATCTAGCGGCCCCGGGATGTTGGCAGCAAACGGCTCGGATATTAAGACCTTTGGTGAGAAGACTCTGCTCTTATCTCTACACGGCCGTACATATGAGTGGACTTTTGTCATAGCAGCACTGAATTACCATATCCTGGGGGCTGATTTTCTGTGTGCACATGGTTTACTGGTTGATGTTGCTAACAGGCGCCTGGTTAATGCACTGTCCTTTGACTCTCTCCCCTGTATAGCTTGAGTGACCCAGCCAACAGCACAAGCCAACGTCACAGCTACAGGCAGTAAGTTCCACACACTGCTCACTCAGTTCCCAGCACTCACGGTCCCGACGTTTTCCACGGCCATCGCTAAGCACGGGGTGGAGCACTTTATCACCACCACCGGGCCGCCCGTTTTTGCAAGACCTCGGCGCTAGGACGCAGCTAAACTGGCCATAGCGCGTGAGGAGTTCACCAACCTGGAAAGGTTGGGCATCATCAGGCGCTCGAACAGCCCATGGGCATCCCCGCTACACATGGTCCCTAAGGCTGAGGGATCGTGGCGACCATGCGGTGATTTCCGCAGGTTGAACAACGCCACAGCGCACGACCGCTACCCGATTCCCCACATTCAGGATTTTTCCGTTCACCTCACCGGAGCGCGCATTTTTTCCAAAATAGACCTGGTCCGCGGTTACTACCAAGTCCCAGTGCGCACTGAGGACATACCCAAAACAGCGGTAATAACTCCGTTTGGTCTATTCGAGTTCCTGCGCATGCCATTCGGGTTAAAAGGAGCGGCACAGACGTTCCAGCGCATGATGGGTGCAGTGCTGCCCGATCTGCCGTTTGTGTTCGTCTAACTGGACGATATCCTAGTAGCCAGTACGTCCGAAGACGAACACGAAACCCACCTCAGGACGGTTTTCCGGAGGTTGGAGGAGCATGGGTTAATAATCAACCCGGCGAAATGCCAGTTCGGCGTGACGGAGATTGATTTTTTGGGGCACCGCGTCTCTCCGGAAGGAGCGATCCTGCTGCCCGACAAAGTGCGCGCCGTGGCGGATTTTCCCCAGCCTCAGACGGTCAGGGCGCTGCAGGAATTTTTTGGGATGGTGAACTTTTATAACCGTTTCCTTCCCCACGCGGCACAGCTCATGCAACCATTGTACGCCGCGCTCAAGAAACAGAAACCCGCGGATAGGGTCGAATGGACCCCGGAGCGAGAGCGGGCGTTCTCGGAAGTTAAAGCAGCCCTGGCAAACGCCGCACTGCTGGTGCATCCAGACCCGACGGCCCGCATAGCGCTCACCACCGACACTTCAGACGTGGCCAAAGGGGCTGTCGTGGAGCAGCACGTCGCCGGGGCTTGGCAGCCGCTCGCTTTTTTCAGCAGAACTTTGCGCGACAGCGAACGTAAATACAGCGCGTTCGACAGAGAGTTGCTGGCTCTCCACCTAGCCATACGTCACTTCCAGTTCTGGCTGGAAGGGCGCAGCTTCACCGCGTTCGTGGACCACAGGCCGCTAACATTCGCGATGGCCAAGGTTTCAGAACCATGGTCGGGCCGGCAGCAGAGACAGCTGGCCGTGATCTCAGAGTTTACTACCGATATTCAGCATGTGTCTGGTAAACTGAACGTAGTGGCGGACTGCCTCTCGCGTGCCGTGGTGGCCCCGGTCTGCGTGGGGATAGATTACGCAGCCATGGCCGCGGAGCAGATTAGCGATGCAGACGTGCACGCGCTCCAGTCTGGACCAACAGGGTTAAGGCTGGAGAGCAGGGTGCTGCAGGATGCCCCCCCCCAATCTACGACGTCTCCACGGGTCGCCCGCATCCGGTGGTCCCGGCTGCGTGGCGCCGCCGCGTGTTTGAGTCGGTTCACACTCTGGCGCACCCAGGAGTGCGCGCGTCGGTCAAAATGGTGGGAGAGAAGTTTGTGTGGCCGAGCCTATGCAAACAAGTGAAAGAGTGGGCTGCAGCCTGCGTGGCGTGCCAACGAGCCAAGGTACACAGACACACGAAGGCTCCCTTGGAGCCGTTTCGTATTCCGGCTAAGAGGTTCCAACATGTTCATGTGGACTTCGTGGGCCCCCTCCCACCATCACAGGGGTGCATGCACCTCCTGACAATGGTGGACCGCACCACGTGCTGGCCAGAAGCGGTCCAGCTGGCGGCAACCACGTCCGCAGACGTAGCGCGCGCTTTTTTAACATCATGGGTGGCGCGTTTTGGAGTCCCGTCGGACATTACGTCCGACAGGGGCCTGCAATTTGTTTCCGAACTCTGGTCCGCGATGGCCCGCAGCCTGGGTGTTACAATTCACCGCACAACCACGTACAACCCACAGGCCAATGGGTTATGCGAGCGTTTTCATAGATCACTGAAAGCGGCACTCAGGGCTTCATTGACGGATGCAAATTGGGTAGACAGGCTGCCATGGGTGTTATTGGGGTTGCGCTCCACGCCGAAAGAGGATCTGGAAGCTTCCCCGGCAGAGCTGGTTTTTGCGCAGCCACTACGGCTGCCCGGGGAATTTCTGCCAGATAATCCCGCGCCGGGCAGCTCCCCGTCTCAGCTTTTGCAGCGTAGCGCAAACACAGGCACGCTGCCGGGCCCTGCCCACCACAGTTTTCCGCGTGTTTTCGTGCCTAAAACTTTGAAGAGCGCGGAGTTCGTGTTCGTCAGACATGACGCCCACCGCCCTCCATTGCGCCCACCCTATGATGGACCGTTCAGAGTGTTGGAAACAGGGGATAAGCATTTTTTGCTAGACTTGGGGAAGTAGGAGGGAAAAAATTTGCATAGACAGACTCAAACCCGCTTTCGTTGTGGCGGACGAGCAAGTGCTGTTGGCTAAGGCCCCTCGGCGTGGAAGACCCCCACGGAGAGCTCCCCAGGGAAACTATTCACCAGAGCAGCCACACGGACAGACCGAAGTGGCCCCCCCCCTAGCAACAGCCCACCTGCAGTCAGACACACTCCCAGCAGCCCCCCACTGGCACAGCAGCGCCGCGGAGGCGGTAAACCCCAGTTACAGCAGATATGGGAGGAGACTGAAGCCCAAACAGCATGTGGACTGATGTTCAATTGTTCTATCACAGCATGTGGACGGTTATTCTATTGTCCTTTCTAAGATGCTGGGGGGGGGGGGGTGTAGCACCTTGGGGGAGCCAGATTATCTAGCATCTCAGACAGGAGACAGTGGATAAGCTTGGGACAACAAAGAGCAAGAGGTTCCTGGTGAGATAGCAGGAAGGAGTCAGGGATGAAGGATGTTGAATGCAGTGTGTTGCAAATGTCATGTTGTGTGTGATGTAAATGCCATGAAACTTAAGAGGAGAGTTTCTGCTTAAATGTTCAGTCTGTTCTGTGCTTGAGAGATGTGTGTGTGTGTGTAATAAATCGTCTGAAATGATTCTGCCTCTGATTTCACACACTCCACAACATTACCTTTTGTGTCTTTGATTTTCAGATCATGACCAGTCTGAAATATTTTTACTAAGAAGCAAACAGGTTAAATCAGGCCAGAATGGCAGACTGTATGCTGTAGACCCACACTTAAATTTTCATTGATTTAAATTGACAGCTAATTTATATCTGTAGATGGCAGCGATTGGTAATTTTCTCATTTTCAGAGATTTTTTTTGTGCTATATGTTTGGGTTTTTTGGGGGGCTATTCTCCTCTGGCTCAGGAAATATTTAACTTATTGATATTTACTTTTTATTTGTATGATATGATTTAGAAGAAAACCCTGAAATTTATGGGAATCAAGTCTCAAATGTGTGCCCTTCAGAGGTAAAGTGGGCTATCCCACTTTGTTGGTAACTTTTTAATGATATAGGCACACTGATTTTTTGAGAATATTTCAACTTTAGAGCTCATTTTCTCAAAATAATGGTTTTGTGGGATAGCCCACTTTACCTCTGAAGGGCACATGTGTGGTCTATATTAACCATATATTCCATAACCTACATATGTTGAAGCATGTGAAATGTTTGGTAATTACATATGTAAAGGACTTCACACCTCTGAAAGGACAAAGGGCTCTCAACCGCCGAGTGAAGAACAAAGACGTTCCCGGACGCGGCGGAGGAGACCGGAGGAGCCACCCTCACCCCCCAAGGCGAGGAGAGGAAATACCAAGACAATGGGGGGATTAAGATAATGAGGGATGTCAGCCTGCGCCTAGAAATCCTGTCCATAAAAATTATGAACAGGACCGGTGACAAAGGGCAGCCCTGGCGGAGTCCAACTCTCACTGGGAATGACTCCGACCGAGTGTTGGCAATACGAACTAAACTCTCACAACGGTCGTACAGAGACCGAATAGCTCGTAACAACAAGCCCGATACCCCATACTCCCGAAGCACCCCCCACAAAAATCCACGAGGGACGCGGTCAAATGCCTTCTCCAAGTCCACAAAACACATGTAAACTGGTTGGGCAAACTCCCACGAACCCTCAAGAATTCTCGAGAGGGTAAAGAGCTGGTCAGATGTGCCACGGCCAGGACGAAAACCACATTGCTCCTCCTGAATCCGAGGTTCGACCAACGGCCGGACTCTCCTCTCCAGTACCTTGGCATAGACCTTCCCAGGGAGGCTGAGGAGTGTGATCCCTCTAAAGTTGGAGCACACCCTCCGGTCCCCTTTTTTGAAGAGAGGAACCACCACCCCGGTTTGCCATGCCAAAGGCACTGCCCCCGACCTCCACGCAATGTTGCAGAGGCGTGTCAACCATGACAGCCCAACAACATCCAGGGCCTTGAGGTACTCGGGGCGAATCTCGTCCACCCCCGGGGCCCGGCCACCAAGGAGATTTTTAACCACCTTGGCGACCTCAGCCCCTGTGATAGGCGAGTCATCCCCCTTGTCCCCAAACCCTGCTTCCTCTGTGGAAGGCGTATCAGTGGGATTGAGGAGATCCTCGAAGTATTCCTTCCACCGCCCGACGATATCCCCAGTTGAAGTCAACAGTGTCCCATCCGCACCATACACAGTGTGGACGGGGAGCTGCTTTCCCCTCCTGAGCCGCCGAACAGTTTGCCAGGATCTCTTTGAAGCCGACCGAAAGTCTTGTTCCATGGCCTCACCGAACTCCTCCCATACCCGGGTTTTTGCTTCAGCAACCACCCGAGCTGCACTCCGCTTGGCCTGCCGGTACACCTCAGCTGCTTCGGGAGTCCCACAAGCCAACCAAGCTTGATAGGACTCCTTCTTCAGCTTAATGGCCCCCCTCACCACTGGTGTCCACCACTTGGTTCGGGGGTTGCCACCACGAGATGCACCGACCACCTTGCGGCCGCAGCTCTGGGCCGCCGCTTCAACAACAGAGGTGGAGAACATGGCCCATCATCCAGCAATGACCTACAGCTCTTGCTGGGACGGTTTGCCGCTGAGTGTGAAGCGGCTGGGATGAGAATCAGCACCTCCAAGTCCGAGTCCATGGTCCTCAGCCGGAAAAAGGTGGATTGTCCTCTCCGGGTTGGGGACAGGCTCCTGCCCCAAGTGGAGGAGTTTAAGTATCTTGGGGTCTTGTTCACGAGTGAGGGGAAAATGGAGCGAGAGATCGACAGACGGATTGGAGCAGCATCTGCAGTGATGCGGACGTTGTACCGGTCTGTTGTGGTGAAGAGGGAGCTTAGTTCTAAGGCAAAGCTGTCGATTTACCAGTCAATCTACGTTCCTACTCTCACCTATGGTCACGAGCTTTGGGTAATGACCGAAAGAACGAGATCGCGGATACAAGTGGCTGAAATGAGCTTTCTCCGTAGGATTGCTGGACTCACCCTCAGAGATAGGGTGAGGAGCTCAGTCATCCGGGAGAGGCTCAGAGTAGAACCGCTGCTCCTCCACATTGAAAGGAGTCAGTTGAGGTGGTATGGGCATCTGATTAGGATGCCTCCTGGACGTCTCCCACTTGAGGTGTTTCAGGCACGTCCCACTGGGAGGAGACCCCGGGGCAGACCCAGGACTCGGTGGAGAGACTATGTCTCCCAGCTAGTCTGGGAACGCCTTGGTATCCCCTCTGAAGAGCTGGAGCAGGTGGCTGAGGAGAGGGAAGTCTGGGCTTCTCTGCTTGAACTGCTGCCTCCGCGACCCGGACCTCCGGAAAAGCGGTAGAAGATGGATGGATGGATGGAATGTCAGCCTTTGTTATGCATGTCTTTTATTGTGTGCCAGTATAAAGTCAGTGAGCTGGAGACATTCTGTCTCTTTTCCCTTCTGCCACTCTCTGCACCAGATGAGACTTGTTAGAAGAGCTGATTATGCTGATTATTAAACTTGGTTTATAAATCAAATCGCCTCTTCATTTCCGAGCTCTTCTACACTGGTGACCCTGATGCGAGTATGGTCCTGAGGCATACCCCCGCAATCGACTCATCCGTGGCGACCCACGCAGACGAGGGAACAGATGGACAACTGTTCCCCCCGGCAGAAGAGATTGAGAGGGCTCAACCGAGCACCAGCACCGCCGTGAGAGCCGAGGCAAGGCACTCTCACCCGGCGGGCACAGCAGTGATGGTATGCACGAATGCCGTCGCTGTCCAGCTGCCAGACTTCTGGCAAGAAGACCCCGCCTCCTGGTTTCAGCAGGCTGAAGCCCAGTTTACTCTGGCGGGCATCACGGCTGACGATAACAAATTTTACCATATCGTCTCCAAACTCGACGCCGCCACTTCGAAGTGTGTGCGGAGCATGATCCGGCGGCCACCGGCCCGGGACAAATATGGGACGCTCAAAGCAACCATCGTGGCGAACTACGTCCCATCAGCGGAAGAGAGAGCCGAGAAGATCCTGGCGGTCTACGGCCACAGAGGGTGCAAACCAAAGGCCCTCACGGAGGATTTGCTACAGCTCAAAGAAGAGGACAATGACAACTTCCTCTTCCAGTTTATATTCCTCAGCACGCTGCCGCCACACATGAGAGGGACACTCGCCAGCATGAAATGCAACAATCACCAAGACTTCCGCGCACTGGCCAACGAAGCTCATCGGCTCATCAACGCCTGCAAGGAGCTGACACCCACAGCAGCATCCGCAGACCTCAACGCTGACGCCCCGAGCCACGGGGAGCCACAACCCACTGAGCAGACCCAGCCCACGGTGACAGTGACACGGCCCAAACTTAGCAGACAGAGCGACGCCTGTTATTATCACCACCGCTTCGCCGAGAAGGCCCACAAATGCGTTCCCCCCCTGCAAATTTGCAATTTCGGGAAAACGCCAAAGCCGAGAGCCGTTAACGGCAGCGGTTCTCGGCGAGAAGAATAAGCTGTTGTACGTGACGGATGGACACACAGGCAAGCAGTTCCTCATCGACACAGGAGCCCAGCTGAGTTTCATCATGCCCTCCCACGCAGATCGAGCCACGGGCACCCGGGGCAACGGAGCCGTGGCAGCCAACGGCTCTAACATCGACACGTTCGGTGAAAAGAGCCTGCATCTCCTCATCCACGGCCGCAGCTACAGATGGACATTTGTTGTAGCGGCGGTGAGTTTTAACTTATTAGGCGCAGATTTTTTGTGTGCACATGGGTTATTAGTGGACCTAGCAAATGGGCGCCTGGTTAATGCACTGTCCTTTGCTTCTATTCCATGCTCAGCCCGAGTTTCTCCACCACCTGTGCAGGCCAACGTCACCACGGCAGGAGGTAAGTTTGAGCAACTCCTCACCCAATTTCCAGCACTCACAATCCCCAAATTCTCAACCACTGTGGCTAAACACGGGGTTGAACACTTCATTCCCACAACGGGACCTCCCGTTTTTGCCAAAGCTCGCCGCTTAGACGCGGCCAAGCTCAACATAGCACGGGACGAGTTTACAACTCTTGAAAAATTGGGCATTGTTAGACGCTCGAAGAGCCCCTGGGCCTCACCACTTCACATGGTTCCGAAATCCGACGGTTCTTGGAGACCGTGCGGAGATTACCGCAGATTAAACAACGCTACAGCGCATGACCGTTACCCAATCCCTCACATTCAAGATTTTGCACTACATCTGGCGGGTGCGCGCATTTTTTCAAAAATAGACTTAGTCCGCGGTTATCACCAAGTCCCAGTCCGAGCAGAAGACATTCCTAAAACAGCGGTAATAACCCCTTTCGGCCTTTTTGAATTCCTGCGAATGCCTTTCGGCCTCAAAGGCGCTGCTCAAACTTTTCAACGAATGATGGACGCGGTCCTACGCGACCTCCCTTTTGTCTTTGTCTACCTCGACGACATGCTGGTAGCCAGCTCGTCTGAGGTAGAACACGAGCAGCACCTCACTACGGTTTTTCAGAGGCTAGAAGAGCACGGGCTAATAATCAATCCAGCCAAATGCAAATTCGGCGTGTCACAAATTGATTTTTTTAGGACACAAAGTCTCTCCGAAGGGGGCAGTTCCACTTCCAGACAAAGTTCACGCGATAGAAAGTTTCCCACGGCCACAAACGGTCAAATCGCTACAAGAATTTTTAGGGATGGTTAATTTTTTACAACCGCTTCCTCCCCCACGCTGCTCAGCTCATGCAGCCCCTATATGACGCGTTCAAAAAAAAAGAAAGCTTCCAACGCGGTCGAATGGACCCCGGAGCGCGAACGCGCTTTCGCGGAAGTAAAAAGCGCCCTAGCTAACGCCACATTGTTAGTTCACCCAGATCCCTTGGCCCGCATCGCACTAACCACAGATGCTTCAGACCTAGCTATAGGGGCAGTTGTAGAACAGCTTGTCAGCGGGGTCTGGCAACCTTTAGCATTCTTTAGCAAATTGCTAAACCAAACTGAACGTAAATACAGCACTTTTGACAGAGAGCTGCTGGCGCTTCATTTATCCATCCGCCACTTCCAGTTCTGGTTAGAAGGGCGGAGTTTCACGGCTTTTGTAGACCATAAACCGCTCACCTTTGCTATGGCTAAAATTTCAGAACCATGGTCAGGCAGGCAACAAAGACAGCTAGCTGCGATTTCAGAGTTCACCACAGACATTCGACACGTGGCAGGCAAACTTAACGTAGTAGCGGATTGTCTCTCTCGCGCTGTGACACCACCAGAGCGCGGGGAGACAGATTATACTGCCTCAGCAGCAGAACTCTTCACTAACGCAGACACATACGCAGCACCTATCCATGCAGGGATAGATTATGCAGCCATGGCGGAGGAACAAAGCAGTGACGCGGACGTGCGCACACTCCTGTCTGGACCAACAGGGTTAAGGCTGGAGAAAAAGGGTTTACGCGATGGCGTGCCCCCCCTAATATGCGATGTCTCAACCGGCCGACCTCGCCCGTTAGTACCAGCTACATGGCGCCGCCGTATTTTCGACGCGATTCACTCCCTCGCGCACCCAGGTGTGCGCGCCTCGCTTAAAATGGTCGCCGAAAAGTTTGTGTGGCCAGGCCTGCGCAAAAACGTAAAAGAATGGGCAAAAACTTGCATTTCTTGTCAACGCGCCAAAATACACAGACACACAAAAGCCCCTCTGGAGCCTTTTCCAATCCCTGCTAGAAGGTTCGACCACGTTCATGTCGACCTCGTGGGGCCACTACCTTCCTCCCAAGGTTTCACACACCTGTTAACAATGATAGACCGCACCACACGCTGGCCAGAGGCAGTCCCTCTAGCGGCAATCACAGCGGAGGAAGTCGCTCGCGTTTTTCTGACAAACTGGGTGGCACGCTTCGGCGTCCCATCGGACATCACGTCCGATAGGGGGCCTCAATTTGTCTCAGAGCTCTGGTCAGCCATGTCCAACAGCTTAGGGGCAACAATTCATCGCACCACCACTTATCACCCTCAGGCTAATGGGTTATGCGAGCGTTTTCACAGGTCTTTAAAGGCTGCCCTCAGAGCCTCACTAATGGACACAAATTGGGTAAATAAACTTCCCTAGGTTTTATTGGGGTTGCGTGCTGCACCTAAAGAGGATCTAGACGCCTCTCCCGCAGAATTAGTCTTTGCACAACCTCTCAGGCTCCCAGGTGAATTTTTACCAGAGAACCCAGAGCCAGGGCGCCTTCCAGTCCCAAGGTTTTTAGGCAACAACGGACCGAGCTCTCTCCCCGGTCCAGCTCATCACTCCTTCCCACGGGTTTTTGTCCCTCAGGCTTTAAAAAATGCTGAGTTCGTTTTCGTTAAGCATGAAGCTTTAAAACCTACCTTTCGCCCAGCATACGATGGGCCATACAGAGTGCTGGAACATGGTGATAAACACTTTGTGCTTGATTTTGGGGATAGAAAAGAAACAGTCAGCATTGACAGACTTAAACCTGCCTTCTTGTTGAAAGACGAGCCTGCACAGTTGGCGAGAGCACCTCGGCGGGGTAGAGCCCCCAAGAGAAAAGACTCAGCCCCCCAGCAGGGAACAGTTAACCACTCTCCTTCCCACACTGCAGATTCCTCACAAGAAGGTCCCAGCAGGGCGCCTAAACCAACCTACAGCAGCTTTGGGAGAAGATTAAAACCCAGACAGCACAGGGACTGATACAAACCACTCCACAATTATTCACTAATTGTGCTGCAACAGTTTAGGACTGACTTATGGTTTTACTATGCTGTTATGATTACCACTGAACTCTGTTAGGAGCATGGCTGCTGGAAAGTTTCTTCTGTGGCAACAGATGTAACACTTAATATGTCATAATAACTATCTTAGACTGTGAACCTTTCTGTTGTCTTTTCTTAGTTGTTTGGGGGGCCTGTGGTCTATATTAACCATATATTCCATAACCTACATATGTTGAAGCATGTGGAAATGTTTGGTAATTACATATGTAAAGGACTTCACACCTCTGAAAGGACAAAGGGCTCTCAACCGCCGAGTGAAGAACAAAGACGTTCCCGGACGCGGCGGAGGAGACCGGAGGAGCCACCCTCACCCCCCAAGGCGAGGAGAGGAAATACCAAGACAATGGGGGGATTAAGATAATGAGGGATGTCAGCCTTTGTTATGCATGTCTTTTATTGTGTGCCAGTATAAAGTCAGTGAGCTGGAGACATTCTGCCTCTTTTCCCTTCTGCCACTCTCTGCACCAGATGAGACTTGTTAGAAGAGCTGATTATGCTGATTATTAAACTTGGTTTATAAATCAAATCGCCTCTTCATTTCCGAGCTCTTCTACAAAATGCACATTAAAAAACTACTTTATAACAACGCTGCAAAATTATGAGGGGAGAAAGGTCTATGTATAAAAAAAAAAAAAAAAGTAGTAAAAAAGAGGTGGTCCTTTTTATGTGATTATCTAAACTGTAGAATTTACAGAAAATGTATATCGTGATTTTTATATATATATATATACGTATATATATATATATATATATATATATATACAGTATATATACTGTATAATCGCGTTATAAGATGACTAATATCGTGGATATAAAATTTTTGTCATATTGCACAGCCCTAGCACTACCTGTCGAGTTGGGGTGAAACTGCAGATGATGGTTATGCACATCCATCAAACACTAGACCTGGTAGACATGAAAAGGAGGCATATATACAGCCGAGTGTGCACCGGGCTTGTACATGTCATAGACGTGCAGCATGGAAGTGGAGCATAAATCCAGCCTTAAAAACACCAACCAAACCAGATTATTTTAAATCTCTATGGGTAGGACATCACTGCAGCCCCAGGTGTAAAATACAAGGCCCGCTACTGGTGTACGATAACGCCAACTAACTTTGTCCAGTCCCCAACTTCAGGAGAGGTGGAAAGACAACTCTGCCCACTATTTTTACTTTGGACTAAAACAATTCTGATGGCAGTGTAGAGACTTGGGTGAGTCAGCTCAGACAGGATGCAGAGGGTAAACAGAGGAGGACAATAGTCGGGGGGGGGGGGGGGTTTATGGGTGAATGTATTGTGATGTTAAATGTCGTGAAATGTCATGCAGATGTGAGATGAGCGGTTGGGATAAAAGGAGAAACCGTGCCTGAGTGTGTCATGCTTTTCTGTGTATGACTGATGAGAGAGTGTAATAAAATCGTCTGTTCATAAACCAGCCTCATTATTTGCACTCTCCACACTGGTGACCCTGGACAAATTATGGAACTCGAGGCAAGAACCCCGGAGTCGGCCCGGCGGGGAAGCCCCAGCAGCGCGGCAAGCATCCCACAGATGGCCCGAACAGGAACCCCCAGCAACGCGTGCGCTGTTTCAGTCAAGCTACCGGACTTTTGGCAGCACAACCCGCGCTCTTGGTTCCACCACACCGAGGCCCAGTTCGCCCTCCGGGGAATAACAGCAGACTACACCAAGTTTTACTACGTAGTTGCAGCACTGGACGCTCGCACAGCTCAGCAGGTAGTGAGCCTGCTCGACCAGCCCCCAGCCCACAACAGATACGAGGCTCTCAAGGCTGCGTTGACCCGGCGCTACACGCTCTCGGACCGTGAGAGGGCAGAGAGGCTCCTGAGGCATTCCGAGTTAGGAGATGGTTCGGCTGTAGATCTGATGGAGAAGATGTTGGCGTTAATGGGCACGGACGATGGGCATTTTCTGTTTGCCCACCTTTTCCTCCGGAACCTTCCAACAGAGGCAAGAGCGGTTCTGGCCAATTCGCCGTTGCTGGCCGCGTGTGAGTACCGTGCGCTAGCCCAGGAGGCCGACCGGATCATCCTCACCACCAGAGCGCTCACAGTCAACGCGACGGCGTCGGAACCCAGCGAGACGACCAGAGGAGGCGAGGAGCCACCGACAGTAGTGGCAGCGGGGGCCAAGGAGCGCCAGAGAGACACGCTCTGTTTCTACCACCGCCGCTTCGGAGAGAACACACGCAGATGTGCACCACTGTGCCAATTCAAGCGCTCGGGAAACAACAAGGCCGGCAGTCGGTAGCAGCTGCGACCGCCGGCGAAGAGAACGAGCTGCTCTACGTGACGGACTCGCGCTCAGGGAGGCGTTTCCTCGTAGACACCGGAGCCCAGAAGAGCATCATCCTGCCGACCTATGCCGACCGGCTGGCAGGACCTAGCGGCCCCGGGCTGGTGGCAGTAAACAGCTCGGACATTAAGACCTGTGGTGAGAGAACACTGGCTTTATCTCTACACGGCCGTACATATGAGTGGACTTTTGTCATAGCAGCACTGAGTTTCCCAATCCTGGGAGCTGATTTTCTGTGTGCACATGGTTTAATAGTTGATGTTGCTAACAGGCACCTGGTTAATGCACTGTCCTTTGACTCTCTCCCCTGTACAGCTCGAGGGGCCGGGCCAGTAACACAAGCCAACGTCACAGCTCCAGGCGGTAAGTTCCACACACTGCTCACTCAGTTCCCAGCACTCACGGTCCCGACGTTTTTAGCGGCCATCACTAAACATGGGGTGGAGCACTTTATAACCACCACCGGGCCGCCCGTTTTCGCATGACCTCGGCGCTTGGACGCAGCTAAACTGGCCATGGCGCGTGAGGAGTTTGCCAACCTGGAAAGGTTGGGCATCATTAGGCGTTCGAACAGCCCATGGGCATCCCCGCTACACATGGTCCCTAAGGCTGAGGGGTCGTGGCGACCGTGCGGTGATTTCCGCAGGTTGAACAACGCCACAGTGCACGACCGCTACCCGATTCCCCACATTCAGGATTTTTCCGTTCACCTCACCGGAGCACGCATTTTTTCTAAAATAGACCTGGTCCGTGGTTACCACCAGGTCCCAGTGCGCGAGGAGGACGTACCCAAAACAGCGGTAATGACTCTGTTTGGCTTGTTTGAGTTTCTGGCATGCCATTCGGATTAAAAGGAGCAGCACAGACATTCCAGTGCATGATGGATGCGGTGCTGCGCGATCTCCCGTTTGTGTTCGTCTATCTGGATGATATCCTGGTAGCCAGTGCGTCCGAAGACGAACACGTAACCCACCTCAGGACGGTTTTCCAGAGGTTGGAGGAGCACGGGTTAATAATCAACCTGGCGAAGTGGATTGATTTTTTGGGGGCACCGCGTCTCACCGGAGGGAGCGATACCCTTGCCCGACAAAGTGCGCACCGTGGTGAACTTTCCCCGGCCTCAGACGGTCAGGGCGGTGCAAGAATTTTTGGGGATGGTTAACTTTTATTACCGGTTCCTCCCCCGCGCAGCTCAACTCATGCAGCCATTGTACGCCACGCTCAAGAGACAGAAACCCGCGGATGGAGTCGAATGGACTCTGGAGCGAGCGCAGGCGTTCTCTGAGGTTGAAGCAGCCCTGGCAAATGCCGCACTGTTGGCACACCCAGACCCAGCGGCCCGGATAGCGCTCACTACCAACTCCTCGGACGTGGCCATAGGAGCTGTCGTGGAGCAACGTGTCCCCGGTTCTTGGCAGCCGCTCGCTTTTTTCAGCAGGGCTTTGCGTGACAGGGAGTGTAAATACAGCGAGTTCGACAGGGAGTTGCTGGCTCTCCACCTGGCCATACGCCCCTTCCAGTTCTGGCTGGAAGGGCGCAGCTTCACTGTGTTCGTGGACCACAAGCTGCTAACGTTCGCAATGGCCAAGGTTTTGGAACCATGGTCGGGCCGGCAGCAGAGACAGCTGGCCGCGATCTCGGAGTTTACGACCGATATTCAGCATGTGTCGGGTAAACTGAATGTGGTGGCGGACTGCCTCTCGCGCGCGGTAATGGCCCTGGTCTGCGTAGGGATAGATTATACAGCCATGGCCGCAGAGCAGATTAGTGATGCAGACGTGCGCACGCTCCAGTCTGGACCAACAGGGTTAAGGCTGGAGAGCAGAGTACTGCAAGATGGCAAGCCCCCCCAACCTGCGACGTCTCCACGGGACGCCCGTGCCTGGTGATCCCGGTCGTGTGGCGCGGCCGCGTGTTTGAGTCGGTTCACGCTCTGGCGCACCCAGGAGTACGCGTGTCAATCAAAATGGTGGGAGCGAAGTTCGTGTGGCCAGGCCTGCGCAAACAAGTGAAAGAGTGGGCTGCAGCCTGCGTAGCATGCCAACGAGCCAAAGTGCACAGACACACAAAGGCTCCTTAGGAACAGTTTAGTATACCGGCTAAAAGATTCGACCATGTTCACGTGGACCTCGTGGGCCCCCTCCCGCCACCGCAGGGGTGCACGCACCTTCTGACAGTGGTGGACCGCACCACACGCTGGCCAAAAGCAGTCCCGCTGGCGGCAACCACGTCCGCGGACGTGGTGCGCGCTTTTTTGACAACATGGGTGGCGCGTTTTGGAATCCCATCGGACATCACATCCGATAAGGGCCCTCAGTTTGTTTCCGACCTCTGGTTCGCGATGGCCTGCAGCCTGGGTGTTGCAGTTCATCGCACAACTGCGTACAACTCACAGGCCAATGGGTTATGTGAGCGTTTTCATAGGTCACTGAAAGCAGCACTCAGGGCTTCGTTGACGGATGCAAATTGGGTAGACCGGTTGCCGTGGGTTTTATTGGGGTTGTGTTCCGCACCAAAAGAGGATTTGGAAGCTTCCCCGGCGGAGCTGTTTTTTTCTCAGCCATTGCGGCTGCCCGGGGATTTTTTGCCAGATAATCCCGCGCCAGACAACTGCCCATCTCAGTGTTTGCAGCATAGGGCAGACACAGGCATGCTGCCTGGCCCAGCCCACCACTGTTTTCTACGCGCTTTCGTGCCAAAAACTTTGAAGAACGCGGAGTTCGTGTTCGTCGGGCACGATGCCCACCGCCCTCCATTGCGCCCACCCTATGATGGCCCGTTCAGAGTGCTGGAAACAGGGGACAAGCATTTTTTGTTAGACTTGGGGGGTCGTCGGGAGAACATATGCATAGACAGACTTAAGCCCGCCTTTGTAGTGGCGGACGAGCAAGTGCTGCTGGCTCAGGTCCCTGGGCGTGGAAGACCCCCACTGAGAACTCCCCAGGCAAACGATTCACCAGGAGAGCCACACGGGCAAAGCGGAGTTCCCCCCCCCCCCCACTCGCCATGGCCCACCCGCAGTCAGACACACTCCCAGCAGCCCCCCGCCAGCACAGAAACCCCCGTTACAGCAGATATGGGAGGAGACTGAAGCCCAAAAGGCGTGAGGACTGACACTCTGTCTTGGAGGGGTGGTGTAGAGACTTGGGTGAGTCAGCTCAGACAGCGTCTCAGTCAGGATGCAGAGGGTAAACAGAGGAGGACAATAGTCGGGGGGTTTAAGGGTGAATGTATTGTGATGTTAAATGTCATGCAATGTGATGTGAAATGTCATGCAGATGTGAGATGAGTGGTTGGGATAAAAGGAGAAACCGTGCCTGAGTGTATCATGCTTTTCTGTGTATGACTGATGAGAGAGTGTAATAAAATCGTCTGTTCATAAACCAGCCTCATTATTCACACTCTCCTCAGCAGTACCATTTCAAAATGCTAGTTGTCAGGATTACATCATGTTCCTTAAATATTAATTTTGTAAAACATTTTTTTAACATGATGCAAAGTTATAAAGTCAGATGTTTGCATTAGTGCTGATAACCCAGCCACAGGGGGTGTACAAGTCGGCGTACTCCTAGTGCTGGTCCCAAGCCTGGGTAAATGAGGGGGGTTGTGCCAGGAAGGGCATCCGACGTAAAACCTTTGCCAAATCAAACATGTGGATCATGATGAATGATACTTTGGTACTGGATCGGTCAAGGCCCGGGTAAACAATGACCACCACTGGTGCAGGTAACCAACAGGGTGCCGGTGGAAATTGGGCTACTGTTGGTCAAAGATATAGGAGGAGGAGAGGGGGAAGGTGTGTTAGGAGGGAGAGAGAGAAATAAGGAAAGGTGGAAGTGTGGAGGTGAGAGTAGGGACGTTAAATGGAGTGACTATGACTGGGCAGAGAGTTGGGTGATATGTTGGAGAGAAGAAAGGTAGATAAACTGTGTGTTCAAGAAACCAGATAGAAGGGAAGCAAGGCAAGGAGCATTGGAGATGGATTTAAACTGTTGTTCCATGGTGTAGATGGTACAAGAAATGGAGTAGGAGTAATCTTGAAGGTAGAGTATGTGAAGAGTGTTCAGGAGGTAAAGAGGGGGTCAGACGGAATCATGAGTTTGAAGCTAGAAGTCAAAGGTGTGATGTTGAATGTTGTCAGTGCGTATGCCCCACAAGTTGGATGTTGGGTAGAAGAGAGAGAGGAATTCTGGAGTAAGTTGGATGAAGTGGTAGAGTGATCCCAGGTGGGAGAGAGTGGTGACTGGAGCGGACTTTAATGGATATGTAGGTGAAGGAAACAGAGGTGATGAGGAGGTCCTGGGTATGTATGGTCTTAAGGAGACAGTGTGGAAGGACAGATAGTTGTGGATTTTCCTAAAGGATGGAAATGGCTGAGATGAACACATACTTCAAGAAGAAAGAGGAAAACAAGGTGACTTACAAGAGTGGAGGAAGGTGCACACAGATGAACTACATCGCACGGTGGTGCAGTGGTTAGCACTGTTGCCTAACAGCTAGAAGGTTCCAGGTTCGAATCCCCAGGCTGGCAGGGGTAGGAACCTTTCTGTGTGGAGTTTGCATGTTCTCCTTGTGCTGCATGGGTTTACTCTGGGGGCTTCAGTTTCCTCCCATAATCCAAAGACATGCATGTTAGGTTAATTGGTTGTTCTAAATTGTCCCTAGATATGTCTCCAATAGGCCCTTAGAATAGAGGGTTAGTACTAGTGAAGCACTTTGAGTGGTCTTTGAGACTAGAAAAGCACTATATAAGTAGAGGTCCTTATCTTATGCAGAAGGAGAAATTTGAAAGAAATATGAGACTGCAAGGTGGCGGCAGGGGAGAATGTAGCTAGACAGCATTGGATGGTAGTCTGTAGGATGACTTTGCAAAGCAAGAAGAGGAAAATAGTGAAGGCAGAGCCAAAGATTAAGTGTGGGAAGTTACAGAAGGAAGAAGGTTGCAGAGTTCAGGAAGGAATTGATACAGGCTCTGGGTGGTAGGGAAAAATTACCAGATGACTGGGAAAGTACAGCAAAAGTATTGAGGGAAATGGGTTGAAAAGTATGTGATGTATCCAGTGGACAGAGGAAGGAAGACAAGGAGACTTGGTGGTGGAATGAGGAGGTACAGGAAAGTATTCAAACGAAGAGGTTAGCATAGAAAAAGTGGGATAGTCAGGGAGATAAAGCAAATAGGAGTATTTGGAATCTAGGTGCATGGCAAAGAGAGAGGTTTCAAAGGAAAAGGCATATAGTGAGTTGTATGAGAGGCTGGACACTAAGGAAGGAGAAAAGGACTTGTATCGTTGGTGAGTCAGAGAGATCAAGCTGGAAAGGATGTACAGCAGGTTAGGTTGATGAAGGACGGAAATGGTAATGTACTAACAAATGACAAGAGTGTGTTCAGGTGGAAGGAGTACTTTGAAGAGCTGATGAATTAAGAAAATGAGAGGAGGATGGCTGAAGGAAAAATGATGAACAAGGAAGTCCCAAGGACTAGCAAGGTGGAAGTGAGGGCAGCTTTGAAGAGGATGAAGAATGGAAAGGCCATTATCCAGATGATACAGTGGGGCAAAAAAGTATTTAGTCAGCCACCAATTGTGCAAGTTCTCCCAGTTAAAAGATGAGAGGTCTCCAATTTTCATCATAGGTATACCTCAACTATGAGAGACAAAATGAGGGAAAAAAATCCAGAAAATCACATTGAAAGATTTTTAATGAATTAATCACTAAATTCCTTGGTAAAATATGTATTTGGTCAATAACAAAAGTTTATCTCAATACTTTGTTATATACCCTTCGCTGGCAATGACAGAGGTCAATCGTTTTCTGTAAGTCTTCACAAGGTTTTCACCAACATGGACTTTCAACTCCCTCCAAAGATTTTCTATGGGGTTGAGATCTGGACACTGGCTAGGCCACTCCAGGACCTTGAAATGCTTCTTACGAAGCCACTCCTTCATTGCCCGGGTGGTGTGTTTGGGATCATTGTCATGCTGAAAGATCCAGCCATGTTTCATCTTCAATGCCCTTGCTGATGGAAGGAGGTTTTCACTCAAAATCTCACGATATGTGACCCCATTGATTCTTTCCTTTACACAGATTAGTCGTTGTGGTCCCTTTGCAGAAAAACAGCACCAAAGCATGATGTTTCCACCCCCATGCTTCACAGTAAGTATGGTGTTCTTTCTCCTCCAAACACGACAAGTTGAGTTTTTACCAAAAGTTCTATTTTGGTTTCATCTGACCATATGACATTCTCCCAATCCTCTTCTGGATCATCCAAATGCTCTCTAGCAAACTTCAGACGGGCCTGGACATGTACTGGCTTAAGCAGGGGGACACATCTGGCACTGCAGGATTTGAGTCCCTGGCAGCGTAGTGTGTTACTGATGTAGCCTTTGTTACTTTGGTCCCAGCTATCTGCAGGTCATTCATTAGGTCCCCCCGTGTGGTTCTGGGATTTTTGCTCACCGTTCTCGTGATCATTTTGACCCCACGGGGTGAGATCTTGCGTAGAGCGCCAGATCGAGGGAGATTATCAGTGGTCTTGTATGTCTTCCATTTTCTAATAATTGCTCCCACAGTTGATTTCTTCACACCAAGCTGCTTACCTATTGCAGATTCAGTCTTCCCAGCCTGGTGCAGGTCTACAATTTTGTTTCTGGTGTCCTTTGACAGCTCTTTGGTCTTGGCCATAGTGGAGTTTGGAGTCTGACTATTTGAAGTTGTGGACAGGTGTCTTTTATACTGATAACAAGTTCAAACAGGTGCCATTGATACAGGTAACGAGTGGAGGACAGAGGAGCCTCTTAAAGAAGAAGTTACAGGTCTGTGAGAGCCAGAAATCTTGCTTGTTTGTAGGTGACCAAATACTTATTTTACCGAGGAATTTACCAATTAATTCATTAAAAATCCTTCAATGTGATTTTCTGGATTTTTTTTTTCTCATTTTGTCTCTCATAGTTGAGGTATACCTATGATGAAAATTGGAGACCTCTCTCATCTTTTAAGTGGGAGAACTTGCACAATTGGTGGCTGACTAAATACTTTTTTGCCCCACTGTATACTGTACCTGTGGAGGTATGGAGATGTTTAGGAGAGATGGCAGTGGACTTTTTAACCAGATTGTTTAACACAATCTTGGAGAGTGAGAGGATACCTGAGGAGTGTTTTGGTACCAATTTTCAAGAACAAAGGTGATGCTCAGAGCTGTAGAAGCATAACGTTGATCAGCCACACTATGAAGATATGGGAAACAGTTGTTGAAGCCAGGTTAAGAGGAGAGGTGAGAATCAGTTAGCAGCAGTACAGTTTCATGCCAAGAAAGAGTATTAGAGATGCAATGTGTGCTTTAAGAGTGTTGATGGAGAAGTATAGAGAAGGTCAGGAGTTGCACTGTGTCTTTGTGGTTCTAGAGAAAGCATATGATAGGGTGCCAAGAGAGAAAGTTTGGTACTGTATGAAGAAGTCAGGAGTGGTAGAGAAGTAAGTGAGGGTGGTGTAGGATATGTGTGAGGATAGCAAGACGGTGATGAGGTGCGTTGTAGGAGTGACAGATGGATTCAAGGTGGGGGTGTGATTACATCAGGGATAGGCTCTGAGCCCCTTCTTGTTTGCCATGGTGATGGACAGGCTAACAGACGAGGTCAGGCAGGAGTCTCCGTGGATCATGGTGTTTGCAGATGACATTGTAATCTGTAGTGAGAATAGGGAGCAGGTGGAAGAGAACCTGGAGAGGTGGAGGTATGCTCTGGAGAGAAGAGGAATGAAAGTCAGTAGAAGCAAGACAGAATACATGTGTGAATGAGAGGGAGGCAGGTGCAATGGTGAAGATGGAAGGACGGGTGGTAGTGAAAGTAGATGAGTTTATATACAGTGGATATAAAAGTCTACACACTCCTATTCAAATGCAAGGTTTTTGTGATGTAAAAAAATGAGACCAAGATACATCGTTTCAAAACTTTTTCCGCCATTAATGTGACCTATTACCTGTACAGCCCAATTGAAAAACAAACTGACATCTTTTAAGGGGAAAAAAAAAAAAAAAACTTACAATAACCTGGTTGCATAAATATGCACACCCTGTTATAACTGGGAATGTGGCTGTGTTCAGACAGATAACCATTCACTCTCACATTCATACCTAAGGACAATTTTGAATCCCCAGTTGATTGTTTTATTGCTTTTATTCTTGTGCACCTTAACTTTTGTAGTTGACATTGCCTGTGTTTCTATACTCTGTATTTCGTGTAGGTTATATTTGTGTCTCTATTTTTTGTACCTCAACACCATTGAAAATGAAGGTTTCCCTCGATGTGTTTTCCAAGGATTTAAACTAAATAAATGATGATGATGCCAATTAACCACGTGCATGTCTTTAGCCTGTGGGAAGAAACCAGAGTATTCATTCATTCATTCATTCATCATCTTCCGCTTAATCCTTTTCGGGTCGCGGGGGGCTGGAGCCTATCCCAGCATCTTTGGGCGAGAGGCAGGGTACAACCGGAGTACCTGGAGAAAACCCACACAGACACGGGGAAAACATGCAAACTCCACACAGAAGATGGTCAGGGGTGGGATTAAACCCATGACCTTCTTGCTCTGCTGCCACAGTGCTAACCACTGCTCCACCGAGCTGCCCTTGCTCATATTCAATGATACAATATTTACACAAATTCAGACACAAATTAGTACATGGTTGTAGGACTTTAATTATATCTATTTGACATGTTTTTTTTTTTTAGATCATCCAAAAATGAGAAAAATATTTTAAAAATAAGATAAAATAATAATTATAATAATAGTAATATTTACTATACGCGGTAGTGTAAACTCTTTGGTTGTGTTCCAAATCTTAGATGCTCCTGTAGAGCAATAACAGTTTACCTGCTGCTTTTTTTGGGGGGGGGCAGGAAAAAACCTCTCAGGTCTCTGAACTCTCCTAGATGAGTATTATTGAACACATTTCATGAGTGTCAGACCTCCCACTGGATGACTGAGTTATGTAAAAATCAATCAGTCAATCAATCTTTATTTCAGATAGATTAAAAGTACAGATTAAAAGAAACAGAATAATATAACAAAGGGGGAAGAAAATCCAACAAGGTCAAATTAGACAATAACTCCTCTGATTATACAGTTCAACATAAGTTATCCGAAATGGGTGATGGCTGAAGCCGCAGCTTATATTGCCCACCCATATTCCATCCAAGAATTCAAAAGAAAAACAAAACAAGAGCGATTACAATTCAGAACAAAGGTAAGACAAAATGTGACAAAAAAAAAAAACTAGGCAGCAACACAACACAGACTGGATATGACAATCCTTATGTGATTTTATATGTCATCTTGTATATATGTTTGGAGTATTTCTTCCTTTAGTTTTTGTTTAAATTGTCCAAGCGTTGTACATGATTTTAATTCAGGTCCAAAATTGTTCCATAATCTGACTCCTTGCACTGAAACACAGTGTTGCTTGGTGGTAGTTCTCACTGAAGGTTTTTGAAATATACATGTTCCTCTGAAATGATATTGTTTCCCCCTTATTTGGAACAGCTTTTGGATATTTGCGGGCAGTGATAGATTCTTCACTTTAAACATTATTACTGCAGTTTTAAAGTCAACCAGCTCTTTCAACTTGAGAGCTTTTAATTTAAGAAAAAGTGGGTTTGTTGGTTCCCTGTAAGCAGCTTTGTTTATTATTCTAATAGCTCTCTTCTGAAGCATAAAGACTGGATATATGTTTGTTTTATATGTATTTCCCCATACTTCAGTACAATATGTCATGTATGGGAGTATTAATGAATGATACAAGGTATATAGTGTGGGTTGATTCAGCAAATATTTCACTCTGTGTAGTATTGCAATTGATTTGGATTTTACCTTTAATATAATTAATATGTGACTTCCAACACAGTTTATTATCAATTATTACTCCAAGAAATTTAGTTTCGGATACCCTTTCAATCTCTACACCATTTACACTGATTTTAGGTACTAAATTGTTGTGATGGTTGTTAAAAACTATAAATTTTGTCTTACTTAAATTGAGCGTTAATTTGTTTGAATCAAACCACAGTCTAATTCCTTTCCGAGTGTATCCAAAAGTTGTTCCAAATTGCTTCCACCGCATAATAAATTAGTGTCATCGGCAAACAATATTAAATCCATTTTTTCTGAAACTTTACATATATCATTTATATACATATTGAATAACAATGGCCCCAAAACTGAACCCTGTGGGACTCCACAAGTAACCTTCAGTAACTGTGAGTTTTTGTTACCAACACATACATACTGATATCTATTCTTTAAGTAACTACATAACCAGGACAGTGCTACCCCCCTAATACCACAATTTTGTAGTTTCTTTAATAATAAATTATGATCCACTGTATCAATTGCTTTTTTAAGATCCAGGAATACCCCAACTGAATACTCTTTATTTTCAATGGCAGTTGATATTTTTTCTATAAATTCCATTAGAGCAAATGCAGTTGTCCTCTTGTGTCTGAACCCATATTGCTGCTCACACAATAAATTATTCTTCAGTATGAAGTTGTCAATTCTCTCATAGAATATTTTTTCAAGTATCTTGGAAAATTGCGGCAACAGTGAAATTGGTCTATAGTTTGAAAGTTCCGCTCTGTCACCCATCTTGTATATCGGAATTACTTTAGCTATTTTCATTGCGTTGGGAAATATACCTATTTGGAGAGACAGGTTCCAGATATACGTCAGTGGTTTCACTAAATGTCTGTACACAGATCACTTGAAAGTACTACTATACTTCTTAACCAAAAATATTCACTTACCTTTACTGTTTTGGCTTGTCTTTGCCCAAGCCTGACATCAATAATAACATCATCTATAATAAATATTGCGGGGTTATCACGTTAATCGCCCGTTAACATGCCGCCCCCGTTAATGGCAACAAATTTTGTGATCGCAGTTAACGGCAGAAAGCACAAACGGTACATTTTTGGCCTAGCTGCACTCAGTACCGAAGCCGCTCTGCAGCCATAGAGACACTTCCTGCACCATACAGACATTGTAAAATGGTAAATGGCGTTCTCTTATATTGCGCTTTTTCTCATCTCTAGATGACCATAGCGCTTTACAGATCCTGCTATCCACCCATTCACACACTGATGGCAGCAGAGCTACCATACACAGGCACTGGTCTGACCCACCAGGGGCAACTGGGGGTTCAGTGTTTTGCTCAAGGACACTTCAACATGCAGACTGCAGACAGAGTGGGAATCGAACCCCTGACTCTCCGATCAGTAGTCAGCCACACTACACCTGTGCCACAGCCTGTTTGTGAAGTCAAACAGAGCTGGATCACAGCCATGGAAATCCACAAAACGCTGTCAAGTTTAAGTTTATAACATTACCTGTCGGAGCTCTCACCTGGATAATTGTCACAGCCTCCTCCAAAATGTTACCTTGATGTTGGTTATTCTTTTTCTGTGGAAGCCGGCTAACCGGCTAGCAGTATGAACAGCTATGTGCTGCAGTTGTAGCTGGCTGCCAGCAGCTGACACGGACAGACTCTCTGCCTGTTTAATCCTCATAGCTTTGGGTCCAACTGTCAGCAGGTAAGTAGCAGTCTAAAATCCTCAAGCTGCGTTTGTAATGTCCACTCACTCCCAGGCCGTTTTTGAGGTGCGGTTGGTGACATTGCAGGCGAGATAGTTGTTTGTTTATGTTTGCAATTTTTTTACTAAAAGGAAAATTGTGTCTGTTATGACACATGAGGTCCATTGTTTTGTGTTGAGCTGCCTAATAAAAGTGGTGGATGTTTGCTATGGGAGTGGAGTTGGATGCCGAGTTGTGCTACAGTGACGTTACTGAGCCCTGGCATTCTGTTGTTTGCACATGCAGTAGTACTTTTGAGAATTTTCTGGAGAATATTCTGGATAGTTTTTGTCATTTTGGATGAGCACTGTAAACCTGCAGGTAAAGAAAGCAAGAATATTTGTCCACTCCCATGTTTATAACAGTATGAGAAACTTGAAAAATTACCAACTTAAGGTACACTGTATCTGAATGGAAAAACACACATTTAACGTGTTATAATCGCGATTAACTCATCATCCCAAAAGATTAATCATGATTAAAAATTTTAACCGTCCCACACCACTGATAAAAAATGTTATTGAATCTTCAGGTTTATTCTGCTTCCTTTCACTTAGATTTATTTTTGTTGTTGTCGGACCGACAGGAGTCATTTTGACAGATGTGTGAACACACAAGTTTGTGTTCTTGTTTACCAAAAGCAGATGCACACCTGCACTCCTGCCTGTTTCTTCTGGGTCATTTCTCCCCAATCTCACATTTCTTCATCCTTCAGTCCATCTCTGTGTTTTCCATCTCTCTATTAAAGGGTCCATCCCAGTTCTCATTTGTACCCCTACCCTTTCACCTACCCCTTGGTAGGGGTTGAAAATTACCCCTGTGAATTGGCACACCACTTCATTGCTACATTTCGTCACCAGATGTTGCCGGTGGCCTTGATGTAAGCGGATGCAACCCGTTGTCCCCAGATACGTCCTCAGCTATGGTAACTTCACTGTTATGGATTTTATATTTTTGCACTTGTCTACATCTAAGCAGAGATGTGCAAAAAGATGTCATTGACACCTGACATTAATGATAGAACGGTTACTGGTATGTAAAAAAAAAAAAAAAAATACAGTCCAATATTTTGTTGTGGTTAGCTATTAGCATGCTAACCACTATTATCATATAAGACTAGTTTCCCCCCCCAACCTGTGGGTGACACACATGCAATATATTTTGCTACTAGTGAAGCACTTTGATGTAAGTGATCTCTGTGACTAGAAAAAGTGCTATGTGAGTACAGATCCTTATCCCTGATATTGGATGTCAGGTTTTGTCCAGACACACATTGCCATAACAGTCAAAATACTTGATGTTAGGAACTTTAAAGGCCAAATGTCACGTAATAGGGTACTTTAAATATCTTGAAACTAGATATAAAAGGGAACCGATCCGTTCGGGTCTTGGTGCATATGCTTCAGTAACAACGGAATATTCGTTAATTTAAAACTGCCGCGCTTGGCCTGACACGGCCCCTGGAATCGCCTAGGGAAGAAGGCGGAAGTGACGAAATCGATTGTACCCGAGTTTGATGCTTGGGGTATTTCAATTGATTGTTTATATGGAGACTGGAAGGTTGAAGTGAGCAACAAGAAAGAAAAAATTGGCTATTTCACCCATACCTTAAAACGGGACTATCAGGGACAGCTGGGTAATAAGGGACACTTCTCTGGGAAATGTTTTCATACCTGTCAAGTGAGACGTTTTCGCCGTACTTCAACACTGTAAAAAGCGGCTATAAGGGACGGCGGAGCAACAAGGGACACCTCTCTGTGAAATGCCCCAAATGCAACTCGTGTTGTAATTGTCAAATATTTTAAGGATTCATGGATATTTGACAATAACAACACAACTCAGCGTCCGGCGCAAAATAAAAAAAAAAAGCAGAATTCTGTATTTGTAAGGCGATCTCTCTGTTTCGCAACCGCTGCACAGCTGAACGTGTTAAACCATTGTCCTAATGACTTCTCATTGTAGTGAGAATAGCTCACGCTGAGCGATCAGCCCGCCCCGACAATCAAACTAATGACTGACTCCACACTTCTCGTTGTAGTGATAATAGCTCAGGCTGAGCCATCTGCCAGCACCAGCTGTGGGGGATCACACACAGGACGTGTTCCTCAACACACTCAATTTTTTTCCCCGTATGTTTTTGTTTTGGGCGTACAGAAATGGCAATAAGCCCGTTTTTGCTAAAATTGCATTTTCCCCGTATTTTCCTTAAAATATTTGACAATAACAACATGAACTACATTTAAAACATTTCCCAGAAAAGTGTCCTCCACCACTCCGCCGTCCCCCACAGCCGCGCTTGGCACCAAAATACGGCGAAAACGTCTCACTTGACAGGTATGCGCCTCCATTTTCATATTGATCTGGTCAATTTCTTGACAGCAGCGGCTCTCCTCCACTGTAATAATAATGGCTTCCGAAAAATCAATATTTATGGGGCGCCCTCGACAGACCCCCTTCGGCTTCGCAATTCTGGAGGCGATTAATGTCCAGTTCAATGACATTTTCCACTGGTTCTGCTCTCTGGTCATCGTTGGAACTGTTGTCATCAGACAAAGCATCTGATTCCGTCTCGGACGGCTTGAACCGGTAAGTTTCTATGCCTCTGTCACTGTCTGAACCACTGACAAAAAAAAAGACAAAACAAAAAGACAAAACTAAACTAATTTGTTCACAATCGCTGTCACTTTCCGTCATGATTGTCCAATGTTGATAAGTGTGAATGTGGATAGGCAGGGCAGCCAGGGTACAACTGGTGATGTCAAAAACATGGGCGTGGTCTGGACTGGCTGTCACAAGCCAGCAAGCAAGGTGGGGCCTTCACCTGGTGTATTTTGTGCAATTATGTAAACACAGGTGGGTGATATGGTCTCCGGTATGAATATTTGGTTTAAGCTATGTGTATTTTATCTAAATTCGTTGTCATTTAGAAAAAAAAATTACGTGACATTTGGCCTTTAAGCAGTAATAGCTGATGTGTTAGCTGCATTTCATAATATCATTAAGCACTGTGACTTTACAAAGGTTACTTCATAACTGCCAAAATAGGGCCTTATGAAAGTATTCACACCTCTTGGTATTCTTTTTTTTTGTTGCCTGACAACCTATGGAAATTGATTTTTAATTTGATTTTATGTGAAAGACCCAAACAAATATCATGGGTTAGTGGAGTGAAATGGAAAAAAAGGTGTTAATTATTTTTAAAAACAAAAAAAGAAACAAAAAAGCCAAATAATTAGTCACAGGATCCACCTGTGAGCAATCTTAAGTGTCAGATCATTTGGTGTTCTCAGTGTGATAAGATTCTAGTCTCATCTGACCAGAGTGCCTCCTTCCATATATTTGGGAAATTGCAAATGCTCTGCTTCATTTGTTTTATTTTTTTAAGTATTGGATTTTATTTTTTTTTTAAAGCCTGGCGCCTCTCTCAAGCAAAAAAGCGTGGTGGCAGCATCATGCTTTGTAGAGGTTATTGTGAGGGACTAGGAAGCTGGTCAGAATTCAAGGAAAAAATTGATGGTGCTACAGTAAATACAGAGAAAATTTGAGATTTGAGACACGGACGAAGTTTCACCTTAGCTGACACTGACAACCAAATTACAATAAATTACATTATTTGTGCACCATTTGCAGGGTTGGGCAAGTTACTAAGATGGTAACTAATTACAGTTACTATTTACAGTACTTCTGTCCAAAAGTAATTGTTACTTACCAATTACTGCATGATTAAAGTAATTAGTTACTTGGAAAAGTAACTTTCACATTATTTTTAAATACATACTTAAATCATCTTGCACACATAGCAAGATAATTTAATATCAGGCTGAAAAACGACTGTTTGAGGCAGAGCTTTCAGAACATGTTCAGTCTGCTTTATCCTGCCTTGAGAGCTGTTATTGTGGGAAAAATCTGAAGAAAATCAACATGATATTGCCAGTAACTTCCTCATTTTAGAGAGTTGGCACCACTGCATAAAGCTGACCATGTTTATCTTACCTTTATGATATGGACTTATGTCAGGTCAGGCACTGGTTTGCTTGCTATCGGATAACCATGAAACCATGAAAACCAGTACTACCTGTCTCATGGGTCGGGTCGTCGGCGACTCAACCGGCAACCCCGCCCTTCCGAGGGCGTGGAGGGTGAAACTGGGCATCCTGGCAGAACTAAAAACAATATCTGTCACAGGTCTGTGGTGGACCACTCCCAGTTGCACGAGGTGAGACTGGACATCCTAGCAGATAAGCACATCTGTCGCAAGGTCTGTGGTGGACTTTTGCCAGTCGGTGCATCGTGACATGCACTACACAAAGAGCAGAGATAAACAAACCTATCATCCGGTCAGTCACTGCAACAGATACTGAAGTCAGTTTGTCTTGGCCTGTACTTGCCACCTGATACCTCTGTCTGCCAAGAATGTGCCGCTAGTCCAGTAAACGCTAGCGGTACTCAAATACTTTGCAAGCAGTTTCATGAAATGGTCAGTCAGAAAGCAACTCATACCAGCTCGGATGTCGCCCGGCTTAACAAGGTCAGGAGTTCCTGGCAGCGGAAGGTGAAGGACAGAGCTGCATGGAGACATTGTTGCCCCCGACAGACTGCTATGATGATGATGATGATATGGACTTAATGTGAAGTGCAGTGATCCAAAGAAAATGTCCATTATCCATAGTCCAAATGTCTGCTGTGACAGCGACATGATCCAGTCCCTACTACTCAAATTCCTTTTGGAGATCAAAATTCATTTTTGAATAATCTTTATCCAGGTAGCAAGTAAATGTGTTTTAACTTCAGTGGATCACAGTCTCAGCTGCCTGATGGAAAGTGACTGTTATCACATCTTCAGTCTGTAACGACGTATCTGGCAATCAGTCGATTTAATTCTTCCTGGGTCACAAACTGTCCAGATGCATACCTATGCTTGAAATCCAGCTGTGGCTGTTGAGACAAAAGTATTTCCACTTTACATGCAGCCATGGCTGTTCAGATAGTGTAGACCCACTAACGCGGTGTTGTTAGTATAGCTAGCCATTACTTAGCACTCGGGCTATCACGGTGTAGGAATTTCCCCTGCGGTGATGGTGGATAGTGTTATGTCATTAAAAGGGAGCCAAGGACGAGACCGAGCGTTGAACTGGACACGACTTTATTAGTGACTCACTCTCACAATACAGGCGCTGCCGTCAGGCTGAGAGGAGGCCAAAGAAACCGCCCCTCTTCCTTAGGCTTAGGGCGGCCTGCTAGCGGTCCTCTGGTCCTCCTCAGCAGCAAGGAGACTGGGTGGGTGATGGTGCGAAGGAAGCCTAGTTGCAAAGCCCTGGTTAACCACCAACCTATTTGTTTCTAATCGCTTGTCCCCACTCAGCAACACACCCGCTGAGGAAAAAACTCTGATCATTGGCGACTCTGTAGTCAGAAATGTGAACCTAGAGACTCCAGCGGCCATAGTCCAATGCATTCCTGGGGCCGGAGCAGGCGTGTTTAGCCGCTTGTCATCCTTCAACCGCTGTCTGTCTGTGTGGTGTCCTGAAAACAATGTGGGCTACATAGGTACTCATTTTGGGGAAAACCTGGTCTTATTAGACGAGACGGCGTCCATCCCACTTTGGATGGTGCGTCTCATTTATCTAACAATCTGGCATAATTTTTATCCAAATTTCCAAAACCTTGACAACTCAGAGTTGGGACCAGGAAGCCGAGTCGCAGTCTTACACGCCTCTCTGCAGCTCCTCTTCATCCATCACCCCTCAACTTAGCCCCTGTCTTCCCCATCAGAGAATCAGTGTCTGCTCCCTCCAAAGTAAATAAAAATAGAATGTATAAGCATCCCAAAGTGATTAAACAAAAAGTTGGTAAAACTCAAATTAAGCATGAAGTGTCTAAATTTAATGATTTGGCCTCTGTTCCTCCTCATAAGTTAAAAAATTAAATGCAGTTTGTTAAATATTAGGTCTCTAACTCCCAAGTCTCTGCTAGTCCATGATCTGTTAATTGATCATCAGATTGATTTAATATCCCTTACAGAGACTTGGTTAGGACAAGAGGATTATGTTGGTTTGAATGAATCGACTCCCTCTGGTTATTTAAACTGTCAAAGTCCCAGAAGTTCTGGTCGTGGAGGAGGAGTAGCAACAATTTACCATTCCAAATTACTAGTTAATGTAAAGCAAAAAACACATTATAATTCCTTTGAGGGCCTGGTCCTTAGTATTGGGCATTTTAGCAATTTTAGGCTAAACCCAATTTTATTTGCCATAGTTTATCGTCTTCCATTAACCTACTCAGAGTTTTCATCCGAATTTGCCGAATTCTTAGCTGATTTAGCGCTGAAATGAGAATAATTATAGTAGGGGACTTTAATATACATGTACAGCCGTGGACAAAATTGTTGGTACCCCTCTGTTAATGAAAGAAAAATCCACAATGGTCACAGAAATAACTTGAATCTGACAAAAGTGGTAATAAATAAAAATTCTATGAAAATTAACCAATGAAGATCAAACAATGCTTTTGAATTGTGGTTCAACAGAATTACTTTAAAAAACAAACTCATGAAACAGGCCTGGACAAAAATGGTGGTACCCCTAGAAAAGATTGAAAATAATGTAACCATAGGGACATGTTCAACCAAGATGTGTCCTCTAGTTAACATCACAGGTGTCTACAAACTTGTAATCAGTCAGTCGGCCTATTTAAAGGGTGACAAGCAGTCACTGTGCTGTTTGGTGACATTGTATCACACTAAACATGGTCCAGAGGAAGCAAAGGAGAGAGTTGTCTCAGGAGATTAGAAAGAAAATTATAGACAAGCATGTTAAAGGTAAAGGCTATAAGACTATCCAAGCAGCTTGATGTTCCTGTGACTACAGTTGCACATATTATTCAGAAGTTTAAGCTCCACGGGACTGTAGCCAACCTCCCTGGACGTGGCCGCAGGAGGAGACGGATAATACGAATGGTAACAAAAGAGCCCAGAACAACCTCTAAACACATTCATGGCGAACTCCAAGATCAAGGTACATCAGTGTCAGATCGCACCATCCGTTGTTGTTTGAGCCAAAGTGGACTTCATGGGAGACGACCAAGGAGGACACCACTGTTGAAAACAAATCATAAAAAAGACAGACTGGAATTTGCCAAACTGCATGTTGACAAGTCACAAAGCTTCTGGGAGAATGTCCTATGGACAGACGAGACAAAACTGGAACTTTTTGGCAAGGCACATCAGCTCTATGTTCACAGACGCAAAAATGAAGCATACCAAGAAAAGAACACTGTCCCTACTGTGAAACATGGAGGAGGTTCTGTTATGTTCTGGGGCTGCTTTGCTGCATCTGGCACAGGGTGTCTTGAATCTGTGCAGGGTACAATGAAATCTCAAGACTATTAAGGTATTCTAGAGAGAAATGTACTGCCCAGTGTCAGACAGCTTGGTCTCAGTTGCAGGTCATGGGTCTTGCAACAGGATAATGACCCAAAACACACCGCTAAAAACACCCAAGAATGGCCAAGACCGAAACACTGGACTATTCTAAAGTGGCCTTCTATGAGCCCTGATCTAAATCCTATTGAACATCTGTGGAAGGAGCTGAAACATGCCGTCTGGAGAAGGCACCCTTCAAACCTGAGACAACTGGAGCAGTTTGCTCATGAGGAGTGGGCCAGAATTGAGTTTTTGCATATGACGTCAGGGGGCGTGCCGCACTGGCCCGTTAGAGTGTGCCGCCATATTGGATGGCAAGAAACAGCAGCAGCAGGGTGAAACAAACCACATAGCTCACGTGTACCTACAAACTCGGCAAAATGGTGTACTCCTGTTGTTCCCCCTGATAAGGGGATAAGCGGGGAATTAAATGGCCGGTGTGAAATGCAAAAAAAAAAAAAAAAGTTGGATTTTTGAATAATTACCTTCACTGACGTTAATCTCTCGCTTTCTCATAACGGGCTGCACGGTGGAGCAGTGGTTTAGCACTGTGACAGCACAGTTTACCCTCGGCCGGGGGATCGCGGGGATCATGAGACCGTGGGCTCGATCCCAGCCCCCGACCAACAGTGAGCTGTGTGGAGTTTGCATGTTCTCCCCGTGTTGCGTGGGTTTACTCCGGGATTTCTCCGGTTTCCTCCCGCACACCAAAAACATGTAGGTTTAGGGCGCTCGCGCACGCAGCGGCCGATGGCTTGTCACCAGACTGCAAACCAAATCTACCTACAGGTACAAGTAAGTAACAAAAAAAAAAAAAAAACTTTGTGAGTCGGGTCTGGTTTGGGGGCGCCTCTCTGCTTGCTACAAAGGACAATGCACACATGAAAGGGGAGAAAAATATTGAAAATGTGCATAAAATCAGGTACGTTTTAACGCGGCGCGCCGTGGAGAGCCTTTAAAAAAAAAAAAAAAAAAAACACGCAGCGCGCTTCACTCACCTCTGAGTCCGCGGAGCTGCTGTTGTTTTCCGACTCGTTCACCAGCAAAGACTTCACATCATCCAGATCCCTTTACGCTGACACGTTTTCCGATATCTTTTCCTCCTGCTCCCCTTCGTCTTTGAAAGATATCATTTCATCGTTTGCCCCCAAATCATCCCCGCTGAGCAGATTACTGGCAGTCATTGTTCTGCTAATTGCTCCAGCTGTTACCCCACACCCGCCACCTCCGTTCAACTGAGGCATTTCGGCACACCAGAGGAGCGCACGAGAGCAAGATTAAAAACACTTGTCTGCTGTTATGACTGCTGACAATGACTCCACTGAATGTGACACAGACATCGCAGACACAGTGTCAGAGGCCACAGTGTCATTTGTTGAAGAGGATGATAGGATGTTATTATGTCAGTCTGTGACTGTGTGTTCTCCTCACTCATTCTGATCGCTAAACAGTACAAGTTACGCCTGGGTTCTCACAGTGCAACTGCTGCTCTTGCCATCCAAGATGGCGGCACCTACGGCATGTTTATGTTTACCCCAGCGAGTCACGTGAATTTTACGAGCCTACGCAAAAACTCTATACCTGCTGAGAGGTGCAGAAGTCTCATTGACAGTTACAGAAATGGTTTGATTGCAGTGATTGCCTCAAAAGGTTGTGCAACAAAATATTAAGTTAAGGGTACCATCATTTTTGTCCAGGCCTGTTTCATGAGTTTGTTTTTTAAAATAATTCTGTTGAACCACAATTCAAAAGCATTGTCTGATTTTCACTGGTTAATTTTCATAGACTTTTTATTTATTACCACTTTTGTCAGATTCAAGTTATTTATATAAGACTACTTCCGGCGCCACTCGAGTAGGCTGCCATTTGCAACAGCGGATCAATTTCTGCTTATTTCTATTTACTATCTGGCTCTCTCGCCAATCTTTATGATCCGGCGTCACCTTTATTCCACCCAAACACGTAGATCGCCCAAATGTCTCCTGAGCCAGCGGACGGAGCCACTGTTTCTCGCAGGAGGCAGTACAATAGAGACCAGCTGTTAGCACTTAACCGGCCCACGATGCTAACGAAAAAGCTTGACATACTGGGAGAAATAAGACGGAAACGGCAGGAGTGTCGAGCCGGAGTAAGACGGCGGGCGAGGAATATCAGGTACAGACCCGTCTTCCCATCCGTTATTATGGGGAATGTTCGATCGCTGCTCAGTAAGACTGATGAGCTAGCGGCTATCTCCCGCTACAAGAGTGTCTTCAGAGAGAGTAGTTTGATGTTGTATACCGAGACGTAGCTAACAGAACTAGCGACGGATGCTAACATCGAACTGGAGGGTTTCCACGCAATACGGGCAGACCGAACGCCAGACAGTGGGAAGACGAGGGGCGGAGGAGTGATAATGTATGTCAATAACAACTGGTGCAGACCGGGACATATCACGGTGAAGGAACAGCACTGTAGCAAAGACATCAAGTTGCTAGCTGTTAGCATGCGGCCTACCTATCTCCCGAGGGAATACTCACACGTGATCTGCATTGTTATTTATGCAAATCCGACGGCGAACGCTGGGACAGTGCATGGCGTCATCCACTCAGTAACTGGCAGGCTGCAGACAGAACACCCAGATGCTCTTCTCCTCATCTCAGGTGATTTCAACCATATTTCACTGTCCCCTATTCTACCCACGTTCACCCAGTATGTCACATGCCAAACTAGAGACAATAAAACACTGGACTTATTCTACGCAAACACTAAGGAGGCGTACACCTCATCACCACTCCCCCCAATCGGGAGATCAGATCACAGCTTGGTTCATCTCCTGCCGGTGTACAAACCCCTAGTACACAGACAACCTCCGGTCATGCGCACGGTGAAGTTATGGTCTGAGGAGGCAATGGACGCGCTAAAGGACTGTTTTGAAACCACTGCTTGGGAGCAGCTCTGCGATCCACATGGTGAGGACATCGATGGCCTCACTCACACCATCACGGACTACATCAGCTTCTGTGTGGACAACATCATACCCACCAAGACCATACAGTGTTGCTCGAACAACAAACCCTGGATCAACCCTGAGATAAAAACACTTCTGAGAGAGAAGAAGAGGATCTTCAGGTCGGGGAACAGGGAGATGCTGAAGTCCATACAGAGGGAGCTGAGGAGGAAGATCAGAGAAGGCAAGGACAGCTTCAGGAAGAAGATGGAGGACAAGCTGCAACAGAGCGACATCAGCGGGGTCTGGAGAAACCTTAAAACCATCTCTGGGCTCCAGAAATCCTCCCCCCAGGCCACGGGGGGGCAGGGAGTTGGCGAACAATCTGAACCTGTTTTTTAATAGGTTTGACCAATCGCCCTCCCCCCCGACTGCACAACAACCACTGCTGCCTCTTAAGTCATCGAGACCTGCTGTCCACACCCCACTCCACCAACACCCCCCCACTCCCAACACACAGCCCCCCAACCTGACCCTCACTAAGACCCAGGTAAGGACGGAGCTGAGGAAGATCAAGGCGAGAAAGGCCTCGTGACCGGACGGCATCAGCGCGAAGCTCCTCAAGTCCTCTGCAGACCAGTTGTGTGGGATTGTGGAGCACATCTTCAACCTGAGCCTGAAGCTGAGGAGGGTACCACAGTTGTGGAAAACATCTTGTGTGGTACCTGTACCAAAGACTTCCCACCCCAAAGATCTGAACAGCTACAGACCAGTGGCCCTGACGTCTCGCATGATGAAGATCCTGGAAAGACTGCTCCTTGCTCACCTCCGCCCATCCCTGGTGGGACCAGCGATGGATCCACTCCAGTTCGCCTACCAGCATGGTATTGGGGTGGAGGATGCGGTGATCTTCCTCCTTCACCGTTCTCTGTCCCACCTGGAGAAGCCCAGGAACGCGGTGAGTATCATGTTCTTTGACTTCTCCAGTGCTTTCAACACCATTCAACCGATGATCCTGAAGGACAAGCTGCTGTGCGCAGGGGTGGACCAGCACCTGTCATCATGGATTCTGGACTACCTCACTAACCGACCACAGTTTGTGAAAACCCGAGATTGTGTGTCCGACATGATCATCGGTAGCACGGGGGCCCCCCAGGGAACGGTTTTGGCTCCCTTCCTGTTCACCCTTTATACTGCGGACTTCTCACACAACACAACACACTGCCATCTACAGAAGTTCTCCAACGACTCTGCGATTGTCGGCCTCATCTCCAACGGAGATGAAGCTGAGTACAGAGGACTTATCCAGAACTTTGTGGACTGGTGCAATCGGAACTGCCTCCAGATCAATGCGAGGAAAACTAAGGAGCTGGTGGTGGACTGCTGCAGGCAAGGACAACCCCTCACAGCACCAGTAAACATCCAGGGAACAGATATTGAGATGGTGACATCATACAAGTACCTTGGTTTTCATCTGAACAATAAACTAGACTGGTCACACAATACCGACGCACTCTACAAGAAGGGACAGCGCAGGCTGTTCCTACTGAGGAGGCTCAGGTCTTTTGGTGTACAAGGGGTGCCACTGAAGACATTCTACAACACGGTGGTGGCATCAGCCATCACTTTTGGAGTGGTCTGCTGGGGCAACGGCATTACAGCAGCCGATGGGAAGAGACTGAACAAACTGATCAAGAAAGCTAGATCTGTCCTTGGGCAACGCCTTGACCCAGTGGAGGAGATAGGAGAGAGAAGGATGGTGGCTAAACTGTCATCTCTGCTGGAGTCCGAGTCCCACCCTATGCAGGACATATTGAACGCACTGAGGAGCTCATTTAGCAGCAGACTACATCATCCTAGATGCGCAACCGAGAGGTTTCGCAGGTCCTTTCTACCTACAGCTGTCAGACTGTATAACCTAAGCAGGGCTGCTCGCAGAGATAGCAAAAAAACATGACAACCTAATAGTATTGAATGCAAAAGATGCAACAGACTTACACAAATGGTCCCCTCCAGTATACAACTAGGACAATACCAGTCGCTACGGAGGGTGACAATATGTCTGGGTACATATTCATACTATATAGGATAACTAAGTAGACAGTTATGCTGTTTATTCCATCTTGCTACAATGCTCCGCACTTTGTATATATATTGATATACAGTATTTATGTGTATGTATGTATATCCACTGCTCTTATTTATATTTTCCGTATCTTCTTAATTATTGCTCTGAGTGTTGCTATCCCTGTGCTGTTGCAATCCTGGAATTTCCCCATTGTGGGACTAATAAAGGCTTATCTTATCTTATCTTATCTTATTTCTGTGACCACTGTGGGTTTTTCTTTCATTAACAGAGGGGTACCAACAATTTTGTCCGTGTGTAGATGTAGACATGTTCAGTAGATCTCACGTGTACTACTGAACAGACTCAATGAACACATCTCGCAGAATGTACTACCGGAAACCCAGTGTGGCTTTAGAAGTGGAAGAAGCACAATGGACATGATTTTCTGCTTGAAACAGGTTTAAGAAAAGTGTATCGAACAGAACATGCTGCTTTATGTAGTCTTCATAGACTTTAGTAAAGCCTTCAATACTGTTTCGCGACAAGGACTTTGGCAGGTACTCAAGAAATATGGCTGTACACAGAAGTTTTTCAGCCTGATCGAGGCACTCCATATACGTATGCAAGCAAATTGGGATTAAAGGTTTCCCCTCCTGAACTTACGCATATCTGGGGAGGTTGAAATTCGGGGATGCACACCCTTGTAACCTCAGCACAGCATGTGTAAAATCTGGGCCCAGTTCAACGAACTGTTCCTGCATTCCGCTGAAAGTTACTATTACCATGGCAACAGTAACCATGGTGATGCCTGCATTTGATCTTTGACATGGTTAAGTAAGTATTTCTGCATGCCTGTAGAAAGCAAGTGTAAACAAGCATTTCTGCATCCCCGTAGATGGTGTTCTGAACTCACTGTGTTCCTATGATGTCTGTATGACATCATAGGAGGAGTTGTTCAAAGGAGTTGTTCAGAAATCCTTATATGGTCATGTGGCATCAAAGGAACACAGTGTGTGCCTGTGATGTCATAGCTATGAACACCCACAGCTCCCCTATGAATCCCCTATGGATGTTCAATAAAGATTTCTCCTGCTAAACTTCTAAATATCCGGGGAGGCTGAAATTTGGGGATGCACACCCTTGTAACTTCAGCACAATACGTATCAAATCTGAGGCCAGTCCGTCGAATGGTTCGGAGATACGTGCAGAACACACACACACATACACAGAGATTTCTTAAATTATAATATGACTAGTGCATACCTGTGCATGTCTGTAGAAATCAAGTATAAGCATTTTTGCATACCCGTAGAAAGCAAGTGTAAGCAAGCATTTCTGCATTCCTGCCTTTGATCTTTGACATGGTTACCATGGCAACAGTAACCATGGTAATGCCCCCCCCCCCCCCCCCCCCGGGTCAGGCTCAGTCCTTTGGGCTCTTCTGACCCTCTCCTCGATCTCCCATGAGAGTGCTCCCACCATGCACAACGGAGGGAGGATGGAATGCTGCTCCAGTGAGGATCTGTCTGTAGCAAACTGCCTGGAGAGGGCATCCAGCTTTGTGTTACTGGAGCCTGGGCGGTAGATAATAGTGAACCTGAACCTGGTGAATAGCAAAGATCAATGAGCCTGTCTGGAGTTTAGACGTTTAGCAGACCTCAAGTATTCCAAATTTTTATGGTCTGTCCAAACCACGAATGGCTGCGTGGCCCCCTCCAGCCAATGACGCCACTCCTCCAGGGCGAGTTTGACGGCCAGCAGCTCTCAATCGCTGACGTCATAATTTCTCTCGGATGGGCAAAGGCACCAAGAAAAATATGCGCACAGATGGACCTTGTGGTTGGTGATCAAGTGCTGTGACAGGACTGTGACAGAACCACTTCTTCTTCTTTGCTGGAAATTGTTCACGCGTGCCGGACAACAGAGGCTACTGCCCGCAGCAGTTCCGGTCGTGCATTACAGTTACCCTGAACATTTCCGCAACATGCATATAAACTTTAAAATTAAACGATTTGTTTTGTTATCGACAACGTCAACTAATCGTTTAAGACCTAGTCAACAGTGGTTTTCTCTTTGGAACTCTCCCATTGATAACATTTTCACCCAGTCTCTTTCTTATTGTTGAATCATGGACCAGTGTCCAAAGTGAGGCCTGCAGTTCCTTAGATGTTGTTTCGAGTTTTTGTTTCTTATCTGTTCTTGAATGTCTTTAGATTGCGGCATGATGTGTTGCTTATTGAGATCTTTGAGCTTACTTCATTTGTCATACAGGTTCTATCCTCCTGTCTTTATCTAATATTAAAATTTGTTTGACGACCTGAAACATTTAAGTGTGACAAATATACAAAAATGTAAGAAATCAGGAAGGGGGCAAATACTTTATCACAGCACTGTAGTTTGTATTCACCTCTTCTTGGATGGATGCAGCAGTCAGAGAGTGGTGACCTGCAGAGGTCAGAGTATTTCAGGCGGGTGTGACAGGCAGAAAGAGGTCAACAGCAGTCAAACTGTCAGGACAGTCCACAAGCTGTGTTTGGCTGCTAAATGGAAGGTTAGATCACTTTACCCCCGCTAAATGAGTGACACTTTATCTTTTGGTTGTGACTGATTTCAACAGCAGACGATTGCACTTCACTGTAAGACTTTTGTCATGAGCTGTATGGGATAGGATGAAGGTTGATATACATTTACTGTCCTTCCTGCATCCTGATTTGCAAACTAAATGGCCATTTATTCATTCAATGTGACTTTGTTGATAGTTAATTTGCTCAAGGGGAGGTCTTCACTTTCCACTAATTAATCACTCGGGGCATACATTTTCAGCAGCTCTGATGTAATTTTCACTCAGGACCAGGAGTGTTTTACACAATACATAATTAAATTCATTTTACTTTACAGTATATATGTAAATAGATTCAACTACATAAATAAATAACCAAATACATAAATAAAGTACCCAAATGTAATAGTTGATTTTTTTTAATTGATCAAGGTCAATGATGGAAATGCTAATTTCATAAAACATTGTTTTATATGTGGTCATTTATTATGCTGTCATTTTCTATAGATTATCCCGCTTTAAACCCAGGTCTGGATTTACATGTTTCAGAAACAGGCTAGAGCTGGGAAATGAATCAGTTTAAAAGTGAAATTCAAATGATTTACAGTGGTGTGAAAAAGTGTTTGCCCACTTCCTGATTTCTGATTTTTTTTTTTGTATGTTTGTCACACTTACATGTTTCAGATCATCAAACAAATTTAAGTATTAGACAAAGATAACACAAGTAAACACAAAATGCAGTTTTTAAATGAAGGTGTTTATTATTAAGGGTAAAAAAAAATTCAAACCTACATGGCCCCCGCTGTTAAAACATAAATTAACTGTGGTTTATCACATCTTTGGAAAGTTGAGTTCAGTTTCTCTAGTCACACCCACGCCTGATTACTGCCACACCTGTTCTCAATCAAGAAATCATTTAATAGGACCTTCCTGACAAAGTGAAGTAGACCAAAAAATCCTCAAAAGCTAGACATCATGCTGGGATCCAAAGAAATTCAGGAACAAATGAGAAACAAAGTAATTGAGATCTATCAGTCTGGAAAAGGTTATAAAGCCATTTCTAAAGCTTTGGGACTCCAGCAAACCATAGTGAGAGCCATTAAGGTGCGGTCAGACCAAACATGAACGGGCGGTGCAAATCCATACAAAGTGAATGGAAAGAGGCGAGTACACATGAAATTGCACGTTCGCGTCCGAGGTAATATGCTAGCTTTGAGATTCTGTCGTCACTGGAGTAAAAATATCACCATTGCAGAGTAAACTAGTTTGAAAATGAGACTCACTCACCTGGAGACAGGAGGACCGGGACCTCTTCAGCTGAATCAGGATTTCAGTTATTTACCCCCAGTTTCCTGCCATGGACATACTAGCAACTGAAACACTCATCATCTTATAAAGTTTTTGAGACAGGGACAACTTTTTTAGGTGAGCCCTCTGTTGGATAATGTAAACCGAAAGCATTACATTATTTTGGGGATTTCCACAGTAGGTTGAACACTGCTGCAGAAGTTATAAAGGCAACTTCGCCTGTCTGCATCTCACTCAGACACTGAATTCATGTTTATTCACACATTTACATTGAGTTGTAACGTAATTGTGCCGCCCGAAAAATTTGCGCATTCGCATTTGGTGTGAACACACCTTTATCCACAAATGGTGAAAACATGGAACAGTGGTGAACCTTCCCAGGAGTGTCCGGCCAACCAAAATTACCCCAAGAGCACAGTGACGACTCACCCAAGAGGTCACAAAAGACCCCACAACAACATCCAAAGAACTGCAGGCCTCACTTGCCTCAGTTAAGGTCAGTGTTCATGACTCTACCATAAGAGACCTGCATGGCAGAGTTCCAAGACGAAAACCACTGCTGAGCAAAAACAACATAAAGGCTGGTCTCAATTTTGCCAGAAAGCATCTTGATGATCCCCAAGACTTTTGGGAAAATACTCTGTGGACTGACGAGACAAGAGTTGAACTTTTTGGAAGGTGTGTGTTCCATTACATCTGACGTAAAAGTAACACAGCATTTCAGAAAAGGAACATCATACCAACAGTAAAATATGGTGGTGGTAGTGTGATGGTCTGGGGCTGTTTTGCTGCTTCAGGACCTGGAAGATTTGCTGCGGTAAATGGAACCATGAATTCTGCTGTCTACCAAAAAATTCTGAAGGAGAATGTCCGGCCATCTGTTTGTGACCTCAAGCTGAAGAATACTTGGGTTCTGCAGCAGGACAATGATCCAAAACACACCAGCAAGTTCACCTCTGAATGGCTTAAGAAAAAAAAAATGAAGACTTTAGAGTGGCCTAATCAAAGTCCTGACCTGAATCCGATTGAGATGCTGTGGCATGACCTTAAAAGGCAGTTCATGCTCGAAAACCCTCCAATGTGGCTGAATTACAACAATTCTGCAAAGGTGAGTGGGCCAAAATTCCTCCACAGCACTGTAAAAGACTCATTGCCAGTTATCACAAATGCTTGATTGCAGTTGTTGCTGCTAAGGGTGGCCCAACCAGTTATTAGGTTTAGGGGGCAATCACTTTTTCATACAGGGCCATGTAGCGTTGGATTTTGTTTCCCCTTAATAATAAACACCTTCATTTAAAAACTGCATTTTGTGTTTACTTGTGTTATCTTTGTCTAATATTTAAATTTGTTTGATGATCTGAAACATTTAAGTGTGACAAACATGCAAAGAAAAAAAGAGAAATCAGGAAGGGGGCAAACACTTTTTCATACCACTGTAGTTTGGACAGTGTCAAAAAATGAATACTATAAAAATAGATTTTCCCATTCATTAGAGTAAATATAACCCCGTTTCCACAACAGGAACCAGGAAATGATTTTACTGGAACTTGCCCGCTGGTGCGTGTCTCACTACACGACCCTCCCCGAAAGGGGAAGTCTTCAGGAACTTGTAGCAGCTGAAATAAGGTGAAATAAGCAGCAAATTTGACCAGAAAAAGAAAATAGTGAAGATATAATGCTTAAAAGTTTATATACAAATAATTGTATTGCTTGTCTTCAGCCAGAAGTATCAATTAAAATCTAAAATTGAATGTGGCATGAAAAAATAAGAAATTTTATTTTTTGGTGATATTGCCCAGCCCGAAAACGGGCATAACTAGAGGACACTCAGAGAATGCATACTTCAGCCACGGCCTCACTGTGTCTCAGAATGTTAGTTTGCCTGTCAGTCTGATTGTGAGCAGGATCATGCAAAAAGTACTTAATGGATTTTGATGAAATTTTCACCAGAGGTGGTTCTTGGGCTGCAGGTGAACGGTTTTGATTTTGGAGGTGATCCGAGTTGGGATGCAGATCCTAGATCACTTTTTCTCTTTCTTTAACATTGCAAGACACGACCTTGATGTGCTCACTGAGTGCACTCTATTTCTTACATGCGTACCATGAGTGCATACCTTTGCCAAGGTCTTATTTTGCAGTGTTAACCACTTGCACTCCGGGCAATTTTCCTAAAAATGCCAAAAAATAACGTGCCCAAACTAAATTGAAAGCTGTTCTTCAACCCTTTGCAGCATCTTCATGGGGTTGGTCTCATTTAAAAGAAAACACTTTGAATTTTTTGGCAAAAAAAACATAATCTCTCTACGTGCTCTGGCCACTGAGTTACAGTCATCTAAACATACTGAACTTGAAGAAAAAAAATTTGGACACGGTGTTTTTTTGGATACAAATGCTTGCAAATAACACACAGCTGTCCGATTCGGCTGGAAAATGCAACAGAAATGTAGAACCAAGTGTTATCCAGCTGAGATCCAAATTTGGTAACAATACCACAAAAAATGAATATTTTACACAGCTTTGTTCTCAGGCTGTTCCCAGGCGTTTTGGAACTGTGCCAAACTGTGCCATTTGGCACAATTTGGAAAAACGTCTGTAACTTTTGAATAATCCAATTTAGAAGCTTCATTTTAGGCTCAAAGGAAAGGTCACACTCAGGGCTGTGTCTGTGTGTGTGTGGGGGGGGGTCGTCCCCCCCCCTGCTACCAAGGATGGAGTTCTGCCCTCGCTACATGACGGATTACACTCTTTGCATGTTTCCACAGCAACGCTGTCACAGCGGCTTCCCCCCCTCGCTACTGTGTGTGTGTGTGGGGGGGTTGCCCCCCCCCCTCGCTCGCTACAGAGGATGGACTTCGGCCATCGCTACACAACGGATTAGCCTCATGTGGTGATGTGGGACAGCAGTGCAATCATCGCGGCCCCCCCCCCCCTCGCTGCAGAAGAATAGCGGGGGTGGGGGGGCGTTCACAGCCTGTACACTGCGAGCAACCCCTTGTACCGCAGCGCACGAACTTCAGACTTCGTGAACCGCACAGCTGTACTTTACCGATCGGTCAAAAGTCATTTTTGATTACAATTTTCAGGGATAAATAATAATTTAGCTTATAACACCTTACCTCTTCACAGCAGAGTCTTAGCGAACTTCTCTTCCTCACTGTCAGACGAACGCGACGCTGGTCCGCTCTGGTTCTGGTCTTGCGACTCGATCAAAACATAATTCCATTATTGCGGTTTTGTGCTTCCATGATTGCAGTTTTTGGCGAACGATTTTTCAAAACAAATAACAGTAGTAATTAAAAAAAGACTGGCGAAGGCGTGTGTGTCACTCAGCCTTCGTGGTCAGCCTCCGTCGGTCTATGATGACCATGGAAGAAATCACAATGTCTACTCTGCTGGAACCAATACAAAATAAGCACCACCTGTGGCCGAACATGCTGATCCATGAATGGCACTCCCTGTCACACAGGTTGCATTTGTGGATGGTCTCCATGCTGCTGGGTCTGTGGGGCTCTTCCTGTGTCCTTTTTTGATCCGCTCCAGCAGCCAGTCTTCACCCAGCCTTAAAAAAAAACAGCTCACGAACTTCTCTGCTTCAATTGGCTCACTGCATTCAAAGCGTTGGGAGGCGGGTCCTCCTTCCTAGGTTTTCTTTCATTGGCTCTTCATGGTTTCAGAAACCCAATTCAAAGCTCTTATTAGTCGAATGAGAGGTCAATCAGATGAACTAATCTGTTCTGTGTCTGCAGCATTTTTTTCCCAGTGGCACTTGGAGGCCAGCACCATCTCCATCTGCACCATCATCAGTATATCATGCGTTATGTGTCCGAGCGCGCACGAGTGCACTCTTGTGCGCCCTCATGCGTCCTAGGACGCAGAGACTTGCCCGCCCGCGGAACAACGGAGTGCAAGTGGTTAAGGAAAGTTAAAATGTGATCCAGAATCCGCATCATGACCCACATCACCTCCAAAATCTAATGGGTTCATCGATATCCCAAGGGCCACTTCTGGGGAACACGTAATCAAAATCTGTCCAGTAGTTTTTGCATAGTCCTACACACAATCAGACATTAAACTGGATTAACCACAGTGGTAAACTATTTTATGATTGAAAACTGAGCCCAAGATGGCCGCGCCGCCTGTGTTTCTGGCTGCTGGTTGTCTCTACTTGTTTGTCCTGTTTTTGATTGTGTTATTGTGTCTGGATCATGTGCAATCAGCCATCGTTTATGATCGCCAAGTGCTGCTGGATATTCGATCTTCCATGGTGGGGTTTGGCTGTCATAATCAGGAGGGAAGATTCTTCCATCGGTCTCTGCGTCTGCAACTTCCCATTGGTACCTGGGATCCCCGCTGTGGTTATACCGGCAGAAAGCGATCCAAACCTCGGGGAAGACGTGCAGGTGCCGCGGTAAAATCCAGAAGGCTTGCTCGGCTTCGCCGTCTCGCTCGCTCCACCTCATCTTCTCCTAATTCTGCAGCTGGCATCTTTCCTGGATCCTGGCCCTCGGGTGTGCCCGGAGTGAGGCCATCATTTCTCCGGCCTGTTCTTCCTGCTCTACCGTGCCAACCGGCCTTCTCCCTGCTCCGAGCCAGCAAATCCTCTGCATGTAGCGGGTGCCTACGTCAACTTTCACCGGCCCCCATTCCTGGAGAGACTGCTGCTATGACAGAGCCTATCCAGCTGGCGTTGTTTAATGCACGTTCCATCGCAAATAAATCATTCTTTTTGAACGATTTATTTATTACTACAGGGCTGGACTTTTTATTTCTTGTTGAGACTAGGCAGAAAAGTGAGGAATTTACCTCCTTAATTGAACTTTGTCCACCGGATTGTACCTTCTCCTGTGCTCCGAGATTGACAGGCCGCGGCGGTGGTCTGGCCATTGTGAACCGGCGCCGCTTCGTTACACGGACGGTGAGCCATGGAACATTTTCATCGTTTGAACTGATGATTTTAAAAATTGGCTCCTCAAACCCATTTTATTGTTTTAATTTACCGCCCTCCAGGAGTTAATGCCTCTTTTTTATCTGAGTTTAGTGATTTTTTAACTTCTATTATTAAATTTGAGCGGATTTTATTACTTGGAGATTTTAATTTGCATATTAATGATCCCAATGACAGTTTTGCTGTGAATTTCTTGGGTATTATTGAATCTTTTAATTTTGTTTTGTGTCTATCTGGTCCTACGCATATAAAAGGAAATACACTTGATCTTGTTTTTACACTCGGTCTTAATGTGAATAATGTTCAGACTAAGGAGCTTCATGTGTCAGACCATTTTTGTGTTCTTTTTAATTTATCAGTTAAATCAGTCTGTTACACTGGCAAGCGGGTAAAATGCTCTCGTGTCATTGACCATTTGTCAGCTGTGAAATTTTCTGCTGCCTTTGACAGCAGTGTGGTTTTATCCTCTGATGACGACACTGAGAGCTTGGTCTGCTCTTTTAACTCACACTGTTCAAGCATCCTAGATGTAGTTGCTCCCTTTAAAACCAGGACTGTCCGTGCTGTTAATTCATCCCCCTGGTTAAATGATGATCTCTGTTGTTTTAGACGTAAATGTCGGAGGGTTGAAAGACTGTGGAAGTCCACTAAACTTGAGGTGCATCGATTGTACCTTAAGGAGCTGTTAATTGAATTTAACAATATGATAAAAATGGCAAGAACTTCTTATTTTTCCAACATCATCTCCTCCAATAGTAACAATTCAAAGATCATCTTCAGTACAATAGACAGTATAGTTAATCCTGTCAGTTCTGCTCCCCCTGTTTATTCATGTAATGACTGTAACAAGTTTCTTTCCTTTTTTGTTGACAAGGTCACTGCTGTTAGGGCTGGTTTTACTCATTCCTTTCCCCTAATCCTTGATTGTCCTAACAGACAGGCCTTTTTAAGTGATTTTACCCCAATTTCTTTTGAGGATTTGTTAGTGTTGGTGAGCTCCATGAAATCCTCCTCCTGCGTTGTAGATATTTTGCCTTCCTCAATGTTAAAAGAGGTAATTGGCTCAGTGGGTACGTCTTTGGTTTATATCATTAATAGTTCACTTGAATCTGGTTGTGTACCCTCGTATTTTAAACATGCAGTTGTGCAGCCACTTTTAAAAAAAACCTAACCTTGATCCATCTGTTTTTAAAAACTTCAGGCCAATTTCTAAGCTTCCTTTTATTTCTAAGCTTTTAGAAAAAGTTGTTGCCAAGCAGCTCACTGACTTTCTGATTGAACATAATATTTTTGACAAATTTCAGTCATGCTTTTGTCAGAAACACTCGACAGAGACCGCTCTTCTGAGGGTGTCAAATGATATTTTAATGTCATCAGACTCTGGCAAATTTTTTTTTTTTTTTTTTTTTGTTACTTATTTGTACCCATAGGTAGATTTGGTTTGCAGTCTGGTGACAAGCCACCGGCTGCCTGTCGCTGCGTGCGCAAGCGCCCTAAACCTACATGTTTTTGGTATGCGGGAGGAAACCGGAGAAATCCCGGAGTAAACCCACGCAACACGGGGAGAACATGCAAACTCCACACAGCTCACTGTTGGTCGGGGGCTGGGATCAAGCCCACGGTCTCATGATCCCCGCGATCCCCCGGCTGAGGGTAAACTGTGCTGCCACAGTGCTAAACCACTGCTCCACCGTGCAGCCCAAATGCTCTGTTTTAGTGTTATTAGATCTTACTGCAGCATTTGATACTATTGATAATTTTATTTTGTTAAAAAGGCTTAGAGATTGGGTAGGTATTTCTGGAAAAGCTCTGGATTGGTTTTTCTCCTACCTTTCTGGTAGGAGCTTTTCCGTGGCTGCTGGCTCTTATTCATCTGACTCTGCTCCTTTAACCTGTGGGGTGCCTCAGGGTTCTATTCTGGGTCCACTTTTATTTGCCCTATATATGCTGCCACTTGGTTCTATTATCATCAAATTTATTGGTGTGTCTTATCACTGCTACGCTGATGATTTACAGCTACTTTTCTCTTTTAAGCCTGACCATGTTGACAATTTAAAAATTATTCATGATTGTCTGTCTGCAATCAAGGACTGGATGTCTAGTAACTTTTTGCAGCTTAATGCTGATAAAACTGAAGTCCTTATTGTAGCACCTGATAATCTACTTCCTAAGTTGGTTAATAGCATTGGTTCATTAAGCTCTAACGTACAGTCTAATCTAAAAAATCTTGGTGTCATTTTTGATCAATCGATGAGTTTTGATCAGCATGTCAAATCTCTGACCCAGAGTTGTTTTTTCCACCTTAGGAATATATCCAAAATTAGGTCATTGGTTTCCTACACTCAATTAGAAATCATTATTCATGCCTTTGTTTCTTCACGTTTGGACTATTGTGATGCTCTTTTTACATGTCTTAGTAAATCCTCTTTACACCGCCTACAGTTAGTCCAGAACGCTGCTGCAAGATTACTAACTAGGTCCAGTAGATTCTGTCATATCACTCCTGTTTTGGCCTCCTTGCATTGGCTTCCTGTAAATTATAGAATTGATTTTAAAGTTCTTGTTCTTACTTACAAAGCCATTCATGAAGAGGCACCTTTTTATATTAGTGACCTGCTCTCTCTACACCAGCCCAGCAGGTCTCTCAGGTCTTCTCATCAGAATCTATTGGTAGTTCCTAGTACTAGGCTCAAAACCAAAGGCGATAGAGCCTTTGCTGCTGTTGCTCCCAGACTGTGGAACTCCTTGCCTTTTGAACTTAGATCTGCACCTTCCATTGGTGTTTTTAAGAAGCAACTAAAGACCCACCTTTTTAGCCTGGCTTTTTAACTATGTGCCGATTGTATTTTTATGTGCTTTTATTGTCTACTTTGTTTTACTGTTTTATGTGCCTGTGTTTTTATTTTGTTTTTTTACCATGTTAAGCACTTTGTGACTCTGTCTGTGAAAGGTGCTCTATAAATAAATTTATTATTATGATTGTGTTAAATGTTCCATTTTGTGTAAAATTGAGTCGTCATGGGTTTTAACTGTATAAACTATAGCCATTGTTTACATGTATACAATTAAAACTATTCAAATACTTGGCTTTCTGAAGAAAAACAGTCTTTGTTTAGAAAACTTTAAAAAAGAGCAGATTGCAGCAACAATCCCCAACTTCAGTTCCTAGTTAACCAAACTAACACACCCTGACTGCTTCCTTGTGATTGGTCCACTTAAAAAAACACCCTTACCCTATCAGATACGGGGTTCATTAATATAAATCAGCCAGCCTAGTCTCGCAAAATGTATGCACATAAGGTGCACGCTCACCATCCTAAGAAAACTTCTATTCTTCTTCTTCCTTCTCCTCACTTTAGGGGTCACTACAGCAGATCACCTGTCTCCATCTCACCCTGTCACTTGAATCTTCCTCTGTAACTCCAACCCTTTCCATGTCCTTCACTACATCCATGAATCTTCTCTGTGGTGTTCCTCTTTTCCTCCTGCCTGGGAGCTCCGTTTTCAACATCCTTTGTCCGATATATCCACTATCCCTCCTCTGCACATGTTCAAACTATCTCAGCCTTGCCTCTCTTACTTTGTCTCCAAACCACTTGGCCTGTCCTCCTGCCTGGGAGCTCCGTTTTCAACATCCTTTGTCCGATATATCCACTATCCCTCCTCTGCACATGTTCAAACTATCTCAGCCTTGCCTCTCTTACTTTGTCTCCAAACCACTTGGCCTGAGCTGTCCCTCTTATATATTTGGTGGCCAATGACAAAAAGACAGCAGGAGCTGGAGGTGGCAGAGTTGAAGATAGTAAGATTCTTATTGGGAGTGACTAGGAGGGACAGGATTAGAAATGAGTGTATCAGAGGGACAGCTCAGGTTGAGCGGTTTGGAGACAAAGTAAAAGAGGCAAGAGTGAGATGGTTTGGACATGTGCAGAGGAGGGATAGTGGATATATTAAACAAAGGATGTTGAAGATGGAGCTGTCAGGCAGGAGGAAAAGAAGAAGACCACAGAAGATTCATGGATGTAGTGAAGGAGGACATGGAGAGGGTTGGAAGATGCAATGGACAGAGTGAGATGGAGGCAGATGATCCACTGTAGCAATCCCTAAAGGAAGCAGCCAAAAGAAGAAGAAGATATGTGTCGGTTGCAAAGCATCAGATTAGGGGCTCATGAATACCACTGAGGAGGCTAGAAACAGCCTTTTTTTGGGAGAGTTCACAAATTGGCTTTCTCGATCTCATGTAAAACGACAGAAATTATTTTTTGTTTATCAGACTACAGCTACAGTTGAAATCAGAAGTATAAACCCTGGATCAAAAGACACATAACCTTTTTTTCTCACACTCTGACAATAAATCAGACTAAACTTTTCCTGTTTTAGGCCATTTAATATTACCAAAATTATTTCTATTTGCTGCTTCTTCTTTTGGCTGCTCCCTTTAGGGTTCGCCACAGCAGATCATCTACCTCCATCTCACCCTGTCCCTTGCATCTTCCTCTGTAACACCATGTCCCCCTTCCCGACATCCATGAATCTTCTCTGTGGTCTTCCTCTTTTCCTCCTGCCTGGCAGCTCCATCTTCAACATCCTTTGTCCAATATATCTCCGATCCTTCCTCTGCACATGTCCAAGCCATCTCAGCCTTGTCTCTCTTACTTTGTCTCCAAACTGCTCAACCTGAGCTGTCCCTCTGATATACTCATTTCTAATCTTGTCCCTCCTAGTCACTCCCAATGAAAATCTTAGCATGTTCTTCTTAGCATCTTCAACTCTGCCACCTCCAGCTTCACCTCCTGTCTTTTTGTCAGTACCACCATCTCCAAACCATACATCATAGCAGGTCTCACTACCGCCTTGTAAATCTTCCCTTTCACTCTTGCTGCTACCATTCTGTCACAAATCACCCTGACACTTGTCTCCACCCACTCCACTCTGCCTGCACTCTCTTCTTCACCTCTCTTGTGCATTTTCCATTGCTTTGGATGGTTGACTCCAGGTATTTAGACTCATCTACTTTCACTACCGCTACTCCTTCCATCTTCATTGTTGCATTTGCCTCCCTCTCGCTCACACTCATGTATTCTGTCTTGCTTCTACTGACCTCTCCAGGTTCTTTTCCACCTGCTCCCTATTCTCACTACAGATCACAATGTCATCTGCAAACATCATGGTCCATGGAGACTCCTGCCTGACCTTGTCTGTTAGCCTGTCCATCACCATGGCAAACAAGAAGGGGCTCAGAGCCGGTCCCTGATGTAATCCCACCCCCATCTTGAATCCATCCATCACTCCTACAGTGCACTTCACTGCCGTCTTGTTGTCCTCATACATGTCCTGCACCACCCTCACATATTTCTCTGCCACTTCCGACTTTCTCATTCAGTCCCACACGTCCTCTCTTGGCACCCGATCATATGCTTTCTCTAGATCCACAAAGACACAGTGCAACTCCTTCTGACCTTCTCTGTACTTGTCCATCAGTACTCTTAAAGCAAACACTGCATCTGTAGTACTCTTTCTTGGCAAGAAACCATACTGCTGCTCACTCATTGTCACCTGTCCTCTTAACCTTGCTTCAACAACTCTTTCCCATATATCCATAGTGTGGCTGATCAACCTTATGCCTCCATAGTTACTACAGCTCTGAGGATCACCTTTGTTCTTGAAAATTGGTACCAAAACACTTCTCCACTCCTCAGGCATCCTCTCACTCTCCAAGATTGTGTTAAACAATCCAGTTAAAAAGTCCACTGCCATCTCTCCTAAACATCTCCACAGGTATGTCATCTGGACCAACTGCCTTTCCATTCTTCATCCTCTTCAAAGCTGCCCTCACTTCCGCCTTACTAATCCTCGGGACTTCCTTGTTCACCATCTTTCCTTCATCCATCCTCCACACTCTCTCATTTTCTTTATTCATCAGTTCTTCAAAGTACTCCTTCCACCTTCTCGACACACACTCGTCATTTGTTAGTACATTATCATTTCTGTCCTTAATCAACCTAACCTGCTGTACATCCTTTCCAGCTCGATTTCTCCGTCTAGCCGATCGATACAAGTCCTTTTCTCCTTCCTTAGTGTTGAGCCTCTCATACAACTCACTATATGCCTTTTCCTTTGCCTTTGCCACCTCACTCTTTGCCATGCGCCTAGATTCCAAATACTCCTATCGACTTTCTTCATCTCTCTGACCATCCCACTTTTGATTTGCGAACCTCTTCCTTTGAATACTTTCCTGTACCTGCTCATTCCACCACCAAGTCTCCTTGTCTTCCTTCCTCTGTCCACGAAATACACCATATACCTTTCTACCTGTTTCCCTCAGTACTTTTGCTGTACTTTCCCAGTCATCTGGTAATTCTTCCCTGCCACCCAGATCCTGTATCAATTCCTTCCTGAACTCTGCGCCCTTCTTCCTTCAGTAACTTCCTCCACTTAATCTTTGGCTCTGCCTTCACTGTTTTTGTCTTCTTGCTTTGCAAAGTCATCCTACAGACTACCATCCGATGCTGCTTAGCTGCATTCTCCCCTGCCACCACCTTGCAGTCTCCAATCACTTTCAGATTTCTCCTTCTGGATAAGATGTAGTCCACTTATGTGCACCTTCCTCCACTCTTGTAAGTCACCCTATGTTCCTCTCTCTTCTTGAAATATGTGTTAACCACAGCCATTTCCATCCTTTTAGCAAAATCCACAACCATCTGTCCTTCCACATTTCTCTCCTTAAAACCATACCTACCCAGGACCTCCTCATCACCTCTGTTTCCTTCACCTACATGCCCATTAAAGTCCGCTCCAATCACCACTCTCTCCCCCCTGGGAACACTCTCTACCACTTCATCCAGCTTACTCCAGAATTCCTCTTTCTCTTCTATCTGACATTTAACTTGTGAGGCATACACACTGACAACATTCAACATCACACCTTTGACTTCTAGCTTCAAACTCATTTTTCTGTCTGACTCCCTCTTTACCTCCTGAGCACTCTTCACATACTCTTCCTTCAAGATTACCCCACTCCATTTCTTGTACCATCTACACCATGGTAGAACAGTTTAAATTCACCTTCAATGCCCCTAGCCTTACTTCCCTTCCATCTGGTTTCTTGAACACACAGTATATCTTTCTTCTCTTGAACATATCAGCCAACTCTCTGCCTTTACCAGTCATAGTCCCTACATTTAATGCCCCTACTCTCACCTCCACACTTCTACCTTTCCTTTTCTCTCCCCTTCCTAACATGCCTCTCCCCTCTTCTCCTCCTCCTCAATCTTTGACCAACAGTAGCCCAATTTTCACTGGCACCCTGTCAGTTAACAGCACTGGTGGCGGTCATTGTTTACCTGGGTCTTGACCAATCCAGTATGAAAGTCTCATTCGTTATGATCCGCATGTTTGATTTGGCAAAGGTTTTACGTCAGATGCCCTTCCTGGTACAACCCTCCCCATTTATCTGGGCTTGGGACCATCACTAGGAGTACACTGGCTTGTGCACCCCCTGTGGCTGTGTTAAAATTATTTCTTTTTGCTAAATGCCAAAATAATGAGAGAGGATTTTTCAGAGAATTTATGTTTACTTTCTTCAAAGTCAGAAGTTCCCATTCATTTCCTTAGTATTTGGTAGCATTGCCTTTAAACTGTATGACTTGGGTCAAATGTTTTGGGTATCCTTCCACAAGCTTCTCACAATAGTTTGCTGGAATTTTGCCCATTCCTCCTGACAGAGCTGGTGTAACTGAGTCAGGTTTGTCAGCTGCCTTGTTCACACATGTCTTTTCAGCTCTGCCCACACATTTTCTATGGGACTGAGATCAGGGCGTTGTGACGGTCACTCCAAAACATTGACTTTGTTGTCCGTAAGCCCCTTTATGACTAATTTGGTGGTATGCTTAGGGTCATTGTCCATTTGGAAGACCCATTTGTGCCCAAGCTTCAACTTCCTGGCTGATGTCTTGAGATGTTGCTTCAATATTTCCACATAATGTTTTTTTCCTCATGATGCCCTCTGTCTTGTGAAGTGCACCAGTCCCTCCTGCAGCAAAATACCCCCACAACATGATGCTGCCACCCCTATACTTCACAGTTGGGATGGTGTTCTCAGGTTTCCAAGTTTCACCCTTTTGCCTCCAAATGTAGCGGTGGTCATTATCGCCAAACAGTTCAATTTTAGTTTCATCAGACCATATGACATCTCCAAAAATTAAGATCATTGTCCCTGTGTGCATTTGCAAACTGTAATGTGTCTTTATGTTGCTTTTGGAGTAATATTTTTTTTCTTGCTTGGCCTTTCAGCCCATGTCAGTACAGGACTCGTTTCACTGTCTATTCCTTCCTCCCTCAATTCTGGCATCTCTTTGTCCATCCATACTGCAGTCCATCTGTACATTGCGAGATAGGGCCTTGGTGGAGGTATTTACTCATGGATCACCTCCAAAATGTAATGGGTTCATCCATAGGTCAAGCCCCACCTCTGGTGAAAATTTTAATCAAAATCTGTCCAGTAGTTTTTGCGTAATCCTACTGACATATTGCCTGAAGAATATAGGACCTTGGCAGAGGTATGTACCCATGGGTCACCTCTAAACCTAACGTGTTCATCCTTAGACCAAGGGCCACCTCTGGTGAAAATTTAGTAAAAATCTCTGCAGTAGTTTTTGTGTAATTGTGCTACTCATAAAGAAAAAAGGGCCTTGGTAGAGGCATGCATTCTCGGATCACCTCTAAAATCTAATGGGTTGTTCTTTATACTGAAGGCCTCCTCTGGGAAAATTTTCATCCAAATCTGTCCAGTAGTGTTTGTGTAATCCTGCTAATAGGCAGACAGACAAATGCGGGCAAAAACAGTGTCCTTGGCAGAGTAACAAAAATTTCTGGTAAGAGTCTATCAGTAGTCAAGAGGTTGGATGAATTTTTAAATGTTATTGATTGAAAATACTTGGGCATACGTTTTATCTAGTTTATGCTTTTTAATTATTTTAGCAATTCATAAAAGTCCTAATGGGTTTTTATTCTTTATTTTGTGTGCAGGACATTTGATCTTTATAAAGACATCATGATGCCAGATGCGTTGTCTCTTATTTGTCGTTTGTGTGTGTGTGTGTCCCTATTTAACATGGGATCCTTGGCAGCACTCCTTTTTCAGGTCCCTTCCCTGAATGATCTCTATTTGTGCATCATACACACATGGGACTGCTTCGGATTTAAGCAATCAAATTGTTCTGAGCACGACCCCATATTTTTATGCAGCGCATAAATAATCAAACAAAATCAGATTTAGATCATGTAAACAATGTAGAGTACAGCCACACAGATACAGCTACTGCATGTCCCTGTCATCTTGAGATTAGAAATTTTATAGATATAATAAATATCAATCTGCCAGTCATGCGCACAAGAAATATTCCCCAGGCCTGAGAGCTATTGTGTTGTGGTTTGAACATTCATCTTGGCTGAGCATGTTGAACACTTTCAAATTTTTAACCTGTCCAAAATTTCTTTGCAACAAACTTTTTTTTGCAACCAGAAAAACTGGTTGCAACCGTCGCCGCCTAAGTCACCAGGGAGTACCTGCAGCAACAGAACTTTGATGTCCTTCCTTGGTCTTCTTATTCCCTGGATTTATCTCCCATTGAACACTTGTGGAATCAACTTGGGCGACATTTTTCAGCCAGAGTACTGGCGCCACAGAACAGACAGGAACTGGTCATGGCACTGCAGGTGGAGTGGCTAAATATCCCCCAGGGCAACATTAGACGGCTCGTGAGGTCCATGTGGAGGCGTATTACTGCCTGCACTAATGCAAATGGAGGCCATATTCCGTATTGAACTTTGTTTTTAAGACGGACATTTTGTTGCGATTTCGGAAGGTCAGGGTACTTCTGTTTTGTTCACTTTTGAAAATTGTTGACTCAGATTTTCACTTGTTAATCTCTGTTGTTTTGAAGATGTCTAAAAATAAATTGCATCCTTTACTTGACCATTTCCATAAAAAATAGTAAAAATATCAAACTTTTCTATAGTGTTGTGTTTTCATTGGCAGTGAGTATATTAAAGCACTCCTTCCGCCATTGGGACTATTGGATGAAATGAAGTGTGTGACCCAGTGGGTGAAAACTGACAAATTAGTATTGAATACAGCTAAAACTAAATGTATTGCGTTTGCTTCTAGGACTACTGTTGCTCAGTTCCCTTTGTTGAATCTAGATGTTGATGGTACTCATACTGAAGAAGTTACAAAGACTAAACTGCTGGGCGTGAAATTAGATAACCTTCTTTGTTGATCAACTCAGGTAAATCACATAGTTCAACTAGAAAAGCACTCAGAGAGTGTATACCTCCGCCAAGGCTCTGTTTTGGAGGACTCTTGCTAACACAGTGTGAGAAGAGCTTTGGTGGAGGTATGCATTCTGGGATCATCACCAAAATGTTATGGATTCCTCGCTAGCCCAAGGACCACCTTTGGTGAAAATTTCATCCAAATCCATACAGTAGTTTTTGTGTAATCTTGCTGCACAAATAAAAACAAGGTCCTTGGTACACTCAGATCATCACCAAAATTTAATGGGTTCATCCTTCGCCCAAGGGCTACTCTGGTGAAAATTTCATCAAAATCCATCCTGTAGTTTTTGCGTAATCCTGTTAACAGACGAATGGACCGGCAAACCACCCTGATTTACATAACCTCCTTGAGGTAAAAATGGCTAGAGGACTGTCTTTTGCCAATAAATGCTTTCCATATGTTTCAACCTTTATTCTACATAATATTGTGCGATCTCTTGTTTTATGTCACCTTGATGACTGTCCTGTTATTTGGCCCAATGCATCTGACATATTTGAAAACTAGAAAAGCACTCAGAGAGTGCATACCTCCACCAAGGCTCCTTTCGTCCATCATGGATCACCTCCAAAATGTAATAGGTTTGTGTGTAGGCAACGAGCTAGTTCTCGTGAAAATTGCAGCAAAGTCTGTCCAGTAGTTTTGGAGGATTCTTGCTAACACACTGTGAGAAGGTAAGAGCCTTGGTGGAGGTATGCATTCTCTGATCATCACCAAAATCATGATCTGAGAATGCATACCTCCGCCAAGGCTCCTTAACTTCTCACAGAGTTTTAGCAACAGTACTCCAAAACTAATGGATGGATTTGGATGAAATTTTCACCAGAGGTGGTTCTTGGGCTAGAGACAAATGCATTACATTTTGGTGATGATCTGAGAATGCATACCTCGGCCAAGGCTCTTATCTTTGACACTGTGTTAGCAACAATACTCCAAAACTAATGGACAGACTTTGATGCAATTTTCACCACAAGTGGCTCTAGGCCTACACACAAACCCATCACATTTTGGAGGTGATCCATGAGAGATGGAAGGAACCTTGGCGGAGGTTTGCGCTCTCTGAGTGCTTTTCTAGTTATTTTTTTAGATGAATGAATGAACAGGGGAAAAAGGGCATGTAGAAGTAACTACATAGGAATGTAAAGCGAAAATAAATACTGAAACATATGCCCAAGGGAGTTGTGTTCACTCCAAAAGCAGGTCCAGAATGGCAGGAAGCCTCCACAAACACTGATCTTTATATGAGCGTCGCCTAACGCTGATGTCAGCTGACCTGTGCTGAGTATTCGTTTGCTTAAATTAACCTAAGTTGGCAACAGCTACACATACTGTATGCTTGCCTAAGTTGGCAAAAGTTTGCCAACGCTGAATGCAACGCTGGCAAATACTAGTAAAAGTTTGTGTGTGCTGGATTAAAAAACTGCTCATGAACGTAATTTCATTGGTTTGGACTAATTTCTCTGATTTTTTTAAAACGTCTGTAAAAGTCGGTCCAAACGCTATAGTGTGAATCCAGCTTAAATAAATAAATAGTGCCTCCAGTGTAAATGTTCCTTTACTTCTCCTATGCTGCCACTCTTTTCTGTTCTTCCTTCCTTACTGTTGTCTTTTTTCTCATCAGTACTCACCTCTTCCTCACCCTTTTTACCTATCCATCACACCCTCTGTCCACTCCTATAATCTCTCCAATTCTCCTCTCCATGATTCCTCTGTGCCCTTGTTAGTTCGACTTTGCTCTTGCTCGGTTTTGCGTATGCAGTCCTGAGTTTTTCTGTTCTCTGCTACTATCGCTAATACAGCTAGACCTGTGTTATTCAAGCCCCGCGGCAAATGCACACTAACTCAGACGAAGGCACACGCACCCACTCTCAATCACCCCATAAAGTCCTTACCATAGCAGTATGTCTCATCATTGTACCTGGAGCGTGAGAACGTAAATCTGTGTGTGTGCGCCACTGTCTCTGTGAATTAGTCTTCGCTTTACACAGTGTCAGGGAGAAATAATGCTAAATGCACTCTCAGCAGATAACAGCCAAGGAAAAAGTGCTGTTTCTAAAACATTTTCACACAAACAAAGATACACATGCATGCACCTACACACATGAAAACACCACTTTTTGGAGGTTATGTAATTAAAATTAAAATGCCAGGTTTGTGTCATTATTCTCTGCAGGCATTTCATCAGGAGAGTTTCTCCTTTAATGCCCCATTCACCCTTCTCTTTCCCTGTGTGACTGCTATTGTCATTTGTCCTCTCCACCTTTATATATAAATCCCTTCTCTTTCCAGCTGTAGTCATATTCCTTTCTTCTTCTTCCTGGCTCACGGACCAGCCCCCAAAGTCACAGCTTAGCTCTTAAGGCCATGAGAAAGGGGAGGCACATACTGTTTTGCCACATTTGAACATAAAAAGGGAAGTCAAAATCAAATTGATAGTATAAGATGGGCGTGAGACTCGAAATGCATGCATATTGAATGATTTATAGTGCATTAAAATAATCTTAAGAAACTAAAACACAACTGTAACAGTAAATAGAACATGCCCCTCCCCCCAAGCGAGAAGATTGAGGATTGAGTGCACAAGTGAAGTGCCTGAAACTCTTATTAGTTTACGAGCATATGTCATGGGCAGTGGGAGCGCGCCCCTCCCCTCCAGTCTCAATTCACAAATTCATCACTGCACCTGAGGCAGAAGACACACCTGCACCTGCTCATCAGCCAGCGTACATAAGGAGGCTTCCTCCGCACAGTCAATGCCGGCTCGTCTGGGTATACTGCCTGTGATCAGGCAAGCTTAAACAAGTCTTTAGCGTTAACACGCCGTTAACCTTAATTCTCCTCTTTTTGAGGTTGCTGCCACCATGTAGGTGTGTCTCCGGGACTGCGCGCGCTCTCCTGCCTCACCACACTGTCCATCAGTGATCAACTTCACCCAGTCAGGCACCATCAGCTCATCTTCCCCCCTTACCCTACTGATTCGTCTATTCCCCACTGGGTCCTGGCGGTCCTCTCTGGATTTCCCAAGTAAGTGGTAATTTGGCTTACCCATTTCCCCTTACTCTACTCCTCAGCTCACTGCTCTCGTCTTCTCTCCACAGGACCTTTCCTCTGGCGAGTGACTGTTTCTGCAGCTGTGCGCTATTGGATTTTTGCTATTAATAAAATTGTCAAACGTGCTCCTCTGTGTGGTTCCTTCCTGTGTTTGGCATCGTGCACGTGAGCTGTCAAAACTTAATTCGCTATGACAGAATGAGCCAGCCAGGATGGTAGCTCAGCCGGTGCCTCACCGCAGGAGCAGTCAGCTATGGATCGCCTAGCGGTGACCGAGCATCAGCTTACTGCACTAATGCAGCAGGTATCAAACATGATGATGCTATGGTCTGCAGTGCATCCTTCGGCTGCGCCGTACTACTACGGTGCGCCGTACTACCTCTGTTCCCATGCCTTCTCCATACATGGGGGAGGTGGGGAAATGTAAGGCGTTTCTTCTTCAAGCTCAAATGTACCTGGAACAGGTTGAGGAGGAGTGTCCGGGGGATGTTGCTAGGATCCAGTTTTTTACTCTGTTGCTCAGGGATCGAGCCCTGGAGTGGGCACTGTCCACTCTAGGCAACCCCGAGGAGCGTCGTTGTACGTTTGACCAATTTGTGGCCTCATTCACTAGCGCGTTTGGTCAGACCGAGAGTCAGGACAATGTGATGAGCCGCCTGATGATGCTCCGCCAAGGCACCCAGTCAGTGGCCGAGTACTCGGTGGAGTTCCGGGTTGTGGTGTCCGATTCGGGATGGAATGAGACTGCATTACGCAGTGCGTTCCTCCAAGAGTTGAATGACCAACTCCGTGACGATCTGGCGGTCCACCCTTTCCCAGAGACGCTCGATGGCCTCATAGATCAGGCAGTTGGGTTGGACAATCGGTACCGTGAGCATGCAAAGGAGTGCAGGTCCTCCTCTCACCTGCACGCCGAGCGTGTATCTGCTGTGGTTACTGGCACTTGCGGCGCCGGCCTTTCACCCGAACCTATGGTGCTCTCTAGGCACTTGACCGATGATGAGCACCGGCAAAGGCAGAGGGCTGGCGTGTGCACGTACTGTGGTTTATCTAACCACAGTCTGGATGAGTGCTGCCAGCAGCCAAAAGACGTGGCCCGTCAGTAACCATGGGGGTTCTGGCGGGCTGGACCAAATCCACTCCCCCCGGTAATTTTTCTATTTTGGCCCTCATACAGTTGCCGGGGGTCGAGAGGAGGGTTATGGCACTGATTGATTCGGGGTCAGAGGGTAATTTCATGTCTGTGAGTTTGTGAAGCAGGTGGGCATTTCCACACGTAAATTGCCCTGTGATCAGAGAATTACAACCATATCTGGCCGTGAGGTCGCGGTGGTCGCTCATAGCACGGTGCCCATATCCTTCCTTCTTTCCGGAAACCACCAGGAGGAGCTATTGTTCCTGGTTCTCCCTGTTTCATCATCCCCGGTGGTTCTAGGTTATCCATGGCTCCAGAGGCATAACCCAACGATTAATTGGGCCAAAAATACCATCTCTGCCTGGAGCCCGTTTTGTTTGGCCCACTGTGTGCATTCAGCTGAGTGCTCCCCATCTCTGTCTGTTCCTCCCTCTCGGGCCGAGCCACCGGACCTCAGCCTTGTCCCCCGGGCTTATCATGATTTGGGCGAGGGCTTTAGCAAGTGAAGAGCATTGTCGCTGCCGCCTCACCGCTCTTATGACTGTGCTATAGACCTCATCCCGGGGGCGAGGCTTCCGTCCAGCCGGCTGTATAGCATTTCTGGGCCAGAGAGGGAGGCGATGGAGCAATATATTAAGGAGTCGCTGAACGCCGGCCTCATTTGGCCATCTTCGGCTCTGCTCGGAGCTGGATTCTTCTTCATCGGAAAGAGGAATGGTTCGTTGCGCCCGTGCATAGACTACCGGGAGCTCAACGCAATTACCATCAAAGATAAGTACCCTCTGCCTTTGATCAATTCAGCATTTGAGCTCCTTCAGCGTTCATGGGTTTTCACCAAGGTAGACCTCAGGAACACGTATCATCTGGTCTGCATTCGCGAGGGCGATGAATGGAAGACAGCTTTTAAAACACACCAGGGGCAATTCGAGTACTCAGTGATGCCATTCGGGCTCACTAATGCCCCCGCCGTCTTCCAGCGGTTAATAAATGATGTATTCCGTGATATGCTATACCAATTCGTGTTTGTCTATCTTGATGACATTCTCATTTTCTCCCACTCGCCAGAGGAACATGAGGTCCACGTCAGGGCCATTTTACAGTGTCTTTTGGAGAACCAGCTTTACGTTAAGGCCAAGAAGTGTGAGTTCTCCACAACATCCACTACCTTCTTGGACTTCATCGTGGCTCAGGGGGAGCTGATTGCCGACCCGGCCAAGATAAAGGCCATGTTAGATTGGCCAACTCCCCACTCCTGTAGGGAGCTTCAATGCTTCCTTGGGTTTGCAAACTTTTACCACAGGTTCATCAGGAACTACAGTGGGGTCACACTTCCTCTGACACAGCTGACCTCCGTTCAAGTCCCCTTTCGGTGGACTGAGGCAGCTGAGCAGGCGTTTACCAAATTAAAGCGCCTGTTCACGGAAACACCTATCTTGGCTCAGGTCAACACGCAGCTTCCATTTGTCCTCGAGGTGGATGCATCTGATTCAGGGGTTGGTGCTGTGCTGTCACAGTGCACGGCCCCCAATCAGAAGCTTCGCCCGTGCGCATATTTCTCTCGGTGGCTTGTGCCGGCCAAGAGGAACTGTGACGTAGGGGACAGAGAGCTGCTGGCCATTAAGTTAGAAGAGTGGAGGCATTGGTTAGAGGGGGCCATTCACCCCATCGTTGTGTGGACCGATCACAAGAATCTTGAGTACTTGCGGTCGTCCCGCCGACTGAACGCCAGGCAGGCTTGCTGGTCGTTATTCTTCCAGCTATTTAATTTCACCATCACTTACCAAACCGGACGCACTTTCGCGCCAGTTTGATTCCGGGGATGTAGTGCCCCCCGCCCACAAGCCATCATACCACCTTCATGCGTCCTTGGAGCCCTTACTTGGGATATCGAGCGGAGGGTCCGCCAGGCCCAGTCCCAGGAGCCTGTGCCAGTAGGGTGCCCCAGAACGGTCTGTACGTCCCGGCCGCCCTCTGCAGTGATGTCATCTAATGGGGTCACACCAGTCACTTCGCCTGCCACCCAGGGATCACCTGGACCATCGACCTTGTCCGACGGGTGTTCTGGTGGCTCACGCTGCAGTGGGACGTCCGGGAGTATGTCAGAGCCTGTCAGACGTGCGTCCGGGGTAAATCTGACTCCTCCCCACCATCTGGACTCCTCCATCCTCTCCCCATCCCTGGTCGTTCGTGGTCCCACTGTGCCGTGGACTTTGTGACCTGTTTGCCCTCCTCCCATGGCAAGACGGTGATCCTGACCATCGTGGATTGCTTCTCCAAGGCGGTACATCTGGTGGCCCTCCCTAAACTTCCATCGGCCTTGGAGACAGCGGTCCTCCTCACTGATCACGTCATCCGGATCCACGGCATCCCCATTGACATTGTGTCTGACCGGGGTCCACAATTTATGTCCCAGGTCTGGAGGGCCTTTTGCTGGACCCTGGGAACCACTGTCAGTCTCTCGTTTGGAAATCACCCTCAGAGCAACGGGCAGGTGGAGCGCGCCAATCAGTCCCTGGAGGCTGCCTTGCGGTGCGTAGCGGCCAATAATCCCTCTTCCTGGAGCACACACCTGACCTGGGTGGAGTATTCCATGAACTCTGCAGTTTCCTCTGCTACCGGACTCACTCTATTCGAGGCGTCGTTGGGGTACACGCCACTTCTCCTTCCTATGGCCGAGAGGGAAGTCTCGGTTCCATCTATAGGGGCCCACACTCGGCGCTGCCAACGTGGCTGGAAGTCTACTCGGGCCACTCTGGCCCGCACCACGGAACACACCCGGGTCGCTGCTGATAGGAGGCGGGTCCTGGCCCACAAGTACGTCGTGGGACAGCAGGTCTGGCTGGCAGCAAGTCACATTCCGCTAAAGGTGAAATCAAAGAAACTGTTCCCCCGCTTCTTTGGGCCTTATCCCATCTCCCAGGTGACTAACGACGCGTCGGTCCAGCTTAAGCGGCCCCCGACTGTACGGGTGAACCCTACCTTTCACGTCAGCCACATCAAGCCCCTCTCGGCCAGTCCCCTCTGTCCCCCCCCCCCAAAAGCTGCCTCCTCCTCCCTGCATCATCGAAGTTTGGCGGATTTTGGATGTTTGCCACCGGGGCCGAGGTCTACAGTATCTTGTCGACTGGGAGGGCTACGGCCTGGAGGAACAATCCTGGACCCCCCCCATCGCGCATACTGGACAAGGGGATGCTCCAGGCCTTTCACCGTGCTCACCCGGAGAAGCCCTCTGGACTGCCAGGAGGCATTTCTAGAAGGGGGAGCCCTGTCATGGGCAGCGGGAGCGCGCCCCTCCCCTCCGGTCTCACATTCACGAATTCATCACTGCATCTGAGGCAGAAGACACACCTGCACTTGCTCATCAGCCAGCGTTCATAAAGAGGCTTCCTCCACGCAGTCAGCACTGGCTCATCTGGGTATACTGCCCATGGTCAGGCAAGCTTAAACAAGTCTTAAGCGTTAACACGCCATTAACCTTAATTCTCCTCTGTTTTTCAGGTTGCTGCCACCGTGTAGGTGTGTCTCTGGGACTGCACGCGCTCTCCTCCCTCACCACACTGTCCCTCAGTGATCAACTTCACCCAGTCAGGCACCATCAGCTCATCTCCCCCCCTTACCCTACTGGTTCGTCTATTCCCCACTGGGTCCTGCCGGTCCTCTCTGGATTTCCCAAGTAAGTGGTAATTTGGCTCACCCATTTCCCCTTACTCTACTCCTCAGCTCACGGCTCTTGTCTTCTCTCCACAGGACCTTTCCTCTGGCGAGTGACTGTTTCTGCAGCTGTGCGCTATTGGATTTTTGCTATTAATAAAATTGTCAAACGTGCTCCTCTGTGTGGTTCCTTCCTGTGTTTGGCATCGTGCACGTGAGCTGTCAAAACTTAATTCGCTATGACAGCATATGCGTTTGTCCCTCTGTCATCATCGCTGTTGTTGTTGGCATTGATGGTGTAGGAAATATTTAGGTCCGGGATTAAATTTTTATATATAGCTAGGACTCACATGATGATATCAACACCAAACTTTGCCAGGAATATTACAAGGAAACTTCTATATATGCACTCATTTTAGGGTGAAAAGATCAAGCTCATAGAATCGCCCAAGCATTTTCCCAACTCTCAAACAAGACCAGCTACAGATATCAACACCAATCCTGGCACATAAGTATTATAAACAGTCCCTCCAGGATTTTGTGGACTGTTTTTATCCCCCAACCGTTCGGAGACCAAAGGGGGGATTATGTTATGGTGCAGTCAGTCTGTCTGCCCCTCCCATTTTTGTGAAATCAACTCCTCCTACAGTTTTGTTCTGATTGTTTTGAAACTCAGTACCAGGGTTTGATATACACTGATGTGCATATAATTTGGCTCCAATCGGATGATTTTTGCAGCATAGCCCCTTATGATGCCCTATTTCACCTCAGTCAGCACACAGTAACTGTATTGTGAAATCAACTCCTCCTAAAGTTTTGTTCCAAATGTTTTGAAACTTGGTACCAGGGTTTGATATACACTGATGATCCACATATTGCAATCTGACTTTGATTGGATGACCTTAAGGTCAAGGTCAGTTTTTCTCTAAATCTTGTAAACACAATAACTACTGAAAGAAATGATGTAGACTTTTCAAATTGATACAGTAGTTATATCTAAGACAGATCTTAAATGACTTTTACCCTGACCTGACTATGGGTTTGGGGTCAAAAGGTCAAAGGTCAAGGTTAACATTCCCTTTGCACTATTACTATAGAACAAGTAAAGCTAGGGTCACCAAACTTGATGTACAGGTTCACAGTGTGACCCTGAAGTGTAACTATGGTTTTGGGATCACTAGGTCAAAGGTCAACATCTTAATGGCTGACAAACTATCTCAACAACAAAGAAAGCTAGTGTCACCAAACTTGCTATACTGCAATATACTGCTATACGGCGGCTGTGGCGCAGGTGTAGTGTGGCCGACTACTGATTGCTCTATCTGCAGTCTGTATGTCAAAGTGTCCTTGAGCAAGACACTGAACCCCCAGTTGCTCCTGGTGGGTCAGGCCAGTGCCGGTGCATGGCAGCTCTGCTGCTATCAGTGTGTGAATGTGTGTGTGTGAATGAGTGGATAGCAGGATCTGTAAAGCGCTTTGGTCATCTAGAGATGAGAAAAAGCACTATATAAGTGAACACCATTTACAGGTTCATCTTGGGATCCTGACCTCTGGCTATGGGTTTGTGGTCAAAAGATCAAGGCTAGTATTCCCTATGCCCTCTTACTATAGAACGTGTAACGCTTTCTAGGGTCAGCAAACTTGCTAAACAGGTTCGCCTTGGGATCCTGCCCTACATCTATGGGTTGTATACAACTATTTTTGTTGTGTATTCATGGATGATAGGCTTATTATAGTTTGGTTCTGTCCCAGTGATTATATGGAAAAGTTAGGACATATTGGGATCTTCAAAGAAAACAGAGGTGGGGGATATTGCACCCGCCTTAGAGTGCTCTTGTTAGGATTGTTGCGGCCCAAAAAGACTGAATTTGTGGCAGGTTTTTCTAAAAATGTTGTGATGAAAGTTGCAATGCTTTTAGAGTTTGTTTTTTTTTTTGGCAATGAAAGTTGTCTGGGGAAGTACAGATTTTAAAAGGGTTGCTTTTTTCCATTGTTGACTGCAATGCTATTCTATACCAGAGTGGTGGTCTAGAAGTAGAGCATCCGCCCCATAACCGGGAGGTCGTGGGTTCAAGCCCTGGACGGGTCATACCAAAAACTATATAAAAATGGTACTTCCTGGCTTCTAGCTTGGCACTCAGCATAGTGTACGGTTACAGAGGGTGCACATGCCAGTGTACTCCTGGTACTGATTCCAAGCCTGGCTAAATGGGCAGGGTCGCGCCAGAAAGGGTATCCGATGTAAAAAACAAAAAAAACAAAAAATCCTTTCCAAATTGACATGTGAATCATTGCAATATAAGGATTGAGGCATTGCAAGCAGCATTGAGGCCCTTGCACCTCGGTGCCGCTTCAGCCTGCGTCGCAGTCAAGGCCTTGAACTGCCCCAACGTTAATGCATTTCATTCTGGCCTCCATTGGAAATTGTGCAATGGACATAGAGATTGCATCTCTCTAAACTATCTGGTATCATAAACCACCCTAGAATGAAGAGCCAAATTGATTTCCATTATGTGTACAATTCAGAGGTCCATTTAGTGAAAACTTTGAGCAAAAAAGCATCATATTGTCTAAGTTGCATTACAATTTAGTGCTACATACTGTATATTAAAATAGCCATGTTGTTTTTTCAACATCTGTATCTAGTCAGCTACTGCAAATCAAATACAATTTAAGCACAGAAACAAAAGATTCTCTTCTTCACAATAGATTGTGAAGGGGAGACTTCATATTCTATTGTGAATCTATTGAGCCAAGCTAATCTATCGGTGAGACAGGCCAATCTGTCGCCCTATATCTGTGGAGGTCATCTCCAAGGCAGTAGATACAGTGGGGTAAAAAAGTATTTAGTCAACCACCAATTGTGCAAGTCCTCCCACTTAAAAGATGAGAGAGGTCTCCAATTTTCATCATAGGTATACCTCAACTATGAGAGAGAAAATAAGAAAAAAAAAATCCAGAAAATCACATTGAAGGATTTTTAATGAATTAATTGGTAAATTCCTCGGTAAAATAAGTATTTGGTCAATAACAAAAGTTCATCTCAATACTTTGTTATATACCCTTTGCTGGCAATGACAGAGGTCAAACGTTGTCTGTAAGTTTTCACAAGGTTTTCACACACTGTTGCTGGTATTTTGGCCCATTCCTCCATGCAGATCTCCTCTAGAGCAGTGATGTTTTGGGGCTGTCGCTGGGCAACACAGACTTTCAACTCCCTCCAAAGATTTTCGATGGGGTTGAGATCTGGAGACTGGCTAGGCCACTCCAGGACCTTGAAATGCTTCTTACGAAGCCACTCCTTCATTGCCCGGGCGGTGTGTTTGGGATCATTGTCATGCTGAAAGACCCAGCCACGTTTCATCTTCAATGCCCTTGCCGGTGGAAGGAGGTTTTCACTCAAAATCTCACGATACATGGCCCCATTCATTCTTTCCTTTACACAGTTCAGTCGTCCTGGTCCCTTTGCAGAAAAATAGCCCCAAAGTATGATGTTTCCACCCCCATGCTTCACAGTAGGTATGGTGTTCTTTCTCCTCCAAACACGACAAGTTGAGTTTTTACCAAAAAGTTCTATTTTGGTTTCATCTGACCATATGACATTCTCCCAATCCTCTACTGGATCATCCAAATGCTCTGTAGCAAACTTCAGACGGGCCTGGACATATACTGGCTTAAGCAGGGGGACACGTCTGGCACTGCAGGATTTGAGTCCCTGGCGGGGTAGTGTGTTTCTGATGTAGCCTTTGTTACTTTGGTCCCAGCTCTCTGCAGGTCATTCACTAGGTCCCCCCATGTGGTTCTGGGATTTTTGCTCACTGTTCTCGTGATAATTTTGACCCCACAGGGTGAGATCTTGCATGGAGCCCCAGATCGAGGGAGATTATCAGTGGTCTTGTATGTCTTCCATTTTCTAATAATTGCTCCCACAGTTGATTTCTTCACACCAAGCTGCTTACCCATTGCAGATTCAGTCTTCCCAGCCTGGTGCAGGTCTACAATTTTGTTTCTGGTGTCCTTTGACAGCTCTTTGGTCTTGGCCATAGTGGAGTTTGGAGTCTGACTGTTTGAGGTTGTGGACAGGTGTCTTTTACACTGATAACGAGTTCAAACAGGTGCCAGTAATACAGGTAACGAGTGGAGGACAGAGGAGCCTCTTAAAGAAGAAGTTACAGGTCTGTGAGAGCCAGAAATCTTGCTTGTTTGTAGGTGACCAAATACTTATTTTCAACCATAATTTGCAAATAAATTCTTTAAAAATCAGACAATGTGATTTTCTGGATTTTTTTTTTCTCATTTTGTCTCTTATAGTTGAGGTATACCTATGATGAAAATTGGAGACCTCTCTCGTCTTTTAAGTGGGAGAACTTGCACAATTGGTGGCTGACTAAATACTTTTTTGCCCCACTGTAGACCAACCTTGGCTAGTTTGCCAAAGTGCTAGTAGGATGATGTGCTTGCCTATTGCATCCAAACCGTAACAAAATAAGCTAGAATGACACAAGCTATTTTTTGACTGTATATTAATGAAAATCTGGAAACGGTGATGTCTGGTGAGGTGACTATAATTTACAGAAAATAGCAATGAAAAAATGCGCATTTAGAAAGAGGTACCGAGTCAAAGGCTGACCCTAATAAAGTGACAGTGTTGTGTTTTTTTGTGTTGTTTTTTCAGTATTTTTCCTTTAGTAGCCACTCCAGATATCCCAATAGATGTGCAAAGGCACCAAAAATGGAAATTTTCCTCATATGTACAATTTAGAACCTAAATGAGTGCAATGTAATATTCATTTTATTATCAGCGCACTGGACTGCCAAACAGTTAAGCCAGCCAATACCCCATTGTCAGTTACTGTTGATATTTTATTACAATAAATCCAAAAGGATGCACAATAGCAAGTTGTCAGAATGACTTTGATATCTAAGATGGTTGGTATAGGGTTATTCAGCAATACTCCCCATGGAGACCTGAGGAAACAGACCTTTATTGTTTTTATGTCTTATCGTCCAATTTGGACAAGACAATAAGAATTCACTCAACTCTGTTACACACCAAAAACCATTGTCAGTACCTCTGTTAAAGTGTCAAAAACAGGGCACATTCAGCATTTTTCTGGGACAGCTGCTACTAAAGATACTGCCTTGTTTAAATGCTGCTAAAGTAGTGAAGCTGCTTATACTTTGTGATGGGGGAGAGGGGTTAACAGCTTATGGAACAAAATTGTATATGTGCATTTTACTGCTAATGCTTACCTCTACAAATGTTTAAGATTATTCACTGCATTTATTCTGTTGCTGAGCCAGCTAAAGACTTGGGCAACTTTGGGTTGCTTTTATAAAATAAAGAGTGTAGCAAAACTGGCTGAATGATGGTCGGCTTTACTGATTATTTACAAACATTTATTCATGTGGCTCTTTAAACGCAGTGAACACAATGTAAGAGCCGCAGGAACAGAAAACACAAAGAACACCTTTTAACATACATATATACTTGATTTGCCATTTTCATAATCAGATTATAAAATAACTATTAATGTAACTATTTACTAATAGAACTAGAACAATAATGCAAATTATAATTGAAAAACTGCACAAAATATTAGCAAAACACAAATAAACACCCACAATCATTTCAACAGTTAGCTTTGACAATTACAAACTGGCTATCTAAACAAAGCCCTCTAAATTAAATAAACTCCCTAAATGTATATCAAAAACATAAAATATAATGTAAAATAAACACACCTGGTGCCACTTTTCAGCCAAGTGGCAAATAATTTTTAAGAAGCTTTATTATGAATTGATTCTTTTTTTGACTCATCTTGACAGCTCATTACAGATGGCTACTATGGCCTTCATTTTTTTAACTCTCCACTTTTTGCATACTTATTCACATTCTCTTCTTATTGTACTTTTAGAGATTCTAGGTATAACAAGTAATCATGCTTTTTAGGAGCTCAGTGCTCTGATAGGATGATAAGGTAACGTACGATCCTTCAGTGAACAAGGGGCCTTACCATTTAAAGCTTTGTAAGAGAGGAAAAAGATTGTAAATTTATTTCTATATAGAAAGTAGGTTTGGATTTATTTTTTTTTACCCTTAATAATAAACACCTTCATTTAAAAGCTGCATTTTGTGTTTACTTGTGTTATCTTTGTCTAATATTTAAATTTGTTTGATGATCTGAAACATTTGTGTGCGACAAACATACAAAAAAGTGAGAAATCAGGAAGGGGGCAAACACTTTTTCACACCACTGTACATATTAATTTGGACATGCCTTTGGAATATTTAAAGTCCTTTTTCTTTTATTTTTTTGTGTGGGAATAGGTGGAGGCACTTGGACTAATTACACTCAAGCTGAAATCAATTAAGACATGACACATAGCGACAGGACTTGCCATGCAGAGCTCTGGAGCATGCGCCAAGTAAATCCAGGAAATATTTTTGCAAAGCATGTATCGAGCCGTGTATTGATGATGTATGCAATGACGTCTAAAGCCTCGCCAGCCGGGCATGCCACATGTCTGGGTCAGGAAGCCGTTAATAATTTGGCACGCAACATGAAATAATGTGAACACCGATGGTGAAAATCCCCGTCCCTCACGTTTTGTGTTGTCAGATCTTTAACTGTATGGGATTTGTCACAGCCAATCTTCATTTTTGGAATGAAGAAGTGGAACACACCTGTGTTGCTGACTGTCTGTGGTTTGCTGTCCTCGTTCTCCCAAGGATTTTGCCTTTAAATGTATTTTAATCACTTTTTTCCATCTACCATTAGCTCTCACTTCTGTTTATCAAGCCTCTTGCACCTGTGTGCGCACTCAGTGTCATCTAATCACCCTCTTTAGCCTTCTGTTCACCTTTCATCTGTGTTTTTGTTAGCTTCAGGTTAGCCACTAGCTATGGCTATTAGCTCTCCTTCCCCTTCTCCTCTGGTGTGCTCTCTGTGTCAGATGTTTAGCTACACCTCTGCCTCTTTTAGTGATAACGGTAAATGTAATAAATGTTGTGGTTTTGAGGCGCTCGAGGCGAGGTTGTCTGATTTGGAATCCTGGCTCCGCTGCATTGAAACACCGTCTGCGCCAGTTAATCTTCACAGATATCCCCTAGCTGCAGCGGAGCTCCCTAGCATAGGGCGGCCTGTTAGCGGTCCTCCTCAGCAGCGAGGAGACTGGGTGGGTGACGGTGAGAAGGAAGCCTAGTCGCAAGGCCCCAGTTCACCACCAACCCGTTCATGTTTCTAATCGTTTTTCCCCGCTCAGCAACACACCCGCTGAGGAAAAAACTCTGATCATTGGCGACTCTGTAGTCAGAAACGTGAACCTAGAGACTCCAGCGGCCATAGTCAAATGCATTCCTGGGGCCAGAGCAGCCGACATGGAGTCAAATTTGAAAATGCTGGCTAAAAGTAACTGTAAATACTCCACAGTTGTTATCCACGCTGGCATTAATGATGTCCGACTCTGGCAGTGGTAAGTCACAAAACTTAACGTGGAATCGGTGTGTGACTTTGCCAAAACAATGTCTGCCTCTGTAGTATTCTCTGGACCCCTCCCCAATCTGACCAGTGATGACATGTTTAGCCACTTGTCACCCTTCAACCACTGGCTGTCTGTGTGGTGTCCTGCAAACAACGTGGGCTACATAGACAATTGGAGCTCATTTTGGGGAAAACCAGGTCTTATTAGACAAGACAGCATCCATCCCACTTTGGATGGTGCGTCTCATTTATCTAACAATCTGGCATCATTTTTATCCAAATTTCCAAAACCTTGACAACTCAGAGTTGGGACCAAGAAGCAGAGTCACAGTCTTACATGCCTCTCTGCAGCTCCTGTTCATCCGCCACCCCTCAACTTAGCCCCTGTCTTCCCCATCAGAGAATCATTATCTGCTCCCTCCAAAGCAAATAAAAATATAATGTATAAGCATCCCAAAGTGATTAAACAAAAAGTTGGTAAAACTCAAATTAAACATGGAGCCTCTAAATTGAATGATTTGGCCTCTGTTCCTCCTCATAATTTAAAAATTAAATGTGGTTTGTTAAATATTAGGTCTCTTAACTCCCAAGTCTCTGCTACTTCATGATCTGTTAATTGATCATCAGATTGATTTAATATCCCTTACAGAGACTTGGTTAGGGCAAGCGGATTATGTTGGTTTAAATGAATCAACTCCCTCTAGTTATTTAAACTGTCAAAATCCCAGAAGTTCTGGTCGTGGAGGAGGAGTAGCAACGATTTACCATTCCAAATTACTAGTTAATGTAAAGCAAAAAACACGTTATAATTCCTTTGAGGATCTGGTCCTCAGTATTGGCCATTTTAGCAATTTTAGGCTAAACCCAATTTTATTTGCCATAGTTTATTGTCCCCCATCAATCTACTCAGAGTTTTCATCCAAATTTGCCGAATTCTTAGCTGATTTAGTGCTGAAATCTGATAGAATAATTATAGTAGGGGACTTTAATATACATGTAGATGTAGATAGTGATTGCCTTAATATGGCATTTAATTCAATATTAGACTCGATGGGGTTTTCTCAGAAAGTAAGAAATTCTACCCGTTATCTTCACCATACGTTGGACCTTGTTCTGACATATGGCATAGAAATAGAAAATCTGGTAGTGTCTCCTCATAACCCTGTACTGTCAGACCATTGTCTCTTAACCTTTGATTTTACTATTTCTGACTATTTGGCTCCTAAGGAAAAATATTACTACAGTAGATGCCTCTCAGATGATGTTGTTACCAAATTTATGCAGATTGTTTCCTCTATGCCATGTGTCAACACAACGGAAATAAGCTACAGACAGCTTGCTCCTTCTGTAATTGATAGCATGGTAGATAGTGTTACAGCTTCTCTGCATCAGACTGTAGACATGGTGGCCCCTTTAAAAAAGAAAACGTCTAATCAGAGATTTCTAACTCCTTGGTTCAACACAGAAACTCGTAGCTTAAAACAGAAGACTCGTCAATTAGAAAGAAAATGGTGCTCCACTAATTTAGATGAAATCTATTTAGCTTGGAGAAATCATCTTTTAATTTATAAAAAATCTCTGAGAAAAGCTAGAACAAGTTATTACTCTGCATTAATAGAAGAGAACAAGAATAATCTCAGGTTTCTTTTCAGCACTGTAGCCAGGCTGACAAAGAGTCAGGACTCTGTCAATCCTAACATTCCCTTAGAGCTTACTAGTCAGGACTTTGTGAACTTTTTCAATAATAAAATTTCATCTATCAGAGATAAAATCAGTCAGATTCTTCCCACCATTAACTTAAATACAGTAACTACTACAACTCCTTCAATTGACATCTGTTTGGATCAGTTTACTCCAATTGACCTTTTAGAGTGAGACAAAATAGTTTCCTCATCCAAGCCTTCAACTTGTCTTTTAGACCCTATTCCTACCAGGTTATTTAAAGAAGTCTTCCCATTTATTGGTAGCTTTATTCTTCAAATAATCAATTCTTCATTAACTTTAGGCCATGTACCGCAGGCTTTTAAAACTGCTGTAATTAAACCCTTACTCAAAAAGCCAACGCTGGATCCAGGAGTTTTAGCTAACTATAGACCAATCTCTAATCTCCCTTTCATACCTCACTAACCGGCCACAGTTTGTGAGAACCCGGGACTGTGTCCCCGACACGATCATCGGTAGCACAGGGGCCCCCCAGGGAACGGTTTTGGCTCCCTTCCTGTTCACCCTTTATACTGCGGACTTCTCACACAACACAACACACTGCCATCTACAGAAGTTCTCTGACGACTCTGCGATCGTTGGCCTCATCTCCAACAGAGATGAAGCTGAGTACAGAGGACTTATCCAGGACTTCGTGGACTGGTGCCATCGGAACTGCCTCCAGATCAACGCGAGGAAAACTAAGGAGCTGGTGGTGGACTGCCGCAGGCAAGGACAACCCCTCACAGCTCCAGTAAATATACAGGGAACTGACATCGAGATGGTGACATCCTACAAGTACCTGGGTGTTCATCTGAACAATAAACTAGACTGGTCACACAATACTGACACACTCTACAAGAAGGGACAGTGCAGGCTGTTCCTACTGAGGAGACTCAGGTCTTTTGGTGTACAAGGGGCGCTGCTGAAGGCATTCTACGACACGGTGGTGGCATCAGCCATCACTTTTGGAGTGGTCTGCTGGGGCAGTGGTGTTACAGCAGCCGATAGGAAGAGACTGAACAAACTGATCAAGAAAGCTAGCTCTGTCCTGGGGCAGCGCCTTGACCCAGTGGAGGAGACGGGAGAGAGAAGGATGGTGGCTAAACTGTCATCTCTGTTGGAGTCCAAGTTCCACCCTATGCAGGACATACTGAATGCACTGAGGAGCTCATTTAGCAGCAGACTACATCATCCTAGGTGCACAACCAAGAGGTTTCGCAGGTCCTTGCTACCTATGGCTGTCAGACTGTACAACCTAAGCAGGGCTGCTTGCAGAGATAGCAAAAAGACGTGACAACCTAATAGTATTGAATGCAAAAGATGCAATAGACTTACACAATGGTCCCCTCCGGTATACAACTGGGAAAATACCGGTCGTTACGGAGGGTGACAATATGTATGGGTACATAATCATACCATGTAGGATAACTAAGTAGACGGTTATGCTGTTTCATTTCATCTAGCTACAATGCTCCGCACTGTGTGTGTTTATATATTCCATCTAGCGACTATGCTCCGCACTGTGTGTTTATATATTTATATATTTATTCCATCTAGCTACAATGCTCCGCACTGTGTGTTTATATATTTATATGTACATATGTATACTCGCTGCTCTTGTTTTTTTCTTGTCTTCTGATTGTTGCTCTGAGTGTTGCTATCCCTGTGCTGTTGCAATCCTGGAATTTCCCCATTGTGGGACTAATAAAGGCTTATCTTATCTTATCTTTTCATTTCAAAAATCTTAGAGTTGTTGCTACGCAATTATTTGACTGCTTGCAGGGAAATGGTTTATGTGAAGAGTTTCAGTCTGGGTTTAGAATCCATTATAGTACTGAAACAGCCTTAGTGAAGGTCACTAATTACCTCCTGACCGCATCTGATAATGGACTTGTTTCTGTTCTTGTTCTTTTAGACCTTAGTGCAGCTTTTGTTACTATTAATCATAATATTGTATTTGATAGATTAGAACACTATGTTGGTCTTAATGGAACTTCATTGCAGTGATTTAGATCTTATTTATCTGATAGGTTCCAGTTTGTTCATGTCAATAATGAATGTTCTTTCAACTCAAAGCTCAGTCATGGAGTTCCACAGGGATCTGTGCTAGGCCCTACTCTTTTTAGTTTATATATGCTTCTGTTAGGCAACATTATTAGGAAGCACTGTATACATTTTCATTGTTTTGCAAATGACATGCAATTATACCTGTCAATGAAGCCAGATGATAGTAATCAATTAGCCAAGTTAGAAGCCTGTCTTAAGGAAATCAAAGCTTGGATGACTTGTAATTTCCTGCTATTAAATTCAGATAAGACTGAAGTCATTCTTGTTGGTCCAAAAAACCTTAGAAATACCTTTCCAAATCAAACTTTTAGTTTAGATGCAGTTACTCTTTCTCTTAATCGCTCTGTGAGGAACCTTGGAGTTATTTGTGATCAAGATCTGTTTTTCAATTCACATATTAAATTTGTTTCTAAGACTGCCTTCTGTCATTTGCGTAATATTGCCAAGATTAGGAGCATCTTCTCTCAGAGTGATGCTGAGAAACTGATCCACGCTTTTGTTAGCTCGAGATTAGATTATTGTAACTCTTTATTATCAGGTTGTCCTAAAATATCCTTAAAAAGTCTTCAGTTGATCTAAAATGCTGCTGCAAGAGTTTTAACAGGTACTAGAAAGAGAGATCATATCTCTCCAGTTCTGGCCTTCCTTCATTGGCTTCCCATAGAGTTTAGAATTAAGTTTAAATCCTTCTTCTCACTTTTAAAGCTCTAAACAATCAGACCCCTTTTTATTTAAAAGAACTGATATTACCCTATTATCCTAACAGAGCACTGCGCTTCCAAAATGCTGGATTAATTATAATACTTAGAATCTCCAAAAGTACAATGGGGGGCAGAGCCTTCAGTTATCAAGCTTCTCTCTTGTAGAACCAGCTGCCAATCCCGATTCGGGAGTCAGACTCAATCTCTGTTTTTAAGAATAGGGTTAAAACCTTCTTTTTTGATATAGCCTACAATTAGGGAGGGATCATGTGTTTCTGAACCCTCCCTTAGTTATGCTGCTACTAGGTTTAGACAGCCGGGGGACCTCCATTAATTGCACTGGGCTTCACTCCTTTCTTCACTCTCAATGAAATATTTTTTTTTGCTGGTCATTAACATCTGTTTGTTCTCTCCCATAGATTGAGTCCCCATCGTGCCGTTTGCTTTCTACATGTCTATTCTTTTCTTCTTCTCTATCCCCTCACCCCCCAGCCAGTCGCAGCAGATGACTGCCCCTCCCTGAGCCTGGTTCTGCTGGAGGTTTCTTCTTGTTAAAAGGGAGTTTTTCCTCTCCACCGTCGCCAAGCGCTTGCTCATAGGGGATTGCCTGATTGCTGGGGTCTTTCTGCAATTGTGGGGGTTTCCCCTCCAGTTGAAAGTGCTATGAGATGACTGTTGTTGTGAAATGGCGCTATATAAATAAAGTTAAATTAAATTTTCAAATGAAGTCAGTATTAAAAAGACGGGCTTCTCCCGTTTGGGAACATATTGTTCTTATTTCTCCCAATAAGGTGTTTACATTTATTAAGTTGGTGCATTTTTCCACAAATAGTGGTTGTTTCTTGTAACTGGAGGCCTAGAGGTAGAGCATCTGCCCCACAACCAGAAGGCTGGGGTTCAAATCCCAGTTGGGTCATGTCATTCTTGTAATTTATTTTAGATTTGTTTTTATTTGCAAGGTGAAGTGTCTGTTGTGTTTCAAAAAGCTTGGATACAACAATAACACATCATCTATGCTGAGGCACTATTGTGCCCTGCATGAGAATGAAAGGACAACAGCGGTGAATGTACTGGGAAAGACAGAAATGTGTCTACCCTACACTGTACAAACTTACAGTAGTCTTCCTGTGCACACCTGCATCCTCTGTGCCCCGTGAGAGAGTATTCTCCAAAGCTGGTGAAATAATCTTAAAAAAAAAAAAAATGAAATCACCTTAGTTCAAAGACTTTTGAAAAGTTATTTCTTAATAAAAATGGATAAGTAGCACAAGCACATTCACTGTAGTCACTCATTCATTTATTCATTCATTCATCTTCTTCCGCTTAATCCTTTTCGGGTTGCGGGGGGGCTGGAGCCTATCCCAGCATCTTTGGGCGAGAGGCGGGGTACACCCTGGACAGATCGCCAGTCCATCACAGGGCCAACACAGAGAGACAGACAACCATTCACTCTCACAGTCATACCTAAGGACAATTTAGAATCCCCAGTTTTGATGCCAATTAACCTAACTTGCATGTTTTTGGCATGTCCAATTTTAATTCTTTTTTCCACTTATGAGCATTGATATTTCTTAAAGGACAGTACATTACTGAAATGGAAAAAATACACAAAACAATAATGCCCTTGTAAAAATCTACATGTTGTATGCTTTTTGTCCAGTAGATGGCTTAGTAGAGCAAATGAAGTTTCACATGAGGCTTCGTCCATATGAACCAAATTGATGAAAAACTTCACCGCTTCAAGAAAGCCTCATCTGGCCATCGCTAATGACACAGGCATGATTGCATATATTCTCCTTTGCAAGCTTACATTGGCAATGTGAACGTTCTGAAGTTCACATATTAACATCTGAACATGCACAAGCCTTTGGTTTAGTTTAGTTTAATTTAGTTTAGTTTATTTGAAAAGGGACAATTCAATTTCATAAAACACATGATTACACATGGTTAAAAAAGCCAGAATTAGCCAAAAGGCTAGTTTTCATCTGTAGTCCCCTGGCCAAGATATAAAAAAGCAGTAAAATGCATCTACAAGAAAAAAACATGGTTAGACATTTAAGAGGGCACTAATATAACAAATAACATATACATAACAAACCGTACATTTAATCACAACATCAAACATCACAACAGGCTTATCTTTTAGAGTTGGCAGCTGTAGGTGTTTATAAGCCACATTTTCAATTTTTTTGTGAAGTTCTTGTATGTTGTAAGCAGTTTAACCTCCTCAGGTACTGAGTTCCACTCACTAACGCTCCTCAATGAACAGGCCGACTTACTGAAAGTGCTCCTGCGCAGAGGAATGAAACAGTCACCTCTGACAGAGCCTTGAGTGACACACTCAGAGCTGTTTCTCTGGCTGATGAACTCTGCCAAAGGATCTGGAGCCAAATCATGCAGTACTTTATAAATCAAATTTAAATCTGCAAATGTATGAAGGCTATCCCAGTTTAAAAGACTGTATTTTTTAAAAATTGCACAATGATGATAATGCCTAGGTTTTTTATCTGTAACTTTGACTGCTTGTTTGTACAAAACTTCCAATGGTTTTTTTGCACTCAAACCCGCCTGGGACCAACTAGTTAAGCAATAGTTGAAGTGACTAAGAATCATTGAATGCAAGTATATTTAATGCAAGTATATTTATTCTGTTACCAAGTATATTTGGTAACAGAATATGCTGTAAAAAAGGTTGAAGTAATACTTTTAAAAATGAAGGGAAAAACATGCATTGTGTTACCTGTCAGTCTTCTGAGTGTCCATGGCCAAACCAGAGTGTAGGAGAGAGAGAACTTTTTCTGTGCTCCCTGTTCGGATGTTTTTAACTTCTGCCGGTAGTCTATTTAAATAAAGAAGAAAAAGTAAGCACTTTTCTGCTGTTCCAACTATTCATCTTTTTTCCTCTGACCAACTACAACGCTTGGAGCACACTCTGTTACACTGTACCACAACATGTTGACAGGTCTCATAACAATGGCAAAACACATTTTATTGTAGGTCTGCCATTATTTGTCATTAATAAGAACACTGCTGGAATAATTCTTGGTTGAGTGATAATGATCTATTATCTATTACAAGTTAAACTATTATTTTTTTTTCAGCTTGATTATAAATTTCATTTTTAATAACTGAGATGCCATTCCCCTTCTTGTTTTTCAGCTCCATGCTGTCCCCACTTTATCAGGACCATGGTGGTTCGGTGGTGTCTTTGTCGTGCTCCTCTTCCTGTCAGGGCCTCCACCGACCGCTGGGCTGCCACCCTCCGCCAGTCAGCGGTAGCAGTGTGGGTCCCAACCCCACATACTACCACACGGTATATGATGTCTGTGTGGAGCATTACAGTGAAGTGCCCTTTAGTGGTTCAGGTGACGACTTTGGGGTTTGCTCCAGCCAGGGCTCCATGTCCTTCGTTATGAGCAACAACGACCCCACACTCCCACTGATCCGTCGGAGGGGAGGACTGGTGGATCATCGGGATATCATCCTGGCCCACCAGGCACACAAGCTACACAACACACCGCAAGCCAGGAGGAAACAGTGGGAGTAAGTACAGCCATCTTTTTTTAAATGAGTCAGTATAGTATTTTCAATGCTTCATGTTGTAAGGTGGCTGTAGTTACATAACAGTGGTCTTTGTTGTTGTAACTGCCACCAAAACAATCCAGCAGCCTTCTTGAATATAGATCAGCTGGTGGCTGTTAAAGTCACTGATTACTTCAGTGACGCTGATAAATTCATTAGGTCTGTTAATGTGCTAAAAAGGCAGGTTGGTCTTGACCTCCTGGATGAAAGAAAACGTTTTTGCCTTAAAAAGCACCTAACAGCCCTGCGTAAATCAGCAGGACGACAAAAGGTCAAGCGCACCCGACAGATGAAATAACTTACATAGGCACAGCACGGTGTTCCAAATATCTATCTCTCTATGCAAAACATAGAATTAGGATCCTTAAACAGCAATGGTGGGAGGGGCAATCATAAGAGGGGATTAATTAGTGACCTGTTTAGACAAAAAAATCTTAACATTTTGTTTTTGCAAGAAACTCATACCACTTCAGCAGATGAAGTGGACTGGGGCTTGTGGTGGAAGGGTCCTTTTTCACTCAGTCATGGTACAGATTTTAGTGCAGGAGTAGCCATTTTGTTTGGGGAATCTGCAAATGCAACAGTTTTATCTGTGGTGGAGGTAGTGAAGGGCAGGCTGCTCTTTGTTAGGTCCGAAATAGGGAATTCCGTGTTTTGTTTGCTCAACGTTTATGCTCCAAATCAGAGTTCTGAAAGAGTCGCCTTTTTCAATACACTGAAAAATGAATTACAGAGCTATCACCAAGACCAGCTTACTGTTGCTGGTGATTTCAACTGTACCTTGGATTTCAATCTGGATCGCACTAATGCAGAACCTCATCTTCAGTCTTCTCAAGTTCTAAAAAATATCACTGTACAGTTCGACCTCTTGGATACGTGGAGAGTTAAACATGCAGACACTAGACAGTATACCTGGGTCAGAGTCACAGATGCTATGGTCAGTGCTGCTAGATTAGACAGAATATATGTTTCTCAAACTTTTGGCCCGGGAATCCTCCACAGTAACATAAGTCCCGTTGGTTTTACAGATCATCATCTAGCCTCTGTGGTGTTAATTAGCTCACCAGGGGAAAGAACTACATCTTATTGGCATTTCAATAATAAGCTCCTTCAAGACACCACTTTTTGTCAATATTTTGTGTCTTTCTGGGAACACTGGAGGACTACAAAGCCTCGTTTTAGTTCCCTGGAACAGTGGTGGGAGGTTGTCAAGGTGCAAATTCGCATTTTTTGTCAACAGTATACTGCGAACTCGACTGCTATCATCAAGACCAAAGTTTGTGAACTTGAGGACACTGTCAAGAGGCTGGAGGAGAGTTTGGTTAGGGATCAGGATTCTACCTCAGGTCCTTTGTTGCAGGAGATCAGCCCTGAGCTCTTTCCTTGCAGGAAAGAGTGAAGGGGGCACTTGTTAGGTCCCGGTTTACTCAGCTGCAGGACATGGATGCCCCAACATCTTTTTTTTTTTTTCAATCTGGAGAAGTCTGCTGCAAAAAAGAAGTTGATGACTTGCTTAAAACTCCCACATGGTCAAATGACCACAAATCCATCTGAGATGAGGAGCCATGCGGTGGATTTTTACGGGGCCCTGTTTGGTGCAGAACCATGTTGCATAGAATCTCAAAATCAACTCTTTGAAGGTCTTCCCAAGCTCAGCCCAGAGGACGGGGCTGCTCTGGACTGTGAACTGACTTTGCATGAGTTAACTGCAGCAGTTAATCAAATGGCCCTGGGACGTGCACTTGGACTTGACGGTTTTTCTTCTGACTTCTTTAAGCATCCATCCATCCATCCATCTTCTACCGCTTTTCCGGAGGTCCGGGTCGCGGAGGCAGCAGTTCAAGCAGAGAAGCCCAGACTTCCCTCTCCCCAGCCACCTGCTCCAGCTCTTCAGAGGGGATACCAAGGCGTTCCCAGACCAGCTGGGAGACATAGTCTCTCCACCGAGTCCTGGGTCTGCCCCGGGGTCTCCTCCCAGTGGGACGTGCCTGAAACACCTCAAGTGGGAGGCGTCCAGGAGGCATCCTAATCAGATGCCCATACCACCTCAACTGACTCCTTTCAATGTGGAGGAGCAGCGGTTCTACTCTGAGCCTCTCCCGGATGACTGAGCTCCTCACCCTATCTCTGAGGGTGAGTCCAGCAATCCTACGGAGAAAGCTCATTTCAGCTGCTTGTATCCGCGATCTCGTTCTTTCGGTCATTACCCAAAGCTCGTGACCATAGGTGAGAGTAGGAACGTAGATTGACTGGTAAATCGACAGCTTTGCCTTAGAACTAAGCTCCCTCTTCACCACAACAGACCGGTACAACGTCCGCATCACTGCAGATGCTGCTCCAATCCGTCTGTCGATCTCTCGCTCCATTTTCCCCTCACTCGTGAACAAGACCCCAAGATACTTAAACTCCTCCACTTGGGGCAGGAGCCTGTCCCCAACCCGGAGAGGACAATCCACCTTTTTCCGGCTGAGGACCATGGACTCGGACTTGGAGGTGCTGATTCTCATCCCAGCCGCTTCACACTCAGCGGCAAACCGTCCCATCAAGAGCTGTAGGTCATTGCTGGATGAAGCCAACAGGACAACATCATCTGCAAACAACAGAGATGAGATCCTGTGGTCACCAAGCATGACACCCTCCATTCCCTGGCTGCGCCTAGAAATCCTGTCCATAAAAATTATGAACAGGATCGGTGACAAAGGGCAGCCTTAAAGAAATGCTTCTTTAAGCATTTTTGGGATATTATTGGATCAGACTTTTATGATGTTCTAATTGACTGTTACAGAACTGGATCTTTACCTGTCTCCTGCCGGCGTGCAGTACTATCTCTGCTGCTTCAGGAAGGGGACTTGGCCTTGCTTAAAAACTGGAGGCCTGTTGCTCTTCTTTGCACAGACTACAAGGTGCTTTCTAAAGCCCTGTCAAATAGACTGAAAAATGTCTTGGATTTAATCATAGATGGAGATCAAACATATTGTATTCCTGACCGAACCATTATGAACAATATTTTTTTTTTATTTGTTTATTTGTCAGGGACAGTGCAATAAACATAGACAAAAAAGAAAATCTGATGTGTTGCACAGAGAGTGTATAGCATTAAGCTAGTTTGCAACTCTTGTCCCTGGATGGGCTTTAGAGAAAAGAAACAGATAAAAAGAGAAAAAGATGAAGAAAAAACAAAATGAAAACAGTATAAACATTATCCACATACATCAATGCAAACAAAATTATAAATACACAATATAAAAACCTGATTCACATATTTTTCTCGTACGTGACGTTCTTCATCTTAGTAAATATTATGATTTAGAGTTCGGTATTATGTCTTTGGACCAAGAAAAAGCTTTTGATAGGGTTGACCATTCTTATTTGTTTTCCACACTGAAGGGGTTTGGTTTTGGCAATATGTTTTTTTTTTTTCCACAATATCTTTATTGAACCTTTTTTTTTTTTTTAACAAACATGATACAAACAATCAAACACTAACGCTAAAGTACTACAAAAAAAAAAATGCACTAAAAACACCAACAACCACCAACAAAATCAAGTCTTCAACAATGCTCCTCTGTTTAGTCTAGACAATCCAATACATAAGTATACATATTATGTTCACCAGTTTGGAATTTACAAGGTCCACACACATCATTCACCTTCTTCTTCAAGAGTTATGTTTAAATTTTTTACATAATCAATGAAAGGTCTCCATATATTCTCAAACACAATTTCCTTTGATTTCAGTATATATGTTATTCTTTCTAATGGAAGGTTTGTTAACATCTGTCTTAACCACTGAGTCACATCTGGTCTATGAGTCTTTTTCCATAATAGTGCAATACATTTTTTGGCATTAAGCAAACTGAGGTCTATGAATGTTCTTTCACTTTTATTAAAATTATGCTTTTCTGGGTACAGACCCAACAAAAACAGTTTAGGATTCAGTATGATTTGTTTTGAGATTATTTTTTCAATTGTTACCCTCACCTCTTCCCAAAACATTCTTATTAATCTACATTCCCATAAACAATGAAATAGGGTTCCTTTACTTTCCATGCATTTTGTGCATGTATCTGGTATATTTTTGTTATATCTATTTAACTCCTCCGGTGTAACATACATCCGCATTAACCATTTGAAATGTATCAATTTAAGGCGTGCATTTATTGATTTGGTTTGAGCTTCTGTACAAGCCAATTCCCATTGTTCCTCCGAAATTTCAATTTGCAGATCTTCTTTCCAGTAGTTTAATCTTTTCAGTGAATTTTCACTTGAAGATAGTGTCAATGAGTTATAAAACTCTGAAATAATACCCTTTCTTTTACTATCTTTCATCATCATTTTTTCCAAGGATGAATAAATAGGTCGAGTGAGAGCTTTATTTTGATTTGATCGAATAAAGTTTCTAAGTTGAAGATATTTAAAAAAATGTGTTCTATTGAGATTAAATTTGATCCTCAGCTCTTCAAAAGACATTATGTTGTCTGCACATGGCAAATATAAATCCTGAATCTTTTGTATCCCTTTTAAATTCCATACTTTAAATACAGCGTCCGCTCTCCCTGGTTTAAAATATTGATTACCCCATATTGGACTAAATTGTGACAATAACTGTTGTTCTTTTAAATAGTTTTTAGCTTCACACCATATTTTGATCATATGCTTTACAAATGGATTTTTAACTTGTTTTTGTAATTTTTTTGCCGAATCTGAGTATATGAATATGGGAAGAGGTAAAGGTAAATTGTATGATTCCATTTCAGTCCAGTGAGGGAGATCATTTGATGAAAAATAATATGTCATACACCTCAGTTGTGCCGACCAATAATACAACATAAAATTTGGACATTTCAGACCTCCACGATCAAATGGTAAATATAATAAAGACAGACGTAATCTAGCCCTCCTGTTGTTCCATATAAATTCCACTAACTTTTTTTTTATTCTTGAGAATAGATCTAAAGGTGGTGATAAGGGAATGTATTGAAATAAATAAAGTATTTTAGGTAAAATATTACTTTTAAGTATATTGATTCTCCCGATCATCGACATTGGTAGTGACATCCATCTCTGAGTTAACTCATTGATATCTGACATTAAGGCTTCATAGTTGACGCTGGCGACTGATTCTAGCTTAGGCATAATTTGGATTCCTAAATATTTAAACTGATTTACAACATTGAATTGATTTGCCTCAGGGGCTGGGTAATTTCTCTGGGTCTCATTTAGCATTAATATTGAAGATTTAGTTTTATTTATTTTATATCCTGATATTTCCCCAAAATTCTTTATTAAATTCAACAAGGTTGGAATTGATTTTTTTAGATTCGACATAAACAAAATTATATCATCGGCGTACAGGGAGATTTTATGTTCTGTTGGTCCAACTTTAATTCCATATATTTGTGAATGTAAACGTATCGCTATCGCTAAAGGTTCAATTGCCATAGTAAACAGTAAAGGTGAAAGTGGACAGCCTTGTCGACATCCTCTATTGATTTTTATTGGTTTTGAAATATTGTTATTTGTTAGGATTTCTGCTGTAGCATTATTGTATATTATTTGAACCCATTTTATGAAATTATTTCCAAGTCCAAACCTTTGTAGGACTTCAAAAAGAAAGGGCCATTCAACTCTATCAAAGGCCTTTTCGGCGTCCAATGATAGGAGAGCTGTATCCGGTGCTTCTTTATTAAAATAAATAATATTAAATAGTCTTCTTACATTATGGAAGCCTTGTCTACCCTTTATAAAGCCATTCTGATCTCGATTAATAATATTTGGTAAAATTTCTTGTATTCGTCTTGCTAAAATTTTACAGATTATCTTAAGGTCGGCGTTTAATAGGCTTATTGGTCTCATATTTTCACATTTATTAGAGGGCTTACCTGGTTTTGGCAGCAGTATAATTAAGGCATTATTTATGTATGATGGTAAATTATTATTTTGAAATGCTTCTAAAACCATTTCCAAAAAAGGTTTTATTAATTTATTCTTAAATTTTTTATAAAGGTCAACTGGAAGACCATCTGGTCCTGCACTTTTTCCTGATTTCATATTATCAATGGCTAGCCCAACTTCTTCTTGACTAATTTTAGACTCCAATATCTCCCTGTTTTCATTTGGAATACACGGTATAGATAGTTCGTTCAAAAACCCATTTAGTTTTGTTAAATCAGGTTCATTTTTGGTATCATATAATTTTTCATAGTAATCTCTAAAGGCTCTATTAATTTCTAAAGGATCTATAACTACCTGTCCGTTACTTATAATACTGGTAATTGGTGTTTTAATTTCCAATTGTTTAATCTGCCATGCTAATAATTTTCCTGATTTTTCACCTTGTTCATAAAAAGATTGTTTCAATCTTAGAAGACTCGAGGCAGCTCTATTCGCTGATTTTTTGTCGTATTCAGCTCTCAAAATCAGTAATTCATTCTCCAACCTTGGGTCACTTCCTGCATACACTTTTTCCTGAAGACTTTTTATTTTATGTTCCAATTTAGCTCTCTCCTCTCGAGTCTTCTTAGATTTTGATCCTGTATAACTAATAATATGTCCCCTAATAAAAGCTTTGAAAGCCTCCCACTTTACACATGCTGATGTTTGTGTAGTATTGATGTCAAAGAACTCGTCTATCTGTTTTTCTATATACTTGACAAATTCCTCATCCTGAAGCCATTTATGCTGAAATTGCCATCTACCTGATTCCTTTGTCAATTTTTTATCTACATATATTAGACAACAGGGTGCATGATCAGAGATCACAATGTTATCATAAAAGCAGTTTTGAATCTTGGACCTTAATTCTGTGGAAATCAAAAAATAATCAATACGTGAGAATGTCTTGTAGGTACTGGAATAACAAGAATAGGCTTTAACTTGTGGTTTCATTTCTCTCCATATATCTAACAATCTCAATTCTTTCATAAAATGATTAATAGTCATCCTACATCCAATGTGCGTACAATCCAGTCCTGTTGATCTATCCACACCTGGATTCAATGTACAATTAAAATCCCCTGCTATTATATGTTGCCCTGTAAGTGATGATAAGATGAGAAATAAATTAGCAAAGAACTTCTGATCATCTATATTGGGACCATATAAGTTCACAAGATTTATATTTTCTAATAGCAAAGAACCTTGAATGATTACATATCTTCCAAATTTGTCTCCAATTACATTTTTCACTTGAAAAGGAACTGATTTATGTATGAGAGTCATAACTCCCCTGGCTCGGGATGAAAATGAAGAGGTGAATACACTTCCCTGCCATCTACTCCTAATTCTTTTAACATCCTCCTCTATCAGATGAGTTTCTTGTAAAAACACAATTCTTGAACCCATGTCCTTTATTTTATTCATAACTTGTTTAAGTTTTTTTAAATTTTGTAGACCTCTGCAATTCCATGAAGTTAAATTAAGATTAACACTTTGGTCCATGATCAATAGAGAGTTTGGGATTACCTTGCAGTGTAAACATGCTCATACAGAGAAGCAAAAACATGAGTGGTTGAACATTCATCCTACAAACTACACACAAACAAATTTCCCCTTCCCACACTTGTGGCAAACCCCCCAAAATCAAAAGAAAAATTCTGTCTCCCGATATAGCCATCGACCGTTCCACACCCACGGGGAACAGCCTAAGCCACTCCTTCTTCATCCTCCCAATCACCCTAACTCTACTGCTTTTAATGACGTAACATTAACTCTCCTCTGTAGTTTTCCAACTTAACTCCAAAATTTTTAACAACTTTGTACATCATAGTTTTTTTTTTTTTGTTTTGTTTTGTTTTTGTTTTGTTTTTTTAATATATAATACAATCTATATTTTGTAAACTTACTATTTACTTCAAGTCAGTCAGATGCCTGTGCAAATGCTTAATTATTCTACCTTATATTTTGTTCATGCTTAGCTCCCACCAGTCTCTTCTTCTTCTTTGATCTTCTTGATGAACTCCTGCGCCTCCTCTGGGGTCTTGAAGATGTGGGTTCTGCCCTCATACGTGGTCAGCAGTCTCGCAGGATAGATTACACCATGACGAATCCCAAGGTTGCGCAGCTCCTTACGTACGGGATCAAACTGCTTCCTCAATTGCTGGATTCCTGTGGCCAAATCTGGGTAGAACCGCACCTGCTGGTCCTGGTGTTTAATCTCTCCTTTTTTAGCTCGTGCAGCGTTGAAGATCTTCATCCTGTCTCTGTTGCTAAGAAACTTCATAATTAAGGTCCTCGGCGGTCCCTTATCTCTCCGTGGGCCAATACGATGTGCTTTTTCCAGAACCACTGCTGATTGCAACTCCTCGCTGCCCAGCACCTCCGGAATCCACTTTTCCAGAAAGGAACATACGTCCCGACCTTCTGATTCCTCTGGAAGACCCACCAGCCTCAAATTATTCTGTCTCGACCGAGATTCCAAATCCAAAATATTATCTTCCAGAGATTTATTTTTTTTTTCCAAAGTGCGCACCTTTAATTGAAGACGGGTGACGTCATCTTCAGCACTAGCGAGACGGAGCTCCATCTGCGCCGTTCGTTCTACACAGTCACCCAATTCCTTTCTTATTCCTTCCAACGCTGTCATAATCCCATCAAATCTAGAGGAAAAGTCCGCTCTCATTGAACTCATGGCAGCCATCAGCGCCATTCCCCGCAGATATCGCAGCGTTGCCAGCCTCCTCCGCCATATATGGAGTTTTGTTTACTGCGTCACAGACCTGAAAGTCCGTTAATTTGGACTGTTTCGGCGGCTCGCTTTTTCCTTTTCCTGGTTTTCCAGCCTTAGGCTTCGCCGACATATCTTCGCCCAAATGCTGGGATACGTTCTGTCCCAAATGAGAGAGTTATTTGCCGATTTTTTTTTTTCCAGGAGCAGAGCAGAGCGAGACACGTCCGTCCTACGTGGCAGCCATAACCGGAAGTCGGCAATATGTTTTTGACATGGGTCAATCTGTTATATACTGGAGCTGAGTGTTTGGTAAAGATGGGGGCAGGGCTGAGTCGGCCAATCCCTGTACGTTGGGGAATAAGGCAGGGTTGTCCAATCTCAGGTCAACTGTACAGCTTGGCTATTGAGCCTTTGCTGTGCAGGTTGCGCACTCAGCTGGGTGGTTTGATTCTGCCGGGACCCTCCAGTAGTTGTCGTCCACTCGTCTTATCTGTTTATGCAGATGACGTCAACATTTTCATCACATCCCACAGGAATGTACAGCGCTTGGTGGATGCTTTATCTATTTATGAAAAAGCATCTTCTGCCCGGGTAAACTGGGGCAAGAGTGAGGGTTTATTGGTGGGGCAGTGGTCACATCAGGACATTCCTCATCTACCTGGAGGTCTTCTGTGGGGGAAAGCCGGTCTTAAAGTTTTGGGTATTTTTGGGTTCTGACGACTTTGAACGCAAGAACTGGGAGGGAATTAAGGAGAAGGTGTGTGCCCGCTTTTCTAAATGGAAATGGTTGCTACCACAGCTGTCATATAGGGGAAGAGTTCTGGTCACCAATAATCTGGTCGCTTCGGCTCTTTGGCATAGGCTTACTGCTTTGACGCCGCCCAGGAGCCTGGCTGAGGAGGTTCAGAAGATCATTGTGGATTTCTTTTGGTCTGGTCGACATTGGGTTCGTGCGGCTGTTCTCTACCTGCCTGTTGCCGAGGGAGGACAGGGCCTGGTGGACAAAATCGCCTATTTTAGGCTTCAGACTGCGCAACGGCTCCTTTATGGATGTGGTCCCTGCTGGATGGACACTGCAAAACTGCTCCTGAGGAGAGTTGGGCGCTTGGGCTATGATAAGCAGCTTTTCCTCGTGAAATCCTGGGAGGTGGACTTTACTGGACTTTCTGCTTTTTATACATCTGTCTTGCATGCGTGGCAGGTCTTCCCCGTAACCCGCATTCCTGGGGAGATGCCAGTCATGTGGCTGTTCGAGGAACCACTGTTTTTCAATCAATTCATGGACACTCAAGTGCTGCAGTCTGTTAGTCTGCGAACTTGTTTAAGAGAGGCAGGCTGTACCAAGCTTGGTCATCTTATGAAGATGTCAACCACATCCATAGAAACGCTGAGGCGGAGTGCCAACATTACATCTGTCAGACTGGTGTATAGGGTGGTGGAGGAAGTGTGTGCTGTCCTGCCACGACCACTTAGAGCCTTTGCGGAAAACCGTACTCTTTCCAATCAATGGGATGAGGACACTGTGTCCAGCTTTCCTGCCCTTTCCATAAGTCCAGCAGTGGGAGAGTGGCAGGAGGGAGAAGATCACCTGCTGTCCTTCAGAACTCCTCGTCTGGGCAAGTTCCAGTTTGTAGGGAAGAAGATGGTGTATCACATCTGTGTGAAGGTTCTGAATCTGCGCTGTCTGACGGAGGTGAAAGAGTCGAAGTGGGCGGGGTCTTTGGGGCTGGTATTCTCCCTGAAAGGCAGCTGGCGGTCCATGTACAAGCCCCCGATTGAGAAACGGACAGCAGATCTCCAGTGAAGGATTGTACATGGGGCAATAGCTACGAATAAATACAGAGCACACCTGGATCCTAATGTGGGGGAGGAATGTTTGTTTTGTTCCCAAGTTGAGACCCTGGAGCATTTGTTTGTTAAATGTTTTCGTTTATCTGGGCTTTTTGCTCTTTTGAAAGTGTGGTTTCATAATTTTGGTGAATGTTTTTCTTTTGGTTTGTTTATTTACGGTCCAAAGTATAAAGTGGCAAAGAAGTCTGTGCACACTTTGATAAACTTCCTATCTGGTACTGCTAAACTTGCCATCTGGCTGACAAGAAAAAATCGGACTATTAACACTGGGAATGTGGATCCTGTGTTTGTTTTCAAGGCCTTGTTAAAAGTCAGACTCCAGGTGGAGTATTCTTACTATAAAATGGTGGACAATTTGGAGGTATTCACCAATAGATGGACTGTAGGGAATATTTTGTGTTCTGTGGGAGAGGGGGATGAGTTATGTTTGCACTTTTGAAATGTGAGACACTTGGTGGAATGATGGTGTCATGGTTATCTTACATTTTTGAATTGTACAATAAAGGGATTTTTTTAAACCTCAAACCTCTTCTTCTTCTCCTTCTCTGCTGGTTGAAGACTTTGCCCTTCTTCTCCTTCTTCTTCTTCTCCTTCTCCTTCTTCTTCTCCTTGTTTTCGTTTATCTGGCCTTTTTGATCTTCTGAAAGTGTGGTTTCATAATTTGGGTGAATGTGAGACACTTGGTGGAATGATGGTGTCATGGTTATCTTACATTTTTGAATTGTACAATAAAGGGATTTTTAAAACTCAAACTCTCCTTCTCTTTCTCCTTCTTCTCTTCTCCTTCTTCTTCTGCAGGGAATACTTTGTGTTGTGTGGGGGAGGGGGATGACTTATGTTTGCACTTTTCCAATGTGAGACACTTGGTGGAATGATATTGGTGCTCTTACATTTTTTTAATTGTGCAATAAAGGCATTTTTTAAAACTCCTCCTCCTCCTCCTCCTCCTCCTCCTCCTCCTCCTCCTCCTCCTCCTCCTCCTCCTCCTCCTCCTCCTCCTCCTCCTCCTCCTCCTCCTCCTCCTCCTCCTCCTCCTCCTCCTCCTCCTTCTTCTTCTTCTTCTTCTTCTTCTTCTTCTTCTTCTTCTTCTTCTTCTTCTTCTTCTTCTTCTTCTTCTTCTTCTTCTTCTTCTTCTTCTTCTTCTTCTTCTTCTTCTTCTTCTTCTTCTTCTTCTTCTTCTTCTTCTTCTTCTTCTTCTTCTTCTTCTTCTTCTTCTTCTTCTTCTTCTTCTTCTTCTTCTTCTTGCGGATCACAATAGGGCTGTAGTTGTGTTTGTGGCTACTGAGGAGGATGTCCACGCTCTGGTTGCGAGCGGTATTGTAATCGGGGACGTGTATGTGCAGGTGTCCCCCTTAGCAGTTCCATCAACGCTTGTCACCGTCTCGGGTGTTCCACCTTTCATTACTGACGAGCAGTTGGCGGCGGACCTCCACAGATTCGGAAAGTTTGCGGGCCCATTTAAACACGTCAGTTTGGGAATCAGGGAAGACGACTTAGACCATGTGAGATCACTCAGGCGACAGGTGTTCATGTTTCTAGACTCGCCCACTCAGGCTCTGGAAGTGTCCTTCCGGGTCAAACACGGGGACGGCTACTATATGGTGTATGCGAGCGCGGGACAAATAAAGTGTTTTGAGTGTGGCGATGTGGGCCATAAACGTTTCGCCTGCCCGGCGGGGGGCTCTGGTGGGGCCGCGGCTGGGGCGGCCGGTGAGCCTTCCGCACGCAGCGCTGCTGAGGACGGTGTGGCAGGGGATTCCGCCGCGGCGCAGCCCGGCGAGTCCACACGGCCTGCCGGCGGGGCCTCCGCTGCACCTGCCGCCACTGCGGACGGCGTGGCGGGGCCTTCCGCCGCTCGTGCTCCGGGGCCTGCCGCTGTGCCTGTGGCCAGTCGGCCTGTGGCGCCCGCGGCGCGGCCTGCAGCTGGGGGTGTGACTGGCGATGGTGCACAAGCTGTCCATGACGTGGACTCAGCATCGCGCTGTGTGACATCAGTGGCTGTGTTTCCGCAGCCTGCTGCGACATCACAGCAGCAGGCAGAAAAACGCCGGTCGGCTGATATAGGCGCCGCCCTGGGCCACGTGACTGATGAAGGATCAGCCGCACCAGCTGACGTGCCAGCTGAATCTGACGGTCAGCAGAGTTGTGCTGCTGAGGGAATGGAGTGTGGAACTGACGCAGAGTCTGCTAAAAATGAGTCTATTGGGGCTAATGGCGATGCCAATGCGCATTTGTATTCACTAGACGAAATAAATGCTTTCCTGGATGGGACCTATAACAATAGGGCCGTTAACGTTGCAGATTACTTCAGTGACACTGACAAATTTATTCGGTCTGTTAATGTACTGAGGAAGGAGGTTGGTATTGACCTCCTGGATGAAAGAAAACGCTACCGCCTGAAGAAGCACCTCGCAGCCCTGCGTAAATCAGCAGGGGGACAAAAGGCCAAGCGCGCAAAGATGGAATGATTTCCATGGCAAAGCACGGTGCTCCTCACAAATATCGCCATAATGCAGAAAATACAATTAGGGACCTTAAACATAAATGGTGGGAGGGGTAATCATAAAAGGGGATTCGTTAGTGACCTGTTCAAACGGAAGGGTCTCACCATTTTGTTTTTGCAGGAAACTCATACCACTTCGGCGGATGAAGTCGACTGGGGCTTGTGGTGGAAAGGCCCATTTTCACTCAGTCACGGCACAAATCTAAGCGCGGGAATGGCCATTTTGTTTGGGGAATCAGCAAATGCACAAATTTTATCGGTGGTGGAGATAGTGAGGGGCAGGCTGCTTCTAGTTAGGGCGCAAGTGGGGGATTCCGTGTTTTGCCTGGTTAATGTTTACGCGCCAAACCATGGCGCGGACAGGGTTGCCTTTTTCAATACAATGACTACTGAATTGCAGCGCTATCACCAAGACCAACTTGTTGTGGCTGGTGATTTCAACTGTACCTTGGACTTCACTGTAGATCGCACTAATGCAGAACTTCATCTGCAGTCTTCTAGATGCTTGGAAAATTTCACTGTGCAGTTAGACTTAGTGGACACGTGGAGGTTGAAAAATGCCAATGCGAGACGGTATACCTGGGTCAGGGTCACTGACGGGGTTGTCAGTGCTGCTAGATTAGACAGGATATATGTTTCTAGAACCTGTAGCCCCGGCCTCCTTCACAGTAACATAAGTCCCTTCGGTTTCACGGATCATCACCTGGCTACTGCGGTGTTACTGAACTCACCAGGGAAACGGGCAAAGTCATATTGGCACTTCAATAACAAGCTCCTACAGGACAATGCCTTTTGTCAGTATTTTGTGTGCTTCTGGGAACACTGGAGGACCACAAAAGCTCGTTTTGGTTCCCTCGAACAGTGGTGGGACGTTGGCAAAGTGCAAATTCGCCTTTTTTGTCAACGGTACGCTGCGTACTCAACTGCCATTATTAACGCCAAGGTCAGTGAACTGGAGGACGCTGTAAAGAGGCTGGAGGCCAGCTTGGTTACGGGTCGGGAGTCTACCGCTGGTCCTTTGCTGCAGGAGAAGAGATCGGCCCTGCGCACATTCTTGCAGGGCAGAGTGGAGGGGGCGCTAGTGAGGTTGCGCTTCACTCGCCTGCAGGACATGGATGCACCAGCGTCCTTCTTCTTCAATTTGGAAAAGTCTACTGCGACAAAGAAGCTGATGGCTTGCTTGACACTCCCAGATGGTCGCCTGACTACGGACCCGTCCGAGATGCGCCGCCATGCAGTGGATTACTATGGGGCCCTGTTTGCTGCGGGGACGTGTTGCAAAGAATCTCAAAATCAGCTCTTCGAGGCCCTTCTGGTGCTTGGCCAGGACGACAGGGCCTCTCTGGACTGTGCCCTGACATTGGATGAGTTGACTGTGGCTGTGAATCAGCTGGCGCTGGGACGCGCGCCTGGACTGGATGGCCTTTCTTCAGAATTTTTTAAGCATTTTTGGAATGTGGTTGGACCAGACTTCTACAACGTTCTGACGGCCTGTTACAGGGAAGGAACGTTACCTGTCTCATGTCGCCGTGCAGTGCTGTCTCTGTTGCCAAAGCAGGGGCCTTGGCCCTGCTGAAAAACTGGAGGCCTGTGGCTCTTCTTTGCACGGACTACAAGGTGCTTTCCGGGGCCTGGGCAAACAGACTGAACACTGTCTTGGGTTTGATTGTGGATAGGGATCAAACATATTGTATTCCTGACCGGAACATTATGGACAATGTTTTCCTCATACCTGACGTTCTCCAGCTCAGTAAATGTCATGACTTACAGTTTGGAATTGTGTCTTTGGACCAGGAAAAGGCCTTTGATAGGGTTGGCCATTCCTATTTGTTTTCTACCCTGAGGGGGTTTGGTTTTGGAAATATGTTTTTGAGGTGGGTCAATCTGCTATACACTGGAGCTGAGTGTTTGGTGAAGGTGAAGGCAGGACTGAGTCGGCCAATCCCTGTACACCGGGGAATACGCCAGGGGTGTCCACTCTCGGGTCAGCTGTACAGCTTGGCTATTGAGCCTTTGCTGTGCAGGTTGTGCGCTCGGCTGGGTGGTCTGGTTCTGCCTGGGCCATCAAGCTGTGGCCGCCCGATTGTCTTGTCTGCTTATGCGGATGACGTCGAAGTTTTCATCACCACCAACGGGGATGTGCAGCGTCTGATGGACACTTTGACAGTTTATGAAAGGGCATCTTCTGCACGGGTTAATTGGGCCAAGAGTGAGGGTCTATTGGTGGGCCACTGGTCGCGTCAAGCCATCCCTCGCCTGCCCAGCGGCCTTCAGTGGGGGACGGCCGGTCTCAAAGTGTTGGGGGTTTTTCTGGGTACGGAGGCCTTTGAACGAAAGAACTGGGAGGGTGTTAAGGACAAGGTGTGTGCTCGCATTTCTAAATGGAAATGGTTGCTACCACAGCTGTCATATAGGGGCAGGGTTCTGGTCGCGAATAATCTGGTTGCCTCGGCTCTCTGGCATAGGCTGGTGGCTTTGACACCGCCAAGGAGCCTCGTGGAGGACATTCAGAAGACAATCGTGGACTTCTTTTGGTCTGGTCGCCACTGGGTCCGCGCGCCAGTTCTGTACCTGCCTTTGGCCGAGGGGGGACAGGGCCTGGTGGACATACATTCCAAGATCGCCAGCTTCAGGCTTCGAACTACACGACGACTCCTTTACGGATGCGGACCCTGCTGGATGGACACTGCTAAGCTGCTTTTGAGGAGAGTTGGTCGCTTGGGCTATGATAAGCAGCTCTTCCTCGTGACACCTGGGGAGGTGGACCTTACTGGACTATCTGCTTTTTACACGTCCGTTTTGCATGCATGGCGAGTCTTCAGCGTGGGCCGCTTCCGTGTGACAAGGAGCCGGGCAGGTGGCTGTTCGAAGAACCATTGTTTTTCAATCGATTCATCGCAGCAGAGGTGCTGGAGTCTGCCAGTCTGCGGAGTTGTTTGCGGGAGGCACGCTGTACCAAGCTGGGTCATCTTATGAGGATGTCGACCACATCGATGGAGACACGGAGGCTGAGTGCAAAAATTACATCTGTCAGACTGCTGCAAAGGGTGGTGGAGGACGTGTGCGCCGCCCTGCCGCAGCCGCTTCGGGCGTTTGCGACGAACCGCACTCTTTCCAATCAATGGGATGACGACACTGCGTCCACCTTTCCTGCAATTTCCATAACTCCGGATGTGGGGGAGTGGCAGGGAGGAGAGGATCACCTACTGACCTTCAGGATTCCTCGCCTGGGCAAGTTCCAGTTTGTCGGGACAAGGGCGGTGTATCACATCTGTGTGAAGGTTCTCAATCTGCGCTCTCTGAAGGATGTCACGGAGTCGAGGTGGGCGGGTTGTTTGGGGCCAGGGGTCTCCCCAAAAGGCAGCTGGCGGTGCATGTACAAGCAACCTATTGAGAAACGCACAGCAGATCTCCAGTGGAGGATTGTGCATGGGGCAATAGCCACAAATAAATACAGGGCACACCTTGATCCGACTGTGGGGGGGGAGTGTTTGTTTTGTTCCCAAGTTGAGACCCTCGACCATTTGTTTGTCCATTGTTTTTGTTTATCTGGACTTTTTAACATTTTGCGCGGGTGGTTTCGGGCTTTGGGTGAACGACTCTCTTTTGGTCTGTTCATTTACGGTCCAAAGTACAAAGTGGCAAGGAAGGCTTCCCACACTTTGATGAACTTCCTATCTGGGACTGCTAAGCTTGCCATCTGGCTGACAAGGAAAAATCGGGCAAGCAATGCTGGCAATGTGGATCCTGTGTCCGCTTTCAAGGTCTTGTTGACAGTCAGACTCCGGGTAGAGTTCTCTTACTACCAAATGGTAGACAATCTGGAGGCGTTCATCAATAGATGGGCTGTAGGGAATGTTTTGTGTTCAGTGGGTCAGGGGGATGAGTTATGTTTGCACTTTTGAGATGTGACACACTTGGAAAACTGATATTGGTCTTTGTGCAATTTGGAAATGTGCAATAAAGCCTTTTTTAAAAGTCAAAGTCTCCTTCTCCTTCTTCTCCTTCTTCTCCTTCTTCTCCTTCTTCTCCTTCTTCTTCTTCTTCTTCTTCTTCTTCTTCTTCTTCTTCTTCTTCTTCTCCTCCTCCTTCTCCTCCTTCCTTTAAGGGTCACCACAGTTGTTATTTACTTACGATTGTTAAAATGAGGATTGTTAATGTGGATTACTGCAGTTTGTATATAAAACAATCTAAAGTAGTCAACATCTCTACAGCTATTTCTTGAAGGTCATCCTTCCTCTTTACAGGCATATTTGGAATGCCCCTGGGGACTTATTAGGGCAGTTCTTTTGAAGCATCTGTCTAATTCACCAGGATGTCATGCTTGTGAATTCTGAAAAAAAGCTTTAAAAGTTCCTAATTTTGCCAAAAATGCTTTAAAAAGCTTCTTCTCATCCTGGAAGTTACAGTCTATCTTTGCTGTTAGGAATTTTCTTCATAGATTTATTTGCAGGATTTTGTCAGAGCTATGCCTGTCTGTTTGAATGTCTCTCCTGTGATGTCACTCATTTTTGCTGAAAAATGGGTATGAATTTGACCGAGTAGACAGTCTCCTCATATGTCAGTATTTCTGTTTTAATGAGTGTACAACAAAAAGAACATCAGGGTTTATCTAGTTTTATTGTACTTCCTCATGGGCCTCAGTCATAACTTGCAAACTGAGAATTATGCTGCATTAAATAGGACAAGCAAAGCAAATGTTTAGTGGGTGAATTAGGGTTATTTTGTAAGAACGCTTTTTGTTTTTGTATTCTTCACCTGCTGGGCTTAAGGAAGAATTAAAAAAACTTCCACACTGCCTTCACTTTTAAGTCCAAAGGCTGTGTCCATCTCTGTTAAACAGTCCACATGCTTTACTAGAACATCCAGCAGTGTTTTTCCTTTTTGTCTCTACCTAACTGTCCATCCCTCTGGCTGCTTCAACCCCTTTGGGCTTCGCCCGGCAGAGGATTATATTATGTGTCAGTCAGTCAGTCCATCCGTCTGTCCGTCCCGCTTTTGTGAAATCAACTCCTCCTACACTTTTGTTCCAATTGTTTTGAAACTTGGTACTGTGGTTTGATATACTCTGATCATGCACATATTGCAATTTCATGCTCATCGGATGACCTTGAGGTAAAAGGTCAGAGGTCAGATTTTCCCTCAATCTTCTAAACACAATAAGTACTGAAAGAAATGATGCAGGCTTTTCAAATTGATATAGTAGGTGTATCTAATACAGAGGTGTGCCGTAGGAGTGACAGATGGGTTCAAGGTGGGGATGGGGTTACATCAGGGATCAGCTCTGAGCCCCTTCTTGTTTGCCATGGTGATAGACAGGCTGACAGATGAGCTCAGGCAGGAGTCTCTGTGCACCATGATGTTTGCAGATGACATTGTGATCTGTAGTGAGAGTAGGGAGCAGGTGAAAGAGAACCTGGAGAGGTGGAGGTATGCTCTGGAGAAAAGAGGAATGAAAGTTAGTGGAAGCAAGACAGAATACATGAGTGTGAATGAGAGGGAGGCAGGTGTAATGGTGAAGATAGAAGGAGGAGAGGTAAATACCTGGAGTCAACCATCCAAAGCAATGGAAAATGCACAAGAGAGGTGAAGAAGAGAGTGCAGGCAGGGTGGAGTGGGTGGAGAAGAGTGTCAGCGTGATTTGTGACAGAAAGGTAGCAACAAGAATGAAAGGGAAGATTTCCAAGATGGTTGTGAGACCTACTATGATGTATGGTTTGGAGATGGTGGTGCTGACAGAAAGACAGGTGGAGGTGGAGGTGGCAAGAGTTGAAGATGCTAAGCTTCTCATTGGGAGTGACTAGGAGGGTCAAGATTAAAAATGAGTAATGGCTTTTGACCCAGTTTGAGACATTGATTTTATTTGTTCTAATTGTCTCAATTGTATGACTACTCTTTTGTTTGTGCTGTTTTGTACTTTTTAGCTGTATTTGGGTCCGTCAACAGTTTTAGGCAATACTGTGTACAGTCATGTCATTTGGTAACATGAGAAGGTGGCATAGAAGAGTGTTAGAGTCAGGTAACCAATCACATTCTGAATGCTGCAGTAGCAAGTATACCTAAGAAAGCAACACAGGGTAGGAAGAGGGTTGTACCCTGGTGGAATAAGGAATGTAGTATTGAAGTAAAGGAGCGAAACAAGGCATTCAGAGAGCTGAGGAAGAATATGAATAGTGAAAATTGGGCAGCAGGTGAGGATGCTGGTATGGAATGCATTCAGCTCAGTGAGAGAACATGAAACAATCTCCACAAGGGCAACAAACCATTTTAAATTGGTTGAACTTGTCAAGCAAAAGGACAAACCCCTCTGTCCAAAACTAGGTAAATATCATACTAGGGTGGCGCGGTGGCGGAGTGGTTAGCACTGCGGCAGCACAGTAACTGACCCTTGGCCAGGGGATCCTGGGTTCGATCCCAGCCCCCAACCAACAGTGATCTGTGTGGAGTTTGCATGTTCTCCCTGTGTCTGCGTGGGTTTACTCCAGGATTTCTCCGGTTTCCTCCCACATGCCAAAAACATGAAATGTTAGGTTAATTGGCATCAAACTGGGGGATTCTAAATTGTCCTTAGGTATGACTGTGAGAGTGAATGGTTGTCTGTCTCTCTGTGTTGGCCCTGCGATAGACTGGCGATCTGTCCAGGGTGTACCCTGCCTCTCGCCCTAAGATGCTGGGATAGGCTCCAGCCCCCCCGCGACCTGAAAAGGATTAAGCGGAAGAAAATGAATGAATGAATGATTTAGCTTGTGAGTTGTTGTGTGAAGTTAGCTGGTTGCTAGTTTACTAATTAAGATCTAAATGTGATCAAATGAAATTGTATGTTAAGCGGCATATTGTATGATATAGTGTAGTTAGAAATGTACTTTGTCAGTTAACATTATTCTTAAAATGATGTTTTAAAAAACTCAAAGCAATCAGAAAGTGGCCATAAGGACTGGAAGAGAAGCAGAAAAAAATCAGCAAAATTTAAAACAATGTGTCATGGGTTTAAGTGTCCCTTGAAGTTTATGTTTCCTGAGATTGTGACTTAGATTAACCATTATAATTCAATAAGTGACTCCGTGAAACACTCATGGCTGCTCTGTTCATTCACAGACCAGAAAATTCATGCTGTTATCCTGTTAAATAAAAGGGAATCTTCATTCTTTTGCATGTTCTTTTGTTGTTAAAATTGTGTTAACAGGTCTGAGGAGTTGTTTGTTCCTGTCCAGCAGGTCAGTTGGGGGGGGGGGGGTGTCAGTGCTGCTTATAAAGCCACGTCACCCTTTAACCCTTTGGTTTCCATCTCAGCAGCAGCTCTGTTTGAATTGTCCTCAGAAGGGAATATGTAAATGGACAGAGGTGTGAAGTTTGTCCCAGCTGTTCCCAATGATGTCATGGGGGGGGGGTGATCTGTTGGGTGTCATGGAGTGTCATGTGCTTACTCTTCCTGGGTTAACTGGATTATTTCTGCTGCTGGGGATCACCTATTCCTCTTCTTCTCCTTCTCCCTGCTGATTAGTGCAGATTGGTAGGATTTAACACCTCCGAACACCGCCGTTTAGTTCCTCCTCACGGCTGTCATTTAAAAAAAAAAAAAAGGCCAACGCATGTCAATTTATCAGATCCTTTTTCATGTAAGTTAGAAACATTCTTTTGTAAATGTGAGGATTTTTCTCATAAATTTGCAGGATTTTCTTGCAGAGTTACAGGCATTTTACTCAGAAATGTGCAGCTTCTTACTTGAAAATTTGCAGCTTTTTATTATTCATAATTTTGCAGCTTTTTCCTCATGAATTTAGAACTTTTCTTACTTTTGAATTTGCAGTTTTAAAAAAAAAGCTGAAACTTGCAGCATTTTACTCAAATCTTATATTTGCAGTGTTTTAGGTTGTAAACAGTTGGAAATTTACACCTTTTTTGTCTTTTTGCTAAAGTTGCAGCTTCTTACCCATAAAATTCCACTTTTTTGGTTAGAAATTGGCAGCTTTTAACTGAGACTTACATCCTTTTTTTTTTTTGGTCAGGTTTTTTTAGGCTGCACGGTGGCGCAGTGGTTAGCACTGCGGCAGCACAGTTTACCCTTGGCCGGGGGATTGTGGGGATCGTGGGATCGTGGGTTCGATCCCAGCCCCCGACCAACAGTGATCTGTGTGGAGTTTGCATGTTCTCCCCGTGTTGCGTGGGTTTACTCCGGGATTTCTCCGGTTTCCTCCCACATGCCAAAAACATGCATGTTAGGTTAATTGGCTGTTCTAAATTGTCCCTAGATATCTGTTTCCTATAGGCCCTTAGAATAGAGGGTTAGTATTAATGAAAGCGCTTTGAGTGGTCTTTGTGACTAGAAAAGCGCTATATAAGTGCAGGTTAGTTAGTAGTTAGTTAGGTCAGGCATTGGCTTGCTTGGTACCGGATAACCATGAAAACAGGTACTACCTGTCTCATGGGTCGGGCCATCGACGACTCAACCGGCATCCCCGCCCTTCCGAGGGCGTGGAGGGTGAAACAGGGCATCCTGGCAGAACTAAAAACAATATCTGCTACAGGTCTGTGGTGGACCACTCCCAATTACATGGGGTGAGACTGGACATCCTGGCAGATAAACACATCTGTTGCAAGGTCTGTAGTGGACTGTGCCAGTCGGTGCATCGTGACATGCACTACACAAAGAGCAGAGATAAACAAACCTATCATCTGGTCAGTCACTGCAACAGATAGTGGAGTCAGTTTGTCTTAGCTTGTCATTGCCACTGATAATACCTTTATCTGCCAAGAATGTGCTGCTAGTCCAGCAAAAGCTAGCAGTACTCAAATACTTTGCAAGCAGTTTCATGAAATGGTCAATCAGAAAGCAACTCATACCGGCTCGGATGTCGCCCGGGCTTACAAGGTCCGCTCTGATCTGTTCACACTCCGACAGGCAGCAAAAAGTAAGCTAGTAGCAGGAAGACAAAAGCAGAGGAAAACGGAAAGCAGAATGGAATGGAATGTATGCACTCTGTTGGACAGAACAACATCACAGCGCCCAGAAAGACAGACCGCGCTTGTGGCCCTGGAAATGAACAAGTACAATGTAGACAATAGCTGTGCTTAGTGAAACAAGATTGCCTGGATATGACAGCTTGGAAGACCATGGGTACATCTTCTTTTGGAGTGGGAGATCAACTCAAGAAAGGAGAGAAGCAGGAGTGGGCTTGCAGTTAGAAAGGAGATAGCAGCAATGCTTGATGAGGAACCGGTGCCAATCAACGACAGGATAATGACTGAGACTTCCACTACACCGGAAGATGTATGCCACACTCATCAGTGTATATGCCCCAACAATGACCAACACAGAGAAGGTGAAGGAAGAGTTCTACAGTGATTTACGTGAGACTGTCAGGCATGTACCGACTAATGACAGGCTGATACTCGTTGGAGAGTTTAATGCCAGAGTTGGTTCAGACACTGAGAAATGGAAAGGAGTGCTAGGCAGTCATGTTCAGAGTACAACCTTGTGAGAACCAACACTCTATTTAAGCACAAGGACACACACAAGAAGACATGGATGCACCCAAGATCCAAGCACTGGCACTTATTAGACTACATCATAGTCAGGCAGAGAGACATAAGGGATGTATTGGACACCAGAGCAATGAGAGGCGCAGACTGTGGTACTGAGCATGTTATGCTGAGATCTAGATTAAGGATTTGCAGACCAAAATAGCACTGCAGGACGGGTGCGAAGCCGCCACGGAAGCTAAACACTAATGCACTGAAAGGCCAAAAGAAGCAGGAAGAACTTACACAGGAAATGGATGAAAACTTGAAAGAGTTCGTGCACCAAGCCTTGTTAATATAAATGCACACTCCCCCCCCTCTTGTCTTACCGGAGTCAACTGCTGCTCTGTCTGCCCGGAGCGTGTGTAGGCCGGCTAGCTCGATAGCATTGTCGGGTATTCCACTGTGAAGCCATGTTTCCGTAAAAATCATGATATTGCAGTTCATAAGTCTCTTATTGTTGGTGATCCGAAGCCGTAGTTCACTCATTTTGCTCGCCAGAGACCATACATTAGCAAGGAAAATACTGGGTAGCGATAGCCGGTGCGGTGTTAGCTTTAGCTTAGCTCTTAGCCCACCGCGCTTACCCCTCCTTTGTTTACGATCTTTACGCCGTCTGCGAGCACTTCCGGTCGGCCGGGAAGCCTGCCGAGTGTCGGGAGTTCTCCAGAGCTCCGGGATGAGACGTAGATTCAGATGTAGGTTGCTGATAAAAAGGTCGTTATCGTTGTTTTGTAGTCCAATATTCAAAAGCTCATCTCGTGTGTAAGATGTAAAAGCAGAGCTGTTCTGAACGAACATACCCGAAATGAGCAGAAATAACACTGCTAATCCCCAGAATCTGGTAGGACGCTGAGCCTCGCGTTGTGCACGCGCCGCCATCTTGCGTAGTAACATGCCAATATAATCGGGGTTCCTTTTAATACAGTGTATGTAAATCTTGTTTCAGCTGTATATGTATTTATATTTGATTGTTTTAACCATTCAAGAGGCTGCTTTTAGTGATTCTAAATGTTCTATACGCATTTGTCACTGCAGAAAATAAATAAAAGATTTAAGCAGGAAAAAACTAATTATTTGATGGAATGGAGAAAAGTGAATTCACCTTTTGGCTTCTGAAAAGTTTTTTTTACGGTTTTGTTAGAGCTCAGGGTTTTTCAGGGAGACGCTTATTTTTAAAATTAGTGGTGTTTGACATTTAAAATTTCTAATTGCGATTAATCTTTTGGAATGTTGAGTTAATCGTGATTAATAGCATGTTAATCATGTGTTTTTCCATACAGATACAGTGTACCTTAAGTCGGTAATTTTTCAAGTTTGTCATACTGTTATGAACATGGGAGTGGACAAATATGCTTGCTGTCTTCACCTGCAGGTTTATTAAAGCTCTCAACATATCCAAAACAGCAAAAAACTATCCAGAATATTCTCCAGAAAATTCTCAAAAGTGTTACTTCATGTGCAAACAACAGAATGCCAGGGCTCAGTAACGTTACTGAACAACAACCAGCCAGCAGCCACAAAAGGTGCTTGCGCTTTCTCCCATAGCAAACATCCACTGCTTTTAAGCAGATCAACACAAAACCTCATGTGTCATAACAGACTTAATTTCCCTTTTAGCTGAAAAATTGCAAACATAAGCATCTATCTCGCCCGTGATGACACCCCACCGTGCTACAAAAATGGCGGGCAGTGAATGGACATTACGAACACAGCTTGAAAATTTTTTTAGACTGGTACTCATCAACAGTTGGACCCAAAGCTATGAGGATGAAGACAGGCAAAGTTCTGTCCATGTCAGATGCTGGAGGTCAGCTCTAACCTAGTATGTAGCTACTAGCCACCTAGCTAGTTTCCACAGAAGAAGAACAACCCAACATCCAGGTGAAGTTTTGGAGGAGGCTGTAACAATTATCCAGGTGAGAGCTCCGACAGATAACATAAACTTAAACATGACAGCACTTTGGAGATATCCATGGCGGTAATCCAGCTTGTTTGATTTCGCAATGTCTGCATGGTGCGCACAGTGTCTGTGGCCAGAGCAGCTTTGGTACGGAGAGCTGCTAGACCAGAAAGTATTGTTTGCGCTTTTTGCCGTTAACTGCCGTTAACCGCGATCACAAAATTTTTTGCCATTAACGGGGGCAAAGCATTAACGGGCGATTAATATGATAATGCCAACACCATTATTTAAAATATGTTAACTTTGTCAGTCTTGGTTTCATGGACAGAAAGCACCCTCACTGTCTAGGTCACAGTTCTGCTCCTGTCATGTGATGTGGCCAAAAATCCCCAGTTGTACTAAGTGTTCCACCTCACAAGGTGGCAGTCACGTATAACTTACTGCTCTTGCCTTGGAGGACTAATGTCTCCCAAATAACCATCCAAAAACCTCACTTCTGGACACCAAACAAGAAGAGTTTGTAAACAAATGTTGATGTGTGCCGTCGCAATACGGAGGAAGCATTTGCCCCCAAATTTACCAGCTATGATTCTAAAAAGAGGTTATTTAGCTTATGAAGGTAAATATCTACATTTTTTTTATAACAGAGGGTGGCCAAAGCTGGTTAATTTTCACCTGCCATCGACCCCAGCACCATGTGACTGGACAGAACAATTGTGCTGGTTCCATGTCATCATATAAGATAAATTGCGGTGGAATAAAAGCGAAAGTGAGGTGGAATAATCATAAGAGTTTCTGGATGTGGGAGCGAAAGCAAAAATGACTGGCAGAAGATGAAATAAGGACCGTGGATGATGAAAATGGACGAATGAAGACACAATGAGCGGTAGGTCTGACCATTTTCTATCGGTTTGTGCACATTCTGATTTTCTGGTTCATGTACTTTGAAGATAAGATAACAAAAAAACAAAAATGAAGACAAAAAACCCCAAACCATCCTTTGTGTAAATATGTCCAAAGTACACTTTTGACCGATCGTTATGTAATTGGATACAGCTGCCATTGCATTATGCAAATTAGATGCATAAATTTACTCCTATCTCAAACTTTGGATCATAGTCTACATCTTTCTAATTGACAGTAAGCATTATCTCTTACCACTTTCAAGTTATAGCTTTGGAAATCTCTGACATCTGAACTGAATATTTTCTTGAAAAAACCTTGATCACCAGAGGGGGTGGAGGCTGATGGCGCAACAGAGCACCACAGACAGTCATAAGGTTTAATATCTGTGCATTGTAGGGTCATCTCCTCTGTAAGTGTTGCGTTAAATTGATATTCCTAAAATAGTATTTATTTGACCAAGACGTGTGTTATGTAGTATTTGATAGTAGTTATCAATTAAAGACTTTCTCTTAACTCCAGTAGATAAAACACCACATAGCTTTGCACACAGAGAAGCTCAGGAAATGAGGTGATGCGCTGCATCAGGGTTTAAAAAATGCTCCGGATCACCAGAGGAATGCTGCTGTATACCCTGGAGGAAATGTAGAGAAATTATTTTATTTTGCCCTGTGCATTTCTGCACAATGTTGCTGGGTGCCAGAGAGTGTGGCTGAACTGAGCCAATGTGCAGCAGATGCACATTTTATTTCTTTAATGTAAGTAATAAATTCTTCGGTTTGAGAAGTATGCTTTAAAATGACCAGGCAAACTATATTTAATCAAAAACTTTATTCACTTTTCCCCAATTCTGTCTGTAATATACTGAGGGCAGACTCACTTCTCTGTCTAAGTTAAGTCCAACCACTTTTTTTTTTACCTCAATATAAAGAATTGTGATTATATGCGCAATATAACTCAAATGCACAATCAAATCACGGCTGTACAGATTTAATGGTAAATGGTGTTCACTTATATAGCGCATTTTACTCATCTCTGGATGACCAAAGTGCTTTACAGATCCTGCTATCCAACCATTCATGCACATATTCACACACTGATGGTGGCAGAGCTGCATGCAAGGTGCTGGCCTGATCCACCAGGGGCAACTGGGGGTTCGGTGTCATGCTCAAGGACACTTCGACATGCAGACTGCAGACAGAGCGGGAATGGAATCCCTCACCCTCCGATCGGGGGTCGACCACACTACATCTGTGCCACAGCTGCCCCCAGGGCTGTGGGGGCAGCTTTAGATTAAACCTCTGAGTTGAAGATCAACTGGTCAAACCAACCGATGTCCTCAAAAATGGGGTTCTTTTGCATTTAATGCTACTCCTGAGGATGCTATGCAATGCTGCTTTATTACTTTCATTTCTATTATAATAATGTCAATTTCTACTGCAGAGAAGTTTCTCTTTTTGTCATCTTGTGTTCTGCCGTGTGGTGAATGCTAGGATCAAGGCATGGGCATGTTATTTAAATGATGACAATTTTCAGTCGTCATATTGATCAATGAGTGATCAAACATTAAATGAGATTAACCGTGTATGCACGGTTTTATAAATGCCATGTGGACCATGGTGTATGATCATTTCTGCACCTGAATGTGTGCCAATTTCTATGCATTTTTGATCAGTGAGGGCCTTTAAGCTTATCTACCACCCGGCTTAAATAGATAAGAGCCTTTAAAAGGTTACCTAGAAACAGAGAAAATATATAATGCATAATTAGTTCAACACAAATTGCTGTAATTACATCCGGGATCCACCTGTTTTAACAAAGTTCAAGTTCATCATGACAGTGACCAAATACAGAGTTTAGACAATCCCTGTAACTTGGAAGTAATTGCTACAAAAGAGCATTGCATTAGATTGCAAATTCAGCAGAACCAGGTGCACATCTCAGATTTATAAATGATTGGAAGTTCATCCATTTTGTGTTGTGACTAAACAAGCAGTTGGACAGACTAGATACTTTGAGATGCGTGTGGATGTGAACCCAAAGGTGTAGAACAGGAGTTAATCTTCCTAGACAGCATCAAATGGCAATTTGGCCTAAAAGAATAGGATGGGAAGATCTGTTACATGACCAGTAAATCTTAAGAGTGCTAATGTTTTTTATCCAAAGGGGATTCAAAAACCAAGAAAATCAATAGCAGTATGTCTTCTCTGATTGTATTCTAGTCACATAACTTGGCACACACTCAGAAAATGCTTGTTTGTTGTTACACTCTTGAAGATATTATTTTCTTTATAAATCCACTTGTACATACACTACTCGCAAAAAGTGAGGGCTATTCGGTTTTCGGGTGAAATTTCAGGATGGACCTAAAATGCACTATAACTGTTACAGGTGAACTTAATTTGACCTTCTCTAACCTTTTGAATGCACATGTCCAACTGTTCAGTGTTTAAATACTTTTTGCATAACTTGCTCTTCTCTAACAAGGTGCTTAATGGCAGAATTCACAACAGGTGTTTGATCCATGAATCAATCAATAAATTTTCTGGTTCAATTAGAATTGGTATTTAAACAGCCCTCTTCATCATGCTGGTTACATTTTGACGTCATGAGACCAAGACGACACCTAACAATTGATCAACAATACCTCGCCATTGCGAGGCTTCAAACAGGATGTTCTTAGAGGGAAGTGATCACTGAGCTTAGAGTGTCACAGAGTGTCATCAGCAGGTTGCAACAGATACGGAGAGACTGGAAGAGTCACAGAAAGGCATAGAAGTGGATGTCCTTTGGCCACATGCCACGCTGATGACCACTTCATTGTGAACAGTGCCCTGCGGAACCTAATGATGAATGCCACTCAACTTCATGCACATTTAAGGGAGGTGAGAGGCACCCAAGTGTCACGTCAGACCATTCAAAACCATTTACATCAGCGTGGTCTGCATGCTAGACAGCCTGCAAGGGTGCCTGACCACACCACCAGGCACAGGTGTCATCGTCTTGCATGGGCCAGGGAGCATTTACACTGGACAAGGGATCAGTGGGTGTGACGATGGGATGTCACCACTATTATGACTTATTGTTTGTGTGATTATGTTATATGTGTAATGGTAAATGTTATTATTTGTTAAAGTACACACATTTATTTGGGATCTGTCTTTGTTTAATTTGAATGCCTTGGGAGATAATTGTATGGTTAAGTATTTGGGTAAAATAATGGATGATAAATTATTGCACATACCTTTGCCAATATGCTTCCTGTGGGTGTCCAGGCAAAAGACTCCTTCAGGGAGTTGAAGGCCTTTTAGAGGACACCAGCAGGAAGGAAACATCTATGGTAAGTTAGAGGGGTGGTTTAGTTTTGTAAATAAGTTTTTCAACCATTTATTGGACTATTTATATTATTATTGTTGTCATTGATTGTTATTTATTATATGTTATTTATATTGTATAGTGGGGAAAATATTTATGTATTTTAGAACTAGTGGGTATTGTGTAAATGATGGAAGATTTGTTATTTTGCCTGGGATTATGGTAGGGGCTAATCAGCCCTAATTACTGATGTTAGTATAAAACAGGTGTGATTATTGTGACGTGAAGTTGAGTAGAGTTCCCTGAGAGAGATATTGTCGATCATTGCTGTGAAGCAGAGTTGAAGAATTGTGTCGGATATCTGGACTTTTACTTGTGATTTATAATAAAAATGGAAATTTGGAATTGAAGACCTTGGCCGTTTTCCTTGCCTCAGACCTCGCCACAACGCACCGTATTTTCACATTTGGTGGAAGCGGTGGTCCGGCCTGTGGACACCATGGCGTTCGGTGGACGGAAAGACCCATGGCGAGAAGAAAGGTGAGGCAAGAGTAGCAGTCTGACCTGGACACAGGTATGGCGGCTGAGGACCCGTGAGTCAGCGGACTGGGCGAGCTCGAGGAGCTCACGTGCCTGGTGAAATCTTTGGTGCGTTCGCTGACTCTCAGGGATCGCCAGATGGAGGAAGAAGCCGCTCGTCAGGAGCAAAAGTGGCAGGCGGTAGAAAATCATATTCATCGGATGGAGTCGCAGGTGGCGGAATTGAGAGAGGATTATGGGAGCTGGGCTGAGCGTAGTGGTGACGAGGGCACTTCGAGGGAGGATCCTAGGGTAACGGCCAGTTGGGTCGGCCCGCGAGAGGATGATTTGCTGCTGCAGGTGCAGCCAAGGAGGCCACGAACGCATCACGAGCCCAGGCTGAACCCTCTCTCTCCCGAGGATGACATCGAGCACTACCTAGCGTCATTCGAGAGGATTGCTACAGTCTGCCACTGGCGCAAAGAGGAGTGGGCTATTCATCTGGCTTCTCTACTCACAGGTAAAGCGCGAAGCGCATATGTTTTCTGATGGACATCACAGACACGGATAATTATGAGAAAGTGAAAGAAGTTATCTTGAATAAATATGAAATCACATCTGATACATATAGGAGGCGGTTTCGGTCCCTGGACATTCATAAGGACGAAACCCCTCGGGAACTATATGTACGGTTGAAAGACTTGTTTTATAAATGGGTGAAACCAGAGACTTTATCAGTAAAAGACATTGCTGAATTATTGATTTTGGAACAATTTCTAAGGATGGTGAATCCGGAACTGGGAGTCTGGATACAAGAGCGGGACCCGAAGACTGCAGAGGACGCTGCTCTCGTCTGGCGGAGGTTTTTCTGTCAGCCAGGTCTGGGAGCAGGAGAACTACTCTTGGCTGTGACAGATCTTTCACCACACGGAGTGAGTTTAATGAGGGTGAAAGGGGTGGTCCAGCTCGAAATAAGTTGTATTCCAGGCCCAGTCAGATCACGAATAGCAGATTTGATGATAGCAAAAAGTCACGTGTTGCAAGTAAAGATATACGCTGCTATCAGTGCAATAAAATTGGTCACACCCAATATTCATGCCCTGCCATAAAGAATGAGAAACCGTCATTGTTGTGCTCAGTTCTTAGACCCACTTTTTCAGCCTCAGTGCATAATGGAGTTTATAAAACAAAAGTGTTGCTTAATGGTCAGTATGAAGAGGCCCTGTTAGATTCTGGCTGTTTTCAAACAGTTGTGCTACCTAGTTTGGTCCCTAGGGATTTGTGGAATGACTCAGGAATAAATATCAGTTGTGTCCATGGGGATAAAAAATTGTAGAGATTGAGATTGAGATTCAACTTTATTGTCATTACACATGTATAATACAAGGTAACGAAACGTGACTTGGCATTTGGGCGGCTGCCCCGGCCTTGTCATTGTACCCGACCGCTGAGGTTTATTTAACAGTAGGGAGTCAAACTTATTTCCTTCCTGTAGCTCTTGTGCCTGATTTGCCGTATCCCGTTATTCTTGGCAACGATGTTCCAACTTTGTTGGACATCATACAACAGGTTAGAGAGGAACAAACGAGGAGAGACAGGCAGGTGGCGCTGTTGAGCAGAGAGTAAACACACCTGTGGTAAAAAATTGTAGTATAGTGACAACCAGGGCACAGAGGGCTGCCAATACTCTTCAGGAGTTACCATTCTATGATTCTGAGATAGAGGCAGGCCCTATTAAGCAACCCAAATCCAAGGCTCAGAAGAGAAGAGATAAGGTGTTAGCTTCTGTAAAGAACCTGGGTGAAGAAACACCACAATTAAGCCAGTCAGTAGAGTTTGACATCCCTCCTGACATAGCTACATTGCAGAAGGCTGACCCAACACTTAAACCTTGGTTTGATAAAGTCTCGGAGATTGAGGGTGTGAAACAGGGTAGAATGGATTGTTTGGCTGAGGCCATGTATGTCATAAAAAAGGGCATTTTGTACCAGCAACAAGGTGAAGTTATGGCCATAGCTTTGCCACAGGACCTCACACCAAAAATTATGGAACTGGGACATGTTATTCCTTGGGCAGGTCATCTAGCATTTCAAAAACCTCTGCAGAGAATTGCTAGAAGGTTTGTGTGGCCGGGAATGTATACCCAGGTAAAGGACTTCTGCACGACATGCTCAGTATGTCAGATTACATCATCTAGGGGAGTAGCCCGTGCCCAACTGCAACCATTACCAATCATTGGAACACCTTTTGATAGAATAGGGATGGATGTAGTTGGCCCCCTAGAGAGAAGCTCCTCTGGTAATAAATACATTCTAGTAATTTGTGACTACGCTACTCGGTACCCAGAAGCCTTTCCCCTGAAATCTATCAAGGCTAGGCAGGTTGCCAACTGCCTTATCCAGTTGTTTTCAAGGGTAGGCATACCCAGAGAAGTTCTAACAGACTGTGGAACAAATTTTTTGTCAAAACCGTTGCAGCAAGTGTATAAGCTGTTGGGGATTAAGGGCATTAAGACTACCCCTTATCACCCTCAGACTGATGGACTAGTGGAGCGATTCAGTCAGACTCTTAAAAATATGCTGCGGAAATTTGTTTCTGAAACGGGCTCAGATTGGGATCAATGGGTACCCTATTTACTGTTTGCTTACCGGGAGATGCCCCAGGCTTCAACAGGGTTCTCACCTTTTGAACTGCTTCATGGCCGTCAGGCGAGGGGCCCACTGGACTTATTAAAGGAGCACTGGGAGAGTCCACCGAGTGATCAGAACAATGTGGTCTCTTATGTGATTAAAATGAGAGAAAAACTGGATCGAATGACTGCTTTGGCTCAGGAACACATGAGGACGGCGCAGGCCAAACAAAAAACTTGGTATGACAAGAAGGCCAGAAAAAGGGTTTTTCCACCCAGGACAACAAGTTTTGTTATTGCTGCCCTCGTGTGATAGTAAGCTGTTGGCTCGATGGCAGGGGCCATATGAAATTTCTAAAAGACTAAGTTCAGTGACATATGAACCATATATGCCTGACAGGAAGGTGAAATATCAGCCCTTCCATATTAACTTATTGAAAGAGTTTCAGCAGCCTGGCCATCAGCAGCAGCAACCTGCTCTTCAGGAGACACAGCATCTCTTGATCTGTGCGACGGAAGTGGATGAGGAGAAGGAACAATCCTTTCCCACAAATGTGTCAGAGCCTTGTTCATTTCAACTGTCTCATTTGCAGGTGGATCAGCGGAGAGAATTAGAGACATTGTTGGATCCAGATTTGTTTCAAGAGAGACCGGGTTTCACCACATTGGTATATCATAAGGTTCATTTGAAAGAGGAAGCTGTTCCACGTAGAAAATCATATAGGATCCCGGAACGACTGGTACCAAAAATGAAAAATGAAATTGATTTGATGTTGCAGCTGGGAGTGATTGAGGAGTCAGCCAGTGAGTGGTGTAGCCCGATTGTGCTGGTTCCAAAAAAAGGATGGCTCATTAAGATTTTGTATTGATTTTAGATACCTCAATTCAGTATCTAAATTTGAGTCATACCCCATGCCCCGGATTGATGAATTATTAGAGAAAGTAGGCAAGGCTAGATTTATTTCTACTTTGGACCTAAGTAAGGGGTATTGGCAGGTGGCATTGGCACCAGAAATAAGGGAACTTACAACCTTTAAAACACCTTATGGCAGTTTCCATTTCAGGGTCATGCCATTAGGCCTTCAGGGGGCAGCTGCAACATTTCAGTGGCTGATGGACCAAATATTAAGGAGGGTATCAAACTTTGCGGCTGCCTATTTGGATGACGTGGTCATCTATAGTCAGACCTGGGAAGAACATGTGGTACACCTTAGGCAGGTCCTTCAGCTGATTAAGAGGGCTGGACTGACAATCAACCCACGCAAATGCGCGTTTGGACAGCAGCAGGTGGAGTACCTGGGACATGTGGTTGGTCAGGGGGTCATTAGACCACGAGTAGGTAAAGTGGATGCCATTCGGACCTACCCTGTACCCACCACTAAGAAGAGAGTGCGATCATTCTTGGGAATGGTGGGATGGTATAGCAAGTTCATCCCCCACTTTGCTGAAAGAGCAGCAGTGTTAACTGACCTCACTAAGGCTTCAGCGCCAAATAAGGTAAAATGGACAGAGGAGTGTGACAGAGCGTTTGAGGATCTGAAGAGGGCCATTTCTGGGGAGAAGGTTCTCTACAGCCCAGACTTTGCTCGCCCGTTCATTTTACAGACTGATGCTTCAGGGGTTGGCATTGGAGCAGTACTTCTCCAGGAGGAGAAGGGGGAGAGACACCCAGTGCTGTTCTTGAGTCGTAAGTTGTTGGACCGGGAGACAAGATATTCTACGGTAGAAAAAGAATGTCTTGCTATGAAATGGGCAATGGGGTCCCTTAAGTATTATTTACTAGGGCGTCATTTTATATTGGAGACAGATCATCGGGCTCTACAGTGGTTGGACAGAATGAAGGATGTAAATAGTCGTCTCACAGGGTGGTATGTGTCCCTCCAACCATATAATTTTACTGTTCGGTATGTGGCAGGGAAAACCAACCTGGTAGCTGATAGCCTCTCACGAGTACATGACTCTTAGAGTACTGTATTCTCGGGAAAGGGGGGAGGAAATGTGACGATGGGATGTCACCACTATTATGACTTATTGTTTGTGAGATTATGTTATATGTGTAATGGTAAATGTTATTATTTGTTAAAGTACACACATTTATTTGGGATCTGTCTTTGTTTAATTTGAATGCCTTGGGAGATAATTGTATGGTTAAGTATTTGGGTAAAATAATGGATGATAAATTATTGCACATACCTTTGCCCTCAGTGCTGTTCTCTGATGAAAGTCAATTCACACTGAGCAGAAATGATAGCCACCAACGATGTTGCAGATGTCAAGGAGGGCACTATGCATCAGCCACTGTGTCACCAGATGAGCCTTTGGTGGTGGTGGTGTTACAGTCTGGGCAGGTGTATCTAGTCAATACAGAACTGCCCTACACCTTGTGAATGGTACAGTGACAAGCCGATACTACCTGAATAACATCATTAATCCAGTCATTGTGCCCCTGCATGAACAACATAGGCCTAATTTCATCTTCATGGACGACAATGCTCCAGCTCATTGAGGTCACATCATTCGGGAATGGCTGTTAGAGGCTGGGGTACCTCAAATGGAGTGGCCTGCACTTTCTCCAGATCTGAATCCTATAGAAAACTTATGGGATCAGCTGAGTCGCCGTATAGAGGCTCGTAACCTTGCACCCCACAACCTCAATGACCTGAGGGCCGCCCATCAAGAAGAATGGAATGCCATGCCTCAGCAGACAATGTCGACTTGTGAACAGCATGAGACGTTGTTGTCAAGCTGTAATTGATGCTCAAGGGCACATGACAAGTTACTGAGACACTGACATTTTTTGTCAGAGTGGTGGCCTAGTTGATAGAGCATCCACCCCATAACCGGGAGGTTGGAGGTTCAAGTCCCGGCCAGGTCATACCAAAGACGATATAAAAAGGGTACTTCCCGCCTTCTAGCTTAGTACTCAGCGTAATAGAATGGGGTAGGAAAAGTTGTTTGTGGCGGTGCCTTGCATGGCAGCAACCCCTCTGGTTCTACATGTGATTAACATTGTAGATAGGAAAAACATAATTTCGTTCTACTGTACATGACTGGCTGTATGGACTGAATAACAATAGAGATGGCTTCTTCTTCTAAACCCACCACTGTTGTTGGCTTTTCTTTCAATAAATTGTTTGAGATGAGGAAATCACCATTGCATGCTTCTACTTAAATGCCCTACTTTCATGATATTATATCACTGTAGCGTGAACTTTTTACATTTTCCATAAATTTTATCCGAAAGCCAAATATCCCTAACTTTTTGTGAGTGGTGTATATATGTTATATAATACACTGTAGATGATAAATGCTTGAATTAAGAATTTTGTAATTTTGCAAAGCTGCATGATTTTTTGTAACACAAAAATCAAGGCACCTCTTTCTCTTTGTGCTATGCCTTCCAATAGTGAGTCACAATTGCAGCTTTTACCAGCAATCAGATTCTACCCCAGTTGATCTGATCGAATAATACACATCGAGAAAAAAGAACAAGTAATCAGCGAAATGAAAGTGAGGGTGACTCCAATCAAACAACACTGATGACAATTCAGAACAACTGCTTTAAAATTTGTGCCTGAACTGACATTCCTACCAACCCAACTGGTAAAAAGTTGAATTTTCTCCTGGCATGACTTAAAGAAAGCAGATTTTTGAAAGAAGGAAAGGTCTGAAAGAGACTTCTGTTGTCCTGTTTTATTTTTTGACATACAGACAAGCAGAACAGGTCAGCGGGACAGCTGCTGACCCAGTTGCAGCCCTCGCCAGGTGTGACAGCAAAGCCTTAGGGGTCATGAAGCTGATTTCTATTAGACATGACAGGTTATAACCCCACTTACCCTGTCATGCAGCAGATCCGTGGAAGGAAAGCTTGCCCATGGACTAAATAGATTTTTTCAGTGATTTATTTCTGTCATTCTGTCTTTGATTCTGTAATATCATTCCAGTCACTAAGATAGCGCATGTCAACTTTCTGATCACACCCAAATAGTAGATACTGTACAGGACCAGTAATCCAGTACAGTGGCTTAACTGGCCTCTGCCGTTATCCCCCTCTAATTGATGGAAAACATGTTTGCTGCTTCTGCTTTTTCACCTGTGTGTCTGCTGTCTCCATCCCTCTGGCACCAGCTCAATTATGTATGTGTTTATTATTGGCAGAATACAAGGTTCTGTGTTGTCAGCAGTGTTGGACAAGCTACTAAAAATAGCAACTAATTACAGTTACTAGTTACTACTTTTCAAAAGTAATTTAGTTACTTTACCAATTACTGCATGATTAAAGTAATTCATCTTGCACACATAGCAAGATAATTTAATAGATTACATGATGGGTTTATTACTGGTAGGCTGAAAACGGACTGTTTCAGACAGAGCTTCACAGACCGTTTCTTAATGTTGGTGTTACTGCACATGTGCCAGAGAGTGGGACATAAAGCAGAGTTGCCAACTTTTCAGAAAAGCCTGGATTGAGATTTAGCGGGGTGGAGTGACCATGTAGGTGCACAATACCCAAACAAAAAAATTTTTTTTCAAGGCATACACTTCTTTACCTCAGAATAAGTTTTAGAATATGTTCAGTCTTGTTTTATCATGCCTTGAGAGTTCTTACTGTGGGAAAAATCTGAAGAAAATCAACACAATATTGCTTGCAATTTCCTCATTTTGGAGTGAGAATTAGGGTTTGTGGAGGGGGGGAGGAGTCAGACTCACTCCAAAAGTAAGAGTTGGCAACACTGCATAAAGCTGTCCATGTTTATCTTACCTTTTTTATCTTACCTTTATGATATGGATTAATCCAATGTGCAGTGATCCAAAGAAAATGTTCATTATCCACAGTCCAAGCATCTGCTGTGACAGAGATATGATCCAGTCTCTCAAAAGCCTTTTGGAGATCAAAATCTATTTTTGAATAATCTTTATCCAGGTAGCAAGTAAATGCATTTAAACTTCAGTGGATCACAGTCCAGCTGTCTGATGGAAAGTCACTGTTGATATCACATCTTCATCACAGCAGGAGACTTCAACCATGCAGATTTAAAGACCTTCCTACCAAAACTCCAACATGTGGACTTTCCAACAAGAGGAGACAGCTTCCTGGACCTGGTGTACACGACTCACAAGAGCGCATACACAGCCCCCCCCCCCCACTTCCCCACTTGGGGTCTCTGATCACATCACCATCTTGCTAAGACCTGCATACAGACCCAGAGTGAAAGCCATCAGACCAACAAAAAACAAGTACATGTGTGGCCAGAGGGGGCCTCTGCTGCTCTGAAAGACTGCTTCAGCACTACAGACTGAGACACTTTGAAGCACGCAGCCACTCACAATGGATACACAAACTGAGAAGAGTATACAGAGGTTGTTGTAGCATACATAGCAAAATGCATTTATGATGTCACTCACTGCAAAGCCATCACTGTTCATGCTAACCAGAATCCATGAATGACAGCAGAGGTCCGCAGGTTCCTGAGGGCTCAGGATGCAGCCTTCAGGGCCGGCAACACTGCAGGACTAACAGCTAGGGCCAACCTGTCCCGTGGCATCAAGGAAGCAAAACGACAGTACATCAAGAAAATATCCTGCCACATCAGCAACACCAGAGACACACGTTCCCTCTGGCATGGCATACAGACCCTCACCAACGACAAACCTCCACCTCAGACCTGTGCGAGTGACATCAAACTGCTTAAAAACCTAAACAACTTCTTCGGCCGCTTTGAAGCACAAAACAGCACATCAGCACAGAAGACCACTCCTTCTCCAGACGAGCAGGCCAAGAGTCTGGATCCGACTAGCGTAAAGAGGACCCTCTGCAGGATCAACTCATGCAAGGCAGCTGGTCCAGACAACATACCGGGTCACGTCCTGAAGGATTGTGCAGAGGAGCTCAAGAATGTCCTGGCCGACATCTTCAACATCTCCCTGACTCAAGCTGTTGTCTCCACATGTTTCAAAACTGCCACCATAATACCAGTCCAAAGAAGCCTGTCCCATCCAGCTACAGTGATTACCAGGCCGTAGCACTGACCCCCATTATAATGAAGTGGTTCGAGCATGCAGAACATGAAGTCCATCCTGCCTCCCTCACATGACCTATCTCAATCTCCATACAGGTCAAACAGATCCATAGAAGATGCCATCGCTGCTGCTGTCCATCCAGCCCTCACCCGCCTGGACTCAAAGAACTCCTACGTGCGAATGGTGTTCTTGGACTTCAGGATTCAACACAATCATCCCCCAGCACTTGATAGAAAAACTCAGACACTTGGGACTCAAAACCTCTCTCTGTAACTGGGTGTTGGACTTTCTCACATGGAGGCCACAGAACGTGCAGGTTGGCAGCAGCACCTCCCAGACCATCACACTGAACACAGGGGCCCCACAAGGGTGCGTGCTCAGCCCACTGCTCTTCACCCTGCTGACCCATGACTGCATGCCAGCCTACAACACCAACCACATTGTCAAGTTTGTGGATGACACGACGGTGGTGAGCCTCATAACCAAGAACGATGAGGCCAACTACAGAAATGAGGTGAGCCAACTGGTCCAGTGGTGTAAAGACAACAACCTCTTCCTGAACGTGGGAAAAACCAAGGAGATTGTGGTCGACTTCAGGAGGGGACACACACAGCACCACCCTCTGATCATCTATGGTGCAGCTGTGGAGAGGGTGGGCAGCACCAAGATCCTGGGGGTGCACATCTCTGAGGACCTCTCCTGGTCCAACAACACCACATCACTGGCCAAGAAGGTTCAAACTCACCTCCATTTCCTCTGCAGACTGAGGAGAGAACGAGTCCCACCCCCCCATCATGTGTTCTTTCTACTGGGGCACCACTGAGAGCATCCTCACCAGCTGCATCACAGTGTGGTATGGAAGCTGCACTGCTTCTTGCTGGAAGACACGACAACACACAGTGAAAGCAACTGCAAGATCAGTGGTGCCCCTCTGCCCCCCGTCTCAGACATCTACCTCACCCGCAGAGCCATCAACATTGCAGGCGACACCTCCCACCCCTCACACCCCCTCTTCAACCCCCTGCCTTAGGGAAAAGGTACCGTAGCCTCCAGGCCCACTCCACAAGACTGCTAAACAGCTGCGTTCATCAGGCCATTACTAATGTAACGCAATCACCTGCACAATAAAAACCTCAGCTGTTTGCACAGAAAGACTGTCACACCAACAGTAATACATTTGCTGCTGTATTTCTCTGCACTTTAACTGCAACCATTTGCACAAATGCTATATCTGCTGCTGTCTGTCATTGTTAAACTGACCATGTGCAGTCCTATCTGTTACTGTCTGCACCTATACTACCACTTTGAACTACATCTAGGGGTATTGGATCTCTAGTTTTCTGTATATAGGATTGCTCGTTTTTTTCATTGTTTTATCATCGTTAATCGTTTATCTCTATTTGCGCGATGGGAGGTCTGGGTCTGTCTTTTGTCGCCATTTGCACTACGGGTTGCATTACTGTACATAGACTGCTGTTGTTGTTTTCTTTTTTTTCCAGCCTTATTCTTTTTTCTTTTTTATATTGTGCACACTGTGGGGAGACTTGAATAACGAAACCGAATTGTCTTTCATTTCAGTTTATTCAAGAAATCATTCCACTGTCTGCTCTTATTCTTGAGCAGCGAACAAAGAGAGTGAACACACCAAAGTTCTCTCATTTAAACCTTCTCACATCAAACCATTTCCCTCGCGGGGGAAATCACACATCTATATCAAAGTCTCTTTATTCACATTCATTAGCCTTTTATTTACATAACTCCCCCTTCTCTCTTCCCGAGCCTCAGTGGTCAGGAAGTCTTCTGTCCCCTGTCCTCCGCAGGGGGTCCAGGCTCTGTGGCTCCGCACCGCAGGGGGCTGGCTCTCCTTCATCGTGGTTAAATCACATATGCAGTGTCCAACATATACATGTCTCACAACACAGCCATATAACCCCCCCCCCCAAACGATGAAGAACAGACTAATTCCCAAAATTTAATAGCACCTTACTCACTACTGAATAATCAACACCAACATTCAGTCTGTGCGCCGCTTGGGCTTCAGCCGTCTGCCGAATCTGCTGTGCGTTGGCCCCGCCTTGCCTGCGGTGCTGTTCTGCTTCGGGTCTGTTGACTGAGGAAGAGAGTGGTTAATTGCCCTCTGCGGGGGCCTGCCTCGTCGAGGCGCCGCCGCGACCGGTACAGACACGTCCTTCATGACAAAAGCAGGTTTTAGTCTGTCAATACTGACTGTCTCTTTTCTGTCCCCAAAATCTAGCACAAATTGCTTATCACCTGCCTCCAGCACTCGAAATGGCCCTTCGTAAGGTGGTTTGAGCGTTGCCTTAAGGGCTTCGCGCCTGACAAAAACGAAATCGGCATTTTTCAAAGCCTTGGGGACGAAAACTCGTGGAAAAGCGTGATGAACCGGACCCGGGAGCGTGTCTGCCCCCGTGCCAACTAACGGTCCCAGAGCAGAGAGAGGTGGGGGCTCTGGGTGCTCTGGTAAAAACTCGCCCGGCAGCCTCAGAGTTTGTGCGAATACCAGCTCCGCTGGGGAGGCGTCTAAGTCCTCTTTAGGCGCAGAACGCAACCCTAATAAAACCCATGGGAGTTTATTTACCCAATCTGCATCCGTGAGCGACGCTCTGAGTGCTGCCTTCAAAGACCTATGAAAACGCTCGCATAAACCATTAGCCTGAGGGTGGTAAGCCGTAGTGCGGTGAATTTTGGCTCCTAAGCCGTTGGCCATCGCTGACCACAGCTCAGAGATGAATTGCGGTCCTCTATCGGACGTAATGTCCGACGGAACCCCGAAGCGCGCCACCCAAGCCGTTAAAAAAACGCGAGCCACCTCCGCGGCCGTGGTCGTCGCAAGTGGGACCACTTCCGGCCAACGTGTGGTGCGGTCCACCATTGTCAAAAGATACGTGAACCCCTGTGATGCCGGTAGGGGGCCCACAAGGTCGACGTGCACATGGTCGAACCTTCTGGCCGGAATGCGGAACGGTTCTAACGGGGCTCTTGTGTGCCTGTGAATTTTGGCCCGTTGACAGGAAATGCAGGTTTTTGCCCATTCCTTCACGTGCTTGCGCAGGCACGGCCAAACAAACTTTTCCGCCACTAGTTTCACCGACGCGCGCACCCCCGGGTGCGCCAGTGAGTGGACCGAGTCAAAAACACGGCGGCGCCACGTGGCCGGAACCACCGGACGCGGGCGCCCCGTCGACATGTCGCAGATCAGGGGGGGCATACCGGTTTGTAAACACTTGCTCTCCAGCCTCAACCCTGTTGGTCCAGACTGGAGCGCGCGCACGTCTGCGTCCGCCCCCTGGTCCGCTGCCATGGCTGCGTAATCTATACCCACGTGCACCGGGGCTGCGCGCGCTACCGTGCCGCTCCCTTGCGGCGCGGTCACGGTGGCCCGTTCTGCCTCTGCGCGTGTCGGGGTCGTGAACGCGCGTGAGAGACAATCCGCTACTACATTGAATTTGCCCGCGACGTGCCTAATGTCAGTGGTAAATTCCGAGATTGCGGCCAGCTGCCTCTGCTGCCTGCCGGACCACGGATCTGAAATTTTGGCCATGGCGTATGTGAGCGGCTTGTGGTCCACATAAGCGGTGAAGCACCGTCCTTCCAGCCAGAACTGGAAATGACGAATAGCCAAATGCAGCGCCAACAGTTCTCTGTCAAACGCGCTGTATTTTCGCTCAGCCGCGCTTAAAGATTTGCTAAAGAAAGCCAAAGGCTGCCAAACTCCGGCTACCTGTTGCTCAATAACGGCCCCTATGGCTAAATCTGAAGCGTCTGTCGTCAGCGCGATACGTGCTGCAGGGTCTGGGTGGGCCAGGAGCGCAGCGTCAGCCAAGGCTTTTTTAACCTCTGTGAACGCGCGCTCCCGCTCCGGGGACCATTCGACCGCCTGGGTCGGCTTTTGTTTTTTGAGCGCGGCATATAACGGTTGCATGATTTGAGCTGCGTGGGGCAGGAACCGGTTATAAAAATTCACCATCCCCAAGAATTCCTGTAGTCTTCTGTCCCCTGTCCTCCGCAGGGGGTCCAGGCTCTGTGGCTCCGCACCGCAGGGGGCTGGCTCTCCTTCATCGTGGTTAAATCACATATGCAGTGTCCAACATATACATGTCTCACAACACAGCCATAACACCACTGAAGAGCAAGAGAAACACCATTTCAGTTCTCCTGTATGTCCTGTATGTATAGTAGTATTGACAGGTAAAATCTTTGAATCTTGAAGAAGAGCATACAGGCAGGGTGGAGTGGGCGGAGACGAATGTCTGGGGTGATTTGTGACAGAAAGGTAGCAGCAAGAGCGAAAGGGAAGATTTACAAGAGGCTAGTGAGGCCTGCTATTATTTATGGTTTGGAAATTGTGGTGCTGACAAACAGGAGGTGGAACTGGAGGTGGCAGAATTAAAGATGCTAAGATTTTCATTGGGTGTGACTAGGAGGGACAGGATGAGAAATGAGTATATCATCTCCAATGGAGATGATATACTCCATTGGCCTCATCTCCAATGGAGATGAAGCTGAGTACAGAGGGCTTATCCAGGACTTCGTGGACTGGTGCCATTGGAACTGCCTCCAGATCAACGCGAGGAAAACTAAGGAGCTGGTGGTGGACTGCTGCAGGCAAGGACAACCCCTCACAGCACCAGTAAATATACAGGGAACAGACATCGAGATGGTGACATCCTATAAGTACCTGGGTGTTCATCTGAACAATAAACTAGACTGGTCACACAATACTGACGCACTCTACAAGAAGGGACAGTGCAGGCTGTTCCTACTGAGGAGACTCAGGTCTTTTGGTGTACAAGGGGCACTGCTGAAGACATTCTATGACACGGTGGTGGCATCAGCCATCACTTTTGGAGTGGTCTGCTGGGGCAGTGGCATTACGGCAGCTGATAGGAAGAGACTGAACAAACTGATCAAGAAAGCTAGCTCTGTCCTGGGGCAGCGCCTTGACCCAGTGGAGGAGATAGGAGAGAGAAGGACGGTGGCTAAACTGTCATCTCTGCTGGAGTCCGAGTTCCACCCTATGCAGGACATACTGAATGCACTGAGGAGCTCATTTAGCAGCAGACTACATCATCCTAAGTGCACAACCGAGCGGTTTCGCAGGTCCTTGCTACCTATGGCTGTCAGACTGTACAACCTAAGCAGGGCTGCTCGCAGAGATAGCAAAAAGACGTGACAACCTAATAGTTTTGAATGCAAAAGACGCAATAGACTTATACAATGGTCCCCTCCGGCATACAACTAGGAAAATACCGGTCGCTATGGAGGGTGAGAATATGTCGTCGGCCTCCGTCGGTCTATGATGACCATGGAAGAGAATCCTAAACGTCTACTCTGCTGGAACAGCACCGCCTGTGGCTGAACAGGCCGATGCGCGAATGACAGTCCCTGTCACACAGGTCACACTTGTGGGTGGTCTCCGTGCTGCTGGGTCTGTGGCGGTTCTTCCTGCGGGTCCTTTTTTCATCTGCTGCAGCAGTCAGTCTCTCTTCACCCGCCTTGAGCTGTCTGGTCAGGGTGCCTCTCCATTTGGAGCGGTCCGTTGCAAGGTCCTCCCAGCGCTCTGTGTTGATATCCAGGGCCTTCATGTCTCTCTTGCAGACGTCTCTAAAGCGCAGCTGTGGGCGGCCAACGTCTCTCCTGCCAGTTGCCAGTTCTCCATAGAGGACGTCTTTGGGGATTCTGCCATCCTCCATACGGTGAACGTGGCCTAGCCAGCGGAGCCTGCGCTGCCTGAGTAGAGTGAACATGGAGGGAAGGCCGGCGCGGGACAGAACTTCTGTGTTGGGCACTTTGTCCTGCCAGGATATGTCCAGGATGTGGCGAATGCAGCGCAAGTGGAAGGAGTTCAGTCTCTTTTCCTGCCGGGCGTATGTTGTCCACGTCTCACTCCCATAGAGCAGTGTGCTGATGACGCAGGCGTTGTACACTGCCATCTTCGTCTTGACAGAGAGTTTGGGATTCTCCCACACTCGTGTGGTGAGGCGAGCGAGTGTGAAGGCTGATTTTCCAATCCTCTTGTTGATCTCTGTATCAAGGGAGAGGTTGTTGCTGATCGTGGACCCCAGGTACGTGAACTGATTCACGACCTCCAGCTTGTAGTCGTCAATGGTGATGGTTGGTGGTGCTTCCGTGCCTTGCGCCAAGACGTTAGTCTTCTTCAGGCTGATGGTAAGCCCGAAGTCCTTGCATGCCTGGGAGAAGCGGTCCATCAGGGTCTGAAGCTCCTGCTGTGTGTGGGTTGCGACTGCAGCGTCGTCTGCGAACAGCATGTCTCTGATTAGAGCCTCGCGTACTTTGGTTCTGGCTTTCAGGCGGGCGAGGTTGAAAAGCCTGCCGTCAGATCTTGTGTGCAGGTAGATTCCCTCTGTTGCTGTGCTGAAGGCATGCCTCAGGAGCATAGCAAAGAAAATCCCAAAGAGGGTTGGCGCAAGTACACAGCCCTGTTTCACTCCGCTGCGTATGTTGAATGGCTCTGAGACGTTGCCATCGTGCTGCACTATCCCCTGCATGTTGGTGTGAAACGATTCGATGAGGCTTTGCAACTTTGGTGGGCATCCTATCTTTGGCAGGATCTTGAAAAGGCCCTCTCTGCTGACCAGATCGAACGCTTTAGTGAGGTCGATGAAGGCGACGTACAGAGGCATGTTCTGTTCTCTGCATTTCTCCTGGAGTTGGCGGATGGAGAATATCATGTCTACCGTCGATCGCTCAGCGCGGAAGCCACACTGAGACTCGGGGTAGACACGTTCGGCAAGCTTCTGTAGACGAACGAGAACAACTCGTGCGTAGACTTTGCCAACAACGCTGAGGAGGGAAATGCCCCTGTAGTTGTTGCAGTCGCTTCTCTCCCCTTTGTTTTTGTAGAGGGTGATGATCTTGGCGTCCCTCATGTCCTGTGGTACGGCACCTTCCTTCCAGCACTGGCAGAGGACGTCATGCAATGGCAGCAGTAGGGCGGTCTTGCAGTGCTTGATCAGGTCAGGGGGTATGCCGTCGTTGCCGGGTGCCTTGCAGGCGGCCAAGCTATCAATGGCCTTACTGAGTTCGTCGATGGTTGGCTCGGCGTCAAGTTCGTCCATGGATGGCAGGCAGTCGATGGCATCAAGGGCTGACGGTGTCACGGTGTTCTGTCTAGAGTAGAGGTCGGAGTAGTGTTCCACCCATCTCTCCATCTGCTTGTTCTTCTCTGTGATCATCTCCCCAGTGGAAGATTTGAGGGGGGCCGTCTTGCTCTGAGCCGGACCAAGTGCTTTCTTGATGCCATCGTACATACCCCGGATGTTCCCTGTTATGGCAGCGGTTTGAATGTCTTGGCTGAGCTGAGTCCAGTACTCGTTGGCACAGCGCCGAGCAGTCTGCCGAACTTTGCTTCTCGCAGCCCTGAGAATCTGGAGATTCTTCTCGTTTGGGTACTTCTTGTACTCAGCAAGTGCTGAGCGCTTGGCTTCAATGACGGGGGTCATCTCGGTCAACTTGGCATCAAACCAGTCCTGTGACTTCGAGGTCTTCCTCCCAAAGGTAGCCAAGGCTGTGCGGTAGATGGTGTTTCGTAGCTCTTCCCACTTCTGCTTTGCAGATTCTCCTCCTTGTGGTACACCAAGTTCCTTCTCAAAGGTGGAGGCAAACTGCTCAACAAGTTCTGAAGTTCAAGAATATGTATGGATACATAATCATACCATGTAGGATAACTAAGTAGACGGTTGTGCTGTTTCATCCCATCTAGCAACAATGCTCCGCACTGTGTGTGTTTATATATTTACATATTTATTCCATCTAGCTACAATGCTCCACACTGTGTGTTTATATATCTACATATTTATTCCATCTAGCTACATTGCTCCGCACTGTGTTTATATACTCATATATTTATTCCATCCAGCTACAATGCTCCACACTGTGTGTCTATATATATATTTATATGTACATATGTATACTTGCTGCTTTTTTTTTTTCTCTTGCCTTCTGATTGTTGCTCTGAGTGTTGCTATCCCTGTGCTGTTGCAATCCTGGAATTTCCCCATTGTGGGACTAATAAAGGCTTATCTTATCTTATCTTATCTTATCTTATCTTATCTTATCAGAGGGACAGCTCAGGTTGAGTGGTTTGGAGACAAAGTAAGAGAGGCAAGGCTGAGATGGTTTGGACCTGTGCAGAGGAGGGATAGTGAATTTATTGGACAAAGGATGTTGAAGATGGAGCTGCCAGGCAGGAGAAAAAGAGGAAGACCACAGAGAAGATTCATGGATGTGGTGAAGGAGGACATGGAGAGGGTTGGGGTTACAGAGGAAGATGCAAGAGATAGGGTGAGATGGAGGCAGATGATCTGCTGTGGTGACCCTTAAAGGGAGCAGCCGAAAGAAGAAGAATCTATAAAATATTAAATGGCTATGCACCACCCCCTTGGGAGAATATGTTAACCTGAGGACTGTTACCAGTACAACCACCAGAGTAATCACTGGAGGAGACTGTGAGGTCCCCCACAGACGCACCACATTTGCTCAATCTGTGCTATCAGTGAGGGGCACCAAGATCTGGAATAACATACCACCTGCGATCAGAGAACGTACCACACTAAACACTTTTAAGACTAATTGTAAAAATTGGCTTTTAGGCAACCAATACTGTACACATAACTAGTGGTTGCTCTGCGGCATGCACGTATATACTGTATGTGCCTGTGCGTCACACACATATGCCCCGACTCTTGTTTGTTGCTGTTGTTTGTTGTTGCTGTGAGGTGCTTGGGTGCATGTGTGTGTGCATGCATACACAGCACTTCACTTGTGTGACATCTGATTGTTTTGTAGCACCTTAACTCTTGCACGTTTGCATATCCCCTTTGTAGTTTTATTGTAGATGTTCTTCTCGTGTATGATTGTTTGTGTGTTTTTGTGACCCGTTGAGGGACTACAGATACAAAAAATTAGCAGTATTTTGGGACCTTGGGGAAGTCAGGTTATTTAGCACCTCAGACAGAGACAGGGAATAAGCATGGGAGAACAATGCCCAGGAAGGACAGAGGGGGTTGAATGCAGTGTAGTGTAAATATCATGCTGTGCGAGGTGAAGTGCCATGAAACTTGTGAAGTGTGACTTGTGATATAGAGAGGAGAGCTTGCTGTAACGATTCAGTCCATTCTGTGCTTGTGAGATGTGAGTGTGTAATAAATCGTCTGTCATGAATCTGCCTCTTCATTTATACACTCCACACTGGTGACCCAAGACGTATTATGGAACACGAGGCAAGAACCCCGGAGCCGGCCTGGTCGGGAAGCCCCAGCGACGCAGCAGCCATTTCACAGACAGCCCGGACTGGAACCCCCAGCAACGCGTGTGCGGTTTCAGTCAAGCTACCGGATTTCTGGCAGCACAACCCGCGCTCTTGGTTCCACTACACCAAGGCCCAGTTCGCCCTCCGGGGAGTAACGGCAGACGACACCAAGTTCTACCATGTGGTAGCAGCGCTGGACTCCCACACAGCCCAGCAGGTAGCGAGCCTGCTCGATCAGCCACCCGCCCGCAACAAATACGAGGCGCTCAAGTGTGCGCTCACCTGGCGTTACACACTCTCGGAATGTGAGAGAGCGGAGAGGCTCCTGGTGCGGACCGAGTTAGGAGATGGTTCGGCCATCGACCTGATGGAGAAGATGCTGGCGTTAATGGGCACGGACGACAGGCACTTTCTGTTTGCCCACCTTTTCCACTGGAACCTTCCAACAGAGGCGAGAGCAGTTCTGGCCAATTCGCCGTTGCTGGCTGCGCGTGACTACCGTGCGCTAGCCCAGGAGGCAGACAGGATCATCCTCACCACCAGGGCGATCACAGTCAATGTGGCGGCGGCAGAGCCCAGCGAGACGACCAGAGGAGGCGAGGAGCCACCGACAGTAGCAGCAGCGGGGGCCAAGGAGCGCCAGAGAGACACGCTCTGTTTCTACCACCGCTGCTTCGGAGGGAACGCACACAGATGTGCGCCACCGTGCCAATTCAAGCGCTCGAGAAAACGCCAAGGCCAGCAGTCGGCAGCAGCTGCGACCCTCGGTGAAGAGAACAAGCTGCTCTACATGACGGACGCGCGCTCGGGGAGGCGTTTCCTCATGGACACCGGAGCCCAGAGGAGCATCATCCTGCCGATCTACGCTGACTGGCTGGCAGGACCTAGCGGCCCCGGGATGTTGGCAGCAAACGGCTCGGACATTAAGACCTGTGGTGAGAGAACACTGGCTTTATCTCTACACGGCCGTACATATGAGTGGACTTTTGTCATAGCAGCACTGAATTACCATATCCTGGGGGCTGATTTTCTGTGTGCACATGGTTTACTGGTTGATGTTGCTAACAGGCGCCTGGTTAATGCACTGTCCTTTGACTCTCTCCCCTGTATAGCTCGAGTGACCCAGCCAACAGCACAAGCCAACGTCACAGCTCCAGGCGGTAAGTTCCACGCACAGCTCACTCAGTTCCCAGCACTCACGGTCCCGATGTTTTCGGCGGCCATCGCTAAACACAGGGTGGAGCACTTTATCACCACCACCGGGCCGCCTGTTTTTGCAAGACCTCGGCGCTTGGACGCAGCTTAACTGTCCATAGCGCGCGAGGAGTTCACCAACCTGGAAAGGCTGGGCATCATCAGGCGTTCAAACAGCCCATGGGCGTCCCCGCTACACATGGTCCCTAAGGCTGAGGGATAGTGGCGACTGTGCAGTGATTTCCGCAGATTGAATAACGCCACAGCGCACGACCGCTACCCGATTCCCCACATACAGGATTTTTCCGTTCACCTTGCCGGAGCACGCATTTTTTCTAAAATATACCTGGTCCACGCTTACCACCAAGTCCCAGTGCGCGCGGAGGACGTACCCAAAACAGCGGTAATAACTCCGTTTGGTTTATTTGACTTCCTGCGCATGCCATTCGGGTTAAAAGGCGCAGCACAGATGTTCCAGTGCATGATGGATGCAGTGCTGCGTAATCTCCCGTTCGTGTTCATCTACCTGGATGATATCCTGGTAGCCAGTACGTCTGAAGACGAACATGAAACCCACCTCAGGACGGTTTTCCGGAGGTTGGAGGAGCACGGGTTGATAATCAACCCGGTGAAATGCCAGTTCGGCGTGACGGAGATTGATTTTTTGGGGCACCGCGTCTCTCCGGAAGGAGCGATACCTTTGCCCGACAAAGTGCGCGCCGTGGCGGATTTTCCTCGGCCTCAGACGGTCAGGGCACTGCAGGAATTTTTGGGGATGGTGAACTTTTATAACCGTTTCCTTCCTCGCGCATTGCGGCTCATGCAACCATTGTATGCTGCGCTCAAGAGACAGAAACCCGCGGATGGAGTCGAATGGACCCCGGAGCGAGAGCGGGCATTCTCGGAGGTTAAAGCAGCCCTGGCAAACGCCGCACTGCTGGCGCATCTGGACCCGACGGCCCGGATAGCGCTCACCACCGATGCTTCAGACGTGGCTATAGGGGCGGTCGTGGAGCAGCGCGTAGCCGGGGCTTGGCAGCCGCTCGCCTTTTTCAGCAGAACTTTGCGCGACAGTGAACGTAAATACAGCGCGTTCGACAGAGAGTTGCTGGCTCTCCACCTGGCCATATGCCACTTCCAGTTCTGGCTGGAAGGGCGCAGCTTCACCGCGTTCGTGGACCACAAGCCGCTAACGTTCGCGATGGCCAAGGTTTCAGAACCGTGGTCGGGTCGGCAGCAGAGACAGCTGGCCGCAGTCTCAGAGTTTACTACCGATATTCAGCATGTGTCGGGTAAACTGAATGTGGTGGCGGACTGCCTCTCGCGCGCCGTGGTGGCCCCGGTCTACGTGGGGATAGATTACGCAGCCATGGCCGCGGAGCAGATTAGCGATGCAGACGTGCGCGCGCTCCAGTCTGGACCAACAGGGTTAAGGCTGGAGAGCAGGGTGCTGCAAGATGGCGCCCCCCCCCCACCAATCTGCGATGTCTCCATGGGACGCCCGCGCCCGGTGGTCCCGGTTGCGTGGCGCCGCCGCGTGTTTGAGTCGGTTCACACTCTGGCGCACCCAGGAGTGTGCATGTCAGTCAAAATGGTGGGAGAGAAGTTTGTGTGGCCGAGCCTACGCAAACAAGTAAAAGAGTGGGCTGCAGCCTGCGTGGCGTGCCAACGAGCCAAGGTACACAGGCACACGAAGGCTCCTTTGGAGCCGTTTCCAGTACCGGCTAAAAGGTTCGACCATGTGCACGTGGACCTCGTGGGCCCCCTCCCGCCATCACAGGGATGCACACACCTCCTGACAGTAGTGGACCGCACCACGCGCTGGCCAGAAGTAGTCCCGCTGGCGGCAACCACGTCCGCGGATGTAGCACGCGCTTTTTTAACAGCATGGGTGGCGTGTTTTGGAGTCCCGTCGGACATTACGTCCGACAGGGGCCCTCAATTTGTTTCTGACCTCTGGTCCACGATGGCCCGCAGCCTGGGTGTTACAATTCATCGCACAACCGCGTACAACCCACAGGCCAATGGGTTACGCGAGCGTTTTCATAGGTCACTGAAAGCAGCACTCAGGGCTTCACTGATGGCCGTGGGTTTTATTGGGGTTGCGCTCTGCGCCAAAAGAGGATTTGGAAGCTTCCCCGGCAGAGCTCGTTTTTGCGCAGCCCCTACGGCTGCCTGGGGAATTTCTACCAGATAATCCCACACCGGGCAGCTGCCCGTCTCAGCTTTTGCAGCGTAGCGCAAACACAGGCACGCTGCCGGGCCCTGCCCACCACAGTTTTCCACGTGCCTTCGTGCCTAAAACTTTGAAGAACGCGCAGTTCGTGTTTGTCAGACACAACGCCCACCGCCCTCCATTGCGCCCACCCTATGATGGACCGTTCAGAGTGTTGGAAACAGGGGATAAGCATTTTGTGCTAGACTTGGGGGGTAGACGGGAGAAAATTGGCATAGACAGACTCAAACCCGCCTTTGTAGTGGCGGATGAGCATGTGCTGTTGGCTAGGGCCCCTCGGCGTGGAAGACCCCCACGGAGAACTCCCCAGGGAAACGATTCACCAGAGCAGCCACACGGGCAGAACGAAGTCCCCCCCCCACCCCTCACCACGGCTCACCCGCAGTCAGACATGCTCCCAGCAGCCTCCCACCGGCACAGCAGTGCCACGGAGGTGGTAAACCCCAGTTACAGCGGATATGGGAGGAGACTGAAGCCAAAAGCGAGTGTGGACTGATGTTCTGTCTTAGAAGCTGGGGGGGGGGGGGGGGTGGTACCTTGGGGAAGTCAGGTTATTTAGCACCTCAGACAGAGACCGGGAATAAGCATGGGAGAACAATGCCCAGGAAGGACAGAGGGGGTTGAATGCAGTGTAGTGTAAATATCATGCTGTGTAAGGTGAAGTGCCATGAAACTTGTGAAGTGTGACTTGTGATATAGAGAGGAGAGCTTGCTGTAACGATTCAGTCCATTCTGTGCTTGTGAGATGTGAGTGTGTAATAAATCGTCTGTCATGAATCTGCCTCTTCATTTACACACTCCACAGTATTGCTAAATCTGGCGTACTTACACTTTTATTAATGTTCATTAGTATGTAGTGTCCCTTTCAAATAAACATTAAACTTTAAAGTTTGATCCTTTTTAACAGGATGTTCACTTCTCACAGCAAAGCCCTCAGTTTTTTCCCCAATTGGAGATGTTGGCTTCAACTGGCTAGGTTATGTTTACGCTAGGTTTGTATGATGCATGGTCAGTGCGGGTGCAGCCGTTCTGACCGTCAATGATTTTACAACAGCGGCTGTATTGGAGAGCATTACCGGGAAAAAACAACTCAAAATATATGGTAAGGTCCATGAAGTTTAAGTTTAAGTTTAAGTTTTCACTATGTAGTTTCCTATTGTGCCGTCCCTGAGACCGCACATATTGTACACAAATGGTGCTTCCCGCTGACATAAGGCAGTGTGTCTCAGTCGTCCATGTTAACGTAAAAACAGTAGTGGCCAAACTGTTTTATTTATTTATTTATTTTGTTTTATTTTGGTTATTTTAAATGTTTTTCCACATTTCTATTACAGTGTTGTTCATAAATAAAGGTTCAAAGTTCTTTGAAAAGTTGTACATAGTGTAACGTCGGGGCCATTTTAAGGGGGGCAGGGATTTCCCAGCATGCTTTGCCAGTTGAAAACGTTACTGTGTGTGTATTAAATGTGTTATTACTGAGTTATACTGCTGTGTCATTATAACTGCGTTATAATGACCCAGCAGTGTTTAGCAGGATTAGGGCAAGATGCATCATGTGTGTGTAACCATGATTGAAACGGAGGTCTGGGAGAATGACCTCCCCTCCTCTGTGTGCTCAGAAGTAAGTTGGGGGTTGGTGGTGTGTGAATAAAGCCTGTTCATCACAACCATCTTGCTCCTCTTTCTTTGTGTGAATCCCGCAAACGTCACACTGGTGTCAGGAGTGGGGATGGAGCAAGATGAGGATCCAGGCGGAGGTCCAACGGCCAGAGCGGTTCATTGCTCGGCTGGGAACGGAGCGTAGAGCTGAGACGCTGGCCCCCGGAGAGGTTCGCCGCGATGGACGGAGCAGCGGACCCGACGGGCCGAGCAGAGCAAACCAGCCCCATTTTCCGCCCTTTTCAGGGCAGGACGGGCTGGCGATTCCAGAGCGATTAGGAGCGGTGATCGACCGGGAGGTGACTTCCGCTGCACAGAGCCAGGGTACGTCGCACGGTACTGCCCCGCACACAGCGCATGACAAACTGGCCCCTCGCCAACATTAAATTAGAGCGAGGTGGCATGGAGGGAGAAAAAGCCGCCTTCTGCAGATGCTTCCCCCGGCGGTGACGTCACAGAGGCCTTTGGAGCGCAGCAGCAGCGGAGCGAGCAGGACAGATCCGGTCTTTTCCCAGGCTCGGCAGGGCTGGACGCCGGGACGTGGGCCAGCGGCCGCCTGGGAGGTCCTGGCAGCGGTGGGAGTCATGGGACTCCCGCTGCCAGAGGAGGAACTGTGCGTGTCCTACCGCCACCCGCAGATGCTTTCCCTTTCAGTGACGTCACGGAGGCCCTCGGCGCAGCAGCGACGCAGCGGAGCGAGCAGGACGGAGATCCGGCCATTTTTCCAGGCGCGGCAAGGGCTGGACGCATGGACGGGGGCCAGCGGCCGCCTGGGAGACCTGGCAGCGGTGGGAGTCGGCCGGAGCGGGCATGGGACTCCCGCTGCCAGGGAAGGGACTGTGCGTGGTCCTACAGAGGCTGTCAGATGTGTCCATCCGCCCGCTGATGGCCAAACCGGAACCCTACCCCAACCAGATGCTCTGACCGAGACTCAGATGGCCCGTGCATGCCGCCCTGGCACCGGGCTGACTCGCGTTGGATTTCTGAAAGTGGACTTTGAATTTTCTGGGGACAGAAACCAGTCCGGGGGAAGCAGTGTAACGTCGGGGCCATGTTAAGGGGGGCAGGGATTTCCCAGCATGCTTTGCCAGTTGAAAACGTTACTGTGTGTGTTTTAAATGTGTTATTACTGAGTTATACTGCTGGGTCATTGCGTTATAATGACCCAGCAGTGTTTAGCAGGATTAGGGCAAGATGCATCATGTGTGTGTAACCATGATTGAAACGGAGGTCTGGGAGAATGACCTCCCCTCCTCTGTGTGCTCAGAAGTAAGTTGGGGGTTGGTGGTGTGTAAATAAAGCCTGTTCATCACAACCATCTTGCTCCTCTTTCTTTGTGTGAATCCCGCAAACGTCACAATAGACTGTTATTGTTATATCACGATATCCAGACATAAATGGACTTAATGACATCAAGAATCATATCGTTTATAGTGATTATTTGGAGGAAAATTTATCGCCCATCAAAATTTCTTATCGTTACAGGCCTAGGCACATCATGAAGCGCAAAATATGCCAACAGAGACCTCGGACTGTTGAGCAACTGAAGTCATGCATCAAGCAGAAGGGAGAAAGAATCCCACCTACAAACAATAATTAGTGTCCTCAATTCTTAAATGCTGGTAAACATGCCCCTGTCTCAGCTTTTTTGGACTATGTTGCAGGCATCAAATTCAAAATAAGTGAATATTTGCAAAATCAGTAAAGTTTATCAGTTTGAACATTAAATAGCTTGTCTTTGAAGTGTATTTAGTTGAATATAGGTTGAAAAGGATTTTTAAATGATTGTATTTTTTTACGCTTTACACAATGTCCCAACATCACCAGAATTTTTTTTTTTGTTTGTTTTTTTTGTTACTTATTTGTACCTGTAGGTAGATTTGGTTTGCAGTCTGGTGACAAGCCACTGGCTGCCGGTCGCTGCGTGCGTGAGCGCCCTAAACCTACATGTTTTTGGTATGCGGGAGGAAACCGGACAAATCCCGGAGAATTGGGAGTTGTATAATCATCACTGTGAGCCCTCACCTTAAAAGTTTTTTTTTTTTTTTTTTAATAGAAGCTCCATAATGTGCTACCACAGATATTTTGGATGATCAAAAATGCTTTTTCGATTTTAGATTTTTTTCGTGTGTAAGTGAGGTCCTCATCACATTGCTTTTAATCAACCCTTCCCTTTCTGGTATTTTGTAAGCAGCATTTTAAATCCTCAGTGACTCACCCTGTTTCCTGTCCTTGGTTCCACCTCGACCTCACTACCTATGCACACACACACACACACACACACACAGGATGTCAGTTTGATCTCAGGCCCGATGGTTCTGTGACTGACAACCAACTCTAACCACTAACACAAAGGACTACATCTTCGTGAGATAAGGTGTTATTGGAGTACTGTGGAGAACTGCTGCCCTCTTGTGCTGAAGGTGGCACAGTGATCCAGGGTGTGTGATTTTTATGAGCTTGAATGAATAAATCAGTGTGTGTGTGTGTGTGTGTGTGTACGTGCATGCGTCTGTTGGTAACAGGAAGGTGATATGGGACTAAATGCGTCATTCTGACACACTCACTGACGCAGGTGGACTCCGTGCCCACACAATGGACAGGATTCGCAGATTTAGAAACACTTTCAAGAGTTTAGAGCTCTGTTAGGTGGCTGTGAATTGATGTTTTCAAAGGGTAGAGGTGGGGCTCATGTTGCTTTCATGTGATAAGGAGAGGATGTGGAGAACAGAGGGAAACATCTACTCTGATAGTACAGACAAATGAACGTCGTCGACAGATAATTACAGTCGTGAAAAAATTAGAACACCCTGTATAAGCCTGTGGTGTTGTTTTTTTTTACATATATGGACGTATGGATATTGAATATCAATGTTAAAAATACTGGGAGACTCATGTAATACAACTAAACAATTAAAAATGAATTAGACTTCAAATTTTCTGTAAAATGTAATTCTAAACAAATAGTGAGGAATAAATTAGGACACCCTCCATCTTTTTAGGACATCCCCACATTCAGTCCTACTTAAAATAGCTAAAATAAATGTTAAAAAATGCAAATAAAAACAAAAACAAGGTTAGACATTGATGTGTGAACATTTCTTAATAAAGAAATAAATATTTAATAGGTTGTCCTAATTCTTCACATGACTGTACATATAAAAATGAAATATACCTGCTACGCTTTATTTCCTCTTCCTGATTTTTCAATTCAACTTTATTTACAGTGGGGCAAAAAAGTATTTAGTCAGCCACCAATTGTGCAAGTTCTCCCACTTAAAAGATGAGAGAGGTCTCCAATTTTCATCATAGGTATGTCTCAACTATGAGAGACAAAATGAGAAAAAAAAAAATTCCAGAAAATCACATTGAAGGATTTTTAATGAATTAATTGGTAAAATCCTTGGTAAAATAAGTATTTGGTCACCTACAAACAAGCAAGATTTCTGGCTCTCACAGACCTGTAACTTCTTCTTTAAGAGGCTCCTCTGTCCTCCACTCATTACCTGTATTAATGGCACCTGTTTGAACTCATTATCAGTATAAAAGACACCTGTCCACAACCTCAAACAGTCAGACTCCAAACTCCACTATGGCCAAGACCAAAGAGCTGTCAAAGGACACCAGAAACAAACTTGTAGACCTGCACCAGGCTGGGGAGACTGAATCTGCAATAGGTAAGCAGCTTGGTGTGAAGAAATCAACTGTGGGAGCAATTATTGGAAAATGGAAGACATACAAAACCATTGATAATCTCCCTCGATCTGGGGCTCCAAGCAGGATCTCACCCCGTGGGGTCAAAATGATCACAAGAACGGTGAGCAAAAATCCCAGAACCACACGGGGGGACCTAGTGAATGACCTGCAGAGAGCTGGGACCAAAGTAACAAAAGCTACATCAGTAACACACTACGCCGCCAGGGACTCAAATCCTGCAGTGCCAGACGTGTCCCCCTGCTTAAGCCAGTACATGTCCAAGCCCGTCTGAAGTTTGCTAGAGAGCATTTGGATGATCCACAAGAGGATTGGGAGAATGTCATATGGTCAGATGAAACCAAAATAGAACTTTTTGGTAAAAACTCAACTTGTCATGTTTGGAGGAGAAAGAACACCATACCTACTGTGAAGCATGGGGGTGGAAACATCATACTTTGGGGCTGTTTTTCTGCAAAGGGAACAGGACGACTGATCCGTGTAAAGGAAAGAATGAATGGGGCCATGTATCGTGAGATTTTGAGTGAAAACCTCCTTCCATCAGCAAGGGCATTGAAGATGAAACGTGGCTGGGTCTTTCAGCATGACAATGATCCCAAACACACTGCCCAGGCAACGAAGGAGTGGCTTCGTAAGAAGCATTTCAAGGTCCTGGAGTGGCCTAGCCAGTCTCCAGATATCAACCCCATAGAAAATCTTTGGAGGGAGTTAAAAGTCCGTGTTGCCCAGCGACAGCCCCAGAACATCACTGCTCTAGAGGAGATCTGCATGGAGGAATGGGCCAAAATACCAGCAACAGTGTGTGAAAACTTTGTGAAGACTTACAGAAAACGTTTGACCTCTGTCATTGCCAACAAAGGGTATATAACAAAGTATTGAGATGAACTTTTGTTATTGACCAAATACTTATTTTACCGAGGAATTTACCAATTAATTCATTAAAAATCCTTCAATGTGATTTTCTCGATTTTTTTCCCCTCATTTTGTCTCTCATAGTTGAGGTATACCTATGATGAAAATTGGAGACCTCTCTCATCTTTTAAGTGGGAGAACTTGCACAATTGGTGGCTGACTAAATACTTTTTCCCCCACTGTATATAGCGCCATTTCACAGCAACAGTCATCTCATAGCACTTTGAAGTGTAGGGGAAACCCCCATACTTGCAGAAAGACCCCAGCAATCAGGCGATGCCCTGTGAGCAAGCACTTGGCGACGGTGGAGAGGAAAAACTCCCTTTTAACAGGAAGAAACCTCCAGCAGAACCAGGCTTAGGGAGGGGCAGTCATCTACTGTGACTGGCTGGGGGGTGAGGGGATAGAGAAGACGAAAAGAACAGACATGTAGAGAGCAAACAGCATGATGGGGACTCAATCTATGGGAGAGAACAAACAGATGTTAATGATCAGCAAAAATATTTCATTGAGAGTGAAGAAAGGAGTGAAGCCCAGTGCATTAGTGGAGGTTCCCCAGCTATCTAAACCTATTAGCAGTATAACTAACGGAGGATTCAGTAGCACATGATCCCTCCCTAATTGTAGACTATATCAAAAAGGAAGGTTTTAACCCTATTCTTAAAAACAGAGATTGAGTCTGACTCCCAAATCCAGATTGGCAGCTGGTTCCACAGGAGAGGAGCTTGATAACTGAAGTCTCTGCCTTCCATTGTACTTTTGGAGATTCTAGGTATTACAAGTAATGAATGAATGAATGAATCTTTATTTCGGATAGATTAAAAGTAAAGATTAAAAGAAACAGAATAATATAACAAAGGGGAAAAAATTGCATTCTGACACTCTAGAGACGCAGGGCTCACACCAGTGCGCTGCCACAGCGCTGGGTGAGCCTCGTGATGGAGGAAGAATAAAGCACCCCTTTAACCTTCAGTTCGCCGTGTCCGCCTGCACTTATTTGATCCTTGCCTCCACACTGGTGACCCTTATTCGTATCCTCCACACTAATAATCCCTGCATTTTGGGAGCGTAGTGTTCTGTTAGGATAATAGGGTAGTATTAGATCTTTTAAATAAAAAAGGGCCTGATTATTTAGAGCTTTGTACGTGAGAAGAAGGGTTTTAAACTTAATTCTAAACTCTATGGGAAGCCAGTGAAGGGAGGCCAGAATTGGAGAGATATGATCGCTCTTTCTAGTACCTGTTAAAACTCTTGCTGCAGCATTTTGGATCAGCTGAAGACTTTTTAAAGATGTTTTAGGACAATCTGATAACAACGAGTTACAATAATCTAATCTCGAGCTAACAAAAGTGTGGATCAGTTTCTCAGCATCACTCTGAGATAAGATGCTCCTAATCTTGGGAGTATTACGCAAATGATAGAAGGCAGCCTTAGAAACAAATTTAATATGTCAATTAAAAAACAGATCTTGATCAAAAATAACTCCAAGGTTCTTCACAAAACTATTAAGAGAAAGAGTTTATTTATTTAGCGAATGCAAAGTCCTTAAGCCAAGCAGTTGCCTCCTGGTTTGCTGTATGGAGGGTGTGTAATCCTCCTTCCAGTCTTTGGAGCGGGCAAGCCTCTATGATGTGTTCCATTGTTTGCTCCTCTCCACATGCGCACAGTGGGCTAGGGCTACTGCCCCATCTGTGAAGGCTGGCCAAGCAGGGGCCATGTCCAGTCCTAAAGCGATTGAGTGTAGACCACTGTCTCCTTGGGAGGTTGGTGCCCGGGACCTGTTGGTTGGGGTTTGTCACCAGGTGTTTGTTTGGGACCTCCTTGGTCTCCCATTCCTCTTGCCAAGCTGTCTGGATGGTAAAGTCAGCTGGGGGAGGGTTTTTCCAAATCGGCCGTCTGGGTGGAAGTCGGGCAGTGGGTGGGGTGTAGATATCTGCATGGATTGGTAGGTGAGGAGAATCTTTAGCTTTTTGAAGCATCCTTTGAGTTAATGCTGCTCGCCGGATGTGTGGAGGGGCTATGTTTGGCAGTACAGGGAGCCAGCGGAGTGGTGTTGAGCGGATTGTTCCAGTTATAATTCTCATGGTTGTGTTGAGCTGGGTGTCTACGGGGTGTGTGTAAGATGACCTGGACCAGACAGGGGCACAATATTCTGCTACAGAGTATGAGAGGGCCAGTGCTGAGGTGCGCAGGGTGGAGGCTGCCGCCCCCCATTTTGCACCAGCAAGCTTGCAGAGCAGGTTGTTTCTTACCTTCACCTTAGTAGCCTTCCCCTTTAGATGTACCTTGAAGGATAGGGTCCTATCAAGGGTCACTCCAAGGTAGGTTGGATCCGGGGCATGCTTAAGCTTGAGTCCGCTCAGGTGGATGTTTAGTTCTCTGGCAGCTTTTACATTGTGGAGATGGAATACACTGGAGACGGTTTTTGCTGGGCTAGGTTTTAGGCGCCAGATTTTACAGAACTGGTCCAGTTTGGCAAGATCTTCCGTGAGCACTCGTTCCAGTGGCTCAAAGTCTGGTGCTTGGAGTGCCAAACAGATGTCGTCTGCATAGATGAATTTGCGGGATTTTGTAGTGGGCTGGTCGTTTATGTAGAGGTTGAACAGAGTTGGAGCTAGAACTGAGCCTTGTGGGAGTCTGTTTTTCTGCGTTCTCCATGCACCTGTGTTCTGACCGAGGTGGACTCTGAACCTTCGGTTGGTCAGCAGGGTTTTTATAAAAAACCCTGTCCGCCATTTCTGTCCGCCATTTCTTTGGGATCGAGTTTGTTTGTGTGATCCTTGTGTAGAATTGTGTCAACCAGGTTAGGGCTCGGGAGCCAAGATTTTTCATGGATTCTGGGAAGATGTTACCGTATCCTGCTACCTTTCCACATTTCAGGCCCTGTAGGACTTTCTCCAGTTCAGCAGCCTCGAAGGGTTCAGGGTTTGTTTCCTCTACGGGCATTTTTTGGTGTTTTTTTTTTTTTTTAGCTCAGTTGAAACTGCTCTTCTGGTGTCTTTGTCTTGGGGTGCTTTGGCGATAGTCAGTAGGTGGGATGCAACTTGGTTGGGTGTGACAGATGCTCTCGGCTTTGGCTAGGAGGCTTCTGTGCAGCTCCTAGGCGACGGATGAGGCTCCAACATTTCCTGCTAGAGTGGATAAAGCTCCGGTCAGCAACTGTCTCCTCCCATTTCTTTCGCCGGGCTGTATTTAGCTATTCAATGAGATGGTCTGCTATCTCTGGGTCCCCTGATGTTTGATAGGATTGTAGGAGGGCAGTGCTTTCTCCGTCCAGACATAGGACATAGAGGGGTCGGTAGCCTCGTGGGATTGCAGTATGGGCAGCCTTGAAGATTGTGCTGCAGAAGCGGTTGTATGCTTCATCTACAGTGATGGTGTGGAGTGGGATGGTAACAACACTCCGGTCCAGAGTTTCACTGAATTTCTTCCAGTTGGCTTTGCGGAAGTTCCAGCGCATCTTCCTTGGGCTGTTTATGACTGGAAGTTGTAGGCCAATGTGTACAAGCAGGGGCCGGTGTTGGCTGTGTGGAAAATCATCAAGAATGAGGATCTGTGTAGGATATGGCGCCCCATTCAAAGAGCTGACCCAGCACAGGTCAGGAGAATAGTCCTTCTTCCACCTAGCAGAGTGGAGGATTCCTCTTTGTTTGGGGTCGTATATCAAAGCGAGGTCATTTCTAGATGCCCAGTCTGAAAGTGCCTCCCCATCACTGTCCACTGCTGGGTACGCCCAGTCAGGGTGATGACTGTTAAAGTCCCCCACATAGATGGCAGGGTGGGGTAGGGTGGGTAAGAACTGCAGATCCCAGTTGGCACTAGGTGGCTTGTACACATTGACAATATGGAAGCCACCAATGGTTATGGTGTCTGAGAAATGTGTTGTTGTCAGGTGATTTGCTTCAACTACACTACCGTTCAAAAGTTTGGGGTCACTTAGAAATTTCCTTATTTTTGAAAGAAAAGCACTTTTTTTCAATGAAGATAACTTTAAACTAATCAGAAATACACTCTGTACATTGCTAATGTGGTAAATGACTATTCTAGCTGCAAATGTCTGGTTTTTGGTGCAATATCTATATAGGTGTATAGAGGCCCATTTCCAGCAACTGTCACTCCAGTGTTCTAATGGTACAGTGTGTTTATTGTGTCAGAAGGCTAATGGATGATTAGAAAACCCTTGTGCAATCATGTTAGGTCTGCAATGCTGTAATTGCTGCAAATGGAGGATTCTTTGACGAAAGCAAAGTTTGAAGGAAAAAATTATTATTTCAAATTCAAATCATTATTTCTAACCTTGTCAATGTCTTGACTATATTTTCTATTCATTTTACAACTCATGGTGGTAAATAAGTGTGACTTTTCATGGAAAAACACAAAATAATTGTCTGGGTGACCCCAAACTTTTGAACGGTAGTGTATGTCAGAACGCACATAGGTGGCACGTCCATGTTTAGCATGTGGAACATAGCACAGGAGGTCAAAGACTTTGATGGTGTTGCGGCCAGCTTCCTCTGTGCCAATATGAGTCTCTTGGAGGCAGATTACATCAGTCGAATGTTGGAAGGCGAGGACTTCGATAAGACTTCGCTTGGCTGCAGATAGGCCTTCAACGTTTAGTTGTAGTATGTGAAGGGCAGTTCCTACCACAAAGTGCTCTCGGGGCTGTTTGCTTTCGGCTTTGGGACTGTGACTAGGATTCTTCTTTGATTTGGCACTGAGGCGTCATCTCTTCGAATTTAGTCTGCTGGTAGGATCATTAACTTCCCCGGGCAAGCCCGGGTACTGGCGGAGGGCACGACGAGAACGCTGATCCATTGCCCTCCAGAGAAAGAGTGACCACATCCAATCTAAGAGTCCGATGTGGAAAGGTATTTCTAAGGTTTTTTTTGGACCAACTAAAATGACTTTAGTTTTATCTAAATGTAATAGCAGGAAATTACAAGCCATGATTTCCTTAAGACAGGCGTCTAACTTGGCTAATTGATTACTATCATCTGGCTTCATTGACAGGCATAATTGTGTGTCATTTGCATAACAATGAAAATGTATACAGTGCTTTCTAATAATGTTGCCTAACGGAAGCATACATAAACTAAAAAGAATAGGACCTAGCACAGATCCCTGTGGGACTCTGTGACTGAGCTTTGAGTTGGAAGAAAACTCATTATTGACATGGACAAACTGGAACCTATCAGATAAATGAGATCTAAACCACTGCAGCGAAGTTCCATTAAGTCCAACATAGTGTTCTAATCTATCAAGTAGAATATTATGACTGATAGTATCAAAAGCTGCACTAAGGTCCAAAAGGACAAGTACAGAAACAAGTCCATTATCAGATGCGATAAGGTCGTCATTAGTGACCTTCACTAAGGCTTTTTCAGTGCTATGATGGATTGTAAACCCAGATTTAAACTCTTCAAATAAACCATTTCCCTGCAAGTAGTCAAATAATTGCATAGCAACGACTCTTTGTAAGATTTTTGAAATGAAAGGGAGATTAGAGATTGGTCGATAGTTAGCTAAAACTCCTGGATCCAGCATTGGCTTTTTGAGTAAAGGTTTAATTACAGCCGTTTTAAAAGCCTGTGGTACATGGCCTAAAGTTAATGAAGAACTGATTATTTGAAGAATAGAGCTACCAATAAATGGGAAGACTTATTTAAATAACCTGGTAGGATTAGGGTCTAAAAGACAAGTTGAAGGCTTGGATGAGGAAATTATTTTATCTAATTCAAAAAGGTCAATTGGAGTAAATTCATCCAAATAGATATCAATTGAAGGAGGTGTAGTAGTTAATATATTTAAGTTAACGATGGGAAGAATCTCACTGATTTTATTTCTGATAGATGAAATTTTATTATTGAAAAAGTTCATAAAGTCCTGACTAGTAAGCTCTAAGGGAATACTAGGATTGACAGAGTCCTGACTCTTTGTCAGCCTGGCTACAGTGCTGAAAAGAAACCTGGGATTATTCTTGTTCTCTTCTATTAATGCAGAATAATAACTTGTTCTAGCTTTCCTAAGAGATTTTTTTTATAAATTAGAAGATGATTTCTCCAAGCTAAATAGATTTCATCTAATTTAGTCGAGCGCCATTTTCTTTCTAATTGACGAGTCTTCTGTTTTAAGCTACAAGTTTCTGTGTTGAACTAAGGAGTTAGAAATTTCTGATTAGACTTTTTCTTTTTTAAAGGGGCCACCATGCCTACAGTCTGATGCAGAGAAGCTGTAACACTATCTACCATGCTATCAATTGCGGAAGGAGCAAGCTCTCCATAGCTTATTTCCGTTGTGTTGACACATGACATCGAGGAAACAATCTGCATAAATTTGCTAACAACATCATCAGAGAGGCATCTACTGTAGTAATATTTTTCTTTAGGAGCCAAATAGTCAGAAATAGTAAAATCAAACGTTACCAGACAATGGTTTGACAGTACAGGGTTATGAGGAGACACTACCAGATTTTCTATTTCAATGCCATATGTCAGAACAAGGTCCAATGTATGGTGGAGATAATGGGTAGAATTTCCTACTTTCTGAGAAAACCCCATCCAGTCTAATATTGAATTAAATGCCATTTTAAGGCAATCATTAGCTACTGTACATCTACATGTATATTAAAGTTCCCTACTATAATTATTACCTCCGCCAAGGAGGTTATGTTTTCATCGGCGTTGGTTTGTCTGTCTGTCTGTCTGTTTGTTTGTTAGCAAGATAACTCAAAAAGTTATGGATGGATTTTCATGAAATTTTCACAGATTGTCAGAAATGGGGTATCCTACAGATGATTAGATTTTGGTGGTGACCCGGATCACCGTCTGGAAAAAAAAAAACAAAAAAAACCAAGCATCACAGTATAGCTAATATATGCCACTTGCGAATGGCATTTTTTTCATGGTCAAGGAATCTATAAAGTTAGATAAAATAAATGTAGGATTAATATTTATGATGTTAAACACTGTATGGGGGAAACTGTGGCGCTTGGCGGAGGTCTGCGCTCTCCGAGTGCTTTTCTAGTTCTATCTGATTTCAGCACTAAATCTGCTAAGAATTCGGCAAATTTGGATAAAATCTCTGAGTAGGCTGTGGGAGGACGATAAACTGTGGCAAATAAAATTGGGTTTAACCTAAAATTGCTAAAATGCCCAATACTGAGGACCAGGCCCTCAAAGGAATTATAACATGTTTTTTGCTTTACATTAACTAGTAATTTGGAATAGTAAATTGTTTCTACTCCTCCTCCATGACCAGAACTACTACTTCTTCTTTTAGATTTGATTAGCGGTTGGCAACCAGCTCACAGGTGCATTATCACCACTGACTTGATTATCATCACTCTATATCTTTGTATAAGAAGTTCTGAACAACTCCCTATGTGTGAAAAAATTATCCCTACTTGAACTTCTGGGATTTTGACAGTTTAAATAACCAGAGGGAGTTGATTCATTTCCATCCATCCACCCATTTTCTTCTGTTTAATCCTGTTCGGGTTGCCGGCGGGGGGGGGGGGGGCCTGGAGCCTATACCAGCATCTTTGGGCGAGAGGCAGGGTACACCCTGGACAGCTCGTAAACCAACATAATCCTCTTGCCCTAACTAAGTCTCTGTAAGGGATATTAAATCAATCTGATGATCAATTAACAGATCACGGACTAGCAGAGACTTGGGAGTTGTAGACCTAATATTTAACAAACCGCATTTAATTTTTAAGTTATGAGGAGGAACAGAGGCCAAGTCAAATTTAGAGGCTTCATGTTTAATTTGAGTTTTACCAACTTTTTGTTTAATCACTTTGGGATGTTTATATATTATACTTATATTTATTTTGGAGGGAGGAGACAATGATTCTCTGATGGGGAAGACAGGGGCTAAGTTGAGGGGTGGCGCATGAAGAGGAGCTGCAGAGAGGCGTGTAAGACTGTCACTCTGCTTCCTGGTCTCAACTGAGTTGTCAGCGTTTTGGAAATTTGGATAAAAATGATGTCAGATTGTTAGATAAGAGACGTACCATCAAAAGTGGGATGGACACCGTCTCATCTAATAAGACCAGGACCCCAGACCCCAAAATGAGCTCCAATTGTCTATGTAGCCCACATTGTTTGCAGGACATCACACAGACAGCCAGCGATTGAAGGATGACAAGCGGCTAAACATGTCATTACTGGTCAGATTGGGGAGGGGCCCAGAGAATACTACAGAGGTAGGCATTGTTTTGGCAAAGTCACACACCGATTCCACACTAAGTTTTGTGACTTCCGACTGCTGGAGTCGGATGTCATTAATGCCGGCGTGGATAACAATTGTGGAGTATTTACAGTTACTTTTAGCCAGCATTTTCAAATTTGACTTGATGTCGTCTGCTCTGGCCCCGGGAATGCATTTGACTATGGCCGCTGGAGTCTCTAGGTTCACGTTTCTGACTACAGAGTCGCCAATGATCAGAGTTTTTTCCTCAGCGGGTGTGTCACTGAGCAAGTAAAAGCGATTAGAAACATGAACAGGTTGGTGGTGAACTAGGGGCTTGCGACTATGCTTCCTTTTCACCGTCACCCACCCATTCTCTCCTGGCTGCTCAGGAGAAGTAGAAGCCGGGGGACGGCTAGCAGGCCGCCCTAAGCTAAGGTGCTCCGTTGCAGCTAAGGGGAGTCCCGTCATTATTAACTGGTGCTGATGGTGTTTCAATGCAGTGCAGCCGGGATTCCAAATCACACAACCTCGCCTCGAGTGCCTCAAAAAGACAACATTTACTACATTTACCATTATCACTAAAAGAGGCAGAGGTGTAGCTAAACATTTGACACAGAGAGCACACCAGAGGAGAAGGGGAAGGAGAGCTAGTAGCCATAGCTAGTGGCTAACCCAAAACTAACAAAAACACAGATGAAAGGTGAACAGAAGGCTGAAGAGGGTGATTAGGTGACACTGAGTGTGCACACAGGTGCAAGAGGCTTGTTAAACAGAAGTGAGAGGTGATGATAGATGGAAAACAGTGATTAAAATACAATTAAAGGCAATAATCCTCAGGAGATTGAGGAGAACAAACAACACGGACAGCCAGCAACACACGAAGTGACGATATGTTACCGCAGGAAGCATCCACATCCACATCCATTTTTGAGATGTTGCTCAGATTGGCTCTGTGTGTGTTTGCATTCTAAGCGCTAGCACTAGTGCTAGCTTGTAGCTATGACGAGGAGGGGCCAAAAAGTTCTCATTGGCCAAATTTGACCAAATGTGGTTTATTTTTCCACATAGTCTCCTCTTCGGTCCACACATTTCTTCCATTGGTGTTGCAGCGCTTGGATCCCTGCAGTTCAAAAATAAACATATATACTGTATCATATCACAGATGATGTGAACCTGAGATAGCATAAACCTTTGTACAGTGTGCAAATGAGCATTATGCAACCTGATGTGAACCTGAGATGGCATAAACCTACAGTATGTACAGTGTGCAAATGAGCATTGTGCAACGAGCAGTGGATAATTACAAATTAGCACCCAGTGCTAATTTCTCTGTAACGATAGTACCAGTAGACTGTGCATGATAAATTGCAGCAGAGATGATAATTTGCAGCAGAGATGATATGGACATCAAACGGGTGAGACTATATCTACTGTACAGGTGAGCAATGTGCAAATTTAGCAGCCAGTGTGTGAGTTCCTATATGCAAAGCTGTGTTGCGGAGTTTGGGAGTTGTTATTTGTTCAGGAGTCTGATGGCAGTGGGAAAGAAGGAGTTTTTCAATCTGGTTGTCATGCATTTCACACTTCTGTACCTCCAGCCTGAGGGTAGAAGTGTGAACAGTCTGTGCTGGGGGTGGGTGGGGTCTTGGAGGATGGCGTCAGCTCTCCTTTGGACTCTTCACCACTCTCTGCAGGCATTTGCGGTCCAGGGCAGTGGTGCTGCCATACCATGCAGTGATGCAGTTGGTCAGGATGCTCTCGATGATACAGCTGTAGAAATTGTTGAGGATCCTGGAAGACATGCCAAACTTCTTGAGCCTTCTCAGAAAGTGCAGTCGCTGTTAAGCTCTCTTAACCAGCTCTGTGGTGTTGTGTGTCCACTTAAGGTCCTTGCTGATGTGGATGCCCAGGTATTTAAAGCTGCTCACCCTCTCCACTTCAAGCTTCCGGATGAGCAGCAGCTGATGGGGTCTCCTCCTCCCTTTCCACATGTCCACTGTCATCTCCTTTGTCTTGTCCGTGTTGACGGTGAGGTTGTTGTCCTCACACCATGACACCAGGTTGACCACCTCCCTCCTGTAGGATGCTTCGTCATCACCAGTGATGCGTCCTATCACTGCCATGTCATCCGCGGACTTTAGGATGATATTGTCCTTGTGGGAGGCAACACAGTCATGGATGAAGAGGCTGTAGAGGATGGGGCTGAGAACACAACTCTGTAGGACACCTGTGTTTGTGATGATGCTGGCTGAGGTCCTGTTACTCATCCTGACAGAATGGGGCCTGCCAGTTAGAAAGTCCAGTAGCCAGTCGCAGAGGGTGGGGTGCAGGTCAAGTGAAGACAGTTTGTCGATGAGTTTGCGGGGGATGACCATGTTGAAGGCAGAGATGTAGTCGACAAAGAGCATCCTACTGTAGGAGTCTTTATCTTCCAAGTGGGAGAGAAAGTAATGGAGTGCTACAGTGATGGCATCCAAGGCGGACTTGTTGGGCTGGTAGGCGTACTGCAGGGGGTCAGGGGTGCCCGGTATATTGTCCTGAATGAGGGGCAGCACCACTGTCTCGAAGCACTTCATGATGATTGGAGTGAGTGCTACCGGTCTCTAATCATTCAGACAGGTCGGCGGGCTCCTTTTGGGGAGGGGGATGATGGTTGTTGTTTTGAAGCAGGAGGGGACTATGTTGTGGTTGAGGGAGAGGTTGGAGGTTGATCGCTGTGAGAATGTCAGTCAGCTTGGCAGCGCATGCTCTGAGGGCCCGGCCAGGTATGTTGTCTGGTCCTGCTGCCTTTCGGGGGTTGATATTTCTCAGTGTTTTGTTTACCTGAACTGGTGAGACTTTTCTGGGGGGGGGGGGGTACGAGAGTGTGTGTCTCTTCTCTGTACTGTAGCTGGTAGTCTCAAAGTGGGTGTAAAAGATGTTGTGATCGTCCGGCAGGCTGTTTATGTAGTTAGTGGTGCTGCTGTTGGTCCTCTTGTAGTCTGTGATGTGTTGCAGGCCTTGCCACATGTGTCCCAGGTCAGGAGTGAAGAAGAGGCTGTCCAGCTTTTCTCTGTACTGCCTCTTGGATGTTGTTATAGCCTTTCTCAGTCCATACTTTGCAGCTTTATACTTGACCTCACAGCCTTACTTAAATGCACAAGAGCAAGCACGCAGCATCTGACATTCTTCTTCCGGCTTTCAGAGAGAGCAGACGCATTTCTTCTCCTCTCCCTTCTCCTCCTCCCCTTACTGATCCCAGCTTGCTATGTCCTGTCTGTGTCTCGCTCTTCTTCTGCTGCATCTCGACCCAAATGGAAAATTATGGAATTGAGCTGGGCTTTAAATGCAATTGACACCACTTTAAAAGAAGATCGGGCCAGGGGGAGCCCATGAGGGGAGACTCATGGGACAATTGGTAACTCATGTGTCTGTGTGATTCGATTGAAGATGTGGAAGACATCTATCTGTTTGGCTTATGATCACAGGATTTCTACTGTTTGGCTCTGGAGTTTCCTGGTATATCGGAAATTAAAGAAGTTGGAAGAGCTGGTCAAAATGCGGACCCGGCGAAGCTCCTTCAACAATTCGACCAGCAGAGGAGTGCACTGATAGCGGCAAATGGTGAACTGATTGGCGAACTGAATCAGAAGGTTGAAAACATCTTGGAGTCGCTGGGTGCTCTCCAGGGAATTAATTTAAAGCCTGTGAATGTGTGATGCACAGAATCGCATGAGAGAGAAATTTCTATGCTCTAAGTGAACTGTGCTCATCAGGCCTTGATTCGGCGTCCTTGGGAGATTCATTCCTCCAGGAGAAGAGATAAAGCAGAAGGGAGTTTTGGCTTCTCTTAACCCAAACAACTGCTGTTGTACAACAATCTGAACTCTCCAAGGACAGCGTTTTCATGTGACTAACATGGAATTTTACCATCTGGCATGAAGAGAGATGAACTCTGTGGACATGTTTATCTATGTTTAGAATACATGGACAGCCGTTGCCTAGGAGACGATTTTTGTTGTGCACCAGTAACTGATACATTCACACTGCACTCACACTGATATCATATGACTGATAGACACACACTGGTCTCTCTCTGCTTTGTTAATGTGTGGATCTGTTTGTAACTTGTCTGCTATGTGTGCATTGAGGATTTTTTTTCCTATGTGATCATAATCTTGCTCACTCGAGCGCTATTCTGATAACTATGTTTTTTTTCTCTCTGCCCAATGTGTCATCCCCTTCCCCTCTCCCTCTTTACCCCCACTGCATTAGGCACCTGTCGGCTGCCGCGTCATTAGTGTGCGATTAACATGAGCGCACCTAATGTCAAGTCAAATTCCTTGTATGTGTTAAACATGCTTGGCAATAAAGTTCATTCTGATTCTGATTCATTCTGATTCTGATGTACCTGACTGTTGATCCAGGGCTTCTGGTTGGGAAACTTCCTGACCTGTATGGTGGGTACAATGGTATCAACTAGGGATGGGCATAATTTACCGATTAACCGATAATTGATCATTAAGAATTTCACCGAGGAAGTTCATTTTCGTCGACAAACCGGTTTTTTTTTTAAACAATCCGAGGTTATTAAGCCTAGTGCACGGCCGTCCTCAAACAATGCAATGGCAAAATTTGGGCACCAGGGGGCAACATTACACCATCGCCGTACCCTGGCGTGCCTCAGTTGATACATGCGAGCTTCCGTAGGGCAATCGCCAAATCATGAAGCGGTTACGGCGAAGTGTTGCGTGGGACCATTTCAGTTTAAAAAATGACCAGGTGTACTGCAATCACTGCAATGCAGCATACAAATATACCTCATCGACAGGGTCCATGGAACACCCTTATTACGCGAAGAAACCGCCAACAGTGGTTGCGCGCTGAGTAATGGCGGTCGGTGAAGATTATTTTTTTTTTTTTCAGAAACTTTATTGAGAAGGTCATGAAGATTCGGTAGAAGACACACACACACGTGTGTGTAAGTGTACATACATACGTAGATGTAAATAAAGTGTACATAAATATGTTTTTAGAACTCATTTATTCTTATAACAAGATACGTAACTCAAGATGAAAATGATTTACTGCACAGGTTAATGAGAGCTTTACTGCTCCTCAGGTGCTAGAGGCGCAGGATCGTCGAGGGAAGCTGCAGGAGGCGGCGTAGTGGCTCGACGGGAAGACTATTTCGCACAAAATGGCACAAGAGAACAGCAAAAAGTTCCGCGCGGCTAGACTAAGTAACACGAGCGATAGAGCAATGAATGCGGTCTTCGTTTGTTGGGTGGCCGCTCGGCAGGGACAGAAGCTGGGTAAAACGTCTCGGCCAATCAGCTTGCGGGGTGAAACGTCTCAGCCAATCAGCTTGCGAGATTCCCGAGCCGAGCCAGCACGAGAACAGCGAACAGAGAGAGGGATTTGAGAGAGAGAGGTGGATTTGAGTTGTGCGGCTAATGTAGTCTACCTGCCTTGTTACGTACCTAAAAATGTTAATGATTAACCGATTATTAATCATTAATTCTCCCGACGATCGGTGAAGAAAATTTCACCGAATGCCCATCCCTAGTATCAACACACGTGCTGATGTACTCAGTCACATATTCAGCATAATCCTGTATGTTTACAGAATAGTCCTCTCGGGTGGCTGCAGCTTTAAACACATCCCAGTCTGTGCAGGCAAAACAGTCTTGTAGGGTGCTGTCAGTCTCTGGAGTCCAGCGCTTAATTTGCTTAATAACAGGGTTTGTTTGTTTCAGCTTTTGTCTGTAGGCTGGGTACATGAACAGTGAGATGTGATCTGACCGTCTGAAGTGGGGGCGGGGTGCCACTTTGTAGGCGCCAAAGATATTGGAATAGACATGATCCAATGTGCTTTTATCATGGGTGAGAATGTCCACATGCTGGTAATATTTGGGGAGTACAGTCCGTAAATTGCACTGGTTAAAGTCGCCAGCAACAATAAAAACAGCATATGTTTTGTCTCTACTGCACTGATGACATCATGGAGTTTGTTTAGCACTACTGTGTAGTTGCTCTGTGGACAAATGTATACAGCTGTCACGATCTGAGCATGGGGGAATCCCGCCGTGCTCTGTCTCTTTGCCTTTTTTTCAATTCAGTTCAATTCAACTTTATTTATATAGCGCTATTTCACAACAACAGTCATCTCATAGCACTTTCAGTTGTAGGGGGAACCCCCACAGTTGCAGAAAGACCCCAGCAATCAGGCATTCTCCTGTGAGCAAGTGCTTGGCGATGGTGGAGAGGAAAAACTCCCTTTTAACAGGAAGAAACCTCCAGCAGAACCAGGCTCAGGGAGGGGCAGTCATCTGCTGCAACTGGCTGGGGGGTGAGGGGACAGAGAAGATGAAAAGAACAGACATGTAGAGAGCAAACAGCATGATGGGGACTCAATCTGTGGGAGAGAACAAACAGATGTTAATGACCAGCAAAAAAAAATATTTCATTGAGAGTGAAGAAAGGAGTGAGGCCCAGTGCATTATTGGAGGTCCCCCGACTGTCTAAACCTATTAGCAGCATAACTAAGGGAGGGTTCAGAAACACAAGATCCCTCCTTAATTGTAGGCTATATCAAAAAGGAAGGTTTTAACCCTATTCTTAAAAACAGAGATCGAGTCTGACTCCCGAATCCAGATTGGCAGCTGATTCCACAGTAGAGGAGCTTGATAACTGAAGGCTCTGCCTCCCATTGTACTTTTAGAGATTCTGGGTATTACAAGTAATCCTGCATTTTGGGAGCGTAGTGCTCTATTAGGATAATATGGTAGCATCAGATCTTTTAAATAAAAAGGGGCCTGATTGTTTAGAGCTTTGCAAGTAAGAAGAAGGATTTTAAACTTAATTCTAAACTCTATGGGAAGCCAATGAAGGGAGGCCAGAACTGGAGAGATATGATCTCTTCTTTCTAGTACCTGTTAAAACTTGCTGCAGCATTTTGGATCAGCTGAAGACTTTTTAAAGATGTTTTTTTTTTTTTTTTTTTTTTTTTTGTTACTTATTTGTACCCGTAGGTAGACTTGGTTTGCAGTCTGGTGACAAGCCACCGGCTGCTGGTCGCTGCGTGCGCGAGCGCCCTAAACCTACATGTTTTTGGTGTGCGGGAGGAAACCGGAGTAAACCCGCGCAACACGGGGAGAACATGCAAACTCCACACAGCTCACTGTTGGTCGGGGGCTGGGATCGAACCCACGATCTCATGATCCCCGCGGTCCCCCGGCCGAGGGTAAAACTAATAATAATAATAATAATGCATCAGATTTATATAGCGCTTTATCATAGACACTCAAAGACGCTTTACAAGTAGATACATTATTCATTCACTCCATACAGACAAATGGTAGTGGCAAGCTACTTCTGCAGCCACAGCTGCCCTGGGGCAAGCTGACGGAAACGTGGCAGCCAATCTGCGCCAACGGCCTCTCCGGCCACCACCGAATATTTATGCACATTCATACACATTCATACCCAGTGTTATGGAAACTGGAGGCAAGGTGGGTGAAGTGTCTTGCCCAGGGACACAACGGCAGGATATCTGGGGAAAGCGGGATTCGAACCGCCAACCATCTGGTTATTAGACGACCTGCTCTACCTCCTGAGCCACTGCCGCCCCAAAACTGTGCTGCCACAGTGCTAAACCACTGCGCCACCGTGCAGCCTACAGATGTTTTAGGACAACCTGATAATAAAGAATTACAATAATCTAATCTCGAGCTAACAAAAGCGTGGATCAGTTTCTCAGCATCACTGTGAGACAAGATGCTCCTAATCTTGGCAATATTACGCAAATGATAGAAGGCAGCCTTAGAAACGAATTTAATATGTGAATTGAAGGACAGATCTTGATCAAAAATAATTCCAAGGTTCCTCACAGAGCTATTAAGAGAAAGAGTAACCGCATTCAAACTGAAAGTTTGATTTGGAAAGGTATTTCTAAGGTTTTTTGGACCAACAAGAATGACTTCAGTCTTCTCTGAATTTAACAGCAGGAAATTACAAGTCATCCAAGCTTTGATTTCCTTAAGACAGGCTTCTAACTTGACTGATTACTATCATCTGGCCTCATTGACAGGTATAATTGTGTGTCATCTGCATAACAATGAAAATGTATACAGTGCTTTGTAATAATGTTGCCTAACAGAAGCTTATATAAACTAAAAAGAGTAGGGCCTAACACAGATCCCTGTGGAACTCCATAACTGAGCTTTGAGTTGAAAGAAAATTCATTATTGACATGAACAAACTGGAGCCTATCAGATAAATAAGATCTAAACCACTGCAATGAAGTTCCATTAAGTCCAACATAATGTTCTAATCTATCAAGTAGAATATTATGATCAATAGTATCAAAAGCTGCACTAAGGTCTAAAAGGACAAGTACAGAAACAAGTCCATTATCAGATGCGATGAGGAGGTTGTTAGTGACCTTCGCTAAGGCTGTTTCAGTACTAAGATGGATTCTAAACCCAGATTGAAACTCTTCAAGTAAACCATTTCCCTGCAGGTGGTCAAATAATTGGGTGGCAACTACTCTTTCTAAGATTTTTGAGATGAAAGGGAGATTAGAGATTGGTCTGTAGTTAGCTAAAGCTCCTGCATCCAGCATTGGCTTTTTGAGTAGGTGTTTAATTACAGCCGTTTTAAAAGCCTGTGGTACATGGCCTAAAGTTAATGAAGAATTGATTATATGAAGAATAAAGCTACCAATAAGTGGGAAGACTTCTTTAAATAACCTGGTAGGAATAGGGTCTAAAAGACAAGTTGAAGGCTTGGATGAGGAAACTATTTTGTCTAACTCTAAAAGGTCAATTGGAGTAAACTCATCAAGACAGTTATCAATTGAAGAAGTTGTGGTAGTTACTATATTTAAGTTAATGGTGGGAAGAATCTGATTGATTTTATCTCTGATGGATGAAATTTTTTCATTGAAAAAGTTCACAAAGTCCTGACTAGTAAGCTCTAAGGGAATGCTAGGATTGACAGAGTCCTGATTCTTTGTCAACTTGGCTACAGTACTGAAAAGAAACCTGGGATTATTCTTGTTCTCTTCTATTAATGCAGAATAATAACTCGTTCTAGCTTTTCTAAGAGATTTTTTTATAAATTAGAAGATGATTTATCCAAGCTAAATAGATTTCATCTAAATTAGTGGAGCGCCATTTTCTTTCTAATTGACGAGTCTTCTGTTTTAAGCTACGAGTTTCTGTGTTGAACCAAGGAGTTCGAAATCTCTGATTACACTTTTTCTTTTTTAAGGGGGCCACCGAGTCTAGAGTCTGATGCAGAGAAGCTGTAACACTATCTACCACGCTATCAATTACAGAAGGAGCAAGCTCTCTGTAGCTTATTTCCATTGTGTTGACACATGGCATAGAGGAAACAATCTGCATTAATTTGGTAACAACATCATCTGAGAGTCATCTACTGTAGTAATATTTTTCTTTCGGAGCCAAATAGTCAGAAATGGTAAAATCAAAGGTTAACAGACAATGGTCTGACAGTACAGGGTTATGAGGAGACACTACCAGATTTTCTATTTCTATGCCATATGTCAGAACAAGGTCCAACGTATGGTGGAGATAATGAGTAGAATTTCCTACCTTCTGAGAAAACCCCATCGAGTCTAATATTGAATTAAATGCCACATTAAGGCAATCACTATCTACATCTACATGTATATTAAAGTCCCCTACTATAATTATTCTATCTGATTTCAGCACTAAATCAGCTAAGAATTTGGGAAATTCAGATAAAAATTCTGAGTAGTTTGATGGAGGACGATAAACTGTGGCAAATAAAATTGGGTTTAGCCTAAAATTGCTAAAGTGCCCAATACTGAGGACCAGGCCCTCCAAGGAATTATAACATGTTTTTTGCTTTACATTAACTAGTAATTTGGAATGGTAAATTGATGCTACTCCTCCTCCACAGCCAGAACTTCTGGGATTTTGACAGTTTAAATAACCAGAGGGAGTTGATTCATTTAAACCAACATAATCCTCTTGTCCTAACCAAGTCTCTGTAAGGGATATTAAATCAATCTGATGATCAACTAACAGATCATGGACTAGCAGAGACTTGGGAGTTAGAGACCTAATATTTAATAAACTGCATTTAATTTTTAAATTATGAGGAGGAACAGAGGCCAAGTCATTCAATTTAGAGGCTTTATGTTTAATTTGAGCTTTACCAACTTTTTGTTTAATCACTTTGGGATGTTTATATATTATATTTTTATTTGCTTTGGAGGGAGCAGACAATGATTCTCTGATGGGGAAGACAGGGGCTAAGTTGAGGGGTGGCGGATGAAAAGTTGCTGCAGAGAGGCGTGTAAGACTGCGACTCTTCTTCCTGGTCCCAACTCTGAGTTGTTAGGGTTTTGGAAATTTGGATAAAAAAGATGCCAGATTGTTAGATAAATGAGAAGCACCATCCAAAGTGGGATGAACGCTGTCTCGTCTCATAAGACCAGGTTTTCCCCAAAATGAGCTCCAATTGTCAATGTAGCCCACGTTTTCCCTATACACGTTCCCCCTATATTTGTATGGTGTACTTTTGAATTCTTTTCCTGTTATTTTATCTTTGGTTTATTTTCACATGTTCTGTATTGTTTCTTAGTATGACTTATTTTCCTGGTTGCGGTCATTGTAGTGTTATTATTTATATGTTTGGGTTTTCTTGTCTTTATTTTTTATCTCATTATATTTTGCTGTATTTCCTCTCTTCTTGGGGCTGCAGCTGGCAGTGGCACTTTGGGGTTTTTTGCTCTGTTGTGGGCGGTGCTCCTGTCAGCTGTCAGTCCCATCTCTCTCTCTCACTGCTCCCAGCTGATCCGAGTTTTTTGTCATTGTTTCCTCCTGCCCGCTCATGGTATCCACACCTGCCATCATTTGTTTCATTTGTGTCCAGCTCTATTTAAAGACTGTTATTTCGCTTCCTCCTTGCTGGAGTCTTAAGGTACTCTTCTCCACCAGTACCCTTCCCCTGTGCTGGTGAACCTTGTTTCGTAAGTCTGCTTTGTTTTCAGTTTGGACTTTGTGTTGTGTACTGTTTTCGACTTTTTGTGTTCCCAATAAATATCACAAACGAGCAGTCCAGCGTCTGGGTCTTCCTCTCTGCCCCGAGGGGCAATTCATGACAACAGTGGCCAAAAACACAGCAGTAAATTCCCTCGGTAGGTAATAGGGACGACATTTCAGCAGTAAAAACTCCACGTCGGTCAAGCAGTGCTTGTAGATGGTTTGTACATCTCCACACCGCGAGTGGTTTACAATCCCCCCCCACGGTCTTACCAGAGTCTCCTGTTCTGTGTGCCTGGTGTGTTGAGTGGGTCTGTAGCTGAATAGCGCTCTCTGGGACTCTGTCTGAAAGCCAGGTCTTGCAGAAAATTAGGGCACAGCACTCCATACACTGTAGAAAGAACAGCAACTATGCAAAAAGTGAGAAAAGTCGCCATTCAAGAGCGGAACGAGCAAAGACGTTCGCTGACGGTGGGCGCCATCTTGCCTCATCTCTAATGGCGCCAGATGACCTGCTGCTCTCAAGGGCGCTTGCACTGGCATCCCAGCTAGAGGCCGCGGCTTGGCTAACGACACAGCTTGGAGCCTCCAGCCCGTGCTCCCCACACTTCGCTCCACTAGCACAAGTTGTTACCCCGCCGACCTCGCGTCCTCCCGGGAAGACCCCGAAGTTAACATCGCGAGATGACAGGACAATACAGCAAGCCGACCATGTGGTAACTGTGGCTATCCTTCGCACCGGACATGCGCACCTGCCTGCCCCACCAAAGGACACAAGGGCCAATGCTGCGGTAAGCTGAACTACTTCACCAAAGTGTGCTGCTCAGCCTCGGCAAGCCCGTCGTCTAGCTTGCTCAGTTGGTCCAGTCCAACCATCATACATTCAGTGGACTCCAGTAACACACTGTACAAGTGGTGCACTGTGGAATTGGATGGTATCAGTCTACCACTGCTGCTGGACACTGTTGCCACGAGGTCCCTGATGGAGAAGGCCACGGTGAAGACTTTCTTCCCCCTGCATCCAGTCGAGCCAGACTCAGTGAAACTGTTCCGGTATTGACACGTAAAAATCAGCATGGTAGGAACAATCACTCTACCGGTTCGCTACGGGTCATGAGTCCACCCAGCATTCATGTTTCAAGTGACGCGCCTCGGTGACACCATCCTGGGATGTGATCTTTTCCATGAGCTGGCCTTTTCCGTCACAGATCACATGGAATTTTGTTTGACCACTGACGGCCTGAGTCTACTTCACCCAGACATAGGTGTAGCCACTCCTTATTTCACACCGCATGTTGACCGGAGCACAGAAGACTGGGGACTGATCCTCGCACAGTATAAGATAAGATATAATAAGCCTTTATTAGTCCCACAATGGGGAAATTCCAGGATTGCAGCAGCACAGGAATAGTAGCACTCAGAGCAATAATTGATAACATAACGTAATAAGAACAAATGAATATACATACAGTATATACACAGATCTATACACAGTGGGGGAACATTGCAGCGAGGTGGTATAGACAGCATTACGGTCTGTTAAGTTACCCTGCAGAATATGAATATGTACCCAGACAGTATATTTCATATTTGAATCAGCCGCGTTGTCACCCTCAGTATTGATTGATATTGTCCTAGTTGTATAATGGAGGGGACCATTTATTGTGCAAGGTTGCTACGTTTTGTACATTCACTACAACCTCTATGAGCAGCCCTTGTTAGGTTAGCTGTAGGTCGGAAGGACCTGCGGAACCTCTCCGTCGTGCACCTAGGATGGTACAGCCTACTGCTAAATGAGCTCCTCAGTGCATTCAGTGTGTCCTGCATAGGGTGGGACTCGGACTCCAGTAGAGATGACAGCTTAGCCACCATCCTCTTCTCCCCTCTCTCCTCCACTCGGTCGAGGCGCCGCCCCAGAACAGAGCTAGCTTTTTTGATCAGTCTGTTTAGTCTGTTCCTGTGGCTGCCGTGATGCCGCTGCCCCAGCAGACCACTCCAAATGTAATGGCTGATGCCACCACTGAATCGTAGAAGGTCTTCAGGAGTGCCTCTTGCACTCCAAAAGACCTGAGCCGCCTCAGGAGAAACAGCCTGTGCTGCCCCTTCTTGTAGAGCGCGTTGGTGTTGTGTGACCAGTCCAGTTTATTGTTTAGGTGAACACCCAGGTACTTGTAGGCTGTCACCATCTCATTGTCTGTTCCCCGTATGTTTACTGGTGCTGTGGTTGGTTGTCCTCGCCAGCAGCAGTCCACCACCAGTTCCTTAGTTTTCCTCGCATTAATCTGGAGGCAGTTCCATTGGCACCAGTCCACGAAGTCCTGGATAAGTCCTCTGTGCTCCGTGCCATCTCGAGGCCGATGATCGCAGAGTCGTCAGAGGACTTCTGTAGGTGGCAGTGTGGTGTGCTGTGTGAAAAATCTACAGTATAAAGGGTGAACAGGAAGGGAGCCAGAATTGTTCCCTGGTGGGCCCCCGTACTGCAGATGATGGTGTCAGACACACAGTCCTGGATTTTCACAAACTGGTCGGTTTGTGAGGTAGTCCAGGATCTATGATGACAGGTGCTAGTCCACTCCTGTGCACAGTAGTTTGTCCTTCAGGATCACTGGTTGGATGGTGTTGAAAGCAAAGAACATCAAAGAACATGATCCTCACAGTGCTCCCAGGCTTCTCCAGGTGGGACAGGGAACGGTGTAGGAGGAAGATCACTGCATCCTCCACCCCGATGCCATGCTGTTAGGTGAACTGGAGTGGATCCATCGCTGGTCCCACCAAGGGGCGGAGGTGGACAAGGAGCAGCCTCTCCAGGGTCTTCATTAGGTGTGATGCGAGGGCTACTGGTCTGTAGCTGTTCAGGTCTTTGGGGTGGGGGATCTTCGGTATGGGTACCACACAGGATGTTTTCTACAGCTGTGGTACCCTCCCCAGCTTCAGGCTCAGGTTGAAGATGTGCTCCACAATCATACACAGCTGGTTTGCGCAGGACTTGAGGAGCTTCGAGCTGATGCAGTCCAGACCCGAGACCTTCCTCGTCTTGATCTTCCTCAGCACTGCTCTCACCTGGGTCTTAGTGAGGGTCATGTTGGAGCGGGGGGGGGGGCTGTGTGCTGGCAGTGGGGGATGTTGGGGGGGAGGCCGTGGACAGCGGGACTAGATGAAGGTGGAGGCAGTAGTGGTTGGTGGACAGACGAAGAAGAGGGCAGTTGGTCAAACCTGTTAAAAAATGGGTTCAGGTTGTTCACCTACTCCCTGCCCCCCATGGCCTGGGAGGATGTATTCTGGTGCCCAGAGATGGTTTTGAGGCTTCTCCAGACCCCGCTTATGTCACTCTGTTGCAGCTTGTCCTCCATCTTCTTCCTGTAGCTGTCTTTCCCCTCTCTGATCTTCCTCCTTGGCTCCCTCTGTATGGACTTCAGCTCCTCCTTGTTTTCCAACCTGAAGATCCTTTTCTTCTCTTTCAGTAGTGACTTTATCTCAGGGTTGATCCAGGGTTTGTTATTTAAGAAATACCATATGGTCTTGGTGGGTACGGTGTTGTCCACACAGAAACTGATGTTGTCTGTGATGGTGTGTGTGAGGCCATCGATGTCCTCATCATGTGGATCACAAAGCTGCTCCCATACAGTGGATTCAAAACAGTCCTTCAGAGTGTCCATTGCCTCTTCAGACCATACTTTCACTGTGCAGGTAACAGGAGGTTGTCTGTGTACTAGGCGTTTGTACTCAAGCAGGAGGTGAACCAAGTTGTGACCCAGTCTCCCGAGGGAGGGGGGAGTGGCGATCAGGTGTAAGCCTCCTGAGTGTTTGCGTAAAATAAGTCCAATGTTTTATTGTCTCTGGTGTAGCACGTGACATACTGGGTGAACATGGGCAGAATAGAGGACAGTGAAGTATGGTTAAAATAACCCAAGATGAGGAGGAGAGCATTTGGGTGCTGCGTTTGCAGCCTGCTAGTGATTGAGTGGATGATGTCACAAGATGCCTCAGCACTCATGGAAGGATTTACATAATTAACACTCTCGATGACATGTGAAAATTCCCTTGGGAGATAAGCCGGTCTCATGCTAACAACTAGCAACTCAATGTCCTTGCTGCAGTGTTGTTCTTTAATCATGATGTGCCCAGGATTACACCATCTGTTGTTCACACACATTATCAACCCCCCACCTCTGCTCTTCCTGCTGTTTGATGTCCAATCTGCCCGTATTGCATATAAACCCTCCAGATCGATGCTGGCATCTGTTGCTAGTTCTGTTAGCCACGTCTCAGTAACCAACATAATGGTAATCTCTGAAGACGCTGTCATACCGGGACATAGCCGCCATTTTGTCAGTCTTGTTAAGCAGCGAGCTAACATTTCGCATAACAACGGATGGAAGGCTGAGTCTGTACCTTGTTTTTCTCATGTCTCGCTTCAATCCAGCTCAACATCCATGTCGTTTTCACCTGATTTGGTATGTTGAGATTTTACGTTATCACCGTGGTTCAGTCTAATGCTAACAGCTGGCGCTTACTGTAAACAATAGCTCCTCCACTCGCCGGGTCGGGAGACATTTGCGATATTAGCCGAGAGATGACTAATATCAGGTTCAGGTTCAGTTTACTTTATTTGTACCCGTAGGTAGATTTGTTTTGCAGTCAGGTGACATCCTTTTAGACACATATTTACAAAACACAATTACATTCATCATGAACACTAACTAACTAACTAACTAACTAACCTGTACTTATATAGCGCTTTTCTAATCACAAAGACCAATCAAAGCGCTTTCACTAATACTAACCCTCTATTCTAAGGGCCTATAGGAAACAGATATCTAGGGACAATTTAGAACAACACAAACACAGGCACACATGAAGCCGACTATAAACACGATAAAAGTACTCAAGGCTCCACCAATCAGGACATCAGACAAAGAGATAAGAGAAAAAAAAAGAGGTAAGAGAGAAGGGTCATAGTAAAAAAGTTAAAAGCTAAATCAAAGAGATTAAAACTCAATAAGTCTAAAACCCAATAAAGGATTTAAAACCCAAATAAAAAACGTACAAAAATAAATAAATATCAATAAAATTCATAAATAGATGACTAAATTATGTGCAATATATTGCTACATCTTGTTCAACTCTTTGACAGCAGCAGGGACAAAGCTGTTTTTGAAGCACTGGGTTTTACATTTTGGGACAACAAAACTCCGTCTGCCCCCCTCATGGATCGTCACCTTATCGTGGTGGGGGGGGTTTGCGTGCCCCAGTGATCCCAGGAGCTATGTTGTCCGGGGCAATTTGCCTCTGATAGGGTCTCCCAAGACAAACTGGTCCTGGGTGAAGGGCCAGACGAAGAACGATCCAACAGACTCTCATGATAAATTGTATATCAAGGATTCAGTGTACCCCGCCCGGTATGGGGTTACCGGGGCCCCACCCTGGAGCCAGGCCTGGGGGAGGGGCTCGAAGGCTAGCGTCTGGTGGCCGGGTTTCCACCCATGGGACCCGGCCGGGCTCAGCCCGAAGGAGTTACATGGGTCCGCCCTCCAGTAGGTTCACCACCTGCAGGAGGGATCATGGAAGTCCGGTGCTATGTGGATTAGGTGGCAGTCAAAGGCGGAGACCTTGGCGGACTGATCCCAAGCTTTCTAAACTGGCTTTTGGTACGTGGAATGTCACCTCTCTGGTGGGGAAGGAGCCTGAGCTGGTGTACGAGATTGAGCGATACCGGCTAGATATAGTTGGCCTCACCTCAACACACAGCTCCGGTTCCGGAACCAGTCTCCTGGAGAGGGGCTGGAGCTTGGCCTTTTCTGGAGTTGCCCCGGGCGAGAGGCGACGAGCAGGGGTAGGTATTCTTGTATCGCCCCACCTTGCTGCCTCTATATTGGAGTTTTCCCCGGTGGACGAAAGGGTTGCTTCCCTGCGCCTTCGGGTTGGGAAACGGGTCCTGACCATCATTTGTGCCTATGCACCAAATGATGTTTCAGAGTACCCACCCTTTTTGGAGTCTGTGACTGGGGTGCTGGAGGGTGCTCCTCCTGGAGACTCCATTGTCCTACTGGGGGACTTCAATGCGCACGTGGGCAACGACAGTGAAACCTGGAGGGGGGTGATTGGGAGGAACGGCCTGCCCGATCTGAACCCGAGTGGTGTTCAGTTATTGGACTTCTGTGCTAACCACAGTCTGTCTATAACGAACACCATGTTCAAGCATAAGGGTGTCCATATGTGCACCTGGCACCAGGACACCCTAGGCCGCAGGTCGATGATCGATTTTGTTATCGTATCATCAGACCTGCGACCGTATGTCTTGGACACCCGAGTAAAGAGAGGTGCAGAGCTGTCAACTGATCACCACCTGGTGGTGAGTTGGATCCGATGGCAGGGGAGGAAGCCATTCAGACCTGGTAGACCCAAACGTATAGTGAGGGTGTGCTGGGAGCGTCTGGCTGAGGCCCCTGTCCGGGAGGTCTTCAACTCCCACCTCCGGAAGAACTTCAACCACATTCCGAGGGAGTCTGGAGACATGGAGTCTGAATGGGCCATGTTCTCCACCTCTGTTGTTGAAGCGGCAGCCCAGAGCTGCGGCCGCAAGGTGGTCGGTGCATCTCGTGGTGGCAACCCCCGAACCAAGTGGTGGACACCAGTGGTGAGGGGGGCCATTAAGCTGAAGAAGGAGTCGTATCAAGCTTGGTTGGCTTGTGGGACTCCCGAAGCAGCTGAGGTGTACCGGCAGGCCAAGCGGAGTGCAGCTCGGGTGGTTGCTGAAGCAAAAACCCGGGTATGGGAGGAGTTCGGTGAGGCCATGGAACAAGACTTTCGGTCGGCTTCAAAGAGATTCTGGCAAACTGTTCGGCGGCTCAGGAGGGGAAAGCAGCTCCCCGTCCACACTGTGTATGGTGCGGATGGGACACTGTTGACTTCAACTGGGGATATCGTCGGGCGGTGGAAGGAATACTTCGAGGATCTCCTCAATCCCACTGATACGCCTTCCACAGAGGAAGCAGGGTTTGGGGACGAGGGGGATGACTCGCCTATCACAGGGGCTGAGGTCGCCAAGGTGGTTAAAAATCTCCTTGGTGGCCGGGCCCCGGGGGTGGACGAGATTCGCCCCGAGTACCTCAAGGCCCTGGATGTTGTTGGGTTGTCATGGTTGACACGCCTCTGCAACATTGCGTGGAGGTCGGGGGCAGTGCCTTTGGCATGGCAAACCGGGGTGGTGGTTCCTCTCTTCAAAAAAGGGGACCGGAGGGTGTGCTCCAACTTTAGAGGGATCACACTCCTCAGCCTCCCTGGGAAGGTCTATGCCAAGGTATTGGAGAGGAGAGTCCGGCCGTTGGTCGAACCTCGGATTCAGGAGGAGCAATGTGGTTTTCGTCCTGGCCGTGGCACATCGGACCAGCTCTTTACCCTCTCGAGAATTCTTGAGGGTTCGTGGGAGTTTGCCCAACCAGTTTACATGTGTTTTGTGGACTTGGAGAAGGCATTTGACCGCGTCCCTCGTGGATTTTTGTGGGGGGTGCTTCGGGAGTATGGGGTATCGGGCTTGTTGTTACGAGCTATTCGGTCTCTGTACGACCGTTGTGAGAGTTTAGTTCGCATTGCCAACACTCGGTCGGAGTCATTCCCAGTGAGAGTTGGACTCCGCCAGGGCTGCCCTTTGTCACCGGTCCTGTTCATAATTTTTATGGACAGGATTTCTAGGCGCAGCCAGGGAATGGAGGGTGTCATGCTTGGTGACCACAGGATCTCATCTCTGTTGTTTGCAGATGATGTTGTCCTGTTGGCTTCATCCAGCAATGACCTACAGCTCTTGCTGGGACGGTTTGCCGCTGAGTGTGAAGCGGCTGGGATGAGAATCAGCACCTCCAAGTCCGAGTCCATGGTCCTCAGCCGGAAAAAGGTGGATTGTCCTCTCCGGGTTGGGGACAGGCTCCTGCCCCAAGTGGAGGAGTTTAAGTATCTTGGGGTCTTGTTCACGAGTGAGGGGAAAATGGAGCGAGAGATCGACAGACGGATTGGAGCAGCATCTGCAGTGATGCGGACGTTGTACCGGTCTGTTGTGGTGAAGAGGGAGCTTAGTTCTAAGGCAAAGCTGTCGATTTACCAGTCAATCTACGTTCCTACTCTCACCTATGGTCACGAGCTTTGGGTAATGACCGAAAGAACGAGATCGCGGATACAAGCGGCTGAAATGAGCTTTCTCCGTAGGATTGCTGGACTCACCCTCAGAGATAGGGTGAGGAGCTCAGTCATCCGGGAGAGGCTCAGAGTAGAACCGCTGCTCCTCCACATTGAAAGGAGTCAGTTGAGGTGGTATGGGCATCTGATTAGGATGCCTCCTGGACGCCTCCCACTTGAGGTGTTTCAGGCACGTCCCACTGGGAGGAGACCCCGGGGCAGACCCAGGACTCGGTGGAGAGACTATGTCTCCCAGCTAGTCTGGGAACGCCTTGGTATCCCCTCTGAAGAGCTGGAGCAGGTGGTTGGGGAGAGGGAAGTCTGGGCTTCTCTGCTTGAACTGCTGCCTCCGCGACCCGGACCTCCGGAAAAGCGGTAGAAGATGGATGGATGGATGGAAAACTCCGTCTGGAGGGAAGAAGCTGAAAGTGGCAGTGCAAAGGGTGGGAGTCATCATTTACTGTAAAATGGAGGTAGCAATCCTCTGTACTTGTCTGTTGTACAGGGATGTCAGTCTCAGCTGTGACTCACCAAGCAAACGACTGGACCATCTAACTACTTGATCTAGGGATTTCCTCTGTTTCAGTTTTATCTGACCAAATTATGACTTTAAAGAAAAGGATAAAACAGATTCAATAAAAGCCCGCTAAAACATTGTCATTATGGTTTGGTCAATATGAAAGTGCGCAAGTTTCCTTAAACAGTGCAAATGTTGCTCACCCTTTTTGCACACCCTTTCACAGTTCTCTTCAAAGTTTAAATTACTATCAATGATCGTACCGAGATATTTGTAAGATTGCACACATTCAATGGACTGGCCTTTTAGTAAAGTGACTTTGTGCCTGGGAGTTTTCCTCCTAAAGTCAATAATCATATCTTTAGTTTTTGTCGTGTTCAGCTGCAGGTAGGAATCCTCACACCAGTGAAAAAAATCATCAACTACTGGGCCGTGGCCGCTCTCACCATCCTGAAGGAGACTGACAATAACTGAATCATCAGCTTACTTTATAATGTATGCTGGTAATGTATACTTTGTGGAGAGTGTAAATAACGAGACTGATTCATATAGCAGACGACTTTATTAACTCTCTCATCAGTCATACACAGGAAAAGCATGTCTCAATACACCATGGGTTCACCTTTTATACCAACCGCTTATCTCACATTTGCATAACATTTCACATCACAATAAATTCATCCTTTCTCACCCCAACTCGTTCTTTTCTGCTATCTCACCATGATCTCCCTAGCTATTGTTCTTCTCTGTTTACCTTCTGCGTCCAGTCTGAGATGATTCACCCAGTCTCTACACCCCCCCCCCCGAATCTCAGACAGAGTTTCAGTCCTCATGTCCTTTTGGCTTCAGTCTCTTCCCATATCTGCTGTAACGGGGGTTTACCGCCTCCACGGCGCTGCTGTGCCGGCGGGAGGCTCCTGGGGGTGTGTCTGTCTGCGGGTGGGCCATGGCGAGGGGGGAGGAAAGTTCGATTTGCTCGTGTGGCTGCTCTGATGAATTGTTTACCTGGGGAGTTCTCATTGGGGGTCTTCCACGCCGAGGGGCCCAAGCCAACAGCACTTGCTCGTCCGCCACTACAAAGTCGGGCTTAAGTCTGTCTATGCATATTTTCTCCCGACGACCCCCCAAGTCTAACAAAAAATGTTTGTCCCCTGTTTCCAGCACTCTGAACGGGCCATCGTAGGGTGGGCGCAATGGGGGGCGGTGGGCATTGTGCCTGACAAACACGAACGCCGCATTCTTCAAAGATTTTTGGCACAAAAGCACCTGGAAAACAGTGGTGGGCCGGGCCCGGCAGCGTGCCTGTGTCTGCACTATGCTGCAAACACTGAGATGGGCAGCTGTCCGGCGCGGGATTATCTGGCAAAAATTCCCCGGGCAGCCGCAGTGGCTGAGAAAAAACAAGCTCCGCCAGGGAAGCCTCCAAATCCTCTTTAGGCGTGGAACGCAACCCCAATAAAACCCACGGCAACTGGTCTACCCAATTTGCATCCGTCAGCGAAGCCCTGAGCGCTGCTTTCAGTGACCTATGAAAACGCTCGCATAACCCATTGGCCTGTGGGTTGTACGCGGTTGTGCGATGAATTGCAACATCCAGGCTGCGGGCCATTGCGGACCAGAGGTCGGAAACAAACTGATGGCCCCTATCGGACGTGATGTCCGACGGGATTCCAAAACGCGCCACCCATGTCGTCAAAAAAGCGCGCGCCACGTCCGTGGTTGCCGCCGGCGAGACTGCTTCTGGCCAGCTTGTGGTGCGGTCCACCACTGTCAGAAGGTGCGTGCACCCCTGCGATGGGGGAGGGGGCCCACGAGGTCCACATGAACATGATTGAACCTCTTAGCCAGTATACGAAACGGTTCCAAGGGAGCCTTCGTGTGTCTGTGTACTTTGGTTCGTTGGCACGCTACGCAGGCTACAGCCCACTCTTTCACTTGCTTGCACAAGCCTGGCCACACGAACTTCGCTCCCACCATTTTGACTGACGCGCGCACTCCTGGGTGCGCCAGAGCGTGAACTGACTCAAACACGCGGCGGCGCCACGCGACTGGGACCACCGGGCGCGGGCGTCCCGTGGAGACATCGCACATTAGGGGGGGGCTTGCCGTCTTGCAGTACTCTGCTCTCCAGCCTTAACCCTGTTGGTCCAGACTGGAGCGCGCACACATCCATATCGCCAATCTGCTCTGCGGCCATGGCTGTATAATCTATCCCCACGCAGACCAGGGCCACTACTGCGCGCGAGAGGCAGTCCGCCACCACATTCAGTTTACCCGACACATGCTGAATATCGGTCGTAAACTCCGAGATCGCGGCCAGCTGTCTCTGCTGCCGGCCCGACCATGGTTCCGAACTCTTGGCCATCGCGAACGTCAGCGGCTTGTGGTCCACGAACGCGGTGAAGCTGCGCCCTTCCAGCCAGAACTGGAAGTGGCGTATGGCCAGGTGGAGAGCCAGCAACTCTCTGTCGAACGCGTTGTATTTACGCTCACTGTCGCACAAAGCCCTGCTGAAAAAAGCGAGTGGCTGCCAAGAACCGGCGACCCGTTGCTCCACGACAGCCCCTATGGCCTCGTCCGAGGCGTCGGTAGTTAGCGCTATCCGGGCCGCCGGGTCTGGGTGTGCCAACTGTGCAGCGTTTGCCAGGGCTGTTTTTACCTCAGAGAACCCCTGCTCTCGCTCCGGAGTCCATTTGACTCTATCCGCGGGTTTCCGTCTCCTGAGCATGGCGTACAACGACTGCATGAGTTGAGCTGCGCGGGGAAGGAACCGGTTATAAAAGTTAACCATCCCCAAAAATTCTTGCAGCGCCCTGACCGTCTGAGGCAGGGGAAAATTCGCCACGGCGCGCACTTTGTCGTGCAAGGGTATCGCTCCCTCCGGTGAAACGCGGTGCCCCAAAAAATCAATCTCCGTCGCGCCAAACTGGCATTTCGCCGGGTTGATTATTAACCCGTGCTCCTCCAACCTCCGGAAAACCGTCGTGAGGTGGGTTACGTGTTCATCCTCGGACGCACTGGCCACCAGGATGTCATCCAGGTAGAAGAACACAAACGGGAGATCGCGCAACACCGTATCCATCATGCATTGGAATGTCTGTGCTGCTCCCTTTAATCCGAAGGGCATGCGTAAAAACTCAAACAAGCCAAACGGAGTTATGACCGCTGTTTTGGGTACATCCTCCACGCGCACTGGGACCTGGTGGTAACCGTGGACCAGGTCTATTTTAGAAAAAATGCGTGCTCTGGCGAGGTGAACGGAAAAATCCTGAATATGGGGAATCGGGTAGCGGTCGTGCGCTGTGGCGTTATTCAATCTGCGGAAATCACCGCACGGTCGCCACGATCCCTCGGCCTTAGGGACCATGTGTAGCGGGGATGCCCATGGGCTGTTAGATCAGGCTCGCTACCTGCTGAGACGTGCGAGCGTCCAACGCTGCGACCACGTAGTAATACTTGGTGTCGTCTGCCGTTATTCCCCGGAGGGCGAACTGAGCCTCAGTGTGGTGGAACCAAGAGCGCGGGTTGTGCAGCCAAAAGTCCGGTAGTTTGACCGAAACAGCACACGCAATGCTGGGGCTTGACGTCCGGGCCGTCTCTGGGATGCTTGCCACATCGCTGGGGCTTCCCGTCCGGGCTGACTCCGGGGTTCTTGCCTCGTGCTCCATAATTCGTCCAAGGGTCACCAGTGTGGACAGTGTAAATAACAAGACTGATTCATATAGCAGACGACTTTATTCACCCTCTCATCAGTCATACACAGGAAAAACATGTCTCAATACACCATGGGTTCACCTTTTATACCAACCGCTTATCTCACATTTGCATAACATTTCACATCACAATATATTCATCCTTTCTCACCCCAACTCGTTCTTCCTGCTATCTCACCATGATCTCCCTAGCTATTGTTCTCCTCTGTTTACCCTCTGCATCCAGTCTGAGATGATTCACCCAGTCTCTACACCTCTCTACAACTTTATAATTTTATGTTGGTTTAAATGAATCAACTCCCTCTGGTTATCTAAACTATCATAATCCCTGAAGTGCTGGTTGTGGAGGTGGAGTAGCGGTAATTTACCATTCTAAATTACTAGTTAACGTAAAGCAAATATCATGTTTTAATGCCTTTGAGGGCCTGGTCCTCAGTATGGGGCATATTGGCAATATTAGCTTAAACCCAGTTTTCTTTGCCATAGTTTACTGTCCCCCCCTCAGTCTACTCAGAGTTTTTATCCGAATTTGCCAAATTCTTAGCTGATTTAGTGCTAAAATCAGATAGAATACTTGTAGTAGGGGATTTTAATATACATGCTGATGTAGATAGTGACTGTCTTAATCAGGCATTCAATTCAATATTAGACTCAATGGGGTTTTCCCAGAAAGTAGAAAATTCTACCAATTATCTCCACCACACATTGGACCTTGTTCTGACTTATGGCATAGAAATAGAAAATCTGGTAGTGTCTCCTCATAATCCTGTACTGTCAGACCATTGTCTGTTAACCTTTGATTTCACTATTCCTGACTATTTGACTCCTACTACAGCAGATGTCTTTGAGATGATGTTGTTTCCAAATTTTGCAGATTGTCTCCTCTATGCCATGTGTCAACACAACGGAAATAAAAGATGGAGAGCTTGCTCCTTCCATAATTGATAGCATGGTAGATAGTGTTACAGCCTCTCTGCATCAGACTCTAGACTTGGTGGCCCCTTTAAAAAAGTAAAAGTCTAATCAGAAATTTCTAACCCCTTGGTTTAACACAGAAACTCGTAGCTTAAAAGAGAAGACTTGTCAATTAGAAAGAAAACGGCGTTCCACTAATTTAGATGAAATCTCTTTAGCTTGGAGAAATCATCTCTTAATTTATAAAAAATCTCTTAGAAAAGCTAGAACAAGTTATTACTCTGCATTAATAGAAGAGAATAAGAATAATCCCAGGTTTCTTTTCAGCATTGTAGCCAGGCTAACAAAGAGTCAGGACTCTGTCAATCCTCGCATCCCCGTAGAGCTTACTAGTCAGGACTTTTTGAACTTCTTCAATCATAAAATTTTATCTAATAGAGATAAAATCAGTCAGATTCTTTCCACCATAAACTTAAGTACAGCAACTACTACAACTCCGTCAATTGATATCTGTTTAGATAAGTTTATTCCAATTAACCTTTTAGAGTTAGATGAAGTAATCTCCTCATCCAAGCCTTCAACTTGTCTTTTAGACCCTATTCCTACCAGGTTATTTAAAAAAGTTGTCCCATTTATTGGTAGCCATATTCTTCAAATAATCAATTCTTCTTTATCTTTAGGACATGTACCGCAGGCTTTTAAAATTGCTGTAATTAAACCCTTACTCAAAAAGTCAACACTGGATCCAGGAGTTTTAGCTAACTATCGACCAATCTCTAATCTGCCTTTCATTTCAAAAATCTTACAAAGAGTTGTTGCTGCGCAATTATTTGACCACTTGCAGGGAAATGGTTTATTTGAAGAGTTTCAATCTGGGTTCAAAATTCCTCATAGTACTGAAACAGCCTTAGTGAAGGTCACTAATGACCTCCTTATCACATCTGATAATGGACTCGTTTCTGTACTTGTCCTTTTAGATCTTAGTGCAGCCTTTGATACTATCAACCATGATATTCTACTTGATAGATTAGAACACTATGTTGGACTAAATGGAACTTCGCTGCAGTGGTTTAGATCTTATTTGTCCGATAGACTTCAGTTCATTCATATCAACAATGAGTTTTCTTCCAACTCTAAGCTCAGTTATGGCATTCCACAGGGATCTGTGTTAGGCCCTACTCTTTTTAGTTTATATATGCTTCCGTTAGGCAACATCATTAGAAAGCACTGTATACATTTTCATTGTTATGCAGATGACACACAATTATACCTGTCAATAAAGCCTGATGATAGTAATCAATTAGCCAAGTTAGACGCCTGTCTTAAGGAAATCAAAGCTTGGATGACTTGTAATTTTCTGCTATTAAACCCAGATAAGACTGAAGTCATTTTTTTTCCACAATATTATTTATTGAACTTTTTTTTTTTTTTTTACAAACATGGCACAAACAATCAAACACTAACACTAAAGTAATTAAAAAAAAAACCCAAAAACACTAACTACAAAAAAAAAATGTACTAAAAACACCAACAGCCACTAACAAAGGCAAGTCATCAACAATGCTCCTCTGTTTAGTCTAGGTAATCTATTACATAAGTATACATATTATACATTCACCAATTTGGAATTTGCAAGGTCCACACACATCATTGACCTTCTTCTTCAGAAGTTATGTTTAATTTCTTTACATAATCAATGAAAGGGCTCCATATATTCTCCAACATATTTTACTTTGATTTCAGTATGTATGTTATTCTTTCTAGTGGAAGGTTTGTTAACATCTGTCTTAACCACTGAGTCACATCTGGTCTATGAGTCTTTTTCCGCAGTAGTGCAATACATTTTTTGGCATTAAGCAAACTGAGGTCTATGAATGCTCTTTCACTCTTATTAAAGTTACGCTTTTCTGGATACAGACCCAACAAAAACAGTTTAGAGTTCAATGTGAATTGTTTTGAAATTATTTTTTCAATTGTTACCCTCACCTCTTCCCAAAATATTCTGATTTTACTACATTCCCATAAGCAGTGAAATAGGGTTCCTTTACTTTCCATACATTTTGTGCATGTATCTGGTATGTTTTTGTTATATCTATTTAACTCCACTGGTGTAACATACATCCGCATTAACCATTTAAAATGTATCAATTTAAGACATACATTTATTGATTTGGTTTGAGCTTCGGTACAAGCCAATTCCCATTGTTCCTCTGATATTTCAATTTGCAGGTCTTCTTTCCAATAATTCAGTCTTTTCTGTGAGTTTTCACTTGAGGATAGTGTCAATGAGTTATAAAACTCTGAAATAATACCCTTTCTCTTACTATCTTTCGTCAAAATTTTTTCCAAGGATGAATAAGTAGGTCGGGTGAGAGCATTATTTTGATTTGATCGAATAAAATTTCTAAGCTGAAGATATTTAAAAAAATGTGTTCTATTAAGATTGAATTTGATCCTCAGTTCTTCAAAAGACATTGTTATCTGAACATGACAAATATAAGTCTTGAATCTTTTGAATCCCTTTTAAATTCCATACTTTAAATACAGCATCCACTCTCCCTGGTGTAAAATATTGATTACCCCATATTGGGCTAAATTGTGACAATAAGTGTGGTTCTATTAAATATTTTTTGGTTTCACACCATATTTTGATCATATGCTTTACAATAGGATTTTTAACTTGTTTCTGTAATTTTTTAGCCGAGTCTGAGTATATGAATAAGGGAAGAGGTAAAGGTAAATTGTATGATTCCATTTCAGTCCAGTGAGGGAGATCATTTGATGAAAAATAATATGTCATAGACCTCAGTTGTACTGACCACTAATACAACATAAAGTTTGGACATTTCAGACCTCCACGATCAAATGGTAAATATAGTAAGGACAGACGTAATCTAGCCTTCCTATTGTTCCATATAAATTCCACTAACTTTTTTTTTTTAATTCTTGAGAATAGATCTGAAGGTGGTGGTAAAGGAATGTATTGAAATAAAGTATTTTGGGTAAGATATTACTTTTAAGTATATTAATTCTCCCGATCATCGACATTGGTAGTGACATCCATCTCTGAAGTAACTCATTAATATCTGTCATTAAGGCTTCATAGTTGGCACTAGCGACTGATTCTAGCTTAGGCAAAATTTGAATTCTTAAATATTTAAACTGATTTACAACATTGAATTGATTTACCTCAGGCACTGGGGGATTTCTCTGGGTCTCATTTAGCATTAATATTGAAGATTTAGTTTTATTTATTTTATATCCTGATATTTCCCCAAAGTTCTTTATTAAATTTAACAAAGTCGGAATTGATTTTTTAAAATTCGACATAAACAAAATTATGTCATCGGCATACAGGGAGATTTTATGTTCTGTTGGTCCTACTTTAATTCCATATATTTGTGGATGTAAACGTACTGCCGTCGCTAAAAGTTCAATTGCCATAGTAAACAATAAGGGTGAAAGTGGACAGCCTTGTCGACATCCTCTATTGATTTTTATTGATTTTGAGATATTGCTGTTTGTTAGGATTTCTGCTGTAGCATTATTGTATATTATCTGAACCCCATCCATCCATCCATCCATCCATCTTCTACCGCTTTTCCGGAGGTCCGGGTCGCGGAGGCAGCAGTTCAAGCAGAGAAGCCCAGACTTCCCTCTCCCCAGCCACCTGCTCCAGCTCTTCAGAGGGGATACCAAGGCGTTCCCAGACCAGCTGGGAGACATAGTCTCTCCACCGAGTCCTGGGTCTGCCCCGGGGTCTCCTCCCAGTGGGACTTACCTGAAACACCTCAAGTGGGAGGCGTCCAGGAGGCATCCTAATCAGATGCCCATACCACCTCAACTGACTCCTTTCAATGTGGAGGAGCAGCGGTTCTACTCTGAGCCTCTCCCGGATGACTGAGCTCCTCACCCTATCTCTGAGGGTGAGTCCAGCAATCCTACGGAGAAAGCTCATTTCAGCCGCTTGTATCCGCGATCTCGTTCTTTCGGTCATTACCCAAAGCTCGTGACCATAGGTGAGAGTAGGAATGTAGATTGACTGGTAAATCGACAGCTTTGCCTTAGAACTAAGCTCCCTCTTCACCACAACAGACCGGTACAATGTCCGCATCACTGCAGAAGCTGCTCCAATCCGTCTGTCGATCTCTCGCTCCATTTTCCCCTCACTCGTGAACAAGACCCCAAGATACTTAAACTCCTCCACTTGGGGCAGGAGCCTGTCCCCAACCCGGAGAGGACAATCCACCTTTTTCCGGCTGAGGACCATGGACTCAGACTTGGAGGTGCTGATTCTCATCCCAGCCGCTTCACACTCAGCGGCAAACCGTCCCAGCAAGAGCTGTAGGTCATTGCTGGATGAAGCCAACAGGACAACATCATCTGCAAACAACAGAGATGAGATCCTGTGGTCACCAAGCATGACACCCTCCATTCCCTGGCTGCGCCTAGAAATCCTGTCCATAAAAATTATGAACAGGATCGGTGACAAAGGGCAACCCTGGCGGAGTCCAACTCTCACTGGGAATGACTCCGACCGAGTGTTGGCAATACGAACCAAACTCTCACAACGGTCGTACAGAGACCGAATAGCTCGTAACAACAAGCCCGATACCCCATACTCCCGAAGCACCCCCCACAAAAATCCACGAGGGACGCGGTCAAATGCCTTCTCCAAGTCCACAAAACACATGTAAACTGGTTGGGCAAACTCCCACGAACCCTCAAGAATTCTCGAGAGTGTAAAGAGCTGGTCCGATGTGCCACGGCCAGGACGAAAACCACATTGCTCCTCCTGAATCCGAGGTTCGACCAACGGCCGGACTCTCTTCTCCAGTACCTTGGCATAGACCTTCCCAGGGAGGCTGAGGAGTGTGATCCCTCTAAAGTTGGAGCACACCCTCCGGTCCCCTTTTTTGAAGAGAGGAACCACCACCCCGGTTTGCCATGCCAAAGGCACTGCCCCCAACCTCCACGCAATGTTGCAGAGGCGTGTCAACCATGACAACCCAACAACATCCAGGGCCTTGAGGTACTCAGGGCGAATCTCGTCCACCCCCGGGGCCCGGCCACCAAGGAGATTTTTAACCACCTTGGCGACCTCAGCCCCTGTGATAGGCGAGTCATCCCCCTCGTCCCCAAACCCTGCTTCCTCTGTGGAAGGCGTATCAGTGGGATTGAGGAGATCCTCGAAGTATTCCTTCCACCGCCCGACGATATCCCCAGTTGAAGTCAACAGTGTCCCATCCGCACCATACACGGTGTGGATGGGGAGCTGCTTTCTCCTCCTGAGCCGCCGAACAGTTTGCCAGAATCTCTTTGAGGCCGACCGAAAGTCTTGTTCCATGGCCTCACCGAACTCCTCCCATACCCGGGTTTTTGCTTCAGCAACCACCCGAGCTGCACTCCGCTTGGCCTGCCGGTACACCTCAGCTGCTTCGGGAGTCCCACAAGCCAACCAAGCTTGATAGGACTCCTTCTTCAGCTTAATGGCCCCCCTCACCACTGGTGTCCACCACTTGGTTCGGGGGTTACCACCACGAGATGCACCGACCACCTTGCGGCCGCAGCTCTGGGCCGCCGCTTCAACAACAGAGGTGGAGAACATGGCCCATTCAGACTCCATGTCTCCAGACTCCCTCGGAATGTGGTTGAAGTTCTTCCGGAGGTGGGAGTTGAAGACCTCCCGGACAGGGGCCTCAGCCAGACGCTCCCAGCACACCCTCACTATACGTTTGGGTCTACCAGGTCTGAATGGCTTCCTCCCCTGCCATCGGATCCAACTCACCACCAGGTGGTGATCAGTTGACAGCTCTGCACCTCTCTTTACTCGGGTGTCCAAGACATACGGTCGCAGGTCTGATGATACGATAACAAAATCGATCATCGACCTGCGTCCTAGGGTGTCCTGGTGCCAGGTGCACATATGGACACCCTTATGCTTGAACATGGTGTTCGTTATGGACAGACTGTGGTTAGCACAGAAGTCCAATAACTGAACACCACTCGGGTTCAGATCGGGCAGGCCGTTCCTCCCAATCACCCCCCTCCAGGTTTCACTGTCGTTGCCCACGTGCGCGTTGAAGTCCCCCAGTAGGACAAGGGAGTCTCCAGGAGGAGTACCCTCCAGCACCCCAGTCACAGACTCCAAAAAGGGTGGGTACTCTGAAACATCATTTGGTGCATAGGCACAAATGATGGTCAGGACCCGTTTCCCAGCCCGAAGGCGCAGGGAAGCAACCCTTTTGTCCACCGGGGAAAACTCCAATATAGAGGCAGCAAGGTGGGGCGATACAAGAATACCCACCCCTGCTCGTCGCCTCTCACCCGGGGCAACTCCAGAAAAGGCCAAGCTCCAGCCCCTCTCCAGGAGACTGGTTCCGGAACCGGAGCTGTGTGTTGAGGTGAGGCCGACTATGTCTAGCCGGTATCGCTCAACCTCGTACACCAGCTCAGGCTCCTTCCCCACCAGAGAGGTGACATTCCACATACCAAAAGCCAGTTTAGAAAGCTTGGGATCAGTCCGCCAAGGTCTCCGCCTTTGACCGCCACCTAATCCACATAGCACCGGCCCCCCATGATCCCTCCTGCAGGTGGTGAACCCACTGGAGGGTGGACCCATGTAACTCCTTCGGGCTGAGCCCGGCCGGGTCCCATGGGTGGAAACCCGGCCACCAGACGCTAGCCTTCGAGCCCCTCCCCCAGGCCTGGCTCCAGGGTGGGGTCCCGGTAACCCCATACCGGGCGGGGTACACTGAATCCTTGATATACAATTTATCATGAGAGTCTGTTGGATCGTTCTTAGTCTGGCCCTTCATCCAGGACCAGTTTGTCTTGGGAGACCCTATCAGAGGCAAATTGCCCCCGGACAACATAGCTCCTGGGATCACTGGGGCACGCAAACCCCCCCACCACGATAAGGTGACGATCCATGAGGAGGTATTATCTGAACCCATTTTATGAAATTATTTCCAAGTCTAAACCTTTGTAGGACTTCAAAAAGATAGGGCCATTCAACCCTATCAAAGGCCTTTTCGGCGTCCAATGATAGGAAAGCTGTATCCGGTGCTTCTTTATTAGAATAAATAATATTAAATAATCTTCTTACATTATGGAAGCCTTGTCTTCCCATTATAAAGCCATTCTGATCTCGGTTAATAATATTTTGTAATATTTCTTGTAGTCGTCTTGCTAAAATTTTACAGATTATCTTAAGGTCAGCATTTAATAGGCTTATTGGTCTCATGTTTTCACATTTATTAGAGGTTTTACCTGGTTTTGGCAACAGTATAATTAAGGCATTATTCATGTATGGTGGTAAATCACTATTTTGAAATGCTTCTAAAACCATTTCCAAAAGTGGTTTTATTAATTTATTCTTAAATTTTTTATAGAGGTCAACTGGAAGACCATCTGGTCCTGCTCTTTTTCCTGATTTCATATTATCAATGGCTAGCCCAACTTCTTCTTGACTAATTTTAGACTCCAGTTTCTCCCTGTTTTCATTTGGAATACACGGTATAGATAATCCATCCAAAAACCCATTTAGTTTTGTTAAGTCAGTTTCATTTTTTGTATCATATAGTTTTTCATAATAATCTCTAAAAGCACTATTAATTTCTAAAGGATCTACAACTGCATGTCCGTTACTTATAATACTGGTAATTGGTGTTTTAAATTCTAATTGTTTAATCTGTCATGCCAATAATTTTCCTGATTTTTCACCTTGTTCATGAAAAGTTTGCTTCAATCTTAGAAGACTCGAGGCAGCTCTATTCGCTGATTTTTTTGTCATATTCAGCTCTCAGAACCAGTAATTCATTCTCTAACTTTGGGTTACTTCCTGCATACACTTTTTCTTAAAGAATTTTTATTTTACGTTCCAATTGGACTCTCTCCTCTCGAGTCTTCTTAGATTTTGAACCTGTATAACTAATAATATGCCCCCTTATAAAAGCTTTGAAAGCCTCCCACTTTATACATGCTGATGTTTGTGTAGTATTAATATCAAAGAACTCATCTATCTGTTTTTCTATGTACTTAACAAATTCCTCATCCTGAAGCCATTTATGCTGAAAATGCCACCTTCCTGGGTCCTTTGTCAATTTCTTATCTACATATATTAGACAGCAGGGTGCATGATCAGAGATCACAATGTTATCATACAAATAGTTTTGAATCTTGGACCTTAATTCTGTAGAGATCAAAAAGTAGTCAATCCGTGAGAATGTCTTATAGGTATTAGAATAACAAGAATAGGCTTTGACTTGTGGTTTCATTCCTCTCCATATATCTAGCAATCTCATTTCTTTCATAAAATGATTAATGGTCATCCTGCATCCATTGTGCATACAGTCCAGTCCTATTGATCTATCTTTACTGGGATTCAATGTACAATTAAAAATCCCCTGCTATTATATGTTGCCCTGTAAGTGATGATAAAGTAAGAAATAAATTCACGAAGAAGTTTTGATCATCTATATTGGGACCGTATAAGTTCACCAGATTTACATTTTCTAATAACAAAGATCCTTGGATGATTAGATGTCTTCCTAATTTGTCTCCAATTACATTTTTCACTTGAAATAGGACTGTTTTATGCATGAGAGTCATAACTCCCCTGGCTCGGGATGAAAATGATGAGGTGAATACATTTCCCTGCCATCTCCTTGTTCTTTTTACATCCTCCTCTATTAGATGAGATTCTTGTAAAAACACAATTTTTGAGTCTATGTCTTTTATTTTATTCATAACTTGTTTAATTTTTTTTAGATTTTGTAGACCTCTGCAATTCCATGAAGTTAAATTAAGATTAACGCTTTGATCTATGATCAATAAGGAATTTGAGATTACCTTGCAATATAAACATGCTTATACAGAGAAGCAAAAACATGGATGGTTGAACATTCATCCTACAAACTACACAAAAACAAATTCCCTTTCCCCACATTCGTGGTAATCCCCCCAAAATCAAAAAAAAATATTCCGTCTCCCGTTATAGCTAGTGACTGTTCCACACCTGCGAGGATCAGTCAAACCACTCTCTCTTTCTCCTCTCAATCACCCTGACTCTACTACTATTTTTAATGACATTAACTCTCTTCTGTAGTTTTTCCAACATAACTTCAAAGTTTTATAGCAACTTTGTACATCATATCTTTTTTTTTATATAATACAATCTGTATTTTGTAGACATGTTATATGTTTCTGATCAATCCGATGCCTGTACAAATGCTTAAATGTTCTACCTTTATATCATGTTCATGCTTAGCTCCCACCAGTCTATTCTTGGATCTGCTTAATGAGCTCCTGCGCCTCTTGAGGGGTCTTGAAGATATGGGTTCTCCCTTTATATGTGACCAGCAGTCTTGCCGGATGAATCACTCCATGACGAATCCCGAGGTTACGCAGCTCTTTACGGGTGGGGTCGAACTGTTTCCTTAATTGTTGAATTCCTGTGGCCAAATCTGGGTAGAACCACACCTGTTGATCCTGGTATTTAATTTCTCCTTTAGCTCGCGCCGCGTTGGTGACCGTCATCTTGTCTCTGTAGCTGAGGAACTTCATAATCAGCGTCCTCGGTGGTGTCTTATTGTTAGAACAAAAATGAATTGACTGAGGCTGAAACAATAATCAATAGGCGGTTTTCCAAGTTCTGAGTCATTTATTCTCCTTCTGATCAGAAAAGAGGAAATCAGTAACAGCATACACTCGCCTCAGTGCTTCACAGCACCAACTCCCTAACATGTGTCCAAGGATGTTGATTTTTTATACCTCGGTCTCTTATCTGAGCTAGACTGGCAGGAGCCAACTCTCCAAGTGACTCCTTCTTTATCTGTGGTCAGCAATGAACATTCTGACATGATCTGGTCATCCTGACAATACAGTACAGCTTGGTATGATAAAACAATGAAACTTTCGTCATTGTTCACAATCTTGCTCATCCTAATCTTGCTCTGAAAACAGACAGTCTTTTCAAGCTCTGAGACAATGAAAAAATATCACAGTGACCCAGACATTGGATTTTTATATAGAATAATATAGCATTAAAATCATATAGAATAATTAATGAAACTTGAAAATATCCTATCATTCCCCCCTATGATGCTCAAAAAGCATCAGAGTTGAAACATTATGGCTTCTAAAACCCCAATGGGCAGCTCGCCAAGTTCCGGTGCATTTCATGCTAAAACATTGTATTGCAAAAGATCCTAACTCGCTTTTTAATAAGGAAAGTCTGTCATTGGCTTCGCTGCCACTCCCGAGCGCCGCTGGAATGTTTCATTTCCTGGGGAGCATGTGAGGATATCACCTTTTATTTCAAAAAAGAAATCAATCATCTAATTAAGTCATAAAAGAGAAAAATTGAATCAGTGATGATTAGCCATAAATTAAGATGAAATAGTGTATGCATTTGTCATTCTATGTGTCAGTAAATTAGCAGTGATTAGTAGTGATTTAATAAAAAAGTTAATACTTATATGTAAATGTAAAAGAACTATAAAAACAATAAAAAATGACTAAAAACCTATTATGTGTAAAAGACATAGGTGTATGTTTGTATTAGAGATCTATGTGTGCTAGCATCCTAACCTATGTGTATTCAACATAAAACTGCAACAAGGTTTCAACATTGAAATAACAATCAATATAGTAAAACTGTATACTAGCTAAATAGTGATTAGTAACATAATGGTTTCAAATACGATGTAAATTAAGACAGAACATAAACAGGATAAAGTGAAACAATCTCAAATAAGGATAACAAATTCTCTTAATTTCAAGGCATATTTGATTACTCTTGCAACTCAGTACATTTCAAATTCACATCATGAACATACATCTCCTTTCGGTTTTCTGCGTGTCAATCATACTTTGTACTCATAAAACATTAAACTGGTGTTGTTTCCCCATCATCTCCAGTGGTGGCCTCGTGATATAACACTAAATTCACCTGAACAAGTTTCAACATATCACGTATACAAGGAATGAAACATGAAAAGATCAAAAGTATCACTACAATAATCACCACTAAGTTTATGACAAGACTCCTCCATGAGGAAAACAACCAGTTTATCCAGTGTGATGAATCATCAACATTATCCTTAGCCCCAGCAGTCTGCAAAGCAGTCAGATTACGTATGGCTGAAGCAATGACGCCTCCATCTGCATCATGTGCAGGTATAAAGGTGCAACAGTACTGACCTATAATTGCGCACACACCCCCACGGGTGGCAGTCAGCTGATCAAGTACCATTCTATTCTGTGTTGCTTCAAGTCTTATAGCAGTCATTTCCTCCCTTTCACCTTTCCAGGCAGCTAAGGAAAAATTCACAAAAGACTGTAGTCTATAATTAAGAGTCTCAATCCACAAGGTATTTTTTGCCACTCCCACCCAAGGGAATAGCAATTGAACTACCTTTTGACCTGTAGTAAGTATCTTGAACTGCTCTGGCACGTCCCTACCCCAGATGGAATCACGTGGTGTGAAAATGGCATCCTGTGATAGGTCTCTCTTCCCTCTGCTCGTCTGACCCGCTGACATAATCAGGGTGTTGTCAGTCACAAAGACGGGGGCACAGGTTCCTGCCCAGTTCATAGGCAGATGGGAATACGCCTTACGGCCACACAGCCACCAACCACCCGTCACCATATGTGCGCCATACATATGGAAGTTGCAGATAGCAGCACTGCAGAGCTCCAGCATGGTGATAGGTCCATAATGACAACGGTCAACCCGTGGACACCACCTGCCCACCCGATTGGTCAGGGTACTAGCATCACAGATGCGCTGTACCCTGTATACTGCCTCACACTGAGAAAGGGGTAGGTTGCCCAGAGGGTTGTCACCACTTCCCTTCAGACAAAAAGAAAAAGTTCCTGATGAAACTAACCTTGCCCTTACAGAGTAAGGGGTACCATAAGTTCTCTGATTTGTAGAGTGATGAAAGATTTCACAAGAGTGATTCAAAATAATCTTTTTTGTGTAGTCCCTTTTCATAGCCTTCTGTAAAAAACAGAGAGCTTTTGCTGGTTCCATCATTTTGGCTACAACAGCAGTCTATCCAGCTGACGTTGGCACTAGGGAGCAAACGTAACAATTGGAATGATTAGCTGCCCTGGCCGTATAATTAGCATACCTCCACCACGTATTGGCAGCATATTCATGATCATGATGCTCATGTAGCTCTAGCCCAGGGGTGTCCAACCAGGTGCCATGGAGAGCCAAGACCCTGCAGGTTTTCTCTTCTACCCAGTCTCTTCAGCAGGTGTTTTCACTTATCAGCAATCAGTGGGAAGAAGTTCACAGAAATCTGCTGTTGAAGACACTGGTTGGAGGTAAAACCTGCAGGGTCTTGGCTCTCCATGGCACATGGTTGGACACCCCTGCTCTAGCCAATTATGCTGAATATGTGCAAGGTCTCTAGCACTACGATGTATGGTTTGTGGTGCAGCTAAAGGAAACCAAAATAATAATGTCACCCCTAGGATGATGATGTAAAGGAAACAACAACTACACCCTTTAATGATCAAACGTCTTTCTTGCGTTTCTTGTCTCTCCATGATTGTCAACCATTCGCTTCCCTATCCCAAGCCGGTACTGGACACTACGTAGGGCGTCGTCAGTCGACACTTGTATAGGAAAACAATTAAGAAAAAGTCTCTTGCTGAGAGTCTTTAATGGAATGGAGTTGAAAATATTTATTCAGTAGTCCCTTACTGTGAGTTCAGAGCAGGGTAAAGTTTACAGTGTGTTAAATGCACCCAAGAGTCCCGTCCTTCAACTTTCACCGCTGTTGGCGTTGACAAAACAACTTTATGTCTTTATGTGGTCCTTGCCAGGGTGAATCAGTCCAATTCTTCTTTTTGATGGCTTTGATGAGGACAAGGTCTCCTGGCTTGGCCAAAATCGGTGCAGTTTCCTTGTGAACCCTCCTGGGGAGAGTAGCAGCGATAAATATCTCTGTTAGTCAACATTCTTGTCATGTAATCTGCTAAACACACTTCTTCATCACAAGGATTGAATGATCTCAAAGATGGCAACAAGTATGGTTTGCCATACATGATTTCAAATGGAGACAACCCCCCTTTGGTTGGGATTATCCTCATGTAAAACAAAACTAATGGAAGGCAGTAAATCTAATTTTGTCTTGTTTCTGCCATTGTTTTTCTGAGTCTTTCTTTAATAGTTCTGTTTGTGCGTTCAACCAGTCCTGCAGATTGTGGGTGATAAGCTGAATGATTCTTCAAACTGATGTTCAGTGCTGTGCCTAAATGTGATATAACTTGATTTACAAAATGTGTACCATTATCTGAGTAAATTTCCTCAGGTATTCCAAACCTAGGTACAATTTCTGCAAGCAATTTCTTTGCAATTGTGATTGCATTTGGATGTGTGCAAGGAAAAGCTTCTGGCCATTTAGAAAAAATATCACAAATGACCAAACAATATTTCTTGCCTTCACATTTATTCAGTTCAATAGAATCCATGCAAATGTTCTGAAATGGATAAGTAGAGGCTGGAAAAGTGCCTCTCTGAGGTTTGAAGTTTCCCTATCCATTGTTTTTTCCACAGATCAGACATCTTTTACAAAACTGTGTGGCAAACTGGCTAAACCCATAAGCAGTAAAAGTTTTATTCAATGTAGATGGTGTAGGACCTTGGGGAAGTCAGATTATTTAGCACCTCAGACAGAGACAGTGAATAAGCATGGGAGAACAATGTTAGGGAGTTCCTGGGATATAGTCACAAGGAGTCAGAGACATAGGGGGTTGAAGGCAGTGTAATGTAAATGTCATGCTGTTTGATGAGATACTTCCATGTAAATGTGTGAAGAAGTACTTGGGTAAAAGGGGAGAGAGCTTGCTGTAATGGTTCAGTCTTTTCTGTGCTTGTGAGATGTGACTGTGTAATAAATCATCTGTCCATGGATCCGTCTCTTTATTTACACACTCCACAATACCATCCCCCTTCTTGCTACATGCGAAATGCCATGGAGCAAGGTAGAGACTTGGTGGAACAGTTTGCGTGGTAGAATAGGCTTGTTTGCCTTACATTTGTAGAGCTTTAAGGTGTCACCTTTAAGGTGTCATTAAGAATAGCTCCCTCTTTCATCCATTTGTAAATTTCAGCCTGTGGTGCTGCTTTTTTGAGCCTCAACAAGAACATCATGTAATAGCTCTTCAGTCAGTGTCAGAACAGAATGAAATGTGCTTTGTCTAGGTTGCGAGCCTTGTGCAACCGCCTTTGCAGTTTGATCTGCAAAATGATTACCTTTAGAAACCAGATCATTACCATTCGTATGAGCAACACATTTGCATATGGTCAGTTGTAATGGCAGTTTGACACTTTCAAGCAGCTCCAGAATGAGGTGTTTGCACTTTTTGTGCAAAGTGGTGAATAGTGTAAAATGCATACTGGCTATCAATGTAAACTGTGAGGGTTTTTTTTTGTTTTTTTTTGTTATTTTGTCCCAATTTGCATGCTTCAATTGGAGCGATCAACTCTGCTTCAGGTGTCCGCTCAATCTTGTCCACCTGTGCCATTGTTTTTTTGTAAATGAGGTCAGACAATAGTTGCACTTCAAATTAATAATTTGCAATCCAGGAGCGACAATAATTTAATGTCCCAAAGAATGACATCATGTCTCTTTTTGTGATTGGTTTAGGCGCTGCCAAAATAGCCTCTTTGCGAACAGAATCAACATGTCTCCCTTCTGCTGACAGAATGTGGCCTAAGTATTTCACTTCTGGCTTCCACAACTGCAGCTTTGCTTTGTTAACCTTGTGACCCTGCTCAGCTAAAAATTTCAACAAGGCAATGGTGTCTTTTTTTTCAAATAATTTCATCAGGGGATGCCAGCAAAATGTAACTGAGCCAAATTTGCTGACATTGCCTGTGAAAAAATGGTTGGTGATTCACAATAGCCCTGTGGTAGCCTCGTGAATGTATAGCTCTTGCCTTCAAATTTGAATACAACCCAAAACTGATGATCTGGGTGGATGGGAATGCTGGAAAAAGCATTACTGATGTCAATCACTGTGAAAAATTTTAATTTGTGATTGTAGATCATTTAACAAAGTATATTGCACAGTATTTTTAGACCTAATACTATAACCCCTGCATCTATGAGTCCCTGTATACCAGGTTTAATACCTTCTTGAATTCAATTCAATTCAACTTTATTTATATAGCACTATATCTCAACAACAGTCATCTCATGGCTCCTGGGCATAAAAGATACTGTCTCTGATAAGGACTAAAATAGGGTTTTACGTTTATTATTACCAATTCTGTATTATTCATTAAGCCTACGTCCTTCCATTGCATGTGTTTAGGCTTGCTCAGTGCAATGTGTGGTGACTCCTAGTGTTTAAAGTGACCTTTATTTTTATCTGGTAACCTCACAGATGCTTCTGCATAGACCTTTGGTGACCAGAACAAATTTGCAATAATTGTTCTGGAGGATGAGTTTACAAAAAAAGTTTTCTCAAATTTGTCATCTGAGCCACTCAGATATTTGTCATACATGTTGCAATGATTTTGATTTGTGGCTTGCATGGTTGTAGGAACCTGTGTTTTGAAATATTGCATTATTTTGGCTTCCAAACTCTCAGCCACTCGGATTGGTCCGGCCGGTACCAAACGAAGCGACCATGAGCTGGTACTGCAAAATCTTGCAAAATACGAATTTCTGATACATGTGGGAATTGTGATGCCCTCATACCACCTTCTGTCGGAATTAGGGCGATATTGAGAGTTGTGAGCAAATCCCTTTCTAATAAGTTAACCGATTGTACACTAGGTGAAAGACTGAAAGAAAGAGACCTACAGCCTAATTGATAAGTTATGTTACTCACGGTGTGGGTATTGCAATAATCCCTTGGGAAGATGGAGCTTTTGCACGGTTCCTACAACCGTGCAAGCCACAAATCAAAATCATTGCAACATGTTTTCTCAAATTTGTCATCTGAGCCACTCAGATATTTGTCACACATGTTGCAATGATTTGAATCTTTTAATTTCGCCTTTAGCTCGCACTGCGTTGGTGACCGTCATCTTGTCTCTGTAGCTGAGGAACTTCATAATCAGCGTCCTCTGTGGTGTCTTATTATCTCTCGGTGGGCCGATTCGGTGAGCGCTCTCTAAGACGACCGATGACTGCAGATCCGCGTTGTCCATCGCTTCTGGAATCCACTTTTCCAAAAAGGAACATGGGTCCCGTCCCTCCACTCCCTCCAGGAGGCCCACCAGCCTCAAATTATTCCGTCGCGAACGGGATTCTAAGTCCAGGATGTTATCTTCCAGACGTTTATTTTTTAATTCCAGTGTTTGCTCCTTTGATTGTAGGCTGGTGACGTCATCCTCAGCGCTTGAAATTCGGAGCTCCGCCTGCGATACTCGTTCCATACAGTCGCTTATTTCTTTTCTCATTCCTTCTATCGCTGCTATAATCCCATCAAATTTAGACGAAAAGTCTGCTCTCATGGAGCTGATGGCAGCAAGTACCGCACTCGTCCCCTCAGCAGTTACCGCTCCACCGCTGGCTCCCTCCTCCGCCATTGTCTCTGGAGATTTTCCTGCTTCGTCACGAGCGTGGAAGTCTGTTAGTTTGGATTGTTTTGACGAATCACTTTTTCCTCCACCTGATTTCCCAGCCTTTACCATATCCGCGCCTAAACGCTGGGATAGGTTTTTGTTCCAATTAAGAGAGTTTTAGCCTAATTTTTATTTTTAGGAGCAGAGCAGTGTGAAACACGTCTTCCTACGTGGCCGCCATAACCGGAAGTCCCAGATTGAAGTCATTTTAGTTGATCCAAAAAACCTTAGAAATACCTTTCCAAATCAAATTCTTAATTTGGATGCAGCTATGCTTTCTCTTAATAGTTCTGTGAGGAACCTTGGAGTTACTTTTGACCAAGATCTGTTTTTTAATTCACATATTAAATTTGTTTCTAAGACTGCCTTCTATCATCTGCATAATATTGCCAAGATTAGGAGCATCTTGTCTCTGAGTGATGCTGAGAAACTGATCCACGCTTTTGTTAGCTCTAGATTAGATTATTGTAACTCGTTATTATCAGGTTGTCCTAAAATATCTTTAAAAAGTCTTCAGTTGATCCAAAATGCTGCTGCAAGAGTTTTAACAGTTTAACAGGTACTAGAAAGAGAGATCATATCTCTCCAGTTCTGGCCTCCCTTCATTGGCTTCCCATAGAGTTTAGAATCAAGTTTAAAATCCTTCTTCTCACTTACAAAGCTCTTAATAATCAGGCCCCTTTTTATATAAAATATCTGATATTACCCTATTATCCTAACAGAACACTACACTCCCAAAATGCAAGGATTACTTGTAATACCTAGAATCTCCAAAAGTACAATGGGAGGCAGAGCCTTCAGCTATCAAGCTCCTTTCCTGTGGAACCAGTTACCAATCTGAGTTTGGGAGTCAGACTCGATCTCTGTTTTTAAGAATAGGGTAAAAACCTTCCACTTCAATATAGCCTACGATTAGGGAGGGATCATGTGTCTCTTAACCCTCCCTTTGTTTTGCTGTTAATAGATTTAGACTGTCGGGTGGCCTTCAATAATGTACTTGGCTTCTCTCCTTTTATGTTTACTCTTTTTATGTCTGTTCTTTTCATCTTCTCTATCCCCTCACCCCCCAGCCAGTCGCAGCAGATGACTGCCCCTCCCTGAGCCTGGTTCTGCTAGAGGTTTCTTCCTGTTAAAAGGGAGTTTTTCCTCTCCACCGTCGCCAAGTGCTTGCTCACAGGGGATTACCTGATTACTGGGGTCTTTCTGCAACTGTGGGGTTTCTCCTACATTTGAAAGTGCTATGAGATGACTATTGTTGTGATATGGCGCTATATAAATAAAGTTGAATTGAGTTGAATAATCTGTCTGTTGTCATGTCTGCTGTGACACATGTTTGTGCACAGGATGAAGAGTAGTGATGACAACACACACCCCTGAGGAGAGCCAGTAGAAGAACCCTTTTGGTCAGACAATGTACCATTGACCCTTACTCTGTGTTCTGTTGGTTATAAAATCCAGAATCCAACCCACCAGATTATTACTCAAATCAAACTGTTGTAGGAGTCTTTCAACCAAAATGTGAGGTTGGATTGTATTAAAAGCAGAAGAAAAGTCCACAAATAAAAGCCTGGCATGTGTCCCATTAAAATCCAGATGTTTAAAAAGCATGTTAAGCAGAATGACAGTGGCATCCTCCACTCCTCTGTGAGGCCTGTAAGCAAACTGCAAAGGATCCAGTGCATACTCAGTCTGCTTTAGGACCTCAAATCTGACCAGTTTTTCAAAAATTTTCATTAAAATTGAAGTCAAGGCAACTGGTCTAAAATCATTTACCATTTTAGGACAGCTGGATTTTGGAACAGGGACAACCACAGCATCTTTCCAGACCCTAGGCACATGTTGTGTCTGTAAGGACTTATTAAAAATGTAGTGAAACACAGGACTCAGTTAATGTGCACAAGACTTTACCAAACACCTGCATATATTATCAGGGCCCTGACATTTGTTCACTTTTAAAGCACAGAACACCCTTTTAACGTCCTGCAACTCAATATTAAAGTGCTGATTGTCTTTGAGTTTCTGTTTCAAATCTTGGGTTTCCGTACTAAAATCAAAGGAATCAAAACGACCATAAAAACAATTAAGAGCATTAGCCAGCTCTATGTCTGAATTAAAACCATCATACACATGATTACTGCGCTTTGTGTTCTGAAGGCCTGCAATAGTTTTCATACTAGCCCAGGCTGAACCAAGCTTTGTTGCTGCCATCTTGCTTTCCAGTTCTGATTTATAATTCTGTTTTGCTCTTAAAATTTCGGACTTCAGCTCTTTTGTGGCAACCTGCAGCTCAGAAACAACTCCCTGTTTAAAGGCAAGTGCTTTGCTCTGTAAGCAGGGCTTAACTGATTTAGTAATCCATGGCTTGTTGGGATATATTTTGACATGTTTACATGGAACGATCATATCCCTGCAAAAAGCCATGTAAGAGCATGTCATGTCCACCAAAGAGTCGAAATCATCCCCACAGGACAGTGTGAACACCTCCCAGTCCGTACAGTTAAAACATTCCTGGAGGCAGAACACTGAGTCATCTGTCCAGACCTTTGTGTCCTTGGTCTTCATCTTCTCTTTTTGAGAGCAGTTATATATGTGGGCAGTAAATGTACACAGTTGTGATCTGAGGGTCCTAAAGGAGGAAGGGGAAGAGATTTATAGGCCCCCTCTCTAGATCCGTAGCAGAGGTCCAATGTCGTTTCCCGCCTGGTTGGGCACGAGACGTACTGATAAAATTTTTTAAGTGTCTTCTTTAAAGACACATGGTTAAAATCCTCAAGGATAAAATTTGGAGCCTCTGGGGAAATCGACTGCAACCGCTGTACCACATCAAAGACGGTGCTGGAGGCAGAGGAAGCATCCGTCCTCGGGTGAATGTACACAGTCGTTATGAAAAGTTGGGGGAACTCACGGGGCAGATAAAAGGGACGTAGCGATATGGACAGAAGTTCCACATCTGGCATACAGATGCGCTCTCTGACTGTTACAGATGTACAGTACTGTTTATTAATATACAAAGTATCAGCACCAGTGTGGCGATCTGTGTGTCCTTGGCATCCGTGGTGGATACAGGGGTTGCAAGATCATAAAGTTGTAGCAAGAAAAAAGACAGATAGTAAATAAAAATAAGAAAGAAGCTCAGAATTGAGCTGCTCAGAGCTGCTGCCTCGCTGCAGGAGTTCCAGTCGGTGACAACTCAAGACCCGGAAGATCGTGGGGTTCATCCGGTCAACGACAAGAACAGTTTACCTCCACAACCGTTGTCAACCCAAACACGTCCTCCATTAAACAGTGCCCCAGCAACAACGCCGTTCACCAACCACGTGACGAGAGAGCAGCAGCACATCAGGAAGCAGAAACATAAGTCAAAAGTCAAAGTACCTTTATTGATCTCCTTTAGGAGAGATTTGTCTTGGACAAAAGGATCTGCTACACAGCAAAAACACATGCCATACATACAACCAATACATTAATAACCACCAAAATAAAATCAACATAATTCCTCAAGGTGCGAATACAATGCTATTATCTACTCAACCTCAGTCTCCCTAACTTCTGTTCACCTGACTTATCCGCTCATTAATGAGCTTCACTGACAAGGGAATAAATGAATGCTTATACCGATTATATTTACAAAAAGGGACCCTGTACCTTCTCCTCAAATTCATTAAGACATATTCAGGATACAAAACATGAGAACCATCAGATAAAAGGCAATTTGCCTGTCTGAGGGTGGCTTGTTCAAACAGATCTTGGGGAAATGGAAGTGCTGCCATCCCCATGATCTTCCCTGTTATCTTTATCAGATTTAATATCTGAGCTTTTGATTTTACTGTTAAATTGGCAAACCAGCTGGTAATACCATACCATAACACAGACTCAATGGTTGCCCCGTAGAAAATCAACATAATATTTCCACAGACGTTAAACAGTCTGAGCCTTTGAAGAAAATGCAGACGCTGGTGGATTCGGGCACAAACACTCGCCACTTGCATGTGCCAGCTCAGATCACTATCAATGTGAACACCAAGATATTTATATGACTTAACCTGTTTGATATCATGACCATGTATGGCCACAGGACTGTGATCATCATCTGACCTGAGGTCCACCGGCATCTCCACCGTCTTTTCTGGATTAATCTGCAGCTGATGGTCATCACACCAATTCGCAAACCTGTCCATCCCAAATCTGTGACTATTTGAATTGACATTAGTTTTTAACAAACTCAATATTACAGTGTCATCTGAAAACTTCACCACATATTGGTCCTGCTGAGAGCTGACACAGTCATTAGTAAACAATGTAAATTAAAATGGTGAGCTGACACAGCCCTGAGGGGCCCCGGTACTGCTCAATGCAATGTCAGAGAACACAGAGTTAAACTTCACCTGCTGTGACCTATTTGACAAGTAAAAAAATGATACCACGTGACTAAAATCGGATTCACACGCAACTGAATCATTTTTTTAAGAAGAATCTGTAGCTGAATACAATTTAAAGCAGAACAAAAATCAATAAAAACCAATCTGGCATATGCAGAGGGACTCTCAAGATGTTTTTAAACTAAATGCATTATAGTTAAAATAGCATCACTTGTACTCCGTTTCTTTTTGTACGCAAATTGATATTGATCCAAATGTGGCTCCACCTCCATGCGAAGCTCTTGAATTAACAATTTCTCCAGTGCTTTCATAACATTGGAAGTAAGAGCCACTGTCCTAAAATCGTTGTTCACTTGGGGACATACTTTCTTAGGAACTGGAACAATAATAGATCTTTTCCAAAGCTCAGGTACTGTATAAGTATCAATAGAGAGCTGGAAGTCTTGATGCCAAGGTGGAGTGAGTTCCTCTGCAAATGTTTTTAACATAAAAGCAGACATATTATTTGGCCCCGTTGCCTTATTAGTATGCATTGATTTAAAAACCCCAATAACTGATTGCAGGTTGATTAAAATCCTATCCTCATGTCCATTACACTTAGCCCCCTCTAAAATCTTCTTGCATTCCTCTTTATTATCTTTTTCAAACCGCAGGTAAAAATCATCAATTTGCTTTTGTGACCTCATCATTGGCAAACACCGGTTTCCTTTTTGAGTCCATGTTGGTCATACTGTGGATAGAGTCCCACAGTCTCTTGGTGTTCAACCAAGAAAGATCTTGTTCAGTCTGTTCCTTAAGTCGCTGCTGAGCTGCTCTCATTCTCTGGTGAAGGAACTTTTGTGCAGCCCTAATACTTGCAATGTCTCCTGATTTAAAGGCATTTTTTTTTCCCTATTAATGCATTCCTTTATTTCCCAAGTAATGTAAGGTTTGTTATTTGGTATTTTTTTTTCCCCACAATATTTTTATTGAACCTTTTTTAACAAACATGACACAAACAATGAAACACTAACACTAAAGTAATTTAAAAATAAAAGGAAAAAAAAATACTAAAAACACCAACAACCATTAACAATAGCAAGTCAAACAATACTCCTCTGTTTAGTCTAGGCAATCCATTACATAAGGATACATTTTATATGTTCACCAATTTGGAATTTACAAGGTCCACACACATCATTCACCTTCTTTTTCAGAAGTTATGTTTAATTTCTTTACATAATCAATGAAAGGTCTCCATACATTCTCAAACACATTTTCCTTTGATTTCAGTATGTATGTTATTCTTTCTAGTGGAAGGTTTGTTAGCATCTGTCTTAACCACTGAGTCACATCTGGTCTATGAGTCTTTTTCCATAATAGTGCAATACATTTTTTGGCATTAAGCAAACTGAGGTCTATGAATGTTCTTTCACTCTTATTAAAATTATGCTTTTCTGGATACAGACCCAACAAAAACAGTTTAAGATAAGTTAAGATAAGATAAGCCTTTATTAGTCCCACAACGGGGAAATTCCAGGATTGCAACAGCACAGGGATAGCAACACTCAGAGCAACAATCAGAAGGCAAGAAAAAAAACAAGCAAGCAAGAGCAGCTAATATACATATGTACATATTACTATAAAATATATATATACACACACACAGACACACAGTGCAGAGCATTGTAGCTGGATGGAATAAATATATGAATATATAAACACAGTGTGGAGCATTGTAGCTAGATGGAATAAATATGTAAATATATAAACACCCACAGTACGGAGCATTGCAGCTAGGTGGAATAAATATGTAAACACACACAGTGCGGAGCAATGTAGCTAGATGGAATAATATGTAGATATATAAACACACAGTGCGGAGCATTGTAGCTAGATGGAATAAATATATAGATATATAAATATAAACACACGCAGTGCGGAGCATTGTAGCTAGATGGAATAAATATGTAAATATATAAACACACACAGTGCAGAGCATTGTTGCTAGATGGGATGAGACAGCATAACCGTCTACTTAGTTATCCTACATGGTATGATTATGTGCCCATACATATTCTCACCCTTCATAGCGACTGGTATTTTCCTAGTTGTATGCCGGAGGGGACCATTGTGTAAGTCTATTGCGTCTTTTGCATTCAAAAAACTATTAGTTTGTTACGTCTTTTTGCTATCTCTGCGAGCAGCCCTGCTTAGGTTGTACAGTCTGACAGCCGTTGGTAGGAAGGACCTGCGAAACCTCTCGGTTGTGCACCTGGGATGATGTAGTCTGCTGCTAAATGAGCTCCTCAGTGCATTCAGTATGTCCTGCATAGGGTGGAACTCGGACTCCAGCAGAGATGACAGTTTAGCCACCGTCCTTCTCTCTCCTATCTCCTCCACCGGATGAAGGCGCTGCCCCAGGACAGAGCTAGCTTTCTTGATCAGTTTGTTCAGTCTCTTCCTATCGGCTGCAGTAATGCCACTGCCCCAGCAGACCACTCCAAAAGTGATGGCTGATGCCACCACCGTGTCATAGAATGTCTTCAGCAGCGCCCCTTGTACACCAAAAGTCCTGAGTCTCCTCAGCAGGAACAGCCTGCGCTGTCCCTTCTTGTAGAGTGCGTCAGTATTGTGTGACCAGTCTAGTTTATTGTTCAGATGAACACCCAGGTACTTATAGGATGTCACCATCTCGATGTCTGTTCCCTGTATATTTACTGGTGCTGTGAGGGGCTGCCCATGCCTGCGGCAGTCCACCACCAGCTCCTTAGTTTTCCTCGCGTTGATCTGGAGGCAGTTCCGATGGCACCAGTCCACGAAGTCCTGGATAAGCCCTCTGTACTCAGCTTCATCTCCATTGGAGATGAGGCCAACGATCGCAGAGTCATCAGAGAACTTCTGTAGATGGCAGTGTGTTGTGTTGTGTGAGAAGTCCGCAGTATAAAGAGTGAACAGGAAGGGAGCCAGCACCGTTCCCTGGGGGGCCCCCGTGCTACCGATGATCGTGTCGGACACACAGTCCCGGGTTCTCACAAACTGAGGCCGGTTCGTGAGGTAGTCCAGGATCCATGATGACAGGTGCTGGTCCACCCCTGCGTGCAGCAGCTTGTCCTTCAGGATCATCGGTTGGATGGTGTTGAAAGCACTGGAGAAGTCAAAGAACATGATCCTCACCATATTCCCGGGCTTCTCCAGGTGGGACAGAGAACGGTGAAGGAGGAAGGTCACCGCATCCTCCACTCCAATGCCATGCTGGTAGGCGAACTGGAGTGGATCCATCGCTGGTTCCACCAGGGGACGGAGGTAAGCAAGGAGCAGTCTCTCCAGGGTCTTCATCAAGTGGGACGTCAAGGCCACCGGTCTGTAGCTGTTCAGATCTTTGGGGTGGGAAGTTTTTGGTACAGGTACCACACAAGATGTTTTCCACAGCTGTGGTACCCTCCCCAGCTTCAGGCTCAGGTTGAAGATGTACATCACAATCCCACACAGCTGGTCTGCACAGGACTTGAGGAGCTTTGCGCTGATGCCGTCCGGTCCCGACGCCTTCCTCGCCTTAATCTTCCTCAGCTCCGTCCTCACCTGGGTCCTGGTCAGGGTCAGGATGGGGGGCTGTGTGTTGGGAGTGGGGGGGGGTGTTGGTGGAGTGGGGAGTGGGCAGCAGGACTTGATTTCTTTAGAGGCAGCAGTGGTTGTTGTGCAGTCAGGGGGGAGGGCGGTTGGTCAAACCTACTGAAAAACAGATTCAGGTTGTTCGCCCACTCCCTGCCCCCCGTGGCCTGGGGGGAGGTATTCTGGAGCCCAGAGATGATTTTGATGTTTCTCCAGACTCCGCTGATGTCGCTCTGTTGCAGCTTGTCCTCCATCTTCTTCCTGAAGCTGTCCTTGCCTTCTCTGATCTTTCTCCTCAGCTCCCTCTGTACGGACTTCAACATCTCCCTGTTCCCCGACCTGAAGATCCTCTTCTTCTCTCTCAGAAGTGTTTTTATCTCAGGGTTGATCCAGGGTTTGTTGTTTGAGCAACACCGTATGGTCTTGGTGGAACGGATTTGTCCACACAGAAGCTGAGGTAGTCTGTGAAGGTGTGAGTGAGGCCATTGATGTCCTCACCATGTGGATTGCAGAGCTGCTTCCAGGCGGTGGCTTCAAAACAGCCCTTTAGAGTGTCCATTATCTCCTCAGACCATAACTCCACTGTGCGCATGGCCGGAGGTTGTCTGTGCACTAGGGGTTTGTACACCGGCCGGAGATGAACCAAGTTGTGATCCGATCTCCCGAGTGGGGGGAGTTGTGATGAGGTGTACGCCTCCTTAGTGTTTGCGTAGAATAAGTCCAGTGTTTTATTGTCTCTAGTGTGGCATGTGACATACTGGGTGAACGTGGGTAGAATGGGAGATAGTGAAACATGGTTGAAATCGCCTGAGATGAGGAGAAGAGCATCTGGGTGTTCTGTCTGCAGCCTGCTGGTTACTGAATGGATGACGTCCCGCGCTGTCCCAGCGTTCGCCGTCGGATTTGCATAAACAACAATGCAGATCACGTGTGAGTGTTCTCTCGGGAGATATGTAGGCCGCATGCTAACAGCTAGCAACTCAATGTCTTTGCTGCAGTGTCGTTGTTTAACAGTGATATGTCCCGGTCTGCACCAGTTGTTGTTAACATACATTATCACTCCACCGCCCCTTGCTTTGCCACTGTCTGGTGTTCGGTCTGCCCGTATCATGTGGAAACCCTCCAGCAAAATGTTAGCATCTGCTGCTAGTTCAGTTAGCCACGTCTCAGAAAACAAAAGGCGAGAGCACTCCCGATATGTGCTATCGTAACGGCAGATAGCCGCTAGCTCATCTACCTTTCCCAGTAACGACCGTACATTTCCCATGACAATAGATGGAAGGGAGGGTCTGTACCTTATATTTTTTGTCCTCCGCCTTACTCCAGCCCGGCAGCCGCGGCGTTTTCGCCTCAGTTCTCTCGGTATGTCGAGTTTTTCCAATGGGACCGGGTGGCGGTTGAATGCTAGCAGCTCTTCCCTGCTGTATCGTATCCTGCTATAAACAGTGGCTCCGTCCACCGGCTCAGGAGACATTTGGGATGATCTGTGTGTCCGTGATTTAAGTGGAGTGAAAAAAAGACGGATCAAAAAGAGAGAGGAAGGGAAAAAAGACTCGGAATCGAGCCGCTGTTGCAAAGGGTGGCCGACTCGTCGAGGCGCCACACGAGTCGGCCAGTTTAGAGTTCAATATGAATTGTTTTGAAATTATTTTTTCAATTGTTACCCTCACCTCTTCCCAAAACATTCTAATTTTACTACATTCCCATAAACAATGAAATAGGGTTCCTTTGCTGTCCATACATTTTGTGCACGTACCTGGTATGTTTTTGTTATATCTATTTAACTCCACCGGTGTAACATACATCCGCATTAACCATTTAAAATGTATCAATTTGAGACGTACATTTATTGATTTGGTTTGAGCTTCTGTGCAAGCCAATTCCCATTGTTCCTCTGAAATTTCAATTTGCAGGTCTTCTTTCCAATAATTCATTCTTTTCTGTGAGTTTTCATTTGAGGATAGTGTCAATGAGTTATAAAACTCTGAAATAATACCTTTTCTCTTACTATCTTTCGTCAAAATTTTTTCCAAGGATGAATGAGTAGGTCGGGTGAGAACATTATTTTGATTTGATCGAATAAAATTCCTAAGCTGAAGATATTTTAAAAAAAATGTGTTCTATTAAGATTAAATTTGACTCTCAGTTCTTCAAAAGACATTATGTTATCTGAACGTGACAAATATAAGTCTTGAATCTTTTGAATCCCTTTTAAATTCCATAATTTAAATACAGCATCCGCTCTCCCTGGTGTAAAATATTGATTACCCCATATTGGGCTAAATTGTGACAATACGTGTGGTTCTTTTAAATATTTTTTGATCTCACACCATATTTTGATCATATGCTTGACAATAGGATTTTTAACTTGTTTCTGTAATTTTTTTAGCCGAGTCTGAGTATATGAATAAGGGAAGAGGTAAAGGTAAATTGTATGATTCCATTTCAATCCAGTGAGGGAGATCATTTGATGAAAAATAATATGTCATAGACCTCAGTTGTGCTGACCAGTAATACAACAAAAGGTCTGGACATTTCAGACCTCCACGATCAAATGGTAAATATAGTAAGGACAGACGCAATCTAGCCTTCCAATTGTTCCATATAAATTCCACTAACTTTTTTTTAATTCTAGAGGATAGATCTGAAGGTGGTGGTAAAGGAATGTATTGAAATAAATATAGTATTTTGGGTAAGATATTACTTTTAAGTATATTAATTCTCCCGATCATCGACATTGGTAGTGACATCCATCTCCGAAGCAACTCATTAATATCTGTCATTAAGGCTTCATAGTTGGCACTGACGACTGATTCTAACTTGGGCACAATTTGAATTCCTAAATATTTAAACTGATTTACAACATTGAATTGATTTACCTCAGGAGCTGGGTGATTTCTCTGGGTCTCATTTAGCATTAATATTGAAGATTTAGTTTTATTTATTTTATATCCTGATATTTCCCCAAAGTTCTTTATTAAATTTAACAAAGTTGGAATTGATTTTTTAAAATTCGACATAAACAAAATTATGTCATCAGCATACAGGGAGATTTTATGTTCTGTTGGTCCTACTTTAATTCCATATATTTGTGGATGTAAACGTACTGCCATCGCTAAAGGTTCAATTGCCATAGTGAACAGTAAAGGTGAAAGTGGACAACCTTGTCAACATCCTCTAGTGATTTTTATTGATTTTGAGATATTGCTATTTGTTAGGATTTCTGCTGTAGCATTATTATATATTATCTGAACCCATTTTATGAAATTATTTCCAAGTCCAATCCTTTGTAGGAATTCAAAAAGAAAGGGCCATTCGACCCTATCAAAGGCCTTTTCAGCATCCAATGATAGGAGAGCTGTATCCGGTGCATCTTTATTAGAATAAATAATATTAAATAGTCTTCTTACATTATGGAAGCCTTGTCTTCCCATTATAAAGCCATTCTGATCTCGGTTAATAATATTTGGTAATATTTCTTGTAGTCGTCTTGCTAAAATTTTACAGACTATCTTAAGGTCAGCATTTAATAGGCTTATTGGTCTCATGTTTTCACATTTATTAGAGGGTTTACCTGGTTTTGGCAACAGTATAATTAAGGCATTATTCATGTATGGTGGTAATTTACTATTTTGAAATGCTTCTAAAACCATTTCCAAAAGTGGTTTTATTAATTTATTCTTAAATTTTTTATAGAGGTCAACTGGAAGACCATCAGGTCCCGCACTTTTTCCTCATTTCATATTATCAATGGCTAGCCCAACTTCTTCTTGACTAATTTTTGACTCCAGTATCTCCCTATTTTCATTTGGAATACATGGTATAGATAATCTGTCCAAAAACCCATTTAGTTTTATTAAGTCAGTTTCATTTTTTGTATCATATAATTTTTCATAATAATCTCTAAAAGCACTATTAATTTCTAAAGGATCTACAACTGCCTGTCCGTTACTTATAATACTGGTAATTGGTGTTTTAAATTCTAATTGTTTAATCTGCCATGCCAATAATTTTCCTGATTTTTCACCTTGTTCATAAAAGATTTGCTTCAATCTTAGAAGACTCGAGGCAGCTCTATTCGCTGATTTTTTTGTCATATTCAGCTCTCAGAATCAGTAATTCGTTCTCTAATTTTGGATTACTTCCTGCATACACTTTTTCTTGAAGAATTTTTATTTTACGTTCCAACTGGACTCTCTCCTCTCGAGTCTTCCTAGATTTTGAACCTGTATAACTAATAATATGCCCCCCAATAAAAGCTTTGAAAGCCTCCCACTTTATACATGCTGATGTTTGTGTAGTATTGATATCAAAGAACTCATCTGTTTTTCTATGTACTTAACAAATTCCTCATCCTGAAGCCATTTATGCTGAAATTGCCACCTACCTGGAACCTTTGCCAATTTCTTATCTACATACTGTATATTAGACAGCAGGGTGCGTGATCAGATATCACAATGTTATCATAGAAACAATTTTGAATCTTGGCCCTTAATTCTGTGGAGATCAAAAAATAGTCAATATGTGAAAATGTCTTGTAGGTATTAGAATAGCAAGAAAAGGCTTTGACTTGTGGTTTCATTTCTCTCCATATATCTAGCAATCTCAATTCCTTCATAAAATGATTAATGGTCATCCTCCATCCATTGCGCGTACAGTCCTGTCCTGTTGATCTATCTATACTGGGATTCAATGTACAATTAGAATCCCCTGCTATTATATGTTGCCCTGTGAGTGAAGATAAAGTAAGAAATAAATTAACGAAGAAGTTTTGATCATCTATATTGGGACCATATATGTTCACCAGATTTATATTTTCTAATAACAAAGATCCTTGTATGATTAGATATCGTCCCAATTTATCTCCAATTACATTTTTCACTTGAAATGGAACTGTTTTATGTATGAGAGTCATAACTCCCCTGGCTCGGGATGAAAATGATGAGGTGAATACATTTCCCTGCCATCTTCTCCTTATTCTTTTTACATCCTCCTCTATTAGATGAGTTTCTTGTAAAAACACAATTTTTGAACCTATATCTTTTATTTTATTCAAAACTTGTTTAAGTTTTTTTAGATTTTGTAGACCTCTGCAATTCCATGATGTTAAATTAAGATTAACGCTTTGGTCTATGATTGATAAAGAGTTTGAGATTACCTTGCAAAATAAGCATGCTCATACAGAGAAGCAAAAACATGGATGGTTGAACATTCATCCCACAAACTACACAAAAACAAATTCCCCCTCCCCACATTCGTGGTAATCCCCCCAAAATCAAAAAAAATTCTCTCCCTCGTTATAGCCAGTGGCTGTTCCTCACCCGCGAGGTTCAGTCAAACTACTCACTCTTTCCTTCTCTCAATCACCCTGTCTCTGCTACTTTTAATGACATGACAATAACTCTTCTGTAGTTTTTCCAACTTAACTCCAAAATTTTATAGCAACTTTGTACATCATAGCTTTTTTTTTATATAATACAATCTATATTTTGTAGACATGCTATATGTTTCAGATCAGTCAAATACTTATACACATGCTTAAATATTCTACCTTTATATCTTGTTCTTGCTTCATGCCTAGCTCCCACCAGTCTCTCCTTGGATCTGTTTAATGAGCTCCTGCGCCTCCTGAGGGGTCTTGAAGATATGGGTTCTCCCTTTATATGTGACCAGCAGTCTTGCCGGATGAATCACCCCGTGACGAATCCCGAGGCTGCGCAGCTCTTTACGGGCGGGGTCAAACTGTTTCCTTAATTGTTGGATTCCTGTGGCCAAATATGGGTAGAACCGCACCTGATGATCCTGGTATTTGATTTCTCCTTTAATACGCGCTGCGCTGGAGACCGTCATCTTGTCTCTGTAGCTGAGGAACTTCATAATCAGCGTCCTCGGTGGTGTCTTCTTATCTCTCGGTGGGCCGATTCGGTGTGCGCTCTCAAAGACGACCGATGACTGTAGATCTGCGTTGTTCAGCGCCTCTGGAATCCACTTTTCCAAAAAGGAACATGCATCCTGTCCCTCCGTATCCTCCGGGAGGCCCACCAGCCTTAAATTATTCCGCCTCAACCGGGATTCTAAGTCCAGGACGTTATCTTCCAGACGTTTATTTTTTAATTCCAATGTTTGGACCTTTAATTGTAGGCTGGTGACGTCATCTTCAGCGTTGGAGATCCGGAGCTCTGCCTGCGATACTCGCTCCATACAGTCGCTTAATTCTTTTCTCATGCCTTCTATCGCTGCTATAATCCCATCAAACTTAGACGAAAAGTTTGCTCTCATAGCGCTGATAGCAGCAAGGACCGCATTCGTTCCTTCGGCAGTCACCGCTCCACCGCTAGCTCCGTCCTCAGCCATGGTCCCTGGAGATTTTCCTGCTTCATCACTAGCGTGGAAGTCTTTTAACTTGGATTGTCTCGACGAATCAGTTTTTCCTCCGCCTGATTTCACAGCCTTGGTTTTTACCATATCCGCGCCTAAACGCTAGGATAGGTTTTTGCTCCAATTGAGAGAGTTTTAGCCTATTTTTTATTATTAGGAGCAGAGCAGAGTGAAACACGTCTTCCTACGTGGCCGCCATAACCGGAAGTCTTATTTGGGTATTTCGTAATGGTTTTCATAGGAATAATTGAATCAGCACAAAAAGAGATGTAATCAGTGATTGTTTCTGTCACCGCATTAATACGTATCTTCATTCTGGAAGAAAATATCCCAGTCCATACATAAAAAAAACATCCTTTCAGTTCCTCTATTTTATCCGCTGACCACACTTTAACAGAGCGGACTTCAGGTTTACTGGACTTAAAAACTGATCTATAAGTAGGGAGGAGGTGAATAACATGATCCAAATTGCCAAAGGGGGGTCTGGCTCTAGCCGTGTAGGCATCTTTGATGTTCCCATAGCACTTATCAAGGATAATATTGTTCCTCGTGCTACACTTAACATATTGATAAAAACCCAGTAGGGATTTACTGAAGCTACAATGATTAAAATCTCCAAGGGTGGAAACATCCATCGCTCACGCTGCTTGACTGGGTCCTGATCCGCTGATCCAACCGCCCATGTCAGCTGCAGATTTTCCAGTCACCACCAATGCAGATCGCCACTCAACTTAGACCAGCCATCTTCCAGATGGATGATGGGTCTCGATGGCATGCCAGCCATCTGAGAAAGGTAACACCACCACCTGCCCTGGACCAAGAAACGGCAACCGAGCCGACCCAGCCAGTATGGGATCTGGACTGGGACTTTGCTGATGAGCCAGCCACAATTCAGAATCAGAATCAGCTTTATTGCCAAGTATATTTACAAGTAAACATACGAGGAATTTGACTTGACATTGGACACGCACGTTAGGCGCATCCATTGACGCGGCAGCCATGCAAGGCGCCTGTCATACAGTGGGGGTAAAGAGGGGAAGGGAGGGGGAGGAAAACACAATAGGAGAGAGAAAAAACATAGTTAATCAGAATAACGCTCGTATAAGCTCATATAAAGCTCAAATGAGCCAAATTTTGACTACACAGAAAAAAAACCCTCTATACACAATTAGCAGACAATATAGATCACACAAACAAGAGTTGAGAGAGGCAGTGTATGTATGAGTCAGTATATATGTGTCAGTTCGTGTAATGTTGTATGCATTTGTGTAGTGTAGGTGTGACAGTTGCTAGTGAACAGCAGAGGGCGCCTCCAGGCAGTGGATAGACGTTATAATCATGTGACTTATAAACAAGTCCGGAGTCTATCTCTTCGCTTGCAGATGAAGGCACATGGACTGTCCTTGAGAAGTTCATCCGCTGAGACAACAGCAGCTGTCTGTCGATTGTTTGGGATAGCAGCCGCCACTTCTGCTTATCTCATCGAGGAGGAATGTAAACAGGGCATCAAAACAAGGTCAAATCTACACAGCTCAGAGCCCATGGAGAATAGAATTTTCCTCTCTCATGCGCTTGAGCTTCATAATTTTAATATTAATATACAGGCTTAAACAGGCACTCCATTCCATGGAGAGCACAGGGCTCCAGATGTATTCCTCTGCTGAATCACTGTCATTCAGTTCACCGTTTGCCGCTACTCGTGCCCTCCCCAACTGGTCGAATTTGATGAAGGAGCTTGCCGGGTCCGCTTTGATCAGCTCTCTCACCTTCCTTCAATTTCTGATACATCAGGGAACTTCACAGCCAAAAATAGAAGTCCTGAGATCATAACCAATAATGTTTCCTGCCAAATCTCCACAGACGCATGAATTCCAATGTCCATGAGTCTCCTCGTTGGGTTCCTCCTGACCCGATCTTCTTTTGAAGTGGTGACAGTCACAGTTAAGCAGCTTTCCAGATCCATAATTTCCATTTAGATTAAGATTCAGCAGAAGAGCGACTAAACACAGACAAAAACGCAACATTGCAAGCTGGGATCAGAAAGGAAAAGAGAGGATTAGAAAAGCGTCTACTCTCTCTCAGAGCCGGAAGTGAAATTCCAGTGAGGTGACCCCCAGATTTGCCTGAGCCAGCGCCGCCAGGGCCACGCCCACCACGGGCTCGACTAAGGCCTCACTGAGCTCTGAACTGTCACTGACTTTAAAAGTTCTTAATTACATGTTCAGTCAGTGCATGGTCCATTCAAAGTGGCAGAATAACCCACACGACCATGCGGGTTACACCGGCAGTCTACCCGGTAACCCAGGTTGTAACAAATGTATATTTTTTTTCTGATGTTGTGGAGAAAGGAGGCAGGCGAGACAACGAGCTGGTCGACACAGTTACTTTATTCTTCCTCCAACATATTTTACAACAAAAGAGAATGTCGTCTCTCTGTGCATTCCCCTTTTATACCTTTATTCCCATGCATTGAGAGCCGATACTTCCGAACATAACCATTGTTATTTGAACAAAGAATTGTGTGGCACATCAACATAATGTAACGCCGGCTCCGCTCCAACACACTTCTTTTCTCCGGCATTTACTCCTCTCCCCAGGGGGGCGCACAGTCCTTACTGTCCCATCTGATACCCCCCAGTGACACCTCCTCCCTCGGTCCATTGTCCCCTAGGTGGAGAAGTCCAGCATCATGCCCCCATACAGACCCCCCACACACACACCCAGAAGGGGCACTAACCCCTCCCCCCGTCCTTTGGGCTTGAGCTGGCGCCCATAGTGGGGGTCGCCGATCCAGTCGAACCGCCCTGCTGGCGGAGTGAACAGGAGGGCACATCAGTCTGTGGAGGGAAAAGGGGGGAGGAGAAAACACATCAGCCTCGCGAGCACAGGTCAGTGCCGAGGGATCACCAACTTGCGGCGCCACTAACTGTGGGCATCTGCACCAGGGAGCTTGGCCCAACACCACCTGCTTGTCTGCCAACACAAAAGCGGGCTTCAGGCTGTCAATGCAGATGGCCTCTCTACGTCCCCCCAAGTCTAACACAAAATGTTTCACCCCAGGTTCCAACACCCTGTATGGTCCGTTGTACAGTGGGCGCAGCGGGGTCTGGTACGCATCGTGCCTGACAAAAACAAAACCAACATTCTGCAAGCTTTTTGGGACAAATGTGAGAGGAAAATAATGGTGGGCTGGGCCCGGTATGCTCACAGCCTCTGTACTGTGTAAAAATTGCGCGGGCAGATCAGCCTCGGACGTGGGGTTTTCCGGTAAAAACTCTCCGGGGATCCACAGCGGCTGAGAAAAAAACAAGTTCTACTGGGGAGGCTGCCAAATCTTCCTTAGGTGCGGAGCGCAACCCTAAAATAACCCAGGGCAGGTGGTCGACCCAATTTGCATCCGTGAGTGAAGCTCTGAGCGCTGCTTTAAGCGACCTATGAAAACGCTTGCAAAACCTGTTAGCCTGGGGGTGGTATGCGGTAGCGCGGTGAATTTTGACCCCCAAGCTCTGGGCCATCGCGGACCAGAGTTCTGAAATGAATTGTGGACCCCTGTCGGACGTGATGTCCGATGGAGATCTGAAATGTGCAACCCAAGCCAACAAAAAATTGTGCGCCACTTCCATGGATGTGGTAGAAGTCAGCAGGACCACTTCAGGCCAGCGCGTGGTGCGGTCCACAATTAAGAGGTGTGTAAAACCTTGCGACGGCGGGAGGGGTCCCACCAAATCCATCTGGACGTGGTCAAACCTCCTGGCCGGGATTTGGAATGGCTCTAGGGGGGCTGTGGTGATCTTGTGCATTTTGGCCAACTGGCACGCGACGCAAGGTGCAGCTCACTCCTTCATGTCCTTGCACAAGCGCGGCCGGACAAATTTCGCCCCCACTAGCTTCATTGAAGCGCGCACTCCCGGATACGAAAGGGAGTGGACCGACTCGAAAACGTGACAGCGCCAAGAGCTCGGAACCCGATGGAGATGTCGCAGAGCAAGGGAGGGCACCCTTCTTGCACCACCCTGCTCTCCAGCCTTAACCCCATTGGCGCAGACTGGAGCGCGCAAATGTCAGTGTCCCTGGCTTGCTCTGCAGCCATGGCAGGGAAATCTATTCCCATGTAGACCAGGGCGATTAACACATGTGACAGGCAATCGGCCATGACTAGGGCTGGGAACAATCCCTAATTTCCAGAATCGATTTGATTCCGATTCTTGAGATTCTGAATCGATTCGATTCCGATTCAATCCCGATTCGATCTGGGGAATTACCATTTTAATAGCCATTTTACTTCCCATGAAACAAAAATCTTCGAGACCTAATGCTGCAAATTGTACCAAGAATCTTCTAACTTTGTTAATACATAAATTATCACATATAGAACTGACCCAAAATCAGTTACAATAATGCACTTTTTATTATTTAACTTATCATTTCATAAAGTGCTCACAGGTGCTTTCTTTAGTGCAAAGGGTGTGTCGTGTCAAGTTCACCCCCCAGAGTAAGTAAACCAATTCAATGCATGAACCATGCAGGCATAATCTCACTGTATTTCAGTCCCTCCAGGATTTTGTCAGCTGTTTTTGTGATTGTTGTGGCCCAAAAAGCCTGGATTTGTGGGAGCTTTTCCAAAAAGTTATGGCACTTTTAGAGTTTTTTTGCACTCAAAGTTGTGTGAGGAAGTACAAATTTTAAAGCAGCTGCTTTTGCCATAGTTTACAGTGATGCTATTCTATGTAACACCACAAGAATCTCTCGGCGCCACACCAGTCGGCTGCCTTTTGCAACAGCGGCTCGATTCCGAGTTGTTTTTTTTTCCCTTCCTCTCTCTTTTGATCACTTTTTTTTTTTTTTTTTTTTTTTTTTCACCCCACTTATATCACGGACACACAGATCGTCCCAAATGTCTCCTGAGCCGGTGGACGGAGCCACTGTTTATAGCAGGATTCGATACAACAGGGAAGAGCTGCTAGCATTTAACCGCCACCCGGTCCCACTGGAAAAACTCGACATACCGAGAGAACTGAGGCGAAAACGCCGCGGCTGCCGGGCTGGAGTAAGGCGGAGGACAAAAAATATAAGGTACAGACCCTCCCTTCCATCTGTTGTCATGGGAAATGTACGGTCGATACTGGGAAAGTTAGATGAGCTAGCGGCTATCTCCCGTTATGATAGCACTTACCGGGAGTGCTCTCTCCTTTTGTTTACTGAGACGTGGCTAACTGAACTAGCAGCAGATGCTAACATTGAGCTGGAGGGTTTTCACATGATACGAGCTGACCGAACACCAGAGAGTGGCAAAACTAGGGGCGGTGGAGTGATAATGTATGTTAACAACAACTGGTGTAGACCGGGACATATCACTGTTAAACAACGACACTGCAGCAAAGACATTGAGTTGCTAGCTGTTAGCATGAGGCCTACATATCTCCCGAGAGAACACTCACACGTGATCTGCATTGTTGTTTATGCAAATCCGACGGCGAACGCTGGGACAGCGCGTGACGTCATCCATTCAGTAACCAGCAGGCTGCAGACAGAACACCCAGATGCTCTTCTCCTCATCTCAGGCGATTTCAACCACGTTTCACTGTCTCCCATTCTGCCCACTTTCACCCAGTATGTCACATGCCACACTAGAGACAATAAAACACTGGATTTGTTCTACGCAAACACTAAGGAGGCGTACACCTCATCACAACTCCCCCCACTTGGGAGATCGGATCACAACTTGGTTCATCTCCGGCCGGTGTACAAACCCCTAGTGCACAGACAACCTCCGGCCATGCACACTGTGGAGTTATGGTCTGAGGAGACAATGGACACTCTAAAGGACTGTTTTGAAGCCACTGCCTGGAAGCAGCTCTGCGATCCACATGGTGAGGACATCGATGGCCTCATTCACACCTTTACGGGCTACCTCAGCTTCTGTGTGGACAAATCCGTTCCCACCAAGACCATACGGCGTCACTCAAACAACAAACCCTGGATCAACCCTGAGATAAAAACACTTCTGAGAGAGAAGAAGAGGATCTTCAGGTCGGGGAACAGGGAGATGCTGAAGTCCGTACAGAGGGAGCTGAGGAGAAAGATCAGAGAAGGCAAGGACAGCTTCAGGAAGAAGATGGAGGACAAGCTGCAACAGAGCGACATCAGCGGGGTCTGGAGAAACCTCAAAACCATCTCGGGGCTCCAGAATACCTCCCCCCAGGCCACGGGGGGCAGGGAGTGGGCGAACAACCTGAATCTGTTTTTCAATAGATTTGACCAACCGCCCTCCCCCCTGTCTGCACAACAACCACTGCTGCCACTAAGAAATCAAGTCCTGCTGCCCACTCCCCACTCCACCGACACCCCCCCCACTCCCAACACACAGCCCCCCATCCTGACCCTGACCAAGACCCAGGTGAGGACGGAGCTGAGGAAGATCAAGGCGAGGAAGGCGTCGGGACCGGACGGCATCAGCGCAAAGCTCCTCAAGTCCTGTGCAGACCAGCTGTGTGGGATTGTGACGTATATCTTCAACATGAGCCTGAAACTGGGGAGGGTACCACAGCTGTGGAAAACATCTTGTGTGGTACCTGTACCAAAAACTTCCCACCCCAAAGACCTGAACAGCTTCAGACCGGTGGCCTTGACGTCCCACTTGATGAAGACCCTGGAGAGACTGCTCCTTGCTCATCTCCGCCCCCTGGTGGAACCAGCGATGGATCCACTCCAGTTCGCCTACCAGCATGGCATTGGGGTGGAGGATGCGGTGATCTTCCTCCTTCACCGTTCTCTGTCCCACCTGGAGAAGCCCGGGAATATGGTGAGGATCATGTTCTTTGACTTCTCCAGTGCTTTCAACACCATCCAACCGATGATCCTGAAGGACAAGCTGCTGCGCGCAGGGGTGGACCAGCACCTGTCATCATGGATCCTGGACTACCTCACGAACCGGCCTCAGTTTGTGAGAACCCGGGACTGTGTTTCCGACACGATCATCAGTAGCACGGGGGCCCCCCAGGGAACGGTGCTGGCTCCCTTCCTGTTCACTCTTTATACTGCGGACTTCTCACACAACACAACACATTGCCATCTACAGAAGTTCTCTGATGACTCTGCGATCGTTGGTCTCATCTCCAGCGGAGATGAAGCTGAGTACAGAGGGCTTATCCAGGACTTTGTGGACTGGTGCCATCGGAACTGCCTCCAGATCAACGCGAGGAAAACTAAGGAGCTGGTGGTGGACTGCCGCAGGCATGGGCAGCCCCTCACAGCACCAGTAAATATACAGGGAACAGACATCGAGATGGTGACATCCTACAAGTACCTGGGTATTCATCTGAACAATAAACTAGACTGGTCACACAATACTGACGCACTCTACAAGAAGGGACAGCGCAGGCTGTTCCTGCTGAGGAGACTCAGGTCTTTTGGTGTACAAGGGGCGCTGCTGAAGTCATTCTATGACACGGTGGTGGCATCAGCCATCACTTTTGGAGTGGTCTGCTGGGGCAGTGGCATTACTGCAGCCGATAGGAAGAGACTGAACAAACTGATTAAGAAAGCTAGCTCTGTCCTGGGGCAACGCCTTGATCCGATGGAGGAGATAGGAGAGAGAAGGACGGTGGCTAAACTGTCATCTCTGCTGGAGTCCGAGTTCCACCCTATGCAGGACATACTGGATGCACTGAGGAGCTCATTTAGCAGCAGACTACATCATCCCAGGTGCACAACCGAGAGGTTTCGTAGGTCCTTCCTACCAACGGCTGTCAGACTGTACAACCTAAGCAGGGCTGCTCGCAGAGATAGCAAAAAGACGTAACAAACTAATAGTTTTTTGAATGCAAAAGATGCAATAGACTTACACAATGGTCCTCTCCGGCATACAACTAGGAACATACCGGTCGCTATGGAGGGTGAGAATATGTATGGGCACATAATCATACCATGTAGGATAACTAAATAGACGGTTATGCTGTTTCATCCCACCTAGCAACAATGCTCTGCACTGTGTGTGTTTATATATTTACATATTTATTCCATCTAGCTACAATGCTCTGCACTGGGTGTGTTTATATTTATATATCTATATATTTATTCCATCTAGCTACAATGCTCAGCACTGGGTGTGTTTATATTTATATATCTATATATTTATTCCATCTAGCTACAATGCTCCGCACTGTGTTTTTATATATCTACATATTATTCCATCTAGCTACATTGCTCCGCACTGTGTGTGTTTATATACTTGCATATTTATTCCACCTAGCTGCAATGCTCCGTACTGTGGGTGTTTATATATTTACATATTTATTCCATCTAGCTACAATGCTCTGCACTGTGTGTTCATATATTCATATATTTATTCCATCCAGCTACAATGCTCTGCACTGTGTGTCTGTGTGTGTGTGTGTATATATATATTTTATAGTAATATGTACATATGTATATTAGCTGCTCTTGCTTGCTTGTTTTTTTTTTTTTTTTGCCTTCTGATTGTTGCTCTGAGTGTTGCTATCCCTGTGCTGTTGCAATCCTGGAATTTCCCCGTTGTGGGACTAATAAAGGCTTATCTTATCTTAAGAAAAGCACAGGATTGCCAAAAATTTCTTGTTAAACAGTGATTTATTTAGAATTAAATGCTCAGTAAAATTGTAAAAAAAAAAAAAGACCAATATTGTGTTCTTGCTGAGAACTTTAAAAAAGAAATAAAAGAATTTGTCATTACAACAACTAAATTGCATTGAATGCATGTTAGTGTGGAGAAAATGATGGCAGCACCTCCTTGAATCTTGAATGTGAAGGTCTTCTTCTGTGCTGAAATCCACATGAAGCAGGGATGCTCCTCCACTGACCACCTCTGACCTTCAGAAGGTCTCCGTGAGGATGAAGCTTCCAGTCTTCACACATCTGAAGGCAGATAAAAAGAAGAGATTTCACAGTAAAATTAACATTTATATTTTTAGATCCCCACACCACAGTAGGGTTTAATAATTTAGGTTTTTTTTTTTTTATATTTTAACTACAAATTAACTTTCAATGTTGGAAAAGGGTTTCAGTTCATTTCCTGAGAAGGTTTGTTCATTTCAATTTAGTTCTACTGAGTAAAAATAGCTTGTTGTACTGCAGCCTTTATTCATTTTATTGTGATTTATTCTCTTCACATTGCTTAAGTGGCAGAAGTCCATAATCTCATAAAATATACCTTAATTCTGCATTTATTCACAGCGCTTAACCAACAGTTCTCTCTGTGTCCATAGTTTGTAAAAGAAACCATCATCATGCCAGATAAATTATTAATTGACGACACAAACGTTAAAAGAAACAAATATTATACTTACAGTCTCAGCAGCTCCAAGTCTCTGCTTCACGGGTTTCAGTCTCCGCGCATTTTCCGTTTATCAGTCGTCAACTTTATGTTCCAACACAGCGCTGCATGGAGTAAAAGTCCGTTTATCCCCGCTTTATGAAAAATATTCAGAAGCTGTTGAGGACAGTCTTTACGGTGACTTTTGCTGCTAAATTAAGAGACGCACGTTATTAACTCCGCGTCATGTAAACACAAAAGATGTGTGCACGCGCCGCAGGGAACACAGAAGTTTTATTTATGAAAAATATTCAGAAGCTGTTGAGGACAATCTTTACGGTGACTTTTGTTGCTAAATTAAGAGACGCACGTTATTATCTCCGCTCGTGTAAACACGAAAGAGCACGCGCGGCAGGAAACTCTTGCCGGATGAGAACCGTTTTAACACCACAGAAGAAGAACTAGCATATCCGTTAGCTTGCTAGCTCCATTAGCGCGTCGGTTGTTTATGGTTCTCGGCCGTTGTTCCTGGCTCACTGACCCGGTTTCGACCCGATTATACTCAGCAGACGTTCACAAACGTAAAAATATTATATTAAAACATATTAATATTAAAAGATCGATCCGTGGATTTTGTGGATCGATATCGGCTCAGTCAAACATGTATCGATCCATATCGATATATTGATCTTTTGAACCCACTCCTAGCCATGACGTTGAGCTTACTGGTGATGCACCATTTCCAGTTCTGGCTGGAGGGGCGTGAGTTCACCGTGTTCGTGGACCATAAGCTGCTGACATACGCATTGGCCAAGGTCTAAGAACCATGGTGTGTCGCCATGATGCCATGATGGTGCAGACCTTCCATCATCCTGTGGAAGGTCTGCGCCACGCCTTTTAATCCGGATGGCATGCGTAAAAACTCAAAAAGGCCAAAAGGAGTTATTACCAGTGTTTTTGGAATGTCTTCCGCATGCACCAAGACCTAGTGGTAGCTGCGGACCAGATCCATCCATCCATCCATCCATCTTCTTGCGCTTAATCCTTTTCGGGTCGCGGGGGGGCTGGAGCCTATCCCAGCATCTTTGGGCGAGAGGCAGGGTACACCCTGGACAGATCGCCAGTCCATCGCAGGGCCAACACAGAGAGACAGACAACCATTCACTCTCACAGTCATACCTAAGGACAAGTTAGAATCCCCAGTTTGAGGCCAATTAACCTAACTTAATCTAACTTGCATCCACTTTGGAGAAAACACACGCCCCGGCCAGGTGCACGGAAAAATCCTGGATGTGTGGAATAGGATAGTGATCGTGTTCCGTAGCATTGTTCAAGCGCCGGATACCACCCCACTGTCGCCACGACCCGTCAGCTTTAGGCACCATGTATAGTGGGCATGCCCAACTGCTCTAAGTTGGCAAACTCCTATCTTGCGCTGGCCAGTTTAGCTGCGTCCAAACGCCGAGGACACGCGAACACCGGCAGGCCTTTCGTCGTTATAAAGTGCTCAACCCCGTGTTTCATTACCGTAGCTGAAAAAGTCGGGACCGTGAGTGCTGGGAACTCATTCATTCATCTTCTTCCGCTTAATCCTTTTCGGGTCACAGGGGGGCTGGAGCCTATCCCAGCATCTTTGGGCAAGAGGCAGGGTACACCCTGGACAGATGGCCAGTCCATTGCAGGGCCAACACAGAGAGACAGAAAACCATTCACTCTCACAGTCATACCTAAGAACAATTTAGAATCCCTAGTTTTGATGCCAATTAACCTAACTTGCATGTTTTTGGCATGTGGGAGGAAACCGGAGAAATCCCGGAGTAAACCCACGCAGACACGGGGAGAACATGCAAACTCCACACAGATCACTGTTGGTCGGGGGCTGGGATCGAACCCAGGATCCCCTGGCCAAGGGTGAGTTGCTGTGCTGCCACAGTGCTAACCACTCTGCCACCGCACCGCCCATGCTATGCGAGCAAATATTGGTACTTACCCCCTGGAGCTAAAACGTTAGCCAGTGTTGTTGACCCAGCTCCCTGAGCTGTGCAGGGCAGTAAGGTAAAGGAGACAGTGTCCACTAATCTCCTATTAGCAACATCGACTAATAATCCATAAGCACATAGAAAATCTGCTCCTAAAATGGGGCCAGAACATGCAGTTATCACAAAGTCCTACTGAAAGTTGCATCCGTGTAAGCATATCGTCAGTGTCCGCTTGCCAAATGTCCTGATGTTGGATCTGTTGGCAGCCATGAGCTCAGGACCGCTGCGTCCTGCCACCCTGTCTGCATTGACCAGCAGGATGAGGCTATTCTAGTAGCCAAAGTTCACCAAAAACCGTCTTTCCAAACGTGTCCGTGACACAAAGCTGTCGGTTCCTGTAGCTATCGGTTGCAGCTGCCACTGAATTCTGAAAGTGCTGTCTTCCTGGCTTCTTGAATTGGCATGGCGCAAGGCAGCGTTGGGCATTCGTGCCGAGACGGCAATGATAAAAACAGATCGCCCCGGTCCTTCGTCTTCTGGTGTCTGTCCCGACTACCATGAACGGCTCCTCAACCTCGCTGGAGACCCTCCTTGATGCCAGTGCCACTGTCTGCATGCTGAGAGTTCTGGTCACTGAAATGATGTGGTCCGCTTCCTGCGCCAGGGCGCGGTAGTCCTTAGCAACCAGCCGCAGTGAGTTGGCTAGGATCGCCCTTACTGTAGCCAGTAGGTTCCTGAAGAACAAGTGGGCGAACAGGAAAGATCTGTCATCCTTCCCCCTCAGTGCCAACATGCTCTCCATCAGCTCCACTGCTGATTTGTTCCCTAACTCCGAACGCGTTAGGAGCCTCTCTGCCCTCTCACTGTCAGAAAGGGTATAGCGCTGGAGAAGCATCCTCTTGAGCGCCTCATATTTTCCTTGGACTGGTGGCTCCTGGAGCAGGCTCGTCACCTGTTGCGTGGCGCATACGTCCAGCGCAGTGACCACGTAGTAATACTTGGTATTGTCCGCTGTTATTCCGCGGAATGCAAACTGGGCTTCTATGTGCAAAAACCACGTGGTCGGGTTGTGAAGCCAGAAGCCTGGGAGCTCGATTGGGACCATGCACGCGGTGCTGGTGCTCTCCCTCCAGGCAGTATCCGGGGCGGTGCTTGGCTCGCTTTCCATGGTACGTCTTGGGGTCACCAGTGGGGAGAAAGGAGGCAGGCGAGACAACGAGCTAGGCAACACAGTTACTTTACTCTTCCTCCAACATATTTTACAGCAAACAAGAATGTTGGGTCTCTGTGCATTCCTTTTTTATACCTTTATTCCCATGCATCAAGACCTGACACTTCTGACCATAACCATTGTTATTTGAACAAATAATTGTGTGGCACATTAACATAACATAACACCGGCTCCGCTCCAACACACTTCTTCTCTCCGGCATTTACTCCTCTCCCTGGGGGGCGCACAGTCGTTACTGTTCCATCTGATACCCCTCAGTGACACCTCCTCCTTCGGTCCATTGTCCCCTAGGTGGAGAAGTCCAGCACCATGCCCCCACAATGTTATGGTTTTTAACCGTTTTACATTAGGCAATATGCTAATGGTCATGTCGGCCCATTTGGCCACATCATGTATGTGTTTAAACTGTACATCAGCCGATATGCCAGTTTTGTTTGATGTTTACTTGCTGCCCTTGCTAAGACTAACTACGGATACATTTATTTACCTTTTGTTGTTATTAAAGACAAAAATAGAAAGGATATGTTTTTTTTCCACAATGTTTTTATTGAACGTTTTTACAAACAAAACACAAACAATTAAACACTAACACTAAAATAATTTTTTTTAAAAAATACTAAAAACACCAACAACCACTAACAAAGGCAGGTCTTCAACAATGCTCCTCTATTTAGTCTAGGCAATCCATTACGTAAGTATACATACTATACATTCACCAATTTGGAATTTACAAGGTCCACACACATCATTCACCTTCTTCTTCAAAAGTTATGTTTAAATTCTTTACATAATCAATGAAAGGTCTCCATATATTCTCAAACACAATTTCTTTTGATTTCAGTATGTATGTTATTCTTTCTAATGGAAGGTTTGTTAACATCTGTCTTAACCACTGAGTCACATCTGGTCTAGGAGTCTTTTTCCACAATAGTGCAATACATTTTTTGGCATTAAGCAAACTGAGGTCTATGAATGCTCTTTCACTCTTGCTGAAGTTATGCTTTTCTGGATAAAGACCCAACAAAAACAGTTTAGGATTCAATATGATTTGTTTTGAAATTATTTTTTCAATTGTTACCCTCACCTCTCTAATTTTTCTACATTCCCATAAACAATGAAATAGGGTTCCTTTACTTTCCATACATTTTGTGCACGTATCTGGTATGTTTTTGTTATATCTATTTAACTCCACCGGTGTAACATACATCCGCATTAACCATTTAAAATGTATCAATTTAAGACGTACATTTATTGATTTGGTTTGAGCTTCTGCACAAGCCAATTCCCATTGTTCCTCTGAAATTTCAGTTTGCAGGTCTTCTTTCCAATAATTCAGTCTTTTCTGTGAGTTTTCACTTGAGGATAATATCAATGAGTTATAAAACTCTGAAATAATACCCTTTCTCTTACTATCTTTCGTCAAGATTTTTTCCAAGGATGAATAAGTAGGTCGGATGAGAGCATTATTTTGATTTGATCGAATAAAGTTCCTAAGCTGAAGATATTTTAAAAAATGTGTTCTATTAAGATTAAATTTGATCCTCAGTTCTTCAAAAGACATTATGTTATCTGAACCTGACAAATATAAGTCTTGAATCTTTTGAATCCCTTTTAAATTTCATACTTTAAATACAGCATCCGCTCTCCCTGGTTTAAAATATTGATTACCCCATATTGGGCTAAATTGTGACAATAAGTGTGGATCTTTTAGATATTTTTTGGTTTCACACCATATTTTGATCATATGCTTTACAAATGGGTTTTTAACTTGCTTCTGTAATTTTTTTTGCCGAGTCTGAGTATATGAATAAGGGAAGAGGTAAAGGTAAATTGTATGATTCCATTTCAGTCCAGTGAGGGAGATCATTTGATGAAAAATAATATGTCATAGACCTCAGTTGTGCTGACCAGTAATACAACATAAAGTTTGGACATTTCAGACCTCCACGATCAAATGGTAAATATAGTAAGGACAGACGTAATCTAGCCTTCCTATTGTTCCATATAAATTCCACTAAGTTTTTTTTAATTCTTAAGAATAGATCTGAAGGTGGTGGTAAAGGAATATATTGAAATAAATAAAGCATTTTGGTTAAGATATTACTTTTAAGTATATTAATTCTCCCAATCATCGACATTGGTAGTGACATCCATCTCTGAAGTAACTCATTAATGTCTATCATTAAGGCTTCATAGTTGGCACTGGCGACTAATTCTAGCTTAGGCAAAATTTGAATTCCTAAATATTTAAACTGATTTACAACTTTGAATTGATTTACCTCAGGACCTGGGTGATTTCTCTGGGTCTCATTTAGCATTAATATTGAATATTTAGTTTTATTTATTTTATATCCTGATATTTCCCCAAAATTCTTTATTAAATTCAACAAAGTCGGAATTGATTTTTTAAGATTCGACATGAACAAAATTATGTCATCAGCATACAGGGAGATTTTATGTTCTGTTGGTCCTATTTTAATTCCATATATTTGTGGATGTAAACGTACTGCCATCGCTAAAGGTTCAATTGCCATAGTAAACAGTAAAGGTGAAAGTGGACAGCCTTGTCGACATCCTCTATTGATTTTTATTGATTTTGAAATATTGCTGTTTGTTAGGATTTCTGCTGTAGCATTATTGTATATTATCTGAACCCATTTTATGAAATTATTTCCAAATCCAAACCTTTGTAGGACTTCAAAAAGAAAGGGCCATTTGACCCTATCAAAGGCCTTTTCGGCGTCCAATGATAGGAGAGCTGTATCCGGTGCTTCTTTATTAGAATAGATAATATTAAATAGTCTTCTTACATTATGGAAGCCTTTTCTTCCCTTTATGAAGCCATTCTGATCTCGGTTAATAATATTTTGTAATATTTCTTGTAGTCGTCTTGCTAAAATTTTACAGATTATCTTAAGGTCAGCATTTAATAGGCTTATTGGTCTCATATTTTCTCATTTATTAGAGGGTTTACCTGGTTTTGGCAACAGTATAATTAAGGCATTATTCATGTATAATGGTAAATTACTATTTTGAAATGCTTCTAAAACCATTTCCAAAAAAGAGAAAGGATATGTTTTTATCTTCTTTACATGTTTTGACTGTTCACTGCAGCCTTCGTCAGAAGTGTCAGCTGATTGCTGCGAGGTGTCATTTTATCAGCTGACTTTCATAGGCGGGGCCAGCCCAGTAGACCTGTCAGATCCACTGAGCCGGCCCCGCTTTCCACTGTCCGATGGTCTCTGGAGAATATGGTCCCAGGTGTGGGAAAGCATAAAGGCCCCCTCATCCCGGTTCATCCTATCTTTTCCCCGCTTCCTGATTTCTATGGCCTCCTTGATCCAGCGTTTGTGTCTGTTGCTGTCCGATCCAGTAATTTTTGCATTGTCCCAGTCCATGATGTGATTATTTCTTTTGCAGTGATCTGATATTGCTGATTTTAATGTTTCTTGTTCTGCCTTTTCTTTTTGTGATCTTATGAGTTGTCCTTGTGTTTCCTTCTCACATTCCTTCTGGTGTTCTTTTTTTCCTTGTGGTGAATGATCTTCCGGTTTCTCCAGCGTAGGTTTTGTTGCATGATCTACATGATATTTACATGATAGTGTCACACCAAGCAGATGTGGCAGGGAGTTTGGACACTGATGGGCTATAAGTCTAGGCAGGGGGTTGATGATTCAACTTTATTCAATTCAACTTTATTTATATAGCGCCATTTCACAACAACAGTCATCTCATAGCACTATCAACTGTAGGGGGGAACCCCCACAGTTGCAGAAAGACCCCAGCAATCAGGCGATCAGGCGATCCCCTGTGAGCAAGCACTTGGCGACAGTGGAGAGGAAAAACTCCCTTTTAACAGGAAGAAACCTCCAGCAGAACCAGGCTCAGGGAGGGGCAGTCATCTGCTGCGACTGGCTGGGGGGTGAGGGGATTGAGAAGAAGAAAAGAACAGACATGTAGAGAGCAAACAGCACGATGGGGACTCAATCTATGCGAGAGAACAAACAGATGTTAATGACCAGCAAAAAAAAAATTTCATAGAGAGTGAGGAAAGGAGTGAGGCCCAGTGCATTACTGGAGGTCCCCCGGCTGACTAAACCTATTAGCAGCATAACTAAGGGAGGGTTCAGAAACACATGATCCCTCCCTAATTGTAGGCTATATCAAAAAGGTAGGTTTTAGCCCTATTCTTAAAAACAGAGATCGAGTCTGACTCCCGAATCCAGATTGGCAGCTGATTCCACAGGAGAGGAGCTTGATAACTGAAGGCTCTGCCTCCCATTGTACTTTTGGAGATTCTAGGTATTACAAGTAATCCTGCATTTTGGGAGCGTAGTGCTCTGTTAGAATAATACGGTAGTATCAGATCTTTTAAATAAAAAGGAGCCTGATTGTTTAGAGCTTTGTAAGTAAGAAGAAGGATTTTAAACTTAATTCTAAACTCTATGGGAAGCCAATGAAGGGAGGCCAGAACCGGAGAGATATGATCTCTCTTTCTAGTACCTGTTAAAACTCTTGCTGCAGCATTTTGGATCAGCTGAAGACTTTTTAAAGATGTTTTAGGACAGCCTGATAATAAAGAATTACAATAATCTAATCTCGAGCTAACAAAAGCGTGGATCAGTTTCTCAGCATCACTCTGAGACAAGATGCTCCTAATCTTGGCAATATTACGCAAATGATAGAAGGCAGTCTTAGAAACAAATTTAATATGTGAATTGAAGGACAAATCCTGATCAAAAATAACTCCAAGGTTCCTCACAGAGCTATCAAGAGAAAGAGTAACCGCATCCAAACTGAAAGTTTGATTTGGAAAGGAATTTCTAAGGTTTTTTGGACCAACAAGAATGACTTCAGTCTTATCTGAATTTAATAGCAGGAAATTACAAGTCATCCAAGCTTTGATTTCCTTAAGACAGGCTTCTAACTTGGCTAATTGATTACTATCATCTGGCTTCATTGACAGGTATAATTGTGTGTTATCTGCATAACAATGAAAATGTATACAGTGCTTTCTAATAATGTTGCCTAACGGAAGCATATATAAACTAAAAAGAGTAGGGCCTAGCACAGATCCCTGTGGAACTCCATGACTAAGCTTTGAGTTGAAAGAAAACTCATTATTTACATGAACAAACTGGAACCTATCAGATAAATAAGATCTAAACCATTGCAACGAAGTTCCATTAAGTCCAACATAGTGTTCTAATCTATCAAGTAGAATATTATGATCGATAGTATCAAAAGCTGCACTAAGGTCTAAAAGGACAAGTACAGAAACTAGTCCATTATCAGATGCAATGAGGAGGTCGTTAGTGACCTTCGCTAAGGCTGTTTCAGTACTATGATGGATTCTAAACCCAGATTGAAACTCTTCAAGTAAACCATTTCCCTGCAGGTGGTCAAATAATTGCGTAGCAACAACTCTTTCTAAGATTTTTGAAATGAAAGGGAGATTAGAGATTGGTCTATAGTTAGCTAAAGCTCCTGGATCTAGCGTTGGCTTTTTGAGTAAGGGTTTAATTACAGCCGTTTTAAAAGCCTGCGGTACATGGCCTAAAGTTAATGAAGAATTGATTATATGAAGAACTAGAAAAGCACTCGGAGAGCGCAGACCTCCGCCAAGCGCCACAGTTCCCCCCATACAGTGTTTGTGTGTACATTTTCAGATTCATTGAGCATGAAAACATATGACTAGCAATTGGATTCACAATGATTATTTGTTTATTTGACAGGGACAGTGCAATAAACACAGACAATTAATCAATGACAATCAATCTGATAGTGATAGGATTAGTGGTTCAGTAGTAAAAGCATTGCCTCCTTGGCGGAGGTAATAAACTGAAGTGTTGCTGTTGTGTCCATCTCCTCCACTGACGGATGCAGACTGGGTAGACAGGTTGCCGTGGGTTTTATATTATATTGGGGTTGCGCTCCGCGGCACACGAGAATTTAGAAGCTTCCCTGGCAGAGAGCTCGTTTTTGCGCAGCGCCTATGGCTGGCCGGTGAATTTCTGCCAAATGCGCAGTGCCTGTGGCTGGCCGGGGAATGTCTGCCAAGGAATCCGGCGGCGGACAGCTGGCCATATCAGGTTTTGCAGCTGCGCGCAAACACAGGCACGCTGGCGGGCCCAGGCCACCAGTGTTTTCCGCGTGCTTTTGTGCGTAAAACGTTGAAGAACGCGGAGTTTGTGTTGCAGACACGCCGACCAGCGCCCTCCATTGCGCCTGCACACATGTTGAAAATGGCCGTATGTCACAGGTGTTAAAAAAAATGCTTTAAAAAATTCCTGTATCCAGACGGAGATCCGGATCATCCCCAAAATTTAATCAGTTCTTCCTTGTACCATTTCCAACAATGCCTGAAAGTTTCATGGAAATCTGTCCAAGACTTTTTGAGTTATCTTGCTAACCAACAGACAAACAGACAGACAAACAGACAAACACACAGACAAACCCCGGCAAAAACATAACCTCCTCCTGGCCTTTTCGGCCTGCCGGAGGTAATAAAGCTACCAATAAGTGGGAAGACTTCTTTAAATAACCTGGAAGGAATAGGGTCTAAAAGACAAGTTGAAGGTTTGGATGAGGAAACTATTTTGTCTAACTCACAAAGGTCAATTGGAGTAAACTCATCAAGACAGACATCAATAGAAGGAGTTGTAGTAGTTACAGTATTTAAGTTAACTGTGGGAAGAATCTGATTGATTTTATCTCTGATGGATGAAATTTTATTATTGAAAAAGTTCATAAAGTCCTGACTAGTAAGCTCTAAGGGAATGCTAGGATTGACAGAGTCCTGACTCTTTGTCAACCTGGCTACAGTACTGAAAAGAAACCTGGGATTATTCTTGTTCTCTTCTATTAATGCAGAGTAATAACTCGTTCTAGCTTTTCTAAGAGATTTTTTTATAAATTAAAAGATGATTTCTCCAAGCTAAATAGATTTCATCTAAATTAGTAGAGCGCCATTTTCTTTCTAATTGACGAGTCTTCTGTTTTAAGGTATGAGTTTCTGTGTTGAACCAAGGAGTTAGAAATCTCTGATTAGACTTTTTCTTTTTTAAGGGGGCCACCAAGTCTAGAGTCTGATGCAGAGAAGCTGAAACACTATCCACCATGTTATCAATTACAGAAGGAGCAAGCTGTCTATAGCTTATTTCCGTTGTGTTGACACATGGCATAGAGGAAACAATCTGCATAAATTTGGAAACAGCATCATCTGAGAGGCATCTACTGTAATAATATTTTTCTTTAGGAGCCAAATAGTCAGAAATAGTAAAATCAAAGGTTAACAGACAATGGTCTGACAGTACAGGGTTATGAGGAGACACTACAAGATTTTCTATTTCTATGCCATATGTCAGAACAAGGTCCAATGTATGGTGGAGGTAATGAGTAGAATTTCCTACTTTCTGAGAAAACCCAATCGAGTCTAATATTGAATTAAATGCCACATTAAGGCAGTCACTATCTACATCCACATGTATATTAAAGTCCCCTACTATAATTATTCTATCAGATTTCAGCACTAAATCAGCTAAGAAATCAGCAAATTCGGATAAAAAGTCTGAGTAGGTTGATGGGGGACGATAAACTATGGCAAATAAAATTGGGTTTAACCTAAAATTGCTAAAGTGCCCAATACTGAGGACCAGGCCCTCAAAGGAATTATAACATGTTTTTTGCTTTACATTAACTAGTAATTTGGAATGGTAAATTGTTGCTACTCCTCCTCCACGACCAGAACTTCTGGGATTTTGACAGTTTAAATAACCAGAGGGAGTTGATTCATTTAAACCAACATAATCCTCTTGTCCTAACCAAGTCTCTGTAAGGGAAATTAAATCAATCTGATGATCAATTAACAAATCATGGACTAACAGAGACTTGGGAGTTAGAGACCTAATATTTAATAAACCACATTTAATTTTTAAATTATGAGGAGGAACAGAGGCCAATTCATTCAGTTTAGAGGCTTTATGTTTAATTTGAGTTTTACCAATATTTTGCTTTATCACTTTGGGATGCTTATACATTATATTTTTATTCACTTTGGAGGGAGCAGACAACGATTCTCTGATGGGGAAGACAGGGGCTAAGCTGAGGGGTGGCGGATGAAGAGGAGCTGCAGAGAGGCGTGTAAGACTGCAACTCTGCTTCCTGGTCCCAACTCTGAGTAGTCATGGTTTTGGAAATTTGGATAAAAAAGATGCCAGATTGTTAGATAAATGAGAAGCACCATCCAAAGTGGGATGAATGCTGTCTCGTCTCATAAGACCAGGTTTTCCCCAAAAAGAGCTCCAATTGTCAATGTAGCCCACGTCATTTACAGGACACCACACAGACAGCCAGCGGTTCAAGGATGACGAGTGGCTAAACATGTCATCACTGGTCAGATTGGGGAGGGGCCCAGAGAATACTACAGTGGCAGACATCGTTTTTGCAAAGTCACACACCGATTCTATATTAAGTTTCGTGACTTCTGACTGCCGGAGACGGATGTCATTAATGCCGGTGTGAATAACAATTGTGGAATATTTACAGTTACTTTTAGCCAGCATTTTCAAATTTGACTCGATGTCGCCTGCTCTGGCCCCAGGAATGCATTTGACTATGGCCGCTGGAGTCTCTAGGTTCACGTTTCTGACTACAGAGTTTTTTCCTCAACGGGTGTGTCGCTGAGCGGGGAAAAACGATTAGAAACGTGAACAGGTTGGTGGTGTACCGGGGCTTTGCGACTAGGCTTCCTTCTCACCGTCACCCACCCAGTCTCCTCGCTGCTGAGGAGAGCCGAGGGACCGCTGACAGTGGGACCTAAGCTAGCTAGCTCCGCTGCAGCTAATGGGCGTCCGTCAAGATTAACTGGCGCAGACGGTGTTTCAATGCAGCGGAGCCGGGATTCCAAATCAGACAACCTCGCCTCGAGCGCCTCAAAAAGACAACATTTATTACATTTACCGTTATCGCTAAAAGAGGCAGAGGTGTAGCTAAACATCTGACAGAGAGAGCACACCAGAGGAGGAGAGGAAAGAGAGCTAGTAGCCATAGCTAGTGGCTAGAGAGCAAACCACAAAGCAAACCACACAGGCAGACAGCAAAACAGGAAGTGACGATACGTTACCACAAGGAAGTGACGATGACGACGCTTCGCTTCCAGACTGGCTCAATGACTTCTTTGCACGTTTTGAAGCATCAAACCCGACAATCAGAGGGAGGACTGGCCCATCCCCACCACTGGTCGGACCAGCTATCACCATCAACACAGCGGACACATGGAGGACCCTAACCAGGGTCAACCCACGTAAAGCTGCAGGTCCGGACAACATCCCGGGACGTGTGCTCCGAGACTGTGCGAGCGAGTTGGCGGATGTCCTGACTGACATTTATAACATCTCCCTGAGTCAGGCCATTGTTCCCAGATGCTTCAAGACCTCTATCATAGTACCGATGGCAAAGAAACCAGTTGTGTCCTGTCTGAATAACTATCGTCCTGTTGCACTGACACCAATTGTGATGAAGTATTTTGAACGGCTTGTCAAATCACACATCACAGCCTGCCTCCCTGCATCACATGACCCGCTCCAATTTGCATATCGTTCAAACCGCTCCACGGAGGATGCTATAGTCACCACCCTGCACTCTGTCATCACCCACCTGGATCAGAAAGACACCTACGCCAGACTCCTGTACATTGATTTCAGTTCAGCATTCAACACCATTATTCCCCAGAGACTGATGGAGAAATTACTCCTTCTCAGTCTGAACACCGCCACATGTCTCTGGATCCTGGATTTCCTGACTGGGAGACCTCAGTCTGTCCGGGTTGGAAACAACATCTCCAACTCTGTCACGCTGAGCACCGGATCCCCTCAAGGCTGCATACTCTGCATACTCAGTCCACTGTTGTTTACACTTCTAACACATGACTGTGTATCCAGACACGAGGGGAACCAGATTATTAAGTTTGCAGACGACACCATGGTGGTGGGACTTATTCAGAGGGATGAGGAATCAATGTACAGGGAAGAAGTGAGAGACCTGGAGGGCTGGTGCAGGAGAACAATCTGGTGCTCAACGTGGACAAAACGAAGGAGATGATTATCGACTTCCGGTGGTCACAGCCTGAACACGTCCCCCTCAGCATCGGCGGCCGTTTAGTGGAGAGAGTGGAGAACATCAAGTTCCTCGGAGTGCAGATCTCGCAGGACCTGACCTGGAGCAAGAATTCCTTGGGGATCAGGAAGCGGTCCCAGCAGAGACTGCACTTCTTGAGGAAACTCAAACAGGCCTCTCTCCCCATCTGCATCCTCAGGACCTTCTACAGAGGTGTGGTGGAGAGTGTTCTGACGTACTGCATTGCTACATGGTACTCCAGCTGCAGTATGTCAGACAAAAAAGCCCTGCAGAGGATAGTTAAGGGAGCTGTGAGGGTAATTGGAGTCTCCCTCCCCTCTGTCCAAGAACTTTTTCAGAACCGTTGTAGGAGCAGGGCACTGAACATTGTCAAGGACCATTCTCACCCTCTGCATAAACACTTTGAACTTCTGCCATCTGGCAAACGATTCCGGAGCATCAGAGGCAGAACCACCAGACTGATTAACAGCTTCCTTCCACAAGCTGTTAGGATGCTGAACAGTTGATCCGGAATCTCTCATACATACTACTGCACCTACGGACATTATGTATATTATTTGTATATTATAGCTCTGGTTAGTTTTTCAAGTATGTCTCAGGGATGTGTGAATGGCTGTGGTGGGGTGGGGGGGGTGAGGATATGTGTGAGTGTATCTTAAATCATGTTCTTTTACTTATATGGATGCCGAGAGAAACGCAATTTCATCTTGCCTGCACTACAGTTGTATGTACAGCAATATGACAATAAAGGTTGATTTGATTTGATATTTCATATATTACATTGCATTTTTTGTATTGTTCTATTTTGTCCTTGGGGTGTACTAATAACTGCCTTAATTTTTTGTGTGGTTTCACTGCTGTGTTTATTTTGTATTTTTTCATGATCCTTTGAATTGGTTCTGTTACCCATTTTACATTAGGCAATATAAAAAGATGTAAAATGACACCCCGCAGCAATCAGCTGACACCTCTGACGAAGGCTGCAGTGAACAGTCGAAACATGTAAAGACGGTAAAAACATATCCTTTCTATTTTTGTCTTTAAAAAGAACAAAAGGTAAATAATTAAAAGAAGACAAAATTAACCTACTTGAGCAACTACAGATACAGTTCTAAGGTTTTTTTTGGGGGGGGGGGGGAGAAATGTGATATATGGGAAACAGCACGACGCATCACGCTGCAGTGGCATGTATGCATGCATGATGTTATCACGCCGTAGGGTATATTAGCTGGCTACCCAGAGCTAGCCAGTCTCTTGCTCGCCATCCTTTGGTACCACCTTCCTGTCATCTGCACTAAGTATCGCCTCCTAGCTTGTCCCACCTAACATTCAATAAATGGTAAATGGTGTTCACCTATATAGCGCTTTTTCTCATCTGTAGATGACCAAAGCGCTTTACAGATTCTGCTATCCACCCATTTACACACACATTCACACACTGATGGTGGCGAAGCTGCCATACACAGGCGCAGGCCTGACCCACCAGGAGCAACTGGGGGTTCATTGTCTTGTTCAAGGACACTTTGACATGCAGACTGCAGACAGAGCGGGAATCGAACCCCTGATCAGTAGTCGGCCACACTACACCTGTGCCACAGCCACCCTCTAGTAAAAGCTAACCTCAACACGTGGACGTGTCTGCATCCATTATTTCCAAACACAGCACTCAGCAGAATCACATACGCCATCATGTCTTAATATGTCACATGAATGTTGTGGTCAGGTACAGCCCTGTCAAATTTCTGGATTTGTTGTTGTTTTTAAATGACCGTAGAGAGGAACGGTCATATTCACATTGTGTCCTTGTTTTTGTAAGCATAGCAACCATTCCTTTCGAAAGCACAGCTCTCCCATAAAATTTTGATGTAGAAGGAGAAAGCCCACAACTAGCCCCCCCCCCCCCCCCCCCCCCCCCGCTGTATGCCTTTATTTCATCCTGTGAGATCCTGCTGAGTTCTGTTGTCTCTGTAGTCAGTTTGCTTCCCTTTCCTCCAAGCCCTGATCAAAACTATGAGGGTTTTAGCAGAGCTTTGTTGTAATTTTCTGATTCAGACTGTGCAGTTTAGCTTTGTGGAAGGTGACAAATAATGAAGAAGACGACGGTGGTGACGTAGGTCTGTAGAACTATATTGTGCACTGAAAATGGGTGCGTTTTGTGCATTTTTTGTTCAAATTGGGAGAATTTTAAAAATGAACTCTTTTACAGTAAATTCTGGAAATACCAATATTATGTTTATCTGTTTGGCAGGCTGAATTTTTCATTTTCCAAACTTCCCTCACTGGACATCACTAATTTTGTTGGAATGTGAGGACTCGTTTTCAGTTTACCTTAGAGGTTTGATTGTGACCAAGGCTAAACAGGGAAACCAGCGATGGTACTCATCAGCATAAATTTTTTCAGTTGTCATTCCTGCATTCAATGATAATTCATTGTCTTGGTTTGAAAGAGGTATCTCTTTCATTACCTCCGCCAAGGAGGTAATGTAATTGGGGTGGTTTGTCTGTCTGTCTGTTAGCAGGATTACACAAAAACTACTGGATGGATTTGGGTTAAATTTTCACCAGAGGTGGTCCTTGGCCTAGAGAGGAATCCATAACATTTTGGTGATGATCTGAGAATGCATACCTCCGCCAAGGCTCTTATCTTCTTACAGTGTGTTAGCAAGAATCCTCCAAAACTACTGAATAGACTTTGCTGCTATTTTCACCAGAACTGGCTCGTTGCCTACACACGTACCCATTACATTTTGGAGGTGATCCTTGAGGGACAGAAGGAGCCTTGGCGGAGGTATGCACTCTGAGTGCTTTTCTAGTATTGCTTAATAATTATGAACCTTTTCAGTAAACTGTCAGGGAAAAGAGAGGAGGAAAAAAAACCGAAAACCAACCTGAAAGATTCAATAAACCATGATGCTGATTTAAGATCCAATTGCCCACCCCCAGTGTATGGTCAATACAATTATGACAGTCTTGTTATTATATCCATCCATCCATCCATCCATCTTCTACCGCTTTTCCGGAGGTCCGGGTCGCGGAGGCAGCAGTTCAAGCAGAGAAGCCCAGACTTCCCTCTCCCCAGCCACCTGCTCCAGCTCTTCAGAGGGGATACCAAGGCGTTCCCAGACTAGCTGGGAGACATAGTCTCTCCACCGAGTCCTGGGTCTGCCCCGGGGTCTCCTCCCAGTGGGACGTGCCTGAAACACCTCAAGTGGGAGGCGTCCAGGAGGCATCCTAATCAGATGCCCATACCGTATGTCTTGGACACCCGAGTAAAGAGAGGTGCAGAGCTGTCAACTGATCACCACCTGGTGGTGAGTTGGATCCGATGGCAGGGGAGGAAGCCATTCAGACCTGGTAGACCCAAACGTATAGTGAGGGTGTGCTGGGGTATGTAGTCATATTACATTACATAGGGGTATGTAATGTAGTCATATAGTCATATTGTTTTGCTGCCATTTCTCTGTCTGTTAGCAGGATCATGCAAAAACTGAGCGATGGATTTGGATGACATTTCACTAGAGGTGGCCCTTGGCCCAAAGATGAACTCATTAGATGTGGAGGTGATCCGTGAGTGCATACCTCTGCCAAGGCCCCATCTTGCAATGTACAGATGGATGACGATATGGATGGACAAAAGGACAGAGGAGAGTACAAAGGGAGGGAGGGACAGAGCCTTGGAGATATGTGCTCTCTGAGTGCTCTCTAGGTTTTTTTTTTAAATTTTTTTACAGGTTTTTGTAACAAGATACTTTTAACCATTAAAGACACTGACTTCACTGGGATGAGGGCTGTGAGGTACAGGGTTGTCATCCTGTTATCACCATAGTTATCAATAAGAATTCAGTTAAAGAAAAAAAGTACAATAACAGTGATAATTGTACCCCTCAGTGTTCTTATTGAAACCATGATTTTGAACCAGCAAGTGTTTCTTTTAGTCCAGCCATTAGTGATAATGTTAGCTCTGATGCTAATAAGCAACATGCCTCTGTGAAAGGCTCTCAGTGCTCTAATGAAAGAGGAACTGAGTGCCAGCTGCCAGTTTGGATAAAAAACTAAAAAGAGTCGCTGGTAGGAAGAAGAAGAGGTGAGGACTTTGGGTTGGACAAGATTAAGAGGACCACCAATAGGACTGTGATAGGAGGAGAGCTGATGCCAAGACTTGTTATGACATCACAAAATCCCATAAGCCCAATCATAGGCCTCATGGATGTGTTTTATAAGGTTAAATAATAATGGTTTGTATTTACATAGCACCATTCAAGAAACCCAAAGCGCTTTACAATGAAAATCCATTATTCATTCACTCCGCAGACAGACAATGGTAGCGGTAAGCTACTACTGTAGCCACAGCTGCCCTGGGGCAGACTGAGGGAAACATGGCTGCCAATCCGCACCAACAGCCTGTCCGACCACTACCGAACATTTATACACATTCTAGTGGTGTTGGATGATTACAATTTTTAATCACGGTTAATCTTTTGGAATGTTGAGTTAATTGCAATTAGTAACACGTTAATCGCGTGTTTATCCATACACATACAGTGTACCTTAAGTTAGTAATTTTTCAAGTTTGTCATACTGTTATGAACATGGGAGTGGACAAATATGTTTGCTGTCTTCACCTGCAGGTTTATTAAAGCTCTCAGCTTATCCAAAATGACAAAAACTATTCAGAATATTCTCCAGAAAATTCTCAAAAGTAGACTGCATGTACAAACAACGGAATGCCAAGGCTCATTAATGTCACTGCAGCACAACTCGGCGTCCAACCAGCCAGCAGCCACAAATGGAGCTTGCTCTTTCTCCCATAGTAAACATCCACAACTTTAAAGCAGATCAACAGAAAACCATAGACCTCGTGTGTCACAACAGACACAATTTCCCTGGTCCCAGGTTAGGCCAGTTAAAGGAAAACTACTTAAGAAGGATGTTCCACATTCTTAAGCATGCCACAGCTTTCAAGCAATATGGGAAAGAAAAAGGATCTTTCAGCTGCCAAAAAGCGTCAAATAGTGCAGTGCCTTGGACAAGGTATGGAAACATTAGATATTTCACGAAAACCTAAGCGTGAGCATTGTACTGTGAAGAAGTTTGTGGTTGATTCAGAGCACAGATGGGTTTGTGCAGATGAAGGCATAATGAGGAAGGTTTCTGCCAGACAAATTCATTGGATTAAGAGAGCTGCTGCTAAAATGCCATTACAGAGCAGCAAACAGGTATTTGAAGCTGCTGGTGCCTCTGGAGTGTCATGAACCTCAAGGTGTAGGATCCTCTAGAGCAGGGGTGTCAAACTCTTTCCATGGAGAGCCAAGACCCTACAGATTTTACCTCCACCCAGTGTCCTCAGCAGGTGTTTTCATTGATCAGCAATCAGTGGGAAGAAATTCAGTGAAATCACCTGTTGAAGACACTGGGTGGAGGTAAAACCTGCAGGGTCTTGGCCTTCCATGGAATGAGTTTGACACCCCTGTCCTAGAGGCTTGCAGTTGTGCATAAACCTACTATTCGGCCACCCCTAACCAATGCTCACAAGCAGAAATGTTTGCAGTGGACCTATAAACACATCAAGACTAATCTTCAGTTTTGTTAACTGATGAGTGCCGTGCAACCCTGGATGGTTCAGATGGATGGAGGAGTGGATGGTTGATGGATGGCCACCATGTCCCGACAAGGTTGTGATGTCAGCAAGGAGGTGGCGGAGTCATGTTTTGGGCCGGAATCAGGGGGAGAGAGCTGGCAGGCCCCTTTAGGGTCCCGAAGGTGTAAAAATGACCTCGGCAAAGTATATAGCGTTTTTGACTGACTACGTTCTTCCATGATAAAAAAGAAGAACCGTGCCTTCTGTAGCAAAACTATCTTCATGCATGACAATACACCATCTCATGCTGCAAAGAATACCTCTGTCATTGGCTGCTATGAGCATAAAAGGAGAGAAACTCACGGTGTGGCCCCCATCCTCCCCTGACCTCAACCCTATTGAGAACCTTTGGAGCATCCTCAAGCAAAAGATCTATGAGGGTGGGAGGCAGTTCACATCAAAACAGCAGCTGTGGGAGGCTATTCTGACGTCTTGCAAAGAAACTCAAGCAGAAACTCTCCCAAAATTCACAAGTTCAATGGGTGCAAGAATTGTGAAGGTTATATCAAAGAAGGGGTTCTATGTTAACATGTAACTTGGCCTGTTAAGATGTTTTTGATGGAAATAGCTCTTAGTTTCGGTAAATATGACCTCCTAATGCTTCAAACTCAACAAATGACCATTTTCAGTTCTTTACAACCAATAAAATTTTTTGAAACTCTGTTGTGCATAATAATTTGGAACAGTGCATTTTGAGGTTTTTTTTATTTTTGCAAAAAAAAATAGCTATCACTGGGAGGTTTGTTCAGTAAAATTTGAATTATGCTATAATTGTTGATGACTTGAAAATTACACTGTCATTTGCATTGACTAGGAAAATCAGAGACAAATACCATTTACATAATAAATTGGAACGCGGTGTAAAAGGCAAGTTTTACCACTTTGGATTATAGACTAAGGTTGCATTCAGACGGCCACTGTTTGGTCCAGACCAAAGGACCAAACAGTGGCTTCCGCGGATAGTTTGGTTCGTTTGGTGCAGTCTGAATGCACGGTGGAACTCTGGTGCACACCAAACAAGCGAAGTCTGGTTCCCCTGAAAACAGGAGTCTCGGTTCACTTGCAAGCGAAGTCTGGCGTGCTCCTCTTGCAGCGTGAATCCAAACAGACTATCCAGTAGACCAAAAGGCAGAAGTGCCCGTCGGTGTTTGTGTAACCATAGCAACACATAGTCTGAGAAGAGGAAGTGGCATTTACCGTAGTACATTTTGGGTAGAAAATAACAATAAAGACAGCTGCGCGAATTGGAGACATCCTTTTACCAGAGAAAGCCAAGGAGAAAAGTTAAAAAAATGTCTCATTTGTGGTGAACAAACAACCTGGCTGAAAGGAACAGATTTCCGTTTTCAGTCCTGGCCAATCGATGAGCCTGATTTTTCTTCACCGAGATTTTTTCTTCCTGGTCAGTGGTGGTTTTGGCTACAGTGCCCCAAACAAGCAGTTGTTGTAACTGAGTGACATTGCCAGGCAGTTTGTCCGCTGCAGTGTGAATGCAAACCAAACCAAACAAAGGTATGAAAATTCTCTGCATTCCTCGCCCAGTTGAACCAAGACCCCTGGACAATCCTGATCTGAATGCAGCCTGTCACTCTGAAGACTATTCTTAAATATCCACGTTAAAAGAAGTTGATTATTTTCCTTGCAGATCATTTTCAGATCTTCTATCCTCTGTCAAAATACCACAACTGCACAAAATAGTATCTAAACGGATATAGAAGAAATAAACACCACATAGATGAATGAAAGAATAGATGCATTTCATAGGCCTGAACTTTTTAAAATATCTCATTCAGGAAAATACATCACTCTAAATTTTATCCATATGCATGTGTTAAAATGAGATCAAAGGCACTACAACAAAGCATCACTGATTTATTTATTTAATTACTGAGCTTAAAATCACATTTCTAGTTTTCCGTTCCTATTTTATTTAATCACGAGACATTACACAAGTTAGGCAGTGTCCAAACACTGAGACATTGATGGATCATTATCATCTCTGTATAGTGATTTAACACCTAGTATAACAAGATTCATCACCTTAGCACTGTACCTTTTGAGTTTGTTGGTATTTAAGGGCCCCCTCATGGATCGTCACCTTATCATGGTGGGGGGGTTTGCGTGCCCCAGCGATCCCAGGAGCTATGTTGTCCGGGGCAATTTGCCTCTGATAGGGTCACCCAAGGCAAACTGGTCCTGGGTAAAGGGCCAGACTAAGAACGATCCAACAGACTCTCAGGATAAATTCTAGATCAAGGATTCAGTGTACCTCACCTGGTATGGGGTTACCGGGGCGCCACCCTGGAGCCAAGCCTGGGGGAGGGGCTCGATGGCTAGCGTCTGGTGGCCGGGTTTCCACCCATGGGACCCGGCCGGGCTCAGCCCGAAGGAGTTACATGGGTCCGCCCTCCAGTGGGCTCACCACCTGCAGGAGGGATCATGGGGGTCCGGTGCTATGTGGATTAGGTGGCGGTCAAAGGCGGAGACCTTGGCGGACTGATCCCAAGCTTTCTAAACTGGCTTTTGGTACGTGGAATGTCACCTCTCTGGTGGAGAAGGAGCCTGAGCTGGTGTACGAGGTTGAGAGATATCGGCTTGATATAGTTGGCCTCACCTCAACTCACAGCTCCGGTTCTGGAACCAGTCTCCTGGGGAGGGGCTGGAGTTTGGCCTTTTCTGGAGTTGCCCTGGATGAGAGGCGATGAGCAGGGGTGGGTATTCTTGTATCCCCCCAACTTGCTGCCTACATTGGAGTTTTCCCTGGTGGATGAAAGGGTTGTTTCCCTGCACCTTCGGGTTGGGAAACGGGTCCTGACCATCATTTGTGCCTATGCACTAAAATGATGTTTCAGAGTACCCACCCTTTTTGGATTCTGTGACTGGGGTGCTGGAGGGTGCTCCTCTTGGAGACTCCACTGTCCTACTGGGGGACTTCAGTACGCACGTGGGCAACAACAGTGAAACCGGGAGGGGGTGATTGGGAGGAACGGCCTGCCCGATCTGAACCGGAGTGGTGTTCAGTTATTGGACTTCTGTGCTAACCACAGTTTGTCCATAACGAACACCATGTTCAAGCATAAGGGTGTTCATATGTGCACCTGGCACCAGGACACCCTAGGTCGCAGGTCGATCGATTTTGTTATCGTGTCATCAGACCTGCGACCGTCTGTCTTGGACACTCGGGTAAAGAGAGGTGCAGAGCTGTCAACTGATCATCACCTGATGGTGAATTGGATCCGATGGCAGGGGAGGAAGCCATTCAGACCTGGTAGATCCAAACATATAGTGAGGGTGTGCTGGGAACGTCTGGCTGAGGCCCCTGTCCGGGAGGTCTTCAACTCCCACCTCCGGAAGAACTTCAACCACATTCCGAGGGAGTCTGGAGACATGGAGTCTGAATGGGCCATGTTCTCCACCTCTGTTGTTGAAGCGGCGGCCCAGAGCTGCGGCCGCAAGGTGGTCGGTGCATCTCGTGGTGGCAACCCCCGAACCAAGTGGTGGACACCAGTGGTGAGGGGGGCGATTAAGCTGAAGGAGTCCTATCAAGCTTGGTTGGCTTGTGGGACTCCCGAAGTAGCTGAGGTGTACCGGCAGGCCAAGCGGAGTGCAGCTCGGGTGGTTGCTGAAGCAAAAACCCGGGTATGGGAGGAGTTTGGTGAGGCCATGGAAGAAGACTTTCGGTCGGCCTCGAAGAGATTCTGGCAAGTTGTCCGGCGGCTCAGGAGGGGAAAGCAGCTCCCTGTCCACACTGTGTATGGTGCGGATGGGGCGCTGTTGACTTGGACTGGGGATATCGTCGGGCAGTGGAAGGAATACTTCGAGGATCTCCTCAATCCCACTAATACACCTTCCACAGAGGAAGCAGTGTTTGTGGACGAGGGAGATGACTCGCCTATCACAGGGGCTGAGGTCGCCAAGGTGGTTAAAAATCTCCTTGGTGAGGACTTCCGGGAAGATGGCGGAGAGACATAACGCTTAAACAGAGAGCTCTCCCTAGCCGGATTAAAAATCATCGGTAAATGGCCAACTCGACATAAGCGGATCAATAAACTAAGGGATGAAAACACGAAGGAGCCGGGCACAAGGACAAAAGCAGAGTAAAATTAAAGAATTCCTCTTCAACAACGCAGGAGAAACCGCTGAACACGGGGCTCAAAAAAACGAGGTGACCGCAGCAGAGAAAATGGAGGACACACTCGATACCATGAACACTGGCATCGCCAGTTTGGGTAAAGAGTTGAGAGACTTCAAACGGCAGCTACAACAGGATTTAGCGGCTCTTAAGGAGGAGCTGAAAAAAGAGATTAAGGAGGAAATTATGGGCCTCCGAAGAGAAATGGAGCGCAAGCTAGCAGAAAACATGGAGGAGCTGCGCTCCCAGCGGGCATGTATGACAGAAGCGCAGGCCCGAATATCAGAGCTGGAAGATTGGAATAGCGAGGCAAGCGAACAGCTGCAGACCCTGATGGCACAAATGCAGAGGATGCAGGAGAAAGTAACCGACTTGGAGAGCAGGTCCAGACGGGGCAATATACGCATCTTCGGGATCCCGGAGGGCATTGAAGGCAACTCGATGACGAAATTCATGGATCAGTTCTTAAAAAAAGAGCTGGAACTGCCCAGCGAAGCGGATCTGCAGATTCAACGAGCGCACAGAGCCTCGGCACAGAACCCGAACCCACGCTCTCCACCCAGGTCAGTTGTGGTAAACTTTCTGAAATATGATGTAAAGGAAAGAATCCTGACACGAGCGTGGAAAAAAAAGATACGAATCGGCGACAAGCAGATATTCTTTGATCATGACTACCCGGCAGAAATTGTGCAGCAGCGGAAGAAATATGCCAACATTAAAAAAACGCTGAAAGAAAAAAAAATTAGATTCCAAACGCCGCTAACGAAGATGAGGATTCATTGGGAGAACGGCGTAAGAACCTACAACACAGCCAGAGAGGCAGCGCAGGACATGATGGAGCGGGGCCTTGAGGTGTACGTGCCGGAGGAAACGGTAGGAGCAGCGGAGGCCCTGAACGCATCACGACAGCCGGAGTGGAGGCAAGTGAACGGCAAAAGACGGGGGGAGACGTGGCGCAGCGGGCCCAGGAAAGACTACAAGGCTTTCAACTGAAAGCCTAGATTATAACAAAGATTAAGAAAGACACAGAAGAAATGAAGGCCAAGAAGACAAGGTAAAAGAGAAACAGACGGCTAGGAGAGGTTTAAGTGATATTTGTTGGACATTTCTAGACTAATGACTATTTCTTGGATAGTAACTACAGGTCTAGGGAGGGCCCTACACTCGGTGAGGACAATCCCTCCACCCACCAACAGGGACCAGTGGGCAGAAGAAAGGCCCAAAGTACGGACGTTGAGATTTTTTAATGTGTTTTTATATAAATATGTGTTATTTTTGTTGTTAAAGGGGCTAGGAGCACAGGTTAAAAAAATGGAAAAACATGATTATGGGTAAAAATCTTAAGATAATAACACTAAACGTGAATGGTCTGAACTCACCTGTTAAAAGGGAAAGAATAATAAGAAAATTCAAGAAAGAAAAAGCCGAAATTATATTTATGCAAGAGACACATTTGAGCAAGACAGAACATGTGAAACTAAAGAGATTTGGCTATAAGAACTCCTACTACAGTTCATTTAAGGGAGGAACTAAAAGGGGGGTTATGATACTAATCTCAAATAAAATACAATTTGAATGTGAACAGGAAATCCAGGATAAAGAAGGCAGGTATGTAATAATAAAGGGTAGCATAGATGGAATGCAGATCACATTAGTGAACATCTATGCCCCACCAGAAAGTGACAAGGGTTTTTTTCAACATCTGTTTGATCTCATAGCAACACACAGTGAAGGAGTCCTAATTTGTGGAGGAGACTTAAATGCTGTCATGGATCATGAAGTTGACACAACAAGTGTTAAGAAGACAAAAAAACATGTAACAAAATTCATAAGAACCTCACTGGCAGAAATGGGTATGGTAGACATTTGGAGGGACCTGCACCCACTCGAAAAAGACTATACACATTATTCAGCAGTCCATAAAGTACACTCTAGAATAGATTACTTCCTTATGAATGAAGGTGACAGACACAGGGTGAGAAATTGTTGGATTGGAGGGGCAGAAATATCAGATCATAATCCTATATACATGGAAATAAATTTAAACAATAGAAAATGACAAACAACATGGAAACTTAATGTAGGACTGTTAAATGATGATAAAATGAAAGAAAGAATAAAAGTAAACATAAATGAATATATCCAAGAGAATGACAATGAAGAAGTAGACCCAACAATACTATGGGATGCACTAAAAGCCGTGTTAAGAGGTAAATTAATTGTTGAAACAGGAAAAGCAAATAAGACTAAACTGGAAGCACATGAACAAAGATGTGAGAGACTGAGGGAATTAGAACATAAACATCAAAGCACAAATGACCCAAAAATATATCAAGAAATTAAAGAAGAAAAAATAAAGATAAAAGAAACACAAATGGATGAAATTGAAAGGAAAAATAGATATCTAAAGCAAAAATATTATGAAACGGGACCAAAAGCCACAAAACTGCTGGCAAAACGGTTAAGAAAACAACAAACAATGAATAATGTATATAAGATTAAAGACCCCACCACAAATAAAACCACAGTTAACCCAGAAAACATCGAAGAAATATTCCATAATTTCTACCAAGAACTATACTCGCAACCTGAAGAAACAAATACTAAAGATATTAAAAAATTTCTATACACATTGGACTTGCCATCAATAGGAAATCAACAAAATGGAAAGCTAACAGCAGAAATAACAACACAAGAGATTAGAGATGTGATTAAGTCACTTAAAAATGGTAAATCACCAGGTAGTGATGGATGCCCATCTGAGTTTTATAAACTGTTTATAGAAGAACTCACGCCACAACTCCTAAAGTCATTTAATTGGACGCTGAACAACAACAAAATACCTCCATCATGGAACGAAGCAATCATTTCAGTTATTTTAAAACCAGGGAAAGATAAAGAACAATGCGGAAACTATAGACCAATCTCTTTATTAAATGTAGATTATAAAATATATACAACAATTATATGTAAACGAATAAAGACATTCTTGACGGAATTGATAGAAGATGATCAAACTGGTTTCATAGAGGGACGCCAAACACATGACAATATCAGGAGAACAATACATATAATTAATCAAATACATAAAGAAAAGAAAAGCGCAGTAATAATGAGTCTAGACGCAGAAAAAGCATTTGACAGGGTTAACTGGAAATTCCTATATAGTGTGCTGGAACGCTTTGGATTTAACGAAAAATCAGTACAATGCATAAGGACGCTGTATCAAGAACCTGTGGCAAGAATCAAGATAAACGGTAGCTTAACAGACAAAGTAAATATACAAAGATCAACTAGGCAGGGATGCTGCTTATCGCCCACCTTGTTTGCTCTGTTCATAGAGCCACTGGCTCAAGCGATACGACAAAATAAGAAATTAAAAGGTGTAACAATAAAGGGGGCAGAACACAAGATTGGGCTATTTGCAGACGATATTATAGTTTACCTTGAACAACCAGATGAATCAATAATGGAAATGATGAACTTGATAGAAAATTTTGGAAAATTATCAGGATACAAGATAAACATAACAAAAACACAAATACTGACATTCCACTATAACCCTCTAAACCAGATAACTGATAAGATCAAACTAAACTGGAAACAAAAAGAAATAAAATACCTTGGAGTGAACATACCTAAAGATCTAAGCAAAATCTATAAAGCAAACTATGATAGGTTGGAACAAGAAATAAAAAAAGATATTGATAGATGGTCAATCTTAAATATGGATCTGAATTCAAAAATTGAGACAGTCAAAATCAGCATACAACCTAGATTACTTTACCTCTTCCAGGCTCTACCAACAGAGATTCCAGATGCCCAATTCTCAAAGTGGGACAGGATGATATCGAGATTTGTTTGGGGAGGTAAAAAACCAAGAGTGAAATATAAAACTCTCCAATTACCAAAAGAGAAAGGAGGCATGGGCCTACCGAGTCTAAAGGAATATTACTACTCAGCACAAATAAGATATATCATATGTTGGTGCGACGAGGGATATGAGGCAAAATGGAAAGAAATGGAAAAGGAAATTGAGGGACTCCCAGTACAAAGCATAATAGGAGATAAAGATGCATATAAGCAAATCAAACAAATAGACCCAATCACTAAATTTACTTTAGAACTGTGGTATAAAATAGTACAAAAGTATAATATAAAGGAAGACATAAAACTATTGAAATGGGTAGCATTTGACAGTCAGTTTGAACCGGCAAAACAAGATAGGGGATACAAAAATCTGGTGAACAAGGGAATCACAGCATGGGGCAATATCGGAAAAAAAGATCTCGGGAGCTTTGTAAACATCAGGAGAAAATTTAAACTAGAAAGATCGGAATTCTTCAGATATCTGCAGATGAGAGACTATTATATGAAGAAGATTAGGCATAACCTCCAAACAGATGTGAGCGAGATTATACAATTCATTTTAAGCTCATATACAGGAAATAAAACAAGAATTATTTCAAAGCTATATCAGAAACTTATGGCAAACAATCATTCAAGTAACTATATAAAGGAGAAATGGGAGAAAGAGCTCAATTTAAACATAACAGAAGAAAGCTGGCAGGAAATATGGAAAACACAACACACATCAACAAATTCAAGAACATGGAGGGAATTTGGATGGAAAAACCTGATTCGCTTTTTCATTACACCACAGATTCAAGGAAAGTATACAAATACCCAATCTTTATGCTGGAGGGGATGTGGGGCTCAAAATGCAGACCACTCGCATATGTTTTGGAAATGCTGCAAAATCTCATCATTCTGGAAATCTATACATGTGACAATACAGAGGATATTAGGATATAATATACCAATGAACTGTAACCTGATGTACCTATGTGATCTTAAAAGAGACAATGTTATACAGGCGGAGGACAGATATCTAGTTAAAATCTTGTTGATTGCATGTAAAAAAACAATCACAAAAAAATGGCGATCAGAAGTTCTTCCTGACCAAGAGCAATGGACTGACATTATTGAGGACATACGTATGATGGAAAAACTAACATATCGACAAAGAATGCAAGAAGGACTATGGGAAAAAAAATGGCGGAAATGGACACACTACAAAGTGCAACAACGAGACAGATATTGAAAGAATAACCAACGACGCTGGAAAAACCAGAAGAATTAAGAGATGGAAACTAAAAACTTGATGCTCCAACATTTGTCCCCCCCCCCCCTTTTTTTTTTTTTTTTTTTTTTTTCCTTTTTCTTTTTTACTCTAGCCCCTTTGTTTTTGTTTTTTTTTTTAAATGTAGACTGTGATCTGAATGCAATATATATAATGAAAAATGAATAAAAATCTTAAGTTACAAAAAAAAATCTCCTTGGTGGCCGGGCCCCGGAGGTGGACGAGATTCGCCCTGAGTACCTCAAGGCCCTGGATGTTGTAGGGCTGTCATGGTTGACACGCCTCTGCAGCATTGTGTGGAGGTCGGGGGCAGTGCCTTTGGCATGGCAAACCGGGGTGGTGGTTCCTCTCTTCAAAAAAGGGGACCGGAGGGTGTGCTCCAACTTTAGAGGGATCACACTCCTCAGCCTCCCTGGGAAGGTCTATGCCAAGGTACTGGAGAGGAGAGTCTGGCCGTTGGTCAAACCTCGGATTCAGGAGGAGCAATGTGGTTTTCGTCCTGGCCATGGCACATCGGACCAGCTCTTTACCCTCTCGAGAATTCTCAAGGGTTCGTGGGAGTTTGCCCAACCAGTTTACATGTGTTTTGTGGACTTGGAGAAGGCATTCATCCGCGTCCCTCATGGTTTTTTGTGGGGGGTGCTTCGGGAGTGTGGGGTATCGGGCTTGTTGTTACGAGGTATTCGGTCTCTGTACGACCGTTGTGAGAGTTTAGTTCGTATTGCCAACACTCGGTCGAGCTCATTCCCAGTGAGAGTTGGACTCCGCCAGGGCTGCCCTTTGTCACAATCCTGTTCATAATTTTTATGGACAGGATTTCTAGGCGCAGCCAGGGAATGGAGGGTGTCATGCTTGGTGACCACAGGATGTCATCTCTGTTGTTTGCAGATGATGTTGTCCTGTTGGCTTCATTCAGCAATGACCTACAGCTCTTGCTGGGACGGTTTGCCGCTGAGTGTGAAGCAGCTGGGATGAGAATCAGCACCTCCAAGTCCGAGTCCATGGTCCTCAGCCGGAAAAAGGTGGATTGTCCTCTCTGGGTTGGGAACAGGCTCCTGCCCCAAGTGGAGGAGTTTAAGTATTTTGGGGTCTTATTCACGAGTGAGGGGAAAATGGAGCGAGAGATTGACAGGCAGATTGGAGCAGCATCTGCAGCGATGCGGACGTTGTTCCAGTCCGTTGTGGTGAAGAGGGAGCTTAGTTCTAAGGCAAAGCTGTCGATTTACCAGTCACTCTATGTTCCTACTTTCACCTATGGTCACGAGCTTTGGGTAATGACCGAAAGAACGAGATCGCGGATACAAGCGGCTGAAATGAGCTTTCTCCGTAGGATTGCTGGACTCACCCTCAGAGATAGGGTGAGGAGCTCAGTCATCCGGGAGAGGCTCAGAGTAGAACCGCTGCTCCTCCACATTGAAAGGAGTCAGCTGAGGTGGTATGGGCATCTGATTAGGATTCCTCCTGGACGCCTCCCACTTGAGGTGTTTCGGGCACGTCCCACTGGGAGGAGTCCCCGGGGCAGACCCAGGACTCGGTGGAGAGACTATGTCTCCCAGCTGGTCTGGGAATGCATTGGTATCTTCTCTGAAGAGATGGAGCAGGTGGCGGGGGGGGAAGGAAGTCTGGGCTTCTCTGCTTAAACTGCTGCCTCCGTGACCCGGACCTCCGGAAAAGCAGTAGAAGATGGATGGATGGATGGATGGTATTTAAGGGTCCATTTGCAATAAAGGGAGTGCTAAAAAAATAAATTGATAAATAAAAAGTTGCAGTGCTTCTTCCAGCAATTTTTTTCTTGCAGCATTCGTCATCTCCTCCAGCCTGTTGCTTTTCCTGTATGGTTACTTCAGTACTGACTGTACATGGGTGTGTGTGTGTGTGTGTGTGTGTATCAACTAAAAGCACATTATAAACCCATTTAAAGTTAGACCTGTCCTCAATACCAAGTTGCTCATCAAGTCTTTTTTTCTGATAAATTTGGTAAAGGTAAATTTGTTTTTTTTGGGGGGGGGGGGAGTGGGAGGGATGCCCGAATCCTAACTTTGAAAACTGAATGTCATTGTAAAAAATTAAATCACCTAAAGATATGTAGAGGAGCACTTCCTGGACTCAAGAACAAACTTCGGTTCTTTGAGGTGCTCTTTGGGTGGGAAACTTCATGAAAACAGCCAAAAAGAGACTCCAAGGCACTCCCATTTCAAAAGGTAAAAAAGCATTTATTAAAATGGTCATGTAAACCTATTAAAATCAACTAAAAGCTCCAACGTGTTTCGGCCATATACCTTCATCAGGGAGTCAAACAGGTATCAAGAGGAGGGGACGGTTCTTATAAAAAAGGTCCACCAGTCAGAAACTTCCACCTGGCTGCTGTGGTGTCCTGATGCAAAAATGCACAGTGTCAAAGAAATACACCCAAACAAACAAATGATAGGCTAGTTTTTGTTACAACATACAGTACAGAGGCTGAACAAATCAAGAAAATTATCAGCAAAAATTGGGGTGTTATTGGAAGTGATGATCTACTGAACCAGATTTTTCCTGAACCACCTCTGGTTAGCTTTAGAAGATGTCCAATTCTACAAGATAAACTGGTCCATAGTTGTCTGAAACTAGATGGACATCAAACATGGCTGGGCTCCAGGCCAAAAGGATCATACAAATGCAAACACTGTAATCACTGTACAAATGTAACACAAACCAAATCTTTTTATGATGTTGTATCCCAAAAACAACTGACTATTAATCATTTCATTAATTGCAAAACTGTGTTTGTTATCTATAGATTGGAATGCCCTATGTGTAAAGTTCTCTATATAGGAAGAACCAAACGACACAGGACAAACTGGCAGAACACCAATATGTAATCCATACGGGCAACATGAACTATCCCATGGCTAGACACTACTTGGCACATCATAACAGTTACCCATCTACCTTACAGGTCTGTGGGATTGATCATATTCCACTATGAATGAATGAATGAATTTTTTATTCGGTAATAATAATAACTAGAAAAGCACTTGGAGAGCGCAGACCTCCGCCAAGCGCCACAGTTCCCCCCATACAGTGTTTGTGTGTACGTTTTCAGATTCCTTGACCATGAAAACATATGACTAGCAATTGGATTCACAATGATAGGATTAGTGGTTCAGTAGTTATTCACGAAAATCGCATTTTCCATAATGGCGGTTTTCTTCTGGACGGTGATCCGGATCACCACCAAAATCTAATCATATGTAGGATACCCCATTTTTGACAATCTGTGAAAATTTCATGAAAATCCGTCCATAACTTTTTGAGTTATCTTGCTAACAATCAGACAGACAGACAGACAGACAGACAAACCAATGCCGATGAAAACATAACCTCCTTGGCGGAGGTAATAAACACATACAATACAATAAGAACACACAAAAGAACAACCGAAAGGGTGTAGGCTGAAGCTAGTGCTTATATAGTGCCTACCCCGTTATAATTTTAAAATCAATAACATAAAAATTTAAGTCTTACCCAAAATCAACAAAGAAAATCAAATAGAACAAGTAGACAAAAAACCCTTTAAGTTATTACAAATTTATCTCCCAGCATTTACAGTGAGATACTGGGAGATTTTCCTCATCTTTGTACAATTTTTTGAATTGCTTCAGAGTTGAACATGTTTTTAATATTTTCAGAGCAACAGTTCCACAGTTTAACTCCAGTGACAGACATGCAATGATACTTTGTATTTGTTCTAACCTTTGGCTTATTAAAAACAGAGTTACCTCTTAGCTCATATTTGCTTTCCCTTTTTTAAACAGTCTCTGAATATTTACAGGTAATTGGTTATTATTTGCTTTGTACATGATTTGAATAACATTATAATCTACCAGATCTCTAAATTTAAGAGTATGTAATTGAATGAATATTGGATTTGTTGGTTCGCGGTAAGGTTTCTTTGATACAATGCGTACGGCTTTTTTCTGTAGTAAAAAGATTAAGTTTGTGTTTGTTTTATATGTGTTTCCCCAGATCTCCACACAGTATGTCATAAAAGGAACTATTAGTGAATTATATAAAATGCAAAGAGATTTCTGACACAGGAGATCCTTAACTTTATACAATACGGCAATGGATTTAGACATTTTAGTTTTGACATAATTTATGTGTGATTTCCAGTTTAGTTTGTTATCAACAATGACCCCTAAGAACTTGGTTTCAAAAACTGTGTCAATTTCAACATTGTTTATTTTAATTCTTCTGTGATTATATAATTTGCGGTTTCCAAATATTATACATTTTGTTTTTCCAAGGTGAATAGATAATTTATTGGCAGTGAACCATTGATTGATTTGTTTAAGTTCATTTTCTACTGAATCCAGAAGCTGCGTAAGATTTTCTCCACTACAAAAAAAGTTGTCATCTGCAAATAAAATACACTTGAGCAATTTAGACACAGAACATAAATCATTAATATACAAAATAAACAGAAATGGACCAAGCACAGAACCCTGTGGTACCCCACACATCATCTTCAGCAACTCAGAGTCTGTATTATTCACATGAACATATTGATATCTGTATTCTAAATAGCTGTGTAACCAGTCAAAAGCAATTCCTCTTATGCCATACTTATGTAATGTACTGAGGAGTAATTTATGGTCAACTGCATCAAATGCTTTTTGTAAGTCCAGAAATATTCCAACTGTGTATTCTCTTCTATCTGTTGCATCCATAATCTGTTCAACAAAGTCCATGAGTGCCAGTGAGGTGGTCCGGTTCTTCCTGAATCCATACTGTTGTTCACAGAGTATATTGTGCTTATCAGTGAAATCATTCAGTCTCTTAACAAATATTTTTTCCAGTATTTTGGAGAACTGAGATAACAAAGAGATGGGTCTGTAGTTTGACAATGAGTGTTTGTCTCCAGTCTTATACAGAGGAATGACTTTTGCTATTTTCATTTTCTTTGGAAATTTACTAGCAGTAAGTGACATGTTGCATATGAAAGTGAAGTGTTTAACAATACAATCAATAATACATTTAACCAAGAACATACTGAAATCATTACAATCAGTTGATTTTTTGTCTTTGAATTTGTTAACAATGTCAAGAATTTCTTTTTCATCTGTTTCTTTCATAAACATTGAGTAAGCGTTTATGTTGACGACATTGTCAGCGCCACTTGTATTTGCTTGATGATACAGTGGAGCTGGCAATCTTTTTTCCTATATTAACAAAATATTCATTAAACGTGTTGGAGATCAAGCTATTTTCATTGATTATTCCATTATCTGAATTTAAATAAGAGATGTGGTTGGAATTTAGTTTTCCTCTCTTTGTTATATTATTTAACACCTTCCATATATTACATGTATTAGTTTTGTTATTTTCCAATAATTTACTGTAATATGTTTTTTTACTTGATCTTAAAATATTAATGAGTTTATTTTTATAAGTCTTGTATTTCTTTTCTGCTTCCACAGTTCTTAATTTCAGAAACTATCCGCAAGAAAAGGCAACAAAGACTATTAAGTCAATGGGAAACATATTGGATTTAATTCAATTCAGTTTTATTTATATAGCGTCAAATCACAACACAGGTTATCTCAAGGCACTTTACAGAAAAGAGTGGGTTTAGGCCACGCTCTCAAATTTATAGAACCCAACAGAGACCCCTAAGAGCAAGCACTGTGGCGACACAGGTGAGAAAAAACTTCTCTTTAACGGGCAGAAACCTCGAGCGGAACCATAGCTCATAGAGGATGGCCATCTGCCTCGACCGGCTGAGTTGAAAAAAGAGGTAAAAAGTAGGAGGCCTGGCAGTAGCTACACTCAAAACAAACATAACAAATATGATATTCAAAGCCAGACATTCCATTATCAAGCCTGGTTAGGCTGCACATGCAAGTGAAGGACTGGCAGCAGCAACATTTTTAACTAAAGGCCTTATCAAAGAGAAAAGATTTCAACTTACTCTTGAATAAAGAGACGGTGTCTGCCTCCTGAACTGAACTGGGAAGATGGTCCATAGGAGGGGAACTTGGTAACTGAAAGCTCTACCTCCCAATCTACTTCTGGAGACCTTGGGGACCACCAGTAGTTTGGATTTTTGGGAGCGCAGATGTCACAAGCCTCCCCATGCCCTTTAACGCAGCGCACAGAGGAGGGGAAGGATAAATCGATTTACGCACAGGTTACACCACAAGCATATTTATTAAACAGAAAACACTGACGGTTCCAAAATTGAGACTTACAAAAACGATACAATTGTGCAGTAAATGGCTCACGTGATGAGTGTGCAGCGGGCAGACCACAGTGCACTGTGACCACAAGACAAACAAAACCCACAGTACAAAAATACACAACTGCTCAGGCTTACTTGGGATTCCTCCAGGATGCACTACAGTTTTAAGGTGAGAACCACTGGGGAAAAGCACACAGTTATTACTCACACAGCTGGGGCAATCTGAGTTAGTCCAAAAGTAGCCTGGCAACACAAACAGCAGGTAGAGAGAATCATGCCTCTTCGGGTGATGCGGTACCGAGGCAGCGGCAGGGCATCTGGCTGCGAGTGCGGACAACTTCACCGAGGGGAATGGTGATAGTGAAGCTCCAAACACTTGCATGAGAACACACCCTTCATGAGACGATGCACAACGGTCCAGCAATGCTTGACTGGCGAAGGCTGCTTAAGTACAAGCATTGCTGGCTCCACAAATTGGGTACACCTGGGCGAGGCGCGGGAAAGGCAATTGCCGGAGAGGAATCGGCTGGCTGTCAAGAGAGAGGGGGCGTGGTCGGACCAGCAAGTGTTAGACAACGCCCACATGAATGTAGGTCAAGGAGGCTGCCTATCAGCTGCCGGCCAGAACGGTGGCTACATGCATGGAAAAGAAAAGAACAAAAGACATAGAAACTACAAGAACTCAAAAGATAACAAAATACACAAATATACTGAACCTGAGCCATAGAGAACGGTCAGAACCGAGCCTGAAAGACAACATCAGCTCGGTTCGTGACAGCAGAGCTCTGGTTGGATGATAGGGAACTATGAGTTCTTGCAGGTAAGAAGGAGCCATACCATTAAGGGCTTTATAATTTAGGAGTAAGATCTTGAATTCAATTCTATATTTTATCGGGAGCCAGTGCAAAGAAGCTAAAACTGGGGTAATGTGATCTCTTCTCCCTGTTCTCATTAGGATACATGCAGCTGCATTCTGAATGAGTTGGAGAAACTTTATGGTCTTATTAGGACAACCTGATAAAAGTGAATTACAATAGTCTAGCCTAGAGGTGATAAAGGCATGGATAAGTTTCTCTGCATCTTTATGAGACAGGATAGACCTAATTTTAGAAATATTACGCAGATGGAAGAAGGTAGTCTTAATGGTTTGCTGTATATGAGAATTGAAAGACAAATCTTGGTCAAAGACAACTCCAAGATTTCTAATAGAAAATGTAGAAGCCAGTGCATCCATGCCATCTAATGTTGTTATCTTACTAGAAAGAGTACTTCCAGCATGTTTGGGGCCAAGAATAATGACTTCAGTTTTATCTGTATTCAGCAATAGAAGTAGCAATGTAGTTCATCCAGGTTTTAATATCCTGGAGTGAACCCAAATGGCTGGGATCATCTGGATTGATGGATAAATATAATTGAGTGTCGTCAGCGTAACAATGAAAATGAATAGAATGCTTCTTCATAATGTCTCCCAAAGGCAGCATGTATAATATAAACAGTACTGGTCCAAGTACCGATCCCTGCGGAACTCCATAACTAACCGTGGTCTGGGTAGAGGACTTGCTATGGACATGAACAAACTGGGAACAGTCTGACAGATAAGAATGGAACCATCTTAGCATTGTTCCTTTCAAACCAATTTGCTGTTCAAGTCTCTCTAGCAGAATATGGTGGTCAATGGTGTCAAAGGCTGCACTAAGGTCCAATAAGAAAAGGACAGAGACAAGTCCTTTGTCAAATGCCATAAGGAGGTGGTGTTTCCTAAAACCTGACTGAAATTTCTCAAATATAGAATTATTTTCTAAAAAGGTACACAGTTGATTGGCGACTACTTTTTGAGGATCTTGGAAAAGTAGGGGAGGTTCAATATTGGTCTATAATTTGCCAAAATCCCAGAATCAAGCAAAGGTTTTTTAAGTAGAGGTTTAATTACTGCCACTTTAAAAGACTGCAGTACATGTCCTGTCAATAGAGACATTAATTATGTTCAAAAGCGGTGGACTAATCAGAAATAGCGATTCTTTCAGTAGTCTAGCGGGGATTGGGTCTAAGAGACAGGTAGTTGGTTTAGAGGCTGACACTATTGGGGCTAGATCAGAATGACTAATACGAGAAAATTCAGAAAAGTGGAGTTCTGAGCCTGTGGACACAGCAGTGTTAGGCAGAGGCTTGGTAGTTTTACGGGGAATATTTTTTGGAATGTTATTCCTAATACTGACAATTTTATCATTAAAAAAATATTCAAAAAGTCGTCAGCACTAAGAGTTGGAGGAATGTAGGGATCTATGGCATTTTGGCTGTTAGCTGAGCCACAGTGTTAAAAAGAGATCTATGGGTTTTTTTTATTTTCTATCAAGGATGAATAGTACTGTCGCCTAGCACTACGGAGAGATTTCTTATAGGTGATAAGGCTGGCATTCCAGGCTGAACATGATTCTTCTGTCTTATTCGCACACCAAAGCCTTTCACAGAATCAAACTTTCTGTTTTAACTCACAAGTGTGGGAGTTGTACCATGGAGCTAACCTCCTATTTTTAATAGTTTTCTTTTTAAGAGGGGCTATGGAGTCAAGTGTTGTCTGCAGTGAGGCTGCAGTACTATGAACTAGGAGGTCTAATTCTAATGGATTCAAGCAGTCAGTGCTGTCTGCTATATTAAAACATGGTAATAGAGTAAGTGCTGAAGGGATTAATTCTTTAAAGCGAGCCACAGCACTATCAGGTAGGTATCTGGTAACTATATTTCTACTTGTTGCTGTAAAATCAGATAGCACAAATTTGAAAGTTATCAAATAATGGTCAGTCAGTGTAGGATTTTGAGGGATGACAAGCGGCTCATCAATTTCTACACCATAGGCCAAGACCAGGTCAAGGGTGTGATTATGGTGATGAGTTGGTTTACTAACACACTGAGAAAAACCAGTTGAATTTAAGTGGGAGAGAAATACTACACTATGACCATCATTATCAACGTCTATATGAATATTAAAATCATCGTCGGCCTCCGTCGGTCTGTGATGACCATGGAAGAGAATCCTAAACGTCTACTCTGCTGGAACAACACCGCCTGTGGCTGAACAGGCCGATGCGCGAATGGCAGTCCCTGTCACACAGGTCGCACTTGTGGGCGGTCTCCGTGCTGCTGGGTCTGTGGTGGTTCTTCCTGCGGGTCCTTTTTTCATCTGCTGCAGCAGTCAGTCTCTCTTCACCCGCCTTGAGCTGTCTGGTCAGGGTGCCTCTCCCATTTGGAGCAGTCCATTGCAAGGTCCTCCCAGCGCTCTGTGTTGATCTCCAGGGCCTTCATGTCTCTCTTGCAGACGTCTCTAAAGCGCAGCTGTGGGCGGCCAACGTCTCTCCTGCCAGTCGCCAGTTCTCCGTAGAGGACGTCTTTGGGGATTCTGCCATCCTCCATACAGTGAACGTGGCCTAGCCAGCGGAGCCTGCACTGCCTGAGTAGAGTGAACATGGGGGGAAGGCCGGCGCGGGACAGAACTTCTGTGTTGGGCACTTTGTCCTGCCAGGATATGTCCAGGATGTGGCGAATGCAGCGCAAGTGGAAGGAGTTCAGTCTCTTTTCCTGCCGGGCGTATGTTGTCCACGTCTCACTCCCATAGAGCAGTGTGCTGATGACGCAGGCGTTGTACACTGCCATCTTCGTCTTGACAGAGAGTTTGGGATTCTCCCACACTCGTGTGGTGAGGCGAGCGAGTGTGAAGGCTGATTTTCCAATCCTCTTGTCGATCTCTGTATCAAGGGAGAGGTTGTTGCTGATCGTGGACCCCAGGTACGTGAACTGATTCACGACCTCCAGCTCGTAGTCGTCGATGGTGCTTCCGTGCTTTGCGCCAAGATGTTAGTCTTCTTCAGGCTGATGGTAAGCCCGAAGTCCTTGCATGCCTGGGAGAAGCGGTCCATCAGGGTCTGAAGCTCCTGCTGTGTGTGTGTTGCGACTGCAGCGTCGTCTGCGAACAGCATGTCTCTGATTAGAGCCTTGCATACTTTGGTTCTGGCTTTCAGGCGGGCGAGGTTGAAAAGCCTGCCATCAGATCTTGTGTGCAGGTAGATTCCCTCTGTTGCTGTGCTGAAGGCATGCCTCAGGAGCATAGCAAAGAAAATCCCAAAGAGGGTTGGCGCAAGTACACAGCCCTGTTTCACTCCGCTGCGTATGTTGAATGGCTCTGAGACGTTGCAGTCGTGCTGCACTATCCCCTGCATGTTGGTGTGAAATGATTCGATGAGGCTTTGCAACTTTGATGGGCATCCTATCTTTGGCAGGATCTTGAAAAGGCCCTCTCTGCTGACCAGATCGAACGCTTTGGTGAGGTCAATGAAGGCGACGTACAGGGGCATGTTCTGTTCTCTGCATTTCTCCTGGAGTTGGTGGGTGGAGAATATCATGTCTACCGTCGATCGCTCAGCGCAGAAGCCACACTAAGACTCGGGGTAGACACGTTCGGCAAGCTTCTGTAGACGAACGAGAACAACTCGTGCGTAGACTTTGCCAACAACGCTGAGGAGGGAGATGCCCCTGTGGTTGTTGCAGTCGCTTCTCTCCCCTTTGTTTTTGTAGAGGGTGATGATCTTGGCGTCCCTCATGTCCTGTGGTACGGCACCTTCCTTCCAGCACTGGCAGAGGACGTCATGCAATGGCAGCAGTAGGGTGGTCTTGCAGTGCTTGATCAGGTCGGGGGGTATGCTGTCGTTGCCTGGTGCCTTGCCAGCAGCCAAGCTATCAATGGCCTTGCTGAGTTTGTCGATGGTTGGCTCGGCGTCAAGTTCGTCCATGGATGGCAGGCAGTCGATGGCATCATGGGCTGATGGTGTCACGATGTTATGTCTGGAGTAGAGGTCGGAGTAGTGTTCCACCCATCTCTCCATCTGCTTGTTCTTTTCTGTGATCATTTCCCCAGTGGAGGATTTGAGGGGGGCCGTCTTGCTCTGAGCCGGACCAAGTGCTTTCTTGATGCCATCGTACATACCACGAATGTTCCGTGTTATGGCAGCGGTTTGAATGTCTTGGCTGAGCTGAGTCCAGTACTCGTTGGCACAGCGCCGAGCAGTCTGCTGAACTTTGCTTCTCGCAGCCCTGAGAATCTGGAGATTCTTCTCGTTTGGGTACTTCTTGTACTCAGCAAGTGCTGAGCGCTTGGCTTCAATGACGGGGGTCATCTCGGTCAACTTGGCATCAAACCAGTCCTGTGACTTCGAGGTCTTCCTCCCAAAGGTAGCCAAGGCTGTGCGGTGGATGGTGTTTCGCAGCTCTTCCCACTTCTGCTTTGCAGATTCTCCTTCTTGTGGTACACCAAGTTCCTTCTCAAAGGTGAAGGCAAACTGCTCAACAAGTTCTGGTTGGGCCATCTTGCTGGTGTCAATCCGTGCCTTTCCAGGCTGTCTAGCACGATGGAATTTCTTCAGCTGCAGCTTGACCTTGCAACACACCAATGAATGGTCTGTGTCACAATCTGCCCTCTGGAACGAACGGGTGATTAGCACGTTCTTCAGTGAAGTGCGCCTGGTCAGGATCAAGTCCAGCTGGTGCCAGTGCTTTGAGCGCAGATGTCGCCAGGAAACCTTGTGTTGGGGCTTGGTCTTGAAGAACGAGTTTGTGATGCACAGATCGTGATAAGTGCAAAACTCGAGCAGCCGCTGTCCATTGTCGTTCATCCTGCCCACGCCAAATGGTCCAAGACAGGAGGGCCAGGAGTCGTGGTCAGCACCCACTCTGGCTTTGAAGTCTCTAAGGAGAATGAGTTGTTCAGAGTTGGGGATGATCCTGACAGTTGTTGCGAGATTCTCGTAGAACTCGTCTTTTGCCTCTGGTGTGGCTGTCAGTGTTGGGGCATACATGGTGATGAGTTGGTTTACTAACACACTGAGAAAAACCAGTTGAATTTAAGAGGGAGAGAAATGCTACACTATGACTATCATTATCAACGTCTATATGAATATTAAAATCACCAGCTATGATAATCTTGTCTGAACTGAGAACTAAGGTTGTTAAGAACGAAGAGAATTCAGACATAAATTCAGCACAAGAAGCACTGGGAGGGCGCTATACTATGGTAAATAAAGTAGGCTGTTCTGACCTCCAGGATGGATGTGCTAAGATAAAAATTCAGCATTCAAAAGAGTTATAATTTGAGTTTTGCTTCGGCTGAGGGTTCATTGGTAATGTGGATTCATATATTACCCTGACACCACCACCTCGACCAGTGTTTCTAGGAATATGAATACAGTGATCCCTCACTTATCGCGGTTAATGGGTTCCAGAACCAACCGCGAAAAGTGAAAAACCGCGAAGTAGCGTCACCCCAATGACGTCACCCATAAATAATACGTACGTTCATTCTCTCTCTCTCTCTCATATGATATGTGTGTGTGTGTGTAAGTGTACATACATACGTAGATGTAAATAAAGTGTACATAAATATGTTTTTAGAACTCTTGTATTCTTATAACAAGATACGTAACTCAAGATGAAGCTGATTTACTGCACAGGTTAATGAGAGCTTTACTGCTCCTCAGGTGATGCCTCATCGTCAGGTGCTAGAGGCGCAGGATCGTCGAGGGCAGCTTCCAATAGAGCTGGAGAAGCTGCAGGAGACGGCGTAGTGGCTCGACGGGAAGACTATTTCGCACAAAATGGCACAAGAGAACAGCAAAAAGTTCCACGCGGCGAGACTAAGCAACACAAGCGATAAAGAGCAATGAATGCGGTCTTCCTTCGCTGGGTGGGCGCTCGGCAGGGAGAGAAGCTGGGTAAAACGTCTCGGCCAATCAGCTTGCGGGGTGAAACGTCTCGGCCAATCAGCTTGCGAGATTCCCAAGCCGAGCCAACACGAGAACAGCGAACAGAGAGGTGGATTTTGAGTTGTGCGGGCTCTCCGTGTTGATACCTGATGTTCTAATGTCGTCTCCCTGCCTTCTGCTAGCGCCCGTCCATTATTTCTCAATTTTGAATTTTTGATGAATATTTTTGAAAAATCCGCGATGCACTGAGGGCGCGAAAGGTGAAGCGCGAAGTAGCGAGGGATCACTGTAATACCATAGCTGGGGGGGGTGGTGTGGCCTCACTGATACTAACAAAGTGATAAGGGCGTAGCCATGTTTTTGTGAGACAGAATATATTTATATTGTGATCCATAATTATATCATTAAGATTGCTTTATTGGACAGAGATCTTATGTTCAGCAGTCTGCTTTTAATTATTGTATTTTTCTGTGGTAAATTAATGGTTTTAACCTTTATCAAACCATATTGTATTTGTCTTGGGTTATAATTTTTTGGGTATCGGGGACAGACACAATCTCTATGGGGTTGTGAATTGAAGACTGATCTAAACAGAGAGTATTATTGAATTATTTGGATTAATAGGGGTAATATGAGAGGTGGAAGCAAAAAAAAAAATCTGGAGCGTCTGGCTGAGGCCCCTGTCCGGGAGGTCTTCAACTCCCACCTCCGGAAGAACTTCAACCACATTCCGAGGGAGTCTGGAGACATGGAGTCTGAATGGGCCATGTTCTCCACCTCTGTTGTTGAAGCGGCGGCCCAGAGCTGCGGCCGCAAGGTGGTCGGTGCATCTCGTGGTGGCAACCCCCGAACCAAGTGGTGGACACCAGTGGTGAGGGGGGCGATTAAGCTGAAGAAGGAGTCCTATCAAACTTGGTTGGCTTGTGGGACTCCCAAAGCAGCTGAGGTGTACCGGCAGGCCAAGCGGAGTGCAGCTCGGGTGGTTGCTGAAGCAAAAACCCGGGTATGGGAGGAGTGTCGGTGAGGCCATGGAACAAGACTTTCGGTCGGCTTCAAAGAGATTCTGGCAAACTGTTCAGCGGCTCAGGAGGGGAAAGCAGCTCCCAGTCCACACTATGTATGGTGCGGATGGGACACTGTTGACTTCAACTGGGGATATCGTCGGGCGGTGGAAGGAATACTTCGAGGATCTCCTCAATCCCACTAATACGCCTTCCACAGAGGAAGCAGGGTTTGGGGACGAGGAGGATGACTCGCCTATCACAGGGGCTGAGGTCGCCAAGGTGGTTAAAAATCTCCTTGGTGGCCGGGCTCCGGGGGTGGACGAGATTCGCCCCGAGTACCTCAAGGCTCTGGATGTTGTTGGGTTGTCATGGTTGACACGCCTCTGCAACATTACGTGGAGGTCGGGGGCAGTGCCTTTGGCATGGCAAACCGTGGTGGTTGTTCCTCTCTTCAAAAAAGGGGACCGGAGGGTGTGCTCCAACTTTAGAGGGATCACACTCCTCAGCCTTCCTGGGAAGGTCTATGCCAAGGTACTGGAGAGGAGAGTCCGGCTGTTGGTCGAACCTCGGATTCAGGAGGAGCAATGTGGTTTTCGTCCTGGCCGTGGCACATCGGACCAGCTCTTTACCCTCTCGAGAATTCTCAAGGGTTCGTGGGAGTTTGCCCAACCAGTTTACATGTGTTTTGTGGACTTGGAGAAGGCATTTGACCGCGTCCCTCGTGGATTTTTGTGGGGGGTGCTTCGGGAGTATGGGGTATCGGGCTTGTTGTTACGAGCTATTCGGTCTCTGTACGACCGTTGTGAGAGTTTAGTTCGTATTGCCAACACTCGGTCGGAGTCATTCCCAGTGAGAGTTGGACTCCGCCAGGGCTGCCCTTTGTCACCGATCCTGTTCATAATTTTTATGGACAGGATTTCTAGGCGCAGCCAGGGAATGGAGGGTGTCATGCTTGGTGACCACAGGATCTCGTCTCTGTTGTTTGCAGATGATGTTGTCCTGTTGGCTTCATCCAGCAATGACCTACAGCTCTTGCTGGGACGGTTTGCCGCTGAGTGTGAAGCGGCTGGGATGAGAATCAGCACCTCCAAGTCCGAGTCCATGGTCCTCAGCCGGAAAAAGGTGGATTGTCCTCTCCGGGTTGGGGACAGGCTCCTGCCCCAAGTGGAGGAGTTTAAGTATCTTGGGGTCTTGTTCACGAGTGAGGGGAAAATGGAGCGAGAGATCGACAGACGGATTGGAGCAGCATCTGCAGTGATGCGGACGTTGTACCGGCCTGTTGTGGTGAAGAGGGAGCTTAGTTGTAAGGCAAAGCTGTCGATTTACCAGTCAATCTACGTTCCTACTCTCACCTATGGTCACGAGCTTTGGGTAATGACCGAAAGAACGAGATCGCGGATACAAGCGGCTGAAATGAGCTTTCTCCGTAGGATTGCTGGACTCTCCCTCAGAGATGGGGTGAGGAGCTCAGTCATCCGGGAGAGGCTCAGAGTAGAACCGCTGCTCCTCCACATTGAAAGGAGTCAGTTGAGGTGGTATGGGCATCTGATTAGGATGCCTCCTGGACGCCTCCCACTTGAGGTGTTTCAGGCACGTCCCACTGGGAGGAGACCCCGGGGCAGACCCAGGACTTGGTGGAGAGACTATGTCTCCCAGCTGGTCTGGGAACGCCTTGGTATCTTCTCTGAAGAGCTGGAGCAGGTGGCTGGGGAGAGGGAAGTCTGGGCTTCTCTGCTTAAACTGCTGCCTCCGTGACCCGGACCGCCGGAAAAGCGGTAGAAGATGGATGGATGGATGGATGGCAGACCGAGGCACTTTGGGGTGAGGTGACACACCAGCTTTCAGTCACTGTACTAAAAATGCTGAATCAAATAAAACAGATTGTCCCTTAAAACATGTACACCGAGTCTATTTGGATGGATGCCATCTGGCCTCATAAATGATGGATGGTTCCAAAACAGGTTGAAATTGTCTATAAAACCAATGTTAAAAGTAGGACATGTTGCGCACAACCAAGAATTAAGGCTAAGAGTTCTACTGAAATAATTGCAACCACTTCTAAAAAAGAGCAAGTGGTCCAGAGATAAACACTCATCTGCCACAGTTCTTAAGAGTGGACAGAAGGCTCCTGTAGTCTCTCTTTAAGGTCTCAGATGCTTCATCTGGGATATTGTTGCATCCAACATGCACAATAACAGTTTTAGCATGGGAGTATTCATTTAATAGGTCAGGGATAAGAGCCTCAATGTCTGACACTTTAGCTCCAGGAAAAAATTTTGTAACACAGTACCTGCTTCTGACGTTCCTCATAATGGAATCACCAATTACCAGTGTCGTCTGGAGGGACTTTGTCGGTGGCTTCTGTAGTGGTAAATAGTTTTGCCATTGTTGTTGCTGCTACTGAGGCGGCGGGATGCCGGTTGCGGGGGTGACGCTGGGGGTTGCAGTCTCTTCTTTTTGGAGCTGGTGTAAAGTTTGGCACACCTAGGGTAGTTTTAATCCGGGGCTTGCGGGTTTGGGCCTCTGCTGAAGGAGAAGGGGCATCCATGGGGGGAAGATCAGCGCCAGGTGGGGGAAATCCTCCAAGGAAAAGATATGGAATCAGTTTTTCAATGAGAGGGGAAGGGAGGAGGTGCGGCCGTGCCTGGTTGATCCCAGACATTTGCTGTTGGACCCGACCATGGTCCAGGGCTGAGAAGAACCACCCTGGGCTTTTGGTTTAGCCAAGAGCTGAAGCCAGTGTTCAGTGCTGCAGTCCTGGATAGCTGAGGTGACCAGAGTAGGGGTGGAGGTGGATGGCGATATGCTAATTTCACCCAGGTAGGTAGTCGTCTCTGGTAGCTGTGAGTCCGTCGCTGGCGCCGATGTCTGACTGAAAATGATCGTGTCCAGATGATTTTCAGCCTCTGGGATCTTATAGAGGTTAAAGAGTCTCAGTTCCAACTCGGAAACCTTCTTAGAGAGGGAAACACAGCTGTCACAGGTCGGAGAGGGAGCCATGGCTTTCCAGGCCAGGGGTGGCTAATGAAAACAAACAGGTTAGCCTAGAATGGTTTGTTGACCAAGAAAGATCAAGTGGCAAGAATCCTCGGTCCAGTAAAATTATAAGTGGGTAAAAATCGTCGTCGTTATGATGTTCCTTTTCTTAAAGGCTGTGTTACTTTTACGCCGGATGTAATGGGACACACACCTTCCAAAAAGTTCAACTTTTGTCTCATCAGTCCACAGTGTATTTTCCCAAAAGTCTTGGGGATCATCAAGATGTTTTCTGGCAAAACTGAGACGAGTCTTTATGTTCTTCAGTGTTTCCTCTGGCTTCAAGACCTTGGCGCGGTGGCAACATATTTTTCCGGGAAGGGGAGCGGGCAGAAAACATATGACAATATTGTAACTGGAATATGTTAATTTTATACTGTTTACTTCTTTTTTTAAAATTTTGCACAGTAACTTTGCATATGGAACTTGCCATTTGAAGTATTGTACAACCGAGGCTTGAATGTTGGAATATTGGGCCATTTGGGGTCCCACCCAGATGTCCTGTGTTTGGACTTCTTACTGGTGTCATCCTTCTCTCCTTCCTCTGCTCTTTCCTCTCCTGGACCCTCTGCCTGAACACTTTCCTCTCCTTGGCTCCTCTCTTCTGTCTAATCTTGCCCTCTCTGAGCCCTGTCTAATTCAGGTTCTCTCTGCCTACGTTGGTATATAAACAGGTTAGAAAATATCAAGTGTCATGTAAATTAGAAGTAGACAACCAAAAATTTCTAGTTAAGAGTACATAGAGCACCCACTTAAAACTTGAGTAATGACTTCAGTCTTGAAGGTTTGAGGTTTTTCTCCAAAATGTATAACAATTTTCTTAATAGATTTCTACTTTTCTCTGTAAATTTATCAAAATCTAAAACAATTTTCCTCAATTTTGTAATTTCCTCTAGTAAAATTGACTTTTCTTGTACATTTGAGACTTTATCATAAATTTACTGATTATTTTAGGGCTTATTTTTGTCTATTTTTTAAAAATAAAATGACAGTTTTTTAAATAAATTTGAAACAGACAGTGGTATTTTTTTTAACCTTTTCCTTATAGCAATTTACATTTTTGACCATAATTTTGTGGCGCCAGAACAGAACAATAATTTAACTCTGAAGAAAAAAATATTAATAAAATTGTATTTAATGAAATAAATTAACTTAAATGACCAAAGATGTAGTTATTTCTGTTATAATATTTCTATATATTTATAGTTTTTTGTTTTGTTGTTTTTTTAGAAATCTCCTCACCACCCAGACAGCAGGAAAAACCTCCCTTATTTTGAAATTCAAGTGTTGGCACACTGCTGACGGATTAAAATCATTGACTTCATGAATTTTGGTCATCTTAACTTGCCACGTACATAATAATGAACATAAATAAGTTAATTAATATTAACTAAGGTAAAGGTAAAAACAGTTCCTTTTTAGTCATATCTGAAATAAGAAAAACAAAAAAACTGACCACATGTGTTAGCTAAGCGACTCTTCCATTATTGTTCCCGTTATCAGCAGATTAAAACCATGATAAATGCCTTCACTGCTTACATATCTCTTCTGATTTTTCCACGTTTAAAATACTTTAATAAGCTCGTGTTTCTCTCGGACAGCAACGCTTGCAGCGAGACACTCTGCTTACTGGCTGGAACACGTGGGGGGGGGGGCACTCCTGAATTCCACACGGATGATGGTCACACGCGTTGTTCGTGTGCGCGCTTGTGGACTGTCATTGCTTCACATATTTTTCTTAAATTTATATATCAGAATCAGAATCAGATTTATTGCCATTGTTCATGTAGTACACAAACTAGGAATTTGTCTCGGTGCAATGCTGCAACATTAAACATGATAAGATAAAAGAAATAAACTATACATGCAATAAAGTGTAGAATAAGTGAGTAATACTAGTCAGCAGTTTAAATATATTAGCGAGCAGCAGATAATGTGGAGAACCATATAGTGCAGTCGGTAATGCAGGAAGAAAACAGTGATGATTGACATGAGTCTGGTTGAGCTGCTGTACATAGTGCACGAGAGTCAGTAAGTCACTTAGTGTTCAGCAGTCTGATGGCAGAGGGGAAGAAGCTGTTCATGTGACGGGAGGTTTTAGTCTGGATGGACCGAAGTCTTCTACCTGAGGGGAGAGGGGCAAACAGTACGTGACCAGGGTGTGAGGGATCGGCTATGATCCGGCCAGCACGCCTCCGGGTCCTGGAGATGTACAGATCCTGGAGAGATGGGAGCTTGCAGCCGATCACCTTCTCAGCAGTGCGCACGACGCGCTGCAGCCTTAGTCTGTCCCTGGCAGTGGCTCCTGCGTACCACACGGTTATGGAGGTGGTGAGGATGGACTCGATGATGGCTGTGTAGAACTGCACTAACATCTTGGTGGGTAGCTTGAGCTTCCTCAGCTGCCGCAGGAAGAACATCCTCTGCTGGGCCTTTTTGATGAGGGAGCTGATGGTCGGCTCCCACTTGAGGTCCCTGGTGATGGTGGTGCCTAGGAAGCGGAAGGAATCAGCAGTGGTGATCAGAATCAGAATCAGAATCAGAATCAGGTTTATTGCCATTGTTCATGTGATACACAAACTAGGAATTTGTCTCGGTGCCATGCTGCAACATTAAAAACATAATGAGAAAAAGGGATAAACTAAAAAACTAAAGGACTAGAAACGTGCAATAAGTGTAGAAAAATAAGTAATAATAAGTAATAATAATAATAATACTAGTAATAATGAGTAGTACTAGTCAAGGCAGTTTAAAAAATTAGCATGTAGCAGATAATGTGAAGTACCACATAGTGCAGTCAATAATGCAACAGAAAAACAGTGATGAATGACATGAGTCTGGTTGAGCTGCTGTACATAGTGCACGAGAGTCAAAAGTCACTTAGTGTTCAGCAGTCTGATGGCAGAGGGGAAAAAGCTGTTCATGTGCCGAGAGGTTTTAGTCCGAATGGACCGAAGCCTTCTATCTGAGGGGAGGGGGGCAAACAGCACGTGACCAGGATGTGAAGGATCGGCTATGATCCGGCCAGCACGCCTCCGGGTCCTGGAGATGTACAGGTCCTGCACGGTGGCGCAGTGGTTAGCACTGCGGCAGCACAGTTTACCCTTGGCCGAGGGATTGTGGGGATCGTGGGATCGTGGGTTCGATCCCAGCCCCCGACCAACAGTGATCTGTGTGGAGTTTGCATGTTCTCCCCGTGTTGCGTGGGTTTACTCCGGGATTTCTCCGGTTTCCTCCCACATGCCAAAAACATGCATGTTAGGTTAATTGGCTGTTCTAAATTGTCCCTAGATATTTGTTTCCTATAGGCCCTTAGAATAGAGGGTTAGTATTAATGAAAGCGCTTTGAGTGGTCTTTGTGACTAGAAAAGCGCTATATAAGTGCAGGTTAGTTAGTTAGTTAGTTAGTTAGATGGGAGCTTGCAGCCTATCACCTTCTCAGCAGTGCGCACGACGCGCTGCAGCCTTAGTCTGTCCCTGGCAGTGGCTCCTGCGTACCACACGGTTATGGAGGAGGTGAGGATGGACTCGATGATGGCCGTGTAGAACTGCACTAACATCTTGATGGGTAGCTTGAGCTTCCTCAGCTGCCGCAGAAAGAACATCCTCTGCTGGGCCTTTTTGATGAGGGAGCTGATGGTTGGCTCCCATTTGAGGTCTCGGGTGATGGTGGTGCCCAAGAAGCGGAAGGAATCTGCAAAGGTGATGGGAGAGCCTGTGATGGTGAGGGGGGGCAGGGGGGATGTGACTTTCCTGAAGTCCACAATCATCTCCGCTGTCTTCAGAGCATTCAGCTGCAGGTTGTTGTGGCTGCACCAGGACACCAGCTGGGCCACCTCTTCCCTGTAGGCGGACTCGTCACCGTTGGAGATGAGCCCGATGAGGGTGGTGTCGTCCGCAAACTTAATCAGCTTAACAGACTGGTGGGAGGAGGTGCAGGAGTTGGTATAAAGGGAGAAGAGTAGGGGGGAAAGTACACAGCCCTGGGGTGATCCAATGCTGATGCTAACAGAGTCTGAGACAGACTTCCCCAGCCGCACATGCTGTCTGCGGTCCGTCAGGAAGTCGGTGATCCACCTGCAGAGGGAGTCAGGCACGTTGAGCAGGGACAGCTTGTCCTGGAGCAGATCGGGGCGGATGGTGTTGAATGCGGAGCTGAAGTCCACAAACAGAATCCTGGCGTAGGTTCCCGGGGAGTCCAGGTGCTGCAGGATGGAGTGGAGGGCCAGGTTGACTGCGTCATCCACAGACCTGTTAGCACGGTAGGCAAACTGCAGCGGGTCTAGGAGGGGTGTGGTGATGGACTTGAGGTGAGACAGGACCAGGCGCTCAAAGGACTTCATGACTACAGAGGTGAGCACTACAGGTCTGTAGTCGTTAAGTCCAGTAATCCGTGGCTTCTTGGGGACAGGGATGATGGTGGAGGATTTGAGGCAGGTCGGCACGTGACATTGCTTAAGAGAGGTGTTAAAAATGTCTGTGAAGACAGGAGCCAGCTCTTTCGCACAGTGTCTCAGGGTGGAGGGAGACACACCGTCCGGCCCGGGGGCCTTGCGCGGGTTCAGTCTGGAGAACTGTCTGTGCACGTCCTGCTCACTGATGACACGGGGAGGGGGGGGAGGAGGAGGAGGAGGAGGGGGGACCGCTCTTGATGAATTAGGGGCTGAGGAGGCAGAGGAGCTGGGTGGAGTGGGTGAGTTGGACACAGCTGACGAGGTGTCAAAACGGGCATAGTGTTGGGACAGTCTTTGACAAAGGGCTTTGTCATCCTGACCTTTAGAAGCCTGAGGCCGATAGTTGGTGATTTGCCTCAGTCCTCTCCACACAGAAGCCGAGTCATTAGCAGTGAACTGCTGCTGGAGTCTCTCAGAATATACAGATTTAGCTCTCCTCAGCTCTCTGTTAAACCGATATTTGACCTCCCTGTAGCAGTCCCTGTCTCCACTTTTCAACACTGCTTCCTTCTCCTTCCTGATCCGTCTGAGCTTAGCTGTGAACTAAGGCTTGTCATTAGAATATCTTATCCTGGTGTGCGATGGGAGAATGTGCTCTTCACAGAAGTTGATATATGAGTTCACAGTGTATGTGTACTCATTAAGATCATGTGTGGCTCTTTTAAACATGCCCCAGTCAGTTATTTCCATGCATGTGTTCAGTTTCTCTCCAGCTTCACTGGTCAATTTCTTTGTGGTGGTCACCACAGGTTTAGTGAGTTTCAGTCTCTGTCTGTATGTGGGGATGAGGTGAACCATCACGTGATCAGATAGTCCCAGCGCAGCGCGGGGAACAGCGCGATATGCGTCCTTTACTGAAGTATAACAGTGATCTAGCGTGTTATTTCCTCTGGTTGGACATTTAATACACTGTTTGTAGCGGGGGAGCTCGTGACTCAGATTGCTCTGGTTAAAATCGCCCACCACGATAACCAGGGAGTCTGGAAAGTTCCGCTCCGTAAGTTGGATGTGATCTGCGAGCACGCGCTGAGCTTCGCGCGTGTCCGCGTCAGGAGGGGCGTACACAGCGACGAGAATGAATGAGGCAAACTCGCGCGGGGAATAGAATGGCTTGCAGTTAATGAAAAGAAATTCCAGGGCGGGAGAACAGTGTTTGGAAATCACCGTTACATCAGAGCACCAGCTGTTGTTAATATAGAAGCACACTCCTCCTCCGATAGACTTACCGGACAGCTCTGTGACGCGGTCAGCACGAATCAGCTGGAAACCCTCGAGGCTGATCGCGCTATCTGGAATGTTCTCATTAAGCCAGGTCTCAGAGAAGCAGATGACAGACGAGGAAGCGAGGTCCTTGAAACGCATCAGCAGTCTTAATTCTTCTACCTTGTTCAGGAGAGAATTGGCATTGGATAGAAATATGCCAGGCAAGGCTGTTCGCGAGCCTCTTTTTCGTAGCCGAGCGAGAATCCCTCCTCTCTTCCCTCTTTTCCGCCGTCTTGCTTTTTTGGCCAAACAATGGATCAGATCAACGGCAGGAGCTAAAAAAACTGGAAGAAGGTCCATGGGGGTGAGAGTCCTGATATTTAGTAGTTCTTCACGGGTGTATGAACCGGCAGATGCACAATCAGTGAACAAAAACAGACAAATTATAAAAATTAAAGGGCAGCGATACACCATGGCGCCCGCTGTGGGCGCCATCTTGGTTTTTTTTTTTTTTTTTTTTTTTTTTTTTTTGATGGGAGAGCCTGTGAGGGTGAGGGGGGGCAGAGGGGTTGTGACTTTCCTGAAGTCCACAATCATCTCCACTGTCTTCAGAGCGTTCAGCTGCAGGTTGTTGTTGTTGCACCAGGACGCCAGCTGGGCCACCTCTCTCCTGTAGGCGGACTCGTCGCCGTTGGAGATGAGCCCGATGAGGGTGGTGTCGTCCGCAAACTTGATCAACTTGACAGACTGGTGGCTGGAGGTGCAGGAGTTGGTATAAAGGGAGAAGAGTAGGGGGGAAAGTACACAGCCCTGGGGTGATCCGGTGCTGATGCTAGCAGAGTCTGAGACAGTCTTTCCCAGCCGCACATGCTGCCTCCGGTCCGTTAGGAAGTCGGTGATCCACCTGCAGAGGGAGTCAGGCACGTTGAGCAGGGACAGCTTGTCCCGGAGCAGAGCGGGGCGGATGGTGTTGAATGCGGAGCTGAAGTCCACAAACAGGATCCTGGCGTAGGTTCCCGGGCGTAGGTTGACTGTGTCGTCTACAGACCTGTTGGCTCGGTACACAAACTGCAGCGGGTCCAGGAGGGGGGTGGTGATGGACTTGAGGTGGGGCAGGACCAGGCGCTCAAAGGACTTCATGACTACAGAGGTGAGCGCTACAGGTCTGTAGTCGTTAAGTCCAGTGATCCGTGGCTTCTTGGGGACAGGGATGATGGTGGAGGATTTGAGGCAGGACGGCACGTGGCATAGCTTAAGGGAGGTGTTAAAAATGTCTGTGAAGACAGGAGCCAGCTCTTTCGCACAGTGTCTCAGGGTGGAGGGAGACACGCCGTCCGGACCGGGGGCCTTGCGCGGGTTCAGTTTGGAGAACTGTTTGAGCACATCCTGCTCACTGATGACAAGGGGAGGGGGGGAGGGGGGGGGCGCCTTTGATGAAGTAGGGATCGTGGAGGCTGTGGAGCTGGAGGGAGGGGGGGAGTTGGACACAGATGACGAGGTGTCAAAACGGGCATAGTGTTGATATAGAAATTTATATATCCTCATAGAGCGGCGGAAATTTTTCAGGGGTGGCGAGCCGCCGCCCAGAAATGTTACCAGAGGAAACCTTGTTCATTTTGCTCAGCAGTGGTTTTCGTCTTGGAACTCTGCCACGCAGGCCATTTTTGCCCAGTCTCTTTCTTATGGTGGAGTCATGAACACTGACCTTAACTGAGGCAAGGGAGGCCTGCAGTTCTTTGGATTTTTTTTGTGGGGTCTTTTTTGACCTCTTGGATGAGTTGTCACTGCACTCTTGGGGTAATTTTGGTCGGCCGGCCACTCCTGGGAAGGGTCACCACTGTTCCTTGTTTTTGCCATTTGTGGATAATGGCTCTCATTGTGGTTCGCTGGAGTCCCAAAGCTTTAGAAATGGCTTTATAACCTTTTCCAGACTGACAGATCTCAATTACTTTGTTTCTCATTTGTTCCTGAATTTCTTTGGGTGATATCTAGCTTTTTCAAAGTGAAGTAGACCTAAAAATTCTCAAAAGCTAGATATCACCCAAAGAAATTCAGGAACAAAGGGTCCTATTTAAGTGATTTCTTGATTGAGAACAGGTGTGGTAGTAATCAGGCCTGGGTGTGGCTAGAGAAATTGAACTCAGCTTTCCAAAGATGTGATAAACCACAGTTAATTTATGTTTTAACAGGGGGGACAATCACTTTTTCACACAGGGCCATGTAGGTTTAGATTTTTTTTTTTACCCTTAATAATAAACACCATTTAAAAACTGCATTTTGTGTTTACTTGTGTTATCTTTGTCTAATATTTAAATTTGTTTGATAATCTGAAACATTAAAGTGTGACAAACGTACAAAAAAATGAGAAATCAGGAAGGGGGGCAAACACTTTTTTCACATCACTGTAGATATTAAGTCTGCCGCTTCATAGTGGCATAGACTATTACAAGGCTGAATATAGATTTGGTAAATCAGGGAAATAATTTTTACAACTGTTTACCAATATGGGAATGCCAAAATAAAGAGATAAATTAACCTTGTCCTTTTAGCAAAGTTAATGATTTTGCGCTCTTTCAAATGCTTAAAAAAATCCTTTTCCTTTAAAAAAAAAAATGAAAAAGAGGACATTGGAGACAACTGCCTGTACTGATGTGTTGATGGTCCTGTAATAAAAATATTTTTTTAAAAATCCTTAAATGGGCAGAGATCTCAACCTCCCCAATGTTTGAAACAAAGTTACACCCTTGCCTACAGATCAGCTGATAATAACGTAAGGTATGGTGACGTGTTGTGTTGTAAATATACTGTGTAAATACAATGAAAACCTCTTTACACAAGAGGGGTATATTTTGGCCTGGAGGGGTATAGTCTGGTCTAGGCTCTTTTACACCCGCCGCTTATAGTTTGGCCTAGGCCAGTTTATCCCCTGGAATTTAATCTGGGCGGGGGGTTAATTTGGCCTGTTACACCGGGTATATTTTAGAGGGGACTGAACATAAGCTTTAAAAAGTCAAATGGTGCAGTTGTAGGAGTTATTAGTGTTTCAATATTGAAATCGCTGCATAATTTAAGCAGAAAACTTACCACAAAACTTAAGGTTTTTCTTTTCTCAGATAAGATAAGATAAGCCTTTATTACTCCCACAATGGGGAAATTCCAGGATTGCAACAGCACAGGGATAGCAACACTCAGAGCAACAATCAGAAGGCAAAGAAAAAACAAGAGCAGCTAGTATACATATGTACATATTAATATAAATATATATATATAGACACAGTGCAGAGCATTGTGGTTGGTGGATGTGCAGCAGAAAGTCTAAGCTCTCTCTCCGCAGATGCGGCAGGCCAGCTGGATGTCTTTGGGCATGATGGTGACCCTCTTGGCATGGATGGCGCACAGGTTGGTGTCCTCGAGGAGACCCACCAGGTAGGCCTCGCTGGCCTCCTGCAGAGCCATGACGGCGGAGCTCTGGAAGCGCAGGTCGGTCTTGAAGTCCTGAGCGATCTCCCTCACCAGCACTGGAAGGGCAGCTTATGGATGAGCAGCTCCGTGGATTTTCTGGTAGCGACGGATCTCTCTCAGAGCCACGGGTACCGGGCCTGTAACGGTGAGGCTTCTTCACTCCACCGGTGGCCGGAGCGCTTTTCCTGAGCAGCGTTGGTGGCCCAGCTGCTTCCTGGGGGCTTTTTCCTCCAGTAGATTTACGGGCGGTCTGCTTGGTTCTTGCCATCGCTCTTTATTATTCTGTCTTATATTTCTTGCACGCCGCCTAAACTCCGGCCCGGCACCCGCATCATTTTCGCTTCAGTTCCCGGTATGTCGAGTTTCTCCGTTAGCACCGGGGTGGCGGTTGAGTGCTAGCTAGCTCTTCCCTGCTGTATCGTCTCCTGTTGTAAACAGAGGCTCCGTCCGCCGACTCGGGAGACCTTTGGGGTGATCTGTGTGTCCGTGATATATATAGAGTGAAAGGTGTGCCAGATCAGAAAGTTATCACCGGATCAGAAAGAAGAAGGAAGATAAAAAGACTCAGAATTGACTTCCGGTTATGGCTGCCACGTAGGACGGACGTGTCTCGCTCTGCTCTGCTCCTGGAGAAAAAAAAATCGGCAAATAACTCTCTCATTTGGGACAGAACGTATCTCAGCATTTGGGCGAGGATATGTCGGCGAAGCCTAAGGCTGGGAAAACCAGGAAAAGGAAAAAGCGAGCCGCCGAACAGTCCAAATTAACGGACTTTCAGGTCTGTGACGCAGCAAACAAAACTCCATATATGGCGGAGGAGGCTGGCAACGGTTGCGATGTCTGCGCGGGGAGGCGCAGATGCGCTGATGGCTGCCATGAGTTCAATGAGAGCGGACTTTTCCTCTAGATTTGATGGGATTATGACAGCGTTGGAAGGACTAAGAAAGGAATTGGGTGACTGTGTAGAACGAACGGCGCAGATGGAGCTCCGTCTCGCTAGTGCTGAAGATGACGTCACCCGTCTTCAATTAAAGGTGCGCACTTTGGAAAAAAAAAATAAATCTCTGGAAGATAATATTTTGGATTTGGAATCTCGGTCCGAGACAGAATAATTTGAGGGCTGGTGGGTCTTCCAGAGGAATCAGAAGGTCGGGACGTATGTTCCTTTCTGGAAAAGTGGATTCCGGAGGTGCTGGGCAGCGAGGAGTTGCAATCAGCAGTGGTTCTGGAAAAAGCACATCGCATTGGCCCACGGAGAGATAAGGGACCGCCGAGGACCTTAATTATGAAGTTTCTTAGCAACAGAGACAGGATGAAGATCTTCAACGCTGCACGTGCTAAAGGAGAGATTAAACACCAGGACCAGCAGGTGCGGTTCTACCCAGATTTTGGCCACAGGAATCCAGCAATTGAGGAAGCAGTTTGATCCCGTACGTAAGGAGCTGCGCAACCTTGGGATTCGTCATGGTGTAATCTTTCCTGCGAGACTGCTGACCACGTATGAGGGCAGAACCCACATCTTCAAGACCCCAGAGGAGGCGGCAGGAGTTCATCAAGAAGATCAAAGAAGAAGAAGAGACTGGTGGGAGCTAAGCATGAACAAAATATAAGGTAGAATAATTAAGCATTTGCACAGGCATCTGACTGACTTGAAGTAAATAGTAAGTTTACAAAATATAGATTGTATTATATATTAAAAAAAACAAAACAAAAACAAAACAAAACAAAAAAAAAAAAAACTATGATGTACAAAGTTGTTAAAAATTTTGGAGTTAAGTTGGAAAACTACAGAGGAGAGTTAATGTTACGTCATTAAAAGCAGTATGAGTTAGGGTGATTGGGAGGATGAAGAAGGAGTGGCTTAGGCTGTTCCCCGTGGGTGTGGAACGGTCGATGGCTATATCGGGAGACAGAATTTTTCTTTGATATTGGGGGGTTTGCCACAAGTGTGGGAAGGGGAAATTTGTTTGTGTGTAGTTTGTAGGATGAATGTTCAACCACTCATGTTTTTTGCTTCTCTGTATGAGCATGTTTACACTGCAAGGTAATCCCAAACTCTCTATTGATCATGGACCAAAGTGTTAATCTTAATTTAACTTCATGGAATTGCAGAGGTCTACAAAATTTAAAAAAACTTAAACAAGTTATGAATAAAATAAAGGACATGGGTTCCAAGAATTGTGTTTTTACAAGAAACTCATCTGATAGAGGAGGATGTTAAAAGAATTAGGAGTAGATGGCAGGGAAGTGTATTCACCTCTTCATTTTCATCCCGAGCCAGGGGAGTTATGACTCTCATACATAAATCAGTTCCTTTCAAGTGAAAAAATGTAATTGGAGACAAATTTGGAAGATATGTAATCATTCAAGGTTCTTTGCTATTAGAAAATATAAATCTTGTGAACTATATGGTCCCAATATAGATGATCAGAAGTTTCTTTGTGCTAATTTATTTCTCATCTATCATCACTTACAGGGCAACATATAATAGCAGGGGATTTTAATTGTACATTGAATCCAGGTGTGGATAGATCAACAGGACTGGATTGTACGCACATTGGATGTAGGATGACTATTAATCATTTTATGAAAGAATTGAGATTGTTTAGATATAGGGAGAGAAATGAAACCACAAGTTAAAGCCTATTCTTGTTATTCCAGTACCTACAAGACATTCTCCACGTATTGATTATTTTTTGATTTCCACAGAATTAAGGTCCAAGATTCAAAACTGCTTTTATGATAACATCGTGATCTCTGATCATGCACCTGTTGTCTAATATATGTAGATAAAAAAATTGACAAAGGAATCAGGCAGATGGCAATTTCAGCATAAATGGCTTCAGGATGAGGAATTTGTCAAGTATATAGAAAAACAGATAGACGAGTTCTTTGACATCAATACTACACAAACATCAGCATGTGTAAAGTGGGAGGCTTTCAAAGCTTTTATTAGGGGACATATTATTAGTTATACAGGATCAAAATCTAAGAAGACTCGAGAGGAGAGAGCTAAATTGGAACATAAAAATAAAAAGTCTTCAGGAAAAAGTGTATGCAGGGAAGAGATCCAAGGTTGGAGAATGAATTACTGATTTTGAGAGCTGAATACGACAAAAAAATCAGCGAATAGAGCTGCCTCGAGTCCTTCTAAGATTGAAACAATCTTTTTATGAACAAGGTGAAAAATCAGGAAAATTATTAGCATGGCAGATTAAACAATTGGAAATTAAAACACCAATAACCAGTATTATAAGTAACGGACAGGTAGTTATAGATCCTTTAGAAATTAATAGAGCCTTTAGAGATTACTATGAAAAATTATATGATACCAAAAATGAACCTGATTTAACAAAACTAAATGGGTTTTTGAACAAACTATCTATACCGTGTATTCCAAATGAAACAGGGAGATATTGGAGTCTAAAATTAGTCAAGTAAGAAGTTGGGCTAGCCATTGATAATATGAAATCAGGAAAAAAGTGCAGGACCAGATGGTCTTCCAGTTGACCTTTATAAAAAATTTAAGAATAAATTAATAAAACCTTTTTGGAGAATGGTTTTAGAAGCATTTCAAAATAATAATTTTACCATCATACATAAATAATGCCTTAATTATACTGCTGCCAAAAACCAGGTAAGCCCTCTAATAAATGTGAAAATATGAGACCAATAAGCCTATTAAACGCCGACCTTAAGATAATCTGTAAAATTTTAGCAAGACGAATACAAGAAATTTTACAAAATATTAATTAATCGAGATCAGAATGGCTTTATAAAGGGTAGACAAGGCTTCCCTAATGAAGAAGACTATTTAATATTATTTATTTTAATAAAGAAGCATCGGATACAGCTCTCCTATCATTGGACGCCGAAAAGGGCCTTTGATAGAGTTGAATGGCCCTTTCTTTTGAAGTCCTACAAAGGGTTTTGGACTTGGAAAATAATTTCATAAAATGGGTTCAAATAATATACAATAATGCTACAGCAGAAAGTCCTAACAAATAACAATATTTCAAAACCAATAAAAATCAATAGAGGATGTCGACAGAGGCTGTCCACTTTCACCTTTACTGTTTACTATGGCAATTGAACCTTTAGCGATAGCGATACGTTTACATTCACAAATATATGGAATTAAAGTTGGACCAACAGAGACATAAAATCTCCCTGTACGCCGATGATATAATTTTGTTTATGTCGAATCTAAAAAAATCAATTCCAACCTTGTTGAATTTAATAAAGAAGTTTGGGGAATATCAGGATAGTAAAATAAATAAAACTAAATCTTCAATATTAATGCTAAATTGAGACCCTGAGAAATTACCCAGCCCCTGAGGTAAATCATTCAATGTTGTAAATACAGTTTAAATATTTAGGAATCCATATTATGCCTAAGCTAGAATCAGTCGCCAGTGTCAACTATGAAGCCTTAATGTCAGATATCAATGAGTTAACTCAGAGATGGATGTCACTACCAATGTCGATGATCTGGAGAATCAATATACTTAAAAGTAATATTTTACCTAAAATACTTTATTTATTTCAATACATTCCCTTATCACCACCTTTAGATCTATTCTCAAGAATAAAAAAAAAGTTAGTGGAATTTATATGGAACAACAGGAGGGCTAGATTACGTTGTCTTTATTATATTTACCATTTGATCGTGGAGGTCTGAAATGTCCAAATTTATGTTGTATTATTGGTCGGCACAACTGAGGTCTATGACATATTATTTTTCATCAAATGATCTCCCTCACTGGACTGAAATGGAATCATACAATTTACCTTTACCTCTTCCCATATTCATATACTCAGATTCGGCAAAAAAATTACAAAAACAAGTTAAAAATCATTTGTAAAAGCATATGATCAAAATATGGTGTGAAGCTAAAAACTATTTAAAAGAACCACAGTTATTGTCACAAGTTAGTCCAATATGGGGTAATCAATATTTTAAACCAGGGGAGAGCGGACGCTGTATTTAAAGTATGGAATTTAAAAAGGGATACAAAAGATTCAGGATTTATATTTGCCATGTGCAGACAACATAATGTCTTTTGAAGAGCTGAGGATCAAATTTAATCTCAATAGAACACATTTTTTTAAATATCTTCAACTTAGAAACTTTATTCGATCAAATCAAAATAAAGCTCTCACTCGACCTATTTATTCATCCTTGGAAAAAAATGATGATGAAAGATAGTAAAAGAAAGGGTATTATTTCAGAGTTTTATAACTCATTGACACTATCTTCAAGTGAAAATTCACTGAAAAGATTAAACTACTGGAAAGAAGATCTGCAAATTGAAATTTCAGAGGTACAATGGGAATTGGCCTGTACAGAAGCTCAAACCAAATCAATAAATGCACGCCTTAAATTGATACATTTCAAATGGTTAATGCGGATGTATGTTACACCGGAGAATGCATGGAAAGTAAAGGAACCCTATTTCATTGTTTATGGGAATGTAGAATTAATAAGAATGTTTTGGGAAGAGGTGAGGGTAACAATTGAAAAAATAATCTCAAAACAAATCATATTGAATCCTAAACTGTTTTTGTTGGGTCTGTACCCAGAAAAGCATAATTTTAATAAAAGTGAAAGAACATTCATAGACCTCAGTTTGCTTAATGCCAAAAAATGTATTGCACTATTATGGAAAAAGACTCATAGGACCAGATGTGACTCAGTGGTTAAGACAGATGTTAACAAACCTTCCATTAGAAAGAATAACATATATACTGAAATCAAGGAAATTGTGTTTGAGAATATATGGAGACCTTTTATTGATTATGTAAAAAATTTAAACAATAACTCTTGAAGAAGAAGGTGAATGATGTGTGTGGACCTTGTAAATTCCAAACTGGTGAACATAATAGGTATACTTATGTATTGGATTGTCTAGACTAAACAGAGGGAGCATTGTGAAGACTTGATTTTGTTGGTGGTTGTTGGTGTTTTTAGTGCATTTTTTTTTTTGTAGTACTTTAGTGTTAGTGTTTTGATTGTTGTATCATGTTTTGTTAAAAAAAAAAAAAAGGTTCAATAAAGATATTGTAGGAAAAAAAAAGAAAAAAAGACTCAGAATTGAGCCGCTGTTGCAAAAGGGCAGCCAAGCTCGTTGTGGCGCCGGACGTTTTTTTGATTGCTTGTTTGAATTTTGTGTTAGAAGCACTGTTTTGGACTTTGTGTTTCTTGTTTTTTCAATAAATCTCACAAACTCACAGTTCAGTGTGTGGGGTCTTCCTCTCTGCCCCGAGGGGCAATCATGACAGAAGACTGCGGCCAGTAATGAGACCCAGCTGCTGTGGAGTTGTGGATTTTGGGTTTTTTTTTGTTTCACTGATCTGTTTGTGGAGTGAATCATGTCCCTAGCACGCCGCCCTCCGTCAATCAAAGGGAGATCAGCAGCGGGATCCCCGAGTATGGAGGAGGAATGGGCCGCCAAATTCATCCAGGGCTTTGTGGATGAAGCCTCGTCATCCGCAGCCCAAAGAAAATCTGGGAGAAGGTGAATTCGGCAACCGCTATAGTCCCGTGGAACACCCATGGTTGGTGGAGGTTCCCCCAGTATGCGGAGGCCCTTTGCTGGTACTCTCTTCGTCAATGCAGCAGTCTTCCCGGGGGCTTGATGTGGGGGCTGCCTCCAGTGATGCCGAAGCCACATGAAAGCACGCTCCGACGGGCTAGATGTCCTGCTCCACCTCCAATTTGCCCATTCCTTGGTCCAGCTGGGCATCCGCTCCACGATGCCCGCCATCCAGCTCTGGACCTCCGGAGGAATATTCCTTCCTCTCAGGCAGCAACTCCCGCATCAGTGCCCGCTCAGGTTTTTCAAACTCCGGCTGTATCGTCAGCTTCTTCCCTCTCCGCAGCTGCTGTTTCCTGTTTCCCCCAATGTCTCTCTCGTTGCTGAGAAGGTCGGCTGTTTCCTACTCGGCTTCTGCCCGTCACCGTGTCTGCAGGGGCAGCTCCTCCACGTTCACTGAGGGGCCCACAACCGCTGAAGCACGGAAAGGGTGGATTGTACACCTGCCGCAGCAGAAAACATCATGCCCTGGGAACAAGGGGAAGTGTTTTTCTCATTTTTTTAAATTTACCTTTTGTTCTTATTAAAGACAAAAATAGAAAGGAGATGTCTTTACATTCTCAACATTGTTTCGGACTGTGCACTGCAGCCTTTGTCAGAAGAGTCAGCTGATTGCTGCCAGGTGACATTTTTATCAGCTTACTTTCGTAGGCGGGGCCAGCCTAGCGATCTGTCAGATCCACCGAGCCGGCCCGCTTTCCCGCCGTCAGATGGTTTCTGGAGAATGTGGTCCCAGGATGTGGGAAAGTATAAAGGCCACCCTCATCTCATGTCATGGTATTCTTTTCCCTGCTTCCTGATTTCTATGGCCTCCTTGATCCAGCGTTTGTGTCTGTTGCTCTCCGATCCAATAATTTTTGCGTTGTCCCAGTCCATGATGTGATTATTTCTTTTGCTAGTGATCTGATATTGCTGATTTTAATGTTCTTGTTCTGCCTTTTCTTTTTGTGATCTTGTGAGTGGTCCTTGTTTCCTTCTCGCATTCCTTCTGGTGTTCTTTTTTCTTGTGGTGAATGATCTCCCAGTTTCTCCAATGTAGGTTTTGTTGCATGATCTACATGATATTTCATATATTACATTTCATTTTTTTGTCTTGTTCTATTCTGTCCTTGGGGTGTACTAATAACTGTCTTAATTTTTTGTGCGTTTTTACTGCTGTGTTTATTTTGAATTTTTTCATGATCCTTTGAATTGGTTCCATGATCCCTTGTATGTATGGTATAGTTATGGTGTTCTTGTTCTTGATTTCGGCTTTTGTTCTGTCTTATTTCCTGTTGTGTTTTCTTTGTTTTTGACTTGCTGTTTTCCCTTTGTTTATAGCCCATACTGGAATATTGGCAGCATATGAGTGCATGTTTTATGTGGTTTTCCTCCTCCTGTCCAAGGTTCCAAGGTTGTCATAGCCAGGAGCGGCACTGGGGTTAAGCTCCCAGTGCTCATAAAATGCTCCTTATGGCGTGCGTCTCGAAAAGCCTCTGACAACTAAGGTCCAACTCCTAGCCTGCCCGTGTGGTTTAGTCTCTAAGCCCGGCGGAACCTGCTTTTACTAATAGGAGAAGGGGCGAGGGCTTACTCTCTGGCGCACTTAAAACCAGATGCTTCGGGTAGATGGTGGCTCGTCAACCTGGGAAGTAGCCCATCTAGGGGAAGGTAAACCCTGATTTCAAACCGCCACTGCCTTGCGGCATACCCGGTCACGGGAAAGGCTTTGGGAGTCAACCCTGAGGAAACAGTCCGGAGTCAGAGCCCCTAGGCAGTTCTATGTTGTGCTCAACATCGTTTCTGGCAGCTCCTGCAACGGCGCTGGTGCCAAACTGTAGCAGCCCTGCTGTTCCTTTGGATTCATCAGTGACGTGGAGAGGGGGGACATGCTTCATGGGCAACATCTTATCCTCCATATCTTCCTGCCCAGGCTTGAATCCTACCAACGCCCAACGCTGGAAGGTAGAAACACCGGATCACTGGAGAGGACATTCCAGCCTTCGCCTTTGGCGTAGACAAAACACGGGGGAATGACAGTTACCGGTTATAAAGCCACCCGCTCAATTGGCGTAGAGCTCGGCGCCAGGGGTATTTCCCGACGGTGGGAGGGATCATCGGATCTCACTGGACAGCTACCGCCCGCCTTAATCTGGGCAGCCCCCAGCCAATAAGGTGGATGTCCCGCCACAGCTTGCTTTCCTCATTGGGTGCATGGGGATGAGGAGAAGTCCGAACAGCAGGCTGAGAACTTTCGCCACCAGGCAAGACAATAAAACAAAGAGACCAACTCTAAAACTGGGAACTTGGAACGTCCGCACTATGATGACAGGACTCGCTACTAACCTCAAGGACATCAACGACACCAGGAAGACTGCCATCCATCAATAATGAGCTGAAGAGACTGGGAGTGGATATCGCCACTCTCCAGGAAACACGGTTGGCTGACGCAGGCACACTGAGAGAGAAGGACTACACGTTCTACTGGCAGGGAAAGGGCAGTGACGAACACAGGGAACACGGAGTGGGCTTTGCAGTGAAGAACACGTTGCTGAAGATGGTGAACCGAGCAGCACTGGCTCTGCACGACTCCTCACCCTCCGCCTGAACACCACTCAAGGCCCAGTCCCACCCTCGTCAGTGTAGTATGCCCCAACACTGACAGGCCACACCAGAGGCAAAAGACGAAGTTCTACGAGAATCTCGCAACAACTGTCAGGATCGTCCCCAACTCTGAACAACTCATTCTCCTTGGAGACTTCAATGCCAGAGTGGGTGCTGACCACGACTCCTGGCCCTCCTGTCTTGGACCTTTTGGCGTGGGCAGAATGAATGACAATGGACAGCGGCTGCTCGAGTTCTGCACATATCACGATCTGTGCATCACAAACTCGTTCTTCAAGACCAAGCCCCAACACAAGGTTTCCTGGCAACATCCACGCTCAAAGCACTGGCACCAGCTGGACTTGATCCTGACCAGGCGCACCTCACTGAAGAACGTGCTAATCACCCGTTCGTTCCCAGAGTGCATGATTGCGACACCAGACCATTTCATTGTGTGTTGACAGGTCATGCTGCAGGCTGAAGGAAATTTCCATCGTGCTAGACAACCTGGAAAGCACGGATTGACACCAGCAGATGGCCTCAACCAGAACTTGTTGAGCAGTTTGCCTCACCGTTGAGAAGGAAACCTTGGGTGTACCACAGGAAGGAGATCTGCAAAGCAGAGAAGTGGGAGAGCTGTGAAACACCATCCACCGCAACAGCCTTGGCTACCTTTGGGAGGAAGACCTCGAAGTCACAGGACTGGTTTGATGCCTAGTTGACCGAGATGACCCCCCGTCATTGAAGCCAAGCGCTCAGCACTTGCTGAGTACAAGAAGTACCCAAATGAGAAGAATCTCCAGATTCTCAGGGCTGCGAGAAGCAAAGTTCAGCAGACTGCTCGGCGCTGTGCCAACGAGTACTGGACTCAGCTCAGCCAAGACATTCAAACCGCTGCCATAACAGGGAACATCCGTGGTATGTACGATGGCATCAAGAAAGCACTTGGTCCGGCTCAGAGCAAGACGGCCCCCCTCAAATCCTCCACTGGGGAGATGATCACAGAAAAGAACAAGCAGATGGAGAGATGGGTGGAACACTACTCCGACCTCTACTCCAGACAGAACACCGTGACACCATCAGCCCTTGATGCCATCGACTGCCTGCATCCATGGACGAACTTGATGCCGAGCCTACCATCGACGAACTCAGCAAGGCCATTGATAGCTTGGCTGCTGGCAAGGCACCCGGCAACGACGGCATACCCCCCGACCTGATCAAGCACTGCAAGACCGCCCTACTGCTGCCATTGCATGACGTCCTCTGCCAGTGTTGGAAGGAAGGTGCCATACCACAGGACATGAGGACGCCAAGATCATCACCCCTCTACAAAAACAAAGGGGAGAGAAGCGACTGCAACAACTACAGGGGGCATCTCCCTCCTCAGCGTTGTTGGCAAAGTCTACGCACGAGTTGTTCTCGTTCGTCTACAGAAGCTTGCCGAACGTGTCTACCCCGAGTCTCAGTGTGGCTTCCGCGCTGAGCGATCGACGGTAGACATGATATTCTCCATCCGCCAACTCCAGGAGAAATGCAGAGACAGAACATGCCCCTGTACGTCGCCTTCATCAACCTCACCAAAGCGTTCGATCTGGTCAGCAGAGAGGGCCTTTTCAAGATCCTGCCAAAGATAGGATGCCCACCAAAGTTGCAAAGCCTCATTGAATCGTTTCACACCAACATGCAGGGGATAGTGCAGCACGATGGCAACGTCTCAGAGCCATTCAACATACGCAGCGGAGTGAAACAGGGCTGTGTACTTGCACCAACCCTCTTTGGGATTTTCTTTGCTATGCTCCTGAGGCATGCCTTCAGCACAGCAACAGAGGGAATCTACCCGCACACAAGATCTGACGGCAGACTTTTCAACCTCGCCCGCCTGAAAGCCAGAACCAAAGTACGCGAGGCTCTAATCAGAGACATGCTGTTCGCAGACGACGCTGCAGTCGCAACCCACACACAGCAGGAGCTTCAGACCCTTATGGACCGTTTCTCCCAGGCATGCAAGGACTTTGGGCTTACCATCAGCCTGAAGAAGACTAACGTCTTGGCGCAAGGCACGGAAGCACCACCAACCATCACCATTGACGACTACAAGCTGGAGGTCGTGAATCAGTTCACGTACCTGGGGTCCACGATCAGCAACAACCTCTCCCTTGATACAGAGATCAACAAGAGGATTGGAAAATCAGCCTTCACACTCGCTCGCCTCACCACACGAGTGTAGGAGAATCCCAAACTCTCTGTCAAGACGAAGATGGCAGTGTACAACGCCTGCGTCATCAGCACACTGCTCTATGGGAGTGAGACGTGGACAACATACGCCCGGCGGGAAAAGAGACTGAACTCCTTCCACTTGCGCTGCATTCGCCACATCCTGGACATATCCTGGCAGGACAAAGTGCCCAACACAGAAGTTCTGTCCCGCGCCGGCCTTCCCTCCATGTTCACTCTACTCAGACAGCGCAGGCTCCGCTGGCTAGGCCACGTTCACCGTATGGAGGATGGCAGAATCCCCAAAGACGTCCTCTATGGAGAACTGGCAACTGGCAAGAGAGACGTTGGCCGCCCACAGCTGCGTTTTAGAGACGTCTACAAGAGAGACATGAAGGCCCTGGAGATCAACACAGAGCGCTGGGAGGACCTTGCAACGGACTGCTCCAAATGGAGAGGCACCCTGACCAGACAGCTCAAGGCGGGTGAAGAGAGACTGACTGCTGCTGCAGATGAAAAAAGGACCCGCAGGAAGAACCGCCACAGACCCAGCAGCACGGAGACCACCCACAAGTGCGACCTGTGTGACAGGGACTGCCATTCGCGCATCGGCCTGTTCAGCCACAGGCGGTGCTGTTCCAGCAGAGTAGACGTTTAGGATTCTCTTCCATGGTCATCATAGACCGACGGAGGCCGACGACGACCTCCTCCTGTCTGTTTTCTTGGGCTGTGATGATGGTGGACCATTCATATAACTTCCTGACAACTGATAGTTTGTGTGCTGTGGGGTGTTCTGATGTCCATAGTAGGTATTGATCTGTGTGGGTTGGTTTCCTGTAGACTGTGATTTTTATGCTGCCGTCATCGTTGTGGTGGATTTTCATGTCCAGAAATGCTATGCTGCCATTTTTATCCTCTTCGTGTGTGAATTTTATATTCCCAGTGCTGTCCGTGCTGTTCAGATGGTCAGTGAGTTCTTGTGTGTGTCCTTTCCTTATTTTCTCCAGAATGTTGTCCACGTATCTCTTCCAAAGGGTGTGTAGGTGCTGTGTTGATGGCTTTGTTTTCCAGATCCTCCATGAAAAAGATGCTCATAATGTCTGATAGTGGGTCTCCCACTGAGATTGGTGCGTTTTTTAAGGGTACTGTCATTACTGAGGCGTTCTTGCACTATCTGTAGTGTGACATCAACAGGTGTCTTTGTGAATAATGAAATGACATCATGTGAAATGAGGATCTCGTCTGATTCTATTTTCATATTTTTGAGTTCTTGGGCCAGCTCTTTTGAGTTTTTGCAGTGGAAATCTGATAGTCCAAGGAGGGGTTTGATGATTTCAACAAGGGCTTTTGATAAGTTGTACATGACTGATCTGATACTGTCTATTATTGGCCGCAGTGGGATATCCTTTTTTATGTATTTTTGGGGTTCCATAGATCTGGGGGGGTGATGCTGGCTGTGGAAATCAGGTGATCATATGCGTCCTTTGTGATTTTTTTACTTTCTAATAGGGGTTTGAGAAGGGCTTTTAGCATTTTTTTTTTCTTTTCTTCTGTGGGGTTTGTTTTAATGATTTCATATGTGCTGTCATCTGCCAACATGGTTTCCATCTGTTTTTCATATGCTTCCGTGTCCATTACTACTGTGGTTCTGCCTTTATCTGATGGGAGGATTGTGATTGTTTTTTCTGTCTTGAGTGAGGTTAATGCTTTTTCTTCTTCTTATGTAACGTTGCTTTGTGGTAGTTTGGCCATTTTGAGGATTCCTGTGACTGCGTTCCGGAGTGATGCTTTTTCCCCTTGGTCCTGGATTTTTTCACATGCGAGTTCTGTTGCGAGGATGTATTCTTCATGGGGTATTCTGGCTGGTGTGACGGCGAAGTTCAGAAGTTCAGAAGACAAAATGAACCTACTTGAACGATTAAGTGTTTTTTCATTCTGTATTACCAACATATAAATTATCTTGCCTGATTCCTGGTGGTGAGGCTCAGCCCCCTCAGTCCTGTGAGCTCTCGCCGCCTGCTGCAGCTAAAGACTTGTCACCTGCTGTCTCCGTGTCTCCTCCTCTGCCCCCCTGAGTGTCCACTGGCCCCAGGATTGAGCCACTGGACGGTGGAGGAGCCTGCGGCCTTGGATGACCTGGTCCCAGCCCCACAGCCACAGTCTGAACGGAGGGAGAGTGCTGCAACCAAGCTGAAGTCTGTGCCGATGATTAAGCGTCCCTGGCCTCAGCAGAACAGGATCCAGCGCCAGTGAAAAATTGACCTCCTAAATCCTCACTGGATGGGCCACCTGCGTGGGTCACCTCACTGGGAGGGTCCCAGGACTGTGTTGACCACCATGCCTGCTGCAGGGGCCGCCACAGCAGAGCCGGAGTTGGACCTCCAGATGACTGAGCCCGAGAAACCATCACCTGGATTGACGGAGTCCTGGACGGTGGTGGAGCTTGAGATCAGGCAAGGACTCTCCTTTTTTTCTTTGTTGTTTCTATTTTGGAGAGATCTTGCCTGGCTCTTGGTGGGGAGAGCCAGCTGCACCTGAGCTCACCTTGCCAAGCTCCACTGCCGCCAGTGACCCTGACCCTGTTTTTCTTCCTGTCTTGTCTGAGCTTTCCCCCAGGGTCACCAAGGATTGTCCAGCTCCGCCAGAAGTCTCTGTGGGTCCAGGCTCGCTGCCCGAGATCACCATGGGTCCAACTCCTCCTGCTGAGGTCGCCGCGGGTGCTCTGTCCCAGCCCCAGGACCTCCGTGGGTGCTGCTCCCCCTCCTGCTGAGGTGGTCATGGGTGCTCCATCCAGCCCGGGGCCCTGAGGGTGCCTGCTTTCACCATCTGATGCGATTGTTGCGGGTGATCCGTCCCAGCCACATCGTGGGTGCTGCACCCAGCCTGAAACCTACTTGGGTGCTGTGCTCCAGTGTGCCACCAACCATGGGGCGTTACGCTTCAGCCCAGGGGCCACCGTGGGTGCAAGCCGTGGCCAGTCGGGCCCACCAAGGGTGCTGCAGAACAGTCCGAAATCACTGTGGTACCCTCTTCTCTGCGAGACACCGTCGTAGTTCCCCCTCCTCTGCCAGATGCTGTCGTGGTTCCCCCTCCTCCGCCTGACGTCGTCGTGGCTCCCCCTGTTCCTCCACCCTCCACACCTCTGGTCGTCCCGGTTTGGCAGACCACCTTCTCTGTGGTGGTGGTTAAAGAACTCTGGCTGACCGCCTGACAGACTGTGCAGTTGGGTTGGGTAGCTCATATTCTCTGGCAGACCACCCGACTCTTACCACCTCACCATCTGCCAGGCCTGAGACTTTGGCTGGCTACCAGAACAGTCTTGCTCCTTGGTCTTGGGAGACTAGGTGCCCAGTTCTGTGTGGGTCCTGAGCGGGGCTTTTGTTTTTTGTTTTTTCCTCTTAGTCTGGGCTTTGCTGTGATGTTTATTCTGAGAGTTTTTCTTATTTTCTCTGGTTTGGTTCGGTCCCTCTGTGCCTGGGTCCCCCTCCTCCCACCCGTGGTGGGGTTGTTTTCTTGTTGGGGTGTTTTTTTTTGTGTGTGTGTGGGTCTTTCCTTTCGATGTTGCCGGGTTGTCTGGTCTCCACCCCTTGGGTGGGGGGGAGGGGCTCTGTCACAATCTGAGCACGAGGAGATTCTACTGGGCTCAGTCTTTTTGCCTTTTTTCATATTTGTACTGTGTTGTCATTTTGAGTTGCAATTCCTGTTACCGTATTTTTTGGACTATAAGGTGCACTTAAAATCCTTTAATTTTCTCAAAAATTGACAGTGCGCCTTATAATCCGGTGCGCCTTATGTATTAATTCTGGCTGTACTTACTGACCTTGAACCGATTTTATGTGGTACAGGGCGCTCAAAAATCTGTCAAAATGTTTTAGTACGACTTAACATTAACATAAGGCAAGGGTTACAATAAGAAGTGGCGAGCCAGCTATTGTAACCCTTGCCTTATGTTAATTAGGTAAGGGAAATAATTAAGCGTAGACCAGTTGCTAGGTTCGTAAGGGTTACAATAGGGAATTACAGTGAGTGTGGAATGAAATAGCTGGAGGCAAGGAATGAGCAATAATGGTTGTTATTTATAGGGAAAAAGTGAGCAGTATATACAGACAATTTACCACTATACAAATATACAACGGCCGGTATGAAATAAAACCCCAAAGATGTCCTACTGAGCTCAGTGTTTGTTTGTCCTTTCGGGTTAGTCGTTTGACCAGTCAAGATATCTTGTATCTCCAGACTCAGGTTTCTTTTCCTCTTTTAAAGCGGCGACTTGGGTTGTTACCACTTTGAATCCTGGGCACTGGAGAGAGGAAGGGTGCTCTTCAATCGAGATCTTGGTTAGATCTCAGATCAATCTCGGTTCAGTCTCGGGTCAGGCTCACCATCTCCATTCGGAGAGAATCCAGGATCCAAAAGGTTCTTGATCGGCAACCAAAAAAACCTAGCCTGCATGACAATAACGGCATTATTGTTTACAGCTAGAGTAATTCGTCTTCCAATCCCTTCTTATATAACACCATAGCTTAGTGTTTATAAATTCTTCTCTCATATTACTATTATCACAATCTAGCAATATAGTAATATCTTACATTTCACATCTTACATCTTACATGCATGTATCTTTTTTCTCACAATCTCTCTGGTAGCACATGAAATACCCTTTTTTTTCATGTAACCAATTAAATGAATTCTCTGTTCATTCTCTACATCATTTAACCATGAAATTATGATTAATCCTCTCTAACCTTGTCTCTGTAAATCATGAAATGAAATACAATTAAGTTATCACATAACCAGGGAATATACTGTCCCATCACTTCCAATATTCCCTTTTAAAAATCAGCTAAACCCGGTCTGAGCTACTGGGCTTTAGCATAACCTATGGCTTTTACATAGGGGACCGACACCAATGTGCTTTTAGCATCAACCTACACATTACATTTGACAGAAATAGTGCATAAGAACTAAAAGTACTTCACCATACTGTTGGGAACTGAAATCACATTTAGGAAACCATACAGACACAAGACAGCCTTTTCCATTGCTTTTAAACAGGAAAAAATCCACTCGCGATTAGCATTAGCATAGCGCTAACATTAGCATAACATTAGCATGTATCTGATCACCAAGATGAGGTCTCAGTGTGAAACACAGCAAAGTCACCGCTTCACGGCCTCTCAAACTCATGCTCCCGTCAACTTAAGATAATAAAGGTTGCAAATTAGCGTTTGGAGAGTGTTTAGATCAGGGGTGTCAAACTCATTCCATGGAGGGCCAAGACCCTGCAGGTTTTACCTCCACCCAGTGTCTTCAGCAGGTGTTTTCATTGAGTGAGGGGAAATTCAGTGAACTCTCCTGTTGAAGACACTGGGTGGAGGTAAAACCTGCAGGGTCTTGGCCCTCCATGGAATGAGTTTGACACCCCTGGTTTAGATCCATTTATAGCATCTTTCTGAATGAAACTCACCAAGAAGAGGTATCAGTGTGAACCAGATCGCTCACAGCCTCTCTCTCGTCCGCTCTCATATCGTGAAAGAGCGAAACCTGAGTGCGCGCTTGCTGCCTCTACTCGGAAAACGGGGCTAATATTGCTCTTAGCGAATGGAAAGACCCAGATCACCCAGACCATGAAACGGAAATTTAAAAGTTGGATGACGAGGATTGCACTTCCTCTTCCCCAAGATAGTCGGTTTTCAAAATAAAATCACACAATATGCATTAATACAATTGACATCTGAGGAAAAAAAGGGTCATTTTCTCAGCTGGGTACACATGTCAAAATGATTTATTCCATTCAAATGACTTTAATGCGCCTTATAATCCGGTGCGCCTTATGTATGAAAATAGACCATCAAATAGACCGTTCATTGATATTGCGCCTTATAATCTGGTGCGCCTTATAGTCCCAAAAATACGGTATTTTATACTTGGTTGATTTGTCACATATTCTGTATTGTTTCTTTGTATGATTTATTTTCCTGTTTACGTTCATTGTAGTTTGTTAATTACATTTTTGAAGTTACTTGTCTTTATTTTTGCCATCTCATTATATTTTTATTCTGTTATGTTCTCGCTCTGGGTTGACAGCTGTCAGTGGCATTTCCAGGTTTTTGCTCTGCGTGGGCATGGCACCTGTCAGCTGTCAACTCTGGTCGCTCCCCTCTTATTGCTTCTAGCTGGTCCAAATTATTAATTTTTGTTGCCTTCTGCCCGCTCATGTGACCCACACCTGTTTCATTTGTTTCTGGGCCTATTTAAGGGCTGTTATTTTAATTTCTGAATGCCACAGTCTTTGAGTTTCTCCTTTCCTCGTCTCCACCAGAATGCAGCCCTCATTCTGGTGTGCTTTATCTGTAAGTTTGATTGCTTGTTTGAGTTTTGTATTAGAGCACTGTTTTGGACTTTGTGTTTCGCTGTTTTTCAATAAATCTCACAAACTCACAGTTCAGCGTGTGGGTCTTCCTCTCTGCCCCGAGGGGCAATTCTTGACAAATGGTGAGTTAAATTTGTGTTTATTTTGAAAACAAAGCCTTATCTTGAAATTCTGGCAAATTAAAAGTCAAGAAAATATGGTGATACAATGATACAAGCCTTTAGTTCCTCTTAATTTTGACCGGGCAAGCTGAAACAGACAGGCAGACAGACAGACAGATACAGCCACACACAGACGCATGGAGTGATTACCGTATACTTCCCATTTTCACTGAGGCATAAAAACACAGTAATATCAGTACAAAACATCAGACATTAGTATATAAAATAAAACCCAAGAGCTCAAAGCAAACGTATAAGTGAAAAGCTGTCATGATTTTAGTCCTCAGCCAAAAGGGGTTTAAATTAAACATAGTTAGATAGAAGTTGTAGTTTTAATTTCTTTAAAAACAGACAATGATGCAGACACTTTTGAAGTACAGTCTCATTCCAAATCTGTGGACCTTGCGGATTACACTGAAAACTTGTACATTTAAGTTTGCGTTTCTTGCCCCTTAGGAGTTGTTTTCCCCTTGTGTTGTGTCCATGGGTGGAAAAATAAATTGGAATGACTTCACAGAGTCTGTTATTGAGTCTAAGTACTACATTATACATTACACAGGCATTGTGAAAAGTGTTGCACTCAGTGAACTTCATGAACTTCAAAAGTTGGTAACCATAATAAAGAGGATCAGAAGGGGCAACCTTTAAAAGGTTGCACAACAATTCACCTACAGGTTTTATGGTCGCAACCACATTTTCCGTGGTTGTTGTAAATAAATTTTGTGTTCAACAAATTTATTTGGTACATGTTGAACAGGTTCAGGGGCAGCGCGATGGCGGTAGTGGTTAGCACTGTGGCAGCACAGCATCTCACCCTTGGACGGGGGATCCCTGGGGATTCGATCCCAGAGCCCCGACCAACAGTGATCTGTGTGGAGTTTGCATGTTCTCTCCCCGTGTCTGCGTCGGGTTTACTCCGGGATTTCTCCGGTTTCCTCCCACATGCCAAAAACATGCAAGGTTCGGTTAATTGGCATCAAACTGGGGATTCATAAATTGTCCTTAGGTCTGACTGTGAGAGTGATGGTTTTTGTCCTGTCTCTCTGTGTTGGCCCTGCGATGGACTGTGCGATCTTGTCCATAGGGTGACCCGCCTCTTGCCCCAAAGATGCTAGGATAGGTCCAGCCCCCCCGCGACCCGAAAAGGATTAGCAGAATGAAGATGGATGGATAGATGCATGGATGAACATGTTCAAAATGTATCTGTAACAAGAACTGCTGTGCCTCTTGCCCTAATGATCCCAGGAGTTGTGTTGTTGGGGGCAAGTTGTCCTTGGTAGGGTTTCCCAAGGAAAACTGGTTCTGATTGAAGGGCCAGACTAAGGGTGCGTCCCTATTCACTCCTTCGCCCTACCCCTCCATTTTACACATTCACAGTGAACGCGCAACATGGAGGGGTAGGGCGAAGGGGTGAATTAGGACGCACCCTAAAAGTGGTCCAGTAGATCCCTGTATGAAAAGAGTTACATCATGGGCCCAGTGTGCCCACTCTCCGGTGGGCTCACTACCAGCATGGTGCTGTTTGAACTGGGCGGCAGTCTGGGCTGCTCTGTTTGGACTGCTACCTCCCCCGCTGCCCAGACCCCCAGATGGGTGGTAGAGGATGGATGGATGGATGGATGGATAGAAAAACTGTTGTGCAACCTTTTATGAACACTGACGAGACCCCAACAACCACAACGTTCAAGAATGTTCTTCAGCATTTGCTGCCCTGTGAGATACGACCCTACCTAATAAGGAAGTAATTAACTCATGGAAATCCCCAGCTCTCCTGCTTTGTCTGTTTGCTGAATTGTCTCTGGCACCATATTAAGACCCATATTCCACTGGGTGCATTTTTCTATGACAATGGGAAGCCTTTATGAACCTTTCTAGTGTTGTAAAGTACTTTTAGTGGTAAGTAAGCGTACAGAAGCATCATGAAGATACTTTACATGGATACTTTACATGTATTTCATGCAGCATGAAGGACAATTTAAGGGATTTTGTGCTTTTGTGTATAACTTTTGTGGCCACTAAGTGTCAGCAGAGTACTGTCAGAGTCAGTCCATCTGTTCTATACCGAGCAAACAAGCCCCGAAAGCTTCCCTACATACAGATGTAATAAGAAAGCAACAAATTCAGATTTTGTGTGTGGTGCTTTCTGTTTTCGTTGTAATTATCAGCAACTTAAATTTGCATGATTTTCACAGGCAAAATACATCAAATTAGGCTCTTACAATGGGAGCATTTCTGATTGTGTAGGATCTAAGGTGGGTAAATGTGCAGCCAAGGCTGTAGAGATTTCTGCAGAGAAAGCATGAAAGCTCAGCAATTTCCCTCCCTGGATAAATAGACGGTTTAGAAATCATTGATTCGTCCTTTATTTTAATGAGGAAAAATCCACTGGGAACATGTTTGCTCTCTCTGTGGAATGAACTGTGCACAAGGCAGCAGTTTAAACAAATATCCTGTTTCCTAACCACACAGGAAAACACATGTACTTTACCCATTAATACTGTCATACAGGATAGCGATACTTCGCTCATGTTATCTAAATAATGCACACATTTATATTTGTGTTCATTCTTGTTTAATAATACTATCCATTTGTAACAATTAGTCGCATGTAAGAGTGATCAGTGTTCACTCTTTTTTGCCAAACTCTTGTGCTGTTTGGTCAGAAGTCCATCACACAGATATGCACATCCTTTTGGTGTCAGTGCACTGATGTAAAGAATATACAGTGGCCCAGGGACCTCAGCTCTCTGCAACTTAAACAACTGTAGATGGACAAAAAATTGAAATTAAGAAAATGTCTTCAATACAATGGCAACACAGAGGTACACATGCTATATATATTTGTGTTATTCTTATATTCAGGTATTTGCATCTATGTGGTGCATCCATGTAGGAGGGCAAGCAGTCTGTCTGTGAGACAGTCACATTATTTGCAGCTTTGAGAATGAGGTTGAATCCTTTCTCAGGATGTGGAACAGCGGCCAGCAACCTCAAATATGAAAAAAGAGACATTTTAAGGAACCTTTGGCCAGACAAGTCTGCTTAGAGCAACCAAATATGTAAGAGCAACATTAGTAATAAGCTTGTTATGTTAGATTTTTTTCTTGTAAAATATTTATAACATTTTTATTAGGATAATGTTCATTTTTTAAAAATATTTTTTCTTAATTTTTTGTTGTAAATTTTTATAATTTTCCTTGTAAATTTCTGAATTTTTTGTACTATATTTGTGATCTATAGCTTGCTTGTTACTGCTACTAAAACAATAATTTGGCTTGCAGTTTGTTTGGTTTGTCTGTTTGTTTACATTGGCCCTCGAGCCAACGCTGAACCTGTTATAAAGAGATTTTATAAAAGAGAGCGGCGTAATGACGTAGCCAGCTGGTGCCGTCATCACGTCAACATACATAAGGGAGGAGTTGGCCATGTTATGGTCTCTTTGGTGACTCGCCCTTGGTAGGGACAGTTAGGAGCCGAGTGCTCACATGTATGTGTACTGTATATTAACATGTAATAAAGTTCCAAGTTCCAGTACAGCATCCTTGTCCGTCTTCTTTACCAGGTTTGTAGACATAACATTTGGCGACGAGAGGTAAAACCATGGAGGCGTGCATGATACTACTGTGGCCTTTTCTTGAGCACCAGTGGGACCAGCAGTCCTGTGGCCATGGTGGCTGGACGCATTTGAGACCTACAGTGGTGTGAATAAGTGTTTGCCCCCTTCCTGATTTCTCTTTTTTTGTATGTTTGTTACACTTAAATGTTTCAGATCATCAAACAGATTTAAATGTTAGACAGAGATAACACAAGTAAACACCAAATGCAGTTTTTAAATGTAGGTGTTTATTATTAAGGGGGGAAAAAAATCCAAACCTACATGGCTCTGTGTAAAAAAGGTGATTGCCCCCTAAACCTAATAACTGGTTGGGCCACCCTTAGCAGCAACTGCTGCAATCAAGCATTTGTGATAACTGGCAATGAGTCTTTTACAGCGCTGTGGAGGAATTTTGGCCCACTCATCGTTGCAGAATTGTTGTAATTCAGCCACAGTGGAAGGTTTTCAAGCATGAACTGCCTTTTTAAGGTCATGCCACAGCATCTCAATTGGATTCAAGTCAGGACTTTGACGAGGCCACTCCAAAGTCTTCATTTTGTTTTTCTTAAGCCATTCAGAGGTGGACTTGCTGGTATGTTTTGGATCATTGTCCTGCTTCAGAACCCAAGTGCACTTCAGCTTGAGGTCACAAACAGATGGCCAGACATTCTCCTTCAGGATTTTTTGGTAGACAGCAGAATTCTTGGTTCCATTTACCACAGCAAGTCTTCCAGGTTCTGAAGCAGCACAACAGCCCCAAACCATCACACTACCACCACCATATTTTACTGTTGGTATGATGTCCCTTTTCTGATGTAATGGGACACACACCTTCCAAAAAGTTCAACTTTTGTCGTCAGTCCACAGGGTATTTTCCCAAAAGTCTTGAGGATCATCAGGATGTTTTCTGGCAAATCTGCGACAAGCCTTTATGTTCTTTTTGCTCAGCAGTGATTTTCGTCTTGGAAGTCTGCCATGCAGGCCATTTTTGCCTAGTCTCTTTCTTATGGTGGAATCATGAACACTGACCTCAACTGAGGCAAGTGAGGCCTGAAGTTCTTTGGATGTTGTTGTGGGGTCTTTTGTGACCTCTTGGATGAGTTGTCATGCTCTTGGGGTAATTTTGGTCGGCCGGCCACTCCTGGGAAGGTTCACCACTGTTCCATGTTTTTGCCATTTGTGGATAATGGCTCTCACTGTGGTTTGCTGGAGTCCCAAAGCTTTAGAAATGGCTTTATAACCTTTTCCAGACAGATAGATCTCAGTTACTTTGTTTCTCATTTGTTCCTGAATTTCTATAGATCCCAGCATGATGTCTAGCTTTTGAGGATCTTTTGGTCAAGTTCACTTTATCAGGCAAGTCCTCTTTAAGTGATTTCTTGATTGAGAACAGGTGTGGCAGTAATCAGGCCTGGGTGTGGCTAGAGAAATTGAACTCAGCTTTCCAAAGATGTGATAAACCACAGTTAATTTATGTTTTAACGGGGGGGAATCACTTTTTCACACAGGGCCATGCAGGTTTGGATTTTTTTTTTTTTACCCTTAGTAATAAACACCTTCAATTGAAAACTGTATTTTGTGTTTACTTGTGTTATCTTTGTCTAATATTTAAATTTGTTTGATGATCTGAAACATTTAAGTGTGACAAATATACACAAAAAAATGAGAAATCAGGAAGGGGGCAAACACTTTTTCACACCACTGTTTATTGCAGCGTTGGACCTGGGAAAATTGGATAAAGTAAGGATGCGAGTACTGCTTCTCCACAACCTGGGTTTAGGGGGTCAGAGGATTCTTCACACGCTTGGTCCGACGGACTCGTATGAGGATGTTGTGAAGCTACTAGCTAACTATTTTACTACCCCGGACAGTGTGACAGTACGATGGATTCGCTTTCGCCAGAGACGACAGAGAGTCGGTGAGTCAGTACAGCAATTCATCACCGACCTGATACAGTTGGCTAGCATGTGTCATTTTGGGCCATTAGAAGATGAAATGGTGTGGGACCAGTTGGCTGAATACACATGCAATGCTGGGCTATGAGCTAGGTTGCTAACGGGGCCAAATGACTTGACGAGCAGTTGAGCTCACACTCCAATTAGAAGCAGCAGAGAAGTTAGCCATGGAGCTAAATGTGCGCCAAACACAGAAACTACCTGGACAGTCGACGCTAGCTAGCATGATGGAATCGGAGGACAAAGAGTACACAGGAGAAGAGTACGAAGCTAATGCAGTGAGCCAAAGGTCCGCTCCAAGAGGCCCCATCTGCGGGGGTTGTGGGTCCCTGATGCACCAGGACAGAGCACAAGTTTGCTTAGCAAGAGGAAAATGGTGTAACAAGTGCGGGCACTTGAACCATTTCGCCAGAGTGTGCCAGTCGACAGCACCATGGGGCCCGCCAAGTAAGCCAGCCCGCCTGCCAACAACAACCATTCGTTTGGTAAGCCCCGACATCATTGGTTATTCGTAGGCATGGTTGAATTAGACGGAGTAGCGGTACCACTCCTGCTCAACACGGCAGCGGTGCGGTCGATGTTAAACTGGGCCACGGTGAAAAAGTTTTTCCCCAACCACAAAATTAAGAGGAACCCAATGCCGCTGTACAGATATGGTGGTCACAGACTGTGCAATGTCGGAACAGTGGAACTGACTGTTTGCTGCAAGCCCAGAATTGTGTACAACTTCACGTTCCAGGTGACAGTGCACGGTGACAATATTATGGGATGTGACCTTTTCTACAGACTGGGCTTCGCTATCAGAGACAGCGCTGGGCCCAGATGCGGCAGTTGGAGCACAGTGGACCTGGATGACTGACGATGTGATTAAGACCGGCACCACACCAGCCACCCTGCGCTCTCAGGAGGAGAGCCGTGAGGCGCAGCAACAACAAACAAACATAAGCGCAACGCAAGACGCGGCACAGCAGAGCTCTTCAGATGTCAGAGAGGAGGAGCCGGACTGCTCCTGTACCTTTGCTCAACAAGCTACAGAGGTTACGACCGAGTGGACGAGTGAAGGGTCTGCAGTGAACACGATGACTACCGAACCACCGCAGCACGATGGAGGTCCCAAGCCGAACTAGCACGCAGAGCCACCGGGAGCGCAGCAACGCACCAAACCAAGTAAGGTGCCGCTCCAGGTCATTGGACTGGGTTTGGGGCTGCGCTGGCGAGAGAATGGGGTGATGACTGATCGGGCGACAGCCAACATAACACCGAACACCGCTGAAGATTGTGGCGAAGCAGGAAACAGCATGCTTCAGGCTGACAGACGTTTCGGCACACAAACCAACTATGGCATGTCCAGGTGGCTGCTCCAGATGGCGAGGTTTTGCAGGAGTTGGCTGCCACAGTGTGGGATCCGGGGCCCAGCGTCGTGAAGATTGGCCCTGGCCCTGGGGGTCCAACAGTTCCAGGGATGAGGCCACCACGAGCACCCCCAAAGCCCCTCAGGCAGAACTGTTCTCCCCATGGAAGACTGAAAAAAAAAGTGTGACTGTTTAGGTAGGAGCGGGGCTAAAGAAAAGTGGCAGAATAATCCACTTAGCCGTGTCGGGTCCAGCAGCAGTCTACCCACTGACCCTAGTTCAGGATGTTAATGTCGTTTGTGCCAAATTGGGGACGGCTACAATTTATTAAAGTGTTCTCTGGTTTTTCTGGGGGGGGGGGGGGGGGTGTTGAGTGTTATGAAGGGATTTTATAACAGAGAGCGGCGTGATGACATAGCCGGCTGGTGCTGTCATCACATCGACATACATAAGGGAGGAGTTGCCCATGTTATGGTCTCTTTGGTGACTCACCCTCGGTAGGGACAGTTAGGAACCGAGCGTTCACATATATATGTACTGTATATTAACATAATGTAATAAAGCTTTAGTTCCAGCACAGCATCCTCGACCGTCTTCTTTACCAGGTTTGTGGACATAACAGAACCCATTGGATTTTGGGGTATATCTAGATCAGTATATGTATTTTGGATCATTTTGCCCCCTTTCTAACATTGTGAGACAGATTTTTTTGTATAGATTTTTGCTAATATCATGAAAATAAGGGGCTAATCAATGTGAAAATACACAGGTACAGACAACTTATGACGATCTGTCAGTTAACATATTTTAATCACGTTTAAATCAGCCCTGGTGGAGCCTAGAATGCCCTCTAGTTTAGTCTGGCCACAATTCATGAGAATCGCTACTCCTAGGAAATTGAGAGTTGAAGTCCCACCCCCTACTTCTGCATCATGGGCCCAAATTTCAGAAAAAATATGTATCGAAGTCTATGGGAGGCAGAAATTATTTTACCATTCTGATTGAATTTTGTCATGAATTACACATTTGTTTGTCAAATTTAAATATCTTTTCCCAATAAATAAAGTTGTAGGTTGCTGTAAAATAAATATTTAGTTTTGTGTAAAACTGCTAAGTGAACTACATCTACTTGTGTCGGACTATATATATGCCACCAAACGTAAGGATAAGCCATCTGTATTGTCATTCAATCCATACAGCCAATCATGTACAGTAGAACGAAATTATGCTTCTCTTATCTGCAATGTTAATCACACATATATAGAATCAGAGGGGGCGCTGCCACAAATTTCCCTCCTCCGTTCCATTATTGCTGAGCACCAAGCTGGACCGCAGGAAATTCCACTTTTATATAGTCTTTGGCATGACCCGGCTGGGATTTGAACCCCTGCCTCCCGGGTGTGGGACGGATGCTCTACCAACTGAGCCACCACTCCAGTGTATGACTATAACATGAGGTGACATGACTATGGCAGTTCAGTTGGCTCTGCACAAAATTACAGTGCATCACAGAAATGTTAGAGAAACAATATACTGTATCTCTTCAAGCTTTTCTCGCTTTTACAGAAAGAAGAGGAAAAATCCTCTGAAATTCAAAGAGTTGTTCATTCAAAGCAGCGTCGAACATCTGTGAGAGCCAGAAATGATTATCGCAGAAGCTGGGTGTGTTTGGTTTTGTTGTGTCAGCCTGGATGGACAGTTGCAGCACTGGCTAACACAGTCAGCCTATCAATTAGCTGACAGTCTTAGTCACAGCTATCTTTCCATAATGACACAGCTATTTCTTTGCTCAGAGAGAAGCTTTTTATGGTGCTGCGTTTAGTGTCGGGCCTGCAGAAACAGCAGCAGAGATTTATGGAACCTTTTTTTCCAAGTAAAACTGCAGAAAGGCACAATTAGGAGAGTTGACTTCTCAGTCTAAAATAGCAAAGTAATAACCTGCATAGAGACTCTGTACATGTTTATTAGACACCCTTCTGCATTTGATCATGTTACACAAGCATATCAGTCTGAATGCAGAGAGGCTGTGCCAGTGACTTTCACAGCAGCATGGGACACGTCACCATTAGGACTTCAGCATGCTAATAATGGGCCTCATTTACATTCATTCACTAGTCCTAATTAGCCTTGGTAAATGCCCCAAAATACCCTGAAAAGGCATGACACTATCAGGTCCTGTGATGACAGAGAGAAGTCACAAAAATGTCACAAGGAGAGAAAATGTCAGAACTAAAAAATTAAAGATGACGCACCAGACTCGGAACACAAAAATAATTTTAGTAATTGTGAAGGGGAGCTATGGACCTCTTGCACAATGTACAGTAATGTACTTCCTCATTCCAGTCCACCCACATTTCCGGTTCCACTTCCATTATATCTTCCCATTCCCTGGTGCTTTCTCGTCAATAAATGAATTTTATCACTTTCACCTATCATTGTACATACTGGAAATGGTGTGCGGGCAGATTGTTTTCTCTTTATAAAGTTTGTGCTTCACATTTTGATCAGCTATCGTGTTTGTTTATGTCTGTGCCATTCCAAATACCGCTGCATGGGCTGGAGTAGACCTGTGAAACTCACTGAAACAAATGTCCTTCTCCCAGTTGTTACCTACTTCTTTTAATATTACTTTGTGTATGCCGAATCCCTTGGTTATTGATGTGACCATTACGGTTATTGATATTAGCTTAGTTAGCTTCCAGTTGCCAGTGAGTTATTTATTCTCATAAAAAATGTTGACTCACTCTTAATAACATTGCATGGACTCAGATGAATGTGAATGAGTTCCTGTAAAGACTTTGTACAATACATGTCCATTACACAGGCGGCTTAGTGAGGTTCACAAACTGGCTGGACAGGCACTTGTGGATGCAGGGGTACAAAAGAATCGGGCTTATGACTCAAGGACACAGGGTGGGGATTTTGCTTCTGGAGGTCAGGTTTGGGTTTATTGCCCCGAGAGGAAGAGGGGTCTGTCTCCTAAGTTGAGGTCCCACTGGATGGGTTCCTGTACAGTCCTTGAGAAACTGTCTGATATTGTTTTTTGTGTGCGGCTGGTCCGGAGGAACAGGGTAGTTGTGCTTCACCATGACTGTCTTGCGCCCTATCGGCCGTTGGCCCCAACAGCACTTAAGTTGGATGCTGTTCATTAGGTTCCAGTGGACTTACCCCTTCCTGTGGCTGCTCCCAGAAGCCCGCTTGCCCAACCACGGCGCCACCAACAGTTGCCACACTACTTCAAGAACTTTGTGGTTGCTGGGGACAGCTAACCAGCTAGGTGGGGGCAGTGTAACATGCTGTGGTTTTGTTACTGCACTGCATTGTGGGAGTTGGTGTTAACTCTTTAGCTGTCCCAGTCACCGTATAGCGACTGTGACGGTTAAAAGGTGGTCAAGGCCCCTAGTGGTCAAGACTGGTAAAAAATTTTTGTCAATAAAATAGTTCAGATTTCCAAGGCTATAACTTGAAAGCTGCAAGAGATAATGGCTTACTGTCATTTTGAAGGATGTAGAATATGATCCAAAGTTTCAGATAGGAATAAAGTTATGCATCTAATTTGCATAATGTCGCGGCAGCTATATAAATTATATAACTTAGTCAAAAGTGGACTTTGGACACATTTACACAAAGAATGGTTTGTTTTTTGACACCGTTTTATCTGTAGGGGTATGTTTTTATCTAATCTTCAAAGTATATGAACCAGAAAATCAATAAAATGTAAAAAAAAAAAAAATACATAAATTCGTGGCTTACCTGTGGTGGTGGTGGTGGTGGGGGAGCTTGCTTGCTCACGTGACCGGTCCGTTTTCGCCCATCATGGTTGTTGTTTTGCGTTTGGTCGGTCATTTACGCTCTCTACCACATCTACAAACTCTTATGATTATCCCACGTGAATTTTGTTTGTATTACGTGGCTATTTTTCCTGTATGATGCAGTTTCTGTGAGACTCCATGATGATGATGGGTGTGTCCATCTTGGTGTTGTGAGCTCAGTTTTTGCCCATCGTGGTCGTTGTTTTGCATTTGGTCAGTCACTTACGCTCCCTACTACATCTACAAACTCTTATGATTATCCCATGTGAATTTCGTTTGTATTACGTGGCTATTTTTCATGTATGATGCAGTTTCTGTCTGGATCGCCGCCGCCATGACCATCGTGGCGGTGGCCACATTGGTGTTGTGAGCTCAAAGCGGAAAAAGGAAGACGAATAATGAGAATTTTTTTTTTTTTAGATTTAGTATACTCTATTGATCCCCAGAGGGGAAATTGAGGGTCATCCACCACCTGGATGGATGAAGCAGCCACGATACGGCGCTATCCCTTAACCATTCACACACACATTCACACCTAGGGCCACTTTAGAGTCTCCAATTAACCTAACCTGCATGTTTTTGGCATGTGGGAGGAAACCGGAGAAATCCCGGGGTAAACTCACGCATACACGGGGAGAACATGCAAACTCCACACACATCACTGTTGGTCGGGGGATGGGATTGAACCCACGATCCCCACGATCCCTCGGCCAGGGGTAAACTGTGCTGCCGCAGTGCTAACCACTGCACCACCGTGGAGGCTCTCTTCTTCTTTGCTGTATTCCATGTCAGCCATGATTCCTCCGATGCATGTCTGCCGCCTTCTGAACTGTCAGATCAGTACAAATTCTCAGTATAGCCCGGGGACATCAGTGAGTTGACAGGTGCAGTTGCTGCGCTGTGCCACTGGGGGCACATGACCCGTCCATGAAATGTGGACGGTTAAAGAGTTAGCAGTTGTTTTGTGTTCTTATTCATGCTGTATTTGTCACAGGGGGGCAGGGTTTTATTGCTGTTGTGGGGATCTGCCTTGTGTCGTTTCCTGTTTTAATGTTTTCCTGTATTTATTGTTCATGGTACTGTTGGGAGGGTAGCACCGTAACTGAGATTGGTCTCATTGTGGAGTGTGGAAATTGAATTGAAAGCCTGTCACTTCCTGTGTCACTTTGTTCCTAATAAAGTAGTACCCTCGTGACTAATACCTGTCTGGTCATTTGCACTCTGATGGCTACTACATTGGCTGTATACAGTGATCCCTCGCTACTTCGCGCTTCACCTTTCGCGCCCTCAGTGCATCGCGGATTTTTCAAAAATATTCATCAAAAATTCAAAATTGAGAAATAATGGGCGGGCGCTAGCAGAAGGCAGGGAGACTACATTAGAACATCAGGTATCAACACGGAGAGCCGCACAACTCAAAAAATCCACCTCTCTGTTCGCTGTTCTCGTGTTGGCTCGGCTCGGAAATCTCGCAAGCTGATTGGCCGAGACGTTTCACCCACCTCCTGTCCCTGCCGAGCGCCCATGAAGGGAAGGAAGACCGCATTCATTGCTCTTTATCGCTCGTGTTACGTAGTCTCGCCGCGTGGAACTTTTTGCTGTTCTCTTGTGCCATTTTGTGCGAAATAGTCTTCCCGTCGAGCCACTACGCCGCCTCCTGCAGCTTCTCCAGCTCTATCGGAAGCTGCACTCGACGATCCTGCGCCTCTAGCACCTGACGATGAGGCGTCACCTGAGGAGCAGTAAAGCTCTCATTAACCTGTGAAGTAAATCATCTTCATCTTGAGTTACGTATCTTGTTATAAGAATAAAAGAGTTCTAAAAACATATTTATGTACACTTTATTTACATCTACGTATGTATGTACACGTACACACACACACACACGTATATGAGAGAGAGAGAGTGAGAGAATGAACGTACGTATTATTTATGGATGACGTCATTAGGGGTGACGCTACTTCACGGTTTTTCACTTTTCGCGGTCGGTTCTGGAACCCATTAACCGCGATAAGTGAGGGATCACTGTATTCACCACTGGAGTAGTGGCCTAGTGGTAGAGCATCTGCCCCACAGCTAGGAGGTTGTGGGTTCAAGCCCCAGCTGGGTCATATCAAAGACCATATAAAAATGGTACTTCCCACCTTCTAGCTTGGTGCCTCAGCATATAGAATGTGGGAAGGAAAAGTTGTTTGTGCCCTTGCATGGCAGCGGCCCCTTTGATTACCTTCCGCCAAGGATGTAATGTAATCATGGGCCGTTTGTCTGTGTTTTAGGATTACGCAAAAACCACTGTGCGGATTTTGATGAAATTTTTCACCAAAGGTGGTCCTTGGGCCAAGGTATGAGATAATATTTCAGACTGGTAGAATACAAGTATAGATGTAAGGGTAGATAAACAGAACTTGTTTAAATGTGCATCCATGCTGGAGGTATTTTGGTTGAAAAGTAGAGCATTAAATACAGTGGTGTGAAAAAGTGTTTGCCCCCCTTCCTGATTTCTCATTTTTTGTATGTTTGTCACACACTTAAATGTTCTCAGATCATCAAACAATTTAAATATTAGACAAAGATCACACAAGTAAACACAAAATGCAGTTTTTAAAGGAAGGTGTTTATTATTAAGGGGGAAAAAAAATCCAAACCTACATGGCCTTGTGTGGAAAAAGTGACTGCCCCCTAAACCTAATAACTGGTAATGCCACCCTTAGCAGCAACAACTGCAATCAAGCATTTGCGATAACTGGCGATGAGTCTTTTACAGTGCTGTGGAAGAATTTTGGCCCACTCATCTTCACAGAATTGTTGTAATTCAGCCACATTGGAGGGTTTTCAAGCATGAACCGCCTTTTTAAGGTCATGCCACAGCATCTCAGTCGGATTCAGGTCAGGACTTTGACTAGGCCACTCCAAAGTCTTCATTTTGTTTTTCTTAAGTCATTCAAAGGTGGACTTGCTGGTATGTTTTGGATCATTGTCCTGCTGCAGAACCCAAGTGCACTTCAGCTTGAAGTCACAAACAGATGGCCAGACATTCTCCTTCAGGATTTTTTGGTAGACAGCAGAATTCATGGTTCCATTTACCACAGCAAGTCTTCCAGGTCCTGAAGCAGCAAAACAGCTCCAAACGATCACACTACCACCACCATATTTTACGGTTGGTATGATATTCCTTTTCTGAAATGCTGTGTTACTTTTATGCTGGATATAATGGGACACACACCTTCCAAAAAGTTCAACTTTTGTCTCATCAGTCCACAGAGTATTTTCCTAGAAGTCTTGGGGATCATCAAGACGTTTTCTGGCAAAACTGAGATGAACCTTTATGTTCATTTTTGCTCAGCAGTGGTTTTTGTCTTGGAACTCTGCCATGCAGGCCATTTTTGCCCTGTCTCTTTCTTATGGTGGAGTCATAAACACTGACCTTAACTGAGGAAAGTGAGGCCTGAAGTTCTTTGGATGTTGTTGTGGGGTCTTTTGTCACCTCTTGGATGAGTCATCATGCTCTTGGGGTAATTTTAGTTAGCCAGCCACTCCTGGGAAGGTTCACCACTGTTCCATGATTTTACCATTTGTGGATAATGGCTGTCACTGTGGTTTGCTGGAGTCTCAAAGCTTTAGAAATGGCTTTATAACCTTTTCCAGACTGATAGATCTCAATTTACTTTGTTTCTCATTTGTTTCCTGAATTTCTATGGATCCCAGCATGATGTCTAACTTTTGAGGATCTTTTGGTCCAGTTCACTTTGTCAGGCAGGTCCTCTTTAAGTGATTTCTTGATTGAGAACAGGTGTGGCAGTAATCAGGCCTGGGTGTGGCTAGAGAAATTGAACTCAGCTTTCCAAAGATGTGATAAACCACAGTTAATTTATGTTTTTAACGGGGGGGGGGGTCACTTTTTCTACACAGGGCCATGTAGGTTTGGATTTTTTTTCCCTTAATAATAAACACATTCTTTTAAAAACTGCATTTTGTGTTTACTTGTGTTATCTTTGTCTAATATTTAAATTTGTTTGATGATCTGAAATAGTTAAGTGTGACAAACATACAAAAAAATGAGAAATCAGGAAGAGGGCAAACACTTTTTCACACCACTGTCTATAAATGTATATGTGTGCGCGTGCATGTGGTGTGTCTCCACTCCGTGACTCTGCCCTGGAAAAAAGTTCAGTCAGGCTCATTTTTTTTTTTTTGCTTTAGCCCTGCTATTGTCTCCAGTTCCTCGTTTCCATACCCACAGCCACTCTCCCTCATCTGTGCTGCTGTTTCGCTCCTATTACTCTCCCAGCTATCATGTGTCTCCTAATTATAAGTTCCCTATATACTGTATATGAGTCTCTGTCTTTTATTTCGTTTGAGAGGTCATTGTGTCATTCCTGTGTGTCGTTCTATGCCAAGTTACCTACATTGTTTACCCTGCTATGTCATTGCCATGTTCCATGTTCCCTGTAAGTTATCCATGCCTTTGTTTCTGCCAAGTTTTGTTCAGTGTTTAGTTCTCAGCCCACGTGCTGCCTTTGTTTTCCCTGAGTTTTCTGTCAATAAATTCCATCTCTGCTCCATCCCTGCCTGCACATGAGTCCTCCCAACAAAACCTCAGCTGCCCAGTGGGCAGCACATGACAAGTTGTGACCTAGGCTTCATACACTGAACTACAGTTGCACTCAAAAGCTATTCAGCTGTATGTGTATGTATGTGTAGCTAAAGAACTAAATGGGAACTCCTTGTGCAGGGATGTGGAGTGATTAATAATGAAGTCAGTGGCGGTAATGCACCTGTAATGTTGTTGCCAACCGCCAATGAAATCTAAAAGAAGAAGAAGAAGAAAATGCAGCTTAAAAAAGCAAAATTTATATTTTATGTATATAACACAATTAAGCAATAGCTGACTGCAAAATGTAAAAAAAAAAATGCTTTTATTGGGCTGTCAATAAAAATCAAACACCTGCCTTGTTTCTGTCCTCTGGTGCCTATATTCATCCATCCATCCATCTTCTACTGCTTTTCCGGAGGTCCGGGTCGCAGAAGCAGCAGATCAAGCAGAGAAGCCCAGACTTCCCTCTCCCCAGCCACCTGCTCCAGCTCTTTAGAGAGGATACCAAGGTGTTCCCAGACCAGCTGGGAGACATAGTCTCTCCATCGAGTCCTGGGTCTGCCCCGGGGTCTCCTCCCATTGGGACGTGCCTGAAACACCTCAAGTGGGAGGCGTCCAGGAGGCATCCTAATCAGATGCCCATACCACCTCAACCGACTCCTTTCAATGTGGAGGAGCAGCGGTTCTACTCTGAGCCTCTCCCGGATGACTGAGCTCCTCACCCTATCTCTGAGGGTGAGTCCAGCAATCCTACGGAGAAAACTCATTTCAGCTGCTTGTATCCGCGATCTTGTTCTTTCGGTCATTACCCAAAGCTCGTGACCATAGGTGAGGGTAGGAACGTAGATTGACTGGTAAATCGATAGCTTTGCCTTAGTACTCAGCTCCCTCTTCACCACAACAGACCGGTACAACGTCCGCATCACTGCAGATGTTGCTCCAATCCGTCTGTCAATCTCTCACTCCATTTCCCCTCACTCGTGAATAAGACCCCAAGATACTTAAAGTCCTCTACTTGGGGCAGGAGCCTGTCCCCAACCCAGAGAGGACAATCCACCTTTTCCTGCTGAGGACCATGGACTCGGACTTGGAGGTGCTGATTCTCATCCCAGCCGCTTCACACTCAGCGGCAAACCGTCCCAGCAAGAGCTGTAGGTCATTGCTGGATGAAGCCAACAGGACAACATCATCTGCAAACAACAGAGATGAGGTCCTGTGGTCACCAAGCATGACACCCTCCATTCCCTGGCTGCGCCTAGAAATCCTGTCCATAAAAATTATGAACAGGATCGTGACAAAGGGCAGCCCTGGCGGAATCCAACTCTCACTGGGAATGGCTCCGACCGAGTGTTGGCAATACGAACCAACCTCTCACAACGGTCGTACAGAGACCGAATAGCTCATAACAACAAGCCCGATACCCCATACTCCCGAAGCACCCCCCACAAAAACCACGAGGGACGCGGTCAAATGCCTTCTCCAAGTCCACAAAACACATGTAAACTGGTTGGGCAAACTCCCACGAACCCTCAAGGATTCTCGAGAGGGTAAAGAGCTGGTCCGATGTGCCATGGCCAGGACGAAAACCACATTGCTCCTCCTGAATCTGAGGTTCGACCAACGGCCGGACTGTCCTCTCCAGGACCTTGGCATAGACCTTCCTAGGGAGGCTGAGGATTGTGATCCCTCTAAAGTTGGAGCACACCCTCCGGTCCCCTTTTTTGAAGAGAGGAACCACCACCCCGGTTTGCCATGCCAAAGGCACTGCCCCCAACCTCCACGCAATGTTGCAGAGGCGTGTCAACCATGACAGCCCAACAACATCCAGGGCCTTGAGGTACTCAGGGCGAATCTCGTCCACCCCCGGGGCCCGGCCACCAAGGAGATTTTTAACGACCTTGGCGACCTCAGCCCCTGTGATAGGCGAGTCATCCCCCTCGTCCCCAAACCCTGCCTCCTCTGTGGAAGGCGTATCAGTGGGATTGAGGAGATCCTCGAAGTATTCCTTCCACCGCCCGACGATATCCCCAGTCGAAGTCAACAGTGTCCCATCCGCACCATACACAGTGTGGACTGGGAGCTGCTTTCCCCTCCTGAGCCGCCGGACAGTTTGCCAGAATCTCTTCGAGACCGACCGAAAGTCTTGCTCCATGGCCTCACCAAACTCCTCCCATACCTGAGTTTTTGCTTCAGCAACCACCCGAGCTGCACTCCGCTTGGCCTGCCGGTACACCTTAGCTGCTTCGGGAGTCCCACAAGCCAACCAAGCTTGATAGGACTCCTTCTTCAGCTTAATGGCCCCCCTCACCACTGGTGTCCACCACTTGGTTCGGCGGTTGCCACCACGAGATGCACCGACCACCTTGCGGCCGCAGCTCTGGGCCGCCACTTCAACAACAGAGGTGGAGAACATGGCCCATTCAGACTCCATGTCTCCAGACTCCCTCGGAATGTGGTTAAGTTCTTCCGGAGGTGGGAGTTGAAGACCTCACGAACAGGGGCCTCAGCTAGACATTCCCAGCACACCCTTACTATACGTTTGGGTCTGCCAGGTCTGAATGGCTTCCTCCCCTGCCATCGGATCCAACTCACCACCAGGTGGTGATCAGTTGACAGCTCTGCACCTCTCTTTACCCGTGTGTCCAAGACATATGGTCGCAGGTCTGATGACACAATAACAAAATCGATCATCGACCTGCGACCTAGGGTGTCCTGGTGCCAGGTGCACATATGAACACCCTTATGCTTGAACATGGTGTTCGTTATGGACAAACTGTGGTTAGCACAGAAGTCCAATAACTGAACACCACTCGGGTTCAGATCGGGCAGGCCGTTCCTCCCAACCACCCCCCTCCAGGTTTCACTGTCATTGCCCACGTGCGCATTGAAGTCCCCCAGTAGGACAATGGAGTCTCCAAGAGGAGTACCCTCCAGCACCCCAGTCACAGACTCCAAAAAGGGTGGGTACTCTGAAACATCATTTGGTGCATAGGCACAAATGATGGCCAGGACCCGTTTCCCAACCCGAAGGCGCAGGGAAGCAACCCTTTCATCCACCGGGGAAAACTCCAATATAGAGGCAGTAAGGTGGGGGGATACAAGAATACCCACCCCTGCTCGTCGCCTCTCGCCTGGGGCAACTCCAGAAAAGGCCAAGCTCCAGCCCCTCTCCAGAAGACTGGTTCCGGAACCGGAGCTTTGTGTTGAGGTGAGGCCGTGGAATGGTGCCTATATTGCTGTTTCCAATTGGCCAGCTGACTGCGGCACCCATTTAGAGAGCTCACAATGTTACCCTTGATGCTTCAGCTTTTTCTCAGTGAAACCCTTACACATCTCCCCCTCTCTCTCTCACTCACTCACTCACACACATACACACACACACACACACACACACACACACACACGCGTGCACACACACTTTATACTTGTGTGATATATGGACTTAGTAAATGACTTAGGGTTCCAGTATCCTGTCAAGCACATTATAGCTGTACTCAGGCAAGTGTTTCGATGTAACAACTCCATCTGTGTTCTTATATATACAGTGAGGAAAATAAGTATTGAACAGGTCAACATTTTTCTCATTAAACGTATTTCTGACGAAACCATTGACCTGAGATTTTCACCACATATCAGTAACAACTCAAGTAATCCATATATACAAAGAAATCAATGCAACTGTGTTCACAAAACAAGTTATATTTAATAAAGGGTAATGACACAGGGAATAAGTATTGAACACATGAAGAAAAAGAGGCGTAAAAAGGCATAGAAAGCCAAGAAACCAGCTGAAATCCATCAGAATTTAGGAAGCCATCCCATCCCCCATTTGTGCAAATTAATTTCAGCTGGTTAAGTCCTGACTGATAGCCTTCAAAAAGGTCTGTAAATATCAGATTGTCACACCACAAAGAACTCATGATGGGTAGAAGCAAAGAGCTCTCTCTAGGCCATGTCTATTCAAATAGTGGCCCCGGGCCTTATGCGGCCCAGAAGCAACCTCTGAGTAGCCCTCAGGCCCAGGCCACGCCAAGCAAATATAAATTTAAGAAAAAAAAATCTGAAGGATTGATGGTCCGCAAGTGCACACACAAACAACGCGTGTGACCGTCGTCCGCGTGGAGCTCAGAAGCACCCTGCCCGCGTGATGGTTCCAGTCAGAGGCAGAGTGTCTCTCGCTAGCTTGAAGTACGTGACGGTAATGCACCTGTACGCTGGTTGCCAACTGCCAATCAAATCTAAAAGAAGAAGTCATTGTCCGAGAGAAGCATGAGCTTATTGAAGTACTTTAAACGTGGAATAATTCAATTCAACTTTTATTTATGTAGTGTCATTTCACAGCAACAAGCAGTGAAGCATTTACAGTGGTTTTAACCTGCTGGTAACGGGAACAATAAGAGTCACTTAGCAAACAGGTGTGGTCAGACTTCATATCCAGGGAAAGGGGCAAGAGTGACTGAATTGATGAGGATTTACATCATCAGCCATTACAATAATTTATGTTCATTATTATGTACCTGGCAAGTTAAGATGACCGAAATTCACAAAGTCAGTGACTTTAATCCATCCACAGGCTTCAGACAGACTAAATGTGCAAACATTTGGATTTCAAAATAAGGGAGGTTTTTCCTACTGTCTGGGTGGGGAGGAGATCTCTAAAAAAAACTATAAATATGTAGAAATATTTTAGCAGAAATAATTGAATCTTTGGTCATTTAAGTTAATTTATTTCATTAAATGTAATTTTATAAATAGTTTTTCTTTGAAATCAGAGTTAAATTATTGTTCTTTTCTAACGTTGCAAAATTATAGTCAAGTGTAAATTGTATAAGGAAAAAAAAGTCAAATTTTTACCACAATTTGTTTCAAATTTATAAAAAAACAGTACTTTTATTAAAAATAGACAAAAATTAGCCATAAAATAATCCACAAATTTATAATAAAGTTTCAAATGTACAAGAAAAGTCAATTTTACAAGAGGAAATTACAAATTTGAGGAAAATGGTTTCAAATTTAGATAAATTTACAGAAAAAAATAGAACGCTATAAGAAAATTGTTATAAATTTTGAAGATAAACCTCAAACCTTCAAGACTGAAGTCATTACTCAAGTTTTTAAGTGGGGGCTTTTTGCATCCTTAACTCTACTAGAAATTTTTGGTTGATTGATATGTGTGTGTAAAAAGAGGTTCCTACTCACACATGTGGTCATTTAAACCAAAACAAACCACAGTCGTGGATGTGCAATGTTTGTAAATTTTATCAATCTTTTCTTGGGGGGTTTGTGCACTGAAGTGTTTGACAGTTCATTTTTTATTCAGCTAAATGCACTTTGGGATGAGTCAAGGTCAGTCATGACAAGGATGTAGTTTATTTTTATTTATTTATAAGGGAAACAAATGTTAATGCTACTAACAGTGCACATTGAGTTTTTATGCACTTTGAGATAGGCCTGAGTAAGATGTGACCAAACTGGTTATTTACAGAATTTTATTTTTTTCCATTCTATTTAATTGTTGTTCAAGAGGAAAAATATTTCTACTACTTCAAGTTCTGCTCAACCCCAGCACTGTCATTGTGTTTTTATGTCTGCACCTACTTTCTTCATACAGGAAGCGTCTGGAAGCTGTTATTACCAACAAACGCTTTTCTACTAAATATTAATTGAATTTCACCAAACGTGTTCAATGCCTATTCCCTGTGTTATTCCACTTTATTAAATATAACTTGTTTTGTGAACACAGTTGCCTTGATTTCTTTGTATGTATGGATTACTTGGGTTCAGGTTCAGGTTACTTTATTTGTACCCATAGGTAGATTTGTTTTGCAGTCTGGTGACATCCATATTTACAAACCACAATTACATTCAACATAGACACAAACACAGGCACACATGAAGCTGACTATAAACATGATAAAAATACTCAAGGCTCCATCAATCAGGATATAAAGACAAAGAGATGGGAGAAAAACCAGAGATAAGAGAGAAGGGTCATATTAAAAAGTTAAAGACTAGTCAAAGAGGTTAAAAACTCAGAGGTCTAAAACCCAATAAAAGATTTAGAACCCAAATAAAAATCCTACAAAAATAAGTAAATATAAAATGGAGTTAATAAATAGGTAACTAAATTATGTGCAATATATTGTTACAACTTGTTCAACTCATTGACAGCAGCAGGAACAAAGCTGTTTTTGTAGCGCTGGGTTTTACTTTTTGGGACAGCAAACCTCCGTCCTGAGGGAAGAAGCTGAAAGTGGCAGTGCAAAGGGTGGGAGTCATCATTTAAAATGGAGGTAGCAATCCTCTGTACCTGTCTGGTGTACAGGGATGTCAGGCTCAGCTGTGACTCACCAAGCAAATGACTGGACCATCTAACTACCTGATCCAAGGATTTCCTCTGTTTCAGTTTTATCTGACCAAACCATGACACTAAAGAAAAGGATAAAACGGATTCAATAAAAGCCCAATAAAACATTGTCATTATGGTTCGGTCAGTTTGGAAGCATGCAAGTTTCCTCAAACAATGCAAATGTTGCTGACCCTTTTTGCACACCCTTTCACAGTTCTCTTCAAAGTTTAAATTACTATCAATAATCGTCCCAAGATATTTGTAGGATTGTACACATTCAGTGGTCTGGCCTTTTAGTACGGTGACTTTGTGCCTGGAAGTTTTCCTCCTAAAGTCAATAATCATATCTTTAGTTTTTGTCGTATTCAGCTGCAGGTAGGAATCCTCACACCAGTGAACAAAATCATCAACTACTGGGCCGTGGCCACTCTCACCATCCTGGAGGAGACTGACAATACCTGAATCATCAGCATACTTTATAATGTGTCTGTTGTCATGTCTGCTCCGACACATGTTTGTGTACAGGATGAAGAGTAGTGGTGACAACACACACCCCTGAGGAGAGCCAATAGAAGAGCACTTTAGGTCAGACAATGTATCATTGACCCTTACTCTCTGTCCTGTTGGTTAAGAAATCCAGAATCCAACCCACCAGATTATTGCTCAAATCAAATTGTTGCAGGAGCCTTTCAACTAAAATATGAGGTTGGATTGTATTAAAGGCAGAGGAAAAGTCCACAAATAAAAGCCTGGCGTGTGTCCCATTAAAATCCAGATGTTTAAAAAGCATGTTAAACAGAGTGACAGTGGCATCCTCCACTCCTTTGTGAGGCCTATATGCAAACTGCAAAGGATCCAATGCATGTTCAGTCTGCTTTAGGACCTCAAATCTGACCAGTTTTTCAAAAATTTTCATTAAAATTGAAGTCAAAGCAACTGGTCTAAAGTCGTTTACTGTTGTTACTTATATCTGCTGAAAATCTTAGGTCAATGGCTCCATCAGATAAGTGTTTAGTGAGAAAAATGTTTGTGTTCAATACTTATTTTCCCTGCTGTAACATTCATGGGAGAGTGTTGGTTTGTCCATTTCTTCAGGTCATCTCATGGTAACAAAGACTTATGCAACAAAAGTCTTAGGGCTGTATTACAACGACACAGTCCATAATCAATTGTCACTTAAGCAGAACGTGTTTATGGGCGTATCCAAGTTAATTTCGTTATCACAGAGATGCAAAAAATGAATTTTCTGCTGGGCACAAGGTGCGAAGAGGCCAGTCTAATTATTCAGAGGTGTGTTTTGGATAATCCAACCCATAGTGCTCCTGCAGATTCCTTTAATGCACAGAGGTGCATTATCTAAACTGAAGTCTGATTGTGACGACTTGTTTAAAATAAGTTTTGTGCTGGCCAAAGGGTGTGCGTGTGAGCAAAAATGCATGCAAGAGCAACGCTGCTTCGGATAAAGAAAACAACAATCAGTTAATGCCTAGTTAGTTATTTTAGAGAGAACAAACAGGTAAGAGATAATGCTGGGCTGAATGAAAAATCAGCTGAATGGTTTAATGTATTGTGCACAGATGCAACATGTTGACATGAATGGGTTTGAAACTTCAGAAAAAGAGGATGATGCTTGTGCAAACTTTCATAAAATGGAAGGATCATTAACGGTGGCGTTGAAGTTGCTCCTGGCCCTTGAGGAGATGGAGTGCTCCCTCTCTTGTTGCTTTCACCAACCAAAGGTCTTGTGTCTGGCTGTCTGTCCTAGTCCCTCCCAGGTGGGAGGTAAGGAGGAGATCCGGTATGTGGTCCCATCCGCCGCTGACACCCACCATGAAGTGAGCCCACTCTCGGTGGCCCTTCCTGGGAGTTGATGGGTAGCAGTCGGGGCAATCGCAGCTCGAGAACCCTGACTGTAGGAGCGCATTGCAGGCGACCTTGGCCTGCCTGGAAACCCGGGTGTGCGCAGCTGCAGACAGATGTGGATGCATCTCTGTCTCTGGGAAGTTACAGTGAAAAGTAAAACCCTGTTCATTCATTCATTCCTTAATTCCCCTAAAAATAAACACATTTCATCCACGATGAAAAATGAATCATCTCTCATCTGTGATGACAACAAAAATGTGGGATGGAATAAAAATCTTAAGACTGATATGCCTCCCCCCCATGTGCTGCATCCACACCAGAACACACGCTCCATGTTCATTCATTCATTCCCTTAAAAAAAATCATGCATTAATGCCTAATCTATAGGCTCAGACACTTAAGTCCGTAATTAAAATCAGAGTGTGGATGGAATAAAAAAATATTTAGTGTATTATCATATAAATAAAATGACTGTTAAAACTCTCTCCATTAAAATAACAGAAAATCCCAGCGCGTGCTGTTTCCTCATGAGCTCCGGAGTGGCACGATTTCAAAACATGCCACTGAAATAGCGTTAAACAATGCGCTTCTGACGACAGACCTCCTTTTTCCAAATCAAAAGCGCATTATTGTAACATGCACCATAATACCGGTGCGCATGAGATTGTGCACCGTCACACCTCTTTGAAATGACTCTTTACCTCCCAGCGCAAAGTGGGCGCACTGTCTACTAGTAATTAGATGGCACAACTCAAAGCATAAAAAACAGACAATGCACTGAAAAAACTAACAAAAACACTGGCGTATGGCGGGAAGTCTGGCGCAAAAGTCTGCTGATGACCATCAAAATGAACCTCACCAAATGAACCTCACCACAGACTTATTCTAGAAAAAAAACACTTGTCTTCCCAACAGAATACACACTGTGTATAAATTTTGACATTAAGTGAACATTTTGGAGGCTTACAATTGTAATCAGACTAGTCTCCCCATTATCCCAAAATTCACCCTAGCAATTACCCTAGCCTTAAGCACTTATAAAATGAAAGAAAAAGAAAAGAAACAGACAACGGACCTCATGCAAGAACTGTTAGTAAATAAAATCTCACTACGGTCACCGATGCACACACAGTTGAGCTGATACCACTTCGGGAAAGAGGCAGCGATGGGGAAGAGTTAATTCTGGTATATTTAAAAAGAAAAGGACAATACTAATGCATATGAGGTGATTAAATGGGTGTAGGGGTTGTAGAATTTTATTTTGACGGGATTTCTTGATCCCAGTGTGCATTGTACATCTATGCTAGCCAGAAGTGTCAGCAAACATTGGCAATTGGCAAATTGAATCCACAGAGATTGAACAGGGACGTTTAGCTGTTCAGCAGTCTCACTGATATAGTAACATGGGTCATCCCCACAATAGTTTGTAAAATATAGGTAAGCTGAATAAAGCTGGATTTATGCACCTGCATCATGTTGGTGCTATTACCGACGTTCGTCCCAGACACAGTGATTGGCAGTTTTTTCTTGTATGTTGGGTGAAATGCTTTGTTCCTTTACCAAAATGGGTTTCAGCCGATGAGTAGAGTGATTTGTGTTTGCTGTGTTTTTGTTTATGAAACAGCAATGGACAAGAGCATATTGTGATGAGTTGGAGCTAAAAAGTTAAGAAAAAGCAACTTTTAATACGATCGTTGGACAGAGAAAAAGAGAAGTCAAAGAAAACGGTACGTGCGACCACCATTGCTGCCGTTTTTACAATCTGTGTAATTACTGGGGTTACGACGAGCCACAAAATGTTCTGTATGTGCTTACTAGCTCAATATTCTTTTGAATGTGGGCCGCTGTTTAACTGACTCACCTTGGAAGTTGAGCCGCCGTGAACAGGCAGAGCGAAGCAGCGGCGAGAACCAGGAAATGTGAAGAAAGAGACAAAGTGGACAGTTTATGTAATTACTGGAGTTATGACGAGCCACAAAATGTGCTATATGTGCTTACTAGCTCAATATTCTTTTGAATTTGGACCGCTGTTTAACTGACTCGCCTTGGAAGTTGTGCCGCTGTGAACAGGCAGGGCGAAGCAGTGGCGAGAACCAGGAAATGTGAAGGACCAATCACAGCTCTTAGGGCTTGCGTCGCCGACAGGCACCTCTCCTTCTCTGTAGAGGTGCACATTGGGCGACGCAATAGGAATGCACGTTGCTGCTGCGTCGACATCGTCACAGCTGCATCATATTGATGCGGATGCATAACTTGCGCTTAACAGATTTATCCATAAATTTGACGTATGATCAATTTACGTGAACTTGTGGGCTTCACCAATTTGTTAGTATCTTGAAATTTAGTACTTCAACCATGCAGATTTAAAGACCTTCCTACCAAATCTACACCAACATGTAGACTTCCCAACAAGAGGAGACAATTTGCTGGACCTGGTGTACACAATTCACAAGAAAGCATACAGAGCCTCCCCCCTTCCCCACCTGGGTCTCCCTGATTACATCACCATCTTGTTAAGGCTGGCATACAAACCCAGAGTGAAAACAATCAAACCAACAAAAAAGCAGGTACGTGTGTGGCCAGAAGAGGCCTCTGATGCTGTGAAAGACTACTTCTGCACAACAGACTGGGACACTTTCAAGTATGCAGCCACTCACAATGAACAAACAAATATAGAGTACACTGAGGTTGTTGTAGCATACATAGCTAAATGCATTGATGATGTCACTCACTGCAAATCCATCACTGTTCGTGCCAAACAAAAGCCATGGATGACAGGAGAGGTCCACATGCTCCTGAGGGTTCAGGACGCAGCCTTCAGGGCCGGCAACACTGCAGGACTAACAACAGCTAGGGCCAACCTGTCCTGTGGCATCAAGGAGGCAAAACAACAGTACAGCAAGAAAATATCCAGTCACTTCAGCAACACCAGAGATGCACGTTCTCTCTGGCGTGGCATGCAGACCCTCAGCAACTACAAACCTCCACCTGTGACCTGTGCAAGTGACATCACACTGCTTTACAACCTACAGGACTTCTTCGGCCACTTTGAAACACAAAACAGCACATCAGCACAGAAGACCACTCCTCCAGACGAGCAGGCCTTAAGTCTGGATCCGGCTAGTGTGAAGAGGACCCTCTGCAGGATCAACCCACGCAAAGCATCTGGACCAGACAACATACCGGGTCGCACTCTGAAGGACTGTGCGGAAGAGCTCAAGAATGTCTGAATTTGTCTGGCAGAAACCTTCCTCATTATGCTTTTATCTGCACGAATCCATCTGTGATCTGAATCAGCCACAAATGTCTTCACAGTATGATGATCACGCTTAAGTTTTTGTGAAATATCTAATATTTTCATACCTTGTCCAAGGCATTGCACTATTTGACACTTTTTGGCAGCAGAGAGATCCTTTTTCTTTCCCATATTGCTAGAAACCTGTGGCATGCTTAATAATGTGGAACATCCTTCTTAACCTCTTGCACTCCGGTCAATTTTCCTAAAAACGCCAAAAAATAATGTGCCCAAAGTAAATCGAAAGCTGTTATTCAACCCTTTGCAGCATCTTCATGGGGTTGGTCTCATTTAAAAGAAAACACTTTGAATTTTTTGGCAAAAAGAAACATGATCTCTCTAAGTGCTCCGACCACTGAGTTACAGTCATCTAAACATAGTGAACTTGAAGAAAATAAATTTGGCCTGGGTGTTTTTTTGGATACAAATGCTTGCAAATAACACACAGCTTCAGATCCGGGCTGGAAAATGCAACAGAAATGTAGAACCAAGTGTTACCCAGCTGAGATCCAAATTTGGTAACAATACCACAAAAAATGAATATATTACACAGCTTTGTTCTCAGGCTGTTCACAGGCATTTTGGAACTGTGCCAAATTGTGCCAAATGGCACAGTTTGGAAAAACGTCTATAATTTTTGAATGATTCAACATAGAAGCTTCATCTTGGGCTCAAATGAAAGGTCACATTCAGGGCTGTGTCTGTGTGTGTGTGGGGGGGGGGCGTTGCCCCCCCCCCCGCTACAGAGGACGGAGATCGGCCATCGCTACATGACGGATTACACTTGGATGTGGCATGTTTCCACAGCAACGCTATCACCGCGGCTCCCCCCCACCCCCCCGCTACAGAATCGTAGCGGGGGGGGGGCGCCCCGTTCACGGTCCGGAGGCGATGAACGAACCGTGTAACGCGGCGCATGCACTTCGGATATCGTGCGCCGCACAGTTGTAATTTACCGATCGGTCAAAAGTCATTTTTGATTACAATTTTCAGGGATAAAAAATTATTTGGCTTATAACACCTTACCTCTTCACAGCCATATTGTCCTGGCCAACTTCTCTTCCTCATTGTCAGACGAACGCGACGCTGGTCTGCTCGTGGTTCTGGTCTCGCGACCCGGTCAAAACATAATTCCATGATTGCGGTTTTGGCGAATGATTTACGACCTTCGTCGTCAGCCTCCGTCGGTCTATGATGACCATATAAGAGAATCCTAAACACTCTGCTGGAATTAAAAAAAAATAATAATAAAGCACTGCCTGTGGCTGCTGAAGCAGTCTCTCTTCACCCAGCCTTTGTAGACAAAACAGCTCAGCGAACTTCTGTGCTTCAATTGGCTCGCTGCGTTGGTAGGCGGGTCCTTCTTACCAAGTTTTCAGTCATTGGTTCTTCAAGGTTTCAGAAACCCAATTCAAGGCTCTTATTAGTCGAATGAGAGGTCAATCAGATGAACTAATCTGTTCGCGGCTGTGTCTGCAGCTTTTATTTTCAGTGCGCACTTGGACGCCATACACCACCTACATCACAATCTCCATCATGCGTCCTAGAGCGCACGAGAGCGCCCTCGTGCACTCTCGGACGCAGAGACTTGCCCACCCGTGGGACAACGGAGCGCAAGAGGTTAAGTAGTTTTCCTTTAATTGGGCTCACCTGGCAAACTAATTCTGACAGGTGTCTGAAATTGATATCAGTGATCCAAAGAGCCCTGAGACACAATACCATCCATGAGTTTAATTGAAAAACAAAAAAATTGAGTGTTTATGACACAAAAATCCTATTTGCATAATAATTTGGAACGTGATGTAGTTCTTGGACACCACACAAGAAAAAAGTTCTGCCACGATGATATGTCACGAACAAGCTGCCAGAACTCCCAAACCAGGGCTGCAAGAGCAAAATGATGTCATTTTGTTCTTACAGCCCTTGGAGAGAGAACAATTTTCTCTGTTCTTGCAGAGTATGTATAGGCCTCAACTTGCATTTGTCGCTATGAACTGTGTTAACTGACAATGGTTTTCCAAAGTGTTCCTGAGCCCATGTGGTAATATCCTTTATAGAATGATGTTGGTTTTTAATGCAGTGCCGCCTGAGGGATTGAAGGTCACGGTATCTAATGTTAGTTTTCGGCCTTGCTGCTTACATGCAGAAATTTCTCCAGATGCTCTGAATCTTTTGAGGATATTATGAACTGTAGACGATGGAATCCCTAAACTCCTTGCAATTGTATATTGAGAAACAATGTTCTTAAACTGTTGGACTATTTCCCCACACAGTGGTTTACAAAGTGGTGAACCTCGCCCCATCCTTGCTTGTGAATGACTGAGCCTTTCAGGGATGTTCCTTTTATACAATCATGACACTCACCTGTGGAATGTTCCAAAAAGGTGTTTTTGAGCATTCCTCAACTTTCCCAGTCTTTTTGGAACATGTTGCAGGAATCAAATTCAAAATTAGTGAATATTTGCAACAACAAACAAAAAGTTTATCATTTTGAGCATTATATATCTTGTCATTGTAGTGTATTTAATTTAATATAGGTTGAAAAGGATTTTTAAATCATTGTAAGTTATTTTATTTATGTTTTACACAACATCCCAACTTCACCAGAATTGGAGTTGCAGTTAAAAAAGACATGATTCAAATGTTCAAGTGAGTGCAGGTCCCTGACTTTATTTATTACCTTCTTGTTGACCATGTAAAATAAGTAATAAAAAAAATGTAAGTGTATAAGTGTAATTCTAACCGGTTGAAACAATCCTTCATCCCAGCATGTATTAAGCTGCTGACCTCCCAGAAATCCTGAATGCAGCACCCATTGCACATTGGCACTTTGAACTGACTTTGATCTGTCTGACCTAATTGCACTGGCTTGATTGTTTGTAAATGTTATGTGGTTGTGTGTCCATAGAATTTTTATGATTTAGCTGATGTTGTGTTTTATGTATCATGTCTTAATGTTTTGATGTGGCACTGAGCCCAAGACAAATTTCTCTTCGGGGACAATAAAGTTTATTCTATTCTAGTCTAGTCTAAATTTTCCATCCATCCATCCATCTTCTACCGCTTTTCTGGAGGTCCGGGTCGCAGAGGCAGCAGTTCAAGCAGAGAAGCCCAAACTTCCCTCTCCCCAGCCACCTGCTCCAGCTCTTCAGAGAGGATACCAAGGCGTTCCCACACCAGCTGGGAGACATAGTCTCTCCAGCGAGTCCCGGGTCTGCCCCGGGGTCTCCTCCCAGTGGGACATTCCCGAAACACCTCAAGTGGGAGGCGTCCAAGAGGCATCCTGATCAGATGCCCATACCACCTCAACTGGCTCCTTTCAATGTGGAGGAGCAGCGGTTCTACTCTGAGCCTCTCCCGGATGACTGAGTTCCTCACCCTATCTCTGAGGGTGAGTCCAGCAATCCTATGGAGAAAGCTCATTTCAGCCGCTTTTATCCGCGATCTCATTCTTTCGGTCATTACCCAAAGCTCATGACCATAGGTGAGAGTAGGAACGTAGATTGACCGGTAAATCGACAGCTTTGCCTTAGAACTCAGCTCCCTCTTCACCACAACAGACCGGTACAATGTTCGCATCACTGCAGATGCTGCTCCGATCCGTCTGTCAATCTCTCGCTTCATTCTCCTCTCACTTGTAAAGTCTAAACTTTACACTCCTGATTTAGAGTATTGACATTTCTGAATTTTCTTCTGCCCAGATAATGAAGAATATTCATGTCCTTCATTTTATTAAACATCATGTAAGTTTCTTTCTCACTGAAAGTTTTTGCTATTTTTTTCATAATTGTATTTGTCTGCTGGTTTTGAAATTACACATTTGAACATGTGACGACCCCCCCACAAAAAACAAAACACGTTAAAGGCATACATTCAACGTCTGCCCTTCATCTGATAAAGAATATTGGATTGTGCTGTTTACATGAGTATTTGAGCACGCCACAAATTTGATTACAATTGATTTATTAGCGTACATGTAAATATAGCCATTGCAGAGAAGGAAGGGTAAAAAAAAGATGTGAAGGCTAAAGCCTCATCCACAGCTGGACGTATGAATTTAGATATTGTATGTCAGTTGTGACTTTCTGGGGCTGTGGAGGACGTGGATGTCGTAGGGGTTTTTGGACAAGCTGCAAGGAGTTCATTGGCACAGTCTTAAGTGTGTCTTGCACCTCGCAGGATCCATGTGAGGTAGGCTGTATAGACTGAGGTTGTGTTAATTCTCCATCATTGACCAGTAATTTTTAGCAATCAAGGAAAATTTCCAGCTTGACATTTTGATGGAGTGTACTAATAATATTTAACTGTAATTCCCACCCCATCTGTGTGCACCCAAAGGAAGATTTGAATTCAGGCTCATAGACGACATAAAAGTTGATTGAGATCGGGTTGTGTTAATTTTTACACATTTAACATTTTTATTTCTACTTTATCTTGTAATATTGTGCTGTTCGTCTGTGTAATAGAAACAAGTATTTAATTTGTATTCTTGTTTGTAAAGTTAACAATTAAAAATCAAAATGTGAGCGATAACATTCAGTGTATTGATATGGTTTCTCTGTTATTAAAGAGAACTGGCAGACCAGTTTAATTGAAATTTAATGCTTTCTAATTAATCAGCTAACTAGTCAAGCAATACCGTCATGAGGGTTTATTAATCTTGTGCATTGTAACAAACTGAGAAGTTACAGGTAGGAAAAGGACACCAGGATGAGTCAGTATTTTCTCACAGATTCTGGTCAAACCAATGTAGGGAGGTAAGGGAAAATAACAGACACATCTGTTGCCTGCCTCTGTTTAATTTTAAGTTTAATGCTTGTTTGAAAGGAACAATACATACTAATGAACATTAATACAAATGTAAGTATGCCAGATTTTGCAATACTGCTAATGTGCGTCTGTAGTCCCCTGGCAGGTCACAAAAACGCACAAACAATCATACATGAGAAGAACAACCGCAATAAAACTGTACAAAGTGGATATGCTAAAGTGCAAGGGTTAACGTGCTATAAAACAAGACATTCAAATGTCACACGAGTGAAGTACTGCATATTGGTACACACACGTGCACCCAGGCACCTCACAGCAACAAGAGATAGCAATAAACAAGAGGCGGGGCATATGTGTGTGACGCACGGGCGCATATGTATATATGCATATGCCGCAGAGCAACCACTAGTTATGGGTACAATTTTGGTTGTTTAAAAGCCAATTTTTACAGTGGGTCTTAAAAGTGTTTAGTGTGGTATGTTCTCTGATTGCTGGTAGTATATTAATCCAGATCTTGGTGACCCTCACTGATAGCACAGATTGAGCAAATGTGGTGTGTCTGTGGGGGACCTCACAGTCTCCCCTAGTGATTGCTCTGGTGGTTGTACCGGTGACAGTTCTCAGTTTAACATATTCTCCTTGGTGGGGGGGGGTGCATAGTCATTTAATGTTTTATAAATTGAACAGGCAAATTTGAGAGTTTTATCATTTTAAAAAGACAGAAGATTGTATTTTTGTAAATGTTACAGCAGTGCTATGTGGGATCTTTCTTGTCAAGGATTTTTATGTCTTTTTTGTAGAAAGATTCAATGGGTTTGGTTATGATCACACCAGTGAGTGACCAATTGGTAAAACAGTAGTCAATATGTGAGAAGATCATTGCATGCAGAAACATTTTGGCCACATTAACTGTCACCAATGGTCTAATTTGTTTAAAATTTCTTAGATTGAATTTGACTATGTTTGAGATATTTTTGATGTGTTTTTTAAAGGTTAGTGAGGAGTCTAAAATCACGCCGAGATACTTGAATTCCTTGACTAGTTGCAGCTCCTCCCCTTTTAAGAAGATGTTCTGTGGCAAATGGGTGGTTTAAATAGTTAGGCCTACCCTTTTGTGGTGAGAATTATATTAACATTTTTGTGTGATTTACAGTTATTTTCATTAGAAACAAATATTAAAAGGAAAAAAAATTAGTTTGTGTCAGATAATCATATTGCAGCCACTGCTCCCCCCCCCCCCACTTCTGATCGTCAACCTCAGCGGTGGCTTGCCGTCTGCAGCAGCTTTGGCGTTCAATGTGACCAGTAAGCCTTATAGATAAAAATAATCATCAAATTTATAACCAAGGAGGTTTTTACAGACTGAAATACATCCATAAAATGGCACTTACCTGAACTGAATGCTGAAAAAAGGTCACTGTGGAGCAGCTCAAATAAAAATGTTTTAAATCCAGTTTTGTAGCTCCAAGCCTACGCAACATCACATCACCTTTTTTCTTAGTTGTAGGCTGATCCTTTTCTAAATGTTTTGACTGAAGACTCATCAAATATACTAACCAGCTGTCAGTAAGTCCAATTTTTTATTGTCTGCATTGTACACAGGTTGTTTTTTTTTTTGACTCCCTCATTCTTTCAGTAAAAAATGGCAGTTTTTGCCCAGTACGAGGCACTCTTCCATGAGCTGAACAGAAAATGTCAAGGAGACTACATAGCCTTACCCGGATGGACCACAACCTCTTAGCTGAACTGCTGCAGCAGGTCTCACCCCGCACAATTAAAATAAATATTATACTAATTAGTATGTTTATTCTAATTTGATTTTGGTGTTGTCATTTTTAGAATTTAGAAAAGTATTACAATTACGTACTGTACACTCGTAGTATTATGTGTTAGAGTATTATAACACATATAGTTTAATTATGTTATACCACAATTTTTCTTCCCAGGGGCCTTAAAAATCATACATCTAACATGCAGGCCCTCCCTACAGGTGAAGCACATCACACTTCCGACCGCTTGGTGGCATAGAATTCGTGGAGTTTGTTGGACCTGTTCATCATCCTCCGTACGTGCTTACGTGCTCTAAAAATCTCAAAAATTTTGCCAGAAACACTTGCATGGCATGTGACATTCTGCCCAAAATCTGCACGCTGACCGGCCGTAGCAGCCCGTACGGCCGGTTGTGACTCAGGCTTAAGGGGGGTGGAGAAGATCTGCTGATAATGAGAAATGTAGGGTGGCAGTGGCTCAGGAGGTAGAGTGGGTCATCCAGAGGGTTGGTGGTTTGGATCCTGCTCTCTCAGCCATCCTGCTGTTGTGTCCCGGGCAAGACAGTTAAATTAAATCACCCTTTATTGTCATTCAACCATACAACCAGTCATGTACGGTAGAACGAAATTGTGTTTTACCTATCTACAGTGTTAATCACACACACCCCAAGTGTAGAATCAGAGGGCCGCTGCCATGCAAGGCGCCGCCACAGATTTCCCTCCTCCATTCCATTATTGCTGAGCACCAAGCTGGACAGCAAGAAGTTCACTTTATATATGGTCTTCGGCATGACCCAGCCGGGATTTGAACCCCCTGCCTCCCGGGTGTGGGGCGATGCTCTACCAACTGAGCCACCACTCCAGCACAATTTACCCACCTTGCCTCCAGTGTCCATGACACTGGGTATGAATGTGTATAAATGTTCGGTAGTGATTGGAGAGGCCATTGGCGCGGATTGGCAGCCTTGTTTCCGTCAGTCTGTCCCAGGACAGCTGTGGCTACAGTAGTAGCTTACCACTACCATTGTCTGCGGAGTGAATGTATAATATATCCATTGTAAAGCGTCTTTGAGTGTCCATGAAAAATGCTATATAAAGCTTCCTCTTCTTTTAGATTTGATTGGCAGTTGGCAACCAGCTCACAGGTGCATTACCGCCACTGACTTTTGTATAAGGAGTTCTTATAAGGAGTTCTGCACAACTCCTTATGTGTGAAAAAATTATCCGTCCTTGGACTGCGTCCTCGGCGGTGTCTTCTTCTTCTTTTAGATTTGATTGGCAGTTGGCAACCAGCCTACAGGTGCATTACCACCACGTACTTCACTCTGTATCATCACTCTATCTGGTCAGGAGCTGTAGTCCTTCTATCATCATTGCTGTGTCCAATCGAACCTCAACTCTTATCTTCAGACATCACTCTTCTTCGTCTTCTCGTACTTCACTATATCATCACTCTGCAGTGATGATATATGGAGCCTATACCAGTATCTTTGGGCAAGAGCAGGGTACACCCTGAACAAACCAGACCGCCAGTCCATTGCAGGGCCAACACAGAGATCACTATATATATATATATATATATACTGTATATATATATATATACAGTGGGATAAAAAAGTATTTAGTCAGCCACCAATTGTGCAAGTTCTCCCACTTAAAAGATGAGAGAGGTCTCCAATTTTCATCATAGGTATACCTCAACTATGAGAGACAAAATGAGAAAAAAAAATCCAGAAAATCACATTGAAGGATTTTTAATGAATTAATTGGTAAATTCCTCGGTAAAATAAGTATTTGGTCAATAACAAAAGTTCATCTCAATACTTTGTTATATACCCTTTGTTGGCAATGACAGAGGTCAAACATTTTCTGTAAGTTTTCACAAGGTTTTCACACACTGTTGCTGGTATTTTGGCCCATTCCTCCATGCGGATCTCCTCTAGAGCAGTGATGTTTTGGGGCTGTCGCTGGGCAACACAGACTTTCAACTCCCTCCAAAGATTTCCTATGGGGTTGAGATCTGGAGACTGGCTAGGCCACTCCAGGACCTTGAAATGCTTCTTACGAAGCCACTCCTTCGTTGCCCAGGCGGTGTGTTTGGGATCATTGTCATGCTGAAAGACCCAGCCACGTTTCATCTTCAATGCCCTTGCTGATGGAAGGAGGTTTTCACTCAAAATCTCACGATACATGGCCCCATTCATTCTTTCCTTTACACGGATCAGTCGTCCTTGTCCCTTTGCAGAAAAACAGCCCCAAAGCATGATGTTCCACCCCAATGCTTCACAGTAGGTATGGTGTTCTTTCTCTTCCAAACACGACAAGTTGAGTTATTAACAAAAAGTTCTATTTTGGTTTCATCTGACCACATGACATTCTCCCAATCCTCTTCTGGATCATCCAAATGCTCTCTAGCAAACTTCAGACGGGCCTGGACATGTACTGGCTTAACCAGGGGGACACGTCTGGCACTGCAGGATTTGAGTCCCTGGCGGCATAATGTGTTTCTGATGTAGCCTTTGTTACTTTGGTCCCAGCTCTCTGCAGGTCATTCACTAGGTCCCCCCATGTGGTTCTGGGATATTTGCTCACCGTTCTCGTGATCATTTTGACCTCACGGGGTGAGATTTTGCGTGGAGCCCCTGATCGAGGGAGATTATCAGTGGTCTTGTATGTCTTCCATTTTCTAATAATTGCTCCCACAGTTGATTTCTTCACACCAAGCTGCTTACCTATTGCAGGTTCAGTCTTCCCAGCCTGGTGCAGGTCTACAGTTTTGTTTCTGGTGTCCTTTGACAGCTCTTTGGTCTTGGCCATAGTGGAGTTTGGAGTCTGACTGTTTGAGGTTGTGGACAGGTGTCTTTTATACTGATAACGAGTTCAAACAGGTGCCATTAATACAGGTAACGAGTGGAGGACAGAGGAGCCTCTTAAAGAAGAAGTTACATGTCAGTGAGAGCCAGAAATCTTGCTTGTTTGTAGGTGACCAAATACTTATTTTACCAAGGAATTTACCAATAATTCATTAAAAATCCTTCAATGTGATTTTCAGGATTTTTTTTTTTTCTCATTTTGTCTCTCATAGTTGAGGTATACCTATGATGAAAATTGGAGACCTCTCTCATCTTTTAAGTGGGAGAACTTGCACAATTGGTGGCTGACAAATACTTTTTTGCCCCACTGTATATATATATATATACCACTCAACCGAGTGGTGGCTCAGTTGGTTAGAGCAGCCGTCCCAACCTGCCGGCTGGGGTCATGCCGAAGACCATATAAGATAAGATAAGATAAGCCTTTATTAGTCCCCACAATGGGGAAATTCCAGGATTGCAACAGCACAGGGATAGCAACAATCAGAAGGCAAGAGAAAAACAAGAGCAGCGAGTATACATATGTACATATAAATATAAATATTTATATGTGCATTCCGGTTCTAGTTCCACCAGACCGCGGAGCCACACGAGTTGGCTGCCTTTTGCAACTGCCTTTTTTTATCTTCCTTCTTCTTTCTACACCTTTCACTCTATATATATATCACGGACACACAGATCGCCCTAAAGGTCTCCCGAGTCGGCGGACGGAGCCACTGTTTACAGCAGGAGACGATACAGCAGGGAAGAGCTAGCTAGCACCGCCAGCCGGTGCTAACAGAGAAACTCGACTACCGAGGAACTGTAGCGAAAACGACGCGGTGTGCAGGGCTGGGAGTTTAGGCGCGTGCAAGAAATATAAGACAGATAATTCAAGAGCGATGGCAATAAACCAAGCAGACCCGCCCGTAAATCTACTGGAGGAAAAAGCCCTCCCAGAAGCAGCTAGACACCAAGGCTGCTCGGAAAAAGCCCTCCGGCCACCGGCGGAGTGAAGAAGCCTCACCGTTACAGGCCCGGTACCGTGGCTCTGAGAGAGATCCGTCGCTACCAGAAATCCACGGAGCTGCTCATCCATAAGCTGCTCTTCCAGCGCCTGGTGAGGGAGATCGCTCAGGACTTCAAGACAGACCTGTGCTTCCAGAGCTCCGCCGTCATGGCTCTGCAGGAGGCCAGCGAGGCCTACCTGGTGGGTCTCTTCGAGGACACCAACCTGTGCGCCATCCACACCAAATGGTGGTCACCATCATGCCCAAAGACATCCAGCTGGACCGTCGCATCCGCGGAGAGAGAGCTTAGACTTTCTGCTGCACATTCACCAACCACAATGCTCCGCACTGTGTGTCTATATATATATATATATATATATATATATATATATATGTTTTTAGTAATATGTACATATGTATACTAGCTGTTCTTGTTTTTTCTTGCCTTCTGATTGTTGCTCTGAGTGTTGCTATCCCTGTGCTGTTGCAATCCTGGAATTTCCCCATTGTGGGACTAATAAAGGCTTATCTTATCTTATCTTATCTTAAATATATATATATAGACACACAGTGCGGAGCATTGTAGCTAGATGGAATAAATATGTAAATATATAAACACACACAGTGCAGAGCATTGTAGCTAGATGGAATGAAACAGCACAACCATCTACTTAGTTATCCTACATGGTATGATTATGTACGCATACATATTCTCACCCTCCATAGTGACCGGTATTTTCCTAGTTGTATACTGGAGGGGACCATTGTGTAAGTCTATTGCATCTTTTGCATTCAATACTATTAGGTTGTCACGTCTTTTTGCTATCTCTGTGAGCAGCCCTGCTTAGGTTGTACAGTCTGACAGCCGTAGGTAGGAAGGACCTGCGAAACCTCTCGGTTGTGCACCTAGGATGATGTAGTCTGCTGCTAAATGAGCTCCTCAGTGCATTCAGTATGTCTTGCATAGGGTGGGACTCGGTCTCCAGCAGTGATGACAGTTTAACCACCATCCTTCTCTCTCCTATCTCCTCCACTGGGTCAAGGCGCTGCCCCAGGACAGAGCTACCTTTCTTGATCAGTTTGTTCAGTCTCTTCCTATCGGCTGCTGTAATGCCACTGCCCCAGCAGACCACTCCAAAAGTGATGGCTGATGCCACCACCATGTCATAGAATGACTATGACTATATAAAAGCGGAACTTCCTGCCATCCAGCTTGGTGCTCAGCAAATAATGGAATGGAGGAGGGAAATCTGTGGTGGCGCCTTGCATGGCAGCGGCCCTCTGATTCTACATATGGGGTGTGTGTGATTAACACTGTAGATAGGAAAAACACAATTTTGTCTGCTGTACATGATTGGTGGCGGCGCGGTGGTGGAGTGGTTAGCACTGCGGCAGCACAGCAACTCACCCTTGGCCGGGGGATCCTGAGTTCGATCCCAGCCCCCGACCAACAGTGACCTGTGTGGAGTTTGCATGTTCTCCCCGTGTCTGCGTGGGTTTACTCCGGGATTTCTCCGGTTTCCCGCCCACATGTCCAAAACATGCAAGTTAGGTTAATTGGCATTCAACTGGGGATTCTAAATTGTCCTTAGGTATGACTGTGAGAGTGAATGGTTGTCTGTCTCTCTGTGTTGGCCCTGCGATGGACTGGCGGTCTGTCCAGGGTGTACACTGCCTCTCGCCCAAAGATGCTGGGATAGGCTCCAGCACCCCCGCGACCCGAAAAGGATTAAGCGGAAGAAGATGAATGAATGTACATGATTGGTTGTATGGTTGAATGACAATAAAGGGTGATTTAATATATAATTCAAGAAATCTTTGTCATGATGTGACAATGTCTTCTTCTTTTAGATTTGATTGGCGGTTGGCAACCAGCTTACAGGTGCATTACCGCCACGTACTTCACTCTGTATCATCACTCTATGTGGTCAGGAGCTGTAGTCCTTCTATCATCATTGCTGTGCCCAATCGAACCTCAACTGTATCTTCAAACATCACTCTTCTTCGTCTCCTTGTACTTCACTCTATACCATCACTTCACACATCTTGGCGCCACAGCCCCCAGAGGGGCTGCCAGCTGAACAACCATAGGACTCACTGAAAGATCATAGGATTCACCTATGATGTGCCTATGATCTCTATATGATGTCTACATGACATCATATAGACACCATAGTATAACACAGGGTTACAAAAATCATTTTTTTGTAAGTTGTCTGTGTTTTTTCCAACTGATTTAAGACAATTTTGCACCGCTGAATCCAAAAATGACATCCGTTTCTCTCGATCAGGTGCTAAGTAAAAACCTATTCTTACTTAGTACTGTGCATGTACTTACCTTTATATAAAGGTAAGTACATGTAAATTGAATGTTGCATCATCATTGTTCAAAATTCAGAGAATTTCAAGACATAAAAAAGAATTTTGCATCATATAAAGCGAAAAAACCCATACATGTAAACAAAAATGTATAAAACAACATGTGGCCATAATTCAAAAAGTTGACCTGATTGAGCAAAACCAATGTGATTTTTGGATTCAGCACATCAAAATTGTCCTTAATCAGCTAAAAAAAAAACCATACAATAAATTTGGTGTTGACCAGTGTAAGTAAAGAAATCTCTGTGTGTCTGTCACGATCATAGGACTTGCTAAAAGATCATAGGACTCGCTATGACATCATCAAAGATCAAAGGCAGGCATCACTCACGATCATAGGACTCGCTATGACATCATCAAAGATCATAGGACTCACTATGACATCATCAAAGATAAAAGGCAGGCATAACTGCTTGCTTACACCTGCTTTCTACAGGAATGCAGAAATACTTGCTTATACTTGGTTTCTATGAGCATGCACAGGTATGTACAGGCATGCACAAGTTTCCACTAGTAAATGGATTATGCAAGACAGCAGGAAAAGAGAAGAGGAATGGAGTTTATGGAACAAACAGAAGAGAAGGACGATGAGAAGTGTGTAGCTACAGGGATAAGAGGAGTGCAAGTGAGGAAGAAAAATAGCATTGGAGCAAATTTATCTGTTCACTTTATCACTGCCTGTTATACTTTTGTGTCCTGGTCTACTTAACCCCAACCCCCACCACACACACACACACACACACACACACACACACACACACACACACACACACACACACACACACACACGAGATCTACATTATGTTTGCTGGTATTACAAACTACTAGTACATACCCGTGCATACCCGTCCATGCCTGTAGAAACCAAGTATAAGCAAGTATTTCTGCATGCCCGTTGCTGAAGGGTGTCCTCCTCCTGTCTCAGATGACTGTGTTGTTCACAGTCATGCCTGCGGCGTACTGCTGGACATGCAGCAGTTCTCTGCATTCTATTGCTCTCCATCTGGTGGATCTTCTTCGTCTGGGATAGGTGCATCGTAATTCCAGTTCTTGGGCAGGATCATGAAAATAGATGTGAGCAAAAAGTGGCTCTCGACCCTGTTCAGGAAGGCCTGTGCATGCCTGTAGAAACTAAGAAACCGGAGCACCTGGAGAAAATCAGCGCTTTGCTTGGCATTTTACACATTTGTAGTGTAGACTGGCATTCTTCAAGGTTACACATTTTTACTGTGTCAGCACCTCTTTCAAAATGGCATTGCTGAGAAAGCGACACTTTTGCTTAGTTTCTTCATCTTGAGTAACAATACGAAGCAACACACTTGCTTGGCTTCTTCATCTTGAGCAACAATAAGAAGACTACTTGATCTGGAAACTCTGCTCGCGGCAACGTAGAATTGGCCATGGCTGCAGAAATCTGTAGTGCAGAAGACGAACGCGCTGTAAAGACTGACCTTGTGACTTTTTCACCTTGCCAATTTTGAGCCATATGACATCATAAAGACATATTTGTCTATATGACGGCATCGCGAGTCCTATGTTGCCTGATATCATCGGATCATCATGCAGACGTCATAGGGTGTTGTATGATGTGCTATGTCTATATGATGTCATATAGATGTCATATCTTTTAGGGTCATCGTAGGACATCATGCATCATAGGACATCATGCAGACATCATAGGCTGTCCTATGATGTGCTCTGTCTATGTTCTGTCATATAGATATCATATCTTTATGACGGCATCGCGAGTCCTATGATGCCTGAGATCATAGGATGGCCTATGATGCATCATAGGATGGTCAGCAGACATCATAGGCCGTCCTATGATGTGCTCTCTGTCTACATGCCGTCATATAGACATCATATCTTTATGACGGCATCGCGAGTCCTATGAAGCCTATCTGTCTATGTGCCGTCATATAGACAGTCCTGTGATGCCTACAGACGTGGACAAAATTGTTGGTACCCCTCTGTTAATGAAAGAAAAACCCACAATGGTCACAGAAATAACTTCAATCTGACAAAAGTGGTAATAAATAAAAATTCTATGAAAATTAACCAATGAAAAACAGACAATGCTTTTGAATTGTGGTTCAACAGAATTATTTTAAAAAACAAACTCATGAAACAGGCCTAGACAAAAATGATGGTACCCCTAGAAAAGATTAAAAATAATGTGACCATAGGGACATGTTCAACCAAGATGTGTCCTCTAATTAACATCACAGGTGTCTACAAACTTGTAATCAGTCAGTCGGCCTATTTAAAGGGTGACAAGTAGTCACTGTGCTGTTTGTTGACATGGTGTGTACCACACTAAACATGGACCAGAGGAAGCATTATCTCAGGAGATTAGAAAGAAAATTATAGACAAGCATGTTAAAGGTAAAGGCTATAGACCATCTCCAAGCAGCTTGATGTTCCTGTGACTACAGTTGCACATATTATTCAGAAATTTAAGATCCACGGGACTGTAGCCAACCTCCCTGGATGTGGCCGCAGGAGGAGACGGATAATACGAATGTTAACAAAAGAGCCCAGAACAACCTCTAAACACATTCATGGTGAACTCCAAGGTCAAGGTACATCAGTGTCAGATCGCACCATCCATCGTTGTTTGAGCCAAAGTGGACTTCATGGGAGATGACCAAGGAGGACACCACTGTTGAAAACAAATCATAAAAAAGCCAGACTGGAATTTGCCAAACTGCATGTTGACAAGCCACAAAGCTTCTGGGAGAATGTCCTATAGACAGACGAGACAAAACTGGAACTTTTTGGCAGGGCACATCAGCTCTATGTTCACAGATGCAAAAATGAAGCATACCAAGAAAAGAACACTGTTCCTGCTGTGAAACATGGAGGAGGTTCTGTTATGTTCTGGGGCTGCTTTGCTGCATTTGGCACAGGGTGTCTTGAATCTGTGCAGGGTACAATGAAATCTCAAGTCTATCAAGGTGTTCTAGAGAGAAATGTGCTGGCCAGTGTCAAACAGCTTGGTCTCAGTCGTAGGTCATAGGTCTTGCAACAGGATAATGACCCAAACCACACAGCTAAAAGCACCCAAGAATGGCTAAGAGCGAAAGATTGGACTATCTAAAGGGCCTTCTATGAGCCCTGATCTAAATCCTATTGAAGATCTGTGGAAGGAGCTGAAACATGCCCATCTGAGAAGGCACCCTTCAAACCTGAGACAACTGAGTCAGTTTTGCTTATGAGGAGTGGGCCAAAGTACCTGCTAGAGAGGGTACAGAAGTCTTATTGACAGTTTACAGAAATTGTTTGATTGCAGTGATTGCCACAAAAGGTTGTGCAACAAAATATTAAGTAAGGGTACCATCATTTTTGTCCAGTCTGTTTCATGAGTTTTGTTTTTAAAATAATTCTGTTGAAACCCCAATTCAAAATGCACTGTCTGAGTTTTCATTGGTTAATTTTCATAGAATTTTTATTTATTACCACTTTGTGAGATTGAAGTTATTTATGTGACCATTGTGGGTTTTTCTTTCATTTACAGAGGGGTACCAACAATTTTGTCCACATCTGTATCTGTCTATGTGCCATGACATAGACTCAAGATCTTTATGACGGCATTGCGAGTCCTATGATGCCTGAGATCATAGACGGTCTATGATGCATCATAGAACATCAGGCAGACATCATAGCTGTTCTATGAAGTCCTATAAACGTAACCGACACACACACCACACAGATTTCTTGACTTTATAGAGTGATGATAGAGTGATATGATATATGCAGGACCAGACCTGCTCTAATTAATGCTGTATCTGCTAAAGTGGCTTGTTTTTATTTCACACTGAAATTGACAAAAAAATAATAAGCAGGTGTTACTAATCACATAGTAATGAGGGGGAAGGCGTGCTTGGAGACAGAAAGAGAAAAGGAAAGCCGGAAGTGTGGAGGTGAGAGTAGGGGACTTGTAGGGACTATACCTGGCAAAGGTAGAGAGTTGGCTGATATGATGTAGAGGAGGAAGGTAATATACTGTGTTTCAAGAAACCAGATGGAAGGGAAGCAAGGCCAGAGCATTTGGGAGGTGGATTTAAACTGTTCTAGCCATGTGTCCATAGGAAGAGACAGGATGATGAGCTTGAAGCTTGCACTGAAGGTGTGATGTTGAATGCATGTATGCTCCACAAGTTGGATGCCAGGTAGAAGAGAGGGAGGAATTCTGGAGTAAGTATGTGGTGTATCCTCTGTACAAAGGAAAGAAGACAAAGGGACTTGGTGATGCAATGAGGAGGTCCAGGAAAATATTCAGAGGTTAGTAAAGAAAAAGTGGGATAGTCAAGGAAATGAACAAAGTAGACAGGAGTATTTAGAATCTAGGTCCATTGCAAAGAGAGAGGTGGCAACGGTAAATGAAAAGGCATATAGTGAATTGTATGAGAAGCGGGACATTGAGGTAGACTAGTACATACCCGTGCATAGCCGTCCATGCCCGTAGAAACCAAGTATAAGCAAGTATTTCTGCATGCCCATTGCTGAAGGGTCTCCTCCAGTCTCAGACGGCTGTGTTGTTCACAGTCATGCCTGCGGCACACTACTGGAACCTGAGGTGTTTCATGTTCACGTCATCTTTTCTGACATGCAGCAGATCTCTTCATTCTATTTCTCTCCATCTGGTGGGTCTTCTTCTTCTTTGTTCAGACCACTGGTTGAGGGATACTGTAGATGCGTCGTAATTTCAGTTCATGACAGGATTATGAAAATCGATCTGAGCAAAAAGTGCTTTAAGTGCTTTCCGACCCTGTTCAGGAAGGCCCTTGCATGCCTGAAGAAACCAAGAAATCCGAAGCATCCAGAGAAAATCAGCGCTTTGCTTGGCATTTTACACATTTGTAGTGTAGACTGCCATTCTCAAGGTTACACATTTTTACCGTGTCAGCAACTTTTTAAAAACCACATTGCTCAGAAAGCTGAACGCTTTTGCTTAGTTTCTTCATCTTGAGCAACAATACGAAGACTGCTTGATCTGCCAATTGGTGCTCACGGCAACGTCGAATTGGCCATGGCTGAAGAAATCTATTGTGCAGAAAGCACCAACATGCTGTAAAGACTGGCCCTGTGACTTATTTCACCTTGCCAATTTTGAGACATATGACATCATAAACCCACATTAGTCTAGGCATCTGCGTGATTGCTGGTCAATAAAGACATCATAAGACACATTTGTCTGTATGATGGCATCGTGAGTCCTATGTTGCCTGAAATCTCGGATCATCATAGGTCATTAAGCAGACATCCTAGGGTGTCCTATGATGTACTATACGTCTCATAAAGACACATTTGTCTATAAGATAAGCCTTTATAGTCCCACAGTGGGGAAATTCCAGGATTGGAAACAGCACAGGGATAGCAACACACACACACACACACACACACACACACACATATATAAATATTTAATATATACTGTATACAGTGTGTATACTGCTCAAAAAATAAAGGGTAACACTTTGAAAACACATCAGATTTTAATGGAAAAAATAAGCTGGATATCGAAATTGTGGCAGGGCTAGTCCAGTAACCCTGTGTGTAAACCCTGTGCCTAAACCCCATCCTCCTTCTACCTCCTCCGTGTGCTGTGTAAAATGCATGAGAATGTACAGAATGGTCCAGCCATAAAAGGATTTAGCGGGTTACACCCACACATGCCTTTTTCTTTTTTGTACTCACCTGTTTTTGGAGAAGGCGATGGATATGGCAAGCAGGAGTTATTTGATGAGCTTGGGGTGGGAATGTTGCCGAGCCCTGATGGACATTGACGGGCTATCTCCCCTGCAAACCAATATTCCACCCCGAGGACATTCTGTTGTAAGTGAGCCTGGTGGAGGCTGAAGTTCGGCAGTGTCCTCAGCTTGTGAAGCACCTGGATGGAGCGGTAAGGATAACCCTGTTGGCAGCACTGCGCTGCGAGAAATGGCGAAAGGGGGAAGGAATCCCCGAAGAGACCTGGGCGGGGAGTTGAAGGGAGGGTGCTCCCAGGGTTCCGTTATTCCTGTGTCTCGCCAGCCCTCTTTGCCTGTTCCTGCTCTGGTAAAGCCCGCTCCAGCCTCCCGAAGACGGCGTCATCCCGTGCCGGACTGGCGAGGGAGGTTCCCCCTCCTTTCAACAGCCCTCTCCCCGGCTACACCCCCCTCCACATCATCAGGGCGGGCTCTTCCGCCATCCTTTGAAGGACCGAGACGGCCATTGACGCGGAGAGGGGATGATTGCCTGTCAACTGCAGCGGTTAACACAAGGACTGGGATGACAGGCAGTGTTTTTTTCATTCTACACATCTTATAGTGTTAAACCTTGTCTGTCTCCTGGAAGAGACCCCAGTTTCAGCAGTCCGCTGGGCTCCTCTCCTCCAGCTGCAGTTATTAACTCTTCTCCAATCCTCTCCGTGTCCCCCCCCCCCCACCTATCCCCGAGTGTCCGACGTCCTGAAGCAGAGCCGTCGGGCAGTGGAGTTGCTGTTGGCCCCGAAGGATTCTGGCACCAGAGCCTGCATGAAGTTGTTCCCCTGCAGTCATGCGGAGGAGTCCACCAGCATCGGAGCCAGCTTCCTCCATCATCCTTTGAAGTGGCCAAAATCGTCATTGACACGGAGAGGGGGGCGTCTGTCAGCAGCAGCTGTAAACATCACACACCGGGGATGACAAGCAAGTGTTTTTTCATTCTATTCAATTAAATTACGATAAACCTTGTCTGTCTCCCGAGGGAGAGGCCCAGTCTCAGCAGTCCCCTGGGTCCTCTCCTCCAGTTGCTAACGCTGACTCTACTCCTGTTCTCTCCGTGTCACTTCCAAGTTTTCCTTGAGTATCCATTTGGCCCCGGAACTAAGCCGCTGGAACGAAGGCGGAGCCAGAGGCCCTAGAGAATGCTGCTTCAGAGCCTGCACGGAGCCAGCCCTCAGCCTCCTCTCCGGAGCCATCTCCAGCCGGGGTTATTTCATCTGAGGACGTTAGGACTGCCATCACCATCTTGCCAGCTGCGGAGACTACCGCAGCGGATTGGAGCCAGAGCCTGGACCTCCTAGAGGCCGGCCCGAGACTTCATCACCAGGATCAGCGGAGTCCTGGACAATGGTGGAGCTCAAGCTCAAGCAAGTTATCTCTCTGGTTTTTCTATGTCTGTGTTGGGAGAGATCTTTCCAGGCACTAGGTAGAAAGTCAGTGCAGGGCCCTTAGCTGCATCAGAGCTCACCTTGCTGGGCTCCGACCCTAACCACATTTCCTCCCCCGTTGTCCCTGAGCTTCCTCGTAGGTCCACCGGAGAGGATCAGCGTCACCAGGAGTCTCAGTGGTCTGGTCTCGCCGCCAGACCGACGTCGTCGGTCCAGCTCCCCTTCTGCCTGAGGCATCGTGTGGGTTCCTCCGCAGGCTGAGGTCTCCATGCTGCGGCGTTCAAGTCTGGGAGCCTCGTGGGGGCTGCATCCCAGTGTTAGCCCAACGTGGGTGCTGCGCTCCTGCATGGACCCGTCATGGGTGCCACGCTTCAGCCCGGAGTCCACTGAGGGTGCAGTGTTGGCCCGGTCGGGGGTCCACTGCAGGTGCTGCAGAGCTCCAGCCATAGTCCACCGTGGGTGCTGCAGAGCTCCAGCCGGTGTCCACCGCGGGTGCTGCGGAGCTCCAGCCGGAGTCCACCGTGGGTGCTGCGGAGCTCCAGCCGGCGTCCACCGCGGGTGCTGCGGAGCTCCAGCCGGAGTCCACCGCGGGTGCTGCGGCGCTCCAGCCGGAGTCCACCGCGGGTGCTGCGGAGCTCCAACCGGAGTCCACACACGGGTGCAGCTGTGTTCCAAGCCGGGACCACCGAGGGTGCTGCTGGTCAGCCTGATGCCGTCGTGGCCTCCTCCTCCTCCCTGTCTGGTGCCGTGGGGGATTCCTTCCTACGGTCTGGTCACCCACCAGTGAGCCTCCCAGTGGGCAGGCCTCCTCCTGCTTCACCCTTCCGGTCCTGGTGGCGTAACAGTGCGGGCTGAACACTGGAAGGACTGAGTCTCTGGGTCAGGTGGCCCGTTTTTTCCGGCAGGCCACCAGACTGTGTTTGCCGGACTGTCTGCTGTGCCTGGGACTCCGGGCAGCCTCCTGAGCCTCCAAGCCTTTGGACCTTGGGGGGGTTAAGTGTCCTTTTGTTGTGGGCCCTGGCGGGGTGTATTTTGTTCCCTCCTTACCTGTTCCCCCTACCCCCCACCCAGGTTCGTTGGTTGTTGTTCCTGCTGGGGGGGAGGGGCGCAGGGGGTTTTCCTTTCTTTTTCTGATGTTACCATGGGTGTCTGGATTCCACCCCTTGAAAAGGGGGGCTCTGTCATGAACCAAGCTGGGTTGTTCTTTGGGCTTGGTTCTGACCTGCTGTGCTCAGTTTATCTGTGTAGTTATGTTTTATGTTATCTTTTGATTTCTTGTAGTTTCTATTTTCCCTTGTTGATTTCCGTACCTGTAGCCACTGCATTCTGGCCGGCAGCTGCGAGGCAGCCTCCTTTGTCCTGCACTCATGTGGGTGCTGTCTGACACTTGCTTGTCATACCATGCCTCCTCTCTCATGACAACCAGCTGGTTCCACCTCCGTATTGCTTTTTCCTGCGCTTCGCCCAAGGTGCACCCAATCTACCGTTGCCAGCAATGCTTGTATTTAAGCAGGTCTTTTGCCATCAGCATTGCTGAACTATTGTATTTCCGTGCCACCATTCACTGTGTCCTGCCCGCTGCACGTCCCGTCGTGGAGCCTGTAAGTGAACCTTGTCTTCTTTCTGTCTGTTTTGAACTGTTTTTAATCGGCCACTGTACACTGTGGTCTGCCCGCTTCACGTCCGTCATGGAGCCATTTAGTGTACCCTGTTGCCTTTTTGTATGCCTGCTCTTTTGGAACTGTTTGCCTTTTTGTTAATAAATGTGTTTGTGGTGTAACCCTGTGCCTAAACCCATCCTCCTTCTACTCCTCCGTGCACTGCGTAAATGCGCACGGGGAGAACGTGACATAAATAGGACTTGCCTGACAAAGTGAAGTAGACCAAAAGATCCTCAAAAGCTAGACATCATGCTGCAATCCAAAGAAATTCAGGAACAAATGAGAAACAAAGTACTCGAGAGCTATCAGTCTGGAAAAGGTTATAAAGCCATTTCTAAAGCTTTGGGACTCCAGCTAACCACAGTGAGAGCCATTATCCACAAATGGCAAAAGCATGAAACAGTGGTGAACCTTCCCAGGAGTGGCTGGCTGACCAAAATTACCACAAGAGCGTAGCAAAGACTCATTCAAGAGGTCACAAAAGACCCCACAACAACATCCAAAGAACTGCAGGCCTCACTTGCCTCAGTTAAGGTCAGTGTTCATGACTCCACCATAAGAAAGAGACGGGGCAAAAATGGCCTACATGGCAGAGTTCCAAGATGAAAACCACTGCTGAGCAAAAAGAACATAAAGGCTCATCTCAGTTTTACCAGAAAATATCTTGATGATCCCCAAGACTTTTGGGAAAATACTCTGTGAACTGACGAGACAAAAGTTGAACTTTTTGGAAGGTGTGTGTCCCATTACATCCAGCGTAAAACTAACACAGCATTTCAGAAAGGAATATCATACCAACAGTAAACTAGAAAAGCACTCGGAGAGCGCAGACCTCCGCCAAGCGCCACAATTCCCCCCATACAGTGTTTGTGTGTACGTTTTCAGATTCCTTGAGCATGTAAACATATGACTCAGCAATTGGATTCACAATGATTATTTGTTTATTTGACAGGGACAGTGCAATAAACACACAATTAATCAATGACAATCAATGTGATAGTGATAGGATTAGTGTTCAGTAGTAAAAGCATGCCTCCTTGGCGGAGGTAATAAACTGAAGTGTTGCTGTTGTGTCCATCTCCTCCACTGACGGATGCAAATTGGGTAGACAGGTTGCCGTGGGTTTTATATTATATTATTTTGGGGTTTCGCTCCGCGGCAAAACGAGAATTTAGAAGCTTCGCCGGCAGAGAGCTTGTTATTGCGCAGCGCGTATGGCTGGCCGGGGAATTTCTGCCAAAATGCGCAGCACCTATGGCTGGCCGGTGAATTTCTGCCAAATGCGCAGCTCCTATGGCTGGCCGGTGAATTTCTGCCAAATGCGCAGCGCCTATGGCTGGCCGGGGAATTTCTGCCAAATGCGCAGCGCCTATGGCTGGCTGGGGAATTTCTGCCAAAGAATCCGTCGGCGGACAGCTGCCCGTGTGAGGTTTTGCAGTTGCGCGCAAACACAAGCACGCTGGCGGGCCCAGGCCAGCAGTGTTTTTCCGCGTGCTTTTGTGCCTAAAACGTTGAAGAACGCAGAGTTTGTGTTGCAGACACGACGACCAGCGCCCTCCATTGCGCCTGCGCACATGTTGAAAATGGCCCTATGTCACAGTGTTGAAAAATGCTTTAAAAAAATTCCTGTATCCAGACGGTGAACCGGATCACCCCCAAAATTTAATCAGTTCTTCCTTGTACCATTTCCAACAACGCCTGAAAGTTTCATGCAAATCCGTCCAAGACTTTTTGAGTTATCTTGCTAACCAACAGACAAACAGACAGACAGACAGACAGACAAACAGACAGACAGACAAACAGACAAACACACAAACCCTGGCAAAAACATAACCTCCTCCTGGCCTTTTCGGCCTGGCGGAGGTAAATATGGTGGTGGTAGTGTAATGGTCTGGGGCTGTTTTTGTGCTTCAGAACCTGGAAGATTTACTGTGGTAAATGGAACCATGAATTCTGCTGTCTACCAAAAAATATTGAAGGAGAATGTCCGACCATCTGTTTGTGGCATCAAGTTGAAGCACACTTGGGTTCTGCAGCAGGACAATGATCCAAACACACCAGCAAGTCCACCTCTGAATGTCTTAAGAAAAATAAAATGAAGATTTTGGAGTGGCCTAGTCAAAGTCCTGACCTCCTTCCGATTAAGATGCTGTGGCATGACCTTATAAAGGCGGTTCATGCTTGAAAACCCTCCAATGTGGCAGAATTACAACAAAGTAAGATGAGTGTGCCAAAATTTCTCCATAGCGCTGTAAAAGACCTATTGCCAGTTATCGCAAACGCTTGATTGCAGTTGTTGCTGCTAAGGGTGGCCCAACCAGTTTTTAGGTTTAGTGGGCAATCATTTTTTCACACAGGGCCGTGTAGGTTTGGATTTTCCCACTTAATAATAAACACCTTCATTTAAAAACTGCATTTTGTGTTTACTTGTGTTAACTTTGTGTAATATTAAAATTTGTTTGATGATCTGAAACATTTAAGTGTGACAAACATACGTACAAAACAATGAGAAATCAGGAAGGGCGCAAACACTTTTTCACTCCACTATTTTTATATATGTGTAATTTTCTTTTATTTTCTTTTATTTTTTTTGTAAATCTGTAACTTTTGAGGCACCTGGCTTCGGGGTATACCACATTAACATGATGCTCTGATGTGATCCCTGGTTTAATTTCTGGCTGGTGTCATCCTTGCATACTCTTCACTATCCTAGTCTAAATGAAAGCTAGAAGTCCAAAAATGAATTTTCAGAAAAATGTTTTTCTTATGTTTGCTTCTTTTCTTTAATAAATTTGTGTTAATTAACTTAGTTATGTACAAAAGAACCAAATGTGGCGATCACTTTGCATAACTAGAAAAGCACTCAGAGAGCGCAGACCTCCGCCAAGCGCCACAGTTCCCCCCCCATACAGTGTTTGTGTGTATGTTTTCAGATTCCTTGACCATGAAAACATATGACTAGCAATTGGATTCACAATGATAGGATTAGTGGTTCAGTAGTAAAAGCATTACCTCCTTGGCGGAGGTAATAAACTGAAGTGTTGGTGTTGTGTCCATCTCCTCACTGAAAGCAGCACTCAGGGCTTCACTGACGGATGCAAAATTGGGTAGACAGGTTGCCGTGGGTTTTATATTGGGGTTGCGCTTTGCGGCAAAGGAGGATTTAGAAGCTTCCCCGGCAGAGAGCTTGTTTGTGCGCAGCCCCTATGGCTGCCCGGGGAATTTCTGCCAAATAATCCCGCGCCGGACAGCTGCCCATCTCAGCTTTTGCAGCGTAGCGCAAACACAGGCACGCTGCCGGGCCCGGCCCACCACTGTTTTTTCACGTGCCTTTGTGCCTAAACTTTGAAGAACGCGGAGTTTGTGTTTGTCAGACACGACGACCAGCGCCCTCCAACACGCCTGCGCCACATGTTGAAAATGGCCATATCTCACAATGTTAAAGAATCCTTTAAAAAATTCCTGTATCCAAACAGTGATCTGGATCATCCCCAAAATTTAATCAGTTCTTCCTTGTACCATTTCCAACAACGCCTGAAAGTTTCATCGAAATCTGTCCAAAACTTTTTGAGTTATCTTGCTAACCAACAGACAGACAGACAGACAGACAGACAGACAAACGCTGGCAAAAACATAACCTCCTCCTGGCCTGCGGCCTGGCGGAGGTAATAATGTCTTTTCAAGACACCCAAAGACGCTTTACAGTGAGTCCATTATTCATTCACTCCATAAACAATGCTAGTGGTAAGCTACTACTGTAGCCAGAGCTGCCCTGGGGCAGACTGACGGAAACATGGCATCCAATCCACACCAACAGCCTCTCTGACCACTACTGAACATTTATTCGCATTCACACACCAGTCTCACAAACACTGGATGCAAGGTGGGTAAAGTGTCTTGTCCAGGGACACAATGGCTGGGTGGGGGATTCAAACCGCCAGCCTTCTCATTATTGGACGACCGGCTCTACCCCCTGAGCCCCTACTGCCCCACATAAGATTGCAAATCGTACATAATTGCAGAATACTGTACAATTTCACTAAAAATTCAAACTTTGTTAATACACTGTCATTCATTCATACTGTGCTCACTTAAACAGTAGTCTCCACCCCACCTCAGATACTGAGGATGAAACATTGTACTCATTCAGCGCTGCAGACAAGCATTCACAACAACTTAAGTAGGTTCAGTATGTGTCCAGAGTGAACGGTGAAAACAGGCTGTTCCCCTTCCTCCACTCTATTTGCTCTTCTCCTCAAACTCCCGCTATCTTCGTCTCTGTCATCTTTCTCCTCCTTTTCACCTTTGTTCACCTCCTTATTGGAGAAATTCAATCATTCACTTACTCCTCTCCAACACATCCTTTCTGTGATTTCACTATCTCTCTCTCTCTTCTTGCTCTGACATTATTTCCTGCCTCTGTAATTCTCTTCTCCTACACTATCTTTTTCTTCATGTTCCACTTACTTGCTTTTAACTTTTAGCTCTGCGCTTTTTGTTTTTGTCCTCATTTTTTTAGCTGTCCTCTTACTTTTTTAGTTCTTTCTCCTTCCTGTATAGAGATTCCATTGATTTTTCTCTTAATCCCCTCAGTACATCATTCCCTTCTCCTTTTTCTTTTTATCTACTTTCCTCTGATTTTAATTCTCTCTTCTTGCACACGAGAGGAAGATTGTCCATGTGCCCATACTTCTTGTGTGAGAAAAAGAGTTTTAGATGTCATTATTTGGATTTGTCCAAATGTTGTCTTAATATGCACTTAATGGACACGTAATATATAAATGTCTTAATAATTTGTTAAGATGCTCACAAAGCTGGATGTGGGCGAAGTATCTAGAAATGTTACTCAAGTAAAAGTAGTGTTAAGCTGCTTTCAAAACTACTGTGGAGGAGCAGCAGTCATGGGTTCCATGAGCATAAAATTAACATCCTCCCTGGCTTTTTCAAACTTCAAGGACACACAGGTCTGATCACCCGCAGATAACAGTGCATTTCTCCGGTGTATCAAGTTTCGTGTCCTCACATCGTTGATGTCACTGAATGTGCCAGTTAGCCTGGAAGCTGGTGATGGCGGTCAATACTGATTAGTTGAGAGTCACTAGCATTTCTACAACTTTTAATTTTGTCACCCCGTGTCAAAACTTAGCACAGATCAGTGGTTAATTGGAATACACCAATCTATCAATCATAGTTAAATGGTTGCTGCGCTTTGTCCTCCATTTTAACAGACAGGTTGCAAAATGCACCTTTTTTTTTGTCATTTTTCATATCCGCATTGAATGGCTTTCATATTTACAAGACGAGACACAGTGTGGGTGGGAATGCTTGCACTTAATTGGTGTCGCTTTTCATAACCAGTGCGACACAAAGCAGGATAAGTTTTTTTTCGGAGGGGGCTGTCACTTAAAAAGAGGAGCAGAGGATCACAGGGTGCACGTTAATATGGGGTGTACCGGGATGCACAAACGAGCACCTGGAATTCCATAACACCTCAGTAGTACCACAGGCTGATTGCCTCCATGCCACGCCACTTTGATACAGTATTAATTCATACAAAAGGCACCCCAAACAAGTATTGAGTGTGTACATGCACATACTTTTCAGTCGGCCACCATTTCTATTAAAAAAAATATTTTTTTAAAAATTGATCTTATTTAATATTCTAATTTAATATTCTATATATTCTAATATTTAATATTTAATATTCCAATTTTTGAGAAACTGAATTTTGGGTTTTCATTAGCTGTAAGCCTTTATCATCAAAATTAAAAGAAATAAATGCTTGGAATATATCACTCTGTGTGTAATGAACTTATTTAACATATGAAGACCCCAAGGGTGGATGAGATTTGCCCTGAGTACCTCAAGGCTCAGGATGTTGTGGGGCTGTCCTGATGACACACCTCTGCAACTTTGCATGGAAGTCAGGAACCATGCCTTTGGCATGGCAAACTGGGGTAGTGGTTCCTCTCTTCAAGAAGGGGGACTGAAGTGGTGTGCTCCAGTTTTAGAGGGATCACACTTCTCAGCCTTCCTGGGAAGGTCTATGCCAAGGTACTGGAGAGGAGAGTCTGACTGTTGGTTGAACCTCAGATTCAGGAGGAACAGTTTGGTTTTCATCCTGGTTTTCATCCTGGTTGTGGCACATCATGCCAACTCTTTACTCTCTCAAGGATCCTCGGGGGTTTGTGGGAGTTTGCCCAACCAGTCTACATGTGTTTTATGGACTTGGAGAAAGCATTCAACCGTGTCCCTCGTGGTTTCTTATGGGGGGTGCTTTGGGGTTATGGGTATCAGGCTCGTTTACTTTGAGCTGTTGGGTCCCTATACAACTGTTGCGAGAGTTTAGTTTGTTTTGCCAACACTCAGTGTTACTTATTTCCAGTGAGAGTTGGACTTCCTCAGGGCTGCCCTTTGTCACCAATCCTGTTAATACTTTTTGTGGACAGGATTTCTTGGCACAGCCAAGGAAGGGAGGGTGTCATGTTCGATGACCACAGGATCTCATCTCTGCTGTTTGCAGATGATGTGGTCCTGTTGGCTTCATTGAGTAATAACCTACAGATCTTACTGGATGGTTTGTGAAGCGGCCGGGATGAGAATCAGTACCTCCAGATCTGAGTCCATGGTGCTCAGCTGGAGAAGGGGTGGATTGTCCTCTCCGAGTTGGGGACAAAGTTCCTTCCCCAAGAGGAGGAGTTCAAGTATCTTGGGGTCTTATTTACAAGGGACGGGGAAAATGAAGTAGGGAATTGACAGATAATTTGGATCAGCATCTGCAGTGATGCAGTTGTTTGTACCGGTCTGTTGTGGTGAAGAGGGAGTTGAGCTCTAAAGCAAAGCTGTCGATATACTGCTCATTCTACGTTCCTACCCTCACCTATGGTCATGAACTTTGGGTAATGACTGAAAGAATGAGATTGTGGATATAAGCGGCTGAAATGAGCTTTCTCTATAAGATTGCTGGGACTCACTCTTAAAGATAGGGTGAGGAGCTCAGTCATCTGGGAGAGGCTTAGAGAAGAACCCTGCTCCTCCACATCGAAAGGAACCAGTTGAGGTGGTTTGGGCATCTGATCAGGATGTCTCCTGGTTTCAGGCACATCCACTGAGAGGAGTTCCCAGGGCAGACTCAGGACCACTATGTCCTCCTAGCTGGTTTAGGATGCCTTGGTGTCCTCTCTGAATTGCTGGAAGAGGTGGCTGGGGAGAGGAAAGTCTGGGCTTCTCTGCTTGGGCTGCTGCCTCTGCGACCCAGATCCCTGGAGGGGCGATAGAAGATGGATGGTGTTCATTTGCCATTTTGTTATTGCCACTTTTACATTTCTGATTGGATTGACTTCAAATTTATACAGAAGCTTTAACTCATCAATGCCTTGAGGGTTTCTAGTTTGGGGGAAGGGGGGACTTATTTTTTTCCACTCCATTTTATGTTGTAAGCAGCTGTCATCCGTGGGCCCTGATATGCAGATGCATGAGGTATGTGAGCTTTGTCACTAAGGTTCTTTAATTGATAATAGTCTGCAAAATTGTATGAATAACTTCCAACCAAGCTCTGTTTCTCCTCAACCATTGCAGACATGCTATTGTAAGCATCTCCCTTTTTAATTTATTTAAGAGTGAATTGATGTTGACAAGTGAAGCCATGTTACTAAATTCAAAATATTTTCAGTTTGCACAGTGGCTGAAGTAGATGCTGCTAGCGCAGTGATTGTTGTCTGTGGACAAGGGCTGTCATGATATGGCATTTTCACGGCTCGTTTTAGCATGTCTGAAAGTATTGCAAAAAAAAAATCATTTCACTCAAATAGATATTTAACTTTGTTTAATGTGTGTTTTTGGTAAATAAAATAGGTATGTATAACCATTTGGCAGTTTGAGGGGGGATAGGAAGGGATCCTATCCCTCTTGTTAACAAAATAACCCTTAAGCATCCCCCTTGTTTATCTGCTATCCCCCACCTTCATTATTAATTATTAATGCAAGGATAGTAAATACAGAACAACTGAATATGTCAATGTCTTCCCTGTTCTGTAGCAGATGCTATAAATTTGTATGTTCATTACCATGGTGACACCAGAAGTTGAACTACATGATTTCTTGGTTAATGAAAGTTGTAGTGATTTATCATTTATAATTATGATCAGGTATAAAGATTATTTAATTTAGACTTAGAAGTGAGTGTGTGATGAGATCCATCACCGCAAACACTCATACATAGAGAGTAACACACTCGTTTAGGGGCACCAGCTCACTATCGTGAACAATTAATAATTAATTACACTTAATACCTTTTTAATCAATCAATTAATCAATCAGTCTCAAAATATTCATGAGTTCGATACTGGGGACTTAGAAACCAGACACAAAATAAGGAATAAATTCCCAACGACTTCTCTCATTTTACAGATTTATTTAAATGAAACCCTGATTAAATGACATTACATTCAAATAACTTGTGAGCAGGTAAAATGATCAACATTGAGCAATCACATTAAATTTGTAACTGAGGATAGAGTAACAATATGAACACATCTGTAGAACCAGGGTGAAAATGTAAACAATTCACTGGGATGAGGATATGATAAATTGGACGCAAACTTGTGAAGAAAATTAACTAATTATATGAAAAATTCTGAATTATTCTAAGAAACTAAAAATGGAACTCTAGTGGAAAAGAGTAATATTAATTCTCTTCAATTCTGTAGCTTTGATCAGATTGCGAACTGAATTTAAAGAGGAAACAAATTGTGGCATACTTTTAAGTCTGCAGACATCACATTGGAAACCATTAATCAGCAGATGGAACAAAGAGGACTCACGTGAACGTTGGTCTTTGATGACTCCTTCCTCAGCCGTGGATGCCAGATAAAGGTTTATTTCACGTGATAATGGTATATATCTGCCAGCAGATGTATCTTCCAAGTCCAGCAGTCACAAAAGCTCAGGTCTGACCACAACAAACAGTTGGAGCTTAGGTCAGGCGACGTGAGGCTGCTTCTTAGGGCTTCCCGTCTTCTTCAGCCACGTAAGATAGTATACCAGGAGGACAACATGAGGGGGTCTTCTTCAGTCCAGCGGCTCGGCTCACCTCTCAGGTTCAATTAAATTGAACAGTCCCAAATCTGATCAGAATTACAGGATCGGAGACCAGACCAAAATTAATTAAATTCAAACCACGAAATCTGGGTCCTTCTAACGCCGTGGTGCATGGGTGAACTAGCTTCAACTGTGAGGAAACGAATGGTCAGTCCCTTTAAAACACAAAAACATGGTGGATTTAAGAAAAACGTTTAAAAGGATAACAATAGAAAATGCCTAGAAACAGGAGTTTAACTCCATATAGAAAGTTGAGCTCAAGAAGGAAGAATTAATTCCCAGATGTTTTAAAAGAAAAACATTAAAACACACAGACACTTTCTCAAGACAGTGGCTAAAACTGAACTCTGTAACACAACTCAAATAATGGCCACTCTCTCCTTTATACTCAGTTGACTTTCGCGTGGTTAGGGTGATTGACATAAGGATAAGCCAATAGTTTCCCGTCGTGGGCGGGTTTTATGAACTTTAGTCCAATCAGAAACCAGTCCTTTGTAAAGAACCAATAATATTGAGGGAGCTGTTGCTATGCAGAGACTGGCAGATCCCCGTCATATGACTCAAGGAACGTTTTGGCAACATGAGAAACACATCTTAATAACACTGAAAATTCATTAATATACTTACGTATAAAGTTTAAGCTAGCTTCAGTGGTTTAGGACTACTTCAGTAGGCATGCAGCCTTATAACTGGTACTTTTAAAATTAACATGCAAGAATAAAATAAGATATATTAAAGCATTAAAAACATTCATGCACACATTTAAAATCAAGATTAATGAAATTCTTTCAAACCAATATGATTGTCCACACAGAATATCAGCCCAGAGTCCATTTGCTTTTCCATGGTGTCCTGGAAATTATCCTGAGGAATGAAACTTTGAAGAGAGAATGGATTTCAGTCAAAGATACACACAATGTTTCATTCATTCATTCATTCATTCATCTTCTTCCGCTTAATCCTTTTTCAGGTTGCGGGGGGCTGGAGCCTATCCCAGCATCTTTTGGGCAAGAGGCAGGGTACACCCTGGACAGATCGCCAGTCCATTGCAGGGCCAACACAGAGAGACATACAACCATTCACTCTCACATTCATACCTAAGGACAATTTAGAATCCCCAGTTTTGACAATGTTTCAAGGCTAGTTAAATCCGACATGTCCCTGAGTTTTCAGAAGGTGGCAATGTTGAGCTGTAGATAATCCTAGGGCTTTATGAAAGACAGTCAAATTTTATGGGATGCCGTCTGGTAAATGTCAGATAACTGATAACCAATAAAACCGTCTTAGTTGGAGGAAGTTTCCAGTTTGTTTATGATGTAAGCTAGTCCATTGAAAGCATTCCTTATGGCTTGCTTAACAAAGGAATGTTGTTTTCCACAGTGGTTCTGGGGTGAAGAAACAGTCCTGAGATCAGACTTTCCTGGCTGAAACAATGTCTTTAACATGGAGGATAATTTTATAGATTTAGCCAAAGCCAGATGATACTACAAAGTTTAAATCTTTTGTGGATCTCAAAATCATAAGCACCGGATGTTAATAAAACTGAGAAATATAGAAATGAGGGGAAAAAAGAAAAAATGAGAAAACGATGGAAATGGCAAGAAGAGCCCACAAACTTTTATGCTTCCAACAGATTTTCTGCCACTCGTCAACTAGGAAAACACATTTTCAAGGTTTTAGACATGTTCTAAGAGGAAAATGTCTCAAGTTGGTGAGTATAATAGCAAATGTTTAAGAAAAATGTTAAAATATTGTAATATAAAAAGCTGCAAATTCATTAGAAAAAAATTTGTGTCGAAAAAGATTTAAAAGATATCACAAAAGTGGCAAATTTATATGGAAAAAAGTTAGCTTGCTCTGTGTTATATGAATGCTTTAACAGCATTCATATAACAATTAACTATCCCACTTTAATAAGTGAGGATTTCTTTGTGTAAATTAGTAGATGCAAGCTCAGAAATTGCTGTGTGTGGATAAGGGATTGGTTTTCTTGCAAATGTGCAGCTTTTTTCTTATACATTTGCAACTTTTTCAACTATTTTTTATAAATTGATTACTTTTTACTTGGAAATGTGCCCCCCTCCCCACCATTTTCTTTTTCCTCTCATGGATTTATAACCCTTTTTTCCCTTGGCAATTTGAAACTTGCTAATGGTAAAGTTGGGATTTTTTAAATGTAAATAATCATCACTTCTCATATAACTGGACTTTTATTTTTACAAATTTGAACTTTTCACAGAGGTGTACTAAAAGAGCAATTACTCTTAATTCATTGTGAAAAGACCAGATAATACATTGAGTTGTGGGTGCTTTTTTATATCAAGACAAAGCAAATGAACTGAAAACACTACTGGGAACTTTTTTTTTTTTTCCATTGGTTAATCATACACAATAAAACACTGGGCTATTCAGAAGTACACAAAAATGCCAGTAATATGCATGAATAAAATTGTGAAAATCATAACTGGAACTTGGCCTGTTCATGGATATTTAACAGTGTGAGCTTCCCCATGGCTCCATCCATCAACCTTTCCATGTTGTTCCTCTCACTTTTCCGGCCTCACCACCTTCTCCAATAATAAATGTCTAGCAAATTATTGACTTCCCTTTTCTTTTTTCCCCTGTAAACCACCTCCAACTATTGCCATTTCCAATGTAATATAATGAAACTATGAAACCCTCCCTCTTAGCCAAATGACACAGCTGATTTTTGACATGATAAAAGATGCATTAGAGAGAACAGGGGGAAAAAACACTGGATCTTATCATTGACTTTCCTCTTCCAATCAGTCACTTATAGTGAGGAATGCCAGTTTCCACAACACATCCACTTTACAATCAGAGTCTTTGCTCCAGCTAATGTACATCATCTACTGCACCATAAGATGATGTTTCTCACTAAACGAATGTTACTGGGAAAAAAATATTGGTTTACATATTTGTTGTTTTCCTGAATGATTAGTCTAAAACATGTGTCGTGTCATCACAGATAATGAAACATCTTTGATCACGTCTGAATATTTCTGCTCTTGTGGTGGTTGTCATTTGTGAAATAAGCCACATTTTCAGCACACTAGATCTCTAAAAATAAACTGCTCTCTTTTTGAAAAAGCTAAATGGCCCCAGCAGCACACACAGTAAAGGGTTTAACCAAACAAAGCATATTTACTGGTCTTATTTGGGCTAATTCTCCTGTAAATCTAACCTTTATCCAACTGGATGGTTATTACAGCCCCTCAGTGGGTATTAGACATCCTGGGACATATGGGCTTGTTGTGCTTGACTTGCCTTTCCGCTGGCCATTTCTCAGACTCTGGCCGGTTGCCACATATTGTGCTGCTCTGAAATGAGCATTCTGGCTTCCCTCCCAAAAGGTTGGGATCATGGTTTGGCATGTGTGCAGTTTCAGATTATATTTATAGGCCATTTTAGGCAAGCATGGAGCAAATTACTCTTTGTTTTTGCTGTATTCCATGACTGAATTTTTTACCCTCTTATGGAATATTGGATATGTTTGCTTTCATCACCTTTGGCCAAAGGATTATTACTGTACACAAGGAAGGAAGAGTAGGGCATGCACATCCAAAAACTGACATAAGATAAGATAAGCCTTTATTAGTCCCACAACGGGGAAATTCCAGGATTGCAACAGCACAGGGATAGCAACACTCAGAGCAACAATCAGAAGGCAAGAAAAAAAAAAAAAAAAAAGCAAGCAAACAAGAGCAGCTAATATACATATGTACATATTACTATAAATATATATATATATATATACACACACACAGTGTAGAGCATTGCAGCGATGATCATAACTGAACATCAACATTAGTATGACATCATACGTATTACCATGGACACGCCCTCCTCGCCATTCAATCCATGAGCTTATGGGGAGGGGTGGGAAGGTCTTGGAGGCCTAAATTTTTCAACATATGTTGAGGTCACTGTCATGTGTAGTACAATATGGGTGGACAACACATAACTTACAGGGATGCGTTGCCATGGCAGCATGACGACGGTTGACTACTCGCCAAGAAATTTTGGAAAGTTGTATCTTGGAAAAACTTTGTCTGATTTTCATCAAATTTTCGACAATGGATAATAGTCCCACCCTGAACACTCCTATATAAAATAACAAAAGTTTTAGCTCCTAGTGGTAACAACATTAGACTCTTTTAAAATGGCCAAATTTTGTACGATTTGCAACAAATATTATACGATCAATATTCTCCCTTCCCCGAACTCGTCTATATACAAATAATAAACAAAACTCATAGCGCCCCCTAATGATTAAAGGAAGAATTACTGACGACTGTTTTTTTAATATTTCTCTCACCAGCTTAACAAAATTACATGAAGGAATGACTTGGGCTCATTGATAGTACATGTACATAGTAGAGAACTGTTTCCAGGGCGACTGGCGTGCTTCAGTGGCTTTCTTGCCAAACAAAACATGACAGTTACAGCTCAGACAATTCTCGCCTGATTTGGAAAAATCTTTGCACAAATCATACTGATCCCACTCTGAACATGTCTGTATATCAATATTCACAAAACTGTCACACCCACACCTACTGCTGACATGACGTACTGCACAAAATTGTTTCTAATTTTGCACAAAGACCAGTAGTCATGATGACATGACCTTTTCAGGGGTTCCTCAGAGTGCATTGGACTATCCTCGGTGGAAGTCACTTTTGTCCTGCGATAAGCACAGTTGCCATGTAAACCCATTCCTTGCCAATCAATATGTTTTATACTTTGGAGGGTTGGGAATGTCCAAGAGTCACCAAATGTGGAACGTAAGTCAACATGACTCTCTTCAGTAGTTCTGTGGTTTCTGCAACATGTACCTGAAATGTAAGTGTTACCATGGCCACATGTCCGAGTTTACCTGATCGCAATATGTTGGATAGTTGTAATTTGGACAAAATGTGTTGGACTGTCACCGGAATTGCGAAGATGGAGATTAATCCCGCTCCGCACATTTGCCCCACCCACAAAAATGAGTGGTGGAGGTGCACATATCTTTTCCACTTGATCTGTTTTGTTGCCGGAATTGCTATGATGGAGATTAGTCCCATTCTGCGCACTTACTTCTACATAAAAATATTTGACAAAAGGGATAGTGCCACTTACTGCTCACAGAAAGATCTGCGCCAAATGGTTTACTTTATCATTCATGCAGCCCATGCAGTGATGACGGCACTATCTAGCGTTTATTTTATTTATTTTTTTTTTCTTTTTCTGCCTAAATGATCGAATTTTTCACCCTCTGAACGTTAACCAAAACGTGATTTTTTTTGGCAAACCCCTCTGACCGGGCATAGGTGACATAGGTGCTGAATCCAAAAAAGGAAACAGACAGAAAGAGAAGAGGAATCCAAACACTATGTTGAAAAGCTCCCGAACACTTTATTATAGCAAAGCAACATTTCAGTTTAAGAGACCATCAGGCATCATCAACTGGGCATCACAGCAGCAAACGACATCTACACAAACGAACATCACACAGGTGATTATAATGTGTATAATTGGGAACCAACTCTCTTAACCTGAACCAATCAGAAAGAGCTGGACAACTGTCTGAAACTCCCCGGCAAGGGAGAAAGTGAGAAAATGATTAGAATTAAATATAACAACCACAACTAAAAATCATGTTGAAGGAAAAATACACAATAAAAATGTCCAAAATGTCGAAAATCATTTAGTATCTAATTTCAGCCTTAATACTGGCCATAATCTACAATGGTGTGAAAAAGTGTTTGCCTCCTTCCTGATTTCTCTTTTTTTTTTGTATGTTTGTCACACTTAGATGTTTCAGATCCTCAAACAAATTTAAATATTAGACAACACAAGTAAACACAAAATGCAGTATTTAAATGAAGGTGTTTATTATTAAGGGTTAAAAAAAATCCAAACCTACATGGCCCTGTATGAAAAATCCCCCCCAACACACACACACACCCGTTAAAACATAAATTAACTAAGGTCTATCACATTTTTGGAAAACTGAGTTCAATTTCTCTAGCCACACCCAGGCCTGATTACAGCCACGCCTGTTCTCAATCAAGAAATGACTTAAATAGGACCTGCCTGACAAAGTGAAGTAGACCAAAAGATCCTTAAAAGCTAGACATCATGCTGCGATCCATAGAAATTCAGGAACAAATGAGAAACAAAGTAATTGAGATCTATCAGTCTGGAAAAGGTTATAAAGCCATTTCTAAAAATTTGGGACTCCCGCGAACCACAGTGAGAGCCATTATCCACAAATGGCGAAAACATGAAACAGTGGTGAACCTTTTCAGGAGTGTCCAGCCAACCAAAATTACCCCAAGAGCGCAGCAAAGACTCATCCAAGAGGTGACAAAAGATCCCACAACAACATCCAAAGAACTGCAGGCCTCACTTGCCTCAGTTAAGGTCAGTGTTCATGACTCCACTATAAGAAAGAGATTGGGCAAAAATGGCCTGCATGGCAGAGTTCCAAGACGAAAACCACTGCTGAGAAAAAAGAACATAAAGGTTCATCTCAGTTTTGCCAGAAAACGTCTTGATGATCTACAAGACTTTTGGGGAAATACTCTGTGGACTGACGAGACAAAAATTTTGCTTTTTGGAAGATGTGTGTCCCATTACATCCAGCGTAAAACTAACACAGCATTTCAGAAAAGGAACATCATACCAACAGTAAAATATGGTGGTGGTAGTGTGATGGTCTGGGGGTGTTTTTGTGCTTCAGGACCTGGAAGACTTGCTGTGGTAAATGGAGCCATGAATTCTGCTGTCTACCAAAAAATCCTGAAGGAGAATGTCCGGCCATCTGTTCATGACCGCAAACTGAAGTGCACTTGGGTTCTGCAACAGGACAATGATCGAAAACACACCAGCAAGTCCACCTCTGAATGACTTAAGAAAAACAAAATGAAGACTTTGGGGTGGCCTAGTCAAAGTCCGACCTGAATCCGATTGAGATGCTGTGGCATGACCTTAAAAAGGCAGTTCATGCTCGAAAACCCTCCAGTGTGGCTGAATTACAACAATTCTGCAAAAATGAGTGGGCCAAAATTCCTCCACAGCACTGTAAAAGACTCATTGCCAGTTATCACAAACGTTTGATTGCAGTTGTTGCTACTAAGGGTGGCCCAACCAGTTATTAGGTTTAGGGGACAATCACTTTTTCACACAGGGCCATGTAGGTTTCGATTTTTTTCTCTTGATAATAAACACCTTCATTTAAAAACTGCATTTTGTGTTTACTTGTGTTATCTTTGTCTAATATTTAAATTTGTTTGATGATCTGAAACATTTAATTGTGACAAATATACAAAAAAGTGAGAAATCAGGAATGGGGCAAACACTTTTTCACACCACTGTATATTGCAGCAATTATTTATACAACCCAGCTGCACGCACCAGTAAAGATGAGATGTTGTTGAGAGATTGTTTTGGACTGAGTCAAAACAATCTCAACTGTGGTGACCGTGGAGATCACTGGAAGATCACTGAGAGATCTTGGTGATCCCTGAGAGGTCATTGAATCATCGTTAAGAGATCTGGTCAAATTTTCATCTTTCAATGATCTCTCAATGATCTCCATCTCTGTATAAAGGCGGTAGAAGAGCACTAGAAGCCTCTCAAATATATATACCTATTTGGTTGCCCAGCAAACTCTCAATGATCTCTCAGTGATCTCTCCTGGTCTCAATGATCTCTCAAGGAGCTTTCAAAGGTGTCTGTAGATTTCCATGAAAATCATACAGTGGTCTTCCAACCATTTACATGGAAACTGCTTTTTGAGGCTTTAGGAGATAAATGAAAGATCAGGTCAATTTTTGATCTCTCAATGGTCACCCAAGGATCTCCATCTGTGTAAAGGGGCCCTCAGGACACTGGCATTACAGTGGAGTGGAACAGTGCATAACACCAGCTGCTACCACTATCCTTCACAGGGATGTAAACCCACACAACCAGCCATGGGGGATGGAGCCTCCACCGGTGCTTTTCCCGGTGTGTTTGTGCAGCTATGATGCTGTAATATGCCTAAAAATTTGAAAGCTAATGCCACCATTATTGTGGAGAGGAACAGCCAGATATGTGGCCACACATGCATCAGAGTAGCACGAGTACAGCGGAGAGGCAAGACACATGACCAGGGGTTCTGGCTGTTTGTAGCCAGAAAGTGGACACACATGGTCGGCCAGCCGAAGGCAGAGTCCTCGCTGGTGCTGCTTGTTCAGCGATAGTTGATTGATTCCTTTCTGCAATTATTAAACAGCAATGTTGGCAAGTTGGTCCCATGCACTGCACTCTACATTCCTTTCATGGATAGCAATTTCTGTATGATCTCAATCTGTACTACTCACAAAAAGTTAGGGATATTCGACTTTTGGGTAAATTTCAGGATTCACCTAAAATGCACAGGTGAACTTAATTTGACCTTCTCTAACCTTTTGAATGCACATGTCCAACTGTTCAATGTTTCAGTACTTTTTGCATAACGTGCTGTTCTCTAACAAAGTGCTTAACGGCAAAATTCACAACAGGTGTTTGAGCCATGAATCGACCAATAAATTTTCTGGTTCAATTAGAATTGGTATTTAAACAGTCTTCTTCATCATGCTCACATTTTGACATCAAGAGACCAAGATGACACCTAACAGTTGATCAGCAGTACCTTGCCATTGCGAGGCTTCAAACAGGATGTTCTCAGAGGGAAGTGGCCACTGAGCTTAGTGTCATCAGCAGTTTGCAACAGAGATACAGAGAGGCATAGAAGTGGACGTCCTTTGGCCACATCCCACGCTGATGACCACTTCATTGTGAACAGTGCCCTGCAGAACCGGATGATGAATGCCATTCAACTCCAGGCATTTAAAGGAGGTGGGAGGCACCCAAGTGTCACATCAGACCATTCAAAACCGTTTACATCAGCGTGGTCTGTGTGCTAGATGACCTGCAAGGCATGACCACACCACCAGGCACAGGTGTCATCGTCTTGCATGGGCCAGGAAGCCTTTTACGCAGGACAAGGGAACAGTGGGCCTCAGTGATGTTCTCTGATGAAAGTCCATTCACATTGAGCAGAAATGGTGGCCGCCAACGTTGTTGGAGACATCAAGGAGAGTGCTATGCATCAGCTACTGTAGTCACCAGACAAGTCTTTGGTCTTGGTGGTGTTGCAGTCTGGGCAGATGTGTCCAGTGAATACAGAACTGCCCTACACCTTGTGAATGGTACAGTGACAAGCCAATACTACCTGAAAAACACCATTAATCCAGTCATTGTGCCCCTGCATGAACAACACAGGCCTAATTTCATTTTCATGAACGACAACGCTCCAGCTTATTGAGGTCGCATCATTAGGGAACAGCTGCTGGAGGCTTGGGGTACCTCAAATGGAGTGGCCTGCACTTTCTCCAGACCTGAATCCCATAGAAAACCTATGGGATCAGCCGAGTCACCATGTAGAGGCTCGTAACCCTGCACCCCACAACCTCAGTGACCTGAGGACTGCCCTTCAAGAAGAGTGGAATGCCATGCCTCAGCAGACAATAAGTCAACTTGTGAACAGCATGAGACGTTGTTGTCAAGCTGTAATTGATGCTCAAGGGCACGTGACAAGTTATTGAGACATTGACATTTTTTGTTGTGGTATACCCACCACTGTTGTTGACTTTTGTTTCATTAAATTAGTTGAGATGAGGAAATCACCATTGCATGCTTCTACTTAAATGCCCTACTTTCACGATATGATATCACTGTAGCGTGAACTTGTTACATTTTCCATAAATTTCACCCGAAAGCCAAATATCCCTAACTTTTTGTGAGTAGTGTATTTTAAATGTTTACTTTGCCACACTGTGTCATGGTCAAAACTTTCAAATGATAACATCACAAACAAATCCTCTGATGAGACTGATGATTCCTACCCCGATAATAGAGACACGACGGGGAGAGGGCTATTTTTAGGACAGGCATTTATCAAGTCCCTGGCCCCTAAAATTGGTTCCTGTAGTGGAGACGGGGCTTTACATGCCAGCAGTTGGGCTTGAACACCTGCTGGTCATATAATGTGTAGTGGATTTATGGGTTTTTATAGGTAATTTAATGTTGGTACAAGTATTAATGTAACTATGAATGTGAGTAGGAATGAAGATTTACTTTCATTACACTCAAATCCTCGTTAGGGGCACCAGTCCATTTAATGGACAATTTTACTAACAATTCTTTGTACCAATTATGAATCAGTCTCAAAACAAATCCTCGTGAGTTCTTGTTTCTTGATAATCAAGAAGATGGCCATGAAATTAAACAATAACTCCCATATGTCTTTCAATGTATTTACCTTTTGTTCTTATTAAAGACAAACCTACCTACTTGAGCCTATGTCTTCAATGATTTAATGAGAAATGTCATATAGGTTAACATATTTGGATAACTTTAAAACAGAGATTCATCATGTGTCATAGGCATCATAGACTGCTCCTGAGTTACTTATGAATCAAGTCTTTGTGGAACCAAATGAAGCATAGTTTAATTTGTCAGTATACTGGAAATTGGAGAACCATAAAATAGCATTGGTTAAGATAAGTGGATGCAATTTTATGAATAAAATGATTATTACTATTTAGGAAAAATAGAAAATTTGTTGTTACTCTGAAAAGAACGTGACAATATGCTTTTTGAAATTCTGATGGGGGTTTGCATGAAATGAAGTTTAAAGAACTTATACTAATATTCTGAAGTATTAAGTTTAAATTAAACAACAGACCGGTCAGCTACAGAGCTCAGATCACGTCCCTGGTGGTAGTAGGACCCCCCACGTGCCAACCTTGATTCAGCTGGATGTCTGTGGATTTTGTTGGAGAGGCTGATGGACAGATTCTCCCACAAGGCCGTGCTCCAGAAGATCGCAGTCGTCCTGTGATCTAGCAAGCTGGGCGAGGTCCTCTCTTATACACTGAAGAAGAATTAGTTTATTGTGCAAAGTCCACTCAGAAAGTCAAATTGGGAGCAAACATGTTACAAATTTGTTTTCTCAATGTTGGTGGTTTAAATGAGTTGCTTTAAGCTTAGAAAAAATCAAACAAAATCTTCTTGCACGGTGATTTAAAGAAAAAAAAATTTAAACTAAGAAAATTGAATTTTAAAGAAAAGAAAAGAAGTTTCTCAGAGCAGGACAGGCTCTGGCCTACTTAAAGCTAGGGAAAAAATAGAGAGACTCAGAAGGGGGCTCCTTACAGCTTGACCAACACCCAAACTCGGAAACAAAGGGAACAGAAAAACAACTTTTCTCGAGTGTGGCAGAATCTCACAGAATTCATGAAATCTGAGCTGAACCAATTACATTTGAGCTTCATTCAACAAAAGTCATAAACTCGACCTAAAAAGGAAAATGCAGAGAAGTCTGGAGTTCTATTGGTCAGTTAAGTGCAGCGATGATTGGGGTCTTCCCCCAGAGCAGAGGTAGTCATTGATATGAAGAGTGAAATCCTCCTTAAGACACGTTGCTGAATAAAGCATAAATTCCTTAACCTGTTGCACTCCTGTGTACCGCGGACGGGCACGTCTCTGCGTCCTAGAGCGCACAAGGGCGCACGAGAGCGCCCTTGTGCGCTCTAGGATGCACGAGGGCGCTGCGTTCTAGAGTGCACTGAAAAAAAAAAGCTGCATTTCCGTTCTTCCACTACAGACACAGCCGCGAACAGATCAGATATGATTGACCTCTCATTCGACTAATAAGAGCCCTTGAATTGGGTTTCTGAAACCTTGAAGAACCAATGACTGAAAACCCTAGCAAGAAGGGACCCGCCTACCAACGCCTGCGAATGCAGCGAGCCAATTGAAGCACAGAAGTTCGAAAGCTGTTTTTGTGTAAGGCTGGTGAAGACAGGAACTGCTGCAGCAGATGAAAAAAGGACCTGCAGGAAGAACCGCCACAGACCCAGCAGCACGGAGACCAACCACAAGTGCAACCTGTGTGACAGGGACTGCCATTCGCGCATCGGCCCTGTTCAGCCACAGGCGGTGCTTTTTTTTTTTTTTTTTTTTATTCCAGCAGAGTAGACGTTTAGGATTCTCTTCCATGGTCATCATAGACCGACGGAGGCCGACGACGAAGGCTGGGTGACACCACACGCGTTCGCCAGTCTTTTTTAATTACTACTGTTATTTGTTTTGAAAAATCGTTCGCCAAAACCGCAATCATGAAAGCGCAAAACCGCAATAACGGAATTATGTTTTGACCGGGTCACGAGACCAGAACCACGAGTCCGTAACAAGCGGACCAGCGTCGTGTTCGTCTGACAATGAGGAAGAGAAGTTCACCAGGTACGCTGCTGCTGTGAAGAGGTAAGTGTTATAAGCTAAATTATTCTTTATCCCTGAAAATTGTAATCAAAAATGACTTTTACCGATCGGTAAATTACAGCTGTGTGTCATCGCCACATGACGGACCGCTGCGCAACGGGCGATGTCCCATCCTCTGTAGCGGGGGTGCGGGGGGGACAAACCCCCCCCCACACCACACACAAACACACACACAGCCCTGAGTCTCACCTTTCATTAGAGCCCAAGATGAAGCTTCTATATTGAATCATTCAAAAGTTACAGACGTTTTTCCAAACTGTGCCATTTGGCACAATTTGGCACAGTTCAAAAACGCCTGGGAACTACCTGAGAACAAAGCTGTGTATATACTTCATTTTTTGTGGTATTGTTACAAAATTTTGACCTCAGCTGGATAACACTTGGTTCTACATTTTCTGTTGCATTTTCCAGCCCGGATCTGAAGCTGTGTGTTATTTGCAAGCATTTGTATCCAAAAAAACACCGAGGCGAAATTTATTTTCTTCAAGTTCAGTATGTTTAGATGACTGTTACTCAGTGGCCCGGAGCACTTAGAGAGATTATGACTGTTTTGCCAAAAAATTCAAAGTGGTTTTCTTTTAAATGAGACCAACCCCATGAAGATGCTGCAAAGGGTTGAAGAACAGCTTTTGATTTACTTTGGGCATGTTATTTTTTGGCGTTTTAGGGGAAATTGACGGAGTGCAAGGGGTTAAACTTTATTGACTAAGATATTCTACTCAATAAAGGAGCATAAAATGCATCTACATTGTAACTGTAAATTAACTGGTGATAGTAAGCATGCAAGAATTAATTTCTTCCTGAAAATAAAGCAACACACCTATCAGAAAAGGAAGGATAACTAAGTCTTGGAGAAGGATTAACTTCCACTTTATGGCCGATGGATAGTGTTACAGCCCTAGTCCTTGGATGAGAAAAGCAGTTCATGTCCAGATCTCTGAGGTGAAACAATTTTCCTTCAGCAAAGAATGATTTTAATAAATTGAAACTCAAGGTCACGCTACAAATGAAACAAGAATAAGTTTTAAATTGATGGAGTTTTCTTGTAACTTAATCAGATGTGCTTAAATTATCTTCATTAACTTAGATGTAAATAGAGTGACATGACTAAATTATGTTCATTCAACTTGAGTGTAGGTTTGATGCAGTGTTTAACCCAACAGGCTGGTAAAATATGACCCAGCGGTAGAGTCAGTCTCACCTAGTAGATTGAATCTGAAAAACAATCTGGAATTGTGAGTTTTTCCATTGCATATTTTCAAATTACACTTTGTCCCAGATATCCCAAGACACAGGTTGATTCACAGACAGAGCATTTTATCTTTATCTATCATAAGCTCCATTGTCCCCCCCACACACACACACACAAAAGAGGCTCGTTTTTGTTGCTTTCTGAACCCAAGGTTAACTCACAGCTGGCTGTATTAAAGAAGACTTCCTCACACACTCAGGAAGAAGCTCTCCGTCTCTCTGCCGAAATGTGTCTATTGTGGAGAATGTGTTCAAGGATGAGGCTGAGTTTGTTCCTCAGATTCAGCTTTATTCACAGAGCACATCTCCATCAAATCTCAAAGCAAATCAAGAGAAAGTTTTCATCTCACATCAGGGGTTTTATACCCCGGGCACGAAACAGCAGTCACATGGTGTTTAATCAACATACAGTCAATGGTACTTAATCTCAATCCCCAAGTAACCCCTTTGATCTCACGCCATTGTCCTCTAATCTCTGTGGCCCGGAAATCTTCCCCAGTCATCTCCCGGAAACGAAGGGCGAATCTCACACTCCTCTGCTGAATCCCAGAGTCTCAGTCCCCTTTGTTCCATGAGACGTGAAGCACACAATAAACATACAGCAACACAATTGTGGGGAATATGTAACCAACATATGCGCCACAAGACCCCCCCAAACGTCTAAATGGGACAAACATAACCAGAGACACATGACATCATAACATCACTACACATCAATCCACCAGTTGCCTAACTCTCAGTCTCCTGCCGTATCTGCTGAAAGCCGGCTTTGCTGCTGTCTGCACCTGTGGATTAGAACTGTTAGTCAATCTCTGTGGGAGTCCTGTAGAATGCCCTCTAGGGGGTCTACCGTGACGGGGGGCTCTCGCCAACTGCACCTCTTCATCCTCCAAAACAAAAGCGGGTTTGAGTCTTGTTAATACACAAGCACACTAGAGCTCCTTTGGAGCCTTTTCACATTCCTGCTAAGCGCTTTGATCACGTCGGGGTCACCAGTGTGGAGAATGTGTTCAAGGATGAGGCTGAGTTTGTTCCTCAGATTCAGCTTTATTCACAGAGCACATCTCCATCAAATCTCAAAGCAAATCAAGAGAAAGTTTTCATCTCACATCAGGGGTTTTATACCCCGGGCATGAAACAGCAGTCACCATGGTGTTTAATCAAACATACAGTCACATGGTACTAATTCAATCCCAAGTAGCCCCTTTGATCTCACGCCATTGTCCTCTAGTCTCTGTGGCCCGGAAGTCTTCCCCAGTCGTCTCCTGGAAACAAAGGGCGAATCTCACACTCCTCTGCTGAATCCCAGAGTCTCAGTCCTCTTTGTTCCATGAGACGTGAAGCACACAATAAACATACAGCAACACAATTGTGGGGAATATGTAACCAACATATGCACCACACTGTCTTATTTTATATAAAGTAAATCACTAAAATGCATCTTTGGCATTACAGCCTTTTTATTCACCAGATAAAAGGGTTTTTTAATGGTAAATACAAAAATCCAGCACAGAATCCTGGGTTAAATGGGAGACCTCAGCCACTTGGTTCAAGCAAACCAGTGCATGTTCTGTCCCATAGTGACCAGCAGCTTGGTTATGGTTGGGTTATTTCTCTCCACTTACTAAGGGAGTTACCTAATTCATACACACAAAGACACAGCAATGGACATACCAGGGACACTTTGGGGGTTAGTGTTTTTGCTCATGGACATTTTGTCATGCAGACCAAGAATTGTGGGGATTGAACAACTCATTATATTAATGAATGACCCAGTTTACAGTGGGGAAAATAAGTATTGAACGAGTCAACATTTTTCTCATTAAACATACAGTATTTCTGATGGAGCCATTGACCTGAGATTTTCACCAGATATCAGTAACAATCCAAGTAATCAATATATACAAAGAAATCAAGGCAACTGTGTTCACAAAACAAGTTATATTTAATAAAGTGAAATGACACAGGGGATAAGTATTGAACACATGAAGACAAAGAAGTGCAAAAAGGCATAGAACGCTAAGAAACCAGCTGAAATCCATCAGAATTTAGGAAGCCATCCCATCTCCCATCAGTGCAAATTAATTTCAGCTGGTTAAGTCCTAACTGATAGCCTTTGTAAAGGTCTGTGAATATCAGATTGCCACACCACAAAGAACTCACGATCGGTAGAAGCAAAGGGTTTTCTCTTGACATTCGCAACCTTATTGTTGCAAAACATAATGATGGCATTGGTTACAGGCACATTTCTAAACTGCTGAATGTTCCAGTAAGCACTGTTGGAGCCATCATTCAGAAGTGGAAAGAACATCATTTTACCATAAACCGGCCACGACCAGGAGCTCCTCGCAAGATTTCTGACAGAGGAGTCAAAAGAATTATCAGAAGAGTTATCCAAGAGCCAAAGACCACTCGTGAAGACCGCCAGAAAGACCTGGAGTTAGCTGGTACTGCTGTTTCAAAGAAAACAATAAGTAATGCTTTCAATTGACATGGGCTCTATGCCCGCTCACCTCGCAAGACTCCACTGCTGAAGAAAAAGCATGTTGAAGCTCATTTAAAGTTTGCTGCACAATATTTGGGCAAGCCAGTAAAAATACTGGGAGAATATAGTCTGGTCAGATGAGACCAAAATTTTCCTTTCTGGATGCCACAACAACATGTTTGGAGGAGAAATTACACTGCACATCCCATCATGGTGTGGGGGTGTTTTTCAGCACATTATACAGGCAGACTTCATATAATTGAAGGAAAGATAAATAAACAAATGTACAGAGACATCCTTGATAAGAATCTGTTGCCGTTTGCCAAGATGCTGAAGATGAAACAAGGGTGGACATTTCAGCAAGACAATGACCCCACACACACAGCCAAAGAAACTCTCAACTGGCTTCAGAGAAGGAAAATGAAGCTGCTAGAAGGGCCCAGTCAGTCACCTGACCTGAATCCAATTCAAAATCTATTGAATGAACTGAAGATCAGAGTTCACAAAAGACACCCACGGAACCTTCAACATTTGAAAACAGTTTGTGTGGAAGAATGGGCTGAAATCACTCCTGAGCAATGCCTGTGCCTAGTTTCTTCATACAGGAGGCGTCTGTAAGCTGTTATTACCAACAAACACTAAATATTAAATGAATTTCACCAAGCGTGTTCAATACTTAGTGGATAGAAAAAGTTTACACACTCCTGTTCAAATGCCAAGTTTTTGTGATGGAAAAAAATTAGACCGAGATAAATTATTTCAAAACTTTTTCCACCATTAATGTGACCTGTAACCTGTACAACCCAACTGAAAAACAAACTGAAATCTTTTAAGGGGAAAAAATAAAAAATAAAAAAACTTAAAATAACCTGTTTGCATAAATATGCACACTCTTAAACTAATACTTTTTGTTGCAGCACCTTTGGCTTTTATTACAGCACTCAGTCTTTTTGGGTAGGAGTCTATCAGTGTTACACATCTTGATGTGGCAATATTTGCCCACTCTTTTTTGCAAAAACACTCCAAATCTGTCAGATTGTGAGGGCATCTCCTGTGCACAGACCTCTTCAGATCACCCCACAGATGTTCAATCGGATTCAGGTCTGGACTGTGGCTGGGCCATTCCAAAACCTTAATCTTCTTCTGGTGAAGCCATTCTTTTGTTGATTTGGATGTGTGCTTTGGTTCATTGTCGTGGTGAAAGATGAAGTTCCTCTTCATCTTCAGCTTTCTAACAGAAGCCTGAAAGTTTTGTGCCAACACTGACTGGTATTTGGAACTGTTCATAATTCCCTCCACCTTGACTAAGGCCCCAGTTCCAGGTGAAGAAAAACAGCCCCAAAGCATGAAACTGCCATCACCATGTTTCACTGTAGGTATTGTGTTCTTGTGGTGATGAGCAGTGTTGTGTTTGTACCAAATATAGCTTTTGGAATTATGGCCAAAAAGTTGAACCTTGGTTTCATCGGACCATAACACATTTCCCACACGCGTTCAGGAGCTTTCAAATGTGTTTTTTCAAAATGTAGCCAGGCTTGGATGTTTTTCTTCATAAGATATGGCTTCCGTCTTGCCACCCTAGATGGGAGATTGTTGTCACATGTACTAAACAGCCAGTACTTGCCAGAAATTCCTGCAGATCCTTCAGTGCTGCTGTCGGCCTCTTGGCAGCCTCCCTGACCAGTTTTCTTCTTATCTTTTCATCAATTTTGGAGGGACGTCTAGTTCTTGGTAATGTCACTGTTGTGCCATATTTCCTCCACTTGATGATCACTGTTGCTGGCTGTGGTAACATATCGTCACTTCCTGTATTTCTGACTGTCTGTATGTGTTGTGGTTAGCTCTCCTCACTCTCCTGAGGATTATTGCATTTAATTATATTTTAATCACTTTTTTCCATCTACCGTCACCTCTCACTTCTGTTTAACAAGCCTCTTGCACCTGTGTGCGCACTGAGTGTCACCTAATCACCCTCTTTAGCCTTCTGTTCTTCTTTCATCAGCATTTGTGTTAGCTTCGGGTTAGCTACTAGGTATGGCTACTAGCTCTCCTTGCCCTTTTCCTCTGGTGTGCTCTCTGTGTCAGATGTTTAGCTACGCCTCTGCCTCTTTTAGTGATAATGGTAAATGTAATAAATGTTGTCTTTTTGAGGTGAGGTTGTGTGAGTTGGAATCCCGGCTCCGCTGCATTGAAACACCGTCAGCGCCAGTTAATAATGACTGACTCCCCTTAGCTGCAGCGGAGCACCCTAACTGAGGGCGGACTGTTAGCTGTCCTCCGGCTTCTACTTCTTCTGAGCAGCCAGGAGAGAATGGGTGGGTGATGGTGAGAAGGAAGCATAGTCGCAAGCCCCTGGTTCACCACCAACCTGTTCATCTTTCTAATCGTTTTTCCCCGCTCAGCGACACACCCGCTGAGGAAAAACTCTTATCATTGGTGACTCTATAGTCTAACGTGAACCTAGAGACTCCAGTGGCCATAGTCAAATGCATTTCTGGGGCCAGAGCAGGCAACATTGAGTCAAATTTGAAAATGCTGGCTAAAAGTAACTGTAAATACTCCACAATTGTTAACCACAACATCCGACTCCGGCAGTCGGAAGTTACAAAACTTAGTGTGGAATCGGTGTGTAACTTTGCCAAAACAATTTCTACCTCTGTAGTATTCTCTGAGCCCCTCCCCAATCTGACCAGTGATGACATGTTTAGCTGCATGTCATCCATCAACCGGTGGCTGTCTGTGTGGTGTCCTGCAAACGATGTGGGCTACATAGACAAATGGAACTCATCTGGGGGAAAACCTGGCCTTATTAGATGAGACAGCGTCCATCCCGCTTTGGATGGTGAGTCTCTTTTATCTAGCAATCTGGCACAATTTTTATCCAAATTTCCAAAACCTTGACAACTCAGAGTTGGGACCAAGAAGCAGAGTCGCAGTCTTACACGCCTCTCTGCAGCTCTTCTTCATCTGCCACCCCTCAACTTAGCCCCTGTCTCCCTTATCAGAGAATCATTGTCTGCTCCCTCCAAAGTAAATAAAAATATAATGTATAAGCATCCCAAAGTGATTAAACAAAAAGTTGGTAAAACTCAAATTAAACACGAAGCCTCTAAATTTAATGACTTGGCCTCTGTTCCTCCTCATAATTTAAAAACTAAATGCGGTTTGTTAAATATTAGGTCTCTAACCCCCAAGTCTCTGCTAGTCCATGATCTGTTAATTGATCATCACATTGATTTAATATCCCTTACAGAGACGGTTAAAGGTCTGATGACACGATTTTGACATTTTTTAGCATGTTGTGTAAACCCAAAAGTCATTGTCAATGAGCAATATAATATTTACAACCACGCCTGCATAACATAGTTGTCATCAAAAAACCGCAGCCGCTGACTGGACTGTGGTGCCGCCCACCGAATGAATTTGGAGGCTGAAATGATGTCAGCGACCACTTGCAGGAAAATGGTTTATTTGAAAAGTTTCAATCTGGGTTTAGAATCCATCATAGTACTGAAACAGCTTTAGTGAAGGTCACTAATGACTTCCTTATCACATCTGACAATGGACTTGTGTCTGTACTTGTCCTTTTAGACCTTAGTGCAGCTTCTGATACTATCGGATCATAATATTTTACTTGAAAGATTAGAACACCATGTTGGACTTAATGGAACTTCATTGCAGTGGTTTAGACTTTATTTATCTGATAGGTTCCAGTTTGTTCATGTCAATAATGAGTTTTCTTCCAACTCAAAGCTCAGTCACGGAGTTCCACAGGGATCTGTGCTAGGTCCTACCCTTTTTAGTTTATATATGCTTCCGCTAGGCAACATTATTAGAAAGCACTGTATACATTTTCATTGTTATGCAGATGACACACAATTATACCTGTCAATGAAGCCAGATGATAGTAATCAGTTAGCCAAATTAGAGGCCTGTCTTAAGGAAATCAAAGCTTGGATGACTTGTAATTTCCTGCTATTAAATTCAGACAAGACTGAAGTCATTCTAGTTGGTCCAAAAAACCTTAGAAATACCTTTCCAAATCAAACTCTTAGTTTGGATGCGGCTACTCTTTCTCTGAATAGTTCTGTGAGGAATCTTGGAGTTATTTTTGATCAAGATCTGTTTTTTTAATTCACATATTAAATTTGTTTTGATGACTGCCTTCTATCTTTCGCGTAATATTGCCAAGATTAGGAGCATCTTGTCTCAGAGTGATGCTGAGAAACTAATCCACACTTTTGTTCGCTCTAGATTAGATTATTGTAACTCTTTATTATCGGGTTATCCTAAAACATCTTTAAAAAGCCTTCAGCTGATCCAAAATGGTGCAGCAAGAGTTTTAATAGGTACCAGAAAGAGAGATCATATCGCTCTGGTTCTGGCCTCCCTTCACTGACTTCCCATAGAGTTTGGAATTAAGTTTAAAATCCTTCTTCTGTCCTACAAAGCTCTAAATAATCAGGCTCCTTTTTATTTAAAAGATCTGATATTACCCTATTATCCTAACAGAGCACTACGCTCCCAAAATGCAGGGATTACTTGTAATACCTAGAATCTCCAAAAGTACAATGGGAGGCAGAGCCTTCAGTTTTCAAGCTCCTCTCCTGTGGAACCAGTTGCCAATCTGGATTCAGGAGTCAGACTCGATCTCTGTTTTTAAGAATAGGGTTAAAATATTCCTTTTTGATATAGCCCATAATTAGGGCGGGATCATGTGCCCGTGAACCCTCCCTTTGTTATGCTGCTAATAGGTTTAGACAACCAAGGCACCTCCAACAATGCACTGGGGGTCACTCCTTTCTTCACGCTCAATGAAATATTTTTGCTGGTCATTAACACCTGTTTGTTCTCTCCCATAGACTGAGTCCCAGTCATGCTGTTTGCTCTCTGCATGTCTGTTCTTTTCTTCTTCTTCTCTATCCCCTCACCTCCCAGCCAGTCGCAGCAGATGACTGGACTTCCCCTCCATGAGCCTGGTTCTGCTAGAGCTTTCTTCCTGTTAAAAGGGAGTTTTTCCTCTATGCAATCGCCAAGTGCTTTCTCTCAGGGGATTGCTTGTTTGCTGGGGTCTTTCTGCAATTGTGGGGGTTTCCCCTGCAGTTGAAAGTGCTATGAGATGACTGTTGTTGTGAAATGGCACTATATAAATAAAGTTGAATTGAATTGACTGTCTTCACTGTGTTCAATGGTATATTTAATGCTTTGGAAATTCTTTTGTACCCTTCTCCTGACTGATACCTTTGAACAAAATGAGACCCCTCTGATTCTTCGGAAGCTCTCTGTGGACCATGGCTTGTGCTGTAAGATGTGACTACAAATATGTCAGGAAAAGCCTACTAGAACAGCTGAACTTTATTTGGGGTTAATCAGAAGCACTTTAAGTGATGGTAGGTGTGTGCTGGCTCCAATTAACATGAGTTTGAATGCATTTGGTTAATTCTGAACACAGCCACATCCCCAGTTATAACAGGGTTTTTTTTTTTTTTTTTTTTTTTTTTTTTTGTGTGCATATTTATGCAAATGGGTTATTCATTCATTCATTCATCTTCTTCCGCTTAATCCCTTTCAGGTCGCGGGGGGGCTGGAGCCTATCCCAGCATCTTTGGGCAAGAGGCAGGGTCCACCCTGGACAGATAGCCAGTCCATCGCAGGGCCAACACAGAAAGACGGACAACCTTTCACTCTCACAGTCATACCTAAGGACAATTTAGAATCCCCAGTTTTGATGCCAATTAACCTAACTTGCATGTTTTTGGCCTGTGGGAGGAAACCGGAGAAATCCCGGAGTAAACCCACACAGACACGAGGAGAACATGCAAACTCCACACAGATCACTGTTGGTCGGGGGCTGGGATCGAACCCAGGATCCCCCGACCCAGGGTGAGTTGCTGTGCTGCCGCAGTGCTAACCACTCTGCCACCGCGCTGCCGCAAATAGGTTATTGTAAGTTTTTAATTTTTCCCCTTAAAAGATTTTATAGGTTATAGGTCACATTAACGGTGGAAAAAGTTTTGAAATGATTCATCTTGGTCTCATTTTTTTTTACATCACAAAAACCTGGCATTTGAACAGGGGTGTGTTGACTGTTTATATCCACTGTATTTCCTGTATCATTCCACTTTATTAAATATAACTTGTTTTGTGAACACAGTTGCCTTGATTTCTTTGTATGTATGTATTTCTTGGGTTGTGACTGATATCTGGTGAAAATCTCAGGTCAATGGCTCCATCAGAAACATGTTTAAGAAGAAAATGTTGATGTGTTCAATACTTATTTTCCCTGCTGTATCTCCTCAGCATTCATCTAAAAATATAATTTCTTTGCTTTCATAACTCAAACCCATGTTAAAATAGCCTTGAGACTTACAAGGCTGAGCATAAAGTTCAATAATATTCTTTCAGTACACGCAATTCTACATTCTTGATCAAAATCTTAAGACCGGGAGAAGAATTAGATGTATTCCTATTTTGTGGTGGTGGATCATAACCAGGTTGCAAGCAGAGCTTCAAAATGCTAAAAGAAGAAACAGGAGCAAGAGACAAAAAATAGAGAGTAGGCAGTTTATTGAAAACTGCATTTAAACTCAAACAGGCTGTTCATCAGCTGATCAAAAGTTTAACACCATAGTGCCCCCCCCCCAAAAAAAAAACAGAATTAAAAGTGTCAAAAAAAAAAGAACTCAGTAGTGAGTAGCCCAACCATTCTTCTTGATCACTTCAAAAATTTGTTCTCGGCATGCCTGATGCAAGTGTTTCCAGGAGGCTGGTGGGAATGTTGCTCCATGTGGTAAAGATGGCTTCACGAAGGGCATCCACATTCTGGAACATCCATTTTAGTAAATTTCCCTTACTATCCATCCCCAAACGTTCTCAAGGGGATTTAGATCAGGGGCATGCACAAGATGGTCCAAAAGAGCTGAGCCGGAAGATCCAGCGGGCTGTCAAATAAACTAATCTACTACTACTACTACACAGGCCAATCCTCGACCCAAATTAAATCCCTACTGATGCTGACTGCATGCAGATCATGACGAAGGAGACTTTCATACCAGATCGGTCGAGTTCCGGGCTAACAACGACCACTACCGGTGCTGTTAACTGACAGGGTGCCGGAGGAAATTGGGCTACTGTTGGTCGAAGATTGAGGAGGAGGAGAGGGGGAAGGTGTGTTAGGAGAGAGAGAGATAAAAGGAAAGGGAGAAGTGTGGAGGTGAGAGTAGGGACTATGACTGATAAAGGGAGAGAGTTGGCTGATATGACGGAGAGAAGAAATGTAGATACAGTTTACTGTGTGTTCAAGAAACCAGTTGGAAGGGAAGCAAGGCTAGGAGCATTGGAGGTGGATTTAAACTGTTCTACCATGATTTCGATAGGAAGAGAAATGGAGCAGGAGTAATCTTGAAGGAAGAATATGTGAAGAGTGTTCAGGAGGTAAAGAGGGAGTCAGACAGAATCATGAGTTTGAATCTAGAAGTCAGAGGTGTGATGTTGAATGTTGTCAGTGTGTATGCCCCACAAGTTGGATGCCAGGCAGAAGAGAGAGAGAGATTCTGGAGTAATTTGGATGAAGTGGTAGAGAGTGTTCCCAGGGGGGGAGATGGGTGATTGGAGCGGATTTTAATGGACATGTAGGTGAAGGGAACAGAGACAATGAGGAGGTTCTGGATAGCTATGGTTTTAAGGAGAGAAATGTGGAAGGATAGATGTTTGTGGATTTTGCTAAAAGGACAGAAATGGCTATGGTGAGCACATACTTTAAGAAGAGAGAGGAACATTGGGTGACTTACAAGAATGGAGGAAGGTGCACACAGTTGGACTACATCTTATGCAGAAGGAGAAATCTGAAAGAGATGGGAGACTGCAAGGTGGTGGCAGGGGAGAATGTAGCTAGACAGCATCGGATGGTAGTCTGTAGGATGACTTTGGAATGCAAGAAGAGGAAGAGGGTGAAGGCAGAGCCAAAGATTAAGTGGGGAAAGTTACAGAAGGAAGAAGGTTGCACAGAGTTCAGGAAGGAGTTGATACAGGCTCTATGTGGTAGGGAAGAATTACCAGATGACTGGAAAAGTACAGCAAAAGTATTGAGGGAAATGGGTAGAAAGGTATGTGGTGTATCCAGTGGACAGAGGAAGGAAGACAAGGAGACTTGGTGGTGGAATGAGGAGGTACAGGAAAGTATTCAAAGATTCAAGATTCAAAGATTTTTATTTGTCAATACTTCTATATGTAGGGGACATACAGGAAAATTGAAATACTGTTTTTCTCTTTCTTAGTGGTGTGCGCAATATAAAAGAAAAGGATTAAGGATGAAAAATCAACAGGAGTCTATGTACAGTAATGCTACCTGTAGTGCAAATGAAGATAAAAGATAAAACCCAGCAATCCTATATACAGATAAAGTGGAGCCATAATACCCATAATTACAAGTTCAGTGCAGTAGTGTAGGCGTAGACAGTGACAGATTGGACTGCACATGATCAATATTTCAATAACAGACAGACAGCAGCAGGTATGGCATTTGTGCAAATGGTTGCACTAAGGTGCAGAGACATACAGCAGCAGATTCTTTCTGTGCAAACAGCTGAGATAGTTATTGTGTGGGTGAGTGTGTTAAGGTCTGGGGAGGTGGGGGGGGGGGCAGAGTTCAGTGTCCTGATGGCTTGGTGAACAAAGCTGTTTAGCAGTTTTGTGGAATGTGCCCGGAGGCTCCAGTACCTTTTCCCCGAGGGCAGGGGGCTGAAGAGGGAGTGTGAAGGGTGGAAAGTGTCACCTGCAATGTTGATGGCTCTGCGGGTGAGGCGGGTGTGGTAGATGTCTGAGAGGGGGAGCACAGGAGCACCGATGATCTTGCTGGGTACTTTCACTATGCATTGTAGTGTCTTCTGGCAGGAGGCGGTGCAGCTTCTGTACCACACCATGATGCAGCTGTTCAGGATGGTCTCAATGGTACTCCGGTGGAATGAGCACATGATGGGTGGTGGGACTCATGCTCTTCTCAGTTTGCAGAGGAAATAGAGGCAAGTTTGAGCCTTCTTGGCCAGTGATGTGGTGTTGTTGGACCAGGAGAGGTCCTCAGAGATGTGCACCCCTAGGAACTTGGTGCTGCTTACCCTCTCCACAGCTGCTCCAGGAAGAGGTTAGCAAAGAAAAAGTGGGATAGTCAGCGATAAAGAAAGCAGACAGGAGTATTTGGAATCTAGGCGCATGGCAAAGAGAGAGGTGGCAAAGGCAAAGGAAAAGGCATATACCTTAGTGAGTTGTATGAGAGGCTGGACACTAAGGAAGGAGAAAAGGACTTGTATCGATTGGCTAGACAGAGAGATCGAGCTGGAAAGGATGTGCAGCAGGTTTGGCTGATTAAGGACAGAAATTGTAATGTACTAACAAATGATGAGTGTGTTGAGAAGGTGGAAGGAGTCCTTCGACGAGCTGATGAATAAAGAAAATGAGAGTGAGAGGAGGATGGATGAAGAAAAGATGGTGAACAAGGAAGTCCCAAGGCTTAGCAAGGCAGAAGTGAGGGCAGCTATGAAGAGGATAAAGAATGGAAAAGCGGTTGGTCCAGGTGACATGCCTGTGGAAGTATGAAGATGTTTAGGCGAGATGGCAGTGGACTTTTTAACCAGATTGTTTAATACAATCTTGGAGAGTGAGAAGATGCCTGAGGAGTGGAGAAGAAGTGTTTTGGTACCAATTTTCAAGAACAAAGGTGATGCTCAGAGCTGTAGTACAGAAACATAAAGTTGATCAGCCACACTATGAAGATATGGGAAAGAGTTGCTGAAGCCAGGTTAAGAGGAAAGGTGACAATCAGTCACAAGAAAGAGTATTACAGATGCAATGTTTGCTCTAAGAGTGTTGATGCAGAAGTATAGAGAAGCTCAGAAGGAGTTGCACTCCATCTTTGTGGATCTAGAGAAAGCATATGATAGGGTGTCAAGAGAGGAAGTGTGGTACTGTATGAGGAAGTCAGGAGTGGCAGAGAAGTATGTAAGGGTGGTGCAGGACATGTATGGGGACAGCGAGACGGTGGTGAGGTATGCTGTAGGAGTAACAGATAGGTTCAAGGTGGGGGGTGGGATTACATCAGGGATCAGCTCTGAGCCCCTTCTTGTTTGCCATGGTGATGGAAGGGCTGACAGATTTATTTATTTTTATTTAATCTTTATTTAACCAGGAAAGACTCGTTGAAATTAAAAATCTCTTTTTCAAGACTGTCCTGGCCAGACGAGGTCAGGCAGGAGTCTCCATGGACCATAATGTTTGCAGATGACATTGTGATCTGTAGTGAGAGGAGGGAGTAGGTGGAAGAGAACCTGGAGAGATGGAGGTATGCTCTGGAGAGAAGAGGAATGAAAGTCAGTAGAAGCAAGACAGAATACATGAGTGTGAATGAGAGGGAGGCAGGTTTAACGTTGAGATGGAAGGAGTAGAGGTAGTGAAAGTAGAAGGTTCGGTTAATGCAACTTCAGTAACCCACAATGGGTTACTTGAATTGAACAGCTGGCAGTTTATTGCCCTTTTCACACAAAACAATGAAAATGAAAATAAAAATTAGATACAAAATAGGGCACTTTCAGAAATAAAAAAAAAAAGAAAAAAAAATACAGTTCAGGTTCTGATGTGGATCTGTTGGAACCTTTTTTGAATTAAAGGGGCAGCTGTGGTACAGGTGTAGTGTGACCGACTACTGATCGGAGGGTCATGGGTTCTATTCCCGCTCTGTCTGCAGTCTGCATGTCAAAGTGTCCTTGAGCAAGATACTGAACCCCCAGTTGCTCCTGGTGGCCAGGCTAGTGCCTGTGTGTGTATGGCAGCTCTGCCACCATCAGTGTGTGAATGTGTGTGTGAATGGGTGGATAGCAGGATCTGTAAAGCGCTTTGGTCATCCAGAGATGAGAAAAAGCGTTATAAAAGTGAACGCCATTTACCATTTTTACCATTTTAAAGAGGATCTGTAGAGTTCCGCTTCCTGTGTGTCTTTCATAAATGCTTCTACCTGGGTAGAGCTAAAATGTGCACAAATTCTTATCTGGGATCCTGATGGGAAGTTAGGGGGGTTCAGTTGTCTCCTGCAAATTTTTGTACGGTGGCGCAGTGGTTTAGCACTGTGGCAGCACAGTTTACCCTCGGCCGGGGGATCGCGGGGATCATGAGATCGTGGGTTCGATCCCAGCCCCCGACCAACAGTGAGCTGTGTGGAGTTTGCATGTTCTCCCCGTGTTGCGTGGGTTTACTCCGGGATTTCTCCGGTTTCCTCCCGCATACCAAAAACATGTAGGTTTAGGGCGCTCGCGCACGCAGCGACCGGCAGCCGGTGGCTTGTCACCAGACTGCAAACCAAATCTACCTACGGGTACAAATAAGTAACAAAAAACAAAACAAAAAAACAAGTCCTGCGGCTGGCCTCACTGCTTTCTGACCATCCACAGTATCACCGGCTAGGCTTGCCACTCCAAGATCACCCAGAGTGCTGGAGAACGTCTTTCGGGTCCTGGACAAGAAAACAGCCTCCACCAATGGTGTAGAGCAGGGGTGTCCAATCATGTGCCATGGAGGGCCAAGACCCTGCAGGTTTTCTCTTCTACCCAGTCTGTTCAGCAGGTGTTTTCACTTATCAGCAATCAGTGGGAAGAAATTCAGTGGAATTTGCTGTTGAAGACACTGTCCAGGGTGTACCCTGCCTCTCGACCAAAGATGCTGGGATAGGCTCCAGCCCCCCCCCCCCAACCCAAAAAGGATTAAGCGTAAGAAAATGGATGGATGGACACTGGTTGGAGGTAAAGCCTGCAGGGTCTTGGCCCTCCGTAGCACATGATTGGACACCCCTGGTATAGAGCAGTATGTTTCCATTCCACTTCATATTCTATTAGTGAGTTTCAATAAATGCTTAAACTCATTTTAGTTACAATATATTGCTATGTGTAGCAAACAACCAAGACTTAGTTATTATTACATTACAATTGCAGTATCTGTCATGTGTCATGACAATTTTTTTAATGTAACAACATTTCCGTGAACTCATGAGCATCTGTGTAAACAGCATTGACAATGATTTTTTTTTTTTTTACTTCTATTTTAACCTACTAGTACATACCCGTGCATACCCTTCCATGCCCGTAGAAACTAAGTATAAGCAAGTATTTCTGCATGCTCCTGTCTCAGACGGCTGTGTTGTTCACAGTCATGTCTGCGGTGTGCTGCTGGAACCTGAGGTGTTTCATGTTCACGGCATCTTTTCTAACGTGCAGCAGTTCTCCTCATTCTATTGCTCTCCATCTGGTGGGTCTTCTTCTTCGTGCAGACTACTGGTTGAGGGATAGGTGCGTCGTAATTCCAGTTCATGGGCAGGATCATGAAAATAGATCTGAGCAAAAAGTGGCTTTCGACCCTGTTCAGGAAGGCCCGTGCATGCCCATAGCAACCAAGAAACCGGAGTACCCGGAGAAAATCAGCGCTTTGCTTGGCATTTGACAAATTTGTAGCGTAGACTGGCATTCTTCAAGGTTACACATTTTTACTGTGTCAGCACCTCTTTAAAAATGACATTGCTGAGAAAACGACGCTTTTGCTTAGTTTCTTCATCTTGAGCAACAATACGAAGACTGCTTGATCTGGAAACTGCTCGCGGCCACATAGAATTGGCCATGGCTGCAGAAATCTGTTGTGCAGAAAACACAAACACGCTGTAAAGACTGGCCCTGTGACTTATTCACCTTGCCAATTTTGAGCCATATGACATCATCAAAACACATTAGTCTAGGCATTGTGAGTGCTGGTCTATATGACATCATAAAGACACATTTGTCTATATGACAGCATCGTGAGTCCTATGTTGCCTGATATCATCGGATCATCATAGGACATCATGCAGACATCATAGGGCATTGTATGATGTGCTATGTCTACGTTTATGATGTCATATAGACATCATATCTTTTAGGGTCATCGTACGACATCATGCATCATAGAACATCATGCAGACATCATAGGTCGTCCTATGATGTGCTCTGTCTATGTGCCGTCATATAGACATCATATCTTTATGATGGCATCTCGAGTCCTATGATGTGTATCTGTCTATGTGCCGTCATGTAGACATCATATCTTTATGATGGCATCGCAAATATCTTTATGACAGCATCGTGAGTCCTATGATGCCTGAGATCATAGGACGGCCTATGATGCATCATAGGACATCAGGCAGACATCATAGGCTGTCCTGTGATGTCCTATAAATGTCACAGACACACACACAGATTCACAGAGATTTCTTGAATTTACAGAGTGATGGTGATGATTATACCAAACTGAGCATGAATTTAAATTAACAGAAAATATAACAGTTCTTAGTCATTCCCACTCATGCTTTTTTAGTCACCTCACAACTGCAATCTGAGATATAAATGGTTTCAAAGTGACAGAAATGAGTGCAAGACCTTAACACAGCTTGCATCCATCCCATCAGACAAGCTAATGATTAGCATGGTGGCTAGCAGCCATCTGCATTTATAACCTCTTCAGCAAATTAATGCTCAAACTTAAAACGGCACTGTGGAGCGTGTAAATGAAGAAGCGGATTTGGCTCAGACGATTTATTACACAACTCACACAACAAGCATAGACAGAATGACATCTCAGCAGAGACTCTTCTCTTAAATAACATGGCATTCCTCTAGAAGCTTCTAATACACAAAGGATGACCACGTTACATTGCATTCACTTCATTCATTCTTCACACCTCCCTGTTATCTCACTAGGGAACCCCTGCTCTTTGTTCTTGTCTAAGATGGTAAACAATTATGCTCTCCCCATGTGCCGCCATACCACCTCCCCGAGCATCTTGGATAGAACAATAGAATAACAGTCCGTATGCTGTGATAGAACCATTAAACATCAGTCCACATGCTGCTTGGGCTTCAGTCTTCTCCCGTATCTGCTGTAACCAGGATTCACCGCCTCCGCGGCGCTGTCATGCTGGGGGGTTGATGTTTGGGGGGGAAAACTTTTTGTCTGTCCGTGTGAGTGCTCTGGGGAATCCTTTCTCTGGGGAGCTCCCCGTGGGGGTCTTCCACGCCGAGGGGCCCTCACCAACAGCACCTGCTCGTCCGCCACAACGAAAGCGGGTTTGAGTCTGTCTATGCCAATCTTTTCCCTCCTACCCTCCAAGTCTAGCAAAAAATGCTTATCCCCTGTTTCCAGCACTCTGAACGGTCCATCATAGGGTGGGCGCAGTGGAGGGCTGTGGGCGTCGTGTCTGACAAACATGAACTCCGCATTTTTCAAAGTTTTAGGCACAAAAACGCGCGGAAAATTGTGGTGGGCAGGGCTCGGCAGCGTGCTTGTGTCTATGCTACGCTGCAACAGCTGAGACAGGGAGCTGCCCGGCGCGGGATTATCTGGCAGAAACTCCCTGGGCAGCCAGAGTGGTTGCGCAAAAACGAGTTCTGCCGGGGAAGCTTCCAGATCCTCTTTAGGCGCAGAACGTAACCCCAATACAACCCATGGTAGCTTGTCTACCCAATTTGCACCCGTCAGTGAAGCCCTGAGAGCCGCTTTCAATGATCTATGAAAACGTTCGCATAATTCAATTCAATTCAATTTCAATTCAACTTTATTTATATAGCGCCATTTCACAACAACAGTCATCTCATAGCACTATCAACTGTAGGGAGGACCCCCACAGTTGCAGAAAGACCCCAGCAATCAGGCGATCCCCTGTGAGCAAGCACTTGGCGACGGTGGAGAGGAAAAACTCCCTTTTAACAGGAAGAAACCTCCAGCAGAACCAGGCTCAGGGAGGGGCAGTCATCTGCTGCGACTGGCTGGGGGGTGAGGGGATAGAGAAGAAGAAAAGAACAGACATGTAGAGAGCAAACAGCACAATGGGGACTCAATCTATGGGAGAGAACAAACAAATGTTAATGACCAGCAAAAAAAAAAAAATATTTCATAGAGAGTGAGGAAAGGAGTGAGGCCCAGTGCATTACTGGAGGTCCCCCGGCTGACTAAACCTATTAGCAGCATAACTAAGGGAGGGTTCAGAAAACACATGATCCCTCCCTAATTGTAGGCTATATCAAAAAGGTAGGTTTTAGCCCTATTCTTAAAAACAGACCCATAACCCATTAGCCTGTGGATTGTACGCGGTTGTGCGATGAATTGTGACACCCAGGCTGCGGGCCATTGTTGACCAGAGTTCGGAAACAAATTGAGGGCCTCTGTCGGACGTAATGTCCGACGGGACTCCAAAACACGCCACCCATGCTGTTAAAAACGCGCGCGCCACCTCCTCGGCCGTGGTTGCCGCCAGCGGAACCGCTTCTGACCAGCACGTGGTGCAGTCCACCATTGTCAGGAGGTGCGTGTACCCCTGTGATGGCGGGAGGGGGCCCACGAGGTCCACGTGAACATGGTCGAACCTCTTAGCCGGAATGCGAAACGGCTCCAAGGGAGCCTTCGTGTGTCTGTGTACGTTGGCTCGTTGGCACGCCACGCAGGCTGCCGCCCACTCTCTCACTTGTTTGTGAAGGCTCGGCCACACAAATTTCTCTCCTATCATTTTGACCGACGCGCGCACTCCTGGGTGCGCCAAAGAGTGAACCGACTCAAACACGCGGCAGCGCCACGTGGCTGGGACCACGGGACGTGGGCGACCCGTGGAGACATCGCAGATTAGGGGGGGGCATGCCATCCTGCAGTACCCTGCTCTCCAGCCTTAACCCTGTTGGTCCAGACTGGAGTGCGCGCACGTCCGCATCACTAACCTGCTCCGCGGCAATGGCTGCGTAATCTGTCCCCACGCAGACCGGGGCCACCACGGCGCGCGAGAGGCAGTCTGCCACTACATTCAGTTTGCCCGACACATGCTGAATATTGGTAGTAAACTCTGAGATCGCAGCCAGCTGTCTCTGCTGCCGGCCCGACCACGGTTCTGAAACCTTGGCCATCGCGAATGTTAGCGGCTTGTGGTCAACGAACGCGGTGAAACTGCACCCTTCCAGCCAGAACTGGAAGTGGCGAATGGCCAGGTGGAGAGCCAGCAACTCTTTGTCGAACACGCTGTATTTATGTTCACTGTCGCGCAAAGTCCTGCTGAAAAAGGCGAGCGGCTGCCAAGCCCCAGCAACGCGCTGCTCCACGACAGCCCCTATGGCCACATCTGAAGCGTCAGTGGTGAGTGCTATACGGGCCGTTGGGTCTGGATGTGCCAGCAATGCGGCGTTTGCCAGGGTTGCTTTGACTTCCGAGAACGCCCGCTCTCGCTCCAGGGTCCATTCGACCTTATCCGCGGGTTTCTGTTTTTTGAGCGCAGCATACAGTGGTTGCATGAGCTGCGCTGCACGGGGAAGGAAATGGTTATAAAAGTTCACCATTCCCAAAAATTCTTGTAGCGCCCTGACCATTTGCAGCATGGGAAAATCTGCCACTGCGTGCACTTTGTCAGGCAGCAGGACCGCTCCTTTGGGAGAGACGCGGTGCCTCAAAAAATCAATCCCCGTCACCCTGAACTGACATTTCTCTGGGTTGATTATTAACCCGTGCTCTTCCAACCTCCGGAAAACCGTCGTGAGGTGGGTTTCGTGTTCGTCTTCGGATGCGCTGGCTACTAAGATATCGTCCAGGTAGACGAACAAGAAAGGGAGATCGTGCAGCACTGCATCCATCATGCGTTGGAACGTCTGTGCAGCCCCTTTAAGCCCAAATGGCATGCGCAAAAACTCGAATAAACCGAACGGAGTTATTACCGCTGTTTTGGGTATGTCCTCAGCGCGCACTGGGACTTGGTGGTAACCGCGGACCAGGTCTATTTTAGAAAAAACGCGCGCTCCTGCAAGGTGAACGGAAAAATCCTGAATGTGAGGAATTGGGTAGCGGTCGTGCGCTGTGGCATTGTTCAACCTGCGGAAATCCCCGCAAGGTCGCCACGAACCCTCAGCTTTAGGGACCATGTGTAGCGGGGAAGCCCATGGGCTGTTTGAGCGCCTGATGATGCCCAACCTCTCCAGGTTGGCGAACTCCTCGCGCGCTATGGCCAGTTTAGCTGCATCCAAGCGCCGAGGTCTTGCAAAAACGGGCGGCCCGGTGGTGGTGATAAAATGCTCCACCCCGTGTTTAGCGATGGCTGCCGAAAACGTCAGGACTGTGAGTGCTGGGAACTGAGTGAACAGTGTGTGGAACTTACCGCATGTAGCTGTGACGTTGGCTTGTGCTGTTGGCCGGGTCACTCGAGCTATACAGGGGAGAGAGTCAAAGGACAGTGCATTAACTAGGCATCTGTTAGCGACATCTACCAACAAACCATGTGCACACAGAAAATCAGCCCCCAGTATATGGTAATTCAATGCTGCTATGACAAAAGTCCACTCAAATGTACGGCCGTGTAGAGACAAGAGTAGAGTCCTCTCACCAAAGGTCTTAATCACCGAGCCGTTTGCTGCTGCCATCTCGGGGCCGCTAGATCCTGCCAGCCGGTCAGCGTAGGTCGGCCGGATGAAACTCTTCTGGGCGCCGGTGTCCACGAGGAAATGCCTCCCCGAGCGTGCATCCATCAAGTAGAGCAGCTTGTTCTCCTCCCTGAGGGTCGCGGCTGCTACCGACCCCCGGTCTTGGCATTTCCCGAGCGCTTGAATTGGCACGGTGGTATACATTTGCGTGCCCTCTCTGCGAAGCGGCGGTGGTAGAAACAAAGCGTGTCTCCCCCGTGTTCCTTGGCCCCCGCTGCTGCTGCCGTCAGTAGCTCTGCTGCTGCCGTCGATGGCTCCTCGCCTCCTCCGGTCGTCGCGCCGAGCTCCATCGCTGCCGCAATGGTCGTGAACGCCCTGGTGGCGACGATGATCCGGTTTGCTTCCCGGGCTAGCGCACGATAGTCCCGCTTGGCCAGCAACGGCGAATTGGCCAGGGTCGCTCTCGCTGCTGACGGAAGGTTCCGGAGGAAGAGGTGGGTAAAAATAAAATGGTCGTCGTCTGTGCCCTTTAACCTCAGCATCTTCTCCATCAGGTCTATGGCTGACCCGTCTCCCAACCCGGTCCGCGTCAGGAGTCTCTCTGCTCTCTCACCTTCCGAGAGTGTGTAGTGCTGGATGAGCGCAGCCTTCAGCGCGTCGTACTTGCCGTCGGTTGGTGGCTGATTGAGCAGGCTCTCTACGTGCTGAGCCGTGCGGGCGTCGAGCGCTGCGACCACATAGTGGAACTTGGTGTCATCCGCCGATATCCCCTGGAGGGCGAACTGCGCCTCGATGAGGTGGAACCAGGAGCGCGGGTTGTGCTGCCAAAAATCCGGTAGCTTGATTGCAACAGCACATGCGTGGCTGGGGGTTCCCGTCGAGGCTGGCTCCGGGGATCTTTCTCCGTGTTCCATGATTCGTCTTGGGTCACCAGTGTGGAGCGTGTAAATGAAGAGGCGGATTTGGCTCAGACGATTTATTACACAACTCACACAACAAGCATAGACAGAATGACATCTCAGCAGAGACTTTTCTCTTAAATAACATGGCATTCCTCTAGAAGCTTCTAACACACAAAGGATGACCTTCACGTTACATTGCATTCACTTCATTCATTCTTCACACCTCCCTGTTATCTCACTAGGGAACCCCTGCTCTTTGTTCTTGTCTAAGATGGTAAACAATTATGCTCTCCCCATGTGCCGCCATAGCACTAACACAAAAGACAAGCTTCATATATTCCTCCAACTGTTTTTTTTATAAAAAGCATCTGAATTAAATCTATTAAATTATGTGCAGCTATTAGTTTTATGGCGAACAAGCAACATGTGCTTCAACCCACCGGAGTTCTTTTTCATGACAAGCTCAACAGAAGTGTTCCCTTTAGTCACAGTTCGACCTCTACTCAAAAAAACAATGCATTAGCATCAAATAGCTAAAAGAACTATGACTTTAAAACCATTTTGTACAGTTTTACTTCTGAGTTTATTTTCATTCAACTCACAAAGTGCTCTCAACGTAGCTTGTTACTGCGCTTTGTTTCTGGGGCTCTCTTCACTAATGAGGAGCCGTGCTTCCTATATTTTCCAAGCATACAGTGCCTCCTGCTGGACTAAGGGTGTACTGCATTTACACTCTCAAATGACATAAAGACAGGTTTAGGTAGCTCAAACTTCATGTGGGTTACATATGGTTTGGAGACGGTGGTGCTGACAAAAAGACAGGTGATTGAGCTGGAGGTGGCAGAGTTGAAGATGCTAAGATTTTCATTGGGAGTGACTTGGAGGGACAAGATTAGAAATGAATATATCAGAGAGACAGCTCAGGTTGAGCGGTTTAGAGACAAAGTCCTCGTTTCCTCCTGCCTGGCAACTCCACCTTCAACATCCTTTGTCCAATATATCCACTATTCCTCCTCTGCACATGTCCAAACCACCTCAGCTGTGCCGCTTTTTCTATGAGCGTGTCCCATTTCTCTGTGAATGTGCAAAACGGAGGAGTAGGGTGAAGGGGTGAATTGGGACGCACCCTTTGTTTCCAAACTGCTCAACTTGAGCTGTCCCTCTAATATACTCATTATTAATCTTGAGCGGCAGTGTTACAGTGGTTAGCACTGCTGTCTCACAGCTAAAAGGTTCCAGTTTCAAATCTCCAGGCTGGCAGGGGTGGGAACCTTTCTGTGCAGAGTTTGCATGATCTTCTTGTGCTGTGTTGGTTTATTCTGAGGGATCTGGTTTCATCCCACAATCTAAAGACATACATATTAAGTTAATTGGTGACTCTAAATTGTCCCGAGGGCAGTTTTTTCGACCGTGAGGCTTGTGTGACAAAAATTATGTCATTGTCTCCAGTCCGCTAGGCTCCGTGGTAACCCTCAGCAGCTGACCGCGTACAGCCCAAATTTTGTGACTGTGTTACCTGGGTGCATTGACTGTACATCCGCAAGGTTGAATCTCCCATTCAAGAGGTGGCATCCCGACACAGCACACAAAGTCAAAGTAGACGAAGAAGACGAAGATGAAGGGGAAGACAAGAATAAACATACATTAATCCGTCATGAGCTGAGCAGGAGGGAACTACCATGCTCAGCTCCTTGTTTTTTTCCACATTTGTTTATTTGTTGTATTTTGCATTTCTGGTTATTTGGTATTATCTGTATTTATCCTTCAGTTTATTATTTGCCCTTATTTTAGTTCTGGCCCTTTATTTGTATGTTTACCTGTACCTTTTGTTCCTTTGCTCCTTAGCCTGCCAGTGTGGTCTCTCGGGTTGGCAGCTGTCAGTGTGGACTTCCGGGTTGTCACTTTGTTCTTGGGCGGTCCACCTTTCAGCTGTCAGCACTAAGCACTTCCCCCGCTCATGTAACTCACAGCTGCTCTTGATCTGTCATCACTCTCACTGCCTATTTAAATCTTGTTCCACCGTTTGCTAATTGCTGGGTCATTTATTCATCTGTCCTCGTCCTGAGATGGCATTCTCATGGTTCTCTGTAAACCTAAGTCTAGCTCTGCTGGGAATCCGTAGTTTCCTTGGATATCGTAGTTACTCGTCTGTTCTGTAGTGTGTGTTCTTTACGTGTGTTCTTCATTAAATATGCAAACTCACTGCCTGCATTTGGTGTTTTCTGTTTGCCCTGTGAACGGGCCAGTCATGACAGAATCATTTTGCAGCAGAAGCAGCTTGAGCAGAGAAGAGCATTAAAAAACAGTAATTCCTTCTCTTTCTTGAAACAATGCCACTGTTGCTACAAAAAATGTACGTTGCGCTCATATTTCTTCACTTTTATATAGCTGGTGGACAAACTGGCATGTTAACATATTTGCACTACCCATAGGGCTGGGGGGAAACTGCAAATGACGGTTATGTGCATGCATCAACCGTTTGGCCTGGTAGACAGAAAAAATGAAGTATATACGCATCATGCATGCTGGCCTCGTCCAAAGTAGACACGCATCTCAATGCACCAGAGCAGAGGTGTAGCATAAACAAGGCTTTAGAATAGAGTGATAGTGAAGCACATTGACTGGTCTTTGTGCCTAGAAAAAGCACTATATAAGTCCAAGTTCTTTTTCCTCCTAGTCACTCCCAGTGAGAATCTTAGCATCTTCAACTCAGCCACCTCCAGCGCCACCTTATGTCTTTTTGTCAGTGCCACTGTCTCCGAACTATACATCATAGCAGACCTTGCTGCCATCTTGTAAACCTTCCCTTTCACTCTAGCTGCTATCTTCCCATCACAAATCACCCTGACACTCATCTCCACTCATTTCACCCTGCCTGCACTCTCTTGTTTACCTCTCTTGTGCAGTGTCCATTGTTTTGGATGGTTGATCCCAGGTATTTAAACTCATCTATCTTCACTGCCTCCATAGCCGTTTTATCCATAGGGCAGTGTATGCAGATGCTATGGACCCAAATCAGCTGAAGGGGGCTCCCATGTTATGTACTTAACCTCAATATTCTTAGTGGTGATTTAAGCAGACCTTAATAATGAGGATGGTTGGAACAACAAAGGGGAATCTCCCCGCACCATAGCATTTATACTCATGATGCCAAACATATAATTATATAAAACACAAATATCCCAACGGAAACTACATATGCACAGTAAACTGATGGTCTAACTTGTCTTTTAATCATTTGCCTAAGGAAAACGTGTATTTTCCAAAATTTTACATTTCCCATCAGCCCTTGCGGCTGGATTCATCCAGAAGGCTACAGTATTTTTGAGAGAATTAACTGGACCCATCTTCATTTATAACAGCCTAAGCTCCTCATATGTTTAATGAAGCGCTCAAAATTGTAATGAAGAATATAAAGAAAACCAAGCTGCAGTGACAGTGAAGCTGTGTGTGTGTGTGTGTGTGTGGGGGGGGTGATCTGTTCAAAATACTCATTAAGCTGTCAGGTTGAATATCATCATCAACAGGTACCGAAGATGACTGACAGATACTCAAAAAAAGAAGGTATCCCTCTGGTGCAGAAAAAAGAAAACTGTCCAATAAAAATGTGCACAGGATAAAGGTAAGGCATTTATTAGCAAAGTGTATTTACTTCTGGGCTGGAGGAAGCTCCGAGGACACAGAATATTTTCAGTGTGGATGTAATAATGTCATATATACGGGAGTAAAATAAGTATTGAACATGTCACCATTTTTCTTAGTCAATATATTTCTAATGGGGCTATTGTAGTGAGATTTTCACCAAATGTCAGCAACAACCCATGCAATCCACACATGCAAAGAAATCCAACCATAGATGGCCATAAATTATGTGTAATAACGTGAAATGACAGGAAAAAAGTATTGAACGCGCTTACTGAGAGTTATTTAATACTTGTATAAAAGCCTTTGCTGGTAATGATAGCTTCAAGCTATAGGTACAGGTTGGCACATTTCAAAAACGCCTGGTTGCAACCTAAGAAAAAAAACTGTGTTCATTTTTTGTGGCATTTTTACAAAATTTTGACCTGAACTTGGTAACACTTGGTTCTACACTCCTATTGTGCTTTCAGGCCAATATCTAACAGCTGTATGTTATTTTCAGGCATCTGTATCTAAAAAACCCTCAAACTTTATTTTCTTCAAATTCAAGGCCCTGTCACACCTTGATGATGTAGGCAACGTTTGGTGATGTATCAAAATTTCTCGAAAATGCTGCCATATGCCCAAAGTATGCATCGCGTATCCATAACGAGTTGGACATAAACATAACGTATTAGTAACTTAGAGTATACAGCACAATATTTTGACAACTTATAGATAACTTATACCAATGAATGCTTAGTGTGTTGCCGACATTCACAACTTATGCCCAATGATAGTCTAACTTATGCATAACTTATGCATAGCACGGTCATACCAAATTGCCATCACCTCCCGAGCCATGAATCCTAGGTGTGCAAGAGCATGAAGGCTCCATCATCTTGGTTGAACTGAGATTATTCTTTCCTCCAAAGGCCATCGCACAGCGGCATTACCGACCTGGCAGATCTGTCAAATCTGTCAGGTCAGTCATGCCTACAGAAAGCATAAAACAGCTGATGTGACACGGCACAAACATCAGATGACAGTTGAAACATGTCAAGGTATGAAACTTTGAATAGAGAACAAGACCAGTTTGACATGGGCATCTGCTCACCATAGAGTCTTGATGATTTTCTCCTGTGAACCAACGCTGCCATTACACCATTATACAGTAGCTGTTAGAAACATGCTCAATAAGTTACACATAGGTTCAAAGCACAGAAATAAGCATAACCAAAACTTATTTTTTAAGTTATGCTAGACATTATCTCGATGTATTTCGTCTTATGAGTAACTTGCACTACAGTAACTCCCCCTAATGAATCGTCACCTTATCGTGGTGGGGGGGTTTGCGTGCCCCAGTGATCCCAGGAGCTATGTTGTCCGGGGCAATTTGCCTCTGATAGGGTCACCCAAGACAAACTGGTCCTGGGTGAAGGGCCAGACTAAGAACGATCCAACAGATTCTCATGATAAATTCTAGATCAAGGATTCAGTGTACCCCGCCCGGTATGGGGTTACCGGGGCCCCACCCTGGAACCAGGCCTGGGGGAGGCGCTCGATGGCTAGCGTCTGGTGGCCGGGTTTCCACCCATGGGACCCGGCCGGGCTCAGCCCGAAGGAGTTACATGGGTCCGCCCTCCAGTGGGCTCACCACCTGCAGGAGGGATCATGGGGGTCCGGTGCTATGTGGATTAGGTGGCGGTCAAAGGCGGAGACCTTGGCCGACTGATCCCAAGCTTTCTAAACTGGCTTTTGGTACGTGGAATGTCACCTCTCTGGTGGGGAAGCAGCCTGAGCTGGTGTACGAGGTTGAGAGATACCGGCTAGATATAGTTGGCCTCACCTCAACACACAGCTCCAGTTCCGGAACCAGTCTCTTGGAGAGGGGCTGGAGCTTGGCCTTTTCTGGAGTTGCCCCGGGCGAGAGGGGATGAGCAGGGGTGGGTATTCTTGTATCCCCCCACCTTGCTGCCTCTATATTGGAGTTTTCCCCGGTGGATGAAAGGGTTGCTTCCCTGTGCCTTCGGGTTGGGAAAGGGGTCCTGACCATCATTTGTGCCTATGCACCAAATGATGTTTCAGAGTACCCACCCTTTTTGGAGTCTGTGACTGGGGTGCTGGAGGGTGCTCCTCTTGGAGACTCCATTGTCCTACTGGGGGACTTCAATGCACACGTGGGCAACAACAGTGAAACCTGGAGGGGGGTGATTGGGAGGAACGACCTGCCCGATCTGAACCCAAGTGGTGTTCAGTTATCGGACTTCTGTGCTAACCACAGTTTGTCCATAACAAACACCATGTTCAAGCATAAGGGTGTCCATATGTGCACCTGGCACCAGGACACCCTAGGTCGCAGGTCGATGATCGATTTTGTTATCATGTCATCAGACCTGTGACCGTATGTCTTGGACACCCGGGTAAAGAGAGGTGCAGAGCTGTCAAATGATCACCACCTGGTAGTGAGTTGGATCCGATGGCAGGGGAGGAAGCCATTCAGACCTGGTAGACCCAAACGTATAGTGAGGGTGTGCTGGGAACGTCTGGCTGAGGCCCCTGTCCGGGAGGTCTTCAACTCCCTCCTCCGGAAGAACTTCAACCACATTCCGAGGGAGTCTGGAGACATGGAGTCTGAATGGGCCATGTTCTCCACATCTATTGTTGAAGCGGCGGCCCAGAGCTGCGGCCGCAAGGTGGTCGGTGCATCTCGTGGTGGCAACCCCCGAACCAAGTGGTGGACACCAGTGGTGAGGGGGGCTATTAAGCTGAAGAAGGAGTCCTATCAAGCTTGGTTGGCTTGTGGGACTCCAGAAGCAGCTGAGGTGTACAGGCAGGCCAAGCGGAGTGCAGCTCGGGTGGTTGCTGAAGAAAAAACCCAGGTATGGGAGGAGTTCGGTGAGGCCATGGAACAAGACATTCAGTCGGCCTCAAAGAGATTCTGGCAAACTGTCCGGCGGCTCAGGAGGGGAAAGCAGCTCCCTGTCCACACTGTGTATGGTGCGGATGGGGTGCTGTTGACTTCGACTGGGGATATCGTCGGGCGGTGGAAGGAATACTTCGAGGATCTCCTCAATCCCACTGATACGCCTTCCACAGAGGAAGCAGGGTTTGTGGACGAGGGGGACAACTCACCTATCACAGGGGCTGAGGTCGCCAAGGTGGTTAAAAGTCTCATTGGTGGCCGGGCCCCGGGGGTGGACGAGATTTGCCCTGAGTGCCTCAAGGCCCTGGATGTTGTAGGGCTGTCATGGTTGACATGCCTCTGCAACATTGCGTGGAGCTTGGGGGCAGTGCCAAGCTCCACGCAATGTTGCTCCACGCAATGTTGCTCCACGCGTATGCCAGGGTACTGAAGAGGAGAGTCCAGCCGTTGGTCGAACCTCGGATTCAGGAGGAGCAATGTGGTTTTCGTCCTGGCCGTGGCACATCGGACCAGCTCTTTACCCTCTCGAGAATTCTCGAGGGTTCGTGGGAGTTTGCCCAACCAGTTTACATGTGTTTTGTGGACTTGGAGAAGGCATTCGACCGCGTCCCTCGTGGTTTTTTTGTGGGGTGTGCTTCGGGAGTATGGGGTATCGGGCTTGTTGTTATGAGCTATTCGGTCTCTGTACGACCGTTCTGAGAGTTTGGTTCGTATTGCCAACACTCGGTCGGACTCATTCCCAGTGAGAGTCGGACTCCGCCAGGGCTGCCCTTTGTCACCAATCCTGTTCATAATTTTTATGGACAGGATTTCTAGGCGCAGCCAGGGAATGGAGGGTGTCATGCTTGGTGACCACAGGATCTCATCTCTGTTGTTTGCAGATGATGTTGTCCTGTTGGCTTCATCCAGCAATGACCTACAGTTCTTGCTTGGACGGTTTTCCGCTGAGTGTGAAGCGGCTGGGATGAGAATCAGCACCTCCAAGTCCGAGTCCATGGTCCTCAGCCGGAAAAAGGTGGATTGTCCTCTCTGGGTTGGGGACAGGCTCCTGCCCCAAGTGGAGGAGTTTAAGTATCTTGGGGTTTTATTCACGAGTGAGGGGAATATGGAGCGAGAGATTGACAGACGGATCGGAGCAGCATCTGCAGTGATGCGGACGTTGTACCAGTCTGTTGTGGTGAAGAGGGAGCTGAGCTCTAAGGCAAAGCTGTCGATTTACCAGTCAGTCTACGTTCGTACTCTCACCTATGGTCACAAGCTTTGGGTAATGACTGAAAGAGCAAGATCATGGATACAAGCGGCTGAAATGAGCTTTCTCTGTAGGATTGCTGGACTCACCCTCAGAGATAGGGTGAGGAGCTCAGTCATCCGGGAGAGGCTCAGAGTAGAACCACTGCTCCTCCACATTGAAAGGAGTCAGTTGAGGTGGTATGGGCATCTGATTAGGATGCCTCCTGGATGCCTCCCACTTGAGGTGTTTCGGGCACGTCCCACTGGGAGGAGACCCCGGGGCAGACCCAGGACTCGGTGGTGAGACTATGTCTCCCAGCTGGTGTGGGAACACCTTGGTATCCTCTCTGAAGAGCTGGAGCAGTTAGCTGGGGGGAGGGAAGTCTGGGCTTCTCTGCTTGAACTGCTGCCTCTGCGACCCGGACCTCCAGAAAAGCGGTAGAAGATGGATGGATGGATGGATGGATGGATGGAGTAACTTGCAAGTAACGCGTGTGAACCCGTGTCAGTGATTGCATAACTTACCTACAACTTATGGCCCGCATATGCGGGACGTATGACCCATACGCTGGATACATATGGCTCATACTCACCATGCTATGACATATACCAGTGTGCTTGAGCATGCTCTTAACTTATACAAAACTCACCTTTAACTTATTTAACGTATGCCAGCGTAGTCATCAAATTTTTTAAGCATTGGCATACTCTGCCTAAATCATCAAGATGTGACAGGGGCTTTAGTATATTTATGCCACTGTTATTCAGTTGCAGAAGCACTTAGAGGGATTCTGACTGTTTTGCAAAAAAAAAAATAAAATAATTTACAGTGTTTTCTTTTGAATGAGACCAGCTCCATGAATATACTGTAAAGGCTTCAAGAACAGCTTTTGATTTACTTTTGATTTACTATGTTGTTACTTGTATGTTATTTTTAGGTGTTTTTAGGGAAATTGGCTGGAATGTTATGGGTTAAAAAAAAGGGTTTAATAAAGGTTTGAAGTACCTAAAATGGAGAGGGTGACTTCTAAAACTAGTAGTATAAAATTTATGTACTTTTTAGTCCATCCATCCATCTTCTACCACTTTTCCGGAGGTCCAGGACTCGGAGGCAGCAGTTCAAGCAGAGAATCCCAGACTTCCCTCTCCCCTGCCACCTGCTCCAGCTCTTCAGAGAGGATACCAAGGCATTCCCAGACCAGCTGCGAGACATAGTCTCTCCAGCAAGTCCTGGGTCTGCCCCGGGGTCTCCTCCTAGAGTGACGTGCCCGAAACACCTCAAGTGGGAGGCGTCCAGGAGGCATCTTGATCAGATGCCCAAATATAAGGTACAGACCCATCCTTCCATCCGTTATTATGGGGAATGTACGATTGCTACTGAATAAGACTGATGAGCTAGCGGCTATCTCCCGCTACGAGAGCATCTTCAGAGAGATTAGCTTGATGTTGTTTACTGAGACGTGGCTAACAGAACTAGCAACAGATGCTAACATCGAACTGGAGAGTTTCCACGCAATACGGGCAGACCGGACACCAGACAGTGGGAAGGCAAGGGGCGGAGGAGTAATAATGTATGTTAATAACAGCTGGTGCAGACCGGGACACATCATGGTTAAACAACATCACTGCAGCAAAGACATTGAGTTGCTAGCTGTTAGCATGCGGCCTACCTGTCTCCCGAGGGAATACTCACATGTGATCTGCATTGTTATTTATGCAAATCCGACGGCGAACGCGGGGACAGCGCGTGACGCCATCCATTCAGTAACTGGCAGGCTGCTGACAGAACACCCAGATGCTCTTCTCCTCATCTCAGGTGATTTCAACCATATTTCACTGTCCCCCATTCTGCCCACGTTCACTCAGTATGTCACATGCCACACTAGAGACAGTAAAACACTGGACTTATTCTATGCTAACACTAAGGAGGCGTACACCTCATCACCACTCCCACCACTCGGGAGATCGGATCACAACTTGGTTCATCTCCTGCCAGTGTACAAACCCCTAGTACTCAGACAACCTCCGGTCATGCGCATGGTGAAGATATGGTCTGAGGAGGCAATAAACGCTTTAAAGGACTGTCTTGAAACCACTGCCTGGGAGCAGCTCTGCAATCCACATGGTGAGGACATCGATGGCTTCACTCACACCATCACGGACTACATCAACTTCTGTGTGGACAACACTGTACCCACCAAGACCATACGGTATTGCTCGAACAACAAACCTTGGATCAACCCTGAGATTAAAAACACTTCTGAGAGAGAAGAAGAGGATCTTCAGGTCGGGGAACAGGGAGATGCTGAAGTCCATACAGAGGGAGCTGAGGAGGAAGATCAGAGAAGGCAAGGACAGCTTCAGGAAGAAGATGGAGGACAAGCTGCAACAGAGCGACATCAGCGGGGTCTGGAGAAACCTTAAAACCATCTCTGGGGTCCAGAATACCTCCTCCTAGGCCACGGGGGCAGGGAGTGGGCGAACAATCTGAACCTGTTTTTTAATAGGTTTGACCAACTGCCCTCCCCCCCGGCTGCACACCAACCATTGCTGCCTCTACAGTCATCGAGACCTGCTGTCCACACCCCACTCCACCAACACCCCCCCACTCCCAGCACACAGCCCCCCAACCTGACCCTCACTAAGACCCAGGTGAGGACGTTGCTGAGGAAGATCAAGGCGAGGAAGGCCTCGGGACCGGAAGGCATCAGCGCAAAGCTCCTCAAGTCCTGCGCAGACCAGCTGTGTGGGATTGTGGAGCACATCTTCAACCTGAGCCTGAAGCTGAGGAGGGTACCACAGTTGTGGAAAACATCTTGTGTGGTACCTGTACCAAAGACTTCCCACCCCAAAGACCTGAACAGCCACAGGCCAGTGGCCCTGACGTCTCACATGATGAAGACCCTGGAGAGACTGCTCCTTGCTCACCTCCGCCCCCTGGTGGGACCAGCGATGGATCCACTCCAGTTCGCCTACCAGCATGGCATTGGGGTGGAGGATGCAGTGATCTTCCTCCTTCACCGTTCCCTGTCCCACCTGGAGAAGCCCGGGAATGCGGTGAGGATCATGTTCTTTGACTTCTCCAGTGCTTTCAACACCATCCAACCGATGATCCTGAAGGACAAGCTGCTGCGCAGGGGTGGACCAACACCTGTCATCATGGATCCTGGACTACCTCACTAACCAGCCACAGTTTGTGAGAACCCGGGATTGTGTGTCCGACACGATCATCGGCAGCACGGGGGCCCCCCAGGGAACGGTGTTGGCTCCCTTCCTGTTCACCCTTTATACTGCGGACTCCTCACACAACACAACACACTGCCATCTACAGAAGTTCTCTGACGACTCTGCGATCGTCGGCCTCACCTCCAATGGAGATGAAGCTGAATACAGAGGACTTATCCAGGACTTCGTGAACTGGTGCCATCGGAACTGCCTCCAGATCAACGCGAGGAAAACTAAGGAGCTGGTGGTGGACTGCCGCAGGCAAGGACAACCCCTCACAGAACCAGTAAACATCCAGGGAACAGACATTGAGATGGTGACATCCTACAAGTACCTGGGTGTTCATCTGAGCAATAAACTAGACTGGTCACACAATACCGACGCACTCTACAAGAAGGGACAGCGCAGGCTGTTCTTACTGAGGAGACTCAGGTCTTTTGGTGTACAAGGGGTGCTCTTGAAGACATTCTACGACATGGTGGTGGCATCAGCCATCACTTTTGGGGTGGTCTGCTGGGGCAACGGCATTACAGCAACCAATAGGAAGAGACTGAACAAACTGATCAAGAAAGCTAGCTCTGTCCTGGGGCAGCGCCTTGACCCGGTGGAGGAGATAGGAGAGAGAAGGATGGTGGCCAAACTGTCATCTCTGCTGGAGTCCGAGTCCCACCCTATGCAGGACATACTGAACGCACTGTGGAGCTCATTTAGCAGTAGACTACGTCATCCTAGATGCGTGACCGAGAGGTTTCGCAGGTCCTTCCTACCCACGGCTGTCAGACTGTATAACCTAAGCAGGGCTGCTCGCAGAGATTGCAAAAAAAAAAAACCTGTGATAACCTAATCGTAGTGAATGGAAAAGACGCAACAGACTTACACAAATGGTCCCCTCCAGTATACAACTAGGACAATATCAGTCGCTATGGAGGGTGACAATATGTATGGGTACATATTCATACCATGAAGGGTAACTAAATAGACGGTTACGCTGTTTAGTCCATCTAGCTACAATGCTCCGCACTGTGTGTATATATATATATATATTTATATATTTATTTGTACGTATGTATATTCACTGCTCTTATTTTCTTATCTTCTAAATTATTGCTCTGAGTGTTGCTATCCCTGTGCTGTTGCAATCCTGGAATTTCCCCATTGTGGGACTAATAAAGGCTTATCTTATCTTATCTTGCTGTATCTTATCTTAAACCACTTCAACTGGCTCCTTTCAATGTGGAGGAGCAACGGTTCTACTCTGAGCCTCTCCCGGAAGACTGAGTTCCTCACCCTGTCTCTGACGGTGAGTCCTGCAAACCTACGAAGAAAGCTCATTTCAGCCACTTGCATCTGCGATCTCGTTCTTTTGGTCATTACCCAAAGCTCATGACCATAGGTGAGGGTAGGAATGGAATGGGTTTCCGCCCATGGGACCTGGCTGGGTTCGGCCCGAAGTAGTTACATGGGTCCGCCCTCCAGTGGGCTTACCACCTGCAGGAGGGGCCGTAGTGCTATGTGGATCAGGTGGCGGTCAAAGGTGGAGACCTTGGCGGTCTGATTCCAAGCTTCCTAAACTGGCTGGCTTTTTAATCATTACATTTTTTTAATTTTATCTTATTTTAGTTTTGGATCGGAAATTGAGGTATGAGGGGGCAAATTCAGTCTTGCCACTGGGCTCCAAAAATTCGGATCTTCAACCGTGGATGTGGTGTATTGCAGACAGTACACCTATGTTGTTAGTACTGAAATGGCTTTTGATACACACCAAACACCTCAGACAGTAGAAAACACACTTCTGTAGACTGTCAGTAGTAATATTAACAATATTTCAGCTTGTCTGAAAAAAGGGGTTTAGATACACATTATCTTTCCTTTTGACAGCCACTGGAAAGCACCAGACATTGAAAAGGTAAAAGTCAGACTCCAGTTTGCAAAAGTTAAAATTTCACTTTTAATTTGGTGGCTTTGAAAAGAGCAATTTGGTTCTTAACAATCATTTCCTGTCAGTAAATAACTGACAGCTGTGAACATGCAATCATAACGTTAGCATACCTTCAGACTTTGCGGAGCTCGAACTTTGTTGCAGCGGAAGTTTAGCTGTACCGGAGCAAGCAGGCTGTGTTTTAATAAGAAAAAACTACTGTTCCAACTCTACACTATTTTAAAACTATTGTAGTTGGCTGGTATAATGATTTTCACTGTTCTTCATTTGCTTGTATCATCTACTGTTTATACTGTCCACCCCAAATATAGAAAAAGAATTCATATCTGTAATTGGATGTAATCATTCCATAACTTTCAGTTTCTTCTTTTATAAACATTCTTTGGTGGATTTGCCAGTATCCTGCTAAAAGTAGACAACTGGAGGGCATCAGTTTTTTAATGCTATGCATCATCATAATATTTCTAGACTGAGGAGTGACTGTGTGATTTACTGTACATGTAAACCACAAGATTTTCAGTTTCTTGGATTTTGGGCTACATTTGTGGAAGACAGTTAGTCCTGAATCAGTGGGCCATCATTGGAATCCACACAACATGCCGGCATTTTCCTTAGAATAGATTTCTTTCAAATGCTTTGGACACCATTTCATATATCTTGCCAAATTTCTCAGCTTCTAGAATCTTTTTTTTTTTTTGAAGGGTGTTTTCTGAAGAGTTCTTTCGATCTTGGCTTGACAACACTATGGGCTTTAACAGCAAGGAGAACAGAAGAACGTGGATGTTGTCTGCCTGTGAATCTTTGCTTGTATGTTGAAAAAAAAATGACTCTCTCTTATGATTTTAGCTTTATACTAAAAGTCATCTTTATTTTTCATCCTCCACGCTCTGGTGTCGCCATTTGCTGTACTTGCCCCCCGTCTTTCTCTTTGGTTTTGAATCTCTGATCTCAGTCGTCTCCTTTCTGCTGTTTAACTGTATCTTCCTCCCTCCCTCGCTCCTTCACCCTCCCCTCTTTATTTCTTTCTCTTCATGTCATTGTGCTGATTCTTCGACTAGAATGCTTACCCCACACGCCAGAGTCGGCCCATTAGCTGAGACCAGCACACTGCTCTTTCTCCTCATCATCTTCTCCTTAGTACCCCCCCGCCAGTCGCCTTCTTCCTCTCCACTTCCATTCACCAGCCAATCAGTTAATACAGGTTGAGTTGCTGCAAGAATGAGCCAGAAAAAAGAGCAATCTTCTAATTAGCTTGGACGCTACATCAGCCCGCTCTATCTATGCCTGTCTGCATAAATCCCTGCAACCCTACCCCCCCACACACACACCCATACCCTTCAGTTCATTCCTTACTGTAAGACACACATTTCACATAATCACAAGCACTTACTAAAAGCTGCACAATGCGACCAAACATCAGATGTGTTAAGTCCAGTGAAACATGGTTAATCAACATTACCAGTATAGACTTGTAGTGTGTGTGTGTGTGTGTGTGTGTGTGTGTGTAAGTGTCCAATTCTGAAAAGTGAAGCCAGTTATCGCCTCTGAAAAAATTGTTGAATGCAGATCTACAGAGAAACAACTTCTCTTTTGTTTTATGGCCTCAGTAAGTATATAATCGTAGTTTATAGACTTGGTTGTTTGCTACATGTTTTTGTCACATGTTTTTTTTTTGTTGTTGTTGTTGAAAATGAGTTAATGTGAGATTTAATGTCTGGTACCGCACAACTGAAAAGTTTGACCGCACACTCTCTCTGGGCTCTCAGCCACATCCGACCTTCAGCTGTCATATTTTGTATTTAAAGAAAAATAAAATAAAAGGTTTATGAACAATGAAAGTCTTAGCATGCTTGTATTTGTTATAAATGCAAAGAGGGTAAATTTAACCACCACAAGCTTTGATTTTTTTCCTGAATAGCTTTAAGTAACTGGACTGACAAGGCCAGACCAGCAGACCACCAGCAGCTATACCAGCCCAGTCTCACAGAAATAAGTATAAGTTGCACTTTTACCCACTCTTAGAAAACGTATAATATACATGGAAAAGTATGTAACTCGACATACCGAGAGAACTGAGGCGAAAACGCCGCGGCTGCCGGGCTGGAGTAAGGCGGAGGACAAAAAATATAAGGTACAGACCCTCCCTTCCATCTGTTGTCATGGGAAATGTACGGTCGATACTGGGAAAGTTAGATGAGCTAGCGGCTATCTCCCGTTATGATAGCACTTACCGGGAGTGCTCTCTCCTTTTGTTTACTGAGACGTGGCTAACTGAACTAGCAGCAGATGCTAACATTGAGCTGGAGGGTTTTCACACGATACGAGCTGACCGAACACCAGAGAGTGGCAAAACTAGGGGCGGTGGAGTGATCATGTATGTTAACAACAACTGGTGCAGACCGGGACAGCTACATTGCTCCGCACTGTGTGTGTTTATATACTTGCATATTTATTCCACCTAGCTGCAATGCTCCATACTGTGGGTGTTTATATATTTACATATTTATTCCATCTAGCTACAATGCTCTGCACTGTGTGTTCATATATTCATATATTTATTCCATCCAGCTACAATGCTCTGCACTGTGTGTCTGTGTGTGTGTGTGTGTGTGTGTGTATATATATATATATTTTATAGTAATATGTACATATGTATATTAGCTGCTCTTGCTTGCTTGTTTTTTCTTGCCTTCTGATTGTTGCTCTGAGTGTTGCTATCCCTGTGCTGTTGCAATCCTGGAATTTCCCCGTTGTGGGACTAATAAAGGCTTATCTTATCTTATCTTATCTTATCTTAAGTGTTTTTTTTTCTGTGTAAATACACATTTCATCAGGATGAATAAAGTGGATACCCTGGCAGTTAAGGAAAGTAATGCAAACAGTGGGAAGTAGTAAAACAGGGACATTTAGTGGTAAAGTTTTAACTTGTTTGGTTTTAAAATTAGTCAACAGTGAGCCCCTCACACTAACATTATTCTATTCCTAACCATTACAGTAACAGGAGCGCCTGACCTTCGACACAGATGGTCAGCACGTTTGAAGAAGTGCAGCAGCAGTCTTACTAGTGGTGGCAAAAGGGAAGGCGGGACACATTGCATGTAATGGCTATGGCTCGGAGGGAGAAACCGTGACAGTTATATGGTGTCAGTTACATGCATGGCCATGACACCAGGTCAGCCACAAATCATCTGTCATGTGATAACTTGTTTGAATATGTCTGCTTATATCTATACATACAGCAAAGACAAGCAACTCAAGACTACATACGCTACTCACAAAAAGTTAGGGATATTCGGCTTTCAGGTGAAATTTCAGGATGCACCTGAAATGCACTTGAACCTTTACAGGTGAACTTAATTTGACCTTCTCTAACCTTCTGAATGCACATAACTTGCTTTTCTCTAACAAGGTGCTGAACAGCAGAATTCCCAACAGGTGTTTGACACATGAATCGACCAATAATTTTTCTGGTTCAATTAGAATTTGTATTTAAACAGTCCTCTTCATCATGCTGTTCACATTTTGACATCATGAAACCAAGACAACACCTAACAATTGATCAACAGTACCTCGCCATTGCGAGGCTTCAAACAGGATGTTCTCAGAGGGAAGTGGCCACTGAGCTTAGAGTGTCACAGAATGTCATCAGCAGGTTGCAACAGAGATACAGAGAGACTGGAAGAGTCACAGAAAGGCATAGAAGTGGACGTCCTTTGGCTGCATCCCACGCTGATGACCGCTTCATTGTGAACAGTGCCCTGAGAAACCAGATGATGAATGCCGCTCAACTCCAAGCACATTTAATGGAGGTGAGAGGAACCCAAGTGTAATATCAGACCATTCAAAACCGTTTACATCAGTGTGGTCTGTGTGCTAGATGACCTGCAAGGGTACCTGACCACACCATCAGGCAAAGGCGTCATCGTCTTGCATGAGCCAGGGAGCATTTACACTGGACAAGGGAGCAGTGGGCTTCAGTGCTGTTCTCTGATACAAGTCGATTTACGTTGAGCAGAAATGATGGCCGCCAACGATGTTGGAGACATCAAGGAGAGCGCTATGCATCAGCCTCTGTTGTCACCATGTTACAGTCTGGGCAGGTGTGTCTTGTTGATACAGAACTGCCCTACACCTTGTGAATGGTACAGTGACAAGCCAATACTACCTGAATAACATCATTAATCCAGTCATTGTGCCCCTGCATGAACAACACAGGCTCAATTTCATCTTCATGGACGACAATGCTCCAGCTCATCGAGGATCGCATCATTAGAGAATGGCTACTGGAGGTTAGGGTACCTCAAATTCAGTGACCTGCATTTTCTCCAGACCTGAATCCCATAGAAAACCTATGGGATCAGCTGAGTTGCCGTGTAGAGGCTCGTACCCCTGCACCCCGCAACCTCAGTGACCTGAGGGCCGCCCTTCAGAAAGAGTGGAATGCCATGCCTCAGCAGGCAATAAGTCAGCTTGTGAACAGCATGAGACGTCGTTGTCAAGCTGTAATTGATGGTCAAGGGCACATGAAAAGTTATTGAGACATTGACATTTTTTGTTATGGTATACCCACCACTGTTGTTGGCTTTTGTTTCAATAAATTGTTTGAGATGAGGAAATCACCATTGCATGCTTCTACTTAAATGCCCTACTTTCACTATATGATATCACTGTAGCGTGAACTTTTTACATTTTCCATAAATTTCACCCGAAAGCCAAATATCCCTAACTTTTTGTGACTAGTGTACCATTAATAAAGATTTTTTAAAAATCTGCTCTATAATTTGTCTGGTTTTAGAATTGCACATGGATGTGGGTCAGCAACATTTTTTTTTTATGTTTTCATTTAAAAAAAATCTAAATGGAATCTCTAAAGTTTAATAACGATATTCTGATATGTATTTGTTAAAGATATGTTGCATAGTTACCAAATGTTAACCAAACTAGAAATCTTTATGATAAAAAACACAGATCCAAAAACATTAATAAGTGCTTTTTAATGCAAATCTACCTCTAATATTTTGAACTAATTCATTCAGACAAAGCAGCAAATGCAACCAGTCATATAACCTCTTTGACAGTGGTCATGAAAATTACTCTTACCCATTCTGAGCTCAGTATTGTAGTGTACAGTGAAAAGTCGACGACCTGCTGCAACACAAGAAAACTAAAGTTGTTACCGAGACTGTGAACTAAAAAGATGGAGCTTAACAAAAAACTGAAAGTTACCCAAAAATATCTTGTAAAACTTACAGAATTAAATCAACCACAAAAATAAGCTCTTAGTCTTACAACATGACATTGCTTTATCTCTTGGGTGCATATCAGAATGCAAACCATTAATGTTGACCTTCTTGTGCACCTCAGGACTACTAGCAAGGAACGGGGAGCACGGTGAACACAGACAGTCCCATGCTTCAATTGTTTTTCCCTCAGATGTAGAACTCAGATATTCCTGTTTGACAGCAGATTCCACTCATACACTGTATATCAAAGATGCAATAAATGTAACCACTGTGCCTTTTCTCACATTGTTTATAAATGTATTCTTCATAGCCACTTTAACCAATCTAAGACTTACCATAGAAGAGTGAAAATGCTAGATTAACAAAGTTGGCTCCATGAACTCGGTGTGAAATCACTGGAAGTGCATTTTATTAAAATTTCTTGGAGTGCCATATTTGGCAGTGCTTTAGAGTTTCTGCACTGTGCAAAATGCAGCCATAGACCACATGTATAAACTTAACATCACATTTTATTTAGTTAAGCTCTTAAAGAAATGAGCAGCTGGCATGTCCTGCTTATGATGTCACAAACCAACAAGCTATTCTATCCTTTTGATAGGCCTGCTTGGAAAACCTTAACCTAATCAGATTAGGGGCTCATTAATATTAAATAGCGGGCTGAAACCCAACTGTTTCAGATTGATCATTAAAGATTGCTTTTTTCAGGAGTTGTAAAACAACACTGAAATTGCTTTTGGTCTATAAATCTACATATATATGTCCTGTTAGATGTTAAAACTTTAATCCCTGGGAACGGCACAATATGAGACCTTTAACATCATTTCAGGACACACCAACAATAGCTACAGTATATGTGCTGCAGAAGCATGTGGAAGAGTCCTCCTCTTTGCATTGCAGTTTAAGGTGGCTGGAGAAATGGGAGATTTAAGGTGGCGATGGCATGCTTGCTTTCCACATGTTGACACACTTTCTAGAGGTGTTAATGAAATGCCTGTGATGTGCGTCATTCAAAACACATCAGGGTTTATTTATATCAGTTCTATTTTATACTTAGTTGAAGGAGCTTTCCTCATACATTTTTCAGTGTTTTTGTTGGTTTTTCTGTAAATGCTGATAAGCCCTAGTTCACCCCACCCAGAGCATGCTCAAACCTCATCCTCCATTGATCGTCACAGCTGCAATCTGTGGCTGATGATGCCATTATTCTCTAATACTAGCTGGTTAGCTTATAGCTTTGGTAGTGAATACAGACTGAGCTGACTAAAATATTGACTGAGTGTAAAGAAAGCCTAAAGGTCCTCCTGGTCATTTTAAATGTGTAGCCTAATGTCAGACATAAGCATTTATTAGGCTACTTACATGTTAGAAGTGATGAAGTCCTTTCTCCGGCACTTCTCAGCTGTGTGCAAACCTGTCTGGCACACTTATCCAGTGTCATATTATTCAGAACATCCATCCATCCATCCATCTTCTTCCGCTTAATCCTTTTCGGGTCGCGGGGAGGCTGGAGCCTATCCCAGCATCTTTGGGCAAACAGCAGTGATGAAAATAATTTTGGAGCTTTTTTCTGGTGTGTACAGCAGTATTACATTTAGCTTCGGCACACTTCGCTCGCTTTTTCTTGGCATTCTCAGATGAAACAAAGAGTCCATCACCACAAAGGTATTGTGGTTTGTTAATCAAGACAATACATCCAACTCTAGCACTGCCTATTTTTTTTGAACCGATACACACGTGGACAAAATTGTTGGTACCCCTCTGTTAATGAAAGAAAAACCCACAATGGTCAGAGAAATAACTTGAATCTGACAAAAGTGGTAATAAATAAAAATTCTATGAAAATTAACCAATGAAAATCAGACAATGCTTTCGAATTGTGGTTCAACAGAATTATTTTAAAAAAACAAACTCATGAAACAGGCCTGGACAAAAATGATGGTACCCCTAGAAAAGATTGAAAATAACGTGACCATAGGTCAGATCGCACCATCCGTCGTTGTTTGAGCCAACGTGGACTTCATGGGAGATGACCGAGGAGGACACCACTGTTGAAAACAAATTATAAAAAAGCCAGACTGGAATTTGCCAAACTGCATGTTGTATTTGTGTACTTTATTGATCCCCAGAGGGGAAATTGAGGGCATCCACCTGGATGGATGAAGCAGCCACGGTACGGCGCTATCCCTTAACCATTCACACACACATTCACACCTAGGGCCACTTTAGAGTCTCCAATTAACCTAACCTGCATGTTTTTGGCCTGTGGGAGGAAACCGGAGAAATCCCAGAGTAAACCCACGCAGATACGGGGAGAACATGCAAACTCCACTCAGATCACTGTTGGTCATGGGCTGGGATCGAGCCAGGGATCCCATGGCCAAGGGTGAGTTGCTGTGTTGGTGCAGTGCTAACCACTGCGCCACTGCACCGGTGGCGCAGAGGTTAGCAGAAGCTTTGTTGACAAGCCACAAAGCTTCTGGGAGAATGTCCTATGGACAGACGAGACAAAACTGGAACTTTTTGGCAAGGCACATCAGCTCTATGTTCACAGATGCAAAAATGAAGCATACCAAGAAAAGAACACTGTCCCTACTGTGAAAGATGGAGGAGGTTCTGTTTTGTTCTGGGGCTGCTTTGCTGCGTCTGGCACAGGGTGTCTTGAATGTGTGCAGGGTACAATGAAATCACAAGACTATCAAGGTATTCTAGAGAGAAATGTGCTGCCCAGTGTCAGACAGCTTGGTCTCAGTCGCAGGTCATGGGTCTTGCAACAGGATAATGACCCAAAACACACAGCTAAAGACACCCAAGAATGGTTAAGAGCGAAACATTGGACTATTCTAAAGTGGCCTTCTATGAGCCCTGATCTAAATCCTATTGAACATCTGTGGAAGGAGCTGAAACATGCCGTCTGGAGAAGGCACCCTTCAAACCTGAGACAACTGGAGCAGTTTGCTCATGAGGACTGGGCCAAAATGCCTGCTGAGAGGTGCAGAAGTCTCATTGACAGTTACAGAAATCGTTTGATTGCAGTGATTGCCTCAAAAGGTTGTGCAACAAAATATTAAGTTAAGGGTACCATCATTTTTGTCCAGGCCTGTTTCATGAGTTTATTTTTTAAAATAATTCTGTTGTCACAATCCAAAAGCACTGTCTGATTTTCATTGGTTAATTTTCATAGAATTCTTATTTTTTACCGCTTTTGTCAGATTCAAGTTTTTTCTGTGACCATTGTGGGTTTTTCTTTCATTAACAGAGGGGTACCAACAATTTTGTCCACGGCAGCTTGACAGTGTTTATACAAGGGCAGACTTTGTAAACTGAATAAAGTTTTTTTTCAAAATGGTGGGGCTTCCGGGTTAGGTAAGAAATCTTTTCAAACAGCGCTTCACTGTGAAAATTAAGGTATCCAACACAGTACTGCAATTCTCACTGAGAGTTGACAGTAAATTACTGTTAGTAACTAACGGTTACATGAACACCTTTGAAGTGGAGTGATACATATCCAGTGAAACGTTGGAGTGCTATTATCATGGAGTATAATAACTGCTGGAATCCCTATTGTCCAGTCAAATTGCTTGGTTGGAACTGTTGTATCATGCTCAATATAACCTGATATGATCAAGTAATTCTCCCACACAGCCAGGTTTCTCTGCTGCACTGTGAGTCTACAGCAACTTGAAAATTTGCATAGACAAGCTCAGAGCTGATGTGGGATTTGAGCGCACCGTAAAATCATGTTCAGATTGATAAATACCAAACTTTGCATTGAAATAATTTGTACGACCACTTTTCTGTCTTATGCACATTTGATAAATGAGGGCCATTCAAACTAACAACAAAACCTTTTTATAATCACTTTATGTGTTTGTCATGAGTTGCCAGTGTGATATTGTAGGGTGAAAAAATCTAACTTGACTTGAGGCTCAACATGCCCCACTAACCTTTTAATCCCACTTCCTGTTAAACCCCTATGGTCTATTGCTTTAGCTTGCATGACTTGGTTTCTCCCTGCCATTTATTTTGTGTTCATTCCATCTATTTTATGCACTTTAAGTTCAGCTAAATCTACTCCAAATTAGAGTCAAGCTGCCATTTGACCATCTGCATCTGTAATACAGTGAATGGGCTGCTGCCATTCAGCCTTACTAAAGAAGTCTGTGCGGTCTGTCTCAGTTTCCATCATATAAAGTCAGGTAGCATTTTTATAACAATATTATGTATTAAACAATCTGGTTAAAAAGTCCATGCCATCTCTCAGAAACATCTCCATACCTCCACAGGTATGTCATCTGGAGCAACCGCCTTTCCATTCTTCATCCTCTTCAAAGCTGCCCTCACTTTCGCCTTGCTCATCCTCAGAACAGGATGGCAGCACGGTGGTGCAGTGGTTAGCACTGTTGCCTTACAGCTAGAAGGTTCCTGGTTCGAATCCCCAAGGTGGCAGGGTTTGGAACCTTTCTGTATGGAGTTTGCATGTTCTCCCTGTGCTGCGTGGGTTTACTCCGGGGGCTCCGGTTTCCTCCCACAATCCAAAGACATGCATGTTAGGTTAATTGGTTGTTCTAAATTGTCCCTAGATATGTTTCCTATAGGCCCTTAGAATAGAGGGTTAGTATTAGTGAAAGCGCTTTGAGTGGTCTTTGTGACTAGAAAAGCGCTATATAAGTGCAGGTTAGTTAGTTAGTTAGTTAGTTAGTTAGAACCTTGTTCACTATCTTTCTTTCATCCATCCTCTGTCACTCATTTTCTCCATTCATCTACTCCTCAAAGTACTCCTTCCATCTTCTCAACACACTCTTGTCGCTTGTTAGTACATTACCATCTCTGGCCTTAATCAACATAACTTGCTGCACATCCTTTTCAGCTTGATCTCTCTCGCTAGTCAGTTGATACAAGTCCTTTTCTCCTTCCTTAGTGTCCAGCCTCTCATACAGCTCACTTTATACTCTGGCCTTTGCCACCTCTCTCTTTGTCATATGCTTAGACTCTAAATACTCTTGTCTACTTTCTTCGTCTCCCTTACAATCCCATTTTTTCTTTACCAACCTCTTCCTTTGAATACTTTCCCGTACCTCCTCGTTCCGCCGCCACCACAAAGAACACACTGCTTCTTGTTTCTTATATACCAATTCAATTCAATTCAATTCAACTTTATTTATATAGCGCCATTTCACAACAACAGTCATCTCATAGCACTATCAACTGTAGGGAGGACCCCCACAGTTGCAGAAAGACCCCAGCAATCAGGCGATCCCCTGTGAGCAAGCACTTGGCGACGGTGGAGAGGAAAAACTCCCTTACCCCTCCCCTACCACATACCTTTCTACCTGTTTTCCTTAATACTTTTGCTGTACTTTCCCAGTCCTCAGGTAATTCTTCTCAACCACCCAGAGCCTGTATCAACTCCTTCATGAACTTTGAGCAACCGTCTTCCTTCTGTAACTTCCTCCGCTTAATCTTTGTCTCTGCCTTCGCGCTCTTCCTCTTCTTGCTTTCCAAGGTCATCCTACAGACTACCATCCAATGCTACCTAGCTACATTCTCCCCTGCCACCACCTTGCAGTCTTCTCTCTCAGATTTCTCCTTCTGCATGATGTAGTCCACCTGTGTGCACCTTTCTCCACTCTTTTAAGTCACCCTATGGTCCTCTCTCTTCTTAAAATAATGTATGTGTTCACTACAGCCATTTCCATTTTAACAAAATCCACAACCATCTGTCCTTCCACATTTCCTTTCCTTAAGACCATACAGTGGTGTGAAAAAGTGTTTGCCCCCTTCCTGGTTTCTCTTTTTTTTTTGTATGTTTGTCACACTTAAAGGTTTCAGGTCATCAAACAAATTTAAATATTAGACAAAACACAAGTAAACACAAAATGCAGTTTTTACATGAAGGTGTTTATTATTAAGGGTTAAAAAAAAATAAATCCAAACCTACATGGCCCTGTGTGAAAAAGTGATTGCTTCCCCCTACCCCCCGTAAAACATAAATTAACTGTGGTTTATCACATCTTTGGAAAGCTGAGTTCAATTTCTCTAGCCACACCCAGGCCTGATTACTACCACACCTGTTCTCAATCAAGAAATCACTTAAATAGGACCTGCCTGACAAAGTGAAGTAGACCAAAAGATCCTCAAAAGCTAGACATCATGCTGCAATCCAAAGAAATTCAGGAACAAATGAGAAACAAAGTAATTGAGATCTATCAGTCTAGAAAAGGTTATAAAGCCATTTCTAAAGCTTTGGGACTCCAGCGAACCACAGTGAGAGCCATTATCCACAAATGGTGAAAACATGGAACAGTGGTGAACCTTCCCTGGAGTGGCCGGCCAACCAAAATTACCCCAAGAGTGCAGTGACAACTCATTCAAGAAGCCACAAAAGACCCCACAACATCATCCAAAGAACTGCAGGCCTCACTTGCCTCACTTTAGCTCAGTGTTCATGACTCCACCATAAGAAAGAGACTGGGCAAAAATGGCCTGCATGGCAGCGTTTGAAGATGAAAACCACTGCTGAGCATAAAGAACATAAAGGCTTGTCTCAGTTTTCCCAGAAGACATCTTGATGATCCCCAAGACTTTGGGGAAAATACTCTGTGGACTGATGAGACAAAAGTTGAAATTTTTGGAAGGTGTGTCCCATTACATCCAGCATAAAAGTAACACAGCATTTCAGAAAAGGAACATCACACCAACAGTAAAATATGGTGGTGGTAGTGTGATGGTCTGGGGCTGTTTTGCTGCTTCAGGACCTGGAAGACTTGCTGTGGTAAATGGAACCATGAATTCTGCTGTCTACCAAAAAATCCTGACGGAGAATGTCCGGCCATCTGTTCGTGACCTCAAGCTGAAGCGCACTTGGGTTCTGCAGCAGGACAATGATCGAAAACACACCAGCAAGTCCATGTCTGAATGGCTCAAGAAAAACAAAATGAAGACTTCAGAGTGGCCGAGTCAAAGTCCTGACCTGAATCTGATTGAGAGGCTGTGGCATGACCTTATAAAGGCGGTTCATGCTCGAAAACTCTCCAATGTGGTTGAATTACAACAATTCTGCAAAGATGAGCGGGGCAAAATTCCTCCACAGTGCTGTAAAAGACTCATTGCCAGTTATCACAAATGCTTGATTGCAGTTGTTGCTACTAAGGGTGGCCCAACCAGTTATGAGGTTTAGGGGGCAATCACTTTTTCACACAGGGCCATGTAGGTTTGGATTTCTTTCCCCTTAATAATAAACACCTTCATTTAAAAACTGCATTTTGTGTTATCTTTGTCTAATATTTAAATTTGTTTGATGATCTGAAACGTTTCAGTGTGACAAACATACAAAAAAGTGAGAAATTGGGAAGGGGGCAAACACTTTTTCACACCACTGTAAGTATTGGTTTTGGAACATACTATTGTCATCTTGTAGCCAGAGGTGGGAAATAACTTGCCCTGACTCAAACATGTGTACTTAAATAACTTTTCCATCAAATTGTACTTTCATGAGTAGTTTTATTTCAGGATCCTTTTTTCTATTACTTGTAGTTGTACTTATTTGATCAGACTCTTTGTAACTTTAGATTTCACTGATGTGAAATTAGCTTGAGTCAAGTTTTTTGTGACATTTGAAATGCTTTTTTTTCCCCTCTTGTATGCTCAGAAAATATTTAATTTATTACTGTTTCTCAATAAAATTTGCATTATATTACAGGGCATGTGTGACTGGTTCATATTTTAGTCTAATAGAACCAAGAGAAAAACCTTATAAATTGCTAATTTATGATTTAACAGTTGCAGCTCTACAAGTAAAAAAGTTATGTGTTCATGAGGGAAAGTGTCATAAATTTAATTGACAAAAAGTCGCAAATTTGCATAAAATGTCATAAATTTATCATAAAAATTTAAGAGAAGAAGTCAGAAATTTAAAACAAAAAATTTCACAAATTTACAAGAAAAGCCTCACTTATTGGTGCGAGTAAAGCAGATATTTTCTTACTTTTACTCAACAATTTTTTGGGGTGATTTCTCTTACTTTTGGCATGATGCTACTTGAGTACAATTGCAGGCTTCTCTAGTGACTTCTGTTTCAGGAGCCTCTGAGATTACAGTATTGATGTCAAAATAGAGTTATGCCCACAATATCTGCCCAGCAAAGCATGTGGTGTTTTTCTCTTCAAATCAGGGCAGTTGTTTGCATTGTTTTAGGTCAGTATTGACTCTCTGCTAGCTAACAAGAGAGTTAACATTGACCCAAGACAACACAGTATGCTGTAATGTGCACAACACAGTAGCAATGTGCGTCTTTGGAACGCAGTTAACATGGAAATGGTGCCAGTTTGACATTACTACTGGAATGGACTATTATGGGTTATTATTTGTTTATAATCACAGCACTATAAAAGGAAGGCTGTTGTATGCAATTCAATTTTTAAAAAAACCTTCATTTGTACTTTTAATGAAATTGCTCAAGAAAAAAAATCCTCCCATTCCCAGTGATTTTTTCCCAGTGCAGATTTTTTTTTTTTCTTTTTGAGGAAAATCACTGTATAACTGAGGCCACAACCTCGCCGACGGCCCTGATGCTTTGGCCTGCTGAGTGAGATCAAAAGAACAGAAACCAAGGAGGGGAGGGGGGGATATGTGCTGGGGGGAGATTTGAAGGGGGAGGTATCAGGGCTTCCTGCAGGGGTTGCCTGTGTGAACGCTCCTTGAATGACAATGCTTCACATCAGGGCCAACAGTACGACTCCCTCAGCAGCGCTCACACACTCACTCCCAGTGAAAACCAGGAGAGAAAGCAGAGAAATGGGCAGGAGAAGGTTCAACGGAACATCTCCACCCATCTACAACATAATACAGCAACTATTATTGTGATTTTTTTGTATACTTTATACTTATTATGCATACTATTATTAGTATTAGGCACACTATTATGATGTTGAAAAGGTGTCTTATAGATATCGGCATACAGTTGGTCAGGGCCTGCGGAGAGTGTGACCTCACGGTAATACTGTAGTCCAGCTAGAGTCCAAAGGAAGCAAATTATTACCCCTCATAGAATGTGTCATAATTGAGAGAAAGATCAGCTCACGTGCAGGATGCTAACACCAGTGAATGCACTTGACACAGAGAGGCAACGTTTAAACACAATTTTATTGAAAAAAACTAACTCAATGCTAAGGAAAAGCGTCACTCGCCAGAGGAACACACAACCTGTAAAAGAGGGAGACGAGAGCAGGTTAGAAATGAGGAGGGAGACTAGGGGCAATGGATAACAAGGGTAGATCTTATGATTAGTGAGCAGAGAGCCCGGCAGAGGAACCCAGCGGAGAACAGAGGAACCAGCAAGGCAGAGCTGGCAGGGAGTAGAGGAGGAGTGGAGCTGGAAGGAGTGTCTGACCGGGTGGAGAAGGCAGCCTGGAGTGGTGATGATGATGATGGGGCAGGTGAGCGTGCAGCAACCCCGGAGATGCACCACGGAGATGGCAGCAACCTGAGAGAGAGGAGGAAAAAAGAGTTGAGGGCCGAGTTCCTTAACAACACGTACAGACTTACTTCACACTTGAGGCAGCCATACCCAACGACCCAGCGCTGGAGCGTTCACGAACTGGTCCTTTTAAGCGCTGGCAGGGAAGGGGCAGCAGGTGCATCCTCTCACGCGGGTGTGCTGATGACCTGCGGAGCCGGGATCTTGATGGAGAACCTCCCACAGAAAGGGAGGGGAAGCAGGCTCACCTGATCATAACAGGATGTAACTGAACCATGATGTCTAGATTTAGTTCCATTATGTTTTCTAACTATAATAGTTAAACGGCAAATCTTCTTCTTTTAGATTTGATTGGCAGTTGGCAACCAGCTTACAGGTGCATTACCGCCACTGACTTGATTATCATCACTCTATATCTTTGTATGAGTTCTTTTAAGGAGTTCTGAACAACTCTTTATGTGTGAAAAAATTATCCGTCCTTCAGAGGCAAATCACATATAATCAGCTGTATTTTTTTTTGATATAATGTTTTCAAAGTCACTTTGGTGGTACATCAGACGTTGATCAGGTGAATGCCACTCCAGCCATGGGCCTCCATCTCATGCAGCAGCACATGTAACTTTTCCTCGTCGGAACCAGGGCCATTTCTAGCTTTTTTGGGGCCCTGTGCAAGATTGTGTTTGGGGACACCCTATTTTTGGAATGGGGAAGAGTTGAAACTCTTTAGAAAAATCCCCCCCCCCCCAAAAAAAGCTTTAAAAAATAAATTTTGGTCATTGTCAAAATGAACAGAAAACATAAGTTTTTAACCATCATACATACCAATGTTGCAAATTAACAGAAAAATATGCAATTTTATTAAAAAAAAGTCACAAATTTACAACAAAAATTCACAAAATTGCAAGAACAAGGTTGTAAACTGCGGCAAAAAAGGTCACAAACATATGAGAAAGAAACTGGAAATTTATGAGAAAAAAGTTCCACTTTTACAAGGAAAACAGTCGCAAATTTACCGAAAAAAGATGAAATTTTTAAAAGGAGAAAAACTTGCTAATTTATGATAAAAAAAAAGTTGAAGGTAGTTTTAATTCTAACTCCCCCCCCCCCCAAAAAAAAAATGTTGATGGTGAACTTGTGGCTTCGTGGCCCCTACTGGCTGAGGGGGGTGTAGCATTGGTATACCTGCTTCATATGCAGAGGCAGCTCAGGTAGGAACACTGAAAGGAGTGCAGCTGACACGTTTTCCAGCCCGAGCCCTATTAGCCAATCATAGAGCGAGACTTCAGCTGCTGATTAACACCACACCTTATGACTGGTGCCAGATGCTCACCCACTCGGGCTGGGTGGCACATTTTGATGCACCACTAAGACTGAAGTGTTATTTTTAAAGTGGAAAATTTTCCGTAGTGTTACTTTAATTCTTATGTCCAGAACTTGAGACTTGTTTGACTCTCTCCAGCTGTCATCAGGACTGACATAACCTCCATTTTTGAACACTTTTCAAATATTCTTCTAAAAATATCAGACCTTGAGAGGGAAATAGTGATGTTTGTGAATTAAAGGACCTGCTGTATGTATTCCCATTTCAGTCCATGTTGCACAAACATGGTTTCCCTCTTTTTATTAAGTTTGATAAAAGAGAGAAGACTTTTTTTTGTCTTCTCACTGTGTACTTTTAGATTCATCCCCCAAATCCACCATATGGCCTCTTTTTGAATTTCCACCGTCTATATATATTTACTTTTTTTTTGTGAAGATAAGAATAAGTCCTCCAAATGATGGGTTGTTACCTGCCAAAGTAGCTGGTAGAGTTGACAAACAGCAAGCAGAACTTGCAAACAGTTCCCAGTGTTGAACAGATGGTGGGAGGTAGTGAAGCTAACCCACCCTCGTGCACTGATTTCTTCCAACGGCGTGCAGGTGGCGTGTGAGGCTTTCTGCTCTTGTTTCAAGCACTTCGGACAGCGCCAGAACGCCTTGGAAACGTGTCAGTGCCTATTTCAGGACCAAGGACAGCATCAAAGTGCTGAAGTAGCCACAAAAGTTTGCGGATTTAAACATCCTCCGTACTTGTTTTAATTTTCCTTTAACCCCCCCCCCCCCCCCCCCAAAAAAAAAGTCCTCCACCACTTGGTTTTCCTGATCTGGAGAGGTGGCAGCTTGGCCGGTTTAGCCCAAGCAAACAGCTTGGTGAACTGCATCAAAGACAACTTCAGATGCTGAGCCAGGCTGACAGACGGCACTGGAAGAAGGGAGGAATGAAGGGAGATAAAGCCTCTTTCAGTTTGTCCTCACAAATCACTGTGTCGTTAAAGAAAAACACCTCCAACTTCACCCAACTCTGGCACGGCAGGTGCACGGGTGAGGCCAAAGTTTTGTCCATCTGAACTCATTTTCAGCTGAAATGTGACAAGCTCAGTCACACAGCTGAACAGGCACATGTCGTGGAAGGAATTCCATTTGAGAATACATTTATTTTCAGACTTGGCTTGGTGCAGGATTACATAACGCCCTTGTGCTCCCAGATGGGGATGAAAGTATATGCATTGTTTAAAAAAAAATCACAACATACAGCGAACATCAAAAGTGTTCCCCCAGAATTGGACTTTTGAATGCAGTTTGTATTTTTGCTCTTGCATAACACCGCAACCCGCTTCTCTCAACCCTCTGAGAGTAAAGCTGGATTCACGCTGCACCGCCGCTGTCCACGTACGTGCAACCGGAAACCTTGTGTGACGAATTTTACGTCATTGTCTCCAGTCCGCTGGTGTCCGCAGGGCTCTTCTGCAGACGACCGCGTGCAGCCCAAATTTTCTGACCGCGTGGCCTGCCCACGACCTGAACGCATTGACAGCACACGCACAAGACTGAACATCCCATTCACAAGGTGGTGCTACCAACACAGCATACAAAGACAAAGTAGACGAGGAAGATTACGAGGATGCGGAAGATGGGAATAAACATACATGAATCCTTTTGCAGCGGCAGCAGCTTGAGCGGAGTAGAGCACTGAAAAACGGTAATTTCTCCTTTTCTGTGAAACGCCATTATTGTCGCTCAAAAAAAAAAAAGGTGTCGCTCTTGTGTTTATAGCCGGTGAACAAACTGCATTTGCGCTACCTAGAGGGCTGGGGTGAAACTACAAATAGCAGTTGTGCGCATGTGTCAACCGCTTGGCCCGGTAGACGACAAAAACTGAACATGTACAGTGCCGTGTGTGTGCTGGGGTTGACCAGAATGGACCGGAGGGGAAAGCTTAAACAGTAAATTAGGCGAACTGGAGCGCTGCTAGTGCTTCTGACACTTTGGCGACTTTTCCTCCTTTCTCACCTTTTAGTTCACCAAACACATCTAATTATTCTTTTTTTTCACGGCTGTATTTTAAGAGCCTTATATTGGTAACTCTCAGAGAAACATTGTGTAATTTGCTCAGATTTGGGTTTCCGCAGGTTCCAGGCCACAGACTGCCGCACCTTCCGTAGCGCTCGTCCTGCGCGCCGTGGGGAGTGGGCTGGAGAAGGGGGAGGCTACGCTACACGCGCGTCGTGCGCTGCAAGGCTTGGCTACGGGTATGCGCGCCGAGCTCGTCTGATGAGCTGCTCATTGCGCGGCTCAGACCCCGACGGCTGATTGAACTCCAGAGAGCCGCCAGCCAGAAGGCGCTCCGCTGCTCGGGCTTTTTTTTTTTTTTTTTCCCTCTCTCTTCCCTCTCCTTTCTCAAAGGTTGACGTCCACGTAAACAGCGGCCTTCGGACCGGCCGACTGCGCGTTGGCTCACGTCCCCCCCTCTCGGGGGTCGCAACAGGAAAGGGGAAGAAACGGAGGGATAGGGAGCGAGTGCTCGACAGAGAGCGAGGGGGCGGGAGAGACGCCGGACTGGTTTGGGCTCTGCGGCTGCTGGACGCCTCTCTCTGCTTCGGGGAGCCTCGGGGGGCGATGCTGCTGGGCGGAGATGGTGAGCGGTTTCTGCCCGGTGGCGGAGGAGAAGGTGCCAGCTTCCGCCGCCGCTTCAACGCGCCCGCGTCGCCGCCGCCGTGTTTTGCGACCACGAAGTGATGGTGGTGATGCCGCCGCCACCCCCAGCGGTCTTTTTCTGCACCTCCGGATCACACCCGCCCGGGTTTCTTCTCCCGCAGACTCTGGATTATAGATGATTGTTGTGGGCATACAGCAGTACCCCCCTCCCTCCTTTTTTCCATTTCATCAACTCTTTTCTTCCCCCCTTACGTTTGAGTGGAACAAATAAATCGGTAGATTGAGGAGCGGCGCGTGTATCTTCGTCTCCAAGTGCGCGCAATCACGCCCAAAATCAGTGACCGACGCCTCTGTGGTGAGGAGGAGGAGGAGGAGGAGGGGGAGGAGGAGGGGGAGGAGGATCGGGGAGGGGGATGCCGCACAGCCCATCACCAAAATATCAACAAATGTCACCAGGCTCGGATTTTGGGGAAGCCCCCCTTCGGTTGGCGTGTGTGCGCGTAACCCGAGCCGAGCGGCGGCGGTGAGAGGGGCTCTCCGCCGCGCCACCTCACATATTGCGGATACATGGCACGAGAATAAATGAATTATTAAAGATTTCACTCTTATCTATTTCTGTTTTCATCCATCTGGAGGGGAAAAAGAAAAAACAAAAAGAGGGGAGCCGAAGACGACTGCAGATCCTGTCAAGATGTGCTAGGCTGTGGAGAAGGGGGAGAAAAGACGCAGTCTCCAGCGGAGGTAGCGCACACTTCACTGGAGATGATCGCAATATGTATTTCAATGCGCAACTATGCATCTTTGAGGCGTTCTCTAAGGTGATGGAGGACTGGTTTGGCTGCTGAAATGCGTTGGACAGGTTTTTCCGGATACGAGAAAAAAAAAAAAACCAACAGAAAACCAAGCACGGTGCTGGAAAACGGTGTGACAAGATGCACTCTTTTTTGGCACTCTGACCACTCCTGATTTTTTTTTTTTTGTCCCTTTCTGATTAAGAACTGATCTACCAGAATCCGCATCAAACCCAAGGCTTGATTTCACATTCATATTCCCACCACACGAGCAGAGACACCGTGCGCTCCCCCTCACTTCTCCCTCCCTCACCTCTCACAAATGGAGGTGTTTTCTCAGCTCTGAAGGAGACACAGATAGATAGGAGGAGGTGGAGAGAGAGACAGCCGAAGGAAGGGGGCATACACACACACACACACACACACACACACACACACACATATATATATATATATATAGATATAGATAAACTCCATTCAGCATGTGTGTTTGGAGCCTGATGGAGCGGTGGCATGTGGAGGTGTCACTCTGAGGTCCCCCCCCCAGAACCTTCCTAACCTCTGGCGTTTGGTGTCTGCAGAATGGCGCGTTTTGGAGACGAGCTACCCAACAGGTACGGAGGAGGAGGAGGAGGAGGAGGAGGAGGCGGTGGTGGCGGCGGTGGCGGGGGTGCCGGCGGACAAGGGGGCCCCGGCCGCGGCGGCAGCAGGCAAGGGGGCCCCCCCGGAGCGCAGCGGATGTACAAGCAGTCGATGGCCCAGAGAGCGCGGACCATGGCCCTGTACAACCCCATACCCGTCCGGCAGAACTGCCTAACGGTCAACCGCTCCCTCTTCCTCTTCAGCGAAGACAACGTGGTGAGGAAGTACGCCAAAAAGATCACCGAATGGCCATATCCTTTCAGAAGGCAGTGCCTGGTAGACTGCAAAGGTAATGTGCGTGTGGGTGTGAGTGGTGATTGGCTAGGTGTGGCCTACTGCTGGGTTAGTCCAGGGGTCAGCAGCCTCCACTGCAGGACGGTCCAGTTGGAGCAGTTTTTCTTCAGAAAGACTTGTGTAGAGCCACAGAGCAATAAGCAAGCACACTCAGGCCTGTCCGTGTTACTGATGAGTTAAAGTGAGGCCTTTTCCCCTCTCTGCTGCTATAAATTTGAATGTTTTCTTGTAAATTTCTATTATAATTCCGTGACATTTTAGCTTTTGAAGATTTTTTTTTGTTTAAAATTTAAATTTAGCCTTTTTTTCCCAAATAAATTTGTAACTTTTTTCTGGTAGTTTTGGTGCTGTTGTCAGTTTGACTTTTTCATATAAAAACGCATTTTCCCGTTATTCACTTAACTTTGCAATTTTTTTTCAGAAATTTGTAACATTTTTTAAAATCTAAAGTGCGTTTCCATGTGGCTTTGCAACAGTTTCACCTTAACTTTTAACTGGTCAGTGCCAGAGAGAACCGCATAAGCAAAGCAGACACATGTGGCTCCAGGGCCATGGGATGCAGACCCCTGTATGATCCAATTTTTTCTTTTTTTTGGGGGGGGGGGGCTGTTTCTGGTCAACTCACTGGCAGTGTGCCATGTTGTGTGTGTACTTCTTTTTGTGTAGAACGATGTTGCGTGGCGTGTGACTGCACAAACGCTGTGTGCCGGTGCCAGTGAGAGTGGGGCTATCTTAGTGTCACAGGTGTCATGGGTTTGTTGCTGTAGTCGATGCGTGCCCTTCGCTGCAGTGGCTGGTGTGGCTGGGCTCCTCACTGCTGCCAAATTCGGTGGCTGGGCCTTAATGGCAAGCCCTTATGTCAGCATTGGAAACTGTCATGACAAAAGCTGTGGTGTAGAATTTTAGACCTTAGCTACACACGCTTCCAACTTTTCAACAGTAAATATATATATATAAACCAACCCATGGCCACAGGGTTTCCAAAAAATGGCTTGGTTAATCTAGGATTTCACTGGTGTATAAACCGGTTATTGTCTTTTTGTCATAAACTGTCCAGTAGCCAAATAAGACGGCCATATGCTCATGTTATCGTAGCCCGTTTAAATGCAAACTTATAAACTGCTTTGTTACTTCTGGCCTTACTGTATTATTCAAGTAGACATGTAAGTAGATATATAAGCAGCATAATCTGATATTCCTTGTCAGATAAAGCCATGGCCACAATCAGATAAACACACTGTGTGCAAACATGTAATTAAAACATGAGCTGATTAAGGTGCAAATATAGACATGTAGGCAACCAAGAGTTTTACTTCATGTACTTTTGGAAGAAATCCAACTGTTGATTGTATCATGGAAACAATATTTTTTTCCCCTGTAAGATATTGCTGAAGTAGCTTTAAACTCATCCAATCTGATTATTACCATTACACTGCAGGTTTTCTTTCCAGCAGCCTGTTCATCCTGTGATGTCACCAAATTCCTCCCGTCTGTCTGCTGACCAGTGAAAACACCTGTTTATTGGCTGGCTGGAAACAGACCCTGCAGTGCACTGGCACTGGCCCTTTATGGTCGTCTGTCCCTGCAACAGCTGAATGCTGAGCTTCATTACTGATTTCAGCAGGGCTGCCCCAAAAACCAGTTTTGGCACTTGGAACATTTAGGTGCAAATGTCCACGTATTCTGTACAGTTTTTGATGTCTGCTAGTTGACTGCACTGGGATCAATGTTTTTCAAGAATTTGAATTTTATTTTTCTTAAATCTGGAACTTTTTTTAATGTAAGTGAATTTGGAACTTTTTTCATAAATTTGCAGCTTTTCTTGTAAATTTGAGACATTTTTTTATCTTTTTTTTTTCATAAGTATGCTTATCGTCGTTGTAAATTTATCCACCTTATTCCTAGCCCCCATGATGCTTTGCATGAATTATGGGCGCAGCTTCCGGTACTAGTTTAGAAAGCGGGGTTGTCACTGAAACGGGACACTTTTCCTTGTTAAAAAAACACTGACTTCGGCATCACAAATGTGGGAACACGGCCTTTTGCACCTCAAAAAGAGCAATATAATCATACCACTTTACACGACTACTGAGGGACGGGAAGATGTCCTTAAAAAGTGGCCTGGCAGACAGTAGCTCCGTTAGTTAGCTCTGCTGCTAAAATGCTAACGCTGTAAACAAATGAAAGCTCTGAGATATATCCATGTTTCCACCGCAATAAAGTTGGATGCATTTTGTTAAAATATGTTGGACATAATCAAATTTACCTCAGAGCAGACGTAGAATCTAGTCAGAGCCACAAAGAACCACAGCTCCGTGCTTGGGTGTTTTAATGTCGGGGTAAAACAGACGGCTGCAGCTGTTTGTTTTACCCCAAAATTAAAATGCTCATGCTGCTGTCATGCCATGAATGCTTGTTATTTAACTTAACACATACAGACCTTTTCAGACAGTTGTTCAAAATTTTATTGATTTATATTTTGTGATAATTTAAAAATTAATGCATGCTGAAGCTGCTAATATCAAGTCCATATAGTTCCAATTTAGTGCAACAAATGCAAAAAACCCACCTATTTGATATCTTTCTTAAATTGTTAAGCCATAGGAAGCAAACTGTTCCTATTTTTTTATTTATCATTTTACTTCATGCAACCTTGCATCCGGTGACATATGACACACAAATGTCAGATCTGTGACATTCATACGAGTGAAAACATGCCTGCTGCTGTTGTGTCTGTACCACCGATCACACCAACAGTCCTTTAGTTTTCGGTGCATGATCCACGCATTGTTGTTGAGGCCACAGATTTAGCCGTGCTTGTGAGGAGCCTCACCCCATGAGCAGCAGCAAGTACCAGAACTATGCAAAAGCATTCAAAACTACAAAAACTACAAGTGCTGAAATCAGCTGCCACTTGATTGCAAAACAGGTATGTGGATTATACATTAAAACGAATTAGAAACACTTTTAAAAACGCTATTTTAAATGCCCCACTACTCCACTCTTGCTGACTAATTTAACACTACTTCAGCCGAAACCGGAAGTTGCCCCATAATCGTTTCTGCAGCAGCACACTCAGGAATAAAGTGGATAGTTTCTTTCCTCATTTCAGCATCTTTTCTTTTCAGCCCTTTTTCTCATGAATTTACAACTTTGTATATGGAAGTATATATTTGATTTTTTTTTCTTTACTGTATACTTACAAATTTAATAAATTTGTGACCCTTTTGGAATCATCAAGTTGCTGCTTTTCTCTTGTAAATTTGCAAGATTCTTTTCCTAAATTAGTATTTTTTTTTTTGTAGTAAAGCTTACCTTTACCAAATTTAAACAAATGTAAACAAAATGTTTGAGTATAGTCCTAGGTATTAGTCTTTGGAATTTCATCATTTGTGTAGCTGAAACAGACATTTCAACATTTTGCATAATTTTTTTTTTCCATTTTAGAACTTTAAGTATTAAGTGAAGCTCTTGATTCCACTAAAATACTTGGCTCCACCTTAGATAGATAGATAGATAGATAGATGGATAGATGTACTTTATTGATCCCAAACTGGGAAATTGCAGATCTTGCATTTAATACCTATTTTCCTCATTGAATTCTCTGTCTTGCCGCCTGAGTTTGAGTTACACTGTCCTCCCTGAATGCTGTCCTGCCTACATTTTTTTTAACAGTTTTAAAGGATTTTTAGTTAGAAAGCACTTTTAAATGTTAAAAAAAGAAAAAAAAAACCCATCCACTTCCTGATTTAAAAGTGAGCTGAGCATATCCCAGCATGCTGCATGCCATCTGTACAGAACCAGGCCGTGTTGGCTGGCAGGCGCTATGGCTTCTTCTTCCACAGACCCAGAGGACTTCATTATACCTCCCTCCCTTCTCTCCGCCTGCACTTCTCCACCCCCCACCCCCCCTGCCTCGCTCCTTTCATCTCCTCTTCTCCGCTGCACTTCTCCCCCTGCAATCCTGCTTTAAATCTTCTGGCCTCCATCGTCTCTCCTTCTCACCTCATTTTATCTTTACACTGCTGTTGCTCTCAGTTTATTTCCTTTTACTGTAAAGAAGACAATTGCCATAGTGTGGAAAAATTGCAAAAGCATATAGGTGGCAAATGAGTGGAAAAGTATCCAGTCATATTGGGCACAAAATTAAGATGATTTCTGTAGCCTCTGCAAGACAGCGCAAATGAAGGCATCTGGATGAAGAGGCCACTACAGGCGTGATGTAATTTAATCGTGCCGGTAAACAAACTCAAAACTCTATGGAAAATTCGATGCAAATACAACATTTCCTGTTCATTTCATGTGTTAATTTGAGTGAGTCATTTGAGACAGCCTCCTCATTTCTCCACAAACCTCTGTTTTCACCAGCTGCTATTTTTAAATCTCTGTTTAAGTGACGTGCGAGCCCACACTTTATTGGCCTAATTTTGTATTCACTGCTGAGCATAGAAAAAAAAAGGATTGAAACATGGCGAAGAACTGTTTTCTACAAATGTCACACCTATATGCAAAGAATTACTATGCTGTTCAAATATTCAAAATTTATTACACAGAAACCTTCAGTGATGCTTTGTGTCCACAGTAGGGCTGTCAAAACTATCCAAAGATGATGATGAAATAACCCTTATTCCCCCCAAAAAAACAAACAAACAAACAACTGAACCATTAAAATAGTGCACGTCCTTATGTCCGTGCCCATAGAAGACATGCACAATGTAATGACTTATGCAAAACATAATGGGACGTATTACAATGGTGCAGCCCAAAATCAACTGTCTTAGGTGCAGGGTGCATTTATGGGCATTTCCAAGTTCATTTTACTATTGCAGCAGTACAAAAATTAATTTTGCTCCGGCACAAAGTGCAAAGGGGCTATCCGTATGCTTTTAATTATTCAGATGTGTGTCTGGGATGTAACGTGAAATAAACCAATAGCTGTCTTTGCTTTCATTCCCTTTAATAAACGGGTGCATGGTCAGAGGTTTAATATTAATATGATAGCATTTAAATGGGAGGACAAATCCGTTTTGTGCTGAGAATAACATGGGCTTGTTCACAAAGTGAAAATGCGTTTAAGAGCAAGGAGCTTTTATGCAACTTTTTAACCTCCTCCACAACCCTGCTGACACTGGGGAGACTCGATCACAGTTACGCATGAAGTTCATCTGAATTTCTCATTTAAACTGAGAAAGAGTGAGCGATTCATCTTGGCCAAGATGCTGAATGCAACATTGTTGTGTTTTAACTCATAACTGTTGGGATATTTTTATTTCAAACCATTCTGTTAAAAGAATGACAGTGAATGAGGTTAAAAAACTGTATAAAAAACTGTCATAATTAGATAAAGTGAATGTCGGTTGTGCTCACACTTGCTGGCTCTTCTCCAGGGCCACAGTGACAGCTCTTTTCCCAGTATAGGGCAGACTGGTCCAGTAGATAAATTAAAAAGAGGACAAGCCGCTGAATCGTAAACCCATGCACCGTTTTTTTTCTCTGTGCATTGAAAAATTTTCTACTGTGTCTTCAAATAGTTCATATTTCACTGTCCTCATTTAACAGAAAACAACAACTACACTACCGTTCAAAAGTTTGGGGTCACTTAGAAATTTCCTTATTTTTGAAAGAAAAGCACTGTTTTTTTCAATGAAGATTACTTTAAACTAATCAGAAATACACTCTAATATCTAATATACATTGCTAATGTGGTAAATGACTATTCTAGCTGCAAATGTCTGGTTTTTGGTGCAATATCTACATAGGTGTATAGAGGCCCATTTCCAGCAACTATCACTCCAGTGTTCTAATGGTACAATATGTTTGCTCATTGCTTCAGAAGGCTAATGGATGATTAGAAAACCCTTGTGCAATCATGTTAGCACAGCTGAAAACAGTTTAGCCGGTTAGAGAAGCTATAAAACTGACCTTCCTTTGAGCAGGTTGAATATCTGGAAAAAAATATTATTTCAAATACAAATCATTATTTCTAACCTTGTCAATGTCTTGACTATATTTTCTATTCATTTTACAACTCATGGTGGTAAATAAGTGTGACTTTTCATGGAAAACACAAATAATTGTCTGGGTGACCCCAAACTTTTGAACGGTAGTGTATGTGTGTGTTTTTTGTTAGTCAGGACATGTGTGTAAAAACTGACACGAGATATGATGACAGACACAATAGTATATAGACAGAGTACTTTGTCACAGAAGAGAGGTTTGTCTTTTAAAATTTTCAGACTGACAGTATCCTACCACGCCTCCCCCATGTACCGCATCAACACCTGAATGTACACATGAGAGTGATGGTGCACGATAGAGTGATGTTCATAGAGTGATGATATAGAGTGAAGTATGTGACGGTAATGCACCTGTAAGCTGGTTGCCAACCGCCAATCAAATCTAAAAGAAGAAGAAGAATGCACACATGCTTCCTGTTCATTCATTCATTCATTCATTCATGCCTAATCTATAGGCTGTACTCCAATTGTAAGTCCCTGATTAAAAGGAAAATGTAGATGGAATAAAAAGCTATCAAGTGTATCATCATATTATCGTTAAAATGACGTGATTAGAGTAGAATTGTTACAACTCTGTCCATTAAAATAGAAGAAAATCCCAAGTGCTCATCATATCTCCAAAATGTTTTTGCAAGCTGCTGAATTTCATTACACTACACTTTTAGCATTGTAGCAATGTTGCCAGACCTCAAGTGACAAACAAGTTTAAAACAAGTGGTAAAAGCAAAGGGTGTGTGTATGGGGGGGGGGGGGGTATGCAAGAAACAAGCAGAACTGGCAAATACATTCAGCTTGTTGAGTTCCACCATCCGAGTCTGTCCCTCCTTCTGAATGAAGGCCAAGAAACTGTTTTTTCATAACTAAATATTAATTAAAAAATTTAAATCTGTCTTTTAAAGTATTTAAATATTGATTACAGAGTAGTCATTGACAGCTTCAGTCCACAATAGGGGTGGGAATTGGCCACGCGGTACGCTTTTATCGCAATATTTGGGCCACAATACAACTTTGTCATGATCTTGCAGTATTTTGAGTGTTGCAGTGGCATATATTGTGATTTTCCATCCCAATCTTTGTCTTTTCCAACTCGTGGCTAGATCTCAGGAGTCACTCCCTTGCTGTGCTGACCTAAGCAGACAGTGAGCACTTAGCACCATCTAGTGGACTGGAAAGTCAATTGGTTTTACCCCTCAGCCTCTACAGGCTGAAGGGATATTGTCGTCACCTCTCCGGGCGGATGGGCAACAGCAGCGTCAACACCTACCTTGTGAACATGATAACTAGAGAAAGAAATGACGTGGGCTTTTCAAATTGATGCCATGGGTGTATCTATGAAAAATCTCAGACAACCTTTGGGTGACCTCTGACCTCAGAGGTCAGTTTTCCCTAAACCTTGTAACGTCTTTTCAAATTGATATCATCATGTCTAAGACAAGTCTTGGATGGCTTAGACCCTGCTCTCTGACTATGGGTTTAGGGCCAAAAAGTCAGATGTCAAAGTTAACATTCCCTAGGCCTTATTACTATACAGCGAGTAAAGCTAGGGTCACCAAACTTGATGTACACACTCACCTTGGGACTCTGACCCACAACGATGGGTTTGGGGTCAAAAGGTCAGTGTCAAAATGCCATATAAACTATACGTCAACAACAGTGAAACCTAGGGTCACCAAACTTTGTACACATGTTCACCCTGAGACCCTGACCTCTCACTGTGGGTTTGGGGTCAAAAGGTTAAAGGTCACAGTTAGCTTCCCCATGCCCTATTGTGATAGAACGAGTAAAGCCAGGGTCACCAAACTTTAGACAGGTTCACCCTGTCACCGTGACATCTGCCTATTGGTTTGGGATTGCAAGGCCAAAGGTCAAAGTCAAAATACCATATAAACTACATCGCAACAACAAACAGAGGCTGAGGGGTACCACTGGCAGCCGCCAGTATTTTTAGTACTCTCATAATCAAAAAAACTTCATTTGTATTTGCAACATTTATATATACGGGGGGGGGGGGCTGCTGAAAAGTTCATAGTGGTCAAATTTGACCAAATGTGGTTTATTTTTCAACCACAGGGATCCAAGCGCTGCAACACCAATGGAAGAAATGTGTGGAGTGAAGGGGAGACGGTGTTGAAAAATACACCACATTTGGTCAAATTTGACCACTATGAACTTTTCAGCCCCCCGTGCATTTAAAATATTGTCATTCATACTGGTGCCTCTAAATCGATGTAATATCAACGCAAATTATGGACCTTACCACACTGTATAGATTTTTTTTAATCCCCACCCATTGTCCACAGGGGTGTCATTTTCTTCACAGTATTGAAGCCTTCGTGGGCGAGGCACTAACTTGGAATGCTAAATGACTGACAGTCATTTTTGGTTCCTTTTTGTTTCCTGTTAAACTAATTCCAATCCACTTTATTTATATAGCACATTTTAAAAACACAAGCTCTGAAAAGTGTGCCCAAACCTTCCATTATCTGCTTATTCATTAATTACACTGGTTTTCAAATTTGGTATTTGGACAGTCACTTTTCTATCTGCCCTGTCTGCTTATCAACCCCTTTAGCTTATTAGCAATACAACTAGAGGAATAAAAGAAATAAAACTAGACATATTTTTCATTCTTTGTTTCATATTTCCATTTAATTCTCAGTCTCTTTATCATCTCTCTCATGAAATACAGTTTGAAGGGTGCTTTTCCTGAAATATCAAAATCTCTGAAGACTCGGTTTTCTTATTTGACGAGAAAAGGAATAAATTTGTACATGTCAAAGTTAGTGCACCACGCACAGGTGGCAGTGTTTCTCTCTCCGTCTCTGGCCATCTGTCCTGGATGTTTGTAGTCTGTGTAGGTTTCACACTTGCCCAGCTGGGTTCTGGCTGCCCTGCTCTGTATCATGTGAGGGAAAGACATGCAGAGACTCAGAGGCTGAGATAAAGAAGACTCACACAAACATGTTCATTGTGCTGTATTTGTTTTAAGATGATATATTAGAATGTGGTGAAAATATCATTTAAAAAGAGAAACAGTAGAATTAGTCACTTGATCAAAGGCAGACATTCTTTTTAGATTCCACTTGTTAAAGTTTGCTTGTGAATGAGCATCTTCCCATGTAATACACTTAAGATTTGCAAGTGCGTGCAAACATTTTTCTCAGCAAGTCATTTGGATTCATATTCAACCTTTAAGACATGCCAGAGATGGTCATATGGGATAATATCCTCTCAGAAGGGAGATTCTAAGCTGCTTCAAACTTTCAGATGGAAAATTAAACATTTCCATTTCTTCCGAATTGGAAATGTGCCTAAATGACGCAACAAGGAGAAAAAAAATGTATGGTCTAAATGAATAAATAGTAACATAAAGCAACCTTTTTAAACTTGGTGATATATATACATATATATATATATATACACTACCGTTCAAAAGTTTGGGGTCACCCAGACAATTATTTTGTGTTTTCCATGAAAAGTCACATTTATTTACCACCATGAGTTGTAAAATGAATAGAAAATATAGTCAAGACATTGGCAAGGTAAGAAATAATGATTTGTATTTGAAATAATAATTTTTTCCTTCAAACTTTGCTTTCATCAAAGAATCCTCCATTTGCAGCAATTACAGCATTGCAGACCTAACATGATTGCACAAGGGTTTTCTAATCATCCATTAGCCTTCTGACACAATGAGCAAACACATGGTACCATTAGAACACTGGAGTGATAGTTGCTGGAAATGGGCCTCTATACACCTATCTAGATATTGCACCAAAAACCAGACATTTGCAGCTAGAATAGTCATTTCACACATTAGCAATGTATAGAGTGTATTTCTGATTAGTTTAAAGTTATCTTCATTGAAAAAAAGTGCTTTTCTTTCAAAAATAAGGAAATTTCTAAGTGACCCCAAACTTTTGAACGGTAGTGTATATATATATATATATATATATATATATATATATATATATATAAAGTGTGTGTGTGTGTGTGTGTGTGTGTGTGTGTGTGTGTGTGTGTGTGTGTGTGTGTACAAAATTGTTGGTACCCCTCTGTTAATGAAAGAAAAACCCACAATGGTCACAGAAATAAGTTGAATCTGACAAAAGTGGTAATAAATAAAAATTCTATGAAAATTAACCAATGAAAATCAGACAGTGCTTTTGGATTGTGGTTCAACAGAATTATTTTAAAAACAAACTCATGAAACAGGCCTGGACAAAAATGATGGTACCTCTAGAAAAGATTGAAAATAATGTGACCATAGGGACATGTTCAACCAAGATGTGTCCTCTAATTAACATCACAGGTGTCTACAAACTTGTAATCAGTCAGTCGGCCTATTTAAAGGGTGACAAGTAGTCACTGTGCTGTTTGTTGACATGGTGTGTACCACACTAAACATGGACCAGAGGAAGCAAAGGAGAGAGTTGTCTCAGGAGATTAGAAAGAAAATTATAGACAAGCATGTTAAAGGTAAAGGCTATAAGACAATCTCCAAGCAGCTTGATGTTCCTGTGACTACAGTTGCACATATTATTCAGAAATTTAAGATCCACGGGACTGTAGCCAACCTCCCTGGACGTGGCCGCAGGAGGAGACAGATAATACGAATGGTAACAAAAGAGCCCAGAACAACCTCTAAACACATTCAAGGTGAACTCCAAGGTCAAGGTACATCAGTGTCAGATCGCACCATCTGTCGTTGTTTGAGCCAAAGTGGACTTCATGGGAGACGACTAAGGAGGACACCACTGTTGAAAACAAATCATAAAAAAGCCAGACTGGAATTTGCCAAACTGCATGTTGACAAGCCACAAAGCTTCTGGGAGAATGTCCTATGGACAGACGAGACAAAACTGGAACTTTTTGGCAAGGCACATCAGCTCTATGTTCACAGACGCAAAAATGAAGCATACCAAGAAAAGAACACTGTCCTTACTGTGAAACATGGAGGAGGTTCTGTTACATTCTGGGGGTGCTTTGCAGCATCTTGCACAGGGTGTCTTGAATGTGTGCAGGGTACAATGAAGTCTCAAGACTATCAAGGTATTCTAGAGAGAAATGTGCTGCCCAGTGTCAGACAGCTTGGTCTCAGTCGCAGGTCATAGGTCTTGCAACAGGATAATGACCCAAAACACACAGCTAAAAACTCCCAAGAATGGCTAAGAGCGAAGCATTGGACTATTCTAAAGTGGCCTTCTATGGGCCCTGATCTAAATCCTATTGAACATCTGTGGAAGGAGCTGAAACATGCCGTCTGGAGAAGGCACCCTTCAAACCTGAGACAACTGGAGCAGTTTGCTCATGAGGAGTGGGCCAGAATACCTGCTGAGAGGTGCAGAAGTCTCATTGACAGTTACAGAAATCGTTTGATTGCAGTGATTGCCTCAAAAGGTTGTGCAACAAAATATTAAGTTAAGGGTACCATTATTTTTGTCCAGGCCTGTTTCATGAGTTTGTTTTTAAAATAATTCTGTTGAACCACAATTCAAAAGCACTGTCTGATTTTCATTGGTTAATTTTCATAGAATTTTTATTTATTACCACTTTTGTCAGATTCAAGTTATTTCTGTGACCATTGTGGGTTTTTCTTTCATTAACAGAGGGGTACCAACAATTTTGTCCACGGCTGTATATATATATATATGTGTGTATCTGTGTTACAGGAACAGAAACTTTTTGGCTTGTGCTTTATTTCATCCTGTTTACCTGTTTATGGGTCACTCTATATCAAATCATCCAGTTTGAAAAACTTTTTCCAGGTCACCTTCTCTTATGCTGTTGAAAAAATTTCCAGGTGTGCCAGTAGCAACATTATGAGAATCCCAGTTATTATGTCTGCATCTGTTTTCATTTTAAAACTGCAGCTTTTTGAGTTTTAAAAATTTATTCTTAGCTTTTGTTCAAACTCCAACATTAATAGCAAATGTTAATAAATGCCTAGCTCGAAAAAACTGTATTTTTGCAATAATTTAAATAGTAGAAGTTTTTTCTTATTCATTCATTCATTCATCTTCTTCCGCTTAATCCTTTTCGGGTTGCGGGGGGGGGGGGGGCGCTGGAGCCTATCCCAGCATCATATTCTACAAGTAAAATTTGTTCTGTGATGTTGACATGAGCTCATAAATTTAGCATGCATAAACAAATAATAACTCTTGAAAGCTGAGCAACAACACAAAATCTTTGTCAGATTATCTTTGGATACACAAGACCACATGGGAAAATATGAAGATTATGCTTGCATGCAATTTTTAGGATGTTTGAAAATCAAGCACATTTCAAAGAAAGCTCCTGGCACTCCTGTAGCAGTTATAAATATGGCTACTGCACAGCCATGACTGAACGTGTCATAAATTACAGGGAAAAAAAAACTGAAAAAAACTTTCATCTAACATTCTGTTGGAGTGGGAAGCTCTCGGTTGTAAAAATTTGGGCCATTTTTACAGCTTTGTAGCAGAAAAAATTCATAAAATACATCTGTTTTGATTTTATTTTTTACTTCTACAGGAAAATTAAGCTGGAGAGACAAACTTTTAAAGCCATATCAAAGGCATTATTAATGTCAGAAGTTTGAACAATAAGCTTGTTGAGCCAAAAGCTAAAAATTAATGATCAAAATACAAAAAGCTGTCATTTTAATACAAATACAGGGCCAATATTTGAGATTTTTTCATAACTTTTGTAAGAGGGTGGTCTCTGACCCCGTGGGTGATCTGATATAGAATGACCCCTTTATTAGCAGGTAAAAAAAAAAAAAACTGAATTAAAAAAAAAATAAATTAATTGAGTGTGAGATTTCACGTGCCCCTAGTGGCAGAGCGCGGCGCTGTGCCTGTCATCTCATTCTGACATCCCCGGCTGCACTGAAGATTTGTACTGATCTGCCAGTTTCAGAAGGTGGCAGACACGCTTTGGAGGACCCAATGGATGACATGTGATACACCAAAGAAGAAGAACTCCTCATTTCCTTCTCCTGTTTTCATCCTTTTAGCCCAGAAAGCTAATATGGCTGCCGTCCATCGTCGTGCACTGTCACTTAGACGGCTTCATACACGGAAAATAGCCACGGGATACAAGCAAAATTTATGTGGGATAATTATAAGACTTTGTAGATGTGATAGAGAGCATAAATGACCGACAGAACACAAAATAATGACCACGATGGATGAAAACGCACCGACCACGGCAGCGAGCGAGTCCCCTTAGCCGCCAGTAAGTGACAAATTTATTTGTTTGTTTTTTTTACATTGTACTGATTTTCCGATTCATATACCTTGAAGATAACAACATACCCCTGTAGAGACAACGGTGTCAAAAAACCGAATCATTCTTTGTGTAAATATGTCCAAAGTTCAGTTTTGACTGAGTTATGGAATTTATATAGCTTCTGCAACATTATGCAAGGCAGCACGGTGGCGGAGTGGTTAGCGCTGCGGCAGCACAGCAACCCACCCTTGGCCGGGGGATCCTGGGTTTGAGCCCAGCCCCCGACCAGCAGTGATCAGTGTGGAGTTTGCATGTTCTCCCCGTATCTGCATGGGTTTACTCCGGGATTTCTCCGGTTTCCTCCCACATGCCAAAAACATGCAAGTTAGGTTAATTGGCATCAAAACTGGGGATTCTAAATTGTCCTTATGCATGAGAGTGAATGGTTGTCTGTCTCTCTGTGTTGGCCCTGTGATGGACTGGCGATCTGTCCAGGGTGTACCCTGCCTCTCGCTCAAAGATGCTGGGATAGGCTCCAGCCCCCCCGCGACCTGAAAAGAATTAAGCAGAAGAAGATTGATGGATGGACATTATGCAAATTAGATGCATAAATTTATTCCTATCTGAAACTTTGGATCATATTTTACATCTTTCTAATTGACAGTAAGCCATTATCTCTTACCACTTTCAAGTTATAGCCTTGGAAATCTGAACTATTTTATTGACAAAAAATATTTACCACTCTTGACCACTAGGGGTTTTGTCGCAATTCTGTGACAGACACACTGAAAGCCTTAAAAAATATTTACTTGTAATTAGTTGCTGGGAATCAATTAAAAAATAGCTAATTAATCTCACCCATTTTCAAAAATGAATCCCAATTAAGATATTTTAACGAATTAATTAATGGCAGGAAAAGTGGTGAGCAGGGGTGAGTGAGCGTGCATAGACACAGTAACTACACATAAACAGTTATTTTTTTTACACATATACTTCTGTACCTCAGAATAAGTTTTAGAACATGCTTGTCATGGCAGTCAGCTTTGACCATAATCTGACAGTGCTGCCGTAAGAGCTCTTACTATGTAATGTGAAGGGAGCCAGCATGATATTGGCAGTATTTTCCTTATTTTGGAGTGACAAATACAATAGTGACCCTTGGCGACTTGGCAGACTCGGTATTACTATCATTATTATTTTTGCTCTGTACATGCACTACAGAATGCAAAGAGCTTGTGTTCATAACATTCCATATACATAGCATACTGTATATAATTATAATATAACGGGCAATTGTAAAAACAGTAATTACATACTCAGTATGGCATTGCTGTTTACGGGTAAATTTTAGCCATGGTTGGCTAACTTCCAGTTAGTTTATCGCATTCGCTTAAGATACATTGCCCGCAGTAGCTTGTTTCAGTGTTTCAGTAAATATAATCTCTGGCCCACAGGTCCATATGGTATACCAGCCATAATCCAGCAAACCGATTTGAACACCCAGAATTAAATAAAATGAGTAGTGCGATCCGTCATCTGGGACTGTATTACGTGTCATGCGAAAACTACACGGGTGGAACAGTTGTTGCGCGTTTCAATTTCTGCTATAACATGAAGAGCGTGGGGGCATTGATTTCCGTTAATATTTTTTAAATCTGTTAATTGGGCTACTGTAGTTAATTGTGTTAATGTGTTAATATTCCCAGCAGTACCATCTAATATTGTGCATAGCTTCTTTGCTATAGAGGATTTGGCTTATTTCACAGCAGCCACATTGACACTGAATTGGTAAACACCTGCTACATCACACTCATGAAGGTTTTGGTGGCTGTAGGTGCAGAGGTGTAATTAATGCAATTAGCAACACCTGTACTTCCATCTATTCATGCCAAAATGGTTGCCATGAAACAGGCATGTGATTAATACAAGTTCACACAAGAACACAGACTCAGAAATGGAGATATGCTCTGGAAGCCTGTACGGCGTGTGGTTGGGGCTGCTGAAATCACTTCATCACTTTTGCTGCATGAACACACACCGATGGATCAGCTGGTGGCTTGGCTTTGTCTGCTGCGTTTGGCACAGAGCGAACAGATCTGTTCAGATCGGTCAGGGCTGACAGAGGCTCTCATGCTTGTCTTCATGAGTGTGAGCATGCATATCTGTGCTTATGTGGGTGTCTGTTTGTGGTGGGTGGTGGGAGGTGATAGTGTAACACCTGTTCGTTTACCTCAGGGGGCTTCTTGCTTCATCCCGACACTCAGACACAGGCCTAGTATGTGCAGGCTGGTAGTTGGCAGAAAAAAAAGGTGCCATTTGGGACATTCACGCTCCAATGTGTAATCTCTTTCCCCCTGTCTACTTTATTTGCCATGATGCAACCTGGTGACATAATGTTACATTTGATAATGCTGACACTGTTACTTGTATGCAGGGCCGTTTCTAGCTTTTTGATGGCCCTATGCAAGATTGTACAGCGGGGAAAATAAGTGTTGAACACGTCAACATTTTTCTCATTAAACATATTTCTGATGGAGCCATAGACCTGAGATTTTCACCAGATATCAGTAGCAACCCAAGTAATCCATACATACAAAGAAATCAAGGCAACTGTGTTCACAAAGTAAGTTATATTTAATAAAGTGGAATGACACAGGGAATAAGTATATAACACGCTTGGTGAAATTCATTTAATATTTAGTAGGAAAGCCTTTGTTGGTAATAACAGCTTCCAGACACCTCCTGTATGGAGAAACTAGGCTCAAGCATTGCTCAGGAGTGATTTTAGCCCATTCTTCCACGTAAACTGTCTTCAAATCTTGAAGGTTCCATGGGTGTCTTCTATGAACTCTGATCTTTAGTTCGTTCCATAGATTTCCTATTGGATTCAGGTTAGGTGACAGACTGAGCCATCCCAGCAGCTTTATTTTCCTTCTCTGGATCCAGTTGAGAGTTTCCTTGGCTGTGTGTTTGGGATCATTGTCTTGCTGAAAAGTCCACCCTCATTTTATCTTCAGCATCTTGGCAGATGGCAACAAGTTCTTATCAAGGATGTCTCTGTACATTTGTCCATTCATCTTTCCTTCAATATATATGAAGTCTACCTGTGCCAAGAAGAGCCTGTGCTGAAAAACACCCCCACACCATGATGGTCCCACCTCCAAACTTCACTGTTGGTATTGTGTTTGGGGCTGATGTGCATTGCCATTTCTCCTCCAAACATGCTGCGTGTTGTGGCATCTAAAAAGTTCAATTTTGGTCTCATCTGACAAGACTATATTTTCCCAGTATTTTTACTGGCATGCCCAAATGTGCAACAAACTTTAAGCAAGCTTCAACATGCTTTTTCTTCTGCAATGGAGTCTTGCAAGGTGAGTGGGCATAGAGCCCATGTTGGTTGAGTGTATTACTTGACGGACCACTAGGAGGCTCCACTCACACCCAGTGACTTGGGGAGAAGGGGGGAGAAATGGGGGAACATTTTATGTATGCGCATTGGCGCCAAATATCATTCCTAACTTTGCTGTAGTTGAATAAAGGTCTGAACTGGCAGCTCTCGTGTCTCGTCACTTCATTCCTCCACACTGGTGATCTGCGACGTTGATAATGTTGAAGATGGAAGACGAAGTGAGCTCCTCTTCGGGAACACCCATGGTAGGGTTTCCCCCCAAGACCCCAGCCTCATTTGCCGTGGCAGTCAAGCTCCCGGACTTCTGGCTCCATGATCCTGCTGCCTGGCTCATCCACGTTGAGGCTTAGTTTTCCCTCTGTGGGATTTCTGCGAATGACACGAGATACCATTATGTGGTGGCTTTGCTCAGCCCGCGCTCCACTCAGCGCACCATGAGCCTGCTCCGGGACCCCCCCAGCCCGGGGGAAATACGCCGCTCTCAAGCAGCTGCTGTTATGGCGTTACACCCTCTCTGATGAGGAGAGAGCAGAGAAGGTCCTCTCTCACTCTGAATTAGGTGACAGCTCGGCTGTGGAGTTAATGGAAAGTATGCTAGCTTTGCTGGGCGCAGATGATGGATCTTTTCTCTTCGCCCATCTCTTCCCAGGAAACTGCTGGTTTTGGCACGGACAGTTTTGGTCAACTCACCACTTCTGACTGCCAGAGACTACTGCGTGCTGGCGGAAGAAGCGGACCACATTATCCTGGCGAATAGGAGTTTTGGTGTCCAGGCGGTAACACCGGGACCTGCAGCAGAGTCCATGGAGGCTGTTGAGATGATGGTTGTGGCCAGGGTGGCCACTCGGAGACGCCGGTACAGGACTTTGTGCTTCTACCATCAATGTTTTGGCTCTGACGCGCAGCGTTGCCTCCCACCATGTCTTTTCAAGACGCCAAGAAACAGACCAGCCAGCGGTCAGTAGCAGCTACAACTGCTGGCAACAAGGAGAAGCAGCTTTTCCTCGAGAACACACGTTCCAGGAGACGGTTTTTGGTCGACTCAGGTTCCCAGAAGAGTCTTATTTTGTCGACTGGTTCTGGCGGTTAACTGCCGCTAATGGCTCCCCCATCAATACGTTTGGAGAGAGGTCAGTGACTGTATGTTTTCATGGATGCAACTACAAGTGGGACTTTGTGGTAGCTACCTGTTCTGTTCCTATCAGAGGTGCTGACTTTCTGTGTGCTTATGGTCTCCTTGTAGATGTTGCTAATAGACGTTTGGTTGATGCTGTTTCTTTTTCTTCACTGCCTTGTATAACTTGAGGACATGGGCCATTAACACATACTAATTTTTTAGCATCAGGGGGCGTGTACCAGCGATTGCTTTCTGATTTTCCCTCGCTCACAGTGCCTAATTTTTTCGCTGCTGTGACCAAGCATGGGGTTGAGCAGTTTATCACCACAAAGGGCCCTCTGGTTTCTGCGCGCCCGCGCCGCCTTGACACAGCTAAGCTAACCATTGCGCGGGAAGAGTTTGCTAACCTGGAACATTTAGGGATTATTAGGCGCTCCACTAGCCCTTGGGCTTCCCCACTGCACATGGTGCCCAAGTCCAAAGGTTCATGGTGGACATGCGGTGATTTCTGTTGCCTGAACAGCATCACGGAGCATGACCGTTATCCTATCCCTCACATACAGGATTTTTCAGTGCACCTGGCTGGAATGTCCATTTTTTTCTAAGGTGGATCTGGTCCGCGGCTACCACCAGGTCCCGGTGCGCACTGAAGACATCTCAAAAACAGCAGTAATAACACCCTTCGGCCTTTTTGAGTTTCTGCGCATGCCATTCGGGCTTAAGGGCGCGGCTCAGACTTTTCAGAGGGTGTTGGACATGGTGCTCCGTCGTTTGCCGTTCATGTTTGTCTACCTGGTTGACGTTCTGGTGGCTAGCGCGTCTGATCAGGAACACCTCTTTCATTTGAAGCAGGTTTTCCAACGGCTGGAGGCACACAGATTGATAGTTAATCCTGCTAAATGTCAGTTCGGGTTGCTGGAAATTGATTTCTTGGGCCATCGCATCTCATCTAAGGGCACGGTTCCTCTGCTGGATAAAGTGTAGGCAATGTCTGATTTCTCACATCCGCAGATCTGAGGACACTGCAGGAGTTTTTAGGGATGGTTAATTTTTACAATTGTTTCCTGTCCCGGGCAGCCCAGCTGCTGCAAACACTTTATGACATGCTCAAGAAGAAGAAACCCATGGATGGTATCGACTGGACCCCCGATCAGGTCCAGGCTTTTTCGGGCACCAAAACTGTGCTCGCCAATGCGGCTTTGCTGGCCCATCCATCCCCGTCGGCACAGATTGCGTTAACTACGGATGCGTCTGACGTTGCGGTGGGAGCAGTGGTGGAACAGTACGTCTCCGGTTCATGGCAACTTCTTGCCTTTTTCAGCTGTACACTGCGCAACAACGAGCGTAAGTACAGCACTTTTGACAGAGAGTTATTGGCTCTCTATCTGGCTACATGCCCCCTTCCAGTTTTGGCTTGAGGGTCACGTGTTTACCGCATTTGTCAACCACAAACCTCTAACCTATGCGATGTCCAAATTCTTGAAACCATGGTCAACATGTCAGCAACGCCATCTAGCTGCAATATCGGAGTTCACTACCGACATTCAGCATGTGGCCAGCAAGCTCAATGTTGTGGCTGACTGTTTGTTGCGCACGCTGGTCTCTCCGGTCTATTTGGGCATTGATTTTTCCGCCATGGCCGCCAACCAACCGGGAGACATGGACATTCTTACGCTCCATTCCGCGGGTACGGGTCTTAAATTAGAGAGCAAGGTGGTACAAGATGGTTGTCCCCCCCACTTTGCTCCGTCTCCACTGGCCGTCCCCGCCTGGTTGTTCCGATCTCTTGGCGCCGCCGTGTTTTTGAGTCCGTTCACGCTCTCTTGCACACTGGCGTCTGCGCTTCAGTTAAGCTGGTGGGGTCCAAATTTGTTTGGCCCCACTTACGCAAGGATGTGAAGGAGTAGGCTGCAGCTTGCGATGCGTGCCAACAGGCTAAGGTTCAGAGGCACTCCAGAGCTCCCCTTGAACCTTTCCGGATTCCGAGCAGGAGATTCGACCACATCCATGTGGACTTAGTAGGCCCTCTTCTGCCGTCACAAGGTTTTACACATCTTTTGACGATAGTGGACTGCACCACGCGCTGGCCAGAGGCATGCTCCGTGATGCTGTTGCCTGAACAGCATCACGGAGCATGACCGTTATCCTATCCCTCACATACAGGATTTTTCAGTGCACCTGGCTGGAATGTCCATTTTTTTCTAAGGTGGATCTGGTCCGCGGCTACCACCAGGTCCCGGTGCGCACTGAAGACATCTCAAAAACAGCAGTAATAACACCCTTCGGCCTTTTTGAGTTTCTGCGCATGCCATTCGGGCTTAAGGGCGCGGCTCAGACTTTTCAGAGGGTGTTGGACATGGTGCTCCGTCGTTTGCCGTTCATGTTTGTCTACCTGGTTGACGTTCTGGTGGCTAGCGCGTCTGATCAGGAACACCTCTTTCATTTGAAGCAGGTTTTCCAACGGCTGGAGGCACACAGATTGATAGTTAATCCTGCTAAATGTCAGTTCGGGTTGCTGGAAATTGATTTCTTGGGCCATCGCATCTCATCTAAGGGCACGGTTCCTCTGCTGGATAAAGTGTAGGCAATGTCTGATTTCTCACATCCGCAGATCTGAGGACACTGCAGGAGTTTTTAGGGATGGTTAATTTTTACAATTGTTTCCTGTCCCGGGCAGCCCAGCTGCTGCAAACACTTTATGACATGCTCAAGAAGAAGAAACCCATGGATGGTATCGACTGGACCCCCGATCAGGTCCAGGCTTTTTCGGGCACCAAAACTGTGCTCGCCAATGCGGCTTTGCTGGCCCATCCATCCCCGTCGGCACAGATTGCGTTAACTACGGATGCGTCTGACGTTGCGGTGGGAGCAGTGGTGGAACAGTACGTCTCCGGTTCATGGCAACTTCTTGCCTTTTTCAGCTGTACACTGCGCAACAACGAGCGTAAGTACAGCACTTTTGACAGAGAGTTATTGGCTCTCTATCTGGCTACATGCCCCCTTCCAGTTTTGGCTTGAGGGTCACGTGTTTACCGCATTTGTCAACCACAAACCTCTAACCTATGCGATGTCCAAATTCTTGAAACCATGGTTAACATGTCAGCAACGCCATCTAGCTGCAATATCGGAGTTCACTACCGACATTCAGCATGTGGCCAGCAAGCTCAACGTTGTGGCTGACTGTTTGTTGCGCACGCTGGTCTCTCCGGTCTATTTGGGCATTGATTTTTCCGCCATGGCCGCCAACCAACCGGGAGACATGGACATTCTTACGCTCCATTCCGCGGGTACGGGTCTTAAATTAGAGAGCAAGGTGGTACAAGATGGTTGTCCCCCCCACTTTGCTCCGTCTCCACTGGCCGTCCCCGCCTGGTTGTTCCGATCTCTTGGCGCCGCCGTGTTTTTGAGTCCGTTCACGCTCTCTTGCACACTGGCGTCTGCGCTTCAGTTAAGCTGGTGGGGTCCAAATTTGTTTGGCCCCACTTACGCAAGGATGTGAAGGAGTAGGCTGCAGCTTGCGATGCGTGCCAACAGGCTAAGGTTCAGAGGCACTCCAGAGCTCCCCTTGAACCTTTCCGGATTCCGAGCAGGAGATTCGACCACATCCATGTGGACTTAGTAGGCCCTCTTCTGCCGTCACAAGGTTTTACACATCTTTTGACGATAGTGGACTGCACCACGCGCTGGCCAGAGGCATGCTCCGTGATGCTGTTGCCTGAACAGCATCACGGAGCATGACCGTTATCCTATCCCTCACATACAGGATTTTTCAGTGCACCTGGCTGGAATGTCCATTTTTTTCTAAGGTGGATCTGGTCCGCGGCTACCACCAGGTCCCGGTGCGCACTGAAGACATCTCAAAAACAGCAGTAATAACACCCTTCGGCCTTTTTGAGTTTCTGCGCATGCCATTCGGGCTTAAGGGCGCGGCTCAGACTTTTCAGAGGGTGTTGGACATGGTGCTCCGTCGTTTGCCGTTCATGTTTGTCTACCTGGTTGACGTTCTGGTGGCTAGCGCGTCTGATCAGGAACACCTCTTTCATTTGAAGCAGGTTTTCCAACGGCTGGAGGCACACAGATTGATAGTTAATCCTGCTAAATGTCAGTTCGGGTTGCTGGAAATTGATTTCTTGGGCCATCGCATCTCATCTAAGGGCACGGTTCCTCTGCTGGATAAAGTGTAGGCAATGTCTGATTTCTCACATCCGCAGATCTGAGGACACTGCAGGAGTTTTTAGGGATGGTTAATTTTTACAATTGTTTCCTGTCCCGGGCAGCCCAGCTGCTGCAAACACTTTATGACATGCTCAAGAAGAAGAAACCCATGGATGGTATCGACTGGACCCCCGATCAGGTCCAGGCTTTTTCGGGCACCAAAACTGTGCTCGCCAATGCGGCTTTGCTGGCCCATCCATCCCCGTCGGCACAGATTGCGTTAACTACGGATGCGTCTGACGTTGCGGTGGGAGCAGTGGTGGAACAGTACGTCTCCGGTTCATGGCAACTTCTTGCCTTTTTCAGCTGTACACTGCGCAACAACGAGCGTAAGTACAGCACTTTTGACAGAGAGTTATTGGCTCTCTATCTGGCTACATGCCCCCTTCCAGTTTTGGCTTGAGGGTCACGTGTTTACCGCATTTGTCAACCACAAACCTCTAACCTATGCGATGTCCAAATTCTTGAAACCATGGTCAACATGTCAGCAACGCCATCTAGCTGCAATATCGGAGTTCACTACCGACATTCAGCATGTGGCCAGCAAGCTCAACGTTGTGGCTGACTGTTTGTTGCGCACGCTGGTCTCTCCGGTCTATTTGGGCATTGATTTTTCCGCCATGGCCGCCAACCAACCGGGAGACATGGACATTCTTACGCTCCATTCCGCGGGTACGGGTCTTAAATTAGAGAGCAAGGTGGTACAAGATGGTTGTCCCCCCCACTTTGCTCCGTCTCCACTGGCCGTCCCCGCCTGGTTGTTCCGATCTCTTGGCGCCGCCGTGTTTTTGAGTCCGTTCACGCTCTCTTGCACACTGGCGTCTGCGCTTCAGTTAAGCTGGTGGGGTCCAAATTTGTTTGGCCCCACTTACGCAAGGATGTGAAGGAGTAGGCTGCAGCTTGCGATGCGTGCCAACAGGCTAAGGTTCAGAGGCACTCCAGAGCTCCCCTTGAACCTTTCCGGATTCCGAGCAGGAGATTCGACCACATCCATGTGGACTTAGTAGGCCCTCTTCTGCCGTCACAAGGTTTTACACATCTTTTGACGATAGTGGACTGCACCACGCGCTGGCCAGAGGCAATCCCGTTGGCTTCCACCACTTCTGCTGACGTAGCCCACGCGTTTTTGTCGTCTTGGGTCGAATGTTTCGGTTCCACGTCGGGCATCACCTCCGATAGGGGTCCCCAGTTTTTTCGGAACTGTGGTCCACCATGGCTGAGAGCCTGGGGGTCAAAGTTCACCGTACCATCGTGTACAATCCGTAGGCTAATGGTTTGTGCGAAAGGTTCCACAGGTCGCTTAAAGCCGCATTTAGAACCTCATTGACCAACGCGAATTGGGTCGACCGCCTCCCTTGGGTCCTATTTGGGTTACGCTCCGCGCCCAAGGAGGATTTGGCTGCTTCCCCCGCTGAGCTCGTTTTTGGTCAGCCGTTGCGGGTCCCGGGTGAATTTTTGCCAGAAGGTCTCGCGCCTGGCACCAACTCATCAGCGCAGTTTTTTCCTAGGGTCGAGTCAGTTAGGCTATGGTCACAGTGCAGGTTTTAATACTCAATTCTGATTTTTTTGCCTAACTGTGACCCATATCTGATTTTTTTAATGGCAGTCTGAATGGCACGGATCAGATTTTTTTCACACCAGATTCAGGTCACTTTCATATGTGGTCCTAATTCTGATACGTACAGTATCTGATATTTTCCAAAGCGACCTCAGTCTGAACGGTCATGTCACATGTCATCTGACTTTTTCCTCATTGAAGTGAGACAGACGCTACAATTTTGCTGTGGAAGATGCCGCAGGCATGACAGACAGCTGATTTGTGCTCTCTTTTTTTAATCAATCTTCTTCCCTTTATCACTGGATCATAATTTTTTCGGCTCCCACAGCACAACAACTTCAAAATTGCGGGGGGTGGGGAGGGGGGTTCGGGGCTCAAGCCGTCAAACATTACAGGTGTACAGTAACGGCACATTTAAAGAAAAAAGTCATCTGGCATGTAGAGGAATGAAGCTGGTCTCATTTATTTTGTGCATAAACATTTCTGAATGTTTTTAACATTTATTTTGCTGTGCTGCATCAAAGGTGAAGAAGTTATGTCCCCCTTAATTGTTGGGTGCTCATATTTGCTTCCGCAAACACAACGGTGTGTCTGACGATACGTTTTCTTCTGCGCATGCAGGTCACTCCATAGCTGTAGACTGTTCATACTCCAGTCTGATGGGGGTTGCATTTAAATTATAATGTTAACGCCCACACAAAAAAAATTGGATCTCAGCAAAAAATCGGAATTGAGCATTTAGCCCTGCAGTGTGATCGTAGCCTTAGTGTTCCAGGGCTGGTGCACCATTGTTTTCCTCACGCTTTTGTTCCGAAGCGTTTGGAGCATGCCAAGTTTATTTTCGTCAAACATGATGTCCACAGGACTCTGCTGCGCCCCCTTTACAATGGCCCTTTCAGGGTTTTGGAAACAGGTGCAAAACATTTTGTGTTGGATTTTGGGGGGCATAAGGAAACCATCTGCATAGATAGGCTCAAGCCTGCTCATGTGTTGGCAGACAAGCAGGTGGTGCTGGCCCAGACTCCCTGGCGTGGATGCCCGCCTGCTGTGGGTTCGCAGGTTGATTTTTGTCCCACAGAGGACTTTTTGCCAAGACCGGAGACTGAGTTGTTTTCCTCCCTGCCTCGACCTGGAGACCCCTTGACTTTATTTATTTAGCGAATGCAAAGTCCTCAAGCCAAGCAGTTGCCTCCTGGTTTGCTGTATGGAGGGTGTGTAATCCTCCTTCCAGTCTTTGGAGCGGGCAGGCCTCTATTATGTGTTCCATTGTTTGCTCCTCTCCACATGCGCACAGTGGGCTAGGGCTACTGCCCCATCTGTGAAGGCTGGCCAAGCAGAGGCCATGTCCAGTCCTGAAGCGATTGAGTGTAGACCACTGTCTCCTTGGGAGGTTGGTGCCCGGGACCTGTTGGTTGGGGTTTGTCACCAGGTGTTTGTTTGGGACCTCCTTGGTCTCCCATTCCTCTTGCCAAGCTGTCTGGATGGTGAAATCAGCTGGGGGAGGGTTTTTCCAAATTGGCCGTCTGGATGGAAGTTGGGCAGTGGGTGGGGTGTAGATATCTGCATGGATTGGTAAGTGAGGAGAGTCTTTGGCTTTTTGAAGCATCCTTTGAGTTAGTGCTGCTCGCCGGATGTGTGGGGGGGCTATGTTTGACAGTACAGGGAGCCAGGGGAGTGGTGTTGAGCGGATTGTCCCAGTTATGGTTCTCATGGTTGTGTTGAGCTGGGTGTCTACGTGGTGTGTGTAGGGTGACCTGGACCAGACAGGGGCACAATATTCTGCTACAGAGTATGAAAGGGCCAGTGCTGAGGTGCGCAGGGTGGAGACTGCCGCCCCCCATTTTGCAACAGCGAGCTTGCAGAGCAGGTTGTTTCGTGCCTTCACCTTAGCAGCCATCCCCTTTAAATGTTCCTTGAAGGATAGGGTCCTGTCAAGGGTCACTCCAAGGTAGGTTGGATTCAAGGCATGCTTAAGCTTGAGTCCGCTCAGGTGGATGTTTAGTTCTCTGGCAGCTTTTACATTGTGGAGATGGAATACACTGGAGACAGTTTTTGCTGGGCTTGGTTTTAGGTGCCAGGTTTTGCAGAACTGGTCCAGTTTGGCAAGATCTTCCGTGAGCACCCGTTCCAGTGACTCAAAGTCTGGTGCTTGGAGTGCCAAACAGATGTTGTCTGCATAGATGAATTTGCGGGATTTTGTAGTGGGCAGGTCGTTTATGTAGAGGTTGAACTGGGTTGGAGCTAGAACTGAGCCTTGTGGGAGTCCGTTTTTCTGCGTTCTCCATGCGCTTGTGTTCTGACCGAGGTGGACTCTGAACCTTCGGTTGGTCAGCAGGGTTTTTATAATTGCTGTTGCCCAGGCAGGGATCGCCTTTGTAAGTTTCAGGAGGAGGCCTTTGTGCCAGACCGTATCATAGGCGGCTGTAAGATCGAGAAACACAGCCCCTGTCTTCAGTTTGCTCTCAAAGCCATTTTCGATGAAGGTGGTTAGGGCCAGTATTTGTTCTCCTGTGCTGCGGTTCTTGCGGAAACCTGCTTGATCCACACTTAGAATTTCCTCTATTCCTGGGGAAATATGTTGCAGTATTAGGCGCTCCATGATTTTATAAGGAACGCTGAGTAGGGAGATTGGGCGGTAGCTTGCTGGTAGTTTGTGGTCTTTGCCAGGTTTTGGTATGGCAATGACCTTTGCTGCCCGCCATTTCTTTGGGATCGAGTTTGTTTGTATGATCCTTGTGTAGAGTTGTGTCAACCAGGTTAGGGCTCGGGGGCCAAGATTTTTCATGAATTCTGGGAAGATGTTGTCGTATCCTGCTGCCTTTCCACATTTCAGGCCCTGTAGGACTTTCTCCAGTTCAGCAGCCTCGAAGGGTTCAGGGTTCGTTTCCTCTACAGGCATTTTTTGGTGTTTTTTTAGCTCAGTTGTAACTGCTCTTCTGGTGTCTTTGTCTTGGGGTGCTTTGGCGATGGTCAGTAGGTGGGATGCAACTTGGTTGGGTGTGACAGATGCTCGGCTTTGGCTAGGGGGCTTCTGTGCAGCTCCTAGGCAACGGATGAGGCTCCAACATTTCCTGCTAGAGTGGATAAAGCTCTGGTCAGCAACTGTCTCCTCCCATTTCTTTCGCCGGGCTGTACGTAGCGATTCAATGAGATGGTCTGCTATCTCTGGGTCCCCTGATGTTTGATAGGATTGTAGGAGGGCAGCGCTTTCTCCGTCCAGGCATGGGACATAGAGGGGTCGGTAGCCTCGTGGGATTGCAGTGTGAGCAGCCTTGAAGATTGCGCTGCAGAAGCGGTTGTATGCTTCATCTACAGTGATGATGTGGAGTGGGATGGTAACAGCACTCCGATCCAGGGTTTCACTGAATTTCTTCCAGTTGGCTTTGCGGAACTTCCAGCGCATCTTCCTTGGGCTGTTTATGACTGGAAGTTGTAGGCCAATGTGTACAAGCAGGGGCCGGTGTTGGCTGTGTGGAAAATCGTCAAGAATGAGGATCTGTGTAGGATATGGCGTCCCATTCAAAGAGCTGACCCAGCACAGGTCAGGAGAATAGTCCTTCTTCCACCTAGCAGAGTGGAAGGTTCCTCTTTGTTTGGAGCCGTGTATCAGAGCGAGATCATTTCTAGATGCCCAGTCTGAAAGTACCTCCCCGTCACTATCCACTGCTGGGTACCCCCAGTCAGGGTGATGGCTGTTAAAGTCCCCCACATAGATGGCAGGGTGGGGTGGGGTGGGTAAGACCTGCAGATCCCAGTTGGCACTAGGGGGCTTGTACACATTGACAATATGGAAGCCACCAATGGTTATGGTGTCTGAGAAATGTGTTGTTGTCAGGTGGTTTACTTCAACTATGTCAGAACGCACATAGGTGGCACGTCCATGTTTGGCATGTGGAACATAGCACAGGAGGTCAAAGCCATTGATGGTGTAGCGGCCAGCTTCCTCTGTGCCAATATGAGTCTCTTGGAGGCAGATTACATTGTAATTACAGATTACAATGATTACAGATGATTACAGATTACAAGGGGTAATTACAGATTACCCCTTGACTGGCCCAGCTGCTCCATGATACAGCCATTATGGGTGATTGCTCAAGCCCAGGGTGCTGGTCTGATAAGGCCCCTTCTGGGTGTTCGGGGAGGGTGGGGGCTGTGTAGCGGACCACTAGGAGGCTCCACTCACACCCATTGACTTGGGGAGAAGGGGGGAGAGATGGGGGAATGTTTTATGTATGTGCATTGGTGCCAAATGTTATTCCTAACTTTGCTGGAGTTGAATAAAGTTTTTAATTGGCAGCTCTTGTGTCTCGTCACTTCATTCCTCCACAACTTATTGTTTTCTTTGGAACAGCAGTACCTGCTAACTCCAGGTCTTTCTGGAGCTCTCCATGAGTGGTCTTTGGTTCTTGGATAATTCTTTTGATAATTCTTTTGACTTGTCTATCAGAAATCTTGCAAGGAGCTCCTGGTCGTGGCCCGTTTATGGTAAAATGATGTTCTTTCTTCCTTCGAATGATGGCTCCAACAGTGCTCACTGGAACAGTCAGCAGTTTAGAAATGTGCCTGTAACCAGTGCTGTCATTATGTTTTGCTACAATAAGGTTGCGAAGGTCTAGAGAGCTCTTTGCTTCTACCCATCATGAGTTTTTTGTGGTATGACAATCTGATATTCACAGACCTTTTTAAAGGCTATCACTCAGGACTTAACCAGCTGAAATTAATTTGCACTGACGGGGGATGGGATGGCTTCCTAAATTCTGATGGATTTCAGCTGCTTTCTATGCCTTTTCGCACCTCTTTTTCTACATGTGTTCAATATTTATTCCCTGTGTCATTCCACTTTATTAAATATAACTTTTTGGTGAATACAGTTGCCTTGATTTATTTGTATGTATGGATTACTTGGGTTGTTACTGATATCGGGTGAAAATCTCAGGTCAGTGGCTCAATCAGAAATATGTTTGATGAGAAAAAAATTGACATGTTCAATACTTATTTTCCCTGCTGTATTTGCCGGGAAAGGGGGGGGGGGGTCCTTATTTTTATCCCCAACAGAAAATGTTTTTTTTATAAAAAGCCCAACTCATTAAGTCATTGTCTCCACGAAAAGAAAAAAAGATCAAACAATTATTGGAGTGGTGGCCTAGTTGATAGAGCATTCACCCCACAGTCGGAAGGTTGGGGATTCAAGTCCCGATCGAGTCATACCAAGGACCATATAAAAATGATACTTCTGGCCTTCTAGCTTGGTGCTCAGCGTAATAGAATGGGGGAAGGAGAAGTTGTTTGTGGTGGCGCCTTGCATGGCAGTGACCCCTCTGATTCTACATGTGATTAACATTGTAGATAGGAGAAATGTAATTTAATTTTACTGTACATGATTGGCTGTATGGACTGAATAACAGTAGAGATGGCTTCTTCTTATGTAGAATAAAAATGTTATCAGTATCTATATTAATGTTCCAAATATGTCATAAAAAGTCACAAATTTGAGAGAAAAAGTTGCAAATTTACAATGAAAAAGTAGCAAATTTATGAGAAAAAAAGTTGAAAATTTACAAGAAAAAGTTGGAAAATTTGTGAGGAAGATGCAGAAAATGTAGAATTAAAACAGTTGAAATTTTTACAAAAGAGCATTCAAAGTTTGAATATTATGTAACAAAGAAAGTTGAAAGTAGCCTCTCTCTGTTGTAGGAGTCAATTAAAAGTATTTGAGATCATTGTATTGTCAATATTCCCCTAAAAATGTTTATTTCCGGAAAAAATTAAAAGACTACTACAAAATTTTTCCTAAATTAGCAGCTATAAATGAATGGTAGCCATTCAGGTTGAGTATCTGTTGAATTCCAACACAAGGACACTGCAATTCTACTTAAGGAGGTCTGGATTAGGTGATCATTTACACATGGTAAGACACAGTAAAAATCAGTTATTACCAGATACAGATTTCTGAGTTCTTCCTCAGTTAAAACTTAAGTATTGTTGTGCTAAGAATGAACATGAACTTGTTTTCTTTGCATTATTTGATCTAAAAGCAACATCTTTTTTGTTGTTTTGGCCAATTGTCATTTTCTATAAATAAATGCTCTGAATGGTGATATTTTCACATTGAATATGAGTGAGTTGTTTTCAGTAGGATAGAGAATAAAACAAAATTGTTTATTTCACTCAAACATGTACATAGAAATAGTAAAACCAGATAAAGTGATGATTTTGCAGTGATTTCTTTGTCACTTAATTTTTCTGGAGCTGTATAATTAAGCAATATTACATGAGAGTAAGTTACGGTATCATGAGTATACAAACTCTGGGTGTGATACAGAGGCCACAAGAGTATCACACCCAGAGTTAGTATATCCATGATACCATAACGAGCTTGAGTGTAATATTGCTTTTATATAACAGTTCCGCAAGCACAATTTATTAAATGGCAGCAATACTGGACAAAATATTATGCTTTGTTTGTTTAACCAGCTATTTTGCATAGCTGAGAAAAAATAGTCCCTTCTAAATGTAACCAATAACTGCTGCTAAACATCTCAATCAGCATGAAGGTGTCTTGCCATTTCACACACATGTAAACAAATTAATTATTGTGTCATCATCATAGCAGTCTGTCGTGGGCAACAATGACTGTTTCATTTAGGTCTGATCAGATTCCTCCACACAGCTCTATCCTTAGCCTTCTGCTGCCAGGAACTCCTGTCTGTCCAACTTCTCCAAGTTTCTTTTTACAGTGTCTTTAAATCTGAGCCTTGGCCTACCCTGATTGCGTTTGCCCTCGCATAACTGTGAGTAGAGTAACTGCTGAGGGAGATGCTGGTGATCCAGCCTCTCAACATGTCCGAGCCATCTCAGGTTCATCTGTATTAGCATGTCTTCCACTGATGGTAGACCAGCTCATTTCAACACTTCTATGTTGGTTATCTTGTCTTTCCATGAGATGTTCATTATGGCTCGAAGGTGTCTCATCATGTACGCGTGGAGTTTCTTCACCTGCACTCTGTAGACAGTCCAAGTTTCAGCACCGTACAATAGAGTAGCCAGTACTGTCGCTCTGTACACTTTGCATTTCACACGGATAGACACATGTCGATTGTTCCACAGTCTCTCTCTCAAGTTTCCAAACACGGCACTCACTCTTCCCATTCTGAGAGATAGTTCATCCTCCAGCCTAGCATTCTCTGAAAAAGTACTCTCTAGGTACTTGAAAGTCTTGCACTTGACTAGTGGCTCTGTACCAATGCTGATCTCTTCTGGTAGTAATGTTGATAATTGGAACTTTGGTGGTTGATAAAGACACTCTGTGTTCTTGATGTTGATTTGGAGGCTGAATTGGCTAGCTGCTCTTGCAAATTTCTCCACTAAAGATTGCATATCTTCCACGCTGTGTGCAACTAGAGCACTGTTGTCGGCAAAGAGCATTTCTCTTACTATCTTTATCGATGTCTTACTCTTGGCTTTAAACTGTGCCACATTGAACAAGTCTGCTTCTTTCCTTGTTTGAATGCATACTCCTTCTGAAGTGTCTTTGAAGGCCACCTCAAGCATGGCTGCCAGCTATAGTGAGAAGAGTGTAGGTGCCAGCACACACCCTTGTTTCACCCCGTTGCTTACTGAAAAGTCTTTAGATACTGAACCACTCATTGCCACGTTTGCTTGCATACCTGTATGGAGTGCCTTGATCTGGCTGACAAACTTCTCTGTACAACCATATTTCTTGAGTACCTGCCAAAGTCCTTGTCGCGAAACAGTATCGAAGGCTTTACTGAAGTCTATGAAGACTACATAAAGCGGCATGTTCTGTTCGATACACTTTTTTTTTTAACCTGTTTCAAGCAGAAAATCATGTCCATTGTGCTTCTTCCACTTCTAAAGCCGTACTGGGTTTCTGGTAGTACATTCTGCGAGATGTGTTCACTGAGTCTGTTAAGTAGTACATGTGAGAGAATCTTACCAACAGTGGCTAGTAGTGATATACCTCGGTAATTTCCACAATCCTTCCTGTCACCTTTCTTGAACAAAGGCACAATACTTGCATCCTTCCAGTCTTGAGGTATTTCTGGGCATTCCATATCTCTTGGATGAGCTTGTGCAGGCAGTTGGTCAGCTGAACACCACCAAATTTCCACACTTCTGCTGGAATTCCATCCCTTCCTGGAGCTTTACCATCCTGTGTTGTCCTGATAGCTGCCATTAGTTCATCAAAATTTGGTGGTTCATCCAGACTTGATACAGCTGGTCACTGCACCAGAGCTTCTTTAGCCTCTTCAGTGAGATCTCCAGGGTTGTTTAGTAGTTGGTCAAAGTGGTCTGCAAATCTGTCCAGGATCTTGTCTTTCTCCTGCAAAACCGTTTCACCATCCATAGCCTTTAGTTGGATCAATCCTCTTGGTTTAGGGCCGTAGATTTCTCTCAAACCTGTGAAGAATGTTTTCATGTCCTTCCTGTCTGCTGCAGTTTGAAGTTTCTCTGCTTTTTCATCCCACCAGTTGGACTTCATCTCTCTGGTGTACTTCTGTAGCTCACTCTGAGCCTTTGAGTATTTCTTCTTCTTCGACCTTGTGTTACACTGTAGGTTTTCCTGCCTAGCTGTATTCCTCACTTCGAGCAGTTTCTTCAGGTGTTCATCATGCCCATCAAACCAATCTTGATGTTTCCTCTCAGGGTAGCCTAATACATCACTCGCAGTCTGATACACCATATCCTTCAGTGTTGCCCATTTCTCTTCTATGTCATTCTCTGAGTTGTTGCTGTCCCAGTCTTTCAAGTTTTCATCCATTTCCTGTGTAAGTTCTTCCTGCTTCTTTTGGCCTTTCAGTGCACTAGTGTTTAGCTTCCGTGGCAGCTTTGCACCCGGCAGTGCTGTTTTCGTCTGCAAATCCTTAATCTAGATCTCAGCATAACATGATCAGTGCCACAGTCCGCGCCTCTCATTGCTCTGGTGTCCAATACATCCCTTTTGTCTCTCTGCCTGACTATGATGTAGTCTAATAAGTGCCAGTGCTTGGATCTTGGGTGCATCCATGTCTTGTGTGTATCCTTGTGCTCAAATAGAGCGTTGGTTATCACAAGGTTGTACTCTGAACATAGTGCAAGTAGAAGTTCTCCATTAGCATTGCACTTGCCTACTCCATGACTGCCTAGCACTCCTTTCCATTTCTCGGTGTCTGAACCAACTCTGACATTAAAATCTCCAACGAGTATCAGCCAGTCATCAGTTGGTACATGCCTGATAGTCTCACGTAAATCACTGTAGAAATCTTCCTTCACCTTTTCTGTGTTGGTCATTGTTAGGGCATATACACTGATGAATGTGGCATACATCTTCCGCTGTAGTGGGAGTCTCATAGTCATTATCCTGTCATTGATTGGCACCGGTTCCTCATCAAGCATTGCTGCTATCTCCTTTCTAACTGCAAAGCCCACTCCTGCTTCTCTCCTTTCTTGAGTTGATCTCCCACTCCAAAAGAAGATGTACCCATGGTCTTCCAAGCTGTCATATCCAGGAAATCTTGTTTCACTAAGTGCAGCTATGTCTACATTGTACCTGTTCATTTCCATGGCCACAAGCGCGGTCTGTCTTTCTGGGCGCTGTGATGTTGTTCTGTCCAACAGAGTGTGTACATTCCATTCTGCTACATACAAGGTTGCTGTTTTCCTCTTCTTTTGTCTTCCTGCTCCTAGCTTACTTTTCGCTGCCTGTTGGAGTGTGAACAGATCAGCGCGGACCTTGTAAGCCCGGGTGGCGTCCGAGTTGGTATGAGTTGCTTTCTGATTGACCATTTCATGAAACTGCTTGCAAAGTATTTGAGTACTGCTAGCTTTTGCTGGACTAGCAGCACATTCTTGGCATATAAAGGTAATATCAGTGGCAAGGACAAGCCAAGACAAACTGACTCCAGTATCTGTTGCAGTGACTGACCAGATGATAGGTTTGTTTATCTCTGCTCTTTGTGTAGTGCATGTCACAATGCACCGACTGGCACAGTCCACCACAGACCTTGTGACAGATGTGGTTATCTGCCAGGATGTCCAGTCTCACCCTGTGTAACTGGGAGTGGTCCACCACAGACCTGTGACAGATATTGTTTTTAGTTCTGCCAGGATGCCCTGTTTCACCCTTCATGCCCTCGGAAGGGCGGGGATGCTGGTTGAGTCGCTGACGGCCCGACCCATGAGACAGGTAGTATCGGTTTTCATGGTTATCCGGTAGCAAGCAAGCCAATTCCTGACCTGACAAAAAATTATTGTGTAAGTGTTTATAAAACATACCTGTTGACTCAGTACTTCAGAAAATCCCAGATCAAAACATATCCAATGCCGGTCACCAGAAACACCGGTAGTTAGCCGGTAGCTAGTAGTTAGCATGTGATTTAGCACATTTTGCTCGCTTTTCTTCACATTTTCAGATAAAACAAAGAGTCCATCAGCACAAAGGTATTGTGGTTTGTTAATCAAGACAATAAAGCAAACTCAAGCACCGCCTATTTTTTTTTTAAACAGATGTGAAATATGGATCGTGACTTTATCGTGGTGGGGGTTTGCATGCCCTAGTGATCCCAGGAGCTATGTTGTCCGGGGCAATTTGCCTCTGGTAACGTCACCCAAGACAAACTGGTCCTGGGTGAAGGACCAGACTAAGAACAATTCAACAGACTCTCATGATGAATGCTAGAACAAGGATTCAGTGTACCCTGCCCAGTATGGAGTTACCGGGGCCCCACCCTGGAGCCAGGCCTGGGGGAGGGGTTCGATGGGTAGCGTTTGGTGGCTGTGTTTCCCGGCCAGGCTCAGCCAGAAGCAGTTACATGGGTCCGCCCTCCAGTGGGCTCACCTCCTGCAGGTGGCTTTTGGGACGTGTAATGTCACCTCTCTGGTGGGGAAGGAGCATGAGCTGGTGCATGAGGTTGAGAGATACTGGTTAGATATAGTTGGCCTCACCTCGACACAGCTCCAGTTCCGGAACCAGTCTTCTGGAGAGGGGCTGGAGCTTGGCCTACTCTGGAGTTGCCCCGGGTGAGAGGTGATGAGCAGGGGTGGGTATTCTTGTATCCCCCCCACCTTGCTCCCTCTATATTAGAGTTTTCCCCGGTGGATGAAAGGGTTGTTTCCCTGTGCCTTCAGGTTGGTAAACAGGTCTTGACCATTATTTGTGCCTATGCACCAAGTGATGGTTCAAAGTACCCACCCTTTTTGGAGTCTCTGACTGGGGTGCTGGAGAGTGCTCCTCTTGGAGACTCCATTGTCCTACTGCGGGACTTCAATGCCCACGTGGGTGACAACAGTGAAACCTAGAGGGGGTGATTGGGAGGAACGGCCTTCCAATCTGAACCCGAGTGGCTTTCAGTTATTGGTCTTCTATGCTAACCACAGTTTGTCCATAACGAACACCATGTTCAAGCATAAGTGTGTCCATATGTGCACCTGGCACCAGGACACCCTAGGTCGTAGGTCGATGATCGATTTTGTTATCGTGTCACCAGACCTGCGACCGTATGTCTTGGACACTTGGGTAAAGAGAGGTGCAGAGTTGTTAACTGATCATCACCTGGTGGTGAGTTGGATCCAATGGCAGGAGAGGAAGCCATTCAGACCTGGTAGACCCAAACGTATAGTGAGGGTGTACTGGGAATGTCTGGCTGAGGCCCCTGTCCGGGAGGTCTTCAACTCCCACCTCCGGAAGAACTTCGACCACATTCCGACGGAGTCTGGAGACATGGACCACCTCCATTGTTGAAGCAGCTGCCCAGAGATGTGGCCACAAGGTCGTCGGGGCATCTCGTGGTGGCAATCCCGGAAACAAGTGGTGGACACTAGTGGTTAGGGGGTCCATTAAGCTGAAGAAGGAGTCCTATCAAGCTTGGTTGGCATGTGGGACTCCTGAAGCAGCTCCTGAAGCAGCTGAGGAGTACCGGCAGGCCAAGCAGAGTGCAGCTCGGGTGGTTGCTGAAGCAAAAACTTGGGTATGGGAGGAGTTCGGTGAGGCCATGGAACAAGACTTTCGATCGGCCTTGAAGAGATTCTTGCAAACTGTCCGGCAGCTCAGGAGGGGGAAGCAACTCCCTGTCCACACTGTGTATGGTGTGGATGGGACACTGCTGACTTTGACTGGGGATATCGTCGGGCGGTGGAAGGAATACTTTGAGGATCTCCTCAATTCCAAAGACACACCTTCCACAGAGGAAGCAGGGCTTGTGGACAAGGGGGATAACTCACCTATCACAGGGGCTGAGGTCACCAAGGTGGTTAAAAATTTCTTTGGTGGCCGGGCCCCGGGGATGGACGAGATTCGCACTGAGTACCTCAAGGCCCTGGATGTTGTAGGGCTGTCATGGTTGACACGCCTCTGCAACATTGCATGGAGGTTGGGGGCAGTGTCTTTGGCATGGCAAACTGGGGTGATGGTTCCTCCCTGGGAAGGTCTATGCCAGGGTACTGAAGAGGAAAGTCCAGCCGCTGGCCGAACCTCGGATTCAGGAGGAGCAATGTGGTTTTTGTCCTGGCCGTGGAACATTGGACCAGCTCTTTACCCTCTCGAGAATCATTGAGGGTTTGTGGGAGTTTGCCCGACCAGTGTTTTGTGGACTTGGAGAAAGCATTTGACTGCATCCCTCGTGGTTTTTTGTGCGGGGTGCTTCGAGAGTATGGGGTATCGGGCTTGTTGTTACGAGCTATTTGGTCTCTGTACGACCATTGTGAGAGTTTGGTTTGTATTGCCAACACCCGGCTGGACTCATTCCCAGAGAGACTTGGACTCCACCAGGGCTGCCCTTTGTCACCGATCCTGTTCATAATTTTTATGGACAGGATTTCTAGGCGCAGCCAGAGAACGGAGGGTGTCATGCTTGGTGACCACAGGATCTCATCTCTGCTGTTTGCAGATGGTGTTGTCCTGTTGGCTTCATCCAGCAATGACCTACAGGTCTTACTGGGATGGTTTGCCGCTGAGTGTGAAGCAGCTGGGATGAGAATCAGTACCTCCAAGTCCGAGTCCATGGTCCTCAGCCAGAAAAAGGTGGATTATCCTTGCCGGGTTGGGGACAAGCTCCTGCCCCAAGTGGAAGAGATTAAGTATCTTGGGGTCTTATTCACAGGTAAGGGGAGAATGGAGTGAGGGATAGACAGGCAGATTGGAGCAGCATCTGCAGTGATGTGGACATTGTTTCGGTCTGTTGTGGTGAAGAGGGAGCTAAGCTCTAAGGCAAAGCTGTCGATTTACCGGTCAGTCTACGTTCCTACTCTCACCTTTGGTCACAAGCTTTGGGTAATGACCAAAATAACAAGATCGCGTATAGAAGCGGCTGAAATGAGCTTTCTTTGTAGGATCACTGGACTCACCCTCAGAGATAGGCTGAAGAGCTCGGTCATCTGGGAGAGGCTCAGAGTAGAACCGCTGCTCCTCCACATTGAAAGGAGCCAGTTCAGGTGGTGTGGGCATATGATCAGGATGCCTCCTGGACGCCTCCCACTTGAGGTGTTTTGAGCACGTCCCTCAGAGACCCCACGGCAGACCCAGGACTCGCTGGAAAGACTATGTCTCCCAGCTGGTCTGGGAATACCTTGGTCTCCTCTCTGAAGAGCTGGAGCAGGTGGCTTGGGAGAGGGAAGTCTGGGCTTCTCTGCTTGAACTGCTGTCTCTGCGACACAGACCTCTGGAATAGCAGTAGAAGATGGATGGATGGATGGATGGACGTGAATAGCTTAATGAGCTTAAAATGGTAGCAGGGCTGGGGCAGAGGGAGACCTTTTCGAAAGGGTGGGACTTTCTGGTCAGGGATGCATAATTTCAAACAGCGCCTCACTGTGGAAATTAAAGTATCCAAAACAGTACTGCAATTGTCAGAGAAGTGATAGAAAATTACTGTTAGTCATTTAACGGTTACTAGAACACCTTCGAAGCAGAGTGATACATATCCAGTGAAATTGGAGTGCAATTATCGTGGATTATAGTAGCTCCTGGAATCCCTGTTGTCCAATCAAATTGCTCAGTTGGAACTAACTGTTGTATAAACTTCAATGGGGTTACGGCAGAAAACAATTAATTCTGCAATTGTTTTGTTTTAAATGTATTTTTTAACTTTTTTAAATCAGTGTGTAAGCAGTTAAAAAAAATTGAAGAACATTTTGCAAGTGATGGAGTATGAATGTAAAGAGTTTGTGAAATCTGTAGGATGTAGGATTTTTTTTCCATGTGGAACCAATGATTAAGGACCCACAGTTTAGACCAGTTTAACTCCAGTTTAACTGACTATGTGAAGAGTTTTGAAAGAGTGAGCACATTACACATTTAAGCAATCAGCATTTACACTATCTCATAAAAGTGAGTACACCCCTCACATTTTTGTAAATATTTATTATATCTTTTCATGGGACAACACTGAAGATATGACACTTTGATACAATGTAGTCAGTGTACAGCTTGTATAACTGTAAATTTGCTGTCTCCTCAAAATAACTCAACACACAGCCATTAATGTCTAAACTGCCGGCAACCAAAGTGAGTACACCCCTAAATGAAAATGTCCAAATTGTGCCCAAAGTGTCAATATTTTGTGTGGCCACCATTATTTTCCAGCACTTCCTTAACTCCCTTGGGCATGGAGTTCACTAGAGCTTCACAGGTTGCCACTGGAATCCTCTTCCACTCCTCCATGACGACATCACGGAGCTGGTGGATGTTAGAGACTTCGCGCTCCTCCACCTTCCGTTTGAGGATGCCCCACAGATGCTCAATAGGGTTTAGGTCTGGAGACATGCTTGGCCAGTCCATCACCTTTACCCTCAGTTTCTTTAGCAAAGCAGTGGTCGTCTTGGAGGTGTGTTTGGGGTGGTTATCATGTTGGAATACTGCCCTGCGGCCCAGTTTCCGAAGGGAGGGGATCATGCTCTGCTTCAGTATGCCACAGTACATGTTGGCATTCATGGTTCCCTCAATGAACTGTAGCTCCCCAGTGCCGGCAGCACTCATGCAGCCCCAAACCATGAAACTCCCACGACCATGCTTGACTGTAGGCAAGACACACTTGTCTTTGTACTCCTCACCTGGTTGCCGCCACACACACTTGACACCATCTGAACCAAATAAGTTTATCTTGGTCTCATCAGACCACAGGACATGGTTCCAGTAATCCATGTCCTTAGTCTACTTGTCTTCAGCAAACTGTTTGCAGCCTTTCTTGTGCATCATCTTTAAAATGGGGCTTCCTTCTGGGACGACAGCCATGCAGACCAATTTGATGCAGTATGCGGCATATGGTCTGAGCACTGACAGGCTGACCTCACACCCCTTCAACCTCTGCAGCAATGTCTGCAGCACTCATATGTCTATTTTCAAAAGACAACCTCTGGATATGACGCTGAGCATGTGCACTCAACTTCTTTGGTCGACCATGGCAAAGCCTGTTGCGAGTGGAACCTGTCCTGTTAAACCACTGTATGGTCTTGGCCACCGTGCTGCAGCTCAGTTTCAGGGTACTGGCAATCTTCTTATAGCCTAGGCCATCTTTATGTAGAGCAACAGTTCTTTTTTTTTCAGATCCTCAGAGTTCTTTGCCATGAGGTGCCATGTTGAGCTTCCAGTGACCAGTATGAGAGAGTGTGAGAGCGATAACACCAAATTTAACACACCTGCTCCCCATTCGCACCTGAGACCTTGTAAGAGTAATGAGTCACTTGACACCGAGGAGGGAAAATGGCTAATTGGACACAATTTGGACATTTTAACCCCTTGCACTCTGGTCAATTTCCCTAAAAACGCCAAAAAATAACGTACCCAAAGTAAATCAAAAGCTGTTCTTCAACCCTTTGCAGCATCTTCATGGGGTTGGTCTCATTTAAAAGAAAACACTTTGAATTTTTTGGCAAAACAGTCATAATCTCTCTAAGTGCTCCTGCCACTGAGTAACAGTCATCTAAACATACTGAACTTGAAGAAAATAAATTTGGCCTGGATGTTTTTTTGGATACAAATGCTTGCAAATAACACACAGCTGTCAGATCCGGGCTGGAAAATGCAACAGAAATGTAGAACCAAGTGTTATCCAGCTGAGGTCAAAATGTTGTAACAATACCACAAAAAATGAATATATTACACAGCTTTTTTCTTAGGTTGTTCCCAGGCGTTTTTGAACTGTGCCAAATTGTGCCAAATGGCACAGTTTGGAAAAACGTCTGTAACTTTTGAATGATTCAATATAGAAGCTTCATCTTGGGCTCTAATGAAAGGTGAAGGGCTGTGTGTGCGTGTGTGTGTGGGGGGGGGGTTTGTTTATTCATTCATGAATGAATGAATGAATGAACAAACAAGCCCCCACACACAAAGAAGCATGCCACGTAAAAAATGTGTGGCTTTTTTTTACAAGAAAAAATAACCTACAGTGCAATAAAAATGATACTAACATATCTGTAATGTAGAAAATAACAACTCCCCCCCACCACTACAGAGGACAGACATCGTCCATTGACACATGACGGACCGCGGCCATGTGCCGCGGTCTACTACGCACAGTTGTACTAGAATATCTGCAATAATATCTGCAATCCGCTACAGAAGAGTAGCGGGGGGTGGAGGCGTTCATGGTCCATGCGCCGCAGTCTTCATGTTGCGATGACGCACAGTTGTAATTTACTGATCGGTGAAAAGTCATTTTGATTACAATTTTCAGGGATAAAGAATAATTTAGCTTATAACACTTACCTGTCCACAACAGCAGTGTCGCTGGTGAACTTCTCTTCCTCATTGTCAGACGAACATGATGCTGGTCCGCTTGTTATGGACTCGTGGTTCTGGTCATGCGACCCGGTCAAACCATAATTCCATTATTGCGGTTTTGCGCTTCCATGATTGCGGTTTTGGCGAACGATTTTTCAAAACAAATAAGAACAGTAGTAAGAAAAAAAGACTGGCGAACGCGTGTGTGTCACCCAGTGGCTTACACAAAACAGATTTTACGCAAGGGACGCACGCTTTTGAACTTCTGTGCTTCAGTTGGCTCGCTGTATTCGCAGCCGTTGGTAGGCGGGTCCTTCTTGCTAGGTTTTCAGTCATTGGTTCTTCAAGGTTTCAGAAACCCAATTCAAGGCTCTTATTAGTCGAATGAGAGGTCAATCACATCAAAACCAATCAAAGCACTCCTTTGGCTTTCTGTTCGCGGCTGTGTCTGTAGTGGAAGAACGGAAATGCAGCTTTTTTTTTTCAGTGCGCACTAGGATGCACAGTGTGCGTCCTAGGGTGCCCTTGTGCGCCCTAGGACGCAGAGACGTGACCGCCCGCGGTACACCGGAGTGCAAGAGGTTAACTTAGGGGTGTACTCACTTTTGTTGCCAGCAGTTTAGACATTAAGATAGATAGATAGATAGATAGATAGATAGATAGATAGATAGATAGATAGATGTACTTTATTGATCCCAAACTGGGAAATTAAAGTGTAACAGCAGCATGACAGTAGACAACTAAAAGCAGAAACACACACATGACAGACAAAGGGATTACCCATGGAAAGTAAAACTAACATGACTACAAAACCTATATACATCATAGCTTAATATATGATGACCCGTATGAACACATGAATCATCCCATTGCACAAAGAAGGACTATCAAGAGCAGATTGAAATGTGAGGTACCAGTTAGACTGTAAGGTGCAGTGTAGCAGCATTATTATGACCAGAATACAACATCATAGTGATTTATTGTACAGTGAAATTGCATGTGGCAGAAAAGATTTCCCGTACCTGGCCGTTCGACAGCGAAGCTGTAGTAGTCTGCTGGAGTAAGTGCTCTGCTGTCTGTCCAGTGTGTGGTGGAGGGAGTGATCAGGATTGTCTATGATGGATCGCAGTTTACTTAAAGCCCTTTTCCACTAGTACCGGTTTGGCCTTCTCTCGATTCGACTCGACCCGCTTTCTAGCCTTTTCCACTGTACCCAGCACCGGTTAACAGGTCCTATTTTCGTATCCACTCGAGGCCAGGGTACAACCGTGCTGAGTCGAGCCGAGATGTGACGTCAACAGACTGCGAGCCACTGATTGGTCAGGGCGTAACGTCACAAAAGCGTCCGTCTTCTGTGGAATCTACACGACCGCCATTTGCCATATTTCATGGACTAACTCGGTCACCGAGTAAATACGATAATAATACAGATGGTGTTGTAGGTTTTGCGGAAATCTACACCGTGGTCCAACGAAGAGGTGCGGAGTTTTCTGTGCTTGGTGGCAGATCCACAGTGAGAGGAGCGACCCGCCCCATTACAAATGCAGCCCAGCAAAGAACCGGACTACGGACAAGCTGAAGACGAAGAACAATCGATGGTGAGTGATTTGTAATATTGTGCATCTGTTCGCTTATTTATCCTGTTGGTGGTAAACTCACTTTTTTTGAGCGATACAGTGCCGTCCTGTCCTGGCTAACAAGTGTTAGCTAGTAGCTACCTAGCTAGTAGCCAACTCTGCTGATTCGTGCTTGTTTTGTCCTAAGTATTCGCTTGTGAGAGCAAAACGATGAAATACTGTATGTTAATCCTGGTTAAAGTCCTGGTTTGTGTACGTGTTGCACTTTGGTGCTGTGCATTAAGTTGTGTGTAATTTCTTCCTAGAATCTGTTTCCATATGCCAGGGGTTAGCCGCCCTCAGTATTTATATTGTGGATACAGGTCAAGTGGACCCCAGGAGCCGAAATCTCAACATATTTAAGTGCATTTTCAAACCAGTGATTTATAAAGTCATTCATATAATTTTCTAAAGCGTCAGAATAGACCCACGCACCTGTTCTGTGGATTTTCCATAAAAGGTGTTGGAACAGTGTTGTTGTGCTGTTTCTATTCCACCCTAAATCCCTGGATTGAAAATGTACTTGTACATGTACAGACTGGATCCTGGGGTGCTCACTGGTCAGGGAAACGAAGCATTTTTGTCACATCCCACCACTGACTTTCAAAAGTGTATTTCCCTAATACAGGTACATCTCCAAAAATTAGAATATCATGAAAAAGTTCAATATTTTTTGTCACTCATTTCAGAAAGTGAAATCTATTACACAGACAGTGATATATTTCAAGCGTTTATTTATTTTAATTTGGATGATTATGGCTTACAGCCCCTGAAAACCCCAAATTCAATTTGGCAAAAATTTAGAATACAGTGATCCCTCACTTATCGCGGTTAATGGGTTCCAGAACCGACCGCGAAAAGTGAAAAACCGCGAAGTAGCGTCACCCCTAATGACGCCATCCATAAATAATACGTACGTTCATTCTCCCACTCTCTCTCATATGATACGTGTGTGTGTGTACGTGTACATACATACGTAGATGTAAACAAAGTGTACATAAATATGTTTTTAGAACTCTTTTATTCTCATAACAAGATACGTAACTCAAGATGAAAATGATTTACTGCACAGGTTAATGAGAGCTTTACTGCTCCTCAGGTGATGCCTCATCGTGAGGTGCTGGAGGCTCAGGATCATCGAGGGCAGCTTCCGATAGAGCTGAAGCTGCAGGAGGCGGCATAGTGGCTCGACGGGAAGACTACTTCGCACAAAATGGCACAAGAGAACAGCAAAAAGTTCCACGCGGCGAGACTAAGTAACACGAGCGATAAAAAGCAATGAATGCGGTCTTCCTTCCCTTCATGGGTGCTTGGCAGGGAGAGGAGGTGGGTGAAACGTCTCGGCCAATCAGCTTGCGAGATTTCCGAGCCGAGCAAACACGAGAACAGCGAACAGAGAGTTGAGCGGCTGTCCGTGTTGACACCTGATGGTCTAATGTAGTCTCCCTGCCTTCTGCTAGCGCCCGCCCATTATTTCTCAATTTTGAATTTTTGATGAATATTTTTGAAAAATCCGCGATGCACTGAGGGCGCGAAAGGTGAAGCGCGAAGTAGCGAGGGATCACTGTAATACATAAAATTAATTTTAAAATATAGTTTTTAAATATAAATGTTGACCGCTGAAGTGTTGGTTAATATAGGCTGTAGCCATAATCATCAATATTACAATAAACACTTGCATTATATCACTGTCCGTGTAATGAATCTATATATGGGTTTCACTTTCTGAAATGAGTGACAAAAATATTGAACTTTTTCATGATATTGTAATTTTTGAGATGTGCCTGTATATGTGTTGAACTTGCTTGAACTAACCACCATCCATTTCTGTTTTTGGTCTAGGCAAGAGGAAAGGAAAAGCAGCCAGCCCACAACGGACCTTGCCACTGTGGAAAGTACTGAAATCCTTTGCTTTTATAGGTAAAGTGTCAAAACCAAAGTAGCACAATTTCCACTTAATATAAAAGGGACTGAACTGAGATTTATTTGATTGTGTGAATATTAATTACAGAATAATTGAAAATGACTGGCACATCAACTGTAAAATAAACCGCTTGTTAACGTATTTATTTTTTTGTCAGATCACTTGTGTGATCCTTTGTGAGTTATGTTCATAACTGTATCTTTTGGGGAATGGGAGTTGTTCAGTCATCAATATAATTTAGTTTATATGTGTCGTTTATAGTCTATCATCAATAAACTCATGCAGTAACAGGACATATTACAAATATTTGAGACCCATTGTAGTGCATCCTTTTATATTTTAGCAATACAAGTACAAAACACTGCCCACACTTGAAGCCAGGGCAAGAAGAGACACAGCGGTGACAAAGCGGTGGCTAAACTTTTATTGATAAAAATGCCATATTTTGACTGAGCGACTCCATACTCGGTGATGCACACCTTCAGTTAAAGTACTAGATTCCATTCAAGTGAATGTATTAATTCATTCTGATTGCTGAGGCCACAGTAAAAACAGATTATTTTAAATGTAACGCAGCCCTTGTAAAATCTACTTTACTGAAGCGCAGCTACATGAAAATTGTGGTTAAATACAACAACGAAGTACTTTGTCACATTCAAATTGTAATCCCTCCTGTTTTGTTTTTCTTTTGAATTCTTGGATGGAATATGGGTGGGCAATATAAGCTGCGGCTTCAGCCATCACCCATTTCAGATAACCTATGTTGAACTGTATAATCAGAGGGGTTATTGTTTAATTTGACCTTGTTAGATTTTTTCACCTTTGTTAGATTATTCTATTTTCTTTTAATCTTTACTTTTAATCTATCCGAAATAAAGATTCATTCATTCACATTCCACCACTGGCTTTTAGCAACAAGTGTATTTCCCAAATATGTTTTAAACTTGCTTTAATTAACCACCACCCATTTCTGTCTTTTGTCTAGGCAAGAGGGAAATGATCCACCCAAACCGGACCTTGCCTCACTATTTACAGAGATGCAGGCCTAAGATCTGCTGAACCGGGTCCAGCTTGAGTGGCACATCCCAGCTGCTTTTCAGTGAGGCAGCGTGGCCGGCGTGTGTGACCCATTCTAAGTTTTTTTTTTTTTTTTTTTTTTTTTTTTTTTTACAGTTTGAATTTTGCATTCTGAATACTCTGGAATTTGCTGCTGATTGTAATAAACAATTTAGTGACTTAAGTGTTTGCATCATGATTTTCTATTTTGTCTGTTAAGACATTAGTGGGAAAAGAGTCAACAGTACAAACCATTTATCGGTGACTTTGAAAATAATGGCTCATTTTTAAGAAAAAAGTAACCAAAACAATTATTTTAACTGAAGACTGTATTGTTAGATGTGCCACCGCAGAAGATCCCGCACACTTTAGTGACAGTACCAGTATATGGAGGAATTCTGGGCCATATTAGCATCTGTTCTTCATCATAATGGGTTTGGGCAGGGGTGTCCAATCATGTGCCATGGAGGGCCAAGACCCTGCAGGCTTTACCTCCAAACAGTGTCTTCAACAGCAGATTCCACTGAATTTCTCCCACTGACTGCAGATCAGTGAAAACACCTGCTGAAGAGACTGGGTAGAAGAGAGAACCTGCAGGGTCTTGGCCCCCCATGACACATGATTGGAAACCCCCGGGTTAGGGTTTAATGGGATTTAACATTTTAACACAAACTGCTTTATGGTTCATAATTCTGTTGACAGACTTACACCAAACCAAAAGTGATTTCTCAAACTGCTGGATTGTTCTTAGACAGCTTTTCCAATCTGTAAGTATTTAATTTGTGCCACATGGTGGTAACCTTCACATACAGTATAAAAAAGAGACATCTGCAAAAACTTCAAAGGTTTATTGTCAGTGCAATTCCCAGTGCAATACTACATGAATGCATGTATAGTACATTGTTGATGCAGAGAATATATATTTCTACAGTACATGTATCTAGTAAATCAAGTATTTTCCATGTAACCTTGTGACTGCATTATTTTAATTGCTTTTAATCCTAGATCAAGTTTGTTTTGGTCTAAAATGTTAAATGACGGTTATGCTGTTTATTCCATCTTGCTACAATGCTCCGCACTTTGTATATATATTTATATATTTATGTGTATGTATATCCACTGCTCTTATTTATATCTTCTGTATCTTCTTAATTATTGCTTTGAGTGTTGCTATCCCTGTGCTGTTGCAATCCTGGAATTTCCCCATTGTGGGACTAATAAAGGCTTATCTTATCTTATCTTAAAACGTATCATAATTGTCAAATATATCTTATTATACCTAACTCAGTACTGTTTACTTTTTGAATATATATTTTGTGGCTAATATAGTTATTAACCTGGCGATCAAGTTGTGTCAGCTGATCATTTTTTGCCATGGCACCACCTCGGACTCCGTGCTGCTGGAGCAGCTACATCCATGATGTCTCAACAGTCTCTCCGTGATTTTCACGCAGATCAGAGCAATTTGTTGCACAGGAAATAAACGTTTCTACAGACATTCTTAAGCTCTATAACCACTGATTGTTTGTGAAGCTGGAGTGACATCAGTGACAGGCTGTGTTGAACGCCAGACCGACCGTTTGAAGCGGTAATTTTCCCCACAACAGAGCCATCTGAAACACACACACAGCATACATATTTTAGTACCTAACAGCGATAACTTGCAGACATTACAGTGTAGTACGACGTACTTATAGCAAACTAGCATTAGCAACCATTAGCTTACCGTCATATATGATCGAGTTTGTATCCTCACGTCTTCGGCTCTCCCAGAAGCTGCAGTACTATTCCAGAGTGTTTCGTCTCGCTGCCTGTACCCTTGTCTGGCGGTGCTTTTTGGCCTTTATGGTGACAAAAAGCCACAGACCGAGGAGTTGCCTTGTACAGCCGCCATGTTATGTTTTACTTGGGTCACGTGTTTTACGTCAAGGGAGTGTGGCGCCGCTTTGCTGTAAAAAAAATCCCACCCACCCCAGGCGGAACCAGCTGTAATGGAAACACAACTGAGGCCGAAACGAGTAATGGCGAGTCGAGTCGAGTAAGGCCGACTGGGGCTAGTGGAAAAGGGCCAAAAGTGTCATATCTTCAGTGTTGTCCCATGAAAAAATGAATCGGTGAATTCAAAAAGGACTTGGGCCCTTTTTGAATTCACTGATTCAAATATAAAACATTTACAAAAATGTGAAGGGTGTTCTCACTTTTGTGAGATTCTGTAAGCATTGAGATGTGTGCATTCCTCCCTGTGTTCTGCTGTACATACAGAAATGAGTTGTCACATTCAACATCCTGACAGACAGACGAGCACCACAGTAATGGTTGTTTTGACAGAACTCTGCTCCGGTGTGTGTGTGTGAGAGAGATGCCTGTTGTACATTGTGGACAAAAGTTCATTTGAATACGTGATGGCAGAGAAACTGATCACTGGAGAAAATGATAAGGGAACAAAGGGGGGGGGGGGAACAATGCTAAAAATACACAGTAAGGAGAATGAAGGAACAGAGAAAGGAATTATGCATAGTGTGCATAGTGTTTGGGCATTACACCACGAGGTCCAACTACACATGCATTTGTTTGCAGTGCTACGTATGAGATTTGTTAGCTAGCTTATTAAGCCTGAAAAAGCCTCTAGAAACTACTGTAACCCATTGGTTAACCTAGCTTTGATGCAGCATTGCACGTCATATCTGTACGAACGTTGTTCTCCCTGTATGTTGTTATTATCTGTATGAATAGTATCTCTCCTTTCTTCCTTTTCTTCACCTCTCCCCTCACCCCCCAAAGCCGTCTTGGCAGTTGACTGCCCGTCTCTGACCTGGTTCTGCTGGAGGTATCTTTCTATAAGGGAGTTTTTCCTTCCCACTGTCTCCTAGTGCTTGCTCAGGGGATTGTTTGATCATTGGGGTTTTTCTCTGAATTTACTTATGATTTGTGCTTATGTATCTAGTGCCTTGAGATGACTTTTGTTGTGATTAGGCACTATACAAATGAAGTTGAATTGAATTGAATTGAAAAACGGGTGTTGCTTGTTTTTGGATTGTTTCCTCAACACGCTTATGTTCTTTTTGAAAAAAAAAAACCCAAAACAAACTGCTGTTTTTCTATACTGGTGTATGTTTCTCTAAAGCAACAATTTAAGGCGAAGGCAAACTGCTGCTTGTGTAGAGACCATTAATCAGAACCATTTCAACCTTTCGTCAAGCAATTTAGCGACAACTGATATTATCTGCCACTGGCAACTGCTGTCATTTCCACCAGCAACAGTAATGTTCAAAAAAAAAAGAAAAAACATGATAGAACGGTAGCGGTTGCGAAAAAGTGAAAAAGACCGCTTGAAATTGGCTGGAGAAAGTAGAGACAAGAGGTTAAGAGAGGGAAAAAAAAGCTGAAGAAAAATAGGGCCAGAAATGTGGAGAAAGGAGGAGAATTGGAGAGCTATAGAAGTGGAGAGTCATAGTGCTCCCCCCCATGTCGAGTCACTGATCTACATTCAATCTGCACTATGTGAATTATTGATTGGCCTTTAGCCAGCCCGTGTGTTTGTGTGGTGAGAAGCTTTTGCTGAAAAGCACAGTGGTGGTGTTTTCTTTTTCCTTTTATTTATTCTATTGATTTGATGGAGAGGGAAGGGTGGGTAGCATAGGGACAATGCCACAGATTCATGCACACTCTCATGTACGTTTGCACCATGTGAATAGGGTTGTTAACACACAGACAAAATGTACACAATTTAACCATGCAGATATACAATTAACACAGAGAACAAACAGCAGAACAGACTTTTTCATGTTTGGGTTTGCCATTTCTTCAGTAGGCATTATCTAAATTTCCAAATATTATTAGTCGGCACTTCCCCTATGTGGGTGGCTTATCTATGTTTCGTCTCCGTTGACTAGTCTGTATCATCAGGTGTCCAGCGGCTGTCTTAGTCATCACTGGAAGACACATTACTCATCTATTTATGCTGAAACCTGTGCTGGTGAAGCTAGGTTATTGAGTATCTTTTTGGTGAACATGTTGTCCCAACTTGCTCCAGAATCTGGTTTATTGTCTTTATGTTCTGTATGTTCTTTGGTGCAGGAAGATAATGAGAATGGAAAGAAGAGTGCCCCAACGGAATTGCAAAGTGTGAAGTACATGATGTCCCTGAGATGTCTTTTTATCTGCTCCGTGCACAAAAACTGAGAGAAATCAGTTTTCCATGAATTGATGATTTTTTTCCCTTGTGTGTTTAAATTTTCTTTACATCCTGACAGATTTCAGAAATTAAAGTGGCGTGAAAAAGAAAAGAAAAAAAAATCCATGCTGTGTGTGTGTGTGTGTGGGGGGGGGGGGGGGTTACTACACTGAAAAATGTCAGCCAATTAGTGAATTTGGACAGAATGTACTGACTGAACAGTCTACCTGTTTACCCACCCTCTCTGGCTATTCATTCATTGTGTGTGTCCACTGTATTCATGGTTTTCCTTCTTTTCAGTCATAATTTATACAGTATAAACACTTCACAGTGCATTTTGGTAGCGGCGCAGAGTAATTCTTTAAAAAATTAGTTTAAACTAGGGATGTACCGATTGTAAAAATTTTAGGCTGATACCAATGTTTAAAATAATAAGATTTTTTGATATTTTTCTTTTGTTTTTGTTGTTATCTATTCCATTTTAATGACCTGGGGAGAGATCAGTTGTATTTCACTTGTTCAGAAGGATAAGACTTCCCTGGTAAGATGTGAACCCAGATCCCCCAGGATACTAGAGGAGTACCTTAACCCAGTGGTCCCCAAACTCCGGTCCCTGGAACGTTCAGGTTTCTGTGGGAAATTTTGTAATTTCACTTCTTATTTAGTCCAAAAAAAGTGCAAATGATTTGCCATTGTTGTGTATGTGGTCTGTAGGCACCCATGCACAACAATGGCAAATTATTTGTGGGAAACCTGAACGTTCCAGGGACCGGAGGTTGGGGACCACTGTCTTAACCCACTACACCACAGGGCTGCTTCAGTACTTCCTCAAAATAAAATGTTCCATTGACAGGACACAATGGCTGATGGATGCTTTGTAAAGATGGTTTTTGGCAAACGAATAGTCAGTTTTATATTTAATAATATTTTGTGACATCTAAAAGATGTGAGAAGCACATTTGGTTGCGGGTTTTTAGTTGATTAAATGTGTTACAAGGGAGTGACTAAGGACCCAAGGAGCAGACACAACACAGGTACACAGTTTAGCATTGCAACAGGTTCGGTTATTTATTTTTCTCTTTCTGCACTTTATTTAACAAGTGGTCCCGCAATGTGAGGATAGAATAGCGAGCCTGGAGGGGAGGAGAAGAGAAGCATGGTAAGTAGCGTGGTTGGCACAGAAACTGAATTGATATCAAACTTGCAGGTGAAGGAGGCTGACCAGAGTGAGTTGCTTACTTGGTTTTATTGAGGAACCGTCGCTGAGTTGAATCCTCTTGTTAATCGGTCCAGAGAGGGATCCCAAATGAATGTGAGAGGGGAGCAAACCCTTCCACAGTGGGTCCGCCACTGAGGAGGTAAGGGGCCTCAGGATGGGAGTTAATCTAAGGAGTGAGAGGTGGGAGCAAGCAGGCATATTGGGGTGAACACAGCCAGGAGCCAGATATGGAAGTAGACAGCTGCGGGCAACAAGTTGATTCCTGGAATCAAGGAGTGAGATAATTAGTATGGGGGGTAAAAATAGCAATTAACAACAAGGTGTTTCTTTAGCAGTGGCGAACAGGTTGGCAACTCGTTACCGATGTGACAATCCCATGGGATCCTTGTTTCACACTGGGTTTTAAATTGACATGGAAGCCAGTCCTGCAGGTGGAGGTGATCAACTCCCTACCAGGTCCTGAAAGAGAAGAGGTGGGGGAAAGACAACTGCGCATAGAATGAAATAATGAAAAATTTAGCTTTGCTCACCCGGTCCATGACAAAATGCAATATCTGTGATAATAAAAGTGATATAAGTGACATGATACAGTTTACAGTACTGCAGTAATGTAAAGTACTTAAGTAGGCTTACTTGAATAGCTGTCACTGCCTAACAGTGACACACTTTCCCACCCTGCTATCAGACAACAACAGCAAACCCTAATCATCTGCTTAAGGGTGGGAATCACTAGGGGAACCCGCGGTTCGATTTGGATCGGGATACTTGGGTCATAATACGATCCTATCGCGTTTCAGTGATAATCATGATATCGTGATCTTGAGTATCTCGATACCATAGATTTCAAATTTTTTTCACCTTATTCAATCTCAAATCATGTCCCAAAGTAAAACTATTGACATCTCTTTCATATAATAAAGTATTCTCGTGGCTTCATTTTCCGTGGTGACACGTTTCTGCACACATGGAGGATGGTGGACGGCGTTGTTTGGAAGATTCCCACTCCAGCTATGTTTACCTGACTCTGTGGACTCTTAAAAAGCAGCTGAAAATGTTTTTGTTTTACAAGGGTTTCCATTGTGTTTCAATTCAACTGCTTTTTAATGGTAAGTCTGATGTTTTTAAATTGGTTTAATCTTGTGTTTTAACTTGTTTTTGTATTTTTAAAATGATTTTTATCTGTCAAATTCCTTTTATTCTATTTTATTGTACAGCGCTTTGTGACTATATGTCTCTGACAAGCGCTTGTAAATAAACATTACTTACTTTTTCTCTGAGCGCTGCTCACAAGATCCATACCAGTGTTTGTAGCTTAGCTCTTTTTAACGCTGTTCTAAGACGTGTGCTAGCCTGTGGTTTTTTTTTTGTTGTTTTTTTTTGTGCAGCGCTTGCAGGTTGTGTGTCACGTCAAGGTTGTCCATCTTTGTTATAAAATCCAAAAAAGGCCCGACATTTGAGCTAACTGCTTCTTAACTTTCAAAGCTGGCTGTAAAGCTCATGAGACAAGCTCTGACTTCTCTTGACTGAGTGCTTGCTTTGCGTCATCTAGTGGACTGAAAACACAATTGGTTGAATACCCAAGAGAGTATGCAACGTTGACATGAATATACATAATTAATAAAAGATCAATCCATGTGTTTAGGGATCGGTGGATCGTCGTTAGAGTCAAGTATCGCAATCCATCACTGAATTGGTCTTTTGTCCCACCCTACATCTGCTATTGTTTACTGCAGTAATAGTGGTGTCACAAGATGGCACAGTACACAAATTAGTTGCCAGATTAGTCTATGGCTATTAAAATGCAGCCCTAGTTTGAACTGTAACTGCTTATCTTAAATAAAAACAAATTAGGCAATTAAACAGCTTGATTCTTAAATTAAATGTTTTCAGAAACACTTTTCACTAAGAACATTTATTGCCGAGTCCCCATGTTCAGTGATCCACAACACTAAACAGGCTACCCACATGCAGTTGTTGTCCAGTCAGGAGCAGTTCTGCATTTGTGTGGCTGTAGTTGGCTAGTTTTCTCTTATTTTGTGAATGCATTGGCTACTGGGGCTTTAAGCTAATAGTTGCTGAAGAACTAGAGGACACTCGGTAGAAATGCAGACCCACGTCCTGAATGCCCAATTTCTTTTTGAGAAACAGATTAGCAGTGTGACAGTTTGTTGACCTTGTGACCTTGGCCTTTGATCTTTTGACCTCAAAAGCAATGGGTTTCCAGAGTGTGTCTAGGTCTATGACTGTACCAAGTCTGGTGGTTATATCTTCAGCCATTTCTGTTTTGTTGCATGGAAAAACATACACACAGATGTGCCCTACTCACTCACTGACTATTGTTGGCATGGGTAATTAAGGGGAAAACATAACTAAAGATAGTTTTGGTACAATGCTTGTTAGAACTTTAATTTGCTGTTTAGTTATTAAGAATAGATGTTTACATAATTGTAGTCACTTCCAAGTGTAGTTAATGGTATCTGTTAACAGCCCGTTAATAACTGAAGTACTCTTTACACCAATAGAACCCAGCAACAGGGAGGGAGCACAAGCCAGTGCGCTCCTGGTGCTGTTCCCAAGCCTGGCTAAATGCGAGGGTTGCCAAATCAAACATGCAGATCATGACTTCCATATCGGTTCGGTCGAGGCCTGGGTTAACAATGACCACCACTGGTGCTGTTAACTGGCAGGGTGCTGGTGGAAACTGGGCTACTGTTGGTTGAAGAGGAGGAAAGGGGGGAGGCGTGTTTGTACGTACAGTGGGGAAAAAAAGTATTTAGTCAGCCACCAATTGTGCAAGTTCTCCCACTTAAAAATGAGAGAGGTCTCCAATTTTCATCATAGGTATACCTCAACTATGAGAGACAAAATGAGAAAAAAAAATCCAGAAAATCACATTGAAGGATTTTTAATGAATTAATTGGTAAATTCCTCAGTAAAATAAGTATTTGGTCACCTACAAACAAGCAAGATTTCTGGCTCTCACAGACCTGTAACTTCTTCTTTAAGAGGCTCCTCTGTCCTCCACTCGTTACCTGTATTAATGGCACCTGTTTGAACTCGTTATCAGTATAAAAGACACCTGTCCACAACCTCAAACAGTCAGACTCCAAACTCCACTATGGCCAAGACCAAAGAGCTGTCAAAGGACACCAGAAACAAAATTGTAGACCTGCACCAGGCTGGGAAGACTGAATCTGCAATAGGTAAGCAGCTTGGTGTGAAGAAATCAACTGTGGGAGCAATTATTAGAAATTGTAAGGCATACAAGACCACTGATAATCTCCCTCGATCTGGGGCTCCACGCAAGATCTCACCCCGTGGGGTCAAAATTATCACGAGAACAGTGAGCAAATATCCCAGAACCACATGGGGGGGACCTAGTGAATGACCTGCAGAGAGCTGGGACCAAAGTAACAAAAGCTACATCAGAAACACACTACGCCGCCAGGGACTCAAATGCTGCAGTGCCAGACGTGTCCCCCTGCTTCAGCCAGTAAATGTCCAGGCCCGTCTGAAGTTTGCTAGAGAGCATTTGGATGATCCAGTAGAGGATTGGGAGAATGTCATATGGTCAGATGAAACCAAAATAGAACTTTTTGGTAAAAACTCAACTTGTCGTGTTTGGAGGAGAAAGAACACCATACCTACTGTGAAGCATAGGGGTGGAAACATCATACTTTGGGGCTGATTTTCTGCAAAGGGACCAGGACGACTGATCCGTGTAAAGGAAAGAATGAATGGGGCCATGTATCGTGAGATTTTGAGTGAAAACCTCCTTCCACCAGCAAGGGCATTGAAGATGAAACATGGCTGGGTCTTTCAGCATGACAATGATCCCAAACACACCGCCCGGGCAACGAAAGAGTGGCTTCGTAAGAAGCATTTCAAGGTCCTGGAGTGGCCTAGCCAGTCTCCAGATCTCAACCCCATAGAAAATCTTTGGAGGGAGTTGAAAGTCTGTGTTGCCCAGCGACAGCCCCAAAACATCACTGCTCTAGAGGAGATCTGCAAGGAGGAATGGGCCAAAATACCAGCAACAGTGTGTGAAAACCTTGTGAAAACTTACAGAAAACGTTTGACCTCTGTCATTGCCAACAAAGGGTATATAACAAAGTATTGAGATGAACTTTTGTTATTGACCAAATACTTATTTTACCGAGGAATTTACCAATCAATTCATTAAAAATCCTTCAATGTGATTTTCTGGATTTTTTTTTTCTTATTTTGTCTCTCATAGTTGAGGTATACCTATGATGAAAATTGGAGACCTCTCTCATCTTTTAAGTGGGAGAACTTGCACAATTGGTGGCTGACTAAATACTTTTTCACCCCACTGTAGATAGTATGTGAAGTGTCCAGGAGGTGAAGAGGGAGTCAGACAGGATCATGAGTTTGAAGCTAGAAATCATGGCTGTGATGTTGAATGTTGTAAGTGGATAAGCCCAACAATTTGGATGTTGAGTAGAAGAGAGAGGATTTCTGGAGTAAGTTGGATGAAGTGGTAGAGAGTGTTCCCAAGGGGGAGAGACTGGTGATTGAAGCAGACTTTAATGGGCATGTAAATGAAGGGAACAGAGGTGATGAGGAGGTGTTGGGCAGGTATGGTGTTAAGGAGAGAAACTTGCAAGGACAGATGGTTGTGGATTTTGTTTAAAAGGATGGAAATGGCTGGAGTGAATTCATATTTCAACAAGGGAGTGGAACATAGGGTGACCTACAAGAGTTGAGGAAGTTGGACTATATCTTATGCAGAAGGAGCAATCGGAAAGAGATGGAAGACTGCAAGGTGGTGGCAGGGGAGAATGTTGCTATGCTCCATGGGATGTTAGTCCAAGGAAATGGGAGAGGAGAAAGAGGGAAGTATTGTGGGAAATGGCTAGAAAGGTACAGTATATGGTGCATCTCCTGGACAGAGTAGAAGAAGACAAGGAGACTTGGTGGTGGAATGGGGAGGTACGGGAAAGTATTCAAAGGAAGAGGTTGGTAAAGAAAAAGTTTGGCAGTCAGGGAGATGACGAAAGTAGACAGCAGTACTTTGAGTCTCGGCATATAGCAACAAGTGTCATGATTTTGGATAATTTGAGGAGGCTTAAGTGCTGGGCAGCCACTTCGGAAGAACACTTGGACACTGATGAAAAGTTTACCCCACTTTAATGAAAAACCCAAGCCCTATACAAAACATGCTAACCTAAATAATAAACACACACACCACAATTAAAGAAACCCACAACCAAAATGCCACACGATGTACAAGAAAACAATTGCACGCTGGAGCCACATGCGATCTAGGGAAAAGGAGAGGAGAGGAAGGATTAATAATGGATAAGGAGTACATGGTAAATGCTGCTGAGGGAATGGGTCTTATGGTACTGGCAGAGAGCCCAGCCGTGACTCCAGCCAGGGAGAAGAGAGGAAGAGTTGATGATGGCCGGTGAGGAGGAGTGGTGACTGGAGGACCTGGGTAGAGAAGCCGCTGTCGAGGAGGAGGATGATTCAGGCAAGCGAGCAAACACAGCCCCGGAGACGCACCACTGGAGGCGGCAACAAACCTGAGGGAAGAGGAGGATAAAAAGGTAAGACAATGGATGGGAATAATAATTTTGCCAAACAACAAGAGCTGCTGTTGAATGGCGGCACAAACCCAACGATCCAGCGGAGAGCTCTTCACACTCTGGCCTTTAAATAAGCTGGTGAATCAGGCAGAAGGTGTGTAGTCACGCAGGTGCGCTTGATAAGATAAGATAAGATGAGCCTTTATTAGTCCCACAATGGGGAAATTCCAGGATTGCAACAGCACAGGGATAGCAACACTCAGAGCAACAATCAGAAGGCAAGAAAAAAAAAGCAAGCAAGCAAGAGCAGCTAATATACATATGTACATACAGTGGTACCTCTACTTACGAATTTAATTCGTTCCGGAAGAATTCTCGTAACGTGAAAAATTCGTAAGTAGAGGCGCGTTTTACATATAAATGCCGTAATCCGTTCCAAGCCCCCAAAATTCGGGCATAAATTTTTTATAAATCGTAAAAACGCATCAAAACATGTAACAAATACATGGTACAATTAGATTACTGCACAATAAACATAAAATGAGAGTTTAAAATGAGAGAAAGAATAATAAAAGAGAATAATAAAAGAGAAAGAATAATAAAAATTATGTTCATTTACCCTTTAACTGCTATCGTCGTCGACGTCGTCACCTTTTGCCTTCTTTGGTTCATGTTCTGATCCAAGGACGTTTGCTTTTGTCGGCTTGTAAGTGCTTCGTTTTGTTTTAATACCGTGCTGATCGTTGATGTATTACGGCCATATTCTTTGGCGAGATCAACCAAACGCATAAAGTTTTGGAAAAAAAACAAAACTTCGTGGCCAATGGGATACCAGGAAGATGCTAGGCGATAGCCAATGGCAGAGCAGCTACAGGTATGTTTACGTTCGGTAAACTACGGAAGCTGCGAGGAGCGCGTACTTTTTTGCCTTTCGTATCCTGAAATTTCGTTCGTAACTAGAGGCAATATTTTCCCGTTGAGGCGTCTCGTAACCTGAAAATTCCGTATGTAGAGACGTTCGTAAGTAGAGGTACCACTGTATTACTATAAATATACTGTATATATATATATATATATATATATATATATATATATACACACAGACACACAGTGCAGAGCATTGTAGCTGGATGGGATAAATATATGAGTATATAAACACACAGTGCGGAGCATTGTAGCTAGATGGAATAAATATGTAGATATATAAACACCCACAGTACGGAGCATTGCAGCTAGGTGGAATAAATATGTAAATATATAAACACACACAGTGCGGAGCAATGTAGCTAGATGGAATAATATGTAGATATATAAACACACAGTGCGGAGCATTGTAGCTAGATGGAATGAATATATAGATATATAAATATAAACATAAACACACCCAGTGCGGAGCATTGTAGCTAGATGGAATAAATATGTAAATGTACAGTATAAACACACACAGTGCAGAGCATTGTTGCTAGATGGGATGAAACAGCACAACCGTCTACTTGGTTATCCTACATGGTATGATTATGTGCCCATACATATTCTCACCCTCCATAGCGACCGGTATTTTCCTAGTTGTATGCCGGAGGGGACCATTGTGTAAGTCTATTGCATCTTTTGCATTCAAAAAAACTATTAGGTTGTTACGTCTTTTTGCTATCTCTGCGAGCAGCCCTGCTTAGGTTGTACAGTCTGACAGCCGTTGGTAGGAAGGACCTGCGAAACCTCTCGGTTGTGCACCTGGGATGATGTAGTCTGCTGCTAAATGAGCTCCTCAGTGCATTCAGTATGTCCTGCATAGGGTGGAACTCGGACTCCAGCAGAGATGACAGTTTAGCCACCGTCCTTCTCTCTCCTATCTCCTCCACCGGATCAAGGCGCTGCCCCAGGACGGAGCTAGCTTTCTTGATCAGTTTGTTCAGTCTCTTCCTATCGGCTGCAGTAATGCCACTGCCCCAGCAGACCACTCCAAAAGTCATGGCTGATGCCACCACCGTGTCATAGAATGTCTTCAGCAGCGCCCCTTGTACACCAAAAGACCTGAGTCTCCTCAGTAGGAACAGCCTGCGCTGTCTCTTCTTGTAGAGTGCGTCGGTATTGTGTGACCAGTGTAGTTTATTGTTCAGATGAACACCCAGGTACTTGTAGGATGTCACCATCTCAATGTCTGTTCCCTGTATATTTACTGGTGCTGTGAGGGGTTGTCCTTGCCTGCGGCAGTCCACCACCAGCTCCTTAGTTTTCCTCGCGTTGATCTGGAGGCAGTTCCGATGGCACCAGTCCACGAAGTCCTGGATAAGCCCTCTGTACTCAGCTTCATCTCCATTGGAGATGAGGCCAACGATCGCAGAGTCATCAGAGGACTTCTGTAGATGGCAGTGTGTTGTGTTGTGTGAGAAGTCCGCAGTATAAAGAGTGAACAGGAAGGGAGCCAACACCGTTCCCTGGGGGGCCCCCGTGCTACCGATGATCGTGTCGGACACACAGTCCCGGGTTCTCACAAACTGAGGCCGGTTTGTGAGGTAGTCCAGGATCCATGATGACAGGTGCTGATCCACCCCTGCGCGCAGCAGCTTGTCCTTCAGGATCATCGGTTGGATGGTGTTGAAAGCACTGGAGAAGTCAAAGAACATGATCCTCACCACATTCCCGGACTTCTCCAGGTGGGATAGAGAACGGTGAAGGAGGAAGATCACCGCATCCTCCACCCCAATGCCATGCTGGTAGGCGAAATGGAGTGGATCCATCGCTGGTTCCACCAGGGGGTGGAGGTGAGCAAGGAGCAGTCTCTCCAGGGTCTTCATCAAGTGGGACGTCAAGGCCACCGGTCTGTAGCTGTTCAGGTCTTTGGGGTGGGAAGTTTTTGGTACAGGCACCACACAAGATGTTTTCCACAGCTGTGGTACCCTCCCCAGCTTCAGGCTCAGGTTGAAGATGTACGTCACAATCCCACACAGCTGGTCTGCACAGGACTTGAGGAGCTTTGCGCTGATGCCGTCCGGTCCCGACGCCTTCCTCACCTGGGTCCTGGTCAGGGTCAGGATGGGGGGCTGTGTGTTGGGAGTGGCGGGGTGTTGGTGGAGTGGGGAGTGGGCAGCAGGACTTGATGTCTTTAGAGGCAGCAGTGGTTGTTGTGCAGTCAGGGGGGAGGGCGGTTGGTCAAACCTATTGAAAAACAGATTCAGATTGTTCGCCCACTCCCTGCCCCCTGTGGCCTGGGGGGAGGTATTCTGGAGCCCAGAGATGGTTTTGAGGTTCCTCCAGACCCCGCTGATGTCGCTCTGTTGCAGCTTGTCCTCCATCTTCCTCCTGAAGCTGTCCTTGCCTTCTCTGATCTTTCTCCTCAGCTCCCTCTGTATGGACTTCAGCATCTCCCTGTTCCCCGACCTGAAGATCCTCTTCTTCTCTCTCAGAAGTGTTTTTATCTCAGGGTTGATCCAGGGTTTGTTGTTTGAGCAACACCGTATGGTCTTGGTGGGAACGGATTTGTCCACACAGAAGCTGAGGTAGTCCGTGAAGGTGTGAGTGAGGCCATCGATGTCCTCACCATGTGGATCGCAGAGCTGCTTCCAGGCAGTGGCTTCAAAACAGCCCTTTAGAGTGTCCATTGCCTCCTCAGACCATAACATCACTGTGCGCATGGCTGGAGGTTGTCTGTGCACTAGGGGTTTGTACACCGGCCGGAGATGAACCAAGTTGTGATCCGATTTCCCCAGTGGGGGGAGTTGTGATGAGGTGTACGCCTCCTTAGTGTTTGCGTAGAATAAGTCCAGTGTTTTATTGTCTCTAGTGTGGCATGTGACATACTGGGTAAACGTGGGTAGAATGGGAGATAGTGAAACATGGTTGAAATCGCCTGAGATGAGGAGAAGAGCATCTGGGTGTTCTGTCTGCAACCTGCTGGTTACTGAATGGATGACGTCACACGCTATCCCAGCGTTCGCCGTCGGATTTGCATAAACAACAATGCAGATCACGTGTGAGTGTTCTCTCGGGAGATATGTAGGCTGCATGCTAACAGCTAGCAACTCAATGTCTTTGCTGCAGTGTTGTTGTTTAACAGTGATATGTCCCGGTCTGCACCAGTTGTTGTTAACATACATTATCACTCCACCACCCCTTGCTTTGCCACTGTCTGGTGTTCGGTCTGCCCGTATCATGTGGAAACCCTCCAGCTCAATGTTAGCATCTGCTGCTAGTTCAGTTAGCCACGTCTCAGAAAACAAAAGGAGAGAGCACTCCCGGTATGTGCTATCGAAACGGCAGATAGCCGCTAGCTCATCTACCTTTCCCAAAATAGAGCGTACATTCCCCATAATAACGGATGGGAGGGTGGGTCTGTACGTTATACTCCTTGTCCGCCGTCTAACACCAGCCCGACAACCACGTCATTTTCGCCTTATTTCTCTCGGTACGTTGAGTTTTTCCGTCAGCACCGAGTGGCGATTAAGTGCAAGCAGCTGTTCCCTGCTGTACCGTCTCCTGCTGTAAACAGTGACTCCGTCCGCCGGCTCGGGAGGCATTTTGGGGCGATCTGTGTGTCCGTGATGTATAAAGTGTGTAAAGAAGAAAGAAAAAAACTCAGAATTGAGCCGCTGTTGCAAAAGGCAGCCGACTCGTGTGGCGCCGGAGAAAAAAAAAAAAAATGATGAGCTCCGGAGCCGGAAAACAGAGACAGGACGGGAGGCGGGGAAGACAAGCTCCCCTGATCATGACAAAAAAGAGAGATACGTAGAAAAGGAAAAGGCATATAATGAGTTGTATGAGATGCTGGACACTAAGGAAGGTGAAAAGGATTTATGTCAATAGACTAGACAGAGAAATCCAGCTGGAAAGGATGTGCAGCAGTTTATGTTTATTAAGAACAATGTACTAACGAGCAAAAAGAGTGTGTTGAGAAGATGGAAGGAGTACTCTGAGTAGTTGATGAATGAAGAAAATGAGAGAGAAGAATTGATGAAGGAAAGATAGTGAACCAGGAAGTGCAAAAAGTTCCAAGGATTAGCAAGGCAAAGGTGAGGGCAGCTACAAAGAGAGAGAGAAACTTTGGTTGGTCCAGATGACATACTTGTGGAAGTATGGAGATGTTTGAGAGAGTGTAATAGACTTTTTAAACAGAGTGTTTAACACAATCTTGGCAAGTGACAGGATGTGTGAGGAGTGGAGAAGAAGTTTTGGTACCAATTTTCTGATGCTCAGAATTGTAGTAACTACAGAGGCATAAAATTGATCAGCCATACTATGAAGATTTGGAAAGAGTTGTTAAAGTCAGGTTAAGAGGAGAGGTGACAATCAGTGAGCAGCAGTATGGTTTAATGCCAAGAAAGAGTGCTCCAGATGCAATGTTTGCTCTAAGAGTGTTGATGGAGAAGTATAGAGAAGGTCAGAAGGAGTTGCACTGTGTCTTTGTGAATCTTGAGAAAGCCTATGATAGGGTGCTAAGAAAGGAAGTGTGGTACTGTATGAGAAAGTCAGGCGTGGCAGAGAAATATGTGAGGACGGTGCAGGACATGAATAAGGACAGTGAGTGACAGATGGTTTCAGGGTGAGGGTGGGATTACATCAGGGATCTGCCCTGAGCCCATTCTTGTTTGCCATGGTGATGGACAGCCTGACAGATGAGGTCAGGTAACCCTGGAGAGGCAGAGATATGCGCTGTAGAGAAGAGGACTGAAAGTTAGTAGAAGCAAGACAGAATACTTGTGTTTGAATGAGAGGGAGGTAAATGGCATTCACTTATATAACACTTTTTCTCATCTCTGGATGACCAAAGTGTAACCCTTGCCTTATGTTAATTAGGTAAGGGAAATAATTAAGTGTAGACCAGTTGCTAGGTTTGTAAGGGTTACAATAGGGAATTAAAGTGAGTGTGGAATGAAATAGCTGGAGGCAAGAAATGAGCAATAATGGTTGTTATTTATAGGGATAAAGTGAGCAATATATACAGACAATTTACAACTATACAAATATAACAATGGCCGGTATGAAATAAAACCCCAAAGATGTCCTACTGAGCTCAGTGTTTGTTTGTCCTTTCGGGTTAGTCGTTTGACCAGTCAAGATATCTTGTATCTCCAGACTCAGGTTTCTTTTCCTCTTTTAAAGCGACGACTTGGGTTGTTACCACTTTGAATCCTGGGCACTGGAGAGAGGAAGGGTGCTCTTCAATCAAGACCTTGGTTAGATCTCAGTTCAATCTCGGTTCAGTCTCAGGTCAGGCTCGCCATCTCCATTCGGAGAGAATCCAGGATCCAGAAGGTTCTTGATCGGCAACCAAAAAAAACCTAGCCTGCACAACAATAATGGTATTATTGTTTACAGCTAGAGTAAATCGTTTTCCAGTCCCTTCTTATATAACACCATAGCTTAGTGTTTAAATTCTTCTCTCATGTTACTATTATCACAATCCAGCAATATAGTAATATCTTACATTTCACATCTTACATCTTACATGCATGTGTTCTTTTTCTTTTCTCACAATCTCTCTGGTAGCACATGAAATACCTTTTTTTTCATGTAACCAATTAAATGAATTCCTCTGTTTATCTCTACATCACTTAACCATGAAATTATGATTAATCCTTTCTAACCTTGTCTTTGTAATTCATGAAATGAATTACAATTAATTTATCACATAACCAGGGAATATACTGTCCCATTACTTCCAATATACCTTTTTTTAAAATCAGTAAAACCCGGTCTGAGCTACTGGGTTTAGCATAACCTATGCTTTTACATAGGAGACCAAGACCATGTGCTTTTAGCATCAAACTACACATTTCATTTGACAGAAATAGTGCATAAGAACTAAAAGTACTTCAGCATACTGTTGGGAAATGAAATCACATTTAGGAAAACCATACAGACACAAAGACAGCCTTTTCCATTGCTTTTAAACAGGAAAAAATCCACTCGCGATTAGCATTAGCATAATGCTAATATTAGCATGTATCTGACTCACCAAGATGAGGTCTCAGTGTGAACACAGCAAAAGTCACCGCTTCACGGCCTCTCAAGCTCGTGCTCCCGTCAACTTAGGATAATAAAGGTTCCAAATTAGCGTTTGGAGAGTGTTTAGATCCATTTATAGCATCTTTCTGAATTAACTCACCAAGAAGAGGTCTCAGTGTGAACCAGACCGCTCACAGCCTCTCTCGTCCGCTCTCATATCGTGAAAGACCGAAACCCGAGTGCGCGCTTGCTGCCTCTACTCAGAAGGCGGGGCTAATATCGCTCTTAACAAATGGGAAGACCCAGATCACCCAACGTGACCATTAAACGGGAATGTAAAAGTTGGATAACGGGGATCACACTTCCTCTTCCCCAAAATAATCAGTTTTCAAAATAAAATCACACAATTGTATTAATACAATTGACATCTGAGAAAAAAAAAGCGGTCATTTTCTCAGCTGGGTTACACTCTCCCACGCTAAATATCATGCACGTCCCGTTGCATGTGCAACCAAGACTGTCCATCTTCAGTATTGGTTGAGTTGTAATGTGATCATTTTCAGTATTGTCTCCATCCGGTATCATTTATGGGCAGAACTACGAAGGTATCTGGTCGTCTTCGAACCTCCGACTTTCGTTTCTCTTTTGTCTTTGTACTGAGTATACTTTGTGAGTTTTGAGCTTTTGGTTCTGCAGTTAGTTTTACTAGTTGCGTTTGAATTTCTGCAACTTGTTTTGAGAGTTCTTGGAGTGGGTTTAACGTGATATTGTTCTCATTTCCACCTGAACTGCATTGCACAGTTTGCACGTGGGATTGTTGCAATTTGGACATAGCAGGATCAGTCAAGATTAATTCTACACTGGAGCGCCAAGTATCATAATCTAGCTCATAAGTTGGTCGGAGGTCTTTGCCAGAAAAAGCTCTGAGCTTTTGTGAAAATGGCTGCACGGAAAATCTTCCATTTTTACAATGTGCTCAACTACCACACGTTGCACTTCTGGGGGATTTCAATCATGTGCAGAAATGGTGGGCATACTTTGAGCTGGGGTGCTCGCCGTGTGATTCGACTGGTTAGTTGGCTGTGCACCTTGAATACTGGTCTCAGCTGCAGAAGGCTGAGGTTGAGGTTCATCTAAGAAAGCTTCAGGTAAGTTATCAGGTAACTTAACTTGCTCTAATTGATCATTTTCAGATTCTTTGATTGCCTCAGAAATCCGTAACATCACGTATTTCAGGACATCTGCAAAATCTCTGCCCCTCATCTTCGCTAGGTTTTTAATGTTAGTGAGATGTAACTTGGTCATTTCGCTCCCTACACGGTGCGTATAAACACTGGCAAGAGATTGTATCATATAGCTGGCTCCACTATCAGATACATGAGTACATGGCAATGGGTCAAGAGCTTCAAAAGCAATACCCGAATGATACTCAAAAATAGCACTCTGGGAAAACTCAGACTTACTATCTGCTACTTTTATGACTCTTGAAATCGATCCATACCGTTTCAAAAACTCAGTCACTTCATCAAGTTGCTCATCTCCAGCGATTTCACTATCACTGCATTTGGAATTTTCACAGATTCACGTTCAACATTATCCATTTTGGGTACGTATAGGCTTGAAATAACGTAAGGGAAAGGAGAAAAAGGCTCCTGGCTGGGCTCGCCACTTCTTATTGTAACCCTTGCCTTATGTTAATTAGGTAAGGGAAATAATTAAGTGTAGACCAGTTGCTAGGTTCGTAAGGGTTACAATAGGGAATTAAAGTGAGTGTGGAATGAAATAGCTGGAGGCAAGAAATGAGCAATAATGGTTGTTATTTATAGGGATAAAGTGAGCAATATATACAGACAATTTACAACTATACAAGTATAACAGCGGCCGGTATGAAATAAAACCCCAAAGATGTCCTACTGGGCTCAGTGTTTGTTTGTCTTTTCGGGTTAGTCGTTTGACCAGTCAAGATATCTTGTATCTCCAGACTCAGGTTTCTTTTCCTCTTTTAAAGTGGCGACTTGGGTTGTTACCACTTTGAATCCTGGGCACTGGAGAGAGGAAGGGTACTCTTCAATCGAGATCTTGGTTAGATTTCAGTTCAGTCTCGGTTCAGCTGGGTTACAAAAGTGCTTTATAGATCCTGCTATTCACATATTCACACACTGATGGCAACAGGGCTGCCATACACACAGAGGTGCTAGCCTGACCACCAGGAGCAACTGGGGGTTCAGTGTCTTGCTGAAGGACACTTCAACATGCAGACTGCAGACAGAGCGGGAATCGAACCCCTGACCCTCCAATCAGTAGTCGGCTACACTTAACCTGTGCCACAGCCGCCCCCTAAGGTAGGTAAAATAGTGAAGCTGCAAAGAGGAGAGGTAGTGAAGGTAGATGAGTTTAAATACCTGCAGTCAATCATCAAATGCAATGGAAAATGCACAAGAGAGGTGGAGTTTTCATATTCTCCCTGTGCTTGTGGATGCTCGGGATCCCGCCCATAATTCAAAAATGTACAGTATGTTATGTTAATGGATATTTTTTGATTAGCCATAGGTATCTGTCTCTGTTAAGATCATAGAATAGAGGGCTAATGTAGGTGTTAGTTAAGAACTTTGAGGGGTCTCTGAGATTAGAAAATAAATATGAATACTGACCCTTATCCTTAACTCTGCTGTTCATTTAGTCCATATACAACAATCTGTGAGATGTTGGTCGTGATTAACCAAGTCAAAATGAAAGATAAGCCTTCACAGAAAATTACAGAAGAAAGTCCTTAAAATTGTGATATTTGTGTGATTCATGTTATATCACCCAAGCTCTGATTCCTGCAGCAGTCCTGCATTTCTTTGATTTCATAATAAACTGAATTACAAATCATTTTTAGTCTTTTATAAAAACATTGCTGGAATTCTCAAAAAAAAAAAAACAATATATGGCATATCCTTGACCATTAATGAAAACAATGCCTAATCTGAATCAGCAACTCATAGTTACAATGCTTATGGGACATGGGGGTGAGGGCAGTGATATATATGTTTTTTTTATTGGCTAAGGAAGTAAAATTATGGCTGTCTCACCCCTCCGTCCTCACCAGTCTGCTGCTAATAGTTATTTTGCTATAGTAATGGATGGTGGTGTCAGGAAATGATCACCTTAATGATTGTAATTATTGTAACTGAGCTGCGATCAGGCATTATTGGAGGTTTCAGATAGATAACAAATAGGAGTGGGAGTGCCCTGAGGTATGAGGGGTGTGCAGGGCCGGATGAGGATGGCGGGACAGAAATAAAAAGTAACAGATTACAAAACTGGAAAACTAAGGACCATGAATGCTTTCAGCTGCCTCTCTTCCCCCACACTTCATCTTCTTCTCCCACTCCAGCCCTTCCCAACTGAGCCTTCCTCCTCCATCTCTTGCTCCTCTCACACCCCTCATGGCTCTCCTCTGTTTTGCTCTCTTCACTTCCCTCCCTCCCTCCCTCCCTCCTCCACCACACCACACACCCCTCTCCATTTTACTCCCTGGCTGCTGTCAGCTGCAGTGTGGAGAGCAGATCTGAGCGGCGAGAGACACCGAGTGAGAGAGGCAGCAGGAGAGAGATATGCAGAGAGAAAGTGAGGAATACGCAGTAAAGTGGGGCGGAGGAAGGATGGGTGGGAAAAAAAAGCAGAAAGCGAGAGGAATGAAGGAGTAGTGACAGGCTTAGTGTGTGGTTGATCTGAGCTGGTTTCCTCCCATCTGTAGCCCAGGGCACCTCTCCCTAGAAACGTGCACACACGCAGGCATCTCCATGTGCGTGTGTGCACGTGTGTAAATCTGCACTCCAGTCAGTCGGTGTGGACAAGCGTGTGTAGGTGTGATTGCTACGCTATGCTTTTCTCTGCATTTGTTGGTTTCTCTGAGCATAATGTATATGTGCTGGTTTTTGTGTGTGGGAGTGTGTATCAAAAGCTAATTTGAAGCTTGGTTTTGTTTTGTAGCATGGTGCTCAGATGCTGAAGGCTGTTCCATCCAGGAGTGAAGTAGCAGTGTAACTGTGCAACCCATGCCTGCACAAAAAGAATCAGCTTATTTTTGTCTGGCATTCTGTGCTACATAAATGCTAACAACATGGTGCATATTTTATATCCAGTACATGTACTGTATTGGAGGGGGGGCGGGTTGATACGGTGTGATAGTGCAGTACTTTGCAGCGGTGATATTGTGTATTGTTTATTAAAAATATCAATAAAGGTTACATATAAAAACTTAACTATTTGGGTGCCAGAGTAATAAAAAGTAAAAAAATAAAAGAACGATACTCACTGTCTGGTTGGGTCAGTACAGCAAAGGAATGATTAATGAAATGTAGCCTAGAGTTGGACAAGAAAAAGCTGAGAATGCAGAAATCACAATAACTTTGTATTATGTCCCAAGTATTGCAATAATATCATGTGCTGGATACCTGTCCAAAAACTGGCCAGCACCAATACACACATTTGTGGCATTTAAAATCACCTTTTTAAATGAGTTTTAAATATGTTGGCTTTGGGTAGTGGCTAATAGAAAGCCCAAGTCCCATCCCTCTACTTCCACATCATGGGACATCGTGGGAAAATATGTGTTGGGAGTCAATGGCAAGTGAGGAATTAATTTTTGATCCTCACTGAATTTTGCCATTAATTACACATATGATGTTTATCATTTTTAAAGATAATTGAGTTTTAAGTTGTCATAAAATTAAAGTTATATTTAGTACAACAGTATGATGTGAATTACTGTCTCCCAGCTGGCCTGGGAACGTCTTGGTGTCCCCTCTGAGGAGCTGGAGGAGGTGGCTGGGGAAAGGGAGGTCTGGGCTTCTTTACTTGGATTGCTGTCTCCCTGGAAAAGTGGTAGAAAATGGATGGATGAATGGAAATACTAATTACATCTACTTCTTGCGGACAGCTCAGTGAAGCAGTGGTTAGCACTGTGGCAGCACAATGAGGTCATGGTTCGCTCCCACCCCTGACCATCTGTGACCCTTCTGTGTGGAGTGTGCATGTTCTCCCCGTGTCTGTGTGGGTTTTCTCTGGGTACTCCGGTTTCCTCCCACAAGCCAAAAACATGCATATTTCATCAACTGGGGATTCTAAATTGTCCTTAGGTATGAGAGTGAATGGTTGTCTGTCTCTGTGTTGACCCTGCGATGGATTTATCCAGGGTGTACCCTGTCTCTTGCCCCCCCCCCCCCCGGCACCACCTGAAAAGGATTTAGCGATTGAAGATGAATGAATGAATTTACTTCTTGCACTATTTACATCATCAAACACGATCCTGGCGTCAAACCTCATCTGCTGTTTTTCTGATGAAGGAAAGATGCTTCAGAAGAGGAGAAAACCACTACAAAGGTTGCCATGATGACAATTGCAGCTGTTCCAAAAGGCTGTTAATTTGTTCCTCTTGGGTGCTCTTTGAAAATGACGACATAACTTACGTGAATTTAGGTTTGTAGCCTTTCTGTTTACGTACATATTTTCACAAGCTTATACTTCTGACATCAATCTACAACTTGATTTATGTGGAAATAATCTTTAAAATGAACAAACATAATGTTACTTTTGATTTTATTGTGCTTGTTTGTACTGTAATAACTTGTTCTCACCAGTGTTGGGAGTAATACGTTACGAAGTAACACATTACTGTGATTCCACCACTTTTGCAGTAACATGCTGCGTAACGAAATTACTGTTTAAGAATTCAGTAATACATTACAGTTACTGAAATTTGATCAGATGCGTTACTCATTTTATTAATATGGATAGATATTTTTAGCGCAAATAAATACAAACTGACCCTATGCAGCTAACGCAGCCATCAGTCAACGTAACCTGTTGCAAAGACCCTGTTCACTGCTGCAGCCAGCAGCCACAAATGGAGCTTGCTCCTGCTGGGAAAAGATTAAGCTACTTTGTTTTTGTGGAAATAGACAGATTATTTTTCCATTGTCATGCTTTTGTCCTTTGTCAAGGACAAAAGCATATTGGTGGGTTGCAAGCTAAAGTGCATGTTCTAAAAGCTCTGTCTGAAACCGTCTGTTTTCAGCCTGACATTAATAAGCCTGTAATGTAATCCATTAATTAAATGATCTTGCTATGTGTGCAAGATGCATTTAAGAGTAACGTGAAAGTTACTTTCCCAAGTAACTAGTTACTTTAATCATGCAGTAATTGGTAAGTAACTCAGTTACTTTTGAAAAGAAGTAACTAGTAACTGTAACTAGTTACTGTTTTTTAGTAACTTGCCCAAAACTAGTTCTCACCAAAAAGGATTCCGGCTTTAGTTAATTTACACTTTATTGTTTTCTTGTTTGCCATGGTGGTGGACAGGCTGACAGATGAGGTCAGGCAGGAGTCTCTGTGGACCATTACAGTATGTTTGCAGACGACATTGTGATCTGTAGTGAGTAGGGGGCAGGTGGAAGAGAACCTGGAGAGGTGGAGGTATGCTCTGGAGAGAAAAGGAATGAAAGTCAGTAGAAGCAAGACAGAATACATGAGTGTGAATGAGAGGGAGGCAGGTGTAATGGTGACGATGGAAGGAGTAGAGGTAGTGAAAATAGATGAGTTTAAATACCTGGGGTCAACCATCCAAAGCAATGGAAAATGCACAAGAGAGGTGAAGAAGAGAGTGCAGGCAGGGCAGAGTGGGTGGAGATGAGTGTGATCTGTGACAGAAGGATAGCAGCTAGAGTGAAAGGAAGATTTACGAGACAGTAGTGAGACCTGCTATGATGTATGGTTTGGAGACGGTGGCGCTGACAAAAAGACAAAAGGTGGACCTGGAGGTGGCAGAGTTGAAGATGCTAAGATTTTCATAGGGAGTGACTAGGAGGGACAAGATTAGAAATGAGTATATCAGAGGGACAGCTCAGGTTGAGCGGTTTGGAGACAAAGTAAGAGAGGCAAGGCTGAGAAGGTTTGGACATGTGCAGAGGAGGGATAGTGGAGATATTGGACAAAGGATGTTGAAGATAGAGCTGCCAGGCAGGAGGAAAAGAAAAAGACCACAGAGAAGATTCATGCATGTAGTGAAGGAGGACATGGAGAGGGTTGGTGTTACAGAGGAAGATGCAGAGGATAGGGTGAGATGGAGGCGGATGATCTGCTGTGGCGACGAAGACACTTTATTGAAACCAGAGCTCATCATTGTTCTTTTATTCTGAATCCTCTTTAGAGGAATGAGTAAAAAGTTTGCCGCTCCTTGACCCTGGTTCTCCTGGAGGTTTCTTCCTCTCCACCGTTGCAGAGTGCTTGCTCACAGGGGATCACCTGATTGTTGGGGTCTTTCTGCAATTTTGGGGTCTGTCCTACAGTTGAAAGGGCTATGAGACAGCTGTTGTGAATATGTGCTATATAAATAAAGCTGAATTAAACTGAAAAATGTATTTTTTTTTAAAAAAAAAATGCACATTTAAATGTATCAAGGGTGCAAATTTTAAGGTGAAAAAATTGTGAAATTATGAAATAATCCCATCAAATTTACCCATAAATATCACTCATAGGGAATATGTTTAAATTTTGCAGGAAAAAGAAGCATGCTTAAGAGGCAAAAGATTTAGAAAGGACTTTAAAAATCATAGTAAATACTAGCAAATTCATGTGAAAAAAAATCACAATTTTTGAAAACCAGAGGGATATGAAAGTCAGATACATTGTGACATGACTGTTCAGACTGAGGTGGCATTGTAACATCTGATCTGTAGCTGATTTAGGACCACATAGCATTGCTGCTGGGCACCACCCTCTTATCTCCAAAACAGACATTTTTCAGGAAATTAGAAAAACACTGTGTTTTCTGATTGATTTAGCAGTTATTAAATTCATTCACATGACTTTTCTTATGCTTATAATTGGTTCGTTATTATTAAAAAACATAAAAGATATAAAGGGTCACCAGAAGATTGAGCTCATGCAAAAAACTAAAAAAGACAAAATACAGAGTTCTGAGGTTAGTGCCTGACAGTGACCATATTGAAGTGGGCCAGTGGCCTCACTGTCCTCATACATGTACTGCACAACCCTCACATTCTTCTTTGCCACTCCTGACTTCCTCATACAGTACCACACTTCCTCTCTGAGCACCCTATCATATGTTTTCTCTAGATCCACAAAGACACAGTGCAACTCCTTCTGGCCTTCTCTGTACTTCTCCATCAACACTCTAAAGAAAACATCACATCTGCGGTACTCCTTCTTAGTCTGAAACAAAACAAACAGATATGGACAAAAAAATTGACTTGAGACACTTTTTTTTTTCTGTATAATCTGAACATAACTTTAGCTTTGTCACATTTTAATCTTATACCAAGATTGCATCTGTTAACCCTATTCAGGCAAATATATCTTTGTGAGATATTCAGCATTTAGGCTGAGCTTAGTACAGTGTTGAATCTATCCTGGTCACTCATTTCTTGCTAAATGTTGAGCGCATGAGAAGAATTTTTTTTTCACAGGTTGTAAGCATTTGTTTGGTCAGCGTTGCACAAACCAAACAGACTGCCAGGCGAGAGGCCAGTTAAGCTTGCTGCACTTCCACTGCAGCATCAGCAAGCTGCCAATCAGCCTGACAACCAGTCCGCCACGTTTAGTGTGTCATTTGCCCAAGCTAGAGGATCGGTCCTGTCACTCTGAGAGGATGGGCCCTGGGGTCAGCACGACTGTCAATCAGCAAGCCCCAAGGCAAAGATGCTGAGGAAGATGAGTGGATAACAGAGTAGGAGAGTCACAGAGTGACGGGGGTGGATGGTGAATAAGTGACAGGATACTTTAATTAGATGGAGAGCGGTGAGGCCTTTCAGGCTGGATTTTATGGCACGTGAACAGTTTAGACCAGAATAGTGGGTTTTTTGATAAATGGGTTGAATTTGTCATGCAATGTCAATTTTTTGTTTGACAAATATGCTTTAAAATGACCAGGCAAACAATATTTTATCAAACACTTTATTCACTTATCCCCACTTCTGTCTGTAATAACCAATGAAGGCAGAGGCACTCCCCTGGGTTATAATTTGACCGCATTTTTACCTCAGTATAAATGATTGTGATTGACAGTGCAACCCAAATACACAATTAAACCAGGGTTATAAAAATAATAATGCATCAGATTTATATAGCGCTTTTCATAGACACTCAAAGACACTTTGCAATGGCTACATTATTCATTCACTCCACTGACAATGGTAGTGGTAAGCTACTGCTATAGCCACAGCTGCCCTGGGGCAGACTAACAGAAACGTGGCTGCCAATCCGTGCCAATGGCCTCTCCAACCACTACTGAACATTTATACAGATTCATGCCCAGTGTCATGGGCACTGGAGGCAAGGTGGGTAAAGTGTCTTGCCCAGGGACACAACGGCAGGATGTCTAGGGAGAGCGGGATTCGAACCGCCAACCCTTCGGTTATTAGATGACCCGCTCTACCTCCTGAGCCACTGCCGCCCACATTTCCCTCCTCCTTCCCATTTTTGCTGAGCACCAAGCTGGATGGCAGGAAGTTCCATTTTTACATGGTCTTTAGCATGACCCCGCCAGTACTTGAACCCCGGCCTCCCGGTTGTGGAGTGGATGCTCTACCTCTAATCCACCGCTCCGGTTGTACAGATTTAGGTTATAAAGCTCAGATGAAGATCAGCTGATCAAACCAACAGTGTGGACCAGCACTGATCTCCACCAAAATGTGGTTCTTTTGCATTTAATGACTTTTGAAGGTGCCACACAGCTCTACTTTATTTTTCACTTCTTTTATAATAATGTAATTTTCTAGTGAGTAGAAGTTTCTCTTTTTGCCGTCTGAACTTCTGCTGTGTTGTAAATGCTGAGGGCAAGACAGGGGCATGGTATTCAAATAAGGATCTTTTCCAGCTGCCAGCTTTATCAAGTAATGACTGACTGCATGATGAGCTTGACCTCATGCATACAGTTTCATACATACCATGTGGACCTTTTCGTACAGTCATTTCTGCACCCGAATGTTTGCCAATTTCTACGCTCTATTGAAAAATGAGGGCCTCTGTCACTATGTTCCAAATTCCGTTACTTTCATTGAACTGGTGGTCTGGAGTGTCTCAGGAGTGTCTGCACTCTCAGTCTCTTATCTCAGTCTATCAGCAGGCCTGCTACATTAGATCGGGTCGCCACATCAATACCAACATCAGATCTCTGGGTCAGAGGTCATCTGTTTGAAGCAGAGGGGACAAGATGCTGATCTCATTAAATCCTCAAGGATGCTTTCCAATCACAGCTCCTCAGAGTGCTACAGTACAGAGGACTGAATGTGAAAACACTGGAACACTTTTTGGAGGATGTATGCTTGACGTAGCGGTTGAGCTCAACTGTTATGTATGTTGTAAGCACAGCACATTTCATTAACATTTAATAAAGCCATAAAGGGGAGCAATTTTTTATTATAGTTTTGCCAGTTTTGTAACCTTACAGTCATTATCCTTTTGCATCTCTTAGATCATACAGTGCCAGTGTCAACAACGGGTCCGTAGGGTTCTCTTCAAGATATTTATTCTAAAATTAGCATATCTTGAGAAATAGAGGGAAAAGTAAATTAGTCAGTGTTTCTCAGCTAGAACGCTTAAATATGAAACTATCCATTGTTCTCAACATCAGTGTAATCTTATTATTTAGTGTCTAAGAAATATGTTATTCAGACTATACTGTAAGTATTTGACAGGAGGAATAAGCTATGCATGTCTGAAATTGAATGAGTCAATATATGCCTTTTGGAAATTGTCTGACATTTTTAACTTTTGACCCAAGTATCACTCCAGATATTTTATAGCTGGCTAAATAATGTTTTAAAAAGTTTTTCTTCAAAAATCCTGGTGTTTGGTAACATACAGTATGATGTTCGGACAGCAGTATTTTCTGTTGTCTGATGCCTTATTTAACTGACCAAACCCGCTTCTCCTTTTCAACTGAGCTGAACAATAACATTTTGGAGTGAGTATGAGAAGATAGGGATTGTTACTATGGAAGCAATACTATGTTATTCCAAGTTTTACCAACTTTGGTCCAAAGTAGTTTGAATGCTAAGATATAGGCTACTATGAATAAAAAAGATGGATTAATTATTTGGTGTCAGTCATTGCCACTGCATATTCCTAATAATCATTATGACTAGTTATTCAAATGTACGGTGAAGCACTATTGAAATAGTCACCATTAAACCATGCAATATCAACTCTCCAGTTCTCCTCAGATGTATGAACACACACTCACCTCCCCTGCTGTTCGTGTGTAACTCGGAGCTACACACTACCTTATATTTTCAAAGCCCCAAACTCCGGTGATTAAAGAAACTGTAAGAAAACAATATGTACAACCCCAATTCCGGTGTAGTTGGGACATTGTGTAAAACATAAATAATAACAGAATACAATGATTTGCAAATCATTTTCATCCTGCAGTATGTTCAGTTGAATACACAACAAAAACAAGATATTTAATGTTCAAACTGATAAACTTTTTTTTTTTTTGCAAATATTCACTCATTTTGAATTTGATGCCTACAACACGTTCCAAAAAAGCAGGGACGGGGCATGTTTACCACTGTGTTACAACACCTTTCCTTTTAACAACATTCAATAAACGTTTAGGATAAACATAATAAGCATTCTTACTTGATGTATGACTTCAGTTGCTCAGCAGTCCGGGGTCTGTGTTGTTGCATTTTGTGCTTCATAATATGCCGTACATTTTCAACGGGAGACAGGTCTGGACTGCAGGCAGGCCACTCTAGTACCCACACTCTCTTACAATGAAGCCACACTGTTGTAACACATGCAGAATACAGCTTGGCATTGATTTGCTGAAATAAACAGCGATGTCCCTGAAAAAGACGTTGCTTGGATGGCAACATATGTTACTCCAAAAATGTATGTACCATTTAGCATTAATGGTGCCTTCACAGATATGCAAGTTACCCACGCCATGGGCACTAACACACCCCCATACCATCACAGATGCAGGCTTTTGAACTTTGCACTGATAACAGTCTGGATGGTCCTTTTCTTCTTTAGCCCAGAGGATGTGATGTCCATGATTTCCAAAAACAATTTGAAATGTGGACTTGTCAGACCACAGCACTTTTCCACTTTGTGTCAGTCCATCTCAGATGAGCTCAGGCCCAGAGCAACCGACAGCATTTCTGAGTGTGAACTGACAATGGTTTTCCGAAGTGTTACTGAGCCTACGTGGTAATGTCCTTTTACAGGATGATATTGGTTTTTAATGCAGTGCTGACTGAGGAATCAACTGTCACATGCATTCAGTGTTGGCTTTTGGCCTTGTCACATAAGCGCAAAAATTTCTCCAGATTCTCTGAATCTTCTGATGATATTGTGGACAATACATAATGAAATCCCTAAATTCCTTGCAATTGTTCATTGAGAAATGTTCTTAAACTGTTGGACTATTTGCCCATGCAGTTCTTCACGAAGTGGTGAACCTCTCCCCATCCTTGCTTGTGAATGACTGAGCCTTTTGGGGATGCTCCTTTTATACCCAAACATGACACACCTGTTCACCTGTTGAATGTTCCAATAAGGTGTTTTTTGAGCTTTCCTCAACTTTCCCAGTCTCTTCTTGCCCCTGTCCCACCTTTTATGGAATAGAGCTGCTGGCATCAAATCAAAATGAGTGAATATTTGCAATAAAACAATAAAGTTTATCAGTTTGAACATTAAATATTCAATTCAAGATTCAAAGATTTTAGTTGTCAATACTACTATACGTACAGGACATACAGGAGAATTGAAATGGTGTTTCTCTTCAGTGGTGTGCGCAATTTAAAAGAAAAGAAAAAGGAATAAGGCTGGAAAAACTACAACAGCAGTCTATGTACAGTAATGCTACTCGTAGTGCAAGTGGTGACAAAAGATAGACCCAGACATCTCATAGCGCAAATAAAGATAAACAATGAAACCCAGCAATCCTATATACAGAAAAGTAGAGCAGTAATGCTCGTAGTACCAAGTTCAATGCAGTAGTGTATGTGCAGACAGTGGCAGATTGGACTGCACATGATCAATATTGCAATAACAGACAGCAGCAGATATGACATTTGTGCAAATGGTTGCAGTAAAGTGCAGATACATATAGCAGCAGCTCTATTACTGTTGGTGTGCCAGTCCTTCTGTGCCAACAGCTGAGGTAGTTATTGTGTGGGTGAGTGTGTTATGGCGGGCCTGGAGGCTCTGGTACCTTTTCCCTGAGGGCAGGGGGCTGAAGAGGGAGTGTGAGGTGTGGGAGGTGTCGCCTGCAATGTTGATGGCTCTTCTGGCAGGAGGCGGTGCAGCTTCCATACCACACCGTGATGCAGCTGGTGAGGATACTCTCAACGATGCCCCGGTAGAATGAACAAATGATGGGGGGTGGGACTCATGCTCTCCTCAGTTTGTGGAGGAAATCGAGGTGAGTTTGAGCCTTCTTGGCCAGTGATATGGTGTTGTTGGACCAGGAGAGGTCCTCAGAGATGTGCACCCCCAGGAACTTGGTGCTGCTCACCCTCTCCACAGCTGCACGATCGATGATCAGAGGGGGATGCTGTGTGTGTCCCCTCCTGAAGTCAACCACAATCTCCTTGGTTTTGTAACGTTCAGGAAGAGATTGTCTTTACACCACTGGACCAGCTGGCCCACCTCATTTCTGTAGTTGACCTCCTCGTTGTTGGTGATGAGGCCCACCACCATTGTGTCATCCACAAACTTGATGATGTGGTTGGTGCTGTAGGCTGGTACGCAGTCATGGGTCAGCAGGATAGAGAGCAGTGGGCTGAGCATGCACCTTTTTGGGACCCCTGTGCTCAGTATGATGGTCTTGGAGGAGTTGCTGCCAACTCGCACGTTCTGTGGCCTCCCTGTGAGAAAGTCCAACACCCAGTTACAGAGAGAGGTTTTGAGTCCCAGGTGTCTGAGTTTTTGTATTAGGTGCTGGGGGATGATTGTGTTGAATGTTGAAGTGAAGTCCAAGAACAGCATTCGCATGTAGGAGTTCTTTGAGTCCAGGTGGGTGAGGGCTGGATGGAGAGCAACAGCGATGGCATCTTCTGTGGATCTGTTTGACCTGTATGTAAACTGAGATGGATCGTGGAAGGGAGGGAGGATGGACTTGATGTTCTGCATGACCAGCCGCTTGAAGCACTTCATTATGATTGGAGTCAGTGCTATGGGCTGGTAATCGTTGTAGCCGGATGGGACGGGCTTCTTTGGGACTGGTATTATGGTAGCAGTTTTGAAGCATGTGGGGACAACAGCTTGACTAAGGGAGATGTTGAAGATGTCAGCCACGACATTCTTGAGCCCCTCTGCACAGTCCTTCAGAACGCGACCCATTATGTTGTCTGGTCCAGCTGCCTTGCGTGAGTTGATCCTGCAGAGGGTCCTCTTCACACTAGCCGGATCCAGACTTACGGCCTGCTCTTCTGGAGGAGTAGTGGTCTTCTGTGCTGATGTGCTGTTTTGTGCTTCAAAGTGGCCAAAGGAGTCATTTAGGTTGTTAAACAGTGTGATGTCACTTGCACAGGTCTGAGGTGGAGGTTTGTAGTTGGTGAGGGTCTGTATGCCACGCCAGAGAGAACGTGCATCTCTGGTGTTGCTGAAGTGGCCGGATGTTTTCTTGATGTACTGTTGTTTTGCCTCCTTGATGCCATGGGACAGGTTGGTCCTAGCTGTTGTTAGTCCTGCACTGTTGCCGGCCCTAAAGACTGCATCACAAGCCCTCAGGAGCCTGTGGACCTCTGCTGTCATCCATGGCTTTTGGTTGGCATGGACAGTGATGGTTTTGCAATGAGTGATATCATCAATGCATTTGAGTATGTATGCTACAACAACCTCAGTGTACTCCCCTAGGTTTGAGTGTCCATTGTGAGTGGCTGCATCTTGTCTTTGTAGTGTATTCAATTGAATATAGGTTGAAAAGGATTTTTAAATCATTTAAATCATTGTATTTTGTTTTTATTTATTTTTAACACAGTGTCCGAACTTCACTGGAATTGGGGTTGTATCAGTCTTTAAAAATAACCATGAGGCACCAGAGATTAAATAAACATGTGAACTGAAAAACTGGCCTCTCCAAAAACAATCCTACAGCCTTATATTCCTGTTCAGAAAGGTTTGTTCATTGTTAGGTCTGAGCACTGGAGGCGATGCAAAGGCCTATTGTATTTCAAATGTTTATTATTGTTCTTGGTCTCCTGAATAAATTAGCTTTTTGGGGGCTTCAGCATACTCAAAAAGTCATGAAATTTTGCAGACGCGTCATGGTCTGTTCAGACCAAACTTGCATGACCAGAGTGTATGTTAACTCAATTTATTGGCGCAAGTAAATTTATTTGCATTTGGTCTGAACACACCTTCAAGCTTGGTAAAAATTTATGCATTTTAACCTCTTGCACTCCGGGCAATTTTCCTAAAAATGCCAAAAAATAACGTGCCCAAAGTAAATCGAAAGCTGTTCTTCAACCCTTTGCAGCATCTTCATGGGGTTGGTCTCATTTAAAAGAAAACACTTTGAATTTTTTGGCAAAAAAAACATAATCTCTCTACGTGCTCCGACCACTGAGTTACAGTCATCTAAACATACTGAACTTGAAGAAAAAAAATTTGGACACAGTGTTTTTTTGGATACAAATGCTTGCAAATAACGCACAGCTGTTCGATCCGGCTGGAAAATGCAACAGAAATGTAGAACCAAGTGTTATCCAGCTGAGATCCAAATTTGGTAACAATACCACAAAAAATGAATATTTTACACAGCTTTGTTCTCAGGCTGTTCCCAGGCGTTTTGGAACTGTGCCAAATTGTGCCAAATGGCACAGTTTGGAAAAACGTCTGTAACTTTTGAATAATTCAATGTAGAAGCTTCATTTTAGGCTCAAAGGAAAGGTCACACTCAGGGCTGTGTCTGTGTGTGTGTGTGGGGGGGGGGGTCGTCCCCCCCCCGCTACCAAGGACAGAGTTCGGCCCTCGCTACATGACAGATTACACTCGTTGCATGTTTCCACAGCAACGCTGTCACAGCGGCTCCCCCCCCCCCCGCTACTGTGTGTGTGTGTGGGGGGGTTGTCCCCCCCCCGCTCGCTACAAAGGATGGACTTCAGCCATCGCTACACAACGGATTAGCCTTATGTGGTGATGTAGGACAGCAGTGCAATCACCGCGGCTCCCCCCCCCCCTCGCTGCAGAAGAATAGCGGGGGTGGGGGGGCCTTCACAGCCTGTACACTGCGAGCAACCCCTTGTACCACGGCGCACGAACTTCAGACTTCGTGAACCGCACAGCTGTAATTTACTGATCGGTCAAAAGTCATTTTGGATTACAATTTTCAGGGATAGAGAATAATTTAGCTTATAACACCTTACCTCTTCACAGCGGAGTCTTGGCGAACATCTCTTCCTCATTGTCAGACGAACGCGACGCTGGTCCGCTCTGGTTCTGGTCTCGCGACTCGATCAAAACATAATTCCATTATTGCGGTTTTGTGCTTCCATGATTGCGGTTTTTGGCGAACAATTTTTCAAAACAAATAACAGTAGTAATTAAAAAAAGACTGGCGAAGGCGTGTGTGTCACTCAGCCTTCGTCGTCAGCCTCCGTCGGTCTATAATGACCATGGAAGAAATCATAACGTCTACTCTGCTGGAACCAATACAAAATAAGCACCGCCTGTGGCCGAACATGCCGATCCATGAATGGCACTCCCTGTCACACAGGTTGCATTTGTGGATGGTCTCCATGCTGCTGGGTCTGTGGGGCTCTTCCTGTGTCCTTTTTTGATCCGCTCCAGCAGCCAGTCTTCACCCAGCCTTAAAAAAAACAGCTCACGAACTTCTCTGCTTCAATTGGCTCACTGCATTCAAAGCACTGGGAGGCAGGTCCTCCTTCCTAGGTTTTCATTCATTGGCTCTTCAAGGTTTCAGAAACCCAATTCAAGGCTCTTATTGGTCGAATGAGAGGTCAATCAGATGAACTAATCTGTTCGCGGCTGTGTTTGCAGCTTTGTTTTTCCAGTGGTGCTTGGAGGCCACACCACCTACACCACCACCATCAATATCCTTATCATGCGTCATGCGCACGAGGGCGCACGAGTGCGCTCTCGTGCGCCCTCGTGCGCCCTAGGACGCAGAGACTTGCCCGCCCGCGGAACAATGGAGTGCAAGAGGTTAAAGGTACTGTGAAAAACCATTGCTAGCTCTCTGCCCCCACCCCCAAAGTACAGCCCTGCCCACCAGTTTCATTGAAAAATATGAAATTCAGTAGACATGTAGAACTCACCAAGGCGAACCAAAAATCCTCTTGGAGTGATCGTATAAAAAAAACAACAGGCCATCTCAAATTGAAGGGTCAATTTTGGAGATTTACACACATTACATTTGATGAAACTCCTGCAGTTTTCATCGTATTGACTTCAAAACACTTTCGTTTTACTCTTAAGACACATGGGATTAACAGTTATCAAAAGTTTGAGTTTTTGCAATTGCCGTGGCTGTATGGGGTCTCAAAATTTGACATTTTTCCATGAAACAGGAAGTTGTTATATTTTGGACATAAAGGGGTCCTATCTGCATCATACGTCACAGGTATGATGACAGTCCTTCCACTGAACATGTCTGCCTGTCCGTATTCTGTCACTGCAATTGCTCTGCTCACTCAGAACTTTTTCACACAGGCCCATGTAAGTTTGGATTTTTTTCCCTTAATAATAAACTTTCATTTAAAAACTGCAGTTTGTGTTTACTTGTGTTATCTTTGTCTAATATTTAAAATTGTTTGATGATCTGAAACATTTAAGTGTGACAAACATACAAAAAAAGGAGAAATCAGGAAGGGGACAAACACTTTTTCACACCACTGTATTTAGTAAAAACTAAACAAAAACTCTCTTATTTCTCCAGTTTATAGAAACAGCTCAGATTGAGTTTCAAATATGTCTTTTATTCTGTATCAAACCTTACAAGAAAGTAATATAAACCACAGCGTAAGTGCACTTACGTAGTCGGGATTTTATGCTGAATCAGTTTATCTGCATCAGAAGTCTCCATTGCACGGACATCACCTGGACTTTTTGGCTCTTGGTGCACTGCAGGGATGGTTTTTTTTTGTTGTTTTGTTTGCTTTGCTCAGGTGGTTGAATAAAATCAAGTTTAGGTAACCAAAATGGAATGAAAATAAAACACTTCAGACGAGCGGTGTTGTTGTACGTGTGGAAAAAAAATGTGAGCAGATTAACCGCATGGCTGCGCCAGGTTTTTTTTTTGTTTGTTTGTTTGTTTTTTAAATATGGCAGGAGTTTGAAACTGCCTTAAAACTAAAATTTTTCAGCACAACTTGACCAGACGCTCCGACCGCGGAATGGTAGCTTCCCGCGACATGTTTGTTTTTCCATTTCTGTGGTAACGCGTAACTTCCGTCAACAGTGTAATGTGTGACGTCATCATGCAAGAGACCACAAATATTGCAATATTCATTTTTACACAGGTATCAAAATTTATACCGGTATTATCGTAAGCGATACGATATGGCATACCCCTAACTGCTACATGTACAGTATATATATTTTAAGGAGCTGCTGTAAGATTGATAAACGACCACATGAAAACGAGCTACAGACAGAAAAATCTGACTCATTCTCAGTGTTGGACAAGTTACTAAAAAGTAGTAACGAATTACAGTTACTAATTACTTCTTTTCAAAAGTAATTCAGTTACTTTTCCAATTACTGCATGATTAAAGTAACTAGTTACATGGAAAAGTAACTTTCGCGTTACTTTTAAATGCATACTTAAATCATTTTGTACACAGAAGATAATTTAATTAATGGATTACATTATGGGTTTATTAACCCCTTCCACTCTGGTCAGTTTCCATAAAAACGCCTAAAAATAATGTACCCAAAGTAAATCAAAAGCTGTTCTTCAACCCTTTGCAGCATCTTCATGGGGTTGGTCTCATTTAAAAGAAAACACTTTGAATTTTTTGGCAAAACAGTCATAATCTCTCTAAGTGCTCCGGCCACTGAGTAACAGTCATCTAAACATACTGAACTTGAAGAAAATAAATTTGGCCTGGGTGTTTTTTTGGATACAGATGCTTGCAAATAACACACAGCTGTCAGATCCAGGCTGGAAAATGCAACAGAAATGTAGAACCAAGTGTTATCCAGCTGAGGTCAAAATTTTGTAACAATACCACAAAAAATGAATATATTACACAGCTTTTTTGTCAGGTTGTTCCCAGGCATTTTTGAACTGTGCCAAATTGTGCCAAATGGCACAGTTTGGAAGAACGTCTGTAACTTTTGAATGATTCAATATAGAAGCTTGATCTTGGGCTCTAATGAAAGGTGACACTCAGGGCTGTGTGTGTGTGTAGTGGGGGGGGGTGTTTATCATTCATGAATGAATGAATGAACAAACAAGCCCCCACACACAAAGAAGCATGCCACGTAAAAAATGTGTGGCTTTTTTTTTACAAGAAAAAATAACCTACAGTGCACTAAAAATTATACTAAAATATCTGTAATGTAGAAGATAACAACTCCCACCCCACCCCCCCACCCCCGCTACAGAGGATGGACATCGCCCATCGCTACATGACGGACCGTGGTGATGGTGCGCCGCGGTCTACTACGCACAGTTGTACTAAAATATCTGCAATATATCTGTAATCCGCTACAGAAGAGTAGCGGGGGGGGGGCGTTCATGATCCGGACACGGCGCACAAACCCGTGCGCCGCGGTCCGTCATGTGGCAATGACGCACAGTTGTAATTTACCGATCGGTCAAAAGTCATTTTGATTACAATTTTCAGGGATAAAGAATAATTTAGCTTATAACACTTACCTGTCCACAACAGCAGTGTCGCTGGCGAACGTCTCTTCCTCATTGTCAGACGAACATGACGCTGGTCCGCTTGTTACGACTCGTGGTTCTGGTCACGCGACCCGGTCAAACCATGATTCCATTATTGCGGTTTTGCACTTCCATGATTGCGGTTTTGGCGAACGATTTTTCAAAACAAATAAGAACAGTAGTAAGAAAAAAAGACTGGCGAACGCGTGTGTGTCACCCAGCGGCTTACACAAAACAGATTTTACACATGGGACGTACGCTTTCAATCGTGGAACTTCTCTGCTTCAATTGGCTCGCTGTATTTGCAGCCGTTGGTAGGCAGGTAGGTTTTCAGTCATTGGTTCTTCAAGGTTTCAGAAACCCAATTCAAGGCTCTTATTAGTCGAATGAGAGGTCAATCAAATCTAAACCAATCAAAGCACTCCTTTGGCTTTCTGTTCGCGGCTGTGTCTGTAGTGGAAGAACAGAAATGCAGCTTTTTTTTTTCAATGTGCTCTGAGACGCACAGTGTGCTTCCTAGTGCGCACTAGGACGCAGAGACGTGACTGCCCGCGGTATCCCGGAGTGCAAGAGGTTAATGGCAGGCTGAAAACAGACTGTTTCAGACAAAACTTCACAGACAGTTTTTAATGTTGGTGTTGCTGCACATGTGTTAGTGTGGGACCTGAAAGCTGTCCATGTTTATCTTACCTTTATGTTATGGATTCATCCGATGTGCAGTGATCCAAAGAAAACGTTAATTTTCCACAGTCCAAACATCTGCTGTGACAGAGACATGTTCCAGTCTCTCAAATGCCTTTTGGAGATAGATCAAGATCCATTTTTGAATAATCTTTATCCAGGTAGCAGGTAAATGCGTTTAAACTTCAGTGGATCACAGCCCAGCTGTTTGATGGAAAGTGACTGTTATCATGTCTTCATTCTGTAATGACGTATCTGACAATCAATCGGTTTAATTCTTGCTGGGCTGCAAATTATCCAGATGCATACCTGTGATTGAAATCCAGTTGTGGGTGTTCGAGTTAAGAGTATTTCCACTTTACATCCTGCTGTAAGATCCACTTCACAGTGTTAGTTGTTAGCATACAGTAGTTACTTAGCACTAGCTTTGTCGGAGCTTGTTGCTGTTTTCAGGCACTTTTGAAGAGGACTCCACCAACACTTAGTTTGCAATCCACCAATATGATTTTGTCCTTAACCGCGACAAAGGCAAAATAATCTGTCCACAATGACAAAGTAGCGTCATCTCTTCCTCCGCTCAGTAATGAAGAGTCGGCGCTTTGCAACAGGTCATGTCGACTCGTCTCAGCTATGGTAGGGTCAGTTTGCATATTCATTTATTTGCACTAAAATATCTATCTATATTAATTAAATGAGTAACGAGTAACACAGCTGATTAAACTTCAGTGACTGGAACGCATGACTGAATTTTTAAACAGTAATTTTGTTTCACAACACGTTACTGCAAAAGTAGTGGCATTACAGTAACGCGTTACTCCCAACACTGCTCATTCCTGTGAGAGGGAGCCATCTCCTTCTGTTAATGCGACAAGTTAGAATTTGGCATGAGACAACCTGGAAGAAAACCATCAATAATGTTGGCTATACAATATATTAGGAGAAAGTGGAGAAATATGTATGCATGTATGAAATTACCAAGAGATTACGTGGTAGGAGAAGGTAGGAAAAGGGAGAGAAGGAAAGAAAGTGAGGACGTAATTATAATTACAGCCTTTAATCCTCTGGACACACACATACTCACACTTGGTGAGCTTTTAATTAACTATTTGGCGACTGGGGACTCTAGTATTGGGCTAATGATTTGAACTGCACATCTCTGCACTTGTCTCCTCCTCTGAAATGCTGGGAGAAAGGCAGACAGGTATTCCTCCCTTGGAGCTCACCTGGTAATTGAAAGGGTTTTTTTGCGTGGAGATCAGCTGAAATCCCCACGAAGCTGAAGGCAGAATCATCGCGGACAGCGAGCGAGCAAACTAAAGTTGGTCTTCTTTTCTGCTGCAGACTCATCTACAGTGTAATAGGGATTTAGTGTAAAAAGGAGAACAAGGAGGTTTTCAGTGGTTTATCTGTGGGCACAATTCAGCTCAGTTTGAGCACAGTCAAATTTCAAAGAGGGTTTTTGCTTGCTGATTGGGTTTACAATAGAAATTTATCGTAAAGCACTGCAGACAATAGAAAGATTCAAATGACAAAAATATAGTGACAGAACGCCATGTTATTGTATTTGCAACGCAAATTAATTGTTATTTTAAAGAAGCAATATCTTGATGTGTGTGCAGTGGAGGGATCTTTTTATGCTCCCTAGAAGCATTTGAGTGATCTCCTTCAATTTTTCTGTTTCCACCACAGGATGTGACTTGGGCTTGTTGATGTTAGAGGTAACCTGTACATTATTATAGAAAGGAAACCACAGTACACATCAGCTGTTTATCATTTAACTCTGAAATTGGAGCTAAACACAGACAAATGGGCCCATAGTAAAGTCTAGACTTCAGTTATTTTACATGGCATCACTATAAGGCTGTGTGTCCACCAAACACGTTTTTTTTTCCCAGTGTTTTCTGTTACTTCTATGTAGTCCAGTGTTTAATACGCACAAAATGCTTACAGCGGTGAGTGCTTTTCTTTTTTTTTGTCACTGCAGTCACGGCGCTGAAAGTTGAAAAACTTCAACACTTATCACTCCACACCTCTCTCACCAGCCGATCAGAGACAAAGTATCTAACAGCAAAAGCTTGGAGGGATGTATGTTTTCTTACCAGTTTAATGTGGTTTAGTGCAGTGATTAGAGAGTTTCAGAGCAAAATGTGTGAAATCCCCAGCAAGCTTTGAGTGACGGGTCAAGCAGTTGCTAGGATAAGGGATAAGTGGTACAGACCTATGCTTGTATAGGACTTTTTCTAGTCACAAAGACCACTCAAAGCACTTAATTAGTAGCTACACTAACCGTCTGTTCTAAGGGCCTATCAGAGACAGATACATAGGGACAATTTAGTCACCAGTTAAGCTAACATGCATGTCTTTGGATTGTGGGAGGAAACCGAAGCACAGTAGAAGTAAACCCGCACAGCACAGGGAGATCATGCAAACTCCACACAGAAAGGTTCCCACCAACCTGGGGATTCAAACCTGGAACCTTTTAGTTGTGAAGCAGTGGTGCCAACCACTGTAACACTATGTGGTGGGTGGAGACCTTTTTTTAAGAGTGCTTGTGAAGCACCCAAGAAAACAGGTTTAGAGCATTTTTACGTTGGACATGTAGCCTAAATTATTCAATCCAAATTATAAATTATTTACAAAACATTCAAACATTGAACTGTAATTTTGAATGCAGCTGTATGTGTCAAAAGAAATGGAACATAGTTAACTAGAACTTTTACTGATTTTTCTGTAAAGCTTGCTTCTCTGGTTTCAATGATGGTGTGATCTACACAAAAATTGATGTTTGGTATGAACCTCAATACAGAAAGTCATGGTCTGGTTCATTTTTGGTACAGTAGGATACTGTACCAAAATACTATACAACATGAACTTGCGTGTTTTGTTATTAAGAACTTTTGAAAATATAAACTGTTTATGATGTAATTTTAATCAATCAATCAATCAATCTTTATTTCGGATAGATTAAAAGTACAGATTAAAAAAAAAAACCAGAATAATATAACAAAGGAGGAAAGAAAATCTAACAAGGTCAAACAAGACAATAACCCCTCTGATTATACAGTTCAACATAAGTTACCCGAAATGGGTGATGGCTGAAGCCGCAGCTTATATTGCCCACCCATATTCTATCCAAGAATTCAAAAGAAAAACAAAACAAGAGCGATTACAAAATAAAAATGATCTTAAGTTGTTTTTAAAAATACCATGTGCAATTCATGATCCTATCTCTGCTAGTAAGGAACAGTGTTTATACCATATACAGTGGTGTGAAAAAATGTTTGCCCCCTTCCTGATTTCTCATTTTTTTGTATGTTTGTCACACTTAAATGTATCAGATCATCAAACAAATTTAAATATTAGACAAAGATAACACAAGTAAACACAAAATGCAGTTTTTAAATGAATGTGTTTATTATTAAGGGAAAAAAATCCAAACCTACATGGCGCTGTGTGAAAAAGTGATTGCCCCCTAAACCTAACAACTGGTTGGGCCACCCTTAGCAGCAACAACTGCAATCAAGTGTTTGCGATAACTGGCAATGAATCTCTTACAGCGCTGTGGAGGAATTTTGGCCCTCTCATCTTTGCAGAATTGTTGTAATTCAGCCACATTGGAGGGTTTTCAACCTTGAACCGTCTTTTTAAGGTCATGCCACAGCATCTCAATCAGATTTAGGTCATAACTTTAACTAGGCCACTCCAAAGTCTTCATTTTATTTTTCTTAAGCCATTCAGATGTGGACTTGCTGGTGTGTTTTGGATCATTGTCTTGCTGCAGAATCCAAGTGCTCTTCAGCTTGAGGTCACGAACACATGACCAAACATTCTCCTTCAGGATTTTTTGGTAGACAGCAGAATTCATGGTTCCATTTACCACAGCGTCTTCCAGGTCCTGAAGCAGCAAAACAGCCCCAGACCATCACACTACCACCACCATATTTTATTGTTGGTATGGTGTTCCTTTTCTGAAATGCTGTATTACTTTTACACTGGATATAATGGGACACACATCTTCCAAAAAGTTCAACTTTTGTCTAGTCAGTCCATAGAGTATTTTCCCAAAAGTCTTGAGGATCATCAAGATGTTTTCTGGAAAAACTGAGACAAGCCTTTATGTTCTTTTTGCTCAGCAGTGGTTTTCGTCTTGGAACTCTGCCATGCAGGCCATTTTTGCCCTGTCTCTTTCTTATGGTGGAGTCATGAACACTGACCTTAACTGAGGCAAGTGAGGCCTGCAGTTCTTTGGATGTTGTTGTGGGGTCTGTTGTGATCTCTTGGATGAGTCGTTGCTGTGCTCTTGGGGTAATTTTGGTCAGCCAACCACTCCTGGGAAGGTTCACCACTGTTTTATGTTTTCGCCATTTGTGGATAATGGCTCTCACTGGAGTCCCAAAGCTTTAGAAATGGCTTTGTAACCTTTTTCAGACTGATAGATCTCAATTACTTTGTTTCTCATTTGTTCCTGAATTTCTTTGGATCGCAGCATGATGTTTAGCTTTTGAGGATGTTTTGGTCTACTTCAGTTTGTCAGGCAGGTCCTATTTAAGTGATTTCTTGATTGAGAACAGGTGTGGCAGTAATCAGGCCTGGGTGTGGCTAGAGAAATTGAACTCAGCTTTCTAAAGATGTGATAAACCACAGCTAATTTATGGTTTGTTTGTTTTTTGGAGTGGGGGGGTCACTTTTTCACACAGGGCCATGTAGGTTTGGATTTTTTTTTACCCTTAATAAACACCTTCATTTAAAAACTGTATTTTGTGTTTACTTGTGTTATCTTTGTCTAATATTTAAATTTGTTTGATGATCTGAAACATTTAAGTGTGACAAACATACAAAAAAAAAGAAAAATCAAAAAGGGGGCAAACACTTTTTCACACCACTGTATACCACTGCAGAGTCACTGGTGTAAAGAAGAGCCTGTCCTTCAACAGACTATTCCCTATGCAGTTGAAACCAGATGTTTACATACACTGTATAATAAGACACATAGCTTTTTTTCCCTCACTTTCTGGCATTAAATCAGACTGAACTTTTCCTGTTTTAGGTGAGCTAGGATTACCAAAATTATTTATTGTATTTTACTGTTTTTTAATTTACTCTGTCTGTATTTTATGTATTTTATTTTATTTGCTGTTTTGTGAAGCACTTTATGATTTTTATATCTGTGAACGGTGCTATATAAATAAAATCTACTTACTTACTTATTTGCTAAATGGTTTTTACATTTGCTCAGTATTTTTTTAGAGAATTTTTTATTACCTTTGTCAAAGTCAGAAATTTACATGTACTAAAATTGTTATGTCTTTAAATAATTTGGGAAAGCCTAGATGATGATGTCATGGCTTTGGAAGCTTCTGATAGGTTAATTGACAATATTTGAGTTAATTGAAGGCAAACCTGTGGATGGATTTTAAGGCACACCTCAAACACACTGCTCCCTTGTGTAACATCATTGGAAAATCAAAAGAAATCAGCCAAGATATCAGGAAGATAATTGTGGACCTCTACAAGCCTGGTTCATCCTTTGATACAATTTCCAGATGCCTGAAAGTACCATGTTAATCTCTTCAAAAAATTATATGCAAGTATAAACACCATGGGACTGTCCAGCCATCATACCGCTCAAGAAGGAGACGGTTCTGCATTCCACAGATGAATGTATTTTGGTGCAAAATATGCGTATCAACCCCAGAACAAAAGCAAAAGTCTTTGTGAAGATGCTGGTTGAAGCTGGTGAAAGAGTGTCATTATTCACAGTGAAACCAGTCCTGTACTGACATGCGCTGAAAGGCCACTCAGTGAGGAAGAAGCCATTACTCCAAAAGAAACATGAAAAATCCAGATTACAGTTTGCAAATGCACACAGGGACAAAGACCTTAATTTCTGGAGACATGTCCTGTGGTCTGATGGAACTAAAATGGAACTGTTTGGTGATAATGACCATTGTTACATTTAGAGGAAAAAGGGGAAAGCTTGCAAGCCTGAGAACACCATCCCAAATGTGAAGTTTGGGGGTGTCAGTATCATGTTGTGGGGGTGTTTTGTTGCAGAAGGGACTGGTGCACTTGACAAAATAGATGTCATCATGAGGAAAGAATATTATGTGGAGATATTGAAACATCTCAAGACATCAGCCAGGAAGTTAAAGCTTGGGTACAAATTCTCATCACCAAACTGCTTCAGCTTGATCTGCCTACTCACACTTGAAGCTGGATTAAGGACTTCCTAACAAACCGAACACAGACTGTTAGACTCGGACCCCATTCCTCCTCTACAGTCATCTTTAACACAGGCTCGCCACAGGGCTGTGTGTTGAGCCCCACTTTGTATTCATTGTACACATTTGACTGCATACCTGTTCATCCAAACAAACATTATAGTGAAGTTTGCAGATGACACAACAGTAGTGGGGCTCATATCAGGAGATGAGTCTGCATACAGAGATGAGGTCCAGAAACTGGTGAGATGGTGCTCAGATAATAATCTGCTATTGAATACAAAAAACCCCCAAAAGAACTCATTATTGATTTTAGAAAGCATAGCAGTGAGCCGCCTCCTCTATATACAGTATAGGCAAGGAGTATGTGGAGAGAGTGGAGGCTTTTAAGTTTCTGGGTGTTCATATTTCTCACAACCTTACCTGGGCAGTTAACACCATAGCTACAATAAAAAAGGCTCAACAACGTCTACACTTTCTGAGGTTCCTCAAGAAGAATGGCCTGAATGCACAGTTGCTGGTTTTATTTTATCGCTCTGCTATTGAGAGCATTTTGTCATATGGCATCACGGTTTGGTATGGGGGCTGTTCAGCCGCAGACTGCAAAGCCTTCCAGAGAGTGATCGAGACTGCGCAAAAAATCACTGGCTGTTCTCTCCCTTCTCTGGAAGAGATTTCCAGGTCTCGGTACCTCAACAGAGCTACTGCCATTATTAAAGACTGCACTCATCCAGGCCATGATTTCTTTCACTTGCTCCCCTCAGGAAAGTGGTACAGATCCCATAAAACCTGGACTGCCAGGTTTAATCATAGTTTTTTCCCAGCAGCAGTACGTATTTTGAACGAATTTATGTAACTCATACAGACTGCTGATATTATTTTAGGTTATTTTAGGTTATTTTGTGGCAATAACTGTTATGACCCGAGCGTCGGTTCTTATCGCGCTCGGGTTAAAGTTATGTCTCGCTGCCGGCCTTGACAGCTCCGGGCGGTATTCTGGCCTCTCCGGGCTCTTATTGTGAAAGTGCTCGGAGGGGTTACCGCCTGTCAACGGTCGGTCAGCTGTGTGTCATCTGTCATTAGTACCTGGTCTATTTAAGCTGAGTGCTGGCGTCGTTAAGACGCAGCAGTGTCTGATCGCATCTGGTCACGAACCTGACCGCTTTCTGTTCACCCATCGTCACGGATGCCTGGACTATATTCACACCTCGGCTGCCTAAGGGCTTGACCGTCTTTCACCGGTACCAGTAAGTGAGCTGTATTAGCCTTATCCCCTCCGGTGTTATTTGTGCTGTAAGTCCCAGCTTTAGCAGCCCGAGTGCTATTATTACCAAACCTGTCTGTGTGTGACTGTCTCCTGCCTTGGACCTATAGTGTGCTGTATAGCCCTATGCTTCCTGTTCTGCAAAGACTCTGTCATTATCTCAGCCGCTTGTGTAAACACCTTTTCACCGTAATAAACTCACTGAAAAAACTTACTGGTGACGTCTGTGCGTCTTATGCTGGCTCGTGAGGGCCAGAGCATGACAGTACACTGCTGCGCAAACAGCGTTTACGGTGACGCCATTTTGAGACGCTTTTCACCAGTAAGTTTGAGTTTGGACGTTGCTTTCCCTGTCTGGGTTCTGTGTATGTGAGGAATGCCGTCACCGAAGAGTCACGTGCTGACGTGTGTTTTGGAAGCTGTGGATGAGCTACTCATCTCCGCTTCCATGTTGGATTATGACCACGGCATACATTGGTACCTGGACGCCGCCGAAGATGTACTCTGTAATCTCTCTCCCCGCTACGCCAACCACCTGGAAGTTGACGCGAGGAGGGAGGACATCGCCGCACAACGCGAATTATTCCTGATGATGGAGGAGGAACGCGGCATGGAGCAGGTGAAGAGGCACTCCTGCTCTTCGCCTAGGGATCCATTTCGGGAGTTCGCACCATCTGGGGACCGGCGAAGGCGTCGGCGTCACGGCCGGGCGCATCTTCGGCAAGCTCCAGCTCCGGATCCAGTTCCGGGCCGCTGGGATGACCCCCTCAACCAGCCAGCTGCTGAGAGTGAGCTGAGTCCTGCGCCGGTGGGCTCCGTTCTTGGATCCTTCAGCATCCAACGAGCGAGGGAAGAAGCAACGTCCGCTACAGCTGATAACATCCTCCCCCCGGGAGACAGGCAAGTCCTAGCTCACTTTTCTAGTAATAATAGTGATCTGTCTTGTCTGACTCCTGGGGGTGAAGCTCAGGGTTCGCAGGTCCCTGAGTTTCTTTCCCCAGCTGTAGCTATTTATATTAAACCTGCTGCCTCTGTGTCTCCTCCTGCGGAGCGGTCCTCGGCGTCAGTCCCACGCCGGCGAACGAGGGGGAGGCCTGCAGCTCTGGGAGACATCCCGGTCTTGCAGCCTTGTTTTGGACAGAGGAGGAGAACGGACTGCAGTGAGGAGCCAGAGCCGACGAGAGAGCGTCCCCAGGGTTCCTCAGGGATGCAGCCCGAGTCAGCAGGTCCAGGGTCCTCTGCCCCCACGCCATACGGGTTATTGGCGTGAACGCCAGCGCATGAGGATCCAGCTGCAGAGACCATCAGGCCGGCTGTGGAACCCGACACAGCCGAGTGGGAGCCCGACGACGAGCATCTTCCTGAACCTGGATCGGCGAAGTCCTGGACGACTCCAGAGCCCGAGTGCAGGCAAGTGCTCTTTCTTGTTTTCCTGTATGGTGTATTAGAGCATTTTTGCCTGCCTCATGGGGAGACGAGTGAGAGGCAGCCGGCCGCTGCACCCGAGCTCATCTCGCTGGGCTCTGGTGCTGCCGGTGGAACTGATCCCGGTTCTCCCTTGTGTTCTGAGCACCTCCACAGCGTTACCGGTCCGGAGCCAGTCAAGGTCACGGGACCGGGGGTTCCAGGTTCGGAGATGGAGGTCGTCGCCGGAGCAGTCCTGAACCGGTCGGGGTCCGACGTGTGGGCCGTGGTGACCCGGTCGGGGTCCGACGTGTGGGCCGAGGAGACCCGGTCGGGGTCCGACGCGTGGGCCGAGGAGACCCGGTCGGGGTCCGACGCATGGTCCGAGGAGACCCAGTCGGGGTCCAATGTGGGTGCAGCGGTGACCCAATCTGAGCCCGTTCTGACCCAGTCGGGGTCCAACGCATGGGCTGAGGTGACCCAGTCGGGGTCCAACGTGGGTGCAGCGGTGACCCAATCTGGGCCCGTCCTGACCCAGTCGGGGTCCAACGTGGGTGCAGCGGTGACCCAATCCGGGCCCGTCCTGACCCAATCGGGGTCCGACGAGATCCAGTGGGGGTCCAGCGCAGGTGCGGCTGCGACCCAATCAGGATTCGAGGGGGTCCAGGTTTTTGGTTGTCCCCCTCTCAGGAGCCACCAGCTGGGGGCCATTAGTGGGTTTTGTTTGGCAGATCGGCGCTCCCCTGTTTTGTTGTTTTCAGGTGAGCGGCTGCATGCAATCCCTCCACGGTCCTGTTGGTTGTGGGATGCGGGTCGGCCACCCGAGGAACTGCTTGGAGCATTCGGCGTCTTGGGTTGGCCACCCAATAAACTGTGTGTGTTACGGGGTGACCTGGTTCGGCCACCAGAGGACGTATTCCTGGGGGCATGGGACTGGGGCAGGCCACCTGACTGTTCATGTACTGTGGGATTTTCTGTGGGCCCATATGGTGCCAATTCATGTTCTTGTACGTCTAGCAATTTTTTTTGTTGTTGTTTATCAAGTCATAGTCTTAGTCAGGTCTGAGCAATTTTTAGATTGCCTCTTGTTGTTTTTTTTTTTGTAGCCAAAGTCATAGTCTTAGTCACAGTTAAGTCTGAGCAGTTTTTGATTACCTCTTGTTTCCTTGTACATCTTAGTCATAGTCAAGTTAGAGCATTTTTTTTTTGATTACCTCTTGTTCTCTTGTAAATTAGTCATAGTCAAGTTTGAGCAATTTTTTTTTGATTGCCTCTTGTTTCTTTTTTCTTGTGAGCCATAGTCTTTGTCCTAGTCAAGTCGGAGCATTTTTTTTTTGTTTGCCTCTTGTTTTTTTTTTGTGTGTTTGTTTTTTTCATAGTCGTCGTGTTTAGCACGTATTTCTTTTGTTGCAGTCATGTATTCTTTTTATAGTCATGTTTTTCTACAGTTGGTTATGTATTTCTTGTATGGTTTTCTTGTCTGGTCTTAGTCTTGTTCTTCCCAGGGTCATGTGTTTGTATGTATTTCTTGTATGGTTTTCTTGTCTGGTCTTTGTCTTGTTCTTTCCCCAGAGTCATGTGGTTTGTATGTATTTCTTGTATGTTTTTTTTTGCCTGGTCTTTGTCTTGTTCTTGGGTTGGTTCTCTCCCTCCGCACCTGTCCCCCAACCTCCCACCCTGGGGGGGGGGGGGGGCAGGTTGGTCCCTTGGGGCGTCTGGAGTCCGCCCGTGGAGGGAGGGTACTGTTATGACCCGAGCGTCGGTTCTTATCGCGCTCGGGTTAAAGTTATGTCTCGCTGCCGGCCTTGACAGCTGCGGGCGGTATTCTGGCCTCTCCGGGCTCTTATTGTGAAAGTACTCGGAGGGGTTTCCGCCTGTCAACGGTCGGTCAGCTGTGTGTCATCTGTCATTTGTACCTGGTCTATTTAAGCTGAGTGCTGGCGTCGTTAAGACGCAGCAGTGTCTGATCGCATCTGGTCACGAACCTGACCGCTTTCTGTTCACCCATCGTCACGGATGCCTGGACTATATTCACACCTCGGCTGCCTAAGGGCTTGACCGTCTTTCACCGGTACCAGTAAGTGAGCTGTATTAGCCTTATTCCCTCCGGTGTTATTTGTGCTGTAAGTCCCAGCTTTAGCAGCCCGAGTGCTATTATTATCAAACCTGTCTGTGTGTGACTGTCTCCTGCCTTGGACCTATAGTGTGCTGTATAGCCCTATGCTTCCTGTTCTGCAAAGACTCTGTCATTATCTCAGCCGCATGTGTAAACACCTTTTCACAGTAATAAACTCACTGAAAAAACTTACTGGTGACATCTGTGCGTCTTATGCTGGCTCGTGAGGGCCAGAGCATGACAATAACCTTGTGTGTATAAGCTGGTCTTATATATTTATCGCTCAGTATGTTTTTATTATTGCTATGTACATATTGTATTCATCTTTTAGGTAATATTGTTTCAAGCATTATTTATTGTTGTAATTATGAGAATGTTAAATGCATGAGTGAACTGTGAGTGTGATAGTTTGTTTTTAGGGAGCAGTATCTCAATTTCGTTGCATTATTAGCAATGGAATGACAATAAAGGCTCTTTGACTTTGAAATGGGTCTTCCAAATGGGCAATGACCCTAAGCATACCTTCAAATTAGTTACAAAGTGGCTTAAGGACAACAAAGTCAATGTGTGTCTTTTTATACAGTGTAGGTAAACTTCTGGTTTCAATGTATGGTATGTACGTTCTTGGCCAGCAGCTGAAATGCCCTATACAGTATGTATGTTTTGTAGCATTAAGGAAGCCAACTTTATTGTCATTCAAGCCATTCATAGAAAGCTATGTACAGTAGAACGAAATTACGTTTCTCCTATCTACAGTGTTGATCACACCCTGGAATTGGAGAGGCTGCTGCCATGTAAGGCACCGCCACAAGCATGTCTTTGAAATGTGGGAGGAAAGCAGAGCACCTGGAGGAAACCCACACAGCATGGGGAGAACATGCAAACACTACACAGATGGGCATGTTCACCTTCTAATCCTGACGTCAGACTATGAGTTTGGGGTCAAAAGGTCAAAGGTTAACGTTAACATTCCCTATGCCTTATTACTGTACAACAAGTAAAGCTAGGGTCACCATACTTAGTACACAGGTTCACCTCGTGACCCTGAAGTGTGACTGTGGTTTTGGGTCACAAGGTCAAAGGTCAACATCAAAATGGCTTATAAACTCTATCTCAACAACAAAGAAAGCTAGGGTCACCAAACCTGCTACACAGGTTCACCTTGGGACCATAACCTCTGAATATGGATTTGGGGTCAGAAGGTCAAAGGTCAAGGTTACCATTCCATTTGCACTATTACTATAAAATGTGTAAAGCTAGGGCCACCAAACCTGGTACAGAGGTTCACCCTGGGATCCTGATCACAGACTGGGGGTTTGGGTTCCACAGGTAAAAAGTCATGGTTAACATTCCCTATGCCTTATTACTGTACAGCAAGTAAAGGGTCACCAAATTTAGGACACAGGTTCACCATGTGACCCTGAAGTGTGACTATGGTTTTGGGATTGCAAGGTCAAAGGTCAAAATCAAAATGGTTTATAAACTCTAGCTCAACAACAAATAAAGCTAGGGTCACCAAACCTGCTACACAGGTTCACTCTGGGACCATAACCTCTGACTACAGGTTTGGGGACAAAAGGTCAAAGGGCAAGATTGTCACTGCCTATGTCAGGGGTCTGCAACCTTTGCCAGCCAAAGAGGTGTTTTGCCTTTCTCCGACTAAAATAGAAGTGGCTGAGGGCTGCAACAGCAATTTAACCTTTAAAATAAAGATTATACTGCTTATAAAGTTGTTTATATACTGTACATACTGTAGCTCTGAATGTTATGTGGCATTAATGAATTCCTACAACAGTGGAAAAACCTGTTGTTATATATCCATCCATCCATCCATCCATCTTCTACCACTTTTCCGGAGGTCCAGGTCACGGAGGCAGCAATTCAAGCAGAGAAGCCCAGACTTCCGTCTCCTCAGCCACCTGCTCCAGCTCTTCAGAGAGGATACCAAGGTGTTCCCAGACCAGCTGGGAAACGTCGTCTCTCCAGCGAGTTCTGGGTCTGCCCCGGGGTCTCCTCCCAGTGGGACGTGCCCAAAACACCTCAAGTGTGAGGCGTCCAGGAGGCGTCCTAATCAGATGCCCATGCCACCTCAGCTGGCTCCTTTCAATGTGGAGGAGCAGCAGTTCTACTCTGAGCCTCTCCCGGATGACCGAGCTCCTCACCATATCTCTGAGGGTGAGTCCAGCAATCCTACGAAGAAAGCTCATTTCAGCCGCTTGTTTCCGCAATCTCATTCTTTCGGTCATCACCCAAAGCTCATGACCATAGGTGAGGGTAGGAACGTAGATTGACTGGTAAATCAGCAGCTCTGCCTTAGAGCTCAGCTCCCTCTTCACCACAACAGGCCGGTACAACGTCCGCATCACTGCAGATGCTGCTCCGAGCTGTCTGTCAGTCTCTTGCTCCATTCTCCCCTCACTTGTGAATAAGACCCCAAGATACTTAAACTCCTCCACTTGGGGCAGGAGCCTGTCCTCACCCTTGTTGTTATATATAGCTTCATTAAATCATAATCAATTCAGTCAATTCATAAAAGTATTAGAAATATATTTCAAATTGTTTGGTGCTGAAAAATACATTTCTGAAGATCTGACAGGAATTTTTTTGCAGTTTTTTAATTATCAGCACATTCATAAATTGTTTAAATCTGAAAAAATATAATTCATCTTCTACTTTCAACAGTGATCACATAACTTTAGTTCCTGATATTTTAATAGAGACGAAAGTTTTATTTAGAAGAAGCTAATTTTCATCCTTTTTATGTTTCCTCATAAAGATCCTTATTCAAATGTATTAATATACGTAATATAAATCTGTATCCTTCACCTGTTCTTGAGACTCTCAGTTTGACAGCTGGTGGATTGGTTGTCTGATATTCTTCATTTTGGAACAAAACAAAAAGAATTCTACACAACTTTTTTTTTTTTTTGACTTATTTTGTACCCGTAGGTAGATTTGTTCTGCAGTCCGGTGACAAGCCACCAGCTGCCGGTTGCTGCGTGCGCAAGCGCCCCATATCCCTAACCTGCATGTTTTAAGTAATCTAAGTAATATAACTTTAAAAATCATTTGATGCAAATTAAGCCAATTAGAAATAATTACTGCAGAGGGGGGAAACAGTTTAAAAAAAATACCTTTTTCTGTTGAGCTAAATATTGGTTATAATTAAGAAAAAAATGTGTGGCATTGGTAGACAGTCTCTACAAATAATTCAATGTCCAAAACCCCATTAAAACATCAGGTTAAAAAAAACAGCCATCAAAGAATTGTCTCTCCCCTCTTTTCACTCATTTATGTCGGCTGTATGTTGCCAATTTCAGACAAATATATCTGGTTGACGGTGTTTCACAATAAAAGCACATAACAGACACAACCATTCTGAAAACTGAATCGCTGTAGAGGGCTTTTATTGTTAATAACTCAGGAGGTATTGAGCTGTGACGGTGATAATGTGTGTGTGAATGGGTGGATAGCAGGATCTGTAAAGCGCTTTGGTCATCAAGAGGTGAGAATAAAAGCACTATATAAGTGAATACCATTTACCATAATAAATTCACACTAATTCAGACTTCAATCATGTCTGGTTAATCCAGCATTTATAGAGCAGGCTATTTTAAGGCTAGTAAGCAGGAATTCAAGGATTGTTTCTCATATTTAAGGATAATTAAGAGGATGATTTTAGGAAAATCACATTTAAGACTTTTTATGGACCTGTAGACACTAATGAGGCGGCTGTTTTTCTCCTCGTTTGTATTCTCATGGAGAAATAATTCTCTCCACAACAACCATACATGAACACAAATTAATCTGTCCACACACAATTAGATTATTTTCCTCTGCGATTTTACTTTTTCTGGATTTGTTCATGTCCTTACGGAGGGTGGCAGGAAGCGGCTGCTGTCTGTGCTTCTCCACATGCACTGATAGGACGGAGAGGCTGAGCGACTCTCTGTGCAGCCGCCGTCAGATATGACACAGTAACACTTGGTTGACAATCACTGAAAAAAAAAAAAAAAAAAAAAAAAAATATATATATATATATATATACAGTATATATACTGTATATATATATATGGCATCCTTGTCTCGAAGAGGCAATGGTTAGCGCATCAAGGGTTGGAGCAATGCATGGAATGACTACACAGCCCAATCCTTGAGTGGCAGTCTTTGGAGCAGTTGGCGCAGATGAAGATTGATGGTGCACGTGCTGATGCACCATCATATACACTACCGTTCAAAAGTTTGGGGTCACTTAGAAATTTCCTTATTTTTGAAAGAAAAGCACTGTTTGTAAATGACTATTCTAGCTGCAAATGTCTGGTTTTTGGTGCAATATCTACAGGTTCAGGTTCAGGTTACTTTATTTGTACCCGTAGGTAGATTTGTTTTGCAGTCTGGTGACATCCATATTTACAAGCCACTAATTACATTCAACATAGACATAAACACAGGCACATATGAAGCTGACTATAAACATGATAAAAATACTCAAGGCTCCATCAAACAGGGTATAAAAAGACAAAGAGATGAGGGAGAAACCAGAGGTAAGAGAGAAGGGTCATATTAAAGTTAAAAGTTAAAAACTAGTCAGAGGTTAAAAAACTCAAAGGTCTAAGACCCAATAAAACATTTAGAACCCAAGTGACATCATACAAAATAAGTAAATATATAATATGTACAATATATTTTTATAGCTTGTTCAACTCTTTGACAGCAGCAGGGACAAAGCTGTTTTTGTAGCGCTGGGTTTTACTTTTTGGGACAGCAAACCTCCGTCTTGAGGGAAGAAGCTGAAAGTTGCAGTGCAAAGGGTGGAGTCATCATTTAAAAAGGAGGTAGCAATCCTCTGTACTTGTCTGGTGTACAGGGATGTCAGGCTCAGCTGTGGCTCACCAAGCAAACGACTGGACCATCTAACTACCTGATCCAAGGGTTTCCTCTGTTTCAGTTTTATCTGACCAAACCATGACACTAAAGAAAAGGATAAAACAGATTCAATAAAAGCCCGATAAAACATTGTCATTATGGTTCAGTCAATTTGGAAGAGTGCAAGTTTCCTCAAACAATGCAAATTTTGCTGACCCTTTTTGCACACCCTTTCACAGTTCACTTCAAAGTTTAAATTACTATCAATAATCGTCCCAAGATATTTGTACGATTGTACACATTCGGTGGTCTGGCCTTTTAGTATGGTGACTTTGTGCCTGGGAGTTTTCCTCCTAAAGTCAATAATCATATCTTTTGTTTTTGTTGTATTCAGCTGCAGGTAGGATACATAGGTGTATAGAGGCCCATTTCCAGCAACTATCACTCCAGTGTTCTAATGGTACAATGTGTTTGCTCATTGCGTCAGAAGGCTAATGGATGATTAGAAAACCCTTGTGCAATCATGTTGGCACAGCTGAAAACAGTTTAGCTGGTTAGAGAAGCTATAAAACTGACCTTCCTTTGAGCAGGTTGAGTATCTGGAAAAAAATATTTCAAATACAAATCATTATTTCTAACCTTGTCAATGTCTTGACTATATTTTCTATTCATTTTACAACTCATGGTGGTAAATAAGTGTGACTTTTCATGGAAAACACAAAATAATTGTCTGGGTGACCCCAAACTTTTGAACGGTAGTGTGTACACACACACACACACACACACACACATATAAACGTTTGTAAAAGTATGCATTTCCATTGAGAAATGTGTCCAGTTGCAATGAACAATAATTTAAAAAATAAAATGATTAAAATTAACTTCATTAATTACCTCCGCCAGGCCGAAAAGGCCAGGAGGAGGTTATGTTTTTGCCGGGGTTTGTCTGTGTGTTTGTCTGTCTGTCTGTCTGTCTGTCTGTCTGTCTGTCTGTCTGTTTGTCTGTTGGTTAGCAAGATAACTCAAAAAATCTTGGCCGGATTTCCATGAAACTTTCAGGTGTTGTTGGAAATGGTACAAGGAAGAACTGATTAAATTTTGGGGGTGATCCGGTTCACCGTCTGGATACAGCAATTTTTTAAAGCATTTTTCATTCAACACTGTGACATACAGCCATTTTCAACATGTGCGCAGGCGCAATGGAGGGCGCTGGTCGTCATGTCTGCAACACAAACTCTGCGTTCTTCAACGTTTTAGGCACAAAAGGACGCGGAAAACACTGCTGGCCTGGGCCCGCCAGCGTGCCTGTGTTTGCGCGCAACTGCAAAACCTCACACGGGCAGCTGTCCGCCGACGGATTCTTTGGCAGAAATTCCCCGGCCAGCCATAGGAGCTGCGCATTTGGCAGAAATTCACCGGCCAGCCATAGGCGCTGCGCAAAAACGAGCTCTCTGCCGGCGAAGCTTCTAAATTCTCGTTTGCCGCGGAGCGCAACCCCCCAAAAAATAATATTGTAGCGAACTCAATATGAGCACCTTTCTTGGCTTGCCAAGTGGGTTGACCCTATTGGCGACACAGGTAGAGTGCGGGACTCCGGAGCGGGAGGCGTGAGTTCGAACCTCCCGGTGGGACATCGCCATGTCGAGCAGCACGTTACAATATAATATAAAACCCACGGCAACCTGTCTACCCAATTTGCATCCGTCAGTGGAGGAGATGGACACAACAGCAACATTTTAGTTTATTACCTCCGCCAAGGAGGCAATGCTTTTACTACTGAACCACTAATCCTATCACTATCAGATTGATTGTCATTGATTAATTGTGTGTTTATTGCACTGTCCCTGTCAAATAAACAAATAATCATTGTGAATCCAATTGCTAGTCATATGTTTACATGCTCAAGGAATCTGAAAACGTACACACAAACACTGTATGGGGGGAATTGTGGCGCTTGGCGGAGGTCTGCGCTCTCCGAGTGCTTTTCTAGTTAGCATATGTTTTAGATATAACTGCAGGGACCCGCAGCATGGGAGCTGAAGGGCTGCATGCAGCCCCGGGGCCACGAGTTGCCAACCCCTGGCCTATGCCCTTTTACTATAGATCATGTAAAGCTCTCTAGGATCACCAAACTTGCTTCACAGGTTCACCTCAGGATCCTGATCTACAACTATAGGTTGTATACTTTGTTTTATATTTGTGGATGATGGGTTTATTATAATTTGGTTCTGCCCAGGTACTAAAAGTTGAAAACTGCTCTCCGTCACTAAGTATTGGAATCTTCAAAGAAAACGGAGGCGGGGGATATTGCACATGCCTCAGAGTACTCTTGGTTTTTTTATGCATTGAATTGCCATACGTGGAAGATTCTGAATCGATGCACGAATGCCAAAGAATTGGTTTTTAAATGTCTAGAGTTTAGCCAGAGCTGAAAAGGTAGTGACCAGTTACTACTCTAGCTGTAGTGGATATATGTTGGTTAATTGTAATATTCCAGCTGACTTTTCACATCTCTTCTATTTCCATTATGGAAGAGATATTGGAACTAAATTCATTAAAAGCACTTTAAAAGTACCAAGTAGTCACAAAGTTGAAAAAAAAAAAAGAAATCTTTAATAGAATAACAAGATACTTCAAGATATGTCAATAATCATTTTATTATGGCATCACAGTTCCAAGGTTGTCATAGCCAGGAGTGGTGCTGGGGATAAGCTCCCAGCGCTCAAAAAATGCTCCTTATGGCGTGCGTCTCAAATAGCCTCTGACAACCAAGTCCAACTCCTGGCCTGCTCATGTGGCTTAGCTTCTAAGCCCGGCGGAACTGCTTCTACTGACAGGAGAATGGGCGAAGGCAAGTCTCTGGCGCCTTCAAACCAGATGCTTCGGGTAGATGGGGCTCGACAACCTCAAGGGATAGTCCATCTAGGGGAAGGAAAACCCTGATTTCAAACCTCTGCTGCCTTGCGGCATACCCAGTCAAGGGAAAGGCTTTGGGAGTCAACTCTGAGGTACAGTCCGGAGTCAGAGCCCCTAAGGCAGTCCGTCGTTGATTTAAACTTCATTCTGTCAGCTCCTGCGACGATGCTAGTGCCAAACTGTAACAGCCTTGCTGTTCCTTTGGATCCACTAGTGACGTGGAGAGGGGAGACATGCTACATGGGCAGCAGCCTGTCCTCCATATCACATTGCCCAGGCTAGCATCCAGCAACACTCATCAACACAAACTCACACCCTACACCCTGGAGTGGTCACTCCAGCTTCGCTTACAGCGTCGACACAACACAGGGAACAACAGTTACCAGTTATAAATCATTGCTCAATTAGCGTAGAGCTTGGTGCTAGGGGTTGTTTCTGACGGTGGGAGGGATCCTTGGATCTTACTGGACAACTACCGCCCGCCTCAAGCTGGGCAGCCCCCAGCCAGTAAAGTGTTGTTCCGCCACAGTCTGCCATCCTCATTGGGTGCATGGGGATTAGGAAATGTCCAAACAGCAGACTGCAATCGTCGTACCAGGAAACAAAACAAAACAATGAAAGAAACCAGCTTTGAAACTGGGATGTTGGAACGTTCGGACAATGAAAACCTTCAGGACATCAGTGACTCCAGGAAAACAGCTGTTATAAATGATGAGCTCAGGAGGCTGCATGTGGACATTGCCACCCTTCAGGAAACACGTCTTGCTGACTCAGCACGCTGAAGGAGAAGGACTACACTACTACTACTGGCAGAGGACGACCCAAGGGAGCATGGAGTTGGCTTTGCAGTGAGGAACAACCTGCTGAATATGGTCAAGCCAGGCAGCAACGGCACAAAGCGTCTCCTCACTCTTCGACTCAGCACTACAGAAGGCCCAGTCACCCTTGCTAGCGTGCATGCCCCGACACTGTCTTCCACACCAGACACAAAGGATGAGTTCTACGAGAAGCTCGCATCCATCGTCGCAAGCATCCCCAGCAAGGAGCAACTTGTTCTCATGGGTGACTCCAACGCCAGAGTGGGTGCAGATCATGACTCGTGGACCTCTTGCCTTGGACACTTTGGTGTGGGCAAAATGAATGATAATGGCCAACGACTGCTTGAGCTTTGCAGCTAATTGTGCATCGCCAACTCCTACTTCAGGACCAAGCCTCAGCACAAGGTCTCTTGGAGACACCCATGCTCAAAGCACTGACATCAGCTAGATCTTATCCTGGTCAGGCGTGCCACCATCAAAAACATCCTCCACACATGCTCTTACCACAGTGTGGACTGCGACACAGATCACTTCCTGTTCTGCTGCAAGATTAGGCTACAGCCAAAGAGGATCACCTCTCAAAGAAACAAGGGAACCCCCGCATTGATATCAGCAAGATGTCTCAACCAGACCTCGTAGAAAAGTTTGCAGAGACCTACGAGAAGGAAATGCAAACCTCACATCCCAGAGACTCTGCCACAGAGAAGTGGGAAGTACTGCGGGACACCATGCACTGCACCGCCTTGGCTACCTTTGGGAAGAAGTCCTCCAAGTCTCACGACTGGTTTGGGGTCAAGTCCATAGAGACGACTCCCGTCATCGAAGCCAAGCGTGCCACCCTCATCGAGTATCAGCGATCACCCAGTCAGAAGAGCCTGCAGATTCTCAGGGCTGAAAGGAGCAAGGCTCAGCAGACTACCAGGCATTGCACCAACACACACTGGACAGAGCTCAGTGAAGACATCCAGACAGCTGCTACAGGCAACATTAGAGGGGTGTACTGTACGATGGCATCAAGAAGGCACTTGGATCAGTCCAGAACAAGACAGGTCCCCTCAAATCTTCCACCAGGGTAGTACTGTAATTACAGACAAGGGCCAACAGATGGAGAGATGGGTGGAACACTACTCTGAGCTCTACTCCAGACAGAACACATTGTCCCCCACAGCTCTTGACGCCATCAAGTGTATGCCAGTCATAGAGGAGCTGGATGTAGAGCCAACCATAGAGGAACTCAGGAAGGCCATCGACAGCTTGGCCTTAGGCAAAGCCCCAGGCAGTAACGGAATTCCCCCAGATCTGATCAAACACTGCAAGACTACCCTCCTGCTCCCATTGCATGAAGTCCTCTGTCAGTGCTGACAAGAAGGGGCTGGACCACAGGACATGAGGGACACCAAGATCATGACCCTCTATAAGAACAAGGGAGAAAGAAGTGACTGCAACAACTACAGAGGTATCTCTCTACTCAGCATCATCAGCAAAGTCTTTGCTCGGGTCATTTTGATCCGCTTGCAGAAGCTGGCAGAACGCGTCTACTCAGAGTCACAGTGTGGCTTTCTTGCCAAAATATCAGTGGTAGACATGGTCTTCTCCCTCCGCCACCTCCAGAAGAAGTGCAGAGAACAGCAGATGCCCCTCTATGTTGCCTTCATAGATCTCACCAAGGTGTTCAACCTTGTCAGCAGAGACGGCTTGTTCAAGATTCTCCCAAAGATAAACTGCCCACCAAAGCTGCAGAGCATGATTGAGTCTTTTCACTCAGACATGAAGGGAACTGTGCAGTTCAACGGGAGTTCCTCCGACCCCTTCAGCATCTGCAGTGGCATCAAACAAGGCTGCGTCCTTGCTCCCACACTCTTTGGGAGATTCTTCGCCGTTCCCTTAAAGCATGCCTTTGGCACTGCAACTGAAGGAATTTACCTACGCACCAGGTCAGATGGCAGGCTGTTCAACCTTGCCCGCCTCAGAGCCAAGACGAAGGTTCGCAAAGCGCTCATCAGAAACATGCTGTTTGCTGACGACGCATCAATTGCAACACACACCCAACAGGAGCTGCAGACACTGATGGACCGCTTCTCACAGGCCTGCAAGAATTTTGGACTCACCATTACCCTGAAAAAGACCAATATCCTGGGACAAGACACTGAATCACCACCTGCCATCACCATCAATGACTATGAACTGGACGTTGTCCACCACTTCACCTACCATGGCTCTACCATAACTGACAACCTCTCCCTTGACACAGAACTAGACACAAGGATTGGGAAGGGAGCTACAACACACGCTCGCCTCACAACCAGAGTGTGGACAAACCCCAAGCTGTCGGTGAGGACTAAGATGGCAGTGTATAACGCCTGTGTCATCAGCACACTGCTGTACAGCAGTAAGTCATGGACAACATACGCCAGACAGGAGAAGCAACTCAACACCTTCCATCTGCAAAGCATCCGCTGCATCCTGGGCATATCCTGGCAGGACAGGGTAACCAATGCAGATGTCTTGAATCGTGCGGGACTTCCCAGCATGTTTACTCTCCTCAGACAGCGCAGGCTGCGCTGGCTAGGTCATGTCCATGGCATGGACGATAGGTGCATCCCAAAGGACATCCTGTATGGAGAACTGGCATCTGGGAGGAGATCCGCTGGTCGCTCCCAGCTCCGGTACAAAGATGTCGTTAAGAGAGACATGAAAGCCACTGACATCGACACAGAGACCTTGGAGAGCCTAGCAGGTGACCGTGCAAAGTGGAAAGGGACCCTGAAGCAACACCTGAAATCAGGGAAGGAGAAAATGATGACCGCTGCTGCAGAAAAATGAGCATGCAGGAAGGAAAGCAGCAGCTCCAACAGACCAAAGACTACACACAGGTGTGACCTTTGCGATAGAGACTGCCACTCCCGCATTGGTCTATTTAGCCACAGATAATGCTGCTCCAGGCGAGCAGACAACCAGAACTAGGATGCTTCACCCATGTTCATCTCTGACTGACGGAGGCCTAAGATGGCATCACAGCACTCTAAATCGTGATGTGGCTAGAGATTCCTACCTCTAGATGGGTCAGATTGCATCAACCATTTTCATTAACTCAATTTAGTTCAGTTTGAGGCAGTTCTTGAGTTACGTTATACCTGACCTTTTGGAGTTTATGTATTTATGATGTGTTGAAATCCAGGACTTCTTTTACAAGTATTCAAAATTATAACATAAATTAAAGCATAGCTGTATTTTGTTGGAGACACACTATTGGTAAAATATCAAATGTTAAAACATCTGCCAAACCCACTTCATCATTGTGGGTTCACACTGTAAAACAGCCACCATAGAAATACATATTCAAGTTCAGATACAGTGGTACCTCTACTTACGAATTTAATTCATTCCGGAAGAATTCTCGTAACGTGAAAAATTCGTAAGTAGAGGCGCGTTTTACATGTAAATGCCGTAATCCGTTCCAAGCCCCCAAAATTCGGGCATAAATTTTTTATAAATCGTAAAAACGCATCAAAACATGTAACAAATACATGTTACAATTAGATTACTGCACAGTAAACATAAAATGAGAGTTTAAAATGAGAGAAAGAATAATAAAAGAGAATAATAAAAGAGAAAGAATAATAAAAATTATGTTCATTTACCCTTTAACTGCTATCGTCGTCGACGTCGTCGACGTCGTCACCTTTTGCCTTCTTTGGTTCATGTTCTGATCCAAGGACGTTTGCTTTTGTCGGCTTGTAAGTGCTTCGTTTTGTTTTAATACCGTGCTGATCGTTGATGTATTACGGCCATATTCTTTGGCGAGATCAACCAAACGCATCCAAACGCAAGATGCATCCCCTTTTCATACCTTTCGATTATCTCCTTTCTTTGTTTGTATGGACAAAAAAACTCTCTTCTTTTCTCCTTTTCCACTTATCTCCGTCACTTTCTTGGGGCCCATAGCGAATAAATGTTAATTCTGTACTGTACACACACGTAAAACTTTCACCTTGTTCTTAATAAAGTTTTGGAAAAAAAAACAAAACTTTGTGGCCAATGGGATACCAGGAAGATGCTAGGCGATAGCCAATGGCAGAGCAGCTACAGGTATGTTTACGTTCGGTAAACTACGGAAGCTGCGAGGAGCGCGTACTTTTTTGCCTTTCGTATCCTGAAATTTCGTTCGTAACTAGAGGCAATATTTTCCCGTTGAGGCGTCTCGTAACCTGAAAATTCCGTATGTAGAGACGTTCGTAAGTAGAGGTACCACTGTACATGCTTTCTGTTTTCCAACATAAACAGGATTATGCACAGTAATATAATTAAACAATATTCTATGAGGGAGTTGTGTTCTAATGACACAACACTGTGTGATATTTGTATTATACAACAGTTGTACAAACAAAATTTATCAGTAGTACTATATGACAAAAGGTCATGATTTTTGTTTAACTAGTTGTTTTGTTCTGCTGAGAAAAATAGTTCCTCAACTGTACCAGCACTTAACTGTCTCTAAACACCACGGTGAGTGTGATGTACAATAGCTTTATGGTCATTTGACATTTATAACTGTTGCTGTGGATATGCGCTACATAAATAAAGCAGAATTGAACTGAACATGTACAAGGAAATTGGATATTGTCCAGCGCGCAGCTTCGGTGGGTTGTGTCGAATGCTCGCTAGCTAGCTAACTAACTTGATATCTGCATGCAGGATTCCTCTTTTTCCACGTATAGAAATTGGAATTCAATGTCATAATTATACACATTTGTTCAAAGGCTTCAATTTGATCAATCTAACTTCGTTAACATTCAACTACATTTACTTTGCAGCTCTGTATCTGTGGCCATCTGATCTATTTGAAGTGGTGTTTTTTTTCCTGACAAAGTACAGTGTGGAAATCTGGACCACTGAAATATAATATTTATATGACAATAGCAGTGGATACTCTTCGATTCCAGTCTAGTAAACATTAAATGTCGTTGCTCATCATCAGCGTATGTGGATAAGCATCAGTGGGTGTATTTTTTTACACATCTTACTGTGAAGTAGGTCCATGTATGTGCACGGCATTGTAAACGGCGAATCAAGTCCATGCAGTCTGTTTCTAAATCAAATCTCTGTGATTCACTGTGGTTGATGAGTCACCACAGCAGCACAAGCACAACCAACCTTCTCTTCTGCCCTACAGTATATCCACACTTACACACACGAGTTTCCTGTGCTCATGTCAAACTGGATACGTACAACATCTAAAGTTCTTCTTCTTCTTCTTCTTTTAGATTTGATTGGCGGTTGGCAACCAGCTCACAGGTGCATTACCGCCACGTACTTCAATCTATATCCATTTTATCACTCTATATATCATCACTCCGTCCAGTGTCTTAAGTTTTAGCATGTACTTTTATATAGTGCCTACCTGTGCATGCCCATAGAAACCAAGTATAAGCAAGTATTTCTGCATGCCCGTAGAAAGCAGGTGTAAGCAAGTACGTCACAACTGTTCTTCTTCTTCTTTTAGATTTGATTGGCGGTTGGCAACCAGCTTACAGGTGCATTTACGCCACGTACTTCACTCTATATCATCACTACTTCTTCTTCTTCTTCTTCTAGATTTGATTGGTGGCTGGCAACCAACCTACAGGTGCACCACCACCACTGACCCAACCACCATCACTCCACATCCTTGTACAAGGAGTTCTGAACAACTCCCCATGTGCGAAAAAATCATCAGACCTCAGACTGTGTCCGAGGTGCAGCTGAGTTCACATACTTCGCTCTATATATCACTCTATATATCTTGGCCGTGGCACTCTATGTATTGCTGTCTGTGCGTCACGACTCATTCAGTGATACCTGCTTTTGACCTTTGATGATGTTTTTGTGAGTTTTATGATCTTTGATGTCATAGCGAGTCCTATGATCTGTGATGCTGCCGTAGTGAGTCCTATGATCTTTGATGACGTCATTGAGTCATGTGATCTTTGATGATGTCATTGATGCCTGCCTTTGATCTTTGATGATGTCAGTGAGTCCTGTGATCTTTGATGATGTCATTGATGCCTGCCTTTGATCTTTGATGATGTCATTGCGAGTCCTATGATTGTGAGTGATGCTTGCCTTTGATCACACACAGACAGATTTTCTTGAATCACTCTATACTATGGTGTCTATATGACATCAGATAGACATCAATGTCGACGTCATAGGCACATCATAGGCGATCCTATGATCCTTTAGTGAGTCCTACGGTTGTGACAGACAGACAGACAGACACACAGATTTCTTGAATTATATGTAGAGTGATGTTTGTAATCTAAAGGAAGAAGAAGAAGAATGTATACGTGAGTGAATGTGCACCTGTGTGCATGTATGTGTGCAAGTGAACTTAATAATGGTGTAATGCTTCATTCTGCAGATGTGATCTGGTGATTGATGTAAAAGCTGCTGATGTCATATGTTTGCTTCTCCTCACTGCCGAATGTCTAATTTCCTGGGCATTCATGATTTATCAGCCAATCATGTCGTGCAGGCACACACATGCACAGATACGCATGTACACAACTTATCTAATATACAGCAGCTCAAAGGTACAGGCTGTGTAAATTAGGGCTGCACAATATGTTATCGTTATTGCGTTACCAATGTGCGCAATATGTGTATCGCAAATGATGGCTTAAACAGTGATATTAGTATATTTTTTGTGTGCTTTTGCAATCAGGCTCCATTTTGAAGAGGCATTTACATAGTTGCCATGTTATTTCACTCCAGCATAGTAGGTGGCGGTAATTAGATGAGGATGGAAACTTATGTGAAAAAAGTCACAGATTCGTGTGAAAAAAGTTGCAAATTTGCAAGGAAAAAGATGCAAAATTATGTGGAAAAAGTCACAGATCTGCAGGAGAAAAGTCACAAATTTCACACAAAAAGTTACAAATTACAAGAACTAAATTACAATGTTTTTGTTAAAAAATTGCAGGTTTTTGAGAAAAAATTAGAGAAAACAGTCACAAATTTACAAGAAAGAAGGTGCAAATTTATAAGAAAAAAAGACAAAGATGCACACATCTTTATCAGAACATTAAGCAACAGTATTTCATATTATATATAAAGGAGAAATTGTGTTTATTAGGCTCTTTTCCCCAGTTTATTCTTGAGTATATGATTCCTCTTTCTAGGACAAAATGTGCTGTAATATGCTGAGTCTCATGATAAGAGTACTGAGAAGCCAGTGTACAAGAAGATAGCTGTTTTGTGATAAAAAAAAACATTCTACAAAGTCATGCTTCCCTATAAGATGAATGCATTCTGACATCATATGGCTTTTTGATAATTGTTACCTTGCGCTTGTGTTTGCATTAGTTGATGTACAGTATAAAAAGGAGCCAGATCAGTGACCGTCACACACATTTTTGCTGTTTCTTGCTGTGTGTATCTTTTGGCCAAAAGATTAAAGAATCTTTTTTTGCTCACACTTGATTTTTCTCCTCTCATTTATTTAACTTGACCTTCAAGTTAGAATTTTTCTAACAACTTGGTCCTTCAAGTCGGATTCCAAAATCTCTCTGCTCCATTGGCAGATGTTTTTTTACCTCAACACCGCGTTTTGGCTGTCCCAAGGGGACAAATTTGTACACAGAGGCCAGTGTCTGCATTCTTGAGGTACTGTGGCATGGCCATGGAAGAGATGAGAGCCTGCAGTCAAGTGGCCTCTGAGTTAGCAGGGGGACAACGTTTCTGCCACATACATACCCACAATGACCATAACGCTGTGTTTTTAAATTGAATTAATAATAAAATAACTTTTTCACAATAATTTAATACTGTTATACTTTTTCCTGTTTCATTCTCCTTTATTATACATAACTGTATTTATAATTTTTGAAAATTTATTTTAATTATTTTTATTTATTTATTTTGTTAATTTTATTATATTAATTTTAAAAATTATTTTTAGTCACCTCTAACTATTTTGCATTGGAAGTACCCTGTTACACTGTCACATTGCCCAGCCCTACTGGTTATACCGATAGTTCTTCTGCCACCTACTGTCAGCAGGTGGCCAATCTGACCCCTCTGTCTGTTCTGCTGTATATTAGGCTACTCTACGCAGGTGAGCGTGACATTTGCTGCCAAATATGCATCATATTGATACCGAATACAGATACTAAGTTTTTCATCTAATGAAAGCACTGCATTGTCTTCTGCATGTTCATTAAAGAATTATACTGTACATATGTTTTTACAAACATGTTAATGGAATATATTTTGAATAAGTGGAGAGAAGTGAGCTAAAGCAAACTGTGCATTGTTCTGTTCACATTCAGTGAATAATTTCCTAAAAATGGAATTGTTTGTTCTCACCTGTTCATGATTTGTAACACACTCGCCCAGATGTGCCCCATTTAACCAATGTGATCATGTAGTTTTGGCATCTAAACCACAGAGCAATTACAAATGGTTTAAAAAAAAAGTCTAAACATAATAAAATGAGTTGAGGCACAAACCATCAACTTTGGAAATCATGCAGTTACACCAATCACTAGCTATGCCAGCCAATACACCACTTCCCTTCTTACAATATATATGTATATATATACTGTACATATATATATTTGTTCTTGTTTTACGTATAAAACATGTTCTTCTGGCTGTTCCGCGCACATTGGAAGATGAAGCTAAAGAAAGAGAATATGATGCCAGTCGTAAGTAAGTGAGAAGGAAGTGTGAATGTGTCATTTTGTCATTGTGGGGAAGTGGACGTTCTGCCTTTTCACAATAGACCAGAATAACACCCCGGCAGTGTTAACAAAGATGCTGACAGCTGCAGCCTCAAAACAGAAAGAAAAGAAAGACAAGGAAGGGAAATTGATTGGTTTCATCAAATGAATACAGGTGCATGTCAAAAAATTAGAATATTATCTAATTCAGTTCAAAAAGTTAAACTCATATATAGATTCAATGCACACACAGTGATATATTTCAAGTTTTTGTTTCTTTCCATTTGGATGATTATGTCTTGCAGTTAATGAAACCCCAAAATTCACTATCTCAGAAAATTAGAATATTGCACAAGAGCAGTAAAAAAATTATTATGTTTTTTAATAAAAATGTTGACTTACTGAAAAGTATGTCCATGTACACACTCAATATTTGGTTAGGGCAGTGTGGGCAGGTGCTAAGTCCTGCTGGAAAATGAAACCAGCATCTCCATAAAGCTTGTCAGCAAAGGGAAGCATGAAGTACTCTAAAAATTTCCTGTTCGACGACTGTGCTGACTTGGGACTTGATAAAACACAGTGGACCAATCCCAGCAGGTGACAGCGCTCCCAGAATGATAAAAAAAAATACTGCAACTCTCCTTTATTCTCCTTCCTTCCTCTTTTTCTTCCATCTTGTCTTCTCTTCCTCCTTCACGTCATCGCTCCTTCCACCTCTCCTCTCCTTTCCAGCCTCTCTATCTCATCTTAATATGACATCCTTTGTTCCATTACTCCCTGTTCCTCCACTTCCTTTTCAACTCCGTGCATCTTTCACTACACTTTGTCCCTTTTGACATCACTCCTCCTCTGCTTATCCCTCCCTATAGTTTTCTCTTTTCTGTCACTGACTTATTATTTTTTTCCTTCTTTCAGCCACCAGTGCTTAACCTAGTGAGCAGATGGAGATGCTTCATCCATCTGCCTGGCAGTTATGATAGCATATTGAAAAAGAAAGGAAGCGAGCGATAGAAAGGAAGGAGGTAGACGTGGAAAATAACAGCATCAAAATGGCTACTGGTAGAGGGAGGAGGTAAGAGGCCCGAACTCAGACAGGTCTGTAAGGAAGTTTTAAAAAAGAATCATGAGAGATGTGATGCCTTTAGTGGCATGAAATAACCTATGTTGAGCTGCTGGAGGATAAGGATATGTGGCTTCGTGACTGTAGCAGCTATTGGCTAGTCCACTTTTATGTTTATTTATTTTTTATTTTTTTTTTAGCTTATACCAGGAAAGGCCAAATGAGCTAATGCCACGGTGCTGCATCCATCTGTCCACATTTCAGAGGAATTGCTACCTCCTTGCCACTTGGCCAGATGTTCACCAAATTCACATTCAGGTTATGCTCAAGATCAAAGGTCACAAGCTATACACATGTGGTATTTCAGCTCTGAGCAGGTCTGGGCTATATAGAGAAAGAGGGAAGGCTCTGGGTGTCCTCCAGGTATGTTCATCAGGCCCTAATGGGCTACTCCAAAATTGACTGTATGGTTCATATTGTATTAAAGGTCATATTGATGGCATTTTTATGATAATTTTCTAAAAACAATATACTCACCCAACTTTTAGAAAGGTGTCAAATTACGTTAACTAGCAACAATACCCGTTGAATGTGGCATGCATAGTTTAGTCGTAATGAAACTAAAATAGCAAATAGGAAGCAAGTTTTGGCTACATATATACACCAGTGACACAAGGCATTTGTTATGTAGTGATCAACCATAATTATAATGAAATAGCAACGGCAAGATGATGATATACAGTATAAACTTGCTGCAGCAATGACCATTTTAGATGTCTCTGGTTTATTTCCCAGTAAAGGGAGTATTACATTTTAATGGGAAGGCACATTAGGGTAGGATGTGCAGAGTAGACTGTTTACTTATTTATTGAATGGTTTGTTATTTTTGTTGTATACTGTGGTTCCCTATAGGAAAGATAGGGAAACCGGTGCGGAGATGGCCTACAGGTATATGGGAGGTGGAGCGCTGGGTGTGTTCATGATATGAAATGATGAGGGTCAGGGAGTTAGCCAGATTGTATCCATCATGTGTTTTGGACAACTTGTGAGTTTTGGACACCAACATTATGAAAATGTCAAAGTAAAAAAAAAAGAAAAAGAAAGCTGGGGAATGTGGTATTTATAATCTATAGTAGAAGTCATCATAATAACAGTAGTGTCATGGATGGCCCTTGTGGGCCATTAGTGAGATGCTATAGGCAGCCGATGAGTTTGCATATTTATTAACAAAAACTACAAATGATAAAAGAACAGCCACGTGGGGCAAAAACACAAACTATGACTATGACTCAGACTATAATACAGGATACAGACTCTGAGGTAAACACTTACTGAGACACGATGAAGCAAAGGGTGACTGGAGCCGGGGTTAGGGACTCAAGTTGAACGTCGTACGGACCCAACGTTATGCGAGGTCGCAGCCAGGAGTAACCTCAGCTGCTCCCTTAAATAAGGCACAACCATAATCAGGAAATGAGAAAATAATCAATGGAATGTGAATCAGGTGTCACGGCGCAGCTGGCTCTGACAGCCGGAAGTCCCGCCGTGACGCTGTCACAGTAAAAGCCCTAGAGGCCATAAACACGGCCCGAAATGGGATGACATGGGGAAAATACTGAACAGCCCGAGCGCGGACAGAATCAGCACTCAGACCATGACAGTACTCCCCGCTCACAAGGCGCATTCCAGGCGCAAGCGTGACATCCAAGCCCCCCACCCCCCACCCCCCAATTAGAAGGTTATCAGAGCCGACCCAGGGAGGGTGGAGGGGGAAACAGGCTAGGAGGGAGAGAACCAAAAAATCAAAAACACTAACAAGAAAAAAAAAGCACACCATGGACGGCAACATGGGCTGCACGGTGGCGCAGTGGTTTAGCACTGTGGCAGCACAGTTTTACCCTCGGCCGGGGGACCACGGGGATCATGAGATCGTGGGTTCGATCCCAGCCCCCGACCAACAGTGAGCTGTGTGGAGTTTGCATGTTCTCCCCGTGTTGCGCGGGTTTACTCCGGGATTTCTCCGGTTTCCTCCCGCATACCAAAACATGTAGGTTTAGGGCGCTCGCGCACGCAGCGACCAGCAGCCGGTGGCTTGTCACCAGACTGCAAACCATGTCTACCTACGGGTACAAATAAGTAACAAAAAAAAAAAAAAAAAAAAAAAACAATGATTACCAAAATGAGGAGGCATAAGCACAGAAAAACAAGGCAAACATGCTACAAACAATCCAAGAGCTCAGATGAAATACAAAAGGAACAAGGAAACTAAAATACAGGTACCAAACAAAAATACATAGTACCCTAACACCAGGAAAAAAAAAAACTCAAGCTACAAGCAGAGCAGCACCGCTACAAATATAGTCCATTGTTATCAACAGGTAAAGACAAAAAAAACAAAAAGAGCATCCCTTCATATTATAGGAAAATAAAGAAAAACACTCACAGGGATGTCGGCAGGCAGAGCACAGAGGAACATTTAAAAAAAAAAAAAACAGTTCGGGAGTTCTACCCGCATCCAGCTTCTAGATCGCTGGCAGGGAGAAAAGAAACAGTTCGGGCGGTCTAACCCAGTCCCAGGCCCGGAGAAACAGTACCTCTGGCGGCCGGACCAGGTCGCCGAATAAACAGGGCAGTCCATCGGGTGGTCGACCCAGAATGCCGAACAGGCGAAGCAGTCTCCCGGGCGGCTGACCTGCGTCCTTAGGCCACCAGAACCAGAGGGGAGAACTCAGTGGCGGCCTCCCTACTGAGAGGGATAGCGAGGGGAAGCCAAGCCGAATCCAGGGAACCCCAGCGGCGCCCGGTGGAGGAAGAAAAGGATTGAGGGAAGGATGAGGGGCCAGTCCGGCGTTAGACGGCAGAGGATCTGCAGCTCCTTCTCCGAACTGAAACCGAACCGGCGCTGCGTCCTTGCTGGACCCCGATCAGGCCAGCGCTGCACCCACGGCGGACCCCGACTGGGCCGGAACAGCACCAGGTAGAAATACCAACGAGTAACAATACTTGAGCATGGGCTATCACTAGCCACCACATATTCCTGCCACTGAGTAGAAATACTCCATGATGTACACAGAAAACCGCAACACTTTCACACCCTTTCCCTAGAAACACCAGGTTAGCCACAATGAGCAGAAAATTAGCAGATATCTAGCTTCACAACTGCATGATCTCCACTACCAAAATGGACACTGCAAAGGTCCCCACCAAAGCAGAGATGGAAACACAGACGCTGGTCAGCCCCTGCGGCAATAGCATATCTACTAACTGGGACACTCACCAAATGTGTGTGATGTGCCCCGGTCTCAAACAGGCCCAGGCTGCCTGCGAGACTTCGGAGGAGTGCACACACTGTAGCTGTCTCTCCAAGGTGCTGCGTCATCGTTTGGCCTGTCTGATAAACCTGTCCAGCGGCAACCCCATCCTGGCTTCCACATCGGCTGATCCAGTGCCCATTAGCCTCATCGCAACACCAGGCACGGATGCTGTCTGTAACCTGAGTTGAGGTGGACATCTCAACCTCATTTACCCACTGGCAGAAGAGCTAATGGGTCAAAAGCCTCACAGTTGCCCCATTTGATTCCCCTATGGCCAGCGAAGAGAATGACTCAGACTCCAGTTCTGAGCTCCTCATCATCGATGATGACGAGGACGATTTCCCACCACTGGGTTGCTTGACTCAAGTGAAAAGACCTTCCTCCAGCATGGCTCAAGCAAGCACCAGAAAGTCTGCTTCCCCCATGCTGGATATGGACCTCCACATCATGTGCAAAGGCACCGTTGGGAAGCTCCATATCCCGTGGCAGCCTGGTCATGTTACAACAGGAAAAGGCTACTGGCGGTTAAGAAGACAAGGAAACAATACGTGTCTTTCTTTCCTGAGCTGCTGGAGGAGCTGGCAGCTTCCTAGCCGGGAGAACACCCGATACTGAGCAGCTCATTGCTTGACTTTGAGGGTGTGGAGAACCATGGGCTCCGCAACATGCCACCTATTGAACCAGCCGTAGCAGCTCACCTGCACCTGAAAACCCTCCTGTCTCTGCGGGGGATCTTCCCTCCTCTCAAGAGCGGATCGCTTTCAATGAAGCCTGACAGAAAAAGTCTGCCAATTCGTGGCTCTCTTGGTCCAAGTAACCAAAGCCACTTTTCTCCTTATGGCATATCAAGCTGAGATGGGGGAACCATTGTCTCCATCTCCACAAGCTGGCGGTCCAGGCCTTGGCAGGTCGATGGGTCTGATGGGGTTACAGGAGAGGGCTTGCTGGCTCAACCTTACCATTCTCGCCACAAAGGAGAAAGAGGACCTCCTCGACACCCTCATCACTCCTCAGGGGTTAATTGGAGCAGCTGTCACCACAATGCAAATGAGTTGTGAGGAAAAGGAAAGCGATGAGGCCCTGAAGCTGTGTCTGCCCAGATGTATACCTAAAGCCACCTCTACTACCCCCGCACCTCAGTTCCAGACCTTTGTTCAGACTGCGGCGTTGAGCAAGCTGTCCCTGCTCAACGTGCCTGACTCCCTCTGCAGGTGGATCATCGACTTCCTGACGGACCGGAGGCAGCATGTGCGGCTGGGAAAGACTGTCTCAGACTATACTAGCATCAGCACCGGATCACCCCAGGGCTGTGTACTTTCCCCCCTACTCTTCTCCCTTTACACCAACTCCTGCACCTCCAGCCACCAGTCTGTCAAGTTGATCAAGTTTGCGGACGACACCACCCTCATCGGGCTCATCTCCAACGGCGACGAGTCCGCCTACAGGAGAGAGGTGGCCCAGCTGGCGTCCTGGTGCAGCAATAACAACCTGCAGCTGAACGCTCTGAAGACAGTGGAGATGATTGTAGACTTCAGGAAAGTCACTACTCCTCTGCCCCCCCTCACCCTCTCAGGCTCTCCCATCACCACTGCTGATTCCTTCCGCTTCCTAGGCACTACCATCACCAGGGACCTCAAATGGGAGCTGACCATCAGCTCACTCATCAAAAAAGCCCAGCAGAGGATGTTCTTCCTGCGGCAGCTGAGGAAGCTCAAGCTACCCACCAAGATGTTAGTGCAGTTCTACACAGCCATCATCGAGTCCATCCTCACCACCTCCATAACCGTGTGGTACGCAGGAGCCACTGCCAGGGACAGACTAAGGCTGCAGCGCGTCGTGCGCACTGCTGAGAAGGTGATCGGCTGCAAGCTCCCATCTCTCCAGGATCTGTACATCTCCAGGACCCGGAGGCGTGCTGGCCGGATCATAGCCGATCCCTCACACCCTGGTCACGTACTGTTTGCCCCCCTCCCCTCTGGTAGAAGACTTCGGTCCATCCAGACTAAAACCTCCCGTCACATGAACAGCTTCTTCCCCTCTGCCATTAGACTGCTGAACACTAAGTGACTTATTGACTCTCGTGCACCATGTACAGCAGCTCAACCAGACTCATGTCAATCATCACTGTTTTCTTCCTGCATTACCGACTGCACTATATAGTTCTCCACAGTATCTGCTGCTGGCTAATATATATTTTAACTGTTGACCAGTATCACTTAATTTTATCCTACACTTTATTACATGTATAGTTTATTTCTCTTATCTTATCATGTTTAATGTTGCAGCATTGTACCGAGACAAATTCCTAGTTTGTGTACTACATGAACAATGGCAATAAACCTGATTCTGATTCTGATTCTGATTCTGATTCTGTCAGCCTCCCGCTTTCCAAATCCCAAAGTGGGCTAAAACTCAAATGGCTCAGTCGGGCCAACTCAGAGCTCCCAGTCCTAAAGGCACGTGGCAGAAAAAGCCGGAAGCATTCGGTTCAGACCGGCCACCTCTACTCCACCATTGCGGATCTGCTCTCTGAGGGTTTTCTGATGGGTGCCCATTCCGTTCCACTCATTGGAAGATGCAAAGGAACCATGGGAAACTCACCAGGTGGGACGGAAGATCCTTGATTGGCGAGAGGCAACAGAAAAGAGTGGGAAGCTAGTCCACCACTGATCATAGACTGTAACCCTCGACCAGAGTTGTGGTCAGTTGATAGCATGGATTCTGCTAGCAGAGGGAAGGCAGAAAAGGAGCTGGTGATGGCCGGTGTTAGGAGTTTTTTTTTTTTTTTTTTTTAGAACATAGTTCTAATGCAACAGTCAGTGGTGGATATGAATCCTGTCTGCTCATTTAAATTTTGAGATTTTTGAAGAGACTTAAGTCTAAGTGATGTTACAAGTCATCTGTAATAAAGTACAAGTTGGATTGAAGGTCTTTTATAATTTTTCAAGTCAAGTCTGAAGTCATAAAATTTTTACTCAAGTCTCAGTCCTAAAGGTGAAAGCAAGTTATTTTGGCCTATTAGAAGAACACTACTAGAAGAAAAAAAGTGCAGAAAATCATTCCTTCCTTTTATCCTTCTACAGCTTGTAAATTTACTAACCAGCACACTCAATAATTCAGAGGATGGCTAGTTTGTTAAATTAGAACAGGACTCTAGATGATGGCTGACCCACTAAAGAAATGGCTCAACCAACACCTGCATGTGTTAAACTTAATAATAAACAGTTATAAGTTTGTTACTTCATGCATGGAATGATATTTTTTTTAACTTTTGCAACATTTCTTAATCAGGATGTTTTCTCATTTTTATGTTCATGGTTATTGAACTGATACATTTTCTCCTGTATGGTTGAATTACTGGCTAAGCCATTCCCAGTGGCAATAATTAAACTAGAATCCACTGTAATGTAATCTTGTTTAAAATAGTCATTTTTGTACAGAGGAGAGAACTGATTCAAAATGACAAATGTGCATGAATTGTTCCAAACAGAAACTCTGAGCTGATATACCATTGTTGTAAGACATGAGTGCACGTGTGTGTGTGTGTGTGTGTGTGTGTGTGTGTGTGTGTGTGTACAATCCCTAGAGATGATATTCTTTCCTTCAGTTGCATCATGGGAGATGCTGCAAGTGTGTTTGCATGTGCTTTTTTAAACATGATCATGTGGATCATTTTTTTGTGAGCATGTGCGAATGACATTTTATCTGTGTATGCATGTGTGTTTCTCCCATGCAGTTAGCAAATGGTGGATACCACAGCCCAGAGAGAGAGAGAGAGAGAGAGAGTGAGAGAGATACAAAGCAAGGAAAAGAATCTGTATGAGAATCTAGTCTTCAACAGCAAAGTGAACAGAATATAGTCCAAAAAAACCCAAAAACTAATGATGAAAATTAGCAGCTTCCACAAATCAGAAAGAGCTGAGGTCAGAAGAGAGAGAAAAAGAGCAAGAGAGACGCTTCCTTTTATCTTTTACATGTCTATATATAGCGGTTCACGGTAGTGACGAGTGGAGCAGAGTGGGAAGGAGGGAGATGTGGAGGTAGAGGAGGAGGAGATGTGGTGCAAGAAAGATGGTTGATTTAGAGCATACCAGAAGAATTAAGGTTTTTGTTTTTCCTTTTTTTGGCTTAAAGGATTTGTGAATTAAGGGATTTTAAAATTATGAAGTTGGTGTACCGAGTAAAACTAACAAGTAAAAGTAAGTCATTTTTAGCAAGATAAATTTACACAGAAGACATAACCAGATTTGCTATATTTGGAAGTTACAACTTATATTTTTTTTATAGATTAATGTAGAGGAAGTGAGAGACTGGTGTGTCTACTGATATGAAGAAAATAAGGAACACCCTTTAGAGCGTCAGAGATGTTCTAAACACATTTACTGTATATTCTAAGGTACCGTAATAGAAAAGTTGAACAGAAACATATTAAAGAAAAGCATACTTACACAACCAGTAAGGATGTCTGATACTAGAATTTATGTTTTGTTGATACTGGTTTATGGATATGTAATAATGTGTTCCTTTTCCTCCCCTCTGCTTAGCTGTAATAATGCACAGTGCACACTACCTAATTAAAAAAAGCTAACTGAGCTGGAGAAAATCAGGACAAATCATTCTGACATTTTACAGAGATTATATCATGCTTTAAAAATCAGCGTTTGTAAAGGCCCCTTTACACAGCATGGAGATCATTGAGCGATTGGATTAATTTTTGGTCCTTGGGATCATTTGGGAGATCCTTGCATGTTTCGGACTTAGTCAAATCTTTGAGGAGACCATGGTGACTGTGAAGATCATTGATGGATCGAAAATTGGCCAGATCTAATAAACAATCTCTCAATGATCTCCAACCCTGTGTAAAGGGGTATAACTTAGCATCCATTTACTGTATGAAACACACATTGGTCTTACTTAATAATGTTATCTCAAAGTATAATGTTGCAATATGGTTATTATACAAAGAGATAAGGATAATCTATTAAACATTAGAGTTTAGCCGCATGATAATGCTAGCTATATTTGGGCATTAACATGAACCCAGGAATGATAATCAGGGCTCTCCTTCCAGCCAACCTCTAACGTTTTATCACAGGATGTAATCATGATATCATTAGTGAGGAAAATAAAAACATATTTGATAATAAACAGCTATAACACCCCCCCACACACACAAACACACACACACAGAGCACAAGCCATAATTTAGACGTATTTTGGGCTAAATCAGGTCCATCGGTCCAAGTCGTGATTTAGCCCAGAAATAGATACTGAAAATTGGGCTGTGTTAGTCCATCTACCACAGACCATATTTATTCAGAAAAAAGCTGTTGAAAATTGGGCAATAAAATAGTCCAATAATTGTGCTGTTTAGTCCACAGGATTTGGCCTAAATTTATCCTCAAAATAGTTTTTGACATTTAGTGATGGTGTTGGGGGGTCTGTCTCTAAAAAGTCAAATATACTTTTACAACCGCTGGGAGTCTGTTAAAAGTGCTTTATAAAAATGCACATTTGTTAACAGCTTTTTTAAAAGTTTGACATTTGGCATAATGCTTGTTACATAATATCTGGAACAATCTGAAACCTGTCAAGAATTGCCCTGTGGGGCAGGAAGGTTAAACCCACGCCCTGAACTGTGAGTTTGGGCAATTTATTGAAAAAAGGCAACAAACAAAGTTCAACACGGTGCACAAAATACAAACGAGGGAGAAAACTTACAGATAAAGCGCACCAGAGCAGGGCAGGGCTCTGGTGGAGACGAGGGGAATACAACCAAGACTGCGGTGATGAGAAAATGAAAATACAGCCCTTAAATAGGCTCAAAAACCATTTACATAAACCTTGACAAGTGTGGGTAATCTGAGCGGGCATGAGAAAGCAATAAAACATCATTAGGACCAGCTGGGGACAGTGAGAGAGGAGCGAACCGAAGCTGACAGCTGACAGGGCAACACCCACACGGAGCACCATACCACGGACAGCTGTCAACCAGCAACAGAACAACAGGGAAGATATAAAGAATAAAATATCAATCCAAGCAGACTAAAATATAAATATAAATTAATACACAATAAAAGTGTAACAGAACAAGAACACAAACAGGAAAATGGCAAACAAAACACGAATACAGAAACCCCCCCAAAAACACAAAATACAACAAACGTAAATATAATGAAAAAGCCATGAAACCGAGCCTGACAGAAACCTCCAGCTCTCGGTTCATGACAGAGCCCCCCTCTCAAGAGGTGGATGCCAGACACCCCAGGGTAACATCAAAAGAAAAAGAAGGACCCTTCCCCCCCAATAGGAGCACAACAATAACCCACCCCAGGAGTGTGGTGGTGGGGAACAGGCCAGGAGGGAACGAAACAAACCCCGCTCAGGACCCACACCAGGAAAAACCCTCAACTCCCCTAAGCCCCCTGGACCGAGGAGCTGGACAGTTCAGGTGGGCGAATAGAGTCCCAGGCCCGACAGATGACATGATGGAACGAGTTGGGTGGCCTCCCACAGAACATGGGCCACCCAACTCTCCGGCACCATCTGTCGGGCGGTCTGCCAGAGTTTTTCAACCACCTGAACAAGAGAGGTGGTCCAGGAGGCGGCCGCCTGACAGGAAGGGCAAGTAGTGGGCACGATGGCGAAGTCGGGGGAACAAAGACAATGTCAGATGGAGGAGAGGGAACCACAACAGCTTCTGGCAGAGGAGTGGGAACCACAACAGCGTCCGGCAGAGGAGTGGGAACCACAACAGCGTCCGGCAGAGGAGGAGGGACCACGACGGCATCTGGCAGAGGAGAAGGGACCACGACGGCATCTGGTAGAGGACAGGGAACCACGATGGCATCTGGCACAGGAGGGGGAACCATGATGATGTCTGGCAGAGGAAGGGGGACCATGACGCCCTCGGACTGGCCAGCAGCACCCTCGGTGGTCCTGGACTGGGACATAGTTGCACCCACGGAGGCTCCGGGTTGGAGCACAGCAGCACCCACAGTGGCGCCGGGCTGGAGCACAGCAGCACCCGCAGTGACGCCAGGCTGGAGCACAGCAGCACCCGCAGTGGCGCCAGGCTGGAGCACAGCAGCACCCGCAGTGGCGCCAGGCTGGAGCACAGCAGCACCCACGGTGGGCCCAGACTGGGCCAAAGCTACACCCACGGTGGCTCTGGGCTGGAAGGGAGCTGCGCCCTCGGTGGCTCCAGGCTAGAGCGGAGCTGCACCCTCGGTGGACCCGGACTGGAACGGAGCACCCACAACGACCTCCACAGAAAAGGAAGCAGCACCCACGGGGGGCCTGGACTGGGCCAAAGCAGCACCCACAGATGCCCCAGACTGGGATGGAGCGTCCTCGATGACCTCCGCGGGGGGAGCTGGACCCATGGCAATCTCGGGCAGCGACCCTGGACCCACGGAGACATCTGGCACAGGTGGAACATCCTCAGTGACCCTGGGGAAAAGCTCGGACAGGAGATGCAAAGAAACAGGATCAGGGTCACCGGCGGCAGTGGAGCCCGGCGAGGTGAGCTCAGGTGCAGCTGACGGCTGCACTTGGCTCTCCTCACCAAGAGCCTGTCAAGATCTCTCCAAAACTGAGACAATGAAAACAAGGGAGAGCACTTGCCTGAGTTCGAGCTCCACCACCATCCAGGACTCCGTCGATCCAGGCGATGATGTTTCAGGTCCGGTCCTTTGCAGTGGCCCCTGCAGCAGGCATGGTGGTAGATGCAATCTTGGGGCTCCCAGGTGAAGTGACCCATGTAGGTGGCTCGTCTGGTGTGGCGGCTGGGGGTCGGCTCACCCCTGGAGCTGGATTCCTCGTAGCCAATGCCAGGGGGCGCTCTGCCGTCGGCGCAGGCTTCAGGTCACAGGAAGCGCTCTCCCTCTGTCCAGACTGTGGCTGCGGGGCTGGGACCAGGTCCTCCAGGGCCGCAGATTCCTCCATTGTCCAGCGGCTCAACCCTGTAATTGGTGGACCCTCGGGGAGGATAGTTGGAGACACTGAGAGGGCAGGTGAGAAATTAATAGCTGCAACAGGTGGTGAGGACTCCGGGGACTGCAAACCCTGAGCCTCACTGCCGGGAATCAGGCAAGACATATCATCATAAATGAAGGGGAATGAAATGACACTTGCCTGTGTTCCCAGGGCTTGATGTTTCCTGTTGTAGCAGATGTAGCGTCATCCCTCTCCGTGGCTACAGTGGATATCGGCCCCTCAGAGGATCGTGGAGGAGCAGCCCCATTGGACACGGAGGCGGGCGGAGCCAGAGGAAAAACAGACGACCTCTCAGCAGCGGAAGAGAGCGCCAAGGAGAAGCGGGAAACAGCAGCTGCGGAGAGGGGAGGAGCTGACGATTCCGTAGAAGAAAAACACAAAGTACGCACTGCTGAGGGAGGCTTCTGCCTTGGCGAAGGGGAAAATGCTGCCAGAGAGGTGGGAGTATTCTTCCGGCGGTCCGGAGCTGGATGTCGCTGGTGTTGTGGAGCTGATGAAGGGGGCGCAGGAGTGGGCGTATTAGAGGCAAGGCAGGGCGTCTTCTGCGGAGCGTGTCTCCGTGTAGGCTCTGGGCTCCCTGGAGGCGGCCCCCATGTCAGCCCAGGGAAAGTCTGTTGCAACACGGAGAGCATGGCCAACAAGTCAGCGAACTGGGCATGCCTCCATAACCCTAGATGCGCCTTGACGATGGCGGTTGCCGAATCCACCTTTTCGCAGATCTTTTGGGCTACGGGAGGCGAGGGCTTCATCCATGAAGCCCTGGATGAATTCAGCAGCCCACTCCTCCTCCACGCTCGGGTAACCCGCTGCTGATCTCCCCTTGATCACCCGAGGTCGTCGTGCTGGGGACATGACGAGCTCCATAAAATAGGTGAGTGAAAAGAAAAAACAAAAATCTGCAAACTCACAGCAGCTGGGTCTCTACTGGCCGCAGTCTTCTGTCAAGAATTGCCCTATGGGGCAGGAAGGTGAGACCCACACACTGAACTGTGAGTTTGGGCAATTTATTGAATAAAGGCAACAAACAAAGTTAACACAGTGCACAAAGTACAAACGAGGGAGAAAACTAACAGATAAAGCGCACCAGAGCAGGGCAGTGCTCTGGTGAAGATGAGGTGAATACATCCAAGACTGCGGCGATGAGAAAATGAAAATACAGCCCTTAAATAGGATCAAAAACCATTTACATAAACCTTGACAGGTGTGGGTAATCTGAGCGGGCATGAGAAAGCAATAAAACATCATTAGAACCAGCTGGAGGCAGTGAGAGAGGAGCGAACCGAAGCTGACAGCTGACAGGGCAACACCCACATGGAACACCACACCACTGACAGCTGTCAACCAGCAACAGAACAACAGGGAAGATATAAAGAATAAAATATCAATTCAAGCAGACTAAAATATAAATATAAATTAATACACAATAAAAGTGTAATAGAACTAGAACATAAACAGGAAAATGGCAAACAAAACACAAATACAGAACCCCCCCAAAAACATAAAATACAACAAACATGTAAATATAATGAAAAAGCCATGAGACCGAGCCTGGCGGAAACCTTCAGCTCTCGGCTCATGACAGAAACCACTGCTAGTGCTATAGTGCTGTACACTTAAAAAGCAGTATTTGAATACAAGTACATTCCACAAATTCTATGTTGTGTCTTTTTATTGATGTCCATGCCTCAGGCTCCAGGTGTCCCCAGACATCCTTGGTCTTGTCTGATCTTGAAAGTTAAGCAGGATCTACCTTGGTTGGTACTTGGATGGAAAACTGCTTACGATTCCCTGAAGTCCCTATCCTGGGTCCTGGATATTGCTAAATAGGGAGACCCAGAAGGGGAAAACATGTGCATAATTGTAATGGAAAAGAAACTAGAAAATGATTGAAATGTACACCATAAAAGTAGAAAATCAACTTCATTTACTCTTGAAATTAAGTAACTTTCCCATCTGTTTCTATTTAAAGGGATCAACACATTTTGAACTACTGTTTTTTTTATTGTTTTTTAACAAAAAGGCAGCTTTTTATTTTAATTTTTCAACCAATTAGACCATTCAGCGATGTCTATATGAAGATACCTTTTCAACATTCTTAGACGCCTTTTCATCTTTCACTTTTCAACCAAATCCGTATGTTTTTAGACAGTTGGCAAAGCCGTCTTTTCAATGTTTTTTCAACCAATATGTGCTGGGAGAGCAGGTCAACATTTAGGCTAGCTTCAGCACTCACCTGTCCAGGTGTTTTTCAGATGCCTCTTGAAGTTATACATCGTTGTCTCAGTGTCTTTAATCACTTTCCTCATTATTGTTGTAGAGATTATTGTACCAGGCATGTGTAATAATCCCAAAAGCCAAAGGCTAAGTATCACTGGTGTCCCAACAATGCTCCGGTCTGATTTCCTGTTTGCCTGTTTGGACACTGATGGCCCTGACTGCAGTCGACAGTCCAACAACAGGGCAAGAAGAGCTAAATGTAGCAATTTTGATCTTCATAATATCCTGTGGCTTGAAAGTGTTGCACTTAAAAAGTAGGAAAGACATTAAGAAAAAATAATAATTTCAGCCCCACCTCAGCTTGGATACTTCATGGTGGACATACAAATATGTGTATGCTGCTCTGTGTGTGTGCTGCAGCTGAGCTAATCAGAGCAAAGAGCTGCTGGAACTGTTGATGTCCTCTGTCTGTAGAAATGTCCACAGAGCATCAGAGACGCTTAATGTTCACGAGTCACATTCACAGAGTCCGACTCCAGTTGGAGTCAAAAAATGTTGAAGTCAGAAGTCTGAAGTCACGTTTTTAGCAATTCCAGTGCGAGTCAAGTTTGAGTCATACACTCAAGTGCCCATCTCTGCTTACTCCGTTCGCAGCGTAATGATGTGATGTCATTAAGCAGCATATTCAGAATATCCCAATATTCACTTTTACCCGGGGATTACTGTGAACAGTGCTATATGGCACACCCCTAGTCAAGAAGTTCAGTCTCCCATGACTACGCGCATCATCTGATCAGAAAAAAGCTGTGCATTTGCACAACTTGTGAAGGCTCTAGAGGGGATAGGAGATCTAGCAATCTTTACTTTCTCAAGATTTACCCACCAGCTGTGCTATATTCAGAAGTGGCACAATCCCATCCATAAAACTTCTTTTTCTTTTGATTGTTAGCCATATTATACTGCCACCAACTGGAGTGGAGTTTGGAGTGGACTCCAGCAAGGCTGAGAATCCTTCTTCTTTTAGATTTGATTGGTGGTTTACAAAAAAATAGCCTGTATCATAATTCAGAACCAACATTTACAGTGGTGTGAGAAAGTGCCCACTTCCTGATTTCTCATTTTTTTGTATATTTGTCACACTTAAATGTTTCAGATCATCAAACAAATTCAAATATTAGACAAAGATAACACAAGTAAACACAAAATGCAGTTTTTAAATGAAGGTGTTTATTAGTAAGGGAGAAAAAAAAATCCAAACCTACATGGCCCTGTGTGAAAAAGTGATTGCTCCCTAAACCTAATAATTGGTTGGGCCACCCTTAGCAGCAACAACTGCAATCAAGCATTTGTGATAACTGGCAATGAGTCTTTTACAGCGCTGTGGAGGAATTTTGGCTCACTCATTTTTGCAGAATTGTTGTAATTCAGCCACACTGGAGGGTTTTTGAGCATGAACCTTGTTTTTAAGGTCATGCCACAGCATCTTAATCAGATTCAGGTCAAGACTTTGACTAAGCCACTCCAAAGTCTTCATTTTATTTTTCTTAAGCTATTCAGAGGTGGACTTGCTGGTGGGTTTTGGATCATTGTCCTGCTGCAGAACCCAAGTGCGCTTCAGCTTGAGGTCACAAACAGGAGGTCTCCTTCAGGATTTTTTGATAGACAGTAGACTTCATGGTTCCATTTACCACAGCAAGTCTTCCAGGTCCTGAAGCAGCAAAACAGCCCCAGACCATCACACTACCACCACCATATTTTACTGTTGGTATGATGTTCCTTTTCTGAAATGCTGTATTACTTTTACGTCAGCTGTAATGGGACACACATCTTCCAACAAGTTCAGATTTTGTCTCGTTAGTCCATAGAGTATTTCCCCCAAAGTCTTGGGGATCATCAAGATGTTTTCTGGGAAAACTGAGATGAGCCTTTACATTCTTTTTGTCCAGCAGTGGTTTTCGTCTTGAAACTCTGCCATACAGGCCATTTTTGCCCAGTCTCTTTCTTATGGTGGAGTCATGAACACTGACCTTAACTGAGGCAAGTGAGGCCTGCAGTTCTTTGGATGTTGTTGTGGGGTCTTTTGTGACCTCTTGGATGAGTCGTTGCTGCGCTCTTGGGGGAATGGTATAAGGGATAGCGCCGTACCATGGCTGCTTCATCCATCCAGGTGGATGCCCTCAATTTCCCCTCTGGGGATCAATAAAGTATACAAAATAAATAAATAAATAATTTTGGTCAGCCGGCCACTCCTGGGAAGGTTCACCACTGCTCCATGTTTTCGCCATTTGTGGATAATGGCTCTCACTGTGGTTCGCTGGAGTCCCAAAGTTTTAGAAATGGCTTTATAACCTTTTCCAGACTGATAGAGCTCATTTACTTTGTTTTTTATTTGCTCCTGAATTTCTTTGGCTCGCAGCATGATGTCTAGATTTTGGAGATCTTTTGGTCTCCTTCACTTTGTCAGGCAGGTCCTCTTTAAGTCATTTCTTAATTGAGAACAGGTGTGGGAATAATCAGGCCTGGGTGTGGCTAGAGAAATTGTACTCAGCTTTCCAAAGATGTGATAAACCACAGTTAATTTATGTTTTAAAGGGGGGGGGCAATCACTTTTTCACACAGGGCCATGTAGGTTTGGATTTTTTTTACCCTTAATAATAAACACCTTCATTTAAAAACTGCATTTTATGTTTACTTGTGTTATCTTTGTCTAATATTTAAATTTGTTTGATGATCTGAAACATTTAAGTGTGACAAATATACAAAAAAATGAGAAATCAGGAAGGGGGCAAACACTTTTTCACACCACTGTATATAGATCTAGGTTGGGCCCAGCTGCACCTCTGATTTTTTTTTAAAGCAAGCAAATAGAATGCATGCAAATCCAACTTTTTTGTGCAAAATTCTGCTAACAGACAAACTAGACCAATCACCTAACTTGGTGATAATATCACTCTTTCAAAAATATAATTGGGTAATGACTGAGAAATAAATGCTTTCCTGAATAATCCCCCAGGTACATATTTTCTATTTTAGAGTATGGAAACAGGAAACCATGTCCTGTGCTATTTCTCAGCTCTGTATGTCGGTGAGGGAGAGAGCGTGAGCGAGAGTTTGCGTCACTCCCATAAAGGAACCGACTCTTGCTGAGTCTGGTGCTACACAGTTTCATTTATTTGATAAAGCTTCATTTGGTGTGATTTAAAATCTCCCCCTCATCAGGCTTGGCTCCCCTAAAGCACAGCCTCAGCGCCATGCTGAAATGCCTCATCAGCTGAAAACACACAAATACACGCGCACACACAGTCGGGTGAAGACGTGTGCACACACACACACACACACACACACACACACACACAGAGAGCCTGGTATATGCACACACAGACCGGCAAGCTGGTACAGGAGGACATTTTTCATAGGAAGACTTTAGGGTATATACTGTAGTTTGTCTTTATGGGCGCAGTTCGTTAAGGTTGTTTTCCATTGGTTGGTTTTGGTCTGAATCAGTTGATGAGTTTATTTGGTATCATCTTTCCCCTTGGTTCAGTTCCTTTTCACACAGAGAAAAATCCAGTGTGCCACTTCACATCACAAGGGAACATCCTCTCTGCTTATTGGTTAGATCTTTTTGCTGGGAGAGCAAGAAAAGTAAATGCAGGAAGTTGTTTTCCTAAGCAGAGCTACAGGGAAATCTGTGACCCATCAGAATGTGTGACTGCATCCAGTGGTGTTCTACACTCTCTGCATGTGTGTGTGTGGTTGAAAAATAAGAATACATGTGTCCAGATTAAGGGGAGAGAAGGACAAAGCCGAGGAATGTGGTTATTTCCACATTTGAATTAACTTTTATACAGGTGGCAGATTCTGATGGGTCACAGTTTTCCATGTAACACTGTACTTCCCATCTTATTCTGTACATTTCATATTCTGATGTACTCCTGACAGCTATTTAACCTTGGTGAGCCGTTGTGCAGCACATCTCTGAATCCCCCTTTCCCCGAAAGTGCATTTTCTTATTTTTGAGTGTTGTGAATAGTTGAGCATGTCTGGATGCAACTGATGCTAACCTTTTGGATATTTCTGTTTTTTTTCCTCAGAAATTTTCAATTGTTTTAGTCCCATGATAAGTTTGTGACTTTTTTCATGTAAGTTTGTTATATTTTTCTCAAAAATTTGCAACTTTTTATTAGGAGGTTTGGAATTTTTTTTCTCACAATGTATGATTTTTTTCATACTGTATGTTTATAACTTTTTTCCCCAGAGATTTGTGATCTTTTTTTCCCCTCTGAATTTTTTATTTCTCAAAAATTTGTGACATTTATCTCAAAATTTCAATCTTTTATAAGAATTTTTTTTTGGGGGGGGGGGGGGCTTCTTCTTTTAAATTTCCTGTTGTTTATTGTCTTGTACATTCCAACTGACAATTCTGTTTTGTTTTGTTTTTAAAAATTCCCGTTAATTTTGTGACCTTTTCCCAGGTAAATTTTTGATGATTTTCTTGAAAAATTTGCAGCTTTTTTTTAGGAAATGTGTGACATTTTTTGCAACTGTGCAACTTTTCCTCTTGTAAATTTGTATTTTTTTTCTCAGAACTTTTTCCCTCATAACCTGGAAATGGGTGGAAGGAATTTAGTCAATAATTGGTCTGTTAGATTTAAACAAAAAGATATGGTTGTCAGGTTATTGTCCCTAGCAACCATTGTTTTAGCAGACTGTGTGAGATTGTACTGTACGGAGTAATATTTTCAAAACATCTTCCATCTCCTCTTTCAAGTATGATCCCAAGATTTTGATGAATAATACAGATAAATGCAGAATACAGAACCTGGAATGGGGAGAGAGTCAGAGGAATAGTGTGTGTGTGTGTTTGGCAGCACAGGGCTTGTTTGTAGCCATGAGAAAGCTATTTTAATTAACAAAAGAGCGCCACATACTCATTTTTGCTGTCCTCACCAATAACACCATTGCCAAAACTATCTTTAATTGCTTTCGATTCACCCGATCTTTGCGTGGGTGGCAAAAAAAAAAGAAGAGTAATGGTGTGATGTGTTACACGGAAAGAGATAAAATGTGGAGTTGAATAAGGGAAAGGCAAATTTTCAGCCAGGTGGGGAGTGTAAAAATAGGTGAAGAAAGAAACAGGATGTAACATTTTACAGTCAGCTTGAGAAATAAAGTGATAAGGTGAGGGGAGAAATAGCTAAAAACTGAATGATTTCGCGGAAAAACCGAGAAAAAAATAAAATGCCAAGCAAGGAAAAGGGTAAAATGGATAAAGATTTCATACAATACATAATGAGACCACAGAAATGGGAAAAAATGGGAAGAAAAGAGGGAGAGAGAGGCACATACAGAGGGAGTGTGACCTCCTGCTTTCAGCAGGTTGTTGGGCCTGCAGAGTGTGTCTGCTGAATAATAGATAGTGTAGAGGGCTAGCGTGTAGTCTGCTCACACACAAACATACACATGCACACCCACGGCATCTGTAGGCTGCATTCACTCGTGAGGGGAAAAAATGGCAAAATGCTTTTTGGTGAGTAATCTCAAAAGGAAATGAAATACCTACATATGAAATCAAGCATTGTCAAAGCACTACAATAATATTAGCATACATACATACAAGTCTATTTGGAGTCTATTTTTTTTTTCCCCGGTTCCGGTTCCGCCGGACCGGCGGCGCCACCTGAGTTGGCTGCCGTTTGCAACTGCCCTTCTCTTATCTTCCTTCTTCTTTCTACACCTTTCACTCTATATATATATATCATGGACACACAGATCGCCCCAAGGGTCTCCCGAGTCGGCGGACGGAGCCGCTGTTTGCAACGGGGGACGGAGCTAGCTGACTAGCTAGCTCCAACCGCCACCCGGTGCTAACGGAGAAGCTCGACATGCCGAGGAACTGTGGCGAAAGCGACGCGGGTGCCGGGCTGGAGTTTAGGCGGCGTGCAAGAAATATAAGACAGAATAATAAAGAGCGATGGCAAGAACCAAGCAGACCGCCCGTAAATTTACTGGAGGAAAAAGCCCCCCAGGAACCAGCTAGCCACCAAGGCTGCTCGAAAAAGCGCTCTGGCCACCGGTGGAGTGGGGAGGCCTCACCGTTGCAAGCTCGGTGCCGTGGTTCTGAGAGAGATCCGTTGCTACCAGAAATCCATGGAGCTGCTCATCCGTAGGCTGCCCTTCCAGCGCCTGGTGAGGGAGATTGCTCAGGACTTCAAGACCGACCTGCGCTTCCAGAGCTCCGCCGTCATGGCTCTGCAGGAGGCCAGCGAGGCCTACCTGGTGGGTCTCTTCATGGACACCAATCTGTGCGCCATCCACGCCAAGAGGGTCACCATCATGCCCAAAGACATCCAGCTGGCCCGCCGCACCCGCGGAGGGAGAGCTTAGACTTTCTGCTGCACATTCACCAACCACAATGCTCCACACTGTGTGTCTAGATATATATATTTATAGTAATATGTACATATGTATACTAGCTGTTCTTGTTTTTTTCTTGCCTTCTGATTGTTGCTCTGAGTGTTGCTATCCCTGTGATGTTGCAATCCTGGAATTTCCCCATTGTGGGACTAATAAAGGCTTATCTTATCTTAGCTTATCTTATCTTATCTTATATCAACTGTTATACCTTTGCTTCCTGGTCAGCCCATGCAGTCTCACCTAAACACACACACACACACACACACACACACACACACACACACAATTGCATGGTTTTTCACTCTGAGAAAATGTGCATAGACATGGAAAACACATTTGTCACGTGTAGTGGATACTTGGCGTTTACACCGCTAAGAAATGTGTCTGCTGGCAGGCCTGGCTAAAACAAGCATTTTGCTCATGTGCAGTGAGCATGGTGCATTCTTTTCGTGCATGCATTTGCACATGCGCAGTGAATGTAGGCATTACTCCATACTGTATGTACCCCTTTTAGGGCTGTGCGATATAACAGTATACAGTATATCGGATAGCAATATAAAAACATCTATCATTTCATAGAATATCGTTTGTATTGTGGGGGCATGGTGTGGGACTTCTCCACCCAGAGAAGAAGGCAACTGGGGAAGCGGGGAACAATGGACCAAAAGAGGAGGTGTCACCGGTGGTGTCAGACGGGACAGTAAAGCCTGCTTCATGCTCCATTTCCCTCTAGTCCGCTGTGGTCTCCGTACGCTTTGGACAAGCCCGGCACACAAGCAGTGCTGCTCATACTCACTTTTTTCATCTACCTAGGCCAAGCGGTTGATGCATGCGCACAACCATCATTTGTAGGTTCACTCCTGCCCAATAGGTAGCGCCAAGGCGCTGACACACCACAATTTTCATCAGCGAAGAAACGGTGGACATTCTTCACAAAGTTTCTGTTCAAATGTAGAGTCCATTTCTGCTATTTGACTTCCTGGTTTTCACTCCTTTTCCACGAAGATGCTGCTGCCACTGTGAAAGAAAGTGTGTATGTATGATTCATGTATATTTTTATTCTCGTTTTCCGCCTCCTCGTTGTCTTCTTCGTCTACTGATGTATGCTTTGTCAATATCGCCACCTTGTGAATGGGACGTTCAGTCTTGCGCATGCGCTTTTCAACGCGTTCAGGTCATGGGCAGGCGGCGCAGTCACAAAATTTGGGCTGCACACAGTTGTCTGCGGTCAAGCACTGCGAACACTAGCGGAGTGAAGATGATGACGTAAATTTCATCACATGAGGTTTCCAGTTACGCGGACACCAGAGGTGTAGCTTGAAGCAGGCTTAAGGACTATGCACCCCCCGGGGGGAGGAGTAAATGCTGGTGCCGCTGGAAGAAGAAGGGTGTGAGAGTGGTACTGGCATTATGTCATGTTAATGTGCCACACAGGCTTTGTTCTAAACATGATGTATGATGGTCGGAAGTTCCTGGGTCTCGATGCATGGTATTAAAAATATAAAAGAGGAATGCACAGAGACCCCAGATCTTTTTTGCTGTAATTTATGTTGGAGAAAGAATAAAGTTCTTGTGTTGTCCAGCTCGTTGCCTCACCTGTGTCCTTTCTCCACATTGGTGACCCCAAGACGTGTCATGGAGAGCGAGACGAGCACCACCCCGGAGACTACCTGGAGGGAGAGCGCTGGCACTGCGTGCGGTGTTTCGGTCAAGCTTCCAGACTTCTGGCTTCACGACCCAACCGTGTGGTTTCTGCACATAGAGGCCCAGTTCACACTCCGTGGGATAACAGTGGATGACACAAAATACTACTACGTGGTCGCTGTGCTGCATGCGCGTGCCATGCAACAGGTGACGAGCCTGCTCCAGGAGCTGCCAGCCTGGGGAAAATACGAGGCGCTCAAGAGGATGCTTCTCCAGAGCTACACCCTTTCTGGCAGAGAGGCTGCTAACATGTTTGGAGTTGGGGGACAGATCAGCCGTGGAGCTCATGGAGAGCATGTTGGCGCTGATGGGTAAGAACGACGAGTCTTTCCTGTTCGCCCACCTGTTCCTCAGGAATCTACCGACTGCAGCGAGGGCGATCCTGGCCAACTCGCCATTGCTGGTGACCAAAGATTACTGGAAATGTGAACGACAGGCAAACTAGATAAGACAAGTATTAGCTCTAATGGTCAAACTTTGAAACCAAAGTCTTAAATTTTTCAAATTCAAATTCAAACATTTATTTCAAACTCAGGGTTCATATTATGAGCAAAACTAAAACGAGTAGAAAATAGATAAGTAAATAAATAAATAAAAGTATATACAGATCAGCAGACACTCGGTGCTCTTGTAACAACAATAACATACAATAATGGGCTCAGTATAAAATGGAACGCCACCACTTCCAAATGCTGGAATGAAGTGTGAGTGACGAGTTGACAATTGCTGATATAAGATGATTGTTACATGCCAACAACCTTCTCAAAAAACTGTAAACATTCTTACGTATCAATTCGCCAAAAGACGGAATGTTCACAGACACAAACATCTTGCTTGCACTCGACCTTCGTGGTACATCTAACAACCTTCTTAGGGAGTTATTATATGCAATGCGGATTTTGTTCCTAACAGCAACATTGCTATTAAACCATAAAGGCGAGCAGTACATTGAGGTACAGAAGGTCTTGAACAACATACATTTGACATCAGGAGAACATCTATGGAAATTTCGCAACAGTAAATTTGTTTGAGCGTACAGTTTCCTGAGATGCCTGTTACAATCAACATTGGTCTTATCAGATTCAATCCACACACCTAGGTATTTGACTTAATAAACTTAATAAACTTAAATAAACAGATCATTTTAAAGCAGGAGTGTATAGTCATTTTGTTTAATAATGTTTAATACAGACATATGATTTCCACCTTTTCATTGTCAGCAGCTGCCATTGGGTGTTTTTAAGCAAAGCCGTGCACATTATAGAGTTCAGCTTCTTGTTGTTAGTGTGTAGTTCCCAGACCGACCTGTCTGATCCGTTCACATCAACCAGCTGGCTCTTATCCCTAACACACACAAACAGACTCAGAGGCCATCCTCTGGCTGTAGTGTCGCTGTCAGCGCTGCAACTGGTAAACACAACAAAAGCCACATACTCCTACCGCACAAACACGCGAGGAGACAGACACACACGTGCAAGCTAAAAGGATAATGACTGGCCAGTTAGGCACATGCTTGCTCTGTCTAGATGCATCCAGTCATCTTAGCCCCTCCAGCATCCATTACTTCGGCATGGACACACGTACGCACACAGCACAACACATTCAAACACACTTGACTGGAGGGAGGCTCCGTGAGAAGCTGGCTTCTCCACTGGCCGATCTCTCTGAGTCAGTCTGTGTGTGGGGGGGGATTTAATTTTCATGTACAGCTGTAATAAACTGGCCATTTCCAGCTGAAAATTTCATAGCACCACTCATAGCTTCAGGCTCCGTGCACAGGCCCAATTATGTAATGTGGCATGCTGATCCAGCTAATCAATCACCCTGTCTGAACTGATGTGTCTGAGTCTGAAAATGGAATATAATCAAAGTTCTCGTGTTGCTGCAGTATTGTGACATGTTTGACACATATTATGGGTCATCTGTTTATTCAAAACTCAAAATAACTCAACAAACAGCCATTAATGTCTAAACCGCTGGCAAAAAACTGAGTACACCCCTGAGTGAAAATGTCCAAATTGTGCCCAAGTGTCAATATTTTGTGTGGCTGCCATTATTTTCCAGCACTGCCTTAACTTTCTTGGGCATGGAGTTCACTAGAGCTTCACAGGTTGCCACTGGAATTCTCTTCCACTCCTCCATGATGACATCACGGAGCTGGTGGATGTTAGAGACCTTGTGCTCCTCCACCTTCCATTTGAGGATGCTCCACAGATGCTCAATAGGGTTTAGATCTGGAGACATCCTTGGCCAGTCCATCACCTTTACCCTCAGTTTCTTTAGCAAGGCAGTGGTCATCTTGGAGGTGTGTTTGGAGTGGTTATCATGCTGGAATACTGCCCTGTGGCTCAGTTTCCAAAGGGAGGGGATCGTGCTCTGCTTAAGTATGTCACAGTACATGTTGGCATTCATGGTTCCCTCAATGAACTGTAGCTCCCCAGTGTCGGCACCACTTATGCAGCCCCAAAATATGACACCCCCACCACTATGCTTGACTGTAGGCAAGACACACTTGTCTTTGTACTCCTCACCTGGTTGTGGCCACACATGCTTGACACCATCTGAACCAAATAAGTTTATCTTGGTCTCATCAGACCACAGGACATGGTTCCAGTAATCCATGTCCTTAGTCTGCTTGTCTTCAGCAAACTGTCTGCGGGCTTTCTTGTGCATCATCTTTAAAAGGGGCTTCCTTCTGGGACGACAGCCATGCAGACCAATTTGATGCAGTGTGTGGCGTATGGTCTGAGCACTGACAAGCTGACCTCCCACCCCTTCAACCTCTGCAGCAATGCTAGCAGCACTCATACGTCTATTTTCAAAAGATAGCCTATGGATATGACGCTGAGCATGTGCACTCAGCTTCTTTGATTGACAATGGCGAGGCCTGTTAAACTGCTGTATGGTCTAGGCCACCATGCTGCAGCTCAGTTTCAGGGTGTTGGCAGTCTTCTTATAGCCTTGGCCATCTTTATGTTGAGCAATAATTCTTTTTTTCAGATCCACAGAGAGTTCTTTGCCATGAGGAGCCATGTTGAACTTCCAGTGACCAGTATGAGAGAGTGTGAGAGTGATAACACCAAATTTAACACACCTGCTCCCCATTCACACCTGAGACCTTGTAACACTAATGAGTCACCTGACACCGGGGAGGGAAAATGGCTAATTGGGCACAATTTGGACATTTTCACTTAGGGGTGTACTCACTTTTGTTGCCAGCGGTTTAGACATTAATGGCTGTGTGTTCAGTTATTTTGAGGGGACAGCAAATTTACACTGTTATACAAGCTGTACACTGACTACTTTACATTGTGTCAAAGTGTCATATCTTCAGTGTTGTCCTATGAAAAGATATAATAAAATATTTACAAAAATGTGAGGGGTGTACTCACTTTTGTGAGATACTGTAGATCTTTTGGAGCCAGCAGCAAAATAATGACTCTGTTTCACTCCTCAGTGATACAGTGTGCTGTTGTACTGTAGCACAGTCTGGTTCAGTAGCCTGACTGTCAAACTTAAAACTAAACTCAGCAATCAAATAAAAATCTGCGCAAAGATCATTGGTCAACTATTCACAAGTAATTTTCATGAAGCACACAGGAAAAGCATGATCAGGTTTGCCAACTCCGTCTCCTCTGACTCCTCCCGTCTTCTAAACAGTGAATACCAGCCTCTTCTCTCAAACAGACGATTCACAATCCCTACATTTAAACACAATGAACTCAAAAATTCATTATCCACCAATCTATTCTGCTGCTGAACCAGAATCAGTGAATGGCTAAACACCATCAAGCCCATGGACTAAACATGTGCTGTTATGCCTGTCCTCACTGGTTTGTTTTTATTTATATGGTGTGTCCAACTGGTATGTTTTGTGTAACTTATATGTTTTGTTATGTGTTTTGTTTTCCCTGTATGTTTGAAAATGGAGTGTCTCGTGAACTGCAAAGCAAATTTCACTAATAACTGACAATAAAGTTGTATCGTATTGTAAGAGGCTGGGTAGAAGTACAAAGGACAGTAGAGCATTCATAGTGCAATAACCTTAACTTAACCATACTTGTACAAGCCATATTTAGCCTTGTATTTATATTGTGTATATTATGTTAAGTGTTTATTTTTTTCTTTTTTGCTTTTCTGATCTGTATGCTCCTTTTATGTGCTGCTGGAAATTTTCCCAGAGGGAGTCATCCCAAAGAGATTAATAAAGTTAAGTCTAAGTCTAAGAAGAGAAACCTGCAGGGTCTTGACCCTCCATGGCACATGATTGGACACCCCTGCTATAAACGGAATCAACAAAATTAATCAAAAAGTCTTGATAATTGTCACTGTGTGTCATGAATACTGAATATATAAGAGCCTATCTTTTTGAATAATACAATTTTTTTCTACAGTACCTAATAGTATTTGAGCATTTTTGCAAGCAGGTGATGCGTCCCATAGTGCTTGTGGAAATAATGACACAAAAAACCTGGTGGTTTACATTTGTAGTCTGTCTACAGTACCTCATGTTTTGCTAACCGTTTCCTGAAACTTAACCCAAACGTTTGCAGTGCCCACCCCTACCCAATACCCTAACTTGAAGCACCTAAAGCTCGGTGTTTAATATGTAAAAGAAGGTAATCATCCAACTGGAAGTGAGTCTTGAACGAGGATGTGAAAGAAAACACAGAGGGCAGTGATTAAAAAAAAAAGTGAAGATGGGGAATCAAACTTGAGAGTCTGAGGTGTGCGTGCATGTTTTAGTTTGAGCTGCACATCCCCCACTTACCTTTACATGATGATAAGGAGGCGCAGTGAAGGAGATGTGTATGGGTGTAATCTAAGAGCATGCTTTCTATCGTCTTTCATGTAGAGTGTTAGTTGGAGGACTTGTTTTTTGTGCTCGTGTAAACATGCACATCTTGGCTGTAGTATTGAGCGTTTTACGTGGTGGTGTATGGGCATCAGATTAACTCACTGTATTTCAAGGCATTGTAGTGTTTTGGTTTGTTTTTTTTTCTGTGGCTCTGATACTTGCTCATAACTGGTAGAGCAATATTTTCTTATAAGTCTTTCCCTGTAGTTGAGAAGTTGACATTAGAAGGAAACATAATTAGACCAAATTTGACCAAATGGTGCAAAGAAATGAAAATGACGATGAGTGGACTAATGTCTGCAGTGTGGATGACTTTGATACACAGCGTGTGCATGTGAGTGAGCGTGAGCTTTCTGCTTGTCTGCGATATTGCCCTTAACTCCAGCTGTACTCCGTTTGAATGGATGATCCTCACCACCATCATCGCAAACTGCATCGTCCTGGCTCTGGAGCAGCACCTTCCTGACGGTGACAAGACGCCTCTATCTGAACGACTGGTAACTCACGCCGCCCACAGACACACACACACGTGATGAGTGTCCAAACTTTTTTTTTTTTTGCCAGTTTTGTTGAAGGACACATACTGTACACAAAAATAGAAGAACAATAAATAGCAGTTTTCCATCTTAAATAAATAAAAGCTGCGCAGTGTCCATGTATTTAAAAAAACATCAAAAACACAAGTTTGTCCAACACTTTCCACTTTGGTTAAGCTGACACTTTATCAGTGTGCTCTTCATGGGTGTTTCTGGGCATGCTAATATTCATGAAAACCTCACTTTGGTCTGGACGTGTTATCCCTGAGCTTTTATTAAATAATCTCGTTAAAAAATGCAAGCTTTAAGATAGATTTTCTGTATCTGGCCATTGGACCGTGTGCCTGACAACTGTGGGTTGTTTTTAAATGTGCTATATAGATAAAGTTGACTTTACTTGAGAAATAAATGACAGAATAAGAAGGGATTATTTATTACCTTTATTTAAAATCCCAAGTAGTAATTCTACAAGAAAACCGGCACAAATTTAAAAACCTCACAAACCCACAAAGGTGAAGGCAATCCTCACTACTCCGTTAACTTTTTTAGTTAATACTGTCTTAGTCTTACTCCAGTAAATTCTTTAGGTAGCTACTGTTACTTGTGCTTGAGTAATTAATGTCATTATGTAGCAGAGCTTTTTATCTACTCTACCCACCTCTGGTTACTGGCAGTCATAAAGCACCGTTATTTCATAGTGAATCTAATAAAGCATGCAGTACTTAGCGTCCACATACATATGTGCGTGGTCAGCACATAAACACGCAGAGTCGAGATAGTACTTCAGTTCTGAATGATGGTTTCACCTCGTTTTTGTTTAATTGCCCAGCCCTATTACAGACTTACAATGGAACATTCAGTAGCTTCTTTCCTCGTGCCTCAGCTCTCCTTTTCTCTCCTCGTATCCCTTCCCCTCTTCCCCTGCAGGAGGAAACGGAGCCCTACTTCATAGCCATCTTTTGTTTTGAGTCTGGGATAAAAATTCTGGCTCTGGGTTTCGCGTTGCACAAGGGCTCCTACTTGAGGAACGGCTGGAACGTCATGGACTTTGTGGTCGTGCTCACCGGGTGAGTGTGCATTAACTAACCAGTCAACTTTGATCAAAGCCATTTCTGTCTATAAAGCAGAGGAGGCAAATGTAACTGGGCCCCCTTAGACGCTGAAGTGAGGGGTTCCTAGGGACCCAGATGTGCCAAAAAAAAAAAGTCCAATTCATTAAAACTGTCCAACTTCACCCGATTGGTCCAAAAAAATGCGTTTGTGGCACACCAGGCACAAAGGTTGAAAATCATTGCTTACAAGTTACAAGTTTGCCCTCAGCATTTTTTTTTTGGGGGGGGGGTGTTAAAGTTGCAACTTTTTTCATGAATTTTTTTTTGTAAATAAGCAATTTTTTCTCATAAATTTGCTATTTTTTCACAAATTTGCTACTTTTTTCTGATAAATTTGCAACCCTTTCTTGTAAATTTGTGGCTTTTTTTCACGGCAGTTTGGCAAAACTTTTTCTTGTGATTTTGCAGCTTTTTTTTCATAAATTTGCTACTTTTCTTCTAAATTTGTGACTTTGTAAATTTGTAACTTTTTTCTCATAAACTTGCAAAAAAATTCTTCTAACTGCAACTTTTTTTCATAAATTTGTGACTTTTTTCCATCGTACCTTAGCAACTTTTTCCTGACAAATTGTTATTTTTTGTAATTCTGCAGCTTTTTTTGGGGGGGGGGTGTAAATTTGCAACGTTCCTATGTATGCTGCTTAAATATTTATTCTATGTAATGGTTTAATTTATTTTCTCTTTATCTGTGAAATAAGTTTATTTTTCAGTGTTCTTGTTGGAAGAGTTGCTTTTTGTCATTTAAAGGGTTTGAACTCTTCCCCAGTCCAAAATCAGGGCCCCCCCCCCAAACATAACCTTGCACAGGGCTTCCAAAAAGCCAGACATGGACCTGACTTTGAAAGTGTTTTTAAGTGCTTTTGTTTTGCTTTGTTATAATTTTTATATGCTTCTTTTCAGTGGACAGGAATTGTTTTATATGTGATTTATGTGTAATCCCATCCTGCTCTCTGCAGAGCGGTTTGGATTGTATTCTATGTTTACTCTCACAATTACTGTTCGGCAGGTTTTTAATGTGTGTCTGCTTTGGGCCACTGCAGTGTGTAGGATGCATTTCCATGGCTACCCCTTCCAGTCTTGTGCTGAGTTAGCTGAGGCTTTTTTATTTATTTTTTTTTTTTTTTTTCAGCAGGCCTAATGATTTGATGTCTTTGGGGAATTTTTCAGTGTTACAGGAATGTTGAGTCGTGGAGAGCTGAAAGAGATTATACAGATGATTTAAGACAGCTACTAATATAACTGGACCATTTGTAATTGCTTAGAAAGGAGCCACAACCTTTCAGAGCAATTAAGCAATTTTTCATCCAAAAATCATATGGAAGGCTGAAATATTGTATATGAGTATAAACCGGCCCGTTAACAGTATTTACGGGGAAGAGGTTTTTTTAATCCCCTCAATATTTTTGCTGCATATTTGCACCTTTTTCTCCTATTCTTTTTTTTAATGATTTTGCCATTGTTTTAATGATTCTTTTGCAAATCGCAAAAATCCCCCAATCTTCTGCCCCACAGGATGAAAGTGAACAGTGCATATTCACCTGTCTGCACGTTCATGCTTTGTGTTTGCTGGCAGGTGGTAAGAGCAGTGGTGAGTTTGTGGTGGGATCTAAATATGGCTAAGTGAGAGTGTTGGGAGGGGGGTAGGCAGAGGCTGTAACAAGACCTGTGGCAAAGCGAGAAGACTGGAATAGAAACAGGCAAATACAAGACGCCAGCGTGGTAATATCAGCTCACGTGTCTCCGGTGGCAGGACTATTGTCTTCTGATCCCAGCCACACGGGCACAGGAACAGCAGAGGCCTGGTTTGACAAGGTGTTCTTGTGTGATCAGGGCCACACCCCCCTCGGTCGCTCTCTTCCTTTAATGAGGACACACACACACACACACACACACACACACACACACTAGATCAGAGCTACCCTGCAGGGAGCAGCAACCAGGGCAAAATGAAATGTCACTTCTACTAGACACGGGGGTGGGGTGGTGGTGGTGGTGGGGGTTTGTTGTTATGGTGATAGCAAGCAGAGGGGTAGCCTCTCTGGTTTGCTCTCTCATTTTATCTCTTGTTTAGTCGCTAAACCAGAACCTGCTTCCTTTTCGCATTAAAGACATGTCGTTTTTGCCTTTATTACACAGATACAGTACATTTAAGAGGCAGACAGGAAATCGGGTCGAGGTTTGGACAAACATGCAGGAAAGATTGCCCTGTCTAGAAATCAAACCAGGCAGTGACGTACACAGACATTTGGGGGGAAGGCGGGGGGGGGGGGGGGGGCAGGTACACAACAATAAAGGTCTCTCATAAATACCGAGAAAGGTATAGACAGTAACCCAAATTTTACTGTGCTTGCTCAATATACTGTGTCTATTTTATTGTAATACTTACTCACGGATATATTTAATGGACCTCTTGCAAAATGTGGAGTGACGTACTTCGGCTTTTTGTACCCTGAGCAACTCCAATTCCGCTTCCATTATATCTGCCTATTCCCTGGTGCTTTCTCGCCAATCGATCAGTTTTATTACTTTCACTTATCATTGTACATACTGGAAATAGTGTACGGGCAGATCGTTTTTTTTTCTTTATAAAGTTCATGTTTCACATTTTGATCGTTTTCCTAACCATACTGTGCCGTTTAACAGTTGCCCAGTTAGCTTAGCATAGCACAGCTTTTGTGTTGCTTATGTCTCTTCTCTTCTTCTTCGGTCATCAACACCACCCAAAAAATCATGTCCCTGGAGGACATCTCCAGATCCTCCTGTCTCAGAAGGATCAAGGCCATCACAGGAGACCCCTCACATCCCGCCCACCACCTGTTTGACCTGCTTCCCTCTGGACGACGGTTCAGATCGATCAGGTCCCACACCTCCAGACTAACAAACAGTTTCTTCCCCTGGGTCATCCGAACTGCAAACAGTCAGAGGCCCCACCCCCCCTCCCTCCGAGTGCTCACATGCACAGAACTGAGGTCATCGTCGTCGTTCTACTCATGTCTGAGCATTCGTGACCTCAATGATAAAGTTTCTCCATTAGTGTCGGTTTTGGGCCTTGTTGTAGCAGGTGTAGATAGACTTCTTGGAGAGTGATAGAGTTCCATCTGTCCACCGTAGTTTTTGTCTCCCTCTGTTCCTTTTCCCTTCAACTATACCAAACATAATTAGTTTCTCCAGATTTTCTCCTTCTCGTCTGGCAGTGTGTCCAAAATATTGCAATTTTTTTTGATTGCATTGAAGAGATTGGGTCCTCCACCAGTTTCACAAAGGACACTCTCATTGGTTCTTTTGTCTGTCCAAGGAATGCACAGAAGCTTTCTTCAACACCACATTTCAAATGTTTCAATCCTCCTTCGATCTGCAGCATTGATAGACCAGGTCTCACAGGCATATGTTGCAATTGGGAAGATCAAGATGCAGACTAGCCTGATTTTGGTTGTCCTGTTAATACTTCTGTTCTTCCATATCTTATTCATTGAGCACATAGATGTTTTTTTCCGTTGCAATTCTACGTTTTATCTCAATGGAGCAACCACCTTGGTTAGATATCATTGAGCCAAGGAAACTGAATTGGTCGATGACTTCAATTAATTCATTTCCTACCTTGATAGATGGATTCTCTTCATTTTGGTTCACTACCATCACCTTTGTCTTACTAACATTGAGAAAGAGACCATATTTTTCACTTTCTGCTCTTACTGTTTCTATCAATGTCTCCAGATCTTTTACACTGCTTGCCAACAGGGTCGTATCATCAGCATATCTCAGGTTGTTAACCCTCTGAGTATGTATGTTGCCAAACTGCGACATACCCCCTAGTGGTCAAGAGTGGTAAATATTTTTTGTCAATAAAATAGTTCAGATTTCCAAGGCTGTTACTTGAAAGTAGTAAGAGGTAATGGCTTACTGTCAATTAGAAAGATGTAAAATATGATCCAAAGTTTCAGATAGGAATAAATATATGCATCTAATTTGCATAATGTCACGGCACCTCTTTAAATTCCATAACTCAGTCAAAACTGGACTTTGGATGTATTTACACAAAAAAAATGGTTCAGTCTTTTGACACCGTTTTTTTGTACAGAGGGACCTCATCATCTTATCGTCAAAGTATATGAACAAGAAATCAGTACATTTAAAAAACCCCCAGAAATTTCTCACTTACTTTTAACAAAGTCAGAGTGAGAAGGCAGGTGCAGTGCCACGCTCTGCCACTAGGGGCACGCAAATTCTCACACTCAAAGGGTTAATTGTTCTGCCTCCGATTCTTATTCCACCAGCAAAATTTTCAAGGGCTATTCGCATGATATATTCTGCGTATGTACAGACGCGGACAAAATTGTTGGTACCCCTCTGTTAATGAAAGAAAAACCCACAATGGTCACAGAAATAACTTGAATCTGACAAAAGAGATGAGATTCAACTTTATTGTCATTACACATGTATGAATACAAGGTAACGAAACGTGACTTGGCATTTGGGCACGCTCTGCAGAGTGCATCCAAGGCCAGGATCGAGTCAAAAACGTGGTGGCGCCAGGCGGCTGGAACCACAGGACGTGGCCGCCCAGTGGAGACATCGCAGATTAGGGGGGGCATATCGTCTTGCAGCACCCTGTTCTCCAGCCTTAACCCTGTTGGTCCAGACTGGAGCGCGCGCACATCCGCGTCGCTAACCTGCTCCGCGGCCATGGTTGCATAATCTATCCCCACGTGGACCGGGGCCGCGCGCACTTCCGCGTCGCTAACCTGCTCCGCGGCCATGGCTGCAGAATCTACCTCTACGTGGGTTGGAGCCACCACGGCGCGCGAGAGGCAGTCCGTCCGCCACTACATTAAGCTTACCCGCCACATGCTGGATATCGGTAGTAAACTCCGATATCGCGGCCAGCTGTCGCTGCTGCCGGCCCGACCAAGGTTCTGAAATCTTGGCCATCACGAAAGTCAGTGGCTTGTGGTCAACGAACGCGGTGAAACGGTGTCCTTCCAGCCAGAACTGGAAGTGGTGAATGGCCAAATGGAGAGCTAACAACTCCCTGTCGAATGCGCTGTATTTTCATTCGCTGTCGCGCAGGGTCTTGCTGAAAAAGGCGAGCGGTTGCCAGGCTCCGACTACATACTGTTCCACGACCGCCCCTATGGCCACATCTGACGCGTCAGTAGTGAGCGCTATGCGGGCCGTTGGGACTGGATGTGCCAACAACGCAGCGTTTGCCAGGGCTGTTTTGACTTCAGAGAATGTGCGCTCTTGCTCGGGAGACCATTCGACTTTATTTGTGGGTTTTTGTTTTTTTAGTGCAGCATATAATGGTTGCATGAGCTGCGCTGCACGGGGGAGGAAACGGTTATAAAAATTCACCATTCCCAAAAACTCCTGTAACGCTTTGACCGTTTGTGGTTGGGGAAAATTTGTTACTGCGCGCACTTTGTCAGGCAGAGGAACCGCTCCTTCTGGGGAGACGCGATGCCCCAAAAAATCAATCTGCGTCACCCCGAACTGACACTTCGCTGGGTTGATTATTAACCCGTGCTCTGCCAACCTCCGGAAAACTGCCGGGAGGTGGTTTTCGTGTTCGTCTTCGGACGCGCTGGCTACCAATATGTCGTCCAGGTAGATGAACACGAAAGGGAGATTGCGCAAAACCACGTCCATCATGCGTTGGAACGTCTGCGCCACGCCTTTAAGCCCAAATGGCATGCGCAAAAACTCGAAAAGCCCGAAAGGAGTTATTACCGCTGTTTTGGGTATGTCCTCAGTGCGCACTGGGACCTGGTGGTAACTGCGTACCAAGTCTATTTTAGAAAAAACGCGCGCCCCCGCCAAATGAACTGAAAACTCTTGGATGTGCGGGATCGGGTAGCGGTCGTGCGCTGTAGTGTTGTTCAGCCTGCGGAAATCACGGCAAGGTCACCACGAGCCATCAGCTTTCAGGACCATGTGAAGCGGTGAAGCCCATGGGCTCTTCGAACACCTGATGATGCCCAACCTTTCCAGGTTGGCGAAATCCTCGCGCGCTATGGTCAGTTTAGCTGAATCCAAGCGCCGAGCTTTAGCGAAAACGGGCGGTCCGGTGGTAGTAACAAAATGTTCCACCCCGTGTTTAGCCACGGTCGCAGAAAATGTTGGGACCGTGAGTGCTGGGAACTGAGTAAGGAGTGTGTAGAACTTACCACCTGCAGCTGTGACGTTTGCTTGTGCTGTTGGCGGGGCCGCTCGAGCTGTACAGGGAATAGAATAAAAAGAGAGTGCATTAACCAGGCGTCTGTTAGCAAGATCGACCAACAAACCATGTGAGCACAAAAAATCAGCCCCTAACATGTTGAAATTGACTGCCGCTATGATGAAAGTCCACTTGAATGTACGGCCGTGTAAAGACAGAGGCAGAGTCCTCTCACCGAAGGTCTTAATCGCCGAGCTGTTCGCTGCTGACACCCCGGGACCACTGGAAGGTGCCAGCCGGTCACCGTAGGAAGGTGTGATGAAGCTCAGCTGGGAGCCTGTGTCCACGAGGAAATGCCTCCCCGAGCGCGCATCCCTCAAGTAGAGCAGCTTGTTCTCCTCTCCGAGGGCCGCAGCTGCTACCGACTCCCGGTCTTGGCGTTTCCCGAGCGCTTGAAATGGCATGGTGGAATGCACTTGCGTGCCCTCTCTGTGAAGCGGCGATGGTAGAAGCAAAGGACATCGTCTGCTCCGTGTTTCCTGGCCCCTGCCGCCGCCGTCGTCGGTGAGTCTGGTGCTGCAGCCTCTGGCCCCCTGCCATCTCCGGACGTTGCGCCTAGCTCCGCTGCCGCAGCCGTAGCCGCGCGCCGTTTATTGGCGTCGACGAGTCATTGCGCCTCCTGGCCCAGCTCATGGTAGTCTCGTCGGGCCAACAGTGGTGAACTGGCCAGGGTCACTCTCACCGCTGACGGTAGGGTCCTGAGGAAAAGGTGGGTGAAGATGAAGTTATCATCTTCGGAGTCTCTCAAACTCAACATCTTCCCCGTCAGGTCTGCAGGTCTGTCGCTCTCAAATTCAGTCAGCGCCAGGAGCCTCTCTGCTCGCTCCTCCACCGAGGGGGTGAAGTAACGGATGAGTGCAGCCTTCAACGTGCTGTACTTGTCGCTGTCCGGCGGGTGGTTGATCAGGCTCTCCACTCGCTGGGCTGTGTGGTTGTCCAGCTTTGCAACCACATGGTAGAACTTTGTGGCGTCTACCGAAATCCTCCAGAGGTGGAACTGTGCCTCGACTGCGTTAAACCAGGAGCGCGGATTGTTCTGCCAGAAGTCCGGTAGCTGAACTGTGGCTGCATTTGTTTGGCTGGCTCCTGACGAGTCTGGCTCGGGAGAATCGCCTCCGCTCATGATACGTCTTAGGGTCACCAGTGTGGAGAAGTGTGGAAGGACGAGGCTGAGTTTATTTCTCAAGTCCAGTTTTATTCACATTCACATTCTCCAACATCCAAAAACAGAAAGAGAATGAATCCCCCAACATCTGTCCCTTTTAAACCCCAGGACATCAAAGCACACAGTCACATAGTCTTTTAATCCCAAATCACAATGCATCCCCCTCCAGGTCTTCTCGCCTCCACCTAAAGTCCTGGTGGTCAGGAAATCCTTCAAGGCCATCTCTTTGCATACAAAAGGCCAGATTTCACATCCTCCTGTTACCCCTAGGAGGTTCAGTCCTTTTGTTCCTCTGAGACGTGAAGCATACAGTAAGCATACAGTAATATACATGTGAAGCTTATGAAACCCACATATGTGCACCACACTAAAACCATTTCCAAAAGTGGTTTTATTAATTTATCCTTAAATTTTTTATAGAGGTTGACTGGAAGACCATCTGGTCCTGCTCTTTTTACTGATTTCATATTATCAATGGCTTGCCCAACTTCTTCTTGACTAATTTTAGACTCCAGTATCCCCCTGTTTTCATTTGGAATACCTGGTATGGATAATCCACCCAAAAACCCATTTAGTTTTGTTAAGTCAGTTTCATTTTTTGTATCATATAGTTTTTCATAATAATCTCTAAAGGCACTATTAATTTCTAAAGGATCTATAACTACCTGTCCATTACTTATAATACTGGTAATTGGTGTTTTAGATTCTAATTGTTTAATCTGCCATGCCAATAATTTTCCTGATTTTTCACCTTGTTCATAAAAAGTTTGCTTCAATCTTAGAAGACTCAAGGCAGCTCTATTTGCTGATTTTTTGTCATATTCAGCTCTCAGAATCAGTAATTCGTTCTCAAACTGTGGGTTACTTCCTGCATACACCTTTTCTTGGAGAATTTTTATTTTATGTTCTAATTGGACTCTCTCCTCTCGGGTCTTCTTAGATTTTGAACCTGTATAACTAATAATATGCCCCCTAATAAAAGCTTTGAAAGCCTCCCACTTTATACATGCCGTTGTTTGTGTAGTATTGATATCAAAGAACTCATCTATCTGTTTTTCTATGTACTTACCAAATTCCTCATCCTGAAGCCATTTATGTTGAAAATGCCACCTAACTGGGCTCTTTGTCAGTTTCTTATCTACATATACTAGACAGCAGGATGCATGATCAGAGATCACAATGTTATCATAGAAACAGTTTTGAATCTTGGACCTTAATTCTGTAGAGATCAAAAAGTAGTCAATACGTGAGAATATCTTATAGGTATTAGAATAACAAGAATAGGCTTTGACTTGTGGTTTCATTTCTCTCCATATATCTAACAATCTCAATTCTTTCATAAAATGATTAATGGTCATCCTACATCCATTGTGCGTACAATCCAGTCCTGTTGATCTATCTATACTGGGATTTAATGTACAGTTAAAATCCCCTGCTATTATATGTTGCCATGTAAGTGATGATAAAGTGAGGAATAAATTAACAAAGAAGTTTTGATCATCAATATTGGGGCCGTATAAGTTCACCAGATTTATATTTTCTAATAACAAAGATCCTTGGATAATTAGATATCTTCCAAATTTGTCTCTAATTACATTTTTCATTTGAAATGGGACTGTTTTATGTATGAGAGTCATAACTCTCCTAGCTCGGGATGAAAATGATGAGGTGAACACGTTACCTTGCCATCTTCTCCTAATTCTTTTTACATCCTCCTCTAATAGATGAGTTTCTTGTAAAAGTACAGTTTTTGAATCTATGTCTTTTATTTTATTCATGACTTGTTTAAGTTTTTTAAGATTTTGTAGACTTCTGCAGTTCCATGAAGTTAAATTAAGATTAACGCTTTGATCTATGATCAATAAGGAGTTTGAGATTACCTTGCAATATGAACATACTCTAACAGAGAAGCAAAAACATGGATGATGGAACATTCATCCTACAAACTAAACAAAAACAAATTCCCTTTCCCCACGTTTGTGGTAATCCCCCCAAAATCAAAAAAATTCCGTCTCCCGTTATAGCTAGTGACTGTTCCACACCTGCGAGGAGCAGTCAAACCACTCTCTCTTTCTCCTCTCAATCACCCTGACTTTTATTCTTCTTCTTCTTATAACATTAACTCTCTTCTGTAGTTTTTTCAACATAACTTCAAAGTTTTATAGCAACGTTGTACATCATAACTTTTTTTTAATACAGTTTGTATTTTGTAGACATGTTTATGTTTCAGATCAATCAGATGTCTGTACATATGCTTAAATGTTCGACCTTTGTCATGTTCATGCTTAGCTCCCGCCAGTCTCCTTTTGGATCTGCTTGATGAGCTCCTGCGCCTCTTGAGGAGTCTTGAAGGTGTGGGTTCTCCCCTTATATGTGACCAGCAGTCTTGCCGGATGAATTACTCCATGACGAATCCCTAGGTTGCGCAGCTCTTTGTGGGCCGGGTCGAACTGCTTTCTCAATTGTTGTATTCCTGCAGCCAAGTCCGGATAGAACCGCACCTGTTGGTCCTGGTATTTAATTTCCCCTTTAGCTTGCGCCGCATTGGTGATTGTCATCTTGTCTCTGTAGTTGAGAAACTTCATAATCAGCGTCCTCGGTGGTGTCTTATTATCTCTCAGTGGGCCAATTCGGTGAGCTCTCTCTAAAATAACCGATGACTGCAGATCCGCGTTATTCAGCGCTTCTGGAATCCACTTTTCCAAAAAGGAACAAGGGTCCCGTCCCTCTGTTCCCTCCGGGAGGCCCACCAGCCTCAAATTATTCCATCACAAGCGGGATTCCAAGTCTAGGATGTTATCTTCCAGATGTTTGCATTTTGATTCCAGTGTTTGCAGTTTAGTTTGCAGGCTGGTGACGTCATCTTCAGCGCTTGAAATTCGGAGCTCCGCCTGCGACACTCGCTCCATGCAGTCGTTTATTTCTTTTCTTATACCTTCTATCGCTGTTATAATCCCGTCGAATTTAGACGAAAACTCTGTTCTCATGGAGTTGATGGCAGTGAGCATTACGTTTGTCCCCTCTTCAACTGTTCCCGCTCCACCGCTGGCTCCCTCCTCCGCCATCGCCTCTGGAATTTTCTCTGTTTTGCCTCGAGCGTGAAAGTCTGTTAGCTTGGGTTGTTTTGTCGAGTTGCCTTTTCCTCCACCTAATTTTCCAGCCTTAGTCTTTACCATATCCGCGCCAAAACGCTAGGATGGGTTTTTGTTCCAGTTAAGAGAGTTTTAGTACTTTTTTTTTATTTTCAAGAGCAGAGCAGTGTGAAACACGTCTTCCTACGTGGCCGCCATAACCGGAAGTCCGTTGTTGTCGTTGTTATTGTCTATTGTTGTTGCTGTTGTGCAGTGCATATGTACATGTCCGTATGTGTACGTGCTCTGCACTTTGTGTAATGGGTACCTGAATGTTTATTTTTAGATTGTCTAACACATGCACCGTATACAGACAAAATAATGATATTTTTACTTTCACATTTTAATACATGCATTATCTATAATATTGATTACAAATGTTCATTTAGTGTTGTTTTGATGTGTGATTTTTGTGACCTGCCAAGGGACTACTGATGCAATTTAGCAAGTTTGCTAAGTCTGGCATATTTACATTGATGTTCATTAATATGCACCGTCCCTTTCAAATAAATTTTTTTTTTTTAATTGTGAGGGGAAAAGGTAACAAATTTAACACAAAACAGTTGCAAATTTGTCAAAAAAAACAAAAACATAACTTTTCAAGAAAAATGATGAAGTTCACAGGAAGAACCTCACAGAGGAAGTGCCAATTGGTACTGTGTGGCTCAGCTCATTCCTGTACAGTTTGGAACAGAAAAACCCTGACCTGGCTTGTATTCCCACCGTGGCATGTGTAGGCCAGATGGCGATAGCTGCATCAGCAACATAAATAGCATGACATCATACCAACATGGCAGAGTACAGCAGTAAGTTCAATAAAGAAAAAGAATGTTACACGATAACGAAAGGCAACAATGGAGGACATGCAGCAGCTCAGTCTTAAATCCTCTCTGTTGTACGTTTTAGTTATTATTTCCCATTCCATTCTCGCTGTTGCAAAGATGTGATAACTCTGTGCTGATAAACTGCAGTGAGTGTTGGTGTGAGTCTTACTGTGCTTGGTTCCCCAACAGAAGGGCTAAAAAATTGTTGGTACCCTTCACAACATTTGTCGATCAAAATACAAGAAATGCATAACGTACTGAACTGAAGCAAGCTGTACTGCTTAATGAAAAGGAAGCTTGAATGAACTGCAGCTCCACTGTTAAGATCCCACATCTTTTTTTTTTTTTTTTTTTTTTTTTTTGTTACTTATTTGTACCCGTAGGTAGATTTGGTTTGCAGTCTGGTGACAAGCCACCGGCTGCTGGTCGCTGCGTGCGCGAGCGCCCTAAACCTACATGTTTTTGGTATGCGGGAGGAAACCGGAGAAATCCCGGAGTAAACCCACGCAACACGGGGAGAACATGCAAACTCCACACAGCTCACTGTTGGTCGGGGGCTGGGATCGAACCCACGATCTCATGATCCCCGCGATCCCCCGGCCGAGGGTAAACTGTGCTGCCACAGTGCTAAACCACTGCGCCACCGTGCAGCCCGTCTGCAGTCACGCACAAATTTTTTTTCTTCAGCTTGATATATATTTAATCATCAAAAGCAAGGCTTAGTGGAGGAAAGCTCCACCTGCATTCTCCAAGAGGACCCCAGAGTGGTATGTTAAGAACAACTGTAACATATAGAAATGTCCTAAAGGTTCACAAAGACTAATGTTAAGCCTAGCCTTTGAGCGAGATTATTACAGCCAATGCAGCTTAAGCAGTGGAGTTGTTGTTGCTGTGTTTTTGGGTGTCTTCATGATCTCTGCAATCACAACTGATGAAGCTAACGGTGTCACACTGTCGTAAACACAGCAACTATGATTGAAACTCAACACTTTCTACAGCATTCTTGATGGAAGCATAGATGGATACTTGTGCGAAGAAAGAGAGTGAGACCGACGGAGCCCTCTGAGAGCAACACATCTCCCTTGCCAGAGTAGCAGTTGAGTACTACTGCAGCTAGATAGCAGAGGGAGGGGAAAAGAGGAGGAGGAGGAGGTAGAAGAAGGAGACACGTGACAGTGTTTTCTCCGTTCCCCTGGGCTCTGGATAAAAGGACAGAGAAACAGAGTGGTGGGGGTGGGTTAGTGATAGTGTTGTTTGGGGGGTTACAAGATGGGCTTGGCTGTTTAAAGGAGGCATGAGAAGGATGGAGTAGAGAGGAGTTTAATGCCACGGGAGGAAGGATAGGGAGAGTGAGGGCTAGGGGGACAGGGGAGGTGAGAGTGATGTATGGAGAATGAGTATGGAAGAGGAATGGGATTGGGGGGAAGGCAAAGATGGAGATGGAAGAAGAGAGGGGGACAGAGGAAGAGAAGAGAGAGGGAAATGAGAAATGGCAAGAGGAGCATACTCAGAGAGGGATTGAATATGAGTGCGTAAGTGCTGCAGTAACCTGCTTTTCCCTGCTCACTGTGATCAATCACTCAGCACAGCCCTATATAACACACTCTGCTGGTAGCTTATGGTGCATACACACACACACACACAAAGCATTTCTGGATTGAGGCAAACACAGTTACACACATTTACTAAGCATGGCCTAATGTATCCGTTGTCATTTCTAATCATATTTTAAGCCAGCCATATATAAAAGAAATTTCTTGGTGTGGACACATATTGTAGTCAGCATATGTTTACCATGATTTCCCACTGGGTGTGTGTGTTTGGGGATGTGCTCATAATCGTATCAGTATGAGGACCAGTTTGTGGGTTTTCGCTCATGTGCATTGGACAGTGTTGGGAGGATCGGGGCCATCTAGAATGTGCAGTAATGTTCAAAAGGCTTAGGCAACTCGTTGTTTTATATTTTCTAGGAAAATGGGAAATAGTCAAAGTCAACTTTATTGTCAATTCTGCCATATGTACAGCACATACAGAGAATTGAAATTACGTTACTCTGAGACACACGGTGCAGCAAGGTAAACACTAAGTAGGAAATCTGAATATAAAGTATAACATCTGACATTAAACATTAAAACATCAAACATCAGTGCAAAGAAAGCCACCCCCCAACCAGAAACTAACTAAAAATACTAAGGGTGTGCAAAATAACTAAATACGATAAAAGTTAAGACAGCATGTAGTGACTTAAGGCACATTGGGTGGTGCGGTGGCGCAGTGGTTAGCACTGTGGCAGCACAGCAACTCACCCTTGTCCATGGGATCCCTGGTTCGATCCCAGCCCCTGACCAACAGTGATCTGTGTGGAGTTTGCATATTCTCCCTGTGTCTGCATGGGTTTACTCCGGGAGTTCTCCAGTTTCCTCCCACAGGCCAAAAACATGCAAGTTTTTTTTTGTTTTTTTTTTGTTACTTATTTGTACCCGTAGGTAGATTTGGTTAATTGGAGACTTTAATTGGATCAATTAATTGGATCAATTGGTTAATTGGATCAATAAAGTATACAAAATCAAAATCAAATCAAAAAAATATCAGGGCACATAGAGGGTTAAAGTGGCATGAAGTTAGGTTAATTGGAGACTCTAAAGTGGCCCTAGAAGTGAATGTGTGTGTGAATGGTAAAGGGATAGCGCCGTACCGTGGCTGCTTCATCCATCCAGGTGGATGCCCTCAATTTCCCCTCTGGGGATCAATAAAGTATACAAAATCAAAATCAAATCAAAAAAATATCAGGGCACATAGAGGGTTAAAGTGGCATGTAGTGGAAAGAGAGCAGTCCATTGCTGCGTAAAATAGCTGGTTCAGCCCTGAGATCAGTGTGTGTGCGTGTGTGGGAATGAACAGTACCTGGGGATGGCAGAGTTCAGTTGCTGGGGGCGAAGGGGGAGTCAGAATTCAGGATTCGTGTGTGGGGGGAGAAGGGGGAGAGGGGCCAGAGCAGGGAGAGAGTTGAGCTTCCTGACAGCCTGGTGGATGAAGCTGTCCTTGAGTCTGTTGGTCCTGGCCCGGAGTCTTCGCAGTCTCCTCCCTGAAGTCAGTCAGAAGAAAGGCAGCTGGTCCTAGCTGAGTAGTGATCTGCGGCGGTGGTGGCCAGAAGGGCTGCAGCTTGTACAAGCAATCAGGTCGATGGGCCCAGACCCAATTGAACATTGTGAGTGGAGGGTGCTCTGCTCAGCATTCCTTCTTCATGAAATGTTGTTGTCACTCTGCAGCCGTTATTAGGGGAGAGCGCCACCGCTGGAGTGTCATCTGATGGAGGACATTGCTGGTTCTGTTCAACTGTGGCTTGCAACTCCTGCACTGATGTGGCAGCTTGAGGAGGCTCGTGCTGGGTGAGGACTAGCTCCGGGCCCTGTGTGGATATGGTCTGGAGCTCCTGTGGCATCTCTGGGTGCTATGTGGATGCCGTCTGAAGCTCCTGTGGCAGCTCCGGGTCTTGCGTGGACATAGGCTGGAACTCCTGTGGCGGAGTGACAGCTCGAGGAGGCTCATGCCGTGTGAGGATCAGTTCCGAGTCTCCTGTGCTCTGCTCGTTGTGTGGTGTGAAGAAGGGAGTTATTGTGTCCATGGGGCCTGTGACGGAGAAGCCCGGTTCACAGAATAAGTCCCACCCCAGGATACTATTGCCATGGTGTGTCACCTGAAACAGGAATGCTGGGAGCGTTCTGTCACCGTAGCGCACTGAGAAGGTGACGCTTCTGCTGGTCTTGGAGCATCCGTCGTTCCACCGCGTTTGATCGCCGGGGGGGTAAACCTTCTAATCATGGCTTCATTTATCAGGGCCCTTGAGGCAGCGGTGGCTAGCATCATCGGTATGCTGACACCGTCCAGCTTCACTATACACTGCTGTGCTGACCAGTTGTTGGGGTGTTCACGAAGTTGGTGGTGTCCACGCTGGTCATGGGGTCAAAGGGCTGAGCAGCTGGGGTTGACTCAGGGGAGCGCGGGTCGTCGCCCGCTAGCTGCGATGTTAATTGGGCAGCTGCTTCTAGCTCTAGCTGGGACGCTAATTCCACCGCGTCTGCCAATGGCAGGTCGTCTGACACCATCGTTCACTTTTCCTGCAGCTTCGAATTTGTGGTGTACTTCGCTAGCTGGCCTTGTACCGTCTTCTCTTCCAAGTGGCCGAGTTCACATGCACTAGCCAAACATCAGAGGGCGGCTACATACTGCTGGACCGACTCGTCCATTCACTGTTCACCGTTGAGAAAAGCAAGCAACCAGGCTTTCATGTTCAGTCAATAAAGCCACACATTCATCATGCGTGTTTGCAGGTCCAAGAGTTTGGAAGATATGCTGTCCCTTGTTGCCCAGGCTATGAATTAGCATAGCTTGTAGCCTAGCCTTGCTAGCTTTAGCTAAGTCGGTGGTGAACGCGAACGTTTCAAATGACTCATGCTAATGGGACCAAGGAATAGGTGGCTCACCAGGTAAAGCGATGAATGTTTTGTGATTGGGTTCTTCATCCTTGGTTTTGCATGGGTCATCCTTGTTGCCAAAATGTTATGTCTGGAAATAAGGCGAACACCGACTGTGAGTTGAGGTTAACTTTATTAGCTGTTAGTATGAGGACAACAGTATACAACAGTGGGTAACTGTTGGTAGGTATGGCGCCAAGAGAGAGGGCTGGCCCTGGTCAGCCGTATAATATATCCCTGACGTGCTGACGTCACCCGTGCATTCGTGCTACCACAGCGTGTTGTATCGCACCGTTTCCCATATATCACATCCTGCAAAAAGGCGAGTTGAGATGGAACGTTTTTGGTAACGTAACTATTCATTGTGCTGGCACGTGGGTGGTATTGAGCCCATCAGGACACTGGCCTAACTGATGTTATTCTCCAGGCTAGTTAGCATTTTTTAACAAACTGCTTTGAAAACTTGACCCAAGTTAAGATGGGTTTTACCATTAAACTGCTTTTAAGGACCAATGCAGTTTCAATCATTATTCTGGACCGCTGTGCATACAACTGGGCATGTCCTGCAGCCGGTACGTCTTTTTATCACATGATTTATTCTGATAATGTATTGCTAGCCACTATTAGCCTTGTGGTATGTGGTTGGGCCTAGTAGTCTCCAATTCTGGTGTTTGAAGGTGGGGGGGAAGTGAAAAGATTTTGACATGAAACTGTAAGACAATGAAAGGTTTTTTGTTGAAAAAAGAGCATAAGATACTTTTTTATTTTATTTTATTTTATTTGTTTATTTGACAGGGACAGTGCAATAAACATAGACAATTAATCAAATGACAATCAATCTAATGTGTTGCACAAAGAGTGTATAGTTATTAGCTAATTTGCAACTCTTGTCCCTGGATGGGCTTTAGAAAGAAGAAACAGGTAAAAAGAAAGAAAGATAAGGAAAAGAAAAAATGAAAACAGAATAAACAATAACCACATACATCAATGCAAACAAGATTATAAATACACAATATAAAAACCTGGTTCACATTTGCCTATTTCAGGTCTCCCTCGCTTCGTCATTCACTATAAACAAACATATTCATTCCTTCCCTTCATTCACTCTCACCCTGCAGACAATCATTTCATACATGGGTACATTCTTGTTTATTTTTCAGCCAGTTTTTAACCTTTGTCGTAAATGTTTTAAAGTCCAAAATGTTTGGACTTTAAATTTGTCTAAAATACCATTTTAGACAATGTAGATTTGTTTTTATAGGGGATTTACTGTATTTTCTACCTTAACTAAGGCAACATAACACATTTTTTGGCAACTGAGTGTAAGGTGTTGCCAGATTGTTCATACAGGCAGTGCTTTTGCTCAGTAAAATTCTTGGCCAAATCCAGATACTGTGTTTCTTCTTCAAAGACTTTCAACATTTTGTGATTTATGGATCATTTGTAGTGAAGATGAGCCATTTTGGGGTTTTAGAGCATGGTTGAAATTGCTTGCTGATATGCATTCATTCCTTTTATTAGTTTGAAATTGGTAAGTTGCATGAAACCAGAGCAGTTTCAAGGCATTTTCCAAACACATTGTGGCTGTCATATCAGGTCTTTGACTTTTTAAAGAATTTCTTTCCAAGTAGTCAATTGTCACCCCCGACAGACTGCTATGATGATGATGATGAGTGAAGTTAGTCATATTTTCTCTTGAATGTAGTCTGATTTATAGACTACATACGTATGTTTTCACATTTAGTTGTTTTATGCCTGTCCAAATCACTTGATGAATTTGTAAAATTGCAGCATACCACAATAGTGTCACAATGTGTGGTACTCAGGGGCAGGCAGAGGGAGAGGAGGATTCTTGACTGCGAGTAATTCTAGTTCACAAAGATTTATTAACAATAAAACAAAGCAACATGGGAGCTGTAAACAAACTACACTAAATAAACTTAAACACAAGGATAATATAACTGAAGAAACATAAAGGTGGATTCACACTACAACGTTTGGACCGACTTTTACTGGCGTTTTGGCAAACGTCTGGTTCTTCTGGCAAAAGTTAATGATTGCTGATGTTTGTTGGCAAACGCTGGCGAAAGTTGTGTACTTTGAAACTTTTCAGCCTGCTGAGAATCTACAGACGTTTGGAAATACACGTTGGTGAACGTTTTGTGATTATTTTGTAAGAGTTCTGAGCGCTGGGCTAAGTTATGCAGAGTTTACCTAAGTCAGCCTCAGTTAAAGCTGGGTTCACACGATAGCATTTGGACCGACTTTTACAGACGTTTTGAAAAATCAGAGAAATACTCAGTGCAGGTCAGCAGACATCAGTGTCAGGTGATGCTCATAAAGATCAGCGTTTGTGGAGGCTTCTTGCCATTCTGCTTTTGGAGTGAACACATCTCCCTTGGGCATACGTTTCAGTATTTAGTTTTGTTTGATAGTCCTATGTAGTTACTTCTGCATACCCTTTTCCCCTGTTCATTCATTCATCTAACAAAAATAAAATAATGCTATAGACTCCAATACTAAGTCCACAATTAAAATGTGAATGTGGATGGAATAAAAAAAACTATTTAGTGAATCATCATATAAATAAAATGACGGGTGATTATATTTTGACTGTTACAACTCTCTCCATTAAAATAACAAAATCCTGTTAAATGTCATTTACTTTATGACACAACATCAGCGCTGTTTGATTCCCACACTGGAAGTGAACCAATAAATCCTGGAGAATGATTACGCATGGAACAGAAAATTAAGAACAGTAAATTTCTCAATGAGATTTTTTTTTCTTTTGGGCTGTCACATTTTGGGGAGATTACACACAGCCTAAGTTTCCACCAAACACGTTTTTTGTCGCCTGACCGCCCTAAACATCTTTTTTTTCCAGCGCTTGTGCGCAGCGCTCTGGAAAAAAAAACAAAACAAAACTCTGTGCCCTGTATCCCAGCAACAGCTTGTCAGTCACAGCTCAGCATTTCCACTTTTCCTATGGTCAGACTTTCTACTTATTTTTAATAGCAGTCTCTAAATAACAATGGACAGGAAGCGTATTCTAGCATTGGTAGCAGCTCTGGATTCAAAATATGATTACACGGAAAGCAGGAGTCTGAGTACAGACTGCACTGGCATCCTATGTCCTGCCCTTCCTTAATTCTGATTTGCTGCTTAGAAAGGTCTGATATTAACAAGCTCAGCTGCAGTCTGAAAAGTTGAACTTTTTTCAAGTCTGAGCACCCTGAGCACCGCGATAAAAAGCGGCCACCGCTGAGAGTGTTTCAGCACCGAGGACGCTCAGCACTGTAAACGCTGGACTACATAGAGCATGAATAGAAAATAGTCACCCACTGCTGAAATTTCTCAATAAGATTTTTTTTTCTTTTGGCTGTCACATTTTTGGGAGATTATATATATATATATATATATATATATATATATATATATATATATATATAGTAGGCAGAGAGTAAACAGACTCTGAAAATTTCACGAAAAACCTTTATTCTACAGACCAAGAAAATGTTAAGAAAAACGGCTGTTATTTCCAAGGCAACCAGTAATCCATACTGGCAAAAGACAGGTTTGTGCAACAGAAAAGCCTAGTGGTAGAAAAATAACACTACAAAGACACAAAACCACCCTCCAAACCACACCAATCACCTGCAAAAAAAAACTCCACAAACCCACAAACAATTCAAAACTAATCAAATGTCCATAATATATAATATTTCCCATAGAAAAATTAAAAAAAAACATGCCATACACACCATGTTATCACCAAACAAATACTGTACATTGTCATCTTACATATATATTTTGTTTTTTTAAATTTCCCCTTCTATTTCTCTTTTGGTCCTTTATGTCTGAACTGAGTTTTGGTCTAAAAACATCTGTTTTCACCAGCATTTCAGTCAACGTTTGCCAAAGGAGCTTAACTTAGGCTGACTTAGGCGAACTTTGCATAACTTAGCTCAACTTTTACAAACTGAGCACAGCTTTCACCAACGTTTATTTCCAAACGTCGGCAAATTTTCAGCATGCTGAAAATTCTCAACGAATACAACTTTCGCCAGCGTTTGCCAGCAAACACCAACTATCATTAACTTTTATCAGCTTTTTCCAGCAGAGCCAGACGTTTGCCAAAACGTCAGTAAAAGTTGGTCCAAACGTTGTAGCATGAATCCACCCAAAAAGCAGGTCCAGGATGGCAGGAAGCCTCCACAAACGCTGATCTTTATATGAGCGTTGCCTGACGCTGATGTCAGCTGAACTACACTGAGTATTCCTTTGCTTAAGTTAACCTAAGTTGGCAACTGCTATAGATACGCTAGCTTAAGTTGGCAAATGTTTGACAACGCTGAATGGAACACTGAATGCAACACTGAATGCAACGCTGGGAAATGCTAGCAAAAGTTCGTGAAAGTTTATAAAAGTTGGTGTGTGCTCACAAACGTAATTTCACCAACGTTTGGACTGATTTCTCTGATTTTTCAAAACATCAGTAAAAGTCGGTCCGAACATTATAATGTGAACTTACCTTAACAAACCAAGAAAACAACAAAGAGCCAGGAGACGGGATAATTCATAAGACACGGAAGACTGAAACCATAACAATGTGTACTGACACCACTAGGTGGGGGAGGACAGAACTAAACTTATACTGAACAGATAATTACAAAGGAGAAACAGGTGAGAACATGGCTGAGAGGGATCAACCTAATGAGGTTACATAACAACAACAAAAGGTAAACTAGGGATTGTGAGCAGGAATGAACAGGGAGATATTAACAAGCTAAAACAGGAAGTCAAGTTACATAAGACTAACCAAAACGGAAGTTCTTACAAAATAAATCTAAGACCCGGGGAAACTGGCTAGACAAGAATAATACGAGATATACTTTTAGAATAACTAAGAACAGGAGAACCTAATCTACAGTGTATCTGGAAAATATTCACAGCGCTTCACTTTTTCCACATTTTGTTATTCTAATTCAGGTTAATAATAATGGATTTCCCCCTCATGGATCGTCACCTTATCGTGGTGGGGGGGTTTGCGTGCCCCAGTGATCCCAGGAGCTATGTTGTCCGGGGCAATTTGCCTCTGATAGGGTCTCCCAAGACAAACTGGTCCTGGGTGAAGGGCCAGACGAAGAACGATCCAACAGACTCCATCCATCCATCCATCCATCTTCTACCGCTTTTCCGGAGGTCCGGGTCGCGGAGGCAGCAGTTCAAGCAGAGAAGCCCAGACTTCCCTCTCCCCAGCCACCTGCTCCAGCTCTTCAGAGGGGATACCAAGGCGTTCCCAGACTAGCTGGGAGACATAGTCTCTCCACCGAGTCCTGGGTCTGCCCCGGGGTCTCCTCCCAGTGGGACGTGCCTGAAACACCTCAAGTGGGAGGCGTCCAGGAGGCATCCTAATCAGATGCCCATACCACCTCAACTGACTCCTTTCAATGTAGAGGAGCAGCGGTTCTACTCTGAGCCTCTCCCGGATGACTGAGCTCCTCACCCTAACTCTGAGGGTGAGTCCAGCAATCCTACGGAGAAAGCTCATTTCAGCCGCTTGTATCCGGATACAAGCGGATCCAACAGACTCTCATGATAAATTGTATATCAAGGATTCAGTGTACCCCGCCCGGTATGGGGTTACCGGGGCCCCACCCTGGAGCCAGGCCTGGGGGAGGGGCTCGAAGGCTAGCGTCTGGTGGCCGGGTTTCCACCCATGGGACCCGGCCGGGCTCAGCCCGAAGGAGTTACATGGGTCCGCCCTCCAGTAGGTTCACCACCTGCAGGAGGGATCATGGAAGTCCGGTGCTATGTGGATTAGGTGGCAGTCAAAGGCGGAGACCTTGGCGGACTGATCCCAAGCTTTCTAAACTGGCTTTTGGTACGTGGAATGTCACCTCTCTGGTGGGGAAGGAGCCTGAGCTGGTGTACGAGATTGAGTGATACCGGCTAGATATAGTCGGCCTCACCTCAACACACAGCTCCGGTTCCGGAACCAGTCTCCTGGAGAGGGGCTGGAGCTTGGCCTTTTCTGGAGTTGCCCCGGGCGAGAGGCGACGAGCAGGGGTAGGTATTCTTGTATCGCCCCACCTTGCTGCCTCTATATTGGAGTTTTCCCCGGTGGACGAAAGGGTTGCTTCCCTGCGCCTTCGGGTTGGGAAACGGGTCCTGACCATCATTTGTGCCTATGCACCAAATGATGTTTCAGAGTACCCACCCTTTTTGGAGTCTGTGACTGGGGTGCTGGAGGGTGCTCCTCCTGGAGACTCCATTGTCCTACTGGGGGACTTCAATGCGCACGTGGGCAACGACAGTGAAACCTGGAGGGGGGTGATTGGGAGGAACGGCCTGCCCGATCTGAACCCGAGTGGTGTTCAGTTATTGGACTTCTGTGCTAACCACAGTCTGTCTATAACGAACACCATGTTCAAGCATAAGGGTGTCCATATGTGCACCTGGCACCAGGACACCCTAGGCCGCAGGTCGATGATCGATTTTGTTATCGTATCATCAGACCTGCGACCGTATGTCTTGGACACCCGAGTAAAGAGAGGTGCAGAGCTGTCAACTGATCACCACCTGGTGGTGAGTTGGATCCGATGGCAGGGGAGGAAGCCATTCAGACCTGGTAGACCCAAACGTATAGTGAGGGTGTGCTGGGAGCGTCTGGCTGAGGCCCCTGTCCGGGAGGTCTTCAACTCCCACCTCCGGAAGAACTTCAACCACATTCCGAGGGAGTCTGGAGACATGGAGTCTGAATGGGCCATGTTCTCCACCTCTGTTGTTGAAGCGGCAGCCCAGAGCTGCGGCCGCAAGGTGGTCGGTGCATCTCGTGGTGGCAACCCCCGAACCAAGTGGTGGACACCAGTGGTGAGGGGGGCCATTAAGCTGAAGAAAGAGTCCTATCAAGCTTGGTTGGCTTGTGGGACTCCCGAAGCAGCTGAGGTGTACCGGCAGGCCAAGCGGAGTGCAGCTCGGGTGGTTGCTGAAGCAAAAACCCGGGTATGGGAGGAGTTCGGTGAGGCCATGGAACAAGACTTTCGGTCGGCTTCAAAGAGATTCTGGCAAACTGTTCGGCGGCTCAGGAGGGGAAAGCAGCTCCCCGTCCACACTGTGTATGGTGCGGATGGGACACTGTTGACTTCAACTGGGGATATCGTCGGGCGGTGGAAGGAATACTTCGAGGATCTCCTCAATCCCACTGATACGCCTTCCACAGAGGAAGCAGGGTTTGGGGACGAGGGGGATGACTCGCCTATCACAGGGGCTGAGGTCGCCAAGGTGGTTAAAAATCTCCTTGGTGGCCGGGCCCCGGGGGTGGACGAGATTCGCCCCGAGTACCTCAAGGCCCTGGATGTTGTTGGGTTGTCATGGTTGACACGCCTCTGCAACATTGCGTGGAGGTCGGGGGCAGTGCCTTTGGCATGGCAAACCGGGGTGGTGGTTCCTCTCTTCAAAAAAGGGGACCGGAGGGTGTGCTCCAACTTTAGAGGGATCACACTCCTCAGCCTCCCTGGGAAGGTCTATGCCAAGGTACTGGAGAGGAGAGTCCGGCCGTTGGTCGAACCTCGGATTCAGGAGGAGCAATGTGGTTTTCGTCCTGGCCGTGGCACATCGGACCAGCTCTTTACCCTCTCGAGAATTCTTGAGGGTTCGTGGGAGTTTGCCCAACCAGTTTACATGTGTTTTGTGGACTTGGAGAAGGCATTTGACCGCGTCCCTCGTGGATTTTTGTGGGGGGTGCTTCGGGAGTATGGGGTATCGGGCTTGTTGTTACGAGCTATTCGGTCTCTGTACGACCGTTGTGAGAGTTTAGTTCGCATTGCCAACACTCGATCGGAGTCATTCCCAGTGAGAGTTGGACTCCGCCAGGGCTGCCCTTTGTCACCGGTCCTGTTCATAATTTTTATGGACAGGATTTCTAGGCGCAGCCAGGGAATGGAGGGTGTCATGCTTGGTGACCACAGGATCTCATCTCTGTTGTTTGCAGATGATGTTGTCCTGTTGGCTTCATCCAGCAATGACCTACAGCTCTTGCTGGGACGGTTTGCCGCTGAGTGTGAAGCGGCTGGGATGAGAATCAGCACCTCCAAGTCCGAGTCCATGGTCCTCAGCCGGAAAAAGGTGGATTGTCCTCTCCGGGTTGGGGACAGGCTCCTGCCCCAAGTGGAGGAGTTTAAGTATCTTGGGGTCTTGTTCACGAGTGAGGGGAAAATGGAGCGAGAGATCGACAGACGGATTGGAGCAGCATCTGCAGTGATGCGGACGTTGTACCGGTCTGTTGTGGTGAAGAGGGAGCTTAGTTCTAAGGCAAAGCTGTCGATTTACCAGTCAATCTACGTTCCTACTCTCACCTATGGTCACGAGCTTTGGGTAATGACCGAAAGAACGAGATCGCGGATACAAGCGGCTGAAATGAGCTTTCTCCGTAGGATTGCTGGACTCACCCTCAGAGATAGGGTGAGGAGCTCAGTCATCCGGGAGAGGCTCAGAGTAGAACCGCTGCTCCTCCACATTGAAAGGAGTCAGTTGAGGTGGTATGGGCATCTGATTAGGATGCCTCCTGGACGCCTCCCACTTGAGGTGTTTCAGGCACGTCCCACTGGGAGGAGACCCCGGGGCAGACCCAGGACTCGGTGGAGAGACTATGTCTCCCAGCTAGTCTGGGAACGCCTTGGTATCCCCTCTGAAGAGCTGGAGCAGGTGGCTGGGGAGAGGGAAGTCTGGGCTTCTCTGCTTGAACTGCTGCCTCCGCGACCCGGACCTCCGGAAAAGCGGTAGAAGATGGATGGATGGATGGATGGATTGCATTTTTATAGCACCTTTCAAGATACCCAAAGCGCTTTACAGTGAGTCCATTTTTCATTTACTCCACAGACAGACAATGGTAAGCTACTGCTATAGCCACAGCTGCCCTGGGGCAGACTGACGGAAACGTGGCTGCCAATCCGCATCAATGGCCTCTCCGACCACTACTAAATATTTATACACATTCATACCCAGTGTCATGGACACTGGAGGAAAGATGGGTAAAGTGTCTTGCCCAAGGACACAACAGCAGGATGGCTGGGGAGAGCGGGATTTGAACCGCCAGCACTCTGGTTATTGGACGACCCGCTCTACGTCCTGAACCACTGCCGCCCACATTTCCCTTCTCCTTTCCATTTTTGCTGAGCACCAAGCTGGACGACAGGAAGTTCCATTTTTATATGGTCTTTGGCATGACCAGGCCAGGACTTGAACCCCAACCTCTTGGCTGGGGGGCAGATGCTGTACTGTACCTGTAGGCCATTACTCCAGTGCCAGAGTCTCTCCTAAAATGTCAAAATGTCTCTTAGACCTAGAGGATAAACTCTGCAGTTTTATATCTTTAGCTGTACACTTTGCCATCCATACTGTGTCATTCCATCTTTTCAGATTTACAGAAGAATACCTTAGGATCTGTAGGATGGATTGCCCCTATATTTCTCTTAATTCCATTCAAGCTCCCAAGCGAATAATCCACTTCAGTTTCAATAAATCCAGCTCAACACTTCTATATTGTGTAATGTTGAAGTCATTGCGTCATCTGCAAGATGTGAACAAGGCTTCAGACTTTTATGTTAGCTTCGATTTTTAGTGTTAATAGTGTCACTCTCTCTTTTTCTCACGTTTTGTCTACTCTTTTGGTTCGTGGAAGAGTGTGTGCCTGCGCTGTGTGAGTCGTGACTGAGAAGGCTTGTGCTGCTGTGTCGTGAAGTGTGTGTGTGCACGTGTGCTGATTTCATTGTTGGCAAAAGCACTGGAGAGACAGATACTTGATGAGGACAGGAATTAATGAGAGAAGGCGAAAAGAGAAGTGGGAGCACACACACAGAGTGACTCCACTATTTAGTATTCAGGAATGATGGTCCATTGATTTTCAGTGCTATTCTGTGACATCACACAGTAATCTAATCATTTACAGTAGGGTCTGGGCCAGCCAGTCAATGAGAGGACACCATCGATGTCCCTATCAATCTCTTGATGGATGTTCACAAAGACATTGCTGTCACGAGCTGGGTCTGATGTTCTGCCAGACTCAGCCTCGTGACTGTTTTGTTATCTTCGTACATATTTATCTGTTGTATTTTTGGTGCCCTTTTTGAGTTATCACTGCTTTCTATTTTGTCTGTTTATGTTTCAGTTTGTGTTGGCTTTATCTTGCTTCATTTGTCATTATGTTCTAGTCTGTATTTGGGTTTGTTTATATTCATTCTGTGGGTTGACAGCTGTCAGGCAGCATTTCCGGGTTGGTGTGGTGCTGCCTGTCAAGCTGTCAGCCGCTCCTCCCTCACCTCATTACTATCAGCCGATTCCAATTATTGTTCTCGTCTCCTGCTCAGATCAACCCACACCTGTTATCACTCATGTTATCATTTCACATACTATTTAAGTTCAGTCTGTTCACCTTATCCTTGCCGCTACGTTGTATGTTCCTCCTGTTATCTCCATTGGATTTCAACTGTGTTTCCTCTGTATGTGCTGATCATCCCTCCGGAGCTCTCCCTGCTCCGAGGCACATCTTGTAAGTTTTTCCTTGTTTGGCATTTCTGTATTTTTGGGCACATTTTTGGACTGTTATGTTTCTTTATTTAATAAATGCACAACACCATCCAGCGCTTGGGCTTGTCTCTCTCCACCTCGTAGAGGCGCACATGACAATTGCTCAAAAATGGGTTAAAAAAATCAAAGGAAAAAGTAGACTGTATGTTTGGTTTGTAGAAAAGTTCTCTCTGTTTTTGCGACTGTTTAAGGCATTTTTGCAAGTCATTACTACATGATGAATTACTACATGCAAAAGCTATGGGCCCCAGTCAATAGGGGGGTAAACTTTCAGTTTTTCCTCTTATAAATTTTCTTCTAAATTGCAACTTTTTTCTTACAAATTTGCAACCTTTTCATAAATTTGTGACTTTTTTTCTGTAAATTTACAATTTTTTCTGATAAATTTTAATTTTTTTGGTCTAAATTTGCAACTTTTTCTTATATATTTGCTATTTTTTCTTATTTTTTTTCTTATAAATTAGCATTTTTGTTGCAAATTTGATTTTTTTTTTTTACAAATATGTGGCTTTTCGTAAATTTGTGGATTTTTATATTAAATTTGCTCTTTTTTGCACGTCTCATAAATTTGCCACTTTTTTCTCTTAAACTTACAACTTTTTCTAATACATTTGCTGTTTTTTTTCTTGTAAATTTGCAATATTCATATGGATGCTGGTTACCTCCGCCAAGGAGGTTATGTCTTCATCTGTGTTGGTTTGTTTGTTGGTTCGTTTCTTTGTGTATCTGTCAACTGAATTACGTAAAAACTACTGGACGGATTTGGATGAAATTTTCACCAAAGGCAGCCCTTGGCCTTAGGATGAAACCATTAGATTTTGGTGATGATCTGAGAGTGCATGCCTCCACCAAAGGCCTTGTTTGTATTTGTGCAGCAGGATTACACAAAAACTACTGGATGTATTTGGATGACATTTTCACCAGGGGTGGTCCTTGGCTAGAGAGGAACCCATTACATTTTGGAGGTGATCCACGAGGGACAGAAGGAGCCTTGGCAGGAGTATGCTTTCTCTGAGTGCATTTCTAGTTAAATTTTTATCGTATGTAATGCTTAATTGTTTTTCCCTGTTCGTCTAGTCCACATATGTCAAACTCAAGGCCTGCAGGCCAAATTCTGCCTGCCATGTCATCTTATGTGGCCCACAGGAGGTTAAAAAGAATATGATATTCTTAAAAAGTATTATTCTGTACCACATTCAAGCGCAGTGACACTAAAGTATGTGTCCCACAGTGCCTTGTGGTTTTGCTATTTGTTCAGTAACCCCGTCTTATCATGGATGGCAGTGTTTCATCATCAGTCATTACCATTATCCAAAATAAGTATTTTTTTCAAGAAAAATTGATGCTGAAGAAAGGCAATTTAAAGACAGATGGGAAAGTGAATGAATACATGTTAGTTCTGAAAGGAGATAAACTAGTAAATCTTCTTCGCAGAGCAGTGTCGATGCTCAAAGGAATGCTGTTTATGTTGGCATTTTGAAAACAAACGTAGACAGGTATATTTGCTTTAACCACCAAGAAAAGCAACAAAAGGCCCAAGAATTAAAAAGCAAACTGCAGTCTCAGCAGAATATGTCTGCAAAAGTCTAAGCAAAAAAATGCTGCTGCTGTAATGGCCAGCTTTATTGTGACTGAAGAAATTGCCCAAGCTTCCATGTGTTTTTATGTATGATAAAGTTGTGTCATCAGGTGTACCCTGACCAAAAAAAAAAAAAAAAGACTTTTAACAACGTCAGCCTGTCAAGAAATGTTTTGTATATTTTTTAACAATTCAAGACTTTTTATTCATCTTTCCACATTTTAAAATTTTCATAGTTTTCTAAAAAGTTGATGTACATATTTTTAACTATCTTTTCTTTGTTTTGTTTTATACATTTTTTTGCAATTCAAGATTCATGTGTAGCATTGATACTACAATTATATGAATATGATTATTAATAATTAATAACTGGAATTAATTATTGCATTACCTCGTTATAACACTAGATGGGGCACCACCCACCTTTGGGCACGGGTGAGGTCTCTATGAACAAATACACTCACCGGCCACTTTATTAGGTACACCATGCTAGTAACGGGTTGGACCCCCTTTTGCCTTCAGAACTGCCTCAATTCTTCGTGGCATAGATTCAACAAGGTGCTGGAAGCATTCCTCAGAGAGTTTGGTCCATATTGACATGATGGCATCACACAGTCAGCGCAGATTTGTCGGCTGCACATCCATGATGCGAATCTCCCGTTCCACCACATCCCAAAGATGCTCTATTGGATTGAGATCTGGTGACTGTGGAGGCCATTGGAGTACAGTGAACTCATTGTCATGTTCAAGAAACCAGTCTGAGATGATTCCAGCTTTATGACATGGCGCATTATCCTGCTGAAAGTAGCCATCAGAAGTTGGGTACATTGTGGTCATAAAGGGATGGACATGGTCAGCAACAATACTCAGGTAGGCTGTAGCGTTGCAACGATGCTCAATTGGTACCAAGGGGCCCAAAGAGTGCCAAGAAAATATTCCCCACACCATTACACCACCACCACCAGCCTGAACCATTGATACAAGGCAGGATGGATCCATGCTTTCATGTTGTTGACGCCAAATTCTGACCCTACCATCCGAATGTCGCAGCAGAAATCGAGACTCATCAGACCAGGCAACGTTTTTCCAATCTTCTATTGTCCAATTTCGATGAGCTTGTGCAAATTGTAGCCTCAGTTTCCTGTTCTTAGCTGAAAGGAGTGGCACCCGGCGTGGTCTTCTGCTGCTGTAGCCCATCTGCCTCAAAGTTCGACGTACTGTGCGTTCAGAGATGCTCTTCTGCCTACCTTGGTTGTAACGGGTGGTTATTTGAGTCACTGTTGCCTTTCTATCAGCTCGAACCAGTCTGGCCATTCTCCTCTGACCTCTGGCATCAACAAGGCATTTCCGCCCACAGAACTGGCGCTCACTGGATATTTTTTCTTTTTCGGACCATTCTCTGTAAACCCTAGAGATGGTTGTGCGTGAAAATCCCAGTAGATCAGCAGTTTCTGAAATACTCAGACCAGCCCTTCTGGCACCAACAACCATGCCACGTTCAAAGTCACTCAAATCACCTTTCTTCCCCATACTGATGCTCGGTTTGAACTGCAGGAGATTGTCTTGACCATGTCTACATGCCTAAATGCACTGAGTTGCCGCCATGTGATTGGCTGATTAGAAATTAAGTGTTAACGAGCAGTTGGACAGGTGTACCTAATAAAGTGGCCGGTGAGTGTAAATAATTAATAACCATTAATCAATAATTTAATTAGCAATTATTTGATCAGTCTCATAATCTGGGTGTCAGTTCTTGACACTGTGCAATTCTGAAGTCTGAACAGAGAAACGTGCACCTGTGAACAGTTTAGTAGTTTTAATAAAGAGAACCAAAGTGACAATAGACATCTGTAGAGCTTGTAATGTGTGGAGATACCCAAAGGTAGCATGAACAGTGGTAATTTTGCATATATGAAGAAACAGCAATATTTACATATTTACAGGTCTTGCATATGTGAAATGTGAATGTTGAATCATTGATCATGTGGCTGACTAGAGAATTAGTGAAATGGTGATAGTGACAAAAATTAAGCATAATGCAAGCTAATGAAAAAGGAATTTGGAAAAAAAATGTTATAAAAAAAAACAGATTAGTTTTGCATTATGCTCAAAAAGTTACAGAAAAGGTTATGGCCGAGGTGGATAAGTCTGTCCCTGAAGCTAATGCGGTTGGCTGCCTTACTTTCTTGGTGTGGCTGGATTCACAAGAGACTGACCGACACAGAACAGAATGGTCAAGCCTCAGGGGGTCACAGGCGCTGGAGGATTGGGCTTTGTTATCCATGCTTTGTCCAACCTGGGCTGGAGTTGGGCTTTGGTGGCTTGGCTGTGCCCAGGAGTTCTTGATCTAGGAATCTTCTGTGAGGTGGGGGCCCAGTTTAGGGCCCGCAGCTTGGGTCTGCTTACGTCTTCTTGGAACAATAGAGTGCCTGCTTGGACAGTGTTAAATGTAGGAAGCTACCCCAGAAGAAAGCTTTAAACTGGATTAGCTAGGGATGCTCTAAAGCAGGGATGGACAACTTTGATGGTACTGAGAGCCACATTTTTTTTTCCTCACTTCCCGAGGGCCAGATTTACATGTAAACCTTTTTTTGGCGGGGAGGGGAGTATTTTCTTCAAAGTCAGAAGTTTCACAATTAAAAATGAAAATGAAAATGAAAGCTACTCAGTGTTTTATCATATTAAAATTAAAATTATTGATAAAATTATATCATGACCTAATTTTTAAAACTCTCTATCAAAAAGGATGAGCAAAGAGAAATTCCAGATGGTAATTAAAGGGTACCTGTCGTGAATTTTAACCAATAGCTATTTCAAAGGATCAAATGTGATACTAGTGGTTCCGTCCAGTAATTTTGGTCATGATTCCTTCTCAAATACGTGTGAGTTTCAAGTCACAGCTCTCTCAGTCAGTCATGGTCAGGGACATCTTGCCTCCTTCATGGGCTATTTCAGCACCAGGTCCCGGTGTATGCGGAAGACGTTCCGAAAACAGCGGTAATAACTCCTTTCGGCCTTTTCGAGTTTTTACGCATGCTGTTCGGATTAAAAGGCGCAGCGCAAACTTTCCAGAGGATGATGGACGCAGTGCTTTGTGACTTGTCCTTCATTTTTGTCTACTTAGACGACATCTGGTAGCTAGCGTGTCAGAAGAGGAGCACATCACCCATCTCAAGACGTTTTTCCAGAGGTTGGAAGCGCATGGGCTTATAGTGAACCCGGCAAAGTGCCTGTGATTGATTTTTTGGGTCACTGCATTTCGCCGGAGGGCGCGATTCCGCTACCGGATCGGTGCGTGTCAAACTTTCTGTGTCTGCAGACCGTGAGGGCCCTGCAGGAGTTTTTGGGGATGGTCAATTTTTATAACCGTTTCCTTTCCTGGGCAGCCCAGCTGATGCAGCTGTTGTATGCCGCGCTGAAAAAAAAGAAGCCACTTTTGAAAAAATATTTACCCTGGCCAGGTGCACGGAAAAATCCTGGATGTGCGGAATGGGATACAATAATGTTGTGTGGCATTATTCAAGCGCCAGGAATCGCTGCACGATCGCCACGACCCATCAGCTTTAAGCACCATGTATAGCGGGGATGCCCACGGGCTGTTGGAGCGCCTGACGATGCCCAACTGCTCTAAGTTGGCAAACTCCTCTCGTGCGCTGGCCAGTTTAGCTGCGTCCAAGCGCCGAGGTCGTGTGAACACCAGCAGGCCTTTTGTCGTTATGAAGTGTTCACCTCCGTTTTTCGTTATTGTAGCCGAAAAAATCGGTACCGTGAGTGCTGGGAACTGTGTGAGCAAATGTTGGTACTTACCCCCTGAAGCTATAACGTTAGCCAGTGTTGTCAACCCAGCTCCCCAAGCTGTACAGGGCAGTGAGGTAAAAGAGACAGCATCCACTAATCTCCTATTAGCAACATCGACTAACAACCCAGAAGCACATAAAAAATCTGCCCCTAAAATGGGGGTGGAACATGCAGCTACCACAAAGTCCCACTGAAAGTTGCATCCGTGTAAGCATATCGTCAGTGTCCGCTTACCAAATGTCCTGATGGTGGATCCGTTGGTGGCTGTGAGCTCGGGACCACTGCCTTCTACCACCCTGTCTGCATTGACCAGCAGCATGAGGCTCTTCTGGGAGCCGGAGTCCACCAAAAACCGTCTCCCCAAGCGTGTGTCTGTGACATAAAGCAGTCTATTCCTGTCGCCATCGGTTGCAGCTGCAGCTGAATTCCGAACGTACCGTCTTCCCGGCTTCTTGAATTGGCATGGCGACAGGCAGCATTGGGCATTCGAGCTGAAATGGCGATGATAAAAACAGATTGCCCCATTCCTTTGTCTCCTGGTGTCTGTCCTGGCTACCACCAACGGTTCCTCGACCTCGCTGGAGTCCCTTATGGATGCCAGTGCCACTGCCTGCATGCTGAGAGTTCTGGTCACCAAAATGATGCAGTCCGCTTCCTGCGCCAGGGCACGGAAGTCCTTAGCAACCAGCCGCGGCAAGTTGGCCAGGATTGCCCTCGCTGTAGCCGATAGGTTCATGAGGAACAAGTGGGCAAACAGGAAAGATTCATCATCCTTCCCTCTCAGCGCCAACATGCTCTCCATGAGCTCCACTGCTGATCTGTCACCTAACTCCGAATGCGTTAGGAGTCTTTCTTCCCTCTCACTGTCAGAAAGGGTATAGCGCTGGAGAAGCATCCTCTTGAGCGCTTCATATTTTTCTTGGACCAGCGGCTCCTGGAGTTGGCTCGTCACCTGTTGCGTGGTGCGCGCATCCAGCGCAGCGACCACATAGTAATACTTGGTATCGTCCATTGTTATCCCGCAGAGTTCCAACTGGGCTTCTATGTGCAAGAACCACGCGGTCAGGTTGTGAAGCCAGAAGTCTGGGAGCTTGACTGGGACAGCGCATGCAGCGCTGGTGCTCTCCCTCCAGGCAGTCTCCACAGCGGTGCTCAGCTTGCTTTCCATGGCACTTTTCAATGGTCACCAATGTGGAGAAAGGAAGCAGGCGAGGCAATGAGCAAGATGACACATGAACTTTATTCCATCTCCAACATACAGTACAGTAAAAAGAGCTCCCGGGTCTCTTTGCATTCCTCTTTTATACCTTTAATTCCATGCATTGAGGCCCGGAATGTCCAACCATAATTCACTGTTTGGAACAAAGAGCTGTGTGGCACATTAACATAACATAACACCAGCCATGCCGCTCGCACCCTTCTCTCTTCCAGCGGCCCCAGCGGTTCCTTCTCTCCCCGGGGGGTGCATAGTCCATACTGTCCCATTTGAGACCCCCCCAGTGGTACTTCCTCCTCCGGTCCATTGTTCCCTCTTATCCCAGCTGCTTTCTCTGGGTGGAGAATCCCCCACCCGTGCCGCCACAGTACGTCACTTCCGGCCGGCGATGGCTGCTCCCCATTGGTTTTGACCAAGTGGTTTTCATGGGATAAAATTATTCAGTATATTGACTCTAGGGGGTTATTTTTACTGAATAAACACATTTTTGGTTTATAAGTAATACCTAAAGCACGATTTATATTGTTATAATGCCCAGTACTGGTTTCCTTTAACAAAAAAAGCCAAGAAGAAAAGGAAATATGATGACTAAAAATGTTTTTAAAATATTAGAAGAAAATGATCAAAGTAAAAACTGTTTTACTGATAAATATGCTACATTTATGGTTTAAAGTAGCCATTTTTTTTGCAAATCTATATTTTATTTTGGTATTAGATGTTCAGACGTCTACTGATAAATTTGCATAATTTTATTTAAAAATGTATAACTTTTTAGTTGTACTGGTTTTTTTCTATATTAGTGAGTTTTTCTGTCATAAACTTGCCATTTCTTATATAAATCTGCCTTTCAGTTTGAAACTTGTTACTGTAAATACTCAGTGAGGAGCTGTAGCATTTATTGTTGTTTATAATAGAACAGAATAGGCTTTATTGTCATTGTACAGTTGTACAGTACAACAAAATTATGGGTGCTCCACCAGACTACTGCACAATAAAGTAAGAGAGAAAGATTAGATAAAACACAGTTACAGAATACACAATTAAACACATGACTGGAATAAAAATAAAAATAGCCCACGGGTATATACACAGGTATGGTAGTGGCTTCGGATGGAACTATGTACATAAGAGTGTGGAGTGCAGAACGAACGATTGAATAAAATGGCCCAAGGATTATGGAAAATATACACAGGAATGGTAGTGGTTTCAAGGGTGGATCAGTGTACATGAAAATGTGGAGTGCAGAGATAGGTGTGTTATTATGATAATTAAAAAGATCCTCATTCTGTGTATGTGAGCATTTGGAGGGATGGAGGTGGGGCCTCTGACTGTTTGCAGTCCGGATGGCCCAGGGGAAGAAACTGTTTATCAGTCTGGAGGTGTGGGACCTGGTTGATCTAAACCATTGTCCAGAGGGGAGCAGGTCAAACAGGTGGTGGGCAGGAGGTGAGGGGTCTCCTGTGATGGCCTTGATCTTTCTGAGACAAGAGGATCTGGAGATGTCCTCCAGGATGGGCAGAGAACCGCCAATGATTTTTTAGATGGTGTTGATGACCCTTTGCACAGCCTTCCTGTTTTCGGCCGTGGAGCCGGCGTACCACATACCCAGACAGTAGTTGAGCAGTTTAAAAGCAGCCTTCTCTGTTCATTACTGCTGTAACACATACAGTACATACCTTAAAAGACATACTCCGGGGCACACTGCTCACTCTATCTGTGGCTCCCTCACTCTCACTCGACCACTCGCACGCGACACCTAGGTTTCGATTAGAACTTCCTCTGCTGACGGACTCTATAACTGCATTTAAGAATGCAGTTCCAAATATGTTCAAATGGGATATAAATAAATAATTGATTTTTGGAAATGGACTGGCGGGCCACAGTGGATAATGTTGGGGGTCGCATGCAGTCTGCGGGCTGCCAGTTGCCATCCCTCCTCTAAAGTGTGTGGCTATGATTGAGTTACAGAAAAATTAAGATTAAAGAAAAATCAAAGCTTGAATTACTTAGAAAAAGAGAGACTTAAACATAACTTAACCTGATTTCTGTTTCCTAGAGACAAAAAAGAAAAGGTATTTCTTACAGAAAAATTTAGATTACATGAAAAGGAAAGTGTGGAGTGAAGAGAAGAGAAGCTGAGTGAGCATGCCTGGTGCTGGCCATGCAGCTCCAAAAGGCTAAAATGGCACCGACCTGGGGAGGTCTGACGTTGACGAAGGCAGAAGGAAAAAGAGACAGGAGTTTAGGTTAGAGTGTGTGATAAAAGGAAGCACATTCACACGTAGGGACGGTCTTTACTGTGACTCCACCAGTCAGGCATTTGCGTGACTAACTCTCTACCCAATGTGTGTGCTCGCTCGCCCAGATGGGATGCTTCTCTGTTTATGTAAATTAGCCTGCTCCAGTTGGAACAAGAATGGGGGAGAGCAGAGATTGGTTTGAGCTAAATTCACAGAAATGCTTAATTGTCACAGGACTAGGCACAAGTAGTCTAAAACACATTTCGATATGATTTGGCTGCCCTAGAAGAATTCATAATGAGGGAGAACATGTACAAACATTTATGGCAACATTTATGACAACAAAAGTCCACGTGAGTTTCAGGAGGTCTCCTTGAGGTGCTGCCTTAGGTAGCTGCAGTCATAAAACAAAGTCTCAGTGGGGAGCCTTTGTTGAGCTTATGGCATCTCTGTGTCAAAAGTCTGTGTGCTAGAGAGAGAGGGGGGAGGGGTGCAGTATGCTCTGGGTTCTGTCCTGTGATGAGAGTGAATCTGAAGCAGAGTTAAAGACTATATTCACACCAGGATAGTCCGGGGGTCTCGGTTTGTTTGGGTGGGGAATGTCGAGAATTTTCACACCTTCGTTTGGTTTGGTTTGCATTCACATTGCAGTGGACCAAACTGCCTGGACAACGTCATGCAGTTACAACAACTGCTCATTTGGGGCGCTGTAGCTGAAACCACCACTGACCAGGAAGAAAAAATCTCGGCAAAGAAGAAAAATCAGGCTCATCGATTGGCCAGGAACGAAAACAGAAATCTGTTCCCTTCAGCCAGGTTATTTGACCACCACAAACGAGACATTTTTTAACATTTCTCCTCGGCTTTTTCCAGTAAAAGGATGGTGGGTGGTTGGGGCACAGGCCAGGTGGGCCGTAATAGAGTCCAAAACAAAAATGCAGCTTGAGGAACCAAACAAAGTCCCAGGCCCCAAACGAATAAACAAAGTGGGTCAGGTGGTCCTCCATCGACCCATGGCCATCGGACCGGGGAGCAAGGTGGATCTGGGGGCCTACTCAAATCCATGGGTTCCTGGACTGGAGTACATGGTGGGTCTGGTGGCCTACCAAAGTCCATAGACCAACAGACGGATGAACGTGGCGTGTCGGGTGGGCTACCAATGTCCAAGGGCCGCCAGACAGATGAACATGGCACCGAGGGGACATTGACCTCAGGAGCTTTTAACACAGGAGCCAGCATAGGAACTTTATGCTCAGAAGGTGACAACATAGGGCCTTTCTGGTCAGGAGACAACATAGGAGCCTTTACCTCAGGAAATAATGACATGAAGATCTTAAACTCGGGAAATGACACAGGAGCTTCTTGCTCTGGAGATAGCATAGAAACTTTAAACCCAGGAGATAATAACAACATGGAAATTTTAAGCTCAGGAGCTATTGACAACACAGGTACTTTAAACTCAGGAGATGACCACAGAAAATCTTTAAACTGAGGAGTTGGCAACAAAAAAATCTTTAGGCTCTGGAGATGATAACATGGAAACTTTAAACTCAAGAGGAGACACCAAGGAGCTTTTGGCCTCGGGAGGTGTCAACATGGACACTTTTAACTCAGAGAGTGACAACATACAGTGGGGCAAAAAAGTATTTAGTCAGCCACCAATTGTGCAAGTTCTCCCACTTAAAAGATGAGAGAGGTCTCCAATTTTCATCAACTATGAGAGACAAAATGAAAAAAAAAAATCCAGAAAATCACATTAAAGGATTTTTAATGAATTAATTGGTAAATTCCTCGGTAAAATAAGTATTTGGTCACCTACAAACAAGCAAGATTTCTGGCTCTCACAGACCTGTAACTTCTTCTTTAAGAGGCTCCTCTGTCCTCCACTCGTTACCTGTATTAATGGCACCTGTTTGAACTCGTTGTCAGTATAAAAGACACCTGTCCACAACCTCAAACAGTCAGACTCCAAACTCCACTATGGCCAAGACCAAAGAGCTGTCAAAGGACACCAGAAACAAAATTGTAGACCTGCACCAGGCTGGGAAGACTGAATCTGCAATAGGTAAGCAGTTTGGTGTGAAGAAATCAACTGTGGGAGCAATTATTAGAAAATGGAAGACATACAAGACCACTGATAATCTCCTTCGATCTGGGGCTCCACACAAGATCTCACCCCGTGGGGTCAAAATGATCATGAGAACGGTGAGCAAAAATCCCAGAACCACACGGGGGGACCTAGTGAATGACCTGCAGAGAGCTGGGATCAAAGTAACAAAGGCTACCATCAGTAATACACTATACCGCCAGGAACTCAAATCCTGCAGTGCCAGATGTGTCCCCCTGCTTAAGTCAGTACATGTCCAGGCCCATCTGAAGTTTGCTAGAGAGCATTTGGATGATCCAGAAGAGGATTGGGAGAATGTCATATGGTCAGATGAAACCAAAATAGAAAAAACTCAACTTGTCGTGTTTGGAGGAGAAAGAATGCTGAGTTGCATCCAAAGAACACCATACCTACTGTGAAGCATGGGGGTGGAAACATCATGCTTTGGGGCTGTTTTTCTGCAAAGGGACCAGGATGGCTGATCCGTGTAAAGAAAAGAATGAATGGGGCCATGTATCATGAGATTTTGAGTGAAAACCTCCTTCCATCAGCAAGGGCATTGAAGATGAAACATGGCTGGGTCTTTCAGCATGACAATGTTCCCAAACACACCGCCCGGGCAACGAAGGAGTGGCTTCGTAAGAAGCATTTCAAGGTCCTGGAGTGGCCTAGCCAGTCTCCAGATCTCAACCCCATAGAAAATCTTTGGAGGGAGTTGAAAGTCCGTGTTGCCTAGCGACAGCCCCAAAACATCACTGCTCTAGAGGAGATCTGCATGGAGGAATGGGCCAAAATACCAGCAACAATGTGTGGAAACCTTGTGAAGACTTACAGAAAACGTTTGACCTCTGTCATTGCCAACAAAGGGTATATAACAAAGTATTGAGATGAACTTTTGTTATTGACCAAATACTTATTTTACGGAGGAATTTACCAATTAATTCATTAAAAATCCTTCAATGTGATTTTCTGGATTTTTTTTTTTCTCATTTTGTCTCTCATAGTTGAGGTATACCTATGATGAAAACTGGAGACCTCTCTCATCTTTTAAGTGGTAGAACTTGCACAATTGGTGGCTGACTAAATACTTTTTTGCCCCACTGTACAACCTTTAAATTCGGGAGATGACAACATAGAATCTTTAAACTCAGGAGGAAGCAACATGGGAACTCCTTGCTCTGGAGAAAATAATGTAAGAGCCTCTTTCTCTAGAGAAAACAAAATAGGAGCTCTTTGCTCTGGGGAAAACAATGTAGGAGCCCTTTGCTCTGGGTGAAACAATGTAGGCGCTCTAAACTTTGAAGAAAACAACACAGGAGTTTCTTGCTCAGAAGAAAACAACATAGAGGTTTTAAACCCAGGAGATAACATAGGAACCATTTGGTCAAAAGAAAACAGCATGGGGGCTTTAAACTCAGGAGATGACATTGGGGCTCTTAGCTCTGGAGACCACAAAGGAGCTTTTTGCTCTGGGGACAACAACATAGGAGTTTTATAAGAGCTTCCGGCTCTGCAGGCAATATAGAAGCTTTAAGCGCAGGAAGTAACACAGAAACTCTAAGCTCAGGGGATAACACTGGAGCCCTTAGTTCAGAAGGCTAGGCAACGTTCATCTGTTTAACTGAACCAAGTATCCAGACTGGCTTCTTCGCTTCTGTTTACATTGTTGTCTCTGTCACCGATCGCTGGTATTCTCCCGATTGTGCAGTAATTCCTCTCTGCTGTAGAAGATGTTTGATATACCTCATCTACACTTAACCACAAAACGTAATACAAATAACAACCACACGCAACATTGTTTGAGGGAGCACGGAGCTGTACCATGCCAGGGGAGGGGGCAGCTATGTTAGTGGAGATACGCTCCCCTGACATAATGACGTCAGTCCCTTGCGCCAAGGGAAAAGTAGCAGACTGTCTCCTGTAATATTCTACTGGCTGTAAATATTAATTCTTGCCAATAGCTGATAGATAATTTTAAATGCTTTATCGACTGATACCGGTAGCTTGCTGATATTTATCGTGCATGCCTAGTTTTCACCATTATAGACATGCAAATGCATAAAAAAATTTGCCTTTCAAAAACTCCTGACCAGGTGAAGATTTTCACTGACTCCAGTGATGATGTTTGTGTGTGGACTGGAAAACCGGACTTTTGGTTGTATCCATGGCAATGCCAGATGCAGCAGTTTTTACTTTTTTGAAGGGAGTTTTTATGTGCTTGCAAACAGTATTTTGGTAAGTTATAATATTGTAAAAATGTTCAGGATTTTCTGCAAATTAACCTTGCAAACTTTATATCAACAAACTTAAATTTACTAGTCATCTATAGCCTTGCTTGTATTTCAGATTTTGTCTTGGTTTATGTCTAAAGTAGCCCCACCGCTGTATGTTTTTGTCCATCCATTTTCTACCGTTTTTCCGGAATCTGGGTCATGGAGGCAGCAGGCTAAGCAGAGAAGCCCAGACTTCCCTCTCCCCAGCCACCTCCTCCAGCTCTTCAGAGACGATACCAAGGCATTCCCAGGACAACTGGTAGACATAGTCTCTCCAGTGTGTCCTGGGTCTGTTCCAGGGTCTCCTCCCAGTCCTCCCAGTGGGACGTGACCAAAACACCTCAAGTAGGAGAAGTCCAGGAGGCATCCTGATCAGATGCCCAAACCACTTCAACTGGCTCCTTTCGATGTGGAGGAACAGTGCCTCTACTCTGAGCTTCTCTTGGATAACTGAGTCCAGCAATCATACGGAGAAAGCTCATTTCAGCCGCTTGTATCTACTGTATGATTTCATTCTTTAGGTCATTACCCAAAGCTCATGACCATAGGTGAGGGAAGGAACGCAGATTGACCGGTAAATTGACAGCTTTGCTTTAGAGCTCAGCTCCCTCTTCACTACTTCAGACCAGTATAATGTCCGCATCACTGTAGATACTGCTCTGATTCGTCTATCAATCTCCCACTCCCTTTTCCTGTCACTCATGAATGAGACCCCGAGATACTTGAACTCCTCCACTTGGGGCAGGATCTTGTCCCCAACCTGGAGAGGACAATCCATCCTTTTCCGGCTGAACATCATGGACTCAGACTTGGAGGTGCTGATTCTCATCCTGGCTGCTTCACACTCAGTACCAAACAGTCCCAGTAAGACCTGAAGGTCATTGCTCGATAAAGCCAGCAGGACAACATCGTCTGCAAACAGCAGAGATGACATCCTATGGTCACAAAACATGACACCCCTGTTCCTTGACTATGCCTAGATATCCTGCCCATAAATATTATGAACAGGATTGCTGACAAAGGGCAGCCCTTGCGGAGTCCAACTCTCACTGGGAATGAGTTCAACTGGGTGTTGGCAATATGAACCCTCTTAAAACTGGGTATTGGCAATATGAACCAAACTCTTAACGACAGTCATATAGAGACTGGATAGCTTGTAGCAATCAGCCTGATACTCCATACTCCCGAAGCACCCCCACAAGAAACCATGAGAGACGCAGTCGAATGCTTTCTCCAAGTCCACAAAACACATGTTGACTGGTTGGGCAAACTCCCACGAACCCTTGAGGATCCTTGAGAAGGTCAAAAGTTGGTTCAGTGTGCCATGAACAGGACGAAAACCACATTATTCCTCCTTAATCTGAGAATCTTCTACAAATTCAAAAGATGGAACCAGCAGCTAAACTACATTCGTTTTGCATACCTCAAAACACAGAAGCACATTTTCTTTTCCATCTATTGAACCAAAGAAAAGAAAACTGTGCAGGTGAGACAGAGAAACCTCAGGAGGCTTAGACCAGTTTTTCTCTCCATCTTTGGGTAAAAGATGGCAGACTGAGTCACTGGTGTATCTGGCAGAGATGCCAAATGACATCAGATCCTGAGACAGAGGGCAGCAGGAAACTGTGACTCACTGCAGGGAAAACTCACAGTTGAGTTTTGCGTCAGAAATGGAGAGCTTTTTCAGCTGTATCATCTTGGCCCACTGGTGCCAATAAACAGCTCAAGACAAAAGACGTTAAGGTTGGACTTTTAAGTTTGTACAAAGCATCAGCTAACTTTGGCAGGAATCAGGTTCCACCCCAATGCCCGACTGAAAGAAATTTCATGAAACAAGAATTGGCACATACAGAAATGTCACAGCAAGCGCAAGATACCGTATGAACAAGTGAGGGAGGAAATGGAGTTCAGCAGGTAGAGAAAAAATGAGGTCAGAGAGGAAAAAGAGAGCACTTGATTGAAAGTTGTCCTTTTGCCATCACTTCCATTATCATTATTGCTCTGCAGTCATTTACAGGCTCATCACTCTCCTATACCGTACATTCCCCTATACCCTCCAGCTCTGTCCCCTGCAAGTTATTTGCTGTCTATGAACACGCACACTTCAATGACGTTAGTTACTGCACACATCGTAATGACCGCATGTTTGATGGTACTCGGTGATGTTCTCATGACAGGAAAGGTGGAGATGATTGACAGGATTTCAGAAGCGACACTTTGCCAGTGAAGTGCAGTCATTTTCCTACCAGAGCATCAAGTGTGCAGCATAGAGAATAAAACAAAAGGAAGATGGGTTTTAATTTGATATACAGTTGAACCAGGGCAGTTTCTGGCTATTTGGGAGCCTTATACAAGATTACACTTAATGGTCTGTATTTTTGGAATGGGGAAGAGTTTGAACCCTTTAAAGTGGGACCCCACCACCACTGCCATCACTATCAACAACAACAAAAACATTAAAAAAGAAACTTGAATGAACAGAAAACATTACATAGAATAAAAATTTCACCGACATCCATCTGATTGTTGGAAAATTGTCAAAAATTTACGAGAAAAAAAGTCACAAATTTATGAGAAATAGTCACAGATTTCTGGGAAAAAAGTTGCAAATTTACAAGAAAAATACTGCAAATTTATAAGCAGGAAAAGCACAAATTTACAAAATTGTAAATTTGCAAGAAAAAGTAACAAATTTACAAGAAAAAAGCAGAAAATTATAGAACAAAAACTGCTTTATTTATATGGCACTTTTCATACATAAAGTGCTTCTCTCCCCCCAAGTTGGGCGATTAACTGAAATAAAACAGAAACGGACGATGGAGTCTTAAAATAATCTTGCTCATTTTAGGTTTTTTTTCGGCCCTTTAAGACATCTTCTGCATGCATGGTCACGTGACTCCGCAACCAGGAAGCTGTTGTGGAAAAACTGAAATGGCTTGTACCAAAAAGAAATGTGGTGTTAAATTAAATCACCTTTTATTGTCATTCAACCATACAACCAATCATGTACAGTAGAACAAAATTGTGCTTTATCCTATCTACAGTGTCAATCACACACACCCCATGTGTAGAATCAGAAGGGCCGCTGCCATGCAAGGCGCCACCACAGATTTCCCTCCATTCCATTATTGCTGAGCACCAAGTTGGATGGTGGGAAGCTCTGCTTTTATATGGTCTTCGGCATGACCAGGCTGGGATTTGAACCCCTGCCTCCTGGGTGTGGGGTGGATGCTCTACCAACTGAGCCACCACTCCAGTGCCGAGCCACCACTCCGGTGCATCCAGAGTATGAGATGACTGACTCTTTGTTTCTGGAGCTGCCGAGAGGGGGTGAGCAGGGCGTGCAGAGGCTGGCACAGAGTACACTGAGGCCGGTTTGTTGTTGGCTTCTCACTCCTGTCCGACCATTTTGTAGTGGTGGTGGATGACAGGGCGGACGAGCTAAGGCTGTATTTAAGAATCCAATCAGAGAGTCATTTTACCTGTGTGGTGATGGCATGTTTGTGGCTGTGTGAAGAGCTCCTCTGCAGCAGCTAGCAGCTGGCTGGGAACCAGTGTGGCTCGTGTGGCCCACGGGCCCTCAAGAGGTATGTGTAGACACTGACTTCTGCACTGGTCAGTGTTGTTTGGTTGCATGTTCGTGGGGTGACAATGGGCTTAATCATTATTATATTATGCTTATTTGTGGGTGGATCACTACAATGATGTATTCTTTTTTTTGACATTCACGTTTTATTGATTTTCTTCATGTTTATACAGACAGAGGAAAAAACATTACATATGTATATATGAAAAATTTAAATAAAATAAACAAGACATGACCAAAAAAAAAACAAGAAATCACACAAACATTCTGTAGCTTGAACCCAGGGGTCTTCAAAATACCATACTTTTACCGTGTAAAATCTACCCTCAGTGGTAACACAAAGTCAATCCAGTTTTTCCAAAAAAATCACAAATTTATCGAATTCTAATTTAGCAGAGAAAGCCAACCTCTGCATCACATACAGCTGTGGACAAAATTGTTGGTACCCCTCTGTTAATGAAAGAAAAACCCACAATTGTCACAGAAATAACTTGAATCTGACAAAAGTGGTAATAAATAAAAATTCTATGAAAATTAACCAATGAAAATCAGACAATGCTTTTGAATTGTGGTTCAACAGAATTATTTTAAAAAACAAACTCATGAAACAGGCCTGGACAAAAATGATGGTACCCTTAACTTAATATTTTGTTGCACAACCTTTTGAGGCAATCACTGCAATCAAATGATTTCTGTAACTGTCAATGAGACTTCTGCACCTCTCAGCAGGTATTTTGGCCCACTCCTCATGAGCAAATTGCTCAAGTTGTCTCCCGTTTGAAGGGTGCCTTCTCCAGACGGCATGTTTCAGCTCCTTCCACAGATGTTCAATAGGATTTAGATCAGGGCTCATAGAAGGCCACTTTAGAATAGTCCAATGTTTCGCTCTTAGCCATTCTTGGGTGTTTGGGGTCATTATCCTGTTGCAAGACCCATGACCTAAGATAAGATAAGATAAGATAAGATAAGATAAGATAAGCCTTTATTAGTCCCACAATGGGGAAATTCCAGGATTGCAACAGCACAGGGATAGCAACACTCACAGCAATAATTAAGAAGATATGGAAGATATAAATAAGAGCAGTGGATATACATACATACACATCAATATATAAATATATATACAAAGCGCAGAGTATTGTAGCAAGATGGAATAAACAGCATAACTGTCTACTTAGTTATCCTACATAGTATGAATATGTACCCATACATATTGTCACCCTTCGTGACTGAGACCAAGCTGTCTGACACTGGGCAGCACATTTCTCTCTAGAATACTTTGATAGTCTTGAGATTTCACTGTACCCTGTAAAGATTCAAGACACCCTGTGCCAGATGCAGCAAAGCAGCCCCAGAACATAACAGAACCTCCTCCATGTTTCACAGTAGGAACAGTGTTCTTTTCTTGGTATGCTTCATTTTTGCATCTGTGAACATAGCGTTGATGTGCCTTGCCAAAAAGTTCCAGTTTTGTCTCGTCTGTCCATAGGACATTCTCCCAGAAGCTTTGTGGCTTGTCAACATGAAGTTTGGCAAATCCAGTCTAGCTTTTTATGATTTGTTTTCAGCAGTGGTGTCCTCCTTGGTCATCTCCCATGAAGTCCACTTTGGCTCAAACAATGATGGATGGTGCGATCTGACACTGATGTACCTTGACCTTGGAGTTAACCATGAATGTGTTTAGAGGTTGTTCTGGGCTCTTTTGTTACCATTTGTATTATCCGTCTCCTCCTGTAGCCACGTCCAGGGAGGTTGGCTACAGTTCCGTGGATCTTAAATTTCTGAATAATGTGTGCAACTGTAGTCACAGGAACATCAAGCTCCTTGGAGATGGTCTTATAGCCTTTACCTTTAACATGCTTGTCTATAATTTTCTTTCTAATCTCCTGAGACAACTCCTTTGCTTCCTCTGGTCCATGTTTAGTGTGGTACACACCATGTCAACAAACAACACAGTGACTACTTGTCACCCTTTAAATAGGCTGACTGACTGATTACAAGTTTGTAGACACCTGTGATGTTAATTAGAGTTTGTAGACACCTGTGATGTTAATTAGAGGACACATCTTGGTTGAACATGTCCCTATGGTCACATTATTTTCAATCTTTTCTAGGGGTACCATCATTTTTGTCCAGGCCTGTTTCGTGAATTTGTTTTTTAAAATAATTCTGTTGAACCACAATTCAAAAGCATTGTCTGATTTTCATTGGTTAATTTTCATAGAATTTTTATTTATTACCACTTTTGTCAGATTCAAGTTATTTCTGTGACCATTGTGGGTTTTTCTTTCATTAACAGAGGGATTTCTTTAATAAATTCCTCTTTCATTTTCCCTTTTAACACATTTATATTTAACCTCCAAAGTGTTGTTTTTGTTTCTCTTGACATAGCTAGAGTTATATATATATATTGAACTATGGTCTGATATATCCCTTATTCCAATCTCACAATTTTCAACCCTATATCTGTCCTTATTATACATCAAGAAATAATCTATTCTTGAGTATACCAAGTGTGGCGATGAAAATTATGTATAATCTTTTGAGGAGGGATTTAATTCTCTCCATATATCTATAACTCCCAATTCTGTCATTAATCCTGTAATTTTTTTACTAATTGCAGACTTGTGTATTCCTCTAGCGGAGCAGTCAAGATGTGGGTTTAATCTGAGGTTCAGATATCCTCTCCATATCAAAATACCTTCCCCTCTGAAGTCATCAAATCAAACACTTGTCTATAAAACGACCAATCTGACCCTGGTGGGGTATAAACATTGAGAAGAGTGACCACTTCTCCCTCCAGCCTCCCCTTAATCAGTGTATACCTTCCCTGTTTATCTGATGTAACTGAAAGTTTTTCAAATGTAATTTTCCCTGATATTAAAATGGCCACACCCCTCCTATGACCTGTTCTATAAGAGGAACAGAATACTTGAGTAAACCCACACCTTTTAAGCTTTTCGTGTTCTCTCTCAGAAAGATGAGTCTCCTGCAAAAGAACCACCCCCACCCCCTCTTTTCTCATTTTATTCAAAACCTTAGACCGTTCAATACGATTCAATATCCCATTCACATTATATGAAGCTACCTTTAACAACTCTTTCTGGGTTGTCATTTTTCTCCCATCTCCACTCCATGATTACCTCTTATGCTACGGTAAATCACACTGAACAGTGTAGAACAAACAACCGAAACTGTCACTAATAAACTAACTATGAACAAGAAAACTTCCGTGCGTGGGGTCTGCGTGTTGACCCTAAATGAGCCCTGGTGACAAGTTTGCTTTGAGGGATGTACTCTTCCTCCTGGGGAAAGTGGGCCCTCTTTTTTGCAGTAAGCTTTGTCCATACATGTCCAGCAGCTCTTCGAGAACCAAAAGAAAAACATAAATGAAAAAAAGGAGCCCCGACTTTGTAAGTTATGTAGAGGTTATCCAATCGACCTTAGCCCTGAGTAAAGTACTTTAATTGACTTAAATATAAAGTGGTCCATTTCTCACCTTATATTTGTGAGGAATACAGTCCAAGTGCCAAAGAGTCATCCAGTCCTCTGTAGGTCGCATGACCGTCAGACCTTGTACTAGTTCCTCTTAAAGGTTTGTAGTCTTTGTTTAAATCCTGGTTCTAGTTCTTTAGGGGTCTGTCCCTTATTTGTTCGGCTGGCCTGCCATATTAACCATTTGATCCTCTCCAGCCCGCTCTCCTTAGGTTTGATCACCGTCACCTGGAAGCCCCTCCTCACCATGTCTGTAGTTGCTTCTTCAGCCATATTGTAGACACACTTTTCTCCCTCATAAAACACTTGTAGTTTCGCTGGAAACGGTGTTTGGAAATGTATTTTCTTTTCTCTCAAAACGTTTTTTGCCTCTGTGTATTCCTTCTCCTTTCTCAATACCTCTGGAGCATAGTCGTGGTCCAGAAACATATTTTTTCCCTCGTAAACAAAGCCTCTTTTCTGCCATGCTGTCTTTAATATCTCTTCTTTATTCCTGAAACTTGTAAATTTTACCACAATAGACCTCGGTGGGGAATCAGTGGGGGGACGTGACACCAGGGACCGGTGGGCTCCCTCAATCCGGATTTGAAGGGACGGCAGCAGCTCAAGTTTTTCTCTCAAGAGGGTCTCAATAAAATCAATCATCAATCTGGAGTTGTTCTCCGCTCCCTCCTTCACGCCGTGAATCCTAATATTTTCCCTCCTCAAGCGTTCTACCTGGTTCACCAGCCTGGTTTCACACTGTTTCTGTAGCTCCAGGAGTTCAACGGTAGCATCCTTGATGCACTGCAGCCGCTCCTTCACCTCCACTATCCGCCTCTCAGCATCGTCTATCCTGTTGTTCGCCGCCCTGATATCTTCTTTAATTTCTTTCAGTGCATCCGAGTTTTCCCGGCGAAAGTCTCGCAGTTGTCTAGGTATAATCTCCGAGTTAGCCATGCGTTGAGTAGACTGGACCGCTTCATTTTGGTTACTCGTACTGGCCTCTCTTACACCCGCTGACTGGATTTGCTCCTCATCTTGGCCTGCTAGCTCATATGCTAGTGAATCTTGTTGTTCGTCTCCATCGCATAACTCAGGTTTATAGGACTTTTTTTTTCAGATTTTCCTCTTTTCATAATCAGTGCCCTTTATCTTTATCCGTAACACTTAACATTTACTTCTTTAACCGCTAAGCAGGGCGCTTTTTAACCTCTTTGTCGGGGAGCTCACTTTTTATGCTGCCGCCATCATGAAGGTGCACCGGAAGTCCCCTACAGTGATATTGTGGTGGACACAGTACATATGGCACTCCACTCAGGACAGAGGGGTTGGTGGGAGAGAAGATAGTTAGGGATGCTAATGGAGAAAGTGAGGGGAGCCAAACAAACAAAGATGTGCCTCTCGCTCCCCGCTGTGCCAGGTTCACACCTGAAGACACAGGGGTACAAATGTATGGTAGCAAGACCTGCTCTGTGACGTGTGTGTCAATGTCATGTTAATGTGTGTGCATGTCTTTCACGTCTGTATGTTAATCTGTTTACCCTGTGTGCCAGAGGCGGGAATAAAAGTATATAAAGGCGTTTGCTCAGGCACTCAGGTTAGAGTTCCTTTGTTTTATGTTGGAAGAGGAATAAAGTTTGTGTGTCGTTCAGCTCGCTGCCTCGTCTGCTTTCATCTTCCACAATATATTCATTGATACTGCACTTTCATGGTTTAATTACAAGTCTTGTTATTGAACTATGAGAGAGAAGAAAGGAGGGAGAAAAAAACAACAGCAACAAGAAAAACCCCAAACCAACCTGAAAGCTTCAAATAACCATGATTGTGACACTGATTTTAGGTCAAGTTGCCCAGCCCTAATAAAGAACATTCTCATTCTACCCCCCCCACCCCCACCCCAAATGCCTGCCATCACACCCCGGCACAAAGCAATGTATTATAACAATATTATAGCTCGTTCAACAACATTGAAAAACATTAAAAGCAACATTGAACATTGAAAAAAAATTGTAAATTTACAAGAGAACAAGTTGAAGGCAGTCTTGAACCTACCCTAAAAAAAGCTGAGAGTGAACTTTTATCTTGGGTGGGGGGGGGGGGGGGCTAATGGCTCAGGAAGCCTGTTGCCTTTACATACTCTGCTTTATAGACAGAAACAGCTCTGAGTTGAACCCATAGTTACTCTCCGTAGTTCCACATAGAAGAACAGACACTGGGCCTGATGCAGGAACATGTTAGTATGACTAAATCCCTTGCCAGGTTAGTAATAGTAACTAGCCACTTCAGATTCAATGCTTGTATGTCATTCAAAAACTATGTCAACACCCCACATAAAAATTATGAATTCCGCCTGTGTATAATTGAGCATGCCTTCATAAGAATTTGCATAGTTGACACCATAATAATGCCATATTCATTACACTATAGCATCACTATTCAATTAAAATGATTAGAGTATCATATAGAATTATATGAGGAGGGGCTGAAAAGTTTATAGTGGTCAAATCTGTCCAAATGTGGTTTATTTTTCAACATAGTTTCTCCTTTGGTCCACACATTTCTTCCATCAGTGTTGCAACGCTTGGATCCCTGGGGTTGAAAAATAAACTACATTTGGTCAAATTTGACCACTTTGAACTTTTCAGCCTATGAACTTTTCAGCCCCCCCCCCAAAGTAACTTCAATCAACATAATAAATCATGTCAGCTAAATATGAATTACAGTGTTTTCACTATTGATTTAAATGGATGGAATAATTTATGTAATGTAATTTCCCAGTTTGGGATCAATAAAGTACATCTATCAGAGCCATTTAGCGAAAACTGAGGTTTGAAAACATCTAAATATTTAAATGAAATTCTTACAACTGGTCTCAACTTCTTATAAATATGTGTTAGTAGCTGTACAGAATTTCAAAGTACTAAAAGGCTGGTGAATCCCATAAGTTTATTTAAGTTGTAAGTTGTGTGTACCTCACATTCACTAACAAATTTGTTAGTATGCTACATCTGCAAATCAGGAGTTGTCAACCTTTGCTATGCCAAAAGTCTTTTTTCAGCTATTTTTTTCCCCAAAAACTGTGTCCAACTAATATATTTGAGAATTAAAATAAAGGTGAAACAATTGAGTTATAAATATCAACTTGCCTGTCAAAATTACCTATAGGATAGGGTTGTTTTTTTCTCATTAATATGAACATTTTCTCTCATAAATTTGTGAATTTCAGGGCTGTCTCAAACCCCATTTGGGGGATATTTTGGACTGGTCCGGAACAAATATCCAAATAGTAGTGCATCTCTAGATATTACAACCCCTGGCAGAAATTCCTCAGAATTGAGTGATTCCATATTTTTTTTCTTTTGCTTGATCTCATAAAAGAATTGCAACTGACTACAACAACTTTCTTTCATTCTTTTTTATGTTTCTTAAAAGGAACTCCGATTATATTGGCGTGTTAGCTCTATATGCTTTATTTTGATGTTAGTAGCATAATTATAATATAATTTTTTTGAAAATAATTCCCAGTTTTATAGATTTTGAAAAAACTTTATTACGATGTAAATCGCCATTTTTGTTTACGTCGCAATGCATTCTGGGTAGTGACGTAGAATGGTTGCAGACGTTTTTTTCTGTCTTATACAAGCCAAGAAGCGAAGCTATGAACTACTGCCATTTGTCAGTGAAAATGCCACATTGCGCGGCTTTTGGATGTAATTTCCAATCAAAGAGATGGCTGCAACCATTCTACGTCACTACCCAGAATGCATTGCGACGTAAACAAAAATGGCGATTTACATCGTAATAAAGTTTTTTAAAAATCTATAAAACTGGGAATTATTTTCAAAAAAATTATATTATAGTTATGTTACTAACATCAAAATAAAGCATATAGAGCTAACATGCCAATATAATTGGGGTTCCTTTTAAAGCCAGAAGGTTGGCATTTTGAATAAAAATAGTTTTGTGACATGTCTGTGATTATTTTATTTTACTTCTTTTACAAAATTAAACAACTGAATGACCATCCTCCATTAGTAATGATTCCATAAAATAGAATATCACTAGTTTAATCCAAGGAATCGCCTAAGGCGTAATTAACCAAATTTAAAACAAATGAAGACTTCAGAAAGTTGCTGTTGGTTTACTTTAGTCTATTTCAGCCACACATAGGGCTGGGTGATATAGCAAAAATAAAAGTAGTGAGATACAATTCTCTATATAATAATACACAATACATATCAAGATATGCATTTTGGGCACTGAATGTCCTTTAAAATTTGGTTTTACTTTCATTTTTATTTGTAAGAAAAAATAAAAATTCCTATTCAATGGATATATACTGTATAAAGTTGAGCAGCTGTGGAACGAGAAACACTGCATGGGGTGAAGTCCTGGTTCATATTAACTTGAAAAATTATATGCAATATACATGATATAGGCATTTTATGTTCAATGTACCAATACTTTGAATATATCTGGTATATCGCCCAGCCCAAATATGATTACTTTTCAAAAAAAGTCTGTTAGTTTTCTGCTTGTTTGCACTGCATTTGTACAAAAGTGAGTTTTAAGCAAAAGAAAAAGGGTAAGTGCAGTTACATATTGGTGTGAAGAACAAATGTGGCCTTTTCCAAGTAGAGCCATTATTGTCTTTTTTAATTATTTACAAGCTTAATTTTATGCAACTACAAGTATGTCATAAGTGGAATTAAACCCTGTAGTCATGTGTAATTGGAAACCACCAAAGGTGACAACTCATCATTCAGTCCACTCAGTCCACTTCAGAGATGTACTGAGATAAAGAATATAATTATTAGAGGTCTGACTCACCAGAGGCCCCATGTCCATGTATCTGATATCATCATGATACTAACCATTGCATCAGTGTTTTTTCAGTAAATATTTAACTAACAATGATTCATTTCATTTTTGGGGCGGTTTTGTGTTCTGCATTTGGCTGTTAAGTCATTCTGTCCATTCTGCTCCACAATCATGGTGGTATTATTATTACATTTTTAATTTTTAGATACTCACGTAGGAAGGGGGACCCGCAGTCCTGCAAAGTACAGTGGTACCACACAGGTGAAGCAGAAGCAGGGACTCCCATCTACCACTGACTGGCAGGCTGGGCATGGCTCCCCGGAAAGGACCGTGGACTGCCCAGTTGGGCCGCTACTTCTCCCGGCATGTTTTGTGTTGGATACACTGGTGTTCTTTGTCAGACCCAGGCCCCCGTTGATGCTTCACCCAGTCTGCTCACACGCCTCATGTTCTCCACATATGCCGAATTATCCTTTAGACGTATGCAATCATGGCAACTTTATGGTATAATTTTTTTTAAGTATTAAATCTTCAGTATTATTTTTTTCTAGTCAAATTTGTCACTTTTTGCTTCCTTGTTTTGTTCATGGTGTGCTGTGGTTACTGATGCCGTGATGTCACGTATTATTCAATCAGTATGGTGTCAGTGCAAAACCCCGCCCACACCTCTAGAAGCCAGAGTATGAGGAGAGAGCTGTGACTAAACTTTTATTGATAAAAATTACATATTTTAACTAAACAACTCCATACTCAGGGATGCACAACCTCGTAACCTCGGCAAAACACGTGTAAAATCTTAGGTCAGTCTGACGAACGGTTCAAGAGATATGCGTGGAACAGACACACAGATACACTGGCACACACACACAGTCAGAGATTCTGTGCACACACATATACAGTATATATATATATATATGTATATATATATATATATATATATATATATATATATGTATATATATATACAGTATATATATATATATATACACACACACAGTAGTGTGAAAAAGTGTTTGCCCCTTCCTGATTTCTGATAACACAAGTAAACACAAAATGCAGTTTTTAAATGAAGCCGTTTATTATTAAGGGTAAAAAAAAATCCAAACCTACATGGCCCTGTGTGAAAAAGTGATTGCCTCCCCATTAAAACATAAATTAACTGTGGTTTATCACATCTCTGGAAAGCTGAGTTCAATTTCTCTAGCCACACCCAGGCCTGATTACTGCCACACCTGTTCTCAATCAAGAAATCACCTAAATAGGACCTGCCTGAGAAAGTGAAGGAGACCAAAAGATCCTCAAAATCTAGACATCATGCTGCGATCCAGAGAAATTCAGGAACAAATGAGAAACAATGTAATTGAGATCTATCAGTCTGGAAAAGGCTATAAAGCCATTTCTAAAGCTTTGGGACTCCAGCAAACCACAGTGAGAGCCATTATCCACAAATGGCGAAAACATGGAACAGTGGTGAACCTTCCCAGGAGCAGCTGGCTGACCAAAATTACCCCAAGAGCGCAGTGATGACTCATCCAAGAGGTCACAAAAGACCCCACAAGAAGATCCAAAGAACTGCAGGCCTCACTTGTCTCAGTTAAGGTCAGTGTTCATGACTCCACCATCAGAAAGAGACTGGTCAAAAATGGCCTGCATGACAGAGTTCCAAGACAAAACCCACTGCTGAGCAAAAAGAAGATAAAGGCTTGTCTCAGTTTTGCCAGAAAACATCTTGATGATCCTCAAGACTTTTGGGAAAATACTCTATGGACTGACGAGACAAAAGTTGAACTTTTTGGAAGATGTGTGTCCCATTATATCCAGTGTAAAAGTAATACAGCATTTCAGAAAAGGAACATCATACCAACAGTAAAATATGGTGGTGGTAGTGTGATGGTCTGGGGCTGTTTTGCTGCTTCAGGACCTGGAAGACGCTGTGGTAAATGGAACCATGAATTCTGCTGTCTACCAAAAAATCCTGAAGGAGAATGTTCGGTCATGTGTTCGTGACCTCAAGCTGAAGCGCACTTGGATTCTGCAGCAAGACAATGATCCAAAACACACCAGCAAGTCCACGTCTGAATGCCTTAAGAAAAATAAAATGAAGACTTTGGAGTGGCCTAGTTAAAGTTATGACCTAAATCTGATTGAGATGCTGTGGCATGACCTTAAAAAGATGGTTTAAGGTTGAAAACCCTGAGAAAATACTCTATGGACTGACGAGACAAAACCTGAACTTTTTGGAAGGTGTGTCCCATTACATCTGGTGTAAAAATAACACAGCATTTCAGAAAAGGAGCATCATACCAACAGTAAAATATGGTGGTGGTAGTGTGATGGTCTGGGGCTGTTTTGCTGCTTCACACAGCAAGCAAGTCTTCCAGGACCTGGAAGACTTGCTGTGGTAAATGGAAGCATGAATTCTGCTTTCTACAAAAAAAAATCCTGAAGGAGAATGTCCATCTATCTGTCCGGGACCTCAGGCTGAAGCGCACTTGGGTTCTGCAGCAGGACAATGATCCAAAACACACCAGCAAGTCCACTTCTGAACTGCCCAACCACTGCCCAACCAGTTATTAGGTTTAGGGGGCAATCACTTTTTCACACAGGGCCATGTAAGTTTGGATTTTTTTTCCCTTAGTAATAAACACCTTCATTTAAAAACTGCATTTTGTGTTTACTTGTGTTATCTTTGTCTAATATTTAAATTTGTTTGATGATCTGAAACTGGTCCGATGTCCCACGGCTTGTTGTTACGAGCTATTCGGTCTCTGTACGACCGTTGTGAGAGTTTGGTTCGTATTGCCAACACTCGGTCGGAGTCATTCCCAGTGAGAGTTGGACTCCGCCAGGGCTGCCCTTTGTCACCGATCCTGTTCATAATTTTTATGGACAGGATTTCTAGGCGCAGCCAGGGAATGGAGGGTGTCATGCTTGGTGACCACAGGATCTCATCTCTGTTGTTTGCAGATGATGTTGTCCTGTTGGCTTCATCCAGCAATGACCTACAGCTCTTGCTGGGACGGTTTGCCGCTGAGTGTGAAGCGGCTGGGATGAGAATCAGCACCTCCAAGTCCGAGTCCATGGTCCTCAGCCGGAAAAAGGTGGATTGTCCTCTCCGGGTTGGGGACAGGCTCCTGCCCCAAGTGGAGGAGTTTCTAAGTATCTTGGGGTCTTGTTCACGAGTGAGGGGAAAATGGAGCGAGAGATCGACAGACGAATTGGAGCAGCATCTGCAGTGATGCGGACGTTGTACCGGTCTGTTGTGGTGAAGAGGGAGCTTAGTTCTAAGGCAAAGCTGTCGATTTACCAGTCAATCTACGTTCCTACTCTCACCTATGGTCACGAGCTTTGGGTAATGACCGAAAGAACGAGATCGCGGATACATGCGGCTGAAATGAGCTTTCTCCGTAGGATTGCTGGACTCACCTTCAGAGATAGGGTGAGGATCTCAGTCATCCGGGAGAGGCTCAGAGTAGAACCGCTGCTCCTCCACATTGAAAGGAGTCAGTTGAGGTGGTATGGGCATCTGATTAGGATGCCTCCTGGACGCCTCCCACTTGAGGTGTTTCAGGTACGTCCCACTGGGAGGAGACCCCGGGGCAGATCCAGGACTCGGTGGAGAGACTATGTCTCCCAGCTGGTCTGGGAACGCCTTGGTATCCCCTCTGAAGAGCTGGAGCAGGTGGCTGGGGAGAGGGAAGTCTGGGCTTCTCTGCTTGAACTGCTGCCTCAGCGACCCGGACCTCCGGAAAAGCGGTAGAAGATGGATGGATGGATGATGATCTGAAACATTTAAGTGTGATAAACATACAAAAAAATGAGAAAACAGGAAGGGGCAAACACTTTTTCTCACACACACACGCGCGCGCGCGCACACACACACACACATGCATACATACATACACACACTATGATGAATTCAACAAATGATGACATTGTTTGCATTCAAGAAACAAACACCAGTGTCTGCTATTGACCACTACTGACATGCTCGTTGAAGCCAGAATTCAAGTGATAGAGTCAAGAGGGTACAGTATATGATTACATTAAATACAATGAACAATTGTTTGTGTATCCTGATATCCTGTTATCACAATGCTCTGAGAGCTGTCAAAACGACACTTACCTACAGAATATGGTGCCTCCATTTGCTGAAAAAAACGTTAGCCATGTCCCCTCTAGGGAATTACACACGATGTCTGTGGATTCGGTTGAGCAAAACAGTCTGTGTGCTGAAATAGAGGAAGCAGGAGCTGCTACAGCAGTCCTGTCAGTGATGATTTGGAAAGAAAACTTCATATTTACACTTTACTGTTGATAATGCAGTCTCAGAGGAATGTTGGCTTTATGTTCGTCTTTGTTGCTCGGTAACAGGGAAACCAAATATCATACTTTGGTATTACCTCAAATGGCTAGGGGCTTTGGACTATGAAAGTAGATGTTTGAACCTTTAAGTCTGTGCAAATGAGTTCTTACAATAATATATGGACCAAATATTTATCCATCCATCCATCCATCCATCTTCTATCGCTTTTCCGGAGGTCTGGGTCGCGGAGGCAGCAGTTCAAGCAGAAAAGCCCAGACTTCTCTCTCCCCAGCCACCTGCTCCAGCTCTTCAGAGAGGATACCAAGGCGTTCCCAGTCCCAGACCAGCTGGGAGACATAGTCTCTCCACCGAGTCCTGGGTCTGCCCCGGGGTCTCCTCCCAGTGGGACGTGCCTGAAACACCTCAAGTGGGAGGCGTCCAGGAGGCATCCTAATCAGATGCCCATACCACCTCAACTGACTCCTTTCAATGTGGAGGAGCAGCGGTTCTACTCTGAGCCTCTCCTATATTTACTTAATACAATATACTTTATATCACTTGGTGAACTATTAATACCACATGAGTACTGTGGCTCATCCATCAATGACACGGTAGCCTACTATCTGAATAAGATCATTCAAAATTCCCATAATAGTAACCAGTTTTTAGCAGATTGAGGAAAGTCAGCAAAGTTAAGGAAAATATTTCTGAAAAAGCCCTTTTATTTATCTATTTATTTAAATTTTGTTTGTTCCTATAAACGTAAGATAGACACCTGTATTAAATTTGCTGATGTGGTCTGAGTGAGATCACACTCAGACCACAGATGTGAGACAGATGACCTGATCATCTGTCTCACAAAAGTTGTGTGGTTGACGCACTGTCTTGAGCAAAATCCTTTTTACTTACTGCCTGCCTCAGTTTGTGCTGCTTTGTTATCTCCCACACACCCTTGTGAACAGAAATAGAGCCACAGACAGAAACACACACCCACACACACATAATATGCATGTTGCACAATGGTAAAGGTAAGAAAGTAATCAACGCTCATCATATCCACAACATCCTTTCACACGGTGCCCAATATCCTTGATGCCTTAATACTGTGGTAGTAAAATTAAAAAAAAAAAATCTTCCCATCTAATTGTATTAAAACACATTACTTGTAGCCTATGTACTAGGCAGAATACTACAAGTTTTACTTAAGGCTCAGAAATAATTGTTCCCTACCTGGTATATCTGTTTATTGCTGTCATAACAGATTATTAATATGCCGCTTGTAGGGAGCTTGAAATAAGGAAGCGGAGTGATTTTGTAAATCAGGTTTATTGTCGGCTTCCCATCCCTAACATGTCTCATCTCAATGCAGAAGCAGAAAAGAGGCTGAATGCAGTCAGACCTTCATACTTATACATCACACAACAAAAGCCGACATCACACATCCTTGTTATCTCCTTCCATTGTCCTCTCATTCCTCCACCTGACCCTGGGGGGTCAGGAAGTCCCTTCAGGTCACCACCGCTGAGTCTCCATCTCCTCGTTGATCTCTGCAGGTGGTCCAGACCTATTGTCCTGCTCTGAGACGTGAGGTCATTCCACATATGCAATCTCTAAACATTCCTCTTGTGTCTATACATATGTAGGTATGGATATATGAACCATATAAGCCACAGCCCCCCCCCCCCCAAACGTCTAAGAAAAGGACAATACAATTAAGTTCACAGCCTATGGTAACATCCATGACATACTATACAGTTATTCACATTAAAAGGAAAAGAGGAAAAAATCCTCAGCAGCCACGCCAACCACTCAAGCTATACGGCATGGTCATGTCAAAAATTCAGTGATAACAGTAACAGTATAGTCTATGTCATATGTCCGCCCTAAGACTGCTACGACAAACTTCGACAGCATAGCTTACAACACATTATCAATTTTACATCAGTCTATGTGTCGTCTGGGTTTCAATCTTCTCCCAAATCTGCTGTACGCTCGCCTCGGTGTCCTGGCGGCGCCGTCTTGTAAGGAATCTGCAGCTTGGGGAGAAGGGTGGTTATTTGATCCCTGCGGGGGGGCTGCGGTGTGTCTCTTGGGGGGTCTACCCCGTCGAGGTGCTCTCGCCACCCGTGCAGGTTCGTCTCTCAACATGAAGGCAGGCTTAAGTCTGTCATTGTTGACTGTTTCTTTTCTGTCCCCCAAATCAAGCACAAAATGCTTATCACCAGGTTCTAGCACTCTATATGGGCCATCATATGGTGGGCGGAGGGTTGGTTTTAAAGCTTCGTGCCTAACAAAAATGAACTCGGCATTTTTCAAAGCCTGGGGAACAAAAACCCGCGGAAAAGAGTGATGGATGGGTCCGGGGAGCGTGTCCGGCCCCGTGCTGTTTAGCGGTCTCAGGGCTGGGAGGTGCCCGGGCTCTGGATGTTCTGGTAAGAACTCCCCTGGGAGTCTGAGAGGTTGTGCAAAAACTAATTCTGCCGGGGAGGCGTCTAGATCCTCCTTAGGCGCAGAACGCAACCCCAATAAAACCCACGGTAGTTTGTTTACCCAATCTGTATCCGTCAGTGAGGCCCTGAGGGCAGCCTTTAAAGACCTATGAAAACGCTCGCATAAACCGTTGATACGCGGTGGTGCGATGAATTGTCGCTCCTAAGCTGCTGGCTATGGCTGACCAGAGCTCTGAGACAAATTGAGGCCTCCTATCGGAAGTGATGTCCGACTGGACACCGAAACGCGCCACCCAGGTCGTTAAAAAAACGCGAGCCACTTCCGCGGCCGTGGTTGACGCCAGCGGGACCGCTTCTGGCCAACGTGTGGTCCAGTCCACCATTGTTAAAAGGTGTGTGAACCCCTGTGACGACGGTAGTGGGCCCACGAGGTCGACGTGTACATGGTCAAACCTCCTGGCCGGGATTCGGAAGGGTTCCAGAGGGGCTTTCGTGTGCTTGTGAATTTTAGCACGTTGGCAAGACATGCATGTCCTTGCCCACTCCTTCACGTTTTTACGCAGGCCTGGCCAAACAAACTTCTCCGCGACCATTTTCACCGAAGCGCGCGAGGGAGTGTACCAAGTCAAAAACGCGGCGGCGCCAAGCGGCTGGGACTACCGGGCGAGGTCGACCGGTTGACACATCGCAGATTAAGGGGGGCACACCGTCACGCAAACCCCTTTCCTCCAGCCTTAACCCTGTTGGTCCAGACTGGAGCGCGCGCACGTCCGCGTCACTGCTTTGTTCCGCTGCCATGGCTGCGTAATCTATCCCTACGTGAATTGGGGCCGCGTCCGCGTCTGCGTTGGCCTTGTGCTCTGCGGCTGCGGTAGTATAATCTGTTTCCGCGTGCCCTGATGATGTCACCGCGTGGGAGAGGCAATCTGCCACCACATTAAGTTTGCCTGCTACGTGTCGAATGTCTGTGGTAAACTCTGAAATTGCGGCCAGCTGCCTTTGTTGCCGGCCCGACCACGGTTCTGAGATTTTAGACATCGCAAAAGTGAGCGGTTTGTGGTCGACAAAAGCCGTGAAACGCCGCCCCTCCAGCCAGAACTGGAAATGGCGGATGGATAAATGAAGCGCTAGCAGCTCTCTGTCAAAAGTGCTGTATTTGCGCTCGGTTTCATTTAAGGATTTGCTAAAAAATGCTAGCGGTTGCCAAGTTCCGTTAACGTGTTGTTCCACGACCGCTCCTATGGCCAGGTTTGAAGCGTCTGTGGTAAGCGCTATGCGGGCCGAGGGGTCGGGGTGGACCAACAATGCGGCATCTGCCAGCGCTCTTTTTACTTCTGCAAATGCGCATTCCTGCTCCGGGGACCATTCAACCGCGTTGGAGGGCTTTTTCTTTCTAAGCGCGGCATATAGGGGCTGCATGAGTTGAGCTGTGCGGGGGAGGAAACGGTTGTAAAAATTTACCATTCCTAAAAATTCCTGCAGCAATCTGACCGTTTGTGGTCGGGGGAAATTTGCCACTGCGCGCACTTTGTCCGGTAATGGAACTGCGCCTTCTGGTGAAACTCTGTGTCCCAAAAAATCAATCTGTGACACGCCGAATCGGCATTTGGCTGGGTTAATTATTAACCCGTGCTCTTCCAGCCTCTGAAAAACCGTAGTGAGGTGTTGTTCGTGTTCTTCCTCAGACGTGCTGGCTACTAGAATATCGTCAAGGTAGACAAACACGAAGGGAAGGTCGCGTAACACAGCGTCCATCATACGCTGAAAAGTTTGTGCAGCGCCTTTGAGGCCAAACGGCATTCGCAAAAATTCAAAAAGACCAAAAGGGGTTATTACGGCCGTTTTAGGGACGTCTTCGGGTCGGACTGGAACTTGATGGTAGCCGCGGACCAGGTCTATTTTAGAAAAAATGCGCGCACCCGCCAGATGTAGTGAAAAATCCTGAATGTGAGGGATTGGGTAGCGGTCATGTGCTGTAGCATTGTTTAATCTGCGATAATCACCGCACGGTCTCCAGGAACCGTCGGCTTTCGGGACCATATGCAGTGGCGAGGCCCATGGGCTTTTCGAGCGCTGAATAATGCCCAGCTTTTCCAGGCTGGCGAACTCGTCGCGTGCTATGGCGAGCTTGGTCGCGTCTAAGCGCCGAGCTTTGGCGGACACAGGTGGGCCCGTTGTGGGAATGAAGTGCTCCACCCCGTGTTTCGCTACTGTTGCCGAAAATTTGGGAACTGTGAGTGCTGGAAATTGGGTGAGGAGTTGGTCAAACTTACCTCCTGCTGTGGCGACGCTGGCCTGCACGGGTGGTGGGGACACTCGAGCTGAACAGGGGATAGAAGAGAATGACAGTGCATTGATTAAGCGTCTGTTTGCAAGATCGACTAACAACCCATGTGCACATAAGAAATTGGCACCCAACAAGTTAAAACTCACCGCCGCTACAATAAAGGTCCACCTATAGTTGCGGCCGTGTATGGACAGAGGCAGGGTTCTTTCACCAAAAGTGTTGATGGTCGAGCCGTTAGCTGCCGTCGCTCCGTTTACACGGGGTCCCGTTGCCCGGTCTGCGTAGGACGGGGTGATGAAGCTCACCTGAGCTCCAGTGTCAATGAGGAACTGTCTCACGGAGCGTCCGTCAGTCACGTAGAGCAGCTTGTTTGTCTCGCCGAGAGCCGTAGCTGCTAACGGTTCCCGACTTTGAAGTTTCCTGAGCTCTTGAAACTGCAAGGGGGTACGCATTTGTATGCCCTCTCGGCGAAACGTCGATGGTAGTAGCAGAGGTTGTCCTGTTTGTTGCGCCTTGGTCGCGTCGCTGCCATGGTGGGCGGGTTCTGCTCCATCGCCTCTGATTCCCCGCTGCTCTGGGTATCTGCGCCGAGATCTGCCGATGCTGCTGTGGCCATCTGCTCACCGCAGGAGTTGAGGAGCCGCTGCGCTTCTCGGGCTAGCGCGCGGAAGTCCTGCTGGGTCTTACATCGCATGTTGGCCAGGGTCCCTCTCATGTGCGTCGGAAGAGTGCTGAGGAAGATGTATTGGAAGAGGAAGTTGTCGTTGTCTGCCTCCCTCAGCTGCAGCATGTCTTCCATGAGGGCCATCGGGCTGCGCCCCCCGTGGCCGTAAATCGCCAGTATCCTCCTGGCCCTTTCCTCGGCCAAGGGAGCGAAACTCTCGATGAGGGTCGTCTTCAGTTCCTTATATTTGTCATTGGCGGGCAGCTGCTGTATCACGCTCCGCGCGCATCGTGCTGTGGCGGCATCGAGTCTGGCGACGATGTGGTAGAATTTGGTTTCGTCAGCCGTCACCCCCGCGAGTGCAAACTGAGCCTCAGCCTGCTTGAACCACGAGTTTGGGTCATTCTGCCAGAACTCTGGGAGTTTGACAGCGACGGCGCTTGCTTGGGCCGCCTCCGACGAGTCTGCAGCGCGAGAACGCCTTTCCTTCGTTCTCACGACAGGGTTGGGGACGGCGCTTGCTTGGGCCGTCTCCGACGAGTCTGCTGCGGGGGAACGCCTTTCATCCGTTCCCATGTCAGGATTGGCGACGGCGCTTGCTTGGGTCGCCTCTGACGAGCCTGTAGCGGGAGAACGTCTTTCGTCCATTCTCACGTCTGGTCACCAATATAGGGAGCTTGAAATAAGGAAGCGGAATGATTTTGTAAATCAGGTTTATTGTCAGCTTCCCATCCCTAACATGTCGCATGTCAATGCAGAAGCAGAAAAGAGGCTGAACGCAGTCAGACCTTCATACTTATACATCACATAACAAAAGCCGACATCACACATCCTTGTTATCTCCTTCCATTGTCCTCTCATTCCTCCACCTGACCCTGGGGGGTCAGGAAGACCCTTCAGGTCACCACCGCTGAGTCTCCATCTCCTCGTTGATCTCTGCAGGTGGTCCAGACCTATTGTCCTGCTCTGAGACGTGAGGTCATTCCACATATGCAATCTCTAAACATTCCTCTTGTGTCTATACATATGTAGGTATGGATATATGAACCATATAAGCCACATCGCTTGCATATACTGTAGGTGAAATCACCAGTCCCTTCAGGATTTTGCGATGTTGCGATCTCACCAATTCACGTGAAATCAGCCAACCAGCGCAACTATTGCGTGACCTTGCAACTTTGTCCAATCACCGTGACTTTCCCACAATTTTGGCCAATCCTCGGCAACTTCAGCCAATTTCACTAATCAAATTAGTCTCTAACTGGCGCTGAAACGGGCATCGCTGCACTGCGTTCACTTCCGTGTTTACAGTGAGTAGTGAGTTTATAGTTTACAGTGAGTTAACGGAACATATCAGCAAACAGAGTGTGTGATTTAAAAAAAACACTCACCCGTGAGGTTTCCAACACCGTCCCTTCCTCCGTCTGCCCCAGCCTGCCCGTGGACACCTCGCCACGTCTCCGTCCTGACCGTGTGTACGAAGCGCTGGGTTTGTGTTGAAAAACATGCACCTGTCTAAAAGCACCCCATTGCGGGAACGTGCGTGAGGAGAGTACACGACACTACAGCCAGTGTTTGAACATTTATACATCTTTAGAGGTAAAATCATTACTACATCTAGTCAATGAGCTTTAAAACTCAATCTCCGGTGTGGAAGGACAAACGCACCCACTCATCACCCCCCGCCGTCCCGCTGTAAATGAAAGGTGTGTGTGTGAAGACTGACATGCAGCAGACAGACAGGTAGGCATGGAAAGAGAGAGAATATTCTCTGTATTTTTTTTTTCTGAAAAACACAGACTCCAATAGACAATACAGAGAAACAGAATGAATTATTTATTTTTTCCTCTCCACTCGGTACAGAGTGGCTGGGACCGTAGGGAGTTTTCAAATGAAGGTGCTGCCAATAATTTCTAAATCTCTACTCTTTAACATGCATTCAATGCAATTTAGCTGTTGTAATGGATATTGTGTTAATGTTTGTATTTGCTGTTGCACAAGAGTCTTTTTGTATAGCAGAAGTTTCTGCTTAATTTACAAATCACTATAATAGGAAATTTTTGACAATCTTGTGCTTTTCTTGTATTGCTATATAGAATATCACTGCAGTAAACTGGAAAAAAGCATCTGCTTTAAAATTTGTAATCCTTCCCACAACTTTTAGTGCAAAAAACACTCTAAAAACATCACAACTTTTTAAAAAAGCTCCTGCAAATTCAGGCTTTTTGGCCCACAACAATCATAAAAACATCCCGCGAAATCCTGGAGGGACTGAATCACACTGAAGTCATGATTCTGTCGTTCTCATTATTGAGTTCAACTTACCTTTCTGTTTTAACTCTTAACTATTCTCCACCACTACTGACTAAAGTATGTTTGTCTGTGTGGGTTTACGCCGGGATTTCTCCGGTTTCCTCCCACAGGCCAAAGACATGCAAGTTAGGTTAATTGGCATCAAACTGGGGATTCTAAATTGTCCTTAGGTATGGCTGTGAGAGTGAATGGTTGTCTGTCTCTCTGTGTTGATCCTGCGATGGATTGGCGATCTGTCCAGGGTGTACCCTGCCTCTCACCCAAAGATGCTGGGATAGGCTTCAGCCCCCCTGCGACCCGAAAAGGATTAAGTGGAAAAAGATGGATGGATGGATGGATGGATTGATGGATGTTTGTGTTTTCACAAATTGCTTCATTTTTTGTTTGTCAGCCTTTTATGATGCAAAGCATAGGTTTATTCCGTTCTGACAATCATGTGGTCCATTGTGCACAGATTTTAATTTTTTTTTACTTACAGTGACTACTCACCTTAGCCCCCTTGGCCTTCCTAGCCCCCATGATGCATACCTGCCAACTACTCCGGTTTTTCCGTAATGGTTCCGGTTTTCAAGACCCCATTCCGGGTTACGGCTTTATTAATCAAAATTACGTTTTTTCACTAAAAATTCAGTCAAAAATTTAAAATCATTAAAAAAAAAAACACGAAAGCAATTCCAAACACGAGATCGCTAGGAATCGTATCTAAATTTAGAACAAAGGCAATTGGCACTGCTTCCTGTAGGTGTATTGCGCATGTGCGAGAGGTCTGAGCCTAAGGTGCGCCCTTTCAGCCAGAACTGGAAGTGGCGTATGGCCAGGTGGAGAACCAGTAACTCTCTGTCAAACACGCTGTATTTACGCTCACTGTCGTGCAAAGATCTGCTAAAAAAGGTGAGCGGCTGCCAAGAACCGGCGACGCATTGCTCCACGACGGCCCCATGGCCATGTCCGAGGTGTCGGTAGTGAGCGCTATCCGAGCCACCGGGTCTGGGTGCGCCAGTAGTGCAGCGTTTGCCAGAGCTGTTTTAACTTCAGAGAACGCCTGATCCCGCTCAGGAGTCCAGTCGACTCTGTTCGCCGGTTTCCGTTTCTAGAATGCGGCGTACAACGGCTGTATGAGCTGGGCTGCACGGGGGAGGAAACGGTAATAAAAGTTAACCATCCCCCAAAACTCCTGCAGCGCCCTGACATTGATGTTGAGGAGAAAAAATAGCAAAACAATTTAGTTAGATTACTTTTATGATTCCAGTTTGAAATTGACAGTGCACAGTGGACATTAACTCATAACTTTTGAATATTTCTAAGACTTAGCTACATCAGTGTTTGTGCAAAATGAACTGCTCAAGACTCAGTGGAGATTGAAACTGGTGATCTGAAATGAATGCTGAAATTATAAAAAGTAATGGTATGTTGGAATTTTATTTCTATTATGGAATAGATAAAATTAACTGATTTTGATTTGATCAGGTGTTAAAGCATGTGATGGATAATGCTTGTTGGAATATTTTAGGAATGCTATCTTCTTGGAACATAAGTCAATATTATACAGTAATAAGTGGCATTCAGCTGTTTGTTTTATGTCATTTAAGCACAGTTCTGGTACTTAAAAATCATAAAAACCCAGGAGCTTCGGGGGGCTTCGCCCCCTTGCCCCCCCAACGGGGCTCTGCCCCGGACCCCGCTGGGGGACTGTGTCCCCCAGACCCCCTGCTAAATTTTCAGATAATTTCCCCAATCACAAATCACATCCCTGGAGCCATTGTTTCCATTTGGAATCGCGAAGGAATTAGGTCAGCATTGTATACGTTTTCATCATGGAATCTGCCAAAGAAAAATCACAAGTGAGCATGAAACAGAAACGAAAATTACAGTCTTTTCATGAGGAATACTCCAAAGCATTTCCAGGAATTACTATTCGCTCAAGAAAGGGTGAAAATTACGCCAACTGCACTTTGTGTAGACAAGATTTTTCGATCGGACATGGAGGAATCAGCAGTGTCAAAGACCACGTGGGAATGAAAAAACATAAGTCGAATGCCAATGCCAGTGACACCAGCGGCAAACTTTTCTACATTCTTCGTAAGAAAAATAGAAACATGATTATTGAAGAAATATGAGGTTGTTAGCCACATTTTAACTTGATTTAATGCTAATATTTGTTTGGCGTCGGGGGGCATCGCCCCCCTGAACCCCCCACCAGGACTTTGTCCTGGACCTACCGGGGCTTGCAGCCCCTGGACCCCGGCTAGCTACTAAGCTTTTCAGGTTTGAAAAGTTGGAAGGTATGCATGATGCCTCGTGTGATTTATGGGCGCAACTTCCGGTACCATTTTAGAACATGGAGTTGTCATGGAAATAGAATGCTTTTCCGTGTTATTTTCTGTGAGCTGGGAGAAGACACAATATCTACATGCACATATATTCAGGAAGGTACCATCACCAAACATGTGAAGTTTGATGCAGAATAACTCTTGTATGTGTAAGTTGTAACAGTAAGTAAGTAAAGTTTTATATAGCACCTCTCACAGAAAGAATCACAAAGTGCTTCACAGTAAAATAAAACACACATTCACAAATACAATGATAAAAACATAAGACAATCAAAGACCCACAATCAAACTAAAAAGACAGTGGTAGAGCATTCCACAATTTTGGTGCCACTGCCTGAAAGGCCCAGTCACCTCGAGTTATAAAATGAGTTTGAGGGACAACCAGTAAGTGTTGATCCGAGCACCTCAGAGACCGTGAAGGGTTATACACTTTAAGCAGCTCAGTGATATATTTGGGGGCCTGATCATGAATGGCTCTAAAAAGAACTAAAATTTTAAATTGAATCCTAAAATCAACTGGGATTTACTGTTTCAACTGGGGGCCAGTGAAGTACTGCTAAAACCGGTGTAATGTGTGCCCTTTTCTTAGTGTAGGTTAAAAGTCTAGCAGCCGAATTTTGGACAACCTGGAGCCGTTGAAGATGCTTTTGGCTCAGACAAGTAAAAAGACTGATACAGTAGTCTAAGCGAGAAGAAATAAAAGCATAAATAATCATCTCAAGTTCCGCCTTTGACACCAGGGCTCTCAACTTAGAAATATTCTTCAGGTGGAAAAAACAGTTTCTAATTAATTAATTGGTGTGGTGCTCAAGAGACATAGCCGAGTCAAAACTAACACCAACATTCTGAAGACTCACCTGGACAGACAAGCCTAGGATACCCATATGGTGCTTAATAAGTGGGATCCTGTTTTCCGGAGCGATAATTAATGTCTCTGTCTTGTCTGAATTAAGTTGTAAAAAGTTTGCACTTAATCACTGTTTGATGCTAGACAAGCAGCTAGTTAAAGATGACAGCATGTGGAGCTCAGACTCCTTAAAGGTCTGATGACACGATTTTGACATTTTTTAGCATGCTGTGTAAACCCAAAAGTCATTGTCGATGATCAATATAATATTTACAACCGTGCCTGCATGAACTAGTTATCATCAAAAAACCGCAGCATGAAAATCAAAAGCTGACTGTCAAAGAGAGAGGGCATGTGGTCGGACCGGCGAATCTTGGACAGTGCCCACCTGAAAGTGGGTCAAAACGCACATAAGACCCATGTACAAAACAAAAACAACAACCCGATGCCAGAGCCACAGAGAATACACTGCTATGATTTTATTGAAAAATCGTGTTTAAATAAATTATATTTATGAACAAATAATTTGTTGCAATATCTGTAACAAAAGCTTAACACTCGGTGTTCCCCTGTCGTGTGTTTGCCACTGCTGCTGTGGCGGGCATGTGTGCCTCTCCACTGTCACTCTCTGAGTCTGACTCGCTAGGCACGATGCCTGCTTGGCACAGCTCAAACCTATACGGTCTGATGCCCCCAGATTCTTCACTGTCATCCCATTCTTTGGAACTATAATTGTCTGAAGATTGGACAACACAAACCAATTCCAGACTACATGTGCTGGAACCATCGTCGATGTTTTCTACTGCTTCCATCCTGTATGTACAATGGGCAGCCAAGTGCTTTGTTCTGTCGATGACGTTACAACATGGCCGGGGGTTTTTTCCAGCCACTGACGCAATTGGTGACGTGGCGCTCATGAAAACGTTGGATATTCACGTGAAAAAAAGCCTGTTTGATTTAGAACTGCACAGACCAACCTATTTTGTCATATTGTATTATGTGTTGAAAAATTAGATGAAGTCAAAAACGTGTCATCAGACCTTTAAAAGAGCAATACAACTGAATATCATTGGCTTAAAGATGATAAGAAATACAGTATATGTGAACTGGCTAATTATCCGTCCCAGTGGCAGAATGTAAAGTAAAAATAGAATGGGTCCTAGAACTGAGCCCTGTGGTACCCCACATGAATACTATGCTGTTTCAGAAAAAATCTGACTCAAAACACCTTAAATCTTCTGTCAATGAGGTACGATGAGAACCATTTTAAAACAGAACTAAACAACACTAGCTCTTTGAGTCTGTTGATCATTATACAGTGATCAACAGTAACAGCTTCCTCTCTCATGGTGAAACATCAGAATTGGTGCCATCCTGATGCCACGCTCTTTGACATAGAAAGAAGCCTTTAATAACTTTTAATTACAAATACCTTAGGAGCATATTGAGAGTGATTGAGGGTGATATGATAAAACCTTTACGTAGGAGGAGTTTGTTAAAACATAACCACAGGAAAATGGTGAAAAATTAGCATGAAAATCAAAATGGTTGACTTCCTGTTGGATTTAGCCTAGGCGACTGAGAGTCCATCAGGTGCTTTTTGGCAAACTCCAGGCGTGCTGCCATGTGCCTTTTACTAAGGAATAGCTTAATGGCCACTCTACCATACAGGCCTGATTGTGTTATGTATACCCCCTTTCAGGGCATAAATGAGGCACCAAACGCCAGCAGTGAGTTTGCTTATTTATTAGTGAAAAGGAACAAAAGAATGCGCCACGAGGGGCGAAATACAAACAAGTAAACATATGACCTCAACGGGTGAGTAACAAGAGAAATAAAGAGAGTCATTATCAACACTTACATAAATATAGCGAGGGCTAAAACCTTACGCTGAAGAGAGGGCTGGAATCAGGGTTGGGGATTCCAGCCTGAGTTGGGTGAGGTCGCAGTGAGGAATGAACTCACTAGCAATCTTAAATAGTACAACAGAAACTCAAACTACAAACGGGTTAGGACTGAAAGCAATTACTAAACCCACTCAGCTGTGACAGGCCGCCAGCAGGCTTGACAGCCAGAAGTCCTGCAGCGGCACTGTCAAAATAAAAGCACAAATAATCCCTATAATAAATAAGACTAAATAACAGACAGAAAATGTGGAAAGTAATAAGTAACTCGAGCACGGGACAGACCCGCACTCGGGATCACTACAGATTGGTGGATTGCTGCAGAGATAGTCGTCCTTCTGGAAGGTTCTCCTCTCTCCACAGAGGAACACTGGAGCTCTGACAGAGTGACCATCAGGTTCTTGGTCATCTCCCTGACTAAGGCTCTTCTTCCCCGATTGCTCAGTTCAGACGGCCGGCCAGCTCTAGGAAGAGTCCTGGTGGTTCTGAACTTCCATTTACGAATGATGGAGGCCACTGTGCTCATTGGGACCTTTAAAACAGCAGAAAGTTTTCTGTTCCCTTACCCAGATTTGTGTCTCAAGACAATCCTGTCTCAGAGGTCTACAGACAATTCCTTTGACTTCATGCCTGGTTTGCGCTCTCACATGCACTGTCAACTGTGAGACCTTATATAGACAGGTGTGTGCCTTTCCAAATCATGTCCAGTCAACTGAATTTACCACAGATGGACTCCAATTAAGCTGTAGAAACATCTCAAGGATGATTAGTGGAAACAGGATGTACCTGAGCTCAATTTTGAGCTTCATGGCAAAGGCTGTGAATACTTATGTACATGTAATTTCTTAGATTTTATTTTTAATAAATTTGCAGAAATCTAAAAAAAAAAAAACAAACTTCTTTCACATTGTCATTATGGGGTATTGTGTGTATAATTTTGAGGAAAAAAATGAATTTAATCAATTTTGGAATAAGGCTGTAATAACAAAATGTGGAAAAAGGGAAGTGCTGTGAATACTTTCCGGATGCACTGTATATAAAACTCATTTCATACTAGGCAGTGAAAGCAGTGGGCAAGGCTGAATTTTTGAAATCTTGTAGGGGGTGCCATGGAGCCATTTCACCATGCCACAGATTATTTGCATGTAGACGTGTTCATGGCAGGGCTGTGATCAACCCTAGTGATTTTGGTGAAGATTGGATCACGTGTGTTTTATAGCAGGTTTTATTATTTTGGCGAGAAACTGAAATTCCCTGTAGCGCCAGGGACACGCCTCTCAACAAAACTTTACAGCATTCAAAAGCAAGCATCGTCAAGTTATCTGCTTGTGTTCTACTTGTGCTTGTGTTTGAAGGGATTGTGATGAACAAGCAGTAACAGATATATCTAAGTGCAAAAACATGATACTTCCTGTTTTGAGTGGGCGGAACTATTGCAGTGACAGAATATTGACATGCAGACATGTTGAGTGGGGGACTGTCATCATACCTGTGATGTTTTGTGCAGCTCAGACCTTTTATGTCCCAAATATAACAACTTCTGTTTCATGGTGAAACATCAAACTTTGAGTGCCCATACAGGCCACACCCACTGATGAAAGCACATGCTTTTGATAACTTTTAATGCCATATGCCTTAAAAGTAAAACTAATGTGTTTTCACGTCAATATGATGAAAACTGTAGGAGCAGCTTGATCAAACCTGATTGCAGATCGCCAAAATTGACGCTTCAATCCAAGATGGATGACTTCCTGTTGGATTTAGGTGATGGCTCCAGGAGGATTTTTTGTTTGCCTTGGTGAGTTCTACATGTCCATCAAATTAAATATTTTTCTGTGAGACATACTTGATTTGGCAAAGATTTTACAGCAGATGCTCTTCCTGATGCAACCTTCCTCATTTACCTGCATGGGCTTGGGACCAGCACTAGGAGTACACTGGCTTGTGCTCCCCAAAATGTAACCAAAATAAGTCAGAGTAACCCAAGATCCCTCATAAAGAGAGTAGCCATAAAAGCCATGGTTGCTCTGCTAAACTATGTAGGCTAGTTACATTGCCAAGCTATGGCTTTAGGAACTCACGGGAATACATCGTCTCCCACTGTCACTAAAATGGGAGGAGATGAAGGTGGGAGGGCTCCTTTCAATGAGCTCCAGTTCTCATGTCACAGCCAGAGGCAAGCCTGAATGGCTTAATGAATGAGACCTTATGAGACCAAGGCGGGCCCTGACAAAATGACAAGGTTGTGGTTTTTAATGGTTTTTGCATCGGTTCCCACTCCAGATACCCAAATTCAAGCACAAAGGCTGAGAAAAAAAGTGCTTTGATTAGATACAGCATTTGGGAAGATCTGCAAACATTCCCACCCGTGTGATCTGTGAATGCAACCACAGAAAGAAGAAGCTGTTCCTCTTCATGGTTATATTAATCTTTCATCAGCCTACCCTAGACAATCAATAAAGTCCAGCTTTAAGAAAAATAGAGTCAAAAGAGAACAAAAGAACTGATTTGAAAGAGGGTAGGAACGAGTGAGTTTGCATGGGGGTGGAGGTGGGAGAGTCCATCAGCTGAGTGGTAGCACTCTGCTGAGATCAGCAATAACTCGAGAGCAAGAAAATTAACAGAGGAAAAGGAAGAGGGAGACGGGTGGAGAATGTGGTCAGAATGAGAGTGGTTCAACCCTGATTCTTCTGCCAATGAAAGCTTCAGCAACTAGGAGAGCAAAGATAAAAAGATGTTTGGATGGGAAGAGAAAAATTCCCCTATAGTATGTATTTTTATAGGACAAGGGTGCGAAAATATGGGAAGAGAAGGTTAATCCCTAATGTGATTCCTGTGCCTATTTCTACTCATCACAAAGCCTTTGCAAATCCTCCATCGACCTCCACTGTACACCTCTCAGATAGTCTCTCTTGTGTCAAAGTGGCAGGGATGTACTGCTTTAGTAGAAGAGACAAAGGTAAGCACAGACATGACACTAGTAAAATGCAATTAAATGGCTCATACCAATAGGAGAGGGAGGAAGGAAGAGAGGCAAATCTGTCGCTGTCTGTCAGCTAAGAAAATTTATCTGAATTAATTTGCTTTCTGTACTACTGTATAAAAGTTTCAGGCACTTGAGATTTTCAAATTGTTTTTAAAGCTACAGACATAGGCGGAGTCTTATGAGCTACAGTACCTCCGACATCGGCAACAAGTCCTGCAGCAGATGGTCTGACCCCTCGGAGCCTGATCCGAGCAGCACTGAGGTGGTCTGGGATTACATGGATGCAAACTCAAACTAATGTTCAAAAATCTTTAATTAAAGTACCTAAAAAAAACCACCCGCTAAACTATGATGCCATTTATTACTACGCTCCACTCAGGTGTGCTGTCACCTTAACTGTGTGTGTGTGTATGACCTTAGCGTGTGCGAGTGCGTGCGTGTAAGGAGGCCAGGTTGATTAGCGGGAGACACAGAGGGACACAAGTTCACACTGCGATGACACATGGCACTCCCACACTGTTTCCACACAAACCACAATCGCATGTACTCACACATTATATACTGCACATGCACATGTCACCAGCTGCAAGTTGTCCCCATCTCTTTCATGTTATAAGTCTGAGTTTATGCTATTTTTTGCCACCACATACACACAGCATGCTTGACGATGTGAGCACAGATTCTGCACACACGACTGATGGTACAATTTGGTAACACAAGTGATGGATCCTGTTGCTGTGCTGCTTACATATTGTACTTGTACTCGCTCTCATAGATAGTACACAGTGCGATCAAATTGGAGCTTCACTGCTTTCATTAAAGGTCCCATTCACTGTGGGTTTTAACCTTTTAAAATGCTTTATTGTTTCATATGCTTACAGTAAAAATGTTAAAATCTCTCTTAGAAATATTTATGTTTTTACATTTTGTAGAATGAGCAGAAGTCATAGAGATACATAGGATTGCATATCCCTACATGACTAACACATAATTCAGTCTTTAGTTACAATCCACACAGTGAGAACAACCACCAAGCAACACTGTATTTCAGTGCAAGGAGTCAGATTATGGAACGATTTTGGACCTGAATTAAAATCATGTACAAAGCTTGGACAATTTAAACAAAAACTAAAGGAAGAAATACTCCAAACATATTTACAAGACGACATGTAAACTCACATAAGGATTGACATTTCCATCCTGTGTTGTGTTGTAGCTTAGTTTTTTCTTTTTTTCTTTTTTTCTTTGTGACACTATGTCTTAGATTTGTTTTTGAATAGTAACTGCTTAACTTAGACTAGCTCAGTTTTCTTTTTCTCTCAGTCACATTTTGTCTTAGCCTTGTTTTAAATTGTAATCGCTCTTGTCTTGTTTTCTCTTTTTTCTCCTTTGAATTCTTGGATGGAATATGGGTGGGCAATATAAGCTGCGGCTTCAGCCATCACCCATTTCGGATAACTCACGTGGAATTGTATAGTAGAAGGAGTCTTTGTCTAATTTGACCTTGTTGTTATATTATACAGTTTCTTTTAACCTGTAATGTACTATCCGAAATAAATAAAATTCATTCATTCATTCATTCATTCATTCATTCAATCCACCATGTTATGGAGCCCTTGCACAATGCGTACTTCCACATTCCAGTCCACCCGCATTTCCGGTTCCGCTTCCATTATATCTTCCCATTCCCTGGTGCTTTCTTGTCAATAAATCAATTTTATCACTTTGACTTATCATTGTACATACTGGAAATAGTGTGCAGGCAGATCATTTTTTCTTTATAAAGTTCTTGTTTCACATTTTGATCATTTTTGTAACTATACTGAGCTGTTTAATAGTTTCCCAGTTAGCTTAGCAGCTTGCAGCTGTCGTGTGAATTTATGTGTGTGCCATTCCAAATACCACTGCATGGGCTGTAATAGACCTGTGAAACTCACTGAAACATATGTCCGACTCCCATTTGTTACCTGACTTCTTTTAATATTACTTTGTGTATACAGAATCCCTTGGTTATTGATGTTACCATTACAGTTATTGATATTAGCTTAGGTAGCTTAACCCAGCCATAGGGGGTGCACAAGCCAGTGTACTCCGAGTGCCGGTCCCAAGCCCGGTTAAATAGGGAGGGTTGTGTCAGGAAGGGCATCAAACATAAAACCGTTGCCAAATCACACATGCGGATCATGACAAATGAGACTTTCATACCGGATCGGTGGACCGCCACAGGTGCTGTTAACCGACAGGGTGCCAGTGGAAATTGGGCTACTGTTGGTCAAAGATCAAGGAGGAAGAGAGGGGTAAGGTGTGTTAAGATGGAGAGAGATAAAAGGAAAGGTAGAAGTGTGGAGGTGAGAGTAGGGACGTTAAATGTAGGGACTATGACTGGTAAAGGCAGAGCGTTGGCTGATATGATGGAGAGAAGAAAGGCAGACATACTGTGTGTTCAAGAAACCAGATGGAAGGGAAGCAAGGCTAGGAGCATTGGAGGTGGTTTTAAACTGTTCTACCATGGTGTAGATAGGAAGAGAAATGGAGTAGGAGTAAACTTAAAGGAAGAGTATGTGAAGAGTGTTCAGGAGGTAAAGAGGGAGTCAGACAGAATCATGAGTTTGAAGCTAGAAGTCAAAGGTGTGATATTGAATGTTGTCAGTGCATATGCCCAACAAATTGGATGTCAGGTAGAAGAGAGAGAGGAATTCTGGATTAAGCTGGATGAAGTTGTAGAGAGTGTTCCCAAGGAGGGAGAGAGTGGTAATTGGAGCAGACTTTAATTGACATGTAGGTGAAGGGAACAGAGGTGATGAGGAGGTCCTGGGTAGGTATGATTTCAATGACAGAAATGTGGATGGACAGATGGTTGTGGTTTTTGCTAAAAGGATGGAAATGGATGTGGTGAACCCATACTTTAAGAAGAGAGAGGAACGTAGGGATACTTACAAAAGTGGAGGAAGGTACATACAGCTGGACTACGTCTTATGCAGAAGGAGAAATCTGAAAGAGATAGGAGACTGCAAGGTGGTGGCAGGGGAGAATATAGCTAGACAGCATCTGATCGTAGTCTGTAGGATGACGTTGGAAAGCAAGAAGAGGAAGACAGTGAAAGCAGAGCCAAGGATTAAGTGGGGGAAGTTACAGAAGGAGGAAGGTCACACAGAGTTCAGGAAGGAGTTGATACAGTCTCTGGGTGGTAGGAAAGATTTACCAGACGACTGGGAAAGTATAGCAAAAGTATTGAGGGAAACAGGTAGAAAGGCATGTGGTGTATCCAGTCACAGAGGAAGGAAGACAAGGAGACTTGGTAGTGGAATGAGGAGGTACAGGAAAGCACTCAAAGGAAGAGGTTAGCAAAGAAAAAGTGAGATAGTCCGGGAGATAAAGAAAGTAGACAAGAGTATTTGAAATCTAGACGCATGGCAAAGTGCACGGTGGCGCAGTGGTTAGCACTGCGGCAGCACAGTTTTACCCTCGGCCGGGGGATCGCAGGGATCATGAGATCGTGGGTTCGATCCCTGCCCCCGGCCAACAGTGATCTGTGTGGAGTTTGCATGTTCTCCCCGTGTTGCGTGGGTTTACTCCGGGATTTCTCCGGTTTCCTCCCACATGCTAAAAAAACATGCAGGTTAGGGAGTTAAGGGGCGCTTGCGCACGCAGCGACCGGCAGCTGGTGGCTTGTCACCAGACTGCAGAACAAATCTACCTACGGGTACAAAATAAGTACCAAAAAAAAAAAAAAAAAGAGGTGGGTGTCATGCGGTGACCCTCACGGCTCACCATAAGACGCCAAGAGTCCACCGGTGAGTTTTGCAATGATGGTGATTTATTAAAACAACAAGACAAGACAAGACTATGAGCCGCTCAAGGCAAAAACACACACTAAGCAATACAAGGGCTCGTAGGACTAATCCCAGCCACTACGAGCTAAGCTATGACATAACATGAAACACGAACCTGACATGAAGGTCTGACGACGCTTTGACGAGCATAGCTTGACGATGTTTAGACGATACTCCTGTGATTTAACTACCGCTAGTGCCTGCCTTATAAAGGCGAACACTAACGAGCAGTAATGACAAACAGCTGACCAACCTTGACAGGCGGAAGCCCCACCGAGCGCCTTCACAATAAGAGCCCGGTGAGGCCAGAATACGACCCACAGCTGTCAAGGCCGGCAGCGAGCTGTGCTTAGTCTGAGCGCGGACAGAACCCAGCATTCGGGTCGTAACAGTGGCAAAGGAGAAGGCATATAATGAGTTGTATGAGAGGCTAAACACTAATGAAGGAGAAAAGGAGTTGTATCGACTGGCTAGACAGAGAGATCGAGCTGGAAAAGATGTACAGCAGGTTACGTTGATTAAGGACAGAAATGGTAATGTACTAACAAATGACAAGAGTGTGTTGAGAAGGTGGAAGGAGTACTTCGAAGAGCTGATGAATAAAGAAAATGAGAGAAAGAGGAGGATGGATGAAGAAAAGATGGTGAACAAGGAAGTTCCGAGGATTAGCAAGGCAGAAGTTGGGGCAGCTTTGAAGAGGATGAAGAATGGAAAGGCAATTGGTCCAGATGACATGCCTCTGGAGATATGGAGATGTTTAGGAGAAATGGCAGTGGACTTTTTAACCAGATTGTTTAACACAATCTTGGAGAGTGAGAGGATGCCTGAGGAGTGGAGAAGTGTTTTGGTACCAATTTTCATGAACAAAGGTGATGCTCAGAGCTGTAGTAACTACAGAGGCATAAAGTTGATCAGCCACACTATGAAGATATGGGAAAGAGTTGTTGAAGCCAGGTTAAAAGAAGAGGTGACAATCAGTGAGCATCAGTATGGTTTTATGCCAAGAAAGAGTACTTCAGATGCAATGTTTGCTTTAAGAGTGTTAATGGAGAAATATAGAGAAGGTCAGAAAGAGCTGCACTGTGTCTTTGTGGATCTAGAAAAAGCATATGATAGGGTGCCAAGAGAAGAAGTGTGGTACTGTATGAGAAAGTCAGGAGTGGCAGAAAAGTATGTAAGGGTGGTGCAGGATATGTATGAGGACAGCGAGATGGTGGTGAGGTGTGCTGCAGGAGTGACAGATGGATTCAAGGTGGGCGTGGGTTTACATCAGGGATCGGCTCTGAGTCCCTTCTTGTTTGCCATGGTGATGGACAGGTTGACAGATGAGCTAAGGCAGGAGTCTTCATGGACCATGATGTTTGCAGACGACATTGTCATCTGTAGTGATAGTAGGGAGCAGGCGAAAGAGAACCTGGAGAGGTGGAGGTATGCTCTGGAGAGAAGAGGAATGAAAGTCAGTAGAAGCAAGACAGAATGCATGAGTGTGAATGAGAGGGAGGCAGGTGTAATGGTGAAGATGGAAGGAACAGACGTAGTGAAAGTAGATGAGTTTAAATACGTGGGGTCAATCATCCAAAGCAGTGGAAATTTCACAAGAGAGGTGAAGAAGTACACCTATCTCTCTATCTAAGAAGAGAGTGCAGGCAGGGTGGAGTGGGTGGAGACAAGTGTCAGGGGTGATTTGCGCCAGAAGGGTAGCAGCAAGAGTGAAAGGAAAGATTTACAAGACGGTAGTGAGACCTGCTATGATATATGTTTTAGAGATGGTGGCACTGACAAAAAGACAGGAGGTGGAGCTGGAGGTGGCAGAGTTGAAGATGCTAAGATTTTCATTGGGAGTGACCAGGAGGGACAAGATTAGAAATGAGTATATCAGAGGGACAGCTCAGGTTGAGCGGTTTGGAGACAAACTAAGAGAGATGAGGCTGAGATGGTTTGGACATGTGCAGAGGAGGAAAGGATGTTGAAGATGGAGCTGTCAGGCAGGAGGAAAAAAGGAAGACCACAGAGAAGATTCATGGATGTAGTGAAGGAGGACATGGAGAGCGTTGGTGTTACAGAGGAAGATGCAAGGGATAGGGTAAGATGGAGGCAGATGATCTGCTGTGGAGACCTCTAAAGGGAGCAGCTGGAAGAAGAAGAAGATATTAGCTTAGTTATCTTCCAGTTGCTAGTGTGTTATTTATTCTCATAATAATTTTTTACTCACTCCTAGTGACATTGTATGGAATCAAATAAACATGAATGAGCTTGTGTAAAGACTTTGCACAATACATACCCATTACACAGGTCTATTACAGCCCATGCAGTGGTATTTGGAATGGCAGAGACATAACGAGTAAATTTAGGGTCACCAAACTTGGTACACAGGTTCACCCTGTGACCCTGAAGTGTGACTATGGTTTTTGGATCGCAAGGTCAAAGGTCGACATCAAAATGACTTATAAACTATATCTCAACAACAAAGAAAGTTAAGGTCACTAAACTTGCTACACAGGTTCACCTTGGGATCCTGACCTCTGACTATGGGTTTGGGGTCAAAAGGTCAAAGGTCAAGGTTAGCATTTCTCATGCCTTATTACTTTACGAGTAAAGCTAGGGCCACCAAACCTGGTATACATGTTCACCTTGCGATTCTGACCTCTGACTATGGGTTTGGGGTCAAAAGGTCAAGGTTAAATGGTAAATGGTGTTCACTTATATAGTGCTTTTAACTCATCTCTGGATGACCAAAGCATTTTACAGATCCTGCTATCCACCCATTCACACACACATTCATACACTGATGGCGGTGGAGCTGCCATGCACTGGCACTGGCCTGACCCACCAGGAGCATCTGGAGATTTAGTGTCTTGCTCAACAGGGGTCTGTTTCTGAGCTGCAGGTTGCCACAAAAGAGCTGAAGGCCAAAATTTTAAGAGCAAAACAGAATTATAAATCAGAGTTGGAAAGTAATATGGCAACAAAGAAGCTTGGTTCAGCCTGGGTCAGTATGAAAACTATTGCAGGCCTTCAGAGCACAGAGCACAGTAATCGTGTGTTTTTAGATGGTTTTAATTCAGACGCAGAGCTGGCTAATGCTCTTAATTGTTTTTATGGTCGTTTTGACTCCTTTGATTTTAGCACAGAAACCCAAGGTTTGAAACAGAAACTCAAAGACAATCAGCACTTTAATATTGAGGTGCAGGATGTTAAAAGGGCATTCTGTGCTGTAAAAGTGAACAAAAGTCAGGGCCGTGATAATATATGTGGGCGCTTGGTAAAGTCCTGTGCACATGAACTGAGTCCTGCATTTCACTACATTTTCAATAAGTCCTTACAGACACAACATGTGCCTAAGATCTGGAAAGATGCTGTGGTTGTCCCTGTTCCAAAATCCAGCTGTCCTAAAACGGTAAATGATTTTAGATCAGTTGCTTTGACTTCAATTTTAATGAAAATTTTTGAAAAACTGGTCAGATTTGAGGTCCTAAAGCAGACTGAGCATGCATTGGATCCTTTGCAGTTTGCCTACAGGCCTCACGGAGGAGTGGAGGATGCCACTGTCACTCTGCTTTTTAAACATCTGGATTTTAATGGGACACACGCCAGGCTTTTATTTGTGGACTTTTCTTCCGCCTTTAATACAATCCAACCTCATATTTTAGTTGAAAGGCTCCTGCAACAATTTGATTTGAGCAATAATCTGGTGGGTTGGATTCTGGATTTTTTAACCAACAGGACACAGAGAGTAAGGGTCAATGGTACATTGTCTGACCAAAAGTGTTCTTCTACTGGCTCTCCGCAGGGGTGTGTGTTGTCACCACTACTTTTCATCCTGTACACAAACATGTGTCGGAGCAGACATGACAACAGACACATTATAAAGTATGCTGATGATTCAGTTGTTGTCAGTCTCCTCCAGGATGGTGAGAGTGGCCACGGCCCAGTAGTTGATGATTTTGTTCACTGGTGTGAGGATTCCTACCTACAGCTGAATACGACAAAAACTAAAGATATGATTATTGACTTTAGGAGGAAAACTCCCAGGCACGAAGTCACTGTACTGAAAGGCCAGACCACTGAATGTGTACAATCCTACAAATATCTTGGAACGATTATTGATAGTAATTTAAACTTTGAAGAGAACTGTGAAAAGGTGTGCAAAAAGGGTCAGCAACATTTGCATTGTTTAAGAAAACTTGCACGCTTCCAAATTGACCGAACCATAATGACAATGTTTTATCGGGCTTTTATTGAATCTGTTTTATCCTTTTCTTTAATGTATGAATGAATGAATGAATTTATTTCGGATAGTACAGTACAGGTTAAAAGAAACTGTATAATATAACAACAAGGTCAAATTAGACAAAGACTCCTTCTTCTATACAATTCCACGTGAGTTATCCGAAATGGGTGATGGCTGAAGCCGCAGCTTATATTGCCCACCCATATTCCATCCAAGAATTCAAAAAAGAAAACAAGACAAGAGCGATTACAATTTAAAACAAAGCTAAGACAAAATGTGACTGAGAGAAAAAAAAAAGAAAACTAAGCTAAGTTAAGCGGTTACTATTCAAAACAAATCTAAGACAAAATGTCACAGAGAAAAAAAGAAAAAAAAAAAAAAAAAAAAAAAACTAAGCTACAACACAATACAGGCTGGATATGTCAATTCTCATGTGAGTTTACATGTCGTCTTGTAAATATGTTTGGAGTATTTCTTCCTTTAGTTTTTGTTTAAATTGTCCAAGCGTTGTACATGATTTTAATTCAGGTCCAAAATCGTTCCATAATCTGACTCCTTGCACTGAAATACAGTGTTGCTTGGTGGTTGTTCTCACTGTAGGCTTTTGAAATATACATGTTCCTCTGAAGTGATATCGTTTCTCCCTTGTTTGGAACAACTTTTGGATATTTGCGGGCAGTGATAAATTCTTCACTTTGAACATTATTATTGCGGTTTTAAAGTCAACCAGATCTTTCAACTTGAGAGTTTTTTGTTTGAGAAAAAGTGGGTTTGTTGGTTCCCTGTAAGCTGCTTTGTTTATTATTCTAATAGCTCTCTTTTGAAGCATAAAGACTGGATATATGTTTGTTTTATATGTATTTCCCCATACCTCATTACAATATGTCATGTATGGGAGTATTAATGAATGATACAAGGTGTATAGTGTGGGTTGATTCAGCTAATATTTCACTCTGTGTAATATTGCAATTGATTTGGATACTTTACCTTTAATATAATTAATATGTGACTTCCAACACAGTTTGTGTCGTCATGGTTTGGTCATATAAAACTGAAACAGAGGAAATCCTTGGATCAGGTAGTTAGATGGTCCAGTCATTTACTTGGTGAGTCACAGCTGAGCCTGACATCCCTGTACACCAGACAGGTACAGAGGATTGCTACCTCCATTTTAAATGATGACTCCCACCCTTTGCACTGCCACTTTCAGCTTCTTCCCTCCAGACGGAGGTTTGCTGTCCCAAAAAGTAAAACCCAGCGCTACAAAAGCAGCTTTGTTCCTGCTGCTGTTAAAGAATTGAACAAGATGTAACAATATATTGCACATAATTTAGTTACCCATTTATTAATTTTATTTTATATTTACTTATTTTTGTAGGTTTTTATTTGGGTTCTAAATCTTTTATTGGGTTTTAGACTTTTGAGTTTTTAACCTCTTTGACTAGTCTTTAACTTTTTAATATGACCCTTCTCTCTTATCTCTGTTTTTTCTCTTATCTCTTTGTCCTATGTCCTGATTGGTGGAGCCTTGAGCACTTTTATCATGTTTATGGTCAGCTTCATGTGTGCCTGTGTTTGTGGTCATGTTGAATGTAATTGTGGTTTGTAAATATGGATGTCACCTGACTACAAAACAAATCTACCTACGGGTACAAATAAAGTAACCTGAACCTGAACCTGAAGGACAGTTTGACATGCAGACAGAGCGGGAATCCAACCCCTGACCCTCCGATTAGTAGTTGGCTATACTACACCTGTGTCGCAGCCGCCCCTTAACATTCCTTATGCCTTATTACTGTACAACAAGTAAAGCTAGGGCCACCAAACTTGGTACACACGTTCACTCTGAGATGATAACCTCTGACTACAGATTTGAGGTCAAAAGGTCAAAGGTTAAAGTTGGCACTCCATATGATCTCTTACTGTAGAATGTGTAAAGGTCTCTCTCAATCAATCAATAAATCAATCAATCAGGCTTTATTTATAAAGCACTTTTCATACAGTGTAGTAGCTCAAAGTGTGGTACAAAATAATAAGGAATACACCAAAAACCATAGCATAGTATCGCTCACACACACACACGTACAATCACAATGCCAATCGACCTACCATATAAAACCATGTAAAAAAAAAAGTGTCTCTAGGGTCACCATACTTGCTACATGGGTTCACCTTGGGATCCTGACCTACAACTATGGGTTGTACACATTGTTGTATATTCATGGATGATGAATATACAACAATGTTGTATATTCATCATCCATGAATATATCATAATTTGGTTTTGCCACAGTAATTATATTCAAAAGTTGAAAACTGTTCTCTGTCAGTAAGTATTGGGATCTTCAAAGAAAATGGAAGCAGGGAATATTGCACTCGCCTCAGAGTGCTCTTGTTTTTAAGAGAATTGACTGTTTTGGAATTTTTTTGGTTGTTACGTGACCAGTAGACACATTTCAGACAGTTAAAACCTACAAATACACCATTTTTCAGTCCATGACCCCTTTAAGAAAAAAATGTTACTCTTATTTAATTCACATTTTGAAGTTACAGTTATCATGATTCCATTATCCAGGCTATCATTTTTTTTTTTAGGATTTCTTTTGCTCATAATTAAAATTTGCATACTCTAATAATAGTTTTTTTGGCATGTGGGAGGAAACCGGAGAAATCCCAGAGTAAACCCACGCAGACACGGGGAGAACATGCAAACTCCACACAGATCACTGTTGGTCGGGGGCTGAGATCGAACCCAGGATCCCCCATGCCAAAAACATGCAAGTTTGGTTAATTGGCATCAAACTGGGGATTCTAAATTGTCCTTAGGTATGACTGTGAGAGTGAATGGTTGTCTGTCTCTCTGTGTTGGCCCTGCGATGGACTGGCGATCTGTCCAGGGTGTACCCTGCCTCTCGCCCAAAGATGCTGGGATAGGTTCCAGAAACCCCCCCCCCCCCCGCCCATGACCTGAAAAGGATTAAGCGGAAGAAGATGAATGAATGAATAATAATAGTTAGATAGAAACATGGGAAAAGGTGAACCTGTGTGTGGCCTAAAATCCTTGCAGAATTTTTGAGAATTAAAGGCTCAGGCTCTAAAGTAGGGCTTTACAACATATGATATAGTTATCTTTGTTAAACAGATGTAAACTGTATGTAGAGCATGTGCTGTAAAACAGAAACAGCCTTCTTGTTCACCAGCTGCAAAAAAGTGGGTCATCCATAGTACCTGGGCTCTGCGCCATCTGTCACTGTCATCTGATCATAGATTGAGCACAGATTCAGTCTGTGTATGTGAGTTGAGTGTGCATGTACTGTATGTGTCTGTGCTGGTATCCAGTAAATATTCCACTGGTTTGTGTCTGCATGCAGGCAACGTTACACTTATGTGTGTGTTTGTATGTGTTGGCTGCATGCACAGGAGCAGCTATAGAAAGAGGTGTTTGTTATGTCCATAACCGAGACTCCAATGATGAGGCCGAAGGTGCAATATAACATAACTTTATTAGTGAACTCACAGAACTCTAAGGCGCTCCCGTGAAGACAGAGGTGCTGGTCGAAAGAGACCGTGCCTCTTCAGGGTAGGCCTTTTATACCCTGGGTGTCGGTGGAACCGGAAAGGTGTAGCCGTCACCCTTAACACGCAAAAATAATAATAATAATCATAATTAATACATACACCCCCACCCCACCCCCCGTAGAAAAGTCCAAGACACACACCATTAGACCCACCCAAATTTAACCTGAATCACACACTAACAGTAAATACAATAACAGGGTCTACCCATGCACACCAATAACGAAAACTAGAAAGGGATAGGTGGACTACTGCCCCACCTCCGCACGGCCAGAAGGGTTATTCTGCTGTCTCTATCATAAAACTGTCCATAGGACAAAGCAGGCTGCCGTGTCCCTAATATAACATGTAAAAATAATCCCATATGTACAATCAAAGCATATCAAAACACTCCACAAACAGTCAGTATGTACATCCACATCCCACTGTACCAGCCCCCCATCCAACACCCTCACACCACAACTTGGGCAAATGACACATATGCAAGTAAATACAACGGTACAAACAGTGTTGGGCCTCTTTAAAAAAACAAACAAACAAAAAAAAAACACACACACAGGGCAATCCCACAGCGAGTGTGAAACATATCACCTCCATGGCTCAGGCAATATACACCTGTTAACAAATTCTGCGCAAACCCATCCCCCCCGATAAAAGTAGCCCACACTCTTCTCTTTTTAAAATGAGCACTCAACCCAGCCACTTTTATGCATATATCAAGTCAACACAACAATAATGCAGCCCTGGTAGTGCACACACTAACATTTCAAACATTAGCATGTTAACAGGTCAACCCCAAAACACATCGTCTCCTTGCCACCATACAGTCTCGATGGGGAGACCACCCCCCGGAGACCCGTCCAACGGGTCCTGACCAGAGTTTCTACATGCATGTTAGGTTAATTGGCTGTTCTAAATTGTCCCTAGATATTTGTTTCCTATAGGCCCTTAGAATAGAGGGTTAGTATTAATGAAAGCGCTTTGAGTGGTCTTTGTGACTAGAAAAGCGCTATATAAGTGCAGGTTAGTTAGTTAGTTAGTTAGTTCTTCTAGGCTTCGCCCCCGGAGATGAACCACGTCGGAGCCCCGACACCTCCTTCTCCTCACTGGCACGTCTCAGCTCATTGGGGTGTCTCCATGACCCTTTGGACATCTGAAGATAACCATCCTCCCGGACGGCCACCACCTGCAGCCATCCCTGGTCTTCTCGTCTTTTCATGTTGCTGTGAACTCCTCTTAGCCGAGCCTCTGCGCTGGGTCGAACCACGTCAGTGACCCACAGGGGAGCTCAACTCAGCTTCAAACGTCCACGATGTCTAGACCAGGCTTCCTCTCTGTGTCGAACTGCTCCACTGACCCCATGCGAAGCCCAACTCAGCCTCTAGTTTTGCTGTGTGGCATGTCTGTCCACCGTGCCAGCCGGTCCTGCCCCGCTCCCTTTCATTTTGAACGCCGGCAAAGCCATTGCAGCCCCTTGCTTCTCAGTACCTCCCGGCCGAATTCCAGAAGCAGAGGGAGCCGTCCTCACAGCTCCACCCGCCGTCATGGGCGTTCCACCATGTCGCCCAGTTCCCTCACCTAGGGTAACTTGGGCCCCGGCACCAGAACCCACCCCCGATGGCCCTGGGTAGTATTGGTCCTGGCCATCTCCCAGAATACTAGGCCATGTATTGTCCCGAACCGCATCATCCACCACTCGCGGAACACGCCGGTCCCACAAACCACAGCCCGACCACTCCTCTCCGCTGCTGCTGGTAATTGAGAAGTCCAGTCCATAAAAAAGGTCGCAGCCCATCACATTCGACGAACTCACAGTCACCACAAACTGCAGGCTGTACACCACCGCTGACTTGTACCTCGCCGTCAACTCCAGCGAACCCACGATGGCTAATCTGTTACCTCCATAGTCACAATACGACGCCAACAGTCCTCTTACACGGTAATGCGGGAGCAAACTCCTCACAGTAGGCCAGTTCAACGCGGATACTGCTGCGCCCGTGTCCACCAACAGCGGCACTTCCACACTGTCCAGCATCACGCCACAATAAATACGCCCATCTGTACTCGGGGAGATGGTATGAATAACCATGGGAGTCGTGGCGAGGGAATCCATCCTGTGTCGCCGTTCCCCTTGCTCAAACTTCTTGCAGGCCCTGGCGAAATGATGTGGGAGTCCACACTTGCCACAGCATTTGCCCCTCGCTGGACACTCTCTCGCCTTGTTTCGGTGCTTGGTGGACCCGCAGCCCAAGCATCTGGGCGACCCCGGGATGGACCTAATCTTAATAACAGTAGCGTAGTCTTCTTTATCTTCTGTGCTGTCATTGCTACCCGGGTCCATAGCCTGCACCGCTGATTGTGAGTCAGACTGCCTCAACATTGTTCTCTCACCAAGGTCCTTTGATAGTTTATCTGCTGCTTCATACTGTTGAGCTATCTCCACAGCTGCAGTCAACGTCAGTTCACCAAAGTGTGTGAGGAGCCTGGACCTTGCCGCAGAACATAGCGTGTGCTCCGCCAACTGATAGCGGACCATTTCTTCCTCCAAAGCCCCGAATTGGCATTCTCCAGCTAGCTGGCGCAGGTTCGCAACATACCATTGCACTGACTCTCCCGGCCGCTGGCGTCGCTGTTGGATTCGGATCCACCGGATGATGACGTTCTCAGGAGTGTGAAAGTACCGCACCATTAGCTCAACCATGTCCTCAAAACTATCACTTTCTCCCAGTGTGTTGAGAATACGTTGCCCTTCCATGCCGAGATTATGGACCAGTATCGCTCGTGCACGTAGTTTCTCCAATTCGCCGAGGTTCAATGCCACCAAATAATTTTGGAACGCTGCAAACCACCTCACCCAGGGAACTGGCAGCTCACCTGGGAGCTCCAAAAATGGCCGAATACGAGAAACTCCTTTTTCCATAGCTTGATCCTCGTCGCCAAATGTTATGTCCATAACCGAGACTCCAATGATGAGGCCGAAGGTGCAGTGTAACCTAACTTTTTTTAGTGAACTCACAGAACTCTTAAGGCGCTCCCGTCAAGACAGAGGTGCTGGTCGAAAAGAGACCATGCCTCTTCCGGGTAGGCCTTTTATACCCTGGGTGTCACCCATAACACACAATAATAATAATAATCATAATTAATACATAACAGGGTTGTGAGGGGATGAGTGGGTAGGTGAGAAATGTACGCGTGGATAGGAGATGCAGGGGCTTTGAGGGGTTGAAAATCAATCGCTAGGAGACCCACTTACTATCCCTGTTGCTGTGGCAATGCCGAGATTCCATCAATGAGCTGGGGCTGCATTTCCCTAGCAACGCTTATGAATGAGAGCAAGTCGGTAACCGTGGAGACTCTGCAAAGAGAGGAATTGCCGGTTGCCATGGCAATAACATGAACGAAGAAAGACTAAGCAAAGTGAATGCAGCAAGTGACCTCTGAGATAGTTATCTGGGCCATCAATCATCAAACTTCTGTTCTTCCAGCATCAAGTTATGCATTTCACTGGTTGCTTAACATGTGAAATTTTGAAACTTTACACAGCTAAGAGTTTTTTTTTTTTGTTTTTTTTAACTTCATAATGTCCAACTAAGAAATTTGGGATTTTAATGGAAGTACTGTCTGGACAGAGCAATAACATTATATTAAACTGTAAAAATAAAAGAAAAAGGATTAAAAATACATCACAGCATAGTTAATGATTGGAACATACAGAAAAATTGCAGGAAGAGATAGTAGTTGTAGTATTTTATTGTTACAGTCGGCATTAAAATATCTGTTCAGTTGAATTAAAATAGAGGATACAATGTAACTTCTAAATTACTCTCCTAGGGTGTGTGTGCGCGTGCGTGCATGCATATGTGTGTGTGTATGTGTGTGTGTGTTTTTGGGGGGGTAAATCAAAATCAGAATGCAGTTATTTGGAAATCTTTTTAACCACTATTTTATATTCACAATGGGACAGGGACAACAAAAGTTGGAAAAGTAAATCATCCTAAAAAGAAATAGCTGGAGAAATATGTTGTAACTAATTAAGTTAATGGGTAACAGATCAGTAACAGGATTGTGAATAAAAAGAGCACCTTAGACTTCCGGTTATGGCGGCCACGTAGGAAGACGTGTTTTACAGTGCTCTGCTCTTGAAAATAAAAAAAAAATACGAAAACTCTCTTAACTGGAACAAAAACCCATCCTAGCGTTTTGGCGCGGATATGGTAAAGACTAAGGTTGGAAAATTAGGTGGAGGAAAAGGCAACTCGACAAAACAACCCAAGCTAACAGACTTCCACGCTCAAGGCGAAACAGAGAAAACTCCAGAGGCAATGGCAGAGGAGGGAGCCAGCGGCGGAGCGGAAACAGTTGAAGAGGGGACAAACGTAATGCTCACTGCCATCAACTCCATGAGAACAGAGTTTTCGTCTAAATTCGACGGGATTATAGCAGCAATAGAAGGTATGAGAAAAGAAATAAACGACTGCATGGCGTGAGTGTCGCAGGTGGAGCTCCGAATTTCAAGCGCTGAAGATGACGTCACCAGCCTACAATCTAAACTGCAAACACTGGAATCAAAATGCAAAAGTCTGGAAGATAACGTCCTAGACTTGGAATCCCGCTCGCGATGGAATAATTTGAGGCTGGTGGGCCTCCCGGAGGGAACAGAGGGATGGGACCCATGTTCCTTTTTGGAAAAGTGGATTCCAGAAGCGCTGAATAACGTGGATCTGCAGTCATCGGTCATTTTAGAGAGAGCTCACCGAATCAGCCCACCGAGAGATAATAAGACACCACCGAAGACGCTGATTATGAAGTTCCTCAACTACAGAGATAAGATGACAGTCACCAATGCTGCGCGAGCTAAAGGGGAAATTAAATACCAGGACCAACAGGTGCGGTTCTACCCGGACTTGGCTGCAGGAATACAACAATTAAGGAGGCAGTTCGACCCGGCCCACAAAGAGCTGCGCAACCTAGGGATTCGTCACGGAGTAATTCATCCAGCAAGACTGCTGGTCACATATAAGGGGAGAACCCACACCTTCAAGACCCCTCAAGAGGCGCAGGAGCTCATCAAGCAAATCCAAAAGGAAACTGGTGGGAGCTAAGCATGAACATGACAAAGGTAGAACATTTAAGCATATGTACAGACATCTGATTGATCTGAAACATATAATATGTCTACAAAATACAGACTGTATTTAAAAAAAAAAAGCTATGATGTGCAACGTTGCTATAAAACTTTGAAGTTATGTTGAAAAAACTACAGAAGAGAGTTGATGTCATAAGAATAGTAGTAGTGTCAGGGTGATTGAGAGGAGAAAGAGAGAGTGGTTTGACTGATCCACGCAGGTGTGGAACAGTCACTAGCTATAACGGGAGACGGAATTTTTTGATTTTGGGGGGATTACCACGAATGTGGGGAAAGGGAAACTGTTTTTTAGTTTGTAGGATGAATGTTTTATCATCCATGTTTTTGCTTCTCTGTAAGAGTATGTTCATATTGCAAGGTAATCTCAAACTCCTTATTGATCATAGATCAAAGTGTTAATCTTAATTTAACTTCATGGAATTGCAGAGGTCTACAAAATCTTAAAAAACTTAAACAAGTCATGAATAAAATAAAAGACATAGATTCAAAAATTGTATTTTTACAAGAAACTCATCTATTAGAGGAGGATGTAAAAAGAATTAGGAGAAGATGGCAAGGTAATGTGTTCACCTCATCATTTTCATCCCAAGCTAGGGGAGTTATGATTCTCATACATAAAACAGTCCCATTTCAAACGAAAAATGTAATTAGAGACAAATTTGGAAGATATCTAATTATCCAAGGATCTTTGTTATTAGAAAATATAAATCTGGTGAACTTATACGGCCACAATATTGATGATCAAAACTTCTTTGTTAATTTATTCCTCACTTTATCATCACTTACAGGGCAACATATAATAGCAGGGGATTTTAATTGTACATTGAATCCCAGTATAGACAGATCAACAGGACTGGACTGTACGCACAATGGATGTAGGATGACCATTAATCATTTTATGAAAGAATTGAGATTGCTAGATATATGGAGAGAAATGAAACCACAAGTCAAAGCCTATTCTTGTTATTCTAATACCTATAAGACATTCTCACGTATTGACTACTTTTTGATCTCTACAGAATTAAGGTCCAAGATTCAAAACTGTTTCTATGATAACATTGTGATCTCTGATCATGCACCCTGCTGTCTAGTATATGTAGATAAGAAATTGACAAAGGGCCCAGTTAGGTGGCATTTTCAACATAAATGGCTTCAGGATGAGGAATTTGTTAAGTACATAGAAAAACAGATGAGTTCTTTGATATCAATACAACACAAACAACGGCATGTATAAAGTGGGAGGCTTTCAAAGCTTTTATTAGGGGGCATATTATTAGTTATACAGGTTCAAATTCTAAGAAGACCCGAGAGGAGAGAGTCCAATTGGAACGTAAAATAAAAATTCTTCAAGAAAAGGTGTATGCAGGAAGTAACCCACGGTTAGAGAATGAATTACTGATTCTGAGAGCTGAATATGACAAAAAATCAGCAAATAGAGCTGCCTCGAGTCTTCTAAGATTGAAGCAAGCTTTTTATGAACAAGGTGAAAAATCAGGAAAATTATTGGCATGGCAGATTAAACAATTAGAATCTAAAACACCAATTACCAGTGTTATAAGTAACGGACAGGTACCGTAGTTATAGATCCTTTAGAAACTAATAGTGCCTTTAGAGATTATTATGAAAAACTATATGATGCAAAAAATGAAACTGACTTAACAAAACTAAATGGGTTTTTGGGTGGATTATCCATACCAGGTATTCCAAATGAAAACAGGGAAATACTGGAGTCTAAAATTAGTCAAGAAGAAGTTGAGCAAGCCATTGATAATATGAAATCAGGAAAAAGAGCAGGACCAGATGGTCTTCCAGTTGACCGCTATAAAAAAAATTAAGAAATTAATAAAACCACTTTTGGAAATGGTTTTAGAAGCATTTCAAAATGGTAATTTATGGTAATTTACCACCATACACCATACATGAATAATGCCTTAATTATACTGTTTTCCAAAACCAGGTAAACCCTCTAATAAATGTGAAAACATGAGACCAATAAGCCTATTAAATGCTGATCTTAAAATAATCTGTAAAATTTTAGCAAAACAACTACAAGAAATATTACCAAATATTATTAACCGAGATCAGAATGGCTTTATAATGGGAAGACAAGGCTTCCATAATGTAAGAAGACTATTTAATATTATTTATTCCAATAAAGAAGCACCGGTTACAGCTCTCCTATCATTGGAGGCCGAAAAGGCCTTTGATAGGGTTGAATGGCCCTATCTTTTTGAAGTCCTACAAAGGTTTGGACTTGGAAATAATTTCATAAAATGGGTCCAGATAATATACAATAATGCTTCAGCAGAAATCCTAACAAACAGCAATATTTCAAAATCAATAAAAATCAATAGAGGATGTTGACAAGGCTGTCCACTTTCACCTTTATTGTTTACTATGGCAATTGAACCTTTAGGGATGGCAGTAAGTTTACATCCACAAATATAAGATAAGATAAGATAAGATAAGCCTTTATTAGTCCCACAATGGGGAGATTCCAGGATTGCAACAGCACAGGGTCAGCAACACTCAGAGCAACAATCAGAAGACAAGAAAAAAAAAGAGCAGCGAGTATACATATGTACATATAAATATATAAACACACAGTGCGGAGCATTGTAGCTAGATGGAATAAATATATAAATATACACTACCGTTCAAAAGTTTGGGGTCACCCAGACAATTATTTTGTGTTTTGCATGAAAAGTCACACTTATTTACCACCATGAGTTGTAAAATGAATAGAAAATATAGTCAAGACATTAACAAGGTTAGAAATAATGATTTGTATTTGAAATAATAATTTTTTCCAGATACTCAACCTGCTCAAAGGAAGGTCAGTTTTATAGCTTCTCTAACCAGCTAAACTGTTTTCAGCTGTGCTAACATGATTGCACAAGGGTTTTCTAATCATCCATTAGCCTTCTGATGCAATGAGCAAACACATTGTACCATTAGAACACTGGAGTGATAGTTGCTGGAAATGGGCCTCTATACACCTATGAAGATATTGCACCAAAAACCAGACATTTGCAGCTAGAATAGTCATTTACCACATTAGCAATGTATAGTAGATATTAGAGTGTATTTCTGATTAGTTTAAAGTTATCTTTATTGAAAAAAACAGTGCTTTTCTTTCAAAAATAAGGAAATTTCTAAGTGACCCCAAACTTTTGAACGGTAGTGTATAAACAAACACACACAGTGTGGAGCATTGTAGCTAGATGGAATAAATATATAAATATATAAACACACACAGTGCGGAGCAACAGAACATAAAATCTCCCTGTATGCCGATGACATAATTTTGTTTGTGTCAAATTTTAAAAAATCAATTCCGACCTTGTTAAATTTGATAAAGAACTTCGGGGATATATCAGGATATAAAATAAACAAAACAAAATCTTCAATATTAATGTTAAATGAGACCCAGAGAAATCATCCAGCTCTCCTGAGGTAAACCAATTCAATGTTGTAGATCAGTTTAAATATTTAGGAATTCAAATTTTGCCTAAGCTAGAATCAGTCGCCAATGCCAACTATGAAGCCTTAATGACAAATATTAATGAGTTGCTTCAGAGATGGATGTCACTACCAATGTCGATGATCGGGAAAATTAATATACTTAAAAGTAATATCTTACCAAAAATACTTTATTTATTTCAAAACATTCCTTTACCACCACCTTCAGATCTATTCTCAAGAATTAAAAAAAAGTTAGTGGAATTTATATGGAACAATAGGAAGGCTAGATTACGTTTGTCCTTACTATATTTACCATTTGATCGTGGAGGTCTGAAATGTCCAAACTTTATGTTGTATTACTGGTCAGCACAACTGAGGTCTATGACATATTATTTTTCATCAAATGATCCTCCTCACTGGACTGAAATGGAATCATACAATTTACCTTTACCTAGTAAAGTCTGAGTATTCATATACTCAGACTCGGCTAAAAAATTACAGAAACAAGTTAAAAATCCAATTGTAAAGCACATGATCAAAATATGGTGTGAAACTAAAAAATATTTAAAAGAACCACACTCACTGTCACAATTTAGCCCAATATGGGGTAATCAATATTTTACACCAGGGAGAGCGGATACTGTATTTAAAGTATGGAATTTAAAAGGGATTCAAAAGATTCAACACTTATATTTGTCACGCTCAGATAACATAATGTCTTTTGAAAAACTGAGGATTAAATTCAATCTTAATAGAACACACATTTTTTAAATATCTTCAGCTTAGAAATTTTATTTGTTCAAATCAAAATAATGCTCTCACTCGACCTACTTATTCATCTTTGGAAAAAATTTTGATGAAAGATAGCAAGAGAAAGGGTATTATTTCAGAGTTTTACAACTCATTGACACCATTCTCAAGTGAAAACTCACAGAAAAGACTGAATGACTGGAAAGAAGACCTGCAAATTGAAATTTCAGAGGAACAATGGGAAATGGCTTGTGCAGGAGCTCAAACCAAATCAATAAATGTACGTCTTAAACTGATACATTTTAAATGGTTAATGCGGATATATGTTACACCAGTGGAATTAAATAGATATAACGAAAACATACCAGATACATGCACAAAATGTATGGAAAGTAAAGGAACCCTATTTCACTGTTTATGGGAATGTAGAAAAATCAGAATGTTTTGGGAAGAGGTGAGGGTAACAATTGAAAAATAATTTCAAAACAACTCACATTGAACCCTAAACTGTTTTTGTTGGGTCTGTATCCAGAAAAACATAACTTTAATAAGAGTGAAAGAGCACTCATAGACCTCGGTTTGCTTAATGCCAAAAAATGTATTGCACTACTGTGGAAAAAGACTCATAGACCAGATGTGACTCAGTGGTTAAGACAGATGTTAACAAGCCTTCCACTACAAAGAATAACATATATACTGAAATCAAAGGAAAATGTGTTTGAGAATATATGGAGACCTTTCATTGATTATGTAAAGAAATTATATAAGTAATAGATTACCTAGACTAAACAGAGGAGCATTGTTGTTGACTTGTTTTTGTTAATGGCTGTTGTTGTTTTTATTACACATTTTTTCTTTTTGTTATTGTTCTTTTTAATTTTTAAATTACTTTAGTGTTAGTGTCTGACTGTGTGTGCTATGTTTGTAAAAAAAAAAGTTTCAATAAAAGATATTGTGGAAAAAAAAAGAGCACCTTATGTGTTCAGATCAAATGTGAAGTGAATTTTTCACGTGGTGTGATTACATGTTTACTCAATGTAAACATGCAAATGCACACCAAATTTGCACATTCATGTAAAAGGGAGTTGGTAGTGATAGCTAGTAATGAGCCTTGAGATTTCACCATTACTGGAGTAAAAGTTTCAACACTGGAGAATAAACTGGTTTGAATATGAGACTGCCACTCACCTACAGACAGCTGGATCAGGGGCTCTGCAGCTGAAACAGAGTGTCAGGAGTTTATCCACCCATGTACTCCTGCTATGGAAGTGCTAACAAGGGTTAGCAGTGTTAACAACCATCATCCGAGCCACTTGCTGGTTTCGTCCAAAGACAGGACAGCAGCAGAGCCACCAGGAGTTCTGTTAACAATAACTGTAAAATATTCCACCGCAGAACCACATTTGGACAAACAGCTTTCTCTATAAAGGGCAGTCACATCTGGAACACAATGCCAAATGTAATTAAAATAATAACGGACTTTAAAACATTCACTAAAAAGGTTAAAAACTGGCTGAGAAATAAACAAGAATGTACTCATGTATGAATTGATTGTCTGCAAAGTGAGAGTGAATGAAGGGAAGGAATGAATGTATTTGTTTATAGTGAGTGACGAAGGGAGGGAGGCCTGAAATAGGCAAATGTGAGTCAGGTTGTTATATTTGTGTATTTATAATATTTATAATATTTATAATTGTGTATTTATAATCTTTTTGCATTGATGTGTGGCTATTGTGTATTTTTTTTTTTTTTTTTTTTTACTTGATTCTCTTTTCTAAAGCCCATCCAGGGACAAGAGTTGCAAATTAGCTAATAGCTATACACTCTATGTGCAACACATCAGATTGATTGTCATTGATTAATTGTCTATGTTTATTGCACTGTCCCTGTCAAATAAACTAATCTATCTATCTATCTATCTATCCCGGTGCAGTTTCTGGAGGAGGCAGTGGTATTTTCCCAGCTGTGTGCCCTGCCGGATAACATTGCAAACCTAAATATGATGGGGTTTCTGGGGTTTCCATAGCAGGTAGAAAGCAGCAACAGAATTTATGAAGGCAACTCCACCTCTCTGCACCTTGCTCAAATGTGAATTTTGTGTCTACATGCGTGTGTATACTGACTTTACATGTAATCACGTCGCTCAAAAAATTTGCACTTCGCGTTTGGTCTGAATGCACCTTTAGAGCAAAATTTTAACATTGTTGTTAACTTAGATTTTTACATAGTATTTTTGGAATTTGTTTGTTCATCTGGCTAACCATATTTGTATATGTACATGTGCTATTCTGTATGTTACTGTTTGCATTTGTCTGTGTAGCATGTGTGACGGTTGAAAGGCCAAAATGCCCCAACATAGAAATGGGATAACTTGCACACAAAACACCGTCTGACTTTTGATGGGAAATTATTCATCAGCACTCCATCCATTCATCTTTTTTCAAAGTGCTTCTCATCCTTTCCTCTGCATTACTACAGTTCAGGCACAACTAAGGAAATATTGACAGTGACACACAGTTGGCATATTGCAGTTCAGTTTAAACTGTGTGTGTGTGTGTGTGTGTGTGTGTGTGTGTGTGTGTGTGTGTGTGTGTGTGTGTGTGTGTGTGTGTGTGTGTGTGTGTGTGTGTGTGCACCCTTATGGGTTGATTGTTAGGTGTTTCCCAGCAGTGAGCGCCTCTGTCATCACCATCTAAACACCTTCTCCCTCTGCACATAAATCCTTCCCTGTTCTCTCTGGAGTCTCTCCGCCTCCCTCTGCTGGGATTTCTCTCTCTCTCTCTCTCTGCAGTTGAATCTCACACTTTTGACGCACAGGACTATCACTCCCTTTCAATCTGTTCATCCTCTCTCACACCCTCAGACTCTTTGGGGATGTTACAGATTTTCCCGTAGCTTTGTGTTTCCTTTGGGAATGTTGGGCTTAGCCCACATACATGTAGAATAGCCCTGGTCTGTAAAATCCCTTTAATTTAAAGGAATTAGGATTTAAAGTACTGGATGTAAAGCATGTTATCCAAATCTTGCTTGTATATAAGAGAAGAGTCATTTTGGAACGTTATTCATGTTTGATTTTATTTAAGCAATATTACACGAGAGGGAACGTGTTGTCAATGAATATAGTAACTGTGGTGATTTGTCCTAGGCCTGATGTGAAGCAGACGGTTGAAGACATCACCGTAGTTAATATATTCATGATACCGCACAGTCTTGAGTGTAATGTTGCTTTTATACAACAGTTCCACAAGCACAGTTTATTAAATGACAGCGATACAGGGAAAAATATTGCTGTGCCTTCTAAATATATCTCTCCAGTTAACTGTTGCGAAGCACCTCAATTGGTATAATATACAAAAGAATAGGTCTACTGTCATTTCACACACATGTAAACAAATTAAATATTGTCCAGTGCAAAAGTCAATGTTTGTAATACATACTGGTCACTTGTTAAGTGGGTTTATGGGTGAATGAGTAAGGGTATGAGTATGGGTGAGTTTGCACAGGTGGTTAGTTAGCATGCTAACAATTTGGCTTCAGCATACTTTACTCACTTTTTCTTGGCATTTTCAGATGAAATAAAGAGCCCATCACAACAAAGGTATTGTGGTTTGCTAATCGAGACAGTAAGTCCAACTCTAGCTTGTCTGTTTTTTTTTAAACAGACTTGTATTACAATACAGTATTACAATTCTCATCCATAAGAAGCCACTGATGGACTTGACAGAGTTGACAGTAAATAATGTTTCATTATTAACAGTTACTCGAACATCTTTGAAGCAGAGTGTTACATATCCAGTGAAATGTCAGAGTGCGATTATTCAGTCCCTCCAGGATTTCACAGGATGTTTTTATGATTCTTGTGGGCCAAAAAGCCTGAATTCGCGGGAGCTTTTTTAAAAAGTTGCGATGTTTTGAGAGGTTTTTTGCACTAAAAGTTGTGGGAAGAATTACGAATTTGAAAGCAGATGTTTTTTTTCCTGTTTACTGCAGTGATATTCTATATAACAATTTAAGAAAAGCACAGGATTGTCAAAAATTTCCTATTACAGTGATTTGTAAATTACGCAGAAACTTCTGCTATACAGAAAAACTCTTTTGTGCAGCAGCCAATACATACTTTAACACAATATCCATTACAACAGCTAAATTGCATTGAATGTATGTTAAAGAGTAGAGATTTGGAAATTATTAGCAGCACCTTCATTTGAAAACTCCCTACGGTCCCCAACCACTCGGTACCAAGCGGAGAGGAAAAAATAAATAATTTATTCTGTTGTTCTGTATTGTCTACTGGAGTCTGTGTTTTCTGAAAAAAAAATACAGACAATATTCTCTCTCTTTCCGTGCCTAACTCCTACCTGTCTGCCCGCTGCGCATCTTGACACACACACTTGTCTCTTCAGACACACATCTTTCATTTACGGCAGGGGGGAGATTTGTCTGTGTCCAGACCAGAGATTCAGTTTTAAAGCTCATTGACAAGATGTAGTAATGATTTTACTTCTAAAGATTTATAAAATGTTCAAACAATTGCTGTAGCATTAGATTTGTGGTTTTATGGCATTTGTCCTCACGCATGCTCCCGCGATGGGGTGCTTTTGGGACAGGCGGACATTTTTTAACACAAACCCAGCGCTTTGTACACGCGGTCAGGACGGAGACATGACGAGACATCCACCAGCAGGCTGTGGAGACAGATGAAGGGACGGTGTTGGAAACCTCGCGGGTGAGTGGTTTTTTTTAAATTACACACTCTGTTTTTGCTGATGTGTTCCGTTAATACTGACTGTAAACACAGAAGTGAACGCGGTGCAGCAGTGCATTTGATTGGTTAGACTGAGCCTTTGCGCGCCAGTCAGAAGGAAGTGAACGCGGTGCAGCAATGCATTTGATTGGTTAGACTGAGCCTTTGCGTGCCAGTCAGAGATAAATTTGATTGATGAAACTGTCAGAAGTTGACGAGAATTGGCCAAAATTGCAGGAAAGTTGCGGTGACTAGACAAAGTTGCAAGGTCGCGCAGTAGTTACGCTGATTGGCTGATTTCGCGTGAATTGATGTGATTGCAACATCGCGAAATCCTGGAGGGACTGATTATTGTGAACTATAGTATCTCCTGAAATCCCTATTGTCCAGTAAAATTTCTCGGTCGGAACTAAATGTTCCATAATTTATCTTATTCTATTATAGAATGAAGATGAGAGTTCCGTTACTATATGTATGCCCACATAGTTGACTTGATTTGTCTAAAAGTTGCTTACCTGCCATGTCAAGCATCTTCTTTCGGCCTAAGGTTATGTTCACATCTCAAACAGTGTTGTTCAATTCCAATATTTTGGCCTGATCATATTTGCCTTTTATGACAGTCATATTCATAAATGACTTTGATCCAACTTAGATTTAGATTCACTTTATTAATCCTCAGAGGGAAATTCAGTTTGTCCTTTTGCTCAGTAAGAGTAAGAAGCATGGGCAGAGGTAAAAAGTGACATTTGGATCTGACCTTTCTGTATCAAGTCACATATTGACTTATTACCTCTGCCCAGGAGGTAATGTAATTGGGGTGGTTTGTCTGTAGGATTACGCAAAAAGTACTGTATGGATCTTGATGAAATTTTCACCAGAAGTAGCCCCTGGGCCAAGGATGAACCCAATACATTTTGGTGAAGATCTGAGAGTGCATACCTCCACCAAGGACCTTGTTTGTATTTGTGCAGCAGGATTACACAAAAACTACTGGATAGCATGGCAGTGCAGCAGACTTGAATGAAAGGAGAAAAAAACCCACCAGCTCCATTCTCTGGCAATGGTAAAAATTGAATAAAATGCAGTTTTGTGCAAATTATGTCACACTACTACTAATTTGTTTCACCACTTGAGATGTCATCCACTATAATATGAAGAATGCATTAAAATCCGCTCTTAACCACTTGCGCTCCGTTGTTCCGCGGGCGGGCAAGTCTCTGCGTCCTAGGGCGCACGAGGGCGCACTCCTGCGCCCTCGTGCGCTCTCGGACGCATAGTCCAGATGGAGGTGATGTAGGTGGTGTTGGCGTCCAAGCGCCACTGAAAAAAAAGCTGCAGACACAGCCGCGAACAGATTAGTTCATCTGATTGACCTCTCATTCGACTAATAAGAGCCTTGAATTGGGTTTCTGAAACCTTGAAGAACCAATGAATGAAAACCTAGGAAGGAGGACCCGCCTACTGTGAATGCAGGAGCCAATTGAAGCACAGAAGTTCGGGCTGGGTGAAGAGAGATTTACTGCTGCAGCTGATGAAAAAAAAGGACGCTGGACGAATCTGCTACAGACCCAGCAGCATGGAGAACACCCACAAGTGGGACCTGCACTCATTCTAACTAACTAACTAACTAACTAACTAACTAACTAACCTGCACTTATATAGCGCTTTTCTAGTCACACAGACCACTCAAAGCGCTTTCACTAGCACTGACCCTCTATTCTAAAGGCCTATAGGAGACAGATATCTAGGGACAATTTACAACAGCCAATTAACCTAACATGCATGTCTTTGGATTGTGGGAGGAAACCGGAGCCCCCGGAGTAAACCCACGCAGCACAGGGAGAACATGCAAACTCCACACAGAAAGGTTCCAGCCTCTGCCAGCCTGGGGATTCGAACCAGGAACCTTCTAGCTGTAAGGCAACAGTGCTAACCACTGCACCACTGTGCTGCACTGTGCTGCTCATTCCAGCAGAATAGACGTTTAGGATTCTCTTCCGTCATCATAGACCGACGGAGGCCGACGACAAAAGTCGTAAATCATTCACCAAAACCGCAATAATGGAATTATGTTTTGACCGGGATCCACGAGTGGACCAGCGTCGCGTTCGTCTGACAATGGGGAAGAGAAGTTCGCCAGGACTCTGCTGCTGTGAAGAGGTAAGGTGTTATAAGCTAAATTTATTATTTATCCCTGAAAATTGTAATCAAAAAATGACTTTTGACCGATCGGTAAATTACAACTGTACGGCGCACGAAGTACGAAGTGCGTTCGCCGCGATAAACGGTTCATTTGCCGTGTTCGGACCGTGAACGCCCCCCCCCCCCCCCCCCGCTGCAGAAGAGGAGCGGGGAGGGCGTTCACGGTCCAAACGCCCCCCGTTCTGCGGGGGGAAGCATATGAGTCTATTCCATCATGTAGCGATGGCCGTCCTCTGTAGCGAAGGGGGGACAACCCCCCCCCCCCCACACACACACACACAGTAGCGAGGGGGGGGGGAAGCCGCTGTGACAGCGTTGCTGTGGAAACATGCAACGAGTGTAATCCGTCATGTAGCGAGGGCCGAACTCCGTCCTTTGTAGCCGGGGGGGGGGGCAACCCCCCCCCCCCACACACACACACAGACACAGCCCTGAATGTGACCTTTTATTAGAGCCCAAAATGAAGATTCTACATTGAATTATTCAAAAACACGTTTTTCCAAACTGTGCCATTTGGCACAATTTGGCACAGTTCCAAAATGCCTGGGAACTACCTGAGAACAAAGCTGTGTAAAATATTCATTTTTTGTGGTATTGTTACCAAATTTGGATCTCAGCTTGATAACACTTGGTTCTACATTTCTGTTGCATTTTCCAGCCGGATCGGACAGCTGTGTGTTATTTGCAAGCATTTGTATCCAAAAAAACACCGTGGCCAAATTTATTTTCTTCAAGTTCAGTATGTTTAGATGACTGTAACTCAGTGGCCGGAGCACGTAGAGAGATTATGTTTTTTTTGCCAAAAAATTCAAAGTGTTTTCTTTTAAATGAGACCAACCCCATGAAGATGCTGCAAAGGGTTGAAGAACAGCTTTCGATTTACTTTAGGCACGTTATTTTTTGGCATTTTTAGGAAAATTGCCCGGAGTGCAAGGGGTTAACATCCCAAGTAGGCCCTACAAAAATAAATAAATAAAAGGAACCAACCCTAAGAAAATGACTATATGGCTTCTTCATTTGGAAAATTTATCCCATACAACAAAAGTACAAAATAGAAAGAGATCACAACTGCAGTCACAAATTATACTGCCAAAGACATGGCCCTTATTGTTAAAAATATGCCCCAACAGAAAAAGTGAACTTTAATTTATATGATTTTGTCATGAATTTCCCTGTGTGCTTTTACGCAGTGCACAGAAGAGAAGGAAGACGGATTTGCGTGCAGGGTTACACCACAAACACATTTATTTAAGAAAGAATAAACAGTTCCCAAAAAGTGCAGACATACAAAAAACAGCAAACAGGGTACACTTACAGGCTTACACGGCGGGACGTGTAGCGGGCAGACCACAGTGTACAGTGGCACGAGCAGAAACATATGACAATACAATAGTCCAGCTGTGAGAAGATGACAACGAGCAGACTAAATACACAGACTAATGAGACAGTGATAAGATACACCTGAGCGGGAAACAGGACGGGAACTCAAGGAACAGGGATCAGCTGTCAATGTTTGACAGGAGAAGGGGGCGTGGTGGACAGAATAAAATGAACACAAAACCGAACACAGACTAAGGAATAATTTACAAATAGCTGAAAGGATAATCAAATGGCAAAGAGTAAATACGGAGCACCAAAAATACACAGAACAGGACTGAACAATGAAACACAATATGGAACTCAAAAGGTAACAAAGCACAGATAACTAAACAACCGGAAGCAGCCATGAAGCCGGGCTAGGGAGAAGCCCAGTTCATGACAGAGCCCCCCTCTCAAGGGGTGGGTCCCAGACACCCAAAGTAACATCAAAAGAAAAAGGAAAAAAACTGACCCCCCCCCCCCCCCGGGAGGAACTGCAACAAGCCACCCAGGGTGGGAGGTGGGGGAAACAGGCTAGAAGGGAACAAAAACCAACCCCGCTCAGGGCCCACAGCAGAACCACACAAAACATACCCCCCCAACCCTACAGAACACAGAATCATCAGGCTGAGGAGTGAAGGCCCCAGCAAGATATGATACTATGATCCTTACGTGGTGTAGCTTGGTGAGACTGCATCGTGGATACTCTGGCAAGAGGCTGAGTCCGTGACGCGTTGCGTGGCGAAGTTGGCAGACGACTCCGTGCTGAACCCTCAGAGACGCCGACTTTTAAGACCCGCTGATGATTGTCGGCAGGTGTGTGCGCAGCCGAGGCTGATGACGGCCCAGAGGCCACCATGACAGTACTCCCCCCTCTAGAGGTGCCTCCAGGCACCTGCCCTATCTTACCTGGATGCGCCCGATGGAAATCGCGGATGAGCTGTTTATCCTGAATCAGCGCTGGGCGAATCCAGGAACGGTGCTCAGGACCAAACCCCTCCCAGTCCACCAAATACTGAAGACCCCAGCCCCGCCGACGGACATCCAAGATGGCAGTAACCCCCCAAGCCGGGTGGTCATCGATCATCCTCGGAGGGGGAGACACCGCGGGGGGCGGGCACAGGGGGGCGGAGATGTAGGGCTTCACCTGGGAGACATGAAAAGAGGGGCAGATGCGCATGGAAGGGGGGAGAGCTAGGCACACAGTCACAGGGTTAATAATGCGAGTAATCTCAAATGGACCGATGAAACGCTTAACCAGTTTGCGTTTCTCGGCCGCACATTGACATTTCTGGTGGATAACCAAACCCGCTGCCCCACCTGATAATCCGGCGCAGGTCTCCTATGACGGTTAGCCACCTGAATGTTGCACTCCGTAGTCTTGAGGAGGGCTCTGCAGGTGATGGTCCAAATCCGGCGGCAGCGTTAGGCATGAGCCTGCACAGATGGAACGGCCACCTCCTTCTCCTCCTCCGGGAACAGTGGGGGGGTCATACCTCAAAGATGCCTTGAATGGAGGCACTCCCGTAGCTGAGGACACTGTGGCATTGTGTGTGTACTCAATCCAGGGCAAGAATGTACTCCAAGACGAAGAACAGGACCAGATGACGCAGCGGAGCGCAACCTCCAGCTCCTGGTTGGCTCGCTTGCGCTGACCATTACTCTGTGGGTGATACCCTGAAGAGAGACTCGCCGTGGCCCCCAACGTTGTGCAGAACGCCTTCCAGACCTGGGAAACAAATTGCGGGCCCCGATCCGAGACGATGTCTGCAGGGATGCCATGAAGGCGCACCACGTGCTGAACCAGGAGGTCCGCCGTCTTCCGGGCCGATGGCAACCCCCGGAGTGGTACAAAATGGGCAGCCTTGGAGAAGCGATCCACTATTGTCAGCACCACCGTGAAATGGTCAGAAGGGGGCAGGCCTGTCACAAAATCCAAGGCGACGTGAGACCAGGGGCGAGAGGGGACCGGCAGGGGATGGAGAAGACCTGCCGGGGGGGAGGATGACGATTTCCCAGTAGCGCACTGAGCGCAGGCCCGGACGTAGTTGTTCACATCCTTCCTCAGCCCTGGCCACCAGAAGGCCCTCTGGAGCAGGTTGACGGTGCGAGCGATTCCCGGATGGCATGCCAACTTAGAGGCATGGCCCCACTGGATAACCTCACCCCTGACCGACGAGGGGACGAACAAACGGCCCGGGGGACCCCCACCCGGGTCGGGATCATTCTCCTGTGCCTTCCTAACTTTATCCCGGATCTCCCTCATGAGGGTGCCCACCACACAGGATGCTGGCAGGATGGTCTCATCATGGTCTCCAGATGGCTCTACCTCGAACTGCCTGGAGAGGGCATCCGGCTTGGCATTCTTGCTCCCTGGCCGGTAAGTGATGGTAAAATTGAATCGCGCGAAAAAAAGAGATCAGCGCTCCTGGCGGGAGTTCAGACGCTTAGCCGTCCGAAGATACTCCAAGTTCTTGTGGTCTGTGAACACGATGAATGGCTGGGCAGCCCCCTCCAGCCAGTGCCTCCACTCCTCCAGGGCGAGCTTGACAGCCAGCAGCTCTCTGTTCCCGATGCCATAGTTTCTCTCGGCGGACGACAGCCGATGGGAGAAGAAGGCGCACGGGCGAATCCCCCCGTCCACGGGGGAGCGCTGGGAAAGAATCGCCCCGACTCCCGAGTCCGAGGCGTCCACCTCCACCAGGCACTGCAGATCTGGGTCCACCTGGGTCAAGATGCGTGCAGAGGCAAACTCCTCCTTCAACTTCCCAAATGCTGCGGCAGCCTCTTCGCTCCAGCAAAAGGGGACCTTGGGGGACTTAAGGCTGGTCAGGGGGCGAGCGATGATCCCGAACCTCGGCACGAACCAACGGTAAAAATTGGCAAAGCCCAAGAACCCCTGTAACTGCTTCCTAGACGTAGGAGTGGGCCAATCCACCACCGCCTTGACCTTGGCCGGATCTGGGCGCACTTCGTTATGGGCGATGACGAAACCCAAAAAGGACGTTTCCTTCGTGTGAAATTCACACTTCTCAGCCTTGACAAATAGCTGGTTCTCCAGGAGGCGCTGCAGGACCCGCCAAACATGCACCTGGTGCTCCTCCTATGTGCGTGAGAAGATCAGGATGTCGTCCAAATACACAAACACGAAGGAGTTCAGAAAATCCCGGAGGACGTCATTGATCAAACGCTGGAAGACGGCCGGAGCGTTGGTTAACCCAAACGGCATCACAAGATATTCGAAGTGGCCGCTTGGGGTCCGGAACGCCGTCTTCCATTCGTCGCCCTCCCTGATGCGCACCAGATGATAAGCGTTGTGAAGGTCCAGCTTCGTGAACCACGATGCCCCCTGGAGGGAGTCAAAGGCCGAGTTCATCAGGGGCAATGTATACTTGTCCTTGACAGTGATTTCATTCACACCCCGGAAGTCGATGCAGGGACGCAGTGAACCGTCCTTCTTTCCCACAAAGAAGAAACCTGCCCCCACCGCTGAAGAGGATGGACAGATGATTCCAGAGCTGAGGGACTCCTTAATGTATGTGTCCATGGCCTCCCACTCCGGGGCCGACAGGCTGTATAATCGACTCGCCGGTAATTGGGCCCCCGCCCGGAGGTTGATAGCACAGCCGTAGGGCCAGTGGGGGGGAAGGGACAGCGCCCGTGACTTACTGAATACCATTCCCAGATCGTGGTAGACCTCTGGCACCCTGGACAGATCAAGGGGTGAAAGTGTGGGCGGGGTCACCGAGACCGAGGGAGCACACGCTGCAGATCGGAGACAGGCGCTGAGACAGAAAGAGCTCCAAGCTGTAATGTTTCCCGCCTGCCAATCAAATGTGGGGTTGTGAAGGCGTAGCCATGGATAACCCAGGATAACAGGTGACGTGGAGATGGGCAGCACCCAGAACCGGATATCCTCCCGATGGTTTCCAGAGGTAATCAACAAAACAGGGGCTGTCTGGTGGGAAACAGTGGTGAGCGGGGTCTTTGACAGCGTGATAAGGTTGACAGGCGGGTGGAGTGGTTGACAGCTGAGGCCCAGCCGGGTTGCCAGGTCTTCCGAAATGAAGTTTTGTTCAGCCCCAGAGTCAATAAGAGCGCATGTTGTGTGTTCTCTGTGTTTGTAAAGTAGTCTAATGGCTACGAGGCAACGGGTGAGGGGCTTTTTCAGGTCTTTGTCCGTGAGTCCCCCTACTGTGACCCACGGACCTCCCCTTTTAACCGATAGTTGCACTCAGCCACCCCATGGGACTCACTACCACAGTAGAAGCATAAGCCCAAATCCTTTCGGCGCTGCCTGTCAGCCGCCGAAACACCCGACTGTCCTATAATCATCTCCTCCTGCCCCGGAGGTCCCTCCGGCAGAGGAAGAGCCGGCAGGGAGGGCCGAGAGGAGCGGGGGCGTGCTTTCACCATGCGACTGACAGCCCTACGTTCTGCTGCCCGCTCCTTCAGCCTGTTATCAACACTTACGGCTAGAGAGATTAGCTCACCCAGTCTGTCAGGTTTCTCCCGCGCCGCCAGCTCATCCCTCAGCTCTGAGCTAAGGCCGCGGAGAAAAATACTACACAGTGCTGAGTCCCCCCACCCCACCTCTGCAGCCAAAACCCGGAAGTCCACGGCGAAATCGGCTGCAGACTTGCTGCCCTGCTGAAGATTTAACAGGCGGTCAGCTAACACCGCACCCCTATCTGTGTGGTCAAAAATTTCTAGAAAATCTGCCACAAATTGTTGATAAGTTAGTTGAGCGGAGCTGGGTTTCGCCATAATTGCGTAAGCCCACGCTAACGCTCTGCCCTCAAGCAGATTGGAAATAAACCCGATCCTGCTATGATCCGTGGGAAAATCACCGGGGACACGATGAAATACTGTCTCACACTGCAGCAGGAAACCTCGTGCCTCCCCGAGTTTGCCATTAAAGCGGGTGGGATTGGGCACGGGGGTAAGGCGAGGTGAGGAGGACTGGTGAGCCTGACTAGCCGAAAAATTAGCGGGGGCTGGTGACGCCCCGGGAGGAATGCCTGGAGTCCTTCCAGGCGATCCTGCCGGTTGTTAATTAAGGTTAATTGATTCAAAATAACTGTCTGCTGGTGGTGAATCAGGTCTACCCGGGCGCTAAGGGTGTTAAGGCGGCGCAACAGCACGCTGTCTGCTGGGTCGTCTTGACGGAGTCGCACTGACATGGCTGGTTGACCCAGGAGACAGACACTGACATGAGTAGACTGTTTTTAGACAATTATTTATTGAGTGCAGTGTGTAGTGTGTGTGTAGGTGTGAGTGAGTGTGATGCTGTGGGACCACTAGGGCTGAGCGAGTCCTGCCGCGACCTGGCAACCCTGGAACACACAAGCACAGATAGGTTAGGCCTGCCCGCAGTACAGAGATGTGACAATGAGTACTGCTTACTTGCGGGTGGTGCAGGAGGGGTTGCGTTGGCTCTGCGGCTCGCAGTGGCTCCGGGTGGGTGACGCTAGGTGCCGTGGCGAGGTGGTGGAGTCCCGAGGGGAAGGAGGAGTGGCTCCGTTATCCGGGGAGACTAGTCCGCCGCCAGGGAGGTCCACCTGTGCACAGGGAATTATATTTTGACAAGATATAATACTATGATCCTTACGTGGCGTAGCTTGGCGAGACTGCATCGTGGATACTCTGGCGAGAGGCTGAGTCCGTGACGCGTTGCGTGGTGAAGTTGGCAGACGACTCCATGCTGAGCCCTCAGAGACGCCGGCTTTTAAGACCCGCTGATGATTGGCGGCAGGTGTGTGCGCAGCTGAGGCTGATGACGGCCCAGCGGCCGCCACGACACTCCTCCTCCAGCATGGGGATGCCAGCTGCCGGTCCTCCCTTGCGACGACGAGGTCGGCGACCCCAGGACATCGTGCACTCCAACAAACACAGATGGATAGAAAAAAGAAAAACAGTTCAAAAGGAAAAAGGCAAATGTGTGGGTGACTCTGCTAAGTCTGGGCGCTGGATCATTCTGTCATGAACCTCCCCGTGCGCTCTTCCACAGCACACAGAGGAGGAGAAGGAAGAATGAACTTACTTGCAGGTTACACCCAACACACATTTATTGACACAAAATCATCATCATCATCATCATCATCATCATAGCAGTCTGTCGTGGACGACAATGACTGTTTCATTTAGGTCTGATCAGATTCCTCCACACAGCTCTGTCCTTAGCCTTCCGCTGCCAGGAACTCCTGTCTATGTCCAACTTCTTCAAGTTTCTTTTTACAGTGTCTTTAAATCTGAGCCTTGGTCTACCCTGATTGTGTTTGCCCTAACTGTGAGTAGAGTAACTACCGAGGGAGATGCTGGTGGTCCATCCTCTCAACATGTCTACACACAAGGCTACTGTTTTCCTCTTCTTTTGTCTTCCTGCTCCTAGCTTACTTTTCGCTGCCTGTCGGAGTGTGAACAGATCAGTGCAGACCTTGTAAGCCTGTGCGACGTCCGAGCCGGTATGAGTTGCTTTCTGATTGACCATTTCATGAAACTGCTTGCGAAGTATTTGAGTACTGCTAGCTTTTGCTGGACTAGCAGCACATTCTTGGCAGATAAAGGTATTATCAGTGGCATGGACAAGCCAAAACAAACTGACTCCAGTATCTGTTGCAGTGACTGACCAGATGATAGGTTTGTTTATCTCTACTCTTTGTGTAGTGCATGTCACAATGCACCAACTGGCGCAGTCCACCACAGACCTTGCAACAGATGTGTTTATCTGCCAGGATGTCCAGTCTCACCACACACGATAGACAGACCCAAAATAACAGACTGCTCGGGTAAATCTTAAGAGTCCTCAAGGACGCTCGGCTGGCACAGGAGTGCCTAAGCGTAGCAGTTGTACCGCAAGGGGAAATGCTACAGACAAGCGTAACAGCACAACTGCAAACAGAAACGCTAACAGCTCTTACTCACCGTGCAGGAACAGTCCGAGTCACCCAAGTCTGCCAGCGAGCACACACACAAACAGTCCTTCCCCGACGTGACTGTCACATGGTGAATTACAACCGTGTGATTGAGTACAATGGTCCAGCGGTGTTTGACTGGCAAAGAGCTGCCTAAGTACAAACACCGCTAGCGTGACAAATTGGAAACACCTGGGCGAGGTGCAGGACAGATAATTACCGGGGGGAACAGCTGACTGTCAGAGAGAGAGGGGGCGTGGTTGGACCGACGAATGTTAGACAGCACCCACCAGAAAGTGGGTCAAATGGCTTCCCAACTATCGCCAGCCAGAGCGGCGGCTACAGGCATGGAAAAGAAACAGAACACAGACATGAAAGCAACGAGAAATCAAAAGGTAACAAAACATAATAAACCCAATGTCTGAGCCACCAAGAATGGTCAGAACTGAGCCTGCAGGACACACTGGCTCAGTTCATGACAATAACAAGTCATACAGTGGTGTGAAAAAGTGTTTGCCCCCTTCCTGATTTCTCATTTTTTTTGTATGTTTGTCACACTGAAATGTTTCAGATCATCAAACAAATTTAAATATTAGACAGAGATAACACAAGTAAACACAAAATGCAGTTTTTAAATGAAGGAATTTATTATTAAGGGGAAAAAAAATCCAAACCTACATGGCCCTGTGTGAAAAAGTAATTGCCCCCACTGTTAAAACATAAATTAACTGTGGTTTATCACATCTTTGGAAAGCTGAGTTCAATTTCTCTATATGATACCTCATTCACATCTCCCCTCCAGCCCTATACACGACAGGCAGCATAGTCACTGCTCCCTCTACCGGCCGCCATGTAAACTATGGGAAGGTTCATCCCGTTGTCAGGGGTGACTGCATCCCAGAGGTTTGGGTTGTCTGACAGAAGTGAGCAGTGTGCTGCCTCGCATGGATGAACACAGGACCTCTGCATTCACTCTAAACTAAGGAGCACAGGAGGCGAGAAAGGAACAGAAAGAAAACTGGAGCAAAGGCGAGGAAATGAATGACAGGTGAAGAGACAGAAAAGGCAGGAGTCCAAATTCAGATTATAGGTATCAAAACAAAGCCTTTACTTTTATAGCTACTTTATTTAAGTTTGATATGGGTAAATGCAGTTTTGTGAAGGTCAAAAAGTATAAGAAGCTTTATTGAGCCAAGATGTGGCAGTAAAAGTTTTTTGTTTCTGGGCACAACTAAAGAAAATAACTGCTAGCTTAAATTTTGTAATATATCTAAAAAAAAAAAAGTTTCAGGGTGCAATTTTAGTTTGGTTACCATTTTCCTCCTGTTGTATACTGCTGTTTTTAAGGATAGTGCAAGTTAATGAACATTTGATATCAAATCAATGTAAACTTGCCAGACTGCAGCCAGTGGCTAATTTCCATCTGTAGTCCATGAGTTACAATTTTTCCTTCCCCTATTCTATTATGCTGAGCACCAAGCTAGAAGGTGGTACGTACCTTTTTTATATGTTTTTTGGTATGACCCGGCCGGGGCTTGAACCCATGACCTCCCGGCTGAGGGCAGATGCTCTGCCACTAGGCCACCACTCCAATGTTGTACTCTCATCTACACATGTTGGACTGAAGAGTCTCCTTATTTTGCTGAGCTCTGGTCATTTTCTGATCTGCTGCATGGCCTCTAGCCATGGCAGTTAAAAACCCATTGAGGGAATGAGGGTCCTGCCTACTCCAACAGTTGCTGTTAATAAATGACTTCTGACTGGAATTAGCAACCAACCTGGGACGAGATGGAGGAGAGGGGTGAGGATGAAGGGATGGACAGAAGCAGGGACAGAGGGGAAAAGACATATCAAAATTTAACCAGCTTCAAATTTGATGTTTGTGCTTTTGTTTTTTATTGTTTTAGTTTTCCTGAGGTACAATAGTCCTAGGTAGGGCTCTGCGATATGATGATGTATATCGGGTGACATGATAAAAATGGTAAATGACATTCACTTATATAGCGCTTTATTTCTCATTTCTAGATGACCAAAGAGCTTTACAGATCGTGCTATCCACCCATTCACACACACATTCACACATTGATGGCAGCAGAGCTGCCATGCACCGGCGCTGGCCTGACCCACCAGGAGCAACTGGGAGTTCAGTGTCTTGCTCAAGGACACTTTGACATGCAGACTGCAGACAGAGTGGGAATTGAACCCCTGACCCGCTGCCAATGGTGCACATACCTTGTCGGGGTGCAGCAGCTTGCGTGCCTCAGCAACCCCCGGAGCTATGTCGATGGGAGCCTAGTGCTCCCAGAAGGTTCAACTATGACGAACAGGTCCGCGTGGGGTAGAGGCCAGACTAAAGAGTGCACCCTGGTCCTCCAGGTTGGGGGTTGTGTAGCATGTAACAAATCGCTCACGGAAAACCCAAGTTTTGTTACAGCAACAAATGTCCCAACGGCAGAACAGGCAGAGAGGAGAGCAAACTCCCAACGGCTGTGAAGGCGGAGGAGGACAGACAGTTGCACGGGAAGAAGGGTCTTGGAAAGCCTTGGCAGGCAACCTTTCTACAGGGTGGACCAAGCTCTCGACAGCCCAGCCATGGAAGGCAGTTGGTCTAGAGGAGGGACCCCCAACAAACATCCATGGCTGAAGACGGAGATGCAGGACCCCTGTGGTGCCATAAACCTCTGCATCACGCATATCCGCTACTAGCGATCAACGAAGAAGAAGAAGAAGAACCCCTGGCCATCCAATCAGTAGTCAGCCACACTACACCTGCGCCACAGCCGCCCCCACATCTACTGTTTCACATAAAACTGTATCGTTTATATCGGGATTCAAAAGACACAGAGAGCCTAAGTCACACTCCCTCTACTTCTGCATATGGGACCTTTGTCACAGCACTTCCCTCTAGCTGGGCATTCCCTAGCTTTGTATTGGTGCTTCACGGACCCACAACCCATACACACTGATTTTCTCGGAGCAGACCTCAGGTTGATAGCATTGGTTTCTGCGTTGTCGTCGGCCACGCTATCCTCGCTGTCTGGTTCCGCTACTAATGCTGTGGCGGCAGGCCCCAGCTGCCGTTGTGATTGGCGCCACTTTAGTGCCGAAACTAGCTTGTCTGCGGTCTCCACCTGGAGAGCTAGCTTTACAGCCTTGGCTAACGTCAGTTCACTCGGCGCCAAAAACAGCCTAGCTCGTAAAGCATTGCTGGTTGTGTGCTACGCCAGCTGGCCATGTACCATTCCCTCCTCCAATGGCCCGAAACAACATACGCTAGCCAGCTGCTGCAGGTCGGTGACAAACTGGTGGACAGGCTCACCCACTCGCTGATGTCATTGTTGGAACCCAATTTTCCGGACAGTGACGTTGTCCAGGGTGTGGAAATGGCGCGCTAGTAACTTGACCGCATCCTCATACGAGTTGGTATCCCCGAGTGTATGCAGGATACGCTGGCCCTCGAACCCCAAATTATGCACCAGAAGCATACGTGCCCTCTGTTTATCTAGCTCACCTAGGTCGAGCGCCGTGATGTAGTTTTGAAAGGCGGCAAACCATCTTGACCAGGGCACAGGTGGCTCACCCGGGAGCTCCAGGAAGGGCCAAAGCAGTGAAACACACACCTCCATTTTTTATTCTTGTCGCCAAAATGTTATGTATGAAATTACCTTCTGAATGACAAGGCCAGGTGCATGGTTGAACTCAGCTTTATTGAGGGATTGCTCACACACAATGCAGCCACCAGGCAGGGGCATTGGCAAAGAGGCCGGATGAAGATGCCCGCTGGTATTTATAGGGGCAGTGCAGTGGCGTAAGTGGAAGTGGCCGCCACTACACCGCACTTCATAATAATACCACAATATTATGATATTACAGACTGATTACTAAATGACCAACTCTTGAATATAGTGGGTTATTTTGCATGCAAGGTTAGGCAGGATTGTCTGAATTGAAATCGTAAAAACACTGCCGTCAGTGAGTTTATTGTGATTTAGCTAAGTCAGGGGTGCACTTTACTCCTGTACATTTAATCTTTCAAGCTAGGAAAGATTTTCTGTGTGTGAATATATACATATTAGTGCCTCTCAGTAAATTTGAATATTAGGGAAAAGTTTTTTTTAATAATTAAAAAAACCCTTTCATATCTTCAGTTTTCTTTAGAGACACAAGGAAATATGTCAAGCCTTTTGGATTCAGTTTTGATTGTAGTTTTTGAAATTAAAATGCAAATCATGATATTCTATTTATATATTCTATTTTAAGAGAACAGTGTATATAAATTATACTGTACTCTGAAAACTAGTAACTAAGCAGGGTGGAAAATATTAAATAAAAGATGAAGCCTTTGCAACAGTATGTTATATGAAAATATTCAATGTAGTACAAATGTCATTAAATTGTATTTTTTAAAATAAAAATTAATAAAAATGCAAAGACATGCTCTTGTTTTCTCATTATTCAGTCTCTGAATTTCTGCCTGACAAATTATTGTCAGCTAATACCAGTGAGCAGCATGCTGGTACCATTGCCTCCTCTTCCAGGTGGTGACTGGTTATACATAATTGAATTTATTAAATAGATAATAACAGCACCAGTCATTCAAAGAAAAGCAAGCCTTTTTTTCCCAATTTTTTTTATTCATCCATATTGTAACATCACATAATTGTGGGAAATGAATATTTTCCTTCAATGTTAGTGGAGGGTTTGACTTCATAAACTGTATTTTGATGCCCTCCAACCCCCCCACCCCCCCCACCCAAAAAAAAAGTTTATTCCCAGTGATTGGTTCATTGTGACTATGTAACCAGGGTCATGACGTGTGTACCAGAACCTCTTCTGCATATGATGAGAGTCCACATGTACTGTTCTCAAAAGAACTTTGGTATGAATATGAGTCACAAAAATCACAAAAATATCTGGATTCTATGAATATGTTACATTCACTTATACTGTAACACTAACACATCCATGTTATCATTTCAGAGTAAAAAACTTCTTTAGAATTAATTTAGTTTAGTGTCATACTCTTATTTCTACACAATATTGTGTTCCATTTTACTCAGCTTAATCATCATCAAACCACAGTTCCTTCATCATTTCACTGTTCCAGCTGCCCCACAAACCCACTTTACTGTGATATCACTGCTCACAGTTTATTCCTCCTAAATTTGAATCACTTTTGCATAAATTTGCTACTTTTTTGATAATGTTGTTTTTCACTCTCATAAATCTGACTTTTTCCTGTACATTTGAGATGGTTTTATATTGCAATAAAAACAATTTTTTTAAATAACTCATTCCAGTTTTCTTATAAATAATTTTTACATTAAATGTGCAACTTTTTCATGCACATATTTAGTTTTTATACATCCAATAGAGAACTATTTGGAAAACTTTAGATTTTTCTCTTAAATGCGTTTACATGAGGAAAAACTATCTACATGTACCATCTCATACAATTCAAATTATATATACATAAAAAGTAAACAGTCAAAATTAACTGTTTGCTGGATTACAATATAGAAATTAGAAAAGAAAGAAACCAGATATTCTTCCTCTATGTTCAGAGTTCAGTTAGTTAGTTTTTTTAAATTAATTTCAGGTGAGCAATTTGACACAAGAATATTTTACATTTATAAATATGCCAGCTGTTCTCAGAATATTTTTGATTGGTTTTAGCATTCAGTTCTTGATTTACTGTTAAAATAAACACACATCATTAATACAACTTCCATTACTTCTATTCCATTAACCCCTTGCACTCTGGTCTATTTCCCTAAAAACGCCAAAAAATAACGTACCCAAAGTAAATCAAAAGCTGTTCTTCAACCCTTTGCAGCATCTTCATGGGGTTGGTCTCATTTAAAAGAAAACACTTTGAATTTTTTGGCAAAACAGTCATAATGGGACTTCCGGTTATGGCTGCCACGTAAGACGGACGTGTCTCACTCTGCTCTGCTCCTGGAGAAAAAAAATCGGCAAATAACTCTCTCATTTGGGACAGAACGTATCCCAGCGTTTGGGCGAGGATATGTCGGCGAAGCCTAAGGCTGGAAAACCAGGTAAAGGAAAAAGCGAGCCGCCGAAACAGTCCAAATTAACGGACTTTCAGGTCTGTGACGCAGCAAATAAAACTCCATATATGGCGGAGGAGGCTGGCAACGGTGCGATATCTGCGGGGAGAGGCGCAGATGCGCTGATGGCTGCCATGAGTTCAATGAGAGGGGACTTTTCCTCTAGATTTGATGGGATTATGACAGCGTTGGAAGGAATAAGAAAGGAATTGGGTGACTGTGTAGAACGAACGGCGCAGATGGAGCTCCGTCTCGCTAGTGCTGAAGATGACGTCACCCGTCTTCAATTAAAGGTGCGCACTTTGGAAAAAAAAAAAATCTCTGGAAAATAATATTTTGGATTTGGAATCTCGGTCGAGACAGAATAACTTGAGGCTGGTGGGTCTTCCAGAGGAATCAGAAGGTCGGGACGTATGTTCCTTTCTGGAAAAGTGGATTCCGGAGGTGCTGGGCAGCGAGGAGTTGCAATCAGCAGTGGTTCTGGAAAATGCACATCGTATTGGCCCACGGAGAGATAAGGGACTGCCGAGGACCTTAATTATGAAGTTTCTCAGCAACAGAGACAGGATGAAGATCTTCAACGCTGCACGAGCTAAAGGAGAGATTAAACACCAGGACCAGCAGGTGCGGTTCTACCCAGATTTGGCCACAGGAATCCAACAATTGAGGAAGCAGTTTGATCCCATACGTAAGGAGCTGCGCAACCTTGGGATTCGTCATGGTGTAATCTATCCTGCGAGACTGCTGACCACGTATGAGGGCAGAACCCACATCTTCAAGATCCCAGAGGAGGCGCAGGAGTTCATCAAGAAGATCAAAGAAGAAGAAGAGACTGGTGGGAGCTAAGCATGAACAAAATATAAGGTAGAATAATTAAGCATTTGCACAGGCATCTGACTGACTTGAAGTAAATAGTAAGTTTACAAAATATAGATTGTATTATATATTAAAAAAAAACAAAAACAAAACAAACAAAAAAAACTATGATGTACAAAGTTGTTAAAAATTTTGGAGTTAAGTTGGAAAACTACAGAGGAGAGTTAATGTTACGTCATTAAAAGCAGTAGAGTTAGGGTGATTGGGAGGATGAAGAAGGAGTGGCTTAGGCTGTTCCCCGTGGGTGTGGAGCGGTTGATGGCTATATCGGGAGACGGAATTTTTCTTTTGATTTTGGGGGGTTTCCCACAAGTGTGGGAAGGGGAAATTTGTTTGTGTGTAGTTTGTAGGATGAATGTTCAACCACTCATGTTTTTGCTTCTCTGTATGAGCATGTTTACACTGCAAGGTAATCCCAAACTCTCTATTGATCATAAACCAAAGTGTTAATCTTAATTTAACTTCATGGAATTGCAGAGGTCTACAAAATTTAAAAAAACTTAAACAAGTTATGAATAAAATAAAAGACATGGGTTCAAAAATTGTGTTTTTACAAGAAACTCATTTAATAGAGGAGGATATAAAAAGAATTAGGAGTAGATGGCAAGGAAGTGTCTTCACCTCATCATTCTCATCCCGGGCCAGGGGAGTTATGACTCTCATACATAAATCAGTTCCTTTTCAAGTGAAAAATGTAATTGGAGACAAATTTGGAAGATATGTAATCATTCAAGGTTCTTTGCTATTAGAAAATATAAATCTTGTGAACTTATATGGTCCCAATATAGATGATCAGAAGTTCTTTGCTAATTTATTTCTTATCTTATCATCACTTACAGGGCAACATATAATAGCAGGGGATTTTAATTGTACATTGAATCCAGGTATAGATAGATCAACAGGACTGGATTGCACGCACATTGGATGTAGGATGACTATTAATCATTTTATGAAAGAATTGAGATTGTTAGATATATGGAGAGAAATGAAACCACAAGTTAAAGCCTATTCTTGTTATTCCAGTACCTACAAGACATTCTCACGTATTGATTATTTTTTGATTTCCACAGAATTAAGGTCCAAGATTCAAAACTGCTTTTATGATAACATCGTGATCTCTGATCATGCACCCTGTTGTCTAATATATGTAGATAAAAAATTGACAAAGGAATCAGGTAGATGGCAATTTCAGCATAAATGGCTTCAGGATGAGGAATTTGTCAAGTATATAGAAAAACAGATAGACGAGTTCTTTGACATCAATACTACACAAACATCAGCATGTGTAAAGTGGGAGGCTTTCAAAGCTTTTATTAGGGGACATATTATTAGTTATACAGGATCAAAATCTAAGAAGACTCGAGAGGAGAGAGCTAAATTGGAACATAAAATGAAAAGTCTTCAGGAAAAAGTGTATGCAGGAAGTGACCCAAGGTTGGAGAATGAATTACTGATTTTGAGAGCTGAATACGACAAAAAATCAGCGAGTAGAGCTGCCTCAAGTCTTCTAAGATTGAAACAATCTTTTTATGAACAAGGTGAAAAATCAGGAAAATTATTAGCATGGCAGATTAAACAATTAGAAATTAAAACACCAATTACCAGTATTATAAGTAATGGACAGGTAGTTATAGATCCTTTAGAAATTAACAGAGCCTTTAGAGATTACTATGAAAAATTATATGATACCAAAAATGAATCTGATTTAACAAAACTAGATGGGTTTTTGAACGAACTATCTATACCGTGTATTCCAAATGAAAACAGGGAGATATTGGAGTCTAAAATTAGTCAAGAAGAAGTTGGGCTAGCCATTGATAATATGAAATCAGGAAAAAGTGCAGGACCAGATGGTCTTCCAGTTGACCTTTATAAAAAATTTAAGAATAAATTAATAAAACCTTTTTTGGAAATGGTTTTAGAAGCATTTCAAAATAATAATTTACCATCATACATAAATAATGCCTTAATTATACTGCTGCCAAAACCAGGTAAGCCCTCTAATAAATGTGAAAATATGAGACCAATAAGCCTATTAAACGCCGACCTTAAGATAATCTGTAAAATTTTAGCAAGACGAATACAAGAAATTTTACCAAATATTATTAATCGAGATCAGAATGGCTTTATAAAGGGTAGACAAGGCTTCCATAATGTAAGAAGACTATTTAATATTATTTATTTTAATAAAGAAGCACCGGATACAGCTCTCCTATCACTGGACGCCGAAAAGGCCTTTGATAGAGTTGAATGGCCCTTTCTTTTTGAAGTCCTACAAAGGTTTGGACTTGGAAATAATTTCATAAAATGGGTTCAAATAATATACAATAATGCTACAGCAGAAATCCTAACAAATAACAATATTTCAAAACCAATAAAAATCAATAGAGGATGTCGACAAGGCTGTCCACTTTCACCTTTACTGTTTACTATGGCAATTGAACCTTTAGCGATGGCGATACGTTTACATTCACAAATATATGGAATTAAAGTTGGACCAACAGAACATAAAATCTCCCTGTACGCCGATGACATAATTTTGTTTATGTCGAATCTAAAAAAATCAATTCCAACCTTGTTGAATTTAATAAAGAATTTTGGGGAAATATCAGGATATAAAATAAATAAAACTAAATCTTCAATATTAATGCTAAATGAGACCCAGAGAAATTACCCAGCCCCTGAGGTAAATCAATTCAATGTTGTAAATCAGTTTAAATATTTAGGAATCCAAATTGTGCCTAAGCTAGAATCAGTCGCCAGTGTCAACTATGAAGCCTTAATGTCAGATATCAATGAGTTAACTCAGAGATGGATGTCACTACCAATGTCGATGATCGGGAGAATCAATATACTTAAAAGTAATATTTTACCTAAAATACTTTATTTATTTCAATACATTCCCTTATCACCACCTTTAGATCTATTCTCAAGAATAAAAAAAAAGTTAGTGGAATTTATATGGAACAACAGGAGGGCTAGATTACGTCTGTCTTTATTATATTTACCATTTGATTGTGGAGGTCTGAAATGTCCAAATTTTATGTTGTATTATTGGTTGGCACAACTGAGGTCTATGACATATTATTTTTCATCAAATGATCTCCCTCACTGGACTGAAATGGAATCATACAATTTACCTTTACCTCTTCCCATATTCATATACTCAGATTCGGCAAAAAAATTACAAAAACAAGTTAAAAATCCATTTGTAAAGCATATGATCAAAATATGGTGTGAAGCTAAAAACTATTTAAAAGAACCACAGTTATTGTCACAATTTAGTCCAATATGGGGTAATCAATATTTTAAACCAGGGAGAGCGGACGCTGTATTTAAAGTATGGAATTTAAAAGTGATACAAAAGATTCAGGATTTATATTTGCCATGTGCAGATAACATAATGTCTTTTGAAGAGCTGAGGATCAAATTTAATCTCAATAGAACACATTTTTTTAAATATCTTCAACTTAGAAACTTTATTCGATCAAATCAAAATAAAGCTCTCACTCGACCTATTTATTCATCCTTGGAAAAAATGATGATGAAAGATAGTAAAAGAAAGGGTATTATTTCAGAGTTTTATAACTCATTGACACTATCTTCAAGTGAAAATTCACTGAAAAGATTAAACTACTGGAAAGAAGATCTGCAAACTGAAATTTCAGAGGAACAATGGGAATTGGCTTGTACAGAAGCTCAAACCAAATCAATAAATGTACGCCTTAAATTGATACATTTCAAATGGTTAATGCGGATGTATGTTACACCGGAGGAGTTAAATAGATATAACAAAAATATACCAGATACATGCACAAAATGCATGGAAAGTAAAGGAACCCTATTTCATTGTTTATGGGAATGTAGATTAATAAGAATGTTTTGGGAAGAGGTGAGGGTAACAATTGAAAAAATAATCTCAAAACAAATCATATTGAATCCTAAACTGTTTTTGTTGGGTCTGTACCCAGAAAAGCATAATTTTAATAAAAGTGAAAGAACATTCATAGACCTCAGTTTGCTTAATGCCAAAAAATGTATTGCACTATTATGGAAAAAGACTCATAGACCAGATGTGACTCAGTGGTTAAGACAGATGTTAACAAACCTTCCATTAGAAAGAATAACATATATACTGAAATCAAAGGAAATTGTGTTTGAGAATATATGGAGACCTTTTATTGATTATGTAAAAAATTTAAACATAACTCTTGAAGAAGAAGGTGAATGATGTGTGTGGACCTTGTAAATTCCAAACTGGTGAACATAATATGTATACTTATGTATTGGATTGTCTAGACTAAACAGAGGAGCATTGTTGAAGACTTGATTTTGTTGGTGGTTGTTGGTGTTTTTAGTGCATTTTTTTTTTTGTAGTACTTTAGTGTTAGTGTTTGATTGTTTGTATCATGTTTGTTTAAAAAAAAAAAAAGGTTCAATAAAGATATTGTGGAAAAAAAAAAAACAGTCATAATCTCTCTAAGTGCTCCGGCCACTGAGTAACAGTCATCTAAACATACTGAACTTGAAGAAAATAAATTTCGCCTGGGTGTTTTTTTGGATACAAATGCTTGCAAATAACACACAGCTGTCAGATCCGGGCTGGAAAATGCAACAGAAATGTAGAACCAGAAATGTAGAACCAAGTGTTATCCAGCTGAGGTCAAAATTTTGTAACAGTACCACAAAAAATGAATATATTACACAGCTTTTTTTCTTAGGTTGTTCCCAGGCGTTTTTGAACTGTGCCAAATTGTGCCAAATGGCACAGTTTGGAAAAACGTCTGTAACTTTTGAATGATTCAATATAGAAGCTTGATGTTGGGCTCTAATGAAAGGTGACACTCAGGGCTGTGTGTGTGTGTGTGGGGGGGGGGTTGTTTATTCATTCATGAATGAATGAATGCACAAACAAGCCCCCACACACAAAGAAGCATGCCACGTAAAAAATGTGTGGCTTTTTTTTACAAGAAAAAATAACCTACAGTGCGCTAAAAATTATACTAAAATATCTGTAATGTAGAAGATAACAACTCCCACCCCCCCCATCCCCCGCTACAGAGGACGGACATCGCCCATCGCTACATGACGGAAAGCGGGGACACTGCGCCGCGGTCTACTACGCACAGTTGTACTAAAATATCTGCAATAATATCTGCAATCCGCTACAGAAGAGTAGCGGTGGGGGGGGGGGGGGCGCATTCACGGTCCGGACGCGGCGCACAAACCGTGTACCGCGGTGCACAGACTGGACACGGTTTGTGCGCCACGGTCTACTACGCACAGTTGTAATTTATCGATCGGTCAAAAGTCATTTTGATTACAATTTTCAGGGATAAAGAATAATTTAGCTTATAACACTTACCTGTCCACAACAGCAGTGTCGCTGGCGAACTTCTCTTCCTCATTGTCAGATGAACATGACGCTGGTCCGCTTGTTATGGACTCATGGTTCTGGTCACGTGACCCGGTCAAACCATAATTCCATTATTGCGGTTTTGCGCTTCCATGATTGCGGTTTTGGCGAACGATTTTTCAGAACAAATAAGAACAGTAGTAAGAAAAAAAGACTGGCGAACGTGTGTGTGTCACCCAGCGGCTTACACAAAACAGATTTTGCAAGGGAGGCATGCTTTCGAACTACTGTGCTTCAATTGGCTCACTGTATTCGCAACCGTTGGTAGGCGGGTCCTTCTTACTAGGTTTTCAGTCATTGGTACTTCAAGGTTTCAGAAACCCAATTCAAGGCTCTTATTAGTCGAATGAGAGGTCAATCACATCTAAGCCAATCAAAGCACTCCTTTGGCTTTCTGTTCGCGGCTGTGTCTGTAGTGGAAGAACGGAAATGCAGCTTTTTTTCTCAGTGCGCACTAGGACGCACAGTGTGCGTTCTAGGGCGCCCTCGTGCGCTCTAGGACGCAGAGACGTGTCCGCCCGTGGTACACCAGAGTGCAAGAGGTTAAGTTGTGTAGATCTGAATTGTTTCCACTTTCTTGTTTTCCTGGTTGATAGAGCATCCGCCCCACAACCGGGAGGTTGGGGGTTCAAGTCCTGGCCGGGTCATACCAAAGACCATATATAAATGGTACTTTCCACCATCTAGCTTGGTTCTCAGCGTAATAGAATGGGGGAAGGAGAAGTTGTTTGTGGCAGCACCTTGCATGGCAGCGACCCCTCTGATTCTGCATATGATTAACGTTGTAGATAGGAGAAACGTAATTCCATTCTAATGTACATGATTGGCTGTATGAACTGAATGACAATAGAGGTGGCTTCTTTTTCTTTACAACTGCATTAAATAATTAAACCAGTCTTCATCCTGAGTACCTTTATCGTGCTTCTCACAACAGTTTGTTCAAATAACTATAGGATATTTCAGTAGAATCACAAAATATTAATAGTGCTTATTTATGGATGTTAAAAGTAACATTGCCATTATTAAGGTTGACACTGATGATGAGGATTTTGGAAGATGTAAAGAACTGTATTTGGTAATTTCCTACCTTGTTCCATATTTCCTTCTTGTAGAAAGCAGGTTTGCTTGTAAACATGTCAGTCTCTCATGGTTTCATGTTTTCCTCTATAAAAAAGAACAATTTCATTTTTGTAAGCCGTTTTTTAAATCCACCACCACAGTCCTGTTATCATTTCATAAAACTGCTTGCAAAGTATTTGAGTACTGCTAGCTTTTGCTGGATTAGCGGCACATTCTTGGCAGATAGAGGTATTATCAGTAGCAAGGACAAACCAAGACAAACTGACTCCAGTATCTGTTGCAGTGACTGACCAGATGGTAGTTTTTTTTTTTATCTCTGCTCTTTGTGTAGTGCATGTCACGATGCACCGACTGGCAAAAGTCCACCATAGACCTCGCGACAGATGTGCTTATCTGCCAGGATGTCCAGTCTCACCCTGTGTAACTGGGAGTGGTCGAAGGACAGAGCTATGTGGAGGAATCTGATCAGACCTAAATGAAACAGTTGTTGTCGCCCCTGACAGACTGCTATGACGATGATGATGATGAGTCCTGTTATGCTGCTAATGCTACGACAATACTATGAACAAGATAATAAGTCACATCTGCTGTGTCACACGTTTTCATGCCATATCCTATCATATAATGCTACTACCCATCCCTGATGTCTCAGAAACTGTGCCTTCACCCAGTAACTGTACAACAGATTTTTGAAATAAGGGCTAACCCGGCTACCTTAAGCTAGTACAGGCTAATAACAATTACAAGTTTATTTTGTTGTTGTTGTTGATTGATTCATCATAAAATAACATTGTACAAAAATACAACATACAGCTTTTACTGGACATAAACAAGAAAAAAAGCTGGCAAAATAAAACAAGATCACAGGCTACAGCGTCTACATGTTAACTTAAGTGGTAAAATGACCAAAACAACAGCCAGTCATTAACTTACCCGGGATTATTAAGCAGACACTCTGTGAAATGAATGGTGATCTATGGGGAAAATTCCAGTGTTTGGAGCTATCCACCTTATTCCTCAGAGCGCTGCTGTAGAAACAATTATGGGGACAACTTCCGGTTTTGGCTGAAGTAGTGTTAAATCAGTCAGCAAGAGAAGAATAGTGGGGCATTTAAAATAGCGTTTTTAAAAGTTTTTCAAATTCATTTTAATGCATAGTCCACTTACTTGTTTTGCACTCCAGTGGCAGCTAATTTCAGTACTTGTCACAAGCTGAGCACTGGAGGTTTCTGCCATGATCAGTCTTGTGGCTTTTTCTCTGTATTTATATACTTGTATTTTTGTGCCTTTTGGTTTTTGTTATCCCTGCAATGTTTTTTTATTTTCCTGTCTGTCTTAGTTTTACTATGTTCTGATTCTGTATCAATTGGTATCTATTTCTCAGTTTGTACTTGTTTATATTTTACTCTTCTAATTCCTTATTGTTGTGGTTGACAGCTGTCAGGGCATTTCCTGGTTGGTGCCCCGTGTGGGCGTAGCCCTGTCAGCTGTCAGTCGGCCATTCTCCTCTCATTATTTCCAGCTGATAAAAATTATCATTGCTACCTTCTGCCCACTCATGTGACCCCACACCTGGCATTACTTGTGTTATTTGTTCTGACCCTATTTAAGGACAGCATTTTCATTTCATGTCACCTTTGTCTTGAGTCAGTCTATCCTGAGTTTTTCCTCATCTCCACCAGAGCCCTGTCCTCGCTCTGGTGCGTAATTCATAACCATTTTGGACTAGATGTTTTTGTTATTTTCAATAAATCTCACAACTCGCACTTCAGCGTGTGGGTCTGTTTCTCTGCCCCGAGGGGCCATTCATGGAACTTGTAGTTTTTGTATTTTTTTTTTGAATGTTTTGGCGTAGTTCTGGTAATTGTTGCTGGTGTTCATGGTTGTGCCATAGACTGTATAAATGGAGGCTTCTCACCGGCAATGTGTAGATCATGCACTGAAAAGTTAAAAGGACTGTTGCTGTGATCAGTGGTACAGAGTAGGGCTGGGAACGATCCATAATTTCCAGAATTGAATTGATTCTGATTCTTGAGATTGTGAATCGATTCAGTTCCGATTCGATCCGATCCAATCCCGATGCAATGTGGGAAATTACCATTTTAATAGCCATTTTACTTGCCAGGAAAAAAATTCTTCGAGACCTAATGCTGCAAATTGTACCAAGAATACTCTAACTTTGTGAATACATAAATTATCACATAAAGAACTGACCAAAAATCAGTTACAATAATGCACTTTTTATTATTTAACTTACGATTTCACAAAGCGTTCACAAGTGCTTTCTTTATTGCAAAGGGTATGTAGTGTCAAGTTAACAACCCAGAGTAAGTAAACAAATTCTATGCATGGAGCATGTATACATAATCTCACTGTATTTCAGTCCCTCCAGGATTTTGTCGGCTGTTTTTGTGATTGTTGTGGCCCAAAAAGCCTGAATTTGTGGGAGCTTTTCCAAAAAGTTGTGACATTTTTAGAGGTTTTTGCACTGAAAGTTGTGTGAGGAAGTACAGATTTTAAAGTAGCTGCTTTTTCCATAGTTTACAGTGATGCTATTCTATTTAATACCACAAGAAAAGCTCAGGATTGCCGAAAGTTTGGCTCTTTAAAATTCAGTAGCCAGGTCAGGGAAGCATGATCCGTCCTGAGCTGAAACCTTCCTCCGTACACATATGGGCGAAAATGGCGAAGCCCCTGGATGACAGCCAACAGCTTTCGGCGAGTAACAATAATTCCTTTCAGCTCTGCCGAGAGTGCAGCTGAAAAAAGCAACTGCCTGCTCTCCGTGTTCTCCCTCCTGGGATAACACTGCCCCGATGCCCTGGTTGCTGCCGTTCATGTCCACGATGAAAGGGCGGTTTGGGTCGGGATACTGCAGCACGGGGGCTTTGATGAGCGCTGAGCAAAGCCGGGAAAAAGCAGCAGCACAGTCCTCACTCCACTCAAACGTGCGACCCTTCTGTGTCAGCTGATGCAGTGGGCTGGCGATGGTGGCGAAATCCTTCACAAACTTCCTATAATAGGAGGCCAGTTTGAGAAAACTCTGTAACTCTCCCACGTCCCACAGCACCGACCAATTTTTCACCGCTGCCACTTTCTCTGGATCGGTAGCGATTTCCACTGCGCTGACGACGTGGCCCAGGAAGATGGTTTCTCGCTGAAATAAGTGGCATTTCCGTGGGTGCAGCTGCAACCCGGCCTGTTGGATGGCGTCTAATACTTCCTGGAGGTTGGACAGGGGGCCATCAAAGTCAGCTGCGTGAACCAGCAGGCCATTCAGATAAACAATGCAGCGGCTCCGGGGCACATGAGCCAACACTCGCTCCATCAGACGTTCAAAGGTGGCCGGAGCGTTGCAAAGTCCAAACAGCATCACCTTGAACTGCCACAGCCCCTGCCCAATAAAGAAGGCTGTTTTTTGACGGGCCTACCTGCCAATCACTGCTGCGGAGGTCCAGCAAGCTGAACCAGCTGGAGCCGGTGATGTAATCCATCATCGATGCGGGGCAGAGGTAGGAATCCTTGCGGGTGACGTCATTCAGGCACCGGTAATCCACACAGAACCACCACGAACCATCCTTCTTCTTAACCAGAACCACTGGCAGCACCCAGGGGCTGCTGGAGGACTCAATAACATCCGCCTCCAGCATTTCCCGTATTTTTTGTTCTGCTGCTGCCCACCTTGAAAAAGGCAGACTGCGGGGGCGGAGCCGGATCGGCCTGGTCTCACCGGTGTCGATCTGATGCTGCACCAAGCTGGTTTGGGTGCACTCCTCATCCTTGGCATTGAAGACATCAATGTAGCCGTCCAATAGCTCACGCAACTGGCATCTCTGTCCCGATTCTAGACTGCTGCAGCTCTGCTGGAACAATTCCTCAACCGCCTGCTGTGTTTCTGCTGACACACTGACCCGCTCTGCTGCCCCCCCCCCCCACCGCTATCTCTGTTGGCGACTGCGCTCCCTCAGCTTGTGCTGGTGGCACTGCTGTGTTCAGTTCTGGCGGTGAGCTGCCCGGTTCGGTCCATTCTGGCGGCCCCTCGATCACGCAGGCCCGCAGGTTCCTCCTCTGGGTCCCGCTGCAGAGCGTGATGGTCCGAGACCCCAGCAGGAGAGACGATCTGGCTGTGTCAATCATTGCGCCCCATTCTGCGAGCAGATCGAGTCCAATAATGCAGGAATCTTGGATGTCAGCCAGCCAGCCAGAATGGGTGGTTTGTATTCTGGCCGGCCACCCCACCAGAAGAACTCTCCGCCCTCCCAGTCTGGCGCGCTCACCAGTGGCTGTGGTGATGCAGCGCCCGGTGGATTCCCACCCCCACAGTCCTGCCTCATCTGTACTGGGCAACACTACGGGTCAGACCAGGGAGATGGTAGAACTGGTGTCGATCAAGACCCGGATTGGCGTGCTGTCCAAGCTGCACTGCAGGTACATCCCTAGCGAGTGCCCAATTCAGCCCAAACGTGGTGAGAATTCATCGGGGAAAATGTCTGTGGGAGGCGTCAGGTCCCCGCCCATAGTACCTTGTTCTAGTTTAAAGCCGGTGAGGGGGCGGTTTGTCGTGGGGTGGGTGCCGGGCAGTACCACGTGATGTGTCCTGGCTCCCCGCAGCGGAAGCACCCTTCCTCATGCCGCCGTTATTGTCTTCTCACTGGCTGCAGTGTTGTGGTCCGGCGCAGTTCCTCCTCCTCCTCGCTCTCAGCTGTGGCCTGGAAAGCTCTCTGCCTCGGCGACAACACATCAGCTGCATAATCCATCATCGGTTCCACCCGCTCCGCTTCTGCCACAGCCGTCTCCCAGCTGCTCGTGGCATGAATCCGGATGTGGTCCTGGAGCCGGGCAAGGCGGAGCCCCCGGATGAAGTGCTGGAGGGCGAGCTTCTCCACCGCCCCTGGCTCAAAATCCAGGTAACCACGCTGCATCAGCAGCCGTATGTCCGCTGTGTAGGCTCCCAGGCTCTCTTGGCTGCCTCGTCGGTGGTTGGCCAGCTGTTCCTGGGTGTGCTCAGTGTTGGCTGCATTCCCAAACCGCCTCCGGAGTGCTTCTTGTAGTGCTGGCCAGCTGCGCCGTTTCTCAAGTCGGAGGTCAGACAGCATGCGGAGAGCCCCGCTCTCCAGGGCCAGCGCAACCTGCACGGCGGTCTCTTCGGGTGTCCAGCCGTTCAGCGCAGCAGCCAGCTTGACCTGAAACAGATAGTTCAGCAGGGTTTCGCCACCAAAGTGGGGGAGTTTGGCCCGTTGGCGGATTGGTGGGACGGTCGCCTCTTGGTCGATCTCCACCCCTGGTCATAGTGGAATTGCCGGTCCATCCTGCCCTGAAAAGGCCCCATCTGGTGCACTGCTCCATTCATCCCGGCGAGCAGCTCCGGGGGTCGGTGTGTTGGCTCTGCTGTCCATCTCCAGCTGAGCAATGAGCCGCTCGAGCTGCCGAATCTCTGTCCTAATTCTGGCTTCCATCTTCTGTGTGATCCCACTCCTGACACCAGTGTGACGTTGCAAGCGTTCACACAATAAGGAGAGATGACTTTGACGAAACAGGCTTTTTTTATACACACAGATACAGTATTTGAATCCTCCACGGCACAACCATGCCGGGAGACTCCCGCCCCCTAATCACAGCCCCGACATTGCAGTATGTAATTTAAAATGTATAAAAGAGATGGCCCTTTTTATGTGGTTATTATATATAAATTACAGAATTTACAGAAAATGTATATCGTGATCATCAAATAAGATTACTTACATCGTGATATGAAATTTTGGTCATATCGCACAGCCCTAGTTCTAGGTAACAATATGCTGCAGGCAGTACAACTCGTGTCTGCAGCCACAAATGGAGCTTGCTCCTGCTGTATCGCCATAAAACTTATGTTTTAGCATAGGCTATTTGATTTAGAGAGTACCTTCTTCTTCAGGTGTCAGGTCTGGAACAGACATTGACGATCATGGCTTTCCGCCGTTCTGGGTCACCAGCTAGGTGCATCACCTCAGACTGTTTCATGTTAGGGATGACATCATTTAGGTAATGTAAATATGTAATTTGTTGTCTACCTCTGCTCCTTTTGCCTTCTATCTTGCCAGTCAAGACTAGGTTTTCTAATTCATCCTTTCTGATCATGTGTCCAAGAAACTCCAGTTGTCGTTTTCTTATAGTCTTCAGTAAGCTCCTTTCCCTACCTGCCATTTCCAAGATTTCTTTGTTGATTTTCTTTTTCGTCCACGAAATGTGTAGGATTCTTTGGAAAACCACATTTCAGCGGCTTCCAGGAGTGCTTTCAGATCTTTGGAAATAGTCCAACATTCACGAAAGTCCAGTTGTAGAGTGCCCAAGTCACGCCCCCACAAGAAGTGTGGGCGTGACCTAGGCACTCTACAACTACGCTATGCTAACAGGGCAAACTATTAAGTAGCACAATATGGTTACAAAAATGATCAAAATGCAAAACATGAACTTTATAAAGAAAAAACAGCCTGCCCGTACACCATTTCCAGTATGTACAATGATACAGTCATGTGAAAAAATTAAGATTCCCCATTAAATATTCAGTTCTCTATTAAGAAATGTTCACGTCTATGTCTAACCTTGTTTTTGTTTTTATTTGCATTTTTTAACATTTATTTTAGCCATTTTAAGTGGGAATGAATGTGGGGGTGTCCTAAAAAAGTTGGGGGGGTATCCTAATTTATTACTCACTATTTGTTTAGAATTATATTTTACAGAAAATTTGGAAAAAGTCTTTAATTCCTTTTTAATTGTTTAGTATTTTAAACACTGATATTAAATATCCATATGTCCAAATATGTTTAAAAAAAACCCACACAGGCTTATACAGGGTATCATAATTTCTCACGTGACTGTAAGTAAAAGTGATAAAATTGATTTATTGCCAAAAAAACACTAGGGAATGGGAAAATAATAGAAGCGGAACTGGAGCTGCTCGGGGTCTGGAATGTGCAAGTACCATTGCGGAATGCGTAAGGTCCATTGTGTTCTTATAACAAGTTTGCAAAAATAAAATAAAATAATGGGAAATATTTTTTTTAAACGTGAAGTGTTTTCTTGAAGAGTTGAAGGTAAATTACGCTACATCACGTTTGGCAGCTCGGTGGCACAGTGGTTACCACTGTGGCAGCACAGCAAGATTATTATAGAGAATAGTATATTATAAGATAAGATAAGATAAGCCTTTATTAGTCCCACAATGGGGAAATTCCAGGATTGCAACAGCACAGGGATAGCAACACTCAGAGCAACAATCAGAAGGCAAGAGAAAAAAACAAGAGCAGCAAGTATGGGATTGATCCCACCCCTGCCTATCGGTGACTGTTCTGTGTGGAGTTTGCATGTTCTCCCCATGTCTGCGTGGGTTTACTCTGGATACTCCGGTTTCCTCCCACAGGCCAAAAACATGCAAGTTAGGGTAATTGGAGATTCTAAAGTTGCCCTAGGTGTGAATGTGTGTGTGTGAATGGAAGAGACTGGCACCACACCTTGGCTGCCTCATTCCTGGATTTCCCTCTGCGGATTAATAAAGTATAAAAAATTTTTTAAAAAAGTGTGCACAAAAGTTTAGATTTCTGATTTGTCCATGGTTCAAGAGGTAGTGTGAGCTGTTCCCTGTTCCCTGGTCAAGATTTTGATCTCTCAACGTTCATCCTCATGCTGCTTCCATGTGTGTGTCATCTTAATAGAATGACACAGTGAATGAATGGGGAAAAAAGTCTGCTCTAAGTAGTCAATGAGACTAAAAATGTACTACCGTGTATGCTGTAGATACAGGTTTGCTTAATAGATAAGAATTCTGTTCAAGTTTTAAGTTATTGGTTTCCAAAATAAGCATTTTTTCTTTAAAAATGTTTTGCTATAGTTAATCATCACATGCCTGCAGAAGTATTGTGCTCCTTCCCACCCTCATCTTTCTCAGAGCATCCCCTGTCGATGCCCCCACACTTCCTCCTCCCTCCCCCTCCTGTAGGACATACCCTTCCTTCCGCCCCCATATAAGACAGAGGCTGGAATTTTCCAACCTGTGCTCGACTGACTTTACACAAGAACCTCACACAATCGCACCAACGCACACCTACACTCTCAAGACACAAAGAGACCCAGTTAAGCAAGAAGGGGGATGTGTCAGCACTCTGAAAAGCAAACATGCTGTTGCTATATTTGTGATTCGCATGCTCAGATAAAGTTTTGAGGTTATCATCACTTTTGTTTGTCAGTTGGCCCTGTGTAGTTATTGTGCTCTAAATAGGGTGGTAATAAGTATTTGTTGGTGCATCACAAGACAGTTTGGCTTCTTCATGTTCTTCCTGCTCCCTTTATTGTTCGCCACAGCGGAGCATCTGTCTCCGTCTCATCTGATCCATTGCATCCTCCTCTGCAACACCAGCCCTCTCCATGTCCTCCTTCACTACATCCATGAATCTTCTCTGTGGTCTTCCTCTTTTCTTCCTGCCTGGCAGCTCCATCTTCAACATCCTTTTGTCCAATATATCCACCATCCCTCCGCAGCACACGTCCAAACCATCTCAGCCTTGACTCTGTTTGTCTCCAAACCGCTCACCCTGAGCTGGCCCTCTGATATAGTCATGTATAGGGCTGTAAGATATGATCCAAATTTCACATCGTGATATAAGTAATCATATAGCACAATAACGATATACATATATTATGATATACGTTTTCTGTTTTTTTAAACTTTTTTTTACATGCACCCTTTTCCCCCTCATAATTTTACAGCGTTGTTATAAAAGTTTTTTAATGTGCATTTGAGACTTGATTCTCATAAATTTGAGTTTTTTCTTCTAAATCATATCATATGAATAAAAAGTAAACATCATTAAGTTAAATATTTCCTGTGCCAGAGTAGAATAGAAAACAAAACAAAACATTAAAAAAAATGTCTGAAAATGAGAAAATTTCCCATCGCTGCCATCTACAGATATAAATTAGCTGTTAGTTTCAATCAATGAAAATTTAAGTGCAAACCTTAAGCCTGAAGATGCCATTCTAGCCTGATTTAACCTGTTTGCTTCCTAATAAAAATATTTCAGATTGGTCATGATCTGAAAATCAAAGACACAAAAGGTAATGTAATAAAATAATGTGATCACTTTAACTTGATTCATTATCGCTACTTGATTAATTAAAATCAAATAAATTACATTAAGAGCCACCTTGCTCCTCCGACCCATTTTAATTTTATTACTTTAATTTGTGTGTATGTGCCACCATCATGCAATTTTGCAGTTTTAATAAAAAAAAATTTTCAGACAAAACTGAGAAACTGAGCAGTAATTTAAGCCAAAGAAACGAGGGTCTGGTACACCAGTGTTTCCAGTTAGCACAACTTAGCATCGTCATTTAGCATTTGCCATTTTATAATTAAACATGGTGTGTTAACGTTACTTACCTCCTATTAAAGCGAGGTTAGCTGATGTAGCACGGTGGAAAACCATTCCACATCCCTGACAAACAGGAGTAGCAGCTATTTAACCAAACTGGTAATTTGGAGTTAGCAACCACGGACTGAAGCCTAGCCACCCACCACACACCTGTTCCGCTGCACGTACTGCGGAGGACAGGTTGGGTGCTGACAAGTACTGAGTGAGGAGCTTTGCTGAAGAAGCGGGAGTATGTGCATTTTAAATCACTATGTAAACGATAGAGTATTCTATGAACGGTAGACATTTTTATATCGTCATCTCGCACAGCCCTAGTCATGTCTAATCCTGTCCCTCCTAGTCACTCCCATGAGAGTCTTAACATCTTCAACTCTGCCACCTCCAGCTCCGCCTCCTTTCTTTTCATCAGCGTCACCGTCTCCAAACCCCATATCACAGCAGGTCTCACTACCGTCTTGTAAACCTTCCCTTTCACTTTTGCTGCTATTCTTCTTTCACATTCATTCCACCTTTCCTGCACTGTCATCTTCACCTCTCTTGTGTGCTGTCCATTTTATGGTCATTCGTGGTGATCCACATTTTTATTAATTTGGCAAAGATTTTATGCCGGATGCCCTTCCTGACGCAACCCTCCCTGTTTAATTGGGCTACAAGGAGTACATGGACTTGTACTCCGCCTGTGGCTGGGTGCAGTTTAGCTACACCTTACAAAATGAACTCTGAATACAATCATCTATTATAATCTTCATAATGGGATTTTAGTACATTTGTTACTAGACAGTTGTCTTGTACTGTATGCTACTAATTCTTTTTTGTAACAAGTATTCTACAGGAAACTTACATTGTTACTTGTTTTCTTTCTCTTTTTGCAGTATATTGTCGTCAGTTAAGACTCAGTTTGATCTGAGGACCCTACGAGCTGTCAGAGTGCTGCGACCATTAAAGCTGGTGTCCGGAATCCCCAGTAAGTGTATTTCCTTCTTTGCAGTGCATCTACAGCTGCTTTAATCAATCTTGGTTTATGTATTTCTCATAATTCAGTTTCAGCCTGTCATGGTAAAGTTTGCCATTCCACTGCTGAGTGTTTGCTTTACACTCCGTCCTCCAGGTCTGCAGGTGGTGCTCAAATCCATAATGAAGGCTATGATCCCACTGCTGCAGATTGGCCTGCTGTTATTTGTGGCCATCCTCATGTTTGCCATCATCGGCCTGGAGTTCTACATGGGGGCATTTCACATGGCCTGCTACGATGAAATCACAAGTAGGAACAGTTTCACAGCAGCCAGTAGTAAAATAAGCAAACATGTGGTGTAATTGTGTGTTTAGATTCCTGTACTGAAGGAACAAGTAAAAATCTAATTTTTTGTTTACAGAAAACTTTTTAATAATCACCACAAAATAGTGTTGCTGTGGCGAACAGCGATGATAGTAGACCCATCCGCATTATTTGTCCCATAGACCTTTTAGTTTTGGCAGTTAAAAAAAAATAATCTTCTTCTACTGTGGTGGCAGAAATTTATTCAAGATGAACTGTGCTAATTTCATTTAAATTGCACAGAACTAATTTTATGTTCTGTATAACACCTGCTGTTGTAAATCAGAATGGTCCTTGTGTAAAAGTTATGGGGTTAGACCGTAGACCACAGTTTGCCTTACCATTTCTCATTAATTGTCATTTTGACAGCCAAAGCTTCAAAAATTCTGTTAATCCTGTCATTTTAATTTTCACAAAATGAAGACACTGAAATCCACCTTATTCCTGAGGGTGCTGCTGTAGTAACAATTATGTGTGCAACTTTGGAAGTAGTGTTAAGTCAGTCAGCAATAGTGGAGTAGCAGGGCATTTAAAAGTGTTTTTGAAAGTGTTTCAAATTTGATTTAATGTATAGCCCACATATGTGTTTTGCAGTTAAGTGGCAGCTCATTTCCGCACTTGTAGTTTTTGTACTTTTGACTGTTTTCGTGTAGTTCTGGTACTTTTTGCTACTGTTCGTGGTTGTGTCATAAACTCTAATGGAAGCTCCTCACAACAAAGAAAAGCTAAATTTGTGGATTCAACAGCATTGCGTAAATCATGCACCGAAAACTAAAAAGGATTGTTGTATGATCGGTGGTACAGAGACAGGACAGACACAAGAGCACCAGGTATGTTTTCATTTGTATGAATGTCACAGATCTGATGTTTATGTTATATACACTACCATTCAAAAGTTTGGGGTCACTCAGACAATTATTTTGTGTTTTCCATGAAAAGTCACACTTATTTACCACCATGAGTTGTAAAATGAATAGAAAATATAGTCAAGACATTGACAAGGTTAGAAATAATGATTTGTATTTGAAATAATAATTTTTTCCAGATACTAACCTGCTCAAAGGAAGGTCAGTTTTATAGCTTCTCTAACCAGCTAAACTGTTTTCAGCTGTGCTAACATGATTGCACAAGGGTTTTCTAATCATCCATTAGCCTTCTGACGCAATGAGCAAACACATTGTACCATTAGAACACTGGAGTGATAGTTGCTGGAAATGGGCCTCTATACACCTATGTAGATATTGCACCAAAAACCAGACATTTGCAGCTAGAATAATCATTTACCACATTAGCAATGTATATTAGATATTAGAGTGTATTTCTGATTAGTTTAAAGTTATCTTCATTGAAAAAAACAGTGCTTTTCTTTCAAAAATAAGGAAATTTCTAAGTGACCCCAAACTTTTGAACGGTAGTGTATGTCACCGAGTCCAAGGCTGCAAGAAGTAAAATAATAAATAAATTAAAAATAGCTACCAGTTTGCTTCCTAAAGGGCTTTTATTGATTGAACCAATGAAAAGAGACTGACGAGACATTGCTAGATAACTACTATTTGATATGCACTATAAAGTGGACAGGTGTGAATTACAAGTAAAAGTTACACTAGATCATGCTGAGTGTAATCTGTTCTAATGACAGACGGCGTTTAGATGTTTCTGTCATTAAGATCTGTCAATAACAGACAATATTCAGTTAAGACATCCTCTGCCATAGACTATAAAAAAGGTGGACAATGTGTTGCCACTTGTTTCCATTGAAGGAAAGTGAAGTTCTGCTTCCTATTTTCTTCCATCCTACACTACTCACAAAACGTTAGGGATATTTGGCTTTCAGGTGAAATTCCACTCTTCTTGAAGGGTGGCCTTCAGGTCATTGAGGTTGTGGGGTGTAGGGCTATGAGCCTCTACACGGCGACTCAGCTGATCCCATAGGTTTTCTATGGGATTCAGGTCTGGACAAAGTGCAGGCCACTCCATTTGAGGTACCCCAGCCTCTAACAGCCATTTCCGAATGATGTGACCTCGATGTCCTGGAGCATTGTCATCCATGAAGATGAAATTAGGCCTGTGTTGTTCATGCAGGGGCACAATGACTGGATTAATGATGTTATTCAGGTAGTATTGGCTTGTCTCTGTACCATTCACAAGGTGTAGGGCAGTTCTGTATTGACTAGACACACCTGCCCAGACTGTAACACCACCACCACCAAAGGCTCGTCTAGTGACAACAGTGGCTGATGCATAGCACTCTCCTTGATGTCTCCAACATCGTTGGTGGCCATCATTTCTGCTCAGCATGAATTGACTTTCATCAGAGAACAGCACTGAGACCCACTGGTCCCTTGTCCAACGTAAATGCTCCCTGGTCCATGCAAGACGATGACATCTGTGCCTGGTGATGTGGTCAGGTACCCTTGCAGGTCATCTATCACGCAGACCACGCTGATGTAAATGGTTTCAAATAGTCTGACGTGACACTTGGGTGCCTCTCACCTCCCTTAAATGTGCCTGGAGTTGAGTGGCATTCATCACCCGGTTCCTCAGGGCACTGTTCACAATGAAGCGGTCATCAGCGTGGGATGTGGCCAAAGGACATCCACTTCTATGCCTTTCTGTGAGTCTTCCAGTCTGTCTGTATCTCTGTTGCAACCTGCTGATTACACTCTGTGACACTCTAAGCTCAGTGGCCACTTCCCTCTGAGAACATCCTGTTTGAAGCCTTGCAGTGGCGAGGTACTGTTGATCAGTTGTTAGGTGTTGTCTTGGTCTCATGATGTCAAAATGTGAACAGCATGATGAAGAGAACTGTTTAAATACCAATTCTAATTGAACCAGAAAATGTATTGGTTGATTCATGGATCAAACACCTGTTGTGAATTTTGCCATTAAGCACCTTGTTAGAGAACAGCAAGTTCTGCAAAAAGTATTGAAACATTGAATAGTTGGACATGTGCATTCAAAAGGTTAGAGAAGGTCAAATTAATTTCACCTGTAACGGTTGTAGTGCATTTTAGGTGCCTCCTGAAATTTCACCCTAAAGCCGAATATCCCTAACTTTTTGTGAGTAGTGTATACTGGTGATGTAATTTGCAGCCATTTTCTGCACAGTAGCAGCAACTGTCTAGTAGCCACTTCAAGTTCTTGCTAGAGGTGTAAAATTAATTGAATTGTTTTGAAAAACAATATTAGAATATAAATATTCAAAATCTCATTGCAAATAGCAATATTTGGGGCCATAATCGGAATGACACATTTTCTCAGTTTGTGCAGCCATAGTTCCTGTCCATATGACCAGTTACTGTCTGTGCGGCCGCCTTTAGGCAGCTCTTCTGTTACAACCAGTTGTGACAGCGCTCAATTCTGTCCACAACCCTGGTTTTATAACATCAGATAGTTAATTCAAGTTGAACTACTCTGAAAAATAAAGACACCTGAACATACAGCGGGGAAAATAAGTATTGAGCACGTCAACATTTTTCTCATTAAACACATTTCTGATGGAGCCATTGACCTGAGATTTTCACCAGATATCAGTAACAACCCAGGTAATCCATGCATACAAAGAAATCAAGGCAACTGTGTTCCCAGAACAAATTGTATTTAATAAAGTGGAATGACACAGGGAAAAACTATTGAGCACACAAAGAAAAAGAAGTGCAGAAAGGCATAGAAAGCCAAGAAAACAGCTGAGATTCGTCAGAATTTAGTAAGTCGTCCCATTCCCCATCAGTGCAAATTAATTTCAGTTGGTTAAGTCCTGACTGGATAGCCTTTAAAAAGGTCTGTGAATATCAGATTGTCACACCACAAAGAACTCATGATGGGTAGAAAAAAAGTTCTCTCTAGACCTTTGCATCCTTATTGTTGCAAAACACAATGATGGCATTGGTTAGAGTCGCATTTCTAAACTGCTGAATGTTCCAGTGAGCACTGTTGTTCATCATTCGGAAATGGAAAGAACATTTTACCATAAACCAGCCACGACCAGGAGCTCCTCGCAAGATTTCTGACAGAGAAGTCAAAAGAATTATCAGAAGATGTCAAGAACTGAGCCGGTTTTGTCCTTTAGGCTCGGTTCTGATTGTTCTCTGTGGTTCAGTTTTATCGGTGTATGTGTGTATTGTGTCATCTTTTGAGTTTTTGTAGGTTCTTTGTCACTAGTTTATTTTTTTCCGTACCTGTAGCCTCTGTTCTGGCCGGCAGCTATGCAGCAACCTCCTTTGGCCTACATTCATGTGGGCGCTGTCTGACACTTGCTGGTCCGACCACGCCCCCTCTCTCATGACAGCCAGCTGGGTCTCCTCCGGTCATTGCTTTTCCCGCACTTTGCCCAGGTGTTCCCAATCTGTGTTGCCAGCAATGCTTGTACTTAAGCAGGCCTTTGCCAGTCAAGCATTGCTGGACTATTGATTTGTCTATGGGAATGTTGTGGCCACCGTTCACTGTGGTCTGCCGGTGCACGTCCAATCGTGTGAGTCAAGAAGTGAACCTTTGTCTCCTTTTTGTAAGTCTGCTTAGTTTTTGTTCTGTTTGTCTTGTGGCCACGGTACACTGTGGTCTGCCCGCTGCATGCCCGTCGTGTGCAGCTATTTAGTGTACCCTGTATCGTTTTTGTAAGTCTATATTTTGGAACTGTCTGCCTTTTTGGTTAACCCCTTGCACTCTGGTCAGTTTCCCTAAAAACGCCAAAAAATAACGTACCCAAAGTAAATCAAAAGCTGTTCTTCAACCTTTTGCAGCATCTTCATGGGGTTGGTCTCATTTAAAAGAAAACACTTTGAATTTTTTGACAAAACAGTCATAATCTCTCTAAGTGCTCCGGTCACTGAGTAACAGTCATCTAAACATACTGAACTTGAAGAAAATAAATTTCGCCTGGGTGTTTATTTGGATACAAATGCTTGCAAATAACACACAGCTTCAGATCCGGGCTGGAAAATGCAACAGAAATGTAGAACCAAGTGTTATGCAGCTGAGGTCAAAATTTTGTAACAATACCACAAAAAATGAATATACAGTATTACACAGCCTTTTTGTCAGGTAGTTCCCAGGCATTTTTGAACTGTGCCAAATTGTGCCAAATGGCACAGTTTGGAAAAACGTCTGTAACTTTTGAATGATTCAATATAGAAGCTTCATCTTGGGCTCTAATGAAAGGTGACACTCAGGGCTGTGTGTGTGTGTGTGTGTGGGGGGGGGGGTTGTTTATTCATTCATTCATGAATGAATGAACAAACAAGCCCCCACACACAAAGAAGCATGTGCGGCGGCATGAAATAAATGCGGCGTTGGTTGGTTGGTTTTAAGTAGAAGTTTTATTATATCATACCACCGTCACGAGCTCCGCTCCCGGCGCTGTGCATGAGCGCCGAGAGCGAGCCCTTGGCTCTCAGAGGAGGAGAGGCGGGCACAAAGCTTGTGCCCTACCAGTTGCAGGATCAGAGTGAGAGAGAGAGAGAGTTTGCGTTACAGAGTTGCAGCATATATACTTGACCATAACAATACATCAAAAGGACATACCCCCACAGTTAGTATGATCAAAGAGATAACAGAACAGGCATAAGACATTTGCATTTGAGAGACCTAGTGATCTCAGTCCCTAGGTCACAGTGAGGACAGGAAAGTCAACGATTAACATCACAGAGGTGAGCCAGACGAAACGCGTCTGCCTGTAGACATTAATACACATTACACTGTTCTGTTATTTGCTCTAGCCGAGCGCTGTGTTTGACCAGTCTTTTTGTGGAGATTTACCTCAAAGCACATCTACATATGTAAGATGCTCAGAAAAAGCACAGACACATGAACACTATACAGAATGGCGCATTACATCACAATACATGCATGTTTGCATCACAAATACATGAATGGCACATTGCATCTCAGTAGTGCAGCGGGAAAAACAGAGACAAGAGGGCTGAGTGTCTCTAGTCTGTTGTGGGGGTTAACCGAACCGCCACACATGCCACGTAAAAAAATGTGTGGCTTTTTTTTTTTACAAGAAAAAAATAACCTACAGTGCACTAAAAATTATTCTAAAATATTTGTAATGTAGAAGATAACAACTCCCACCCCCCACCCCCCGCTACAGAGGACGGACATCGGCCATCGCTACATGACGGAACAGTCATGTGGCGACCGCGGCGCACAGTCCCCGCGGTCCCTGCGGTCTCCGTGGCCCCCTCCCCGCTACAGAAAAGTAGCGGGGGGGGGGCATTCACGGTCCGGATGCGGCGCACGAACTGTGCCCAGTCCGTGCTTCGCGGTACACGCTCTGTGCGCCGCGGTCTAATACGCACAGTTGGACTAAAATATCTGCAGTCCGCTACAGAACAGTGGGGGGGGGAACGTTCACAGTCCGGACGCGGCGCACGAACCATGTCCAGTCCGTGCGCCGCGGTACACGCTCTGTGCGCCGCGTACTACTACGCACAGTTGGACTAAAATATCTGCAATATATCTGCAATCCGCTACAGAAGAGTAGCGGGGGGGGGGGAGCGTTCGCAACATGATTGACCCGGACCGCTCCGCACAGTTGTAATTTACCAATCGGTCAAAAGTCATTTGGATTACAATTTTCAGGGATAAAGAATAATTTAACTTATAACACTTACCTGTCCACAACAGCAACGTAGCTGGCGAACTTTTCTTCCTCATTGTCAGACGAACATGAAGCTGGTCCGCTTGTTACGGACTCATGGTTCTGGTCATGCGACAAACCATAATTCCATTATTGCGGTTTTGCACTTTCATATTTGTGGTTTTGGCAAACAATTTTTCAAAACAAATAAAAACAGTATTAAGAAAAAAAGACTGGCAAACGCCTGTGTGTCACCCAGCCTTACACAAAACAACTTTCGAACTTCTGTGCTTCAATTGGCTGGCTGTATTCGCAGCCGTTGGTAGGCGGGTCCTTCTTTACTAGGTTTTCAGTCATTGGTTCTTCAAGGTTTCAGAAACCCAATTCAAGGCTCTTACTAGTCGAATGAGAGGTCAATCACATCTAAACCAATCAAAGCACTCCTTTGGCTTTCTGTTCGCGGCTGTGTCTGTAGTGGAAGAACGGAAATGCAGCTTTTTTTTTTTTCTCCAGTGCGCCCTAGGACGCACAGTGTGCATACTAGGGTGCTCTCGTGCGCTCTAGGACGCAGAGACGTGCCCGCCCGCGGTACACCGAAGTGCAACAGGTTAATAAATGTGTTTGTGATGTAACCTGCGCCTAAATCTGGCCTTCCCTCACTCCTTGGTGCACTGCGTAGAAGCGCACAATAGAAGAGTTATCCAAGAGCCAACGACTGCTCGTGGAGAGCTCCAGAAAGACCTCGAGTCAGCAGGTACTGCTGTTTCGGCGTGCCGTTCCCACGCCGGCTGGAGTAGACAATCGGCAGGGCGTCCCTCGGTAGAGGAGGAATGGGCAGCGGTCATTATCCAGGACTTTATGGATGAGGCCCATGAAGCCCGCGGACCTAAGGCTAAGTGGAGCTGCATGGATTCAGCCATAATTATCCTGGAAGCCCGTCCTGGGCTCTGGAGCTATCCTCAGTACGAGGGGCTGCTGTCTTCGGTATGTGCGCTGGACGAGGAGTTTACCAACTTGAGGAGGTGGACGCTCACCACGAAGCCCAGGTGGAGACGCTCTCCACAGCCGGCTGTCACCGCTTCCTCAGCTCCATCATCAGCTTCAGCCACCCCCAAGCAGCGTCATCCTGCGTGGAAATGCCGGGAGAGGCCCTCATCACCCTCAGCTGCCATCGTGCCTCCAGCAGCCGAGAGGTCCGTCAGGGCTCCTCCGGCTACACCTACCTCCACGTCATCAGGGCTGGCCCCTTCGTCATCCTGTGAAGGGGCCGAAATCACCGTTGACACGAAAAGGGATGACTGTCTGCCTGCTGCAGCTGCCAACAACAAGCACCGGGATGACAGGCAAGTGTTTTTTCATTCTACTTCATTAAATCATGATAAACCTTGTCCGTCTCCCAAGGGAGAGGCCCAGTCTCAGCAGTCCGCAGGGTCCTCTCCTCCAGCTGCAAACGTTAATTCTTTTTTTGTCTTCTCCACGTCTCTTCCAATTTTCCCTGAGTGTCTGCTGGCCCCGGAACTTCGCCACTGGACGATGGAGGAGCCTGAGGCCCTGGAGGATCCTGCTCCAGAGCCTCCATGGAGCCAGTCCTCAAGCCTTCTCACCGGATCCATCTTCAGCAGGGGTTATTTCATCTGAGGATGTAAGGACTGCCATCACCATCTTGCCAGCTGAGGAGGCGACCACAGCGGATTGAGAGCCTGAGCTGGACCTCCTAGAGGCCAGACCCGAGTCTTCATTGTCAGGATCGACAGAGTCCTTGACGGCGGTGGACCTTGAGCTCAGGGTTGCCAGAGAGGAACCATCGTCACCAGGGGTCTCCATGGAACCGGTCTCGCTGCCGGACGACGTCGCGGGTCCAGCTCCCCTGCTGCCTGAGGCCGTCATGTGGGTCCCTCTGCAGGCTGTGACTCTGTGGGTGTGGCGCGCTGGCTTGGGACCCTTGTGGGGGCTGTTCCCCAGGGTTAGTCCGACGTGGATGCTGCACTCCTGCACAGACCTGTCACGGACGCCACACTCCAGCGCGGGGTCCACTGAGGGTGCAGTGTTGGCCCTGTTGGGATCCGCCACGGGTGCTGCAGAGCTCCAATTGGGGGCCACCGCGGGTGCTGCACAGCTCTAGTCGGAGTCCTCCGCGGGTACTGCAGAGCTCCAGCTGGAGTCCACCACAGGTGCTGCAGAGCTCCAATTGGGAGCCACCGTGGGTGCTGCAGAGCTCCAGCCGGGAGCAACCGCGGGTGCAGCATTGGCCTGGACGGGGTCAACCGCAGGTGCAGCTGTGTCCCAAGTTGGGACCACCGAGGGAGCTGCGGATCAGCCTGAGGATGCCGTGGCCTCCTCCTCCTCACTGTCTGATGCCGTGGGGGTTCCCTTCCTGCTGTCCGGTCACCCACCAGTGAGCCTCCTGGTGGGCAGGCCGCCTCCTGCTTCACCTCTCCGGTCCTGGTGGCTCAACAGTGCTGGCCGACCACTGGAAGGACTGAGTCTCTGGGCCAGGTGGCCCGTGTTTTCCAGCAGGCCACTGGACTCTGTTCACCGGACTGTCTGCTGGGCCTGGGACTCTGGGCGGCCCCCTGAGCCTCCACGCCTTTGGATTTGGGGGGGTTAATTGTTTTTTTCTGTTGTGGGCCCTGGGCGAGGTTGTTTGTTCCCTCCTTACCTGTTCCCCCTACCTCCCACCCAGGTTTGTTGGTTGTTTTTCCTGCTGGAGGTGGGGTTCCTTTTCCTTTTGATGTTGCCGTGGGTGTCTGGTATCCACCCCTTGAGAGGGGGGCTCTGTCACGAACCGAGCCGGTTTTGTCGTTTAGGCTCGGTTCTGACTGTTCTCTGTGGTTCAGTTTTATTGGTGTATGTGTGTATTGTGTCATCTTTTGAGTTTTTGTAGGTTCTTTGTCACTAGTTTATTTTTTTCCGTACCTGTAGCCTCTGTTCTGGCCGGCAGCTATGCAGCAACCTCCTTTGGCCTACATTCATGTGGGTGCTGTCTGACACTTGCTGGTCAGACCACGCCCCCTCTCTCATGGCAGCCAGCTGGGTCTCCTCCGGTAATTGCTTTTCCTGTGCTTTGCCCAGGTGTTCCCAATCTGTGTTGCCAGCAATGCTTGTACTTAAGCAGGCCTTTGCCAGTCAAGCATTGCTGGACTATTGATTTGTCTATGGGAATGTTGTGGCCACCGTTCACTGTGGTCTGCCAGTGCACGTCCAATCATGTGAGTCAAGAAGTGAACCTTTGTCTCCTTTTGTAAGTCTGCTCAGTTTTTGTTCTGTTTGTCTTGTGGCCACGGTACACTGTGGTCTGCCTGCTGCATGCCCGTCGTGTGCAGCTATTTAGTATACCCTGTATCGTTTTTGTAAGTCTATATTTTGGAACTGTCTGCCTTTTTGGTTAATAAATGTGTTTGTGGTGTAACCTGCGCCTAAATCTGGCCTTCCCTCACTCCTCGGTGCACTGCGTAGAAGCGCACGATAGAAGAGTTATCCAAGAGCCAACGACTGCTCGTGGAGAGCTCCAGAAAGACCTCAAGTTAGCAGGTACTGCTGTTTCAAAGAAAAGAATAAGTAATGCACTCAACCGATGTGAGCTGTATCCCCACTCACCTCGCAAGACTCCATTGCTGAAGAAAAAGCATTTTGAAGCTCATTTAAAGTTTGCTGCACAGTTTGGTAAGATGAGACTAAAATTTAACTTTTTGGATGCCACAACACACAGCATGTTTGGAGGGTACATGGCAGTCCACATCAGCCACAAAACACAATACTAACAGTGAAGTGTGAAGGTGGAAGCATCATGGTGTGGGAGTGTTTTTCTGCATATGGTACAGGCAGACTTCAAATAATTGAAGGAAAGATGAATGGACATATGTACAGAGACATCCTTGATAATAACCTGTTACCATCTGCCCAGATGTTGAAGATGAAACAAGGATGGACATTTCAGCAAGACAATGATCTCAAACATACAGCCAAGGAAACTCTCAACTGGCTCCAGAGAAGGAAAATAAAGCTGCTGGAATGGCCCAATCTGTCACCTGACCTGAATCCAATTGAAAATCTATGGAACGAACTGAAGATCAGAGTTCATAGAAGACACCCACGGAACCTTCAAGATTTGAAGACGGTCTGTGTGCCAGAATGGGCTAAAATCATTCCTGAGTAATGCCTGCACCTGTCATGTGCGCCTTTACACGGCGCACAGAGATAAAGAGGAACCCACTTGTTGGATGATATTTTGCAGCATTTAATACAAGAAAACTAAAGTCCAAAAGTGCAAAACTCAAAATGCAAACACAAGGAAACTTACAGGGAGTAGCGCTCCTGAGCAGACTGCTCAGGAGGAGACGAGGCAGGTTGAAGAAGAATCAATGTCCTGAGGAACACTCAAGGGAAGGACACTGAGTTCAACACAAATGAGGTAGTGGCAACAATAACATGAACTGATAGTGCTTAAATAGTGAACGAGTTGATAACAGAAGTAATCACAGGTGCGGGCTGGCCTGAACAAGAGAAAGCAAAAACTAATCATTGGGTTCAGCTGGTGGAAGTGACAGGTGATGGAGGGGCAGCTGGCAGCGTGACAGGCGGCAGGGCACGCTCATGCAAGGCTGACAAACCCTGACAGCTGTCAACAGAGAAAGGGAACACAGGAAAAACAAAATAAAATGACATCCTAAATAATACATATCAAAAACTGCAGAAATAAGACAACAGGAAAATGGCAAACAGAACCTAAATACAGGCAACAGATAATGGTCAATACAGGGATAACGGAAGACGGTATGGAACTCACAAGAAATAACAATATGGCAGATATTTACCTTTTGTTCTTATTAAAGACAAAAATAGAAAGGAGATGTTTTTACCTTCTTTACATGTTTCGACTGTTCACTGCAGCCTTCGTCAGAAGTGACTGACGGAGGCTGCAGTGAACAGTAAATAATACGGACAATAATTAAAAGAAGACAAAATGAACCTACTTGAGCTAATATGGCAGATAAATATGAATACACAGGAAAATCATGAAACTGAGTTTGGGGGAAAATCCAAACTCAGTACATGGCAGCGCCTAGTTTCTCCATACAGGAGGTGTCTGGAAGCCCTTATTACCAACAAAGGCTTTTCTACTAAATATTAATTTCACCAAGCGTGTTCAATACTTATTCCCTGTGTCATTCCACTTTCTTAAATATAAGTTGTGAACACAGTTGCCTTGATTTCTTTGTATGTATGGATTACTTGGGTTGTTACTGATATCTGGTGAAAATCTCTGGTTAATGGCTCCATCAGAAATATGTTTAATGAGAAAAATGTTGATGTGTTCAATACTTATTTTCCCTGCTCTACATCGGTATGATAAGAACAAACTATGTGTCCACAATCTTTGGAAAAAAAAATACTCTAGGAGTATTTTTAGTTTTCATTTTGGCAGAGTAGCAGACTTAATGGGGGGAGGTGGGACTTACTGTCTTGCTGCAGCCAGCCACCAAAGGGCGAATGAGATGCGTGAACTTCACTTTTTGACAACTCTGATGTCATCCATGTTTGCATACAGTTTATGGATTAGGCAATGGATTGGTATTAACCAAATGGAGCTACTGGATATCCTACACTTTTATTGTAAAGGTCAAGATATCTCAGAATTGGGTCTATCTACACCAACAGGTTTCTGAAGCAAAAGGTGCATTTCTTTTTTCTCTGAACAGAGGAGCTAGCGGTTGAAGCACCATGTGGGAAGGAGTTGCCATCCCGTTTGTGTCCTAATGGCACAAAATGTGAATCCGGCTGGCTTGGACCCAACTATGGCATCACCCAGTTTGACAACATCCTATTCGCCGTGCTCACTGTCTTCCAGTGCATCACCATGGAGGGATGGACTGACATGCTTTACTACGTATGTATGATAGACACCCCCCCTCCCCGAGCTTAGACTATCAAGACTTTTCAGAAATGAAATTGTTGACTAAAAAAAAATCTTATTTTCATTGTAGAAAAGAATTACACTGGTCAACACCAAATTTATTGTCTAAGTTTTTTTTTAGCTGATTTAGGACAATTTTGATGTGCTGCATCCAAAAATCACATTGGTTTTGCTCAATCAGGTCAACTTTTTGAACTATGGCCACATGTTTTTTACATTTTTGTTTACATATACAAGTATTTTCGCTTTATATGATGCAAAATTATTTTTTATTTCTTGCAATTCTCTGAATTTTGAACAATGATGATGTAACATTCAATTTACATGTACTTACCTTTATCAATGTGTACTATTCAATTTACAGTACAACTGTACAACTGCTTACAGCTTAGCATAAAAACCTGACCTGATCGAGAAAAACCAATGTCATTTTCAGATTCAGCGGTGCAAAATTGTCTTAAATCAGTTGAAAAAACACAGACAACTTACAAAAAAAAATATTTTTGTTATGTTGTGTTATCTAATTAAGTAATTTATTCATGTCAACAGAGGGAAGAGCAAACAGTTTATGTTTACCAGAAAAACAGGCGAAAGCTTAACAAAAGACGATTTAATAAAACTAGCACAGGACTTGACAAGGTTCAGACATGCACAGAACTTACAGAACATACAGAACTGACTAGACTTACAGAACTCACAGAACACTGCCTAGTGCGGCTCCCTCTCCATTTTTAAAGGGTCGCGCTTCTGATATCATAAAAGTATGACTGGCAGCAAGACTGACCAATTATCTTCCATAAAGAGGAGTTTGAATGGGCTTTTGTCCAATGAGGGAACAGTTCTTTGTCTGTAAACAGCCAATCAAATGCAAGGGCATTATCCAACAGAGAGGCAGCCTGGGGATTGGCTGATATTCAGAAGACAGACAACAGAGTTTCAGTACACATTCACAATTTTAACTGGAACTTCATTATATACTCAATATAAAATCTAACTAGCTTCAGTGATTCAAAACTGATATTCAGTGACTAGGTATTTTTTATAAATGTGCCCTTATATAATTGATACATATCAGAATAAGATTAATTGGCATTCCAACATGCAATCACAATGAAATCAAGAATTAATGAATTATTACAAACCATTATTGTCCATCACAAGGGCGATTATCTTCACAGTGTCCAGAGTTATCCTGAGGAATGAGCGCTTGAAGAAGAGGTAATGTTCAATCAGAATTAACAGTTCCAGCTTGTAATGAACATATTCCTTAGATGTCCAGTAGGATGTACTGTTGAGCTGCAGATAATTTTAGGTGACCTGAACATGCCCCGCAGGATCTGGCATGAGTTTATGGATGCTCTGGAAAGGCTCCAAGAGTTTATCAGCATAACCTGATGGGTTAAGGAGTGAAATTTGGGAGTTTGACTTTTTAAGTGTATCAGTTCCTGGTACGAAGGCTTCTTATCTGCTTATTTATCTGATAGGTTCCAGTTTGTTCATGTAAATAATGAGTTTTCTTTCAACTCAAAGCTCAGTCATGGAGTTCCACAGGGATCTGTGCTAGGCCCTACTCTTTTTAGTTTATATATGCTTCCGTTAGGCAACATTATTAGAAAGCACTGTATACATTTTCATTGTTATGCTGATGACACACAATTATACCTGTCAATGAAGCCAGATGATAGTAATCAATTAGCCAAGTTAGAAGCCTGTCTTAAGGAAATCAAAGCTTGGATGACTTGTAATTTCCTGCTATTAAATTCAGATAAGACTGAAGTCATTCTTGTTGGTCCAAAAAAACCTTAGAAATTCCTTTCCAAATCAAACTTTCAGTTTGGATGCGGTTACTCTTTCTCTTAATAGCTCTGTGAGGAACCTTGGAGTTATTTTTGATCAGGATTTGTCCTTCAATTCACATATTAAATTTGTTTCTAAGACTGCCTTCTATCATTTGCGTAATATTGCCAAGATTAGGAGCATCTTGTCTCAGAGTGATGCTGAGAAACTGATCCACGCTTTTGTTAGCTCGAGATTAGATTATTGTAATTCTTTATTATCAGGCTGTCCTAAAACATCTTAAAAAAGTCTTCAGCTGATCCAAAATGCTGCAGCAAGAGTTTTAACAGGTACTAGAAAGAGAGATCATATCTCTCCGGTTCTGGCCTCCCTTCATTGGCTTCCCATAGAGTTTAGAATTAAGTTTAAAATCCTTCTTCTTACTTACAAAGCTCTAAACAATCAGGCTCCTTTTTATTTAAAAGATCTGATACTACCGTATTATCCTAACAGAGCACTACGCTCCCAAAATGCAGGATTACTTGTAATACCTAGAATCTCCAAAAGTACAATGGGAGGCAGAGCCTTCACTTATCAAGCTGAAGCTGAAGCTGATTCTCCTGTGGAATCAGCTGCCATTCTGGATTCGGGAGTCAGACTCAATCTCTGTTTTTAAGAATAGGGCTAAAACCTACCTTTTTGATATAGCCTACAATTAGGGAGGGATCATGTGTTTCTGAACCCTCCCTTAGTTATGCTGCTAATAGGTTTAGTCAGCCGGGGGACCTCCAGTAATACACTGGGTCTCACTCCTTTCCTCACTCTCAATGAAATATTTTTTTTTGCTGGTCATTAACATTTGTTTGTTCTCTCCCATAGATTAAGTCCCCATCGTGCTGTTTGCTCTCTACATGTCTGTTCTTTTCTTCTTCTCTATCCCCTCACCCCCCAGCCAGTCGCAGCAGATGACTGCCCCTCCCTGAGCCTGGTTCTGCTGGAGGTTTCTTCCTGTTAAAAGGGAGTTTTTCCTCTCCACCGTCGCCAAGTGCTTGCTCACAGGGGATCGCCTGATTGCTGGGGTCTTTCTGCAACTGTGGGGGTTCCCCCTACAGTTGATAGTGCTATGAGATGACTGTTGTTGTGAAATGGCGCTATATAAATAAAGTTGAATTGAAATTGAATTGAATTGAATTGAATTAGGGAGGAAGCGTGAGAGAATTTTATGATGTACATTTTAATCCTTTAAAAGCAAGTCCTTATCGGGTTTCTCTACAAAGGGAAATTTGTTTACACTGGGATTCTGATGATGAGGAAAAAACTGCAATTCTTGACCAGAGTTGAGTGAGAGTTTCTTTAAGATAAAAAGTAATTTCCTGAATTAGCCTGAGGGGAAGCTGATGCTACACTTTTAGACACTGACAAACAGCAGTAGAAAACAGGTGATGAACACAAATGAGGGGAATCAAGGTTCCATAACCTAAAAAGTAAAGCTGAAGATCAACACAAAGGATTAACAGGAAATAACCTTTCATCAGAAAACAAGGAAGCAAATTACAAGAGACTAGATGAAACCAGAAATGAAGTACTTTCAAAACCAGAGATCAGATAGAAATAAGCATAAGGACAATACAGGAGATACTCCAGAACAAGAGAGACTTGGGTAGATAAGAATGGAACAAGAGATACTTTCAGAATAAACTAAGAACCATAGACCCTAACTGAAATAATAACACAAGGAAAACTCAACATAAATGTGGAACTAGAATGATCATCATCATAATAATCAATCTAAAATAATACAATAACCAAAGTAGTGGGTATCATCTGTGATCAGTTGCGTGAAACAGCCAGTGAATACACCAATGATGCCATAAGTGAAAAAGTCTTTCATTTATTGCTGAAGGTATCAACATGATAAACTGTTTCAAAAAGATGCACAAACCCATGATTTATTGTGAGGCGGATTCACATTTTTTGAGCCAGAACACCATCATAGTTGGATGAGGGTGTGGAGTGCTAACTTATCAGTTAACATTAGGTGATTAAGACACTGCATTTATAGACTGTATGGGGAAACTCTAATTAAACTGGGCAAGCTCGGTAACTTTTTCTCTTCCTGAAATAAGAGTCTTCTCTGTTTGGGAAATTTACCAGATCAAATAAAATTTTATTTATCATATAATCATTGTAAAGTCTGCAGTGGGTACCAGTATCACAAATGTGGTCAAGCAATCTGTTATGTATGTAAAATGAGGGACAGGAGTCTCGTCTGTCATGCAGCAAGTCAACACTTTATTATAAGAACAGGACTATTTATATACAAGGGCTGTGCCCGCCTGACGTCACAACAGGGGCGGTTCCGGCAGCACACACACACCACACTCACTACACCACAGTTACCCTTTCCCTTACAAAAATGCAAACCATACACACAATCAAGACCCTCCCCAATTTAGGACCCGAAACGTGCACTAAGGAACAAGGAATCGTGAACTGTAGGAAAATGGCCTATCACATTCACACAAAATAACTCAAACCAGTGTTTTTCCTTTTTTTTTTTTCAAAATATACACAAAAATAACTAAATATGACCATGTCTTTAAAAATAAGTAAAACAGTCCCTTAACATACATACATACTTGCACACCAGCAGAGTATATGTATTATTTACATCAAGAGTATTTAAGTCACACCTATGTCCACCAAGAGCCAGAGGTAACACCGGCCTGGGGGACCAGGGCAGCCCCAAAGCATGCACACCCCTGGCTGCTGAAGATAAGACCAGCTCGGAGGTCCCGGGCAGCCCCACAGCGTGAACACCCCTGGCCGCCGTCTGCCTCCGGGATGAAAACCAACCTCTCCTCCAAAAATGTCGCTCTTCACCACCGAATACTTCATTCCTCAGGACCCGACGTGCTGCTGTCCTTTACACCGTCTTTCCGTGCTCATCGGTCCGCTCCTGACCACTTTCAACACCGCTGTTGTGGTCCCAAACACTCCAGCCCCCTGTGGCCAAACTCCGGGGAGGTGCGAAGCCTGTTCGTTGGCACCGCTTGCTGCCTCGGGCGCCTCGCTGTACTGCACAGCACCCTCGTCCAGGGTACATTGAGCTCCGGCACTGAGACACTGCCCAACCTCCGTGGTGCACGGTTGCTGTTGTTCACTCCTGGGGATCACAGCATTGCTTTCGCCAGCATTGTTTTCTGACCCAGGCACCTCGCCGCTGCTCCTAGCACCCTTGTTCCAGGCGCTCCACTGTGCTGCCTCCGTGTCTGGCTGCTGTTGCTCTCCCTCGGGGCTCTCAGCGTCACTCTCGTCGGTGTCACTCTCGGACCTGGACGTCTCGTCGCTGCTCTCGGCACCCTTGTTCCAAGCTCTCCGCTGCGTCATCTACATGCTCAGCTATTGCTGTTCGTCCCCGGGACTCTCAGTCTCCCTGGTCCCGCTCACTCACTGCCTAACTTCCAACTGCGGGGATGACTCCTGCTGCTCTCCCTCTCCGCTGTCGTTGCACACCGCACCGTCTGACTCGTCAGCGCTATGGTCTTGTACCGTGCTGAGCTACTTGACTGGCTCGCCGTCTTCAGTGACCGGGGACTCTTCCACTCGTGGCCCCGATCCTACCTCGAAGTCTAGCTGGTAGCTCGTAGCTTGGTTTTGGTGCAAAGTTAGCTTACTGGCTAACCTGTCCATAGTCACCGAATAGGCCATTAGCTTCCCCAAGCTAACTAGCTTAGCTGTTCCTGGCGCCAACAGCTCCATTATCCACAGCTTTGTGGTTCTCGTCTGCTCGTCGAAGTACTCGGCCAGTCGCTCAACAGCATCCTCAAAATACTCTGTTTCACCCAACGTACCGAGAATTCTTTGGCCCTCTGCGCCGAGATTGTGGGCCAGAAGTGCTTGTCGTCGCTAGGCCCAGTGCCCCGATGTAATCCATGAACATGGCCCTCCACTGCAGCCACAGGATCATTGACTCTCCTGTGTACTCTAGAAATGGTGATAGTGGTTTAGGTAGCCCGTAGGCTCCCATAATTTTTGTCCTCTTCCCCAAATGTTATGTATGTAAAATGAGGGGCAGGAGTCTCATCTGGCATGCAGCAAGGCAACACTTTATATTATAAGAACAGGACTATTCATATACAAGGGCTGTGCCTGCCTGATGTCACACCAGGGGCAGGTATGGCAGCACACACACACCACACTCACTACACCCCACAATCCAGATCACTTACACACAGGGCTTGACATTAACTTTTTTGCTCACTGGCCACTGTGGCTAGTGATTTTCCAAAGTTACTAGCCACTCAGCCTTTTGACTAGCCATAATTTTGTGGTTGGAAAATTATGTTTAATATGATCAAATTGACTATGGCATACTAAAATTTACTTGAATTTACAGCCTTTTAAAATTTAAATTACCCTTATACATACATAAAAATAGCAAGAGAAACACTATTGGTGAACAGAACTCAATACTGTAAAACAGTAGAGAAAAATGTTTGTAATGTGAAAGTGAAGTACAGGTAGATTTGGGGTGTGTCCCAGTTCTCATTTGTACCCATTACCCTACCCCTATGAATTGGGACACCCGTTCGTGGCTGTATTACATCATTAGTAGTTGCTGATGGATTTAACCTAGCCTGTTTTCACCAGAAAAAAGAAGTGAAAGAAAGCTCATTAGAAAAAAGTCTCATCTTAAGGAGAAAAATGTCTCAAATTTACATGAACTATTCTAATCATTAGAAAAGGTCAGAAATTTACTCGAAAGAAAGCTGTAAATTCACAGAGAAAAATTTGGACCCCCTGGTGACTGGTTTTGGCCCACGGGCCATATGTTTCACACCCCTGGACCAACCCATTAAAAAAACATATTTAGAGGGAAAATGACAACTTCTTGCTCTAAAAAATAATCATGTTTAACCACAGAGGTAGGAGCTGATCTGGGGGGATGCACAGGGATTAGCTATTAACCGCTGGGACAACGGGGATCAGGGACAGTTCTCCTGGTAATTTGATTGCTGAGAGCAGGGACAGGTGTGTTCTGGCGGATGCTGTTTGTTCATCGCCGTTTCTCCAGACTGGCTGCAAAATGAGCTCACCATGGGTGAAGTCTGGCTCCACTCCGTACTCGGTACAGGAGAAGCCGCCACCCACCACGGCATTTCTTCCCACTGGGCTGAACAGGGGCAGGCCGGGAGACTGACCCGTGGAGTAGACTGTCCACGGCTTTTCCAGACTCCATCCACAGCGACAGTGGACCAGTGATCACACACTGTGTGCAGATAGTGCTTATGGGAGTTGTAGTTTCATAGTCTCACATTGCGATAGGTTTATTATTTCAGATGAAAACTGCAACCTCCCAAAGTGGCTATTGGGAGTAGCTGTCTTACCGGCCATTGCTGAAATCCTCTGGCCATTGGTCGGTTGGCCGGTGTTAATGTCAAACCATGGTTAATCATCTTCTTGAAGGGCGGCCCTCAGGTCATTGAGGTTGTGGGTGCAGGGTTATGAGCCTCGTCACAGTGACTCAGCTGATCCCATAGGTTTTCTATGGGATTCAGATCTGGAGAAAGTGCAGGCCACTCCATTTGAGGTACCCCAGTGTTATGTCCGTGGGTTCTACTTCAGATAGCCACTCTGAGGAACAAAACACGACGACACACACGGCTGCAGGTCATAAACTCTGTTTTAGTGAAGCTCAGTTCAGCGAGTACACTTCTTCGATTGGCAATGCCACAGGGTACAGCGCCCACCTGTGGGGTGGCATATGTAAATGCAACTCATATAACTCCCATACATCACACCCAGCCTCCAACAGCCATTCCCAAATGGTGCGACCTCGATGAGCTGGAGAATTATCGTCCATGAAGATGAAATTAGGCCTGTGTTGTTCATGCAGGGGCACAATGACTGGATTAATGATGTCATTCAGGTAGTATCGACTTGTCACTGTACCATTCACAATGTGTAGGACAGTTCAGTATTGACTAGACACACCTGCCCAGACTGTAACATGGTGACAACAGTGGCTGATGCATAGCGCTCTCCTTTACATCTCCAACGTCGTTGGTGGCCATCATTTCTGCTCAGTGTGAATCAACTTTCATCGGAGAACAGCACTGAGGCCCACTGGTCCCTTGTCTAGCGTAAATGCTCCCTTGCCCATGCAAACGATGACACCTGTGCCTGGTTTTGTGGTCAGGTACCCTTGCAGGTCATCTAGCACGCACGGCCACGCTGATGTAAACTTTTCCATTGTTCTTACGTGACACTTGGGTTCCTCTCACCTCCGTTAAATGTGCCTGGAGTTGAGTGGCATTCATCATCTGGTTTTGCAGGGCACTGTTCACAATGAAGCGGTCATCAGCATGGGATTGGCCCAAAGGACGTCCATTTCTGTGTCTTTCTGTGACTCTTCCAGTCTCTCTGTTCCAACCTGATGATGACGCTCTGTGACACTCTAAACTCAGTGGCCACTTCCTTCTGAGAACATCTTGTTTGAAGCCTCGCAATGGCGAGGTACTGTTGATCAGTTGTTTTTTGTTTGTTTGTTTGTTTTTTCTTCCCCTTGTCCTGTCAAGCAGCTAGGTGAGCAGAACAGAAATCTGCTTCCCTTATTGTACCAAACAGATTTACATTGCCAAAAGGAGCTTTATACAGTACATATGTATATATGTACTGTATATTGCTATAAACTGGGGCAGCGCTTCTGGCACATATGCAGTATGCATATCCTTTTCTAGCACATATGCAGTGTCACCAAGCCACCCAAGGTTAAGAAAGGCATGGCTAGGGATAGGGGGTTGCTGTCTCTGCCCCGCAGGCCCCTACAGAGGGAGCAGAGTTGGTCCAAGGGCTGCTGTGTTTGATGTGAAGGGCTCAGAGGCAGACTCCTTATCCAGCAGTCTCTGCACTTCTTCTCTGCATTCTATCTTGCTTAATGTCTGATGTTAAAATGGCTTCTGAAATGGGACATGGCATGTATGTAAATTGCCAGTGAATGTTGGCCCAAACTTCACCGGGAGTTCATTTGGCATTCATGCAGTATTCGTGTGACGTACACAGATGTGCTAATTCAGTGCGATTCCAAGTGAAAATTGTCACTAATTCCAATATTTGTCTTGATTTTCAACTAGTCTACAGCTGTCACAGCCTAGTGAGATGCTGCCTTAGGAGAGATAATTAAAAGAACAGCGGATCAAGGGCCTTGATCCAGCGGATCAAGGCGCTCCTGGGGCAGCGCCTTGATCCGATGGAGGAGATAGGAGAGAGAAGGACGGTGGCTAAACTGTCATCTCTGCTGGAGTCCGAGTTCCACCCTATGCAGGACATACTGAATGCACTGAGGAGCTCATTTAGCAGCAGACTACATCATCCCAGGTGCACAACCGAGAGGTTTCGTAGGTCCTTCCTACCAACGGCTGTCAGACTGTACAACCTAAGCAGGGCTGCTCGCAGAGATAGCAAAAAGACGTAACAAACTAATAGTTTTTTGAATGCAAAAGATGCAATAGACTTACACAATGGTCCCCTCCGGCATACAACTAGGAACTTACCGGTCGCTATGGAGGGTGAGAATATGTATGGGCACATAATCATACCATGTAGGATAACTAAGTAGACGGTTATGCTGTTTCATTCCATCTAGCAACAATGCTCTGCACTGTGTGTGTTTATATATTTACATATTTATTCCATCTAGCTACAATGCTCAGCACTGGGTGTGTTTATATATTTATATATCTACATATTATTCCATCTAGCTACATTGCTCCGCGCTGTGTGTGTTTATATACTTGCATATTTATTCCACCTAGCTGCAATGCTCCGTACTGTGGGTGTTTATATATTTACATATTTATTCCATCTAGCTACAATGCTCTGCACTGTGTGTTCATATATTCATATATTTATTCCATCCAGCTACAATGCTCTGCACTGTGTGTCTGTGTGTGTGTGTATATATATATATTTTATAGTAATACGTACATATGTATATTAGCTGCTCTTGCTTGCTTGTTTTTTTCTTGCCTTCTGATTGTTGCTCTGAGTGTTGCTATCCCTGTGCTGTTGCAATCCTGGAATTTCCCCGTTGTGGGACTAATAAAGGCTTATCTTATCTTATCTTATCTTATCTTATCTAAACTCCTCTTGTAATAACTTTTAATACTTTACTTAAATTGTTCCACCTGTAGAGAGTGTAAATAACGAGACTGATTTATGCAGCAGACGATTTTATTCAATCTCACATCAGTCATACACAGGAAAGCATGTCTTAATACACCATGGGTTCTCCTTTTATACCAACCGCCCATCTCACATCAGCATGACATCTCACATCACAATACATTCATCCCTTCTCCCCACAACTCCTTCTTTCTGCTACCTCACCATAATCTCCATAGCTATTGTCCTTCTCTGTTTACCCTCTGCATCCAGTCTGAGATGATTAACCCAGTCTTTACACGCCCCCCCCCCCCCCGAATCTCAGGAGTTTCAGTCCTCACGTCCTTCTGGCTTCAGTCTCCTCCCATATCTGCTGTAACGGGGGGTTACCGCCTCCGTGGCGCTGCTGTGCCGGCGGGGGGCTCCTGGGGGTGTGTCTGTCTGTGGGTGGGCCATGGCGAGGGGGGTGAAACCTTCGACTTGCCCGTGTGGCTGCTCTGATGAATCGTTTACCTGGGGAGTTCTCAGTGGGGGTCTTCCACGCCAAGGGGCCCGAGCCAACAGCACTTGCTCGTCCGCCACCACAAAGGCGGGCTTACGTCTGTCTATGCATATTTTCTCCCGACGACCCCCCAAGTCTAACAAAAAGTGTTTGTCCCCTGTTTCCAGCACTCTGAACGGGCCATTGTAGGGTGGGCGCAATGGAGGGCGGTGGGCATCGTGCCTGACAAACATGAACGCCACGTTCTTCAAAGTTTTTGGCACAAAAGCGCGTGGAAAACCGTGGTGGGCCGGGCCCGGCAGCGTGCCTGTGTCTGTACTATGCTGCAAACGCTGAGACGGGCAGTTGTCCGGCGCGGGATTATCTGGCAAAAATTCCCCGGGCAGCCGCAGTGACTGAGAAAAAACAAGCTCCGCTGGGGAAGCCTCCAAATCCTCTTTTGGTGCGGAACGCAACCCCAATAAAACCCATGGCAACCGGTCTACCCAAATTGCATCCGTCAGCGAAGCCCTGAGAACTGCTTTCAGTGACCTATGGAAACGCTCGCATAACCCATTGGCCTGTGGGTTGTACGTGGTTGTGCAATGAATTGGTACACCCAGGCTACGGGCCATAGCGGACCAGAGGTCAGAAACAAACTGAGGGCCCCTATCGGACATGATGTCCGACGGGATTCCAAAACGTGCCACCCATGTCGTCAAAAAAGTGCGCGCCACATCCGTGGACGTGGTTGCCGCCAGCGGGACTGCTTCTGGCCAGCGTGTGGTGCGGTCCACCACTGTCAGAAGGTGCGTGCACCTCTGCGATGGCGGGAGGGGGCCCACGAGGTCCACGTGAACATGGTCAAACCTCTTAGCCGGTATACGAAACGGCTCCAAAGGAGCCTTCGTGTGTCTGTGTACTTTGGCTCGTTGGCACGCTACGCAGGCTACAGCCCACTCTTTCACTTGTTTGCACAGGCCTGGCCACACAAACTTCGCTCCCACCATTTTGACTGACGCATGCACCCCTGGGTGCGCCAGAGCGTGAGCTGACTCAAACACGCGGCGGCGCCAAGTGACTGGGACCACCGGGCGCGGGTGTCCCGTGGAGACGTCGCAGATTGGGGGGGGGGGGGCCTTGCCGTCTTGCAGTACTCTGCTCTCCAGCCTTAACCCTGTTGGTCCAGACTGGAGCGCGCATACGTCCGCATCGCCAATCTGCTCTGCGGCCATGGCTGTATAATCTATCCCCACGCAGACCGGGGCCACTACTGCGCGCGAGAGGCAGTCCGCTACCACATTCAGTTTACCCGACACATGCTGAATATCGGTCGTAAACTCCGAGATCGTGGCCAGCTGCCTCTGCTGCTGGCCCGACCCTGGTTCCGAAACTTGGCCATCGCGAACGTTAGCGGCTTGTGGTCCACGAACGCGGTGAAGCTGCGCCCTTCCAGCCAGAACTGGAAGTGGCATATGGCCAGGTGGAGAGCCAGCAACTCTCTGTCGAACACGCTGTATTTACGCTCACTGTCGCGCAAAGCCCTGCTGAAAAAAGCGAGCAGCTGCCAAGAACCGGCGACACGTTGCTCCACGACGGCCCCTATGGCCACATCCGAGGCGTCGGTAGTGAGCGCTGTCCGGGCCGCCGGGTCCGGGTGCGCCAACAGTGCGGCGTTTGCCAGGGCTGTTTTAACCTCAGAGAATGCCTGTTCTCGCTCCAGAGTCCATTCGACTCTGTCCGCGGGTTTCCGTCTCTCGAGCGCGGCATACAATGACTGCATGAGTTGAGCTGTGCTGGGGAGGAACCGGTTATAAAAGTTAGCCATCCCCCAAAATTCTTGCAGCACCCTGACCGTCTGAGGCCGGGGAAAATTTGCCACGGCACGCACTTTGTTGGGCAAGGGTATCGCTCCCTGCGGTGAGACGCGGTGCCCCAAAAAATCAATCTCCGTCACACCGAACTGGCATTTCGCCGGGTTGATTATTAACCCATGCTCCTCCAACCTCTGGAAAACCGTCCTGAGGTGGGTTACGTGTTTGTCCTCGGACGCACTGGCCACCAGGATATCATCCAGGTAGACAAACACAAACGGGAGATCGCGCAACACCGCATCCATCATGTGTTGGAATGTCTGTGCCGCTCCTTTTAATCCGAAGGGCATGCGTAAAAACTCAAACAAGCCAAACGGAGTTATTACCGCTGTTTTGGGTATGTCCTCCACGTGCACTGGGACCTGGTGGTAACCGCGGACCAGGTCTATTTTAGAAAAAATGCGTGCTCCGGCGAGGTGAATGGAAAAATCCTGAATATGGGGAATCGGGCAGCGGTCGTGCGCTGTGGCGTTATTCAATCTGCGGAAATCTCCGCATGGTTGCCACAATCCCTCGGCCTTAGGGACCATGTGTAGCGGGGATGCCCATGGGCTGTTTGATCGCCTGATGATGCCCAACCTTTCCAGGTTGGCAAACTCCTCGCACGCTATGGCCAGTTTAGCTGCGTCCAAGCGCCGAGGTCGTGTGAAAACGGGCGGCCCGGTGGTGGTGATAAATTGTTCCACCCCGTGTTTAGCGATGGCCGCCGAAAACGTCGGGACTGTGAGTGCTGGGAACTGAGTGAGCAGTGTGTGGAACTTACCGCCTGGAGCTGTGACGTTGGCTTGCGTTATTGGCCCGGCCCCTCGAGCTGTACAGGGGAGAGAATCAAAAGACAGTGTATTAACCAGGCGCCTGCTAGCAACATCGACTAGTAACCCATGTGCACACAGAAAATCAGCTCCCAGGATTGGAAAACTCAGTGCCGCTATGACAAAAGTCCACTTGTACATACGACCGTGTAGGGATAAAGTCAGTGTTCTCTCACCAAAAGTCTTAATGCCCGAGCCGTTTACTGCTACCAGCCCGGGGCCGCTAGGTCCTGCTAGCCGGTCGGTGTAGAACGGCAGGATGATGCTCTTCTAGGCTCCGGTGTCTACGAGGAACCGTCTCCCCGAGAGCGAGTCCGTCACGTAGAGCAGCTTGTTCTCTTCACCGGCGGTCGCAGCTGCTACGACTGCCGGCCTTGGTGTTTCCCGAGCGCTTGAATTGGCACGGTGGCGCACATCTGCATGCGTTCTTTCCAAAGCGGCGGTGGTAGAAGCAAAGCGTGTCTCTCTGGCGCTTCCTGGCCTCCGCTGCCGCTACTGTCGGCGGCTCCTCACCTCCGCTGGTCGTCTCGCTGGGTTCCGATGCCGCCGCGTTCACTGTGAGGGCTCTGGTGGTGAGGATGATCCGATCTGGCTCCTGGGCTAGCGCACGGTAGTCACGCGCGGCCAGCAACGGCGAATTGGCAAGAACCGCTCTCGCCTCTGTTGGGAGGTTCCGGAGGAAAAGGTGGGCAAACAGAAAATGCCCGTCGTCCGTGCCCATTAACGCCAACATCTTCTCCATCAGTTCGACTGCCGAACCATCTCCTCTCTCGGAGCGCCTCAGGAGCCTCTCTGCTCTCTCACAGTCCGAGAGTGTGTAGCGCCGGGTCAGCACAGCCTTGAGAGTCCCGTATTTGTCGTGGGCTGGAGGCTGTTGGAGCAGGCTCGTTACTTGCTGAGAGGTGCGAGCATCCAGCGCTGCGACCACTTAGTAATATTTGGTGTCGTCTGCAGTTATTCCCCGGAGGGTGAACTGAGCCTCGGTGTGGTGGAACCAAGACCGCGGGTCGTGCAGCCAAAAGTCTGGTAGTTTGACCGAAACAGCACACACGTTCCTGGGGGTTCCCGTCCGGGCCGACTCCGGGGTTCTTGCCTCGTGTTCCATAATTCGTCAAGGGGTCACCAGTGTGGAGAGTGTAAATAACGAGACTGATTTATGCAGCAGACGATTTTATTCACTCTCACATCAGTCATACACAGGAAAGCATATCTCAGTACACCATGGGTTCTCCTTTTATACCAACCGCCCATTTCACATCTGCATGACATCTCACATCACAATGCATTCATCCCTTCTCCCCCCAACTCCTTCTTCCTGCTACCTCACCATAATCTCCATAGCTATTGTCCTTCTCTGTTTTACCCTCTGCATCCAGTCTGAGATGATTCACCCAGTCTCTACACACCCATGAATTACCTGACGGGGGGAAATGGGGAAGGAGGGGTGGGGAAGGGGAAAGAAAAGGGAGAGGAACAGACAAAGAAGACAAACAAACTGACAACTGAAACAAACAGAAGACAGACTATTTCTTCCACCAAAGAGGTCTCAACATGAGTCTGGTATCTGCACCTGTTAAAGGAGAGACATATGCATGTGCATACGTGTGCATGTGTATGAGTGTGCGCACAGAATAAGTATGTGCATGTAAGTGGTTTGCCAGGAAACATATGAAGAGGGTGGCCGTTTGCAGCAACTCCTCCCCCACCCCCCCGGGAAACCCTGAGCAAGCAGAACAATGCCACCAACCCCCACAAAGCACAAATGTCCCGAGGCCAACAAGCCCCAGACCAGCCAACCCCCGCCCCCCCAGCAGGGCCAACACCAGCCCTCGGGCCCCAGGTGCTGGTAGACCAGCACCCGATCCCCCTGGCCAGAGATTGGCCTGCGCCCCCAGCGCAAGCCCCCCCCAGACACCCCCACATTGGGCCCGCCCCCACCCCAGTGATCAATTGTTAGGTGTCTTCTTGGTCTCATGATGTCAAAATGTGAGCAGCATGATGAAGAGGACTGTTTAAATACCAATTCTAATTGAACTAGAAAATTTATTGGCTGTTTCATGGATCAAACACCTGTTGGGAATTTTGCACCTGTAAAGGTTATAGTATATGTTAGGTGCATCCTGAAATTTCATTCGAAAGCTGAATATCACTAACTTTTTGTGAGGTGTGTGTGTGTGTGTGTGTGTGTGTGTGTGTGTGTGTGTGTGTGTGTGTGTGTGTGTGTGTGTGTGTGTGTGTAAAAATGCTGTGTAAAGTACATTTCAGCAACAAACAAAAAGGCTGAGGGATACCACTGGTAGCCGCCAGTATTTTTTAAATTATTTTGATCCAACCCAAAGAAATTATACCTTAAATTCAAGATAAATTTCTCTAAAATACAACTTTAACTCTGTATTGCTGAAAATTTTTACATATAATATCCAATATTATCCAAATTTATAATTTGGGTAATTATTGTTTGCAAAACATTATTGCTCATTTCAGAACACAAATAACCACATATACTGTACAGCAGGCCTATTCAATTAGCAGCTTGCGGGCCACATGTGGCCCAGAACCAACCTCTGAGTGGCCCAGGCCATGCCAAGGAAATACAAATTTAAGAAAAAAAATGAAGGAATGATGGTCCGCAAGCACGCACACGGAACAATGCGCATGACCGTCATCTGCGCGGAGTTCAGAGGCGCCCTGCCCACGTGAGCATTCCACTCGGCAAGTAGAGTAGTTTTTTAGCGTTGCTGTTCAAGAGAAACATGAGCTTTTTAAAGTATTTTAAACGTGGAAAAAAGCAGAAGAGATATGTAAGCAGTGGAGGCATTTATGGTGGGTTTAACCCACTGGAAGCGGGAGCAATAATGAAGACTCACTTAGCAAACGTGGTGAGACTTCATACTGTATGCAGGGAAAGGCAAGAGTGACTGAAAAGCTTAGGATTGACTTCACCAGTTACTACAATATCCATACATCCATGGATGGATGGATGGATATTGTGTACGTGGCAAGTTAATATGACCGAAATTCACGAAGTCAATGACTTTAATCCGTCAGCAGCCTTCAGACAAACTAAACGTGTCAACATTTGGATTTCAAAGTAAGGGAGGTTTTTTTTTTCCTGCTGTCTGGGTGGTGAGGAGAGTTCTAAACAACTATAAATATGTTGAAATATTTTCACAGAAATAACTGCATCTGGGCGGCACAGTGGTGCAGTGGTTAGCACTGCGGCAGCACAGCAACTCACCCTTGGCTGGGGGATCCTGGGTTCGATCCCAGCCCCCGATCAACAGTGATCTGTGTGGAGTTTGCATGTTCTCCCCGTGTCTGCGTGGGTTTACTCCGTGGATTTCTCCGGTTTCTTCCCACATGCCAAAAACATGCAAGTTAGGTTAATTGGCATCAAACTGGGGATTCTAAATTGTCCTTAGGTATGACTGTGAGAGTGAATGGTTGTCTGTCTCTCTGTGTTGGCCCTGCGATGGACTGGTGATCTGTCCAGGGTGTACTCTGCCTCTCGCCCAAAGATGCTGGGATAGGCTCCAGCCCCCCCGCGACCCGAAACGGATTAAGCGGAAGAAGATGAATGAATGAATGAATAACTGCATCTTTGGTCATTTAAGCTAATTTATTTCCTTAAATATCATTTTACTAATATTTTTTCCTTTGAAATCAGTGTTAAATTATTGTTCTGTTCTAGCTCTGCAAACTTATGGTCAAAAGTGTAAATTGTATCAGGAAAAAAAGTCAATTTTACCACAATCTATTTCAAATTTATGAATTATTAAAACAGTAATTTTATTTAAAAAATAAACAAAAATTAGCCATAAAAAAGCCTCAAATTTATAATAAAGTCTCAAATGTACAAGAAAAGTCAATTTTACAAGAGGAAATTTCAAATTTGAGGAAAATGGTTTCAAATTTAGATAAATTTATAGAGAAAACTATAAGAAAATTGTTATAAATTTTGGAGAAAAACCTCAAACCTTCAAGACTGAAGTCATTACTCAAGTTTTTAAGTGGGTGCTTTTTGCATCCTTAACGCTACTAGAAGTTTTTGGTTGACTGATATGTGTGTAATGGAATGTGTAGTTATAAAAAGAGGTTCCTACTCACACGTGGTGATTTAAAACAAAACACACCACAATAGTGGATGTGCAGTGTTTGTTAATGTTATCAATCTTTTCTTGGGGTGGGGTTTATGCGCTGAAGTGTTGGACAGTTCATTTTTTATTCAACTAAAATCACTTTGTGATGTGCCAAGGTCAGTTATGACAAGGATGTAGTTTATTTTATTTCAAAAGGGAAACAAATGTTAATGCTACTAACAGTGCACATTGAGTTTTTATGCACTTTGAGATATGCCTGAGTAAGATGTGACCAAAATGGTTATTTACAGAATTTTTTTCATTCTATTTAATTGTTGTTCAAGAGGAAAAATATTTCTACTACTTCAGGTTCTGCTCAATCCCAACATTGTTATTGTGTTTTTATGCACTTTTAATGTGTCTTTGTCATGTGCCAAACACACATTTAAAACCAAGACAATGACTGTTCTCGCGGCAAAAAAATATGACCAATAAGAACAGAGAACGTTCTGCTGTAAGTCTCGCGGGATTTAATGTGACACAATTTGGTCTGCTTGAATTTTTGCCTGTGTGAAAGGGGACTGAACCAAGGAGAAAATGATACAAAGTAAACTTGTCAACTAATTCGGACCTAATTAAATGAATTTAGGTGTGAAAACACCCTGAGTTTCAGAACAGCTCACCAAATTGATGGGTGAAAACTGTTTTATGTGTAAAAAATTTCAGCAATATCAAGTTACAATTGTATTCTAAAGAAATTTATCTTTAACTTAAAAACTGAAGGCCCCAACATAGTGAACTATTTGTACCTTAAATCAATATCAAAGCGCATGTGCTCGCTTGCACGTTGTTTTCTGTTCAATGAGGACAGTTAAATTGACACAGAAAAGTTTTTCACTGCACAGAGGGGAATAAAATGGTACATGGGTTTACGATCCAGTGAATAGTCCTCTTTTTAACCAAAGCGGGACCAATCTGCCCTATACCGGTAAAAGAGCTGTCACCACAGCTGGAGAAAAGTTGGCAGGTGTGCACAAAACTGACAGTCATCATGATCTAATGATGACAGTTTTTTCACAAGTTTTTTTTTTTAACCTCATTCACTGGCATTCTTTTAACAGAAGGATTCAAAATAAAAGTATCCTGATGGTGGTTTTGAATTACAACAACAATTTTACATTTAACAGAGCAGATTAGCGAACCTCACCTGAGATTAACAGCTTGATCTTTCTCAGTTTAAAAGAGAAGTTTGGATAAATGATAATACAGCTGAAGGAAATTTTACAATTCTGTCAAAATCACGAACAAAGGGAAAGACTGGCATAATCTCTGAACTGCAGCCCACATCTCTCATCCATACGTAATTATGATCAAGTCTCCCCAGTGCACGCAGGGCTCTGTAGGAGGTTAAAAAGCTTTAAAATTCCATGCCCTTAAATGCATTTTCACTTTGTGAATGAACCCACATTGTCCTCAGCGCAAAATTGATTTGTCCTACCATTTAAATGCTGTCATATTAGTATTAAGCCTTTGATCTTGCACCTCTGTTTATTAAAGGGAACGAGAGCAAAGACAGCGATTGGTTTATTTAATGTTAGACCATAAACATCTCTGAATAATTAAGAGCGTTAGGACAGCCTCTTTGTACTTTGCGCACAGCACAAAATTTATTTTTGCACTGGTGTAATTGCAAAATGAACTTGGAAAAACAAATAAACACACCCTGTGCCATTGACAAGTGATTATGGGCTGCACCACTGTAATACAGCCCTATTTGTTGGAAGCATGAAACAAAGTTTGTACTGTATGCTTTTTAGCACACCAAATGAGTAGTTGGAGGTGGCATTTGGGTTGAATTTAATTTATCTAAATGAAGCACTAAGTATTTTGAGATTTGATTCAAAACCCCATTTATTTGTTGAAAAGCTATTCTCCATCGTCTTTGTCATGATCTGCCCTGCTTCCTTTATCCATCGTCTCATCTGTCCCTTCGGAGTTGCTTTTCTGTCTCCACCTCCTTCTCCTCCATGCTCTATTCTGGTCCGTCTCACTCTATATTTAACATCTTTTCTGATGGATGGAGGATGACTTCCACACTCACACAAGCAGTCAGGAGGAAACCAATGAAAGTTTAATAAAGGATGGGCTGCATGCATAGTACAGTGCAGTCTTAAAATCCAGCAGATACACATAAAGCTTCAGGGACAGATAATAATCAGCTGATCACTCCATTAAAGTGTTACTTGGGCTATGGGATATCTTTCACTAACCTGATTTCTGTGATCATTAGTTGAGTGTTGAAAAAATGACTATATGGGATCAGTAAGTTACAGTGTCTGACGATTTTGTTGCTGTTCAAGCACTCAGCTGCAACAGTATACGTAGGCATAATATAACCAGTTGGCAAATTGGGGTGGGGTGGGGCAAGGTGGGAAGGGGCGTGTTGGCGGTTCACCACCTATTTAGCCCAAGCAGGATGCAAATGTATATTAAGTCCAAATTTGCTGATAATTTGTGATAATTTCTTAAACCTTTTTCTCCACAAACTTTTTTCTAATGAAGTTTTTCCGTCATAATATTTCAACATTTTCTTAAACATTTGCAACTATACTCGCAAATTTGTGACATTTTCCGCTTGGAACACGTCTGAACTGACATGTTTCAGGACCCAGGAGACAGACACTGACACGAGCAGATAGTGACAATAATCTTTATTTAATTGTGAGTGAGTGTAATGCGAGTGTAAGTGCGAGGATATCGTTCTGGTCACTGGAGCTGAGCGACCTGGACGGAGACCCGGCAACCCTGGAACAGATAAGCAGAGACAAATTACTAATGCTCCACACTAGCAAAGAGCTGCAGATAACAAGGCTTACTTGAGAGCAGCACTGGCTTCGCTCTGCTGAGTTCCAGCGGCCGGGCAGCGTGGAGGTGAAGGCGTCCGTGACCGTGCTGGGGTTACTCCCCGTGGCTGTGACAATGACAGTCCTGACGATGACACCGGCTGTGACAATGACAGCCCTGACGATGACACCGGCTGTGACTCCACAGACCGGGATGACGATGATCCTGACGATGATGCCGGCTGTGACTCCACAGACCGGGATGACGATGACACAGATGATGATGCAGACAAAGACGAGGTTAGTGACTCCACACACAGTGGCAATGACGACACAGCTGATGCTGATGACAGTGATTCCACCGATAACGTTGGCCAATACTCCTGTAATTGATACAATAATAGTTCTGGCAATTGAGGAGCAAGACGTACCGATAGGCGTGGTGGTAGCGAGCCGCTACGAAGACGTGATGGCGTTACCCCGTCAGCTGGGGACGCAGGTCCGCCGCCAAGGTGGTCCACCTGTGCACAGGGGTAAAGGTTTGGCGTTGAGTAGCAAATGGTGCGCTTACTTGCTTGACGCTGGGAAGAGTTCCTGGATGCAGCAAGTGAAGCTCTTGACGAGACAAACGAGGTTCCAGACGAGACAAACGAGGTTCCAGACGAGACAGACAAAGTTCCTGACGAGACAGACAAAGTTCTTGATGAGACAGACAAAGTTCCAGACGAGACAAGAGATATTCTTGACGAGACCAGAGAGCAGAGTGCAGGTTCATTCTCCGTTGAGGAAGACAGACGACTCCGTGCCGGGCTGTCAGCGACACTGGCTTTTAACAGCCGTTGATTCACACCTGTTGGTCTGTGCGCAGCTGGGGCTAATGACACTAATGACGGCCCAGAGGCCGCCATGACAGTACTCCCCCCTCTAGCAGTGCCTCCAGGCATCTGCCCAATCCTACCTGGATTCGCCCGATGAAAATCGCGAATCAGCTGTTTATCCAAGATCAACGCTGGGCGAATCCAAGAGCGATCCTCCGGTCCAAAGCCCTCCCAGTCCACCAAATACTGAAGACCATGACCCCGCCTGCGGACATCAAGGACAGCAGTCACCCCCCAGGCCGGATGGCCATCGATCATCCTCGGGGGCGCGGGAACCGCTGGAGCAGGACACAGGGGGTCCAAGACGTATGGTTTGACCTGGGAGACATGAAAAATGGGGCAGATACGCATCGAAGAGGGGAGAGACAATCGCACAGACACAGGGTTAATAATACGATTAATAGTGTAAGGGCCAATGAAGCGCTTCGTGAGCTTCCGTTCCTCGGCCGGTACACAAATATTCCGGGTTGACAACCAGACCTTCTGACCCACCTTAAAGTCCGGGGCGGGTCTCCTATGCCGGTTGGCCACCTGGATATTACATTGGGTAGTCCTCCTGGTGGCGCACTGAGCGCAGGCCCGGATGTGATTAACAACGTCCTTCCGTAACCCTGGCCACCAGAAGGTCCTTTGAAGGAGATCCACGGTCCGACCCACTCCAGGATGACAGGCCCACTTGGAAGCGTGACCCCACTCAATCACCTTGCCCCGGATAGCGCGTGGAACAAACAAGCGGCCCGGGCCCCCCCCCCCCCCCGGGGTCCGGCTCTGTCTTCTGAGCCTGGCGAACCGTCTTGCAGATTCCCCAGGACAGGGCGCCCACGACGCAGGAAGGCGGCAGGATAGGGGTCTCCTGGTCCTCAGAGGATGGAGTGTCAAACTGCCGAGAGAGAGCATCCGGCTTACCGTTCTTACTTCCCGGCCGATACCTGATAGAGAAGTTAAAACGGCCGAAGAAGAGGGACCAGCGAGCCTGGCGGGCATTCAGGCGCTTCGCCGTCCTGAGGTACTCCAGGTTACGATGATCCGTCCAAACCACGAACGGCTGAGCAGCCCCCTCCAGCCAATGTCTCCATTCCTCCAAGGCGAGTTTTACTGCCAGTAACTCCCTGTCTCCGATGCAGTAATTCCTCTCTGCAGAAGTGAGACGGTGAGAGAAATAAGCACAAGGGCGAATCTTACCGTCCTCGGGAGACCGTTGGGAGAGTACCGCTCCAACTCCTGAATCAGAAGCGTCCACCTCCACCAAGCACTGCAGCTTTGGATCCACCTGAGTAAGGACTCGGGCCGAGGCGAACTCCCTCTTGAGTCTTTCAAATGCTTCAGCTGCCTCCTTACTCCAACAAAACGGGATCTTAGGGGAAGTAAGAGCAGACAGGGGACGGGCAATATTGCCAAAATTAGGCACGAACCTCCTATAGAAATTAGCAAACCCCAGGAACCCCTGAAGCTGCTTTCTGGAGGTGGGTGCAGGCCAATCCACAACTGCCTTGACCTTGGCCGGGTCAGGGAACACCTGGTTCCGAGCTAAAATAAACCCAAGGAAGGAGGTTTGATCAGTGTGGAACTCACATTTTCCAGCCTTCACGAACAGTTGATTCTCCAGGAGGCACTGCAGTCCCCTGCACACATGCACTCGATGCTCCTCTAGTGTGCGGGAGAAAATGAGAACATTGTCGAGACAAACAAAAACAAACGAGTTCAGGAAATCCCGTAGTACATCATTTATCAGACGTTGGAACACGGCTGGAGCGTTAGTTAACCCAAACGGCATTACCAGGTACTCAAAATGTCCGCTGGGGGTCCGAAAAGCCGTCTTCCACTCATCTCCTTCCCTTATGCGCACTAGATGGTAGGCATTCCTAAGGTCCAATTTAGTAAACCAGGACGCCCCCTGGAGGGAGTCAAAAGCAGTGTTCATCAAAGGCAGGGTATATTTGTCTTTCACAGATATTTCATTCAATCCCCGGAAATCGATACAGGGGCGTAGAGAACCGTCTTTCTTTTCAACAAAAAAAAATCCAGCACCTACTGCCGAAGACGACGGGCGGATGATACCAGAAGCCAAGGACTCCTTAATATATGTGTCCATAGCCTCGCGCTCCGGGGCTGACAGGCTGTACAGGCGGCTAGCAGGTAGAGGGGCCCCAGCCTTCAGGTTGATCGCGCAGTCATAAGGGCGATGAGGGGGTAAGGACAACGCCCGAGACTTGCTAAATACTAGCCCCAAATGGTGATAGACCTCTGGCACCTTGGACAAGTCCAGTGGCGATGAATCAGGCAGAGGCACCTTGACGGATGGGGCGCATGCCGCCGAATGAAGGCAGGCACTAAGGCAGAACGTACTCCATGCCGTTATTCTCCCAGCTTGCCAGTCAATGGTGGGGTTATGTAGGCGCAGCCAGGGGTACCCCAAAATAACGGGCGAAGAAGAAACAGGCAGAACAAAAAACTGAATTTCCTCCCTGTGATTTCCTGATACAATAACTGACACAGGAACCGTCTGATGAGCAATAGTAGTCAAAGACGCTTTAGACAAGGTGATCAGTTTGACAGGGGGATCTAGAGTCTGACAGCTAAGACCCATCCGGGTTGCCAGGTCTCTAGAAATAAAATTTTGCTCAGCTCCAGAATCTACTAACGCCAATGTGGAGTGTTCTGTATGTAAATGGATGAGCCTAAGAGGTAATCGACAACAAGTGAGGGGCTCTTTAGAGTTATTGCCCGTGAATCCCCCTACTCTGATCCACGGGCCTTCCCTTTTAACTTATTGGGACATTCAAAAACCCCATGTGACTCTTTCCCACAGTAGAAACAAAGGCCCTGATCCCTGCGGCGTTGTTTCTCTGCTGCTGACACTTTAGACCGGCCACTGATTATAGCTTGCTGAACCGGAAGTTCCTCTGACGCAGATAGAGCGAGAGGAGGAGAGTTGGGGAGGCGAGGGTGGGGTTTAACCGAACGGGAAGTAGAACGGCGTTCAGCCGCCCGCTCCCTTAATCTGCTGTCAAGACTAACCGCTAGGGCAATCAAATCCCGCAAATTATCCGGTTTGTCCCGTGCCGCTAACTCATCCTTTAACTCCTCATTAAGACTACGTAGAAAAATACCACATAATGATGGCTCCCCCCACCCAATCTCTGCAGCCAGGACCCGGAAGTCAATAGCGTAGTCAGCAGCTGATCTTTTTCCCTGTTGTAAGCTCAGCAATTGTTCTGTCAACACCTCACCTCTATCCATATGATCAAAAACAGACAAAAATTCATTCACAAACTCCTGGTAAGTGAGCAGGGAATAGCTTGGTTTCGCCATAATGGAATACGCCCAGTCCAAAGCTCTTCCTGCTAACAAATTTATAATGTAGCCAATCCGGCTTGAATCAAGAGTAAAGTCCCCCGGAACACGAAGAAAAACTGACTCACACTGTAATATGAATCCACGAGCTTCCCCGAGTTTTCCGCTGAACCGGGCAGGGGTGGGAATAGGGGTGAGGCGAGAAGACGAGGAGGTGTTAGTTTGCCTAGATGCTAAGCCCACAGGGGCAGAACTGTCTGCGGTGGGGGGAAACGTCTGGTGTCCCTCCAGACGATCCAGCCGACCATTTATAACAGTTAATTGATTCAAGACTACTTTCTGTTGGTGTGCAAGTAAATCTACCCGGGCGCTAAGAGTGTTAATTTGGCGCGACAGTGAGCTGTCCGCTGGGTCATCGTGACGGAGTCGTACTGACATGTTTCAGGACCCAGGAGACAGACACTGACACGAGCAGATAGTGACAATAATCTTTATTTAATTGTGAGTGAGTGTAATGCGAGTGTAAGTGCGAGGATATCGTTCTGGTCACTGGAGCTGAGCGACCTGGACGGAGACCCGGCAACCCTGGAACAGATAAGCAGAGACAAATTACTAATGCTCCACACTAGCAAAGAGCTGCAGATAACAAGGCTTACTTGAGAGCAGCACTGGCTTCGCTCTGCTGAGTTCCAGCGGCCGGGCAGCGTGGAGGTGAAGGCGTCCGTGACCGTGCTGGGGTTACTCCCCGTGGCTGTGACAATGACAGTCCTGACGATGACACCGGCTGTGACAATGACAGCCCTGACGATGACGCCGGCTGTGACAATGACAGCCCTGACGATGACACCGGCTGTGACTCCACAGACCGGGATGACGATGATCCTGACGATGACGCCGGCTGTGACTCCACAGACCGGGATGATGATGACACAGATGATGATGCAGACAAAGACGAGGTTAGTGACTCCACACACAGTAGCAATGACGACACAGCTGATGCTGATGACAGTGATTCCACCGATAACGTTGGCCAATACTCCTGTAATTGATACAATAATAGTTCTGGCAATTGAGGAGCAAGACGTACCGGTAGGCGTGGTGGTAGCGAGCCGCTATGAAGACGTGATGGCGTTACCCCGTCAGCTGGGGACGCAGGTCCGCCACCAAGGTGGTCCACCTGTGCACAGGGGTAAAGGTTTGGCGTTGAGTAGCAAATGGTGCGCTTACTTGCTTGACGCTGGGAAGAGTTCCTGGATGCAGCAAGTGAAGCTCTTGACGAGACAAACGAGGTTCCAGACGAGACAAACGAGGTTCCAGACGAGACAGACAAAGTTCCTGACGAGACAGACAAAGTTCCAGACGAGACAAGAGATATTCTTCACGAGACCAGAGAGCGGAGTGCAGGTTCATTCTCCGTTGAGGAAGACAGACGACTCCGTGCCGGGCTGTCAGCGACACTGGCTTTTAACAGCCGTTGATTCACACCTGTTGGTCTGTGCGCAGCTGGGGCTAATGACACTAATGACGGCCCAGAGGCCGCCATGACATGAACACCTTGAAAATGGGTTTTATCCTGGTCGACCACTGGTAGAAAAGCTGTTGGGAGCATAAAAGTTTGTGGGCTCTTCCTGTCATTTCCCTCATTTTTCATCCCCCCCCCCCCCCCCCCCCCGTTTCTATGATATTTCTCAGTTTTATCAACATCTGGCTCTAATGATCATGTGACTTAAACGTTAATTAATAAATTAAAGAATAATATAGAAATGACTTCAATACATATAGTATGCAGAATGCAAGAAAGCTAACTGTTTGATGAATTTTACAAAAAAATTGATCCAATTGACCCATTTCAGCTAAGCTGAAACTAAACAACTAAACAACATAGTATGTGCTAATTTGCAAATTAAATAACTTCATGACATGTTCAGATATAGAAATTGGGGAATACTGTGTGTAAAACTTACTAGAAGAGACAGTTAAAACAGGAATGCTAGTAAAAATGACATTTTATACGACTGTTGATGGGCAGGGTATGGGCATCTTTAAATCAAGTAAAGCTTACTTTGGTGCAGAGGCAGGGAAGAAGGAGGATCTGAATCGCCAGTTAACCTTGCATATGTGTCTGGACTGTGGGAGGAGCTAGAGAACTCAGAATAAGCCCACGCAAGCACAGGGAGAACGTGCAGACTCTACACAGAATGACCCTCCGGACCAGCTGGCAGATGTAGACCCAGTATCTTCTTAGCTCAAGTAGGTTCATTTTGTCTTCTTTTAATTATTTACCTTTTGTTTTTATTAAAGACAAAAATAGAAAGATGTTTTTACCTTCTTTTCATGTTTTGACTGTTTCACTGCAGCCTTCGAAGGCTGTAGTGAAACAGTCAAAACATGAAAAGAAGGTAAAAACATCTTCTTTCTATTTTTATCTTTAATAAGAACAAAAGGTAAACAGTATCTTCTTGCTGTGAGGCAACTATGCTCACTACTTTTTCACTTGGCTACCACCTCGGGTCAGTCTCCAAACTCTCCATAAGGAGGTAGTCAGACACACTAAATCCTTAAAGGGGTCACTGATTCAAAAATGGTGTGTTTGTAGGTTTTAACTTTCTCAAATGTGTCAACTGGTCATGTATTTAGCCCAAAAGTTTTCCAAAAAGTCAACTGTCTGAAAAAAGCACACTGCCTTTATTTCGTTTTTCTCTCAGAGAAACTCCCCAGAACGTTTTTTGACTCTTCCAGGTAAATCGTATACATCGTTTCAAAAAAGCCAACCCACTGCTGTCCTTAAGGCTGCCCACTGCTCTATTATTGGCCCGCCTAGCTGTCCATTATGTATTGAAGTGGTGGCTAAAGGTAGCCTCCGAGCTAATACCAGGAAGCTCGAACCAAGCGCGGCTTATATTGTTATTTTCTTCAGATCATAGTTACCATAATAGCCATCCCTGTTATCACCTGGTTCACTCTGGCCCATCTCCGAGTGGTTTTATCGTGATTCCGCGGCAGATCACCCGCTACGGCACACCAGTCACTTTTATGGCCCAGGACCAGAGCTATTGGCTGGTGTTATACCGATAACTCCCTTGCCAATCCAGGGAACGTGTGATCTGTCGCGGAATCACGACAAAACCACAGAGAGATGGGCCACAGTGACGCAAGGCACACCGCAGAACCAGGTGATAACAGGAATGGCTATTAGGGTGACCAAAATTTGAAGAAAATAATATAAGCCATGCTTACGAGTTTCCTGGTAACAGTGTTAACTCGTTAGCTAATAGCTAACGAGCTAAAAGGTAGCTCTTAATAGCTCAAGGGCTATTAAGCTACCTTTAGCTGGCCGTGCAAGCCACAAGCCCAAGATACAGGTGATCGGCCGCGGAATCACAACAAAGCTTTCGGCTCCCTATAGTCAAAATGTCCCTGGACCAAATGCTGCTGGCTCTCACGCCCAACAACCCCACCGTCCTCCGTGGATCCGCTCTGCTCTCACGGGCAGCGTAGTTGCTCCAGCTTTCAGCTGGCTGTGAAAGCAGAGTGGAGTCTCACAGAGCCACACTGCCCTTTGAGATCTCTTGGCTTGGTAGCTCGCCTCGGGTTGCGGCGATCTGTAGTGTTGCTTGTGGGACACGTTATGGTGTTACACAGGTGGTGATGTCACCCGAAGTATAAGAGAGCTGTGCGGCAGAAGGGCGGTCTTTTGACCACCTCTCTGCCTAGTGGGAGCGTCTGTCTGGATAACAGTGAGCACTTAATAAAGTCCTGTGTAGTTCGCCACTCATCTCATTATTCACCTACGTTTTATAGACTTAACATTTGGCGACAAGGGTAAAGTATGGATATTGGCATGTCTTCTTTTCGGCCATTTTTGGAGTCTCTGGAAGAGCCACTGGTGCCTTGGGCGAGGTGGTTCACCGCCTTCCAGAACTACTTGGTGGTATTAAACCTGGGCGAATTGAAGAAGGTATGGGCGCAGGCAATTCTAATTCATAATTGAGGTATGGAAAGACAACATATCCTTGCTACCTTGGGAGCTAGCGACAGCTTTGAGGACATGGTTGAGCTAATGATGTGACATTTTCACGCGCCTGCAGACATCATCGTCAGGAGGATCCAGTTTTGGCAGCGCCACCAGCAGACGGGCGAGTCAGTGCAGCACTACGTTGCGGACCTGCGGCAGCTGGCTGGAGAATGCTAATTTGGTGATTTAGAGGAAGAAGTGGTCTGCGACCAGCTGGCGGAGCACACGCTGTGCTCATCAGCACGGTCGAAACTACTGACACACTCCGGCGAATTGACTGTAGCCACGGCTGTTGAAATAGCTCAACAGTGCAAAGCAGCGGACAAGTTATCACATGACCTTGGTGAAAGAGCTTTGCTCCACTGTTATGGCTCACGATCGACGGCGCAGGATGTGGATCTGGACAGTGAGTATGAGGAATGCGCTGTAGCTGTGAAGATGAGGTCCGCCCCGGGATTTCCCAAGTGTTCGGGTTGTGGGTCCACTAAGTTGTAGTAAGTTGTACTAAGTTGTAGTTCCACTGTATTGTACAGTGGAACTGGACAGAGTGGAGGTACCATTACTGGTTGACACGGGCGCAGTGAGGTCAGTGTTGAGTTGCCCCGCCATGCGGAGTTTCTTCCCGTACCATCAGGTGAGAGGTCATCTGAAACCGTTATGTGGCTATGGAGGAAGGATGCTGCCCATCGTGGGTTCGGTAGAGCTGACAGCCCAATACAAGTCAGCGGTGGTCGGCGATCTGAAGTTTATAGTGACTGGTGGTGGCGAGAATGTGATGGGCTGCGATCTCTTCTAATAGACTGGGGTTTTCCATCAGCGGCGTTGGTGAGGAGGGGTCGGGCTGTGGTTTGTGGGACTGACCGGTGCCGCAAGTGGTGGATGATGAAGTATGGGATGAACCTTGGCCTAGTAGTCTGGAAGGTGAACAGGACCAACCCCATCCAGGGCCATCGCGGGAGAGTTCCTGCGACAGAGCCCGAGTTACCCTAGCTGAGGGAACCAGGCGGCGCCGTGGGACACCCGTGACGGCGGCTGGAACCGAGTGGAGGACTCATCCTGCTTCCGGAGTTCAGCTGGGAGAAACAGGGGGTCACAAAGGCTTCGCCAGCTTCTCAAATGAAAGCGAGCGGGACAGGACCGGCTGGCACGGTTAAATGAGGTGCCACACAGGAACACTGGAAGCCAAGTAGGGCTCCTCTGGGGGTCGCTGATTTGGTCTGACCCAGAGAGGAGGCCCGGTTGAGACGGGTTCATAGGAAGCGAAAACGACAGGAGGACCAGGGGTGGCTGCAGGTGGTGGCTGTTCGGGAGGACGGTTATCTCCAGCTGTCCGATGGTATGGAGAGGCATCCCAATGGGTTATGGTGCATCTATGTGGAGGGAGTGGTGTCTCGGCGCTGACGTGGATCATCTCTGGGCACCAAGAAAAGACGATGCTCTGGTCGGGACCCACCTGACAGGTCTCTGGGGGGTGGGCTCTCTATGGTAACTGGTTATTTGGGGGGCAATGTGTTTAAACTGTGTTATTGTTGATTGCCCGAGTTCAGTATGTTTGCATGGTGTTAATATTAAGAATAATACTTTGGATATGTGTTTGATAATATTGGGGATTGCTTTGAATTAGTTGTTTATTTTAGGGGTACAGCACCTTTTATGTTTAAAAGACTGTATTAATAAAGACGGCAGAATAATCCGTCTGGCCGTGTGGGGGTGGGACGGCAGTCCACCTGTTCCCCCCTAGCTTTAGTTGTTTGTGTGAATGTTGTAGGGCCTTATGAATTTTCTGTTTACTATAGAATGTGATTCGGGTTCCAAATTGGGGAGGGTTTTGATTGTGTGTATGTTTTGGATTTTTTGAGAGGGGGGAAAAATGTAGTGTTGCTTGTGGGACACGTTATGGTGTTACACGGGTGGTGACGTCACCTGAAGTACAAGAGAGCTGTGTGGCAGAGGGGCGGTCTCTTGACCACCTCTCTGCCTAGCAGGAGTGTCTGTCTGGATAACAGTGAGCATCTAATAAAGCCCTGTGTAGTTCACCACTCACCTCATTATTAACCTACGTTTTATAGACATAGCACGATCATCCAGTGTGCGGTGCTAGGGATTTGTTGTGGAATCACGGTAAAATTTATTGGGAAATAGTACCGGACTGATGCGAGCTACACCACTGACTGTGGCTCAGTGAACCAGAGCACTGCTCAACCGAGCTGGGAGGCTAAAAGCTAGTCAGCTATAATGGCTAACTGATGCAAGAGGGAGGACGGAGTTGAAACAGCAAAGGATGATTCTTAAAGTGACAGGCCTTAAATCAGAGCATTTATTGAAAGCCCGGAGAAATACAAAACAAATTTGCTTAAATAATTAAAAAGATTATAGAAAATGTGAGCAAAATATGTCACAAACATTTCATTAAGACATGTGTGAGCTATTAAAATGTGGAAAAAGTGCAATCAGTGACCCCTTTAATTTTATTGAGCAGGAGGTTCCCTGGCATTAATGGTGCATTCCTTTTCTGTCTGAAGTTGAAAATCAGATTTGTAGAGTGACAACATGTCCAATGTGACTGAGTTCCAGAACAAGTTAGAAAGCTTTGATTTTCTCATTAGCCACTCTTACCAATGCCCACTGAAAACAATGCAGTACGTGGTAATTTGCGTATAAATACACATGGCATCATGTTCAGATATGTGTTGAAGTTCACGCCAGGGGGCGTGGGCCGGTGGGGTCGCTGGCCTCCTGGCACCTGGGGCCTGGCGTTGGTCCCACTGGGGGGTAGGGGGGTTGGTTGGCCTGGGGGTGTGGGCCTGCCGCACCGGCCTCTTGGCAGCCTGGCCTCCCTCGGTCATCCCTCCGGGGGTGGAGGCCTGGCTTTCCTGGGGCTTGCTGACCTCGGGCATTTGTGCTCTGTGGGGGTTGGCGGCACTGCCTTGCCTGCTCAGGGTTCCCGGGGGGAGAGCTGCTGCGATCGGCCCCCCTCTTGGTATGTTTCCTGACAAACCACTCACATGCACACACTTATTTTGCACGCGCTCTAATATATACGTACACAGACGCACACGCATAAATGTCTCTCCTTTAACAAGTGCAGATACCAGACTCGTGTTGAGACATCTTCGGTGGAAGAAGCACTTTGTCTTCTGTTTGTTTTAGTTGTTGCTTTGTTTGTCTTTTTGTCTGTTCCCCTCTCTTTTCTTCCCACCTCCACACACTTCCATTCCCCATTCCCCATCCCGTCGGGTCCTCCACGGGTAAAATTATTTAAATAAAGTATTAAAAGTTATTACAGGAGGAGTTTACAACAATATACAGTACATAGTTAGGTGCTGTATAAAGCTCCTTTTGGCAAAGTAAATCTGTTTTGACACAATAAGGGTAACAGATCTCCGTTCTGCTTACCTAGCTGCCTGACAGAACAAAGGAAAAAAAAAAAAAAGAAGAAGTTGGGGGGGGAAATGGCTTCATGGCCAACTTTTAGAGAAGTGCGAGTAAAAAATGAATTTTACACACTACTGTTAATGCATATTGCATGACCACAGCCATCTTTAAAACTTGAACCAGTCTTGTAAAAGCTTGCCCCACTTGAGGAGCTGAAAAACAACTTAGGTACTAGAGGGGCGCGCTCCTAAAACAGAATTCAGTTGAGAAAAGGAACATGTTCTAGGCAGAGTTGCCAACTTTTCAGAAAAGCTTGGAGTAAGATTTAGAGGGAAGAGTGCATGGGGGAGACTGGAGGGTAGGGGTGGAATGAGCATGTAGGTGCACAGTACACACAAACAGTTTCAAGGCATACACATCTTTACCTTAGAACATGTTCAGTCTGCTTTATGCTGCCTTGAGAGCTCGTATTGTGAAAAAAATCTTAAAGTCAGCACAATATTAGCAGTATTTTCCTTATTTTGGAGTCAGAAATAAGGTTTGTGGTGTGAGATAGAGGACAAAAGAGTGAGAGTTGGCAACACTGTTGTAGGACTGTGTTTGTAAAATGTTATTTGTTGTCACAGGTATTTACAAAAATTAGTTATTATTTAGAAAAACGTGTGCATATGTAAATGCAGCAGAACCATTAGAGGTGATTAACTGTAAAAACTACGGTTCCTAGAATGGCCAACAGGGATGATCTGTTCATACAAAAATACAATTTTACATCCCCTGAGAAGTGTTTAACTACCTTTACACTGGCTCCCAAATAACCAGGATGTGGTCCGGATTGTTATGTCCATAACTAATGCTATTAAGAATCAGGCCGGCAGTGCAGTTGAACAGTTGTATAGGCAAAGGGTCGACGGCGAAAGAGACCGTGTCCCTTCCGCTTGTGCCTTTTATACCCCGGTGACGGCAGAACCGGAAGGCGGAGCAGTCACCCCCAGTACACCCAAGGTACACCCGACATCATATTTGATACACTGCACCCCCCCCCCCCCGTAGAAAATCCAAATCACACCAATTAGGCCCTCCCAAATTAAATTTAAACCCGATTCACATGCTAATAATAATAACACACATGGCTAGACGGGTTATTCTGCTGTCTATGATTCTTCAAAGTCCACACAAAAAAAAATAAAACAGCCATGTTCCTAATAACTAAAATAATCCCAGAACAATAGTATATACACCAACAAACTTTTCATCACACAACAACAGCAGTCAACATATACAGTACATTTACATCCCATTGCCAGCCCCCACCCCAACACACCCACCCCATAACTTGGGCATTTCACACAATCACATTCACTTAAATGCAATTAAACAGTGTTGTGGACTTCTTTGGGTTTTTTTTTAAACAGGGCAATAATACAACGGGTACATGTAAAACATATTAACTACGTGTCTTTTGGGCAATCAAACATATTAACACTCCAGCCATACCATGTTAAACCTTCTGAGTGTGACTGTCACTGAATTGCGACATAACCCCTAGTGGTCAAGAGTGGTAAATATTTTTTATCAATAAAATAGTTCAGATTTCTAAGGCTATAACTTGAAAGTGGTAAGAGATAATGGCTTACTGTCAATTAGAAAGATGTAAAATATGATCCAAAGCTTCAGATAGGAATAAATTTATGCATCTAATTTGCATAATGTTGCGGCAGCTCTTTAAATTCCATAACTCAGTCAAAACTGGACTTTAGACATACAGTATTTACACAAAGACTGGTTTAGCCTTTTGACACTGTTTTGTTTTACAGAGGTACCTCATCATCTTATCTTCAAAGTATATGAACAAGAAATCAGTACGATATTAAAAAAAACCCAGAAATTTGTCACTTACTCACTGCGTTTTCACCCATCGTGGTCGTTATTTTGCGTTCTGTCAGACATTTACGCTCTCTACCACATATACAAAGTCTTATGATTATCCCACATAAATTTTGCTTGTATCCCGTGGCTATTTTCTGTGTACAAAGCTGTCTAAGTGACGGCAACGATGATGGATTGTGGCCATATTAGCTTTCTGAGCTAAAAGAAGGGAATACAGGAAAAGGAAATGAGGAGTTCTTCTTCTTTGGTGTATTGCATGTCATCCATTGAGTCCTCCAATGCATGTCTGCCACCTTCTGAAACTGGCAAATCAGTACAAATCCCCAATGCAGCTGGCGATGTCAGAGTGAGATGACAGGCACAGTGCCACACTTTGCCACTAGGGGCACGCAAAATCTCACACTCTAAGGGTTAATAGCCGCCCCACAGTCACCATACAGTCCCAATGGAAGGACCACCCCCTGGATTTCCGTCTGGCGGATCCCTCCCAGAGTGCCTTCGCCTCTTCGCCTCTGGGGACCAGCCACGTTGGCGTCTCTTCTCATCGATGCTCCATAGCTCATTGGGGTGTCTCCACGAGTCACCGGACAGCCCTTGATAGGGTCCTCCTGGGCAGCCACCACCCGCAGCCGCCCCTGGTCATCCCACCGTTCCGTCTTTGCATGGACCCCTCTCAGCTGAGCTTCCCCCCGGTCCGAATCTCGTCATCGACCCATAGAGGGGCTCCATTCTGCTTCAGATGTCCACTACGTTTCAACCGGGCTTCCTTTCCAGGACGAATTGCTCCACCGACCCCGTCCGAAGCCCGCTTCGGCCTCCAGTGTTCCTGGTTGGTGCATCATTTTACTGCGCCAGCCGGTCCTGCCCCGCTCTCCTTCATTTTAAATGCCGGCAAAGCCACTGTAGCTTCTTGCTTCACAGTATCACCAGGACGAACTCTGGAAGCAGAGGGGGCTAGCGTTTTGGCTTCAACAGCCGTCCTGGGTGTTCCACCGTGCCGTCCAGTTCCCACATCCAGGGTAACTTGGACACTGGTACTGGAACCCTCCCGCAATGGCCCTTTACGGCACTGGTCCTGGTCATCATCAATACTATGCCAGTCACTGTCCCATACCGCATTGTCCTCCACGTACGGAACTGGTCAGTCCCACAAACCACAGCCCGACCATTCTTCTCCGACGCCGCTGGTGATCGTGGATCTCAGGCTGTAGAACATATCACATCCCATTATGTTCGACCCACAAGCGGTCACCACGAATTGGACGTTGGACATCATTGCCAACTTGTACCTCGCTGTCAACTCCAGTGAACCCACAATGGCTAATCTGTTTCCTCCATAGCCAAAGTATGACGTCAACAGTCCTCTCACACGGTAATGCAGGAACAAACTCCTCACAGTGGGTCAGTTCAACACAGAAGCTGCTGCTCCCGTGTCCACCAACAACGGCATTTCCACGCCGTCCAGCAAAACGTTGCAATAAATCCGCCCATCTGTGCTCGGGGAGACGGTATGAACAACCGTAGGAGTTGTGGTGGGGAAATCCGCTCCACGCCGTCGGTCCCCTTGCTCAAAATTTTTGCAGGCCTGGCGAAATGATGCAGGAGACCACACTTGGGGACCACACTTGGGGAGGCCACAGCGTTTGCCTTTCGCCGGACATGCTTGCCTTATACCGGTGCCTGGTGGACCCACAGCCATAACACCTTGGCGTACCCAGGGCAGACCTAATTTTTATAGCTGCAGCGTATTCCTCTTCATTCACACCGTCTTCGCTATCTGGGTCTACAGCCAGCACCTTCAATCGTTTGGTGTGTCCCAACGTGGTTCTGTCACTGAGGACTTCGAATGGTTTTTCAGCTGCTTCAAACTGCTGCGCTATCTCAACTGCCATGGCTGTCAGTTCACCCGATTATGTTAGCAGCCTCGACCGTGCCGCAGAACAAAGTGTGTGCTCCGCCAATTGATCACGGACTATCTCTTCTTCAAAGGCTCCAAACTGGCACTCCCTCGCCAGCTGACGCAGGTCTGCAACGTAATGCTGCATCGACTCTCCAGTCCGCTGGTGGCGCTGCCAAAACTGAATCCTCCAGACTATGACGTTTTCCAGAGCGTGAAAATAGCACGCCATTAGCCTGACCACATCGTCAAAACTATCGCACTCTCCCAATGTGCTGAGAATCCGTTGTCCCTCCATGCCAAGATTATGGACCAAAATAGCTTTTGCACGCAGTTTCTCTACTTCTCCGAGGTTCAGGGCCACCAAGTAATTTTGAAAGGCCGCATACCACCTAGCCCAGGGAATAGGCGGCTTGCCCGGAACCTTCAGAAACAGCCGAATACCAGAAACATTTCACTCTATACCTTTATCCTCATTGCCAAATGTTATGTCCATAACTCGTGCTATTAAGAATCAGCCCGGAAGTGCAGTTGAACGTAACTTTATTAGATGAACCACAAGAACACAGGTGCTCCGTATAGGTAAAGGATCAACGGCGAAAGAGACCATGTCCCTTCCGCCTGTTCCTTTTATACCCCGGGTGACCGCGGAACTGGAAAGGCGGAGCCGTTACCCCCAATACACCCAAGATACACCCGACATCATATTTGATACACTACACGGATGTGGTATGTTAGCAAAACATTTACTTAGCAAAGTTTGTGCTCTGTTTAGACCTGTTTATTTTTTTGTAACATTTTGAAAGTGGAAGAAGTCCTTGAATCTGTATTTTTCTCCTGTCCTCCCTGTACAACAGAATAATATAATTTTGCATCACAAAGCACATTTCATCGCAGGGCCATGGACTGGCGATCTGTCCAGGGTGTACCCTGCCTCTCGCCCAAAGATGCTGAGATAGGCTCCAGCCCCCCTGCAACCCAAAAAGGATTAAGCGGAAGAAGATGAATGAATGAATGAATGAACACATTTCATCAGGCATGCATTTTAGTTAAGAACAGACAAATTTATATTTTGTTTGGCTGGGAAATGGCTCTTTGGTACATGATTGCCACCTTTTGGTGGCATTAGTACATTGCATGCTGCAAATATTTACCAAGCATTTGTAAATCTGTAAATTTGACAGGTTATAGCCACACAAACTTGCAGATTTTTTAATGAATTACTATTCAAATATTTGAGAATTCTACCCATCCCTAAATGAAAACAAGTTAACAAACATATATTAAAATTTCCAGCTATGCATTGACTGAATGATGAGTTTCCATTTCTATTTTGTCAAGAAATACATCTTTATTTTATTGCCATCCCCACATATACCCTGTGTTAATGTAGAGCTAAATCAGGTTGCTGCTGCTCTCTTGCACTGGTAAAATGAATTTATGTACTTTAGAATAAATCTGAGAAATTTAGGGAGGTTTGAGCTCCTTTATAATTTCTTTTATCATGTATGAAATGATGTGGTGGGTTTCTTGATATAGCCATTACTCAGGCACTTACGTAGGATGTACTTTGATGGGTGCTGATTTTTTTTTAACATTGTTTGGTTTGATTGTTTATATTAACAAAATGATTGAAAAAAAAAATCCCAGCTATATCCCAAAGATATAACTGCAGGGTACCTTTTTGCTAATTTACTTTCCAACAATACAGTGACAAGATTTTTATTTTTTATATTTTATATCAAGGTCTTTATTGTAGGGAGTGTGGGTACTTGACTGATAAAGTGATAACTGAGTTGAAATTTAAATATTAAATCTGTAACTATTTTTTCCACCTCATTCATCTTCTGCCACTTTATCCTTTATTATTTTTTTTGGGGGGGGGGGGCTGGTGCCTATCCAAGCATCTTTGGGCAAGAGGCAGGGTACACCCTGGACAGATTACCAGTCCATCGCAGGGCCAACACAGAGAGACAGACAACCTTTCATGGTCACATTCATACCAGTTGATGCCATTTAAGCTAACGTGCATGTCTTTGGCCTGTGGGAGGAAACCGGAGTACCTGGAGAAAACCCACACAGACACGAGGAGAACGTGCAAACTCCACACAGAAAGGTCACCAGTGGGCAGGGGTGAGATCAAACCCATGTCCTTCTTACTGTGCTGCCACAGTGCTAACCACTGCACCACCAGGCTGCCAATTTGTAACTCACTGATCACTAATTAGTGGAACCTACAGTTTGTGAATGCAGCCTGCTAGCCAGTTTGCTAATCTTAGCTGAACTTAAACTACAGCATTTCTCCACTTCTGGTTTAAAACAGAAATGTAAATTCAAGGCTTCTGTTGTTCCATAGTTAACTTTGTTCTGTGGTCAAGTTTGCAGCTGATCACATGGAGAAAGAATATCAGTTCTACAAGAAAGTTCTGGGGTCAAATGAAACAAAAATTGATTATACTCAGCGTTTGCAAATCAGATGTGGACTCAAGCGCACCTGATGCAACCAATCAAGGGCTTCATTAGTTACATCAGATGTGCTTGAGATATAACGCCTCAAATACCTGGACCAGGGATGGGCAGCTATGTGCCGCTGCTGGTTTTCTGTTCCACCCAGTCACTTCAGTGGTTGCTTTCTCTAATTATTAGCAATCCTTGAAGCTCAGTGTGTTGCGGCACAGAGGGATCCCCAAAATAAGGGGTGATGTACAAAGTACTGACCTTAATGTCACAGAATAAAAACCCAGCAACGCCACCCTGGGAATTTCACCCAGAGAATTATTCCCCAAACCTTAGCTTTGGGCACACAGTTCATTATACTTAGGAGGCAAGCAAGAGACGTGTTCCAAAGTTTACAGAAATTTTTATTAGCACAATAATGAAATATAAAAACCTTAATTGGGCCACCCAGTAATAATATCAATAAAATGAACTGTGGCCTACCGGTAATGAGCAGGTGCCAAAGGGAGTGGCATCAAATAAGGCACCTCGAATCACACACACACACAGACACACACACTGTGAGGGCTGAAGCCCAAAGGTGCAGCATACAGCGACAGGGATAAGATAAGATAAGATAAGATAAGCCTTTATTAGTCCCACAACGGGGAAATTCCAGGATTGCAACAGCACAGGGATAGCAACACTCAGAGCAACAATCAGAAGGCAAGAAAAAAACAAGCAAGCAAGAGCAGCTAATATACATATGTACGTATTACTATAAAATATATATATATACACACACACACAGACACACAGTGCAGAGCATTGTAGCTGGATGGAATAAATATATGAATATATGAACACACAGTGCAGAGCATTGTAGCTAGATGGAATAAATATGTAAATATATAAACACCCACAGTACGGAGCATTGCAGCTAGGTGGAATAAATATGCAAGTATATAAACACACACAGTGCGGAGCAATGTAGCTAGATGGAATAATATGTAGATATATAAATATATAAACACACCCAGTGCTGAGCATTGTAGCTAGATGGAATAAATATGTAAATATATAAACACACACAGTGCAGAGCATTGTTGCTAGGTGGGATGAAACAGCATAACCGTCTACTTAGTTATCCTACATGGTATGATTATGTGCCCATACATATTCTCACCCTCCATAGCGACCGGTTTGTTCCTAGTTGTATGCCGGAGGGGACCATTGTGTAAGTCTATTGCATCTTTTGCATTCAAAAAACTATTAGTTTGTTACGTCTTTTTGCTATCTCTGCGAGCAGCCCTGCTTAGGTTGTACAGTCTGACAGCCGTTGGTAGGAAGGACCTACGAAACCTCTCGGTTGTGCACCTGGGATGATGTAGTCTGCTGCTAAATGAGCTCCTCAGTGCATTCAGTATGTCCTGCATAGGGTGGAACTCGGACTCCAGCAGAGATGACAGTTTAGCCACCATCCTTCTCTCTCCTATCTCCTCCATCGGATCAAGGCGCTGCCCCAGGACAGAGCTAGCTTTCTTAATCAGTTTGTTCAGTCTCTTCCTATCGGCTGCAGTAATGCCACTGCCCCAGCAGACCACTCCAAAAGTGATGGCTGATGCCACCACCGTGTCATAGAATGACTTCAGCAGCGCCCCTTGTACACCAAAAGACCTGAGTCTCCTCAGCAGGAACAGCCTGCGCTGTCCCTTCTTGTAGAGTGCATCAGTATTGTGTGACCAGTCTAGTTTATTGTTCAGATGAATACCCAGGTACTTATAGGATGTCACCATCTCGATGTCTGTTCCCTGTATATTTACTGGTACTGTGAGGGGCTGCCCATGCCTGCGGCAGTCCACCACCAGCTCCTTAGTTTTCCTCGCGTTGATCTGGAGGCAGTTCCGATGGCACCAGTCCACGAAGTCCTGGATAAGCCCTCTGTACTCAGCTTCATCTCCATTGGAGATGAGGCCAATGATCGCAGAGTCATCAGAGAACTTCTGTAGATGGCAGTGTGTTGTGTTGTGTGAGAAGTCCGCAGTATAAAGAGTGAACAGGAAGGGAGCCAGCACCGTTCCCTGGGGGGCCCCCGTGCTACTGATGATCGTGTCGGACACACAGTCCCGGGTTCTCACAAACTGAGGCCGGTTCGTGAGGTAGTCCAGGATCCATGATGACAGGTGCTGGTCCACCCCTGCGCGCAGCAGCTTGTCCTTCAGGATCATCGGTTGGATGGTGTTGAAAGCACTGGAGAAGTCAAAGAACATGATCCTCACCATATTCCCGGGCTTCTCCAGGTGGGACAGAGAACGGTGAAGGAGGAAGATCACCGCATCCTCCACCCCAATGCCATGCTGGTAGGCGAACTGGAGTGGATCCATCGCTGGTTCCACCAGGGGGCGGAGGTGAGCAAGGAGCAGTCTCTCCAGGGTCTTCATCAAGTGGGACGTCAAGGCCACCGGTCTGTAGCTGTTCAGGTCTTTGGGGTGGGAAGTTTTTGGTACAGGTACCACACAAGATGTTTTCCACAGCTGTGGTACCCTCCCCAGTTTCAGGCTCATGTTGAAGATATACGTCACAATCCCACACAGCTGGTCTGCACAGGACTTGAGGAGCTTTGCGCTGATGCCGTCCGGTCCCGGCGCCTTCCTCGCCTTGATCTTCCTCAGCTCCGTCCTCACCTGGGTCCTGGTCAGGGTCAGGATGGGAGGCTGTGTGTTGGGAGTGGGGGGGTGTTGGTGGAGTGGGGAGTGGGCAGCAGGACTTGATTTCTTTAGAGGCAGCAGTGGTTGTTGTGCAGTCAGGGGGAAGGGCGGTTGGTCAAATCTATTGAAAAACAGATTCAGGTTGTTCGCCCACTCCCTGCCCCCTGTGGCCTGGGGGGAGGTATTCTGGAGCCCCGAGATGGTTTTGAGGTTTCTCCAGACCCCGCTGATGTCGCTCTGTTGCAGCTTGTCCTCCATCTTCTTCCTGAAGCTGTCCTTGCCTTCTCTGATCTTTCTCCTCAGCTCCCTCTGTACGGACTTCAGCATCTCCCTGTTCCCCGACCTGAAGATCCTCTTCTTCTCTCTCAGAAGTGTTTTTATCTCAGGGTTGATCCAGGGTTTGTTGTTTGAGTGACGCCGTATGGTCTTGGTGGGAACGGATTTGTCCACACAGAAGCTGAGGTAGCCCGTGAAGGTGTGAATGAGGCCATCGATGTCCTCACCATGTGGATCGCAGAGCTGCTTCCAGGCGGTGGCTTCAAAACAGCCCTTTAGGGTGTCCATTGTCTCCTCAGACCATAACTCCACAGTGTGCATGGCCGGAGGTTGTCTGTGCACTAGGGGTTTGTACACCGGCCGGAGATGAACCAAGTTGTGATCCGATCTCCCGAGTGGGGGGAGTTGTGATGAGGTGTACGCCTCCTTAGTGTTTGCGTAGAATAAATCCAGTGTTTTATTGTCTCTAGTGTGGCATGTGACATACTGGGTGAACGTGGGTAGAATGGGAGACAGTGAAACATGGTTGAAATCGCCTGAGATGAGGAGAAGAGCATCTGGGTGTTCTGTCTGCAGCCTGCTGGTTACTGAATGGATGACGTCACGTGCTGTCCCAGCGTTCGCCGTCGGATTTGCATAAACAACAATGCAGATCACGTGTGAGTGTTCTCTCGGGAGATATGTAGGCCTCATGCTAACAGCTAGCAACTCAATGTCTTTGCTGCAGTGTCGTTGTTTAACAGTGATATGTCCCGGTCTGCACCAGTTGTTGTTAACATACATTATCACTCCACCGCCCCTAGCCTTGCCACTGTCTGGTGTTCGGTCAGCTCGTATCATGTGAAAACCCTCCAGCTCAATGTTAGCATCTGCTGCTAGTTCAGTTAGCCACGTCTCAGTAAACAAAAGGAGAGAGCACTCCCGGTATGTGCTATCATAACGGGAGATAGCCGCTAGCTCATCTAACTTTCCCAGTATCGACCGTACATTTCCCATGACAACAGATGGAAGGGAGGGTCTGTACCTTATATTTTTTGTCCTCCGCCTTACTCCAGCCCGGCAGCCGCGGCGTTTTCGCCTCAGTTCTCTCGGTATGTCGAGTTTTTCCAATGGGACCGGGTGGCGGTTGAATGCTAGCAGCTGTTCTCTGCTGTATCGTATCCTGCTATAAACAGTGGCTCCGTCCACCGGCTCAGGAGACATTTAGGACGATCTGTGTGTCCGTGATATAAGTGGGGTGAAAAAAAAGACGGATCAAAAGAGAGAGGAAGGGAAAAAGACTCGGAATCGAGCCGCTGTTGCAAAAGGCAGCCTACTCGTGTGGCGCCGAGAAAAAAAAAAAAAAAATGCAACCACCAACAGCAACCAGCCCCACCAGCGTAGGCCTTCAGTTCTAAAAGGAAAAGACATAAAATTACTGAGAGGGCCCCAAAAAAATGTTTAAACAAAAAGAACAAATAATTACTTAAAATAAATAACACAACAGAATTACAAATAAACAAAACCAACCCAAAGAAAATATACCAAACAATGGAGTAAATTGATTAAATTTCTCCAATATAGGGAAAAAAAAATGTCAACTCACTCACAAACACCATTTGGAGAAATTTGCTCTTGAAAGAGGCACACAGTTTTCAGAATATTATATTAAAAACAAACTAAAGCCTCTTAAAAGAGCCAAAAAGGCATTCAGCCCCCTCCAGAATAATTCCTCCAAACTAGTCCCGAAATAAAAGTGACCTTACTCAATAATATAAAATCTCTAAAATGGAATAAGAAACCACCCGCATGAAGGTAGGTCTCACACAGATAAATTTTAAAAAAATATATATCTCCAAGGGGTAAAACAGCAGTAGTAATAACACGAGCCTCTGGTGAATGGGCACACAGCACAGGAGAGCGCAACAGGTGATGACCCGCAGCTACAATCAGCGGTAGAATTACTGCACCAACGAGACCTTGGTGCGAGTCCACCAGCGGTTTGCTACTGTGCTGACCCAGTAGTGAGTCACAACGGGCAGCAACAGAAAACAACAGCCTAAAAAAAAGAGACCAAACCGGCTAAATAACAAGTGACAAATGGCTAAACTGGCAAGAAAATCAAAACCCTGTCGACACGCTTACCTGCAGTAGTAGTGGTACCAACATTTAACGGTGAAGTGCAAAGCACGCTGAGCCTCAGAGAGCAGACCAGGGGGCAACAGCCTAAAGAGAGGCCAAACAATCTGACAAACTGCTAAACTGACTAAAGAATCAGAGTCCCGCTGACACGCTTACCTGCAGCATTTATGACAGCAACACCTGACCAGGAAGCGCAATGCAGGTAGAATATCAGAGAGAGCAGACCAGGGGGCAACAGCCTAAAGAAAGACCAAGCAATCTAACAAACTGCCAAATTAATGAATCAGAATCCCACTTACACACTTACCTGCAGCAGTAATAACAATGCCTAACCAGGAAGCACAGTGCACGCAGAGTATCAGAAAAAGAGGGCAGACCAGGTACACGCACCTGCCTTTATAGTAAATCATCCATGGGTGTCTGCCATGTAAAGGCACAGAGACCCTGCAGCAATTCCATCCTGCTACAAGTGCAAACACCTGCTGAGGAGACTGAGTAGAACAGAAAATCTGCGGTGGAGTGGCCTTCACTGCCGATCCCTGACCTGGACTGTTGATGGTGATGTTTGGTTGCATGTTAGAAATATGGCTAAGTCAAGAGAATTGTCCAAAAACCAGTGATGGGACTTCCAGCACCAGAGCTTTGGAATGTGTGCCGAGTAATACAGATAATATTTTACAAAGCGCGTATCGAGGCATGTATTGATGACGTATAAACAATGTGTGTTTACTGTGGATACAGTTTTCTATGATTTTGGTATGAACTTGTTTCTTAAATTATATTTGTCACCCACAAAGGATTCCGATGAGCTTCTTTATTCAAGAACTCTCATTAATTTCTGCCTGAGGCATTAAGTGTTCTATGTAATCTCCAAATCTAATGAATTAAATGTAGTCGGTCAACACCTTCTAATTTAGTGCCTTTACATAGCATGGCATTGTGGCGCAATGCATGCAAAAGCACAAGAACAGTCTGTACCAATTTGCTCAAAACAATATAAATAGGACAAAGAGGTTCTGGAATTTTGTTCTGTGGAGAAGTGAAGCAAAACTGATACTTTTCGGACCTATGGATCAGTGGAATGTCTGGCATGTGCGAATGAAGCATATGCTGAAAAGAACACCCTGCCTACAGTGAAGCATGGCAGTGGCTTAGTGATGCTCTGGGGCTGCTTTGCTTCCTCTGGCACTGGAAACCTACAGTATGTGGAGGGCAAGATGGATTCAATAAAATTTCAGGAAATTCTGGGAGAAAATGTCATGCCATCTGTGATGAAGGTGAAGCTTCCAACCGGACAATGATGCTAAGCAAGCCTCAAAGTCCACCAAGGTTTGGTTTCAGGAGAAGTTCTGAAAGATACTAGCGTGGCCATCAATGTCGCCTGACTTGAACCCCATTGAAAATCTCTGGTGGGATTTGAAAAAAGTGGTTGCAGCATGCAAACATAAGAATATTAGTGAACTAGAGGTCTTTGCCCAGGAAGAATGGGCTAAGATTCCTCGGGAATGCTGCCAGAAGCTGGTGTCTAGCTATGCATCACGTTTGCAGCAGGTCATAACAGCAAAAGGGTACTCTACTAAGTAGTAAAGATGCTTGTTATGAAGGGGTTGAATAATTCTGAGACTGCAGTAGTCATTAGAAGTGGCAGTTTGTGTATAATTTGGAGAAACCACTTGTAATATTAGTTGTGGTGAGCTATTTAAATTGTTCTTGCTTGATTTGTTTATTGCAAACAGCTGCTAGGTTGTACATTTTTCCAATAAACCTAATTTGCAGTGGGAGTTGAATCATTTTTATTGCAACTATGCGTGCCAGAAAGCCAACAAATTTAGCTGAACTGCACCAATTCTGTCTAGAGGAATGGTCAAAGGTAAGACCACAGGCTAGCCATGCTTTATTGAAGGGAAAATGACAAAGGGATATTTAATATTACAATATTAGTATTGGTGTACTTATCCGTGACCACATCACTCCCATCCTCTACAGGCTTCACTGTCTCCCCATTCCACAGAGAATCCATTACAAAATCCTTCTCATGACTTACAACGCTCTCAGTAACTTGGCCCCACCCTGCCTCACTGAGCTCCTTCATCAATACACTCCCTCCCGCCCACTTCACTCTACTGATACCAACCTTATACGCCCCCCCCCCCTTTCTGGACTAAGTACAAGTCGTGGGGAGACGGGGCCTTCTCAGTTGCTGCTCCTACCCTCTGGAGCTCACCCTGTATAACAGAAGCTCCCCCTCACTCCCAGCATTCCAAAAAAATCACTAAAGACCGATTTCTTCAACGCTGCATTTACTCATTGACACTTCTTTGTTTTTTACCCTATGTGAAGCGTCTTTGAGTGCCTTTAAAAGCACTATATAAGTCAAAAGTGTTGTTATTATTATTATTATTGCTTTTGTATATTTTTGACTTCGCACATTTTATCATATTTCCTGAAGCTGTATGATAAATTTATGAGAACCAAATTCTATGACTGTTTTTTTGTAGTTTTAATTATTCCAAAATGAAAAGAAAAAAGATTAACATTTGCAGGAATCAAAGGAAACTTGAGACTGTCAGTATAACAGTTTTATAGAGGTGTATGTAAATTTTTGGCTTAAACTGTATGTTACACATCTAGAAAGATACTGTTTTGTGATTTTGTTATTCAAAGCATAATGCAGTAAAGGCATTCCAATACCTGTGTGCCTATTGCAGAGTAACGATGTGGCAGGCAGCACCTGGAACTGGATGTATTACATCCCCCTCATCATCATCGGCTCCTTCTTCATGCTCAACCTGGTGCTGGGTGTACTCTCAGGGTAAAAATTGAGCCCTTCCTCTTCCCTTTCATCCTTTTCACTTAACACAATGCTATCCATTCACCTATGCTTTTACATTTGATATGTTGAGCTGATAAGTGTTCTCACAGTGAATTTGCCAAAGAGAGAGAGCGGGTGGAGAACAGGAGTGAGTTCCTCAAGCTGAGGCGACAGCAGCAGATTGAGAGAGAGCTCAATGGTTACCTGGAGTGGATCTGCAAAGCAGGTAGGTGCACACAGGTTGTTATACTCCTATACAGTGTGTGTGTTTGGAAACACAGTTCTCACATCTCATTTTATTTGATAAATACAGAGGAGGTGATTCTGGCTGAGGAAGATGCCACAGGGAACTTTGATGGTAACCAAACCTTTTTTTTTGGTCATTGTGTTTGCTTTATGCTTTAGAGGAGCTGACACATGTCTTCTGTTCAGTTTTTACTCATAGAGAATAAACACTGAGGATCACTTCTTGCAGAGTGGTTTTGGTAATTTGCTAGCTTTAGCTTAGTGTTAGCATTACTTATTTAAATGTGCAAATGTTAGCTATGCCACAGCACTGCAGCAAGTGACAGACTCTGTGGGATGGGTGAGAGACGGACAGATGGAGAAACAATGCTTATTCTCTCCTGTTAGGTTCAAGGCGAAGGCCAACCATCAAAACCAAGAACAACAAAACAGACCTGCTGAACCTCGAGGAAGGAGAGGACAATATTGGGGATGCAGTAGGTGAGAATGAACAATGGCGGCATTTACTTCCAGTCATGTGAGCAGGCTGCAGAAAAATGAAAGTGAAATAGATTTATCTCCTCCTCAGTGATAGACAGAGGTGGGCCAGCATGCCCATGTGGGCCCCACCATAAGTTTTTATCTGGGCTGTCTTATGGGTCCCATGTAGATTTGTTTGCGAGTTCCATGTTGGCTCCATCTGTGTTTGCCCATATGGACTTTACCTATGGTGCTAGTGTTACTGAAACCTGCTTATCTGTGCCGCAGGTAAAGTCCAGACAAATAGTGCAACATTTTGTTGACTGATGAAAGCAAGATTTTTCTTTTTGGGTCTAGGGGATGCAGACAGCTTATCAGATGACCCCAAACAGTGAATTCAAGTCACAGCACATTGTGAAGACAGTGAGGCATGATGGTACAGGCGCCATGATATGGGAATTTTTCTCGTACTGTGGTGTCTGGCCTCTTTACCACATACCAGGGATCATGGGTCAGTTTGAACACATCAAAATACTTGAAGAGGATAATGGGTGTTTCAACAAGACAACGACCCCAGACACACCAATAAATGAGCAACAACACTGAGCAGCCAGCCCAATCCGTGGATGTTAGTCCAATAAAAAAAAACTTGTGGGTGACATCAAAAATTCTGTTTCTCAGACAAAACCAAGAAGTGCAAAAGAATTATGGAAGGCAGTCCAATCATCCTGGGCTGGAATACCTGTTCACAGGTGCCAGAAGTTGGTTGACTCCATGCAGCATAGATGTGCAGCAGAAAGTGCCTTCAGACCAAACGCGAATGGGCGGCACAAATGCATACAAAGTCAATGGAAAGAGGCGAGTGCACATGAATCTCGCGCATTCACATGTTCATGTACAATGGATAGCGCTAGCCCTGAGATTCTGCTGTCACTGGAATAAAGTATCAACAATGGAGACTAAACTAGTTTGAAAATATATTCGTATAGTATAGAAAGTATATTCGCTGCTCTTGTTTTTCTTGTCTTCTTGATTGTTGCTCTGAGTGTTGCTATCCCTGTGCTGTTGCAATCCTGGAATTTCCCCATTGTGGGACTAATAAAGGCTTATCTTATCTTAGCTTTTCTTATCTTAAAATGAGACTGACACTCACCTGGAGACAAAAGGACCAGGAGCTCACCTCTTTCCATTGACTTTGTATGTATTTGCGCCGCCCGTTCACGTTTGGTCTGAAGGCACCTTTAGAAACAGAGGTTATACAAATGTTAGACAGCATCAGTTGCAAAATCTTGAAACATTTTCTAGTTTGTGAAGTGAATGTTTGAGTTTGTCGAGAAGAATGCTGACACTGCCATTTTTTGGACAGCCTAATATTCCCTTTTCTTCACTTTCTGTAAATAATAACACATTTTATAAATTTCTCTTAATGTTTTGATTTGGAATACAATGTGCAGTGTTCCCAATGCGTTTGGAAATAAAAGCTAATATAAGGATTTTGAGCTTTATTCACTTTTTTAAAGACACGGCTATTATTATTAACACATACAGAAAAGACCAAAAATTACTCTTTGTGTTGTTTTACAGCTCCTTAAAAAAGCTAAAAATGTTTAGGTAGAAACAGTTGGTCTTCAGCCTGCTCATTAATATTAATGAGCTACTAATCTGATTTGGTAAAGAGTTTTTGAGCAGGCCAACCACAAGAATGAGCCAATCAGATGTGTTTTTTGCTAATTTGAATAAGTTACAGTGGGGCTTGTTGGTTTATGACGTCACAAAACCCCACTTTCTTCAAGACACTTCAACTAAATAAAGGCATTGTTCATTTCTTTGTGAAGTCTTAATGGTATCCCTCCTAGCACAAATTGGTTGAAAAAATGGTGAGAAGACAGCTTTGCCAACCGTCTAGAAAATGTATGGATTTGATTGAACAGTGAAAGATGAAAATCTGCCTTTCTCAGGTTGTGGAAAAAAAATCACTATATAGACATCTGTAACACCAACATCCTTTCTGGATTGGAGGGAGAGTATGTCTCAGCATCTTTGCACAATTGGTAGAGGACATCCTGGACAGATCACCAGACCATCACAGCACCTGGTACTCCCAGGTGGTCACCTATCCAAGTACTAATCAAGCCAGACCCTATTTAGCTTTTGATATCAGTTGAGCCCAGGGGTGTCAGGGAACACCAGAGCCTGATGTGTGAGCATAAATAAAAAGACACAACACAAATTTGCCAAAAACACTTGTATTCAAATAAAGATTTTTAAGTGTACAGTACAAGCAGTAGCACTGTTTTCAAATCCATCCATCCCGCTATCGCTTTTTCGGAAGTCTGGTTCACAGAGGCAGCAATGCAAGCAGAGAAGCCCAGACTTCCCTCTCCCCAGCCGCCTGCTCCAGCTTTTCAGAGAGGATACCAAGGCGTTCCCAGACCAGCTGGGAGACGTAGTCTATCCAGCAAGTTCTGAGTCTGCCCGGGGGTCTCCTCCCAGTGGGACGTGCCCGAAACACCTCAAATGGGAGGCGTCCAGGAGGCATCCTGATCAGATGCCCAAACCACCTGAACTGGCTCCTTTCAATATGGAGGAGCAGCGGTTCTACTCTGAGCGTCTCCCGAATGACTGAGCTCATCACCGTATCTCTAAGGGTGAGTCCAGCAATCCTACGGAGAAAGCTCATTTCAGCTGCTTGTATCTGCGATCTCATTCTTACGGTCATTACCCAAAGCTCATGACCATAGGTGAGAGTAGGAACATAGAGTGACCAGTAAATCGACAACTTTGTCTGAGAGCTCAGCTCCCTCTTCACCACGACGGACCGGTACAACGTCCTCATCACTGCAGATGCTGCTCAAATCTGTCTGTTAATCTCTCGCTACATTCTCCCCTCACTCGTGAATAAGATAAGATAAGATAAGATAAGCCTTTATTAGTCCCACAACGGGGAAATTCCAGAATTGCAACAGCACAGGGATAGCAACACTCAGAGCAACAATCAGAAGGCAAGAAAAAACAAGCAAGCAAGAGCAGCTAATATACATATGTACATATTACTATAAAATATATATATACACACACACACACACAGACACACAGTGCAGAGCATTGTAGCTGGATGGAATAAATATATGAATATATGAACACACAGTGCAGAGCATTGTAGCTAGATGGAATAAATATGTAAATATATAAACACCCGACTTCCGGTTATGGCTGCCACGTAGGACGGACGTGTCTCGCTCTGCTCTGCTCCTGGAAAAAAAAAATCGGCAAATAACTCTCTCATTTAGGACAGAACGTATCCCAGCATTTGGGCGAGGATATGTCGGCGAAGCCTAAGGCTGGAAAACCAGGAAAAGGAAAAAGCGAGCCGCCGAAACAGTCCAAATTAACGGACTTTCAGGTCTGTGACGCAGCAAACAAAACTCCATATATGGCGGAGGAGGCTGGCAACGCTGCGATTTCTGCGGGGAATGGCGCAGATGCGCTGATGGCAGCCATGAGTTCAATGAGAGCGGACTTTTCCTCTAGATTTGATGGGATTATGACAGCGTTGGAAGGAATAAGAAAAGAATTGGGTGACTGTGTAGAACGAACGGCGCAGATGGAGCTCCGTCTCGCTAGTGCTGAAGATGACGTCACCCGTCTTCAATTAAAGGTGTGCACTTTGGAAAAAAAAAATAAATCTCTGGAAGATAATATTTTGGATTTGGAATCTCGGTCGAGACAGAATAATTTGAGGCTGGTGGGTCTTCCAGAGGAATCAGAAGGTCGGGACGTATGTTCCTTTCTGGAAAAGTGGATTCCGGAGGTGCTGGGCAGCGAGGAGTTGCAATCAGCAGTGGTTCTGGAAAAAGCACATCATATTGGCCCACGGAGAGATAAGGGACCGCCGAGGACCTTAATTATGAAGTTTCTTAGCAACAGAGACAGGATGAAGATCTTCAACGCTGCACGTGCTAAAGGAGAGATTAAACACCAGGACCAGCAGGTGCGGTTCTACCCAGATTTGGCCACAGGAATCCAGCAATTGAGGAAGCAGTTTGATCCTGTACGTAAGGAGCTGCGCAACCTTGGGATTCGTCATGGTGTAATCTATCCTGCGAGACTGCTGACCACGTATGAGGGCAGAACCCACATCTTCAAGACCCCAGAGGAGGCGCAGGAGTTCATCAAGAAGATCAAAGAAGAAGAAGAGACTGGTGGGAGCTAAGCATGAACAAAATATAAGGTAGAATAATTAAGCATTTGCATAGGCATCTGACTGACTTGAAGTAAATAGTAAGTTTACAAAATATAGATTGTATTATATATTAAAAAAACAAAACAAAAAAAAAACAAACAAACAAAAAAAAAACTATGATGTACAAAGTTGTTAAAAATTTTGGAGTTAAGTTGGAAAACTACAGAGGAGAGTTAATGTTACGTCATTAAAAGCAGTAGAGTTAGGGTGATTGGGAGGATGAAGAAGGAGTGGCTTAGGCTGTTCCCCGTGGGTGTGGAACGGTCGATGGCTATATCGGGAGACAGAATTTTTCTTTTGATTTTGGGGGGTTTGCCACAAGTGTGGGATGGGGAAATTTGTTTGTGTGTAGTTTGTAGGATGAATGTTCAACCACTCATGTTTTTGCTTCTCTGTATGAGCATGTTTACACTGCAAGGTAATCCCAAACTCTCTATTGATCATGGACCAAAGTGTTAATCTTAATTTAACTTCATGGAATTGCAGAGGTCTACAAAATTTAAAAAAACTTAAACAAGTTATGAATAAAATAAAGGACATGGGTTCAAGAATTGTGTTTTTACAAGAAACTCATCTGATAGAGGAGGATGTTAAAAGAATTAGGAGTAGATGGCAGGGAAGTGTATTCACCTCTTCATTTTCATCCCGAGCCAGGGGAGTTATGACTCTCATACATAAATCAGTTCCTTTTCAAGTGAAAAATGTAATTGGAGACAAATTTGGAAGATATGTAATCATACAAGGTTCTTTGCTATTAGAAAATATAAATCTTGTGAACTTATATGGTCCCAATATAGATGATCAGAAGTTCTTTGCTAATTTATTTCTCATCTTATCATCACTTACAGGGCAACATATAATAGCAGGGGATTTTAATTGTACATTGAATCCAGGTGTGGATAGATCAACAGGACTGGATTGTACGCACATTGGATGTAGGATGACTATTAATCATTTTATGAAAGAATTGAGATTGTTAGATATATGGAGAGAAATGAAACCACAAGTTAAAGCCTATTCTTGTTATTCCAGTACCTACAAGACATTCTCACGTATTGATTATTTTTTGATTTCCACAGAATTAAGGTCCAAGATTCAAAACTGCTTTTATGATAACATCGTGATCTCTGATCATGCACCCTGTTGTCTAATATATGTAGATAAAAAATTGACAAAGGAATCAGGTAGATGGCAATTTCAGCATAAATGGCTTCAGGATGAGGAATTTGTCAAGTATATAGAAAAACAGATAGACGAGTTCTTTGACATCAATACTACACAAACATCAGCATGTGTAAAGTGGGAGGCTTTCAAAGCTTTTATTAGGGGACATATTATTAGTTATACAGGATCAAAATCTAAGAAGACTCGAGAGGAGAGAGCTAAATTGGAACATAAAATAAAAAATCTTCAGGAAAAAGTGTATGCAGGAAGTGACCCAAGGTTGGAGAATGAATTACTGATTTTGAGAGCTGAATACGACAAAAAATCAGCGAATAGAGCTGCCTCGAGTCTTCTAAGATTGAAACAATCTTTTTATGAACAAGGTGAAAAATCAGGAAAATTATTAGCATGGCAGATTAAACAATTGGAAATTAAAACACCAATTACCAGTATTATAAGTAACGGACAGGTAGTTATAGATCCTTTAGAAATTAATAGAGCCTTTAGAGATTACTATGAAAAATTATATGATACCAAAAATGAACCTGATTTAACAAAACTAAATGGGTTTTTGAACGAACTATCTATACCGTGTATTCCAAATGAAAACAGGGAGATATTGGAGTCTAAAATTAGTCAAGAAGAAGTTGGGCTAGCCATTGATAATATGAAATCAGGAAAAAGTGCAGGACCAGATGGTCTTCCAGTTGACCTTTATAAAAAATTTAAGAATAAATTAATAAAACCTTTTTTGGAAATGGTTTTAGAAGCATTTCAAAATAATAATTTACCATCATACATAAATAATGCCTTAATTATACTGCTGCCAAAACCAGGTAAGCCCTCTAATAAATGTGAAAATATGAGACCAATAAGCCTATTAAACGCCGACCTTAAGATAATCTGTAAAATTTTAGCAAGACGAATACAAGAAATTTTACCAAATATTATTAATCGAGATCAGAATGGCTTTATAAAGGGTAGACAAGGCTTCCATAATGTAAGAAGACTATTTAATATTATTTATTTTAATAAAGAAGCACCGGATACAGCTCTCCTATCATTGGACGCCGAAAAGGCCTTTGATAGAGTTGAATGGCCCTTTCTTTTTGAAGTCCTACAAAGGTTTGGACTTGGAAATAATTTCATAAAATGGGTTCAAATAATATACAATAATGCTACAGCAGAAATCCTAACAAATAACAATATTTCAAAACCAATAAAAATCAATAGAGGATGTCGACAAGGCTGTCCACTTTCACCTTTACTGTTTACTATGGCAATTGAACCTTTAGCGATAGCGATACGTTTACATTCACAAATATATGGAATTAAAGTTGGACCAACAGAACATAAAATCTCCCTGTACGCCGATGATATAATTTTGTTTATGTCGAATCTAAAAAAATCAATTCCAACCTTGTTGAATTTAATAAAGAATTTTGGGGAAATATCAGGATATAAAATAAATAAAACTAAATCTTCAATATTAATGCTAAATGAGACCCAGAGAAATCACCCAGCCCCTGAGGTAAATCAATTCAATGTTGTAAATCAGTTTAAATATTTAGGAATCCAAATTATGCCTAAGCTAGAATCAGTCGCCAGTGTCAACTATGAAGCCTTAATGTCAGATATCAGTGAGTTAACTCAGAGATGGATGTCACTACCAATGTCGATGATCGGGAGAATCAATATACTTAAAAGTAATATTTTACCTAAAATACTTTATTTATTTCAATACATTCCCTTATCACCACCTTTAGATCTATTCTCAAGAATAAAAAAAAAGTTAGTGGAATTTATATGGAACAACAGGAGGGCTAGATTACGTTTGTCTTTATTATATTTACCATTTGATCGTGGAGGTCTGAAATGTCCAAATTTTATGTTGTATTATTGGTCGGCACAACTGAGGTCTATGACATATTATTTTTCATCAAATGATCTCCCTCACTGGACTGAAATGGAATCATACAATTTACCTTTACCTCTTCCCATATTCATATACTCAGATTCGGCAAAAAAATTACAAAAACAAGTTAAAAATCCATTTGTAAAGCATATGATCAAAATATGGTGTGAAGCTAAAAACTATTTAAAAGAACCACAGTTATTGTCACAATTTAGTCCAATATGGGGTAATCAATATTTTAAACCAGGGAGAGCGGACGCTGTATTTAAAGTATGGAATTTAAAAGGGATACAAAAGATTCAGGATTTATATTTGCCATGTGCAGACAACATAATGTCTTTTGAAGAGCTGAGGATCAAATTTAATCTCAATAGAACACATTTTTTTAAATATCTTCAACTTAGAAACTTTATTCGATCAAATCAAAATAAAGCTCTCACTCGACCTATTTATTCATCCTTGGAAAAAATGATGATGAAAGATAGTAAAAGAAAGGGTATTATTTCAGAGTTTTATAACTCATTGACACTATCTTCAAGTGAAAATTCACTGAAAAGATTAAACTACTGGAAAGAAGATCTGCAAATTGAAATTTCAGAGGAACAATGGGAATTGGCTTGTACAGAAGCTCAAACCAAATCAATAAATGCACGCCTTAAATTGATACATTTCAAATGGTTAATGCGGATGTATGTTACACCGGAGGAGTTAAATAGATATAACAAAAATATACCAGATACATGCACAAAATGCATGGAAAGTAAAGGAACCCTATTTCATTGTTTATGGGAATGTAGCTTAATAAGAATGTTTTGGGAAGAGGTGAGGGTAACAATTGAAAAAATAATCTCAAAACAAATCATATTGAATCCTAAACTGTTTTTGTTGGGTCTGTACCCAGAAAAGCATAATTTTAATAAAAGTGAAAGAACATTCATAGACCTCAGTTTGCTTAATGCCAAAAAATGTATTGCACTATTATGGAAAAAGACTCATAGACCAGATGTGACTCAGTGGTTAAGACAGATGTTAACAAACCTTCCATTAGAAAGAATAACATATATACTAAAATCAAAGGAAATTGTGTTTGAGAATATATGGAGACCTTTTATTGATTATGTAAAAAATTTAAACATAACTCTTGAAGAAGAAGGTGAATGATGTGTGTGGACCTAGTAAATTCCAAACTGGTGAACATAATATGTATACTTATGTATTGGATTGTCTAGACTAAACAGAGGAGCATTGTTGAAGATTTGATTTTGTTGGTGGTTGTTGGTGTTTTTAGTGCATTTTTTTTTTTTTGTAGTACTTTAGTGTTAGTGTTTGATTGTTTGTATCATGTTTGTTAAAAAAAAAAAAAGGTTCAATAAAGATATTGTGGAAAAAAAAAAAAATATATAAACACCCACAGTATGGAGCATTGCAGCTAGGTGGAATAAATATGCAAGTATATAAACACACACAGTGCGGAGCAATGTAGCTAGATGGAATAATATGTAGATATATAAAAACACAGTGCGGAGCATTGTAGCTAGATGGAATAAATATATAGATATATAAATATAAACACACCCAGTGCAGAGCATTGTAGCTAGATGGAATAAATATGTAAATATATAAACACACACAGTGCAGAGCATTGTTGCTAGGTGGGATGAAACAGCATAACCGTCTATTTAGTTATCCTACAGAGATTCCCGAGATACTTAAACTCCTTTACTTGGGGCAGGAGCTCATCCCCAACCCAGAGAGGACAATCCACCTTTTTTCAGCTGAGGACCATGGACTCGGACTTGGACGTGTTGATTCTCATCCCAGCTGCTTCACACTCAGGAGCAAACCATCCCAGTAAGACCTGTAGGTCATTGCTAGATGAAGCCAGCAGGACGACACCATCTGCAAACAGCAGAGATGAGATCCTGTGGTCACCAATCATGACACCCTCCGTTCCCTGGCTGCATCTAGAAATCCTGTCCATAAAAATTTTGAACAGGATCAGTGACAAAGGGCAGCCCTGGCGGAGTTCAACTCTTACTGGGAATGAGTCTGACCGAGTGTTGGCAGTACGAACCAAATTCTCACAACAGTCGGAAAGCCAGAAGCCCCATACTCCCAAAGCACCCCCCACAAAAAAATCACAAGGGATGCAGTCACATGCCTTCTCCAAGTCCACAAAACACATGTAAACTGGTTGGGCAAACTCCCACAAACCCTCGAGGACTCTCGAGAGGGTAAAGAGCTGGTCCAGTGTGCCACGGCCAGGCCGAAAACCACATTGCTCCTCCTGAATCTGAGGTTCGACCAACAGCCAAACTGTCCTCTCCAGTACCTTGGCATAGCCCTTCCCAGGTGGCTGAGGAGTGTGATCCCTGCAAAGTTGGAGCACACCCTCTGGTCCCCCTTTTTGATGAGAGGAACCACCACCCCAGTTTGCCATGCCAGAGGCACTGTCCACAGCCTCCACGCAGTGTTGCAGAGGCATGTCAACCATGACAGCCCTACAACATCCAGGGCCTTGAGGTACTCAGGGCGAATCTTGTCCACCCTCAGGGCCCAGCCACCAAAAAGTTTTAACCACTGCAGCGACCTCAGCCCCATGATAGGCGAGTCGTCCCCCTTGTCCACAAGCCCTGCTTTTTCTGTGGAAGGCGTGTCAGTGGGATTGAGGAGATCCTCGAAGTATTCCTTCCACTGCCCAACGGTATCCCCAGTCGAAGTGAGCAGTGCCCCATCTGCACCATACACAGTATGGTCAGGGAGCTGCTCCCCCCACCCCACCCCGCCGAGCCTCCGGACAGTTTGCCAGAATCGCTTTGAGGCCAACCAAAAGTCTTGTGCCATGGCCTCACCGAACTCCTCCCACACCTGAGTTTTTGCTTCAGCAACCACTCAAGCTGCACTTTGCTTGGCCTACCGGTACATCTCATTTGCTTCAGGAGTCCCACAAGCCAACCAAGCTCAATAGGACTTCTTCAGCTTGATGGCCCCCCTCACCACTGGTGTCCACCACTTGGTTCGGGGGTTGCCACCACGACATGCACCGATGACCTTGCAGCTACAGCTCTGGGCAGCCGCTCCAACAATGGAGGTGGAGAACATGGCCCATTCAGACTCCATGTCTCCAGATCCCCTCAGAATGTGGTCAAAGTTCTTCCGGAGGTGGGAATTGAAGACCTCCCAGACAGGGGCCTCAGCCAATCATTCCCAGCACACCCTCACTATGTGTTTGGGTCTACCAGCTCTGAATGGCATCCTCCCCTGCCATCGGATCCAACTCACCACCAGGTGGTGATCAGTTGACAGCTCTGCACCTCTCTTTACCTGAGTGTCCAAGACATACGGTCAGAGGTCTGATGACACGGTAACAAAATCCATCATCGACTTGCGACTTAGGATGTCCTGGTACCAGGTGCACATATGGACACCCTTATGCTTAAACATGGTGTTTGTTATAGACAAACTGTTGTTCGCGCAGAAGTCCAATAACTGAACGCCACTCGGGTTCAGATTGAGCAGGCCGTTCCTCCCAATCACCCCCCTCCAGGTTTCACTATCGTTGGCCACGTGTGCATTGAAGTCCCCCAGTAGGACAATGGAGTCTCCAAGAGGAGCACCCTCCAGCACCACAGTCAGTGACTCCAAAAAGGGTGGGTACTCTGAACCATCATTTGGTGCATAGGCAAAAATGATGGCCAGGAGCCATTTTCCAACCTGAAGGCACAGGGAAACAACCCTTTCATCCACTCGAGAGAACTCCAATATAGAGGCAGCAAGGTGGGGGATACAAGAATACCCACCCCTGCTCGTCGCCTCTCGCCCGGGGCAACTCCAAAGTAGGACAAACTCCAGCCCCTCTCCAGGAGACTGGTTTCAGAACCAGAGCTGTGTGTTGAGGTGAGGCCAATTATATCTAGCCGGTATCTCTCAACCTCGTGCACCAGCTCAGGCTCCTTCCCCATCAGAGAGGTGACATTCCATGTCCCAAAAGGCAGTTTAGGAAGCTTGGGATCAGTCCGCCAAGGTCTCTGCCTTTGACTGCCACCTGATCCACATAGCACCGGACTCCCATGATCCCTCCTGCAGGTAGTGAGCCCACTGGAGGGCGGACCCATGTAACTCCTTTGGGCTGAGCCATGCCGGGTCTCATGGGTAGAAACCTGGCCACCAGGCATTATCCATCAAGCCCCTCCCCTAGGCCTGGCTCCAGGATGGGGCCCCGGTGACCCCATACAGGGTGGGGTACACTGAAACCTTGCTCTTACATTCATCATGGGAGTCTGTTGGATTGTTCTTAGTCTGGTCCTTCACCCAGGACCAGTTTATCTTGAGTGACTCTACCAGAGGCAAACTGCCCCAGAAAGCATAGCTCCTGGGATCACTAGGACACGCAAACCCCCCACCACGATTTTCCAAATTATTCCAAGTATTATTTAACAACCACTGCTTCCAAATGTCAAACTTAAAAAACAAAAAAGCTGTTAAAAAGATGTAAAGGTGTACTTGAATTTTGAGAGATAGACCCCTATTATCATCACCAAATATTTGGGCCAAATCCTGTGGACTAAACAGCCCAATTATTGGATTATTTTATTATGCTTAGGCATAGCCCAGTTTTCAACATCTATTTTTTTCATTGAATATGGTCTGTATTAGACAGACTAAACACGGCCCAATATTTAGTGTCTGTTTGTTGGCTAAATTAAGGCTTGGACCAATGGACCTGATTTCACCCAAAATATTAAATTTTTCAACCGCAGGACAGCACTGCATTAAATTTGTACTCACACAGACCAGAGCTACATGCAGGTTTGTGTAAATACAGAGCTTCATTTTGAGTTTGAATTGACTTTGTTTGGTCGAATTTTTCAACCGCAGAGATCCAAGTGCTGCAACACCGATGGAAGAAGTGTGTGGACCGAAGGGGAGATTATGTTGAAAAATAAATCACATTTGGTCAAATTTGACCACTATGAACTTTTCAGCCTCTGGTACAACCTCTAAATTACAGCTTGTGCTGGAGGGGAATAAATGTGACCTATAGACATATTTTATGAAGATAAATCTAAACACTATTTGAGGTTAATGGGACCTTTAACTGTATTTCGAACAATAAAAGGGAGGAAACATGAAATCAGCCTAACCCTTGTCTTGCTGTCTTTCCATAGGTTTTGCACGCTCCAGCATAAAGAGTGGTAAGGAGGGATCCAATTACAGTAAGAAAGAGCGGCGGATGCGATACTTCATCCGCAAGATGGTGAAGACACAGGCTTTCTATTGGACGGTGCTCTGCCTGGTGGGCCTTAACACCATCTGTGTGGCTGTGGTGCATTACGACCAGCCTGAGATGCTCTCTGACTTCCTCTGTGAGTAAATAGCAGTTTATGTAAAGTATAGAGAATTCATTTTATAACTTTTAGATGCATGAGTGTAAGACTATAACACATGACTTGTTGTCCAACCATATCAAGATTTGATTACCATGACCACTTTGCATTCTATAAATTAGCTAAAATTAGCAGCTGTAAACATTCAACTCCAACTAGCAGAATGTAAAATCTTCACTATCCAACATAATCACTATCCAACATAATGTACCAGCACTATCCAAACTACCATTCAAGATTCATAGATTTTATTTGTCAATACTACTCTATGTACAGGACATACTTTACTTACAGTCATGGGAAAAAATTAGGACACCCTGTATAAGCCTGTGTGTTTTTTTAAACATATTTGGACATATGGATATTTAATATCAGTGTTAAAAATACTGGGAGATTCATGTAATACAACTAAACAATTAAAAATGAATTAGTCTTTTTTCAAATTTTCTGTAAAATGCAATTCTAAACAGATAGTGAGGAATAAATTAGGACACCTCCCAACTTTTTTAGGACACCCCCACATTCATTCCCACTTAAAATGGCTAAAATAAATTTAAAAAAATGCAAAGACAAAAACAAGGTTAGAAATAGATATGTGAACATTTCTTAATAAAGAACTGAATATTTAAAGGGGTGTCCAGATTTTTTCACATGACTGTATCTTCTTCGCCCCAGGTGGGACATAAGGTCGCAACAGTCAACCCCCACTTTGCCCTGTCCTTTGCAACATGTTAAGCTTGTCCTACAGGAGAATTGAAATGCCATTTCTTTCTCTTCAGTGGTGTGCGCAATATAAGAAAAAGGAATAAGACTGGAAAAACAACACCAGTCTATGTACAGTAATGCTACCCGTAGTGCAAATAACGACAAAAGATAAAACCCAGACATCCCATAGTGCAAATAAAGATAAACAATAAAACCCAGCAATCCTATATACTGTGGCACATATGTTGGTTACATATTCTCCACAAATGTATCGCTGTATGTTTATTGTGTGCTACACGTCTCATGGAACAAAAGGGACTGAGCCTCTGAGAGACAACGGAAGAGTGTGAGATTCGACCTTTGTTTCAGGGAGACGACCTGGGGAGATTTCCGGACCACCAGAGACTAAAGGACAATGGTGTGAGATCAAAGGGGTTACTTTGTGATTGGGATTAAGTACCATGTGACTGTATGTTTGATTAAACACCATGTGACTGCTGTTTCGTGTCCGGGGTACAAAACCCAGATGTGAGATGATACTTCCTCTTTTCTTGCTTTGAGATTGTTGGAGTATGTGATCTGTGAATAAAGCTGAATCTGAGGAATAAACTCAGTCTCATCCTTGAGCACATTCTCCACACTGGTGAACTTGCGACGAAAAATGAGCAGAAATAATTCTCCCGAGCGGGGCTCGGCAGAAGCCAGCCTGATGGCTGCCTCCACACTCCGGCTGCCCGACTTCTGGCAGCATAGTCCACGCTCCTGGTTTAGCGCGGTCGAGGCGCAGTTCAACCTCCGGAGAATCTCGAAGGACGACACGAAATTCTACCATGTGGTGGCGAAGCTGGACAGCCACACAGTCCAGAGGGTCTAAGACCTGGTCAATCACCCACCGGACAGCGACAAATACAGCGCATTGAAAGCTGCGCTTATCAGCCATTTCACCCCCTCGGCGCAACAGCGAGCAGAGGGGCTCCTGGCGTTGACGGAGTCGGAGAATGACAGACCCGTAGACCTGATGGTGAAAATGCTGAGCCTGAAAGACTCCGAGGACTGCGAATTTGTTTTCGCCCACCTTTTCCTCCGGACCCTGCCGCCAGCGGTGAGAGTTACCCTGGCAGATTCACCCCAGTTGGCCAAGCGAGACTACCATGGGCTGAGCAAGGAAGCGCAGCGACTCGTCGACGCCCACAAGCGGAGCACAGTTTCGGCTGCAGCAGCGGAGCTAGGAGCGACGCCCGGAGACGGCATGGGGCCAGTGGTTGCAGTGCCAGACGCGCCGACGATGGCAGCAGCAAGGACCAAGCGACACGGAGCGGATGACGTCCTTTGCTTCTATCATCGCCGCTTTGCAGAGAGGGCACACAAGTGCCTCCCACCGTGCCACTTCAAGCGTTCGGGAAACGCCAAGACCGAGGGTCGGTAGCGGCTGCGACCCTCGGGGAAGAGAACAAGCTGCTCTACCTGACGGATGCACGTTCAGGGAGACACTTCCTCGTGGACATAGGCTCCCAGCTGAGCTTCATCACGCCTTCCTACGCGGACCGGCTGATGCCGTCCAAGGTTCCCCGGGTGTCAGTGTCAGCAGCGAACGGCTCAGCTATGAAGACCTTCGGTGAGAGGACTCTGCTTCTGTTTTTGCAGGGCCGTTCATTTGAGTGGACTTTTGTTGTAGCTGCAGTCAATTTCAACATGTTAGGGGCTGATTTCTTGTGCTCACATGGTTTATTGGTTGATCTTGCTAACAGACGTCTGGTTAATGCACTGTCTTTTCACTCTATTCCCTGCACAGCACGAGTGGCACCGCCAACTGCACAAGCCAATGTCACAGCTGCGGGTGGTAAGTTCCACGCACTCCTCACTCAGTTCCCAGCACTAATAGTCCCAACGTTTTCGGCGACAGTGGCCAAACATGGGGTGGAGCATTATATCACTACCACCGGGCCGCCCGTTTTTGCAAAAGCTCGGCGCCTGGACTCAGCTAAACTGACCATAGCGCGCGAGGAGTTTGCCAACCTGGAAAAACTGGGCATCATCAGACGTTCGAAAAGCCCCTGGGCTTCACCATTGCACATGGTCCCAAAGACTGATGGCTCGTGGCGACCTTGCGGTGATTTCCGCAGGTTGAATAACGCCACTGCACACGACCGCTACCCGATCCCACACATCCAAGATTTTTCGGTTCATTTGGCGGGGGCGCGCATTTTTTCTAAAATAGATTTAGTGCGCGGCTACCATCAGGTTCCAGTGCGCGCCCAGGACATACCCAAAACAGCGGTAATAACTCCTTTTGGGCTTTTTGAGTTTTTGCGCATGCCTTTTGGTCTCAAGGGGGCCGCGCAGATGTTCCAGCGCATGATGGACGCGGTGCTGCGCGACCTCCCTTTCGTGTTCGTCTACTTGGATGACATTTTAGTAGCCAGCACGTCCGAAGACGAACATGAAAGCCACCTCATGGCAGTTTTCCGGAGGCTGGCAGAGCACGGGTTAATAATTAACCCAGCGAAGTGTCAGTTTGGGGTAGCGCGGATTGATTTTTTGGGACATCGCGTTTCGCCAGAAGGAGCGGTCCCTCTGCCCGATAAAGTGCGCGCAATAACAAATTTTCCCCAGCCTCAAACAGTCAAAGCGTTACAGGAGTTTTTGGGAATGGTTAATTTTTATAACCGTTTCCTCTCAAACGCAGCGCAGCTCATGCAACCATTGTACGCTGCACTAAAAAAACAAAAACCCACGAATAAAATCGAATGGTCTCCTGAGCGGGAGCGCGCATTCTCTCAAGTCAAAACAGCCCTGGCAAACGCGGCTTTGTTGGCACATCCAGTTCCAACGGCCCGCATGGCGCTCACCACTGACGTGTCCGATTTAGCGGTAGGGGCGGTTGTTGAACAGTGGGTAGCGGGGACCTGGCAGCCGCTCGCGTTTTTCAGCAAAACCTTGCGCGATAGTGAGTGAAAATACAGCGCGTTCGACAGAGAGTTGTTGGCCCTACACTTGGCCATCCGCCATTTCCAGTTCTGGCTGGAAGGGCGCCGTTTCACCGCGTTCGTGGACCACAAACCGCTGACTTTTGCGATGGCCAAGATTTCGGAACCTTGGTCGGGCCGGCAGCAAAGACAGCTGGCTGCGATATCAGAGTTCACCACCGATATCCAGCATGTCGCAGGTAAACATAATGTAGTGGCAGACTGCCTCTCGCGTGCTGTGCCGGCGCCAGGCCCCGTGGGGGCAGACTCTGCAGCCATGGCCGCGGGCCAGGGTAGCGACGCGGAAGCGCGCACGGCCCCGGTCCGCGTAGGGTTAGATTATGCAGCCATGGCCGCGGAGCAGGTTAGCGATGCAGACGTGTGCGCGCTCCAGTCTGGACCAACAGGGTTAAGGCTGGAGGACAGGGTGCTGCAAATGGGTATGCCTCCCCTAGTCTGCGATGTCTCCACAAGATGGCCGCGTCCTGTGGTACCAGCTGCGTGGCGCCGCCGCGTTTTTGACTCGATCCATTCGCTGGCGCACCCGGGGGTGCGCGCATCGGTCAAAATGGTGGGAAAGAAAATTTGTACGGCCGGGGTTGCGCAAACAGGTCAAGGAATGGGCGACAGCCTGCATAGCGTGTCAGCGAGCCAAAATACACAAACACGCTAGAGCTCCTTTGGAGCCTTTTCACATTCCGGCTAAGCGCTTTGATCATGTGCATGTCAACTTGGTAGGCCCCCTTCCGTCGTCACAGGGGTACACACACCTTTTGACGATGGTGGACCGCACCACGTGTTGGCCGGAAGCGGTCCCTCTGGCATCAACCACAGCGGAGGAGGTGGCGCGTGTGTTTTTAACAGCTTGGGTAGCGCGTTTTGGAGTTCCGTCGGACATAACGTCTGACAAAGGTGCTCAGTTTGTTTCCGAACTCTGGTCATCGATGGCCCGCAGCCTAGGGGTAAAGATCCACCGCACCACCGCATACAACCCCCAGGCTAACGGTTTATGTGAGCGTTTTCATAGGTCATTGAAAGTGGCCCTCAGAGCGTCGCTTACGGATACAAATTGGGTTGACAAACTACCATGGGTCTTATTGGGGTTGCGTTCTGCACCTAAGGAGGATTTGCAAGCCTCCCCAGCTGAGTTAGTTTTTGCACAGCCTCTCCGTCTGCCCAGGGAATTTCTCCCCAATACTCCTGCTCCAAATTGCCCCCCCGCTCAGCTGTTGCAGAGCGACACATGATCAAACACGCTTCCTGGCCCGGTTCATCACAGTTTCCCATGCGTTTTTGTGCCGAAGGCTTTAAAAAATGCGGAGTTTGTTTTTGTTAGACATGATGCTTATCGCCCCAACTTGTGCCCGCCTTACGATGGGCCGTTCAAGGTGCTGGAAACAGGAGAGAAGCATTTTTTGCTAGATTAGGGAGACAGAAAGGAGTTGATTTGTATAAACAGACTCAAACCCGCTTTTGTTTTGGCGGATGAAGCAGTGCAGTTGGCGAGAGCCCCCCGTCGCGGCAGACCCCCTAGAAGGCATTCTACAGAACACCCACAGAGATTGACTAACAGTTCTAATCCACAGGAGCAGGAGGACGCTGCAGAAACAGCAAAGCCGGCTTTCAGCAGATACGGCAGGAGACTTAGAGCTAGGCGACTGGTGGATTGATATGTAGCAATGTTATTATGTCATGTATCTCTGGTTATGTTTGTCCCATTTTAGACGTTTGGGGGGGGGTCATGTGGCACATATGTTGGTTACATATTCTTCACAAATGTATCGTTGTATGTTTATTGTGTGCTACACGTCTCATGGAACAAAAGGGACTGAGCCTCTGAGAGACAACGGAAGAGTGTGAGATTCGACCTTTGTTTCAGGGAGACGACCTGGGGAGATTTCCGGGCCACCAGAGACTAAAGGACAATGGTGTGAAATCAAAGGGGTTACTTTGTGATTGGGATTAAGTACCATGTGACTGTATGTTTGATTAAACACCATGTGACTGCTGTTTCGTGTCCGGGGTACAAAACCCAGATGTGAGATGATACTTCCTCTTTTCTTGCTTTGAGATTGTTGGAGTATGTGATCTGTGAATAAAGCTGAATCTGAGGAATAAACTCAGTCTCATCCTTGAGCACATTCTTCACAATACAGAAAAAAAATAGAGCAGTAATACCCATAGTTGCAAGTTTGATGCAGTAGTGTAGGTGCAGACAGTGACAGATAGGACTGCACATGATCAGTATTGCAGTAACAGACAGCAGCAGGTATGGCATTTGTTCAAATGGTTGCAGTAAAGTGCAGAGACATACAACAGCAGATGTATTAAGATAAGATAAGATAAGATAAGCCTTTATTAGTCCCACAACGGGGAAATTCCAGGATTGCAACAGCACAGGGATAGCAACACTCAGAGCAACAATCAGAAGGCAAGAAAAAAAACAAGCAAGCAAGAGCAGCTAATAAACATATGTACGTATTACTATAAAATATATATATATACACACACACACAGACACACAGTGCAGAGCATTGTAGCTGGATGGAATAAATATATGAATATATGAACACACAGTGCAGAGCATTGTAGCTAGATGGAATAAATATGTAAATATATAAACACCCACAGTACGGAGCATTGCAGCTAGGTGGAATAAATATGCAAGTATATAAACACACACAGTGCGGAGCAATGTAGCTAGATGGAATAATATGTAGATATATAAATATATAAACACACCCAGTGCTGAGCATTGTAGCTAGATGGAATAAATATGCAAATATATAAACACACACAGTGCAGAGCATTGTTGCTAGATGGAATGAAACAGCATAACCGTCTACTTAGTTATCCTACATGGTATGATTATGTGCCCATACATATTCTCACCCTCCATAGCGACCGGTATGTTCCTAGTTGTATGCCGGAGGGGACCATTGTGTAAGTCTATTGCATCTTTTGCATTCAAAAAACTATTAGTTTGTTACGTCTTTTTGCTATCTCTGCGAGCAGCCCTGCTTAGGTTGTACAGTCTGACAGCCGTTGGTAGGAAGGACCTACGAAACCTCTCGGTTGTGCACCTGGGATGATGTAGTCTGCTGCTAAATGAGCTCCTCAGTGCATTCAGTATGTCCTGCATAGGGTGGAACTCGGACTCCAGCAGAGATGACAGTTTAGCCACCGTCCTTCTCTCTCCTATCTCCTCCATCGGATCAAGGCGCTGCCCCAGGACAGAGCTAGCTTTCTTAATCAGTTTGTTCAGTCTCTTCCTATCGGCTGCAGTAATGCCACTGCCCCAGCAGACCACTCCAAAAGTGATGGCTGATGCCACCACCGTGTCATAGAATGACTTCAGCAGCGCCCCTTGTACACCAAAAGACCTGAGTCTCCTCAGCAGGAACAGCCTGCGCTGTCCCTTCTTGTAGAGTGCATCAGTATTGTGTGACCAGTCTAGTTTATTGTTCAGATGAATACCCAGGTACTTATAGGATGTCACCATCTCGATGTCTGTTCCCTGTATATTTACTGGTACTGTGAGGGGCTGCCCATGCCTGCGGCAGTCCACCACCAGCTCCTTAGTTTTCCTCGCGTTGATCTGGAGGCAGTTCCGATGGCACCAGTCCACGAAGTCCTGGATAAGCCCTCTGTACTCAGCTTCATCTCCATTGGAGATGAGGCCAACGATCGCAGAGTCATCAGAGAACTTCTGTAGATGGCAGTGTGTTGTGTTGTGTGAGAAGTCCGCAGTATAAAGAGTGAACAGGAAGGGAGCCAGCACCGTTCCCTGGGGGGCCCCCGTGCTACTGATGATCGTGTCGGACACACAGTCCCGGGTTCTCACAAACTGAGGCCGGTTCGTGAGGTAGTCCAGGATCCATGATGACAGGTGCTGGTCCACCCCTGCGCGCAGCAGCTTGTCCTTCAGGATCATCGGTTGGATGGTGTTGAAAGCACTGGAGAAGTCAAAGAACATGATCCTCACCATATTCCCGGGCTTCTCCAGGTGGGACAGAGAACGGTGAAGGAGGAAGATCACCGCATCCTCCACCCCAATGCCATGCTGGTAGGCGAACTGGAGTGGATCCATCGCTGGTTCCACCAGGGGGCGGAGGTGAGCAAGGAGCAGTCTCTCCAGGGTCTTCATCAAGTGGGACGTCAAGGCCACCGGTCTGTAGCTGTTCAGGTCTTTGGGGTGGGAAGTTTTTGGTACAGGTACCACACAAGATGTTTTCCACAGCTGTGGTACCCTCCCCAGTTTCAGGCTCATGTTGAAGATATACGTCACAATCCCACACAGCTGGTCTGCACAGGACTTGAGGAGCTTTGCGCTGATGCCGTCCGGTCCCGGCGCCTTCCTCGCCTTGATCTTCCTCAGCTCCGTCCTCACCTGGGTCCTGGTCAGGGTCAGGATGGGGGGCTGTGTGTTGGGAGTGGGGGGGTGTTGGTGGAGTGGGGAGTGGGCAGCAGGACTTGATTTCTTTAGAGGCAGCAGTGGTTGTTGTGCAGTCAGGGGGGAGGGCGGTTGGTCAAATCTATTGAAAAACAGATTCAGGTTGTTCGCCCACTCCCTGCCCCCTGTGGCCTGGGGGGAGGTATTCTGGAGCCCCGAGATGGTTTTGAGGTTTCTCCAGACCCCGCTGATGGGGGGACATCTTCTTCAGGAAGACATCTTCTTCCTGAAGCTGTCCTTGCCTTCTCTGATCTTTCTCCTCAGCTCCCTCTGTACGGACTTCAGCATCTCCCTGTTCCCTGACCTGAAGATCCTCTTCTTCTCTCTCAGAAGTGTTTTTATCTCAGGGTTGATCCAGGGTTTGTTGTTTGAGTGACGCCGTATGGTCATCTTGATCTTATTACTGTTGGTAATGATCTTATTGATCTTACTGTTGGTATGATCTTATTACTGTTGGTGTGCCAAGTCTTTCTGTGCAAACAGCTGAGGTAGTTATCGTATGGGTGAGTGCATTACGGTCCAGGGGTGGGGAAGGAAGTGGACAGAGTTCAGGGTCCTGATGGCTTGAGGAACAAAGCTGTTTGGCAGTCTTGTGTAGCAGGCCTGGAGGCTCCAGTACCTTTTCCCCGAGGGCAGGGGGCTGAAGAGGGAGTGTGCGTGTGAGGTAAATGTCCGGGGGGTGGGGGGGGGCGGGGCAGAGGGGCACTGATGATCTTGCTGGCAGCTTTCAGCTTTCAAACAATAACAGGGAGGAAACATGAAATCAGCCTAACCCTTGTCACCTCATTTCTGTAGTTCGCCTCCTCATTGTTGGTGATGAGGCCCACCACCGCCGTGTCATCTGCAAACTTGAGGATTGAGATTGAGATTGAGATTCAACTTTATTGTCATTACACATAAGGTAATGAAACGTGACTTGGCATTTGGGCACGCTCTGCAGAGCGCATCCAAGGCCGGGGCAGCCGCTAGGCGCCAGTCAAGATGATGTGCTTGGTGCTATAGACTAGTACACAGTCATGGGTCAGCAATTGGCAGACCACCTGTCCAGGCCTCGTGTAAACGGTGCGCATGCCACGCTCTGCAGAGCGCTCTGGGCATGCTCTGCAGAGCGCATTCAAGGCCGGGGCAGCCGCTAGGCGCCAGTCAAGATGATGTGCTTGGTGCTATAGACTGGTACACAGTCATGGGTCAGCAATTGGCAGACCACCTGTCCAGGCCTCGTGTAAATGGTGCGCATGCCACACGCTGGTTTTCATGCACACAGTGTGATATATTGAGCTGCAAAATCTCCACCTGCTGTGAGAGGTTATGGGCTGTCTGCAAAATTCTGTTTGGTTCTATCAGGTGGGTCTGGCAAACTACAAAACAGGTGAAACTCACAAAATGTGTTAAAATTACATTTCTACTTAAGTTGAAATGTTTTGTGTCTGGAATAGTCTGTGAAAAAACATGATTATTATTATTACATCATTTACCTCCATAACTCAGCTTATTGTGCACAGTGAAAACCTGATGAATAATAACTAATTTCCCTCAGATGACCTGCCTCACTCACTGGACCACAACCACCACTGGTGTAAACTGGATCCCGTTTCTGTAAATGTGACATGGAGGTAATAAAATCTGCTAGAGACAATAGTTGTTGAGCTGCAGATATGACATGAGGCATCGTGGTCAGATCCATCTCTTATGGGAGTAATTTGGGTCGGCAAAATGCACTTTGAATAATTAATCAATCAATGGCTCCGGTGCAGTACATGCTGTGAGGCAGAGGACTGGCAGATACCATCAGGTGATCCTCGACAGGTGCAGTGGAGACATTTGCTGTACATGCAGCTGTCTCGGAGTTAGGGGATATTTCCATGGGCTGAGATATCTCAATTTGGAGATTACAGCCTTCCAAGCACAGATAGGTTGAAAAAATGTTGAAAAGACTGCTTTGTCAACTGTCTAAAAAGTGAGAGATGGTATTCTTAAGCAATCTCCCACTCGGGTACAAACCATACTAAACCCAGCTTAGCTTCCAAGACAGATGAGACCAGGGGTATCTGGGGACACCTGGAGCCCATGGTGTGAACATCAATAAAGAGAAATCTGCAAAACAGTTGTATTAAAACAGTGTTTTTTAAGTGCACAGTACAGTGGCACTAGCACTGGTTTCAAATTGTTTCATATATTTTTTTTTTAACAATCACTGTGCCAAAAGTCAATCTTAAAAAAAAAAAAAAAAAGGTTAAAAAACATGCCGCTGCTGGGAGCTGGTGCACGTTCAGGCTCGCTGCATCTGCATCGCAGTCACCCTAAGAAATAGGGGTGAATGAGGGTGGGTGAGTGAGAGGGGGAGAGCATGAATGGATGTGAGTAGGTCGGAGTGGGAGTGAGAGTGTGTGCATGGGTGAACATGAGAGAGTGTGGGTGACCTGAGGGCGAGTTGGAGCGAGATTGAGTGGGTTCAGGAGTGAGAGAGAATGGTGGGTCCGGGAGTGCGAGAGTGTGACTGTGTGGGGGAGTGGAGGAGTGAGAGTGAGTGAGTGCTTGTGGGTGCATATGAGAGCAAAAAGGTGTAGTGTGTGAATGAGTGAGAGGTGCGGGATTGAGGGGGGTAATGTCTCTCAGCTACGTGGGCTCCCTTGGGTGGGGGTGGGGGTCTTCTTTGGGTGTGGGGGTCCCCAGGGTGTGCGGCGGTGGCGCTGGGGGGGGCACTGGGGGGTGCCTGGGGGGACTCGTGCCAGGGGGCGCGGGCCGGTCTCTGGCCTGGGGGGGGGGGGGCGCTGGCCTTCTGGTGCTTGGGGCCCAGGGGCTGGCGTTGGCCTCGCTGGGGGGGTGGGGGGTGGTCGGCCCAGGCTGTGGGCCCGCCGCACCAGCTGCCTGGCACCCTTGCCTCCCTTGGCCGTCCTACCAGGGGTGGATGCCTGGCATTCCTGGGGCTTGTCGGCCCCAGGCATTTGTGCCCTGTGTGGGTTGGTGGTGCTGCCTTGCCTGCTCGGGGTTTCCGGGGTGGCAGGGAATTGCTGTGACTGGCCCCCCTCTTCATATGTTTCCTGACAAACTACTCACATGCACACACTTATTTTGTGCGCGCTCTCATATACATGCACACGGACGCACACGCACATATGTCTTCCCTTTAACCGGTGCGGATACCAGACTCGTGTTGAGACCTCTTCAGTGGAAAAAGCAGTTTGTCTTCTGTTTGTTTTAGTTGTTGGTTTGTTTGTCTTTTTTGTTTGTTCCTCTCTCTTTTCTCTCCCCCTCCGCCCCCGCACACTTCCTTTCCCCATTCCCCATCCTGCCGGGTCCTTCATGGTTAAAATAATTTAAATAAAGTATTAAAAGTTATTACAGGAGGAGTTTGCAACAATATACAGTACATAGATAGATACTGTATAAAGCTCCTTTTGGCAAAGTAAATCTGTTTTGGCACAATAAGGGTAACATCTCTGTTCTGCTCACCTACCTAACTGATGGGACAAGGAAAAAAAATAAAAAAAAAACAAAAACATGCATTTAATAAAACACTGTTAACAAAGAGTCCCAGTGATTGTAAAGATGTGCTTGACTTTTGAGAGCTAGACCACCGTCACCAAATGCCAACAACTATTTTGAGGATGAATTTGGTAGAAGTCCTGTGGACTAAACAGCCCAATTATTGGACTATTTTTTTTTTTCGTGATTATGCTTGGGTACAGCCCCGTTTTCAACAACTATTTTTTGGCTAAATTAAAGCTTGGACCAACAGACCTGATTTAGCCCAAAACACAATGTCTAAATTGCAGCTTGCTGGGGGAAGGCCTTTATATTGTGCAACCCCGGGTGTTCCACCTGGTTATCGTGCATAATTTGGATTCTTGCAGTAACATTGACAGATTTGGTTTGTAACTATAGTCTAAATTCAGCTGTGAGATTGGAGCGGTGTTCAGTGGTGTTTATTTACTCAGGATAACATCACTGCTGTCTGTCTGTCTATCTCTCCATCTGTCCCTCATATGGGGATTGCCAAAGGGTTTCTCTCACAGCATTTTTTTGTCATCACTGGTTCCCCCTCCCCCCATTGCCCCAGCAACACTCTGTCTATGACAAGTGATCTTTCTATTGACTTGTACTTTAATGCCACACCATTTTATTTAATTTTATTTTCAGTAACTCTGCAAGTCTGAGTGGCTGCATTGACTGCCATTGTAACACGTTTATTGCTGATTCCGGAAGGTCAGAACAAAATAAAATGTTTTTTTCTGACCGCCGCAACCATTATCAACTTGTCAGTGTCACACTCTGTGAAGTTATTCTTTTTTTATGTTGTGCTTTCCTGCAGGATTGGTGATCATTGTTTGACAGAAGAGTGACAGACGGGGCGTACAGAGTCATTTAAATAGTCATTAGTGCGAAGAACCGAGGCAGAATAAAGAGCTCATGTACATGCACTTGTTTCTACGGTGAATGGGGATGTATAAAGAAAAGGAGTGGGGAATCTGGTGTGCCAACAGTTTTATACATCTGAAAATTTCTGTGCGTACCTACTTTTCAGATTTTCAGTAAAGCTGTGCAATCCTTTATACATAGACGAGGCCCCAGGAGAATAACAGTCTGAGTCAAACCTCGACCAATGCAGTTATGGAGTTCTATTGTGTCATCACTGTTTTCTGCTCCATACACACTCTCACCAACTTACACCAGAGCCAGCACATACATGTGTATTAGACGTGCCCCGTGCTGGTGACTCATTCTGATGACTTACTGCCTCTTCTAAAGTCAGGGCCCAGGTTATCCACTTTCAGATTACCTAATATACCTGGAAATTTATTTTGGCTTCCTTTGTCAAATTATATGCCATAAAATTTTACATCCTGTACCATTAAAGAAGCAAACTGGATTGGTAATTTACATGTTTTATCAGTGATACACAAAGTTTACTCTCAGAATTTACTCCCAAAATTAAGGCTCAGTCTTCAGACATTAAACTCTCACCCCCTCTCACTCCTATTTGGAATATTAAATTCTACATTGCCAGCATCTGACACCATATTTCACTCATCACGTTGAACTTTTTTTTTAATCACCGCTTCTTCCCACTATCACTATCAGCCTAAACTGAGTCATCTTTTTACACTTCATCCTTCCTCCTACACATGCAAATAAAGCATTCACAAATTTATGCTGTATAAATAAAAGAAGTGTGTGTTTTTCTCACCTTTTCTCAGTCCCCATTATTACAATGGTTTCCTTTACGTCTTAAGTTCTAATTATACATATCCTGCCTGGATTGTGTTTTGTACAGCTATTTCACTTTCTGTTCTACTTTTAGGCGTTGGCATTCTTGAGATGATCAGATGGACGTAGACAGAGTAGAATTAGCTTGCTTTCTGTCATGTACACCTCTACGAGGTGCAGAGAAGACAGATCCATGTGCAGGTTGTGTTAAAGACATTTATTAACAAAGGCAACATAAATGTCAAAAGGTGCCCACAATACGAAAATGCATACAGGAATCACTTACACCGGTGCCTCAGAGCAAGACGTGCTCTGGAGAAGGTAAGGCTTCAGAGGCTGCCAATGTGTAGCGAGGAGACAATTGAAGGCAATGTAGACAAGTGTAGACTATGTAATTTAGCCACATAGCACAGTCAGAGTCCAAGGCTTAAATACAGGGAGGAGAATGGGGAGTAATGAGCAGCAGGTGTGGCCAGGAGCGGGCAATGACCTAATTCCAACATCTCTCACAGCTGAGGTGAGCTGGGGAAACAAGCAGTGAGAGGAAGGTGGGTGTGTCTGGGAACAGGAGAAATAATGGCCCTGTCACAGAAAAAGGCGAAACAGTCTCAAAATACATGAATAGCCAATATAACAACAATACTAAAACACAAAATAATAAATAATAAATTGGGCTGCACGGTGGCGCAGTGGTTTAGCACTGTGGCAGCACAGTTTTACCCTCGGCCGGGGGATCGCGGGGATCATGAGATCGTGGGTTCGATTCCAGCCCCCGACCAACAGTGAGCTGTGTGGAGTTTGCATGTTCTCCCCGTGTTGCGTGGGTTTACTCCGGGATTTCTCCGATTTCCTCCCGCATACCAAAAACATGTAGGTTTAGGGCGCTCGCGCACGCAGCAACCAGCAGCCGGTGGCTTGTCACCAGACTGCAAACCAAATCTACCTACGGGTACAAATAAGTAACAAAAAAAAAAAAAAAAAAAAAATCATCAGAAAACAAAACACAAAAAGACACCACAAAGCTAGGAGAAAATACAGGGAAAATACATCAATAAATTGAGAGACTGAGCCTGGTAGAACCCGTGCTCAGTCCTGTGACAGTTTTCCTGCGTCATTAGCACGCAAAGTCCATTCACCAGCAGGCTGTCTTGCACCACTGTTGACTTTGACTCATCGTAAGGTGCGTTCAGACCCAACTTGAAGCAAATTTTTTTGTGTGGCACAATTGCATGTTAACTCAATATAAACACATGGATTTGTGCATTCACGTCCTAAGGAGTTGATAGTGATAGCTAATCAGCCTTGAGATTCCACCGTCACCGGAGTAAAAGTATCATCACTAGAGAGTAACACACACACACACACACACACCTTTGGCTTGTCCCTATTTGGGGTCACCACAACAGATCATGGATCTGCATATTTGATTTGGCAAGCATTTTTATTCCAACCCTCCTCATTTACCCAGATTTGGGACTAGGAGTACACAGGTTTTATGCCCCCCCCCCCCCCCGGTAACTAACTTTCCTTTCCCCATTCCATTATGCTGAGCACCAAGCTAGAAGGCAGAAAGTACCATTTTTATGGTCTTTGGTATGACCCAGTTGGGGCTTGAACCCACAAACTCCCAGCAGTGGGGCAGAAGTGCTACCACTAGTCCACCACTCTGGTTCAACACTGGGGAGTAAACTAGTTTGAAAATGAGACAGATGGACCGGGAGCTCTGCAGCTGAGAGTGCTGAGAGTTTATCCACTCGCGTGCACCTGGTATGGATGTGCTAATGAGGACTAGTAGCCTAGCAATGTAAACAACCATCATCCAGGTGAAGTTTCTGGAGGAGGGAGTGATATTTTCCCAGCTGTGTGCCACACCCGATAATGTTGGAAACATGAATATGACTGTGTTTTGTGATTTCCACAGCAAGTAGAAAGCAGCTATAGAAATTATGAAGGCAACCCTGTCCCTCTGCAACTCACTCGGACACAAATTCGCATCTTTGTATTGAGTTTACATGTAATCACACCGCGCCAAAAATTTGTGTTTTCGGGTTTGGTCTGAATGCACCTTTAGTCTCATTCATATCCCCATTCCTTCATTCTCTTTTGCTTTTTCCACCCATCTTTTCCACTCCCCATTTCTACTGGTCTGTTTTTTTTCTGATTTGACCTCATCCTTACCTTATTTTTCTGTCCATGACCTCATTTTCTTTCTCTTTCACCTTCAACCATCCGCACTTTTAAGTCACTCACCACTTCCATCTCCTCATTCTTGCCTTTTTTTTTTCCAAACAACACACTTTCAGATCTATCTGTCCTTGGCTTCCCACCTTAAATGTCTCATTCCCTAAAACAGGGGTGTCCAACCATGTGCCATGGAGAGCCAAGACCCTGCAGGTTTTCTCTTCTACCCAGTCTCTTCAGCAGGTGTTTTCACTTATCAGCAATCAGTGGGAAGAAGTTCACAGAAATCTGCTGTTGAAGACACTGGTTGGAGGTAAAACCTGCAGGGTGTTGGCTCTCCATGGCACATGGTTGGACACCCCTGCCCTAAAACATGGTGTGTTTGTAGAATTTAACCTTCTGAAATGCTTTCTTGGGTCATATAATTACAGTAAAAATATGAACATCTCTCTTGACTTAGAAATAATTTTATATTCACAGTTTGTCAGAGCTCTTCCAGGTTAGATTTCATTATGTCACTGACATATAACTTGGTCTTTAGTTTCAACCCATCACCGTGCTAATGGCTGTTACATCGATCAAGACCCCATCCAAAGTTTCTGAGCTTATCTTAGCTTACCAAGCGCAGTATTATTGTTATTTTCTTTAAATTCCAGTCACCTCACAAGACATGCCTGTTCACACATGATTCACTTATCCACATTCGATAATATATATCTCACGCCATTCTTGCGCGTTTTGGTATATACTCGCCGTAGTAATTGGTAGATCAGGTCATTACCATCAGTTTTGTTAAGTGGTCAGAATCGGTCTGTCTAACCACTTCAAAGCTCGTCTTGATGGGGAGAGGCTGACGGATCAGGCTGCTTCACTGATGGATCACAGCTTTGATTATTATTTTCTATAAATTCTATCTGAATGAGGGAGACTGGGGTGAACTGGGGCAATGAGCATTTAAAGAGACATGCATTGAAATGAGCCATTCTGTGGAAGTCTGCAAAATATGGGTCCAGTGATGCTGAAATAATTAAACCCTGATGTCTTTTGACCAAAGCATGTCAGAGGCATTTCATTAAGACCAAATGGGAACTGTGTGAACATGTGGAAAAAGTGCAGTTAACATCTCTTTTCAGCTCCCTTTTCACTCTCTCTTTTGGTCTCTTTTCTCCCTCCAGTCTATGCAGAGTTTGTTTTCCTCGGTTTGTTCATGTCTGAGATGCTGATCAAGATATATGGTCTGGGCGTCCAGCCCTACTTCCACTCCTCATTCAACTGCTTTGACTGTGTGGTGAGCGAGCACACGCGCACACACACACACACACACACACACACACACACACTGGAGTTGAGTGGGGGAACAACAGCTCATAACTATTAAATCCAACACTCCATTTAATCATCAGATTTGAGAAATAGATTTTTTTTTTCTCGTGTTGTCCTGCGACAAATGAACAATGACGCACAACGGATTCAGCACTCCTTTTGTTACATATACATGTGCCACAGAATGTGCAATAACTGCATGATAAAAATGGTTGAGATTGGTTGCTCTTGCTTTTCTCTTTGTTTTTCATTCTTGTGTACCATGCATGGTTAAAGGGAAGCTGTGTAACTGCATTTGTGTACTGTTGTATTGCTTCAAAGTGTTTTTTTTTGTTCACTTGTTTGTCAGCCAAATTTTAAAGCCTTCTCAAGAGCAAACTGGGAACATAAAGCGCTCTCTAGAGCAGTGGCTCCCAGACATTTTTTCCATGGAACCCCCCACTCCACCCCACCTGCACATGCACACCAATGAATGAAATGATTCATTACAAATCTTTATATGCAAATCAAAAATTTGTTTGAATATTTCTCAGGTAGGGCTGTATCCAGAAATTTTAACAGCTGGATATGCAAGCGTTGTATTGATATTAGATCTTCAAATATGCTTTTAGTTGTTTTATGTAGACTTTGGATTCTCTAGTTGAGTGTATTGTTATCATTTTTATTTAACATGCACAAATATAATTCCATGGCCTCATAACCTTAAGGCGAACAAAGCCCCATGTCCACCCTTGTGATCTCTGGCACAGGTCTGAAATAGTGATACAATATCCATTACTGTGTTATGTCATCTGGTGATGCTACCCCACCCCTCTACCTTAACCTGTCATTACTAATAGAAGCCTTAGTGCCTAATGCAATTGTTAAACCAGAAGAGCATAAGACAGCCATTGCAAAATAATCAAGGGATTGTCTAATCATTGCTGTGGATGATTTCTTAGGCCAGACAGTTCTTCTTTGTTCCTCCATTTGTCTAGTTTTCTCAAAAAAGAGGAAATTGTACATTGTTCAGGTGTAAGGACTAGACTAAAAATGAGTGAAAAAGCAGCCAACAACCTGAGAAAGACTTTGAAAGGCCTTCAGGAAACCTGGCTCCTTGGAAGCAAAACATAAAGAAACTAGAAGATGCCTAAACCTTTGCAGAGTACTGTATTATAAATACAAATACACGTAAGTCTGACATTTTCTGACTGTACTGTATTGACTGCAGTGTATTGTGTGTATGTGTGTGCAGGTAATAGTCGGCAGTATCTTCGAAGTTGTGTGGGCCACCATAAAACCACGCACATCCTTTGGCATCAGTGTGTTACGAGCTCTGCGACTGCTCCGCATCTTCAAAGTCACCAAGTAAGTCTTCCTCTCAGTCGTACACAAATGAGACGGCGAGAACAATGATGCTCATGATGAGAAGTTGGGGATGAAAAAGAGATTTTGAAGTTTTAGTTTGGAATTTCTTCTCACAGGGGTAACATCTGTGAGGGTGGCATCTCAGTGGCGCAGTGGTTAGCACTGTGGCAGCACAGTAAGAAGGTCACAGCATCGATTCCACCTCTGACCATCATGGGTTCAACCCCACTCCCTGACCATCAGTGACCCTTTTGTGTGGAGTTTGCATGTTCTCCCTTTGTCTGCGTGGGTTTACCCTGGGTACGCCGGTTTCCTTCCACAGGCCCAAACCATGCAAGTTAGGTTAACTGGAGACCCTGAAGTGGCCCTGGGTGTGAATATGTGTGTGAACAGTGAAGGGATTGGCGCCGCACCGTGGCTGCCTCATCCATCCAGGTGGATGCCCTGAATTTCCCTCTGGGATTAATAAAGTATCCAAAATACAAAAAATGCAAACAAATCTAAACCGTTTTGATGGGTCTCTTCTTTGATACATTTAGCGCTCTCCTCAGGAGATATTTTAATTGGTTTTGGCTCATGCACTTCACTCTGCTTTGTCACGGTGCCGCTTCTTTGTACAGATCTACTTGGATAGGACATTTGTATGGCATCCTAGGAAATGACGGAATACAAATGTGCTGTCTGGAGCAATTTACACTGGGTTTAAATGTATAGATTGCTCAGAAATAAGTAGATTGATGTGGAGAGTATTTACACTGCATGCACTGCCAAACAAATATGGAGGGTCAGAAGTGACCAAATGAAATAAATAAATACATTATTTAATTACCTCCGCCAAAGGGGGAGGTTATGTGATCATCAGATAACTCAAAAAGTTATGGACGGATTTTCATGAAATTTTCACAGATTGTCAGAAATGGGGTATCCTACGGATGATTAGATTTTGGTGGTGATCCGGATCACCGTCTGGATCCAGGAATTTTTTAAAGGATTCTTTTTTTTTTTTTTAAATTACCTCCGCCAAGGAGGTTATGTGATCATCGGCGTTGGTTTGTCTGTCTGTTTGTCTGTTTGTTTGTCTGTTTGTTTGTTAGCAAGATAACTCAAAAACTGTATGGGGGGGAACTGTGGCCGCCATTACGGAAAATGCCATTTTCGTGAATAACTACTGAACCACTAATCCTGTCATTGTCAATCCAATTGCTAGTCATATGTTTTCATGGTCAAGGAATCTGAAAACGTACACACAAACACTGTATGGGGGGAACTGTGGCACTTGGCAGAGGTCTGCGCTCTCCGAGTGCTTTTCTAGTTAAATAAATGTGCCATTAATTATTAAAATTTGAAAATAAAAACATCCTTCATGAAATAAATGTGTCATTAATTAATTAAAATTCTCAATAAAAATTTCTTTTATGAAATAAATGTGTCAGTTAATTAAAATTTGAAACAAATGCATAAACCCAGCCACAGGGGGTGCACAAGCCAGTGTACTCCTTGTGCCGGTCCCAAGCCCGGGTAAATGGGGAGAGTTGTGTCAGTAAGGGCATCCGACATAAAACCTTTGCCAAATCAAACATACGGATCATGACAAATGATACTTTCATACTGGATCGGTCGAGGCCCGGGATAACAACGACCACCACCAGTGCAGTTAACCGACAGGGTGCCAGTGGAAATTGGGCTACTGTTGGTCGAAGATCGAGGATGAGGAGAGGGGGAAGGCGTGTTAGGAGGGAGAGAGAGAGAAGGAAAGGTAGACGTGTGGAGGTGAGAATAGGGATGTTAAATGTAGGGACTATGACTGGTAAAGGCAGAGAGTTGGCTGATATGATGGAGAGAAGAAAGGCAGACATACTGTGTGTTCTAGAAACCAAATGGAAGGGAAGCAAGGCTAGGAGCATTGGAGGGGGATTTAAACTGTTCTACCATGGTGCAGATAGGAAGAGAAATGGAATAGGAGTAATCTTGAAGGAAGAGTATGTCAAGAGTGTTCAGGAGGTAAAGAGGGAGTCAGACAGAATCATGAGTTTGAATCTAGAAGTCAGAGGTGTGATGTTGAATGTTGTCAGTGCATATGCCCCACAAGTTGGATGTCAGGTAGAAGAGAAAGAGGAATTTTGGAGTAAGCTGGATGAAGTGGTAGAGAGTGTTCCCAGGGGAGAGAGAGTGGTGATTGGAGCAGACTTCAATGGACATGTAGGTGAAGGGAACAGAGGTGATGAGGAGGTCCTGGGAAGGTATGGTTTTAAGGAGGGAAATGTGAAAGGACAGATGATTGTGAATTTTGTTAAAAGGATGGAAATGGCTGTGGTGAACGCATACTTTAAGAAAAGAGATGAACATAGGGTGACTTACAAGAGTGGAGGAAGGTGCACACAGGTGGACTACATCTTATGCAGAAGGAGAAATCTGAAAGAAATAGAAGACTGCAAGGTGGTGGCAGGGGAGAATGTAGCTAGACAGCATTGAATGGTAGTCTGTAGGATTACTTTGGAAAGCAAGAAGAGTAAGAGAGTGAAGGCAAAGCCAAAGATTAAGTGGGGGAAGTTACAGAAGGAAGAAGATTGCACAGAGTTCAGGAAGGAGTTGATACAGGCTCTGGGTGGTAGGGAAGAATTACCAGATGACTGGGAAAGTACAGCAAAAGTGTTGAAGGAAATGTTATGTCCATAACCAGTGTTTCAATAACGATGTCGGAGGTGCAATAGAACTTGACTTTATTATGTGACTCACAGATGTACAAGGTGCTCCTATACAGGCAGAGGCGAAAGTCAAAAGACACCGTGCCGCTTCCGCATCAGCTCTTTATACTCAGGGTGGCGGTGGAACTGGAAAGGTGGAGCCACCACCCACATCACACAATAATACGTCATATTAATACATTACATTTCCCTCCACCTTTAAAAGAGTCCAAAATGCATGCACATTAATTAGGCACTCCCAAATATAGTACCCGAATCACACTCTAATGGCAAACAAATAAGGCAGACCTATCCATGCACACAAACAACTAAAACTAGAGGGGGGCAGGTGGGCTTCCGTCCCACCTCCACACGGCCAGACGGATTATTCTGCCGTCTCTGATAATAAAAGTCCATAAAATAAAATATTGCCGCGTTCCTATTATAACACAAAATAACCCCATAAACTTATATACATAAAGGTAAACAAGACTTTAATTCAATAAACAAACAATCAGTCAGTTAACATGCACATTCTTGCCCTGCTATAAACATTCCCAATAATACCACTCCAACCCGGGCAAACCCTAAAGTAACACACACCCCAAATATGGTGACGCACACATTACTGTTTTGGTTTTTTTTTTTTCACATGGGCACTTGTTGTAGCAGTTTAGCACGAGAAACATATTAACTACGTAGCCTGGGCAATTCACATTTAACCTAACTCATCGCCCCTTGCTACCGTACAGTCTCAGTGGAGAATCCACCCCCTGGGGGGCTCATCTGGCAGATCCCGCCCAGAGCTCCTTCGTCTCTACGCCCCTGGAGATGAGCCACGTCGGAGCCCCGACACCTCCTTCTCCCCGATGGCGCGCCGCAGTTCATTGGGGTGTCTTCATGAGTCATCTGACAGCCGAATGTATCCATCCTCCCAAACAGCTACCACCTTCAGCCGCCCTTGGGCCTCCTGTTGTTTCCTTTTCCCATGGACTCCTCTCAGCCGAGCTTCCTCTCTGGGTCGGACCACATTATCGACCCCCAAAGGAGCTTGACTCGGCTTCCAATGTCCACGATGTCTCAACCGGGCCTCCGCACCAGGTCGCGCCACACCGGCGACCCTCTGCAAAGCCCAACTCGGCCTCCAGTGTTTCTGTGTGGCACGTCTATTCTCTGTACCTGCCGGTCCTGCCCCACTCTCTTTCATTTTGAATGCTGGCGAAGTCATTGCAGCTCCTTGCTTCTCGGTATCTCCAGGCCGAACTCTGGAAGCAGATGGAGCTGTCCTCACAGCTCCACCCACCATCACTGGCGTTCCACCTTGTTGCCCAGTTCCCTCACCTAGGGTAACTTGGGCCCTGGCACCAGAACCCACCCCCGATGGCCCTGGGTGGTATTGGTCCTGTCCATCTCCCAGAATACTACGCCATGTATTGTCACGAACTGCATCATCAACCACTCGCGGAACCGGCCAGTCCCACAAACCACAGCCCGATCACTCCTCTCTGCTGCTGCTGGTAATTGAGAAGCCCAGTCCATAAAAAAGGTTGCAGCCCATCACATTCGACCCACTCGTGGTCACCACGAACTACAGGCTGGACACCACCGCTGACTTGTACCTCGCCGTCAGCTCCAGCGAACCCATGATGGGCACTCTATTACCGCCATACCCACACAATGGCATTGACAGACCTCTCACACGATGGTAGGGGAAAAAACTCCTCACAGTAGGCCAGTTCAACTCGGACATCACCGTGCCCATGTCCGCCAACAACGGCACGTCCTCACCGTCTAGCATAACTGTTAAGTATGTACGGCCTTCTGTGCTCAGGGAGACGGCGTGAATAACCGTAGGAGTCGTGGCGGGGGAATCCACTTCACGTCGCCGTTCCCCTCACTCAAATTTTTTATAGACCCTGGCGAAATGATGTGGGAGTCTGCACTTGCCACAGCGTTTGCCTTTTGCTGGACACTCTCTTGCCTTGTACCGGTGATTGGTAGACCCGCAGCCAAAACACTTTGGCGATCCCGGGGCGGACCTAATTTTTATAGCGGTAGCATATTCTTCTCTGTCTTCCACGCTGTCATCGCTATCCGGGTCTACAGCCTGCGCCGCTGATTGTGAGTCGGGTTGCCCCAACGCTGTTTTCTCACCGAGGTCCCATGACCGTTTATCTGCTGCTTCAAACTGTTGGGCTATCTCCACAGCCTTGGCCAACCTCAGTTCACCGGAATGTGTAAGGAGCCTTGATCGTGCCGCTGCACACAGCGTGTGCTCCGCCAACTGATCGCGGACCATTTCTTCTTCTAAGGTCCCAAACTGGCAACACCCAGCCAGTTGGCGCAGGTCAGCAACATACTGCTGCACTGACTGTCCAGTCCGGTGGCGGTGCTGTCGGAACTGGATCCTCCGGACGATGACGTTCTCAGGGGCGCAAAAGTAGTGCACCATTAGCCCAACCACGTCCTCAAAACTGTTGTTCACTCCCAATGTGCTGAGAATGCGCTGTCCCTCCATGCCAAGATTATGGACCAATATTGCCCGTGCATGCAATTTCTCTAGTTCACCGAGGTTCAATGCCACCAGATAATTCTCGAATACGGCAAACCACCTCTCCCACGGCACCGGCAGTTCACCGGGAAGCTCCAGAAATGGCAGAATGCCCGAAACATCTTTATCTATGTTTTTATCCTTGTCGCCAAATGTTATGTCCATAACCAGTGTTCCAATAACGAGGCCAGAGGTGCAGTAGAACTTGACTTTATTATGTGACTCACAGATATACAAGGCGTTCTTATACAGGCAGAGGCGCAGGTCAAAAGAGACCGTGCCTCTTCCACATCAGCCCTTTATACTCAGGGTGGCAGCGGAACCAGAAAGGTGGAGCCACCACCCACATCACACAATAATACGTCATATTTAATACATAACAGGAAATGGGTAGAAGGATATATGGTGTATCTAGTGGACAGAGGAAGGAGGACAAGAAGACTTGGTGGTGGAATGAGGAGGTACAGGAAGGTATTCAAAGGATGAGGTTAGCAAAGAAAAAAATGGGATAGTCAGGGAGATGAAGAAAGTAGACAGGAGCATTTGGAATCTAGGTGCATGGCAAAGAGAGAGGTGGCAAAGGAAAAGGCATACAGTGAGTTGTATGAGAGGCTAAATACTAAGGAAGGAGAAAATGGCTTGTATTGATTGGCTAGACAGAGAGATCGAGCTGGAAAGAATGTACAACAGGTTAGGTTGATAAAGGACAGAAATGACAGTGTACTAACAAATGACAAGAGTGTGTGAGAAGGTGGAAGGAGTTCTATGAGGAGCTGATGAATAAAGAAAATGAGAGAGTGGAGGAGGATGGATGAAGGAAAGATGGTGAACAAGGAAGTCCCGAGGATTAGCAAGGCAGAAGTGAGAGCAGCTTTGAAGAGGATGAAGAATGGAAAGGTGGTTGGTCCAGACAGCATGCCTGTGAAGGTATGGAGATGTTTAGGAAAGATGACGGTGGACTTTCTAACCACATTGTTTGACACAATCTTGGAGATTGAGAGGATGTCCGAGGAGTGAAGTGTTTTGGTACCAGTTTTCAAGAACAAAGGTGATGCTCAGAGCTGTAGTAACTACAGAGACATAAAGTTGATCAGCCACACTGTGAAGATATGGGAAAGAGTTGTTGAAGCCAGGTTAAGAGGAGAGGTGACAATCAGTGAGCAGCAGTACAGTTTCATAGCAAGAAAGAGTACTACAGATGCAGCGTTTGCTTTAAGAGTGTTGATGGAGAAGCATAGAGGTCAGAAGGAATTGCATTGTGTCTTTGTGGATCTATAGAAAGCATATGATTGGGTGCCAAGAGAGGAAGTGTGGTACTGTATGAGGAAGTCAGGAGTGGCAGAGAAGTATGTGAGGGTGGTGCAGGATATGTGTGAGGACAGCGAGATGGTGGTGAGGTACACTATAGGAGTTATGGATGGATTCAACGTGGGGGTGGGATTCCATCAGGGATCAGCCCCTTCTTGTTTGCCATGGTGACGGACAGGCTGACAGATGAGGTCAGGCAGGAGTCTCCGTAGACCATGATGTTTGCAGATGACATTGTGATCTGTAGTGAGAGTAGGTAGCAGGTGGAAGAGAACCTGGAGAGGTGGAGGTATGCTCTGGAGAGAAGAGGAATGAAAGTCAGTAGAAGCAAGACAGAATACGTGAGTGTGAATGAGAGGGAGGCAGGTGCAGTGGTGAAGATGGAAGGAGTCGTGGTAGTGAAAGTAAGTGAGTTTAAATACCTGGGGTCAACCATCCAAAGCAACGGAAAATGCACAAGAGAGGTGAAGAAGAGAGTGCAGGCAGGAGTGGGTAGAGATGAGTGTCAGGGGTGATTTGTGTCAGAAGGGTAGCAGCAAGAGTGAAAGGAAAGATTTATAAGACGGTAGTGAGACCTGCTATGATGTATGGTTTGGAGACGGTGGTCCTGACAAAAAGACAGGAGGTGGAGCTGGAGGTGGCAGAGTTGAAGATGCTAAGATTTTCATTGGGAGTGACTAGGAAGGACAGGATTAGAAATGAGTACTGTATATCAGAGGGCAGCTCAGGTTGAGCAGTTTAGAGCCAAAGTAAGAGAGGCAAGGCTGAGATGCTTTGGACATGTGCAGAGGAGGGATAGTGGATATATTAGACAAAGGATGTTGAAGATGGAGCTGCCAGGCAGGAGGAAAAGAGGAAGACCACAGAGAAGATTCATGGATGTAGTGAAAGATGACATGGAGAAGGTTGGTATTACAGAGGAAGATGCAAGGGATAGGATGAGATGGAGGCAGTTGATCTGCAGTGGCGACCACTAACGTAAGCAACCAAAAGAAGAAGAAAAAGTTCAAGGAACTGAATGATATTTTAGAAGTCTTATTTGCATGTTTCTGGACTTTGTAAAATCAAGACGGCATTCAAACAGCTTTTTTACTTTGAAAATTGTTTTATGGTCTGATTGTCCTTCCTTTTCCTCAGGTACTGGGCTCCTCTGCGAAACCTAGTGGTCTCCTTGCTGAACTCCATGAAGTCCATCATCAGCTTGCTCTTCCTCCTCTTTCTGTTCATTGTGGTGTTCGCCCTGTTGGGCATGCAGCTGTTCGGGGGACAGTCAGTATCAGTGCAAATTCTAATAAGTTTGTTCAGAAAAATTGGTTTGCACCGCTGCCTTATTCTGCATGTGTGACTGTTATTTTATTGTCTTCCCTTCAGATTCAACTTTGAAAATGAAACTCCACCCACAAACTTTGACACATTTGCAGCAGCCATCATGACAGTGTTTCAGGTAGGAAAGATGGAAATTTCTTTTTTTTGTTTCCTTAAGAAACAAATAGCTGCTTTTCGTGGGATTGAATTTTAAGAGACAAAAGGAGCATGTTTGTTTTCATACAATAATACATTAAAGGGGTTATTGACTACACTTTTTCCACATTTTAACAGCTCACTCATGTCTTAGGCTGCATTCAGACCAGGATAGTCCAGGGGTCTCGGTACGACTGGTCATGGAATGCCGAGAATTTTCGCACCTTCCTTTGGTTTGGTTTGCAGTGGACCAAACTGCCTGGACAACGTCACGCCGTTACAACTTCTCGTTTGGGGAGCTGTAGCTGAAACCACCACTGAAGAGGAAGAAAAAATCTTGGCGAAGAAGAAAAATCTGGCTCATCGATTGGCCAGGACTGAAAACACAAATCCGTTCCCTTCAGCCGGGTTGTTTGCCCGCCACAAATGAGACATTTTTTTAACTTTTCTCCACGGCTTTCTCTGGTAAAAGGATTTCTTGGATTTGCGCGGTTGTCTTTATTGTTATTTTCTACCCAAAATGTACTACTGTAAACGTCACTTCCTCTTCGCAGACTAAGTGTTGCTATGGTTACACAAACGCCGAGGGGCACGTCCGCTCTTTGGTCCGCCGGATGCTGCATTTGGATTCACATTGCAAGCGGAGTGCACCAGACTTTGTTTGCAAGAGAACTGAGACCCCCGTTTTCAGGGGGACCAGACTTCGCTTGTTTGGTCCGCACCACAGTTCCAACGTGTGTTCAGATGGCACCAAACAAACCAAAGTATCTGCGGAAGCCACTGTTTGGTCCTTTGGGCCGGACCAAACAGTGGCCGTCTGAATGCACCCTTAATGAAGTGCATGTGACACGTTTTGCTCACATTTTCTTCAATTTTTTAATTTTTGAAACAGATTTGTTTTTATTTTTCTTTGCTTTCTTGAAATGCTCTGATTTAAAGCTCGTCACTTTAAGAAACAGACTTCAGCTGTTCAACTCCACCCTCCCTTTTACGTCAGTTAGCCATTAGCAGAGTAGCTTCTAGCCGGCTCCTTCCAGGTTGGATGAGCAGCACTGGTTCACTGATCCGCAGTCATTTGTGCATCTCGCATCATCCCGGCCCACCCCCCAACAACCCTGCTGAGACGCCACATTAAATCGCCAGCACCGCGTGCTCCACCAATCGCCGCAAACCGAGGCTGGTGGCCAAGCCATGGGATCTCGGCTACCGGCCGGCCGGGGAATACCCCATCACGAAGCAACTCTCAGCAGCTCTCAGCAGCTCTGCTGGCTCTCAGCTCCCCATGACCGGCATGCCGACGCCAGTGTTCTGTAATTCTTATGCAGACATGCTACTCTGCATCTTTGAGCATGCGCCTGCGTCTTCAGGCCAGAGTGACGTGAGGCACATTAAGGACTGTGGACCGGTGAACAAGGTGCTAACAGGGATGGTTATTAGGGTGACTAAGATCTGAAGAAGATAACAATATAAGCTGTGCTCGGTTCGAGCTTCCTGCTATCAGTGTTAGCTTGAGGGCTGATAGCTCAGGGGCTAATAGGCTGCCTTAATCACCACTTCCATATACATGACAGATAGCTAGGCAGGCCAATAATAGAGCAGTGGGCTGGTCTCAAGGTTGGCTTTTTCTAAACGTGACGTTAACGATTTCCACAAAAAGGTCAAAAATGTTTCTGGGAGAGAAAAATGAGATAAAGGCTATGTGTGTGTGTTTTTTTTTAAGATAATTGACTCTTTGAAAAATTTTAGATAATTAAATGACCAGTAGACTCATTTCAGGTGGTTCAAGCCTACAAACACACCATTTTTCAGTCAATGACCCCTTTAAAGGTGTAGCTCTGTAGGTCCTGTCCAAAAGAAGAGAACAACATCATTTTCCAAACATGCATGATTTAAACTCCAATGAAGCAGTTAACTTGAGAAAAATGTAATGAAGCCCATTGTTGTCATGTCATCATTTCTGTCTTTTTCAGCTTTCTTTGTGTTTGTTTTTTGCACGCATTTTGCTAAAAAGCTGTTTGTTTTCCTTTATCTCCAAGTGACTCAGTATGCAGCTCCCATATGCACACTGTGTTCCAAATTATTATGCAAATGATATTTGTCTCTGATTTTCCTAAATAGTCGATGCAAATGACAGTCAGTATAATTTTCAAGCCATCAACCGTTAGAGCATAATTTAAATTTTATTGAACAAGCCTCCTAATAATAACTACTTTTTTGCAAAAATAAAAAAAACTCAAAATGCACTGTTCCAAATTATTGTACACAGCAGAGTTTCAAAACATTTTATTGGTTGTGAAGAACTGAAAATGGTCATTTGTTTAATCTGCAGCATTAGGAGGTCATATTTACTGAAATCAAAAGCTATTTTAATCAAAAACATCTTAACAGGCCAAGTTACATGTTAACATAGGACCACTTCTTTGATATAACCTTCACAATTCTTGCATCCATTGAACTTGTGAGTTTTTGGAGAGTTTCTGCTTGAATTTCTTTGCAAGATGTCAGAATAGCCTTCCACAGCTGCTGTTTTGATGTGAACTGCCTCCCACCCTCATAGATCGTTTGCTTGAGGATGCTCCAATGGTTCTCTATAGGGTTGAGGCCAGGGGAGGATGGGGGCCACACCATGAGTTTCTCTCCTTTTATGTCCATAGCAACCAATGATACAGAGGTATTCTTTGCAGCATGAGATGGTGCATTGTCATGCATGAAGATAATTTTGCTCGGCACGGTTCTTCTTTTTGTACCATGGAAGAAAGTGGTCAGTCAGAAACTCTACAGTATATACTTTGCCGAGGTCATTTGCATGCCTTCAGGGACCCTAAAGCAGCCTACCAGCTCTCCCCCCATGATTCTGGCCCAAAACATGACTCTGCCACCTCATTACTGACGTCGCAGCCTTGTTGGGACATGGTGGCTATCCACCAACCATCCACTACTCCATCCATCTGGACCATCCAGGGTTGTACGGCACTCATCAGTAAACGAGACTGTTTGAAAATTAATCTTCATGTATTTCTGGGTCCATCTGCAGCTGTTTCTGCTTGTGAGCATTGGTCAAGGGTGGCCATATAGTAGGTTTATGCACAACTGCAAGCCTCTAGAGCACAGGTGTCAAACTCATTCCATGGAGGGCCAAGACCCTGCAGGTTTTACCTCCACCCAGTGTCTTCAACAGGTGATTTCACTGAATTTCTTCCCACTGATTGCTGATCAGTGAAAACACCTGCTGAAGACACTGGGTGGAGGTAAAACCTGCAGGGTCTTGGCCCTCCATGGAATGAGTTTGACACCCCTGCTCTAGAGTATCCTACACCTTGAAGTTTGTGGGACTCCAGAGGCACCAGCAGCTTCAAATACTTGTTTTCTGCTTTGTAATGGCATTTTAGCAGATGCTTTCTTAATTCGCTGAATTTGTCAGGCAGAAACCTTCCTCATGCCTTTATCTGCGCAAACCTGTCTGTGCTCTGAATCAGCCACAAATTTCTTCACAGTACGATCATCATGCATAGGTTTTTGTGAAATATTTAATGTTTTCATACCTTATCCAAGGCATTGCACTATTTAACACTTTTCAGCAGCAAAGAGATCCTTTTTCTTTCCAATATTGCTTGAAACCTGTGGCATGCTTAATAATGTGGAACACCCTTCTTAAGTAGTTTTCCTTTAATTGGGCTCACCTGGCAAACTAATTATGACAGGTGTCTGAGATTGATGATCCAAAGAGCCCTGAGACACAATACCATCCCAGAGTTTAATTGAAAAACAAAAAATTGAATGTTTATGACACAAAAATCCTATTTGCATAATAATTTGGAAACGCGGTGTATGTGTGAAAGTACATGTGTTTACTGAAGCATGTTAGACAACAACTCCTTATTTGTATTAGCAGGCATGTTTAGTTTCTCCTGAAATCATTAATTAGACGCTTTTCTAAAATTGTAAATGATGAACTTTTCCCCACTCTAGATCCTGACCGGAGAAGACTGGAATATGGTCATGTACAACGGCATCGAGTCCCAGGGAGGAGTGAATGGCAAAGGGATGATCTTCTCCATCTTTTTCATTGTCCTCACACTCTTTGGCAATTGTATCCTGCTTTAACGCAACGATAAGCTGTAGATGAGTCTCATTTTGACAGTAAAAGAGGGAGAAATTATAGTTTTACTTGTTCTCCTTCCTTGTGGGGGTGTATGAATCTAGTCAGAAGTCTATTGTCTGAGGTGCAGAGCGCATCTATGGGTGTGTCCAAGTCCCCTTTCTTATCACAGCAGCGGGAAAACAATCTCTGTGCGGTCAGATGTGTGTTTTGGGTAATCCAATCCAAACTATTAATGCCCAGGTCTTCAATGCACAGAGGTGCATAATTAAAGGTGAACTCTGATCATGATGGCTTGTGCAGCACTTTTTCCTCATAAATTTGGGACTGAAATTACTGAAATTACATTTACACCATATGCCAGATTTATGAGTATCCCCCCCCACAACCACCATCCCTCTTGTTAAAAAATAAATCACCTTCAGTGTGTACTTTAACAACAGCAAAAAAATAAAAAAATAAATTAAAAAAAATCAAGGCTTAGGACAATTAAGATGGGTTTTGCGCTGGACCAAGAGTATCCATGTGGGCCTTGTGAAACATTATCCTCTGTCTTTGCACTATCAGCAAGCTTTTGTCTGCTTTGCCTTCTTCTTCCTCTGGATTTCTCAGTCTTTCTCCCTAACTTCCAACACAGACACTCTGCTGAATGTCTTCTTGGCCATCGCTGTTGACAATCTGGCCAATGCCCAGGAACTGACCAAGGTAAACCATCACTCCAAAAAAAGTCATTTAGTTTGGTACTTCAGGACTTAAAATAGAAAGGGCAGTGCAGAGATTTAGCTTCTTAATGTTGGAATATTTGAATTTTGTTTTTTGGTTTCATCTGCCCAGTTTCCAGCCGCAGAAGAAATTTTGAATAATTTGATGAACCTCATCAAAGGAGCAATTTTGTAACTTCATCTTTAGCCTAATAAAAATTCTGATATTATTTTCTTTTTTTCACACAACTGAATAGAAGGCTAAGTTAACAGTTAAAGGTTGTAGGTTTAGTGAAGTGTTGGAGGTGCTTCAAGTTGCACACTTCTGGTAAGTTGCTACAGAGTTGTTGTTTTTTTTAATCAGAGTTGTGTCATAGCAATAGGGACCAGTCCCCAAATACTGACATGGCCCTTTGTGTTGAGATTATGTGTTCCCTCTGAGGCTTTTTTTTTAAACAAAAACTCTTATTTCTGTATATTTTGGCCCTGGACATTCTAAAAAGAATCTTAAAATTGCATAGACGTTAGATGATTACTCATAGCGAGAAAGTTCTTGATTTGAGTATGCAGAGGTCTTTCTGTTTGAACTTTTATAATCTACCAGTGTTTGTATGGTTTTATACGACAGTTAGTTCTGACTGAAAAATTTGATTGGACAACCGGGGTTCCAGGACTTACTATATTCCATGATAATTGCAGTCCAAGGTTTCACTGGATATGTATCACTCTGCTTCAAAGGTGTTCCAGTAATGTTAATTATCCATCCATCCATCCATCCATCCATTTTTTACCACTTTTCCGGAGGTCCGGGTCACGGAGGCAGCAGTTCAAGCAGAGAAGCCCAGACTTCCCTCTCCACAGCCACCTGCTTCATCTTTTCAGAGAGGATACCAAGGTGTTCCCAGACCAGCTGGGAGACATAGTCTCTCCAGCGAGTTCTGGGTCTGCCCCGGGGTCTCCTCCCAGTGGGACGTGCCCGAAACACCTCAAGTGGGAGGCGTCCAGGAGGCATCCTGAGCAGATGCCCAAACCACCTTAATTGGCTCCTTTCAATGTGGAGGAGCAGCGGTTCTATTGTAAGCCTCTCCCGGATGACTGAGCTCCTCACCCTATCTCTAAGGGTGAGTCCAGCAATCCTATGAAGAAAGCTCATTTCAGCCGCTTGTATCCACAATGTCATTCTTTTTTTTTTTTTTCCCCCTTGTCCTGTCAGGCAGCTAGGCAAACAGAACAGGGATCTGTCACCCTTATTGTGCCAAAACAGATTTACTTTGCCAAGAGGAGCTTATACAGTACCTAACTAATGCTCCGTACTGTGGGTGTTTATATATCTACATATTTATTCCATCTAGCTACAATGCTCCGCACTGTGTGTTTATATATTCATATATTTATTCCATCCAGCTACAATGCTCTGCACTGTGTGTCTGTGTGTGTGTATATATATATTTTATAGTAATATGTACATATGTATATTAGCTGCTCTTGCTTGCTTGCTTTTTTTTCTTGCCTTCTGATTGTTGCTCTGAGTGTTGCTATCCCTGTGCTGTTGCAATCCTGGAATTTCCCCGTTGTGGGACTAATAAAGGCTTATCTTATCTTAACTGTGCATTGTATATTGTTGTAAACTCCTCCTGTAATAACTTTTAATACTTTATTTTAATTGTTTTACCCATGGAAGACCCAACAGGATGGGGAAGAGGGAAAGGAAGTGTGTGAAGGGGGAAAAGAAAAGGGAGGGGAACAGACAAAAAAAAAAAAGAAACCAACAACTAAAACAAACAAAAGACAAACTGCTTCTTCCACCGGAGATGTCTCAACACGAGTCTGGTTTCTGCACCTGTTAAAGGAGAGATACTTGTGCATGTATGTCTGTGTGCATATATATGAGAACGTGCGCAAAGTAAGTGTGTGCATGTGAGTGATTTGTCAGGAAACATACGAGCGGAGGGCCGGTCGCGGCAGCTCTCCCCCCGGGAACCCCGAGCAGGCAAGGCAGTGCCACCAACCCCCAGCTCCGAGGTCAGCAAGCTCCAGGAAAGCCAGGCATCCACCCCCGGAGGGATGATCAAGGGAGGGCAGGGTGGTCGGCGCGGTGACCCCACACCCCCGGACCGGCCCGACCCCCACCCCCCAGTGAGGCCAACATCTGCCCCCGGGCCCCAGGCACCAGGAGGCCAGCGACCCCACCCCCCAGGACAGAGACCAGCCAGCGCCCTCCGGTGCAAGCCCCCCCCCAGGCACCCCCACAGCGGCCCCACCCCAGCGCCTCCACCACACACCCCGGGGACCCCCACGTCCAAAGAAGTCCCCTCGCCCAGGGGAGCCCACGTTGCCGAGAGGCACTACCCCCTTAATCCAGCACCTCCCGACTCGCAGGCACACCCCTCCCCATACCTTCACACCCACATGTTCCCATGCACACCCCTCTCACTCACCCAGACCGACCCATTCTCTCTCACTCCAGTACCCACTCAAATTCACTCCTCATTCACCTTTATTTCAAAAGGCGGCTGCGAAGCAGATGCAGCGAGCCTGAAAATGCACCAGTGCCCGGCAGTGACCAGGGAGGCCACCGGCGCAGGCCACAGAAGCAGACCCCCACCCCCCGGCGCCCATCTGAGCGAACAATCAGCAGACCACCGCAGGCGCCCCAAGATGCCACCCGGCGTGCAAAGCGCCGCACGAAACCAACCCATCATCACCACCTCCATTCATCACCCCCTCACTCACACTTAGACTCATATTCAGCCCCCCGTCACGAACACAATGTCATTCTTTCGGTCATTACCCAAAGCTCGTGACCATAGGTGAGGGTAGGAACGTAGATTTACCGGTAAATCGACAGCTTTGCCTTCGAGCTTAGCTCCTTCTTCACCACAACGGACTGGTACAATGTCTGCATCACTGCAGATGCTGCTCTGATCCGTCTGTCAATCTCTCGCTCCATTCTCCCCTCACTCGTGAATAAGACCCCAAGATTCTTAAACTCCTCCACTTAGGGCAGGAGCCTGTCCCCAACCCAGAGAGGACAGTCCACCTTTTTCCGGCTGTGGACCATGGATTCGGACTTGGAGGTGCTGATTCTCATCCCAGCCGCTTCACATTCAGTGGCAAACCATCCCAGCAAGACCTGTAGGTCATTCCTGGATGAAGCCAACAGGACAACATCATCTGCAGACAACAGCGATAAGATCCTGTGGTCACCAAGCATGACACCCTCCGTTTCTTGGGTGGGCCTAGAAATCCTGTCCATAAAAATTATGAACAGAATTGGTGACAGAGGGCAGCCCTGGCAGAGTCCAACTCTCACTGGGAATGAGTCCAACCGAGTGTTGGCAATACGAACCAAACTCTCACAACGGTCGTATAGGGACCGGATAGCTTGAAACAACAAGCCTGATATCCCACACTCCCGAAGCGCCCCCCACAAAAAACCACGAGGGACGTGGTCAAATGCCTTCTCCAAGTCCGCAAACACGTAAAGTGGTTGGGCAAACTCCCATGAACCCTCGAGGATTCTTGAGAGGGTAAAGAGTTGGTCCGATGTGCCACGTCCAGGATAAAAACCACATTGCTCCTTCTGAATCCAAGGTTTGACCAACTGCTGGACTCTCCTCTCTAGTACCTTGGCATAGACCTTCCCAGGGAGGCTGAGGAGTGTGATCCCTCTAAAGTTGGAGCACACCTTCCAGTCCCCTTTTCTTGAAGAGAGGAACCACCACCCCGGTTTGCCATGCCAAAGGCACTGTCCCCAACCTCCACGCAATGTTGCAGAGGCATGTCAACCATGACAGCCCTACAACATCGAGGGCCTTGAGGTACTCAGGGCAAATCTTGTCCACCCTTGGGGCCCGGCCACCAAGGAGATTTTTAACCACCTTGGTGACCTCAGCCCCTGTGATAGGCGAGTCATCCCCCTCGTCCACAAGCCCAGCTTCCTCTGTGGAAGGTGTATCAGTGGGATTGAAGAGATCCTCGAAGTATTCCTTCCACTGCCCAATGATATCCCCAGTCGAAGTCAGCAGTTCCCCATCTGCACCATACACAGTGTGGTCAGGGAGCTTCTTCCCCCACCTGAGCCACCGGACAGTTTGCCAGAATCTCTTCAAGGCCAACTGAAAGTCTTGTTCCATGGCCTCACCGAACTCCTCCCACACCTGAGTTTTTGCTTCAGCAACCACCCGAGCTGCACTCCGCTTGACCTGCCGGTACACCTCAGCTGCTTCAGGAGTCTCATCAGCCAACCAAGCTCAATAGGAGTCCTTCTTCAGCTTGATGGCCTTCCTCATCACTGGTGTCCACCACTTGGTTCGGGGGTTGCCACCATGAGATGCACCGATGACCTTGTGGCCACAGCTCTGGGCAGCCGCTTCAACAATGGAGGTGGAGAACATGGCCCATTCAGACTCCATGTCTCCAGACTCCCTCGGAATGTGGTCGAAGTTCTTCGGGAGGTGGGAGTTGAAGACGTCCCGGACAGAGGCCTCAGCCAGATTTTCCCAGCACACCCTCACTATACGTTTGGGTCTACCAGGTCTGAATGGCATGCTCCCTCACCATCGGATCCAACTCACCACCAGGTGGTGATCAGTTGACAGCTCTGTACCTCTCTTTACCTGAGTGTCCAAAACATACGGTCGCAGGTCTGATGAGACGATAACAAAATCGATCTTTGACCTGTGACCTAGGGTATCTTGGTGCTAGGTGCACATATGGACACCCTGATGCTTGAACATGGTGTTTGCTATGGACAGACTGTGGTTAGTACAGAAGTCCAATAACTGAACACCACTCGGGTTCAGATTGAGCAGACCGTTCCTCCCAATCACCCCCCTCTAGGTTTCACTGTCATTGCCCACGTGTACATTGAAGTTCCCCAGTAGGACAATGGAGTCTCCAAGAGAAGCACTCTCCAGCACCCCAGTCAGAGACTCCAAAAAGGGTGGGTACTCTGAACCATCATTTGGTGTACAGGCACAAATGGTGGTCAGGACCCATTTCCCAACCTGAAGGCACAGGGAAACAACCCTTTCATTCACCGGGGAAAATGCCACTAAAGAGGCAGCAAGGTGGGGGATACAAGAATACCCACCCCTGCTTGTCGTCTCTCGCCTGGGGCAGCTCCAGAGTAGGCCAAGCTCCAGCCCCTCTCCAGGAGACTGGTTCAAGACCCAGAGCTGTGTGTTGAGGTGAGGCCGACTATATCTAGCCAGTATTTCTCAACCTCATGCACCAGCTCAGGCTCCTTTCCCACCAGAGAGGTGACATTCCATGTTCCAGAAGTCAGTTTAGGAAGCCTGGGATCAGACCGCCAAGGTCTCCTCCTTCGACTGCCACCTGATCCACATAGCACCGGACCTACATGGTCCCTCCTGCAGGTGGTGAGCCCACTGGAGGGCAGACCCATGTACAGACGTGGACAAAATTGTTGGTACCCCTCTGTTAATGAAAGAAAAACCCACAGCAGTCACAGAAATAACTTGAATCTGACAAAAGTGGTAATAAATAAAAATTCTATGAAAATTAACCATTGAAAATCAGACAATGCTTTTGAATTGTGGTGCAACAGAATTATTTTAAAAAACAAACTCATGAAACAGGCCTGGACAAAAATGATGGTACCCTTAACTTAGTATTTTGTTGCACAACCTTTTGAGGCAATCACTGCAATCAAGCGATTTCTGTAACTGTCAATGAGACTTCTGCACCTCTCAGCAGGTATTTTGGCCCACTCCTCATGAGCAAACTGCTCCAGTTGTCTCAGGTTTGAAGGGTGCCTTCTTCAGACAGCATGTTTCAGCTCCTTCCACAGATGTTCAATAGGATTTAGATCAGGGCTCATAGAAGGCCACTTTAGAATAGTCCAATCTTTCGCTCTTAGCCATTCTTGGGTGTTTTTAACTGTGTGTTTTGGGTCATTATCCTGTTGCAAGACCCATGACCTGCGACTGAGACCAAGCTGTCTGACACTGGGCAGCACATTTCTCTCTAGAATACCTTGATAGTCTTGAGATTTCATTGTACCCTGCACAGATTCAAGACACCCTGTGCCAGATGCAGCAAAGCAGCCCCAGAACATAACAGAACCTCCTCCATGTTTCACAGCAGGGACAGTGTTCTTTTCTTGGTATGCTTCATTTTTGCGTCTGTGAACATAGAGCTGATGTGCCTTGCCAAAAAGTTGCAGTTTTGTCTCGTCTGTCCATAGGACATTCTCCCAGAAGCTTTGTTGCTTGTCAACATGCAGTTTGGCAAATTCCAGTCTGGCTTTTTTATGATTTGTTTTCAACAGTGGTGTCCTCCTTGGTCGTCTCCCATGAAGTCCCCTTTGGCTCAAACAATGACGGATGGTGCGATCTGACACTGATGTACCTTGACCTTGGAGTTCACCATGAATGTATTTAGAGGTTGTTCTGGACTCTTTTGTTACCATTCGTATTATCCGTCTCCTCCTGCGGCCACGCCTAGGGAGGTTGGCTACAGTCCCGTGGATCTTAAATTTCTGAATAATATGTGCAACTGTAGTCACAGGAATATCAAGCTCCTTGGAGATGGTCTTATAGCCTTTACCTTTAACATGCTTGTCTATAATTTTCTTTCTAATCTCCTGAGACAACTCTCTCCTTTGCTTCCTCTGGTCCATGTTTAGGGTGGTACACACCATGTCAACGAACAGCACAGTGACTACTTGTCACCCTTTAAATAGGCCGATTGACTGATTACAAGTTTGTAGACACCTGTGATGTTAATTAGAGGACACATCTTGGTTGAACATGTCCCTATGGTCACATTATTTTCAATCTTTTCTAGGGGTACCATCATTTTTGTCCAAGCCTGTTTCATGAGTTTGTTCTTTAAAGTAATTCTGTTGAACCACAATTCAAACGCATTTCTGATTTTCATTGGTTAATTTTCATAGAATTTTTATTTATTACCACTTTTGTCAGATTCAAGTTATTTCTGTGACCATTGTGGGTTTTTCTTTCATTAACAGAGGGGTACCAACAATTTTGTCCACGTCTGTAACTCCTTCAGGCTGAGCCCGGCCGGGTCCCATGGTCAAAAACCCGGCCACCAGGCATTAGCCATCGAGCCCCTCCCCCAGGCCTGGCTCCAGGGTGGGGCCCCGGTAACCCCATACTGGGCGGGGTACGCTGAATTCTTGTTCTCACATTCATCATGAGAGTCTGTTGGATCGTTCTTAGTCTGGCCCTTCACCCAGGACCAGTTTATCTTGGGTGACCCTACCAGAGGCAAATTGCCCTGGACAACATAGCTCCTGGAATCACCAGGGCACGCAAACCCCCCACCACGATAAGGTGACGATCCATGAGGGGTAGCCATTAATTACTAACAGTAATTTACTGTCAAGTCTGCAGACTTGAGAATTGCAATATTGAGAATTATTGGATATCTTAATTTCCACAGTGAGGCGCTTTTTGAAAAGCAACTAGACCAGGGGACTGCAACGTTTGCCAACCATTTTATTTTGCCTGTCTCTGACTAAAATAGAAGTGGCTGAGGGCCACAACAGCAATTTGACCTTTAAAATAAAGATTTTGCTGCTTATAAAGTTTTTTTTTTAATATATACATACACTACTCACAAAAAGTTAGGGACATTTGGCTTTTGGGTGAACTTTATGGAAATTGTAAAAAGTTCATGCTACAGTAATATATCATGAAAGTAGGGCATTTAAGTAGAAGCATTCAGTGGTGATTTCCTCATCTCAAACAATACAACAAACAAACAAAAGCCAACAACAGTAATGGGTATACAACAGCAAAAACTGTCAATGTCTCAGTAACTTGTCATGTGATCTTGAGCATCAATTACATCTTGACAACAACGTCTCATGCTGTTCACAAGTCGACTTATTGTCTGCTGAGGCATGGCATTCCACTCTTCTTGAAGGGTGGCCCTCATGTCACTGAGGTTGTGGGGTGCAGGATTACTGTATGAGCCTCTACAGGGCTCTATAGGTTTTCCAAAATGTACCACCATGTTGTTAAAAAAGCGCTTGCTACGTCCGCGGACGTGGTTGCTGCCAGCGGGACTGCTTCTGGCTAGCGCGTGGTGCGGTCCACCACTGTCAGGAGGTGCGTGCATCCCTGTGATGGCGGGAGGGGGCCCACGAGGTCCACGTGAACGTGGTCGAACCTCTTAGCCGGTACCAGAAACGGCTCCAAGGGAGCCTTTGTGTGCCTGTGTACCTTGGCTCATTGGCACACCACGCAGGCTGCAGCCCACTCTTTTACTTGTTTGCGTAGGCTCGGCCACACAAACTTCTCTCCCACCATTTTGACAGACGCGCGCACTCCTGGGTGCGCCAGAGTGTGAACTGACTCAAACACGCGGCGGCGCCACGCGACCGGGACTACCGGACGCGGGCGTCCCGTGGAGATGTCGCAGATTGGGGGGTGGGGGGGCACCATCTTGCAGCACCCTGCTCTCCAGCCTTAACCCTGTTGGTCCAGACTGGAGCGCGTGCACGTCTGCATCGCCAATCTGCTCCACGGCCATGGCTGCGTAATCTATCCCCACGTAGACTGGGGCCACCACGGCGCGCGAGAGGCAGTCCGCCACCACATTCAGTTTACCTGACACATGCTGGATATCGGTAGTAAACTCTGAGATCGCGGCCAGCTGTCTCTGCTGCCGGCCCGACCACGGTTCTGAAACCTTGGCCATCGCAAACGTTAGTGGCTTGTGGTCTACGAACGCGGTGAAGTTGCGCCCTTCCAGCCAGAACTGGAAGTGGTGTATGGCCAGATGGAGAGCCAGCAACTCTCTGTCGAACGCGCTGTATTTACATTCGCTGTCGCGCAACGTTCTGCTGAAAAATGCGAGCGGCTGCCAAGCCCCGGCTACGCGCTGCTCCACGACCGCCCCTATGGCCACGTCTGAAGCGTCGGTGGTGAGCGCTATGCGGGCCGTCGGGTCCGGATGTGCCAGCAGTGCAGCGTTTGCCAGGGCTGCTTTAACTTCCGAGAACGCCCGCTCTCGCTCCGGGGTCCATTCGACTCCATCCGCGGGTTTCTGTCTCTTGAGCGCGGCGTACAATGGTTGCATGAGCCGTGCCGCGCGGGAAAGGAAACGGTTATAAAAATTCACCATCCCCAAAAATTCCTGCAGTGCCCTGACCGTCTGAGGCCGGGGAAAATCCGCCACGGCGTGCACTTTGTCAGGCAACAGGATCGCTCCTTCCGGAGAGACGCGGTGCCCCAAAGTATCAATCTCCGTCACGCCAAACTGGCATTTCACCGGGTTGATTATTAACCCGTGCTCCTCCAACCTCCAGAAAACCGTCTTGAGGTGGGTTTCGTGTTCGTCTTCAGACGTACTGGCTACCAGGATATCGTCCAGGTAGACAAACACGAACGGGAGGTCACGCAGCACTGCATCCATCATGCGCTGGAACGTCTGTGCTGCGCCTTTTAACCCGAATGGCATGCGCAGGAACTCGAATAAACCGAACAGAGTTATTATCGCTGTTTTGGGTACGTCCTTCGCGCGCACTGGGACTTGGTGGTAACTGCGGACCAGGTCTATTTTAGAAAAAACGCACGCTCCGGCGAGGTGAACGGAAAAATCCTGTATGTGGGGAACTGGGTAGCGGTCGTGTGCTGTGTGTTGTTCAACCTGCGGAAATGACCCCACGGTCGCCACGCTCCCTCAGCCTTAGGGACCATGTGTAGCGGGGACGCCCATGGGCTGTTTGATCGCCTGATGATGCCCAACCTTTCCAGGTTGGCGAACTCCTCGCGCGCTATGGCCAGTTTAGCTGCGTCCAAGCGCCGAGGTCTTGCAAAAACGGGCGGCCCGGTGGTGGTGATAAAGTGCTCCACCCCGTGTTTAGCGATGGCCGCCGAAAACATCGGGACCGTGAGTGCTGGGAACTGGGTGAGCAGTGCATGGAACTTATCGCCTGGAGTTGTGACGCTGGCTTGTGCTGTTGGCCGGGTCCCTCGAGCTATACTATTTCCTATAGGCCCTTAGAATAGAGGGTTAGTACTAGTGAAAGCGCTTTGAGTGGTCTTTGTGACTAGAAAAGCGCTATATAAGTGCAGGTTAGTTGGTTAGTTAGTTAGTATACAGGGGAGAGATTCAAAGGACAGTGCATTAACCAGGCGCCTGTTAGCAACATCCACAAGTAAACCATGTGCACACAGAAAATCAGCGCCCAGGAGCGGGCAACACAGTGCTGCTATGATAAAAGTCCATTCATACGAGCGGCCATGTAGAGATAAGGTCAGTGTTCTCTCACCGAACGTCTTAATCTCCGAGCCGTTTACTGCCACCGTTCCGGGGCCGCTGGGTCCTGCCAACCGGTCAGCGTAGGATGGCAGGATGATGCTCTTCTGGGCTCCGGTGTCGACGAGGAAGCGTCTCCCCGAGCACGAGTCCATCACGTAGAGCAGCTTGTTCTCGTCACTGGCGGTCGCAGCTGCTACCGACTGCCGGCCTTGCCGTTCCCCGAGCGCCAGTGGCGCACATCTGCGCGTGTTCCCTCCAAAGCGGCGGTGGTAGAAGCAGAGCGTGTCTTTCTGGTGCTCCTTGGCCCCCGTTGCCGCTACCGTCGGTGGCTCCTCGCCTCCCCTGGTCGTTTCGCTGGGCTCTGCTGCCGCGGCGTTGACTGTGATCGCCCTGGTGGTGAGGATGATCCGGTCTGCCTCCTGGGCTAGCGCACGGTAGTCTCGCGCGGCCAGCAATGGCGAATTGGCCAGAACCGCTCTTGCTTCTGTTGGCAGGTTCCGGAGGAAAAGGTGGGCAAACAGAAAGTGCCCGTCGCCTGTGCCCATCAACGCCAGCATCTTCTCCATCAGGTCTACGGCCAACCCATCTCCTAACTCGGTTCGCACCAGGAGCCTCTCTGCTCTCTCGCATTCCGAGAGCGTGTATCGCCGGATGAGCGCAGCCTTGAGTGCCTCATATTTGCTGCTGGTTGGTGGCTGATCGAGCAGGCTCGCTACCTGCTGGGCTGTGCGGGAGTCCAGCGCTGCTACCACATGGTAGAACTTGGTGTTGTCTGCTGTTACTCCCCGGAGGGCGAACTGGGCCTCGGTGTGGTGGAACCAAGAGCGCGGGTTATGCTGCCAGAAATCCGGTAGCTTGACTGAAACTGCCCACGAGTTGCTGGGGGTTCCAGTCCTAGCTGTCTGCGGGTTGGCTTCAGCGTCTCTGGGGGTTCCCGACCGGGCCGGCTCCGGGGTTCTTGCCTCGTGTTCCATAATACGTCTTGGGTCACCAGTGTGGAGTGTGTAAATGAAGAGGCATATTCATTTCAGACGATTTATTACACACTCACATCTCACAAGCAAAGAACAGACTGACTGGTCACATCAAGCATTCCTCTCTCTATATCAAGTCACACTTCACAAGGTTCAAGGCACTTCCTCATACACAGCATGACATCTACGCTACACTTCATTCAACCCCCTTTCACCCACTTGGGCATTGTTCTCCCATGTGTATTCATTGTCTCTGTCTAAGGTGTGAAATAACCTGAGGCCCATAGTAGTGCATTTTAGGTTTATCTTGAAATTTCACCCAAATGCCCAATATCCTTAACTTTTTGTGAGTAGTGTAGATCTGAATATTATGTGGCATTAATGAATTCATACTACAACAGTGGGGAAAAAAAACTGTCACGCTTTATATATAGCTTCATTTGTGAAATAAAAGTATTAGAAATATACTGCTCAAAAAAATTAAAGGAACACTTTTTAATCTGAGTAAGCTGGACTAGCCTGCCACAATTTCTTCACTTTAAGTTTTGGAGTGTTTTCATTTCCATCAAAAGACGTGGCATCTTTTCATTCTTAACACATTATCCAGTCCATATCAGTGTAGATATCCAACTTATTTTTTCCCATTAAAATCTGATTTGTTTTCAAAGTGTTCCTTTAATTTTTTTGAGCAGTGTATATTACAAATTGTTTTGTGCTGAAAAATAAATTTCTGAATATATGACCATAATTTTTCATAGTTTTTTTTAATTATCAGCACATTCATAAATTGTTAAAATCTTAAAAAATATAATCCATCTTCTTCTTTCAACAGTGATCACACAGCTTTAGTTCCTGATATTTTAATAAATTAGAGATGAAGGTTTTATTTAGAAGAAGCTACTTTTCATCCTTTTCCCTCATAATGCTCCTTATTCAAATGTATTAATATAATATAAATCTGTTTTCTTAATCTGTATCTGTATTCCAGACTCTCAATTTGACAACTAGTGGTTTGGTTGTCTGATAATTGGTTGGCTGGTGTTCTTGTTTATTTTGGAATAAGACAAAAAGAATTCTCAACAACTTTCAAAGTAATATAACTTTAAAAATCATTTGATGCAAATTAAGCCAATTAGAAATAATTACAACAGAGTGGAAAAATGTTTCAAAAAATCTTCTTCCGCTGAGCTAAGTATTGGTTATATTTTTTTTAAAAATGTGTGGCATTGACAGACAGTCTGCACATATAATTCACTGTCCAAATCCCCACAGATAACAAACTCGCAGTTATCATACAGACAAACAGCTGAAAACATCATTAAAAGAAAAGGCTCACCTCTACATTACTGTCACAGAATCTTCTTTCCTCTCGATTTTGTCTTTTTATTTACAAATTGTGAGGAAAAACTGTTGGGTGTAATTTCAGACAAGTATATCCGGTTGACAGCGTTTCATAGTAAAAGCATATAACAGACAACCATTCTGAAAACTGAATCTCTGTAGAGTACTTTTATTTTTACATCACTCGGTAATTATTGTGCTGCGATGGTGAAAATAAAGTTTACTCTAACTCAGACTTTAGTCATGTCTGGGGGGTCCAGCATTTATAGCGCAAGCAACTATAAGGTTATTGAGCAAGAATTCAAGGATTTTTTCTCATTTTTAAGGGTAATTAAGGTGTTGATTTTAGATAATCACATTTAAGACTTTTTATAGACCTGTAGATGCTAATGAGGCAGCTGTTTTTCTCCTTGTTTGTGTTCTTGCAAAGAAATTCTCTCCACAACAAACACACATAAACGCAAATTAATCTGTCCACACAGAATTAAACTCTCTATTTTCCTCTGTGATTTTACTTTATCTGGATCTGTTCATGTCTTACCGAGAGTGGCAGGAAACGGCTGCTGTCCGTGCTTCTCCATGTGCACTGAGGACGGAGAAGCTGAGCAGCTCTCTGTGCAGCCACCATCAGATGTGACACAGTCATGCTTGGTTGACAACATAATAAATAATTTAAAAATATATACACTACCATTCAAAAGTTTGGGGTCACTTAGAAATTTCCTTATTTTTGAAAGAAAAGCACTTTTTTTCAATGAAGATAACTTTAAACTAATCAGAAATACACTCTATACATTGCTAATGTGTCAAATGACTATTCTAGCTGCAAATGTCTGGTTTTTGGTGCAATATCTACATAGGTGTATAGAGGCCCATTTCCAGCAACTATCACTCCAGTGTTCTAATGGTACAATGTGTTTGCTCATTGCGTCAGAAGGCTAATGGATGATTAGAAAACCCTTGTGCAATCATGTTAGGTCTGCAATGCTGTAATTGCTGCAAATGGAGGCTTCTTTGACGAAAGCAAAGTTTGAAGGAAAAAATTATTATTTCAAATGCAAATCATTATTTCTAACCTTGTCAATGTCTTGACTATATTTTCTATTCATTTTACAACTCATGGTGGTAAATAAGTGTGACTTTTCGTGGAAAACACAAAATAATTGCCTGGGTGACCCCAAACTTTTGAACGGTAGTGTATATTTTACATTCACAAAAGTATGCATATGCATTTCCATTGAGAAATGTATCCAATTGCAATAAACAAATTAAAAAATAAAATAATTAAAATGAGCTTCATTAATTTCCATGTGTTTTGAGAGATAACTGCAGGGAGCCACTGCATGGGGGCTGAAGGGCTGTATGCGGCCCCGGGGCCATGGGTTTCCGGCCCCTGAATTAGACAGTCTTGAGCCAGCCGTCTCTGATCCGGAAGTCCTGTCCTTTTAAACATCCGGCAATATATTTTACATCTGTTTATAACAAAACAGACAGGCTAGAGTTGAATTTATTGACTTGATTAGAAAATCACAATACCTTTGTAGTGATGGACTCTTTCTTTCATCTAAAAATGTCATGAAAAAGCGAGTAAAGCGTGCCAAAGCCAAATTGCTAGCATGCTAACGAGCCACCGTCATTGATCTTGGCCCTTCTGCGGTATCGACTCAACAGGTATTCTCTATGTATTGAGGTGTTTAGCAACAGTTATTGGCTACATTTGGAAGGGACTGTTTGTTTCCTCAGCTATGCAAAATAACTGGTTAAACAAACAAATCATAATATTTATGCCTTGGTACAGTGGAGGCATACAGTAATCACTCAACATGTCTGTGTGTGGATGTGTGATTGTGCATGTGTGTGTGTGTGTGTGGGGGGGGTGTATCTGTCTGTCAGTTACCAGCTTTTCAGCTCGCCTGCTCAAAATCAAGTGCTACTAAAGGCTTGTATCATTATATCGCCATATTTTCTTGACTTTTAATTTGCCAGAATTTCGAGATAAGTCTTTGATTTCAAAATAAACACAAATTTAACTCACCATTATACCCTCAATGGAGCCGCGAAAAAAGGTATTGTAATAACTAGACCAGGCCAGTAGAGGTCGCACCGAGGCAGCTGCACCTTGGTGCTTTCATTTGCCCAGTATTGCTGTCATTTAACAAATTGTGCTTGCAGAACTGTTGTATGAAAACAATATTACACTCAAGGTCGTACGGTATCAGTGAATATAGTAACTATGGGTGTGATAATGCGTCAAGCATTAGACGTATACACCAATATTTTATTCGATAAAATATTATATATATATAGAGAGCAGCACGGTGGCAGAGTGGTTAGCACTGCGGCAGCACAACAACCAGCAACTCACCCTTGGCTGGGGGATCCTGGGTTCGATCCCAGCCCCCGACCAACAGTGATCTGTGTGGAGTTTGTATGTTCTCCCTGTGTCATCCCAAAAACATGCAAGTTAGGTTAATTGGCATCAACTGGAGATTCTAAATTGTCCTTAGGTATGACTGTGAGAGTGAATGGTTGTCTGTCTCTCTGTGTTGGCCCTGCAATGGACTGGCGATCTGTCCAGGGTGTACCCTGCCTCTCGGCCAAAGATGCTGGGATAGGCTCCAGCCCCCCCCGCGACCTTAAAAGGATTAAACGAGAGAAGACGGACGGATGAAATATTATAGTCAATAAAAGTGAAGGCCAACAAAAAAATAAACATTATTATTAAAACTGCTTTGAAAACACTGGCATCTTAAATATAACACTTTAGCGCAGGTGAAGTCTAGCAAACACCTAGTTGCAACTTTAAGTCTGAAAGCTGCAGTAGGTAGAAAAAAATTGTATTTTAAAATAAATCAATTATCATCCTTTAGCAACATGTAATGCAAGTGGTGTGACAGGACAACTACACCACAGCATCTCCTCTGGGCTCTGTTCAGTCTGAAGAAAGTTTCACAGCTGTGGCAGTTTCTTTGCCCAGTCACAGGACCTGTCAGCCGAATGCTTTTCTAATGGCTGCTCCACAAAAACTGACTTACATACTGCATATGTATGACTTACTGTCATACATATGCACTTTTGGATTGGGAAGTGGCTTATGACATGGAGAGGAGGTGGGGCTGTAGAAGGCTGTTTTTCCCCTGGTTTCAGACATTTTCTTCTGGTGTCTCAGATTTCTGCCTACTGCATCTTTAAAGAAAATCGCGCTTTACAACTGGTCAGTTATCAGTTTACAGATGAGATGTTGTCATCACTTTAGTATTTCATTAACTAAGTTTAAACACAGTTATTTTACAGCTGTAGTTGTAGGTTATAAAATGTGATTCTGCATTAAGTGACAGCTTTTTGTTGTCCTTACTTGTCATAACTTAATTAGATTTGTTTATTTCTTTTTTAAAAAGTGACTTTCCCTCTCAAACAGGATGAGGAGGAGCAGGAAGAGGCAGCCAATCAGAAGACAGCATTACAGAAGGCTAAGGAAGTGGCAGAGGTCAGCCCGCTGTCAGCTGCTAACTTGTCTATAGCAGCGTGAGTACACACATTTACACGCTGTATGTGTTGGCGGAAATCAACGTCGCCGCCTAATCATACTTTACATCTCATCACCCTCACAAAGGCACAATACTACATGCATTTTTTTTAGTATTCTCCTTTCCAACTGGCATTTTAACTGTACAAAGAATGTCTTAGTTTGGTACGCACCATGATTTTGAACTCATTTTTTAATTCTGTTTTTTTTTTTTTGTTCTTTTTCAAAACATGAAACTGCTTGCCTGCTTCATTTTTAAGGGACCCTTTACACAACACGGAGATTGTTGAGAGACAGCCAGTTTTTGATCATTAGGATTGTTTGGGAGATCCTTGTGTGTTTTGGACTGAGTTAAAACTTTGTGGAGACCGTGGCGACTGTGAAGATCACAGATAGATCAAAAATTGGCTAGACCTCTCAATGATCTCCACCTCTGCATAAAGGGGGGTATAAGGCAACATTTCTGAACAGTGTCGCCACACTGCTTTTGTATGTCATCACTTGTCTTTGTCTGTTTTGGTATGTAAACAACACGAAATAGAGGAAAAATCTCAGGAGACATCCCAGAAGCTGCTTCTGATCCGACACATAAATATGTTTGTGTGGGAACGAGGATTTGTTTCAGTACACATCTGTACAGAACTGAAAGCTGCACAGTGAAAGAGTTCAGTGCAAATACACGTACCATTACCTCCCCTTCCCAACATTTGTGATTGGCTCTCGACATAACTCAAACACGCGGGGCCTCAGACTCTCCCTCATCTTGTTCTGTAAAAAAAAAATGTTAAGTGATTGTTCTTAGAGTGGAAGGAAGAGATTCAAGGATTTGTGAAGTGAAGAAGAGCAGGAGGCAAAATCTGCTCCTGGCAGCAGAAATGCTGACAATAGGACATGTCAGAATGATGCTCAGATAAACTCACTGCTCTTTTAGAAACAACAAGATTCTTCAGTCTCTGCAGCTGAGACTTTGACCGCAAGATTGGAGGACGCTGGGTTTATGCTGACATGATGCTTGTCAGTTACACACTGACTCATGTGAAATGGACAGTGTTCTTTCACATTTACTGCTCAATCGTATTTGTAGATTTTGACTAGAAAGATAACAAAGCCTGTGAAGTTTTCTGGTTGATCTTTCCAGTTAGTCAAGCTCGGTCCTATTTACATTTCCACTCAAAGACATAAAAATTGCTAATAAAATCTACATTGTAATCTATGAGCATGTAAAATGGCCACCACTAAAGTGAATCACATAAATGCTGCATCCTTTTGGGCCACAATAGCCATCAGTTTAATGTGGACATGTTGTGTGAACATGCCCCACCCTTTGAGTTGTTGTTGATTTTGGACTTATTATTTATTCTGTCTACAGTGGAGATCAAAATTAGAGAACAATGTATTAAGGGGTCATTGACTGAAAAATGGTGTGTTTGTGGGTTTTAACTTTCTCAAATGTGTCAACTGGTCACGTAATTAGCAAAAAATGTTCCAAACAGGCAACGATCTGAAAAAAGCACACTGCCTTTATCTCGTTTTTCTCTCAGAGAAACTCTCAAAAACTTTTTTTTGACTCTTCCGGGAAATTTTCCTCTGTCAAGTCTAGAAAAAGCCCACCCACTGCCATCCTAAAGACCCACCCACTGCTCTATTATTGGCCCGCCTAGCTGTCCGTCATGTAGATTGAAGTGGTGGCTAAAGGTAGCCTATTAGCCCCTTAGCTATTAGCCCACAAGCTAACACTGGTTCCAGGACGCCGGCTGTAAGCGCAGCTTATATTTGTCAAGGATCTCCCCGTGCGTTTTTACGCAGTGCACGGTGAGGGGTAAAATGATGAGGATCTACGAGCAAGGGTTCCACCACAACACATTTACTGAACATAAAGACTGATCCCAAAAAGGTGAAGACTTACAAAAATACACAGAACACTTATGGTAGGCGTTCGGGGGCCGACATCGCCCAGCGAACGTATAGAGAGAAACATGTTAACCACGATTGCACCCCAGAGCCAACATCGCTGCAAGGGCGCATGAGAACCATGGCAACATGGAGTGGCTAACACATCGTGAAAAGTGCTGACAATAATGCTGACTGACAACACTGCAGACAATACAATGAACCAACAATGTGTGACTTGCAAAAAGCTGCTTAAGTACACACATTGCTGGTGATGGTAAGATGAGGAGCACCTGGGCGAGGACCGGGAAAGATGATTAGCGGAACTGGGAACAGCTGATGGTAATAAGTGAAGGGGCGTGGTCGGACTAGCCGCCTGTCAGCCAGCACTTACAGGAGAGTGAGCCAAAGAGAGCTGGCTCACAGCTGCCGGCCAGAGAGCAGAGACTATGGTAAAGGAAGCACACTGAAATACATAGTAAACACATACAACCAGCAGCACCTAAACCCACAGGGAGGTCAGGACCGAGCCAGGGAAACCAAGCCGGCTCGGCTCCTGACAATATTATTATTTTCTTCAAATCTTAGTCACGCTAATAGCCATCCCTGTTACCACCTGGCTCACTCCAGCCCATCTCCGAGTGGTTTCATCATGATTCCATGGTGGATCACCCGCCCGAACACATCTGGTACCTACACCAGCACACTGGTCACTTTTATGGCCTGGGACCAGGGCTACTGGGCAGTGTTACATCGAGAACTCCCCCGGATGGGCGGGCGAGTTCTCGGCATAACACCGGTATGGGCAATCCACTGCGGAATTACGAAGAAACCGCTGAGATATGGGCCTCAGTGATGCAAGGCACACTGCCGAACCAGGTGATAACAGGGATGGCTATTAGGGTGGCTAAGATCTGAAGAAAATAACAATATAAGCTGTGCTTACAGTCAGCGTTCTGGTACCAGTGTTAGCTCATGGGCTAATAGCTCAGGGGCTAATAGGCTATCTTTAGACTTTAGCTGGCTGTGCGAGCCATCAGCCGGGACAGGCGGTCGGCTGCAGAATCACGACAAAGCCTCTGGCTGGTTGCAATCAAAATGTCCCAGGACCAGATGCTGCTGGCTGTCACACCCAGCAACCCTACTGTCCGCTGTAGCGTGGGTCCTTTGGTGCAGTGAGGGTGGTGAAGTCCTACAGAGCCACACTGCCCTTTGAGATCCCTTGGCTCGGTAGCTCGCCTTGGATTGCAGCAATCAGGGGGGCCGTCCAGCACGCAGTGCTAGCGATTTGTTGTGGAATTACGGCAAAATTATTGGGAGATAGACTGGACTGATGTGAGATACACCATCAACTGTGGATCAGTGAACCAGAGCACTGCTCAACCAAGCTGGGAGGCTGTAGGCTGCCCAGGGACTACAGGTGGAAATTAGCACTTGTGCTATAACCTGGTACAATGCATCTTTCCTCTTTAAGGTCAATGTATATTGTGCATGTCCCTGCATAAATAAATAAAGGAAAAAAAAAAGCTAGTCAGCTATAATGGCTAAGAGGGATGGCGGAGTTAAAACGGGGAAGGATGGTTCTTAAAGTGATGGGCTTTAAATCAGAGCATTTCAAGAAAGCCAGGAAAAATAAAAAATTGCTTCAATAATTTAAAAAGTTAAAGAAAATGTGAACAAAATATGTCACAAACATTTCATTAAGACATGTGAGCTATTAAAATAGGGGGAAAGTGCCATCAATGACCCCTTTAACACTTGATTTATTCTAAAATGTTGTTCTTCATTGTTCAGAATTTGACAGAATATCAGCTGTGGCTATACCAGTGCTGTACTAGCATGTTTTTTTAAATAACCAAGGCACTTCAACACAGACATTTATTTTATTTTTTTTAAAAAGTGATCAAAATTAGAGAACAATGACCACTGTGTCAGAAGAGAAGATTTAAACAATGTTGTTTAAATCGGCTGAAGTAGTGTTAAATCAGTGAGCAAGAGTGGAGTAGTGGGACATTTAAAATAGCGTTTTTAAAAGTGCTTCAAATTTGTTTTAACTAGTGCATACCCGTGCATGCCCGTAGAAAGCAAGTGTAAGCAAGCATTTCTGCATGCCCGTAGAAAGTTACTGAGTCCTATGATCTGAGCTATGAGCCATAGGGAGTCCTATGACACACACTCAAAGTCCGATGATCGTGACTTTGATGATGTCATAGCGAGTCCTATGATTGTGACACACACACACACACACACACACACACACAGACGGACAGACAGAGTAGCGAGTCCTATGATTGTGACACACAGACAGACAGACAGCTTCTGCATGACCAGATAGAATGATGATATAGAGTGAAGTGCATGGCGGTAATGCACCTGTAAGCTGGTTGCCAACCGCCAATCAAATCTAAAAGAATAAGAAGAACATACCTGTTTTGCAGTAAAGTGGCAGATAATTTCAGCACTTGTAGTTTTTGTATTTTCGAATGTTTTTGTGTAATTGTGGTACTGGCTGCTGTTCGTGGTGTGAGGCTCCTTACAAATAAGCACAGCTAAAGCTGTGGCTTCAACAGCAATGAGTAGATCATGCACTGAAAACTAAAAAGGATTATTGGTGTGATTTATGGTACAGACACAGGACAGACACAAGAGCACCAGGTATGTTTTCACTTATGTGAATGTCACAGATCTGACATTTATGTGTCATTTGTCACCAGATGCAAGGCTGCATGAAGTAAAATAATAAATAAAAAAATAGTAACAGTTTGCTTCCTAAGGCTTAATGATTTAAGAAAAATCTCAAATAGTTTTGGGGTTTTTTTTGCATTTGTTGCACTGCATTGGAACAATATGGATTTGATATTAGCAGCTTCAGCATGCATTAATTTTTAAATTATCACAAAATATAGATCAATAAAATTTTGAGCAAATATCAGAAAAGGTCTGTACGTGTTAAGTTAAATAACAAGCATTCTATGCATGACAGCAACATGAGCATTTTAATTTTGGGGTAAAACAAACAGCTGCAGCCGTCTGTTTTACCCCGACATTAAAACACCCAAGCACGGTGTTGTGGTTCTTTGTGGCTCTGACTAGATTGTACGTCTCTTCTGAGGTAAATCTGATTATGTCCAACATATTTTAACAAAATGCATCCAACTTTATTGCGGTGAAGACATTGATATATCTCAGAGCTTTTATTTGTTTACAGCGTTAGCATTTTAGCAGCGGAGCAAACTAACGGAGCTACTGTCTGCCAGGCCACTTTTTAAAGTCATCTTCCTATCCCTCGATAGTCATGGGAAGTGGTATGATTATATTACTCTTTTTGAGGTGCAAGAGGCTGTGTTCCCACATTTTTGATGCCGAAGTCATTGTTTTTTAACAAGGAAAAGTGCCCCATTTCTGTGACAACCCTACGTTCTAAACTAGTACCAGAAGCTGCACACATAATTCACGCAAGGCATCATGGGGGCTAGGAATAAGGTGGATAGCATTCAAAAATTAATAGGAAGTGTAAAGGCCTTTGCTTTGAATGACTTCAGCACATCTGCACCCACAGGACATCACTAGTTTCTCACACTGCTCTGGTTTGATCTTGGGCCATTCTTCTTGCAGTCTCTGCCACAGTTCAGTAACTGTAGTGGGTTTCTTAGCCATTACTTTGTCACCAAGGATTTTCCAGAGATTCTCTGTGGGGTATAGAGCTGGACTCCGGGCTGGCCAATTCATTGTTTCAATATTGTTAGATTCAAGGAACTGTTTAACCCATTTTGCAGTGTGACGGGGGCATTGTCTTGCATGAAAATTGCGGGCTGATTGGGAGACAATTGCAGTGAAGGAATTGCATGTTGCCGAAGGAGGCTCAATTAAACATTTGCATTCACCCTGACATGTGGCTGTACAAGAGGCCCAACTTCTGCTGCAGAAAACATTCCCCAAACTATGACACTTCCTCCTCCAAATTTATCTGACTTGTTTACACAATTTGGGTTCAGTCTTTCCCCAGTCTGACACCTAACATGTTGTTTCCCATCAGACCCAAATAAATTGAACTTACTCTCATCACTGAAGTGCACTCTGGACCAGTTCTCCTCTGTCCACACAACATGATCCTCAGCAAATGCAAGTCCATTTATCCATCCATCCATCTTCTACCACTTTTCCAAAGGTCTGGGTTGCGGAGGCAGCAGTTCAAGCAGAGAAGCCCAGACTTCCTTCTCCCCAGCTCTTCTGAGAGGATGCCAAAACGTTCCCAGGACAGCTGGGAGACATAGTCTCTTCAGCGTGTCCTGGGTCTACCCTTGGGTCTCCTCCTAGTGGGACGTGCCTGAAACACCTCAAGTGGGAGATGTCCAGGAGGCATCCTGATCAGATGCCCAAACCACCTCAGCTGGCTCCTTTCGATGTGGAGGAGCAGTGGTTCTACTCTAAGCCTCTCCCGGATGACTGAACTCGTCACCCTATCTCTAAGGGTGAGTCCAGCAATCCTATGGAGAAAACTAATTTCAGCCGTTTGTGTCCGCAGTCTTGTTCTTTCGGTCATTACCCAAAGCTCATGACCATAGTTGAGGGTAGGAACGTAGATTTACAGGTAAATCGACAGCTTTGTCTTAGAGCTCAGCTCCCTCTTCACCACGACAGACCGGTACAACGTCCATATCACTGCAGATACTGCTCCAATCTGTCTGTCACTCTCCCACTCCTTTCTCCCCTCACTCGTGAATAAGACTCCAAGACACTTAAACTCCTCCACTTGGGGCAGGAGCTCATCCCCAACCCAGAGAGGGCAGTCCACTCTTTTCTAGCTGAGAACCATGGACTTGGACTTGGAGGTGTTGATTCTCATCCCAGCCGCGTCACACTCAGCAGCAAACCATCCCAGTAAGACCAGCAGGTTATTGCTGGAAGAAGCCAACAGGACAACGTCATCTGCAAACAGCAGAGATGAGATCCTGTGGTCACCAAACATGACATCCTCCATTCCTTGACTGCGCCTAGAAATCCTGTCCACAAAAAATTATGAACAGGATCGGTGATAAAAGGCAGCTCTGGTGGAGTCCAACTCTCACTGGGAATGAATCGGACCGAGTGTTGGCAATACACGGCCACGGCCATGACAAAAAGCATTCAAAAAAATTCTTTCTGCTGATGAGAGGTTTGGTTACTGAAGAGTAAACTTTGAGTCCAAATTGTGTTAAACGGCGAGACACTGGGCCCTAGTTTGATGGTCATCCACACACTTTTCTGACAGACTTTACACTGTGTGCCAGTGTTTTTGTTAGTTTTTGTCAGCGCATTGTCTGTTTTTTACGCCTTGCGTCACGCCATCAAATTACCAGTAGACAGTGCACCTGCTATGTGCTGGGAGAAGGAAAGTCATTTCAAAGAGGTGTGGTGGTACACAATCTAATTAGCATTACTATTATAGTACATTCCATGAGAATCCGCTTTTGATCAGGCAAAAAGAGGTCTGTTGTAGAACTGTTTGATATTTCAGTGGTGTATTTTGAAATCGCGCAGCTCTGGAGCTCATGAGGAAATGGCATGTGCTGATCTTATTTTAATCGAGTTGTAACAGTCATCATATAATCGCCCATCATTTTAGGGTGCTTTCACACCTAAATTTGTTTAATTTGGTCCAAATCAGTTGACAAGTTTGTTACTTTGAATCATTTTCTCCTTGGTTTGGTTTCCTTTCACACAGGCAAAAATTCAAGCAGACCAAACTGTGTCACGTTAAATCCCACAAGACTTACGTCAGAACGTTCTCTGTTCTTATTGGTCAGATTTTTTTGCCTCGAGAACAGGAAAGGTAAATTCGATCCCAGCCCCCGACCAACAGTGATCTGTGTGGAGTTTGCATGTTCTCCCCGTGTTGCGTGGGTTTACTCCGGGATTTCTCCGGTTTCCTCCCACATGCCAAAAACATGCATGTTAGGTTAATTGGCTGTTCTAAATTGTCCCTAGATATCTGTTTCCTATAGGCCCTTAGAATAGAGGGTTAGCATTAATGAAAGCGCTTTGAGTGGTCTTTGTGACTAGAAAAGCGCTATATAAGTGCAGGTTAGTTAGTTAGTAGTAGTTAGTAAATACAGGAAGTAGGATGACTACTGTGTATTTATGCATTTCTGGGGAGAAAATAATACAAATCGTAGCATAATCTACGGGAAGGGGGGGGGTTTCATCGCCCTGGTTATCGTTTATTACATACGTGCATATACCACTTTCGGCAAATCGTACAGTTTGAAAATGAAGTGCTGCTATGGATGGAAAATAACATGTTAACTGGTTACATTTCATGGACAGGTCACGGTGGCACAGTGCAGCAACTGCACCTGTCAAGTCACTCTGACATCCCCAGCTGTACTGGCGATTTGTACAGATCTGTCAGTTCAGAAGGTGGCAGACGTGCGCTGGAGGACTCATGGATGACACGTACAGTGGGGTAAAAAAGTATTTAGTCACCCACCAATTGTGAAAGTTCACCCACTTAAAAGATGAGAGAGGTCTCCAATTTTCATCATAGGTATACCTCAACTATGAGAGACAAAATAAGAAAAAAAAAATCCAGAAAATCACATTGAAGGATTTTTAATGAATTAATTGGTAAATTCCTCGGTAAAATAAGTATTTGGCCAATAACAAAAAGTTCATCTCAATACTTTGTTAAATACCCTTTGTTGGCAGTGACAGAGGTCAAACGTTTTCTGTAAGTTTTCACAAGGTTTTCACACACTGTTGCTGGTATTTTGGCCCATTCCTCCATGCAGATCTCCTCTAGAGCAGTGATGTTTTGGAGCTGTCGCTGGGCAACACAGACTTTCAACTCCCTCCAAAGATTTTCTATGGGGTTGAGATCTGGAGACTGGCTAGGCCACTCCAGGACCTTGAAATGCTTCTTACGAAGCCACTCCTTCATTGCCCGGGCGGTGTGTTTGTGATCATTGTCATGCTGAAAGACCCAGCCACGTTTCATCTTCAGTGCCCTTGCTGGTGGAAGGAGGTTTTCACTCAAAATCTCACGATACATGGCCCCATTCATTCTTTCCTTTACACGGATGAGTCGTCCTGGTCCCTTTGCAGAAAAACAGCCCCAAAGTATGATGTTTCCACCCCCATGCTTCACAGTAGGTATGGTGTTCTTTCTCCTCCAAACACAACAAGTTGAGTTTTTACCAAAAAGTTCTATTTTGGTTTCATCTGACCATATGACATTCTCCCAATCCTCTTCTGGATCATCCAAATGCTCTCTAGCAAACTTCAGACGGGCCTGGACATGTACTGGCTTAAGCAGGGGGACACGTCTGGCACTGCAGGATTTGAGTCCCTGGCGGCGTAGTGTGTTTCTGATGTAGCCTTTGTTACTTTGGTCCCAGCTCTCTGCAGGTCATTCACTAGGTCCCCCCATGTGGTTCTGGGATTTTTGCTCACTGTTCTTGTGATAATTTTTACCCCATGGGGTGAGATCTTGCGTGGAGCCCCAGATCGTGGGAGATTATCAGTGGTCTTGTATGTCTTCCATTTTCTAATAATTGCTCCCACAGTTGATTTCTTCATACTAAGCTGCTTACCTATTGCAGATTCAGTCTTCCCAGCCTGGTGCAGGTCTACAATTTTGTTTCTGGTGTCCTTTGACAGCTCTTTGGTCTTGGCCATAGTGGAGTTTGGAGTCTGACTGTTTGAGGTTGTGGAGAGGTGTCTTTTATACTGATAATGAGTTCAAACAGATGCCATTAATACAGGTAACGAGTGGAGGACAGAGGAGCCTCTTAAAGAAGAAGTTACAAGTCTGTGAGAGCCAGAAATCTTGCTTGTTTGTAGGTGACCAAATATTTATTTTACTGAGGAATTTACCAATTAATTCATTAAAAATCCTTCAATGTGATTTTCTGGATTTTTTTTTCTCATTTTGTCGCTCATAGTTGAGGTATACCTATGATGAAAATTGGAGACCTCTCTCATCTTTTAAGTGGGAGAACTTGCACAATTGGTGGCTGACTAAACACTTTTTTGCCCCACTGTAATACACCCAAGAAGAAGAAATCCTTATTTCCTTTTCCTGTTTTGCTTCTTTGAGCCCAGAAAGCAAATATGGCCGCCATGCACCATCATGGACTGTCACATAAACAGCTTCGTACACGGAAAATAGTCGCGGAATACAAGCGAAATTTATGTGGGATAATCATAAAACTTTGTAGATGTGGTCGAGAGCGTAAATGACCGACAGAACACAAAATAATGACCACAATCGACGAAAACGCGGCGACCACCCCGGCCAGCCAGCCCCTCTTTGTCAACAGTAAGTGATGAATTTCTTTGTTTCTTTACATTTACTGATACTGTGGTTCATATACTTTGAAGATAAAATAACAAAATGCCCCTGTAGATAAAATGGTGTCAAAAAAAGAACCATTCTTTGTGTAAATATGTCCAAAGTCCACTTTTGACTGAGTTATGTAATTTATATAGCTGCCGCGACATTATGCAAATTAGATGCCTAAATTTATTCCTATCTGAAACTTTGGATCATATTCTACATCTTTCTAATTGACAGTAAGCTATTATCTCTTGCAACTTTCAAGTTATAGCCTTGGAAATCTGAACTATTTTCTTGGCAAAAAATCTTTACCACTCTTGACCACTAGGGGTTATGTCGCCATATGGTGACTGGGACAGTTAGAGGGGTCCTCCAGAACCATGACATGCTCAGCCGCAGATATTTTCAAAGATCTATCAGGTATGTATAGTGACATAAAATGTTTCACTGTTTGCCACTGGTCCTGTTTTAGTGCGGTCGCATTCTCACCTGCAGGACCACACCAGAGTTTGCCATTTGATTTGAATCGAGACCACCTTTTTCAGGTGGTCTTGGTACGGTTGGTTTGGTATGCACCTTAGTGTAATTACCGTATTCTCACCAGACAAAACGAACCACACTAATGGAGAAAATGAACTCGAGTTTGATTGAAACAAACTAAAGCCTGTAGGTGTCAAAGCACCCTTATTTACTGTATAAGATGGTCACACACTAGTTTTTTTATTCCATCTGCACTCTCATTTTAATTGCAGACTTAATATTGGCATCTATAGATTAGGCATTAATGTAGGATTTTTTTAGGGGAATGAATGAATGAACAGGCAGTGTGATGTGTGGCACGGGAGGGGGGTGGTGTTAGTCTGAGTTGTATTCCATTCACATTTTCATTTTCATCATGGACTTATTAGGGATTATGTGTTTATTTTTAGGGGAATAAATGAATGAACGAGGAGTGTGTGGCATTGTACTTTTCACTATAACTCCCCACAGAGACAGGAGATGCGTCCACACATATGCCTCAGTTGCGCGCCTTGGGCTTTCAGTTGGGCCGAGGTTGCAGGTCTCCATCAGCAAGCTCCCTAACTGCCACCCGTCAGGGGCTGGCAGAAGCCGCCGAAAGCGGGCTTGCTTCATGGCCAGGTTTGCTGTGGATGGGAAGCCACACCAGATCTCCTCCTTTCCTCCATCTACCCATGGGTGCAGTGGTTAACACTGTTGCCTCACAGCTAGAAGGTTCCAGGTTCGAATACCCAGGCTAGCAGGGGTGGGAACCTTTCTGTGTGGAGTTTGCATGTTCTCCCTGTGGTGTGTGCATTTACTCCTGGGCCTCTGGTTTCCTCCCACAATCCAAAGACATGCTTATTAGGTTAAATGGTGAATCTAAATTGTCCCTAAGTATCTGTCTCTGATAGGACCTTAGAATAGAGGGTTAGTGTAGCTACTAGTGAAGCGCTTTGAGTGGTCTTTGTGACTAGAAAAAGTGCTGTATAAGTGCAGGTCCTTATCCCTTATCTGTTAGTTATAACAGCAGTTTTCACACCATTGGTGATCCATTGCCTCTATGGCGTATTACAGTTTAGTCATGTGGAATGATGGGACTTGTTGTCCGCTAGTCGTTTAAACATAAACTAAATATTACTGTTATTATACAACAGCCGACAACTTTAATTATGTGGAAAATTGTCTTTTAAATTGACAGATATGTGCAGCTCTTGGCAAAATTTGATCGGGATCAAAAGATAATTTCGCTCTTGCCATTCATTTCAATGGAAAAATTTTTCGATTTAAGGTCCATTATGTGGAAGTAGAGGGGGCTGTTTTAGGGGCTGTTTTATTCCCATTCCCTTTCCATCAGCTGTATTGGGCATGGCACCTATCTCTAATGTCTATGATCCTTGGCCACAGCAAAGTTATAGCGAGGGATCAGTCCTCTGTGTGTGCTCCCTTTCCCCAATCTATTGTGCTGAGCACCAAGCTAGAAGGCAGAAAGTACCATTTTTGTCTGGTCTTTGGCATCATCTGTTGACGATGAAACTCCACAATCTCCTGACTATGTGGCAGATGTTCTACCACCCAGCCACCACCCTTTAAATGTATCACTGACTTGTTGTGTGTTGTGACTTGTGTTTATTTGTCCTTGCTCTAATACTGTTCATGTACATCCAAAAAACTGATTCTCTTAAGTTAAGCACTTCTGTTACAGTATTTTGGAAAGTAATGTGTTGAGTGTCTGGTGGGCCTGTGATGGACCAGTAACACGCCCCATCAGAACCTCTGAATTCTCCTCCCCCCTTATATTTCACCTGCTCTCACCTTCATCTACCTCCCCTCTCTTTTACTGCTCCTACCTTTAATTTCCATTGCAACTTTCCCCGCCAAATCTTTTCTCTTGACCCCCCCCCATCCCATCATCACCTCTGCCAACAGTAAGGAGCAGCAGAAAAACCACACAAAAGGCAACAAGTCAGTATGGGAGCAGAGGACGAGCGAGATCCGCCGACAGAACCTGATGACGAGCCGCGAGGCGCTCTACAATGAGCTGGAGCAGGACGAGTGGAAGGTGGGAGAGGAGGGAGAGGAGGTGAGGAGCCCCCCCCAACAAAAGAAAGGCACACATATACACATATATATGCAGTCGCTCCTGATATATATATGGTGAATATTTGTAATGTGTGTGGAGTCATGATTATTTCAACTGTTTAAAGGGATATTACCACCTACCCAGGTAAAAACTATACACTATTCTGCTCAAATTTATTTCTAAAGTGGCCACTAGATGCCACTTTTTTTTTTTTTTTTGCAGCCAGTGGCATTCAAAATTTTGTGTATGGAAACATATTTATATTTTTCCTTCCCTTCTAATAAAAAAAAAGGACCTCAAGGGTTCTGTCTGTCGTTCTCTAAGAGTTTGGTTTGCCATGAGTCTTTATTTGGAAAGTAATTAACAATTTTAATATTAAAGGTACACTGTGTAAAATTTTGGATGATCTTTTATCAGAAATTAAGATGATCATGTATAAACATGTTTTTAGTAGTATATAGTCTTTAAAAATAAAAAGCTGTTTGATTTTGGTTACCTTAGAATAAGTTGTTTATATCTACATGGAGCTGGACCTGCATTGTTATGGAGGCCGCCATCTTGCACCGCCATGTTTCTACAGTAGCTCTGGAGGGTCAAACATACACCCTTTATGTTGTAATGACGAACTGGGCTTTCAAATTTGGTGGCGCTGTAGCGTTAGTTGACAGTTGTCTGACATAAAACAGGATATGAAGAAGAAACACACGGAAGAGGAGCGGTTGTAATATAAACATTTTTGTTAGAAGTTGGACTTTCTTGGGTTGCACTGATAAAAATGGCAGCTCATACTTATTATTCTCGTCAAGAAGAGAAAAACTAGCATGAATTGTCTTCAGAGAAAAAAGAAAACCTGATAAGACAACAAGATGTCGGGACAGACAAAGACAGAAGGCTCGTGTAAACATCGGTGTTTTAAAAGTGACGCCGAAGTCGCCTGCTTTCTCCTGGACAGGTCATGAAGAAAAGAAAGAACACTACCAAAATTAATGCAAATTGTAACATATTTTTTTCACCAATCCACCTTATTCCTGGGGGTGCCGCTGTAGGAACGATTATGGGCAGAGCTTCCGGTTTCAGCTGACCTAGTGTTAAATCAGTCAATAAGAGTGGAGTAGCAGGGGCATTTAAAATAGCGTTTTTAAAAGTTTTTCAAATTCATTTTAATGTGTAGTCCACATACATGTTTTGCACTCAGGTGGCAGCCCATTTCGGCTTTTCTAGTTTTTGTATTTTTTGAATGTTTTGGCGTAGTTCTGGCAGTTGCTGGTGTTTGTGGTTGTGCTAATAGACTGGATAAATGGAGGCGTCTCACCACACGGTGACAGACGACATCCAAGCACGGTGTTGTGGCGTACGTCTGCTCTAAGGTAAATTTTTGTCCAACATATTTTAACAAAATGCAGCCGACTTTATTGTGATGGAGACGTGCTGGTCTGAATGTGCACCACGTCATTATGAGTACAGGCAACGAGAAGTCCTAAATCATGACTCATTCTTTGTTTGGTAGCGGCAAAGTCCTGGGGAAACCCCCATGAGTGCCTGGTATCATTGGAAAACTTAGAAATTGTACTTTCTAAAAATACTTATGCTTTTGCGGAAGATGTAACTCCCGACCGAGTGAACACGAGTTTTCAACCTAGGTAAAATATCGACAAATCGTCTTTTTCTGGGTCAGTTTTCACACACTTCCTATAAATTAAATATCATTTTGAAGATCTTTCAATACAGAATATGGAAATAACATTGCATCAGTTTTGAAAATGTCCTCAAAGTGACTCATTTTGCCAGCACGGGTCATTTGTTTACAGCGTTAGCATCTTAGCAGCGGCACTAACTAACGGAGCTACTATCTACGAGGCCACTTTATAAGGCTATCTTCCCATCCCTTGATAGTCGTGGGAAGTGGTGTGATTACATTACTGTTCTGAGGTGCAAAAGGCCGTGTTCCCACATTTCTGATGCTGAAGTCATTGTTTTTTAACAAGGAAAAGTGCCCCGTTTCAGTGACAACCATATGTTCTAAACTGGTACCGGAAGTTGCTACCTTAATTCACGCAAGGCATCATGGGGCCTAGGAATAAGTTGGATAAAGAAACGTTTGGCATTATAAAATGTCATTTTGTTGATCACAGTGGTTGTAGTTTAACAACACGCTCATGCGTTGCAATCACTGCATAAACGTTTCCCATGTTGTAATGTTTCAATTTGAGATGCAAATATGACAAATAACCAATGATTTCAACGAAAAACATCTGAGTTAACCAAAATCAAGACATCAGTTGAAAAGAACATTATTATGACTTAAAATATGTTTAAAGGTTGTTTTTGAAAACACAAAGCAGCAAAGCTATACTATTATGTTGTAATGTTGTGTTAGTTTTGCTCACAGTAAATTAAACCTAAACCTTGTGCAATGCAAATTGAGCATCAAAAAGTGTGTAAAAAAAAAGTTTTGTTACTTATTTATTATTTATTTATTTATTTTAGCTAACGTTTACAATATCACTACTCAACTGCTGAACATTTATTGACTAGCATTGTCTGTGATAGTTTTGCACATTACATTTCCTAAATTTCTCTCTTACCACTTGACATATCCGTAGCGTTGCTAGGAGACATCATCTTGGCAAATACGCATTTGGCAGTTGCAAAAGTTTTGACCCCTGACAGCCTCCGTGGTAAGTCACTTGTGTTCTGAAGGGGAGGGGTGGGAATAGATTTTCAGTTTGTTGCAATGTGGAGCCTCACCACTAGATGTCACCAGTTTTTTACACAGTGTGCCTTTAAATCCAACCTGCTGTTTAAGGATGAGGGAGGAATTTTGAACCATTCAGGACCAGTAACTGTAATAGTTTACAAAAATGTCAAGTTTCTTCTTTACACTATTAGGGATATTTGCACACTGCTTATCTGTCATGATACCATGACTTTGCTGGTTGTTGTTAAACTAAAAAAAAAAGTTACTTCAATTGGAAATCTTTCAAAATCTGAAGTAGATTTTGTCTGTGTAGTGCAACTATAGACAGGGAAAGCTTAAAAAATGGATGTAGCAACCATGATGTCACTCACTGATTAATAATGACAGTCAACATGAACATTACCATTCAGTTATTCCATCTGGTTTCACGTATTGAGCAAGGTAGACGGGCGGCATGAGAGCTGTCCAAAAGGGAAACCCGCATATGTTGATCACCACCTGGTGGCTGGTTGCAGTCCTGTAACCCTCCCATTATTGTGTGTCGCATTTTACCAAAATGAAAACTAGAATTACTCCTCAATTTTTTTTTTTTCAGAAGGTGATTACTGTCATTGTATGTAGCTTTTATCATGCTAATATCCTGTGTGGTCACTTTTTTGATCAGTTTGGTCTTGATTTTGGGCTGGCACACTGGGGGCTGTATGTGATTTGTGATTGTTTTCTTATAAATTTGCTGCTTTTTTCTTGACTTTTTTCTTTAAAAAAATTACAGGGTTTGTAATATTTTTGTAAATTTGCAACTTTTTCCTCTATAAATCAGCATTTTTTAAAATCTTAATTTTGTGACTGTTTCACTACCTTTTTTCTTAAAACTGTGTGGAAGTGTGGGGCAACACATCCAAAACAAATGTTAATTTTGTTAATTTATTGTGTTTGAATAAATTAAACTATAAACCATAAAGTGGGGGACTTTTTTCTTTAATAAAGAATGAACATTTTTCTTGTAATTTATAACAGTTTTGTGTATTTTTTAGCCTTTTGTACATAAATTAACATTTTCACAATTTTATAACTTTTTCTAATAAATTTTTCCTTATAAATGTACACATTTTGTGAACTTGACTTTTTATTTAAATTTGCACCTTTACTTAGAAAAAGGAATGCAATAAATAGAATAATCACAATCTGTTGACATGTACTCTCTAATACAGTGGTCCCCAACCTCTGGTCCTTGGAATGATCAGATTTCTGTGGGAAAATTTGTAATTTCACTTGCTATTTAGTCAAAAAAATTGCAAATGATTTGCCATTGTTGTGTATTTGTACTGTAGGCACCTATGCACAACAATGGCAAATTATTTGCAATTTTTTTGACCAATTAAGGAGGGAAATTGCAAAATTTCCCACTGAAACCTGACCATTCCAGGGCCCAGAGTTTGGGGACCACTGCTCTAATATAATCCAAGACAAATCATGTAAAATAATTTTAAATTAAATTAAAAAATGCACTCAAGTAAGGGTAAAAAGTATTCTGCACTAAAGCTACTCATAAAAGTACAGTTTTGTAAAAAAAAAAAAAAAAAAAGTTGAGTAAATGTAACTAGTTTGTTTCCATGTCTGTCTGGGTGATATGGAACCAGATGTAATAAGCGAGGGTCTGTTGGAGAAACGAACACTGACACAGTATGCTGGGGCTATTCAACTTAAGTAATGGGATAGCCCCGTCTGTTATTCATTAGTTTTATTTCAAACACAGCAACTGTCTTTTACAAAATGAACTTGTGTTAAATAAGACTTGGATCTAGACTGTAAAATGTGTGCTGTGAGCAGTTAGTTGTTTCTGCATAGACTTATGTGGTTTGCCCTCTGTTAGCCATTATCAGCAATGTAGCTGTAAAGCACTTCTGCTTTAGCTTCATTTACCCACTACATCCATCTTTTTTGTTGTCTTTGATCATGGCATCATTAATACTCAAAACACATCTTAATAATTCTGTGAACAATGAAACAGACTTTTGTTTAACTTCATTGGGCAGTGAAACAAGGATGCTCACACTGATGCTGAGTAATTCCTAAAGTTCAATACATTTACATTATTCTGTAAAGTACTTTAGTGACACAATGTGCTAGCACAGACCTGCTTTCTGGGTCATAGTGTACTTCAAAAATTTCTTAATTCCATGGTGAAATATCCCTTTAAACCTGTGAAAGAAATTTGTTATTGCGCTATATCCACTGCTATATGGGACGGCTTGAAGTATGTACACCCTTTTGAGCATTGCATTTAAGTGGGGCATGCAGAGACATCCACAGCTGTACAGAAAGATGGCAGCGGGCTGAAAACTGGAGCTCGGCAAAGTGCAGTGCACGTCAAAAAAAGAGGATGATCAGGAGTCGACTGGATATGGCTCGGCAAACTGTGCTCACAGCTGATCTGTTTTACCATTTTGTGGCTCTGTTAAAAAAAAAACCCCAGCAATTTTAAATTTAATTTCTTTATGCAGGGCTAAAAATGGTGGACAGTTTGCTGAACTGTGTATATCTGTGACTCAGGGGAGGGAGCATCCATGAGCGCTGTAATGACTTCACCGATATATTTCTAAAGTATGGCTGCTTTGAAGCAAATTGCTACCGCAACCAAAGAAATCCAAGAAATACAGCTGAAATGTATTTGGCTTGGTTTGCTAAGCATTTGCTTCTTGAAAATAGCAGATGTGGTGTTGTTGTTTTATAAACAGTGCATGGATGGCAATGACAAAATAAGATTTTGCTTCATTCTTCTTGTTTCATGACAAATTGAACCTTCATTTAACACACTACAAAGGTAAGTTTAAAAAATGGGAAAAGGAAAAACTCTGTCCTAATATTTCAGTCAGTTGAATCATTGAGCACTTTATCTAACCATGCAGCTTTTAAGGTCTAAAAAATTGTTTTGTAAACTTTTATATGACAAAAACTAAAAGGTACTCAGAAAGTACACTGTTGTAAAAGCAACACTGTTATTTTCATCTAAAAATAATGTTTCCAAAATGATTTTGCTATTACATCAACCTTTAACTGGTTGAAGTCACTTTCCCATAGCCTGAGGGGTCCTGCATTGCCTGCAACAGCTCTATCATAGTTGGAAACACTGAAAGGACTACAACTATGGCATCTATGACCTGAATCCCAACAGCCAATCACAGGGCACAGCTTTAGCCACCATCAACAAAGCACCCTGTGACTGTCTGTTGGGACTCAGGTCATAGTCACCATAGCTGTAACCATATGGAATTGCATTTGTGCCAAGTCTTTTTAAATAAAACTTCTTCAATGTCAAACAAAACTAACAAGCGTGCATAAAATATGTCATGTTAAAAGTAAAACTTGTGACTGGCAAACAAATGATTTGTGTAATTATATAAAATACTGATACTTTATTTGTTTAACCCTCTTGTGGAAAAGGTCACAGATACGCACCTGTCATGTGGTGGCCCTCTTGTGGTCAAGATTTTTTCAAAGAAAATATCCAGTTTAGATATCAGAAATTCCAAAGGCTGTAACTTGAAAGTCTTAAGCGATAATGGCTTACTGTAAATGAGAAAAATCAATCAATTAATCAATCAACTTTATTTGTAAAGCACTTTAAAAAGTAACACTCGCTTCACAAAGTGCCATACAGCAAGAATGCACATGAAAACATAAAAGCAAGAAGCAGGACACTAACACAAAACAATATAGAACCACAGTCAATAGAAACAATAAAATAAAAGGTAAAAGAAGTAAGTAAATAAATAAATAAATAAAAATCCATTTCATTCAATAAAATCAATGTCTCACACTGGGTCGAAGGCCAGGGAGTAAAAGTGTATTTTAAGACGGGCTTTAAAAATGGACAGTGGAGGTGCTTGTCTAATGTTCAGAGGTAAATCGTTCCATAACCTGGGTGCCATGATTGAAAAGGCTCTGTCCCCTCTGAGCTTCCTTTTCGCCTTTGGCTTCTCAGGAGCAGCTGTTCAGCTGACCTGAGGGACCAGGTGGGAGCGTAGGGATGCAGAAGCTCAGAGAGATAAGGTGGAGCAAGACTGTTCAAGGATTTAAAAACAAAATAATTTTAAAATGGACTCTAAAATGCACGGGCAGCCAGTGGAGCGACGCTAAAATGGATGTGATGTGATCTCTTTTACGTTTACCTGTTAAAAGATGAGCAGCAGTGTTCTGAACTAGCTGCAGATGCAAAAGAGATGACTGGCTGACACCGGCGTAAAGTGCATTACAGTAATCCAGCCAAGATGAAATAAAAGCATGGATTACTGTTTCTAGGTGTGGTCTAGAGAGAATGGGTTTTACTTTTGCTAAACGCCTTAGATGAAAGAAGCTGGATTTTACCACAGAACGAATCTGAGTATCTAATTTAAAACCACTGTCCACGATAAAACCAAGGTTCTTGACTGTGGGTTTCACATAAGGTGTGAGGGGGCCCAAGTTTACAGGAGGGGACTCACAGGGGCCACTAGGTCCAAACACTATCACTTCTCTCTTCATATCATTAAAATTTAAAAAGGTCAGGGCCCTCCAAGACTTGATGTCTTCAATGCATGACAGAAGTGGGTTTACTGATGAGGCTTCTTTTTGTTTTAAAGGGACATATATCTGGCAATCATCATGGTACAGGTGGAAGGAGATGCCATGCTTTTTAAAAATGTAACACAGTGGAAGTATATACAGAGAAAAAAGCATGGGCCCTAGAATTGACCCCTGTGGGACACCATGTGACAGAAGAGCAGAAGAGGATTCAAACCCAGAGATGCTAACTTTAGAACTCCTGTCTCCCAGATGGGACCAAAACCAGTTGAGAGCAGTGCCACAAATGCTCACTAGGTGCTGCAAACGGGAAATTAAAATGTGATGGTCCACTGTGTCAAAGGCAGCAGTTAAATCAAGCAACACAAGAACAGCATATTCACCTGAATCACATGCTAAGAGGATGTCATTAAAAACTCTTAACAAGACTGTCTCTGTGCTATGAAGAGCTTTGAAACCAGATTGAAAACCCTCCAAAATGTAGAATATGATTCAAAGTTTAGGATGGGAGTAAATTTACTCCTCTGATTTGCATAATGTGACAGTAGTCATATTGAATTACATAACTTTCAGTAAAACTGGACTTTGGACATATTTACATAGAGGATTTTTTTGTTTGTTTTGTTGTTGTTTTTTTGTTATCTAGTCCTCAAAATATATAAACCAGAAAATCAGTAGAATGTAAACAAACTGATAAAAACATCAGACCTACCATGCATCATGTGTCGCCATGCGTCTGTCCATGTGCTCATCCTGGTCTCTTATTTCATCTTCTGTCTGTCCCCTACACTGGACCCTCATCAGTTCGCCTACCGGAGCAACAGGAGTACAGAGGATGCAGTTTCTACAGCGCTGCCCTATGTACTCTCACACCTGGATGACAAGAACACCTACGCAAGAATGCTGTTTATTGACTTCAGCTCAGCATTCAACACAGTTATCCCCTCCAAGTTGCTCACCAAACTTGGGGACCTGGGAATCAGTACCTCCACCTGCAACTGGATCATGGATTTTCTGACCAACAGACCCCAGCATGTTAGGTCAGGCCCCAACCGTTCTTCCGTCATCACACTCAACACTGGTGTACCACAGGGCTGTGTGCTCAGCCCATTCCTCTACTCCCTCTACACCCATGCTGCAGGCCTATGTATGGATCCAATTCCATCATAAAGTTCGCAGATGACACCACGGTGATTGGACTCATCAGGGACAACGACAAGTCAGATTACAGGGCAGAGGTTGAGCACTTGGCTACTTGGTGCGCTGACAATAACCTGCTCCTTAACACCAGCAAAACCAAGGAGCTCATAGTGGACTACAGGAAGGAGAGGGAAGAGACACATGACCCCATCCATATCAATGGCATAGCTGTTGAACGTGTCCCCAGCTTCAAATTCCTGGGGACCCACATCTCGGAGGACCTGTCCTGGTCAGTTAACACCACCAGCCTGATCAAGAAGGCCCATCAGCGCCTCTTCTTCTTGAGGACATTGAAGAAGAACCATCTGTCAACTGACATCCTGGGCAACTTCTACCGCTGCGTGATAGAGAGCACCCTGACCAACTGTATCACACTCTGGTATAGGAGCTGCTCTGTAGCTGACCCCAAGGCGCTGCAGCGGGTGGTGAAAACCGCCCAACGCATCACAGGGACTCCACTTCCAGCTATAGAGGACGTCTACAGGAAAAGATGTCTGCGCCGGGCACGCAGCATTCTTAGGGACTCCAACCATCCTGCTCATGGACTGTTCCAGCTTCTCCCCTCCAGAAGACGTTTCAGAAGCCTTCGGACTAGAACCAGCAGGTTTAGGAACAGTTTCTTTCCAACAGCTGTCACGTTATTGAACTTAGTTCCCCGCTGACTCTCTTACAATCATCTTTTACCATCCTCACCTGTACATAACTGCATAACTACATAACTACATCTAACTTGTTGCACATTATTTGCACATAACAGTACTTTTAACTTTCTGCACTGCTGCATATATTTGCATATATTTGCTTAAATTGCACATACTGTTAATTACCGTATATATTGCACTGCTGTCCTTTGCACTTCTGATTGGATGCTAAACTGTGTTTCGTTACCTTGTATTCATACATGTGTAATGACAATAAAGTTGAATCTAATCTAAAAATTTTCACTTTCTCTCCCATGTCCAGAAACTCTCACATTTATCTTATGATTTATTCCACCTCGATTTCGGTTAGACAACACCACCGAACCTGTAATAATGCACTCTCTCCGATGTGCTGCTCGGTGGACCGAGGACGCAAGGTGGCCCCCCGCCAGTCCAGCTTGCACTGTCAGAGGGTAAATATTACCCTTCAGAATCATCCTCAGAAGCTAAATAATCCCTTTTAGAATCAGTCGGCAAAATTCAGAGCAAGTGCTTCCTCAGTGTTGAAATATGTCACACAGTCGTCCCAGCTTCTCTTCTTCTGTGTTCTGAAACTGGCTTCTGGTTCTGGCGGAAATGGGCCCAGTCCTCCATGGTGGAACTGTGCTAGGATTTAAGCTATACGTGTCTGCCATCTAGTGATGGGAAATGGTTAGTACATCTGGGATTATTTTTTGAGTTTTTGACCTACTTTTTCCACACCACGTCACAGGTGCGTATCTGCGACCTTTTCCACAAGAGGGTTAAATCATGTAATCAAACTGGCATAAAGTGTTCTTTTGTTTTCAGTTCATTTCACTTTTTTCTCACTGATCAGACTTATACTTCTGCTGCCCCTTCCTTTCCTTCTGCATCCTTGTATTTTGTGTGCCTTTTTGGCACAAACATGCCACATGGGTATATTTTTTGTCAAGTTTAATTTATATTTGCTCTTCAGTTAACCATCTTAGTAACCATCAGTTAATTGAGAACAACAAACCCAGTAGATGGATGCACCGTACATTTAGAAAAAACTGATCTTGTTCTTCTGTTAAGACAAAGAGATGTTTCATACCATTATGGTAAATAGGTATAGAAATCTATAGTCCGTTACATTCAGGATATTTTTCTATTGAAAACTTTAAACCGCTGAACACGGTGGGGCATCATTGCTGGAACCCAGGTGCAGATAGGCCGTTTCACTGCCAGATGTGTGTCAAAAAGAAACAGATTCTCCCTCCTATTCAGCTCTGTGCAGAGTGAAATTGGAGCCTGCGGGCCTGTAACTGACCTGTCCCCAGGCTCCGGCCGCATGAAAGCCGAAGGCCCGCGGAAGCACTCTGATGGCAGACCGTGGTGGCGCTTATCCATCAGTGTGGAGGAGGAAAAAGTGATGAGACTCATGTGCTGGATTTTTAGTTTTTACCATTAAATGTCCCTTTGATCTGGTGGCTCAGTAAACGGCTGTCGTCCCAAAGATGCATCCATCCATCTTCTACCGCTTTTCCGGAGGTCCGGGTCGCGGAGGCAGCAGTTCAAGCAGAGAAGCCCAGACTTCCCTCTCCCCAGCCACCTGCTCTAGCTCTTCAGAGAGGATACCAAGGCGTTCCCAGACCAGCTTGGAGACATAGTCTCTCCACCGAGTCCTGGGTCTGCCCCGGGGTCTCCTCCCAGTGGGACGTGCCCGAAACACCTCAAGTGGGAGGCGTCCAGGAGGCAGCCTAATCAGATCCCCATTCCACCTCAACTGACTCCTTTCAATGTGGAGGAGCAGCGGTTCTACTCTGAGCCTCTCCCGGATGACTGAGCTCCTCACCCTATCTCTGAGGGTGAGTCCAGCAATCCTACGGAGAAAGCTCATTTCAGCCGCTTGTATCCGCAATCTCGTTCTTTCGGTCATTACCCAAAGCTCATGACCATAGGTGAGAGTAGGAACGTAGATTGACTGGTAAATCGACAGCTTTGCTTTAGAACTCAGCTCCCTCTTCACCACAACAGACCGGTCCAACGTCCGCGTCACTGCAGATGCTGCTCCGATCCGTCTGTCAATCTTTCGCTCCATTCTCCCCTCACTCGTGAATAAGACCCCAAGATACTTAAACTCCTCCACTTGGGGCAGGAGCCTCTCCCCAACCCAGAGAGGACAATCCACCTTTTTCCGGCTGAAGACCATGGACTCGGACTTGGAGGTGCTGATTCTCATCCCAGCCGCTTCACACTCAGCGGCAAACCGTCCCAGCATGAGCTGTAGGTCATTGCTGGATGAAGCCAACAGGACAACATCATCTGCAAACAGCAGAGATGAGATCTTGTGGTCACCAAGCATGACACCCTCCATTCCCTGGCTGCGTCTAGAAATCCTGTCCATAAAAATTATGAACAGGATCGGTGACAAAGGTCAGCCCTGGCGGAGTCCAACTCTCACTGGGAATGAGTCCGACCGAGTGTTGGCAATACAAATCAAATTGTCACAACGGTCGTACAGAGACCAAATAACTCGTAACAACAAGCCCGATACCCCATACTCCCGAAGCACACCCCACAAAAAACCACGAGGGACGCGGTCGAATGCCTTCTCCAAGTCCACAAAACACATGTAAACTGGTTGGGCAAACTCCCACGAACCCTCAAGAATTCTCGAGAGGGTAAAGAGCTGGTCCGATGTGCCACGGCCAGGACGAAAACCACATTGCTCCTCCTGAATCCGAGGTTCGACCAACGGCCGGACTCTCCTCTCCAGTACCTTGGCATAGACCTTCCCAGGGAGGCTGAGGAGTGTGATCCCTCTAAAGTTGGAGCACACCCTCCGATCCCCTTTTTTGAAGAGAGGAACCACCACCCCGGTTTGCCATGCCAAAGGCACTGCCCCCGACCTCCATGCAATGTTGCAGAGGCATGTCAACCATGACAGCCCAACAACATCCAGGGCCTTGAGGTACTCAGGGCGAATCTCGTCCACCCCCGGGGCCCGGCCACCAAGGAGATTTTTAACCACCTTGGCAACCTCAGCCCCTGTGATAGGCGAGTCATCCCCTTCGTCCACAAGCCCCGCTTCCTCTGTGGAAGGCATATCAGTGAGATTGAGGAGATCCTCACGGTATTCCTTCCACTGCCCGACGATATCCCCGGTTGAAGTCAACAGCGCCCCATCAGCACCATACACAGTGTGGACAGGGAGCTGCTTTCCCCTCCTGAGCCGCCGGACAGTTTGCCAGAATCTCTTTGAGGCCGACTGAATGTCTTGTTCCATGGCCTCACCGAACTCCTCCCAAACCTGGGTTTTTGTTTCAGCAACCACCCGAGCTGCACTCCGCTTGGCCTGCCGGTACACCTCAGCTGCTTCGGGAGTCCCACAAGCCAACCAAGCCTGATAGGACTCCCTTCTTCAGTTTAATGGCCCCCCTCACCACTGGTGTCCACCGCTTGGTTTGGGGGTTACCACCACGAGATGCACCGGCAACCTTGCGGCCACAGCTCTGGGCCGCCGCTTCAACAATAGAGGTGGAGAATATGGCCCATTCAGACTCCATGTCTCCAGACTCCCTCAGAATGTGGTTGAAGTTCTTCCGGAGGTGGGAGTTGAAGACCTCCCGGACAGGGGCCTCAGCCAGGCATTCCCAGCACACCCTCACTATACGTTTGGGTCTACCAGGTCTGAATGGCATCCTCCCCTGCCATCGGATCCAACTCACCGCCTGGTGGTGATCAGTTGACAGCTCTGCACCTCTCTTTACCCGAGTGTCCAAGACATACGGTTGCAGGTCTGATGACACGATAACAAAATCGATCATCGACCTGCGACCTAGGGTGTCCTGGTACCAGGTGCACCTATGGACACCCTTATGCTTGAACATGGTGTTCGTTATGGACAAACTGTGGTTAGCACAGAAGTCCAATAACTGAGCACCACTCGGGTTCAGATCAGGCAGGCCGTTCCTCCCAATCACCCCCCTCCAGGTTTCACTGTCGTTGCCCACGTGCGCATTGAAGTCCCCCGGTAGGACAATGGAGTCTCCAAGAGGAGCACCCTCCAGCACCCCAGTCAGAGACTCCAAAAAGGGTGGGTACTCTGAAACATCATTTGGTGCATATGCACAAATGATGGTCAGGACCCGTTTCCCAACCCGAAGGCGCAGGGAAGCAACCCTTTCATCCACCGGGGAAAACTCCAATATAGACGCAGCAAGGTGGGGGATACAAGAATACCCACCCCTTCTCGTCGCCTCTTGCCCAGGGCATCTCCAGAAAAGGCCAAGCTCCAGCCCCTCTCCAGGAGGCTGGTTCCGGAACCGGAGCTGTGTGTTGAGGTGAGGCCGACTATATCTAGCCGGTATCTCTCAACCTTGTACACCAGCTTAGGCTCCTTCCCAACCAGAGAGGTGACATTCCGTGTACCAAAAGCCAGTTTAGGAAGCTTGGGATCAGTCCGCCAAGGTCTCCGCCTTTGACCGCCACCTAATCCACATAGCACCGGACCCCCATGATCCCTCCTGCAGGTGGTGAGCCCACTGGAGGGCGGACCCATGTAACTCCTTCGGGCTGAGCCCGGCCGGGTCCCATGGGTGGAAACCTGGCCACCAGACGCTAGCCATCGAGCCCCTCCCCCAGGCCTGGCTCCAGGGTGGGGCCCCGGTAACCCCATACCGGGCAAGGTACACTGAATCCTTGATCTAGAATTTATCATGAGAGTCTGTTGGATCGTTCTTAGTCTGGCCCTTCACCCAGGACCAGTTTGTCTTGGGTGACCCTATCAGAGGCAAATTGCCCCAGACACCATAGCTCCTGGGATCACTGGGGCACACAAACCCCACCACCACGATAAGGTGACGATCCATGAGGGGCCAAAGATGCATATTTAGTTTATTTACATCTTGGCCAAGAAGGGAAAAGTGTCCTCACACACAGGTGATTTACAAGAAGCTTCAGAGTTACACACACAGAGGCCAGAGTTTTAACTAGTGAGACAAACAGTTAAGGATTGTTTTGAGAAAGCCAAGTGTGCCGTCTTCAAGGCTACATGTAATCAGTTGGTGCCTGAACGTTCCACAGCATTTGAGGACAAGTATTGAGTGTGAGGTTGGTTATTACAAAATGACAGACAATAAAAAAAAAAAAATCCATAACATTATACAGTAAATGAATCTTTCTCAATTCCCAACTTCTGTTCACACTTGGATCACCAGCTTAATCATATTGCAAAGCACCATTGCCGACGTTTTCGGCTTGCTTCCACATATGAGAGTGAAAACCATGGTTTATATTTTCATAACTATCTTTGCAAGGAAAAATTCTGGTGTTTTTTTTAATAAATTTTCTTACAGTTAAAATATTTTAAATTGATTAAAGCAGTAGCAGACAGGATCATTTTTGTTTCCTTGGTTTTAAATAAATTGAGTATCAGTGCTATGTATAAGAAATTGATCTGCACCTTATTTAATTATTCAGTTGCATCAAAGAATCTCAGCCTGGTCCCGCTCAGCCTTCAAAGAGGGTGGTGTGCTGAGGTCACACCCTTTGACACACACCCATTTGGCAGATAATCAGGCTTTACTCCAAACTTGACCAGATTTGCAGATGCATTGTCAGATCAGATGAATTAATCAATCTAAGCTTTATTTACAGTATATAACACTCTCCATACAAAAACTGTAGCACAGAGTGCATAATAGATAACAGATCATTAGGATTAAGACCATTTGTCATTGTTAAACCATGTTTCTTTTCATTTTCTGTCTGCTCTTGCTTTAATCTTGTAAAAGTTGAAATTCACCTCACCAATAGAAGGGGTGTCCTCTTAATATTTATTTGATTTTTTCCATTGCTCTTACCTATGAGGAACACACAAGAAAAACAACCCTGTCTCTAAGTAAACACTTACCACTTACCTGTATACAGTTTAAACCCAGTTTATTTAAAGTGTATTATTGTGTTTTGACGGTGGGCATGGCAAAGCAAACTTATAGGGTAGTCCTCATTTGCATATCAGTTGTTTTTATGACGGGACAGATTAAAGACATCAGATTAAGTTCGGGGTTTCAATCAATGTTCATGCAACCAGTAGGATTTTACCTGAAAAAAGAGACACTCAGTTGCTTGTTTGATGGTTCCTTTGGTCCACATTTTTCTCAGACATATAATGAATATTTGAACCAGTATTTTTTTAGATTTCATTTACCCATAATATACTCACCTTTGTCATCTCCAGTCTGAAATACTCACATGAATGCTTTGGATCTGTTGTGAACCCATCCATCCATCCATCCATCCATCCATCATCTTCCGCTTAATCCTTTTGGGGTCGCGGGGGGGCTGGAGCCTATTCCAGTATCTTTGAGCGAGCGGCAGGGTACCTCGAGGTGTAATTAAGTTAAACCAAAGCACTTCTACTCTGAGATAAAAACTTACCTCATACTCACCCATATAAGTATAGAGTGGTATTTATCGTTTTGTCAGCCCTGCAGAAATCCTAAATGAATTCATAGCTCTGTCATAAATTATCGTTTTTGATGAGAAATCAAAAGGAATTTTCTTCACACTCTTCTAATTACATTTTTAGGTGTTTCTGGAATTGAAAGTAGAAAGTATTACACATTCTGCCTTTAATACACTGCCTAGCCAAAAAACACATACCTCGACTAGCTTTTCGGGGATGTTTGTTGTATATCCAGTCATGACACTCACCAGTTTCCAATTAACCTGTTCACCTGTGGAATCTTCCAAAAAGGTATTTTTAAAGCATTCCTCGACTTTCCCATTCTTTTTTTTTTTTTTGCCCCTGTCCCCTCTTTTTTGGACTGTGTTTCAGGTATCAAATTCAAAATGAATGAATATTTAAAAAAAAATTATCAGTTTCAACATTGTCTTTGTAGTGTATTAAATTGTATACAGTGGGAGCACACCCTTAGTTCAATCAGTAACATATCGCAGTCACTGCATACAGAATAGTGATTAAATGTCCTGAAAAAATGGAGCGAGCTGATGCAGCAGCACGTTGGACCCTGGAGGGAAACACGGGAAATATACAAGCTGCATGGTTCCACTTGTCGTACTGAGATAGCTTTTTGGCTTCATTATATTCATGATGTTGCTTTGGTTACAGGTCATTTTACTCAAATTACAGATTTACAAAGGAGATGAAGTCATTTACTTTAGGTCAGAATATTAAATGTAATAAAAATTTATTTATGAATTTTTAAAAAGCAGCCTTTCCAAGAGACAAGTATTTTATAGATATAGAATGTAAACATTGTTATCGTGACTGTGAGGTTTATCCATCATGATGATCCAGATTAACTTGGATTTGTTTTTCTTTGTCAGTGTTTTAAATGTAAAACTACAAACCCAATCTTTGGTTCTGGCCACAAAATGTCTGTGGATTTTTTTTTTTTTTTTTTTAAATCTAGACCAATGAATTCATCATTTGAAGTGAGGTAACGTTCATTAGGGCTTGGGAGGAGTCCATTTAAAATGGGTCTGATATTTTCACCTTCACAGTCTGATCACATCTGCTCCTCTACTACCCCGACTCAGGTGTCCTACCCACGGAAAGGACGTGGTGACATGAAAACCCACCTGGACCGGCCATTGGTGGTGAACCCACAGGACAACCGGAACAACAACACCAACAAAACCCAACCCGGCGAGTTGCCTCTGGACCAGGAGTACCGGCGCCAGGACATCAGCCACTGTCGCCGTGCCTCCCACTACTCTCACTCCCACCACCACCATCATCATCAGAGAGTCTTTGGGCCAGACAGTGGAGAAATGGGCCGGCTGACGGAGACCCGCGTGGAGCACAGCTTCAGCTGCACGTCTCTGGGAAAGACAGATGGCCAGCAGGGAGAAGAGAGGCCGTGTCACTGGAGCCATCGAGGCCATCGGCACCGTAACGGGGAAAGAAGAGAGGCTTGCAGCATTTCCCCTCACCATGGTGAGGGGGGAGACGGGATCCACGAGCACAGGAGGTCCAGGCACCGGAGAGCAGCCAGAGAGGGAAAGGAGTGTAGGAGACACAGACTGAAGGGGACAGAAGCAGATGGGGAAAAAGGTGAGGAAGGGGAAGGACAGAAGGCAAGACAGCATCGCCATGGCAACCATGAAAAGAGCAAAGGACATCGCTCCAGAAGGTAAATAAGGGAAGGGGTTACCGGCCTCAAATTAAAACCTGACCTGCCTAAAGAATCACTTTTAGAGGCAGTTTTCTCTGTATGTTGATCAGATTAGATGAGGGGATTTGTTTTTTGGTTTTTTTTTTTGGTTTGTTAAATGTCAATTTAAAATCATTAACGGGGACATATTTTGCATTTTTCCTACATGTTGACATAGTTCCCACCGATATAAAGAAACATACTGTATGTGCCATGCTTTGGTCAAAAACACTCTGGAAGTAAAACGTGAAATATTCTTTCCAGCCAGCTGAAGGAGCCTTTTTCAGAATGACCCATTTCAATGAATGCTTCTCGAAATGCTCAGCCCTGCTCCACCCTCCCTGTTTCATTACTGCTGAGATCCTTGGTTAGTTGTAAGCTAATGTTAGCTGTTAGCTTTGGTTTTCAGTGCTAGTTTGACCTGAGTGTGACAATGTAAAAAGCTCAAATAAAGCATTACAAGAAATAGGGGTGTGTGGTGTGAGTGGTCGTGAGGTTATGGCTGGTGCCTTGGGTGTAATAGGCACAGAAACAACCCTGAACTAGTGAATGATTAAAGGCCTTCACACAATGTTGCCAATTCTCACTCTTTTGGAGTGAGTCTCACTCTTTTGCACTCTCTCTCACACCATAAACCTTATTTCTCACTCCAAGATGAAGAAATTAATGACAATATCATGATGAATTTCTTCAGCTTTTTTCCACAATAAGAACTCTCAAGGCAGCATAAAGTAGTTTGAACATTGAACACAAAACTTATTCTGAGGTAAAGAAGTGTATTTGTTGAAAAAAACAACTGTTTATGTGAATTGTGCACCTGTACACCCCCTCCACCGCTACCCCCCAGTCTTCCCCATGCACAATTCTCTCTAAATCTCACTCCAGGCTTTTCTGAAAAGTTGGCAACTCTGCTTTACGTACTCCACAATAACAGAATTTTTTCTCTTCTCTCTCAGGGCTGCAAGAACAAAATGATGTCATTTTGTTCTTGCAGCTCTGGTTTGGGAGTTCTTGCAGCTTGTTCTTGACACATCATCTCGGCAGAACTTTCTTGTGTGGTGTCTGACAACTATTGTGTGATTGGTCAGAAATGTGAATCTCCCAGGAGTTCTGCACTTGAGTTTCTTGTGAAGTATGAAATGTCCTAGCCAGGAAGAACTTTGTTCTGGTTCCTGCCACTTCAAGAAAAAGAAAAAAAAATTCTCTGTTCTTGGGTTAGGGTTGGCATGTAAAGGCCTTAACTCTGCTAGCTGGTGCTGGTCAAAGAGCCACCTCAGCCAGTGTATGATTATGTAACTATAGTAAGATACGATAAAATAATGTTTAAGAATGACATATGTAATAAGTTGTTGATAGATAATCTGGCTCGGAACACAGATGTCTAGTCAGGTAGAGGTAATAGAAAATAGCCATCAAAACCGACAGATCACCCAACTGAGCTAATGCTAGGCGGCCTGATCTGTCAGGGTACTCCTGCCAGTGCAGTACCTAAAGGGGGAAGTAAAGTAAGTAAGTAAAATTTATTTATATAGCACTTTTCACAGAAAGTATCACAAAGTGCTGCACAATAAAATAAAACATAGCATCACAAATACAATAATAAAGGCATAAAAACATTAAAAAACACAAAAACCAAATCAAACTAAAAAGCCTGTTTAAACAGCAGTGTCTTCAGCTGCTTTTTAAAAGCCTCGACAGAGTCTGCTGAGCGCAAAGACAATGATAGAGCATTCCACAATTTTGGTGCCACTGCCTGAAAGGCTCTATCACCTCTAGTTTTAAAATGGGTTTGAGGAACAGCCAATAAAAGTTGATCCGAGGACCTCAAAGACCGCGAGGGGTTATACACATTAAGCAGCTCAGTGACGTATTTAGGGGCCTGATCATGAATAGCTCTAAAAACAAGAACTAAAATTTTAAACTGAATCGTAAAACCAACTGGGAGCCAGTGAAGTGCTGCCAAAACCGGTGTAATGTGAGCCCTTTTCCTAGTGTGAGTTAAAAGTCTGGCAGCCCAATTTTGAACAACCTGGAGGTGTTGAAAGTGCATTTGGCTCAGACAAGTAAAACGACTATTACAGCAGTCTAAGCGAGAAGAAATAAAAGCATGAATAATCATCTCAAGTTCCGCCTTTGAAACCAGGGTTCTCAACTTAGAAATATTCTTCAGATGGAAGAAACAATTTCTAATTAATTGATTAATGTGGTGCTCAAAAGACATAGCCGAGTCAAAACTGACACCAAGATTCCGAAGACTCTCCTGGACAGAGGAACCTAGTGTACCCATGTGATGCTTAATAAGCGGGATCTTGTTTTCAGGAGCGATAATTGATGTCTCTGTCTTGTCTGAGTTAAGCTGTAAAAAGTTTGCACTTAACCACTGTTTGATGTTAGACAAGCAGTTAGTTAAAGATGATAGCATGTAAAACTCAGACTCTTTAAAAGAGCAATACAACTGAATATTGTCAGCATTAAGATGATAAAAAATATCATTGAACTGGCTAATTATCCGTCCCAGTGGCAAAATGTAAATTAGAAATAAAATGGGTCCTAGAACTGATCTTTGTGGTATTCCACATGAGTACTGGGTAGAAAAACTGACTGCAGCCACCCAGCTAAGCTTATGCTAACAGGCTGATCTACTGGGTTATCCTGCCAAAAGTTAACACAATAAACCAAAACAACAAGGCTCTATTGTGGTTTAATGAACTAGGTGTCTAATGGGGTGACTGGAATTTAAAGAAAGTAGCCATAAAGACTGCAGTCACTAAATTACTCTGTGGAAGCACTATCATGTGAGTTTAGACATTCAAGGGGATGTTCCCCGATCATAAAAATGGGTGGAGATTAAGCTTATAATGAGTGTTATAATTCTAACAAACTGTGGTTGTCATGCCACAACTGGAACCAAAACAAAATTGCTCTTTTATTGAGAGGTACTGAGACTAAGACGAAATCTAACAAAGTGACAGGATTGGGTTTTTTTTAATATATATATTTATTGAGCTTTTGAGGGCCACAAGCAATACAGAAAAAGCAAACAGCAAGAAATGACAAAGAGAACCCTCTTTTTCAGCCCCCAAACTCCCACCCCATCATCCCATCTCCACACACAAAAACAAACAATAATAATAATAATAATAATAATAATAATAATAAATACCACAATGCAATAAATATTTGTCAGAAGCAGAAGAATTGCATCCTGAAAACACAATCGGAAATAATGGTGGTCTATTTGGTAATGCACTTTGACCTCTCAGTCCAAGCAAGACCATAGAGGCCATTCCAGAGGGCCTGGGCGCCATCTCCTCCTATATAACTCAAAAAGGGGTCCCATATATCAAAAAAACGAAAAGGTTTGTCTTTGAACCAGAAGCTAATAGCTTCTAATGAAATTCCATCACACCACAAATCCAATGTGTAACTGTAGGAGCAGAGTCTGAGATCCATAAAAGAAAAATACATCTTCTTGCACAAAAGAGAAGCACCTACAACAATTTGAGTGTGGAGGAGTGAAGATTCAGTGGGATAGGATTTACTCCTAGAATGCAGCTAAGAGGAGTGAGGGCTAGATTTTTCTTGAATGTAATATCAATTTCTTTACAAATTTTTACCCAGAAGTCATTAATAGGAGGACATTTAAATAAACAATGAAAATATGAACCTTCAGAAATTTTACACTTATTACAAAATTTTGAAAATAAAGGGTTAATAGAGGGTTGTGTTTTTTCAGATTTTTTTTTTTCCATTGGTAGCCACTCTATACTGTATGTTGAGACTTGTTCATTTACATCCTTGCTCATTATGCTTATATTGTTGTCATGGTAATAATATGTCAGAGTATGATGTCATCACATACTCACTTTCCCAGTGTTGGAAAAATTCCCTGTTAGGATATAAGATGCTCAGTCAATGAGAGGCAGGATCAATGTTTGAGCAAATTTAATGAGAGCACTGATCAGTGGAACACAATACAGAACATAGTTCTCACAATCTGTCAGTGTGTTGTATTAACTAACAGAGTGATTCTGCCAAGGGACTGTCGGGTGGGGTCGCTTCTTGATTAGTTCATTCATGACTCAGTTTGATAAGGTCTGCTGAGCCTCTTGATTAGTTCATTCATGCATAAGATTGTATCTGCTGAGTACATGCAGAAAAGCCAGTTAACACTAGTGATAAAGCTGAACAGTCAGTGATAGAATTGAACATTCACAGTGATAAACTAACAGTTGCATCAGCATACTCCCATCCGTATTTTATCCACTACTCAACAACTCCAAATATGGTAACATGATTTCCTGAGTAGGTATACACATTAAGCTTTATAAAAAATTCATATTCATAAAAAATCTTATAACTCGGTGTAACATAGAATTTTCCCATCACCCGGTGTTCTGACATTTTACCATACTTATCAGAACAGCCATACCCTGGGTTACTATGCATGCACGGCAACAGGAAATACACTTCCGCCTATAATTTCAGCATACGATGCAGCTGACGGAAACAGCTGACGGAAGGTAAGCAACACGCATGCGTATAACAGGAAAGGGGCGGGGTGCTGCATTGTGATTGGTTGATCCAAAAATGTGGCGCCATTTCGATGTGTCTATTTATATATATTATATGTATTTCCTGCTGTTAAAAATTACTCAATACAGCTGACGGAAAGTAAACACTAGCATACTGCGGCCCAGCTGGCGGGAGGTGAGCAGTTATGTAATGTTAGTGCCATATTTGCAGTGCAACTGATTCTGACAAGGTATGCTAAACTGATAGCTATACAGTAGCTATTGGTTTGCCATATGGGTATAGTATTTGGAGAAAGTATGGTAAAATGGCAGAATACCAGTTTACCTGCCGTATCTGAGTCTATAGGGTGCACACTTACAGTCAAGCTTCTGAACAGAGGAGCTACAACAGAGAGCTGTATTTTACTCCACACGTAAATGGTTTAGTAAATGTTCCTGAGGACTAGAAGAGAGTCCAGCTTTGCTTATTCCTTTACGTCCTTTAATTGACCATTTCCATAAAAATTAGTAAAATATCAAACTTTTTTGGAGTGTTGCGTTTTTATTGGCAGTGAGTATATATATATTTTTTTTTTGTTGGGGGGTGGGGGGGCTGATTCTTTTTTCTTTCAAGTGAAATAGATGAAGCATACTGTAACTTTATCCCTTCCATAACTACTTCTTGTCAATTTTTTCCTTATCTCCCCTCTCCCTTCATCAGAGAACACCACAGCACTGGCCCCAGCCTCTCCACCACACGACCCATACAGCAGTATAACGAGGATCTGGACAACTTCCGCAACAATAGCAAGCTGGCCAAAGCCCATGAACACCCTTACACCCTCCCACCGCATCACCTGGACCATCCCGACCATGTCAACAACCTGCTGAACTGCCGTGACGCTGACACTCATACCCTGCTGCACAGCATGGACAGCCTGATTCTGACTAGCATGGCCAAACATGAGTACACCATAGACATGCCCCCTGTCTACCCCTACCCTTCAACCAATGCCATCCTGCAAGGTGGGCATCTTGAGGTTTCAGGTTTTTCAAGATTTCACTGACACCAGCGGTCTGTTGCTGCCCTATTAGTTTGGCTGCGGCAGTGGCATAGTATTAGTAAGTAGCTGCAGTCACACTTAGTCATCTCCAACACAGTCTATGATCTTCACATATAGGTAAGCAACAGTCCGCTGGGGTCACAGTTACAGCTGATAGGACATCACTCGTGCCCAGGCTAGTCGCAGTTAGGCCAACACTGTTGTGGATTTTTTTTTCTCTTTTTTGTTTTGTTTTGTTTTTTGCATTTGGACTTTTTTTCCATTTACACTTGTTTTTTTGTTTGTAACTACTATTTTTGTACTCTGTACAACCGTTGTTTGCACTTGTGGTTTTTCATTTGCACTTGTTTTTATTTTGTTTGTAACTTCTGTTTTTTGCACTTGCTTTTTTTGTTTGTGCCTGAATTTTTTTGATTGTACCTGTTTGTACTTGCTTTTTTGTTTGCACTTGTTTTTTCATTTGCACTTGGGTTTTTGTTTGCACCTTCTATTTTTTGCACTTGCTTTTTTGTTTGTGCTTGCATTTTTTGTTGTACCTGTTTTTTTGTTGTTTTTTTACTTGCTTTCTTGTTTGCACTTGTTTTTTTTTCATTTGCACTTGTTTTTTGTTTGTACCTTTTATTTTTTTGCACTTGGCTTTTTTTTTGTTTGTGCCTGCATTTTTTTGTTTGCCTTTTTTTGTTTTTTTGTTTGCACTTGGTTTTTGTTTGCATTTTGGTGAGCTCTCTCAGCCATCATAGACAATCAACAGAATGGCAAAAATAATGATACTGCCAGAACAATGCAACCATTCATAGCAAACAAAGCAGAAACGTTTTCTTTCAGTAGCATGTCATATAAAATATAAATATAAAAATATAAGAATATTTAAAGACACATTGCAGTGCATATAAATCCCCTGAAAACAAATTTACATTGTCTAAAATGGCATCCTATGCCCTTTTTACAGTTGCTTGTGAAAATCTTTTCCCTTTTCCTCCTCTTTAAAACGCCAGGATCTATGAATATTCTAAGCAGGCCCATGGTCAGTGCTTAGTTCTGATTGGTTCACCTGTTATAGTAACATCACAAAAACGGTCTGTCTAGACTTGCCTTTTCCCAGTGGAAGAAGCTTAACTGAACTTTCACAGCAGAAAAACGGACATGGCACATAAAAGTGATTTCGCTCTTGTATGTCTTGTATGAGATAAGATAAGATAAGATAAGCCTTTATTAGTCCCACAATGGGGAAATTCCAGGATTGCAACAGCACAGGGATAGCAACACTCAGAGCAATAATTAAGAAGATACGGAAGATATAAATAAGAGAAGTGGATATACATACATACACATCAATATATAAATATATATACAAAGTGCGGAGCATTGTAGCGAGATGGAATAAACAGCATAACCTTTGTCGGCCTCCGTCGGTCTATGATGACCATGGAAGAGAATCCTAAACGTCTACTCTGCTGGAACAGCACCGCCTGTGGCTGAACAGGCGGATGCGCACCGGTGTTCTACCTTCCAGCGTTGGGCGTTGGTAGGATTCAAGCCTGGGCAGGAAGATATGGAGGACAAGATGTTACCCATGCAGCATGTCCCCCCTCTCCACGTCACTGATGAATCCAAAGGAACAGCAGGGCTGCTATAGTTTGGCACCAGCGCCGTCGCAGGAGCTGCCAGAACGATGTTGAGCACAACAGAGAACTGCCTTAGGGGTTCCGACTCCGGATTTTTCCTCAGGGTTGACTCCCGAAGCCTTTCCCGTGACCGGGTGTGCCGCAAGGCATCGGAGGTTTGAAATCAGGGTTTACCTTCCCCTAGATGGGCTACCTTCCCAGGTTGACGAGCCACCATCTACCCGAAGCATCTGGTTTTAAGGCGCCAGAGATCCGCCCTTGCCCCTTCTCCTATTAGTAAAAGCAGTTCCGCCGGGCTTAGAGACTAAACCACACGGGCAGGCTAGGAGTTGGACTTAGTTGTCAGAGGCTTTTCGAGACGCACGCCGTATGGAGCATTTTATGAGCACTGGGAGCTTAACCCCAGTGCCGCTCCTGGCTATGACAACCTTGGAACCACAGCATAACCATCTACTTAGTTATCCTACATAGTATGAATATGTACCCATACATATTGTCACCCTCCGTAGCGACCGATACTGTCCTAGTTATATATACTGGAGGGGACCATTGTGTAAGTCTATTGCGTCTTTTGCATTCAATACTATTAGGTCGTCACGTTTTTTTTCTATCTCTGCGAGCAGCCCTGCTTAGGTTATACAGTCTGACTGCCGTAGGTAGGAAGGACCTGCGAAACCTCTCTGTTGCGCACCTAGGATGATGTAGTCTGCTGCTAAATGAACTCCTCAGTGCGTTCAGTATGTCCTGCATAGGGTGGGACTCGGACTCCAGCAGAGATGACAGTTTAGCCACCATCCTTCTCTCTCCTATCTCCTCCACTGGGTCAGGGTGCTACCCCAGGACAGAGCTAGCTTTCTTGATCAGTTTGTTCAGTCTCTTCCTATCGGCTGCTGTAATGCCACTGCCCCAGCAGACCACTCCAAAAGTGATGGCTGATGCCACCACCGTGTCGTAGAATGTCTTCAGCAGCGCCCCTTGTACACCAAAAGACCTGAGTCTCCTCAGTAGGAACAGCCTGCGCTGTCCTTTCTTGTAGAGTGCATCGGTATTGTGTGACCAGTCTAGTTTATTGTTCAGATGAACACCCAGGTACTTGTAGGATGTCACCATCTCGATGTCTGTTCCCTGTATATTTATTGGTGCTGTGAGGGGTTGTCCTTGCCTGCAGCAGTCCACCACCAGCTCCTTAGTTTTCCTCGCGTTGATCTGGAGGCAGTTCCTATGGCACCAGTCCACGAAGTCCTGGATAAGTCCTCTGTACTCAGCTTCATCTCCGTTGGAGATGAGGCCGACGATTGCAGAGTCGTCAGAGAACTTCTGTAGATGGCAGTGTGTTGTGTTGTGTGAGAAGTCCGCAGTATAAAGGGTAAACAGGAAGGGAGCCAAAACCGTTCCCTGGGGGGCCCCAGTGCTACCGATGATCGTGTCGGACACACAGTCCCGGGTTCTCACAAACTGTGGCCGGTTAGTGAGGTAGTCCAGGATCCATGATGACAGGTGCTGGTCCACCCCTGCGCACAGCAGCTTGTCCTTCAGGATCATCGGTTGGATGGTGTTGAAAGCACTGGAGAAGTCAAAGAACATGATCCTCACCGCATTCCCGGGCTTCTCCAGGTGGGACAGAGAACAGTGAAGGAGGAAGATCACTGCATCCTCCACCCCAATGCCATGCTGGTAGGCGAACTGGAGTGGATCCATCGCTGGTCCCACCAGGGGGCGGAGGTGAGCAAGGAGCAGTCTCTCCAGGGTCTTCATCATGTGGGACGTCAGGGCCACTGGTCTGTAGCTGTTCAGGTCTTTGGGGCGGGAGGTCTTTGGTACAGGTACCACACAAGATGTTTTCCACAGCTGTGGTACCCTCCCCAGCTTCAGGCTCAGGTTAAAGATGAGCTCCACAGTCCCACATAGCTGACTTGAGGAGCTTTGCGCTGATTCCGTCCGGTCCTGAGGCCTTCCTCGCCTTGATCTTTCTCAGCTCCGTCCTCACCTGGGTCTTAGTGAGGGTCATGTTGGGGGGCTGTGTGTTGAGAGTGGGGGGGTGTTGGTGGAGTGGGGTGTGGACAGCAGGACTCGATGTCATTAGAGGCAGCAATGGTTGTTGTGCAGTCAGGGGGGAGGGCGGTTGGTCAAACCTATTAAAAAACAGGTTCAGATTGTTCGGCCACTCCCTGCCCCCCATGGCCTGGGAGGAGGTACTCTGGAGCCCAGAGATGGTTTTAAGGTTTCTCCAGACCCCACCGATGTCGCTCTGTTGCAGCTTGTCCTCCATCTTCTTCCTGAAGCTGTCCTTGCCTTCTCTGATCTTTCTCCTCAGCTCCCTCTGTACGGACTTCAGCATCTCCCTGTTCCCCGACCTGAAGATCCTCTTCTTCTCTCTCAGAAGTGTTTTTATCTCAGGGTTTATCCAGGGTTTGTTGTTCGAGCAACACCGTATAGTCTTGGTGGGTACGGTGTTGTCCACACAGAAGCTGATGTAGTCCGTGATGGTGTGAGTGAGGCCATCGATGTCCTCACCATGTGGATCGCAGAGCTGCTCCCAGGCAGTGGTTTCAAAGCAGTCCTTTAGAGCGTCCATTGCCTCCTCAGACCATAACTTCACTGTGCGCATGACCAGAGGTTGTATGGAGGTTTGGTAGGTCAAACAAAAACATGTTGCAGACATGCTAAAAGAAAAAAAAACTTGATTTTGACTGGAGTGTCAGTTTACTGGTGGGCTGTGTTGTGTGTCCAAAGCATGGTGTAATAGTGTGGAGAGAGCACCATCCCAAAGGAGTAAATCCAAACTGTGTTTTCATCAAGCCACTGGGCTAACTTTTGCTCTGATCTCAAAAGGCCCCGCTGATCCTGCTCCAGTAACAATTACAGCTCTGCAGAGTGTCATCGCTCTGTGCTCTGGAAAGAGAGGCAGTGATGTGCTCACAGTTTGGTGAAAACGTGTAGGATCGTGTGGGTGGACGTGGACAATAGCACAGCCATTAGGATTGTGACTGGAGGGGAACTGAAGGCAAACATTGTTTGTGACTCAAAAACCTGTAATACCTCCTTTGTCAGATTAAATAGGATTATCTGACAGTATATATATGGTCTTTCTTGAGGTGCTGCCTGTCCACAACGTTTGAGCTCTAGTTTTAACAAAGTTTTATGAATCTTGTTTTACTGCAACTTCCCAATCGTTATTTGTGTCTCTTTATTGCACTTATAAAGACTATGGATGCGTCTTTCTTGAGCTTGCCAGCAGTAGCTAATGACAAAGCACAAGTTCTGTTCCAATTATGGGCACAATGTTACATCTTTATTGCTATAATGTTGTATCTAAGATCTGTTTAAAAAAAATGTTAAGTTGTGTTTATTTGTGTTAAATAAGAGCAATCATAGACCAAGACACATGGATACACAGACATGTAGATGCACCTTAGATAAGGACTTAATTAACTTGCAGAATTTAAAATTAGCAGAAATTTAAATCCAGTCACATTTAAATACTTTCCTTAATAGTGCTGACGAACATGTTATTGTGTTTACTGCCTTGCTCTCTTAAATTTGACCCATTTCTCTCCATCAATTCCTCTTCATCTGTTTTTTTTTCTTTGTTGAACTCAGTAAACAAGAATGCCAACACCGACCAGAAGAAAAGCGAAGAGAAGAAGGAGGAGGAGGACGAGGGCGGAGATGAAGACGGCCCCAAGCCTATGCCTCCCTATAGTTCCTGCTTCATCATGTCAACCACCAACCCGTGAGTATAAGCTTAATGGGTTTATAAAACAGTCAGTCCAAGCAGCTATACTTTTACTCAAGGCATATTAAACTTATTGAACAGGAAAGACAAAGAAACAGAGTGTTTTGTGAGTTTTTTTTTTTGCATCTACATGAGCATGCGTCTGTATTTACACCAGGTTTAGGAAGTGCTGTCACTACATCCTGACTCTGAAGTATTTTGAATTCAGCATCCTATCTGTCATCGCCATGAGCAGCATCGCCCTCGCTGCAGAGGACCCTGTCTGGCCTGACTCACCACGAAACAATGTGAGACATTAGTTGTCCTGTCTTATTGCATCTGTCTGTGAGTGTGTTTGCTTCTACATCGTTCAGTGAAATCTTTCAAAGTGAGAATATTTCAATCAATCAATCAAACTTTATTTGTATAGCACTTTTCAAACATTGGATGCTGCAAAGTGCTTTTCATAGATAAAAACAGTAAACAAATTTAGTTACATATGTTTACATATACATATATTTACATATATTTAGACCAGTTTTAACAAGTTCTGAAACTGACCAGTCTAAAAGTGAACTTTAAAAAAAAACGTTTGAAGGGACTTGTTTTGAAGCACATGATTAAATGCATTGGAATAGAGATACGGTTTGAACTTAACTTATTAATTTGCACTAATAAGCAAATGTCATGTTGTGATTACTATAAACCAGGGGTGTCCAATTGTGTGCCATGGAGGGCCAAGACCCTACAGGCTTTACCTCCAACCAGTGTCTTCAGCAGCAGATTTCACTGAATTTCTTCCCATTGACTGCTGATCAGTGAAAACATCTGCTGAAGAGACTGGGTAGAAGAGAAAACCTGCAGGGTAGAAATACAAGTGATTACTGATATATTCTTCCACCAAGACTAATCCATCCATCCATCCATCTTCTTCCGCTTAATCCTTTTTGGGTTGCGGGGGGGCTGGAGCCTATCCCAGCATCTTTGGCGAGGGGCAGGGTACACCCTGGACAGTTCGCCAAGACTGATAGCTACATTAAAACAAGTAGTTCTCAAATGCTACTTTTGAATGTTGTTAATTAACACAACCATTGAGTACAATCTAGTATATAATATCTTTACTGTCATTTTACGCATATGTTCAATGAAATTTGCTATTTTCCACCGGCCATTGTTTATAAACATATTTATTGAGTTCATCAATCTGGTCCACGAGGCAGCAAGTATCTCCACTTTTGTTTGCATTCTCTTCGCCGCCTTCTGAAGGACCTGATTCACATGACGGTCACGTGACTTTGTTGAGTCCACCATTTTGGGATATTGCGCTATAAGAGCTGCCTGGCAACTTCATTTAGGCTGCGTCTCCACCGAGTGCATAAAAATGCTCTAAACCGGTTTTCCTGGGTGCTTCACAGAAAAAAAAGGTCTCTGCTTCTATCCTAGCAACAACTTGAGCTGTCACTCGAAGGTTGCCATTGGGGTTTCACAGCTTGCCCTGACGCTCTCCACTAACTGCACTAAGTGGCATCAAACAGGCAGGAAAGCATGCATCACTTCAAGCTTTTGCCGTTAAGTATTGATCATGATATCCTTTCAGCCGGCTTCTGATCAGCTGATTAGAGAGGTGTGCCACTGATTAGTGCTGTGGTACTCCAAAAGTTAAACTTTTTACAACCTTCAGCACAGTGAGCACATTGACAAAAAACGCTCAGCGCTTAATGTTTTTGCCCTGAGGGCGAGGAGCACATTAAATGCTGGATTACATAGTAAATGAACAGGAAATAGACACTCAGAGCGGAAAAGAACACGCTCGGTGGACATGCACTGTACACTCCATCTAAATTATACAAGTTTAAATGGGTGCACTTACTAGATATGAATGTTAACTACAAATTCTTGAATGCTGTGGGTACATAGTTCTTATGTTAGACAGCAGTGATCCATTGGGCCATCTTGGGAAAGTCTTAAAATAAGTTAAGATCTTTATTCTCCATTTACACGGACATTTGTGTTGCAACACCCGCTCATTAAAATACATGAACGTATTGAATGGAATGAAATTCCCAGAATGATTAGAGCAACCCACAGCAACACAAGACATGGAAATAACTTAACAATGTTGTAAAAAATCTCAAGTCAGCATAGTTTAGCAGTGTTTAGCACATAGGCGGCCTATAGCTTGAGACCCAAAATGGCGGCGACTATAGTTTGATTTTTGACTGGGCGCATTGCTGCACATGGTCCATATGTATCTTCAGATGACCAAAAGAGTCAGAATCATGCGTCGCATTGTAAGGCTTCAGTGGAAACTGTACACGCTGGGTAAGGGTGGATGATATGGCCAAAAAATTAGATCATGATGTTTCAGTGAATTTTCATAATAATATTCTTAATGATGTCACGAAATATGTTTTTTTTCAATTTGTAAAGGACAGTTTCACAGGCCAGCATTATTTACCTTCAACATATTCAATAAAAGCAAAACTAAAACTCCAGATTGTAAAGAATAACTCAGATTGAGGTTCAAATATATATTCTTAATTCTGTATCAAGTATTAAAAGAAAGCAATATAAACCGCCACATCTTAAGTGCACTTAGATGTGAGGTTTTTATGCTGAATCAGTTTACCTGCATTAGAAGCCTCCATTGCACAGACGTTTCTTGGGGCTTTTTGGCTCTCGTCGCATGGAATGGATGTGGTTTTTTTTTTCTTTTTTCTCCGACTGTGGAGCGGCTGCCTCCCATGGCAAGTCTGTTTTGCCATTTTTATGGTAATGCTTAATTTGGGAACGGAGATTGTCATGTTTGATGACCACAGGATCTCATCTCTGCTGTTTGCAGATGATGTTGTCCTGTTAGTGTCATTGAGCAATGACCTACAGGTCTTACTGGGACGGTTTGCTGCTGAGATGAGATGAGAATCAGCACCTCCAAGTCCGAGTCCATGGTCCTCAGTTGGAAAAGGGTGGATTGCCCTCTGCAGGTTGGGAAGAACTCCTACCCCAAGTGGAGGAGTTCAAGTATCTCGGGGTCTTATTCACGAGTGAGGGGAGAATGGAGCGTGAGATCGACAGATAGATCAACAGCAGCATCTGCAGTGATGCGAACATTGTACCGGTCTGTTGTGGAGAAGAGTGAGCTGAGCTCTAAAGCAAAGCTGTTGATTTACCGGTCAGTCTACGTTCCTACCCTCACCTATGGTCATGAGCTTTGGGTAATGACCAAAAGAATGAGATTGTGGATGCAAGTGGCTGAAATGAGCTTTCTCCGTAAGATTGCTGAAATAACCATTAGGGCGAGGGGCTCAGTCATCCGGGAGAGGCTCAGAGTAGAACCGCTGCTCTTCCACATCTAAAGGAGCCAATTGAGGTTGTTTTGGCATCCGATCAGGAAGCCTCCTACTTGAGGTGTTTCGGGCACCTCCCACTGGAAAGAAACCCTGAGGCAGACCCAGGAGTCGCTGGAGAGACTATGCCTCCCAGCTGGTCTGGGAACGTCCTGGTATCCTCCCTGAAGAGGTGGAGCAGGTGGCTGGGGAGAGGCAAGTCTGGGTTTCTCTGCTTGAGCTGCTGCTTCCACGACCCGGACCTCCGGAAAAGCGGTAGAAGATGGATGGATGGATGCTTAATTAGCATCAGCAGCATAACAGTGTGACGTCATCATGTAGCCGACTCCATATATCATGATATTCATTTTTATACTGGTATCAGAATTTATATAGGCATTATTGTGAATGATACAATAATGCACACCCCTAGCACTGGTGTTTTAATATAAATTTTGGGGGAACTAATTTTAAGAATAAAAAGCTAATCAAGTTAAATGTTAAGCTGGGTTCACACTATAACGTTTGTACCGACTTTTACTGACGAATTGCATTCATGAGCACAGGCCAACTTTTACGAACTTTTACAAACTTTTACGAACTTTCGCTAGCATTTCCCAGCATTGCATTCAGCATTGTCAAACTTTTGCCAACTTAGGTTAGTGTATGTGTAGCTGTTGCAACTTAGGTTAACTTAAGCAAAGGAATACTCAGCGCAGTTCAGCTGACATCAGCGCCAGGCGACGCTCATACTGTATAAAGATCAGCGTTTGTGGAGGCTTCCTGCCATCTTGGACCTGTTTTTTTGGGTTTATTCATGCTACAACGTTTGGACCAACTTTTACTGACATTTTGGCAAACGTCTGGCTCTGCTGGCAAAAGCTGATAAAAGTTGGTGTTTGTTGGTAAACGCTGACAAAAGTTGTATTTGTTGAGAATTTTCAGCTTGTTGAAAATTTGCTGACGTTTGGAAATAAACATTGGTGAAAGTTGTGCTCAATTTGTAATAGTTCCTGAGCGCTGGGCTAAGTTATGCAGAGTTCGCCTAAGTCAGCCTAAGTTAAGCTCCACTGGCAAATGTTGACTGAAATGCTGGTGAAAACAGATGTTCTTAGATCATAACACAGTTCAGACATGCAGGAACGAAATAGAAATAGAGAGAAGGGGGAGTTAAAAAAGAAAATATATATGCAAGAGGACAGTGTAAACTTTACATTGTAATTTTATCACCAAACAAATACTCAACATTGTAGAGTATTTGTTTGATGATAACATGGTGTATATGACATGTTTTTTAATTTTTTAATGTATATACAGTATATACATATATTACGGACATTTGTGGGTTTGTTTGCAGGTGATAGGTGTGGTTTCATGGGTGGTTTCGTGTCTGGGCTGTTGTGCAAACGTGCCTTTTGCCTGTACGGATTACTGGTTGCCTTTTTTTCAGATTAAAAAGTGTTCCTTTAATCAGAGTAAGCTGGACTAGCCTGCCACAATTTTGATATCCAGCTTATTTTTTCCCATTAAAATCTGATGTGTTTTCAAAGTGTTCCCTTTATTTCTTTGAGCAGTATATATGGTGTGTGTATATACAGCTCACAAAACCTGTTGTGAGCACTACGAGGAAATGGACCAGTGAAGCTGTGGAGGAGCTGCGCACGTGCTTGGAAATAACTGACTGGGACATGTTTAAAGGAGCCACGCATGATCTGGATGAGTACACGGACACTGTGACCTCATATATCCACTTTTGTGAGGAGTGCATTCTTCCATCGTGCACCAGGGTGAGTTACTCCAACGACAAGCCCTGGTTCACAGCTAAGCTCAGACAGATCAGGAAGGAGAAGGAAGCAGCGTTGAAAAGTGGAGTCAGGGACTGCTACAAGGAGGCCAAATACCGGTTTAGCAGAGAGCTGAGAAGAGCTAAATTTGTGTATTCTGAGAGACTCCAGCAGCAGTTCACTGCTAACGACTCTGCTTCTGTGTGGAGAGGACTGAGGCAAATCACCAACTATCGGCCTCAGGCTTCTAAGGGACAGGATGACAAAGCCCTTTGTCAAAGACTGTCCCAACACTATGCCCGTTTTGACACCTCGTCAGCTGTGCCCAACTCCCCCCCTCCTCCCAGCGTCACTGCCTCCATGGTCCCCACTTCATCAAAGGTGGCCCCCCCTCCTCCCCCCTGCCCTTGCCATCAGTGAGCAGGACGTGCACAGACAGTTCTCCAGACTGAACCTGCGTAAGGCCCCCGGTCCGGACGGCGTGTCTCCCTCCACCCTGAGACACTGTCCGGAGGAGCTGACTCCTGTCTTCACAGACATTTTTAACACCTCCCTGGAGTCATGCCACGTGCTGGCCTGCCTCAAAACCTCTACCATCGTCCCTGTCCCCAAGAAGCCACGGATCACTGGACTTGACGACTACAGACCTGTAGTGCTCACCTCTGTAGTCATGAAGTCCTTCGAGCGCCTGGTCCTGCCCCACCTCAAGACCATCACCACTCCCCTCCTGGACCCGCTGCAGTTCGCCTACAGAGCCAACAGGTCTGTGGACAACGCAGTCAACCTGGCCCTCCACTCCATCCTGCAGCACCTGGACTCCCCGGGAACCTACGTCAGGATCCTGTTTGTGGACTTCAGTTCTGCATTCAATACCATCCGCCCCACTCTGCTCCAGGACAAGCTGTCCCTGCTCAACGTGCCTGACTCCCTCTGCAGGTGGATCACCGACTTCCTGACGGACCGGAGGCAGCATGTGCGGCTGGGGAAGACTGTCTCGGACTCTGTAAGCATCAGCACCGGATCACCCCAGGGCTATGTACTTTCCCCCCTGCTCTTCTCCCTGTACACCAACTGCTGCACCTCCAGCCACCAGTCTGTCAAGCTGATCAAGTTTGCGGACGACACCACCCTCATCGGGCTCATCTCCAACGGCGATGAGTCCGTCTACAGGAGGGAGGTGGCCCGGCTGGCGTCCTGGTGCAGCCACAACAACCTGCAACTGAATGCTCTGAAGACAGTGGAGATGATCGTGGACTTCAGAAAAGTCACAGCCCCTCTGCCCCCCCTTACCCTCACAGACTCTCCCATCACCACTGTGGATTCCTTCCGCTTCCTGGGCACCACCATCACCCGGGACCTCAAGTGGGAGCCGACCATCAGCTCCCTCATCAAAAAGGCCCAGCAGAGGATGTTCTTCCTGCAGCAGCTGAGGAAGCTCAAGCTGCCCACCAAGATGTTGGTGCAGTTCTACACGACCATCATCGAGTCCATCCTCACCACCTCCATCACCGTGTGGTATGCAGGAGCCACCGCCAGGGACAGACTAAGACTGCAGCGCGTTGTGCGCGCTGCTGAGAAGGTGACCGGCTGCAAGCTCCCATCCCTCCAGGACCTGTACATCTCCAGGACCCGGAGGCGTGCAGGTCGGATCATAGCCAACCCTTCACACCCTGGTCACGCACTGTTTGCCCCCCTCCCCTCAGGCAGGAGACTACAGTCCATTCAGACTAAAACCTCCCGCTACATGAACAGCTTCTTCCCCTCTGCCATCAGACTGCTGAACACTAAGTGACTTATTAGACTCTCGTGCATTATGTACAGCAGCTCAACCGGACTCATGAACAATTATCACTTGTTTGCACTGCCGACTGCACTATGTGGAACTCCACAATATCTGCTGCTCTTGTTAATATATTAAAAATTGCATAGAATAGCATTACTTATTCTTACTCTACCTTTTATTGCATGCATAGTTTTTATCTTTAGTGTTACTCTATGTTTAATGTTGCAGCATTGCACTGAGACAAATTCCTGGTTTGTGTACTACATGAACAATGGCAATAAATCTCATTCTGATTCTGATATATATATATATATATATATATATATAATCTTCCCAAAATGTGACAGCCCAAAAGAAAAAAAAAATCTCCTCACTGAGAAATTTACTGTTCTTATTTTTGTGCTCCGTGTGTAATCATTTTCCAGGATTTATTGGTTCACTTCCATTGTGGAAATCAAACAGCGCTGATGTGGTGTCATAAAGTAAATGACATTTAATGGGATTTTAGGTTATTTTAATGGAGAGAGTTGTAACAGTCAAAATATAATCCCCTGTCATTTTATTTGTATGATGATTCATTAATAGTTTTTTTTTAAATTCCATCCACATTAACGTTTTAATTGCAGACTTAGTGTTGGAGTCTATAGCATTATTTTTTTAAATGAAGGAATGAATGAACAGGGGAAAAGGGTATGCAGAAGTAACTACATAGGAATGTAAAACAAAAATAAATACTGAAACGTATTTCCAAGGGAGATGTGTTCACCCCAGAAGCAGGTCCAGAATAGCAGGAAGTCTCCACAAACACTGATCTTTACAGTGGTGTGAAAAAGTGTTTACCCCTTCCTCATTTCTCACTTTTTTGTATGTTTGTCACACTTAAATGATTCAGATCATCAACCAAATTTAAATATTTGAAAAAGATAACACAAGAAAACACAAAATGCAGTTTTTAATTGAAGGTGTTTATTATTAAGGGTAAAAAAAAGAATACAAACCCACTTGGCCCTGTGTGAAAAAGTGATTGCCCCCCTGTTAAAACATAAATTAACTGTAGTTTATCACATCTTTGTAAAGCTGAGTTCAATTTTCTAGCCCTCTCTAAAGCTTTGGGACTCCAGCGAACAACAGTAAGATCCATTATCTACAAATGGCGAAAATATGAAACAGTGGTGAAACTTCCCAGGAGTGGCTGGCCGACCAAAACTACCCCAAGAGCGCAGCGACAATTCATCCAAGAGGTCACAAAAGACCCCACAACAACATCCAAAGAACTGCAGGCCTCACTTGCCTCAGTTAAGGTTAGTGTTCATGACTTCACCTGGGCAAAAATGGCCTGCATGGCAGAGTTTCAAGACGAAAACCACTGCTGAGCAAAAAGAACATAAAGGCTTATCTCAGTTTTGCCAGAAAACATCTTGATGATCCCCAAGACTTTTGGGAAAATACTCTGTGGACTGGTGAGACAAAAGTGGAACTTTCTGGAAGGTGTGTCTCCCATTACATCCGGCGTAAAAGTAACACAGCATTTAAGAAAATTAACATCATACCAACAGTAAAATATGGTGGTGGTAGTGTGATGTCTGGGGCTGTTTTGCTGCTTCAGGACCTGGTAGGCTTGCTGATAGTAAATAGAACCATGAATTCTGCTGTTTACCAAAAAGTCCTGAAGGAGAATGTCCGGCCATCTGTTGGGGACCTCAGGCTGAAGCGCGCTTGGGTTCTGCAGCAGGACAATGATCCAATACACACCAGCAAGTCCACCTCTGAATGGCTTAAGAAAAACAAAATGAAGACTTTGTAGTGGCCTAATCAAAGTTCTGACCTGAATCTGATTGAAATGCTGTGGCATGACCTTAAAAAAGCGGTTCATGCTTGAAAACCCTCCAGTATGGCTGAATTACAACAATTCTGCAAAGATGAGTGGACCAAAATTCCTCCACAGGTGCTGTAAAGGACTCATTGCCAGTTATCGCAAACGCTTGATTGCAGCTGTTGCTGCTAAGAGTGGCCCAACCAGTTATTTGGTTTAGGGGGCAATCACTTTTTCACACAGGGCCCTGTAGGTTTGGATTTTTTTTAACCTTAATCATAAACACCTTCATTTAAAAACTGCATTTTGTGTTTACTTGTGGTGACAAACATACAAAAAAAGGAGAAATCAGGAAGGGGGCAAACACTTTTTCACACCACTGTATATGAGTGTCACCTGACGCTGATGTCAGCTGAACTGCCCTGAGTATTTCTCTGATTTTTCAAAATGTCTGTAAAAGCCGGTCCAAACGCCATAGAGTGAACCCAGCTTTAACTTAGGCTGACTTAGATAAACTCTGCATAACTTAGCCCAGCGCTCAGGAACTTTTACAAAATGAGCACAGCTTTCACCAACGTGTATTTCCAAACATCGGTAGATTCTCAGCAGGCTGAAAATTTTCAAAGAACACAACTTTTGCCAGCGTTTGCCAACAAACACCAGCAATCATTAACTTTTGCCAGCAGAGCCAGACGTTTGTCAAAACATCTGTAAAAGTCGGTCCAAACATTGTAGTGTGAATCCACCTTTAGCATGAACCAGAACACAACAATATTAATCCAATAATAAATAACCAGACCAATCTTATACTGTCCTGGGTGAAGTTAGTAGTAATTTGATGCTGTGAAAGAGTAGTTTGAAGATTAAAGATAAGGGACCAGGATTCAGTCCTGGTTGTTGTCTGATTGTCTCTTCCTCTGTATTTTCTCATTTTTTCCTCGTCTCTCTTGCTCTCATTCATTTCTCTGCTGTATTCCTCTGTCTCTCTAATGCGATAACTCTGTATGCTGCTGTTTGTGTTGCTCTGCAGGTGCTGCGTTATTTTGACTACGTTTTCACAGGTGTCTTCACATTTGAAATGTTGATCAAGGTAACCAAGTATCATCATGTGGCTCAGTGGCTGTATTTTTTGTGCAGTTGTACAAGATGTGTATTCTGTTTGTATTTTTATTCATTTCTGTAAGTATTAATGTTAGCCTGCCTTGAAGGGTGTAAGTGTGTTTTGGTTGTGTGCGGCTGTGGTAATTGTTGTATTCAGTGTTATACAAAAAACTTGGCCACCCCTTGATAAATATCATATTTTGGTGATTTTTTTTTTCCTAATTGGTGTTTTTAAAACCGTTTAACTGTCACATGTGCCGTTTGGCAACATAACCCCTAGTGGTCAACAGTGGTAAAGATTTTTTGTCAAGAAAATAGTTCAGATTTCCAAGGCTATCACTTGAAAGTTGCAAGAGATAATAGCTTACTGTCAATTAGAAAGCTGTAGAATATGATCCAAAGTTTCAGATAGGAATAAATTTACGCATCTAATTTGCATAATGCCACGGCAGCTATATCGAATTACATAATTCAGTCAAAAGTGGACTTTGGCATATTTACACAAAGAATGGTTCTGTTTTTTGACACCATTTTTTCTGCGGGGCATTTTGTTGTCTCATCTTCAAAGTATATGAACCAGAAAATCTGTACAATGTAAAGAAACAAAGAAATTCGTCACGTACCACTGGCGAAGGGGGCTCGCTCACTGGCATGGTCGGTCCGTTTTCGTCCATCGTGGTCGTTATTTTGCGTTCTGTCGGTCATTTGCGCTCTCTCCCACATCTAGAAACTCATGATTATCCCACGTCAATTTCATTTGTATTCTGCAGCAATTTTTCGTGTATGACGTCGTTTTATAACGATGCATGACAATGCATGGCGGCCATATTTGTTTTCTAAGCTCAAAGAAGGAAAAAGAAGAATAAGAATAAGGATTTCTTCTTCTTTGGAGTATTCCGTGTCAGCCATGATTCCTCCAACGCATGTCTGTCACCTTCTGAACTGGCATGATCAGTACAAATCCTCAGTACAGCTGGAGAGTTAAAGGGATGTCAGATTCAGTTGACAGGCGCAGTTGCTGCGCTGTGCCACTAAGGGCACGTGAAATCTGCCAGTTATAGTTTTTTTTTTGTTCAGTTTATGAAGAAGTTAAAAAGTAAAAGACAGAGATTCACCGATTGTGAAATTTTGGGCTGTTACTGATGTCCATGTTTATAATAATAATGATGATAGCGATTGTTTCTTTTGTTTTTGTTTGTAATGTATTTCACCTTTAATGTTTGGCAGGTAAAGATATGCATTGTTAAAGAAATAACGGAACTGAAAGACTATAAAAATATATCTATAAAGTTTCAGTCCCTGATGTTTTCTGAATTTGCTGCTGTAGTCCACTGTTGTCTGTTTAGGGCAAAATCAATGACACCAGATAAATATCAGCCACTGCCATTGATGAATCTTTAGTTGCCGATATGCCATTATCAGTTACCAAGGTGACAAGGTTGGTGTGACAGCAGAGGAAAACGGTGAGATGGAGGCAGATGATGTGGTGACCTCTAAAGGAAGTAGCTGAAAGAAGAGTAGGATTGGAATTTGTTTCTTAACTCTACAGAAAGTGGCCCTCATTTATCAAACGTGCGTAAGACAGAAAAGTGGCCGTACAATCAGTTCAAAGCAAAGACCGGTATTTAGCAGTCTGGATGTGATTGTAGAGTACGGTCAAATCTTACGACAGGTCTTAGCTCGTGTATGCTATGTGCATTTTCAAGGCTCTCTGTACTTGCAGTGCAGCAGACAAACCTGGCTGTGTGGGAGAATTATTTGATCAGATTACTGAGCAGTGCAACCTGTCAGATGATATGTTTGCCTCAGTATATTTAGATGAGTGTTCTGATCATTAAAGAGGCTGCTTTTGTAATTATAAACATTCTTATGCATTTATGTCACTGCAGCAAATGTAAAAGATTTAATCAGAAACTTAAAAAAAAAAAAATCTGTAGTTATTTATACTGGAGTGGTGGCCTAGTTGATAGAGCATCCGCCCCACAACCGGGAGGTCGAGGGTTCAAGCCCCGGCCGGGTCATACCAAAGACTATATAAAAATGGTACTTCCCCACCTTCTTGCTTGGTGCTCAGCGTAATAGAATGGGGGAAGGAGAAGTTGTTTGTGGTGGTGCCTTGCATGGCAGCGACCCCTCTGATTCTACGTGTGATTAGCATTGTAGATAGGAGAAACATAATTTCGTTCTACTGTACAGGATTGGCTGTATGGACTGAATGGCAACTTATTATTGTCAACTTATTATCTTATTATTATTTGAGCAAATGGTGGAAACTGAATTAACTTTTTATCTTCTGGAATATTTTTTATGGTTGTGATTGAGCTCTAGGTTTTTCAAGAAGTTTTTATTTTTATCCCCCGCCAGACGAAGACTGAAGGCCAAAGGGGGATTATATTATGGGGCTGTCCATCTGTCCCACTTTTGTGAAATCAGCTCCTCCTACAGTTTTGTTCTGATTGTTTGAAACTTGAGACCAGTGTCTGATGTGAGACATATTGAAATTTAGCTTTGATCAGGTGATTTTTGTAGGAGTTACAGCCCCTGACTTATGATGTCCTATTTTACCTCAGTTAATAGACAGTAACTGTCTTGTGAAATCAACTCCTCCTACAGTTTTGTTCCAAATGTTTTGAGACTTGGTACCAGGGTTTGATATACTCTGATGATGCACATATTGCAATTTTTTTTCCACAGTATTTTTTATTGAACCTTTTTTTTACAAACATAGCACAAACAATCAGACACTAACACTAAAGTAATTTAAAAATTAAAAAAAACACTAACAACAACAACAACAAAAAATGTACTAAAAACAACAACAACCATTAACAAACACAGGTCAACAACAATGCTCCTCTGTTTAGTCAAGGTAATCTATTACATAAGAATACATAATATACATTCACCAGTTTGGAATTTGCAAGGTCCACACATATCATTCACCTTCTTCTTCAGACATTATGTTTAATTTCTTTACATAAACAATGAAAGGTCTCCATATATTCTCAAACACATTTTCCTTTAATTTCAGTATATATGTTGTTCTTTCTAGTGGAAGGTTTGTTAACATCTGTCTTAACCACTGAGTCACATCTGGTCTATGAGTCTTTTTCCACAGTAGTGCAATACATTTTTTGGCATTAAGCAAACCGAGGTCTATGAATGCTCTTTCACTCTTATTAAAAGTTATGTTTTTCTGGATACAGACCCAACAAAAACAGTTTAGGGTTCAATGTGAATTGTTTTGAAATTATTTTTTCAATTGTTACCCTCACCTCTTCCCAAAACATTCTGATTTTTCTACATTCCCATAAACAGTGAAATAGGGTTCCTTTACTTTCCATACATTTTGTGCATGTATCTGGTATGCTTTTGTTATATCTATTTAATTCCACTGGTGTAACATACATCCGCATTAACCATTTAAAATGTATCAGTTTAAGAAGTACTTTTATTGATTTGGTTTGAGCTCCTGCACAAGCCATTTCCCATTGTTCCTCTGAAATTTCAATTTGCAGGTCTTCTTTCCAATAATTCAGTCTTTTCTGTGAGTTTTCACATGAGAATAGTGTCAATGAGTTATAAAACTCTGAAATAATACCCTTTCTCTTACTATCTTTCGTCAAAATTTTTTCCAAGGACGTTATAATAAGTAGGTCGGGTGAGAGCATTATTTTGATTTGATTGAATAAAATTTCTAAGCTGAAGATATTTAAAAAAAAATGTGTTCTATTAAGATTGAATTTAATCCTCAGTTCTTCAAAAGACATTATGTTATCTGAGCGTGACAAATATAAGTCTTGAATCTTTTGAATCCCTTTTAAATTCCATACTTTAAATACAGCATCCGCTCTCCCTGGTGTAAAATATTGATTACCCCATATTGGGCTAAATTGTGACAGTAAGTGTGGTTCTTTTAAATATTTTTTAGTTTCACACCATATTTTGATCATGTGCTTTACAATTGGATTTTTAACTTGTTTCTGTAATGTTTTAGCTGAGTCTGAGTATATGAATGAGGGAAGAGGTAAAGGTAAATTGTATGATTCCATTTCAGTCCAGTGAGGGAGATCATTTGATGAAAAATAATATGTCATAGACCTCAGTTGTGCTGACCAGTAGTACAACATAAAGTTTGGACATTTCAGACCTCCACGATCAAATGGTAAATATAGTAAAGACAAACGTAATCTAGCCTTCCTATTGTTCCATATAAATTCCACTAACTTTTTTTAAATTCTTGAGAATAGATCTGAAGGTGGTGGTAAAGGAATGTTTTGAAATAAATAAACTATTTTTGGTAAGATATTACTTTTAAGTATATTAATTCTCCCGATCATCGACATTGGTAGTGACATCCATCTCTGAAGTAACTCATTAATATTTGTCATTAAGGCTTCATAGTTGGCACTGGCGACTGATTCTAGCTTAGGCAAAATTTGAATTCCTAAATATTTAAACTGATTTACAACAATGAATTGATTTACCTCAGGAGCTGGGTGATTTCTCTGGGTCTCATTTAGCATTAATATTGAAGATTTTGTTTTAGTTATTTTATATCCTGATATTTCCGCAAAGTTCTTTATTAAATTTAACAAGGTCAGAATTGATTTTTTTAAAATTCGACATAAACAAAATTATGTCATCGGCATACAGGGAGATTTTATGTTCTGTTGGTCCTACTTTAATTCCATATATTTGTGGATGTAAACGTACTGCCATCGCTAAAGGTTCAATTGCCATAGTAAACAGTAAAGGTGAAAGTGGACAGCCTTGTCGACATCCTCTATTGATTTTTATTGATTTTGAGATATTGCTGTTTGTTAGGATTTCTGCTGTAGCATTATTGTATATTATCTGAACCCATTTTATGAAATTATTTCCAAGTCCAAACCTTTGTAGGACTTCAAAAAGATAGGGCCATTCGACCCTATCAAAGGCCTTTTCGGTGTCCAATGATAGGAGAGCTGTATCCGATGCTTCTTTATTGGAATAAATAATATTAGTCTTCTTACATTATGGAAGCCTTGTCTTCCCATTATAAAGCCATTCTGATCTCGGTTAATAATATTTGGTAATATTATTAACAAAGCAGAGTCGCAGTCTTACACGCCTCTCTGCAGCTCCTCTTCATCCGCCACCCCTCAACTTAGCCCCTGTCTTCCCCATCAGAGAATCGTTGTCTGCTCCCTCCAAAGTAAATAAAAATATAATGTATAAGCATCCCAAAGTGATAAAGCAAAATATTGGTAAAACTCAAATTAAACATAAAGCCTCTAAACTGAATGATTTGGCCTCTGTTCCTCCTCATAATTTAAAAATTAAATGTGGTTTATTAAATATTAGGTCTCTAACTCCCAAGTCTCTGTTAGTCCGTGATCTGTTAATTGATCATCAGATTGATTTAATTTCCCTTACAGAGACTTGGTTAGGGCAAGAGGATTATGTTGGTTTAAATGAATCAACTCCCTCTGGTTATTTAAACTGTCAAAATCCCCGAAGTTCTGGTCGTGGAGGAGGAGTAGCAACAATTTACCATTCCAAATTATTAGTTAATGTAAAGCAAAAAACATGTTATAATTCCTTTGAGGGCCTGGTCCTCAGTATTGGGCACTTTAGCAATTTTAGGTTAAACCCAATTTTATTTGCCATAGTTTATCGTCCCCCATCAACATACTCAGAATTTTTATCCGAATTTGCTGATTTCTTAGCTGATTTAGTGCTGAAATCTGATAGAATAATTATAGTAGGGGACTTTAATATACATGTGGATGTAGATAGTGATTGCCTTAATGTGGCATTTAATTCAATATTAGACTCGATTGGATTTTCTCAGAAAGTAGGAAATTCTACTCATTACCTCCACCATACATTGGACCTTGTTCTGACATATGGCATAGAAATAGAAAATCTTGTAGTGTCTCCTCATAACCCTGTACTGTCAGACCATTGTCTGTTAACCTTTGATTTTACTATTTCTGACTATTTGGCTCCTAAAGAAAAATATTATTACAGTAGATGCCTCTCAGATGATGCTGTTTCCAAATTTATGCAGATTGTTTCCTCTATGCCATGTGTCAACACAACGGAAATAAGCTATAGACAGCTTGCTCCTTCTGTAATTGATAACATGGTGGATAGTGTTTCAGCTTCTCTGTATCAGACTCTAGACTTGGTGGCCCCCTTAAAAAAGAAAAAGTCTAATCAGAGATTTCTAACTCCTTGGTTCAACACAGAAACTCGTAGCTTAAAACAGAAGACTCGTCAATTAGAAAGAAAATGGCGCTCTACTAATTTAGATGAAATCTATTTAGCCTGGAGAAATCATCTTTTAATTTATAAAAAATCTCTTAGAAAAGCTAGAACGAGTTATTACTCTGCATTAATAGAAGAGAACAAGAATAATCCCAGGTTTCTTTTCAGTACTGTAGCCAGGTTGACAAAGAGTCAGGACTCTGTCAATCCTAGCATTCCCTTAGAGCTTACTAGTCAGGACTTTATGAACTTTTTCAATAATAAAATTTCATCCATCAGAGATAAAATCAATCAGATTCTTCCCACAGTTAACTTAAATACTGTAACTACTACAACTCCTTCTATTGATGCCTGTCTTGATGAGTTTACTCCAATCGACCTTTGTGAGTTAGACAAAATAGTTTCCTCATCCAAACCTTCAACTTGTCTTTTAGACCCTATTCCTACCAGGTTATTTAAAGAAGTTTTCCCACTTATTGGTAGCTTTATTCTTCATATAATCAATTCTTCATTAACTTTAGGCCATGTACCGCAGGCTTTTAAAACGGCTGTAATTAAACCCTTACTCAAAAAGCCAACGCTAGATCCAGGAGCTTTAGCTAACTATAGACCAATCTCTAATCTCCCTTTCATTTCAAAAATCTTAGAAAGAGTTGTTGCTACGCAATTATTTGACCACCTGCAGGGAAATGGCTTACTTGAAGAGTTTCAGTCTGGGTTTAGAATCCATCATAGTACTGAAACAGCCTTAGCGAAGGTCACTAACGACCTCCTCATTGCATCTGATAATGGACTAGTTTCTGTACTTGTCCTTTTAGACCTTAGTGCAGCTTTTGATACTATCGATCATAATATTCTACTTGATAGATTAGAACACTATGTTGGACTTAATGGAACTTCGTTGCAGTGGTTTAGATCTTATTTATCTGATAGGTTCCAGTTTGTTCATGTAAATAATGAGTTTTCTTTCAACTCAAAGCTTAGTCATGGAGTTCCACAGGGATCTGTGCTAGGCCCTACTCTTTTTAGTTTATATATGCTTCCCTTAGGCAACATTATTAGAAAGCACTGTATACATTTTCATTGTTATGCAGATGACACACAATTATACCTGTCAATGAAGCCAGATGATAGTAATCAATTAGCCAAGTTAGAAGCCTGTCTTAAGGAAATCAAAGCTTGGATGACTTGTAATTTCCTGTTATTAAATTCAGATAAGACTGAAGTCATTCTTGTTGGTCCAAAAAACCTTAGAAATTCCTTTCCAAATCAAACTTTCAGTTTGGATGCAGTTACTCTTTCTCTTAATAGCTCTGTGAGGAACCTTGGAGTTATTTTTGATCAGGATTTGTCCTTCAATTCACATATTAAATTTGTTTCTAAGACTGCTTTCTATCATTTGCGTAATATTGCCAAGATTAGGAGCATCTTGTCTCAGAGTGATGCTGAGAAACTGATCCACGCTTTTGTTAGCTCGAGATTAGATTATTGTAATTCTTTATTATCAGGCTGTCCTAAAACATCCTTAAAAAGTCTTCAGCTGATCCAAAATGCTGCAGCAAGAGTTTTAACAGGTACTAGAAAGAGAGATCATATCTCTCCAGTTCTGGCCTCCCTTCATTGGCTTCCCATAGAGTTTAGAATTAAGTTTAAAATCCTTCTTTTTACTTACAAAGCTCTAAACAATCAGGCTCCTTTTTATTTAAAAGATCTGATACTACCGTATTATCCTAACAGAGCACTACGCTCCCAAAATGCAGGATTACTTGTAATACCTAGAATCTCCAAAAGTACAATGGGAGGCAGAGCCTTCAGTTATCAAGCTCCTCTCCTGTGGAATCAGCTGCCAATCTGGATTCGGGAGTCAGACTCGATCTCTGTTTTTAAGAATAGGGCTAAAACCTACCTTTTTGATATAGCCTACAATTAGGGAGGGATCATGTGTTTCTGAACCCTCCCTTAGTTATGCTGCTAATAGGTTTAGTCAGCCGGGGGACCTCCAGTAATGTACTGGGCCTCACTCCTTTCCTCACTCTCTATGAAATATTTTTTTTTTTGCTGGTCATTAACATTTGTTTGTTCTCTCCCATAGATTGAGTCCCCATCGTGCTGTTTGCTCTCTACATGTCTGTTCTTTTCTTCTTCTCTATCCCCTCACCCCCCAGCCGGTCGCAGCAGATGACTGCCCCTCCCTGAGCCTGGTTCTGCTGGAGGTTTCTTCCTGTTAAAAGGGAGTTTTTCCTCTCCACCGTCGCCAAGTGCTTGCTCACAGGGGATCGCCTGATTGCTGGGGTCTTTCTGCAACTGTGGGGGTTCCCCCCTACAGTTGATAGTGCTATGAGATGACTGTTGTTGTGAAATGGCGCTATATAAATAAAGTTGAATTGAATTGAATTGAATTGAATTGAATTAATATTTCTTGTAGTCGTTTTGCTAAAATTTTACAGATTATTTTAAGATCAGCGTTTAATAGGCTTATTGGTCTCATGTTTTCACATTTATTAGGGGGTTTACCTGGCTTTGGCAACAGTATAATTAAGGCATTATTCATGTATGGTGGTAAATTACCATTTTGAAATACTTCTAAAACCATTTCCAAAAGTGGTTTTATTAATTTATTCTTAAATTTTTTATAGAGGTCAACTGGAAGACCATCTGGTACTGCTCTTTTTCCTGATTTCATATTATCAATGGCTTGCCCAACCTCTTCTTGACTAATTTTAGACTCCAGTATCTCCCTGTTTTCATTTGGAATACACGGTATAGATAATCCACCCCAAAACCCATTTAGTTTTGTTAAGTCAGTTTCATTTTTTGTATCATATAGTTTTTCATAATAATCTCTAAAGGCACTATTAATTTCTAAAGGATCTATAACTACCTGTCCGTTACTTATAATACTGGTAATTGGTGTTTTAAATTCTAATTGTTTAATCTGCCTTGCCAATAATTTTCCTGATTTTTCACCTTGTTCATAAAAAGTTTGCTTCAATCTTAGAAGACTCGAGGCAGCTCTATTCGCTGATTTTTTGTCATATTCAGCTCTCAGAATCAGTAATTCGTTCTCTAACTGTGGGTTACTTCCTGCATACACTTTTTCTTTAAGAATTTTTATTTTACGTTCCAATTGGACTCTCTCCTCTCGGGTCTTCTTATATTTTGAACCTGTATAACTAATAATATGCCCCCTAATAAAAGCTTTGAAAGCCTTCCACTTTATACATGCTGTTGTTTGTGTAGTATTAATATCAAAGAACTCATCTATCTGTTTTTCTATGTACTTAACAAATTCCTCATCCTCAAGCCATTTATGCTGAAAATGCCACCTACCTGGATCCTTTGTCAATTTCTTATCTACATACAGTATATTAGACAGCAGGGTGCATGATCAGAGATCACAATGTTATCATAGAAACAGTTTTGAATCTTGGACCTTAATTCTGTAGAGATCAAAAAGTAGTCAATACATGAGAATGTCTTATAGGTATTAGAATAACAAGAATAGGCTTTGACTTGTGGTTTCATTTCTCTCCATATATCTAGCAATCTCAATTCTTTCATAAAATGATTAATGGTCATCCTACATCCATTGTGCGTACAGTCCAGTCCCGTTGATCTATCTATACTGGGATTCAATGTACAATTAAAATCCCCTGCTATTATATGTTGCCCTGTAAGTGATGATAAAATAAGGAATAAATTAACAAAGAAGTTTTGATCATCAATATTGGGGCCGTATTAGTTCACCAGATTTATATTTTCTAATAAAGATCCTTGGATGATTAGATATCTTCCAAATTTGTCTCCAATTACATTTTTCACTTGAAATGGGACTGTTTTGTGTATGAGTGTCATAACTCCCCTGGCTCGGGATGAAAATGATGAGGTGAACATGTTACCTTGCCATCTTCTCCTAATTCTTTGTACATCCTCCTCTTTTAGATGAGTTTCTTTTAAAAATACAATTTTTGAATCTATGTCTTTTATTTTATTCATAACTTGTTTAAGTTTTTTTAGATTTTGTAGACCTCTGCAATTCCATGAAGTTAAATTAAGATTAACGCTTTGATCTATGATCAGTAAAGAGTTTGAGATTACCTTGCAATATGAACATACTCTTACAGAGAAGCAAAAACATGGATGATGGAACATTCATCCTACAAACTAAACAAAAACAAATTCCCTTTCCCCACATTCGTGGTAATCCCCCCAAAATCAAAAAAATTCTGTCTCCCGTTATAGCTAGTGACTGTTCCACACCTGCGAGGATCAGTCAAACCACTCTCTCTTTCTCCTCTCAATCACCCTGACTCTACTATTATTCTTATAACATTAACTCTCTTCTTTAGTTTTTTCAACATAGCTTCAAAGTTTTATAGCAACGTTGTACATCATAGCTTTTTTTTTTTAAATACAGTCTGTATTTTGTAGACTTGTTATATGTTTCAGATCAATCAGATGTCTGTACATACACTTAAATGTTCTACCTTTGTCATGTTCATGCTTAGCTCCCGCCAGTCTCCTTTTGGATCTGCTTGATGAGCTCCTGCGCCTCTTGAGGAGTCTTGAAGGTGTGGGTTCTCCCCTTATATGTGACCAGCAGTCTTGCCAGATGAATCACTCCGTGACGAATCCCGAGGTTGCGCAGCTGTTTGTGGGCGGGGTTGAATTGCCTCCTTAATTGTTGTATTCCTGTGGCGAAGTCTGGGTAGAACCGCACCTGTTGATCCTGGTATTTAATTTCCCCTTTAGCTCGCGCCGCATTGGTGACCATCATCTTGTCTCTGTAGTTGAGGAACTTCATAATCAGCGTCCTTGCTGGTGTCTTATTATCTCTCAGTGGGCCGATTCGGTGAGCGCTCTCTAAGACGACCGATGACTGCTGGTCCGCGTTGTTCAGCACTTCTGGAATCCACTTTTCCAAAAAGGAACACGGGTCCCGTCCCTCCGCTCCCTCCAGGAGGCCCACCAGCCTCAAATTATTCTGTCGCGAGCGGGATTTCAAGTCTAGAACGTTATCTTCCAGACATTTACATTTTAATTCCAGTGTTAGCAGCTTAATTTGCAGGCTGGTGACGTCATCCTCAGTGCTTGATATTCGGAGCTCCGCCTGCGACATTTGCTCCATGCAGTCATTTATTTCTTTCCTCATTCCTTCTATCGCTGCTAGAATCCCATCGAATTTAGACGAAAACTCTGTTCTCATGGAGGTGATGGCAGCGAGCACTACGCTTGGCCCCTCCCCAGCAGTTCCCGCTCCGCCGCTGGCTCCATCCTCCGCCATTGCCTCTGGAGTTTTCCCTGCGTCGCCTTGAGCGTGGAAGTCCGTTAGCTTGGATTGTTTTGTCGAGTTGCCTTTTCCTCCACCTAATTTTCCAACCTTGGTCTTTACCATATCCACGCCAAAACGCTGGGATGGGTTTTTGTTCCAATTGAGAGAGTTTTAGTAAAATTTTTAGTTTTACAAGCAGAGCAGTGTGAAACACGTCTTCCTACGTGGCCGCCATAACCGGAAGTCGCACATATTGCAATTTGACTTTGATTGGATGACCTTGAGGTCAAGGTCACAGGTCAGATTTCCCCTAAATCTTGTAAACACAATAGCTATTGAAGGAAATGATGTAGGCTTTTCATATAAATATAGTAGTTGCATCTAAGACAAATCTTGGACAGCTTACACCCTGACCTGACTATAGGTTTGGGGTCAAAAGGTCAAAATTAACATTCCATTTGTACTATTATCGCACAGCGAGTAAAGCTTGGGTCACCCAACTTGGTATAAGGTTCGCCCTGTGACCCTGAAGGTTGACTGGATTTGGGATCTCAGGGTCAAATGTCAACATTAAAATGGCATATAAACTATATCTCAACAACAAAGGAAGCTTGAGTCCCCAAACTTGCTACACAGGTTCACCTTGGGATCCTGACCTCTGACTATGGGTTTGGGGTCAAAAGATCAAAGGCCAAGGTTAGCACTCCCTAACTATAGAATGTGTAAAGCTCTCTAGGGTCATCAAACTTTCTACACAGATTCACCTTAGGATCCACATCTACAGCTGTGGGTTGTATACAACTACTGTATATTTGTTGTACAGTATATTCATGGATGATAGGTTTATTATAATTTGGTTCTGCCACAATAATATATGGAGAACTTTGCATTTTTCCTCAGAGTACTCTTGTTTAAAACTATATTAATATCTCTGCATTGTAGGGAGCCATCTTCTGTGTGAGTGCTATGTTACTATGTACTATGGGGTGGCTGTGGCGCAAGCGTAGAGTGTGGTCGAGCTCTGATTGGAGGGTCGGTGGTTCAATACCTGCTCTCTCTGTGGCCTGCATGTCGACGTGTCCTTGAGCAAGACACTGAACCCCGAGTTGCTCCTGGTGGGTCAGGCCAGCGCCTTGCATGGCAGCTCCTCTGCCATCGGTGTGTAAATGTGTGTGTGAATGGGTAGACAGCTGTAAAGCATTTTGGTCATCCAGGGATGAGAAAAATCGCTATGTAAGTGAACCCCATTTATGTTAAATTCAGATTCTAAAAAATGATTTATTTGCCCAAGACATGTTATGTAGTAGGCTATCTGATAGTGGTTGTCATTCACAGATCACCTGTTAGCTCCGCTGGTTAATCTACAACAGAGCTGAAGCCCATACAGAAACGCACAGGCACAGATACTGTATGCTGCATCAGGGTTATATGCTTTGTGTCACCAGGGGAATTCTGCTGTTCACACCAGAATAACTGTGGTGAAATTTTTTTATTTTGCCCAGTGCATTTTTGCACAACATTGCCGGGTGCCAGAGCTTTGCCTGTGGCTGAGCTGAGCCAATGGGCAAGAGTGCACAGCTGTGTGGGAGGCGAGATTTCGTTCTACAGTTCTGTAACATAAGTAATAAATTCGTATGTTTGACAAGTATGCTTTAAAATGACCATTGAATCAAAAACTATTCATTTTTCCCACTTTTGTCTGTAACCGATGCGTAAAGTCTGGCCACTTTTTTTTTTTACCTCAATATGAAGAATTTTTTTTTTTTTTTTTTGTTACTTATTTGTACCCGTAGGTAGACTTGGTTTGCAGTCTGGTGACAAGTCACCGGCTGCTGGTCGCTGCGTGCGCGAGCGCCCTAAACCTACATGTTTTTGGTATGCGGGAGGAAACCGGAGAAATCCTGGAGTAAACCCGCGCAACACGGGGAGAACATGCAAACTCCACACAGCTCACTGTTGGTCGGGGGCTGGGATCGAACCCACGATCTCATTATCCCCGCGCTCCCCCGGCCGAGGGTAAAACTGTGCTGCCACAGTGCTAAACCACTGCGCCACCGTGCAGCCAATTGTGATTGTGAATTGTGATTAAATGGGCAATATAATCTAAATACTCAGTCAAAAAACGGCTGTACAGATTTGAATTATAACCCTTAGATGGAGATCAGATGGTCAAACCAGCGGTGTTGAACAGTACTGAGCTCCTCCAAAACATGGTTCTTTTGCATGCAATGCCACTTTTGAGGTTGCCACACAACACTACTTCAATATTTTTCACTTTTCCTATGTCAATTTCTACTTCGTAAAAGTTTCTCTTTTTGCCGTCTTGTGTTCCACCCTGCCATAAATGCTGAGTGAGGCGTGGTATTTAAATTACAATACTTTTCCATCAGTCAGATATATCAGTGAGTGATCAGTGTATGATGGGGTTGACCAGATACGCATGGTTTCTTAAACGCCACATGGACCTTGTTGTATGATCACTTCTACACCTGAATGTGTGCTGATTTCTGTGCACTTTCGATAAATTCAATTAAGATAATGTGCTGTTTGTCAAAGGGTGGCCAGATTTTTTTCATGCCGCTGTATGATGTATGTATTTATGCTGTCACTAGCCACTTTAATAGGTACACCCACTGAACTGCTTGTTATTACGTATATCTCATTAGTTAGCTCTATTGCAGCAACTCAGTCAGTTCGAGCTGCTGGAGTTCAAGACAGACATCAACAACATGGCATGGTTGTTGGTGCTGAACATGCTGGTCTGAATATTTCAGAAACTGCTGATCTACTGGGGTTTTTTTTTTACATACAACCATGTCTCGGATTTATAGAGAATGGTCTGATAAAGAGAAAATATCCAGTGAGCAGTAGTTCTCTAGGCCCAAATGCCATTTTGATGCCAGAGATGAGAAGAGAAGGACTAGACTGACTTGAGCAGCAGTAACTCAAAAAAGCACTCATTACAACTGAGGTGTACATCTCTGAAGGTAAAACACACTGACCCTTGAAGCAGGTGAGCTACAGCAGCAGAACTCAACTCGTACAACTCCTGTCAGCTAACAACAGGAAACTGAAGCTACAGTCCACACAGACTCACTAAAATGGGACAATAGAAGATTGGAAAAAAAACATTACCTGGTTAGAATCCCCCCCCCAAAAAAGGTGAAAGAATGGATGCATGCATGGACTATCATGGATGTACAGCCAATGGTAGACCAGTATGTCCGAAGAATTATCCCAAATCTGTGTACTCTTCATCCTTTCAATAATTAATTTCTGAAATGAAAGCACGTTTTTTTTTTTGTTTTGTTTTTTTGTTTTGTTGTTTTGTAACTTGTGGTTCTTACCAAAACAATAATAATAAAAAAAAATTACATCACATTATCCCATTTTGGCTCAATTCTGATTTCATTTTGACAAGACCAAAACCATATCAGGGCTATTTCTGGTTGTTCTCTTTCCATTTCAGAAGTGAAATATTGAAAGTATGAAGAGTTATGGGATTACCCCAGCACCTTGTTGCATCTGTTCCATTAAGAATTAAGGCAGTTCTGAACAACATGGGAATCCAACCCAGTCTCAGCAAGGTGCATCTTTTAAGGTGGCTTTTAGGTGCGTGCGTGTGTGCATGTGTGCATGTGATTTGTACTGAGCTGACTCCTTGTCTTCCAGATGGTGGTGCTGGGCTTGTTTCTCCACCAAGGCTCTTACTTCCGTGACTTGTGGAACATTCTGGACTTTATAGTGGTTAGTGGTGCTCTGGTGGCCTTCGCCTTCACGTAAGTGCCCCTTCCCATCCTCCGCTTCATTCATTCCCCTCACACATGCACATACATTCCACCAACCACAGAAAGACCCTCGTCACTCAGCCCTGTGCACTGGATACACCGGGCAATGCTGATCTTTTGTCTCGACTTCAGAAACCATCACTTCCTGTTGCCACCTCTCTGCTGTTCTGTCTTTCTCTATCCCCCCACCACTGTGTCTGTGTTTCTCTCTTTCACGTCCCATTGTGTCTTTACACATTCCACATCCATTAGACATTCCCAAATCCCTTTATTTCTTTAATGGCCACCATCAAGTGTCATAGTATCAGCAGGTCTTTCTCGGTGTGTTGTCAACATCCTCATCTCAACGATCGCCATTTGACACAGAACTGAAAACTGTCCCCAATATTCCTCACCCAATACCAACCTCATCATCTCTCAGGCTGGCTACACACTACTTGACTTCTTAGCTTAGTTTCTAAATGTGAGAAACTGCAGATAAGACTTTTTCAACCATTTTTAACAACACTGTAATCGTCCAAATGCTCATAATAGACTCAGAGCCGTTTCCAGCTTTTTGGGGGCCCTATGTAACATTGTGTTTGGGCGGCCCCTATTTTTGGATGGATAAAAGTTCAAACTCTTTAAAAATGGGGGAAAAACATAAAAATAAATCTGAGTCATTGTTTAGATAAACAGAAAAAAACTTATTACAGTGGCTTTCAAAATTATACTCCCCCCCCCAATTCTTTTTCTCTTAAATTGGTTGGTATGCAGAAAATAAATAATACAAAATAAGTGGCATATATCCTTTTACACAATTCAAGAGAAATCATGTAAAAGGTTAACCTCTTAAAATTCCAGTGTTACATCTGCGGCATGTTTCACGTTGGCTGGAATGGTAACTGAGTACTTCCTTAGCCAGAACAGAAGAACAATTTGTTTTTGTAACAAGAAGAAAATCTAATCTTGCACTCAATTCAAATCTGTGAAACCAAAAATAACTCAAGGACTGTGACCAAAGATACTTGAGTAAAAGTGCAGGTTTTTATTCGAAAAATGTACTCAAGTAAGAGTAGAAAATATCCTGCAATAAAACTATTCACCTAAGTATAATTTGGTGAAAAAGCTGTTTGAGTGTACTTGAGCAATACACCTAGAAACAATACTCGAACTGGGCCACACCCCAGATTGGGCCCAAAACCCAGAATATTTAGTTTGTGGTCAGCCTTACCTACACTCTAAAAGAAGAAGGTGGCTTCAGCGATTTTCAGTTTACTCTCATAAAATCCCTTCCGCTTGTGTTAGTCATTTTTTAAGTCTTGATCCTCCTTCCAAGCATTTTTAGAGTGTAGTTACTCTGCCCCCCCCACCACACACACACATACAAACCTCCCACCTTGCCTGAATCAGTCACCATAATAAGTACACCAAACACTCTGTTCCTCCCTTCCTCCCTCAAACTGTCTGATCTAATAAACTCAAACACCGCCTGCTCCTTATCAGCATTTTCTCCTCCCAATCTGCCTTGCTCCTGTTCCCTATTTTCCCTTTTTTTCCAATCCACGCCGCTCTGATAATGTCCTCCAACCAGGCCGTGAGTCATCCCTTCCACTTTTCTTCGTATCTATTGTCCTAACTGTGACCCACTCCCTACCCCTACTTGATGTCCCCTGTTTCGCTTTGGTCCCTGCTGATGCCTCCTCCTCTTATACCTCCTTCACTTCTACTGTCATAACGGCTCCTTCTCTCTTACATCCCCCCCATCGCATCCCCTTAATAACCATCTGATTCCTAACATACAGCAAAGACAGTAAAAACTGAAGTAGGGATACTCTGTAAGTAGGGATGCACCGATTTCGATGCTGATATCATGTGTTAATCAATACTGGACTTTTTTTTTTTTTTTTACCAGTCCTTTTGTGCCCATACTTGGTACTACTTATTACTATTTCATCTTCTTTGATTGGTGACTAAAGCATTTCAGGGGACTTATCACCCAGCCAGCATGGCCATGTAGGCCCCACCATAAGTTAAACCTGGGCTGTCATATCGGTCCCTTGTGGGTTGGTCTGTGGGTTCCATGTTGGCCCCATCTGTCTTCTCCCACATGGACTTTACCTGTGGTACAGGTGAGCAGATAATCTGTTTACCCACATGGGTTTAACATGGGCGAGCAGGTTTCAGTAACACTGGCACCGTCGGCAAAATGACACAAAAATTCACACATTTATAAGAAAGAAACGTGAAAATTTATAACAAAAATCCTGACAAATTTACTAGAAAAAAATGAAAATTTAAGAGGAAAAAAGCTGCAAATCTACAAGAAAAAAATTGTAAAATTACTTGGAAAAAAATAAAAAAAAATAAATAAAAAAAAATAGCAAATTTACAAGAAAAAAAAATTACAAATTTATGAGAAAAAAATGTGAAAATATATAACAAAAATGTGACAAATTTACTGGAAAAAGTGAAAATTTAAGAGAAAAAAGTTCAAATTTACAAGAAAAAGTTTAATTCAGACCAGGATAGTCCGGGGGTCTTGGTTTGATTAGGCGGGGAATATCGAGAATTTTCACACCTGTGTTTGGTTTGATTTGCATTCACACTGCAGCGGACCAAACTGCCTGGAGAAAACGTCATGCAGTTATAACAACTGCTCGTTTGGGGCGCTGCAGCTGAAACCACCACTGACCAGGAAGAAAAAGTCTTGGCAAAGAAGAAAAATCAGGCTCATTGATTGGCCAGGACCGAAAATGGAAATCTATTCCCTTCAGCCGGGTTGTTTGTCCGCCACAAATGAGACATTTTTTAACTTTTCTCCTCGGCTTTCCTCAGTAGAAGGATTTCGTGGATCTGCACGATTGTCTTTATTAAAAGACAAATTTAGGAGAAAAAAGTTGCAAAGAGTTAGAAAAAAGTGTGAAAATTTATAAGAAAAAAGTGACAAATTTACAAAAAAAATAGTAGCAACTTTATGAAAATAAAGTCACAAATTTACTAGCAAAAAAGTTGCAAATTAAGGAGAAAAAAGTGAAAATTTAGGAGAAAAAATTACAAATTTACAACAAAAATTGTAAAATTACTTGAAAAGCGTTATGAGGGGAAAAAATGTGAAAATTGATAAGAAAAAAGTGACAAATTTACAAAAAAATAGTTGCAAATTTATGAGAAAAAGTCACAAATTTATGAGAAAAAATTCTAAAAAGTTGAAAATTTTTGAGAAAGTTCAAAATTTACAAGAAAAATGTTGCGAATTTATGGAGAAAAACTTACAAATTTGCAAGAAATTAGCAAATTTGCAAGGAAAAAGTGACAAATTTATATGAAAATAGTTCCAAGATTACAGTAAAAAAGTGGCATGAGAAAGTTCCAAAATTACAAGATAAAGTTAGCAAATCAGCAAGAAAAAGTAACAATTTTACAAGGAAAGTTAACAAATTTATGAGAAAAAGTTGCAAGTTTAGATTAAAAATAAAGTTGCAAATTTATGAGCGTTTCAAATTTTCAAGAAAGATTTATCAGATTGGCGGGGTCACAAATTTACAAGAAAACAGCAAATTTTTGAGACAATAAGTTGAAAATAGGTAAACAGGTAAAGTCCATGTGGGCAAACACAAATGGGGCCAACATGGAATCCCACATGGGACACAACAGCCCAGACTTAACCTTGGGGGGCGGGGGAGGGGGGTGAACATATGGACATGCTGGCTGGGCAATGGTTTTAAAGGTACAGTGTGTAAAATTTTGGGGTAGTCTGAAATCTGAAATTTTATCCAGCATAAAATCTTAACTTCGTTGTCATTGCTATATATAATCACGTGCAGGTAAAAGTTGTTGGATTTTCTGTACCTGAAGGTAAGTTTTTTTACAAAGAGGAAGAGGGTCCTTTTCCATGTAGGCGGCCATCTTGGACCATCATAATGTCCTTCCAAATTTTTTATGTCAAACATTAATTACTCAAGTGACTTCTGCAGATTCTCCTCTCTTCTTTAGAAGAGGATGATGTGACCATTTTAATCTAAATTAAATGTTGTGATTTTTTTTACTTCTTTTCAGGCTGTACTATGTTAGGAATAGGTGTCAGTGCTCCCTAACCACAGCCCCCACTGTGAGCTAACAGTAGATCCTCCGACCAAACACACCTTTCATCCTGCCACTCTTCAACAGCCATCAAAACCAGCTTCCCGCCTCCTACCCAACCACACCCCTGCCCGCTCATTCTCTCCCTGTCCTCATGGCTGGGGGGGTCTCAATCGGTCAGTCCGTGTGGGTGAGGGCACCCCAGACACCTTTAACCCTTTAAGGGCCCAGGCTATCCTTTCGCCACTCAGAGGAACGCTGGCAGGACTCATCACCATCAGCCCCCCCCACACACACACACACTCACACACACACACCTCTCTTATTATCCACACCCACACACTCAAACATGCACACTCAACCTAAGATCTGACATTGTTAACGAACTTGAAGGCACAGGTATTTAACTCTCCTTTATTTGCATGACCCAGGCGTGGGGGGGGGTGTGGTAAAGAAAGGCATGCTGGACAGGGTGTGGTGGAGTGGTTTGTTATCACTACTAGTGGAAAAGGGGCTATAGTGAGGTGTCATACATGAATACATATGAATCAAATATGTAGGATTTACTGTGTGGTGTGGGTGAGCTAGAAAAAGGAACTTGTTAGTGCTTCCTCTTACATTCTCTGGGAGCCAAATGCATGTCATTGATGAGTGCATGAGCCTGACCACAACCTGACGTGCAGTAGATGGCATCACCAGGTTTAGTATTCTAACAAATCTAAGCTTACAGTCTACTGTTCTAGCAAGGAAGTGTCAGACTGAATGCAAATTGCTTCTCAGAGGTGACTTCATTGCATGAAATAAGTTAGGGCCCCTTTACACAGCAAGGAGGTCGTTGAGAGATTGGGCCAGTTTTTATCCTGACTTACCCAATTGTTATGGGTCAGTCCATCTGTCCGTCTATCCTGCTTTTGTGAAATCAACTCCTTCTACAGCTTTGATCCGATTGTTTTGAAACTTGGTACCATAGTTTAATATACACTGAGGATGTGCATATTGCAATTTGGTTCAGAGTGGACGATTTTTACGGAAATTGTAGCCCTTGACCTATGACCTATGACCTTATGGGCAGTGGTGGCCAAATGGTTAGGGATGTGGACTGGTGAGCGGAAGATCACTGGTTCAATTCCTGGATCGGCAGGATCAGATCTGGGTGGAACAGATCACATAGCAGTGTTTCCCCACCCTCCTCAACCCTACTGTGGTGCTGTTGAGCAAGGCCCTTAACCCCAACTGCTCCAGTGGAGCTGCTCAGTGGCCACAGGTCCATCTGCGGTTGTACTAGGCAGCTTCCAGGTGTAATTGTGTGAATCTGAACAGGGCATCCTTGAAAAAGAGAGGTTGCCTCTCAGTGGAACTCCCTTGTATAAATAAAGGTTAAATAAAAAAATTTAAAAAACCCTCCTGCTTCACCTCACTTTATAGTCAGTAACTGTCTTGTGAAATCAACTCCTCCTACATTTATGGTCCAATTGTTGTTTTGAAATTTGGTACCATGGTTTGATAGATACTGAGGATGCACATATCGCAATTTGGTTCTGATCAGATGTTTTTTGCAGGAATTGTAGCCCCTGACTAGGGCTGTCACAGTGGAGGAATTTCCCCTGCGGTGACGGTGGATAGCTCAACACCGCGATATGTGGTATTATTGCAAATGTTTTTAGGGCCATGTGGGCTTGTAATTTAAACAGGGTTCATAACTTATGTGGTGGAACGATGGAAGCTGTGAGAAACTCGCTGCAGCTCCGCCCTAAACTTTATGCGCATGTGTGACATTTGTGCGGAGATCTGGTGGTGCTAGGTATGAACTGCTGATTATGTTTAAAAAAAAAAAAAAAAAACTAGAAAAGCACTCGGAGAGCGCAGACCTCCGCCAAGCGACGCAGTTCCCCCCATAGAGTCTTCAGATTCCTTGATCATGAAAACATATGACAAGCAGTGGTTCAGTAGTTATTCACGATAATGGCATTTTCCGTAATGGCGGCCACAGTTCCTCCCATACAGTGTTTGTGTGTACGTTTTCAGATTCCTTGACCATGAAAACATATGACTAGCAATTGGATTGACAATGATAGGATTAGTGGTTCAGTAGTTATTCTGGAAAATGGCATTCTCCATAATGGCGGCCACAGTTCCTCCCATACAGTGTTTGTGTGTACGTTTTCAGATTCCTTGACTATGAAAACATATGAGTAGCAATTGGATTGACAATGATAGGATTAGTGGTTCAGTAGTTATTCAGGAAAATGGCATTTTCCGTAATGGCGGCCACAGTTCCCCCCATACAGTGTTTGTGTGTACGTTTTCAGATTCCTTGACCATGAAAAGATATGACAAGCAATTGTATTCACAATGATAGGATTAGTGGTTCAGTAGTTATTGAGGAAAATGGCATTTTCCGTAATGGCGGTTTAGCGCCACAGTTCCCCCCATACAGTGTTTGTGTGTACGTTTTCAGATTCCTTGACCATGTAAACATATGACAAGCAATTGGATTGACAATGATACGATTCGTGGTTCAGTAGTTATTCTGGAAAATGGCATTTTCCATAATGGCAGCCACAGTTCCTCCCATACAGTGTCTGTGTGTATGTTTTCAGATTCCTTGACCATGAAAACATATGACTAGCAATTGGATTGACAATGATAGGATTAGTGTTTCAGTAGTTATTCACGAAAATGGCATTTTCCGTAAAGGCGGCCACAGTTCCCCCCATACAGTGTTTGTGTTTACGTTTTCAGATTCCTTGACCATGAAAACATATGACAAGCAATTGGACTGACAATGATAGGATTAGTGGTTCAGTAGTTATTGAGGAAAATGGCATTTTCCGTAATGGCGGTTTAGCGACACAGTTCCCCCCATACAGTGTTTGTGTGTACGTTTTCAGATTCCTTGACCATGTAAACATATGACAAGCAATTGGATTGACAATGATACGATTCGTGGTTCAGTAGTTATTCTGGAAAATGGCATTTTCCATAATGGCAGCCACAGTTCCTCCCATACAGTGTCTGTGTGTATGTTTTCAGATTCCTTGACCATGAAAACATATGACTAGCAATTGGATTGACAATGATAGGATTAGTGTTTCAGTAGTTATTCACGAAAATGGCATTTTCCGTAAAGGCGGCCACAGTTCCCCCCATACAGTGTTTGTGTGTACGTTTTCAGATTCCTTGACCATGAAAACATATGACAAGCAATTGGACTGACAATGATAGGATTAGTGGTTCAGTAGTTATTGAGGAAAATGGCATTTTCCGTAATGGCGGTTTAGCGACACAGTTCCCCCCATACAGTGTTTGTGTGTACGTTTTCAGATTCCTTCACCATGTAAACATATGACTAGCAATTGGATTCACAACAATTGGATTGACAATGATAGGATTAGTGGTTTAGTAGTTATTCACGAAAATGTCATTTTGCGTAATGGCAGTTTTCTTGTGGACGGTGATCCGGATCACCCCCAAAATCTAATCATCTGTAGGATACCCCATTTCTGACAATCTGTGAAAATTTCATGAAAATCCGTCCATAACTTTTTGAGTTATCTTGCTAACAGACAAACAAACAAACAAACAAACAAACAAACAGACAAACCAACGCCGATGATCACATAACCTCCCCCTTTGGCGGAGGTAACAATCATTTTCATAAAGCAGTGGTGGTAACTCCAGTATTTCATCTACAGGGTGTGTGGACTGGAGACTGCAGCAACATTCAGCTTATTTAAACAGGATAGCTTCCATACAGGACCCTGCGGGGCTCTTGTCTCCATGATTTTTGGATTTTTGCCGTTGTTAGAAGAATCACGTTCAAATCAGCCTCAGATGTCAAACTCATTCCATGGAGGGCCAAGACCCTGCAGGTTTTACCTCCATCCAGTGTCTTCAAACAGGTGATTTCACTAATCACCTGTAATCACTAATCATCACTATAATTATTCTGATAGAATAATTATAGTAGGGGACTTTAATATACATGTGGATGTAGATAGTGACTGCCTTAATGTGGCTTTTAATTCAATATTAGACTCGATTGGGTTTTCTCAGAAAGTAGGAAATTCTACTCATTACCTCCACCATACATTGGACCTTGTTCTGACATATGGCATAGAAATAGAAAATCTTGTAGTGTTTCCTCATAACCCTGTACTGTCAGACCATTGTCTGTTAACCTTTGATTTTACTATTTCTGACTATTTGGCTCCTAAAGAAAAATATTATCACAGTAGATGCCTCTCAGATGATGCTGTTTCCAAATTTATGCAGATTGTTTCCTCTATGCCATGTGTCAACACAACGGAAATAAGCTACAGACAGCTTGCTCCTTCTGTAATTGATAACATGGTGGATAGTGTTTCAGCTTCTCTGCATCAGGCTCTAGACTTGGTGGCCCCCTTAAAAAAGAAAAAGTCTAATCAGAGATTTTTAACTCCTTGGTTCAACACAGAAACTCGTAGCTTAAAACAGAAGACTCGTCAATTAGAAAGAAAATGGCGCTCTACTAATTTAGATGAAATCTATTTAGCTTGGAGAAATCATCTTTTAATTTATAAAAAATCTCTTAGAAAAGCTAGAACGAGTTATTACTCTGCATTAATAGAAGAGAACAAGAATAATCCCAGGTTTCTTTTCAGTACCGTAGCCAGGTTGACAAAGAGTCAGGACTCTGTCAATCCTAGCATCCCCTTAGAGCTTACTAGTCAGGACTTTATGAACTTTTTCAATAATAAAATTTCATCCATCAGAGATAAAATCAATCAGATTCTTCCCACAGTTAACTTAAATACTGTAACTACTACAACTCCTTCTATTGATGTCTGTCTTGATGAGTTTACTCCAATCGACCTTTGTGAGTTAGACAAAATAGTTTCCTCATCCAAACCTTCAACTTGTCTTTTAGACCCTATTCCTACCAGGTTATTTAAAGAAGTCTTCCCACTTATTGGTAGCTTTATTCTTCATATAATCAATTCTTCATTAACTTTAGGCCATGTACCGCAGGCTTTTAAAACGGCTGTAATTAAACCCTTACTCAAAAAGCCAACGCTAGATCCAGGAGCTTTAGCTAACTATAGACCAATCTCTAATCTCCCTTTCATTTCAAAAATCTTAGAAAGAGTTGTTGCTACGCAATTATTTGACCACCTGCAGGGAAATGGTTTATTTGAGGAGTTTCAATCTGGGTTTAGAATCCATCATAGCACTGAAACAGCCTTAGCGAAGGTCACTAACGACCTCCTCATTGCATCTGATAATGGACTAGTTTCTGTACTTGTCCTTTTAGATCTTAGTGCAGCTTTTGATACTATTGATCATAATATTCTACTTGATAGATTAGAACACTATGTTGGACTTAATGGAACTTCGTTGCAGTGGTTTAGATCTTATTTATCTGATAGGTTCCAGTTTGTTCATGTAAATGATGAGTTTTCTCTCAGCTCAAAGCTTAGTCATGGAGTTCCACAGGGATCTGTGCTTGGCCCTACTCTTTTTAGTTTATATATGCTTCCGTTAGGCAACATTATTAGAAATCACTGTATACATTTTCACTGTTATGCAGATGACACACAATTATACCTGTCAATGAAGCCAGATGATACTAATCAATTAGCCAAGTTAGAAGCCTGTCTTAAGGAAATCAAAGTTTGGATGACTTGTAATTTCCTGCTATTAAATTCAGATAAGACTGAAGTCATTCTTGTTGGTCCAAAAAACCTTAGAAATTCCTTTCCAAATCAAACTTTCAGTTTGGATGCAGTTACTCTTTCTCTTAATAGCTCTGTGAGGAACCTTGGAGTTATTTTTGATCAGGATTTGTCCTTCAATTCACATATTAAATTTGTTTCTAAGATTGCCTTCTATCATTTGCGTAATATTGCCAAGATTAGGAGCATCTTGTCTCAGAGTGATGCTGAGAAGCTGATCCACGCTTTTGTTAGCTCGAGATTAGATTATTGTAATTCTTTATTATCAGGCTGTCCTAAAACATCTTTAAAAAGTCTTCAGCTGATCCAAAATGCTGCAGCAAGAGTTTTAACAGGTACTAGAAAGAGAGATCATATCTCTCCGGTTCTGGCCTCCCTTCATTGGCTTCCCATAGAGTTTAGAATTAAGTTTAAAATCCTTCTTCTTACTTACAAAGCTCTAAACAATCAGGCTCCTTTTTATTTAAAAGATCTGATACTACCGTATCATCCTAACAGAGCACTACGCTCCCAAAATGCAGGTTTACTTGTAATACCTAGAATCTCCAAAAGTACAATGGGAGGCAGAGCCTTCAGTTATCTAGCTCCTCTCCTGTGGAATCAGCTGCCAATCTGGATTCGGGAGTCAGACTCGATCTCTGTTTTTAAGAATAGGGCTAAAACCTACCTTTTTGATATAGCCTACAATTAGGGAGGGATCATGTGTTTCTGAACCCTCCCTTAGTTATGCTGCTAATAGGTTTAGTCAGCCGGGGGACCTCCAGTAATGCACTGGGCCTCACTCCTTTCCTCACTCTCTATGAAATATTTTTTTTTTTGCTGGTCATTAACATTTGTTTGTTCTCTCCCATAGATTGAGTCCCCATCGTGCTGTTTGCTCTCTACATGTCTGTTCTTTTCTTCTTCTCTGTCCCCTCACCCCCCAGCCAGTCGCAGCAGATGACTGCCCCTCCCTGAGCCTGGTTCTGCTGGAGGTTTCTTCCTGTTAAAAGGGAGTTTTTCCTCTCCACCGTCGCCAAGTGCTTGCTCACAGGGGATCGCCTGATTGCTGGGGTCTTTCTGCAACTGTGGGGGTCCTCCCTACAGTTGATAGTGCTATGAGATGACTGTTGTTGTGAAATGGCGCTATATAAATAAAGTTGAATTGAATTGAATTGAATTAAATTTCTTCCTACTAATTGCTGATCAGTGAAAACACCTGCTGAAGACACTGGGTGGAAGTAAAACATGCGAGGTCTTGGCCCTCCATGGAATGAGTTTGACACTCATTCCATAATGGAATGTGTGTCAAACACTCACTGACACTCAAATGGAATGAGTGTCAATGAGTGTTTGACACTCATTCCATAATGGAACTCATTCCATAATGGAATTGTTTATTTAATAAACAATGCGCTATGCAGTAGTTGCTTTGCTCTCGGAGTTCAGTTGTCAGGCTCATAAACACTCCGCTCAGAAGGAAATAACACGCTTTGTACCCTTTCAGTGCTTACTGTCACGGCTGTATTTAGCAATTCGTCCAAACGCTTCCGCCGCTAACTGCCTGCGGGAGTCCATCTGGAGAGAGAGTGCCCCACACGGTGCTGGTGGTGGCAGCATCCGGTGCTATGGAAGCTTCCACAGTACCAGGTGCAAACATGCTGTTGGCAATAAAAATACACTTAACCCTTTAACTGCCCAGATTAAATGGATGGGTTGCGTGCCCCCAGTGGCACAGTGCAGCAACTGCACATGTCAACTTATTGACGTCCCCCAGCTAAACTGAGAATTTCTACTAATCTCTATTGATCTGACAGTTTAGAAGGTGGCAGACACGCGCCGAAGGAATCATGGCTGACATGGAATATAGCAAAAAAGGAGAAATCCTCATTATTATTCTTCCTTTTTCTGCTTTGAGCTCACACACCAATGTGGATGCCGCCGTGTTTGGTCATTGCGACAGCAATGATGACGGAAACTGCATGAAACGGGGAAAAATAGCCGCGTAATACAAACGAAATTCGTGTGGGATAATCATAAGAGTTTGTAGATGTGGTACACGGGTGTAAATTACTAAGTAAACGTGTTACATCGAGGTCGATGTAACAAAAAAAATGAGCTCCCAGTACCAAGATGGCAGCGCCCACGGGCGGCATAGATTCCCATAGGAATAATGCACCAAACAGAAAAAATAGCCATACAAACGAAATTCACGTTGGATAATCATAAGAGTTTGTAGATGTGGTACACAATGTAAATGGCTGAGCAAACACAGAAACATCGGCTACAATGGACGAAAGCGGACCAGTCACGTGGGCAGGCGAGCCTCCCTCCTGGTAACAGGTAAGAGAGCAATATATTCTTTTGACATTTTATTGATTTTCTGGTTCATATACTTTGAAGATTAGATAAAAACATACCCCTGTAGAAAAATCGGCTTAAAAAAAACCCGGACCATTCTTTATGTAAATGTGTCCAAAGTCCACTTTTGACTGAGTTATGTAATTTATATAGCTGCTGTGACATTATGCAAATTAGATGCGTAAATTTATTCCTATTTGAAACTTTGGATCATATTCTACATCTTTCTAATTGACAGTAAGCCATTATCTCTTGTAACTTTCAAGTTATAGCCTTGGAAATCTGAACTATTTTATTGACAAATTTTTTACCACTCTTGACCACTTGGGGGGGGGGGGGGGCTTGAGTTGCCTTGCATTGCCCCAGGCACCACATAGCACCTAGGGCAGTTAAAAGGTTAACATTTAACAATTTATTTAATAATCAGTAGGGGCACATACTGTAAGTGAACAACAAGATATAGCCACACACAAAAAAAGTGAACACCGCAGTTGTTGCTGCTGCTCGTTATCCTCCGCAGTAGGCTTGTCCATAGCGTGGTACTACATAATTGTATAGTTATTGTGACAGCCCTACCCCTGACCTCCTGTTTCACCTCACTTCATAGACAGTAACTGTCTTGTGAAATAAACTCCTTCTACAGTTTTGTTCCGATTGTTTTTGAAACTTGGTACCATGGTTTGATATACTCTGATGATGCGCATATTGCAATTTCATTCTCATTGGATGACCTTGAGGTCAAAGGTCAGAGGTAAGATTTTTTCCCAAAATCTTCGAAACACAATAACTACTGAAAGAAATTATGTAGGCTTTTCAAATTGATACAGTGGTTGTAGCTAATACACATCCTTGACAACTTACACCCTCACCTAACTATGGGTTTGGGGTCAATGGGTCAAAGGTCAAAGTTCAAAGTTAAAATTGCAGTTGCACTATGGTAAATGCTACATTTACTATTACTATAAAACGAGTAAAACTAGGGCCACTAAACCTGGTATACAGGTTCACCTTGGGATCCTGACCTCTGACCATGGGTTTAATGTTAACCTTGACCTCTGACCATGGGTTTGGGGTCAAAAGGTCAAAGGTCAAGGTTAACATTCCTTGTGACTGTACAAAGCATAAAGCTAGGGCCACCAAACCTGGTACACACCTTCATCTTGAGATCCTGACCTCTGACTATGGGTTTGGGATCAAAAGGTCAAAGGTTAAGGTTAACATTCCTTATTACTGTACAACACATAAAGCTAGGGCCACCAAACCTGGTACATAGCTTCTCCTTGGGATCCTGACCTCTGACTGTGGGTTTGAGGTCAAAGGTCAAGGTGAGCATTCCTTATGCCTTATTACTGTACAACATGTAAAGCTAGGGCCACTAAACTTGGTTCACAGGTTCACCCCGTGACCCTGAAGTGTGAATGTGGTTTTGGGATTGCAAGATCAAAGGTCAACATAAAAGGGCCTTATAAAGTGTATCTCAACAACAAAGAAAGCTAGGGTCACCAAACCTAGTACATGGGTTCACTGTGAGACCATAACATCTGACTACAGTTTTGTGGTCAAAAGGTCAAGGTTGGCACTCCCTATGATCTCTTACTATGGAATGTGTAAAGCTCTCTAGGGTCACCATACTTGCTACGTGGGTTCACCTTGGGATCCTGACCTCCAACTATGGCTTGTATACTTTGTTTTATATTCGTGGATGATGGGCTTATCATAATTTGGTTCTGCCACAGTAATTATATTGAAAAGTTGACAACTGCTTACCATCAGTAAGTATTGGACTCTTCAAAGGAAATATTGCACATGCCTCAGATTGCTCTTGTTGATGTTTGGGATCGTTTGGGAGATCCTTGTCTGCTTTGGACTAAGTCAAAACTTTGAGGAGACTGTGGCAACTGTGGAGATCACTGAAGATCTTTCATAGATCACAAATTGGCAAAAACTGCATTACCATTTTAAAATTTTGTAGCTATTCTGTGTCCCTTCTTTGCAAATAAGTCAAAGGCAAAATCTAATTTAACTGACAATTAAGCAACTAAATTTCGGAAACAAACAGCATATTTTATTAATAAATTGCTAAGATAATTTGAGAGAATCTAATGAGGTGAGTTATGGTTTGTAAGTGAACTTTTATACCTTTACCGTGACACAGCTGGAGATATAGACCAATCCTGCAAACGATTTGTGCGTTGCACCATCTTGCATTGCTGCCATTATTGTGGTTCAGTGACAGCGCTGTTTTTTTTTAACCAGTACTCATTTTTTGTGCCCATTCTTGGTGCTACTAATTACTATTTCACCTTCTTTGATTGGTGACTAAAGCATTTTGGGAGAGGTGCTGTTGATTTTGATCAGGAAAAAGGAGGTCTTTTGTCAGAAGTGCATTGTTTAATGATATTTCGGTGGCGTGTTTTGAAATTGCGCGGCTCCGGAGCTCATGAGGAAATGGCATCCGCTGGGTTTTTCTGTTATTTTAATGGAGAGAACTGTAATAGTCATTATATAATCGCCCATCATTTTAATTATATGATGATCATACACAAGTTTTTTTTTGTTCCATCCACACTCATTTTAATTGTGGACTTACCATTGGAGTCTATAGATTAGGCATCAATGCAGGATTTTTTTAGGGAAATGAACGAATGAACAGGGAAGATGTGTGTTCATAGGGAAGGCTGAAGATTTTTATTCCATCCACATTTTCGTTTTCATCACAGGCTAATTAGGAATTAATGTGTTTATTTTTAGTGAAATAGATGAATGAACAAGGAGTGTGCAGTGTTTTACTTTTCACTGTAACTCCCCAGAGAGACAGGAGATGCATGCACACATCTGCCTTGGCCGCACGCCCAGGGTTTCCAGCTGGGCACCAGCACCGCGCCTAGGGTTGCGGTTGTCAATCAGCAAGCTCCCTGACTGCCACCCGTCAGGGGCCGGCATAAGCTACCGAAAGCGGACTTGCTTTGTGGGCAGGGTCACCGCGGACAGGAAGCTGCACCAGATCTCCTCCTTTCCTCCATCTCCCCATGGGCCGGGAGTGACTTCCACGCCATAGTTAATGAAAATTTATGAAAGTTTGTGCAGGCATCGTCCTCGTTTCCTGAAGTTTCAAACAAAGTTTCAAACAAATAATAATAATAATCTATGATGAGTTAGTTGGTTGTGGATGTTGTATGGATATCTAAAAACAAAGAGTCCCCTTGACCCTCTTCTGGTTATTGTAGCAAGCTGAAATGTTACATTTACAGTGGAAATAAAAAGTCTACACACCCCTGTTTAAATGCCAGGTTTTTGTGATGTAAAAAAAATGAGAACAAGATAAATCATTTCGAAACATTTCCACCATTAATGTGACCTATAACCTGTACAACCCAATTGAAAAACAAACTGAAATCTTTTAAGGCGGGGGGGAACTTACAGTAACCTGGTTGCATAAATATGCACACCCTTAAACTAATACTTTGTTGCAGCACCTTTGGCTTTTATTACTGCACTCATTCTTTTTGGGTCGGAGTCTATCAGCGTGGCACATCTTTATGTGGCAATATTTGTCCACTCTTCTTTGCAAAAAAGCTCCAAATCTGTCAGATTGCGAGGGCATCTCTTGTGCACAGCCCTCTTAAGATCACCCCACCATCGGATTCAGGTCTGGACTGTGGCTGGGCCATTCCAAAACCTTAATCTTCTTCTAGTGAAGCCATTCTTTTGTTGATTTGGATGTGTGCTTTGGGTCACTGTCACGCTGAAAGATGAAATTCCTCTTCATCTTCAGTTGTCTAGCAGAAGCCTGAAGGTTTTGTGCCAACATTGACTGGTATTTGGAACTGTTCATAATTCCCTCCATCTTGACTAAGGCCCCACTTCCAACTGAAGAAAAACAACTCCAAAGCATGATGCTACTACCACCATGCTTCACTGTAGGTATTGTGTTCGTTTGATGATGAGCAGTGTTGTGTTTGCACCAAATATACCTTTTGGAATTATGGCTAAAAAGTTCAACCTTGGTTTCATCGGACCATAACACATTTTTCCACATGCATTTGGGAGATTTCAAATGCATTTTTGCAAAATGTAGCTGGGATTGGATGTTTTTCTTCGTAAAATAAGGCTTCCGTCTTGCCCCCCTAGATGGGAGATTGTTGTCACATGTACTAAACAGCCAGTACTTGCCAGAAATTCCTGCACCTCCTTCAATGTTGCTGTTGACCTCTTGGCAGCCTTCCTGATCAGTTCTCTTCTCATCTTTTCATCAGTTTTGGAGGGACGTCCAGTTCTTGGTAATGTCACTGTTGTGCCATATTTTCTCCACTTGATGATGACTGTCTTCACTGTGTTCCATGGTATAATGTGTAGTAACAATCGATTATAAGTGTGATAAGGTACAAGGATTATTTAATTTATATTTAGAATTGTGTGTGGGGACGGAGGTTTACTTCGTGACCACAAACACTCATAAAACAAGAGAGAAACTAGGGCGTTCCTCTCTGTTTATCTCAGCGCACTTCTTGGGTCAAAAAATGTGACTGGCAGCAGGAAGAAACAATTATTGGCTATCGTGGGAAATTTGAATGGGCTATGGTCCAATAAGAAAGCAGTCCTTTGTCTGTAACCAACCAGTAGAATGAAAGGAGCGTCGTCCAACAGAGACGGCCTGGTGATTGGCTGGTACCAGTCAGATGACTGGCATAAGTCTTCAGAAGGCACATACACATTTTAACTGTGAAATTCATTATATACTTAATACAAAATCTAAGCTAACTTCAGTGATTCATGACTAACTTTCAGTGAGCATGCACTTTTATAAACTTGTCCTTATATAATTAACATGCATTAGAATAAGGTTCATTTAAGCATTTTCAAACATGCAGCACATTTAAAATCAATGATTAATGAAACATTTCAAACCCATCATTGCCCAACACAGAGGCAGTCATCTTCAACAGTGTTCTGAGCAGTATTTCCTGGAAAAACAAAGTCTTGAGGAGAAAGGATTATTTCAGCAGATAAAACCAAAATTCCATCCATCTTCTTCCGCTTTATCCTTTTTTCGGGTTGCGGGGGGACTGGAGCCTATCCCAGCGTCTTTGGTTGAGAGGCAGAGTACACCCTGGACAGATTGCCAGTCCATCACAGGGCCAACACAGAGAGACAGACAACCATTCACTCTCAAATTCATACCTAAGGACAATTTAGAATCCCCAGTTTTGATGCCAATTAACCTAACTTGCATGTTTTTGGCATGTGGGAGGAAACCGGAGAAATCCCGGAGTAAACCCACGCAGAGAACATGCAAACTCCACACAGATCACTGTTGGTTGGGGGCTGGGATCGAACCCAGGATCCCCCAGTGTGTGTGAATAGTGAATAGTGTTTTGAAGGTGAAATTGTAAATGTACAGGATGCCCAAAAACCAAAATTCCAATGTTGATTAAATCCAACATGTCCCTGAGTTGACAGAAGGGGGCAATGTTGAGCTGTGGATAATTCCTAGCGACCTGTGGAATGCAGTCTAAAGTATCTGGGATGTCTCAAACAGTACTTTAAGCATAAAACTGCCTGGTTGGGAGGAAGTTCCAGTTATTTATGACTGCAGACTAATCCGTTCCTGGCACAAAATGGGATCCTTATCAGCCCTTTTGCCATGGAATGTGTTTTCAAACTGTGGTCCTTAATTCTTGACCAGACTTTTGGGTGAAACAGTTTCTTTAAGGTGAAGAGTGAGTTTATCGATTGGAGCCACATGGATTGATGCTACAATGGTATATTAACGCCTTGGAAATTGTTTTGTATCCTTCTCCTGACTGATGCCTTTGAAAAATGAGATCCCTCTGATGCTTTGGAAGCTCTCTGTGGACCATGGCTTGTGCTGTAAGACGTGACTACAAAAATGTCAGGAAAAGCCTACTAGAACAGCTGAACTATATTTGGGGTTAATCAGAGGCACTTTAAATTGTGGCAGGTGTGTGCTGACTCCCATTTAACTTGAGTTTGAATGTGACTGGTTAATTCTGAACACAGCCACATCCCCAGTTATAAGAGGGTGTGCATATTTATGCAAAAAGGTTATTGTAAGTTTTTTTTATTTTTTATTTTTCCAATCAAAAGATTTCAGTTTGTTTTTCAATTGGGTTATACAGGTTATAGGTCACATTAATGGTGGAAAAAGTTTTGAAATGATTTATCTTAGTCTAATTTTTTACATCACAAAAACCTGGCATTTGAAAATGGGTGTGTAGACTTTTCACTGTATATTGTCTGAAATGGTGTCTTATGCTCTTTTTCTGTACAAAAAAGCTTTCATTGCATAACAGTTTCATCTCAAAATCTTTTCACCCCCACCAGAATCGGTGATTACTAGACCCAACCACATCCCACAAGGCTAATAGTGGCTAGCACTACATTATCAGAATAAATCCTGATAAAAAGACTTAGTGGTTGAAGGACAGGCTCAGTTGTATGCACGGTGGCCCAGGATAATGATTAAAACTGCATCAGTCCTTAAAAGCAGTTTAATAGTGAATCCCATCTTAATCTGGGTTAAGTTTTCACAACAGTTTGTTAAAAAATGCTAACTAGCCTGGAGAATAATGCGTTAGGCCAGGGTGTCCTGATTGGTTCAACACTACCCACGTGCCCGCACCACGAATAGTTATGTCACCAAAAACGTTCTGTCTCAACTCACCTTTTTGCAGGGGGCGGGTCTTAAATGAAACTTTACAGCAAAAAAAAAAAAAAAAAAAGAGATATGAGACATTTGAGCGATTTCGCTCTTGATATGTCTTGTAAGTCATAAAAAAACATGTTACAGACACGTTAACAAGAAAAAAAACTTGATATCTGGTGGAGTGTCACTTTAAAATAAATTTGCAGAGGTTTTCACCATAGACATTTCAGTCTCGCGGAAATGGAGCTCCACTTCTCCATGGGTCTGCAGCCAGAACCTTCTCTTTATTTCTGTATATACAGTGTGCTGTATGTGACATTTTGTTGTCAATCTTATTAGTCTCCTGCGTTTACGAGTCACTTTAGGGTGGGCAGTTCACAGGTTTAATTTAAACAACAATGTGGAACATTGCGTGGAGGTTTGGGGCAGTGCCTTTGGCATGGCAAATCGGGGTGGTGGTTCCTCTCTTCAAAAAAGGGGACCGGAGGGTGTGCTCCAACTTTGGAGGGATCACACTCGTTAACCTCCCTGGGAAGGTCTATGCCAGGGTACTGGAGAGGAGAGGAGAGTGTTGGTCAAACCTCGGATTCAGGAGGAGCAATGTGATTTTTGTCCTGGCCGTGGCACATCGGACCAGCTCTTTACCTTCTCGAGAATCCTCGAGGGTTTGTGGAAATTTGCCCAACCAGTTTACATGTGTTTTGTGGACTTGGAAAAGGCATTCGACCACGTCCCTCATGGTTTTTTGTGGGGGGTGCTTTGGGAGTATGGGGTATCGGGCTTGTTGTTACGAGCTATTCGGTCTCTGTATGACCATTGTGAGAGTTTGGTTTGTATTGCCAACACTTGATTGGACTCATTCCCAGTGAGAGTTGGACTCCGCCAGGGCTGCCCTTTGTCACCGATCCTGTTCATAATTTTTATGGACAGGATTTCTAGATGCAGCCAGGGAATGGAGGGTGTCATGCTCGGTGACCACAGGATCTCATCTCTGTTGTTTGCAGATGATATTGTCCTGCCAGTTTCATCCAGGAATGACCTACAGTTTTTGCTGGGACGGTTTGCCGCTGAGTGTGAAGTGGCTGGGATGAGAATCAGCACCTCCAAGTCCGAGTCCATGGTCCTCAGCCAGAAAAAGGTGGATTGTCCTCTCCTGGTTGGGGACAGGCTCCTGCCCCAAGTGGAGGAGTTTAAGTATCTTGGGGTCTTATTAACGAGTGAGGGGAGAATGGAGCGAGAGATTGACAGACGGATCGGAGCAGCATCTGCAGTGATGCGGACGTTGTACCGGTCTGTTGTGGTGAAGAGGGAGCTGAATTCTAAGGCAAAGCTGTCGATTTACCAGTCAATCTACCCTCCTACCCTATTCCTACCCTCACCTATGGTCACAAGCTTTGGGTAATGACCGAAAGAATGAGACTGCGGATACAAGCGGCTGAAATGAGCTTTCTTCATAGGATTGCTGGACTCACCCTCAGAGATAGGGTGAGGAGCTCAGTCATCCTGGAGAGGCTCAGAGTAGAACTGCTGCTTCTCCACATTGAAAGGAGCCAGTTGAGGTGGTTTGGGCGTCTGATCAGGTTGCCTCTTGGACGCCTCCCACTTGAGGTGTTTTGGGCACGTCCCACTGGGAGGAGACCCCGGAGCAGTCCTAGGACTTGCTGGAGAGACTACATCTCCCAGCTGGTGTGGGAACGCCTTGGTATTCTCTCTGAAGTGCTGGAGCAGGTGGCTGGGGAGAGGGAAGTCTGGGCTTCTCTGCTTGAACTGCTGCCTCCGCGACCCGGACCTCCGGAAAAGCGGTAGAAGATGGATGGGTGGATGGATGGATGGATGGATGGATGGATGGATGGATGGAACACTGTGAGCTGCCACACCAAAAAGTCAGATCTGAGCAAAAAATCTGAATTGGGCATTGGGACCCACGGTCTGAACCTAGCCTGAGAAAGACAAGCTCTCACGTTTTTCAATTACTTGACAGGTAGGTTTGAAGGAAGCTAAAAATCACTCCACTGCTCCACCCTGCTCAGCATAACTCTCCACTTTAGAAAGGATACCTCCCCTCGCCTGGTCCTCTTGCCATGTCTTCTCACTTTTGTTGCAGCCCCCCCACCCCACCCCGTTTGCCCTTTCACCTCTTCAATCACCATGCTTCCACACCATCACTCCCTCGGCCTCGCCTCTCTGCTGTCTCCTGTTTTGTCTTCCCGCTTCCATTATCTGCTGAGCGGCTGAGCTACGGTTTACATAGAGGGGCGAAGGCTTCACACACACCAGTCTAATTTCACTTTGACGCATGGTGTTCTTTGACAGCAGGACCATCACAGAACCATTGTACAGATGATTCTCAGCATGGGTGCAGTACAATGGCTTCAGATTGCACTAGGTTTTAAATGCAAACAAGTGCGCTTCTGGCACCCTTCATTCTTCAGATAAATGCTGAGTGGTTGTGTGTCATAACTGAGATTTGCATGTACAGCAGCAGGAGTAGTCTGGTAGAATGTCTTCCCCTTCTGTTGACGGTGTGTGTGTGTGTGTATGGGACAGTACACACAAATCCTGGTTTCTTGAGTTGCCACTCATGACGGCTGTCCTGAGTGTATGCCTGTGCGCTCTTAACATGCCAAGAAAACCTGGAGCCAGCCACTTGTGATTTTAAACAGTTTTTTTTCCCTCCCCTCTGTAGATATGCATGCAAAAAAAGCTGTGATAACCCCCCCCCCCCCCCACTAGATGATTGCAGATCTAATGAGGGCAATTTGTGCTGTAGGCCTGCTTTAATTGATCATTATGGTGTGATAAGATAAGAATCGGTGTAAATGAATGCAGCAGTTGAGGTTTGTCCTGCAGCCGTGAAGGTAATCTTTCATAGAGCCGCCTGCACAGCAGGCCAGCGCTCACATCAACAAGGAGGGAAGGAAAGTGTGCCTGTGGAGCACCTCAGCGAGGGACCAGATTCACAGAAGTACTCAATAAAGCCTTATTTCTACAAAGTGGTACAGTTCAGTCCAGCTCACCACAGTAGTTTGAATGGTAAAACCTTGTCTGGTTTGGTTTCCACAGAATTTGAAGGCCATGTGGCAATAGCGATGTTAGTTATGGAAATAGCATGACATCTTACCAGTGCAACAGGGTGGTGATTGCTTTTAAATTCAACAAAAAAGAACATGATGCAGTAAACGGCAAACAAAGTGGAGCAATGGAAGACAACCGGCATTTGATGTTTTTTGTTTGAGTGTTTTTATTCTCTCAGTTGTGCAGTATATTTAAAAATGATACATTTCCTTTGTTGACAATTCTCCTGCTGACCCGTCACTGGACTGCAGTGTGTTTAGCCTCACCCACTCTGCTTGGTACCCCAACAGAAGGATGTCAAAAAGTGTGACGGTACAGTTATTTAGGCACCCTTCATAACGTTTGCAATCGAAACGCTAATAATTGTGTCCCATACTGAACTGTACAGTTTGGTGGAAATGCGGCTTATGATACCTGAGATATAAGCAACTGTGATGGAATAAAAAGACAAGACAGTTGTTTAGATGTTAATATACTGTACATTAGATGATTTAATGCAGTGCTGATTCACACATCTTGCACATTTTAACAGATATCGCATCCAGTTAAAAGTTTGGAGTCACACAAAAAAGCTGCTGCTTAAAATACCTAATTTCATATGTTGTAGGAGCATGCTCAAATAATGAGGCTGAGTTTCAGTCATAAACCAGCTTTATTTGACAGAACACAAGCTCCTGGCATTCTCAAAGCAGGAAAGATAAAGAATCATACTTCCACCCCCTTTTATACATTTCCAGCATCAGAATTCAAGTCACATGGTGTCTTCAGTCAACATACAGTTACAAAGCATCCCTTTGAAGCTTCACCATTGTCTCTCATTTCTTGATGAACCGGAATACCCTCCGGGGCGTCTTCTGTGGGACAAAGAGACAAATCTCACACTTCCTTGTTACCTCCTGTAGATTTGAGTCCTCAGTCCTTGCAGACGTGACACTCCACAATACACATTCAGTTCTGTCTCTGTGGCAGCGTGAGCCCACAATGTGTGTCGGCCACACTACCCCCCCCCAAACGTCGAGTAAGGCAAAATCTGCATGGCATAACAAAAAGAGAAACACAAAGCACTCCATACATCGCTAATCAATCCACCAACTGCCTAGGGTTTAATCTTTTGCCGAATCTGCTGCAACTTGGCTTGGCTGCCTCTGCAACATCTCTCTGCACCTGTGGATTAAAGCTGTTAGCACCTCTCTGTGAAGACTTTGGAGAATGTCTTCTCGGCGGCCTGCCCCGGCGGGGGGGCCTCGCGAGCTGCACCTCCTCCTCAGCCAGAACAAAAGCGGGTTTGAGCCTGTTAATGCAAATCAGCTCCCTTCTGCCCCCTAAATCTAGCAGAAAATGCTTCTGCCCGGTCTCCAGCACTCGAAACGGTCCGTCGTAAAACGGCCGCAAACTTGGACGCTGGGCGTCATGTTTAACAAAAACAAACTCTGCATTTTTTAAAGCCTTGGGCACAAAAACGTGTGGGAAACTGTGATGGACCGGGCCAGGAAGCGTGTTTGTTCCTGAGCCGCTCTGCCACGGCTGAGCGGGGGGGCCATTAGGTGCGGGATTATCAGGAAGAAATTCCCCGGGCAAACGGAGCGGCTGAGCGAAAACTAATTCAGCCGGGGAAGCATGCAAATCTTCCTTAGGTGCAGAACGCAACCCTAATAACACCCATGGAAGTTTGTCTACCCAATTTGTATCCGTTAGCGACGCTCTGAGGGCTGCTTTCAATGACCTGTGAAAGCGTTCGCATAAACCATTGGCCTGGGGGTTATACGCGGTGGTGCGATGAATCTTCACCCCCAAGCTGCGGGCCATCGATGACCATAGCTCGGAAATAAATTGGGGACCCCTGTCGGACGTTATGTCCGACGGTACACCAAAACGCGCAACCCATGCTGTTAAAAATGCTCGCGCAACTTCTTCCGCTGTGGTTGATGTCAGAGGAATCGCCTCTGGCCAGCGCGTGGTGCGGTCTACCATTGTCAAAAGATGTGTGTGCCCGTGTGATAACGGAAGCGGGCCAACCAGGTCAACATGCACGTGATCAAAACGCTTAGCGGGGATGTGGAAAGGTTCTAACGGGGCCTTAGTGTGTCTGTGTATTTTAGCTCGCTGACACGCTACGCAGGCTGCTGCCCATTCCTTGACCTGTTTGCGCAACCCGGGCCAAACAAATTTCTCCCCCACCAATTTGATCGATGCGCGCACCCCCGGGTGCGCGAGAGAATGGACCAAGTCAAAAACACGGCGACGCCACGCGGTTGGCACCACAGGGCGGGGCCGTCCCGTGGAGACATCGCAGATTAGCGGGGGCATACCGTTTTGTTGCACCCTGTGCTCCAGCCTTAACCCTGTTGGTCCAGACTGGAGCGCGCGCACGTCCGCGTCGTTAACCTGCTCCGCAGCCATGGCTGCATAATCTAACCCAACACAGACCGGGGCTGCGCGCGCTCCCGCGTCGCTGCCCGGGCCCGCGGCCATGGCTACAGAGTCTGCCCCTATAGGGCTTGGTGGTGCTATTGCACGCGAGAGGCAGTCTGCTACAACATTGTGTTTACCCGCGACATGCTGAATATCAGTAGTAAACTCCGATATTGCGGCTAGTTGCCTTTGTTGCCGGCCTGACCAGGGTTCTGAAATTTTGGCCATCGCAAACGTTAGCGGTTTATGATCCACAAAAGCGGTGAAACGTCGCCCCTCTAACCAGAACTGAAAATGACGGATGGCCAAGTGTAGGGCCAAAAGCTCCCTGTCAAATGCGCTGTATTTCCGTTCACTATCGCGCAAGGTCCTGCTGAAAAACGCGAGGGGTTGCCAGGTACCTGCCACAAACTGTTCAACTACCGCCCCCACCGCTACATCGGAAGCGTCAGTGGTGAGCGCCATGCGGGCCGTTGGAACTGGGTGCGCTAACAAAACTGCGTTTGCCAGGGCTGATTTGACCTGGGCAAAAGCGCGCTCCCGCTCCGGAGACCATTCGACTTTATTTGCGGGCTTTTGTTTTTTTAACGCGGTGTACAATGGCTGCATGAGTCGTGCTGCGCTTGGGAGGAAACGGTTGTAAAAATTAACCATCCCTAGAAACTCCTGAAGCGCCTTAACCGTTTGAGGTTGCGGAAAATCTGTTATGGCACGCACTTTATTTGGAAGGGGAACTGCTCCCTCTGCCGAAACGCGATGTCCCAAAAAATCAATCTGCGCCACCCCAAACTGGCATTTCGCTGGGTTCACTATTAACCCGTGCTCTGCCAACCTCTGGAAAACTGCTGTGAGGTGTTTTTCATGTTCGCCTTCGGACGTGCTGGCTACCAAAATATCGTCCAAATAAACGAACACGAAAGGCAGGTCGCGTAAAACTGCATCCATCATGCGTTGGAAAGTCTGCGCGGCCCCCTTGAGGCCAAAAGGCATGCGCAAGAACTCAAAAAGGCCGAAAGGAGTTATGACCGCTGTTTTGGGTACATCGTGCGCGCGCACTGGAACCTGGTGATAGCCGCGCACCAAGTCTATTTTAGAAAAAATGCGCGCCCCCGCCAAATGAACAGAAAAATCCTGAATGTGCGGAATCGGGTAGCGGTCATGAGCTGAAACGTTGTTCAACCTGCGGAAATCGCCGCAAGGCCGCCACGAGCCGTCAGCCTTTGGGACCATGTGTAACGGCGAAGCCCAAGCGCTCTTGGAGCGTCTAACGATGCCTAGTTTTTCCAGATTAGTGAACTCCTCGCGCGCGATGGCCAGTTTAGCTGGGTCCAAACGCCGAGCCTTTGCAAAAACGGGAGGGCCTGTGGTTGTTATGAAATGTTCTACCCCATGTTTGGCCACCGTTGCTGAAAAAGTGGGGACTGTGAGTGCTGGAAACTGAGCAAGCAGAGTGTGAAACTTACCACCCGCGGCTGAGACGCTGGCATGTGCAGTTGGCGGGGCCACCCGAGCTGTGCAGGGAATAGAATGAAAAGACAGTGCATTAATCAGACGTCTATTAGCAAGATCAACCAATAAACCATGTGAGCACAAAAAATCAGCCCCTAACATGTTGAAACTGACTGCTGCTACAATAAATGTCCACTCAAATGAACGGCCTTGTAAGGACAGAAGCATGGTCCTCTCACCAAACGTTTTAATTGTGGAGCCGTTCGCTGCTGACACTGACACCCAGGGGGCTTTAGAAGGCGACAGCCGTTCCGCGTAGGTGGGCGTGACGAAGCTCAGCTGCGAGCCCGTGTCCACGAGGAACTGTTTCCCCGAGCGTGCATCCGTCAGGTAAAGCAGCCTGTTCTCATTGCCGAGAGTCGCGGCTGCTACCGGCCCTCGGTCCTGGCATTTAAAATTGCACGGTGGGACACACCTGTGCGCTCTCTCTGCAAAACGGCGGTGGTAGAAGCACGAGCCGTTCTCCGCTCCGCGTCGTCTGGCTCCGGTCGCCGCCGTTGTTGGTGCGTCTGGTGCCGCTGGACCCAAGCTGTCTCCGGACGCCGTTCCCGAACTAGCCGCCGCGGCCGAAACCGCGTTCTGCTTGTGGGCGTCGACCAACTTCTGCGCCTCCTTGCTCAACCCATGGTAGTCTCGCTTGGCCAATCGGGGTGACTCTGCCAGGGCCACTCTCACTGCTGGTGGCAGGGTTCGAAGGAATAGGTGGGCGAAAATGAATTCGCCATCCTCGGAGGCTTTGAGCTGCAGCATCTTCACCATCAGGTCCGCAGGTCTATCGTTTTCTGCCTCCGTCAGCGCCAGGAGCCCCTCTGCTCTTTGTTGGACTGAGGGGGTGAAATGGCTGATCAGCGCGTCTTTCAATGCGCTGTACTTGCCGCTGTCTGGTGGATGATTAACCAAATCCTCCACTCTCTGGACCGTGTCGCTGTCCAGTTTCGCTACCACGTGGTAGAATCTTGTGTCGTCGTTGGAGATTCTCCGGAGGTTGAACTGCGCCTCGATTGCGCTAAACCATGAGCGCGGGCTGTGCTGCCAGAAATCGGGCAGCCGGAGCGTGGAGGCGGCCATCAGGCTGGCTTCCACCGAGCCCGGTTCGGAAGAATTCTCATTGCTCATTCTCCGTCGTAGGTCACCAGTGTAGGAGCATGCTCAAATAATGAGGCTGAGTTTCAGTCATAAACCAGCTTTATTTGACAGAACACAAGCTCCTGGCATTCTCAAAGCAGGAAAGATAAAGAATCATACTTCCACCCCCTTTTATACATTTCCAGCATCAGAATTCAAGTCACATGGTGTCTTCAGTCAACATACAGTTACAAAGCATCCCTTTGAAGCTTCACCATTGTCTCTCATTTCTTGATGAACCGGAATACCCTCCGGGGCGTCTTCTGTGGGACAAAGAGACAAATCTCACACTTCCTTGTTACCTCCTGTAGATTTGAGTCCTCAGTCCTTGCAGACGTGACACCCCGCAATACACATTCAGTTCTGTCTCTGTGGCAGCGTGAGCCCACAATGTGTGTCGGCCACACTGTAACATTATATGGACCAGAATGTTTGTGAATTAAAATAATTAGTTAAAGGAGATCTATGTAACTTTTTTTGTAAAATTGCTTGCTAACATATACAGTACACGAAGCAGTAACATATTTTCTTCCGTTGCTTCTTTCATTCACCTGCTATTGTGATTTTATATAGAGGGCATCAGGGAGGGTTTCCTGCAAAAATGACGTGTTCCTGATATTGATGATTGGCTCTCCGTGCCCAAGTAAAACACTGACACAGAAGTTACTGTTTTACATTGAGATGGAGCCTAATACGAGCAAACTCTAAACCAAGTGCCATGAAAGCATAAAAACAGAAAATTCTGCCATTTCACTTGACTACAATGTGAAAATGCAGTGCAATAGTACTGAAAAATCAATCTGTGTTTTTTTGTTTGTTTTTTTGACACGCCAGTCCGGTGCAGATTTCCTGTGTGCAGAGGTGCACTTTAGTTCCACTTTGGTCACTTCAGGCAATATTTTTCAGCTGACAGTGGAGTAGTTTGGCCGTGCTAGCCTCAAGACCATTTATGTTTTGGCCCATCGCAGTGTTGCAATGTTGTTTTAAGTTCCCTTATAAGTTAGCACATTTCTGTGTCACCGTGTAACATTTCCAAGCAACTATTAGCTACATAACATTATCACAGAACACCTCCTTGCCAATCTTGAGTCAGATGCTGTCCCCCAGTAGTGGTGTTCATTGTATAAAATTTTATCTTATCACTGTGTTCCTCCTCATTTTGTCCCATAAGCGACATCACCTACGTACACGTCCCATGGTCCGTTTTCTGTTGGGAGGCATTGCATCGGGGATGCATTGTGGTGAAAGGCGTAACTAAGTGGAGTGACAGAAAATAATTGACATTACGGAAAACCAGTAGTCAAAGAGCCCTGTCCCAGGTGAAAGACTCTCATTCACACAGACTGCACCGGACTGGTCGGCAGATCCGACCATGGACGATCTTCTGTGGACTGAAGTTCCCAGACAAAATGGCGGATTGTGAGTCTCGTGTCTTTAAAACAAACCCACGAAAAGTGTTTCTAGCAACATTTCATGTGAGAAATGGATGACATCACTGTAGCTGACACATGCTGGGTACTGGACCTCATTTACATAAAGTTAAAAACAATTGTGCATCTCACTGCACCAGAGCCAGATGCCTTGTGTTGCATTTCACATAGACAGTGAACAGGAAGTGGAGAAACAGCGGAGCCATAAAACAAGGGATCTGATTGTTCCAACGTGTAATTTCTGTAGTGATATTCCAATAGAATTACAGTTGAGATGAAATGAGATTCAACTTTATTGTCATTACACATGTATGAATACAAGGTAACGAAACGTGACTTGGCATTTGGGCACGCTCTGCAGAGCGCATTCAAGGCCGGGGCAGCCGCTAGGCTGTTATTGTTGTTATTGTGGTGTGTACAGTATATGCAGATGCTAGCTCATTGATTCTGTTCAAATTCACTTTTATGCATTTTTTTTTTCCTAACAAAAATCCATGACTGGTGTGAACTGACCTGAATGTGTTGTCCAACCAGCTATTCCATCAAAAACATGATGCATCACAGATAATAAATGTTTTTTTTCGGCAGAATACTGCTCTGTGAGCAGCTAGATTGGATCCGCAGTCCTCTTAATGACCTCTTAAACACGAAAATTTTTGAACATTACATAGATCTCCTTTGAAATATTATGTTATCTATATTAAATTGAATGAACCCATCCCGGCAAACAGGATGATCCTGTTTGCCGGGGCCACGTTTTATTACAAATGAATGCATGATTGTATGAACACAGCGGAAAACTCCTGTGTTCATTATGGAAGCAATAAGTTTAACTCGCTGTATGTTTGTCAAATCAGCCATTAATGGTCTCAACACTGTAACACACTTCTTCTCTGATCAGAGCCAGGTTTCCATATCTTTTTAGTTTTGTCAAATTGCAGTGTGGAGAGCAAAAAAAAAAAAAGACTCTTTAGAGTGACCCCAAACTTTTGAAACGTTCAAATATTCTAGAGTTAAGTAGTTAAAGAAAAAAGTTAGTGTGAATAGAAAACCTGGAAAAGTTGAATGAAAAGTTTGATGCATTAAGAAAGAGTTTACTGTAATCTGAACGCTGGTGCTGCAAATACAGTATGGCATAGAAAAGACTGCTCACCTTGTTTAAAGTATATACAGTATATGTAGCTGAGACATCCTGTTGAGTCATAATGGAGGGCAGAGCTGTGTGTCAGAGAGTGATGTGCATGAGAGGCGAGTGTGTACTCATGTTTATCAGCTGTGCCCATCTTGCTGTCTTTCCTTCTTTGTCTCTCATATCAATGTAATTTTTTCCTGTTTCTACCAAACCCCTTTTCTCTTTTGTCTTGTTCTTCTGTCTTTGTTGGTCTTTCTCTATCAATGTGTGTCTCTGTCTGTGCGTGCCTGCGTCTCTGTGTGCGTTGCGGTGGTTTTTTCCCCCTCCCTTTCTTTCCTCTTCCTCCTCTGTCTCTGTCTTCCTTTTCTATCAATGACTCTCGCTGTCTCCATCCTCGGTGAAACTGGACAGGAGCAGCACCCGGTAAAGTTCCTCCTCTGTCCTCCTCCGTTCTGTCCCATCTGCACCTCCGGATCAAATTGGCTTCTCTCTCTTTCTTTCTTTGTTCTTCTTGTCGTTTGTACTCATTATTGCCATATTGGTCCCACTCATTTTCTTCTCCACTGCCGTCCCTCACAAACCACAGAAAACCATCTAATCTTCAGTAGAAATTACTATAAGATTTACATGTTTATTTAGAAATTATGCTTTCAAAAAAATACACACAATCTAGTTTGATAACCAGTAGGTTTGAGAGGAGGCAATAAGTACTGTACCTTTTCTTGATATATCCAACAGTGATTATGGTTGTGGTCAGTGTAAATTAGTACCATATATCATAAAAATTTATATACATTAAGATCTGTCATCTGATTGCTCATAACTAATGTGTTAGAATCACATGCTTTTATCTCATCTAAATTAGGGCTAAATGATTAATTGCATTTGCATTTAGATTACAGTATGATTAAAACCATGATGGAAAGGTGGCAATTTGGGCTCATGTGACCTGGCAGCAACAGCAGAGCAGTCAGCTAAAAGAAAAGGCAACAGCTTGTAGTGGATTTGTTTGAAGCGACCACTAGCTGCTAAAAGCTAACAGCTAACAACTGGATAAGTTCTCACATAAGAACATACAGTAGTTGCACAGGACTTCTGTTGAGTCTTTTATTATTAACTAGGGATAAAGCACATTGCAATTATTGTAGCTAAGCACAGAGTACAAATAATTCTGCATATCATTGTAATATTACTGCATATATGAAATATCACTTTACAGTACATTTCTTATTATGTGTATATGTGTAATGGAGTCAATACAGGCATTTATACTTGGGTTGCCAAGTGGGTTGATCCTTTTGGTGGCACGCTTAGACTCCAGTGCAGGGGACCATGAGCTCAATCCCAGGCTCGGATGCTGTTTGCCCACCAGCTGAACAAAAAATGTTGTTACATAAGATCAGATCATTTCTGAAGTAACCATTTGTGCCTTTGCTGCTACAAAGTTTGCATCTCAAACATGATTCAACCAAGCTTTTGAACAAGTGCATGCCTCTGGTTTCAGCAAAATGATGCCCCATTAGCAAAACAATTAAAGATTGTTGGATTACAGACTTGCTATTACTAATAGAAAAGAAAAGAAAAAAATCTGATTTTAAAAGTCACTGAGTTCTTACAAAGGCAACACAGGTGCTGACAATGGTCTCGCTAGATAAGTTAAAAACGTATCTACTAAAGCCCAAAGACTTTTCAACTAAACACTGAATATATTTCAGTTACTGTGTTTAATCCACATAATTTTATGCACATTGAACACAGTTCAGTACACATAACTTTATGAACTTAAATGTTTTGATTTCTACGTGTGGAATTCTAGAGTTGATACCAAAGTTTGGTGAAATTTTTTTGTGAGTAGGCTCACTGAAAATATATCTACTGAAAAAATACTGACGTGTTTAATACTTACAGTATCTCCCCATTGTATATGTAGTTTTAAAGCCAAAAAAAAAGATCTGCTGTTTTACAGCTCATCAAAAAAGCTGTCTGTAGCAGTTGGTTGTCAGCCTGCTCAGCGATATTAACAAGCCCCTAAACTGACTGGGTAAAACTCTTTTGAGGAGGCTGATCACAAGTGAGCATGTAGTCAGGGTGTCTTTGTTTTGCTCATTTAGAAAGCTGAAGGCAGAGATTGTTGGTTTGTGATGTCATAAATCCCAGAAAGAGCAACCTGCTTCTTTCTTCATGAGCTTAACTAAAAAAAAATGGCAGTCTGTCGTTCTTTGTGAAGTAAGAGTTTTGATAATTCAGCATCATCCATGTGACCTATGAGCCTGTTTATAGGTTTATTGGTGCCTTCCTAAATTCTCAGGCAACACAAGCTGGGTCATGCCCAACACAGTACTTCTGGGCCATTAAGTCAGATTTTTTTTGCTGCTGAGGGAGGATAAAACTCTTGTAACTTTGTGGCATTTCTCAATTCAGAATTCCCCCGTCCTGGGTTCAGAAGAACTATCTAAATATTATATGGACAGATAAATATACACAACAAGCAAACACACCTCTGGCACTTTATTTCTTCTTCATGATTTCTAAAGAGATACTCCTCAGATTGGTTCCACATCAGAGGTTTCATTAACTGAAAATTGTTCTTCACTGACAGATTTTTTTTTCGGCAGTGATTAAAAATTCTGAAAGTTTTCTGTCATTTAATAGATTACACTGAGGGTGAGCCAGTTAAACTCAATTAAAATGACAGACAATGATAGCTTATGACAGAATTTTTATAAACCTGTCTGTGAAAAATGGTAAAGTGTTGCGCAACCTCTGCTCCATATAGATTGACATTTTAAAACTTCTAGCACTAGCGATAGCTAGCAGTTAGCTTTTCTTGGGGCATCCATCATGGTAGCCATTTTGGAATGTAGAAACTCTGACATGAGGTTTGTAACATCTGTAGGTGATGGATCACAGAAAGATTAGGACACCCCATTTTGCACGATATAGGCCCTTTAATGCATCTGGTGTTTGCCTTTGTTATAACACAGTTTTGTGTAATGTGACCCATGTCACATATCCAAATAGTCTCACACAGCCTCCGTTTCCAGTCTTCATTCCTTTGAATTTCAGTCATTGCCTTATATACAATATATATAGAATCGATTAAAGATTTCTGACCTCTGTTTGAATCTAAAGGACGCTATGTGAAACATTTTTTAATGAGTGTATTTAGCTGTAGCAAAATTAGGATTACACCAATGCTATCCTAGCCCTTTAATACTTATGTTCACACTTCATATTCCCACATTTAAATGGTCCATTTCTGCTTGAATAACCAAATCACTTCTCACAGAAAAAGAAAGAAAGAGGTTTGGCTGGGCACTCTGCCGGGAGATGCCTGTGCTTATGGAATGAGTCAATGTTTATTGTATTACAATAAATAAGGATTATGATGTTGCTTCTTGATGTCCATGAAACCTAATGGTCAGATAACCAATCATGTTCTCTCCCACCGGTTTCATGTTTGACAATACACTTTAAAGTTTCTTTTTTGTGTCTATAGAAGAAGAGACTGTAAGAGTTTTTATTGTGTTTGTTTTAACTTTCTAATGTAGCATTTGTGTTTGAGATAAAGTGAGCTGTGTTAACATCCCACTTACTTTGCCTCACCCCAAATAATAACAGAGGGTTTGGTAAGAGCCCTTTGTTTCATCTCTTCATACCTTCACTCTGCTCCCTAATTTGTCTGTGATAATGCTCTCTGTTATTTCTGAACTCTAGGGGGAGCAGCAAAGGCAAAGACATCAGTACAATCAAATCACTCCGTGTGCTGAGGGTGCTGCGTCCTCTTAAGACCATCAAACGGCTCCCCAAGTTAAAGGTAGGGTTGAACAGAAGGTTACTATTCACATTAAAAAACTTAAAAAAGACAACAGGTATATATATCCTTTATACAAACCCCAATTCCAATGAATCTGCGACATTGTGTAAACATAAATTAAAACAAAATACAGTGATATGCAAATCCTTCTCAACCTATGTTCAATTGAATACACAACAAATACAAGATATTTAATGTTCAAACTGATAAACTTTATTGTTTCATATATATTCACTCATTTTGAATTTTATGCCTTCAGCACTTTCCAAAAGAGCTAGGACAGGGGCAAGAAAAGACTGGGAAAGTTGAGGGAAGCTCAAAAAACACCTTTTTTGAACATTCCACAGGTAAATGAGAAAATTGGATACAGGTGAGTGTCATGTTTGGGTATAAAAGGAGCATCCCCGAAAAGATCAGTCATTCACAAACAAGGATGGGGAGAGGTTCACCACTTGGTGAATAACTGCGTGGGCAAATAGTTCAACAGTTTAAGAACAACGTTTCTCAATGTACAGTTGCAAAGAATTTAGGGATTTCATCATCTGCAGTCCATAATATCATCAAAAGATTTGGAGAATCTGGAGAAATTGCTGCACGTACAGCAAGGAAAATTATTGAACACGTCAACATTTTTCTCATTAAGCATATTTCTGATGGAGCCATTGACCTGAGATTTTCACCAGATATCAGTAACAACCCAAGTCATCCATACATACAAAGAAATCAAGGCAACTGTGCTCACAAAACAAGTTACAGTATATTTAATAAAGTGGAATGGCACAGGGAATAAGTATTGAACACAGGAAGAAAAAGAGGTGCAAAAAGGCATAGAAAGCCAAGAAACCAGCTGAGATCCATCAGAATTTAGGAAGCCATCAGTGCAAATTAATTTCAGCTGATTAAGTCCAGAATAATAGCCTTTAAAAAGGCTATTACGCAACACGCAACACGGGGAGAGCATGCAAACTCCAAACAGTGAGCTGTGTGGAGTTTGCATGTTCTCCCCGTGTTGCGTGGGTTTACTCCGGGATTTCTCCGGTTTCCTCCCGCATACCAAAAACATGTAGGTTTAGGGCGCTCGCGCACGCAGCGACCGGCAGCCGGTGGCTTGTCACCAGACTGCAAACCAAATCTACCTACGGGTACAAATAAGTAACAAAAAACCAAACAAACAAACAAAAAAAAAAAGGTATGTGGATACCAGATTGTCAGACCATAAAGAACTCATGATGGGTAGAAGCAAAGAACTCTCGCTAGACCTTCTCAGCCTTATTGTTGCAAAACATAATGATGGCATTGGTTCGAGGTGCATTTCTGTGAGTGCTGTTGGAGCTATCATTTGGAAGTGGAAAGAATATCATTTTAGCATAAACCAGCCATGACCAAGAGCCTCTCGCACGATTTCTGACTAAGGAGTCAAAGGAATTATCAGAAGTTATCCAAGAGCCAAAGACCACTCATGGAGAGGTCCAGAAAGACCTGGAGTTAGCAAGTACTGCTGTTTCAAAGAAAACAATAAGTAATGCACTCATCCAACATGGGCTCTATGCCTGCTCACCTTGCAAAACTCCATTACTGAAGAAAAAGCATGTTGAAGCTCGTTTAAAGTTTGCTGCACAACATTTGGCCAAGCCAGTAAAATGCTGGCAGAATCTAGTCTGGTCAGATGAGACCAAAATTGAACTGTTTGGATGCCACAATACACAGCATGTTTGGAGAAGAAATGACACTGCACATCCCCTCATCTACATGTCTGTTCTTTTCTTCTTCTCTATCCCCTCACCCCCCAGCCAGTCGCAGCAGATGACTGCCCCTCCCTGAGCCTGGTTCTGCTGGAGGTTTCTTCCTGTTAAAAGGGAGTTTTTCCTCTCCACCGTCGCCAAGTGCTTGCTCACAGGGGATCGCCTGATTGCTGGGGTCTTTCTGCAACTGTGGGGGTCCTCCCTACAGTTGATAGTGCTATGAGATGACTGTTGTTGTGAAATGGCGCTATATAAATAAAGTTGAATTGAATTGAATTGAATTGAATTGAATCCCATCATGGTGTGGGGGTGTTATTCAGCACATGATACAGGCAGATTTCATATAATTAAAGGAAAGTGAATGGACAAATGTACAGAGACATCCTTGATAAGAACCTGTCATCTGCCAAGATGCTGATGATGAAATGAGGGTGGACATTTCAGTAAGACAATGATCCCAAACACACAGCCAAGGAAACTGTCATCTAGCTCCAGAGGAGGAAAATAAAGCTGCTAGAATGGCCCAGTCACCTGACCTGAATCCAGTTGAAAATCTGTGGAATGAACTGAAGATCAGAGTTCATAGAAGAAACTCACAGAACCTTCAAGATTTGAAGACAGTTTGTGTGGAAGAATGGGCTAAAATTACTCCTGAGCAATGCCTGTGCCTAGTTTCTCCGCACAGGAGGTTTCTGGAAACTATTACCAACAAAGGCTTTCTACTAAATATAAAATGACAAGCATGTTCAATACTTATTCCCTGTGTCATTCCACATTATTAAATATAACTTGTTTTGTGAACACAGTTGCCTTGATTGTTTTGTATGGATGGATTACTTGGGTTATTATTGATATCTGGTGAAAATCTCAGGTCAATTGCTCCATCAGAAATATGTTTAATGAGAAAAATGTTGGCGTGTTAAATACTTATTTTCCGTAGTGTAGATATTTCCTGAGCCAGAGGAGAATAGCAACAAAAACTCCATAACATTAAAAATGTGCCATGCTGATCCCGCAACTTTATCACATTGATCATGAAGTACGGGAGAATCCCCGCTGACTGGGAGGAGAGTATCATTGTCAGCCTTTACAAAGGTAAGAGTGCTGCCCTCGAGTGAGGCAACTATCACGGTCTAAAGCTGCTTGACCAGGTTAGGAAGGTGCTGGAGAAGGTGGCCGAGAGCTTCCTCAAGCAGCAGGTTTGCATTGATGATATGCAGCTTGGTTTCATGCCTAGTCATGGAACAACAGACGCCATCTTGAATGAATGAAAAGGTTTATTGTCAATACTACCATACGTGCAATACATACAGGAGAATTGAAATTTGACTTGACATTGGGCGCGCTTCTGTAAGCGCATCCCATAGCCGCGGCAGCCCGAAGGCGCCAGTCGAACAGGAGGGTAAAGAGGGCAAGGGTCAGGGTCAGGGAAAACACAATAGGCAGAGAGAAAAAAACATAGTTATCAGAATAACGCTCGTATAAGCTCACATAAGCTCATATAGCTCATATAAGCTCAAATGAGCTAGATTATGATCACACAGAAAAAAAACCCTCAATGCACAATTAGCAGACAATAGATCACACATTACAAAGGCAGAGAGAGGCAGTGAATGTATATGTACATCAGTGTAAATGAATCAGTCGTGTATGTTGAATGCAGCGTGTAGTGTAGGTGTGTCATTGCTAGTGAACAGCAGAGGGCACCCTCTGGCAACGGATAGATATTATTCAGTCATGTGTTCTATAGTCCAGACACATGGTAACGCTGTCCTTGGAGCTCGGTCTGTTGAAACAATAGCAAATGTCGATTGTTTGGGTTACCACTTCTCCAGCCTTATCTTCATCGAGGAGGAATGTAAACAGGGCACCAAAACAAGGTCAAATCTGCACAGTACACTCAGAGAATAGAATTTTCCTCTCTTCATGCGATCCTGTGCTTCATAATTTCCATAATCATTCCATGGAGAGCACCAGCGACTCCAGATGTATACCATTCTTCTGAATCAACCATCATTCAGTTCACCATTGTCGCTATCAGTGCACTCCCCGACTGGTCGAATTTGTTGTTGAAGGAGCGTTGCCGGGTCCGCTTTGATCAGCTCTCCCAACTTTAATTTCTGATACATCAGGAACTCCAGAGCCAAAATAGAAATCCTGTGATCAAGCCAAACAAATAGAGATGTCTTCCGCATCTCAGTCGAATCACACAGACCCATGAATTCCCAATTGTCCATGAGTCCAGGGCTCCCCCCCAGCCCGATCTTCTTTTAAAGTGGTGTCAATTGCATTTAAAAGCCGCTTTTCCAGATCCATAATTTCCATTTGGATTAAGATTCAGCCAGAAGAAGGGCAAAGACACAGACATCGCAAGCGGGGAATAGTATCAGGGAAGAGAAGAGGAGAGGAGAGAAAAAGCGTCTGCTCTCTCTGATAGCCGGAAGTGTGCCAGCAGCAGGAGAAGTACCACGGTGTCAACAAGCCCCTGTATATGGCTTTTGTTGACCTAGAGAAGGCATTTGACCGGGTCCCCAGGCGAGTCATCTGGTGGGCCATGAAGAAACTCGGTGTGGAAGAGTGGCTTGTACAACTCACCAAGTGCATGTACGAGAATGCCCATAGCAGAGTACGTGTTGGTGATGGATTGATTAAGGAGTTTGAGGTCAAGGTTGGCATGCACCAGGGCTGCTGTCTGAATCCACTGCTTTTCATCAGTGTTCTGGAGGCCCTGTCTCATGAGTTCCATACTGGTTGTCCCTGGGAGATCCTGTACACCGATGACCTGGTCATCATCACAGAGATGCAGGAGGAAATGCTTGTGAAGCTTGTCCATTGGAAGAATAGCATGGAGGCAAAAGCACTCCGTGTAAACATGGGAAAGACCAAGATCATGGTCTCCGGCCCAGGCCTGGATGTTCTCCAGAAGTCCGGCAAGTATCCATGTGCTGTGTGTCTCACCGGCACTGGCCATGGCTCCGTCTTTTGCAGCGGTTGCTCGAGATAGGTGCACAAGGGGTGCAGTGGACTCACTGGTGGTTGGGCGTATGACCAAGATTTCCGATGTAAGCGCTGTCGTGGGGAGGCCAGGACAATTGATGGTCAAGCTATGACACAGATGGTTGTTGGCAACAACAAGCTGGAAGTGGTGGCATCTTTCTGCTAGCTGGGTGACATGCTCTCAGCTAGTGGTGGATCTGCGCTTGCCACCATAATGAGATGCCAGGCTGCCTGGAACAAATTCAGGCAGGTGCTCCTAATTCTCGAGACCCACTGGCTCCCACCAACCTCAAATGACTGTATCTACAACTCCTGCGTGAAGAGCGTGTTGCTGCATGCCAGCGAGACATGGACCATGACTTCCGCCTGTCTTAACTGTCTACGGTGGAATGACAGGGCCATGATCCACTGGATGTATGGCATCTCTACTGAGGATGAGGTCAGCTCGCAAGCACTCTTGGTAACGCCACAGCTGGACGATCTTGAGGATGTACTCTGCACACACCATTTGCGTTGGTTCAGCCGTGTGGAGAGTGTTGGTTGGATTAAGAAGGTCATGGATGGCGATGCAGTCAAGCTGGACCCACCCCAACTGAGCCACTAATTGTGTCCTGTCAAAAATAAATACAGATGATGATGATGATGATGATGATCAGCACACCCTAGCATTGTCATTTAGCATTTGTTGTTTTATAATTAGACGTTGTCATGTACGCTGCGTAATTGCGCAGCACACAAATGAGTTAATGCGAGCCCAAAATGCAGGTGAAATAAATGTGTTTAGTAACAAAGGAACACAACACAAAAATGTCCAATGAAATACAGTCTGACACACAAAGTAACAGATGACCAAGCTCAGTTGGTAGGAGGAGGAGGAGCCCCACGCGCTCCCAGACGGGACTGGAGCGGAGAGGAAGGGCAGTTAATAATAATAAGAAGGAAGACTTACATAAGGAATAACTAACAAGCTCCAGGACCTCAGCATTGACCGGTGTAGACATAGACTTGGAAAGAGTTGACTCTGACTAACGCCACCACACCAAGTACTCACACTGCCACACATAAATACCCCCATAGACTAATGAGTGGCAAGTGGAAGCAGGTGTGCGGTGGCAGCCAGTGCGTGTGTGAGTGAATGAGAATGTGAGTAGGAATGAATGTGTGTGTGTCTGTGCATGTGTGTGTGTATGTGTGGAAACACAAAAGGTGATGGCAAACGGCTGGTGGATGCCTGGCAGGAAGAGGAGGGGGCATGGCTGTAGACTGGCAGGGAGCCCAGGCTCAGAGGCTCCAATAACCTGCCAGCTGGGAATAATTAACAACCATCAGGAAACTACAGCCACAAATCATGGAACGGGGTTGAGACGTCAACCCCGCTCATGACAGACGTGGCGTTAACGTTACTTACCTCCTATTAAAACGAGGTTAGCAGTCTGTCCTCTCTGATGCAGCATGATGGAAAACAGTCTCACATCCCTGGCAAACAGGAGTAGCAACTATTTGACCAAACCGGTAGTTTGTAGTTAGCATTTGCTACCACCAGAGACCCTAGCCACCCACTACACACCTGTTCCGCTATGGGCACTGCGGGGGAGAGGCGGGGTAGGTGTATCTTAAATCACAATGTAAACGATAGAGTATTCTATGAAACAGCGTTTTTATATCATCATCCGATATACAGTATATCATCATATCGCACAGCCCTAGGGCAGAGTATTATAAACTTGAGTGTGCATGCATGCGTGCATGTGTGCATGCGTACAGGAGTGAGATATATGGTCAAAGATTGGTAGAAGATCTGGCTGGGGATCATGGATATAGGATAGAGCGAAATATGTCAAAAGAAGTCACAAGAGCTGCTAAGCTATTACGTCAGCCGAGTTCATCCCAAATATAAGAACAGAAGCCAGAACAACACATGGAAGTGACATAATTGACTGTGGATTTGAACCAGCTGGGGACATTGATGTATAGTGCAGTGTTTTTCAACCAGGGTGCCCTGGTACATTCAAATTTCTGTGGGAAATTATCTAATTTCACTTTTTAATTGGGTTCTATAGGCACCCATGCACAACAATGGCAAATCATTAGCTTTTTTTTTTGGCTCAATTAAGAAATGAAATTAGATAATTTCCCACATAAACCTGAATGTACCAGGGCACCCTGGTTGAAAAACACTGGTATAGTGAATTGAAAAGAATGTACAGAGAATATCCATAAAATTTGCTATGGCTGTTTGGTTTACTCTGCAGGGCAATCCCAGTAAAAATATAACAAAAAAAAAAAAAGAATAATGCCTGAAACTAAGATATATGCTCAAGTGTGGATTAATGAACCAACGGGGAACATGGATGCCTGTGGGATGAGTAGGATATATAGAGAATAGCTATAAGAATTGAGACTGCTTTGCTAAGCTAACCTGAAGAACAGTACTATTGGCGTACATCTACTCCTACTTATTAAACTGGGTGACATTCATTCATTCATTCATCTTCTTCCGCTTAATCCTTTTCGGGTCGCGGGGGGGGGGGGGGGGGGGGCTGGAGCCTATCCCAGCATCTTTGGGCAAGAGGCAGGGTACACCCTGGACAGATCGCCAGTCCATCACAGGGCCAACACAGAGAGACAGACAACCTTTCACTCTCACAGTCATGCCTAAGGACAATTTAGAATCCCCAGTTTGATGCCAATTAACCTAACTTGCATGTTTTTGGCATGTGGGAGGAAACCGGAGAAATCCCGGAGTAAACCCACGCAGACACGGGGAGAACATGCAAACTCCATACAGATCACTGTTGGTCGGGGGCTGGGATCGAACTCAGGATCCCCTGGCCAAGGGTGAGTTGGGTGTCAACTGGGTGACAATAAAACTAAAATGGTGGTATCTTTCTAGTAAGTGCTGAACTTCATTTCACAATCAGAGGAAAATCAGAAAGATTTACTGAATGTGACCTAGTGAGACCAAGGTGGACCCTAACAAAGTGGCACAGTTAACTTTTTTTTGGTCATTTGTTGGAACCCAAACAAAGTCAGATACCCAGGTTCATCCATAAAAGCAGTGAAGAAGTTAAAATTTCATCATATGTCCCCTTTGACATTATATCAAGTATAGTTTGCTTAAAAGGTTATCATTCTCTGTCTAGTGTTCCTAAAATGAAGTGTACATGTCTGTCTCTGCAGGCTGTCTTTGATTGTGTGGTCAACTCACTGAAGAATGTGCTGAACATTTTGATTGTCTACATGCTCTTCATGTTCATCTTCGCTGTGGTGGCTGTGCAGCTCTTTAAAGGTCGCTTCTTCCACTGCACAGATGAATCAAAAGAGTTTGAACATGATTGCAGGTTTGTTCACAAATGCCAAACATAAAGTCTGATTGTGAGTCCCCAGAATTTCAAAACAGATCCTGATCATAATTGTTTTTGATATGCACTGAATGGGGATTTAATCATGTTCACTGTGTACTGTTCTGTTTAGATTTTTTTAAAATATATTCTGAATTTTGTCTCTTTTGTATATTTAGCAGCATCTCTAACTCATCTAAGGATGGCAATTGCAAACTACCTTATATAATAAATGAATTTCATTGTTACAATATGTGGTTTATGTAAAATAGCTACCGTTATAGAAATAAATGTTACAGTGGGGCAAAAAAGTATTTAGTCAGCCACCAATTGTGCAAGTTCTCCCACTTAAAAGATGAGAGAGGTCTCCAATTTTCATCATAGGTATACCTCAACTATGAGAGACAAAATAAGAAAAAAAAAAATTCAGAAAATCACATTGAAGGATTTTTAATGAATTAATTGGTAAATTCCTTGGTAAAATAAGTATTTGGTCACCTACAAACAAGCAAGATTTCTGGCTCTCACAGACCTGTAACTTCATCTTTAAGAGGCTCCTCTGTCCTCCACTTGTTACCTGTATTAATGGCACCTGCACCAACTCATTATCAGTATAAAAGACACCTGTCCACAACCTCAAACAGTCATACTCCAAACTCCACTATGGCCAAGACCAAAGAGCTGTCAAAGGACACACCAGAAACAAAATTGTAGACCTGCACCAGGCTGGGAAGACTGAATCTGCAATAGGTAAGCAGCTTGGTGTGAAGAAATCACCTGTGGGAGCAATTATTAGAAAATGGAAGACATTCAAGACCACTGATAATCTCCCTCGATCTGGGGCTCCACGCAAGATCTCACCCCGTGAGGTCAAAATGATCACGAGAACGGTGAGCAAAAATCCCAGAACCACACAGGGGGACCTAGTGAATGACCTGCAGAGAGCTGGGACCAAAGTAACAAAGGCTACATCAGTAACACACTACGCCGCCAGGAACTCAAATCCTGCAGTGCCAGACGTGTCCCCCTGCTTAAGCCAGTACATGTCCAGGCCCGTCTGAAGTTTGCTAGAGAGCATTTGGATGATCCAGAAGATGATTGGGAGAATGTCATATGAAACCAAAATAGAACTTTTTGGTAAAAACTCAACTTGTCGTGTTTGGAGGAGAAAGAACACCATACCTACTGTGAAGCATGGGGGTGGAAACATCATACTTTGGGGCTGTTTTTCTGCAAAGGGACCAGGACGACTGATCTGTGTAAAGGAAAGAATGAATGGGGCCATGTATCGTGAGATTTTGAGTGAAAACCTCCTTCCATCAGCAAGGGCATTGAAGATGAAACGTGGCTGGGTCTTTCAGCAACAACGATCCCAAACACACTGCCCGGGCAACGAAGGAGTGGCTTCGTAAGAAGGATTTCAAGGTCCTGGAGTGGCCTAGCCAGTCTCCAGATCTCAACCCCATAGAAAATCTTTGGAGGGAGTTGAAAGTCCGTGCTGCCCAGTGACAGCCCCAAAACATCACTGCTCTAGAGGAGATCTGCATGGAGGAATGGGCCAAAATACCAGCAACAGTGTGTGAAAACCTTGTGAAGACTTACAGAAAACGTTTGACCTCTGTCATTGCCAACAAAGGGTATATAACAAAGTATTGAGATGAACTTTTGTTATTGACCAAATACTTATTTTACCGAGGAATTTACCAATTAATTCATTAAAAATCCTTCAATGTGATTTTCTGGATTTTTTTTCTCATTTTGTCTCTCATAGTTGAGGTATACCTATGATGAAAATTGGAGACCTCTCTCATCTTTTAAGTGGGAGAACTTGCACAATTGGTGGCTGACTAAATACTTTTTTCCCCCACTGTACATGACCTTTGTTGGGAAAAAAAAATGACCAAAACTCCTATTCCTTTACTGTTTTGAGTATATATGCTTGTAATTTTTTTTCCAAATTTGACCATAGATTAGTACAAAATTACTGCAACATTTATACCTCAAAAAAATATCTATCTTATCTTGGAGAAAAGACAATTATGAGGCATCAAACTATGACTTCCCCTGATCAGGGCTAAAACTTTTTGAAACCTGTTCCATTGTGTTATGTGATAAATCCAGGCCTTTCATCATCTCCAGCCCAAGGCACACATGTGCAACAAATCAGCATCTTGTTGCCACAACTGCCATGTAGATGGATTATCTTGGAAAAGGAGAAGTATTCCATAACACATAGTGTAGCATTTTGTCCATGAACACACTGCTTTAATATGATCAGGGTTCTTGTATAGTGAATTAATTCAATTCAATTAAACTTTATTTGTATAGCACCTAATCACAACAAAAGTCACCTCAAGACGTTAGATACATATGCACAAATCATAAATAATTCAGAGAAACACTCCAGTGATCCAATAATCCCCTATGAGCAAGCACTAAGCAACAGTGGGAAGGAAAAACTTCCTTATTGGAAGAAACCTCTAGCAGAACCAGGCTCAGGGAGGGGCAGTCATCTGCCACGACTAGTTGAGGGAGTGAGGGGAGAGAAGAAGAAAAGAAAGAAGAGACATACTATTCATACAGATAACAACAACAACATACAGTTAGAACAGTGTTCATACAGCTACGGCGTGCAATGTTGCGTGAAAGCTAGGTTAACCTAGGGTTACAGCATTTTTATAGGCTTTTTTCAGGCTTTTTAAGCTAGCTAACAAATCTCATACGTAGCACCACAAGCAAACACATGCATAGCTGCACCTAGTGGTGTAGTGCCCAAACACTATGTACACTATGCATATTTAGCGGTGTTTTTAGTGGACATAGTAGATAGTGATAGTATAATTCAAAACTATTCAAGATTCAAAGATTTTATTTGTCAATACTACTATATGTACAGGACATACAGGAGAATTGAAATGGCGTTTCTCTCTTCAGTGGTGCACACAATATAAAAAAGAAAAAGGAATAAGGCTGGAAAAACAAGAACAGCAGTCTATGTACAGTAATGCTACCCGTAGTGCAAACTCTGCAACTATGACATGCAAAATCCAATCTAAACTTGTGAATGACGTTCAATTGAAACATGATATCACCATGTAGCTAGTCAGCTGTCACATACAGTAGTTTATACACTCAATGAAACACAATCAAAAGCGTGTGCAGCAGGCCCCATTGATGCAAACTTCACACTACACTCACAAATAGCAGTACAACAGTACGCATAGTACTGTTACACTACCAGTTACATGACTATAACGTGGGAAGTTTAGTCAAAAGCTTTGTCAAATAGGAAAGTTTTCAGTTTTTTCTTAGAGGCAGAGAGAGTGTCTACCTCACAGACCCAGGCTGGTAATTAGTTCTATAAAAGAGGGGCCTGATAACTGAAAACCCTGCCCCCATGGTACTTTTAGGGATTACTAGGAGTCCTGTGTTCTGAGAACATAGTATTCTGTTAGGATGATAGGATACGATCAATTCTTTAAAATAACTAAGGGATAGATTATGTATGCTTTTAAATGTCAAGAGGAGGACTTTAAATTTGATTCTGGATTCAGTAGGGGGCCAGTGGAGGGAGGTTAACATGGGAGAAATATAATTTCTCTCTTTAGTGCCCATTAATACACTTGCTGCAGCATTTTGGATTAATTGGAGAATTTTTACAGAGCTTTTAGGACAACCTGACAGCAGTGAATTACAATAGTTTAATCTAGCAATGACAAAGGCATGGATTAGTTTCTCTGCATCAATTTGGGACAAGATGTTCCTAATTTTAGCAATATTCCATAAGTGAAAATAAACAGTTTAAGAGATTTGTTTGATGTGTGAATTAAACAACAAATCCTGATCAAAAATGACTCCAAGATTCCTGACAGTGATGCTAAGATTATAATTATTATTTTTCTTCAATTTTTTAGTGACTTGAATTTTTTTTCCACAATATTTTTTGTTGAACCTTTTTTTACAAACATGGCACAAACAATCAGACACTAACACAAAAGTAATTTAAAAAATTAAAAAGAACAGTAACAACTACAAAAAAAAATGTATAATAAAAACAACAACAGCCATTAACAAAAACAAGTCAACAACAATGCTCCTCTGTTTAGTCTAGGTAATTTATTACATAAGAATACATAATATACATTCACCAGCTTGGAATTTGCAAGGTCCACACATATCATTCACCTTCTTCTTCAGAAGTTATGTTTAATTTCTTTCCATAATACAATGAAAGGTCTCCATATATTCTCAAACACATTTTCCTTTGATTTCAGTATATATGTTATTCTTTCTAGTGGAAGGTTTGTTAACATCTGTCTTAACCACTGAGTCACATCTGGTCTATGAGTCTCTTTCCACAGTAGTGCAATACATTTTTTGGCATTAAGCAAACCGAGGTCTATGAATGCTCTTTCACTCTTATTAAAGTTATATTTTTCTGGATACAGACAGTGACTTGAATTTTATTTTCTGCGGTGTATTTAAATTATTTAAACTAAGGGGCCATGAGAAACACTTTGGTTACAGTAGTGTTTGGTAGCAGTCAGCATGAATGATAACACAGGGTTACAAAAATATTTTTTTTGTAAGTTGTCTGTATTTTTTCAACTGATTTAAGACAATTTTGCACAGCTGAATCCGAAAATGACATCTCTTTCTCTTGATCAGGTGCTAAGTAAAAACCTGTACTTACTTAGTGCTTTCTTAGTACTGTGCATGTACTTACCTTTATATAAAGTACATGTAAACTGAATGTTACATCATCATTGTTCAACATTCAGAGAATTTCAAGACATAAAAAAGAATTTTGCATCATATAAAGTGAAAATACCCGTACATGTAAACAAAAACGTATAAAACAACATGTGGTCATAATTCAAAAAGTTGACCTAATTGAGCAAAACCAATGTGATTTTTGGATTCAGCGCATCAAAATTGTCCTAAATCAGCTAAAAAAAAACTTAGACAATCAATTTGGTGTTGACCAGTGTAACTGGTACAGGACTGTAATGTAAGATTGATAGTGGTAGACAGAATAAATGAACCGTTTTTGATTGGGGTGTAAACGATCTGGTTTAAAAAGGTAGAGACGATTATGAAAAGATGAGAAATTATCTACTTAGGGAACTTCTCTGACCCTACGCAGTCCCATCAGTCATGTGTGCAGCTGACACAGCCGGCTGAACTTAACGTCTCCAAAACAGGGTGGGCAGAGGCCCGGAGATAACCAGTCTTTTATTGGTGCCTCTAAGTAAGTCTGAGCACCACACTATGATGGTGTGGTGCTCACATTGCGCACAAGGCTGGATGATGTGAAGGCTAATAGCATCGGCCACTGGATAGCCTGGAAATGTGAATAGGGAGCAGCTTCGGCATAAGTCTCCTGTGCCTGTATATCAGCCTCTCCTCAGTCAAGACTCCTGCTTAACCTCCTAGAGGTATACCATGGGCAACTGGGTACCTTGCAACCCCAGGCTGACCGACAGGGGATCTCAGAGTAGCACAGACCCCAGATGTGCAGCGTGCAGGGGGCTACGCCTTGGCACCCACCAACAGTGCCCTGGCTATGGGGTATGTAGCAGGGCAGGCACAGCTGTTCAGCATTTTAGCAGTCTGCCTAGGTCTGGATGATCCGATGCATTGTCTCCTCGAACCCGCACTGGTCAAGCATGGGGGTAGAGCTACAGACCCCAGCATGAAAACAAGAAGAAGAAAAGGGCCCCCAGTCCCCAGCAGCACTGACACTAGAGGTCAAGGAGATGGCTCGGGCCTCAGAAGGCTAGATGCAGGGGGGTGTTAAGCACCTCTGGGTCATGAAGAGCCACCAAAGGAGACAGCGAGACACCGCGCTACATATAGCTACATATTCAATTTAATTTATTTATATAGTGCCAAATCACAACACAGGTCGTCTCAAGGGACTTTACAGGAAAGAGTGGGTTTAGGCCACATGCTTAGTTTATAGAACCCAGCAGAGACCTCTAAGAGCAAGCACTGCGGTGACACAGGTGAGGAAAAACTTCCCTTTAACGGGCAAAAACCTTGGGCGGACCCATAGCTCATAGAGGACAGCCATCCGCCTCGACCGGCTGGGTTGAGTAGCTACATTCAAAAACAAACGTACAAATACAACATTCAAAGCCAAAGCCAACATCAGAATGCTACTGGAAGAGGGAAGACATCTTGAATCAGAGCAAGAGTTGGAAAGAACAGGAATAAAATGGGATGTCACTGGGTTTTGCAAAACAAGAAGGAAGAAAGAGGAATACCAAACCCTTAAAAATAGAAACGTACTCTACACCAGTTGTGCTACCAACAGCCAGGCTGGCATTGGATTTCTCATACATAAAGAATGTAGCAGCAGAATTATAGAAACAAGTAGTATAGGAGACAGAGTAGTTTTACTAATTCTTAGAATTAACAAGAGATACAGAATGAAACTCATACAAGTGCACATGCCAACATCCGCTCACAAAGACTCTGAAGTCAAGGTCATATACTTAAGACGTTGAATGAGCGCTAGCAAGAGACAAGACCCATTCTAACATCCTGATGGACGGCTTTAATGCCAAAGTTGGGCAAGGCTGGAGAAAGGACAAAGTGACATCTTTTGGGAGAATGTGTCAAGGTGAGAGGAACCAAAGAGACTATGCTCGTGAACTGGGCAACAGCAAATGCATTCAAGGTCATAAACAGCTTCCTCAAAAAGAAGAAGAACCATAGATGGACATAGAAAAGCCCCAACGATCAAGTCAGAAACAAAATAGACTTCATCCTCACAGACAAGCAAAGAATTGTTCGGAACATTACAGTCATCAGTAAAGTGAATGTTGGGAATAGGGCTGCAGCTAACGACTATTTTACAGCTCGAGTAATCACCCACTCTAATCGAAGATTACTCGAGTAATCTCATACATTTTTTAAAAGAAACTTGCAGTGGCCAACATTTGCAGAACTTTCTTTAAAGAGCATTAGTAATTGTACCAAACATTCATTAACACAGGTACACATTTATTGCAATGCTTATTGCAATGTTTATTGCATAAAACATAACTTTAAACAGTACGTTACACCATAAAGGTCCTTTTGATAGCTGTTAGCATCCATTAGCATCTGGATGCTAACGGTGGTGGCTATATGTTCTTTGGTTATATAAGCATAATTAACGTAGCTGACTACATTCTGTTCATCTTAATTTTAAATCTGAATCATGTAACTTGTCTCGGCTGTGCAAGATGTGGGATGCTTTCTGCCGCGACACTGCAACATCCGACATTGTAGCATGCTAGCTCGGCACTTGGGTCTACCGTGGTACACACTGCATATTGTTTTCCTTCAGTTTGAGCTTGAAATGATTCCAGACTTGAGATACTTTTGTCATCTTTTAAAATTTTTTCTTTATCTTTGCCAGGCTGTCACTATGCCGCTCTCAACATGATGCCATTAAACAAATCTGCGTTTTGTTTAGGTAGCATGACCAGAAGAAGGTTGCACCGGAAGAAGATCATATAGACCAGAAGTGCTACATTAAATGACATGTCGAAGCATAAATTTTGAATCGAGAATTTTTTGTAACTGAATTATTCGAGTAATCGTTGCAGCCTTAGTTGGGAGCGACCATTGGATGATGCTGAGGAGAATGTTGAGACTAGACACAAAGTCTGAGAGAAGTTGTGTGTGAAGAAGCATCATGCTGATCTGAGGCTACTTAAAGAAAGACGTGAAGAATTCCAAATAGAACTCAAACAGATTTCTGGCAGAAGGGGAAGATCTTGATGATTTGGAAGAAGGAATAAGAGAAGTGATTCTATCAAGTGTAGACAAGGTTGCTTAAGCTAAGAAACAAGGGCCTACATCGAAATTACCAACTTCGATGAAGGACCTGATGAGAAAAAGAGCAGACATGAAGCAAAACAACAATCCAAGACTGAATACGCCAAAATATGCAGGAACATCAAGAAACGCATACAAGATGACATTAGGTGCTTCAACGTTGAAACCATTAAAAAGGCTTTAGACGACTCAAAAAGCCTGAAGGTTGCAAGGAGGTTGTCACCCGGTCATTGTCACCTGACATGCCTGATTGATAAAAATGGTAATGAAGTTAGAAACAAGGAAGATATCTTGAAGAGGGTCGAAGAATTCTACACTGAACTCTACGACACAGGTCAAAGACAAAAGAACTTAACATTCCAGAAGGTGACGCCGAGCCAAAAATCACTGCCTGGGAGGTTGAAGCAGCCTTAACAAAAATGAAGAATGGCAAAGCAGCAGGGGATGACGAAGTCAAAGTGGAATTACTGAAGGAAGGCGGCACATTCCTCTTAAAGAAGCTCACCTACCTCTACACCAAATGCATGGAAGAAAGAAGAATTCCATCAAGCTGGAAAGAAGCCAAAGTCATCATTCTTTTTAAAAAGTGACAGAAGAGACATTAAAAACTATAGACCAATTTGTCTTCTCTCTATGTACAAGCTCTTCACGAAAATTCTAATGTCAAGTTGAGTGCATACTAGACAAAAGCCAACCAAGGGAATAGGCAGGTTTCTGCAGGGACTACTCCACCATCAATCACATGCATGCCTTAAACCTCAAAAGGCCGTATTTACAACTCCTGCATGAGGAGCTTGTTGCTGCATGCCAGCGAGACATGGACCATGACTGCCTCCTGTCTTAACCGTCTGCGGCAGAATGACGGCCATGATCCGCTGGATGAGTGGCATCTCTACTGAGGATGAGGTCAGCTCGCAAACACTCTTGGTAAGGCTGCAGCTGAATGACCTTGAGGATGTGCTCCGCACGTGCTGTTTACATTGGTTCGGCCATGTGGAGAGGAGTGTCAGTTGGATTAAGAAGGTCATGGATGGCGATCCTGGTAGCAGCAGAGGTCAAGGAAGACGAAGCTCGTAGAAGACATGACTGGAGGGGGTTCGTATGGACCGGATCAAGCAACAACTGGCCCAAGTTGAACCAGTGGATAGGAACCACTGGAGTGGGACTCTGACAAGTTTATGTACAAGCTCTTCACGAAAATTTTAATGTCACGAGTTGAGTGCATACTAGACAAAAGCCAACCAAAGGGAATAGGCAGGCTTCCGCAGGGGCTACTCCACCATCGATCACATGCATGCCTTAAACCAACTGCAAGAGAAGTGCAGAGAATACACTAAGCCATTATGTGTCACCTTAATCGATTTGAAAGCTTTCAATTCTGTTGAGACACCTGCCATAATGAAATCGATTGGCAGACAAGAGGTGTCTCCAGCCTACGCTAAGCTTCTTAAAGATATCTATTCAAAAAGCTGTATCTGTGTCCTCCTTGAAGATGTCAGCAAGAAAATTCCAGTAAAAAAGGGTGTCTGCCAAGGTGACACTATATTTACAAAGCTTTTTACATCAGTACTAGAAGATATATTTAGCAAGCTCGAATGGGACCAATGAGGCATATACCGTATAGTGATGGAGAATGGCTTTCACATGTCTGCTTTGTGGATGACATAGTAATCATTGCTTAGAGCACAGAGGAATTGCAACTAACGATGCAAGAGCTCGCCAGTGAAAATGCAAAGGTCGGACTGAAAATGAATATCAGGAAAACAAAAGCAATGTTTAGACCTATCGCAAACATCAAAGACGTTATCGTCAATAGAACAAAGATAGAAGTTGTAGAGGAATAGATATACCTTGGCCAATGGTTCAGCTTGAAGGATTCCACCCAGGATAAGGAACTGGATCGAAGGATATCAGCCAGATGGGCAGTCTTTTCCCAAAACAAGGATTTATTGAAGGGTAAACTGCCTCTGCTTTAAACGAAAAATATTTGATTCATGCATTACACCTACAATGACTTATGCGTCAGAAACCTGGACAATGTCCAAAAGAATGGAAGAAAAACTGGCTGCCCCACAGAGAAGAATGGAGAGAAGCATCTTAGGTATTATGCTAAGAGATAAAAAGACTAATATCTGGATACGACAGCAAACCAAGATGAAAACTATAGTATATATCATCAAGTCAAGGAAGTGGAGGTGGGCCAGACATGTTGTCCATATGACAGGCAATCACTTGGCCAGCTGGCTGATGACATGGAGGCCGAGAGATGGAGTAAGAAACCATGGACATCAGCACAAAAGATGGCAAGACGAAATTACTTTATTTTTAGAAAAAGGCAGCTGTACTATCTGACTAGAAACCACTTGGAATAGAAAGGACATGCCGAGGCCTTTGTTCAACAGTGGAATTCAAGAGAGAAGAGAAAAATAAGTGGGTCAATGAGTGTGGTCAGGTACTGTTTTAACAGTTAAGATTGTCTTTTGTGGTTATTGTTAGTGCCACAGCAGATGACAATGTTCTGGATATGAGGGTAATGTGTGAGGAAATTAGGAATTTGTTGCAGCGCACCAGTGACTTTAGCACCGGGAAGACAGTGAGTCACAGATGCTTTCGTTTTAATGTATTGGTCAATCGAGTCACCAACAATCAGGGTAGAGTTGGTTGGTCCCGGTTGGGCAGGAGAGCATGGCGGCAGGGCTGTGGCAGCCTCCACCCCAGCAGTCCCAATCGGCTGCTGGGATGGAGGCTGCATAGAGTGCCGACGCAAGGCCTCCCTCAGGAGCTTACGTCTGGTTGACGAAGTCGTGGACATGGGAGGATGATGCTGAGGCTCAGATGTGAGATGGTCACTTACTTTGTGGCCACCCACCAAAGCTCGAGCTGTCAGCAGTTGCAAGGGCAGAATCTTTGGGAAGTACTGGGTTATCTGTCACTAGTGGAGTGAAATGGTTAGTGAGTCATGTGGGGGGAGGAGGTAGGCTTGGTGGATAGTCCTTCGCCAGTGGACCATCAGAAATTTCTTTACATGCTTCATGTAGTTTGTTGCCATCAATGGGAATTGCTGTGGTCATCCTGAAGTTAAAGCCATCGGTGGTGTTCTCTAACAATCTCTGCCATGTATCAATGGTTGTAAACTAAACTATAAAATAGGTCTGCTACGGGGAGGGGCTGAAAAGCTCATAGTGGTCAAATTTGACCAAATGTGGTTTATTTTTCAACATAGACTCCCCTTTGGTCCACACACTTCTTCCATCGATGTTGCAGCGCTTGGATCCCTGCGGTTGAAAAATAAACCACATTTGGGCAAATTTGACCACTATGAACTTTTCAGCCTATGAACTTGTCAGCCCCCCTCATATACTACACTATAGTCTATAAAATAGTAAATTATACTACTACTGTGACACAATAACTCTGCTAGCTAGCTTACACAGCTCACAAACAGCTCAAGCAAACAGTTCAAACTGAACTCGTACATGTGCCTCATGACTTCTCATCTTAATCACAAAATCTGCAGACAAGATGAAATATGATTAACTATTTATTTACAGGACTACAGATTATAATGCAGATGTTCAATGTATTTACAAGAACATGCAAGAAAACACACAAGACAAACAAATGAAAAAATGATTCAGTGGTATAATGGAATAAACCTGAGAAAACCTAGAGATGACAATTATTTAATAACCTGCAGAACCATTAGTTCAGAGTGTAATTTCAGAGGAAGAATGAAAGGTTTATGTTGTATGAGAAAAACTAAAATCCGGTGAATTAGGGAAAAATAGGGAAAAAATCATTTTGGTGACTATTTAGTTGGTTTGGACAAAATAACAAAAATGAAAAAAATTATATGTTTGGTGGATTTAGGTAATTAAGCAAACAACCTATAGGTGGTTAAAAGATTTAAGACATCACCTTTTTGGTCAAACAGAGAGAAGGTTTAAGTTATACTGCACTGCTCTGGGTCTGCACAGATTGAGGAGGAAGAAAGGCATCCCATGATGGCAGAGGCGTCTGGACCAGTTTGTTTGGATGAATGCATGTCCCTGGGATGGGGCCCAAAGCAGATCTGGTCCCAGAATGTTTTTTGGGCCATTGCTGTCTCATCTCGCAGCCCTGTGTGGTCAGGCGAAGGGGGTCTCTCTGTAAGATGAGGGCATACGCCTCAGAGTTGGATGTCTTCATTAAAGGGTCAAAAAGCAAGCTGGATCTACTGCTGGTTGAGGGCTCAAAAATATGCAGATATTATCCAAAAATGATGGAAAAGCAGGTTTAATGCTGACATGAGTTTAGGAACCAAAGAAGAAACTTAAACACTAATACATAAAAGTACGTAAAAAAACTCAGGACCTCAGGAGAAAGACAGGAAGAGAAGAGCGGGCAGAGAGAGCTCTAACGTCTTTTAAAAGAGAGTGTGTGAAGGCAGGACAGGAAGTGATACCAGACTGAACAAATGACAAGAGGTTTACTGTAAGGGTGAGAACAGCCTTAACCAATCAGAGACGGAATTTGTAAGCTTCTTTGTTTCAGAGAAGTCAAAATTTGAAAAAAAAAAAAAAAAAAAAGAGCAAGTAATAAAGAGATAAGGATCTGTACTTATGTAGTGCTTTTTTCTAGTCACAAAGACCACTCAAAGCGCTTATATAGTAGCTACACTCTCAGGGCCTATCAGAGATAGATACCTCAGGACAACTTCGAATCACCAGTTAACCTAACATGCATGTCTGTGGGTTATGAGAGGAAACCAGAGCCCCCAGAGTAAACCCACACACCACAGGGAGAACATGCAGATTCCCCACTGAAAGGTTCCCACCCACGCTAACTTGGTTATTCAAACCTGGACCCTTATAGCTGTGAGGCAGCAGTGCTAATCCCTGTACCACCATGCTGCCTAAAGTGATATAAGCTTTCCAGTTCAGTCTTTCTTAAGGGATAAATTACATAATTCAGGATTAAGACACAAAATCACATGGAGTACACTTGTCGATATATTTGTAGTAGTAGTAGTAGTTTATTCAGTCATCACGCAACATAGAAACATGCACTGATTTTTACAATAATAATAAATATTTACATTCAAAGTAAAAATGCTAAATAATGTAACTTTTTTATGTGCATTATAAAAATGCCTAAATATTTTGTAACAAAGAGATATTTTTTTGTTGAGTATAATGCTGCTGAATGATTGCTCGTGCATTTTGTGCACAAATGCTGCCACCTAGAGGGGACTGCTCCTCAATAGCACTAAACCAGGGTTGCCCAATCATGTGTCATGGAGGGCCAAGACCCTAGGGGTTTTACCTCCAACCAGTGTCTTCAACAGGTGATTTCACTGAATTTCTTCCCATGGATTGTGGGTCAGTGAAAACACCTGCTGAAGAAACTGACTGGGAGTAAAGCCTGCAGGGTCATGGCCCTCCGTGGCACATGATTGGACACCTCTGCACTAAACTGTCTGAACTGACTGATGTTTGGCTTGTGTTCCTTCAGGGGCGAGTACTTGGTATATGGGAAAGACGAGGTTAAAGCTGAGAAGCGGGAGTGGGAGAAGCACGCTTTCCACTACGACAACGTAGCTTGGGCCTTGCTCACCCTCTTCACTGTTTCCACTGGAGAGGGGTGGCCGCAGTGAGTAGTACATAAACACACACATATACACACTGACCTTGATCAATGACAATATTAAACATAAAGTTAAACATTGTTTATGTTAACACAACGTACAGCGGGGAAAATAAGTATTGAACACGCCAGCATTTTTCTCATTAAACATCACTGTATAAATTCAAGAAATCTCTTGTCTGTATGTGTGTCTGCCTGTGTCATGATTATAGCACATCATAGGATAGCCTATGATGTCTGCATGATGTCCTATGATGATCCTATGATATCAGGCAACATAGGACTCCCGATGCCGTCATATAGGCAAATGTGTCTTTATGATGTCATATAGACCATCACCACGATGCCTGCCTTGATGTCTTTGTCATATAGACCATCACTCACCAAGGAAGAGATACTCATCACCCAATTACGAATAGGACACAGCACTTTAAACCACATCCATTCGAAGCAGTAAACCTGGAAATCTTGCTCATCACCCGATTAACAATAGGGCACACTACTTTACACCACACCCATTTGAAGCAGTACATGTCCTATGATATGTCCTATGATGCCTGCTTTGATGTCTTTATGATGTCATATAGACCATCACTCACAATAAGATAAGATAAGATAAGCCTTTATTAGTCCCACAACGGGGAAATTCCAGGATTGCAACAGCACAGGGATAGCAACACTCAGAGCAACAATCAGAAGGCAAGAAAAAAAACAAGCAAGCAAGAGCAGCTAATATACATATGTACATATTACTATAAAATATATATATACACACACAGACACAGTGCAGAGCATTGTAGCTGGATGGAATAAATATATGAATATATGAACACACAGTGCAGAGCATTGTAGCTAGATGGAATAAATATGTAAATATATAAACACCCACAGTACGGAGCATTGCAGCTAGGTGGAATAAATATGCAAGTATATAAACACACACAGTGCGGAGCAATGTAGCTAGATGGAATAATATGTAGATATATAAAAACACAGTGCGGAGCATTGTAGCTAGATGGAATAAATATATAGATATATAAATATAAACACACCCAGTGCTGAGCATTGTAGCTAGATGGAATAAATATATAGATATATAAATATAAACACACCCAGTGCAGAGCATTGTAGCTAGATGGAATAAATATGTAAATATATAAACACACACAGTGCAGAGCATTGTTGCTAGGTGGGATGAAACAGCATAACCGTCTACTTAGTTATCCTACATGGTATGATTATGTGCCCATACATATTCTCACCCTCCATAGCGACCGGTATGTTCCTAGTTGTATGCCGGAGAGGACCATTGTGTAAGTCTATTGCATCTTTTGCATTCAAAAAAAACCTATTAGTTTGTTACGTCTTTTTGCTATCTCTGCGAGCAGCCCTGCTTAGGTTGTACAGTCTGACAGCCGTTGGTAGGAAGGACCTACGAAACCTCTCGGTTGTGCACCTGGGATGATGTAGTCTGCTGCTAAATGAGCTCCTCAGTGCATCCAGTATGTCCTGCATAGGGTGGAACTCGGACTCCAGCAGAGATGACAGTTTAGCCACCGTCCTTCTCTCTCCTATCTCCTCCATCGGATCAAGGCGTTGCCCCAGGACAGAGCTAGCTTTCTTAATCAGTTTGTTCAGTCTCTTCCTATCGGCTGCAGTAATGCCACTGCCCCAGCAGACCACTCCAAAAGTGATGGCTGATGCCACCACCGTGTCATAGAATGACTTCAGCAGCGCCCCTTGTACACCAAAAGACCTGAGTCTCCTCAGCAGGAACAGCCTGCGCTGTCCCTTCTTGTAGAGTGCGTCAGTATTGTGTGACCAGTCTAGTTTATTGTTCAGATGAATACCCAGGTACTTGTAGGATGTCACCATCTCGATGTCTGTTCCCTGTATATTTACTGGTGCTGTGAGGGGCTGCCCATGCCTGCGGCAGTCCACCACCAGCTCCTTAGTTTTCCTCGCGTTGATCTGGAGGCAGTTTCGATGGCACCAGTCCACAAAGTCCTGGATAAGCCCTCTGTACTCAGCTTCATCTCCGCTGGAGATGAGACCAACGATCGCAGAGTCATCAGAGAACTTCTGTAGATGGCAATGTGTTGTGTTGTGTGAGAAGTCCGCAGTATAAAGAGTGAACAGGAAGGGAGCCAGCACCGTTCCCTGGGGGGCCCCCGTGCTACTGATGATCGTGTCGGAAACACAGTCCCGGGTTCTCACAAACTGAGGCCGGTTCGTGAGGTAGTCCAGGATCCATGATGACAGGTGCTGGTCCACCCCTGCGCGCAGCAGCTTGTCCTTCAGGATCATCGGTTGGATGGTGTTGAAAGCACTGGAGAAGTCAAAGAACATGATCCTCACCATATTCCCGGGCTTCTCCAGGTGGGACAGAGAACGGTGAAGGAGGAAGATCACCGCATCCTCCACCCCAATGCCATGCTGGTAGGCGAACTGGAGTGGATCCATCGCTGGTTCCACCAGGGGGCGGAGATGAGCAAGGAGCAGTCTCTCCAGGGTCTTCATCAAGTGGGACGTCAAGGCCACCGGTCTGAAGCTGTTCAGGTCTTTGGGGTGGGAAGTTTTTGGTACAGGTACCACACAAGATGTTTTCCACAGCTGTGGTACCCTCCCCAGTTTCAGGCTCATGTTGAAGATATACGTCACAATCCCACACAGCTGGTCTGCACAGGACTTGAGGAGCTTTGCGCTGATGCCGTCCGGTCCCGACGCCTTCCTCGCCTTGATCTTCCTCAGCTCCGTCCTCACCTGGGTCTTGGTCAGGGTCAGGATGGGGGGCTGTGTGTTGGGAGTGGGGGGGGTGTCGGTGGAGTGGGGAGTGGGCAGCAGGACTTGATTTCTTAGTGGCAGCAGTGGTTGTTGTGCAGACAGGGGGGAGGGCGGTTGGTCAAATCTATTGAAAAACAGATTCAGGTTGTTCGCCCACTCCCTGCCCCCCGTGGCCTGGGGGGAGGTATTCTGGAGCCCCGAGATGGTTTTGAGGTTTCTCCAGACCCCGCTGATGTCGCTCTGTTGCAGCTTGTCCTCCATCTTCTTCCTGAAGCTGTCCTTGCCTTCTCTGATCTTTCTCCTCAGCTCCCTCTGTACGGACTTCAGCATCTCCCTGTTCCCCGACCTGAAGATCCTCTTCTTCTCTCTCAGAAGTGTTTTTATCTCAGGGTTGATCCAGGGTTTGTTGTTTGAGTGACGCCGTATGGTCTTGGTGGGAACGGATTTGTCCACACAGAAGCTGAGGTAGCCCGTGAAGGTGTGAATGAGGCCATCGATGTCCTCACCATGTGGATCGCAGAGCTGCTTCCAGGCAGTGGCTTCAAAACAGTCCTTTAGAGTGTCCATTGTCTCCTCAGACCCTAACTCCACAGTGTGCATGGCCGGAGGTTGTCTGTGCACTAGGGGTTTGTACACCGGTCGGAGATGAACCAAGTTGTGATCCGATCTCCCAAGTGGGGGGAGTTGTGATGAGGTGTACGCCTCCTTAGTGTTTGCGTAGAACAAATCCAGTGTTTTATTGTCTCTAGTGTGGCATGTGACATACTGGGTGAAAGTGGGCAGAATGGGAGACAGTGAAACGTGGTTGAAATCGCCTGAGATGAGGAGAAGAGCATCTGGGTGTTCTGTCTGCAGCCTGCTGGTTACTGAATGGATGACGTCACACGCTGTCCCAGCGTTCGCCGTCGGATTTGCATAAACAACAATGCAGATCACGTGTGAGTGTTCTCTCGGGAGATATGTAGGCCTCATGCTAACAGCTAGCAACTCAATGTCTTTGCTGCAGTGTCGTTGTTTAACAGTGATATGTCCCGGTCTACACCAGTTGTTGTTAACATACATTATCACTCCACCGCCCCTAGTTTTGCCACTCTCTGGTGTTCGGTCAGCTCGTATCATGTGAAAACCCTCCAGCTCAATGTTAGCATCTGCTGCTAGTTCAGTTAGCCACGTCTCAGTAAACAAAAGGAGAGAGCACTCCCGGTAAGTGCTATCATAACGGGAGATAGCCGCTAGCTCATCTAACTTTCCCAGTATCGACCGTACATTTCCCATGACAACAGATGGAAGGGAGGGTCTGTACCTTATATTTTTTGTCCTCCGCCTTACTCCAGCCCGGCAGCCGCGGCGTTTTCGCCTCAGTTCTCTCGGTATGTCGAGTTTTTCCAGTGGGACCGGGTGGCGGTTAAATGCTAGCAGCTCTTCCCTGTTGTATCGAATCCTGCTATAAACAGTGGCTCCGTCCACCGGCTCAGGAGACATTTGGGACGATCTGTGTGTCCGTGATATAAGTGGGGTGAAAAAAAAAGTGATCAAAAGAGAGAGGAAGGGAAAAAAAAAACTCGGAATCGAGCCGCTGTTGCAAAAGGCAGCCGACTGGTGTGGCGCCGAGAGATGCCTGCCTTGATGTCTTTATGATATATAGACCATCACTCACGAAAGAAATACTCATCACCCGATTAAGAATAGGACACAGTACTTTAAACCACACCCATTCAAAGCAGTAACTCTGGAAATCTCACTCAGTAAGGCAAAAGACAAATCAATAATTACAAATTATATAGTCGAAAAGTAGCAAGAATATTGGGACTCAATAGATACAAGAAGACATCTTTATGACATTCAAAAGCATGTAAACTGTGGAATGGGAGTTGCCAGAGACAGGAAAGAAGAGATACTCATCACCCCACTAAGAATAGGACACACTAATTTAAACCAGCTACATAAATGGAGAGCAATAGAGGGAGGAGAACTGCTGCACGTCAGGAAAGATCCCGTGAAAATGATACAGCTGAGGTTCTGAGAATAAGTCACAGGCCAGTCTTTACAGCACGTTAGTGTTTTCTGCACAAGAGATTTCTTCAGCCATGGCCAATTCTACGTTGCCACGAACAGAGTTGGCAGATCAAGCAGTCTTCGTATTCTTGCTCAAGATGAAGAAAGTAAGCAAAAGCGATGCTTTCTGAGCAATGTTGCTTTTAAAGAGGTGCTGACACAGTAAAAATGTTTAACCTTGAAGAATGACAGTCTACACTACAAATGTGTAAAATGCCAAGCAAAGCGCTGATTTTCTCTGGGTGCTCTGGTTTCTTGGTTTCTACGGGCATGCACGGGCCTTCAATTCAATTCAATTCAACTTTATTTATATAGCGCCATTTCACAACAACAGTCATCTCATAGCACTATCAACTGTAGGGGGGACCCCCACAGTTGCAGAAAGACCCCAGCAATCAGGCGATCCCCTGTGAGCAAGCACTTGGTCACGGTGGAGAGGAAAAACTCCCTTTTAACAGGAAGAAACCTCCAGCAGAACCAGGCTCAGGGAGGGGCAGTCATCTGCTGCGACTGGCTGGGGGGTTAGGGGACAGAGAAGATGAAAAGAACAGACATGTAGAGAGCAAACAGCACGATGAGGACTCAATCTATGGGAGAGAACAAACAGATGTTAATGACCAGCAAAAAAGAAAAAAAAAAAAATTTCATTGAGAGTGAAGAAAGGAAAGGAGTGAGGCCCAGTGCATTACTGGAGGTCCCCCGGCTGACTAAACCTATTAGCAGCATAACTAAGGGAGGGTTCAGAAACACATGAACCCTCACTAATTGTAGGCTATATCAAAAAGGTAGGTTTTAGCCCTATTCTTAAAAACAGAGATCTTCCTGAACAGGGTCGAAAGCCACTTTTTGCTCAGATGTATTTTCATGATCTTGTTCATGAACTGGAGTTACGACGCACCTATCCCTCAACCAGTGGTCTCAACGAAGAAGAAGAAGAAGAAGACCCACCAGATGGAGAGCAGTAGAGTGAGGAGAACTGCTGTACGACAGAAAAGATGCTATGAAGATGAAATACCTCAGGTTCGAGCAGTACGCCACAGGCATGACTGTGAACAACACAGCCATCTGAAACAGGAGGAGACCCTTCAGCAACAGGCATGCAGAAATATTTGCTTATACTTGGTTTCTACGGGCATGGATGGGTATGCACGGGTATGTACTAGTATTTATGATGGGGTCACTGACTTGAGATTTTCACCAGATATCAGTAACAACCCAAGTAATCCATATATACAAAGAAATCCAAGCAATTGTGTTCACAAAACAAGTTATATTTAATAAAGTGGAATGACACAGGGAATAAGTATTGGACACACGAAGAAAAAGAGGTGCAAAAAGGCATAGAAAACCAAGAAACCAACTGAAATCCATCAGAATTTAGGAGGCCATCCCATCACCCATCAGTGCAAATTACTTTCAGCTGGTTAAGTCCTGACTGATAGGCTTTAAAAAGGCCTATGAATATCAGATTGTCACACCACAAAGAAATCATGATGGTAGAAGCAAAGAGCTCTCTCTCTAGACCTTCACAACCTTATTGCAAAACATAATGATGGCATTGGTTACAGGCGCATTTCTAAACTGCTGAATGTTCCAGTGAACACTGTTGGAGCCATCATTCAGAAGTGGAAAGAACATCATTTTACCATAAACCGGCTATGACCAGGAGCCCCTCACAAGATTTCTGACAGAGGAGTCAAAAGAATTATCAGAAGAGTTGTCCAAGAGCCAAAGACCACCCATGGAGAACTCCAGAAAAACCTGGAATTAGCAGGTACTGTACTGCTGTTTCAAAGAAAACAATAAGTAATGCACTCAACTGACATGGGCTCTATGCCCGTTCACCTCGCAAGACTCCACTGCTGAAGAAAAAGCATGTTGAAGCTCATTTAAAGTTTGCTGCACAACATTTGGGCATGCCAGTAAAATACTGGAAGAATATAGTCTGGTCAGATGAGACCAAAATTGAACTTTTTGGATGCCACAACACATAGCATGTTTGAAAGATAAATGCCACTGCACATCAGTCCAAAAACGCCATACCAACAGTGAAGTTTGGAGGTGGGAGCATCATGGTGTGGGGTGTTTTTCAGCATATGGTACAGGTAGACTTCATATAATTGAAGGAAAGATGAATGGACAAATGTACAGAGACATCCTTGATAAGAACCTGTTGCCGTCTGCCAAGATGCTGAAGATGAAATTGGACATTTCAGCAAGACAATCAGTGCCTCCAGGATTTCACAATGTTGCAATCATGTCAATTCACGTGAAATCAGCCAATTAGCGCGACTATTGCGCAACCTTGCAACTTTGTCCAATCACTGCAACTTTCCCACAATTTTGGCCAATCCTTGTCAATTTTCATCAATTTCACCAATCAAATTTCTCTTTGAGTGGCGCGAAAACACTCAGTCTAACCAATCAAATGCATCACTGCACTGTGTTCACTTCCGTGTTTACAGTGAGTATTAACAGAACACAGCAGCGAAAACAGAGTGTGTGATTTAAAAAAAAAACACTTACCCACGAGATTTCCAACACCGTCCCTTCCTCCATCTCCCCCAGCCTGCCAGTGGACGTCTCGCCATGTCTCTTTCCTTACCGTGTGTACGAAGTGCTGGGTTTGTGTTGAAAATGTCCGCCTGCCCCAAAAGCACCTCGTCGCAGGAGCATCCGTGAGGAGAAATGCCATAAAATAAACAGAATGAGCAAATCCACACTACAGCCAATGTTTGAACATTTATACATCTTTAGAGGTAAAATCATTACTACATCTTGTCAATGAGCTTTAAAACTGTGAATCTCCAGTCTGGACATGGACCCCTCCCCCCACACACACACATTGTAAATGAAAGATGGGTGTCTAAAGAGACAAGTGTGTGTATCAAGACGCGCAGCAAATAGACAGGTAGGAGTTAGGCACGGAAAGAGAGAGAATTTTTTTTTTTTTTTTCAGAAAAACACAGACTCCAATAGACAATACAGAGCAACAGAATAAATTGGGGTTTTTTTTCTCTCCGTTCGATACCGAGTGGTTGAGGACTGTAGGGAGTTTTCAATTCAATTCAGTTCAATTCAATTCAACTTTATTTATATAGCGCCATTTCACAACAACAGTCATCTCATAGCACTATCAACTGTAGGGGGAACCCCCACAGTTGCAGAAAGACCCCAGCAATCAGGCGATCCCCTGTGAGCAAGCACTTGGCGATGGTGGAGAGGAAAAACTCCCTTTTAACAGGAAGAAACCTCCAGCAGAACCAGGCTCAGGGAGGGGCAGTCATCTGCTGTGACTGGCTGGGGGGTGAGGGGACAGAGAAGATGAAAAGAACAGACATGTAGAGAGCAAACAGCACGATGGGGACTCAATCTATAGGAGAGAACAAACAGATGTTAATGACCAGCAAAAAAAAATATTTCAATGAGAGTGAAGAAAGGAGTGAGGCCCAGTGCATTATTGGAGGTCCCCCGGCTGACTAAACCTATTAGCAGCATAACTAAGGGAGGGTTCAGAAACACATGATCCCTCCCTAATTGTAGGCTATATCAAAAAGGTAGGTTTTAGCCCTATTCTTAAAAACAGAGGTCGAGTCTGACTCCTGAATCCAGATTGGCAGCTGGTTCCACAGGAGAGGAGCTTGATAACTGAAGGCTCTGCCTCCCATTGTACTTTTGGAGATTCTAGGTATTACAAGTAATCCTGCATTTTGGGAGCGTAGTACTCTGTTAGGATAATACGGTAGTATCAGATCTTTTAAATAAAAAGGAGCCTGATTGTTTAGAGCTTTGTAAGTAAGAAGAAGGATTTTAAACTTAATTCTAAACTCTATGGGAAGCCAATGAAGGGAGGCCAGAACCGGAGAGATATGATCTCTCTTTCTAGTACCTGTTAAAACTCTTGCTGCAACATTTTGGATCAGCTGAAGACTTTTTAAAGATGTTTTAGGACAGCCTGATAATAATCTAATCTCAAGCTAACAAAAGCGTGGATCAGTTTCTCAGCATCACTCTGAGACAAGATGCTCCTAATCTTGGCAATATTGCGCAAATGATAGAAGGCAGTCTTAGAAACAAATTTAATATGTGAATTGAAGGACAGATCTTGATCAAAAATAATTCCAAGGTTCCTCACAGAGCTATTAAGAGAAAGAGTAAACACATCCAAACTGAAAGTTTGATTTGGAAAGTTATTTCTAAGGTTTTTTGGACCAACAAGAATGACTTCAGTCTTATCTGAATTTAATAGCAGAAAATTACAAGTCATCCAAGCTTTGATTTCCTTAACCCTCAAGCGACTGAGTGGGGTCATTTACGACCCCAGCCATATAATTTAATGTGCCGTCTCTTTATTTTTTATCCAAATTTTCTTTCCTAGCATGAATTTGTCAGTCTACTAATCCTACACACTTTCATAGTTTTTTGCAGGGATCAACCAATTGGTGTGGCGTAGACATCGCAAACTCTTGTGGGGTCATTTATGACCCCGAAGAGAAGCACTGGTTTTTAAACATTGATTTTATAAATTTTATTCAAATGTTCCACTTCTAATAGTTAGTTAGTTAATCCCTTCACACCTGAAGGTGTATATGGGCGGCGCCTATCTCCATTTCTCTGACCCTAGGCCACACAGCTACTGTAAGTAGTGAAAGCTACAGCGGGGGGTCAGTCCTCTGGTAGCTTTGTGTGTAACTTTACTTTCCCCATTCCATTATATGGAGCACCACGCTAGAAGGCAGAAAGCACCATTTTTATATGGTCTTTGGTATGACCCGGCCGGGATTTGAACCCCTGCCTCCCGGGTGTGGGGCGGATGCTCTACCAACTGAGCCACCACTCCGGTTTCCACTTCTAATCAGTACTTTATATTGTATTGCAGTGAACCATGGCTAACAGACCTAGGATAGCAAGATTTACATTTGTCTGTTTGTCTGGATGTCTGTTTGTTTGTCTGCTTGTTAGCAAGATAACTCAAAAAGTTATGGACGGATTTTCATGAAATTTTCACAGATTGTCAGAAATGGGGTATCCTACAGATGATTAGATTTTGGTGGTGATCCGGATCACCGTCTACAAGAAAACCGCCATTACGCAAAATGCCATAATAGGTATCATGATCATCATCGTAACTACAATAATAGGTATCATCATCATCGTGATGATGATATGATGACTATGATGATGATGATGATGTTCCAAGAGTGAACTGACAAGGACTGTCTAAATAAATGTAATGTTGTTCTTACAGTCTGCGTTTTGGTTATTTCTTGCAATAAAAGTATTATTAGCAAACACATTTTACATTAGATCATTATAAAATACCTGTCTTAAATACAGGGAGTAGTTTTGGTATGATAAACCTCCAACCAGCCATTTATAATAAGGATCCCTGTACAGAGCACAATGGGGTCATAAATGACCCCACTTGGTCATTTCAGTCCGTAAAATAGCTTGGTCGCTTGAGGGTTAAGACAGGCTTCTAACTTGGCTAATTGATTACTATCATCTGGCTTCATTGACAGGTATAATTGTGTGTCATCTGCATAACAATGAAAATGTATACAGTGCTTTCTAATAATGTTGCCTAACGGAAGCATATATAAACTAAAAACAGTAGGGCCTAGCACAGATCCCTGTGGAACTCCATGACTAAGCTTTGAGTTGAAAGAAAACTCATTATTTACATGAACAAACTGGAACCTATCAGATAAATAAGATCTAAACCACTGTAACGAAGTTCCATTAAGTCCAACATAGAATTCTAATCTATCAAGTAGAATATTATGATCGATAGTATCAAAAGCTGCACTAAGGTCTAAAAGGACAAGTACAGAAACAAGTCCATTATCAGATGCGATGAAGAGGTTGTTGGTGACCTTCGCTAAGGCTGTTTCAGTACTATGATGGATTCTAAACTCAGATTGAAACTCTTCAAGTAAACCATTTCCCTGGAGGTGGTCAAATAATTGCGTAGCTACAACTCTTTCTAAGATTTTTGAAATGAAAGGCAGATTAGAGATTGGTCTATAGTTAGCTAAAGCTCCTGGATCTAGCGTTGGCTTTTTGAGTAAGGGTTTAATTACAGCCATTTTAAAAGCCTGCGGTACATGGCCTGAAGTTAATGAAGAATTGATTATATGAAGAATAAAGCTACCAATAAGTGGGAGGACTTCTTTAAATAACCTGGTAGGAATAGGGTCTAAAAGACAAGTTGAAGGTTTGGATGAGGAAACTATTTTGTCTAACTCACAAAGGTCGATTGGAGTAAACTCATCAAGACAGACATCAATTGAAGGAGTTGTAGTAGTTACAGTATTTAAGTTAACTGTGGGAAGAATCTGATTGATTTTATCTCTGATGGATGAAATTTTATTATTGAAAAAGTTCATAAAGTCCTGACTAGTAAGCTCTAAGGGAATGCTAGGATTGACAGAGTCCTGACTCTTTGTCAACCTGGCTACAGTGCTGAAAAGAAACCTGGGATTATTCTTGTTCTCTTCTATTAATGCAGAATAATAACTCGTTCTAGCTTTTCTAAGAGATTTTTTATAAATTAAAAGATGATTTCTCCAAGCTAAATAGATTTCATCTAAATTAGTGGAGCGCCATTTTCTTTCTAATTGACGAGTCTTCTGTTTTAAGCTACGAGTTTCTGTGTTGAACCAAGGAGTTAGAAATCTCTGATTAGACTTTTTTCTTTTTTAAGGGGGCCACCAAGTCTAGAGTCTGATGCAGAGAAGCTGAAACACTATCCACCATGTTATCAATTACAGAAGGAGTAAGCTGTCTATAGCTTATTTCCGTTGTGTTGACACATGGCATAGAGGAAACAATCTGCATAAATTTGGTAACAGCATCATCTAAGAGGCATCTACTGTAATAATATTTTTCTTTAGGAGCCAAATAGTCAGAAATAGTAAAATCAAAGGTTAACAGACAATGTTCTGACAGTACAGGGTTATGAGGAGACACTACAAGATTTTCTGTTTCTATGCCATATGTCAGAACAAGGTCCAATGTATGGTGGAGGTAATGAGTAGAATTTCCTACTTTCTGAGAAAACCCAATCGAGTCTAATATTGAATTAAATGCCACATTAAGGCAGTCACTATCTACATCCACATGTATATTAAAGTCCCCTACTATAATTATTCTATCAGATTTCACCACTAAATCAGCTAAGAAATCAGCAAATTCGGACAAAAATTCTGAGTAGGTTGATGGGGGACGATAAACTATGGCAAATAAAATTGGGTTTAACCTAAAATTGCTAAAGTGCCCAATACTGAGGACCAGGCCCTCAAAGGAATTATAACATGTTTTTTGCTTTACATTAACTAGTAATTTGGAATGGTAAATTGTTGCTACTCCTCCTCCACGACCAGAACTTCTGGGATTTTGACAGTTTAAATAACCAGAGGGAGTTGATTCATTTAAACCAACATAATCCTCTTGCCCTAACCAAGTCTCGGTAAGGGATATTAAATCAATCTGATGATTTCAAATGAAGGTGCTGCCAATAATTTCCAAATCTATACTCTTTAGCATGCATTCAGTGCAATTTAGCTGTTGTCATGGATATTGTTACAGTCTGTATTTGCTGTTCCACAAAAGAGTTTTTCTGTATAGCAGAAATTTCTGCTTAATTTACAGGTCAGTTTAATCAGAAATTTTTGACAATCCTGTGCTTTTCTTGAATTGTTATATAGAATAGTACTGCAGTAAACTGGAAAAAAACATCTGCTCTAAAATTTGTAATTTTTCCCACAACTTTTAGCGCAAAAAAACTCTGAAAACATTGCAAGTTTTAAAAAAAAAAAAAAAAAAAAAAAAAAAAAGCTCCCATGAATTCAGGCTTTTTGGGTTGCAACAATCGTGAAAACATCCCAGAAAGTCCTAGCAGGACTGGACAATGATCCCAAACACACAGCCAAGGAAACTGTCAACTGGCTCCAGAGAAGGAAAATAAAGCTGCTAGAATGGCCCAGTCAGTCACCTGACCTGAATCCAATTGAAAATCTATGGAACAAACTGAAGATCAGAGTTAATAGAAGACACCCATGGAACCTTCAAGATTTGAAGACAGTTTGTGTGGAAGAATGGGCTAAAATCACTCCTGAGCTAATGCCTGCACCTAGTTTCTCCACACAGGGGGCATCTGGAAGCTGTTATTACCAACAAAGGCATTTTTACTAAATATTAAATGAATTTCACAAGCTTGTTCAATACTTATTCCCTGTGTTTTTCCACTTTATTTAATATAACTTGTTTTGTGAACACAGTTGCCTTGATTTCTTTGTACTGTATCTATGGAGTACTTGGGTTGTTACTGATATCTGGTAAAAATCTCACATCAATGGCTCCATCAAAAATATGTTTAATGAGAAAACTGTTGACGTGTTCAGTACTTACTTTCCCCGCTACAGTATGTACAGTGCTGTGAAAAAAAGTATGTACCTCTTCTTAATTTCTTAGATTTTTGCATATTTGTGACATTTAAATGTTTCAGATCAACAAACAAATTTTAATATTATACAAAGATAACCCGAGTGAATACAAAATGCAGTTTTTAAATGATGATTTCATTTACAAAGAGAAAATAGTGGATTCGTTTAAACTGGATTATTTTATTCATGGTTTTATATAAGCCTTGAATGTGAAACCGGCCCATCAAAATTAAAGTTTAATCACAGAGCTTGTATTTCTGCAAGAAATTGAGTGTGGACTGGCTAAAATCTATTGTAAAATGGGGTTGTAACGTCACCATTACTGTTTTACTCCATACACAGGAGGCAGAAAAAAGGTGCCGGTAAAACCTTTCCACTCTGGAGTAGGGCTGTGTGATATGATGATATATATTGGTGAGGCGATAAAAAACCTACTGTTTCATATAGAACTATCATTTACAGTGGTGTGAAAAAGTGTTTGACCCCTTCCTGATTTCTCTTTTTTTTTTTTTGTATGTTTGTCACACTTAAATGTTTCCGATCGTCAAACAAATTTAAATATTAGACAAAGATAACACAGGTAAGCACAAAATGCAGTTTTTAAATGAAGGTGTTTATTATTAAGGGTAAAAAAACATTCCCAACCTACATGGCCCTGTGTGAAAAAGTGACCCCCCCCCCTTAAAACATAAATTAACTGTGGTTTATCACATCTTTGGAAAGCTGAGTCCAATTTCTCTAGCCACATCCAGGCCTGATTGCTGCCACACCTGTCTCAATTGTCTTGTCTCAATCAAGAAATCACATAAATAGGACCTGCCTGACAAAGTCAAGTAGACCAAAAGAGCCTCAAAACCTAGACATCATGCTGCGATCCAAAGAGATTCAGGAACAAATGGGAAACAAAGTAATTGAGATCTATCAGTCTGGAAAAGGTTATAAAGCCATTTCTAAAGCTTTAGGACTCCATCAAACCACAGTGAGAGCCATTATCCACAAATGGTGAAAACATGGAACAGTGGTGAACCTTCTTAGGAGTGGCCGGCCCACCAAAATTACCCCAAAAGCGCAGTGACGACTCATCCAAGAGGTCACAAGAGACCCCACAACAACACCCAAAGACCTGCAGGCCTCAGTTAAGGTCAGTGTTCATGACTCCACCATCAGAAAGAGACTGGTTAAAAATGGCCTGCATGGCAGAGGTCCAAGACAAAAACCATTGCTAAACAAAAAGAAGATAAAGACTCGTCTGAGTTTTGCCAGAAAACATCTTGATGATCCCCAAGACTTTTGGGAAAATACTCTGTGGATTAACGAGACAAAAGTTGAACTTTTTGGAAGGTGTATGTCCCATTACATCCAGCGTAAAAGTAACAGCATTTCAGAAAAGGAACATCATACCAACAGTAAAATATGGCGGTGGTAGTGTGATGGTCTGGGGCTGTTTTGCTGCTTCAGGACCTGGAAGACTTGCTGTGGTAAATGGAACCATGAATTCTGCTGTCTACCAAAAAATCCTGAAGGAGAATGTCCGGCCATCTGTTCGTGACCTCAAGCTGAAGGGCACTTGGGTTCTGCAGCAGGACAATGATCAAAAACACACCAGCAAGTCCACCTCTGAATGACTTAAGAAAAACAAAATGAAGACTTTGGAGTGGCCTAGTCAAAGTCCTGACCTGAATCCAACTGAGATGCTGTGACATGATCTTAAAAAGGCGGTTCATGCTCGAAAACCCTCCAATGTGGCTGAATTACAACAATTCTGCAAAGATGAGTGGGCCAAAATTTCTCCACAGTGCTGTAAAAGACTTATTGCCAGTTATTGCAAGCGCTTGATTGCAGTTGTTGCTGATAAGGGTGGCCCAACCAGTTATCTGGATTTTTGGAGGTTTGGATTTTTTTTCCCCTTAATAAACACCTTCATTTAAAAACTGCATTTTGTGTTTACTTGTGTTATCTTTGCCTAATATTTAAATTTGTTTGATGATCTGAAACATTTAAGTGTGACAAACATACAAAAAAAATGAGAACTCAAGAAAGGGGCAAACACTTATTCACGCCACTGTATATCTGGATTTAAAAGACATACTCCATTTCTACTTGTCACCATCCCGCCTCTCCCCGCAATGCACCAGGTGTGGGTTCTGGTGGTTTGCACAGCAGCTAACTCCATGTTTTGGTCATGTAGCCGCTACTTCTGTTTGCCAGGGATGTGGGAGAGTATAGTTCTCTAACCTCGTTTTAATTGGAGGTAAATGATGTTAATACCATCTCTAATTATAAAACGGCAAATGCTAAATGATGATGCTATAACTTGTCGTTAATAGGAAATGTTATAGTGTGTCAGACCATTGTTTCTTTGGTTTAAATTATTGCCGAGTTTCTTAATTTTGTCGGGAAAAAAATATTACTAAAGTTCAAGTAGGTTCATTTTGTCTTCTTTTAATTATTTACCTTTTGTTCTTATTAACCTGTTGAACTCTGTTCAACTTCCCTAAAAACGCCTAAAAATAACATGCCCAAAGTAAATCAAAAGCTGTTCTTCAACCCTTTGCAGCATCTTCATGGGGTTAGTCTCATTTAAAAGAAAACACTCTGAATTTTTTGGCAAAACAGTCATAATCTCTCTAAGTGCTCCTGCCACTGAGTAATAAGAAAGTTCGCTTGGGTGTTTTTTTAGATACAAATGCTTGCAAATAGCATACAGCTGTCAGATACTGGCTGGGGAACGTCACTTGTGGTAACGTATTGTCACTTCCTGTTTTGCTGTCTGTCTGTGTGGTTTGCTGTCCTCACTCTCCTGAGCTTCAGGTTAGCCACTAGCTATGGCTACTAGCTCTCCTTCCTCTCTTCCTCTGGTGTGCTCTCTCTGTCAGATGTTTAGCTACACCTCTGCCTCTTTTAGTGATCACGGTAAATGTAGTCTTTTTGAGGCGCTCGAGGCGAGGTTGTCTGATTTGGAATCCCGGCTCCGCTGCATTGAAACACCGTCTGCGCCAGTTACTCTCGACGGATGCCCCTTAGCTGCAGTGGAGCTAGCTAGCATAGGCCCCCCCATTAGCAGTCCTCCGGCTCTCCTCAGCAGCGAGGAGACTGGGTGGGTGACGGTGAGAAGGAAGCCTAGTCGCAAAGCCCCGGTACACCTCCAACCTGTTCACGTTTCTAATCGTTTTTCCCCACTCAGCGACACACCCGCTGAGGAAAATCTCTGATCATTGGCGACTCTGTAGTCAGAAACGTGAACCTAGAGACTCCAGCGGCCGTAGTCAAATGCATTCCTGGGGCCAGAGCAGGTGACATCGAGTCAAATTTGAAAATGCTGGCTAAAAGTAACTGTGAATACTCCACAATTGTTATTCACGCTGGCATTAATTACATCCGTCTCTGGCAGTCGGAAGTCATGAAACTTAATGTAGAATCGGTGTGTGACTTTGCCAAAACAATGTCTGCCTCTGTAGTATTCTCTGGGCCCCTCCCCAATCTGACCAGTGATGACATGTTTAGCCACTCGTCATCCTTCAACCGCTGGCTGTCTGTGTGGTGTCCTGCAAACAACGTGGGCTACACAGACAATTGGAGCTCATTTTGGGGAAAACCTGGTCTTATGAGACGAGACAGCGTCCATCCCACTTTGGATGGTGCATCTCATTTATCTAACAATCTGGCATCTTTTTTATCCAAATTTATAAAATCTTGACAACTCAAGAGTTGGGACCAGGAAGCAGAGTCGCAGTCTTACACGCCCCTCTGCAGCTCCTCTTCATCCGCCACCCCTCAACTTAGCCCCTGTCTTCCCCATCAGAGAATCATTGTCTGCTCCCTCCAAAGTAAATAACAATATAATATATAAGCATCCCAAAGTGATTAACCAAAAAACTGGTAAAACTCAAATTAAACATAAAGCCTCTAAACTGAATGATTTGGCCTCTGTTCCTCCTCATAATTTAAAAATTAAATGTGGTTTATTAAATATTAGGTCTCTAACTCCCAAGTCTCTGTTAGTCCATGATCTGTTAATTGATCATCAGATTGATTTAATATCCCTTACAGAGACTTGGTTAGGACAAGAGGATTATGTTGGTTTAAATGAATCAACTCCCTCTGGTTATTTAAACTGTCAAAATCCCAGAAGTTCTGGTCGTGGAGGGGGAGTAGCAACAATTTACCATTCCAAACTATAAATTAATGTAAAGCAAAAAACATGTTATAATTCCTTTGAGGGCCTGGTCCTCAGTATTGGGCACTTTAGCAATTTTAGTTTAAACCCAATTTTATTTGCCATAGTTTATCGTCCTCCATCAACCTACTCAGAATTTTTATCCGAATTTGCTGATTTCTTAGCTGATTTAGTGCTGAAATCTGATAGAATAATTATAGTAGGGGACTTTAATATACATGTAGATGTAGATAGTGACTGCCTTAATGTGGCATTTAATTCAATATTAGATTCAATTGGGTTTTCTCAGAAAGTAGGAAATTCTACTCATTATCTCCACCATACGTTGGACCTTGTTCTGACATGTGGCATAGAAACAGAAAATCTTGTAGTCTCTCCTCATAACCCTGTACTGTCAGACCATTGTCTGTTAACCTTTGATTTTACTATTTCTGACTATTTGGCTCCTAAAGAAAAATATTATTACAGTAGATGCCTCTCAGATGATGCTGTTACCAAATTTATGCAGACTGTTTCCTCTATGCCATGTGTCAACACAACGGAAATAAGCTATAGACAGCTTGCTCCTTCTGTAATTGATAACATGGTGGATAGTGTTACAGCTTCTCTGCATCAGACTCTAGACTTGGTGGCCCCCTTAAAAAAGAAAAAGTCTAATCAGAGATTTCTAACTCCTTGGTTCAATGCAGAAACTCGTAGCTTAAAACAGAAGACTCGTCAATTAGAAAGAAAATGTTGCTCCACTAATTTAGATGAAATCTATTTAGCTTGGAGAAATCATCTTTTAATTTATAAAAAATCTCTTAGAAAAGCTAGAACGAGTTATTATTCTGCATTAATAGAAGAGAACAAGAATAATCCCAGGTTTCTTTTCAGCACTGTAGCCAGGTTGACAAAGAGCTTGCTAGTCAGGACTTTATGAACTTTTTCAATAATAAAATTTCATCCATCAGAGATAAAATCAATCAGATTCTTCCCACAGTTAACTTAAATATAGTAACTACTACAGTTCCTTCAATTGGTGTCTGTCTTGATGAGTTTACTCCAAACGACCTTTGTGAGTTAGACAAAATAGTTTCCTCATCCAAACCTTCAACTTGTCTTTTAGACCCTGTTCCTACCAGGTTATTTAAAGAAGTCTTCCCACTTACTGGTAGCTTTATTCTTAATATAATCAATTCTTCATTTACTTTAGGCCATGTATCGCAGGCTTTTAAAACGGCTGTAATTAAACCCTTACTCAAAAAGCCAACGCTAGATCCAGGAGCTTTAGCTAACTATAGACCAATCTCTAATCTGCCTTTCATTTCAAAAATCTTAGAAAGAGTTGTTGCTACACAATTATTTGACCACCTGCAGGGAAATGGTTTACTTGAAGAGTTTCAATCTGGGTTTAGAATCCATCATAGTACTGAAACAGCCTTAGCGAAGGTCACTAACAACCTCCTCATCACATCTGATAATGGACTTGTTTCTGTACTTGTCCTTTTAGACCTTAGTGCAGCTTTTGATACTATCGATCATAATATTCTACTTGATAGATTAGAACACTATGTTGGACTTAATGGAACTTTGTTGCAGTAGTTTAGATCTTATTTATCTGATAGGTTCCAGTTTGTTCATGTAAATAATGAGTTTTCTTTCAACTCAAAGCTTAGTCATGGAGTTCCACAGGGATCTGTGCTAGGCCCTACTGTTTTTAGTTTATATATGCTTCCGTTGGCAACATTATTAGAAAGCACTTTATACATTTTCATTGTTATGCAGAGGATACACAATTATACCTGTCAATGAAGCCAGATGATAGTAATCAATTAGCCAAGTTAGAAGCCTGTCTTAAGGAAATCAAAGCTTGGATGACTTGTAATTTCCTGCTATTAAATTCAAATAAGACTGAAGCCATTCTTGTTGGTCCAAAAAACCTTAGAAATACCTTTCCAAATCAAACTTTCAGTTTGGATGCGGGTACTCTTTCTCTTAATAGCTCTGTGAAGAACCTTGGAATTATTTTTGATCAAGATCTGTCCTTCAATTCACATATTAAATTTGTTTCTAAGACTGCCTTCTATCATTTGCGTAATATTCCCAAGATTAGGAGCATCTTGTCTCAGAGTGATGCTGAGAAACTGATCCATGCTTTTGTTAGCTCGAGATTAGATTATTGTAATTCTTTATTATCAGGCTGTCCTAAAACATCTTTAAAAAGTCTTCAGCTGATTCAAAATGCTGCAGCACGTTTTAACAGGTACTGGAAAGAGAGATCATATCTCTCCGGTTCTGGCCTCCCTTCATTGGCTTCCCATAGAGTTTAGAATTAAGTTTAAAATCCTTCTTCTTACTTACAAAGCTCTAAACAATCAGTCTCCTTTTTATTTAAAAGATCTGATACTACCGTATTATCCTAACAGAGCACTACGCTCCCAAAATGCAGGATTACTTGTAATACCTAGAATCTCCAAAAGTACAATGGGAGGCAGAGCCTTCAGTTATCAAGCTCCTCTCCTGTGGAACCAGCTGCCAATCTGGATTCGGGAGTCAGACTCGATCTCTGTTTTTAAGAATAGGGCTAAAACCTACCTTTTTGATATAACCTACAATTAGGGAGGGATCATGTGTTTCTGAACTCTCCCTTAGTTATGCTGCTAATAAGTTTAGTCAGCCGGGGGACCTCCAATAATGCACTGGGCCTCACTCCTTTCTTCACTCTCAATGAAATATTTTTTTTTTGCTGGTCATTAACATCTGTCTGTTCTCTCCCATAGATTGAGTCCCCATCGTGCTGTTTGCTCTCTACATGTCTGTTCTTTCAATCTTCTCTGTCCCCTCACCCCCCAGCCAGTCGCAGCAGATGACTGCCCCTCCCTGAGCCTGGTTCTGCTGGAGGTTTCTTCCTGTTAAAAGGGAGTTTTTCCTCTCCACCGTCGCTAAGTGCTTGCTCACAGGGAATCGCCTGATTGCTGGGGTCTTTCTGCAACTGTGGGGGTCCCCCCTACAGTTGAAAGTGCTATGAGATGACTGTTGTTGTGAAATGGCGCTGTATAAATAAAGTTGAATTGAATTGAAAAACACAACAGAAATGTAGAACCAAGTGTTTTCAAGCTCAGGTCAAAATTTTGTAAAAATACCACAAAAAATGAATATATTACACAGCTTTTTTCTCAGGTTGTAACAAGGCTGCATCTGTACTGGAAGACTGGAAATACAGCTTTTTTTTTCAGTGCGCACTGAAACACACTAACATTCAGAGACGTGACCGCCCGTGGAATTCACAGAGTTCAAGGGGTTAAAGACAAAAATAGAAAGGAGATGTTTTTACCTTCTTTACATGTTTCGACTGTTCACTGCAGCCTTTGTGAACAGTCGAAACATGTAAAGAAGGTAAAAACATCTTCTTTCTATTTTTGTCTTTAATAAGAACAAAAGGTAAAATTACTTAAGTTACAAAAGTGCATGACAGCGGCCGAATACACACTAAATAAATAATAAATTAAAACATGTCGGCGGAACAAACTGGCTCTTAATGTAACTTGAGTTTTAATAATTTTTAATTCGTCAAGTTGCGATAAAGAATAAAGTTCAAGTCATTTCAAACGCACATTAAAAAACTAGTTTATAACAATACTGCAAAATTAAGAGGCATAAAAAGGTACATAAAATTAACGAAAGATGAATTTGTACAATTGATTTTTTTTCAGTATGTAATTTAAAATGGAGAAAAGGAGATGGTCCTATTTATTGGTTATTATACTATATAAACTATAGAATTTTACAGAAAATTTATTTCATGATATGTATCATTATCATCAATAAGATTACTTATATCGTGATATGAAATTTTTGTCATATCGCACAGCCCTAATCTGGAGACTGATTTCAAATCTTTACACCTTCACACCTCCAAAATCCCAGGGTCATGTGCACAGACAGCCAAACTGTAAACAAACTTGGCCAGTTTGAGATAAAAACACTGTCGCCTGCATGGCCTCTGAGTCACTTCCCTCCATCCAAACCAGCCTGCCCAGTTGTGAAACAGTGGTGTGTCCTAGCTTGGGCCACCGAATGGAGGTTCAAGTTATATGTTACATAGTCACACGACAGGTTATCAAAAGTGGATCAAATAAGCACAATCAGAGCTAAATGTCAAAAAATATGACTAAGATAATTACAGTGGCCAACACCAGATTTATTGTCCAATTTTTTTTTAGCTGATGTGCTGAATCCAAAAATCACATTGGTTTTGCTCAATCAGGTCAACTTTTTGAACTATGGCCACATGTTTTTTACGTTTTTGTTTACATGTACAGGTATTTTCGCTTTATATGATGCAAAATTCTTTTTTATTTCTTGAAATTCTCTGAATTTTGAACAATGATGACATAACATTCAATTTACATGTACTTACCTTTATCAATGTCTACTATTCAATTTACAGTACAACTGTACAACTGCTGTACAACTGCTTACAACTTAGCATAAAAACCTGACCTGATCGAGAGAAACGGATGTCATTTTCGGATTCAGCGGTGCAAAATTGTCTTAAATCAGTTGAAAAAACACAGACAACTTACAAAAAAAATTATTTTTGTTATGTGGTGTTATCAAACCTACAAAGCATCTCTAATTTCTCTAAATAAATAAATCTTGTCTACTGTATTAAATCCAACAAGAATGAGAATACAGATAGACTAATAAACACAACACAGCATGAATCATAAGTTTTATTTCCAGAATCCACTGTGTAGTTTGTGAGGATGAGAAAAGTCATTGGTTTCTGTGGAGATAGCTGGTTAATGGCACATAAACTGAGATAATAATGAAATGAAAGTTAGTTCTGCTTGCCAGAGTGGGGTATTGTCCTGTCTCATCCATGAGGTGGCACTGACCCGGGTTCCGATGTGTATTGTGCTTCACTGTCCCGAGATTTTCAAAGCTGGGAAGTGCCACTTTGTCTCTCACCTCCACGGTGTTATGTCAGTCTTTGTGAAGAAAGAGAGTCAAGTGGGCTGGCACTTGGCCATATGCTGGCTGTAGCTCTGTTTACCCAAAGACAGTCTTTATATCCTGTAAGGGGTGAAGCTAGCTCAGGGTTAAACAGTGTTAACAAAGTTCAAACTGACTCATATCCACTTCAGATGACTGACTCTTACTTTCATCTGGGGATGCCAAGAGAGACTGAGCAGGGTGCACAGAGGCTGGGTGCTGTAGGCCTCTGACTGCTGTCCACATCATCTCAACCATTTTGCAGTGGCGGTGGACAACAGGGTGGGTGAGCTAAGGCTGTACTTAAGAACTCGATCAGAGATTTATGGTCTCTGCGTGGTGATGGTATGGTTGTGGCTACATGAAGGGCTCCCTTGGAGCAGCAGAGAGCCGTCTGGCTACCAGTGCAAGTCATGTGGCCCACGGGCCTTCAAGAGGTACTGACTTCTCAGTCCCTCCAGGATTTCGTGATGTTTTGATTGCACTAATTCACTCAAAATCAGCGATTCACCACGTCTTTTGCCTGACCTTGCAACTTTGTCCAGTCACTGCAACTTTCCCACAAGTTTGGCCAATCCTTGTCAACTTCTGACAATTTTGACAATTAAATTTGTCCCTGAGTAGCGCTCAAACGCTCAGTCTAACCAATCAAATGCATTGCTAAGGGAAACATAAATAATAGGGAAATATATTTATTTATCTTTATTATTTATTACCTATTATTAATTAACCTTAGTATTTATTTTTGATGAAATTTATTTATTTTTACCCACTTTATTTATTTCTTCTTTTTTTTTTCAGGGTGCTAAAGAACTCGGTGGACTCCACCTATGAGAATCAGGGCCCGAGCCCAGGTTACAGGATGGAGATGTCTATCTTTTACGTGGTGTACTTCATTGTCTTCCCCTTCTTCTTCGTAAACATCTTTGTGGCTCTCATCATCATCACCTTCCAGGAACAGGGAGATAAGATGATGGAGGACTACAGCTTAGAAAAAAATGAGGTGAGGACAACAAAAACAAAATATCAAAAGACCCAGTGCATGTTTTTATTTTTCAGACTTTAAGCCAGATATATATCTAATAAACATCCCTCTCTGCTTCAGAGAGCCTGCATAGATTTTGCCATCAACGCAAAGCCTTTGACTCGACATATGCCAAAGAACAAACTGAGCTTCCAGTACCGTATGTGGCAGTTTGTTGTGTCTCCGCCCTTTGAGTACAGTATCATGTCTCTGATCGCGCTCAACACCATTGTCCTCATGATGAAGGTATGACCATTTAGATTTTCTAAAACTGTCATTGTTACCCTGATAGAATGAATAAACCAGGGAAAAAGGAGCTGCTTGGTTAATTCATTACATTATAGATGCGCTTATATTTCTGTCATTCTTAGCCATCTTTCTTGTCTGTGTCTGCAGTTTCATGGTGCATCCCTAACATACGATAATGTCCTGAAGAACCTTAACATCGTCTTTACCATCTTCTTCTTCCTGGAATCAGTCCTCAAGATCATCGCTTTTAGCCCTCTGGTAGGAAAAAAAAAACTTAAAACACCTACACATGGCCGTTTCTGTGGAAAACGATAGCCATTTACCAGAGAGGTCTCTTGTTGGCCGTGCACTCCCACAAAGGGGGTTCTTTTAACGGCGCATGTGTTTTCCTTGGCACAACGCCAGCGGACCTGGTGGTGACAACGAATTCCCCACAAGGAACAAGTTGTTTGACCATCTGAAGACCAGCGGCCACGCCACCGCCCTCTCTTCAAATCCTCCTCCAAGCTCCATTAGCAAAGGCAAAAAGGACAAGAAGAAGAACAGATAGCACATAACCAGCCGTGCTCTAAACCTGAAACCAGAGTTTGACTCACCAGGGACTTGTAAAGGCTTATTTGCAATGAGTATGGAAAGCTTATGGGCCCCTTCAGTCTCTAGCTACAAGAGTTCACTCAACTTTTTTTGGAGGGGGGGGGGATTTCTTTTTCCCATACATTTTTCAGCTTTTCTTTATAAATGAGTTGCTTTTTTCTTGTAAATCTGCAGCTGACATCCATCCACCTTCTACCGCGTTTGTGGGGATCTGGGTCCCCAACCACCTCCTTTAGCGCTTCAGACAGGACACCAAGGCATCCCCAGGCCAGGTGGGAGATATAGACTCTCCAGTGTGTCCTGGGTCTACCCCAGGGTCTCCTCCCAGTGAGACATGCCCAAAACACCGGAAGTGGGAGGCGTCCAGGAGGCATCCAAATAGATGCCCAAACCACCTCAACTGGCTCCTTTCGATGTGGAGGAACAGTGGTTCTACTCTGAGCCTCTCCCAGATAACTGAGCTCCTCACCCTATTTCTAAGGCTGAGTCCAGCAACCCTACAGAGAAAGCTCATTTCAGCTGCTTGTAGCCATGATTTCATTCTTTCGGTCATTACCTAAAGTTCATGACCAAGTGAGGGTAGGAACGTAGACTGAGTGGTAAATCGACAGCTTTGTCTTAGAGCTCAGCTCCCTCTTCACCACAAAGGACCAATACAACATTCACATCACTGCAGATGCTGCACTGATTCGTCTGTCAATCTTCCGGTCCATTCTCCCTTCACCTGTGAATAAGACTCTGAAATACTTGAACTCCTCCACTTGGGGCAGGACCCTTTCCCCAAACCGGAGAGGATAATCCACAATTTTCCAGCTGAGCACCATGGACTCAGACTTGGAGGTACTGATTCTCATCCAGTCACGTCACATTCAAACAGTCCCAGCAAGACCTTTAGGTCATTGTTTGATGCAGAGACAAGATCCTGTGGTCACCAAACATGACACCTTCCATTCCTTGGCTGCTCATAGAACTCTTGTTCATAAATATTCTGAACAGGATCGGTGACAAAGAACAGCCCTGGTGGAGTCCAACTCTCATTGGGAACAAGTTCGACTGGTTGATTGGCAATATGAACCAAACTCTCGCAACGCTCGTATAGAGACCGAATAACTCGTAGCACTGAGCGCGATACCCCTCCTGAAGCACCCCCACAAGAATCCACAAGTGACGTGGTCGTATGTTTTCTCCAAGTCCACAAAACATGTTTAGACTTGTTGGGCAAACTCCAACAAACCCTCGAGGGTCCATGAGAGAGAGAAGAGTTGGTCCAATGTGCCACGACCAGAACGAAAACCACATTGGTCCTCCTGAATCCAAAGTTCAACCAACAGCTGGACTCTCCTCTCCAGTACCTTGGCATAGACCTTCCCAGGGAGGCTGAGGAGTGTGATTCCTCTATAGTTGGAACACGCCCTCCGGTCCCCCTTTTTAAAGCGGGGCATCACCACCCCAATTTGCCTTGCAAAACGTACCGTCCCCAACTTCCACACAATGTTGCAGAGGCATGTACTGTATCTCTTTGAGGCCAACTGAAAGTCTTGCTTTATGGCCTCAACAGGTGGTAATCAGTTGACAGCTCTGCTCCTCTCTACATCGGAGTGTCCAAGACATGAGGTCATAGATGTAATGACATGCTCACAAATTTGATTTTTGACTAATTTTTTTCACTATAAATTTGCAGCTTCTCTTCCATAAATTGTCAACTTTTTTCTCTTAAAATTGTGACTTTTATTCTTGTAAATGTACAATTTTCACATGGATGCTGAACTTTTTATTCTTTGTAATAATTTAATTTTTCTCTGATCATTCAGCAAGTGATTCAAGTTTATTTCTGCAGTGCTTTTGTTAGGAGGGGAGAGATTTCTTTCTTTTATTTTAAAGGGTTTGATATCTTACCGGAGTGGTGGCTCAGTTGGTAGAGCGTCCGCCCCACACCCGGGAGGCAGGGGTTCAAATCCCGGCTGGGTCATGCTGAAGACCATATAAAAGCGGAACTTCCTTCCGTCCAGCTTGGTGCTCAGCAATAATGGAATGGAGGAGGGAAATCTGTGGCGACGCCTTGCATGGCAGCGACCCCTCTGATTCTATATATGGGTGTGTGTGTGATTTACACTGTAGATAGGAGAAACACAATTTTATTCTACTGTACATGATTGGCTCTATGAATAGAATGACAATAAAGGGTGATTATTATTATTATTATCTTCTCCATTACAAAGATAGGTGCTGCTGTTACATATAGAAATAGGTAGTATTAGTAAGATGGCAGCAGGGTTGGCCGAGGAATAGATGGGGGTGGCGAACTGCCGGTTCCAGTAGTGACACCACCCAGAGTATAAAGGGCACGGGTGGAAGGGGTTCGCTCTCTTCGCCTAGTAGACACCCTGGCCTACAGGAGAGCGCCGAAAGTCTGTAAGATCTTGTACTATAGTTCTGTTAATAAAGCTCCATTAACTGTGCTCACGCTCTGTCATTACTGGCTCAATTATGGACACAACATTTGGCAACGAGGTAAAAGCGGTTATGGAGAGGTCTGTTGCCAATTTTCGGCCGTTTTTGGAGACACCAGGGGAGCCACCCTGAACCTCGGTGGTGGCCCTGAACCTCGGCGAGCTAGAGAAACTTCGCATGAAGGCAATTTTGGTCCATAATTTGGGCATGGAAGGACAGAGGATTTTGGAAAACTTAGGAGGAGCCGATAGCTTTGATGAGGTTGTGGAGCTAATGGCGCACTATTTTCGCGCTCCTGAAAACATCACTGTATGACGCATTCAGTTTCGACAGCGTCGCCAGCGGATGGGAGAGTCTGTGAGGAGATTCATTGCAGACCTCCATGAGCTGGCGAGGGAATGCAAGTTTGGAAACCTGGAGGATGAAATGGTCTGGGACCAGCTGGCTGAGCATGTTCGGTGTCCCACTGCTCGGTCGAGGCTTTTGACCCACCCAGGTGAGCTGTCATTGGCTGCTGCTATCAAGCTAGCTCAACAATGTGAGGCAGCTGAGACAATAGCGAGAGGTCTCCGAGAGAGAGCCTCTCTGACCCAAGACAAGCCTCTCTTGAAGGTGCTGAATTTGGACTCTGAGGATGAGGACAGCAGGGATGACGATTACGCCTCCTTGGTCAAGATTAGGTCCGCCTCAGGTACGCCCAGATGTTTTGGCTGTGGGTCCCCTAAACATCGCTATAAGTCCAGGAAATGTCCGGCGAAGGGCAAGCGTTGTGGGAGGTGTGGCTTATTAAATCACTTTGCCAGGACTTGCAAAATTTTGAGCGGAGGGATCGACAGCGTGAGCGGGTCCCTTGCCGAAGACTCCAGCAATGGTTCATACTGTCTCACTAGAGACGAATGGACGGATCAGTTGTGTTGTGTCGCTGGATGGGGTCGAGGTGCTGCTTTTGGTGGATACTGGAGTAGTAATCTCTGTTCTAAACCTAGCGACAGTGAGGAGTCTGTTTCCCCACCACCATATCAATAAATGGGCTGCACCCTACTTTGGCTACGGCACGAATAGGTTGGCTGTCTTGGGATTTCTGGAGATGGAGGTGAGGTACAAATCCGTGACACTGCCGGACGTTCATGTTATTGTCACCACCCACGGAGCCAACATAATGGAATGGAACATGTTTTATGGACTGGGTTTTTCCATCACCAACGACACCGGAGAGGAGTGGTCGGGCTGCGGGTTGTGGAACCAACCTGCTCCGTATGTGGAAGATGAGGAGGTGTGGGATCCTGATTGGTCCGGTGTTTCTGGAAAAGAGCACACCTGTCGCCATGCGACACCGTTCCGGGACGGACCCGATGCCAGTGTCCACGGTACCCTTGGTGTGGGTGCTGGACGGCACAATGGGACCCCCGGGGTGGCTAGTAAGCTCGAGATGTCCACGCTGAGGACTGAGGGGGCGAGACGACAGAGCGCAGTGTTAAAGCGCTCCAGGCAACGACCCTCCAAGAGGACTATGAACTGGATCCACGAGACGACCGGTTCCAAGGAGGAGGCTCGCTTACGCTGTAGTGACCCAAGGAGGCAGGCCAGGGCTCCCCTGCAGACTGGTGATCGAGTCCGCTCATGGGTTGAGGCTTGGCTGAGGGGGACCCACGAACGTCGTGAGGACCAGGTGCGGCTCCAGGTGGTGGCTGCCCGGGCCAATGGACATTTGGGCCTATCGGAAAAGATGTGGAGGCACCCCAATGAACTGTGCCACATAGTGGAGAGGAAGAGGCACCGCAGTTCAGCCCCAGAGGCCAGGAAGAGAAGATGCTCTGGGAGGGAACAACGAGGTGGCAATCCAGGGGGAGGGTGCTCCATGGGGTGTGTTAAATGACTGGGGAGTGTGTTTGTTAGTGTGTTTTAAGTTTCACCCCTGTGTCAGGCTGTATATAGTTTCCAGCCTTATTGGGGTAGGCCCCGACTATTTGCAGTAAAAGTAAAGTAATATTTTAGTAACTGACTTGTATTAACAGATAAATTTTAGGAGGTGTTGATTATATTAAAGAAATTATGTAATTTGTTTTGAAAAAAAAAGAAAAGTAAACAGAGAATCACTGATTGATTAATGTATGTGGGTATTGGGAAAAGGAAAAGAAAACTGAGTTGTTTGGTTTGAATATGCAAATGTTTGAATTATTTTTGTGAAGAACTGGGAGGTGTTGTTGCTCATGGAGGAGCTGCCCAACGCCATTATGAGGGAAATGTACCCAAGTGTGGGGTGAGTGTGTTGAGGTGGGGGCCGCCAACAGGGGGTTATTGTTCACCGTTTGCTGCATTCATGTATACATTGTGAATGTTCTGGGATTAATTTTCTTTTAGAAACACGGCTTCTTTTAATTTGTTGGACTAATAAGGATAAGGCGGCAAAATAATCTGCCTGGCCGTGTAGGGGGCGCTGGTAGTCTACCCAGTGTCCCCAGACTTGGTTGTGTGAATGGATAGGTTGTTTATTTATTTTTGTACATATGCTTGGTGATTAGAGTGTGAGTCAGGTGATATTGTGAGTCAGGTGAAATTTGGGTGGGCCAACCCTTGTGCTTGCATTTTTTTGAAGGGGGGGAGGTGTTACATATAGAAAGAAATAGGTAGTATTAGTAAGATGGCAGCAGGGTTGGCCAGGGAATAGATGGGGGTGGCGAACTGCCGGTTCCGGTAGTGGCACCACCCAGAGTATAAAGGGTATGGGCAGAAGGGGTTCACTCTCTTCGCCTAGTAAACGCCCTGGCCTGCAGGAGAGTGCCAAAAGTCTGTAAGGCCTTGTACTATAGTTCTGTTAATAAAGCTCCATTAACAGTGCTCATGCTCTTTCGTTACTGGCTCAATTATGGACACAACAGCCGCCAAACACAGTCTTGCATAGGGCCCCCAAAACGCTAGAAACAGCCCTGTCTACACATGTATTCAAGGTTGGCCTAGTCCATATTCTCCAGTGTCTCACCTTATTATTCATTTATACAGCGGGTTATTTTGGTAGACAGATCCAGAGCATGTTCCTGTTGTCTCTGAACAGCCCAGAGTACTCTGTGTTGCTCAGCAGTCATACCATCAGCCTCCTGAGATGCCTCCTTTCCTTCCGCTCTCTTCACCCTTGGAATGATGCAGCTGCTGGACTCATCTTCACATTGGCTTTCACTTTTTTCTTCTTTCCACACAGAATTACTTCAGAGATGCCTGGAATGTTTTTGACTTTGTCTCCGTCCTTGGAAGCATCACTGACATTGTGATGACAGACCTCTGGGTAAGAACTTCACTCTAACGGCAAAACCAAATGAAGTCTAATCAGTGGGTTAGCTAACGAAAATGCTTCAAAGCAAAAGTCAAAGTATTTGTCAAAACTATCGGTTTGAGAAGTCTTGGTTATATTTTAAGTGCCTGTTACAGCCCCAACTGGGCCAAGGCCAGAATTGCCTATATTATCCTGGGATTTCAAAGTCCGTTTTGACCCTTACGTCAAGGTGGGCTGACCTAGTCAGTTTTGCCCTTAGGCAAGGTAGACCACACCTCCCAAGTCACTTTCACCCCTTAAGCAAGGTAGACCTCACCTCATGTCCCAGGCTGGGAAGTGAACTCATGACACCAGGATCCCAACCACCTCCTGCTCTACCACTGAGCCAAAGAGGAATTCCTCCTTAGCAACTTGGCTAGGAGTGGAGTTAGACCCTAATGGTGTCATGACCTGCACCACTGACTAATTTCCCATGGAGTGGGCTGTCACAATGCCCTTATATACTACATTTCATGAATATATATATAAAAAAACTAAAGACTCCAAAACAAACTTCTATGCAAAATTATTGCATTAGCCTATTTTTAACCAGTTCTGAATATTAAAACATTTTCTTCTCCCAAAATTTTTAATTTAAGATACTGAATACTAAGTCTGTAAAAGAATGATACAGTCACAGCTGGGACTGCAAAAAAAATCCCAGTTTTTAAAAAAGTTGAAAAGTTACAAATTTAAGAGTGAGCATTAAAAGTCCCAAATTTACAAGTGGGTGGGACAAGTATATAAAATATTCCGGAGGGCCAGTCCTGGGCCTGGATATTGACACGTTTCAAATAATATATTGGCCAAATGACAGCGATGAACTGAGCTCAAATTCTTTGAAAGAGTTCAGTCTTGGAGGTATTCTGAATTTATAAGTATAGGCTACTGTTGACTGTTTCAGGACTAAATCAGTTTTGCATACCTAGGACACACCTGATAAATATCAGCCACCTGTATTGGTGAATCTTATCTTATTTGCAGATAGGCTGATATCAGTCAACAAGGTTAATGTCGATTTCAGTCTGTAATTATTAAGCTCTAGACGTTTCTTGTTAAGTTTGGCTTCATTCTGCTTTTGTGTATAAACAAACTCAAGTTTAGCTAACTGCTAGAGTATGTGTCCACTGGTCCGTTTTTTGATGGGAGGAGGGTGCAGCCACTAGGCATAACGAGGTGGAGTGATAGCCCATGACTGACAAAGTTGAAACCAATAATCAAAGAGCTCTTTCCCAGGGAAAGATTCTCATTGGTCCTGTTGCTGAGATCACCAGTCTGCACTTGACCGATCGATGCATCCAGTGTGGGCGGTCTACTGGTTTTTAGCACATCGCGGCGGCTGACATATCGCATGCCAGACCTCAGTTGCATAAAGCCGAAATATCCAACTTAACACAAATCACCCACTGCAGCCCAAACTGCACCGCACCACAGCCAAATGAGTTGTGGTGCGTATCACAAGGGGTGTCCGTTCATGTGCCATGGAGGGCCAAAACCCTGCAGGTTTTCTCTCCCACTCAGTCTTTTCAGCTGGTGTTTTCACTGATCAGATATCAGTGGGGAGGAATTCAGTGAAGTTAGCTGTTGAGGACACTGGTTGGAGGTAAAACTCTCAGGGTCTTGGCCCTACATGGCACATGATTGGATACCCCTTACACAGACAATGAATGGGGAGTGGAAAAACGACGGTTCCAGTGGACATGTACAAGTAACTTTCATTGTGCTCTTGTTTATATGTCTGACATGTTTTTACTGTGTGCAACATAAAGTCTGTAGACAAAGCCAGTGTTTGTGGAATTCAGTAGCAGTTTAGCCTCTCAGCTGTCAAGCTAGGCATATGATCTTATAATTTTGTTTTAATTACATCTCGGGAAAATGTTTAAAATGCTTTTAGGTTAGGTTGCATTAACTTACTTGACTCTTATGAAAGATTAACAGAAGCTTATGGGTGTCATGATATTGAAAATAATTGGCATTCAAAAATTATGTTGACACTGAGAGTGAAATACATGTTAGAAAATAAGCACTCTCTAATTGAGGAGAAAAATGCACCTAAAATGAATATGGCCCTGACCTCAAAAATATATCCACAGAGCAGCAACATGGTAGGAGGGCAAAGTTTTATGCTGCAGACCTGGTAAAGGTATATTTTTTGTTCCATTTTGAAATCCATTCAGTATTTGTTCTTTTTGTGCACTTCTGCAAAGCTACACATGGAGTATTTATTAAAAATACACAGTAAGCAAAGTTAAAGATCAGTTTGAGCTTGTTTCGGTAAAGGAAAAATTAATTTAATGCCAAGGCACTGCATCTGTCCACAATTCACTGCTCCTCCTAGCCAATTGCCCAGATGCTCACGAAATTCACACATGATGATCCTGTTGGTCTGCCCCATGTTGTGCTCAAGGGCCAGTCAAATCCAGTTCATTCATGTGCCCATTTAAAAATGCCAGTTGACCAAAGTGTTGCACAACTAAAACAAAATAGAATAGCAAAGCAAGAGAGCATATCTAAAAGAAAGCAAAAAAATGAGAACGTGAATGAAACAACATTGGTAAAACATAATCTGAACTCATCATGATTTAAAAGCCAAAGAATAAAAATGGGTTTTCAAACAGTTTTTAAAAGTGTCTGATGATGGGGAGGTTTAATTTGGTTTTCATCTGGACTGCAGAACAACTAGGAACAGGGTCAAAGGTCAGAAGAACTGGCTGCTTGTATGATTTCATGAAAAAAAAAATCACTGCTCTACCTAGGTAACTGCCCAGACGCTCACCAAACTCACACACAGTGATCCCTCAGGTGGGTTTGAAACCAAGGTGTGCTCAAGATCATAGTGAAGGCCAAAGGTGACAAGGAGGGTGCCATATCAAACCATTCACAACAATCCCAGAATAAATTTTGTTCTCAGTGTAAACATTAATATACAGTACAGTATCTCACAAAAGTGAGTACACCCCTCACATTTTTGTAAATGTTTTATTATATCTTTTCATGGGACAACACTGAAGATATGACACTTTGACACAATGTAAAGTAGTCAGTGTACAGCTTGTATAGCAGTGTAAATTTGCTGTCCCCTCAAAATAACTCAACACACAGCCATTAATGTCTAAACCGCTGGCAACAAAAGGGAGTACACCTCAAAGTGAAAATGTCCAAATTGTGCCCAAAGTGTCAATATTTTGTGTGGCCGCCATTATTTTCCAGCACTGCCTTAACTCTCTTGGGCATGGAGTTCACCAGAGCTTCACAGGTTGCCACTGGAATCCTCTTCCACTCCACCATGATGACATCACGGAGCTGGTGGATGTCAGAGACCTTCCACCTTCATCCACCTTCCATTTGAGGATGTTCCACAGATGCTCAGTAGGGTTTAGGTCTGGAGACATACTTGGCTAGTCCATCACCTTTACCCTCATTTTCTTTAGCAAGGCAGTGGTCATCTTGGAGGTGTGTTTGGGGTGGTTATCATGTTGGAATGCTGCCCTGCAGCACAGTTTCTGAAGGGAGGGGATCATGCTCTGCTTCAGTACGTCACAGTACATGTTGGCATTCATGGTTCCCTCAGTGAACTGTAGCTCCCCAGTGCCGGCAGCACTCATGCAGCCCCAAACCATGACACTCCCACCACCATGCTTGACTGTAGGCAAGACACACTTGTCTTTGTACTCCTCACCTGGTTGCTGCCACACAGACTTGACACCATCTGAACCAAATAAGTTTATCTTGGTTTCATCAGACCACAGGACATGGTTCCAGTAATCCATGTCCTTAGTCTGCTTGTCTTCAGCAGACTGTTTGCAGGCTTTCTTGTGCATCATTTTTAAAAGGGGCTTCCTTCTGGGACGACAGCCATGTAGACCAATTTGATGCAGTGTGCGGCGTATGGTCTGAGCACTGACAGGCTTGACCCCCCACCCCTTCAACCTCTGCAGCAATGCTGGCAGCACTCATACGTCTATTTTCAAAAGACAACCTCTGGATATGACGCCGAGCATGTGCACTCAACTTCTTTGGTCAACCATGGTGAGGCCTGTTCTGAGTGGAACCTGGCCTGTTAAACCACTGTATGGTCTTGGCTACCGTACTGCAGCTCAGTTTCAGCTGTTTCAGAGTGTTGGCAATCTTCTTATAGCCTAGGCTATCTTTATGTAGAGCAACAATTCTTTTTTTCAGATCCTCAGAGAGTTCTTTGCCATGAGGTGCCATGTTGAACTTCCAGTGACCAGTATGAGAGGGTGTGAGAGCAATAACACCAAACTTAACACACCTGCTCCCCATTCACACCTGAGACCTTGTAAGAGTAATGAGTCACATGACACCGGGGAGGGAAAATGGCTAATTGGACACAATTTGGACATTTTCACTTAGGGGTATGTTATGTCGGTAAAAGGAGCCAAGGAAGAGACCAAACGTTGAACTGGACACGACGTTATTAAGTGACTCACTGTCATTATATAGGCTCTGCCGTCAGGCTGAGAGGAGGCTAAAAAGAGCGCCTGTCTTCCTCACAGCTATCTTATACCCCGGGTGGCAGCGGAACCCGTGTCACACAATAATATGTCCCAATAACAACACAACAGGGTGTACTCACTTTTGTTGCTAGCGGTTTAGACATTAATGGCTGTGTGTTGAGTTATTTTGAGGGGACAGCAAATTTACACTGTTATACAAGCTGTACACTGACTACATTATATCAAAGTGTCATATCTTCGGTGTTGTCCCATGAAAAGATATAATAAAATATTTACAAAAATGTGAGGGGTGTACTCACTTTTGTGAGATACTATATATAGCCAACATAAACTACATGCAACACCGCAAAACAAACATTATCAGTGCTCTTATTATTATCAGTATTATGTTGTTTTTACTTCATTTTTATTGGTTTTATGTTGTTTTTAACCATGTTGTGTGTTTTTATTTACCAATTGTCATTTCCATATCTTTATTTTACTATATTTTGATACTGAATGCATTATTTTACTCCATTTCCTTCACATACTCAACCTTTCTGTCACTTAGTCAGTCATCTGTGAAGCACTTTGAATTGCATTAACTTGTACGAAAGGTGCTATGCAAATAAAATTAGATTGATTGATTGATTGATTGACGGAGGAAGATGGAAGCCGCTCTACCATGGAAGATAACTAAAAGACCTACGTACTTGTATAGTAATATTTTGGTTTTTAGGCTGTTTTACACTGCTGCAGTGCAAAAATGCAATGCAAATTTCCCTGCATATCAACTACTCACAACACTTCAGTGCAAAGTTACTTGTTTATATTGTTGTTCCACTTTAGCTACTTCAGGTCTAATTTATTTAGCCACCTTAAGAATAAACATCATTTAATAGAAAAAAAAGGATGAAGTCTCAGCAACAGTAACTTCTAAAGCAGGTAAACTGGTTCAACATACAGTATATGTATAAACCACCACATCTGAAAGTGCATTTTAGATATCGCTCACCCCTCATGACAAGCTCTGAGAATGTGTCATTTCAACATTCTACAGATACTGGCCAAAATGTTATTAGGGATGTCCCAATCAAGAATTGATTGGGACATCCCTAATAACACTTAACGTGTCATGTGTAATAACACTAACAAACATAATGACCTTAATAACACTTAAGGTTGAGAAAATGAAAATAAAATGAAAATAACACTTAACGTGTAACATGTAATAACACTAACAAACATAACGGCCTTTATGTTTAGCAGAAACATAAAGGTCGATGTAAATGCAATTTCAGTCTGCCATACACTACCCAGAAAGGATAATAAAACAAAGATATAAATTGTGATGCCCTATGTGAACAGAAGAGTAAAAAATGACATACTGAGGCAGGCCACAAAGCTACGGGGAACAGAAGTTTACTTCAATGAACATTTAGCAAAGTCTAATGCTGAAATAGCACGGCAAGCACGGATGCTGAAAAGACAAAACAAGATGGACAAGAAACTGTAGAGTCTGGATTAAACTAAATGGAACACCTGAAGAAGCAAAGGTCATAATGATAAGAGAGCTCACTGACTGAAATAAATATAGATGAACACTGATCAAGAAAATTAAGAGGCTACAGTAATCCATATCCACACAAAAAGAAAAAATTATTATATAAAGCTTTTCTATAGAAAAGGACAAAAGAAGCAGAGCAGCTGTATAAAACATACAAAGATAAGTTTGTGGAGAGTGTGAATAATGAGGCTGGTTTATGAGTAGACAATTTTATTACACTCTCTCATCAGTCATTCACAGAAAAACATGATACAATCAAGCACGGTTTCTCCTTTTATCCCAACTGCTCATCTCACATCTGCATGACATTTCACATCACATTGCATGACATTTAACATCACAATACATTCACCCTTAAACCCCCCCCCCCCCCCCCCCCCCCCCCGACTCCTTCTTCCTGCCATCTCCCCATGATCTCCCTGACTATTGTCCTCCTCTGTTTACCCTCTGCATCCTGTCTGAGATGCTATCTGAGATGACTCACCCAAGTCTCTACACAGTTCCCCCCCAGAATCTTAGACAGAGTTTCAGTCCTCAAGCTCTTTTGGCTTCAGTCTCCTCCCATATCTGCTGTAATGGGGTTCACCGCCTCCGCGGCACTGCTGTGCCAGCGGGGGGTTGCTGGGAGTATGTCTGACTGCGGGTGGGCCATGGCGAGGGGGGGGGGACTTTGCCCGTGTGGCTGCCCTGGTGAATCGTTTACCTGGGGAGTTCTCCGTGGGGGTCTTCCACGCCAAGGGACCCGAGCCAACAGCACCTGCTCATCCGCCACTACAAAGGCGGGCTTGAGTCTGTCTATGCATATTTTCTCCCAACGACCCCCCAAGTCTAACAAAAAATGCTTGTCCCCTGTTTCCAGCACTCTGAACGGGCCATCATAGGGTGGGCGCAATGGAGGGCGGTGGGCATCGTGCCTGATAAACACGAACTCCGCCCTGAGTGCTGCGTTCAGTGACCTATGAAAACGCTCGCATAACCCATTGGCCTGTGGGTTGTACACGGTTGTGCGATGAATTGCAACACCCAGGCTGCGGGCCATCGCAGACCAGAGGTCGGAAACAAACTGAGAACCCCTATCAGACGTGATGTCCGACAGGATTCCAAAACGCGCCACTCATGTTGCCAAAAAAGCGCGTGCCACGTCCGTGGACGTGGTTGCCGCCAGCGGGACTGCTTCTTGCCAGCGCGTGGTGCAGTCCACCACTGTCAGAAGGTGCGTGCACCCCTGCAATAGCGGGAAGGGGCCCACGAGGGCCACATGAACATGGTCGAACCTCTTAGCCAGTATACGAAACGGTTCCAAAGGAGCCATCGTGTGTCTGTGTACCTTGGCTCGTTGGCATGCTACGCAGGCTGCAGCCCACTCTTTTACTTGTTTGCGCAGGCCCAGCCACACGAACTTCACTCCCACCATTTTGACTGACGCGCGCACTCCTGGGTGCGCCAGAGCGTGAACTGACTCAAACACGCGGCGGCGCCACGCGACTAGGACCACCGGACGCAGGCATCCCGTGGAGACGTCACAGATTAGGAGGGGCTTGCCGTCTTGCAGCACCCTGCTCTCCAGCCTTAACCCTGTTGGTCCAGACTGGAGCACGCACACGTCCGCATCGCTAATCTGCTCTGCGGCCATGGCTGTATAATCTATCCCCACGCAGACCGGGGCCACCACCGCGCGCGAGAGGCAGTCCACCACCACATTCAGTTTACCCAACACATGCTGAATATCGGTCGTAAACTCCAAGATCGCGGCCAGCTGTCTCTGCTGCCGGCCCGACCATGCTTCCGAAACCTTGGCCATCGCGGACGTTAGCGGCTTGTGGTCCACAAACGCAGTGAAGCTGCGCCCTTCCAGCCAGAACTGGAAGTGATGTATGGCCAGGTGGAGAGCCAGCAACTCTCTGTCGAACACGCTGTATTTGCGCTCATTGTCGCGCAAAGTCCTGCTGAAAAAAGCGACCGGCTGCCAAGCCCCGGCGACACGTTGCTCCACGACGGCCCCTATGGCCACGTCCGAGGCGTCGGTAGTGAGCGCTATCCGGGCCTCCGGGTCCGGGTGCGCCAACAGTGCGGCGTTTGCCAGGGCTGTTTTAACCTCCGAGAACGCCCGCTCTCGCTCCGGAGTCCATTCGACCCCATCCGCGGGTTTCCGTCTCTTGAGCGCGGCGTACAATGGCTGCATGAGTTGAGCTGCGCGGGGGAGGAACCGGTTATAAAAGTTAACCATCCCCAAAAATTCTTGCAGCGCCCTGACTGTCTGAGGCCGGAGAAAATTCGCCACGGCGCGCATTTTGTCGGGCAAGGGTATCGCTCCCTCCGGTGAGACACGGTGCCCCAAAAAATCAATCCCCGTCATGCCGAACTGGCATTTCGCTGGGTTGATTATTAACCTGTGTTCCTCCAACCTCCAGAAAACCGTCCTGAGGTGGGTTACGTGTTTGTCTTCGGACGCACTGGCTACCAGGATATCATCCAGGCAGACGAACACAAACGGGAGATCGCACAGCACTGCATCCATCATGCGCTGGAACGTCTGTGCCACTCCTTTTAATCCGAATGGCATGCGCAGAAACTCGAACAAGCCAAACGGAGTTATTACTGCTGTTTTGGGTATGTCCTCTGCGCGCACTGGGACCTGGTGGTAACCGCGGACCAGGTCTATTTTAGAAAAAATGCGTGCTCCAGCGAGGTGAATGGAAAAATCCTGAATGTGGGGAATCGGGTAGCGGTCGTGTGCTGTGGCGTTGTTCAACCTGCGGAAATCATTGCACGGTCGCCACGACCCCTCGGCCTTGTGTAGTGGGGATGCCCATGGGCTGTTCGATCACCTGATGATGCCCAACCTTTCCAGGTTGGCAAACTCCTCGCGCGCTATGGCCAGTTTAGCTGTGTCCAAGCGCCGAGGTCTTGCGAAAACGGGCGGCCTGGTGGTGGTGATAAAGTGTTCCACCCCGTGTTTAGCGATGGCCGCCGAAAACGTCGGGACCGTGAGTGCTGGGAACTGAGTGAGCAGTGTGTGGAGCTTACTGCCTGGAGCTGTGACGTTGGCTTGTGTTATTGGCCCAGGCCCTCGAGCAAACGTCTTAATTTTCGAGCCGTTTACTGCCACCAGCCCGGGGCCGCTAGGACCTGCCAGCCGGTCGGTGTAGGATGGCAGGATGATGCTCTTCTGGGCTCCGGTGTCTACGAGGAAATGTCTCCCCGAGCGCAAGTCTGTCACGTAGGGCAGCTTGTTCTCTTCACCAGCGGTCGCAGCTCCTACCAACTGCTGGCCTTGGCGTTTCCCGAGCGCTTGAACTGGCACGGTGGAGCACATCTGCGCACGTTCTCTCCAAAGCGGCGGTGGTAAAAGCAGAGCGTGTCTCTCTGGCGCTCCTTGGCCCCCCTGCCGCTACCGTCGGTGGCTCCTCGCCTCCTCTGGTCGTCTCGCTGGGTTCCGACGCCGCCGCTTTGACTGTGAGCGCTTTGGTGGTGAGGATGATCTGGTCTGCCTCCTGGGCTAGCGCACGGTAGTCACGCATGGACCGCTCTCGCCTCTGTTGGAAGGTTCCGGAGAAAAAAGTGGGCAAACAGAAAATGCCCGTCGTCCGTGCCCATTAACGGCAACATCTTCTCCATCAGATCGACGGCCGAACCATCTCCTAACTCGGAATGCCTCAGGAGCCTCTCTGCTCTCTCACAGTCCGAGAGTGTGTAGCGCTGGGTCAGCGCAGCCTTGAGAGCCTTGTATTTGTTTTGGGCTGGGGGCTGGTCGAGCAGGCTCGCTACCTGCTGAGCTGTGCGAGCGTCCAGCGCTGCAACCACGTAGTAAAACTTGGTGTCGTCTGCCATTATTCCCCGGAGGGCGAACTGGGCCTCGGTGTGGTGGAACCAAGAGCGCGGGTTGTGCTGCCAAAAGTCTGGTAGCTTGACTGAAACAGCGCATGCGTTGCTGGGGGTTCCTGTCCGGGCCGTCTGTGGGATGCTTGCCGTGTTGCTGGGGCTTCCCGTCCGGTCCGACTCCGGGGTTCTTGCCTCATGTTCCATAATTCGTCCAGGGTCACCAGTGTGGAGAGTGTGAATAATGAGGCTAGTTTATGAGCAGATGATTTTATTACACTCTCTCATCAGTCATACACAGAAAAACATGATACAATCAAGCACGGTTTCTCCTTTTATCCCAACTGCTCATCTCACATCTGCATGACATTTCACATCACATTGCATGACATTTAACATCACAATACATTCACCCTTAAACCCCCCCCCCCCCCCCCAGACTCCTTCTTCCTGCCATCTCCCCATGATCTCCCTGACTATTGTCCTCCTCTGTTTACCCTCTGCATCCTGTCCTGAGATGCTGTCTGAGATGACTCACCCAAGTCTCTACAAGTTAATATATATAATGAGATGTAGTAAAAGAGACTATTACAGTAAAGAATTGGAGAAAAACTGAGATAACACTAAAAATACATGGACAATACTTAACAATATTCTTGGAAATAAAAAGAGAAATACAATCTACCCAACCAATCTTTCCAAAAAAAAAAAAAAACCCAACTCAAAGAGTGTGAATGCAGATTCACCTGCAGATGAATTTAATAAATTTTTTGTCAACATTGGTCCTAATTTGGCTTGAGAAATACCCATTACGGCACCTACAGGTGATACAATAAGCAAAAACATTGCTATAAAAGACTCTTATCTTCATAAAGAACACAGATGAGAGAGCGGTCATAGAAATTGTTAAATCGTTTAAAAGTAAAACATCTGCGCATTATGATGGTATTGACATGCTTTTAGTCAAAACTATCATCAAGTACTTAGTGAAGCCACTGACGTATATCTGTAACCTGTCTCTTCAAACAGGTATATTTCCCAATGCAATGAAAATAGCCAAAGTAATTTGGATACACTGTGGAAATGTGAAAATGACGAGGCAGAGTTTATCTCACGAGTCAGGTTTATTCACATCTTCCAACATCAGCAAAGCAGAAAGAGGCAAAACACAGAAGCATTCGTCCTTTATATACCAGGACTCTCCCAGTTCACAGTCACATTGCATTTCAATCACAAGTAACAATGCATCTACTCTTTGATCCTATAACCTCCTTTTCATAGTCTTCGGCCACCCGGAAATCCCCCAAGGCCATCTCTTGCATACCAAAGGCTAAACTTTCACATCCTCCTGTTATCTCCAAGGAGACTCAGTTCTTTGTTCTAATCTGAGATGTGAGGCCTAAAGCGATACATATGTGTCCCACATGACCCCCCCCCAAACATCTAAGATGGAACAACAGAATAACAGTCTGCATGTCATGATAAAATCATTACACATCAACCCACGTGCTGCTTGTGCCTCAGCCTCCTCCCGTATCTGCTGTAAGTGGGCTTCACCACTTCTGCGGCGCCATCATGCTGAGGGGCTGCTGTCTGGGGGTGAAAACTGTTTGTCAGTCCCTGTGGGTGTTCTGGGGAATTTCCCTGAGGGGGTCTGCCGTGCCGAGGAGCCCTGGCCAACAGCACATCCTCGTCAGCCACAACAAAGGCGGGTTTGAGCCTGTTAATGCCAATCTTTTCCTTCCTGCCCCCCCAAATCTAGCAAAAAATGCTTGTCCCCTGTTTCCAGCACTCTAAACGGTCCATCATAAGGTGGCCGCAGCGGTGGGCGATGAGCATCGTGTCTGACAAAAACAAACTCCGCGTTTTTCAAAGTCTTAGGTACAAAAACGCGCGGAAAACTGTGGTGAATGGGGCCAGGCAGCGTGCCCGATTCCGTGCCACGCTGCAGCAGCTGAGACGGGGAGCTATCTGGCGCAGGATTATCTGGGAGAAACTCCCCGGGCAGCCGAAGTGGCTGCGCAAAAACTAGTTCAGCCGGGGAGGCTTCTAAGTCCTCTTTAGGTGCAGAACACAACCCCAATAAAACCCACGGTAGCTTGTCTACCCAATTTGCATCCGTAAGTGACGCCCTGAGGGCCGCTTTCAATGACCTATGAAAATGCTCGCATAACATAACCCATTAGCCTGCGGATTGTACGCGGTTGTGCGGTGAACTGTGACACCCAGGCTGCGGGCCATTGTTGACCAAAGTTCGGAAACAAATTGAGGGCCTCTGTCGGACGTAATGTCCGATGGGACTCCAAAACACGCCACCCACGCAGTTAAAAATGCGCGCGCCACCTCTTCGGCTGTGGTTGACTCCAGTGGAACCACTTCCGGCCAGCGCGTGGTGCGGTCCACCATTGTCAGAAGGTGTGTGCACCCCTGTGATGGCGGGACGGAGCCTACGAGGTCCACGTGACATGATCGAACCTCTTAGCCGGGATGTGAAACGGCTCCAAGGGAGCTCTCGTGTGTTTGTGTACCTTGGCTCGTTGACACGCCATGCAGGCTGCTGCCCACTCCTTAACTTGTTTGCGCAGGCTCGGCCATACAAATTTCTGTCCTACCATTTTGACCGACGCACGCACTCCTGGGTGAGCCAGAGAATGAATCGAGTCAAAAATGCGGCGGCGCCACGCGGCCGGTACCATAGGACGCGGTCGTCCAGTGGAGACGTTGCAGATTAGGAGGGGCATACCGTCTTGCAGCACCCTGTTCTCCAGCCTTAACCCTGTTGGTCCAGACTGGAGCGCGCGCACTTCCGCGTCGCTAGCCTGATCCACGGCCATGGCTGCATAATCTATCCCTACGCAGAGTGGGGCCGCCACGGCGCGCGCGAGGCAGTCTGCCACTACATTAAGTTTACCCGCCACATGCTGAATATCGGTAGTAAACTCTGAGATCGCGGCCAGATGTCTCTGCTGCCGGCCTGACCACGGTTCTGAAACCTTGGCCATTGCGAAAGTCAGCGGCTTGTGGTCAACGAACGCGGTGAAATGGCGTCCTTCCAGCCAGAACTGGAAGTGGCGAATGGCCAAATGGAGAGCTAATAACTCCCTGTCAAACGCGCTGTATTTACGTTCACTATTGCACAAAGTCCTGCTGAAAAAGGCGAGTGGCTGCCAAGCCCCGGCTACATGCTGCTCCACGACCGCCCCTATAGCCACATCTGACGCGTCAGTAGTGAGCGCTATGCGGGCCGTTGGGTCCAGATGCGCCAACAACGCAGCATTGGCCAGGGCTGCCTTGACTTCCGAGAATGCTCGCTCTCGCTCCGGGGACCATTCGATTTTATTCGCGGGTTTTTGTTTTTTGAGCGTGGCGTACAGTGGTTGCATGAGCTGCGCTGCGCGAGGGAGGAAACGATTATAAAAATTCACCATTCCCAAAAACTCCTGTAATGCCCTGACTGTTTGTGGCTGGGGAAAATTTGTTACTGCGCGCACTTTGTCAGGTAGCGGAACTGCTCTTTCTGGAGAGACGCAACGCCCCAAAAAATCAATATGTGCCACCCCGAACTGACACTTCGCTGGGTTGATTATTAAACCGTGCTCTCCCAACCTCTGGAAAACTGCCGTGAGGTGGTTTTCGTGTTCGTCTTCAGACGCACTGGCTACTAAGATGTCGTCCAGGTAGACGAATATGAAAGGAAGATCGCGCAGCACCGCGTCCATCATGCGTTGGAATGTCTGCGCAGCGCCTTTAAGCCCAAATGGCATGCGCAAAAACTCGAATAGACCAAACGGAGTTATTACCGCTGTTTTGGGTATGTCCTCAGCTCGCACTGGGACTTGGTGGTAACCGCGGACCAAGTCTATCTTAGAAAAAACGCGCGTCCCCGCCAAATGAACGGAAAAATCTTGGATATGGGGGATTGGGTAGCGGTCGTGCGCTGTGGCGTTGTTCAACCTGCGGAAATCTCCGCAAGGTCGCCACGAGCCGTCAGCTTTCGGGACCATGTGAAGCGGGGAAGCCCACGGGCTGTTAGAACGCCTGATGATGCCCAACCTTTCCAGGTTGGCGAACTCCTCGCGCGCTATGGTCAGTTTAGCTGCATCCAAACGCCGGGCTTTTGCAAAAACGGGCGGGCCGGTGGTAGTAATAAAATGTTCCACCCCGTGTTTAGCGACGGCTGCTGAAAATGTGGGAACTGTGAGTGCTGGGAACTGAGTGAGCAGTGTGTGGAACTTACCGCTTGCAGCTGTGACGTTGGCTTGTGCTGTAGGCGGGGCCACTCGGGCTGTACAGGGAATAGAATCGAAAGAAAGTGCATTAACCAGGCGCCTGTTAGCGAGATCAACCAACAAACCATGTGAGCACAGAAAATCAGCCCCCAACATATTGAAATTCACTGCTGCTATGACAAAAGTCCACTCGAATGTACGGCCGTGTAAAGACAGAAGCAGAGTCCTCTCACCAAAGGTCTTAATCTCCGAGCCGTTCGCTGCTGCCACCCCGGGACCTCTGGAAACTGCCAGCCGGTCAGCGGAGGAAGGTGTGATGAAACTCAACTGGGAGCCTGTGTCCACGAGGAAATGCCTCCCCGAGCGTGCATCCTTCAAGTAGAGCAGCTTGTTCTCCTCCGCAAGGGTCGCAGCTGCTACCGACCCCCGGTCTTGGCGTTTCCCGAGCGCTTGAATTGGCACGGTGGTATACATTTGTGTGCCTTCTCTGCAAAGCGGCGATGGTAGAAACAGAGGGTGTCTCCGCCGCGATCCTTGGCCCCCGCCACCGCCGTCGTCGGTGATTCTGCTACCGCCGTCTCTGGCCCCCCGCCATCTCCGGCCGCCGCGCCGAACTCCGTTGCTGCTGCGGTGGCCGCGCGCTGTTTGCTGGCGTTGAGAATCCGATGCGCCTCCTGGGCCAGCGTGCAGAAGTCCCGCTGGGCCAACAACGGCGAACTGGCCAGGGCCGCTCTCGTGGCCGACGGTAGGGTCCTAAGGAAAATGTGGGTGAAGATGAAGTCATCGTCGTCTGAGCCCCTCAACCTCAGCATGTTCTCCATCAGGTCAATGGGCGTGCCATCTCCCAAGTCGTTCAGAGCCAGGAGCCTCTCCGCTCTCTCCTCGACTGAGAGAGTGAAGCGCTGGATAAGCACAGCCTTCAACCCACCGTATTTGTCGTTGGCCGGTGGCTGCTCCAATAGGCTGTCCACATGCCGAGCCGTGCGGTTGTCGAGCCTTGCAAATCACATGGTAGAACTTCATGTCATCTACCGTTATCCCCTGGAGGGCGAACTGTGCTTCGACCAAGTGGAATCAGGAGCGCGGGTTGTCCTGCCAAAAGTCCGGTAACTGGACCGTAGCGGCATACACTTGACTGGGAGCTCCTGACTCGGCTGGCCTGGGGGAATTTCTTTCGTCCATGATACGTCTTAGGGTCACCAGTGTGGAAATGTGAAAATGATGAGGCAGAGTTTATCTCACGAGCCAGGTTTATTCACATCTTCCAACATCAGCAAAGCAGAAAGAGGCAAAACACAGAAGCATTCGTCCTTTATATACCAGGACTCTCCCAGTTCACAGGCACATTGCATTTCAATCACAAGTAATAATGCATCTACTCTTTGATCTCCTCCAAGGAGACTCAGTTTTTTGTTCTAATCTGAGATGTGAGGCCTAAAGCGATACATATGTGTCCCACAACACAAGACGGGTGACAGAGGGGAATTTTCAAACTTTAGGCTCATTTCACTATTGCCGCAATTTTCAAAGATACTCGAAAAAATATTCTATGAAAGAACTGACAACTTTATAACAAAGAATAATTTATTGTGTGAACAGCAATACGGGTTCAGACACGAGGACAACTGCATTTGCTCTAATGGAATTTATAGAAAAAATATCAACTGCTGTAGAAAATAAAGAGTATTCAGTTAGGGTATTCCTGGATCCTAAAAAAGCATTTGATACAGTGGATCATAAATTATTGTTCAAGAAACTACAAAATTATTGTATTGGGGGGTAGCACTGTCTTGGTTATGTAGAACAGACATCAGTACGTATGTGTAGGTAGCAAAAACTCGCAGCTACTGAAGGTTACTTGTGGAGTCCCACAGGGTTCAGTTTTGGGGCCATTGTTATTCAATCTGTATATAAATTATATATGTAAAGTTTCAGGAAAAAATTGATTTAATATTATTTGCAGATGATACTAATTTATTATGCAGTGGAAGCAATTTGGAACAACTTTTGGATATACTCGCAAAGGAATTAGGAAAGCTTAAACTGTGGTTTGATTCAAACAAATTAACGCTCAATTTAAGTAAGACAAAATTTATAATTTTTAACAACCATCACAACAACTCAGTATTTAAACTCAGTGTAAATGGTGTAGAGATTGAAAGGGTATCCAAAATTAAATTTCTTGGAGTAATAATTGATAATAAATTGTGTTGGAAGTCACATATTAATTATTTTAAAGGTAAAATATTCAAATCAATCGCAATACTACACAGAGTGAAATATTTGCTGAATCAACCCACACTATATACCCTGTATCATTCATTAATACTCTCATACATGACATATTGTACTGAAGTATGGGGAAATACATATAAAACAAACATATATCCAGTCTTTATGCTTCAGATGAGAGCTATTAGAATAATAAACAAAGCTGCTTACAGGGAACCAACAAACCCACTTTTTCTTAAATTAAAAGCTCTCAAGTTGAAAGATCTGGTTGATTTTAAAACTGCAGTAATAATGTTTAAAGTGAAGAATCTATCACTGCCTGCAAATATCCAAAAGTTGTTCCAAATAAGGGAGAAACAATATCATTTCAGAGGAACATGTATATTTCAAAAACCTTCAGTGAGAACTACCACCAAGAAACACTGTGTCTCAGTGCAAGGAGTCAGACTGTGGAACGCTTTTGGAGCCGAATTAAAATCTTGTACAATGCTTGGACAATTAAAGCAAAAACTAAAGGAAGAAATACTTCAAACATATATACAAAACGATATGTAAAATCACATAAGGAGAATCATATCCAGACTGTGTTGTGTTGTTGCTTAGTTTTGTTTTGTCATGTTTTGTCTTAGCTTTGTTTTGTTTTGCAATTACTTTTATTTTTTGGACTTCTTAGATAGAACATGGGTGGGCAATATAAGCTGCGGCTTCAGCCATCACCCTTTTCTGATAATTTATGTTGAAATGTATAATCCGAGGAGTTATTGTTTAATTTGACCTTGTTGGATTTTTTTCCCCTGGTATATTGTTCTGTTCCTTTCTTCTTCTTTTTTTTAATCTAATCTATCCAAAATAAAGATTCATTCATTCGCTCATTCAGAATTTAGTCCCTGGTCCAAGTCATTCAAGATCGAGAATCAGTGACCCAAATACAGATCAAATCACTAAAGCCTTGATGTTGCTCCCTGTCTGATACTTGAGGTCAGATCGTGACATCCCTAGTCATTAGGGCATTTTTTTTTTCAAAACATGACAGCTTCCTGACGATTTTCTTAAAAAAAAAAAAAAAAAGACTTGGCATCAGAGAGGCTGAACTTACTGAGGTCCCAAATGAACAGTTGTTGGATTGATGTTTTTGTCACTGCTTATTGTAATGATACCCATAATGATTCAGTTTTTCTCTTCTATCTCTTTACATGCTTTCTTTAACCCTCTCTACTGTGTTGGTGCCTTACGCCCCTCCCAATCCCTCCTCCTCCTCTCGATAAAATCCATCCAATCAAAATGCACTATGAAATCCTTCATCGTGTTCTCCATCCGTGCTGCGCCATGACATGTGGTGGTGATGATGATGATGATGATGATGATGGTGTGTGTTTGGCCCCCATGCCCCTGCCCAAACAAAAACACACAACCGACCTCTCCCTTTCTTTCTGCCCTTACCCTCATTCACCCAATCACAATTTAATACAACTTGCCGACAACAACAACCAAAAAAACTCAAATCAACCACAACAAAAAATTCTCCCACTCATCCCACTTTTCTACATCTTCGCACATGTAGAAGGTTTGTAATTTATCTCTCAAAGCTTTCTGCTGCATCTTCATTGGCCATGTGTACCTGCGATACATTCGTCCTTCATGTCCTTTATGTTCCTGACCCCAGTGCATGCGCTTCCTGGTTTATGACTTCTTAAAGTCTTTGTACTTGTAGTATATACAGTACATTATATGCAGTATAGAAATCAATTTTACGTAGGACACATTTTTAAACATACTTTAGTGTATTAAGATTGCTTAGCCTGATTTCTTCCCCAGTGGTCATCATTATTATGAGAATGTGTATGCTGCTCTTCAGTGGACAAAAGGTGTATGTATACTTGTATCACATTTTTTTCTCTTTTTATGTCCACTGCGGGGTTTCATACAGCATCTTTTTTTAAAAAAAAAAGAGAGAGATTGTTTTAAATACTTTGTCCCCAGGATGGTTGCAATTCAAACCAGACTGTGCCAACAAGGTTTAAGTTTTAAACCAGATTAAATCATGGGTTAAAAATGAAATTATGTTGCCCCAAACTATCTGTCAAACTATCTGGTTTAACTTACAGCTGTATGCTTGAGGGAGAAAAGTGGGAGACAGGCTAAACCTGTTGGAGTTTTTAGGAGCAGATAAATTTTAGTAACGATACCGGTTAACAAAAGAAGTGATTTAGGAGTTGTGGTTTTCTGTAGTGAAGACCCTCCTGTGATGAGCACTTCCCATCTCACACTTAATGCATCTGTTTTCGGTTTTGTCTTCATGTTTTTCCAACAAGTTTTAAGCTAAGTGACTTCCCTTTCTACTTTCAGTCCAGTCAGGCTATTGAAATAGTCAGCTGGTTGCTGCCAAGCAGTCTCTTTTTTCACAGTCCTTTTATCTTTTTCTTTTTTAAAATCTTGTAACGATTTAGCCATATTAATTCAACCAACAAGATTTTCTCGATAAGATAAGTTTTTATTAGTCCCACAATGGGGAAATTACAGGATTGCAGCAGCAAAGGGATAGCAGCACTCAGAGCAATAATAAATAGGATAATAAGATAGAAAGAATGGATAGAAAAACAGTATATACACATATACACAGTATATATAATAATAATAATAATAATACATCAGTCTTATATAGCGCTTTTCTAAATACTCAAAGACGCTTTACAAAGCAGCATAGGGACAAATATATAGAGGATGAGTAAACAGACAAGGTAGGTACACATAGGTAGAAGAGGCAGTCAGTTTTTGTAGGTAGATTTGAAAAGATGGGTTTTGAGTTCACTTTTAAAAGAAGCAAGTGTGTTGGCAGACCGGATGTGAAGGGGCAAGGAATTCCAGAGGGTTGGTGCGGCAATGGCGAATGATCTATCACCCAGGGTGCGGAATTTTGTCTTGGTGATGGGGGTAAGAAGGTGAGCGTCAGCAGAGCGGAGGAGACGAGTGGGAGAATGACGAGACAGAAGGTCCGTTAGGTATGAGGGGGCGAGGTTATGAAGAGCTTTATAGGTGATGAGGAGGATCTTGAAGTTGATGCGCTGTTGAATGGGGAGCCAGTGGAGCTGACGGAGGAGAGGAGTGATGTGGTCTCTGGAGCGGGAGTGAGTAAGTAGGCGGGCGGCTGAGTTTTGGACATACTGTAGTTTTTGGAGGATGGTGGAAGGAAGTCCATACAGAATGCTGTTACAGTAATCAAGTCTGGAGGTGATGAAGGCATGGATGAGTATTTCAGCAGCAGAGGGTGAGAGGGTTGGACGGAGGCGTGCAATATTACGAAGATGAAAAAATGCTGTATATATATATATATACAGTATATATACAGCATATACTGTATATATGCTGTATATACGGTATATATATACAGCATATACTGTATATACAGTATATATGCTGTATATATGTATATACAGTATATATACTATATATATATATATGCACAGTGCAAGAGTATTGCAGTTAAATTTGTATTTGCAGCATTACAGTTAAGTTAAGGAAGAATTGACCACCTCTGCACAGCCACTGCAAGTAGCATTAAGCCAGTGCTTAGTTATTTTTTTTAGCTAGCTAGCAACCATGTGTTGTTTTATTTTACTTATTAAACGTAGGTGTAGGGCTAAGGGATGAACTGGGGTTCACTCTTAACTCTCACACAGTTCTTCCCTCCAATGAATAGTCTTTACATGTGGTGTAAATGTGTGTGATGTCCAGCTTCCCATTTTTTTTCGCCACTAGTGAGCTTCTTCTGCGTTTCGTCGGCCTCCGTCGGTCTATGATGACCATGGAAGAGAATCCTAAACGTCTACTCTGCTGGAACAGCACCGCCTGTGGCTGAACAGGCCGATGCGCGAATGACAGTCCCTGTCACACAGGTCACACTTGTGGGTGGTCTCCGTGCTGCTGGGTCTGTGGCGGTTCTTCCTGCGGGTCCTTTTTTCATCTGCTGCAGCAGTCAGTCTCTCTTCACCCGCCTTGAGCTGTCTGGTCAGGGTGCCTCTCCATTTGGAGCGGTCCGTTGCAAGGTCCTCCCAGCGCTCTGTGTTGATATCCAGGGCCTTCATGTCTCTCTTGCAGACGTCTCTAAAGCGCAGCTGTGGGTGGCCAACGTCTCTCCTGCCAGTTGCCAGTTCTCCATAGAGGACGTCTTTGGGGATTCTGCCATCCTCCATACGGTGAACGTGGCCTAGCCAGCGGAGCCTGCGCTGCCTGAGTAGAGTGAACATGGAGGGAAGGCCGGCGCGGGACAGAACTTCTGTGTTGGGCACTTTGTCCTGCCAGGATATGTCCAGGATGTGGTGAATGCAGCGCAAGTGGAAGGAGTTCAGTCTCTTTTCCTGCCGGGCATATGTTGTCCACGTCTCACTCCCATAGAGCAGTGTGCTGATGACGCAGGCGTTGTACACTGCCATCTTCGTCTTGACAGAGAGTTTGGGATTCTCCCACACTCGTGTGGTGAGGCGAGCGAGTGTTAAGGCTGGTTTTCCAATCCTCTTGTTGATCTCTGTATCAAGGGAGAGGTTGTTGCTGATCGTGGACCCCAGGTACGTGAACTGATTCACGACCTCCAGCTTGTAGTCATCAATGGTGATGGTTGGTGGTGCTTCCGTGCCTTGCGCCAAGACGTTAGTCTTCTTCAGGCTGATGGTAAGCCCGAAGTCCTTGCATGCCTGGGAGAAGCGGTCCATCAGGGTCTGAAGCTCCTGCTGTGTGTGGGTTGCGACTGCAGCGTCGTCTGCGAACAGCATGTCTCTGATTAGAGCCTCGCATACTTTGGTTCTGGCTTTCAGGCGGGCGAGGTTGAAAAGCCTGCCGTCAGATCTTGTGTGCAGGTAGATTCCCTCTGTTGCTGTGCTGAAGGCATGCCTCAGGAGCATAGCAAAGAAAATCCCAAAGAGGGTTGGCGCAAGTACACAGCCCTGTTTCACTCCGCTGCGTATGTTGAATGGCTCTGAGACGTTGCCATCGTGCTGCACTATCCCCTGCATGTTGGTGTGAAATGATTCGATGAGGCTTTGCAACTTTGGTGGGCATCCTATCTTTGGCAGGATCTTGAAAAGGCCCTCTCTGCTGACCAGATCGAACGCTTTGGTGAGGTCGATGAAGGCGACGTACAGAGGCATGTTCTGTTCTCTGCATTTCTCCTGGAGTTGGCGGATGGAGAATATCATGTCTACCGTCGATCGCTCAGCGCGGAAGCCACACTGAGACTCGGGGTAGACACGTTCGGCAAGCTTCTGTAGACGAACGAGAACAACTCGTGCGTAGACTTTGCCAACAACGCTGAGGAGGGAAATGCCCCTGTAGTTGTTGCAGTCGCTTCTCTCCCCTTTGTTTTTGTAGAGGGTGATGATCTTGGCGTCCCTCATGTCCTGTGGTACGGCACCTTCCTTCCAGCACTGGCAGAGGACGTCATGCAATGGCAGCAGTAGGGAGGTCTTGCAGTGCTTGATCAGGTCAGGGGGTATGCCGTCGTTGCCGGGTGCCTTGCCAGCGGCCAAGCTATCAATGGCCTTACTGAGTTCGTCGATGGTTGGCTCGGCGTCAAGTTCGTCCATGGATGGCAGGCAGTCGATGGCATCAAGGGCTGACGGTGTCACGGTGTTCTGTCTAGAGTAGAGGTCGGAGTAGTGTTCCACCCATCTCTCCATCTGCTTGTTCTTCTCTGTGATCATCTCCCCAGTGGAAGATTTGAGTGGGGCCGTCTTGCTCTGAGCCGAACCAAGTGCTTTCTTGATGCCATCGTACATATTACGGATGTTCCCTGTTATGGCAGCGGTTTGAATGTCTTGGCTGAGCTGAGTCCAGTACTCGTTGGCACAGCGCCGAGCAGTCTGCTGAACTTTGCTTCTCGCAGCCCTGAGAATCTGGAGATTCTTCTCGTTTGGGTACTTCTTGTACTCAGCAAGTGCTGAGCGCTTGGCTTCAATGACGGGGGTCATCTCGGTCAACTTGGCATCAAACCAGTCCTGTGACTTCGAGGTCTTCCTCCCAAAGGTAGCCAAGGCTGTGCGGTAGATGGTGTTTCGTAGCTCTTCCCACTTCTGCTTTGCAGATTCTCCTCCTTGTGGTACACCAAGTTCCTTCTCAAAGGTGGAGGCAAACTGCTCAACAAGTTCTGGTTGGGCCATCTTGCTGGTGTCAATCCGTGCCTTTCCAGGTTGTCTAGCACGATGGAATTTCTTCAGCTGCAGCTTGACCTTGCAACACACCAATGAATGGTCTGTGTCGCAATCTGCACTCTGGAACGAACGGGTGATTAGCACGTTCTTCAGTGAGGTGCGCCTGGTCAGGATCAAGTCTAGCTGGTGCCAGTGCTTTGAGCACGGATGTTGCCAGGAAACCTTGTGTTGGGGCTTGGTCTTGAAGAACGAGTTTGTGATGCACAGATCGTGATATGTGCAGAACTCGAGCAGCCACTGTCCGTTGTCATTCATTCTGCCCACGCCAAAAGGTCCAAGACAGGAGGGCCAGGAGTCATGGTCAGCACCCACTCTGGCATTGAAGTCTCCAAGGAGAATGAGTTGTTCAGAGTTGGGGATGATCCTGACAGTTGTTGCGAGATTCTCGTAGAACTCGTCTTTTGCCTCTGGTGTGGCTGTCTGTGTTGGGGCATACACACTGACGAGGGTGACTGGGCCTTCAGTGGTGTTCAGGCGGAGGGTGAGGAGTCGTGCAGAGCCAGTGCTGCCCGGTTCCACCATCTTCAGCAAAGTGTTCTTCACTGCGAAGCCCACTCCGTGTTCCCTGTGTTCGTCACTGCCCTTTCCCTGCCAGTAGAACGTGTAGTCCTTCTCTGTCAGTGTGCCTGCATCAGCTAACCGTGTTTCCTGGAGAGTGGCGATATCCACTCCCAGTCTCTTCAGCTCATTATTGATGATGGCAGTCTTCCTGGTGTCGTTGATGTCCTTGAGGTTAGCAGCGAGTCCTGTCATCATAGTGCGGACGTTCCAAGTTCCCAGTTTTAGAGTTGGTCTCTTTTGTTTTATTGTCTTGCCTGGTGCGAAGGTTCTCAGCCTGCTGTTTGGATTTCTCCTTATCCCCATGCACCCAATGAGGAAAGCAAGCTGTGGCGGGACAACACCTTATTGGCTGGGGACTGCCCAGCTTGAGGCGGGCGGTAGCTGTCCAGTGAGATCTGATGATCCCTCCCACCGTCGGGAACAACCCCTGGCGCCACGCTCTACGCCAATTGAGCAGTGGCTTATAACCGGTAACTGTCATTCCCCGTGTTTTGTCTACGCCAAAGGCGAAGCTGGAGTGTCCTCTCCAGTGATCCGGTGTTCTACCTTCCAGCGTTGGGCGTTGGTAGGATTCAAGCCTGGGCAGGAAGATATGGAGGACAAGATGTTGCCCATGCAGCATGTCCCCCCTCTCCACGTCACTGATGAATCCAAAGGAACAGCAGGGCTGCTACAGTTTGGCACCAGCGCCGTTGCAGGAGCTGCCAGAACGATGTTGAGCACAACATAGAACTGCCTTAGGGGCTCCGACTCCGGATTTTTCCTCAGGGTTGACTCCCGAAGCCTTTCCCGTGACCGGGTATGCCGCAAGGCAGCAGAGGTTTGAAATCAGGGTTTACCTTCCCCTAGATGGGCTACCTTCCCAGGTTGACGAGCAACCATCTACCCGAAGCATCTGGTTTTAAGGCGCCAGAGATCCGCCCTCGCCCCTTCTCCTATTAGTAAAAGCAGTTCCGCCGGGCTTAGAGACTAAACCACACGGGCAGGCTAGGAGTTGGACTTAGTTGTCAGAGACTTTTCGAGACGCACGCCATAAGGAGTATTTTATGAGCACTGGGAGTTTAACCCCAGTGCCGCTCCTGGCTATGACAACCTTCTTCAAATACACTAAGCACTTAGTACAGAGGTGGGTGGGGGATAGTGGGAGGTTATCTCATCTCTGTCCAGGATGAGCAGGATGAGGCATTGTTGTTACTGTAATGAGTAGGGTTAGCAAAGGGATGGTGAGAGGCCCCCTTTTGAAAGCATTTTGAAAACTGTACCACTTAAAACTGTACCACTAGATGGCACTGTTTCCACTAACTTTCACTGTTTGTGTTAAGCTGGATTCATGCTGTACCTCCGCTGTCCACGTACGTGTAACCGGAAACCTTGTGTGACAAAATTTACGTCATCGTCTCCAGTCCGCTAGGGTACACAGGGCTCGACTGCGGACAACTGCGTGCAGCCCAAATTTTATAACCACGCGGCCTGGCCACGACCTGAACACAATGACAGCATGCACAAAACTGAATGTCCCATTCACGAGGTGGCGCTACCATCACAGCATACAAAGAGAAAGTAGACAAGGAAGACAAGGAGGAGGCGGAAGACGAGATAAACATGCATGAATCCTTTTGTAGCAACAGCAGCTTGAGCGGAGAAGAGCACTGGAAAATGATAATTCCTCCTTTTCCTTGAAATGACGCCATTGTTGTTGCTACAAAAAAAAATGTGCATCACTTTCGTGTTTATAGCTGGTGAACAAACTGGCGTGTTAGCGCATTTGCGCTACCCATAGGGCTGGGGCAAAACTACAAATAACAGTTGTGCGCATGCATCAACAGCTTGGCCTGGTAGACAAAAAAAGTGAGCATGCACAACGCCCCGTGCATGCCAGGCTCGTCCTAGGCACATGCGGATCAAAGCAGATCAGAGGGGAAATGCAGTATGAATAAGGCTTTACTCTACTTGAATGTAGTTATTTTCACAACCATTAGAAGGCATTGTTTACACCAGTTACAAAATTACTGACATGAGAACTGTGTAATCATCTCTGTGGATCGCCACCTTATTGTGGTGGAATGGTTTGAGTGTCCAAATGATCCTTGGAGCAATGTTGTTGGGGGCAACTTGCCCCTGGTAGGGTCTCCCAAGGGAAACTGGTTCTGAGTGAAGGACCAGACCAAGCATGGTCCAGTGGATCTCAATGAAAAAGTTACATCAAGGACCCAGTGTACCCAAAGGAGACACGTGGGTCCACCCTCCAGTGGGCTCACCATCTGCAGGAGGGATCATGGGGATCATGGTGTTATAGGAACTGGGTGGTAGTTTGGCCTTCTCTGACTGGACTGAGGGCCCCTACAACCCAGACCTCAGGACAAGTGATAGACAATAGATAGATAGGTAGATAGATAGATAGATAGATAGAGTGGATATAAAAAGTCTACACACCCCTGTTCAAATGCCAGGTTTTTGTGATGTAAAAAAATGAGACCAAAATAAATCATTTCAAAACTTTTTCCACCATTAATGTGACCTATAACCTGTATAACCCAATTGAAAAACAAATTGAAATATTTTAAGGGGGAAAAAAAACAAAGCTTACAATAACCTGGTTGCATAAATATGCACACCCTCTTATAACTGGGGATGTGGCTGTGTTCATAATTAACCAATCACATTCAATCTCATGTTAAATGGGAGTCAGCGCACACCCACCACCATTTAAAGTGCGTCTGATTAAGCCCAAATAAAGTTTAGCTGTTCTAGTTGGCTTTTCCTGACATTTTTGTAGTCACATCTTACATCACAAGCCATAGTCCACAGAGAGCTTCCAAAGCATCAGAGGGATCGCATTGTTCAAAGGTATCAGTCGGGAGAAGGGTACAAAAGAATTTCCAAGGCATTAAATATACCATGGAGCACAGTGAAGACCGTCATTATCAAGTGGAGAAAATATGGCACAACTTTAACATTACTGAGAACTGGACGTCCCTCCAGAATTGATGAAAAGACGAGAAGAAAACTGGTCAGGGGGGCTGCAAAGAGGCCAACAGCAACATTGAAGGAGCTGCAGGAATTTCTGGCAAGTACTGGCTGTTTAATACATGTGACAACAGTCCCCCGTCTAGGGTGGCAAGACAGAAGCCTTATCTTACAAAGAAAAACATGCAATCCCAGCTACATTTTGCAAAAACACATTTAAAATCTCCCAAACACGTGGGAAAATGTGTTTTGGTCCGATGAAACCAAGGTTGAACTTTTTGGCCATAATTCAAGATGGCGCCCACTGATGGCGGACATCTTTGTTCATTCCGCTCTTGAATGCCGACTTTCTCTTTTTTTGCATAGTTGCTGTTCTTTCTACAGTGCATGGATGTCATGCACTGCTAACATACAACCGACAGACACTACTGGATATCACCAAGTCAAGCAGTCACACGGAGTTTATTGGCTTTATATCACCCGATCTACAATGCATGGTGCGACCATGCACAACACCACCCCCAGGAAGGCTCCGAAGCACCGAACCCGCATGGGCATGCTGACCCCAAAAGAGTGTGTCGGAGGCAGGGCCGAAGGCGCTGAAGGTGAGGCAAGAGAGGAGGGCTACATGCTAGGCTAAAGGCTTGCTCCTGCCGGCCACCGCTACCCAGTCTCTTAATGGAAAATGTTCAGTCTTTGGAAAATAAGCTAGACGACCTAAGAGCAACAATTGAAGACCAGCGGGAGACAAGAGAGTGCTGTGCCCTAATCTTCTGCGAGACCTGGCTTTCAGACAGTCCTGGAGAGTGCTACAGACCCACTCAACACACCGGACAGACAGAACAGGAGACTCTGGTAAGACGAGAGGAGGTGTGTGTGTGTGTATTTATAAACCACTTGGGGTGTGGACATGTACAGACCATCTACAAGCACTGCTCGCCCAACGTGGAGTTTTTACTGCTGAAATGCCATCCCCATTACCTACCGAGGGAATTTACCACTGTGTTTTTGGCTGCTGTATACATTTGTCCGCAGAGCAGCTACACAAACTCCATGACGTCATCAGCGCAGTAGAGACTAAACATTCTGATGCTATTTTTATTGTTGCTGGCGACTTTAACCAGTGCAATTTATGGACTGTACTCCTTAAATATTACCAGCATGTGGACATTTCCACCCACGATAAAAGCACATTGGGTCATATTTATTCCAATATACGTGGCGCCTACAGAACGGCTCCCCGCCACCACTTTGGACAGTCAGATCACATCTCACTCTTTATGTACCCAGCCTACAGACAAAAGTTGAAACAAACAAACCCTGTTATTAAGCAAATTAAGTGCTGGACTCCAGAGATTGAGAGCACCCTACAAGACTGTTTTGCCTGCACAGACTGGGATGTGTTTAAAGCTGCAGCCACCCGAGAGGATTCTTCTGTAAACATACAGGATTATGCTGAATATGTGACTGGGTACATCAGCACGTGTGTTGACACCATTGTACCCTCAACACAGACAAGACAAAGGAGATGATAGTGGACATGAGGAAAGGGAGGAGGAGACCCCATCAGCTGCTGTTCATCCGGAAGCTTGAGGTGGAGACGGTGAGCAGCTTCAAATACCTGGGCATCCACATCAGCGAGGACCTTAAGTGGACACACAACACCACAGAGCTGGTTAAGAGAGCTCAACAGCAGCTGTACTTTCTGAGAAGGCTGAAGAAGTTTGGCATGTCCTCCAGGATCCTCAACAGTTTCTACAGCTGCATCATCGAGAGCATCCTGACCAACTGCATCACTGCGTGGTGCAGCAGCACCACTGCCCTGGACCACAAATGTCTGCAGAGAGTGGTGAAGACAGCGGGGAAGATCATCTGGACTCCACTCCCCTCTCTGCAGAGCATCTACCACCACAGAGTCCAAAGGAGAGCTGACGCCATCCTCCGGGACCCCACCCACCCCCCAGCACAGTCTGTTCACACTTCTACCCTCAGGCTGGAGATACAGAAGTGTGAAATGCAGGACAACCAGACTGAGAAACTCCTTCTTTCCCACTGCCATCAGACTCCTGAACAAATAACAACTCCCAAAACTCGCAACACAACTTTGCATATAGGAACTCACACACCGGCTGCTAAATTTGCACACTGCTCACCTGTACAGTAGATATAGTCTCACCCGTCTGATGTCCATATCATCTCTGCTGCTATTTATCTTGTTCAGTCTGCTGGTACTATCGTTACAGAGAAATTAGCACCGGGTGCTAATTTGTAATTTATGATTTGTAATTATACACTGCTCGTTGCACAGTGCTCATTTGCACACTGTACATAGGTTTATGCCATCTCAGGTTCACATCAGGTTGCACAATGCTCATTTGCACATTGTATGTACAGTTAGGCCCAGAAATATTTGGACAGTGACACAATCTTCATGATTTGGGCTCTGCATGCCACCACATTGGATTTGAAATGAAGCAACTACAACGGAATTGAAGTGCAGACTTTAAGGTTTAATTCAAGGGGTTGAACAAAAATATATGATTAAACATGTAGGAATTGTAGCTATTTTTATACAAACGCTCCTCATTTCAGGGGCTCAAAAGTAATTGGACAAATAAACATAACCCTAAGTAAAATGTTACTTTTCAATATTTTGTTGAGAATCCTTTGCAGGCATTGACTGCCTGAAGTCTGGAACCCATGGACATCACCAAACGCTGGGTTTCCTCCTTTGTGATGCTTTGCCAGGCCTTTACTGCAGCTGTCTTCAGTTGTTGCTTGTTTGTGGGTCTTTCTGCCTTAAGTTTTGTCTTGAGCAAGTGAAATGCATGCTCGATTGGGTTGAGATCTGGTGATTGACTTGGCCATTGCAGAATATTCCACTTTGTTGCTTTAAAAAACTCCTGGGTTGCTTTTGCAGTATGTTTTGGATCATTGGTGAAGCACCGTCCAATCAACTTTGCTGCATTTGGCTGAATCTGAGCAGAAAGTATATCCCTATACACTTCAGAATTCATCTGGCTGCTTCTGTGTTTTGTCACATCATCAATAAACACAAGTGACCCAGTGCCATTGGAAGCCATGCATGCCCATGCCATCACACTGCCTCCACCACGTTTTACAGAAGATGTGGTGTGCTTTGGATCATGAGCTGTTCCAATTCTTCTCCAAATTTTCTTCTTCCCATCATTCTGGTACAGGTTGATCTTAGTCTCATCTGTCCAAAGAATGCTGTTCCAGAACTGGGCTGGCTTCTTCAGGTGTTTTTTGGCAAAGTCAATTCTGACCTTTCTATTTTTGAGGCTGATTCATGGTTTGCACCTTGTGGTGAATCCTCTGTATTTACTCTCATGAAGTCTTCTCTTTATGGTAGACTTAGATACTGATACACCTACTTCCTGGAGAGTGTTCTTCACTTGAGTGGATGTTGTGAAGGGTTGTTCTTCACCATGGAAAGGATTCTGTGATCATCCACCACTGTTGTCTTCCGTGGACGTCCAGGCCTTTTTGAGTTCCCAAGCTCACCAGTGCACTCTTTTTTCTCAGAATGTACCAAACTGTTGATTTGGCCACTCCTAACATTTCTGCTATCTCTCTGATGGATTTCTTCTTTTTTTTCAGCCTCAGGATGGTCTGTTTCACCTCCATTGAGAGCTCCTTTGACCACATGTTGTGTGTTCACTGCAACAGCTTCCAAATGCAAACACCACACCTGGAATCAACTCCAGACCTTTTAACTGCTTAATTGATGACAGGTTAACGAGGGAAGAGGCCATGCAGCCTTGTTCCTTTTTTTGCAGCCTTCTGAGTCAGTTGTCCAATTACTTTTGGTCCCTTGAAAAAGAGGCGGCTACATATTAAAGAGCTGTAATTCCTAAACCCTTGCTCCAATTTGGATATGAATACTCTCAAATTACAGCTGAGAGTCTGCACTTTAAGCCCATATTGATTATATAATTGTATCCTGAATATGTTTTCGTAAACAGCTAAAATAACAAAACTTGTGTCACTGTCCAAATATTTTTGGGCCTAACTGTAGGTTTATGGCATCCCAGGTTCACATCATCTCTGATATCAATATATCACTATTACTTTAGCCATCCAGTGAATTTTCACTTTCATCCTTCTTGTCTGACTGCTTTAACTGTCCAGTTTGCTAGTGTGTGACTCATTAGTTTTAGTATTTAGTATCAAGGTGTGCTTAAGGAGTCCTAATTGCCTAACTGTGCGTTGGTGTGTGTGTTATTACCATCCATTAGTATTAGGATTGAGTTACTGTGTTAGTGTGTCATTACCTTATTAGAATTGTTGTTTCTGTACCTATTGCCCTGGCATTCGTCCGGAGAGCAAAGTAAGAATTTCATTGCTCAGGACTTGCAGCATTTCTTAACTGTGCACATGATAATAAAAGCCATTGAGTCTTGAATATTGAATCTAATTCTAAAAGGTATATTTGGCGCAAACACAACACTGCTCATCACCAAAAGAACACTATACCTACAGTGAAGCATGGTGGTGGCAGCATTATGCTTTGGGGCTGTTTTTCTTCAGCTGGAACTGGGGCCTTAGTCAAGGTGGAGGGAATTATGAACAGTTTCAAATGCCAGTCAGTATTGGCACAAAACCTTCAGGCTTCTGCTAGAAAGCTGAAGATGAAGAGGAACTTCATCTTTCAGCATGACAATGACCCAAACCAATTCAATTCAATTCAATTCAACTTTATTTATATAGCGCCATTTCACAACAACAGTCATCTCATAGCACTATCAACTGTAGGGAGGACCCCCACAGTTGCAGAAAGACCCCAGCAATCAGGCGATCCCCTGTGAGCAAGCACTTGGCGACGGCGGAGAGGAAAAACTCCCTTTTAACAGGAAGAAACCTCCAGCAGAACCAGGCTCAGGGAGGGGCAGTCATCTGCTGCGACTGGCACACATCCATATCAGCAAAAGAATGGCTTCACCAGAAGAAGATTAAGGTTTTGGAGTGGCCCAGCCAGAGTCCAGACCTGAATCCAATCAGACATCTGTGGGGTGATCTGAAGAGGGCTGTGCACAGGAGATGCCCTCGCAATCTGACAGATTTGGAGTGTTTTTGCAAAGAAGAGTGGGCAAATATTGCCACATCAAGATGTGCCACGCTGCTAGACTCCCACCCAAAAAGACTGAGTGCTGTAATAAAAGCCAAAGGTGCTGCAACAAAGTATTAGTTTAAGGGTGTGCATATTTATGCAACCAGGTTATTGTAAGTTTTTTATTTTTCCCCTTAAAAGATTTCACTTTGTTTTTCAATTGGGTTGTACAGGTTATAGGTCATATTAATGGTGAAAAAAGTTTTGACTTGATTTATTTTAGTCTCATTTTTTTACATCACAAAAACCTGGCATTTGAACAGGGGTGTGTAGACTTTTTATATGTACTGTAGATAGACAGATGTGTAATATTCCAGGAAAAATCCACTTTTTGTGCATATTTCATGTATATTTCTGTGTATACGTCTCACAAACTGTTGTGAAACTGGGCTGAACAATTAGTGTCCCACATCAAATAAACTTGTCCACTGAGCCGAGCTTCATTTGAAGTGTTGCTAGTGATCATGGCTTAATTCTATATCTGGATGGACTCACTTTAAACCCAGTTTTACTAAATTCTTATCAGACCAAATTTTAGATCACATTAAAGGTTGTTGGTCGAATCTAGCCTTAAAATTGTATTTCCTCCATTAATCTCCACTGTGGAGCTCTGTAAATTTCAAAGCAATAATTTATTATAACGAGTGAACTATGTGGAAACTGTCTAAGAAAATGCATTTTATAGTTTTTCCCTCACCATGTCCTGCAAGGGGCTTCAACTACTTATGTACAGTAGTATCAAAAAATTTGGCCGGCCCTTGACAGCTAATATATCTTTGATTGAAAAGATGTCAACAGTCTATGTGGGATGTGGAAAAGATTATTACCAGCAAACACTAATGCATAGTTACTTTTATTCCATAAATGGAAAAGAAATTAAAAAGTAAAAATAAATACACAATTGTGGCATGTGCAAAGGTGTGGACACCCTAATTCACCAAAACATGCTGTTTGTCAAGGAGTGGCTTTTTTTTTTTTTTTGCATACCACTGTGTCTTATTGCCAGAATATAGATTTGTGTATTTTTCCCTAAAGTGATTGATCTATCACTCACATTTCTAAATGAAAATGATCTGCATATTTAACTTGAATGTTAACTAAACCTACAAATTTGACTCCCAGTGACAGATTACTGATATAAGTTTGCTTCGATCTGATATGATCTCTTTACTCACAGTAAAGATGTAATAACATAGGTAACATTGTTATTCTTCCATAAACATAATCAGGCCATACTATACCCATTGCATAGGTATGGAGTTATAAGCATTTGTCTTATAGCTATACTACCAGTACTGTTTTTTGGGGGGTTTTGTTTTAAGATAAGTGAATGTTGGCCTTAGCATTGATGATATGCTCCTCCTGGACTGCATGCAGGCCAGTTCTGCCAAAGCGTATGCTGCCAATCCATGCCTGTTTGTGAGGCTGCCTGCCCGTTCCTCCCTTCTTCCTCTCCCCTTCCTCCTCCTCTTCATGCTCCTCCACCTGCCTTGCCTGTCAGCCATAAGATGTCAGGGTCTCAACAGGCAGTTTGGCTGCTTTGAATATTCCTCGTGACCCTGCAGAGAATCGGGGCATAGGATGAAAGAATTTCTGCACTGGCTTGGACGCCACAGCCTTGGAAATGATTTGCTGTAGTTTAAATTTAGGCTTTTGTTCTTCACAGCTCCAAAGATCTCGGACAAATATGGAGTATTAGCATAGGCTAGCAAAATAATGGTGAAAGTCAAAAAGATGAATTCCAAAACATTCACAAAGAATGTCCCAGCCAAACTCATTTTGCTGAAGTGCGTGTGTGCGTGCGTGGTTGACAGGCAGAGTGCACTTTGCTCCATCTTGTGTGGCCTGCTTGCCTTCCCTCAAAGATCAGTGCATTTGGTTCTCTTTTAAAAAAAAAAAAAAAAGCGTTTTGCTGTACCAGATTGGATGATGACCTTTGAACACGGAGTTATTTTTTTCTTTCTTCCTTTCTTCTTCTTTGATTCCTTTATAGGCTTTTTTTTTGTCTTTTCTCTGCCTCTCCCTTATTTATATTTGTGTCTTCTGAGAGCCATTTTGTTTGCAGATGCATTGGTTTTGTTGGTTTGGGCTCTTTTTTTCATCTCTCCCCTCCCTTCCTTTTCCTTCTTTGCTGATTTCTTTGTTTTTGGTGTTTGGCTGTGTGGGAAGTGTGTATTTTGACTGAGCGTTCCCTTTGCACTGTAGAATAGTTTCATTAACTTGAGCTTCCTGAGGCTGTTCAGAGCAGCTCGCCTCATCAAGCTCCTGCGACAGGGAGAGACCATCCGCATCCTGCTTTGGACCTTTGTCCAGTCTTTTAAGGTACTTGGAGCACTTGCTGATCCACTCATAAGCAAAAATCTTTGTGGCTCTAATGAATATTCCCTTTCTGCTCTTGTAGGCCTTGCCATATGTGTGTCTACTTATTGCCATGCTCTTCTTCATCTATGCCATCATTGGCATGCAGGTGAGTGATGCGGGTTTATGTCTGATATGGGGGATAAATTGTCCAACTTGGAGAAATATTACACTTTTTTATCATCAATACACTGTAAAATATTCATTATGTAAATAAAAGTACAATCTGTATTCCTAAAAATAATTGGACAGTGTCTACTATTTGAACAAAATGCAACTGTGCAAGATATTTAATTTCTTCTTTTTCATATGTATTTTGTAATGAGGCAAGTGCTTCCCTTGAGGAAGACTGCTGGCCAGTATGACACCTGGATGTTTCATATGGAGTCATGCTTTCTGCCATGTTATGTGTGCAGAATGCAGTTTGGCATATCTTGCAAACAAGAGTTAGCGTGATTAAATGCAGTCTCAATGTCTTGCTCCAAAATCCATACTGTGTATTGGTCAGCATAAAATTAATAGGCAATATTTGGTATGTATAATTAGGCAAAAAATGTGATCATAACCTTTCAGCATGTTGCACAACCCCTGGCAAAAATTATGGAATCACCACTCTTGAAGGATGCTCATTCAGTTGTTTAATTTTGTTAAAAATAAATAAAACTAATCACAGACATGTCAAAACTTTTTCTTCTAAATGCCAGCCTTCTGGCTTTAACAAACGTTTAAAAACGAATAAAAAAAGTTGTTGGAATTAATTGCATTTTTTTTATTATGCCTCAGTGCAGCAGAGGCATACGGTAATCACTCAGTGTGCCTGTGTGTGGTTGTGTGTGTGTATCTGTCTGTCTGTTACCAGCTTTTCAGCTCGCCCAGTCAAAATTAAGTGGAACTAAAGGCTTGTGTCATTGTATCGCCATATTTTCTCGACTTTTAATTTGCCAGCATTTTGAGGTAAGTCTTTGTTTTCAAAATAAACACAAATTTAACTCACCATTTCTGTCAATACAGCCGTGGGAAAAAGGTATTGTAATGAAAGCACCAAGGTGCAGCTGCCTCGTTGCAACCTCTACTGGCCTGGCCTAGTTAATACAATACCTTTCTTTGTGCCTCCATTGAGGGTATAATGGTGAGTTAAATTTGTGTTTATTTTAAAAACAAAGACTTATCTCGAAATTCTGGCAAATTAAAAGTCAAGAAAATATGGCGATATAATGGTACAAGCCTTTAGTTCCACTTAATTTTGACCGGATGAGCTGAAAAGTTGGTAACGGATACACACACAACCACACACCGACGCACTGAGTGATTACTGTATGCCTCCGTTGCACCGAGGCATAGTAACTATCCCGGGCCAGTAGGGGTCACTGTGCCACTTTTTTACAGCCCCCCATGCTACCATGCCACAGGCACCGAGGCACAGTACCTTGGTGCTTTCATTAGATCAGGCAGACAAAAAAAAAAAAAGTGGAATCACTCAATTCTGCAGAAAATATTTTGGAATCACGCTGTAATTTGCAGTCCTAAAACAAACACCTGCATCAAAATACATCTGCTAATTAGTCAGCAATTAAAAAAAGAGTGTTTACACACCTTGGTGAGTTGTTGCATTTCGGTTGAAAGGTGGTGATGGGTGACCACGCGTGCCCCCACTTAGATGGCGACACCACTACATTTCATAAAATAAACTCCCATTGAAAAGTGCTGAATTGACAACTGAGTTAGTTGACAACTAATTTAATTTAGTCGACTAAATTCTTATCAACAATTTAATCGAAAGTCATTTAATAATTAACATCCCTAACACAAACTGAAGTCAATGCCTGTGGCTGAAATGTAAGAAATAACCTAAAAGAAATGGGATTTGCATACAGAAAAGCCAAATGAAAGCCACCATTAACAGCTAAACAGAAAAACAGTCCATGACTGCTAAAGAAAAGCAGCAATGGACTGTGGACCACTGGAGGAAAGTGATATTCAGTGACTAATCACAAATGTGTATTGGACAAGGTGATGATGCTGGAACTTTTGTTTGGTGCCGTCCCAATGAAATTTGTGAAGAAAACATGCAAATGTCCACAATCATTGATGATATGGGGCTGCATGTCAGGTAAAGGTATGGGAGCGATGGCAGTTATTACATCTTCAATAAATACACAAGTTTACATTGAAATTTTGGACGGTTTTCTTATTTCATCAGTTGAAAGGATGTTTGATGAGGATGACATCATCTTCCAGGATGATAATGTATTTTGTCATAGTTTAATTTAGTTTATTTTAATGTTTATTTGAAAGGGACATTACATACTAATGAACATTAATGAAAATGTAAGTATGCCAGATTTTGCAGTACTGCTAATTTGCATCTGTAGTCCCCCAGCGAGACACAAAAACATGCAAACAATCATACACGAGCAGAAAAACTGCAGTGAAACTGTACAAAGTGTATGTGCTAAAGTGCAAGAGTTAAGGTGTTACAAGACAAAACATTCAAATGTCACACAAGTGAAGTGCTGTGTATGCGCACATGCACAGGGCGAAAAGTGTGAACACTTTTCAAGAAAGACATACAATTTCAATGATATGGTCTGTAAATCTTCTGGACCTTGATCCCATTGAAAATCTATGGTGGAAATTGAACAAAATGGTCCATGACAAGGCCCCACCCTGCAAAGCTGATCTGGCAGCAGCAATAAGAGAAAGCTGGAGCTGGATTGATGAAGAATACCGTTTGTCAATAGTTAAGTCCATGCCTCAGAGAATTCAAGTTGTGATAAAAGCCCAAGGTGAGCCAACAAAGTACTAGTGGTGTAGATTTTTTTTCCTGATTCCATAATATTTTCCTCAGAATTGAGTAATTCCATATTTTTTTTCCTCTGCTTGATCGAATAATAAAATTGCAATTCACTACAACAACTTTCTTTCATTCTTTTTTGTTTCTTAAAGCCAGAAGGTTTGCATTTTAGGTAAAAAAAAAAAAATAGTGTTGTGACATGTCTGAGATTTGTTTTGTTTTTTTCCAAAATTAAATGGAATGAACATCCTCCAAGAGTGGTGATGACGTAGTTTTTACCAGGTGTTGTTTTAGCTGATCTGAAAAGAAATTTCCCCCCTGCACCTCTCCTGGCCTTGTGTTTTCATGCTGCAGAAAGTCTGCAGCTTGATGTTGCTTCTGATCATGTCTACATCACACTGTTACTTGTGACATCAGGCTAATTTCCTGTAGGAGGTAAATGGTGCTGTGAGTCGATACTGACATGGAGATGCGTTTAGGCCAGGGCAGGAGAAATTTCTGTCAGGTCGATATGACATAAAAAGTCACAAATTTAAATGAAAAATTTTGCAAATATGTAAGAAAAGGCTCAGATTTATAAGACAAAAATTGCAAATTTGAGAAAAATGCTGTGAATTTAGGGGGGGAAATTACCAAGGGAAAAGCTTTATATTCATACAAAAAGTAGGTAATTTACAAGAAAAATAGTCTCAAATTTAGAAGAAAAGCTGCAAATTTATCATTTGCAGTTTCACACACATGAAAAATTTAGATATTAATTGGAAAAGTCACATTGCTAAAAAAATAACAGTAATTTACTGAGGGAGGAAAAAAAGACTGTGCAGAATATTTGGAGCCTCAAAACTGGTACTAAGGACATCTTTAATTTTAGATGGGTTTATAGTATTCTTATACTTTTTGTTTAGGTGGGGAAGTTTAGGCCTAAACTTTAGCAATATCTTATACAGTTATACAACTCTAATGAATAAATACTCCAAAAGAGCAAAATATTGACATAAGGATAAGAAAAAAAACTAAGCGATGAAGAAGTACTAGAAAGAGAGATCATATCTCTCTGGTTCTGGCCTCCCTTCATTGGCTTCCCATAGAGTTTAGAATTAAGTTTAAAATCCTTCTTCTCACTTACAAAGCTCTAAACAATCAGGCTCCTTTTTATTTAAAAGATCTGATACTACCGTATTATCCTAACAGAGCACTACGCTCTCAAAATGCAGGATTACTTGTAATACCTAGAATCTCCAAAAGTACAATGGGAGGCAGAGCCTTCAGTTATCAAGCTCCTCTCCTGTGGAATCAGCTGCCAATCTGGATTCGGGAGTCAGACTCGATCTCTGTTTTTAAGAATAGGGCTAAAACCTACCTTTTTGATCTAGCCTACAATTAGGGAGGGATCATGTGTTTCTGAACCCTCCCTTAGTTATGCTGCTAATAGGTTTAGTCAGCCGGGGGACCTCCAGTAATGCACTGGGCCTCACTCCTTTCCTCACTCTCTATGAAATATTTTTTTTTTTGCTGGTCATTAACATTTGTTTGTTCTCTCCCATAGATTGAGTCCCCATCGTGCTGTTTGCTCTCTACATGTCTGTTCTTTTCTTCTTCTCTATCCCCTCACCCCCCAGCCAGTCGCAGCAGATGACTGCCCCTCCCTGAGCCTGGTTCTGCTGGAGGTTTCTTCCTGTTAAAAGGGAGTTTTTCCTCTCCACCGTCGCCAAGTGCTTGCTCACAGGGGATCGCCTGATTGCTGGGGTCTTTCTGCAACTGTGGGGGTCCCTCCTACAGTTGATAGTGCTATGAGATGACTGTTGTTGTGAAATGGCGCTATATAAATAAAGTTGAATTGAATTGAATTGAATTGAAGTATCTAAAAACGGTATGCAGCATTACAGTTCTCTGTAAATATAAATGTAAACATGCTATAAAATCACTGCAGCCTTCCAGACTTGCTCTCCATTTTTCTCATTTTCACCTCTGATTATGTAGTTATTTGGGAACCTGGCACTTGTTGAAGAGACAGCCATCAACGATCACAATAACTTCAGAACCTTCATTATGGCCCTAATGCTGCTGTTCAGGTGAGTTCACACGTTCTCTTTTCTTCCCCATTTTTGTCATCCTCCCACTCTTGCTTTGCTCCAAAAACTAAATTTGTTTGTGGCAACAGCATGAAGAAGTTGGGAAGTTCTTGTGCTGATGTGTGAATGAGCACTTGAAGTAAAAGTTGATCCCAGGATCTGTTCATACAGTATGTGCATGACTTTTGGCCAAAATGGCAAATTTACATCACAGTTAGCTTACTTTTTTACACCCCGCCAATGTTTCAGGGTTGTGAAAAAGCAAAGATATCCAGACTCCAGAGTAAAATCTTTCTGTCTGTACTGTCACTGTGTAAACTGGTAGAAGACTTTTGTTGATGTGAAACCGCCAGTAACCTGTGTTCATACAACAACGCCAACCCCCTTTCTGAGCTTGATCCCAGCCAGCATGCTCATGTGGGCCCTGCTACATATAGGTTAAATCTGGGCTTTCTTATGGCTCCCATGTGGGTTTGTCCATGGGGTCCATGTTGGCTCCATATGTTTGCCCACAGGGACTTTACCTGTGCATTAAATCCATCTGGGCGCCACATGCTTGAAGTGGGTGAGCAGGTTTCAGTAACACTGGTGCCATAGGCAAAATTATGAGGAAAAAGTCACAAATTTATGAAAAAAATTGTAAATTTATGAGAAAAAAGTGAAAATTTAGGACAGAAGTCACAATTTTGCAAGAAAAAAAAAGTGAAATTACTTGGAAAAAGTTCCAACCTTGCAAGAAAAAATAGCAAATTTACAAGAAAAGGTCACAAATTTATGAGGAAAAATTTAGAAAAAGCTGCAAATTAACAAAAAAGTAGCAAATATCACTAAATAAATTGAAAATATATGAGAAAAAAGTTACAAAAATAAATATTTTTTTTTAGAAAATTACAAATGTACATAAAATTGTCAAATAATTTATAGGAAAAGTCATGAATTTACAAGAAAATCATAAAGTTACAATTAAAAAGTAAAAAATTTATGAGAAAGCTGCAAGATTACAGTAAAAACAGGGCAAATTTATGAGAAAGTTCCAAAATTATAAGACAAAGTTAGCAGATTTGCAGGAAAAAGTCACAATTTTACAAGAAAAACAAATTTATGAGAAAAAGTTGCAAGTTTACAGTTAAAAAAAAGTTGCAGATTTATGAGAAAGTTTCAAATTTTTGAGAAAAATGCATCAAATTTATAGTCTCAACAAGACTGAACTGACCAACCAATATGCTACCATTGTCTCGAGAGACAGACGGATGCCTGACTGGAGATCATTGAGAAGTCGTTGAGCAATCTGGACAGTTTTTTGATCTATCAATGATTGTCAATGATCTCCACAGTCACCACGGTCTCCTCAAAGTTTTGACTTGGTCCAAAACACGTAAGGATCTCACAAATGATCACAGATCAAAAATTGTCCCAATCTCTCAAGGATGTCCATGCTGTGTAGAGGGGCCTTACAGGAAAGATCTCAAATCTACAAGCGAAGCTTCAGATTTCTAAGAAAAAAAATGTGGTGCTGACTTACATAAAAAAGTTCCAAATTTATAAGAGTTCAGATTGCTTTAAAAAAAAACCATTGATATTGATGCATTCTACTGAGGGAGGAGAAAGACTGTACAGAATATTAGGATATTCAGTCTGTGGTTTCTCCTGAATAGTCCCAAAGCACGTATTTAGGAAAACCCTACAAATTTTACCATCTGCTGTCTGACAGTCACAGATTTTCTCATTTTACTACCCTCTCAGATGTACACACCACCTCCTACTGGTCTGGAATGCATATTACAGCAGTTTTCACAGCTTTTGTGGCTCTGTGGGCACTGAATCTGTATTTCTGTTGTCAGTGAAACAATTGTTGTGTAAATGAGACCTCAGTCAATGTCTCTAATAGCCTTTGATCATATTTAATCCACATCTCAATCTTGCAGGAGCGCCACAGGCGAGGCATGGCATGACATTATGTTGGCTTGCCTTGAAAGGGAGTGTGACCCGGCCTCAGGGAATACAGGAGAAAAATGTGGCAGCACCTTTGCCTACACATACTTTGTCTCCTTCATCTTCCTCTGCTCTTTTCTGGTGAGAAAAACTTACAGACTCCTTTTAACTGGTTTCACACTACAGCGTTTGGACCGACTTTTACAGACGTTTTGAAAAATCAGAGAAATTAATTCAAATGTCAGTGAAATTATGTTCATGAGCAGGTTTTTTTTAATCCAGCGCACACCAGCTTTTACAAACTTTGACAAACTTTTGCTAGCATTTACCAGCGTTGCATTCAGTGTTGGCAAACTTTTGCCAACTTTGGTTAGCGCATGTGTAGCTGTTGCCGACTTAGGTTAACTTAAGCAAACGAATACTCAGCACAGGTCAGCTGACATCAGCGTCAGGTGACGCTCATGTAAAGATCAGCGTTTGTGGAGGCTTCCTGTCATGCTGGACCTGCTTTTGGAGTGAGCACATCTCCCTTGGGCATACGTTTCAGTATTTATTTTCAATTTATAATCCTGTGTAGTTACTTCTGCAAGCCCTTTTTCCTTGTTCATTCATTCATTCCTCTAAAAAATACAATAATGCCTATCTATAGACTCCAACAATAAGTCCGCAATTAAAATGTGAATGTGGATGGAATAAAAAAGTGTATCAGAATATCTATCCATAAATGCAAAAAATCTGTGTGTGTGTGTGTGTGTCTGTGTGTGTGTGTGTCTGTGTGTTCCTTAGATATCTCTCAAACCGTTCATCAGACTGACCTCAGATTTTATAAGTGCTTTGCTGAGGTTACAAGGGTGTGCATCCCCAAGTATAGAGTTGTTCAGCCAAAATATGTAATTGTTATCAATAAAAGTTTAGCCACGGCTATGTTTTGTCATGCTCTGCCTTCTAAAAGTGTGGGTGGGGCTTCGGCTTGACTCTGTACTGATTGGGTAATACGCGCCATCACGACCAGTCACCAGAGCATGCCAGAAACAAAAGGAAGTTAAAAACGACAAATTTGACCAGAAAATATAATACTCAAGATTTAATGTTTAAAAAAATTATACCATAATGTTGCCCTTATTGCATAGTTGTAAAGTATAATTTGGCATATGTGGAAAACATGAGGTGTGCTGGTGGGGGTGGGGGTGGTAGAGTCTGGCAGGTAGGGGTGGGCGTATCGATACTCAAGCATCGATACTTCGATACCAGCTGTTCGATACTTTTTAAAATATCGCGATACCACTATATTAATACAAAATGTGCAATTTGTTTTCACTTCTGAGAATTTTAGGCATTAAATTTATCTGTAAAAACTGGTGAAAAACCAGCCCAGGCATATTATAGAGATGGTCTGCCGTGTCACATGATTATGGCAGCCTATCAGACATCAGAATCGAAGACTCACCGTGCACTGCGCAAACAAGCACTCACCTCCATACAGAGTGAGCTCAGCAGTGTCGGGGCGGCAGAAGAACCAAATTCTATGGTGATACCAAGCAGCATAAAATTTGAAAAAATAAACAAAATATAAAATAAATAAATAAATAATAAAATTTAAAAAAACGTTGCATTGTGAGAAAAATTACACATATATGCTGCTTGGTATTACCATAGAATTTGGATGAATGGTGAAACATTTCAGAAATAAAAATGCTTGAATCCAGTTGAGAATCTTCACCAAATTAAGAAATTGAATTAATTTTGCATTCATTTTAAGTCTTAATTACTTTTATTATAATTGAGGAAAAAAATTCATTTTGTTTTTATTTACTTTGCTCATTGTTCTCTTTTATTATCATTTTATAAGCGTTTTTTTCAAGTGTTTATGTTCATGAGTTTTATTCATATTTCATATTGCCCTTGCAATACAGTTGTTAATGAAACTGCAATCATGTGATTTTGGGCAAAAAGTATCGGCATCTAAGAAAAAGCCCCATAAATTAATGGTATCGTATTGAAAGGAAAAATGCTGGTATCGCACATCTCTACTGGCAGGGAACACCGGTGTTGGAGAAGCAGCAGCCGGACCAGTGTTATAGAACACTGGCAGACCGCAGTTCTTTGCAGGGAGGCAAGCTCAGCCTGCCCGGTTAGCGGTAGACGGGAGTCCTGGTTACTGCTTCACCCGTTTGCTACTACTGTCCTTTGTAGGAGTTAATAATACTGCCATGATTGTGGAGCAGAACGACCAGATCATTACATATTATATGCGGCCACATCTGCCCACTTTGACTAAATGATGACCATCACCAAACACGACACAAAAACTCCCAAATAACAAAATAAATCATTTTTATTTAAATATTTACTGACAAATGGGAAGCACTGATGCAACAGTTGCAGCCAAACACAGTTGTTGTGTGTAATAATGTTGGGTGTTTTGTACTTATAATATTGCTAAAATATAAAATGATGCACTAGAATAGGTCTCAAATATTTGTAAACATGTCCTGTTGTAGTACTGCATGAGTTTATTGATGATACACCAGAAACTACACATATAAACTAAAACAGTTATAATGGTGACTGAACAGCTCCCATTCCCCAAAGTGCAAGATACACTGTAATGAATATAAGTCATAAAAGATCACACAAATAAGGGATCTGACAAACAAATAAGTGTTCTTAACAACTGCTGGATGCCCCGTTCATTTTTATAATTAGGTATTCTGTAATTAATATTCACACAATCAAATAAAGCTCAGTGCCGTTCAGTTCCTTTCATATTTGTCAAAGTCTAACGTGTGATTGCCTACATATACAGTGGGGTAAAAAAGTATTTAGTCAGCCACCAATTGTGCAAGTTCTCCCACTTTAAAGATGAGAGGTGTCTCCAATTTTCATCATAGGTATACCTCAACTATGAGAGACAAAATAAGAAAAAAAAAACCCCAGAAAATCACATTGAAGGATTTTTAATGAATTAATTGGTAAATTCCTCGGTAAAATAAGTATTTGGTCAATAACAAAAGTTCATCTCAATACTTTGTTATATACCCTTTGTTGGCAATGACAGAGGTCAAACATTTTCTGTAAGTTTTCACAAGGTTTTCACACACTGTTGCTGGTATTTTGGCCCATTCCTCCATGCAGATCTTTTCTAGAGCAGTGATGTTTTGGGGCTGTCTCTGGGCAACACGGACTTTCAACTCCCTCCAAAGATTTTCTATGGGGTTGAGATCTGGAGACTGGCTAGGCCACTCCAGGACCTTGAAATGCTTCTTACGAAGCCACTCCTTCGTTGCCCGGGCAGTGTGTTTGGGATCATTGTCATGCTGAAAGACCCAGCCACGTTTCATCTTCAATGCCCTTGCTGATGGAAGGCGGTTTTCATTCAAAATCTCACGATACATGGCCCCATTCATTCTTTCCTTTACACTGATGAGTCGTCCTGGTCCCTTTGCAGAAAAACAGCCCCAAAGTATGATGTTTCCACCCCCATGCTTCACAGTAGGTATGGTGTTCTTTCTCCTCCAAACACGACAAGTTGAGTTTTTACCAAAAAGTTCTATTTTGGTTTCATCTGACCATATGACATTCTCCCAATCCTCTTCTGGATCATCCAAATGCTCTCTAGCAAACTTCAGACGGGCCTGGACATGTACTGGCTTAAGCAGGGGGACACGTCTGGCACTGCAGGATTTGAGTCCCTGGCGGCGTAGTGTGTTTCTGATGTAGCCTTTGTTACTTTGGTCCCAGCTCTCTGCAGGTCATTCACTAGGTCCCCCCATGTGGTTCTGGGATTTTTGCTCACCGTTCTCGTGATCATTTTGACCCCACGGGGTGAGATCTTGCATGGAGCCCCAGATCGAGGGAGATTATCAGTGGTCTTGTATGTCTTCCATTTTCTAATAATTGCTCCCACAGTTGATTTCTTCACACCAAGCTGCTTACCTATTGCAGATTCAGTCTTCCCAGCCTGGTGCAGGTCTACAATTTTGTTTCTGGTGTCCTTTGACAGCTCTTTGGCCTTGGCTATAGTGGAGTTTGGAGTCTGACTGTTTGAGGTTGTGGATGGGTGTCTTTTATACTGATAACGAGTTCAAACAGGTGCCATTAATACAGGTAACAAGTGGAGGACAGAGGAGCCTCTTAAAGAAGAAGTTACAGGTCTGTGAGAGCCAGAAATCTTGCTTGTTTGTAGGTGACCAAATACTTATTTTACTGAGGAATTTACCAATTAATTCATTAAAAATCCTTCAATGTGATTTTCTGGATTTTTTTTTTCCTCATTTTGTCTCTCATAGTTGAGGTATACCTATGATGAAAATTGGAGACCTCACTCATCTTTTAAGTGGGAGAACTTGCACAATTGGTGGCTGACTAAATACTTTTTTACCCCACTGTAGGCTACACCTCTTTGTATTCCACTTTTAAACATACATGCATAGCCTACATTTGGGCCTGTAAAGCCTAATTGGGGTACCTGTTTCAGACAGGAATACTTGCTTTCTACAAGTATGCACTAGTAAATAAAATGACGGATGATTATATTTTGACTGTTAAAACTCTCTCCATTAAATTAAATAATATAAAATCCAGTTAAATGTCATTTACCATTTGACACCACATCAGTGTGTTTTGATTCCCCTCAATGGAAGCCAAACCAATAAATCCTGGAGAATGATTACGCACGGAGCAGAAAATTAAGAACAGCAAATTTCGCAATGAGATTTTTTTTTTTTCTTTTGGGCTGTCACATTTTTGGGAGATTATATATATTTTTTCTTTTTTTATTTCCCCTTCTCTTGGCTTTTGGCATTCCAGCACCATGAACACCGACACTTCTCCACATTTCTCTTGCGTCTGTTCATATCTGAAGTGAGTTTCAGTCTAAAAACATCTGCTTCCCCAAGCATTTCAGTCAATGTTTGCCAACAGAGTTTAACTTAGGCCGACTTAGGCGATCTTGGCATAACTTAGCCCAGCGCTCAGGAACTTTTATAAACTGAACACAACTTTCACCGTGTATTTCCAAACGTCAGCAAATTTTCAGCATGCTGAAAATTTTCAAAGAACACAACTTTTGCTAGCATTTACCAACAAACACCAACTATCATTAACTTTTACCAGCTTTTGCCAAAAGAGCCAGACGTTTACCAAAACGTCAGTAAAAGTCGGTCCAACCGTTGTAGTGTGAATCCACCCTTAAATAATTTTTCTATGTACATGTACAGTGGATATAAAAAGTCTACACACCCCTGTTCAAATGCCAGGTTTTTGTGATGTAAAAAAATGAGACCAAGATAAATCATTTCAAATCTTTTTCCACCATTAATGTGACCTATAACCTGTACAATGGGCTGCACGGTGGCGCAGTGGTTTAGCACTGTGGCAGCACAGTTTTACCCTCGGCCGGGGGATCGCGGGGATCATGAGATCGTGGGTTCGATCCCAGCCCCCGACCAACAGTGAGCTGTGTGGAGTTTGCATGTTCTCCCCGTGTTGCGTGGGTTTACTCCAGGATTTCTCCGGTTTCCTCCCGCACACCAAAAACATGTAGGTTTAGGGCGCTCGCGCACGCAGCGACCAGCAGCCGGTGGCTTGTCACCAGACTGCAAACCAAGTCTACCTACGGGTACAAATAAGTAACAAAAAAAAAAAAAAAAAAAAAAAAATCCAATTGAAAAACAAACTGAAATCTTTTAAGAGGAAAAATAAAAAACTTACAATAAACTGTTTGCATAAATATGCACACTCTTAAACTAATACTTTGTTGCAGGACCTATGGCTTTTATTACAGCACTCAGTCTTTTTGGGTAGGAGTCTATCAGCGTGGCACATCTTGATGTGGCAATATTTGCCCACTCTTCTTTGCAAAAACACTCCAAATCTTTCAGATTGTGAGGGCATCTCCTGTGCACAGCCCTCTTCAGATCACCCCACAGATGTCTGATCGGATTCAGGTCTGGACTCTGGCTGGGCCATTCCAAAACCTTAATCTTCTTCTGGTGAAACCATTTTTTTGTTGATTTGGATGTCTCCTTTGGGTCATTGTTGTGCTGAAAGGTGAAGTTCCTCTTCATTTTCAGCTTTCTAGCAGAAGCCTGAAGGTTTTGTGCCAACACTGACTGGTATTTGGAACTGTACATAATTCCCCCCACCTTGATTAAGGCCCCAGTTCCAGCTGAAGAAAAACAACCCCAAAGCATGATGGTACCACCACCATGCTTCACTGCAGGTATGGTGTTCTTTTGGTTTTCAGCAGCGTTGTGTTTGCACGAAATATACCTTTTGGAATTATGGCCAAAAAGTTCAACCTTGGTTTCACTGGACCATAACGCATTTTCCCACATGCGTATGGGCGATTTCAAATGTGTTTTTGCAAAATGTAGCCGGTCTTGGATTTTTTTCTTCATAAGATAAGGCTTCTGTCTTGCCACCCTACCCCATAGCCCAGACATATGAAGAAGCTGGGAGATTGTTGTCACATGTATTAAACAGCCAGTACTTGCCAGAAATTCTTGCAGCTCCTTCAGTGTTGCTGTCGGCCTCTTGGCAACCATCCTGACCAGTTTTCTTCTCACCTTTTCATCAATTTTGGAGGGACATCCAGTTCTTGATAATGTCACTGTTGTGCCATATTTTCTCCACTTGATGATGACTGTCTTCACTGTGTTCCATGGTATATTTAATGCCTTGGAAATTCTTTTGTACCCTTCTCCTGACTGATACCTTTGAACAATGAGATCCCTTTGATGTTTTGGAAGCTCTCTGCGGACCATGGATTGTGCTGTAAGATGTGACTACGAAAATGTCAGGAAAAGCCTACTAAAACAGCTGAACTTTATTTGGGGTTAATCAGAGACACTTTAAATGGTGGCAGGTGTGTGCTGACTCCCATTTAACATGAGTTTGAATGTGATTGGTTAATTCTGAACACATCCACATCCCCAGTTATAAGAGGGTGTGCATATTTATGCAAACAGGTTATTGTAAGTTTTTTATTTTTTTCCCCTTAAAAGATTTCAGTTTGTTTTTTCAATTGGGTTGTACAGGTTATAGGTCACATTAATGGTGGAAAAAGTTTTGAAATGATTTATCTTGGTCTCATTTTTTTATATCACAAAAACCTGGCATTTGAACAGGGGTGTGTAGACTTTTTATATCCACTGTATGTGTATATTTATTATGTAAACTGTTTATTTGCTCTGCACTTTTTCCAGATGCTGAATCTGTTTGTGGCTGTCATTATGGACAATTTTGAGTACCTTACTAGAGATTCATCTATCCTGGGGCCGCATCACCTAGACGAGTATGTAAGGATATGGGCTGAGTACGACCCTGCTGCTTGGTGAGTGGCACGTGTTTGCGCACGCACGCACACACACACGCACACACACACACACACACACACACACACACACACACACACACACAGAGGCTCAGCAGTACAGATAGAAACACAAACATATTTGCACATGCACACATTACAGCTTGAAAGATGTTTTCATAGAAAAGCACATTAGAATCAATCACAAATGTATAATTTTGTTGAAAATGTTTATATAGACCACAAAGACCACAGGGGATCATTTTTAGTGCTCATCTCGTCTGTGTTTGGGTGGAACAGTGTGCTGTTTAATGACAGTTCATTGTGTTAAAAGATTTTCTAATTGACTCACATGTTGTAGGCAGCAGAGTGGTCATAAACGTAAAGATAAACATGCACGCAGCCTAAATTAATGTTACAAAAACTTGTTCTGTCTTACGCTGAATATGAAGTTAATCCTCGACTTTCTTTCCTGTCCCAAAATGGGAGCCAGTGTCATCGAAGAAGTTTGGTGATGAAGCACAATCTACATAATGTGATGATGAAGTAGGCCTTCTCCAGCCGTTTCCTCATCTTTCTCTTTTTTAGCTTTAAATGCCTTTTCTCTCAAATTGAGATGAAAGTTATCCTCCGCTCAGTCCTCCTGTAATGTGTGTTTGTGTTTCATGAATGAGAGGAAGGGTTTACAAGTTGTAAAAACAGTCTTTTCTACTCTATCTTTTCTTTCTCCTCTCCCACTCCCCTTTCCTCTCTCTCTCTCTGTATTCTCTGTGTTATCTCACCTAACCTTCCCTCCTTGTATTTTTCTTGCAGCGGGCGCATACATTATAAGGATATGTACAGTTTATTGCGAGTTATCTCCCCTCCTCTGGGCCTTGGCAAGAAGTGCCCACATAGGGTGGCCTGCAAGGTTTGGACCCAACCCCTAAAGCACAAACTTATAAACGCAACCTGCTCGCTTTTAAGAGACTGGAATGAATGTTGCTCTATATCACTCTTTAAAGAAATGATTTCCTTCTTCAGCTTTTCATTTCCATTGGTTTGACTTTTCTGTTCAGGTTTTCATTCAGTTGTTTTAAGCTCATTTCACCATTTAATCATTTTTTGGGGGGGTCTGTTGTATTTGCATTCTGACATGACAATGAGAATGTTTGGGACAATGCAGAAATGCACACACACACTCCTGCACACACTCACGCACACACTGATAGCGGTGCGTGAAGCATGAGATGGTGCACTGCACTTGCTATTGTCTGACTGAACGCTGGGGGAAACTACACAGATGTTTTCACTTTTGACTCAGTACCATTGAAACACCAGAGTTTAGACTTCAGTCAGCCATTGTCTTTTTTTTCTGCTTGCTGTTTAATTATTGCCTGGGCAGAAAATGGTTGAGCAATGTGCATTGTTCTTGTTTCAGTTGGGGTTTTTGGGTGAGGGAGGTGTGGTTAATATGGAGACATTTGCAGAAAGGGTTTGGTCAGCGTATACTCACTAGCCCAGTGTTTTTCAACCAGCGTTCCGTGAGAAATGGTCTAATTTCTCCTCTTAAATGGTTGAAAAAATTGCAAAAGGTGCACGGGTGCCTCAGGCACTCTTGCACAACAACCGGCAAATTATTTGCCATTTTTTGGACCAATTAAGAAGTGAAATTAGAGTGTTTCCCACAGAACCCTGAATATTCCAGGGAACCTTGGTTGAAAAAGAGTACACTAGCCTGCTAGCCTTCACAGCCTTAAGCCGAGCAGTGTGATCCAGCCAAGTATCACTGAACCACAAAAGAATTTGGGGCATTGGCTAAAAAACAACTAATATTGAATGAGCTGCAAAAAAAGCTTGTTGGCACATACAGTACATATGTGGGAGCTACTGTTGTAAGTTCTCTTTAAACCAATCTGGTGACTGATTTGTGGTGCCTCCGTTACTGCAGTGACCAGTAGCAGATGATTAGGGTTTGCTGCTGTTTTCTGACAGCAGGATGGGAAGTTGTCAGGATGACATTAGGCAGTGACAGCTAACTACGTGACGTTACAGCATTGCTGTGAACTGTTTCATGTCACTTAAATCACTTTTAATGTCACAGAGATTGCATTTAATCAACTTAAATCCCACAACTGAATGTGATGGCCACATTTTAGATGCTACACAGTATTATTAAATATAAAAATACAGTGGGGCAAAAAAGTATTTAGTCAGCCACCAATTGTGCAAGTTCTCCCACTTAAAAGATGAGAGAGGTCTCCAATTTTCATCATAGGTATACCTCAACTATAAGAGACAAAATGAGAAAAAAAAAATCCAGAAAATCACATTGAAGGATTTTTAATGAATTAATTGGTAAATTCTTTGGTAAAATAAGTATTTGGTCACCTACAAACAAGCAAGATTTCTGGCTCTCACAGACCTGTAACTTCTTCTTTAAGAGGCTCCTCTGTCCTCCACTCGTTACCTGTATTAATGGCACCTGTTTGAACTCATTATCAGTATAAAAGACACCTGTCCACAACCTCAAACAGTCAGACTCCAAACTCCACTATGGCCAAGACCAAAGAGCTGTCAAAGGACACCAGAAACAAAATTGTAGACCTGCACCAGGCTGGGAAGACTGAATCTGCAATAGGTAAGCAGCTTGGTGTGAAGAAATCAACTGTGGGAGCAATTATTAGAAAATGGAAGACATACAAGACCACTGATAATCTCCCTCAATCTGGGGCTCCACGCAAGATCTCACCCCGTGAGGTCAAAATGATCACGAGAACGGTGAGCAAAAATCCCAGAACCACATGGGGGGACCTAGTGAATGACCTGCAGAGAGCTGGAACCAAAGTAACAAAGGCTACATCAGTAACACACTACACCACCAGGGACTCAAATCCTGCAGTGCCAGACGTGTCCCCCTGCTTAAGCCAGTACATGTCCAGGCCCGTCTGAAGTTTGCTAGAGAGCATTTGGATGATCCAGAAGAGGATTGGGAGAATGTCATATGGTCAGATGAAACCAAAATAGAACTTTTTGGTAAAAGCTCAACTTGTCGTGTTTGGAGGAGAAAGAACACCATACCTACTGTGAAGCATGGGGGTGAAAACATCATACTTTGGGGCTGTTTTTCTGCAAAGGGACCAGGACGACTGATCCGTGTAAAGGAAAGAATGAATGGGGCCATGTATTGTGAGATTTTGAGTGAAAACCGCCTTCCATCAGCAAGGGCATTAAAGATGAAACGTGGCTGGGTCTTTCAGCATGACAATGATCCCAAACACACTGCCCGGGCAACGAAGGAGTGGCTTCGTAAGAGGCATTTCAAGGTCCTGGAGTGGCCTCGCCAGTCTCCAGATCTCAACCCCATAGAAAATCTTTGGAGGGAGTTGAAAGTCCGTGTTGCCCAGCGACAGCCCCAAAACATCACTGCTCTAGAGGAGATCTGCATGGAGGAATGGGCCAAAATACCAGCAACAGTGTGTGAAAACCTTGTGAAGACTTAAAGAAAATGATTGACCTCTGTCATTGCCAACAAAGGGTATATAACAAAGTATTGAGATGAACTTTTGTTATTGACCAAATACTTATTTTACCGAGGAATTTACCAATTAATTCATTAAAAATCCTTCAATGTGATTTTCTGGATTTTTTTTTTCTCATTTTGTCTCTCATAGTTGAGGTATACCTATGATGAAAATTGGAGACCTCTCTCATCTTTTAAGTGGGAGAACGTGCACAATTGGTGGCTGACTAAATACTTTTTTTCCCCACTGTAACTATTCCATCCACAGCCTATGAAATATACAGCTGCTTCCATGGTTTTGCCTGTTTTTCTCATAAGCTGCTAACAATAACAACAACAAAAGCTCCTGTTCCTCATGGTCGTCCTCATACTTGCATTCCTCCGCCATTTTTTAAAATGTCCAACACCACGCTGTTCTTCTGGTTTTGGATTTTGGCTGTTGAAATCACTTTGATAGTTCTTGGCTGCTGCCAGCATTACAGGCATGTGAACTGCAGATTATATTCAATATACAGGCATAAAAACGCAGCTGCTGAGCAGACAGCTGCAGTGCCTGAAAACTATTTTGAACAGCACTGCGTATGTGAGTGCTGTTCACAGACTGCTTGTGTTTTACTCATGCGGCTTCTCTGACCAGGCCTCCAACAGGCGCACATCTCTGGAATGGTCCCTGTGGTAATGGCAACTTGTTTATTTCTGGTATTTCACCAGATTGGTCCATAAGCGTGAAGTTTAAAGTCATTATATAAAAATTTGATTTCGATGTGATCGCATAATGTAAGTTTTTGTGATAGTAATAAATACCTACACATATACAGGTGATAAGTTAATTTATTTCAGTAATTCAATTTTAAAAAGTGAAACTCCTATATAGAGTCATTACACACAGAGTGATATATTTCAAGCATTTATTTCTTGTAATCTTGATGATTATGGCTTACAGCTAATAAAAACCCAAAATTCAGTTTCTTAGAAAGTTTGAATATTCCATAAGAAAAAGAAAAAAAAATGGAAAAAACAGATTTTTAATAGAAATGATGGCCTACTGAAAAGTATGTCCACCAACACCAGCAGATGTCATGGCTCCCAAAATCAGATGTGCAGTCCTGTCATTTGGAAATCAAGGACCCAAAGTCTGGAGGAAGAGAGGAGAGGCACAGAATCCAACTTACTTGAGGTCCAGTGTGAAGTTTCCACAGTCAGTGATGATTTGGGGAGCCATGTCACCTGCTGATGTTGGCCCACTGTGTTTTAGCAAGTCCAGGAAATTTTAGAGCACTTCATGCTTCCCTCTGCTGAAGAGCTCTATGGGAGGTGCTGATTTAATTTTCCAGCAGGACTTGGCTCTTGCCCACACTGCCAAAAGTACCAAAAGCTGGTTTAATGACCGTGGTATCACTGTGCTTGATATGCCAGTAAACTCTACTGATCTAAACCCCATAGAGTATTGTCAAGAGGAAGATGAGAGACACCAGATCCAACAATGCAGATGAGCTGAAGGCCGCTATCAAAGCAACCTGAGCTTCCATAACACCTCAGCAGTACCACAGGCTGATCATCTCCATGCCACGGTGCATTAATGCAGTAATTCATGCAAAAGGATCCCCGACTCAGTATTGGGTGTGTACATGGACAGTGTATATTGTTACGATCCACTTTCTGAGCCAAGGCCAAAATTGCCCATTTCAGCCTGGGATCGCCAAGTCACTTTCACCCTCAGGCAAGGTAGACATCCACCTCCAGATATCCCAGGCCAAGATTCGAATCCATGACACCGTGATCTGAACACCTCCACTCTACCACTGAACTAGAGAGGAATTCCTCACTAGCTCTTGGCCAGTAATGGAGGTGTACTCTAAGGTGACAAGGACTGCACCACTGACTAATTCCCTATGGAGGGGGATCCGTAACACCTTCCCCCTTCAGGAAGTGGTGCAGCTTTCAGATCCTGGACGAGCCCCCACTTTCTGTTACGACCCACTTTCTGAGCCAAGGCCAGAATTGCCTATCTCAGCCTGGGATCACCAAGTCACTTTCACCATCAGGCAAGGTAGACATCCACCTCCAGATATCCCAGGCCGAGATTTGAACCCATGACACCGTGATCTGAGCACCTCCGCTCTATCACTGAGCTAGAAAGGAATTCCTTACTAGCTCTTGGCCAGTAACAGAGGTGTACTCTAAGGTGTCAAGGACTGCACCACTGACTAACCGTAACGATATTCTAACATTTGTAAAGTTCACAGACTTCATGATAGTGGACTCACATTCTATAAAATTCTTCTCATGCACTAGGATAAAACTAAAAAATGTTGTCACTGTACAATGACTCATGTATCTCCTGTATCGCACCACAAATCAAGGTTGCCCTGTGTTCAGTGACCTTTTTTTTTTCCTGAATTAAAATATCTCAATGGGAGACTTGAAAGTGAAGAACTTAAAGCCTGAGAGGAATCAAAGAGGACCAGGTGTTGTTTTTTTTAATTGAATTAAATTGAATGCTTGCTGAGCCATGAGAATTTGAGTAATTAAAACATGTTATAAGCCAACAATAAAGTTGTTATGCACTGTTAAAACTTGTGGCAAAATCAAGCTTCCCGAGGCATCAATTCTATAATTTTTCTTTCAAAAAATGTGTTCTTTTTCAATCTACTCAAAATTCTTTTATTTTAATATATCTTTTATTGAACTTCTGAACTATTCTTACTCACTCTGCCCATTCTAAATTTTAGAGTACTCTAATTTAGACAGTTTCTCTTAAAACATGCAATGTAGCATAGTTCTTAAGTATCACAAATGCTTGTTTAGGCACACTTTTTTGTGACAGCTCTTGTAGTAACATTATCATCTAATGCTCTATAATAAAATGACCAAACCCACTCTGTTTGTGGCTCGGGTGTGTGGGGAAAAAAAGGAAAGGGGCAGGGTGTGTGTGTGTGGTTTGGGGCAAGGACTCTGGCACTTTAAGACCTCATGTCCACCAGGTACCTCTTAGTAACCTCTTGTGTTAACACATGCTCATGGAAGAACTGAACAACTGACCTCTTTTTGGTGCTGTATGTTTGCCTTGTGGCGTTCTGCACCAACCAGATAACTAGATAATTGTCGTGATGTTTGTATAAAATTGGTACAGCTATTTAACATGTAAGAGTCTAACAACAGGCGTGATTGACAGTGTTTTTTTATTCGATATTGACAACCTTTGATTTAGTATTACTGCTAACCCAGCACTGCAGTTTGCAACTTGTGTAAATCAACACAGCAGAAGCTCCAACTTCTAAGTTCCCGAATCTCTATTGCAGTTAAGCTGGAGACATTATACAGTACAAGGGGGAAATAAGTATTGAATCGTCAATATTTTTTTATGTGTGTATATTTCCAATGAGGTTACCCACATTAGAAGTAAAAGTAAACCAAGGCATGACAAGGCAAGGAATCAGCTGAAATCCATAAGTTGTTAGAAAGAAATTGTACCTTCTATTCACCTCCTATTAATCAGTCCCTCCAGGATTTCACAATGTGGCGATTGTGTGAATTCAGCCAGTCAGCACACCCATTTCGCGACCTTGCAACTTTGTCCAATCACCGCAACTTTCCCGCAATTTTGGTCAATCCTCATCAACTTCCGCCAATTTCACCAATCAGATTTGTCCCTGAGTAGCACGCAAACGCTCAATCTAACCAATCAGATGCGTCGCTGCACGACACTCACTTCCGTGTTTACAGTGAGTATTACCGCAACACATCAGCAAAAAACAGAGTGTGATTTAAAAAAAAACACTCAACCACGAGTTTTCCCACACCATCCCTTCCTCTGTCTCCCCCGGCCTGCCGGTGGATGTCTTGCCACTTCTCCATCCTGACCGCATGTACGAAGTGCCATGTTTGTGTTGAAAAACGTCCACCTGCCTTAAAACTACCCACTCACGGGAGCGCACATAAGGAGAGAGGCCATAAAACCACAAACAAACAAGCAAATCTAACACTACAGCCAGTGTTTGAACATTTTATATATCTTTAGAGGTAAAATCATTACTGCATCTTGTCAATGAGCTTTAAAGCTGTGAATCTCTGGTCTGGACACAGACCAATGCATGCTCTTGCCCCTCCTCCTGGTACAACTCCCAGTAGAGGAAAGATGAGTATCTGATGAGACAGGTGTGTGTCAACACGCAGCAGATAGGCAGACAGGTAGGAGTTAGGCATGGAAAGAGAGAGAATATTCTTTATGTTTTTTTCAGAAAAATAGACTTTGATAGACAATACAGAGCAAGAGATGTTTATTTGTTTTTCCTCTGCACTCGGTACTGAGTGGTTGGGGACCACTGCGGTTAGGGAGTTTTCAAATGAAGGTGGTAAATGGCGTTCACTTATATAGTGCTTTTTTCTCATCTCTAGATGACCAAAGCACTTTACAGATCCTGCTATCCACCCATTCACACATTTTTATACACACACACATTCACACACTGATGTGCACAGGCGCTGGCCTGACCCACCAGGAGCAACTGGGGGTTCAGTGTCTTGCTCAAGGACACTTCGACATGCAGATTGCAGACAGAGTGGGAATTGAACCCCTGACCCTCCAATCAGTAGTCGGCCACACTACACCTGCGCCACAGCCACCCCCGCCCCCGCCCCCAAAAGTGCTGCCAGTCATTTCCAGATCTCTACTCTATAACATGTATTCATTGCAATTTAGCTGTTGTAGTGGGTATTGTGTTAAAGTCTGTATTTGCTGTTGCACAAAAGAGTTTTTCTGTATAGCAGAAGTTTCTGCTTAATTTACAAATCACTGTTTAATAGGAGATTTTTGACAATTCTGTGCTTTTCTTGTGGTGTTATATAAAATGTCATTGCAGTAAACTATGGGGGGAAAAAGCATCTGCTTTAAAATTTGTTATTCTTCCCACAACTTTTAGTGCAAAACAACCTCTCAGAACATCACAACTTTTATTGCAACTTTTTTAAAAAGCTCCCACGAATTCAGCCTTTTTGGGCCACAACAATCATAAAAACATCCCGCGAAATCCTGGAGGGACTGATAAATAAATATAAGTAATATATAAATATAAGTAAATATAAATAAATATAAGCCAGGTAGGTACTTCATGAGTGGTTATAAAAAAGGGTTTTGTTAGCAAAGTGTCATTCATACAAGAAGAATCTCATGATGGATAAAAAAAAAAAAAAATGATGGATTTGATTGCAAACATATATCACAACTTTGGAAACTTCCAGTAAGCACCTTTGGAACCATTAATATACAAGTGGAAGGAACGTCACTCTACCATCAACCAGCCATGCACAGGAGCACCTTGCCAGATCTCTGACTAGGGATTTTAAAGAACTATCAGAAGAGTAATCCAAAAGCCACTGGCAAGTCAAAAACAGCTCCAGAAAGATTTGCAGGCAGTAGGTACAATTGTGACAGAGAAAACATTATCCAGTGCACTCCACTGTCTTGAGCTTCACTTTCCAAAATTCCGTTATTAAAGAAAAGACATGATGAAGATTGGTTAAACTTTGCTAAGCAGTATTTGGACAAGCCTATGAAATACTGGGAGAATGCAGTGTGGTCAGGTTAGATGAAAATAGAACTTCCTGGCTGTCATGCTACGCACCAAGTTTGGAGGAGAAATGGCACTGTCCATAACCCAAAAAAGGATTCCAGCAGTGAAGTTTGGAGGTGGGCACATCATGGTGTGAGGCTGTTTCTTATCTCATGGCACTGGCAGACTTTATATGATTGAAGAAATAATGAATGGAGCCATGCACCGGCATATTCTTGAAAATAATACTCTGCCATTCACCAGGATGATGAGGATGATGCAGGGACACAGATCCCAAAAACATACAGCAAAGGAAACTCTCAACAACAAAGAAGATCAAATTGTTAGAAGAGTCCAGTCAAACACCTGACCTAAATCCAGTTGAAATTAGGATTCACAAGGGAGCCCCTGGAATCTTCAGGATATAAAGGCAGTTTGCTTCAAAGAACGGGCAAAACTACCCGAGGACTGTAGGAGATTAGTTTTTCATACAGGAAGCATTTTTAAGCTGTTATTGCAAACAAAAGCTTCTCCAGCCATCCATCTTCTACAGCTTATCTGGGGATCCAGATCATGGGGGCATCAGTCCAGGTAGAGTAGCCTAGACTTCTGCACAGTTCACATAGTACCATGATCCCTCCTGCAGGTTGTGAGCCTACTGGAGGGTGGACCCATGTGCCTCCTTTGGGTACACTGGGTCCTCGATGTCACTTTTTTTGTGGGAATCTACCAGACTGCTCTTAGCCTGGCCCTTCACCCAGGACCAGTTTGCCTACCAGGGGCAAGTTGCCCCTGACGGCATAGCTCCTGGGATCATTCAGGCACACAAACCCCTCCACCACGATAAGGTGGCGATCCACGGAGGGTTGAATACATTCCTGTTACTTTTTTTTGTTTCACTCCACTTTATTACATATAACTTTATTTATGAACTTGAAAGCTTTGATTTCTTTGTATGTGTGGATTTCTTGGGTTAAAACCAAAGTGAAAATTTGACCCGAGTAGCCTCATTGAAAAAAGTATTGAAAAAGTGTTGACATGTTCAGTACTTACTTCCCCAATTGTGTGTCTCACGACCATAATAACCAAATCTACTTGCTTTACCACTGTTTGCACAACGCAACCTTTTCACCATCATCATCGGAGGTCGACGCTCCCTTGAACATGTGGAGACGCAGCTGTGAGCAGAGGTTCCTGGTGGACCTGTAGCCTCAGTAATGGACTGCATTGACTTGTCACTGTGACTTCAATCTCTGCAGCGGTGCTTTTCTTTGCCTGCTAGAAGCTCCGCTGCCAGTTCTATCCGAGCGGCGAAAGAGGGCAACCACCAAAGCAATATTAATAGCAAAATAAAAACCTATCCCAGAGTCCCTTTTCACCTTGCATAGAACGGTATCTTTAAGAGCAACTAACAAAACTAAATAACTCCTCCAGCCCTCTCCTCTTCTTTAATCTTTCTCCCTTCTTTCCTCCTTTCCTCTCTCCTTCCCTTACTTTACGATATCCCAGACTAGAAGCCACATAACACGACCCCTCTTTCTCTCTCACTCACTTTCTTTCTGTTTTTCTCACCACAGCAACCACAAATCCACAGTGATCAAAACAATAACCTCTGTGTATTTGTCCCCCTCCCCCTCTTCCTTTCCTCTGTCGGTTTGTTTGGTTTGTTTTTTTTTTTTTTCCCTCCTCCTGTCTCCTCCCCTGGAAACACCTCTGTGCGTCTGTCTCCCTGTTCCTACCCCACTCATTGTTTTTCCCCTTTATTTCGTTTCCACGTCGTCCGTCTTTGTTTTGTCTGGTGTGCGTGCGTGCGTGCGGGTGATGAACACGTGTGTGCGTGACGTGACTTGTGTGCGTTTGTTTGTGGCCACCCCAGCGGCCGGATCAGTTACACAGACATGTATCAGATGCTAAGACACATGTGTCCGCCGCTAGGCCTCGGGAAGAGGTGTCCCGCCCGGGTCGCCTATAAGGTAGACTCACCCCTCCCAGCCTACCCCTCCACACCCTCCCCCACCCCCACCGTTCCTTGCCCTCCACCCCATCTCCCTCCCTCCCAACCTGTTTCCGTTTTTCCGTCCTTCTTCCCCGTCACATCTCCATCTTCAAGCCTCCCCATCGCCGGTGTGGAAAACTTCCCCGACACTTTCCGCCTTCCATCCCATCCCCTCCCTCCCTCCCAGCACTGTTCTCCTCATTGTCTATCAGTGGTGGTTGTGGTGGTGGTGAGCGCTGTACTCTCTTCTTTCTCTCCGACCGCGGGGATGGAGGGATGGGCTTTTGTTGTGAAGTGGCAGTGGAGTGATAGTCTCCTTTCTTTTATTTTATTTCCTCCAGTCAGCCCACAGGAGTAAGGGAGTTGAGGAGGCTTTGCTAGTCCTTCTGCAACCTGCACGGACGCATGCACGTGACACGAAAAACTATACAGCAAGGGCAGAGATTAGACGAGGCATTTCACTGTAGAAGCAATGAAAATTTGAATTCATGGTTTTTTGATTGATGTTCACATATTTTACAATTCTGTGTCTAGTTGGTAGTCACTTGCAAAATTATTTATAAATGAAGAAAGAAAAAATTAAACATAATAGATAAATACACTCACATTTTCACCTTTAAGTTGTAGATTTACAGTACATTTTAAGTTCACATCCTGTCAACGTCTGTTTCTGCATCATGCATGCTAAAATGTGAACAAATATATCGTTTACAATTGTTTTGGTTTGAAATTATTAGATGTATTGTATATCTTAAATTAGGCTTTTTTCCACACAGTGCAACTATTGCTTACGTTGCAGGTACAGAAGGACTGGCAAGGGTGTCTGTCTTTAGTCCTCTGCATCTCTTATTCCTGTGGATGGCATTGTAAAACACACGTCGACATGTCCACATTATTACATACATAAAGTCTGTACACTTACAAGTCATAATTACAGTATTCATTATAAAATAGAAAAAGTTTGGTCCCTTTATAGATGTCTACATGTATTGACATATTCTGATATGCAGGGAAACTTTTGCTTTTTTGGGCTATTTGTTCCCTCAGACCACCAATGGAAAGATTTAATTTGAGTCTTTTAGCATTTGCTGTCTCTTTGTCTGGTTTTCTGTTTCTCTCTCCACTGTCTCCTCTGCTGTTCTCCTTCCTATTGACATCCAGATTCACCAAAATCAAATTAAGATAAGATAAGATAAGCCTTTATTAGTCCCACAATGGGGAATTAGCATGATTAACTGCTGATTTAGGTGCTTTAGAAATAAGGCACTGTTTTAAATACTCATGAACAAAGTTAGAATGGACATTTCAGATATTAGCTTACTACAAATTTGTCATTATTTTTTGTCCATATCATTCATGAGATTATGGCAGTGAAAACACTTAGTACATTTCTAGCTGCCCTGCACCTACAGACTTCATAGCATTTGTTGGTACCCTTCCCCAAAAAACACAACTACAGTTAAATCAGACATTTACATTCACTGTATAAAAAACACATAACCTTTTTCACTGCCTGACATTAAATCAGACTAAACTTTTCCTGGTTTAGGTCAGTTAGGATTACCAAAATTATTTCTATTTGCTAAATCATTTTTTAAGAGATTTTTTTTATTACTTTCTTCAAAATCAGAAGTTTACATACAGTACATTTCCTTAGTATTTGGTAGCATTGCCTTTAAACTGTATGACTTGGGTCAAATGAGGGTATCCTTCCACAAGCTTCTCACAATAGTTTGTTGGAATTTTGGCCCATTCCTCTTGACAGAACTAGTGGAACTGAGTCAGGTTTGTAGCCCGCCTTGCTCACACACGTCTTTTCAGCTCTGCCCACACATTTTCTTTGGGATTGAGATTTGGGCTTTGTGATGGCCACTCCAAAACATTGACTTTGTTGTCTTTAAACCACTAACTTGGTGATATGCTTAGGGTCGTTGTCCATTTGGAAGACCCATTTGTGCCCAAGCTTTAAATTCGTGGCTGATGTCTTCAGATGTTGCTTAAATATTTCCACATAATATTCTTTCTTCATGATATCATCTATTTTGTGAAGTGTACCAGTCCCTCCTGCAGCACCCCCCACAACATGATGCTGCCACTCCCGTACTTCACATCTGGGATGGTGTTCTCAGGTTTGCAGACTTCCCCTTTGTCCTCCAAATGTAATGATGGTCATTATGTCCACACTGCTCGATTTTATTTTCATCAGACCACAGGACATGTCTCCAAAAATTAAGGTCTTTGTGCCTGTGTGCATTTGTAAACTGTAATCTGGCTTTTTTTATGTTGCTTTTGGAGTAATGGCTTTTTCCTCGCTGAGTGGCCTTTCGGCACATGTTGGTACAGGACTCGTTTCATTGTGGATAATGACACACTTTTACCACCTTCAGTCAGCATCTTCACAAGATCTTTTGCTTTTGTTCCGGGGTTGATGTGCACATTTCACACCAGAACACGTTCATCTCTGGGACACAGAACCTGTCTCCTTCCTGAGTGGTATGATGGCTGGACATTCCCATGGTGTTTATACTGTACTTCTGTGTAATTGTTTGAACAGATGAACATGGCACCTTCAGGCATCTGGAAATTGTACTCAAGGATGAACCAGACTTGTGGAGGTCCGCAATTCTCTTCCTGATATTAGTGTATGTAAGCTTCTGACTTTGAAGAAGGTAATACAAATTATTTTTTAAAAATATTTAGCAAATATAACAATTATTAAGCAAATAGAAATAATTTTAGTAATCCTAACTGGCCTAAAACAGGAAAAGTTTAGTCTGATTTAATGTCAGGCAGTGAAATAGGTTATGTCTTTTTAGACAGTGAACGTAAACTTCTGATTTTAACTGTATCTCTGAAATAACTTGAAACTGAGTTTAAAGTGGGTTTACTCTGGGATTTCTCCGGTTTCCTCCCACATGCCAAAAACATGCAAGTTAGGTTAATTGGCATCAAACTGGGGATTCTAAATTGTCCTTAGGTATGACTGTGAGAGTGAATGGTTGTCTGTCTCTCTGTGTTGGCCCTGCGATGGACTGGCGACCTGTCCAGGGTGTACCCTGCCTCTCACCCAAAGATGCTGGGATAAGCTCCAGCCCCCACCCCCCCCCCGCGACCCGAAAAGGATTAAGCGGTAGAAGATGAATGAATGAATGAGTTTAAAGTTGAAAGTTTAATGGCATCCCTTATTGTTTATATAACATTTAACACAAATCAGACCTTACCTTTGATTATTGTTCAGCTGAGTATTTTTTATAATTAAACAAATTAAAATTGCATGGACAAAAAAGATGATATCCTTAAATTTAATATTTTGTGGCCCCCTTTTTTTTGCAGCAATCACTGCCAACAAGTGATCTTTGTACATCACAATGAGACATCTGGCTTTACCAACACTCTCAACAACAACTCTTCCCCCACAAACTGCTCAAATAGTCTCAGGTTTGAAGGGTGGTGTCGCCACACTGCGGTTTTCAGATCTTTCTATTCGTGTTCATTCGGATTAAGAGCTGGGCTCATGGAGGGCCAGTTAAGATTAGCCCAATGTGTTTTCTCAGCCATTCTTGAGTGACTTTAGCTGTATTTTGGGTTGTTATCCTGTTGGATGACCCATGACCTGCGACTGAGGCTGAGCTTTCTGACTCTGAGCAGTATGTTTTGCTCTAAGGTGCCTTGGTAGTCTTGAGACTTCATTGTGCCCTGCACAGATTCAAGCTTCTGTTCCAAATGCAGCAAAGCAAGCCCAAAACAAAACTGAGTCCCTTCCATGTTTCATAATAGGTAAATTAAGATAAGATAAGATAAGATAAGCCTTTATTAGTCCCACAATGGGGAAATTCCAGGATTGCAACAGCATAGGGATAGCAACACTCAGAGCAACAATCAGAAGGCAAGAAAAAACAACATCTAGTAAACATATGTCCATATTACTATAAATGTATATATATAGACACACAGTGCAGAGCATTATGGCTGGTGGATGTGCAGCAGAAAGTCTAAGCTCTCTCTCCGCGGATGCAGCGGGCCAGCTGGAAGTCTTTGGGCATGATGGTGACCCCCTTAGCGAAGAAGAGACCACCAGGTGGGTCTCGCTGGTCTCCTGCAGAGCCATGACGGCGAAACTCAGGAAACGCAGGACGGTCTTGAAGTCCTGAGCGATCTCCCTCACCAGGCGCTGGACGGGCAGCTTACGGATGAGCAGCTCCGTGGATTTCTGGTAGCGACGGATCTCAAATTGTTTCCTTTTAAAGCTTCATTTTTCCTTCTGTAAACACAGAGCTGATGTGACTGACCAAAAAGCTCCAGTTTTGACTAATCAGTCCAAAGAATATCCTCCCAGAAACTTTGGGGCTTGTTAGCATGCATTTTGGCTGGCTTTTTTTTGTGTTTTCCTGTCAATAGTGGAGCCACCCTGGTCTTCTCCCACGGAGTCCATTATTGTTCAAAATACAACACATGGTGTGATCAGAAAGTGATGTACCTTGACCTTGGAGTTCAGCTTCGATGATTCTGGATGGTTTCCCATTCCCTTGCTCTACAATACGCACTATTCTTATATCAACCTGGGGTTGCATTTCTTCTGGTGTCCACGTCCTGGGAGGTTGGCTACAATCCCATGAAACTTATACTTTTTAATATTGGCAGCTGTAGTCACAGGAACATGAAGCTGCTTGAAGATGGTCTTATAGTTTTAACCTTTAACATGGTTATCTATGATCTTCTTTCTGAGCTCCTCAAACAGCTCTCTCCTTTTCTTTCTCTAGTCCATGTTCAGTGTGATGCACACAATGATACCAAACTATACAGTAGCATGTCTCTTTTTCCCTTTTCAATAGGCTGAATAGCTGTTGGCAAATGCACACATCTCATTGTGAAGTACAGAGTTTGCTTGTTGGTAGTGATTGCTACAAAAAAGTTATCAGAAAATATTAAATTTAAGGGTGCCATCTTTTTTTCTGTGCCATTTGGATTTGTTGGATTATATAAAATAATCAACTGAATCAATAATCAAAACAAAGTCTTATTTTTGTAAATATGATATAAATAATAAGGGATGTCATTAAACTTCCATCAGTTTCAAGCTGTTTCAGAGACAGTTGTGCTTTTTTGGTTTTGCTGGAAGCATGAGCTGAAAAATGTCCAGACTAGTCCACAAAATCTGCAAATTATGGTTTCCTGGGATCTCTGTAAATGTGTGTGAGCGGCAAGCTCATAATCTGGAGCTAGTAAGCAATTGATTGTTGCATCTCTGCAGTTTACAAGGAAAAGTCTGTAAGGTGGCAATCAAAATTGTGCATTTTATCGGTAACTGATTTGTCCATTTTCCAAACTTCCTGCTTTGGACAGACGTTGGTCACTCATAGTATAAAATTAAGGTTTCTAACCCAGAGCAATACTGTCAAGGTTTTAATTCAGTTTTTGCATTTTAGAGGTTCAATTGTATGTCGTTTCAGGTTTTCACATCTTCAAGGACATGCAGTGCTCTGAAAAAGTATTTGTCCCCTCCCTGATTTCTTATATTTTTCATGTTTGTCACACTGAAATGTTTCAGATCATCAAACATATTTTAATATTAGACAAAGATAATCTGAGTAAATACAAAATGCAGTTTTTAAAGGGTGATTTCATTTATCAGAGGGAAAAACCTATCCAAGCCTACCTGACCCAATGTGAAAAAGTAATCCTAAAACTCATCTCACATTTGCCAAAAAGCATCTTGATGATTTCAGAGACTTTTGGGAAAATATTCTGCTGACTGACAAGACAAAAGTTAAACTTTTTGGAAGGCATTCATCCTGTTACATCTGGCAGAAAATTAACACAGCATTTCATAAAAAGAACACCATACCAACAGTTAAGCATGGTGGTGGTAGTGTGATGGTCTGGGGCTGGTTTGCTGCTTCAGGACCTGGACAACTTACTGTACTCAATGGAACCATGAATTATGCTCTTTACCAGAAAATCCCAAAGGAGAATATCTGGCCATCAGTTCATGACCTCAAGGTCAAGCCTTCCAGTGTGGCTTCAGAGTGGGCCAAAAATTCCTCAACTGCGATGGAAAAGAATCATTGCCAGTTGTTGCCGCCAAGGGTGGCACAGTTGTTATGTTTAAGATAAAGTAAGCATTTATTTGTCCCACAATGGGGAATTTTGGAGTTTAGGGGACCATTACTCTTTCACATAGGGCCAGGTAGGTTTGGGTAGGTATTTTTCCCTTAAAAAACATTTTGTATTTACTTGTTTTTTTGTTGTTGTTTTTTTTGTCTAATATTAAGGTTGATTGGTTGATTGATTGATTAATGATCTGAAACATTTAAGTGTGACAAATGTGCAAAAATATAAGAAGTCAGGAAGGGAGCAGATACCTTCTCATGGTACTGTAAAGATGTAACTTTTAAGACATTAACATCCATGAGCCCCTTATATGACTGGGTTGAATGAATGGTGCAGTAAAGGACAATCACAAGGAATGACCAAGTGTGGATTTATCGCTAGTTGCTACATTAACAGCAGCAGCTGGTGTTTGTACAGAAAGTAGGGCAGCAGTGATTCAAATGGTAAAAAATAATATCACCACCATGGCAATCAAAGATATGCATCTTCTGCCAACAACATAACATCAGTGCTAGAATGTTACAGTATGTCGCAGCAGAGTCAGCAGCCACATCCTCCAGATATTCAGCCTCACTGATAAAATTTACTTATAAGCTGTGGTTTCTGAAACATTGCTCAACAGTGTGAAGACACCTCATACCCTAAGTAGTAGCTTTCCCAGCTAAATCCAGGCTTGTTTTTTGTTTAAAGAATAAGTACATGGTAAAGAATTAAATATGCTCAAACACACCTATTAAAAATATTGAAGTGCAATACCAGCTCCTGTCATATATATACACTACCGTTCAAAAGTTAGGGGGTCACCCAGACAATTGTTTTGTGATTTCCATGAAAAGTCACACTTATTTACCACCATGAGTTTGTAAAAATGATAGAAAATATAGTCAAGACGATTGACAAGGTTAGAAATAATGATTTGCATTTGAAATAATAATTTTTTCCTTCAAACTTTGCTTTCGTCAAGAATCCTCCATTGCAGCAATTACAGCATTGCAGACCTAACATGATTGCACAAGGTTTTTTAATCATCCCTTAGCCTTCTGACGCAATGAGCAAACACATTGTACCATTAGAACACTGGAGTGATAGTTGCTGGAAATGGGCCTCTATACACCTATGTAGATATTGTACCAAAAACCAGACATTTGCAGCTAGAATAGTCATTTACCACATTAGCAATGTATAGAGTGTATTTCTGATTGGTTTAAAGTTATCTTCATTGAAAAAAAGTGCTTTTCTTTCAAAAATAAGGAAATCTCTAAGTGACCCCAAACTTTTGAACAGTAGTGTATATATATACAGTTACAATCAAAATCATTCAACCTCAACAGCAAATTAGGTTTATTGGGAAAATGTACAAACTAGAAGCTGTTTGCAATAAACAACTTAAACAAGAGCAATTTAAATAACTCAATGTGCAACTAAAATTACAAGTAGTTTCTCCAAATTCAACACAAAATGCTACTTTTGATGATTACTGCTGTTTCAAAGTTATTCAACCCCTTCATGACAAGTATTCTTAGAGCTTAAGCCCCTGTCACACCTTGATGATTTAGGCAGCATATGTTGGATGTGTGAAAAATTTGGAGAATACGCTGGCGTATGTCGATTAAGTTATGGGTAAGTGTTGTATAAGTTAAGAGCACGGTGAAGCATGCTGGTATGTGTCATAGTACTGCAAGGTTGTCTAAAAATTTTGAGCATGTTGAAAATTTTTTGACGTATCCAGCATATGGCTCATACGTCCCACATACGCGAAGCATATGTTATATGTAAGCTATGGAATCATTCACACACATTACTTGTAAGTTACTCATAAGTCGAAATACATCAAGATAATGTCTAGCGTACCCAAAATGTACACCACATTCCAAATTATTATGCAAATAAAATTTTAGTGTCATAAACATTCAGTATTTTGTTTATCAATTAAACTCATGGATGCTATTGTGTCTCAGGGCTCTTTGGATCACTGATATCAATCTCAGATACCTGTCATAGTTAGTTTGACAGGTGAGTCCAATAAAAGGAAAACTACTTAAGAAGGATGTTCTACATTATTAAGCATGCCACGTTTCAAGCAATATGGGAAACAAAAAGTATCTCTACTGGCAAAAAGCGTCAAATAGTGTAATGCCTTGGACAGGGTATGAAAACATTAGGTATTTCACGAAAACTTAAGCGTGATCATCGTACTGTGAAGAAATTTGTGGCTGATTCAGAGCACAGACAGGTTTCAGGTTCAGGTTCAGGTTACTTTATTTGTACCCGTAGGTAGATTTGTTTTGCAGTCTGGTGACATCCATATTTACAAGCCACAAATTACATTCAACATAGACACAAACACAGGCACATATGAAGCTGACTATAAACATGATAAGAATACTCAAGGCTCCATCAATCAGGGTATAAAAAGACAAAGAGATGGGAGAAAAACCAGAGGTAAGAGAGAAGGGTCATATTAGAAGTTAAAAACTAGTCAAAGAGATTAAAAACTCAAAGGTCTAAAACCCAATAAAATATTTAGAACCCAAGTGACATCCTACAAAAATAAGTAAATATAAAATGGAGTTAATAAATAGGTACCTAAATTATTGTGCAATATATTTTTACAGCTTGTTCAACTCTTGACCAGCAGCAGGGACAAAGCTGTTTTTGTAGCACTGGGTTCTACTTTTTGGGACCGCAAACCTCCGTCTTGAGGGAAGAAGCTGAAAGTGGCAGTGCAAAGGGGTGGGAGTCATCATTTAAAATGTAGGTAGCCATCCTCTGTACTTGTCTGGTGTACAGGGATGTCAGGCTCAGCTGTGGCTCACCAAGCAAACGACTGGACCATCTAACTACCTGCTCCAAGGATTTCCTCTGTTTCAGTTTTATCTGACCAAACATGACACTAAAGAAAAGGATAAAACAGATTCAATAAAAGCCCGATACAACATTGTCATTATGGTTCGGTCAACTTGGAAGCGTGCAAGTTTTCTCAAGCAATGCAAATGTTGCTGACCCTTTTTGCACACCCTTTTCACATGTTCTCTTCAAAGTTTAAATTACTATCAATAATCGTCCCAAGATAGTTGTAGGATTGTACACATTCGGTGGTCTGGCCTTTAGTACGGTGACTTTGTGCCTGGGATTTTTCCTCCTAAAGTCAATAATCATGTCTTTAGTTTTTGTCATATTCAGCTGGAGGTAGGAGTCCTCACACCAGTGAACAAAATCATCAACTACTGGGCCGTGGCCACTCTCACCATCCTGGAGGAGACTGACAATAACTGAGTCATCACGAACTTTATAATGTGTCTGTTGTCAGGTCTGCTCCGACACATGTTTGTTACAGGATGAAGAGGTAGTGGTAGACAACACACACCCCTGAGAGAGCCAGTAGAAGAGCACTTTAGGTCAGACAAAGTACCATTGACCCTTACTCTCTGCGTCCTGTTGGTTAAGAAATCCAGAATCCAACCCACCAGATTATTGCTCAAATCAAATTGCTGCAGGAGCCTTTTAACTAAGATATGAGGTTGGATTGTATACAAGGGCGAGGAAAAGTCCACAAATAAACGGTCTGGCGTGTTGTCCCATTAAAATCCAGATGTTTAAAAGCATGTTAAACAGCGTGACAGTGGCATCCACCACTCCTCTGTGAGGCCTATAGGCAAACTGCAGAGGATCCAATGCATGCTCAGTCTGCTTTAGGACCTCACGGTCTGACAGTTTTTCAAAAAATTTTCATAAAATTGAAGTCAAAGCAACTGGTCTAAAGTCGTTTACCGTTTTAGGACAGCTGGATTTTTGAACGGGAACAACCACGGCATCTTTCCAGATCTTAGGCACATGTTTTGTCTGTAAGGACTTAATGAAAATGTAATGAAATATAGGACACAGTTCATGTGCACAGGACTTTACCAAGCGCCCACATATAGTTATCAGGGCCCGGACTTTTGTTCACTTTACAGCGCAGACCTCCTTTTAACATCCTGCACCTCAATATTAAAGTGCTGATTGTCTTTGAGTTTCTGTTTCAAATCTTGGGTTTCTGTGCTAAAATCAAAGGAGTCAAAACGACCATAAAAACAATTAAGAGCATTAGCCAGCTCTGTGTCTGAATTAAAAACCATCTAAAAACCACGATTACTGCCCTCTGTGCTCTGAAGGCCTGCAAAAGGTTTTCATACTGGCCCAGGCTGAACCAAGTTTCTTTGTTGCCATCTTGCTTTCCAACTCTGATTTATAATTCTGTTTTGCTCTTAAAATTTCGGCCTCAGCTCCTTGTGGCAACCTGTAGCTCAGAAACAGACCCTGTTTAAAGGCAAGTGCTTTCCTCTGTAAGCAGGATTTAACTGATTTTGTAACTCATGGTTTGTTGTTGGATAGTATTTTGACACGATTACGTGGAACAATCTTATTTTTACAGAAAGCCCATGTATGAGCATGTGACGGTCCACCAAAGAGTCCAAATTCATCCCCGCAGGTCCAGTGTGAACATCTCCCAGTCTGTACAGTCAAAGCATTCCCGGAGGCTGTGCACTGAATCTTCTGTCCACACATCATTGTCTCTCGTCTCCACCTTGCCTCTTCAGAGAGCAGTTTTATATGTGGGCAGCAAATGTACACAGTTGTGATCTGAGGATTCCTACAGGAGAGAAGTGGGAGTGATTTATAGGCCCTGCTCTATGATCCATAGCACAGATCCAATTGTCTTTTTTCGGCCTGGTTGGGGCAGGAGACATACTGATAAAAGTTTTAGTGTTTCTTTAAAGAAACATGGTTGAATTCCCCAAGAATGAAGTTTGGCGCCTCTGGAGAAATTGATTGGCAGCTGCTGGATCACATCAAAGATAGTGCTGCAGGCGGAGTCAGCATCTGCCCTCGATGAATGTACACAATTGTGATGAAAAGTCGGGGGAACTCGCCAGGCAAATAAAAGGGGCGTAGTGATACAGACACAGGCTCCACATCGGGTGTACAGATGCGCTCTCTGACCGTGACAGAATGATGCAGTACTGCTTATTAATATATAAACATACGCCACCCCCCTGACGCTTTCCCCGTTACCTCTTCCTGCTGATCCGAGCGCAGCGGGGCTCCAAAGCCGTCAATCCACAGGTCTGCGTCTCGGGTCATGCGCAGTAAGCCAAGATTCCGTGAAAGCCATGACACAGCAGTTCTTAAAGTCCGTTCTGTAGCGTACATTCCCTTGAATTTCATCACCTTGTTTCTCAGAGACTGTACGTTCCCAAAAATCAATTCAATTCAACTCAACTTTATTTAGATAGCGCCATTTCACAACACAGTCATCTCATAGCACTATCAACTGTAGGGGGAACCCCCACAGTTGCAGAAAGACCCCAGCAATCAGTGCGATCCCCTGTGAACAAGCACTTGGCGATGGTGGAGATGTAAAAACTCCCTTTTAACAGGAAGAAACCTCCAGCAGAACCAGGCTCAGGGAGGGGCAGTCATCTGCTTGCGACTGGCTGTGGGGGTGAGGGGACAGAGAAGATGAAAAGAACAGACATGTAGAGAGCAAACAGCACGATGGGGACTCAATCTATGGGAGAGAACAAACAGATGTTAATGACCAGCAAAAAAAAAAAATATTTCATTGAGAGTGAAGAAAGGAGTGAGGCCCAGTGCATTATTGGAGTCCCCCGGCTGACTAAACCTATTAGCAGCATAACTAAGGGAGGGTTCAGAAACACATGATCCCTCCCTAATTGGTAAGCTATATCAAAAAGGTAGGTTTTAGCCCTATTCTTAAAAACAGAGATCGAGTCTGACTCCCGAATCCAGATTGGCAGCTGGTTCCACAGGAGAGGAGCTTGATAACTGAAGGCTCTGCCTCCCATTGTACTTTTGGAATTCTAGGTATTACAAGTAATCCTGCATTTTGGGAGCGTAGTGCTCTGTTAGGATAATACGGTAGTATCAGATCTTTAAATAAAAAGGAGCCTGTTTGTTTAGAGCTTTGTAAGTAAGAAGAAGGATTTTAAACTTAATTCTAAACTCTATGGGAAGCCAATGAAGGGAGCTCAGAACCGAGAGATATGAACTCTCTTTCTAGTACCTGTTAAAACTCTTGCTGCAGCATTTTGGATCAGCTGAAGACTTTTAAAGGATGTTTTAGGACAGCCTGATAATAAAGAATTATAATAATCTAATCTCGAGCTAACAAAAGCGTGGATCAGTTTCTCAGCATCACTCTGAGACAAGATGCTCCTAATCTTGGCAATTATACGCAAATGATAGAGAGGCAGTCTTAGAAACAAATTTAATTATGTGAATTGAAGACAGATCTTGATCAAAAATAATTCCAAGGTTCCTCACAGAGCTATCAAGAGAAAGAGTAACTGCATCCAAACTGAAAGTTTGATTTGGAAAGGTATTTCTAAGGTTTTTTGGACCAACAAGAATGACTTCAGTCTTATCTGAATTTAATAGCAGGAAATTACAAGTCATCCAAGCTTTAATTTCCTTAAAGACAGGCTTCTAACATGCTAATTGATTACTATCATCTGGCTTCATTGACAGGTATAATTGTGTGTCATCTGCATAACAATGAAAATGTATACAGTGCTTTCTAATAATGTTGCCTAACGGAAGCATATATAAACTAAAAAGAGTAGGGCCTAGCACAGATCCCTGTGGAACTCCATGACTAAGCTTTGAGTTGAAAGAAAACTCATTAGCAAGAATTCCTTCCATTGAAGGAAGAGGAATGTTACCAAGAGGAATGTTAGAGGAATGTTACCAAACTGACGTCTCCTCAGGCGCAATTTCACACCTCCACGCCTTCTGCGCTTCCTTCTGCCGTCTCTCTTTTCACCGCTATGTCCGTCTCTCAAAATAAAGTCCAGCAGTTGCGACTTAGGCTCAATCACAGCCGCTGCATCACCCGTGTTTAAATGCAGCAACATGTCCCTGGAATAATGTATTCTGTCTGCCATGGTGCCGAACGTATTTACCTCATAGACAAAGAGCCGGAGGAAAAGTAGCAGCAGTGCAAGAAAGGGGAAGAAGTCCAATGTGTTGGAACAGGGAGCTCTTCGCCATATAGTCCACAAACACTCCAGGGCAGAAACGACATAGAGGATTTCGTAAAAACATATAAAAGTACATAAAAACAGACACACAGACGACGGAATTGAATGAATGAATGAATGAATGAATGAATGAGGTTTATTGTCAATACTACCATACGTGCAATACATACAGGAGAATTTAAATTTGACTTGGCATTGGGCGCGCTCTAAGCGCATCCCAGGCCACGGCAGCCCGAAGGCGCCAGTCGAAACAGTGGGGGGTAAAGAGGGGGAGGGAGGAGGGGGGAAACACAATAGGCAGAGAGAAAAAAGCATTGTTGATCAAAATAAAGCTCATTTTATGACCAAAATTGTGATTACAAGAAAAAAACTCTCTAATGCACAATTAGCAGACAATAGAGATCACACAATGACAAAGCAGTACAGAGAGAGTGTGAGTGTGTGTGTGTCAATGTATGTTTGTATCAGTCATGTAATGTTGTATGCAGTGTGTAGTGTGAGTGTGTCAATTGCTAGTGAACAGCAGAGGGCGCCTCCTGGCAGTGGATGGATGTTAATCATGTGATCTATAGCAGTCCAGAGTCTCTCTCTCTTGCTTGCAGAAGACACATGGTAACACTGTCCTTGAAGAGTCCAGTCTGTTGAAATAACACTACCGGTCGCTGCGTGCTCATGCGCCCTATAAGCAAGTTTGTGCAGAAAAAGGGATAATGAGGAAGGTTCTGCCAGACAAATTCATCGGAAAGAAGAGAGCAGCTGTTAAAATGCCATTACAAAGCAGCAAACAGGTATTTGAAGCTGCTGGTGCCTCTGGAGTTCCACGGACCTCAAGGTGTAGGATCCTCCAGAGGCTTGCAGTTGTGCATAAACCTACTATATGGCCACCCTTGACCAATGCTCACAAGCAGAAACAGTTGCAGGTGGACCCAGAAATACATGAAGACTAATTTTCAAAGTCTTGTTTACTGATGAGTGCCATGCAACCCTGGATGGTCCAATGGATGGAGTTGTGGATGGTTGTGGGATGGCCACCATGTCCCACAAGGCTGCGACGTCAGCAACGAGGTGGCGGAGTCTTGTTTTGGGCCAGAATCATGGGAGAGAGCTGGTAGGCTGCTTTAGGGTTGCTGAAGGTGTGGCAAAGACCTTGCAAAATATATACTGAGAGTTTCTGACTGACCACTTTCTTCCATGGTACAAAAAGAAGAACCGTGCTGAGCAAAATTATTTTCATGCATGACAATGCACCATCTCATGCTGCAAAGAATACCTCTGTGTCATTGGCTGCTATGGACATAAAAGGAGAGAAACTCATGGTGTGGAACCCATCCTCCCTGGCCTCAACCCTATAGAGAACCTTTGGAGCATCCTCAAGCAGAAGTATCTATGAGGGTGGGAGCAGTTCACATCAAAACAGCAGCTGTGGAAGGCTTTCTGACATCTTGCAAAGAAATTCAAGCAGAAACTCTCCAAAAACTCACAAGTTCAATGGATGCAAGAATTGTGAAGGTTATATCAAAGAAGTGGCCCTATGTTAACATGTAACTTGGCCTGTTAAGACGTTTTTGATTAAAATAGCTTTTGATTTCAGTAAATATGACCTCCTAATGCTGCAGATTCAACAAATGACCATTTTCAGTTTGTTACAACCAATAAAATGTTTTGAAACTCTGTTGTGTATAATAATTTGGAACAGTGCATTTTGAGTTTTTTTTTATTTTTGCAAAAAAATAGTTTTCACTGGGAGGTTTGTTCAATAAAATTTGAATATGCCTCTAACGTTTGACGACCTTTTTATTGAAAAGTTATACTGCCAGTCATTGCACTGACCTAGGAAAATCCAGAGACAAAATATCATGCGCATAATAATTGGAACATGGTGTAGTTTCTAACCTATGTGTAACTTACTGTATGGGTTCTATTTAGCAGCTACTGTATAATAGTGCATTGGCAGTGTTGGTTCACAGGAGGGACCCATCAGTACTCCATAGTGAGCAGATGTCCATGTCAAACTGGTGGTGTTCTTCTATTCAAAATAAAGATGTTTCATACCTTGACATGTTTCGACTATGTGATGGTCTCTGTGTAGACTGGGTGACAACTTTACTAATTGAGCTGACTCGATCCACCTGCTCTCTATTCTGATTAGCTAAGATACTGCCTGCAGCACACACACACACACACACACACACACAGAGCTAAACAGACGTACTTGTTTGTGTAACAGGACCTGTCGGGAACGTATCCGAGCCATCTTGAGTATAACACTTGCAAGCTCCATGATATTATGAAGATACAAATCGTTGCTTAGCCCTCCTTGCCATGTTTTTACCTTTGACTGCAGTCTGTACGATCAGCTGTCCAGTGCTGTTCTGATAGATATGCCAAAATGTCAGAACACCGGAGGAGGTGGATCCAATCAGCTGATGAGATCGCCGGAAGCACAGAGCTCAGCTGTTTTCCATCAGCTGTTGTTCGATGATAAATCCCACTTTGCTGTCCCTTGGCTGCGACTCTCTACTGTTTTTGGGTTCACACCAACAAAAGCATGCTCCATGCATTATCTTTTTTTTTTTCACTTAATTGAAAATAAACTTTTTATCGCCATCAGTTTGCGTGCCTTTGAGATGGGTTGTGACAACTGTCATCTGACGTTCGTGACGTGTCACATCAGCTGTTTTAGACATGACCGACCTGACAAATTTGACTGCACTGCCAGGTCGGTCATGCCCCCCACCGTGCGATGGTCTTTGGAGGGGAGAATCATTTCGGTTGAACAGAGATGATCTCTCGCACACCTAGGATTCATGGATTGGGAGCTGATGGCAATTTGGCATGACCGCGCTATGCTTAAGTTTGGATAAGCTAGGCATAAGGTAGACTATCGTTGCGCATAAGTTGTGAACGCCGGCAACACGCCAAGTATTCATTGGTATAAGTTATTGAAACATTCTATATAAGTTACTAATACATTATGTACTGTATATGTCCAACTCATTATGGATACATGATGCATGCCAGTATTTTAAAGGAATTTTGATACATCGGCAAACGCTGCCTAAATCATCAAAGTGTGACAAGGGCTTTAGTAGAGCACCCTTTTGCTGTTATGACCTGCTGCAAATGTGATGCATAGCCAGACACCAGCTTCTAGCAGTGTTCTGAGGAATCTTAGCCCATTTCTCATGGGCAAAGGCCTCCAGATCACTAATATTCATGGGTTTGTGTGCTGCAATCACCTTTTTCAAATCCCACCAGAAATTTTCAATGGGGTTCAAGTCAGGCGACTGTAATGGCCACTCTGGTATTTTCCAGGACTTCTTCTGAAACCACATCTTGTGGACTTTGAGGTATACTTGGGATCATTATGCTGTTGGAAGGTCCATTGACACCCAAGCTCCAGCTTCCTCAAAGACAGCATATTTTCGTAGGATTTCCTGATACTTGATTGAATCCATTTTACCCACAACATGCTGCAGGGTTCTAGTGCCAGAGAAAGCGAAGCAGCCCCAGGGGATCACTGATCCACCACCATGCTTCACTTTAGATAAGGTGTTCTTTTCAGCATATGCGTCATTCTTCATCCATAGAACCAAAAAGTTGTCTCGAATTTGCTCAAAACTATATAAATAAGCCAAAGAGGTTTTGGGATTCTATTCTGTGGAGCTATGGAACAAAATTGGAACTTTTCAGAAAGAATATCCTAAAAAGAACACCCTGCCTACAGTCAAGCATGGCAGTGGCTCAGTCATGGTCTTGGGCTGCTTTTCTTCGTCTGGCACTGGAAACCTGCAGCATGTGGTGAGCAAGATGGATTCATTCAAGTATCAGGAAATATTTTTCTTCTTTCGGCTGCTCCCTTTAGGGGATACCACAGCGGATCTTCTGCCTCCATCTCACCCTATCCCTTGCATCTTCCTCTGTAACACCAACCCTCTCCATGTCTTTCTTCACTACATCCATGAATCTTCTCTGTGGTCTTCCTTTTTTCCTCCTGCCTGGCAGCTCCATCTTCAACATCCTTTGTCCAATATATCCACTATCCCTCTTCTGCACATGTCCAAACCATCTCAGCCTTGTCTCTGTCATAAATCGCCCTTTTCAAGGGCTACTGAAGGACACCAAATGCACACTGTGATTTCTGCACATTTATTAACATAAAGACAAACTGACAGGGAACGATGAAAACACATACGAATTAATAAAGCATTGGAGGAGAGTGGGGCTCGATGTCACAGGGGGAGCAGAAGCCTGAAAATGCCGGACAGAGGGCAGAATCCAGCCAGAGCACTCCTGAAGGCAGCGGGGCTCATGGCTAGAAATAAAAAGGAAAAAAACTGACCTGGACGGAGTTCTCCTCTCTCCTCGACAGCGAAGCACAAACACACTCAGAGCGAGACTCAGCATCTGAAGACGTGTGGTGATAGAAGGACACGACAACAGAGAACGGTTGTTGTGACCCTTTTATATTGTTACATAATAAGTGACAGGTGTGGATGCATGAGTGGAGAAAATAACAGAATGAATGACAGCTGTGCAGCTCCAAACAGTTTGACAGCCGGAATCTGCACAGCGCTGTCAAAATAAAGCACAAACAGGAAAATGTAAACATATTACAAATACAAAATGATAATAACGGGACAAAATAACAGAGAAGCAGACAGAAACAGAATGAACTTAAACTGGAGACTGGGCACAGTGCCCACCCATGCCCAGGATCATGACAGCCTCTCTTACTTTGTCTCCAAACCGCTCAACCTGAGCTGTCCCTCTGATATACTCATTTCTAATCTTGTCCCTCCTAGTCACTCCATGAAAATCTTAGCATCTTCAACTCTGCCACCTCCAGCTCCACCTTCTGTCTTTTTGTCAGCACCACCGTCTCCAAACCATACATCATAGCAGGTCTCACTACCATCTTGTAAATCTTCTCTTTCACTCTTGCTGCTACCTTTCTGTCACAAATATATTTTGGATGTGATCCATGAGAGACGGAAGGAGCCTTGGCAGAGGTATGCACTCTCAGTGCCTTTCTAGTTTGATTTATTGCAAGCAGCTGCTAGTTTGTACATTTTACCAATAAACCTAATTTTCAGTGGGGGTTGAGTGATTTTGATTGAAACTATATATATACAGTGGAGCTTCATTGTTCAGAATTTGACAGAATGTCAGCTGTGGCTATACCATTGCTGTACTAGTATGTTTTTTTTAATAACCAAGGCACTTCACCACAAACATTTATTTTGTTAAAAAAAAAACTGTGAGAAAAATTCAAGAACAGTGACCACTGTGCAAGAAGAGAAGATTTAAAGTTTTTTTTTTTAGGGTTATGGGATTCAAAAATTAAGAGGAAGTGTACAGGTCCTTTCTTTGAATGACTTCAGCACATCTGCGCCCTCAGGACATCACTAGTTTCTCACCACAGCTGATATTCTGTCAAATTCTGAACACTGAAGAATAACATTTTGGAATAAATTAGGAACTAATACATTGTTCTATAATTATGATCTCCACTGTAGTTGGATGGAAGCTCGGGTAGTGAGGCATAATAATAATAATAATAATAATAATAATAATAATAATAATAATAATACAGTTCCTAGTAGTGCAATGTATCATGACACATCTTAAATATTTACTCCCTGTAAAATAAATCCTTGTTTGTTCTAAGCATGATATAGTACATAGTCACAATCCACTGAATCAAGCAGTCTTAGGACCCTAATTTTCTGCTAGTTCTTACTCTTGACTTTCCTTATCCTCTTCTGTTTTTTTTCCAGCTCTCTCTTCCTCTGTCTTTCTCACTCTGCCTCTGTGTTAACTTGTTTGTCAGCATTCAGAATGCATCTTCACTCCAACATTACATCCCCATCTCTATCCAAGCCTGCTCTGTCTCTCATCTAACTCTCCTCTCTAAACTTTTTTCTTTTTCTCTCCTCAGAATGTCAGCCTGTCTTGGCAATGGCCCCCATTACATACTTCAGCCATCAAAGCTTTCCAGTATTCATTTATGAAACTTTATAGAAAAAAAATGATGAAATGGTTAAAGAACATTTTAGGTGACTCAGATCCCTCAAAAAGTTTAGGGAAGTCCTTGTTCTTCTCTTTAGTGGACACTTGACCACTCCCTCAAAAATGGGGGGAAAAAGCTGATGCAACATCGTTTTTGAACTGACCTCTTTGTCAGTGTGTTTTTAGTCCTCGTCTTTATCTTTTGTTGTGTTCTGTAGTTCTCAGCCTCTCTTTTCTCTTTCTTTTCTATCGGCACACACTCAGTCCCCCTCTCATTTAACTCACACCTGATTGCTCTCTTATTCTCAGTGTTTTCACAGCTCTCTCCTCTCTGCTCATTCTCACCCTTCCCTTTTTTTATCTGTAACTACATCTCATGACTGAGCTTTGATTGACCTAGTCTAAGTTCAACTAACTGCGCCCCACCCCACCCTACCCTGTGTTCCTTTTGCCACAAAGTTGGGTTGGTCCCAAACAAAAAGAAATAACTTCAGTCGACCTTTTTTGAACGTTTCTGAACTTTTTTCTTCTTTCAGGGAATGCCACAACTCTAATCTTCTCTAACTCTGACACCCCCTTCAGACACCGCACCATCTGGCATTGAGAGAGATCTTGACTTGATATGAAGCACTATTGCTGTCTAATTTGACTTTGATCAGGCAGCCTTGAATGTATAAATGAAGAGCAAAAATGGATATAAATAAAATCTGTCAATCCGTAGGATCAATCCGCTTGGATTGAGGATACTCTCTTTGCGTGGATGCACGGCTGCTTGTGTTTTATCAGTGGGTTTTGAGTAGAGTTGGTGTGGGTGGATAGGTGGTGTTGGGCTGGGTAGGTGGGAAGAGTTGGGGCTGAGACAGAGGGAGTAAATGCATGTTGCATGCTCTGTGTGCCTGATTTTGTGGGTTTTTTCAATGGGGGTGTTGCATGGAATCTTTGCACTCTTTGTCGAATGGCTATGGGCGACATTGAGCCTGCCTGCCTGCCTGCCTGCCTGCCTGCTGCCTGCCGAGTGCTGTGGATGTTGGCCGATGCCCTTTGCCTGCCGTGCACTTGGGCTTGGGCATGCCCGACACTCGCACACACTCAGGAACACACGAGCACGTAAACAATCTCCACCGCCATCCTATCACCGTGCTTGCAATCGTGAGTGCCCAACGCTCATGTTCGTAGGTAAATCCGATGGATGCCAACAGTCAGAATAGGAACAGCAAGCAACCCCAGCTGGCCTAGCTTGTTTCGTTCTATCTGCAGGTCTCTCCATCAGCTTTACCTGATATAGACATGTAAAGACAGGGAACCTCTTTAGAGGTAGGGGGAGCTCGATAGCAGTTGCCTTAGTTAAAGAAACCCACAGCAGTCTCCTGAAAAATAGCAGAATTACACCAGTGATACTGTTATTGCTCTGCAGTCAGGCTATTTTGTCACCAGAGGACTCCAATTAAGCAATCTTAATTGCAGTCTGGGTTAATAATTGTGTGTAAGTTGGGGGGGGTGTTGGGTTTCAGAGGGATTGTGTTGGTGTATGTGTACCCTTATTTATTTATATGTGTTTTAGCAAAAGAGATGTGTCAATGCTCGCCATGCATTCACACATTTAGGGAACATGGGCACAGGTTGGGTCGGAGGCCATTTTGACTCTGATTGTTCTTCCTTGTGGTTCTCAGCTCTCACGGTTGCTTAGCAGCAGATGGCCCTCATTGGATAGCTTTGCTGTATTGAAGAGTATCACTGGAAATACAGGAGACGTGAGGACTTGTTTGTGTTCCTTTCATTAAGCAAATGCTCTTGCATTTGCAACTGGATTAAATTACCAGTTGGCGGACTTAGCACCTGGTGTTAAGCAGTTATTCACTATGGCACACATTAATCAGACAGCATGAAATTCAAGTGCCTCAGATCGAACTTTACAGAAAATACCCAGTCATTTGTGCCTGAACTTTAATCTGTCCCAGCAAATATGGGATAAGACCTGGGCCTACCAGGTCCGGCTGTTGTCTATGGAGCTCTCTCAACCCTGGCCCCCACCCCTTCCCCCCTCCCTGTCCTGGAGGTTCAGGTACACCACACTTCAGCAAGGACGTGTCCCTTTCTCATCCTATCATCCTGACTGGCTCTCCACAGAGGCTGCTGCGTATGGATCTACCGGTTGCCGATGACAACACGGTGCATTTTAACTCTACCCTCATGGCTCTGATCAGGACAGCACTGGATATAAAGATTGCCAAGGGTATGACCCTCAAAGTACCATCAGATATTAACTCTGTGTCTCACATCCTTAAGTAATTATTGGGTTTGAGTTATTACTTTTCAAATTCTGTCTCTTTTTCTTCAGCTAGAATGTAGCATTGCAGCAAATGTGATACTAACAGACTCCTTTTTTGTGTGTGTGTGTGAATGTGGACATGCTTGAATGGATAAACAAATTTCTTTTGTAATTTTATGCCATTGTGCCTCTCTTTTGGTGTGTGCCTTTTTGTCCTTTTTTATGTGTTTGGGCTGTTTGCATATGTTTGGTTTCCTTTCCACACGTGTCCAAATGTTTGGTGTGCGCGTGCATGTGTGTGTGTGCGTCTGTGTACACTCCACTCTGGTTTTGTGGGCTCCTTAGGTGGTGCAGACAAGCACCAGATGGATGCAGAGCTGAGAAAGGAGATGATGGCAATTTGGCCAAACTTGTCGCAGAAGACTCTGGACCTGCTGGTGACGCCCCACAAGGGTAAGTGGCAGGAAGAGACAGCATAGTGGTGTGTTTGTGTCCGATCACCAACTCACCAAGAGGACAGCTTCTACCAGCAAGTGTCATTCACTGCTTTGCATCTCCTGATCAGACGACTACAACATACACACTAAACATTGCCTTCACATAGTCATGCATCTACCAGTGTAGAGTTTTGACATTTTTGTTACCAACCTTTGGTGAGCTTGGACACTGGAAAGCTTCGTCACATGTGCTTAGCAAACCCCACCACACACCCTTACTCTCACATTTAACGAGATCAAATTAAGCATTTTTTTTTCCACTCAGCTTTTTGGCACAGCCCCCAGAGGTGTTAACAAAATGTCTGTGACATGCTTGATCAAAACCACTGTAAGATTTAATGATTGCTGGGCTATTTTACACATGGTTGAAGGGGCTGTCCTTGTTCTTTAGTAGGTGTTGCACACATTTTTTTAAACAGTTTAAAACATTCAGTTGAATTGGACAAAGTTCTTGTATTATGTAGCTTGGTCTTGATCCTTTTTACATAACAAAAATCAAGGAGTGTGGATAGTTTATAGCCGTGGTGCAAACACTTTGGTCCAGAAAAAGGTGCAACTGCTGATCAGATTGCACTTTTTTTTTGTATAAAATGGGATATTGTGTGTGTGAGGCTATACCACACCCACTTCACACTAGACACAGGAGCAGACATGCCCACACTGCTGATCACGCCACCATTCAGTCCAGTTATCAGGAGGTGCCTACTATAGAAGATCCTCTATAGAAGTCTTTTCACTACAGAGGAATTTCGTATTATGAATGTAATAAATCTGTTTAGAGTAAGATTGCTCAAATGATTTTAGTGCCAAAACTGCATGTTCAGTAAGGATTTGTTAGGCTCAAATGCATGGCAGTAAAGGAAACAAAAAGGTAAGACATACACCGCTATGTCTTACAGTCCAGTAGAACAGTAGAGGAATGCTATGAGGACATGTGTATCCTGTTACACATGAGGCTGAGACTGGATCCTGAAAGCCATGACACTTTGAAAAGGACACCACTCTCTCGGTCAAAAAGCGAGCTACTGCCAAAACAAAGCTCAATGTTTTTTTTTTTCTGATTTCAAATATTTCTGTTCCATCTAAGCTCTTTGGATACATACCAGTCCCTCCAGGATTTCGTGGGATGTTTTTATGATTGTTGCAGCCCAAAAAGCCTGAATTCGTGAGAGCTTTTTAAAAAAGTCGCGATAAAAGTTGCAACGTTTTTAGTGTTTTTTGCTCTAAAAGTTGTAGGAAGAATTCCAAATTTTAAAGCAGATGTTTTTTTCCAGTTTACTGCAGTGATATTCTATGTAACAATACAAGAAAAGCACGGGATTGTTTAAAATTTCCAATTACGGTGATTTGTAAATTAAGCAGAAACTTCTGCTGTACAAAAAAACTGTGCAACAGCAAATACAGACTTTAACATAATATACACTACAACAGCTAAATTGCATTGAATGCATGTTAAAGAGTATAGATTTGGAAATTATTAGCAGCACCTTCATTTGAAAACTCCCTAGGGTCCCCAACCACTCGGTACTGAACGGAGAGGAAAAAATAAATAATTTAGTCTGTTGCTCTGTATTGTCTATTGGAGTCTGTGTTTTTCTGAAAAAACATTACAGACAATATTCTCTCTCTTTCCGTGCTTAACTCCTTCCTGTCTGTCTGCTGCACATCAGTCTTCACACACACACACTTGTCTCTTCAGACACACAATCTTTCATTTACGGCCAGGGTGGGGGGGGGGGTGCATTTGTCTGTCCAGACCGGAGATCCATAGTTTTAAAGCCCAATGACCAGATGTAGTAATGATTTTACCTCTAAAGTTGTACAAAATGTTAACACTCGCTGTAGTGTTAATAGTTTTACGGCATCTCTCCTCACGTGCGCTCCTGCGACGGGGTGCTTTCGGGGCAGGTGGACATTTTTCAACACAAACCCAGCGCTTTGTACACGCGGTCAGGACGGAGATGGGGTGTTGAGACGTCCACTGGCAGGCTTGGGGAGATGAAGGAAGGGACGGTGTTGGAAACCTCACGGGTGAGTGGGTTTTTTTAAAATCACACACTCTGTTTGCTGATGTGTTCCATTAATACTCACTGTAAACATGGAAGTGAACGCGGTGCAGCGATGCATTTGATTGGTTAGACTGAGTGTTTGAACGCCAGTGAGAGACAAATTTGATTGGTGAAATTGGCAGAAGTTGCCGAGGATTGGCCAAAATTGCGGGAAAGTTGCGGTGATTGGACAAAGTTGCAAGGTTGCGCAATAGTTGCGCTGATTGGCTGATTTCACGTGAATTGATGTGACTGCAACATTGCGAAATCCTGGAGGGACTGACATAAAGAGTTTTTGGAATTAAAACAAATCTTGAGCTCCTGTTTTGATCATTTGGCTGAGGATCTGTTTATTTCTTAGTGGGGTGGCTTCTTAGTTCTTATCTTGGCATTAAGATTAAAGGTAACATAAGGTTTTTATAAAGTAGTTTTATGTTAATTGATGTGCTTTAAGAAGAGTATCTGCCTGTGAAAAGACTATCAGCTTTTCGTGTTATTACTGTACAGTGTAATTTTGTTTTGTCTGTTGTACACCAGCAAGGGACCTCCAGAATTTTTATTCAGTGGTGATCACAGCTCCTTTTGAACAACAACTTTTTTTTCAAATGATATTGGTCCTGCTTTACTCAAGTTTGGTAATGTCAAATTTTCCTGGTAGTGAATCACTCTTAGAGCTAAATAGCAAAATAGCAAAATTTATCTTGGTCCCTCATAGTAACTAATTAAATTGATGGAGGCTCACACAGAAATACCTCAAAGAGATTACAAAGGAGTTTCACCTGATTGGACATACATTTTGAGTAGGGATGCATTTGTAATTATAAAATTGTTGGCTGATACGGACACTATTGATACTTAAAATAATACATTGGACAATGACTAATAGATTTTTTTCCTTTGTTTTCATCAATTCTATCTTCATTATCAGTAAGAAAAATTATATACCTTATTAAAAAATAACCGAAGAGAAATACTTTAAAATGGCTCAGTCGTTGATATTTTCTGAATTTGCAGCTGTAGTCTACTGTTGTCTGTTTCAGGGGATGATCAGTGGCACACCACTTGCACACACCGGATCAATATCAGCCACTGCTGATATCTTATTTGGCGATAGGCTGATATCAGTCAGCAAGGTGAATATCTAGTTAATAACAATGTCAGGCCAGGATATCTTTGCATCCCTAATTTTGACATTTTGTAAAGCCAAAATTGAGTTTGTTGTAAGAAAATACAGTATCTACTAAAAAAATTACTCAAGCACTGAATAACTCTGCTCAACATTTGAAAGACTGTACTTTATCAAACTACAAAGTGTTTGAGGAAAATAAAGTATAAACTAGTCATATGTAACTTCTAAGATAATGAAAAAGGATCTGAAAAGGAAACAGTAGACAGTAATTAAATATTTCTTGAAACGGAATTAAAAAACCAATGACTATGCTAACATCCACATGAATAAACCGGTTATGATTGGATTTCTGGAGTTATCTGACTATTCAAGTGGACATGTAAACAGAATAATCCGATAAAGGCCATGTAACCAGGGTCATTAACTCAAGTGGTTTACCCTCCAATAATCAGTTTATTCAGTGCATGTAAAGACAAAAAAACGGATTTTTGCCATTATTGGTTTATTCCCAGTAATTGGTTTATTGTGACCATGTAACCAGATCAGTGAGTTCAACTCTCATGTAATGAAATAAAATTATACATTCACAAAAGTGAATAAATATGGAGTGCTAAGCACAGCTTATTATAGTGTAAATTAGAGATGTTCACATTAATCGCGTTAATTATGTTTATCGCAATTAATGCAAGTAATCAAAGATTAGCATGATTCACATAATTAATTCATACACCCCAATATATTTTCTCCATGTACAACATTTTCATGAATCACCATGGCAATAGCCATGGTAAACATTAGTTCTGAATAGTGAATAGAGGTACGTATGCAGACAGCATTTGCAGCTCTAATGATGTTTTAGTGTAGCTGATTACAGTTATTTCAAATCGCTGAAACCAAAACTAAATCAAAGAATACAGTCAAATGTAAAAGTGCAAACCCCAATTCCAATGAAATTGGGACATTGTGTAAAACGTAAATTAAAACACAATGTAATGATTTGCAAATCCTTTACAACCTGTATTCAATTGAATACACTACAAAGACAAGATATTTAATGTTCAAACTGATAAACTTTATTGCTTTTTGAGACTGCACTCATTTTGAATCTGATGCCTGTAACACGCTCCAAAAAACCTGGGACAGGGGCATGTTTACCACTGTGTTACATCAACCTTCCTTTTAACAACACTCAATAAGCGTTTGGGAACTTGAGGACATTAAAAGCTTTGTAGGTGCAATTATTTCCCATTCTTGCTTGATGTACAACTTCAGTTGCTCAAAAGTCCGTTGCTGTATTTTGTGCTACATAATGCGCCACACATTTTCAATAGGAGACAAGTCTGGACTGCAGGCAGGCCAGTCTGGTACCAACACTCTTTTACTACAAGCCGCGGTGTTGCAGAATGTGGCTTAGCATTGTCTTGCTGAAATAAGCTCCCACGACATCAGTACGATATCAGTTACTCAGCAGTCTGGGCTCTCCATTGTTGTATTTTGTGCTTCATAATGCGCCACACATTTTCAGTGGGAAACAGGTCTGGATGGACAGTCTTGTACCTGCACTCTTTTACTACAAAGCCACACTGTTATAACATGTGCAGAATGTGGCTTGGCATTGTCTTGCTGAAATTAAACAGGGACATCTCTGAAAAAGACGCTGCTTGGATGGCAGCATAAGTTCCTCCAAAACCTGTGTGTACTGTTCAGCACTGTTAGTGCCTTCACAGATGTGCAAGTTACCCCTGCCATAGGCATAACAATCTGAATTGTCATTTTCCTCTTTAACCCGGAGGACACAACATCCATGAGTTCCAAAAACAATTAGAAATGTGGGCTTGTCAGACCACAGCACACTTTTGCACTTTGCTTCAGTCCATCTCAGATGAGCTTTTCCCTGTGTTCCTCATGCCTCTACTTGAGCCATCTCCCTTCCATGGGACCGTCCATATAAGAAACCCTACTATTACTCTGTGTTAAAGTGCAAAAATTCACTTCATTTTTGCTAAAAAAAAAAAAAAAAAAAAAAAAAAAGGATGGGGGTACAAATAAGTACCCTCTGTAAAGGGTACAATTGTAGTCCCCAACTATGTTCCATGGAGAGCCAGGGCCCTGCTTTGTTTAACCTCCAGCTAGTGTGTTTGACAGGTGATTTCACAGAATTTTTGTTGAAATCTGATGAAGAGACTGGGTGGAAGAGAAAACCTGCAGGGTCTTGGCTGTCCGTGGCACATGGTTGAGGACCACTACAAAATTGTCACCAAAGGGTACAAATAAGTATCCCTTTTGTTTGGACCTTTAGTGTCAGTGTATGTTAATTGGCTCTGTAAAGGGTACAGCCTCAGTAACAAGCCTTATCATGTTGTGTTAGCACTAGCTACTTTAATTAGTCCTCATACTTCTACCTGTATCACTCCACCAGAATGGCAGCTACATCGAGTGATAGCACAAGGGTACTTAACTTTTTCTTTCCACCACTTTTGAAAAAAAAAAATAGTGCTTATCATTACTGAATAATCTGTGCTTGAGCCTCTGAACAATGAAACACTTGAACTTACTAAAACCTGGTATTTCCTAAATTTAAAGCCTGTGAGCTCTGGGCGTACATTGTCTGCTTTGCTGGTGTACTCTGCATGTTATCGTGCATTTATCTGTCTGTGTATGTATGTGTGTCTTGTCCCCCACACCCATCCCTTCCCCACGGCTCAGGGTCCCATATCACTTGGGTCTAATCTTGCAGGGTAACTTGTCATTTTCTCAGCAGCCACAGACTTGACGGTGGGCAAAATCTATGCCGCCATGATGATCATGGAGTACTACCGGCAGAGCAAGACGAAAAAACTGCAGGCCCTACGAGAGGAACAGGTAGACCACACCCCAGAGAAACTTCTCGAGTGCAAAAAAGATCTAATTAATTTTATTTCCCTCCCTCTAATGCCGACCGCACCCCACCCACCCACCCACCCACCCCTATTCCACCGACCCTTTAGACCAGTGTTTTTCAGCCAGGGTGCCCTAGTATGCTCAGGTTTCTGTGGAAAATTATCTAATTTCACTAGTTAATTGGTCCAAAAAATTGCATATAATTTGCCATTGTTTTGCATGGGTGCCTACAGAACAAAAACGCTGCTTTAGACTGAATATTAGCTTTATTTCCAAATATGAATTTAAAGGCATAACTGTGTCATAAACATTTAAACTCCAGACAGACTCCCACCTAGACTTGCAAGCATACAACACCTCTCTTTGGGCCATTGCTGTGCCCTTTTATAGCATGCTACCTGAATACCTGCATTCCTTTATAGCACCTTGTCAGTGTTAGCTGTTATTGCTTTGCTTGTTAAAGTGAATCTAGCCTTTTTTACTTTATTTAGCTAGTTCTGAACCTTTCACTTCCCGAAGGCTGTAACATTTTTTCATTCCACCATAGGCTATTTCAACATAGTACATAGGGTTAAGTGCTATTTATTGTTGGTGATGCTTTTTACAATGACGACGATGATGATACCACATGGCCTTATCTTTTGTTCCTTGTTAGTGCTCTTCCCCTTTTGTTGATGAATGCATTTGAGATGCACTCGCTCCCGCCGTTTCTGTATTTTCAGTCTTTTGTAAAGACTTTGTGGAAACATCTCTCCATTTGTACAATGCCTCCTGTTGACACGATGCCTTCTAAAACTGATTAAGGAAAGACTTTGGCCTCACTTCTCGGAGTGTGTCAGTAAATGGAGAGTATGTTAGCCCTGTTACCTCCTATCAGTACATCATTGTAAATACAGTATGTGTTGGTATGTTCCTGAATGCAGCTTCCCCATTGGACTGAATGGACTGTTCCAAGTCTCTCAACATCAGCAATGCACAAGGACTTTAACCAGTTTGTGTGTCTGTCAGTATGTCTCACCTCATTTTTACATGATCTTGCTGCACTTTTTCCAGCCTTCCATCATCCTCTTTATTTTTTTAAATTTATTTTTAGGTATGACCTAGCCATTATAAAGGAAGAATCCACCAAAGGCTTCTAATGTCTTAGCTTTTATTGACCGCATTTAGAAAAGGGGACGAAGTACTACTTAATTTGCAAACTGTGCTGTCTAGGTCCATTCATAAAGACAGGCTTGTTTGTTCTGAGTTACACTCTACCACTGACCAATGAAACTCACAAAGTCCAGACATGCTAGCCTCCATTTACACACTCAACAATTCATATTATTTGTAGAACAAGACAAGACTAGTATTGCTGCACAAAAACAAATAGTTCTCATCTGCTACACCTGAATATACTGTAGCTAACAAGCAAGACAAATAACAAGCATACTTTAGAATAAAATTTCTTCATGCTGTCATTTTTCATATGTTCAGCATAATTAGCTGTTGTCCGCTAGTCATTGTTCTGATCACTTTGGTCAAGTGGACTGTTAGCTAGCTCTCTACAGCTGCAGCTGGACTTCCTGGTTGAAGGTACTATTCTGTTATTATCATCACACAGCTACTCCGAGATCTGATCTCGCCCTGTCTCTCAGACATGGGCCAAATTCATTAATAAACTTATTTGCTGTTGTTTCATTGCAACATTCTGGTGGAAACTTGTTTCTTGCACAGCTGCAAGGAAGATACGAATTTACAATTTCCCCAAAATATAAATTGCACATTCAAGAAATTTGGGGGTATTTTTATTTTTAAAAAAATCATAAAAAGTGAGATTTATGAAATTTGATCATATAACATACATTCTTTAATCTAGGTCCATATTAGTTCAATTAAAATGCTGAAAGGTAGACCAGACAAGTATATTACACTAATTATGTCATTATTATGTAATGCTAGAATGTAAGCAGCAATATGGTAATAATGAATCAATAAAATAAATTAAAAAATAATGCAGATTAACATTTTAAAAAATCAATAAAGTTTTGAGTTAGCTGAAATATATTCACAGCTTGATAATTTCTCCTTACACGTTTTCCTCATAAATCCATCTGTAACATATTTGTCTCCCTTGCAAATAATGCATTCTGCTGGGAGCACCTCACTGTTTCGTTGGGCTGACCTGTTGAATTCACACTATCCAGATGTAGGGTTAGCGTTTAGATAGGTGTGCGGAAAAGGTGACAATTTTACCACAAACTCTTCAAAAAAGCTCATAATGAATTCAGTATACGTAGAGAGATGCAATTATAAGTTAAAAACCCACAAAGTGATGAGAAAAAGTAATAAATTTACAAGAAAAATGTCTGAAGTTTTGAGAAAGAAACTCACAAATTTATGAGAATGCAGTCTCAAATGTGCAATAGTCCTAAATTTAAGGGCAAAAATAATGAGGAAAAAAGTTGCAAATTTAAGTGAAAAAAAAAAATCTTTCAAATTTGCAAGGGGAAAGTCGTAAATTTACAAGAAAACTGTCAAAAAATCTCAGCTTCCCTGGGAAGGTCTGTGCCAGAGTACTGGAGAGGAGAGTCCAGCCATTGGTTGAACCTCAGATTCAGGAGGAGAAATGTGGTTTTCTTCCTGGCCGTGGCACATCGGACCAACTCTTCATCCTCTGGAGAATCCTCGCGAACATGTGGGAGTTTGGCCAACCAGTCCATATGTGTTTTGTGGACTTGGAAAAAGCATTCATCCGCATCCCTCGTGGTCTCTTGTGGGGGGTGCTGCGGTAGTATGGGGTATCGGGCTTGTTGCTGCGAGCTATCCAGTCTCTGAGCGCTGCATGAGTTTGGTTCATATTGCCAACACTCAGTCAAACTCGTTTCCAGTTACAGATAGACTCCGCCAGGACTGCCCTTTGTCACTGATCCTGTTCATAATTTTTATGGACAGGATATCTAGGCACAGCCAAGGATCGGAGGGTGTCATGCTTGGTGACCACAGGATCTCATCTGCTGTTTGCAGATGATGTTGTCCTATTGGCTTCATCCAGCAATGACTTACAGGTCTTGCTGGGATGGTTTGCTGCTGAGTGTGAAGTGGCTAGGATGAGAATCAGCACCTCCAAGTCCATGGTCCTCAGCCGGAGAAGGGTGGATTGTCCTCTCCAAGTCGGGGACGAGCTCCTGCCCCAAGTGCAGGAGTTAAGTATCTTGGGGTCTTATTCACGAGTGAGGGGAGAATGGAGCGAGAGATTGACAGATGGATCAAAGCAGCATCTGTTGTGATGTGGACGTTGTACCAGTCTGTTGTGGTGAAGAGGGAGCTGAGCTCTAAAGCAAAGCGCCAATTTACCAGTCAATCTACAGTATGTTCCTTCCCTCACCTATGGTCGTGAGCTGGGTAATGACCGAAAGAACGAGATCGCGGATACAAGTGGCTGAAATGCGCTTTCTCCGTAGGATTGCTGGACTCACCCTTAGAGATAGGGTGAGGAGTTCAGTCATCTGAGAGAGGCTCAGAGTAGAACTGCTGCTCCTCCACATTGAGGAGCAGCAGTTGAGGTGGTATGGGCATCTGATCAGGATGCCTTCTGGACGCCTCCCATTAGAGGTGTTTCGGGCACGTCCCACTGGGAGGAAACCCTGGGGCAGACCCAGGACTCACTGGATAGACTATGTCTCCCAGCTGGCCTGGGAATGCCTTGGTATCCTCTCTGAAGAGCTGGAGCAGCTGGCTGGGGAGAGAGAAGTCTGGGCTTCTCTGCTTGAGCTGCTGCCTCCGTGACCCGGACTTCCGGAAAAGCGGTAGAAGATGGATGGATAGACTCCAAAAAATTTAGGAGAAAAACCTCTCAAACTGGCAAGACTAAAATCACATCTCAAATAACTTTTTAAGTAGATACTTTCTTGCTCTTACAATTTTTTGGGTCACTACTACTCTTACACTTGAGTAATTAATATCATGAAGTAACACTACTTGGATACAATTTCTGACTACCCAGCTCTGATTGTGTAATTTAAATGCGTGTCTGTAAATGAGTATGACCAAGGAGGTTGTAATTTTTCTGATAAGTATAACCTTCTTGGTCTTAATATTCATGTGTTGTTTTCCTCCTTTTTCTTGGTTGAGTACCGGCCTTTCCTGATACTTTCACATCAGCTAATGGGCCTTCATAGACAGCAATTGTACACCTCAGTTTGTGGGTTGCCAGTCCAGATGGGTGGATAGTGTGCATGTGGGTTGCCTTTAATTGGCAATCTCACAGCTTTTTGAATTATGGGAGTTTCTCTGAAGAAACATCCTGTTGGCATGTGCAGTATGAGAACATGTTGGCTGTTTGAAATGATGTTCTAATGAAGCATGTTTTTGAACTGCACCTGAATTGGCTGTTTTTAAGGCAAACACATTATCAAGATTTTAAGTATTAAGTTTCAAATGGCAGCTATTTATCTTGTAGTTTTGTATTAAAACAGCAGAAGACAAACAGTACATTTCAATGACTCAATAAATTCTTTAGTTTTCAAAGATAACATTTAAATTGTGTTATTGTAACAATTAAAAAGACATCCCTGAAAACGGGACACATGAAGACGTGCAGTAAAACAGGAGACAAACAGTTCATGAAACAATCACTGAATAAACCAATGATATAGCTGCTTGCTTGGTTATGAAGAAAATGCACAGATTAATGAAAAATTCTCAATGTTTGAATTATATACTGTACATACAAACTTCAAATACAAAAATATAAAATTTAAAGTTAGGCTACAGTACTGCTATTTATAAGTAACTTATATTGTACTACATTAAATCACAAATCTTTTTCAAAACAAATTAATTTATGCAAACATGTTTTCTCAATAGTACAACTAAATGTAATATATAAAGCAAGAGGACTTTATTTAATTGCATTTCAACCTCTAAAATTTCATCTTGAGTGGCAGACATAAGTACTTTCAACTACATCATTGGCATCAACTAAGCACTAATGGCCCTAAGCATAAAATTCTATATCTTGTAGAACACAATAACAATATAGTGACGATACAAGCATGAACAATTAGATCATAAACACTTCTGAAATCAAACCAGACTGGTGGGATGGTGACATGAAATTATGGCTAAGCACATTACGTGACTGTGTAAGAGAGGTAAGGCTGAGATATTTTGGGTATGTGCCAGAGGAGGGATGGTGGATATTTTGGACAAAGTATGTTGAAGATGGAGATGCCAGGCAGGAGGAAAAGTGGAAGACCACAGAGAAGATTTCTGGATGTAGTGCAGGAGGACATGGAGAGGGTTGGTGTTACAGAGGAAGATGTAAGGGACAGGGTGAGATGGAGGCAGATGATCCACTGTGGCGACCTCTAAAGGAGGAGCCAAAAGAAGAAGTTAACAGTAAGCTTTTACTGAAGTTTTGTTAGTTCATTCCGGCGAAGCCAAAACGAGCTAATGCGATAGCATGGTGTCCACCATCTTTCACGGAACTTGCTACTTCTCATCAACAATTTCCCTCTATGCTCACCAAACTCTATCTTAGTTATGCTCAAGGTCAAGTTTGAAAGATCTGAACACTCTCGGGTAGGGCTGCAACTAATAACTATTTCAATAGTCGACTAGTCGCCAACTATTTTAACGGTTCACCAACTATTTTAACAGTCAATACTACTATACGTACAGGACATATAGGAGAATTGAAATGGCATTTCTCTGTCTCTTCAGTAGTATGCACAATATAAAAAAAGGAATAAGGCTGGAAAAAAAACAACAGCAGTCTATGTACAGTAATGCAACCCGTAATGCAAATGATGACAAAAGATAGACCCAGACTTCCCATCGTGCAAATAATGATAAACAGTTAATGATGATGAAACCCAGCAATCCTATATACAGAAAAGTAGAGATGTAATACCCGTAGTTGCAAGTTCAATGCAGTAGTGTAGGTGCAGACAGTGACAGATAGGACTGCACATGATCAGTATTGCAATGACAGACAGCAGCAGATATGGCATTTGTGCAAACGGTTGCAGTAAAGTGCAGAGACATACAACAGTAAATGTATTACTGTTGGTGTGCTAGCCTTTCTGTGCCAACAGCTGAGGTAGTTACTGTGTGGGTGAGTGCGTTATGGTCCAGGGGGTGGGGGGATGGATAGAGTTCAGGGTCCTGATGGGCTGATGAACAAAGCTGTTTAGCAGTCTTGTGGAGCGGGCCCGGAGGCTCTGGTTCCTTTTCCCTGAGGGCAGGGGGGGTGAAGAGGGAGTGTGAGGGGTGGGAGGTGTCGCCTGTGATGTTGATTGCCCTGCGGGTAAGGCAGATGTCCGAGAGGGGGGGGCAGAGGAGCACCGATGATCTTGCTGGCTGCTTTCACTGTGCGTTGTAGTGTCTTCCAGCAGGAGGCGGTGCAGCTTCCATACCACACTGTGATGCAGCTGGTGAAATGGAGGTGAGTTTGAGCCTTCTTGGAAGTGGTGTGGTGTTTTTTGGACCAGGAGAGGTCCTTAGAGATGTGCACCCCCAGGAACTCGGTACTGCTCACGTTCTCCACAGCTGCACCATCGATGATCGGGGGGGGGGGGGTCCCCTCCTGAAGTTGACCACAATCTCCTTGGTTTTTTCCCACGTTCAGGAAGAGGTTATTGTCTTTACACCACTGGACCAGTTGGCTAACCCCATTTCTGTAGTTGGCCTCCTCATTGTTGGTGATGAGGCCCACCACCGTCATGTCATCCGCAAACTTGATGATGTGGTTGGTGCTGTAAGCTGGTTCACAGTCATGGGTCAGCAGGGTGAAGAGCAGCGGGCTGAGCACGCACTCTTATGGGGTTCCTGTGCTCAGTGTGATGGTCTGGGAGGTGTTGCTGCCTATCCGCATGTTCTGTGGCCTCCCTGTGAGAAAGTCCAGCACTCAATTACAGAGAGAGGTTTTGAGTCCCAAGTGTCTGATTTTTTGTATCAGGTGCTGGGGGATAATTGTGTTGAATGATGAACTGAAGTCCAAGAGCAGCATTCACACGTAGGAGTTCTTTGAGTCCAGGTGGGTAAGGGTTGGATGGAGAGCAGCAGCAATGGTATCTTCTGTGGATCTGTTTGACCTGTATGCAAACTGAGTTGGGTCGTGGGAGGGAGGGAGGATGGACTTGATGTTCTGCATGACCAGCTGCTTGAAGCACTTCATTATGATGGAGGTCAGTGCTACGGGCCAGTAATCGTTGTAGCTGGATGGGATGGGCTTCTTTGGGATTGGTATTATGGTGGCAGTTTTGTAACACATGGGGACAACAGCTTGAGTCAGGGAGATGTTGAAGATGTCAGCTAGGACATTCTTGAGCTCCTCTGCACAGTCCTTCAGAACATGACCTGGTATGTTGTCTGGTCCAGCTGCCTTGCGTGGGTTGATCCTGCAGAGAGTCCTGTTCATGCTAGCCGGATCCATACTCATGGCCTGCTCATCTGGAGGAGTGGTCTTCTGTGCTGATGTGCTGTTTTGTGCTTCAAAGCGGCCTAAGAAGTCATTTAGGTTGTTGAGCAGTGTGATGTCACTTGCACAGGTCTGAGGTGGAGGTTTGTAGTTGGTGAGGGTCTGTATGCCACGCCAGAGGGAACGTGCATCTCTGGTGTTGCTGAAGTTGCCGGATATTTTCTTGTTGTACTGTCATTTTGCCTCCTTGATGCCACGGGACAGGTTGGCCCTAGCTGTTGTTAGTCCTGCAGTGTCACCGGCCCTGAAGGCTGTGTCCCGAGCCCTCAGGAGCTTGTGGACCTCTGCTGTCACCCGTGGCTTTTGGTTGGCACAAACAGTAATGGTTTTGCAGTGAGTGACATCAATGCATTTTGCTATGTATGCTACAACAACCTCAGTGTACTCCTCTATGTTTATGTGTCCATTGTGAGTGACTGCATGCTTGAAAGCGTCCCAGTCTGTAGTGCTGAAGCAGTCTTTCAGAGCATCAGAGGCCTCCTCTGGCCACACACGTACATGTTTTTTTTTGATTGGTCTGATTGTTTTCACTCTGGGTTTGTATGCCGACCTTAACAGGATGGTGATGTGAGCAGAGAAACCCAGGTGGGGAAGGGGGGAGGCTCTGCACGCTTTCTTGTGAGTTGTGTACACCAGGTCCAGAAAATTGTCTCCTCTTGCTGGAAAGTGCACATGTTGATGTAGGTTTTGTAGGAGGGGCCTTTAAATCTGCATGGCTGAAGTCCTCTGCTGTGATGAGGAATCCGTCTGAATGTGCTGTCTGTGTCTCACTGATGGCTTGATAGAGTTCTTTTAGTGCTTTGTTCCTCTCACCGATGCCAGTGGACAGGGCATACACGGCAATTAGTAGGACAGATGAAAATTCTCTCGGAATGTAAAAGGGTCAACACTTGACGATCATAAACTCCATCAATAGAAAACAGTGTTTGTGTACATTTGCATCCCTGCACCAGGCGTCACTGATGTAGACACAGATGCCCTTCCCCCCACACACACACGGTTTTGCCTCCTTCTGTGAACACTCTGTCACTGTGGTAGCATTTTAGCCCTGCTAACTGAATGGCAGAGTCCGGTATAGTGTCATTTAACCACATTTCTGTAAAGATAAAAACACAGCAGTTCTGTGCATCTCGTTGCATAGATCTCAGGAGCTGTATGTAGTCTATTGTGTTGTCTAGAGAGCGTGCATTCGCCAGAATGAGGGAAGGAATCTGCAGTTTGTGTGGGCTAGCGGTTAACTTCGTTTGGATACCTCCACATTTACCTCTGTCTTCTCGCTGCTCACACTGTCTACTGCTTCTCCATTTGGGATGAGACACGGCAGTAGAGTCCGGGGGTGTGGAGGACTGGTGGAGAAGACCTAGGCAACGGAATTCCTCTGTAACGCTTTGGTCCAGGACGTAATGTTTGGTCATATTCCTTATCTCCAGGAGGCTGTGGCGACTGTAGCATGTGCGCAGCATCATATACGGACATTAACACATGAATAGGCATAATTTAAATAGCACTAAGTGGCACTAAACACTAAGAGAGAAGAGAGGCCGCTGCGTGTTCATGCGCCACCTAGCGAGATACTAGTCGACTATTCGCCGACTATTTTAACGACTAGTCATTAAGAACTGGTTCCAAGGTTGTCATAGCCAGGAGCGGCACTGGGGTTAAGCTCCCAGTGCTCATAAAATGCTCCTTATGGCATGCATCTCGAAAAGCCTCTGACAACTAAGTCCAACTCCTAGCCTGCCCGTGTGGTTTAGTCTCTAAGCCCGGCGGAACTGCTTTTACTAATAGGAGAAGGGGCGAGGGCGGCTCTCTGGCGCCTAAAAACCAGATGCTTCGGGTAGATGGTGGCTCGTCAACCTGGGAAGTTAGCCCATCTAGGGGAAGGTAAACCCTGATTTCAAACCTCCGCTGCCTTGCGGCATACCCGGTCACGGGAAAGGCTTCGGGAGTCAACCCTGAGGAAAAATCCGGAGTCGGAGCCCCTAAGGCAGTTCTATGTTGTGCTCAACATCGTTCTGGCAGCTCCTGCAACGGTGCTGGTGCCAAACTGTAGCAGCCCTGCTGTTCCTTTGGATTCATCAGTGACGTGGAGAGGGGGGACAAGCTGCATGGGCAACATCTTGTCCTCCATATCTTCCTGCCCAGGCTTGAATCCTACCAACGCCAACGCTGGAAGGTAGAACACCGGATCACTGGAGAGGACACTCCAGCTTCGCCTTTGGCATAGAAAAAACACGGGGAATGACAGTTACCGGTTATAAGCCACCGCTCAATTGGCGTAGAGCGCGGCACCAGGGGTTGTTCCTGACGGTGGGAGGGATCATCGGATCTCACTGGACAGCTACCACCCGCCTCAAGCTGGGCAGCCCCCAGCCAATAAGGTGTTGTCCCGCCACAGCTTGCTTTCCTCATTGGGTGCATGGGGATGAGGAGAAGTCCGAACAGCAGGCTGAGAACCTTCATACCAGGCAAGACAATAAAACAAAAGAGACCAACTCTAAAACTGGGAACTTGGAACGTCTGCACTATGATGACAGGACTCGCTGCTAACCTCAAGGACATCAAAGACACCAGGAAGACTGCCATCATCAATAATGAGCTGAAAAGACTGGGAGTGGATATCGCCACTCTCCAGGAAACATGGTTGGCTGACGCAGGCACACTAAGAGAGAAGGACTACACGTTCTACTGGCAGGGAAAGGGCAGTGACGAACACAGGGAACATGGAGTGGGCTTCGCAGTGAAGAACACCTTGCTGAAGATGGTGGAACCGGGCAGCACTGGCTCTGCACGACTCCTCACCCTCCGCCTGAACACCACTCAAGGCCCAGTCACCCTCGTCAGTGTGTATGCCCCAACACTGACAGCCACACCAGAGGCAAAAGATGAGTTCTACGAGAATCTCGCAACAACTGTCAGGACCATCCCCAACTCTGAACAACTCATTCTCCTTGGAGACTTCAATGCCAGAGTGGGTGCTGACCACGACTCCTGGCCCTCCTGTCTTGGACCTTTTGGCGTGGGTAGAATGAACGACAACGGACAGCGGCTGCTCGAGTTCTGCACATATCACGATCTGTGCATCACAAACTCGTTCTTCAAGACCAAGCCCCAACACAAGGTTTCCTGGCAACATCCACGCTCAAAGCACTGGCACCAGCTGGACTTGATCCTGACCAGGCGCACCTCACTGAAGAACGTGCTAATCACCCGTTCGTTCCAGAGTGCAGATTGCAACACAGACCATTCATTGGTGTGTTGCAAAGTCAAGCTGCGGCTGAAGAAATTCCATCATGCTAGACAGCCTGGAAAGGCACGGATTGACACCAGCAAGATGGCCCAACCAGAACTTGTTGAGCAGTTTGCCTCCACCTTTGAGAAGGAACTTGGTTTACCACAAGAAGGAGAATCTGCAAAGCAGAAGTGGGAAGAGCTGCGAAACACCATCCACCGCACAGCCTTGGCTACCTTTGGGAGGAAGACCTCGAAGTCACAGGACTGGTTTGATGCCAAGTTGACCGAGATGACCCCCGTCATTGAAGCCAAGCGCTCAGCACTTGCTGAGTACAAGAAGTACCCAAACGAGAAGAATCTCCAGATTCTCAGGGCTGCGAGAAGCAAAGTTCAGCAGACTGCTCGGCGCTGTGCCAACGAGTACTGGACTCAGCTCAGCCAAGACATTCAAACCGCTGCCATAACAGGGAACATCCGTGGTATGTACGATGGCATCAAGAAAGCACTTGGTCCGGCTCAGAGCAAGACGGCCCCCCTCAAATCCTCCACTGGGGTGATGATCACAGAAAAGAACAAGCAGATGGAGAGATGGGTGGAACACTACTCCGACTTCTACTCCAGAGAGAACACCGTGACACCGTCAGCCCTTGATGCCATCGACTACCTGCCATCCATGGACGAACTTGACGCCGAGCCAACCATCGACGAACTCAGCAAGGCAATTAATAGCTTGGCCGCTGGCAAGGCACCTGGCAACAACGGCATACCCCCTGACCTGATCAAGCACTGCAAGACCGCCCTACTGCTGCCATTGCATGACGTCCTCTGCCAGTGTTGGAAGGAAGGTGCCGTACCACAGGACATGAGGGATGCCAAGATCATCACCCTCTACAAAAACAAAGGGGAGAGAAGCGACTGCAACAACTACAGGGGCATCTCCCTCCTCAGCGTTGTTGACAAAGTCTACGCACGAGTTGTTCTCGTTCGTCTACAGAAGCTTGCCGAACGTGTCTACCCCGAGTCTCAATGTGGCTTCCGCGCTGCGCGATTGACGGTAGACATGATATTCTCCATCCGCCAACTCCAGGAGAAATGCAGAGAACAGAACATGCCCCTGTACGTCGCCTTCATCGACCTCACCAAAGCGTTCAATTTGGTCAGCAGAGAGGGTCTTTTCAAGATCCTGCCAAAGATAGGATGCCCACCAAAGTTGCAAAGCCTCATCGAATCGTTTCACACCAACATGCAGGGGATAGTGCAGCACGATGGCAACGTCTCAGAGCCATTCAACATACGCAGCAGAGTGAAACAGGGCTGTGTACTTGCGCCAACCCTCTTTGGGATTTTCTTTGCTATGCTCCTGAGGCATGCCTTCAGCACAGCAACAGAGGGAATCTACCTGCACACAAGATCTGACGGCAGGCTTTTCAACCTCGCCCGCCTGAAAGCCAGAACCAAAGTACGCGAGGCTCTAATCAGAGACATGCTGTTCGCAGACGACGCTGCAGTCGCAACCCACACACAGCAGGAGCTTCAGACCCTGATGGACCGCTTCTCCCAGGCATGCAAGGACTTTGGGCTTACCATCAGCCTGAAGAAGATTAACGTCTTGGCGCAAGGCACGGAAGCACCACCAACCATGACCATCGACGACTACGAGCTGGAGGTCATGAATCAGTTCACGTACCTGGGGTCCACGATCAGCAACAACCTCTCCCTTGATACAGAGATCAACAATAGGATTGGAAAATCAGCCTTCACACTCGCTCGCCTCACCACACGAGTGTGGGAGAATCCCAAACTCTCTGTCAAGACGAAGATGGCAGTGTACAACACCTGCGTCATCAGCACACTGCTCTATGGGAGTAAGACGTGGACAACATACGCCCGGCAGGAAAAGAGACTGAACTCCTTCCACTTACGCTGCATTCGCCACATCCTGGACATATCCTGGCAGGACAAAGTGCCCAACACAGAAGTTCTGTCCTGCGCCGGCCTTCCCTCCATGTTCACTCTACTCAGGCAGCGCAGGCTCTGCTGGCTAGGCCACGTTCACCGTATGGAGGATGGCAGAATCCCCAAAGACGTCCTCTACGGAGAACTGGCAACTGGCAGGAGAGACGTTGGCCGCCCACAGCTGCGCTTTAGAGACGTCTACAAGAGAGACATGAAGGCCCTGGAGATCAACACAGAGCGCTGGGAGGATCTTGCAACGGACCGCTCCAAATGGAGAGGCACCCTGACCAGACAGCTCAAGGTGGGTGAAGAGAGACTGACTGCTGCAGCAGATGAAAAAAGGACCCGCAGGAAGAACCGCCACAGACCCAGCAGCACGGAGACCACCCACAAGTGCGACCTGTGTGACAGGGACTGCCATTCGCGCATCGGCCTGTTCAGCCACAGGCGGTGCTGTTCCAGCAGAGTAGACGTTTAGGATTCTCTTCCAAGGTCATCATAGACCGACGGAGGCCGACAGACATTAAGAACTGCACAAAAAACAACAATTGCTGTTTATTTCTTTTTATTACGAAAAATAAAACATTTTCCTTTTTAAAAAAAATGTGTCTGGTGAACAACAAAAACAGGAATTGCAATCAGCAATAAAATAAACATTTTTTCTTGAAGTGCATTTTGTGCATAACAAACAACGCATAACATTTAACATTTGTTAAGAGTGTGTGTGTGTATGTGTGCCTGTGTGTGCAAGAGAGAAAATCACTTACATTTGAAAGGGTTGTCTCATATTTCTTCTCCATCAAGTGGGTGAAATGGGTTCTGGATGGCAGTGTACATTCAGGGTTGAACTGGTGAATCATTTGTTGAAATCCTTCTCCATCAACCATGGAAAGTGGCCTCATGTCTTTGACCATCATGTTTAGAATGGACTCTGTGAGAACAGTAGCTTGTCGCGAGTACACGTCTGCTTTTTCTGCAGAAAGCCATCCATGGTCCCTGTCTTCTTCTTTTTGCTGCATAAATTTTATAATGAAATTGTCAGACAAAACGAAATTATTCTTTAAACTGTCATGATCCTTCACACACACCTACAGTAATAGGGTAGCTACTAGCATGGGAGCTAATTATCTTACCGAGGGGCGTCTGACTCTTCCAAAACATGTTTCCTCTTCAAAGGCTCGTGCATCACGGTAGTGGCTCCATGGTATGCAAAGCTCACTTTACAGAGCTTGCATTTAACAGTTTTGTTGGTTGAGTCACGTACAAAATGTTCCCAAACTTTTGAACATTTGTTTCGTGTAAGCTCCGCTTCAGCCTCTGTCATGGTGCTGTTTCCCCTGCTATGTTCCCGGTCACTAGCGTGCATGCTCCGTCAGCACACCAAAGAGCTGGGAAAAGTGTGATGTCTCACTCTGAGCTACTTCAAATGGCTACGGTAAAACATTGTTTAGCGTGGCATTGCATGGCGTGGGATATAGTCGTAGCACCTAACACCGATACAAAGAAGTGACTCTGTCCCCGGTGATTGGGGCTCGCCGGAGGAACTAACCGAGGCAACAGTTGGACGGGAGCCGGATCGCAGTTCGGGTGCAGCGGTGGTGGGAGACGGGGACCAGTGGAGGACCACCGGGGCCCCTGCTGGATAAGAGCCGGAGTCGGAGCCCAGTTACAGCGGTGGGGCTCAGCGGAGGATCTACTGAGGAAGACGGTGGCAGGTGGCGGGGCTCAGCGGAAGAACTACCGGGACCCCAGCTGGACAAGAGCAGGATTGGAGCTCAACTACAGCAGCGGTGGGTGGCGGGACTCGGTGGAGGAGCGGCCGGTACCCCGGCTGGACAGGAGCTCAATTGCAGCGGGACTAGCAGTGGAGGGGGCTAGCTCAGGCCCAGCTGGATTTGAGGTCGGTCGGATCGGATACCGGCGACACCAGCAGAGATTGTTTTACTATCAACAGGTCAGTAAAAATGCCACCAAAGAAGGAGGAAATGGAAGAGATCAAAAAATCTCTGAACTTCTTGTCAGAAGAACTGACCAAAGTGGCTAGTCAGCTGGCTAAAATAATAGGGCTAGTGGAAGTCCGAGAACTAAAACTAACAATTAAGGAAAAAGACAAAAAAATTACAGACTTGGAGCGATGCGTCGAGGATCTTGAACAATGTTCTCGTATGGATGATCTAATTATAAGTGGACTAGACATTAAATATCAATCATATGCTCATGCTACAGCAGGATTGAGAGGAGAGGAGGCTCCCCTGAGTGAATCAGTCTCCCTGGAAAACCAGGTGCTTCAGTTCCTTGATAGTAGAAATATAAAGGTTGAAGCAAATGCAATTTCAGCCTGTCATGCTTTACCCAGAAAGGATAATAAAACAAAGAAATCAATTGTGATGCGCTTTGAGAAAAGAAGGGTAAAGAATGACATACTGAGGCAGGCCAGAAAGCTACGGGGAACAGAAGTTTACCTAAATGAACATCTAACAGAAACTAATGCTGAAATAGCACGGCAAGCACGGATGCTGAAAAGACAAAATAAGATACAGGCAACATGGTCAAGAAATTGTAGAGTGTGGATCAAACTAAATGGAACACCTGAGGAAGCAAAGAGTATAATGATCAGAGATGTTACTGACTTAAATAAATACAGATGAACACTGATTAAGAAAATTAAGAGACTATGATAATCCATATCCACACACACCGCAAGAATAGTTCTTTTGACATACCATGTCAATGTACTTTTAAAAAAAAAATAAACAAAACAAACAAAAAACTTATGACTGACTTGAGTAGACATCAATTATCCCCAGTTGGAGGAAGTCATTTGACACAGCATGAGGAAATTCAAACTCTGAAAATATGCCATTATGCGGAACATAAACTACAAGAGATGGAGAATGATATTGATCCTGATAACCACTTTTTGAATAATATTCATAATCATTGTGAATATTACACTGAAAAGCAATCCAAAAGTCAAGTGCAACTAGATGGTAAACTATCAATAATACACTTCAACAGCAGAAGTCTTAACAAAAACTTTCCACAGATTCAGGACTATTTAAAACAGCTAGACAGAAAATTTACAGCTATCGCAGTCTCTGAAACTTGGCTTAATGAAGCTCCTCTGATGGCAATAGAGGGATATGAGATGTTTCATATCAACAGATCTCAAAAAAAGGGTGGTGGTGTTGCACTGTATATTGATGACCTGTATAGGTGTAAGCTTGTAAATGGAATGTCCTTTGCACTACCAGGGATCTTGGAATGTGTCACTGTTGAGATTGACCAAGACAAAACAAAAAATCTAATTATAAGTTGTATATATAGAATGCCGGGAACTTGCATTGAGACATTCAGAGATAAATTAGTCGAGCTGCACAATAATATTACTAGTAAGAAAATGGTAGTAATTTGTGGAGATTTCAATATTGATTTACTAAATCCATATCAACAAAATGTAATTACAGAGTTCATGAATTCTATGTACAGTATGAGTCTATATCCCACAATAACACATCCCAGTAGAATCACAGTTTACACTGCTACACTTATTGACAACCTGTTTGTTAATATTATTGATAAGAAAATAGAAAGTGGATTATTGATAAATGATATAAGTGACCATTTGCCAACCTTTGCACTTATCCATGGCCACATCGAGGCCAATACAGAAAAAATTTTAAAATCGTTCAGATACAAATCACAAAATGCAATCAGTTCTTTTAAAGAAGACTTGCTGAAGCAAGACTGGACAAAAGTCTATGTATCAGATGTAAATGAAGCCTATGACACATTTATAAACATTGTAACCACTCTTTATGAAAAAAATTGTCCATTAGTAAAGAAAAAGCTTAAACATAAATTTGCCGATAAGCCATGGCTAACCAAAGGATTACAAAAGGCGTGTAAAAAGTAAAACTTATATAAAGCCTTCCTAAAGAAAAGGACAAAAGAAGCAGAGCTGCTGTATAAAGCATACAAAAATAAGTTAACATATATAATAAGATGAAGTAAAAGAGACTATTACAGTAAAGAACTGGAGAAAAACAGAGACAATATTAAAAATACATGGACAATACTTAACAATATTCTTGGAAATAAAAACAGAAATACAAGCTACCCAACCAATTTTTCAAAAAATAATAAAATGACTCAGAGTGACTTCCGGTTATGGCTGCCACGTAGAACGGACGTGTCTCGCTCTGCTCTGCTCCTGGAGAAAAAAAATCTGCAAATAACTCTCTCATTTGGGACAGAACGTATCCCAGCATTTGGGCGAGGATATGTCGGCGAAGCCTAAGGCTGGAAAACCAGGAAAAGGAAAAAGCGAGCCACCGAAACAGTCCAAATTAACGGACTTTCAGGTCTGTGACACAGCAAACAAAACTCCATATATGGCGGAGGAGGCTGGCAGCGGTGCGATAAATGCGGGGAATGGCGCAGATGCGCTGATGGCTGCCATGAGTTCAATGAGAGCGGACTTTTCCTCTAGATTTGATGGGATTATGACAGCGTTGGAAGGAATAAGAAAGGAATTGGGTGGCTGTGTGGGGCGAGCGGCGCAGATGGAGCTCCGTCTCGCTGGTGCTGGGGATGGCGTCGCCCGTCTTCAGTTGGAGGTGCGCACTTTGGAAAAAAAAAATAAATCTCTGGAAGATAATATTTTGGATTTGGAATCTCGGTCAAGACAGAATAATTTGAGGCTGGTGGGTCTTCCAGAGGAATCAGAAGGTCGGGACGTATGTTCCTTTCTGGAAAAGTGGATTCCGGAGGTGCTGGGCAGCGAGGAGTTGCAATCAGCAGTGGTTCTGGAAAAAGCACATCGTATTGGCCCACGGAGAGATAAGGGACCGCCGAGGACCTTAATTATGAAGTTTCTTAGCAACAGAGACAGGATGAAGATCTTCAACGCTGCACGTGCTAAAGGAGAGATTAAACACCAGGGCCAGCAGGTGCGGTTCTACCCAGATTTGGCCACAGGAATCCAGCAATTGAGGAAGCAGTTTGATCCCGTACGTAAGGAGCTGCGCAACCTTGGGATTCGTCATGGTGTAATCTATCCTGCGAGACTGCTGACCACGTATGAGGGCAGAACCCACATCTTCAAGACCCCAGAGGAGGCGCAGGAGTTCATCAAGAAGATCAAAGAAGAAGAAGAGACTGGTGGGAGCTAAGCATGAACAAAATATAAGGTAGAATAATTAAGCATTTGCACAGGCATCTGACTGACTTGAAGTAAATAGTAAGTTTACAAAATATAGATTGTATTATATATTAAAAAAACAAAACAAAAACAAAACAAACAAAAAAAAAAACTATGATGTACAAAGTTGTTAAAAATTTTGGAGTTAAGTTGGAAAACTACAGAGGAGAGTTAATGTTACGTCATTAAAAGCAGTAGAGTTAGGGTGATTGGGAGGATGAAGAAGGAGTGGCTTAGGCTGTTCCCCGTGGGTGTGGAACGGTCGATGGCTATATCGGGAGACAGAATTTTTCTTTTGATTTTGGGGGGTTTGCCACAAGTGTGGGAAGGGGAAATTTGTTTGTGTGTAGTTTGTAGGATGAATGTTCAACCACTCATGTTTTTGCTTCTCTGTATGAGCATGTTTACACTGCAAGGTAATCCCAAACTCTCTATTGATCATGGACCAAAGTGTTAATCTTAATTTAACTTCATGGAATTGCAGAGGTCTACAAAATTTAAAAAAACTTAAACAAGTTATGAATAAAATAAAGGACATGGGTTCAAGAATTGTGTTTTTACAAGAAACTCATCTGATAGAGGAGGATGTTAAAAGAATTAGGAGTAGATGGCAGGGAAGTGTATTCACCTCTTCATTTTCATCCCGAGCCAGGGGAGTTATGACTCTCATACATAAATCAGTTCCTTTTCAAGTGAAAAATGTAATTGGAGACAAATTTGGAAGATATGTAATCATTCAAGGTTCTTTGCTATTAGAAAATATAAATCTTGTGAACTTATATGGTCCCAATATAGATGATCAGAAGTTCTTTGCTAATTTATTTCTCATCTTATCATCACTTACAGGGCAACATATAATAGCAGGGGATTTTAATTGTACATTGAATCCAGGTGTGGATAGATCAACAGGACTGGATTGTACGCACATTGGATGTAGGATGACTATTAATCATTTTATGAAAGAATTGAGATTGTTAGATATATGGAGAGAAATGAAACCACAAGTTAAAGCCTATTCTTGTTATTCCAGTACCTACAAGACATTCTCACGTATTGATTATTTTTTGATTTCCACAGAATTAAGGTCCAAGATTCAAAACTGCTTTTATGATAACATCGTGATCTCTGATCATGCACCCTGTTGTCTAATATATGTAGATAAAAAATTGACAAAGGAATCAGGTAGATGGCAATTTCAGCATAAATGGCTTCAGGATGAGGAATTTGTCAAGTATATAGAAAAACAGATAGACGAGTTCTTTGACATCAATACTACACAAACATCAGCATGTGTAAAGTGGGAGGCTTTCAAAGCTTTTATTAGGGGACATATTATTAGTTATACAGGATCAAAATCTAAGAAGACTCGAGAGGAGAGAGCTAAATTGGAACATAAAATAAAAAGTCTTCAGGAAAAAGTGTATGCAGGAAGTGGCCCAAGGTTGGAGAATGAATTACTGATTTTGAGAGCTGAATACGACAAAAAATCAGCGAATAGAGCTGCCTCGAGTCTTCTAAGATTGAAACAATCTTTTTATGAACAAGGTGAAAAATCAGGAAAATTATTAGCATGGCAGATTAAACAATTAGAAATTAAAACACCAATTACCTGTATTATAAGTAATGGACAGGTAGTTATAGATCCTTTAGAAATTAATAGAGCCTTTAGAGATTACTATGAAAAATTATATGATACCAAAAATGAACCTGATTTAACAAGACTAAATGGGTTTTTGAACGAACTATCTATACCGTGTATTCCAAATGAAAACAGGGAGATATTGGAGTCTAAAATTAGTCAAGAAGAAGTTGGGCTAGCCATTGATAATATGAAATCAGGAAAAAGTGCAGGACCAGATGGTCTTCCAGTTGACCTTTATAAAAAATTTAAGAATAAATTAATAAAACCTTTTTTGGAAATGGTTTTAGAAGCATTTCAAAATAATAATTTACCATCATACATAAATAATGCCTTAATTATACTGCTGCCAAAACCAGGTAAGCCCTCTAATAAATGTGAAAATATGAGACCAATAAGCCTATTAAACGCCGACCTTAAGATAATCTGTAAAATTTTAGCAAGACGAATACAAGAAATTTTACCAAATATTATTAATCGAGATCAGAATGGCTTTATAAAGGGTAGACAAGGCTTCCATAATGTAAGAAGACTATTTAATATTATTTATTTTAATAAAGAAGCACCGGATACAGCTCTCCTATCATTGGACGCCGAAAAGGCCTTTGATAGAGTTGAATGGCCCTTTCTTTTTGAAGTCCTACAAAGGTTTGGACTTGGAAATAATTTCATAAAATGGGTTCAAATAATATACAATAATGCTACAGCAGAAATCCTAACAAATAACAATATTTCAAAACCAATAAAAATCAATAGAGGATGTCGACAAGGCTGTCCACTTTCACCTTTACTGTTTACTATGGCAATTGAACCTTTAGCGATAGCGATACGTTTACATTCACAAATATATGGAATTAAAGTTGGACCAACAGAACATAAAATCTCCCTGTACGCTGATGATATAATTTTGTTTATGTCGAATCTAAAAAAATCAATTCCAACCTTGTTGAATTTAATAAAGAATTTTGGGGAAATATCAGGATATAAAATAAATAAAACTAATCGTCAATATTAATGCTAAATGAGACCCAGAGAAATTACCCAGCCCCTGAGGTAAATCAATTCAATGTTGTAAATCAGTTTAAATATTTAGGAATCCAAATTATGCCTAAGCTAGAATCAGTCGCCAGTGTCAACTATGAAGCCTTAATGTCAGATATCAATGAGTTAACTCAGAGATGGATGTCACTACCAATGTCGATGATCGGGAGAATCAATATACTTAAAAGTAATATTTTACCTAAAATACTTTATTTATTTCAATACATTCCCTTATCACCACCTTTAGATCTATTCTCAAGAATAAAAAAAAAGTTAGTGGAATTTATATGGAACAACAGGAGGGCTAGATTACGTTTGTCTTTATTATATTTACCATTTGATCGTGGAGGTCTGAAATGTCCAAATTTTATGTTGTATTATTGGTCGGCACAACTGAGGTCTATGACATATTATTTTTCATCAAATGATCTCCCTCACTGGACTGAAATGGAATCATACAATTTACCTTTACCTCTTCCCATATTCATATACTCAGATTCGGCAAAAAAATTACAAAAACAAGTTAAAAATCCATTTGTAAAGCATATGATCAAAATATGGTGTGAAGCTAAAAACTATTTAAAAGAACCACAGTTATTGTCACAATTTAGTCCAATATGGGGTAATCAATATTTTAAACCAGGGAGAGCGGACGCTGTATTTAAAGTATGGAATTTAAAAGGGATACAAAAGATTCAGGATTTATATTTGCCATGCGCAGACAACATAATGTCTTTTGAAGAGCTGAGGATCAAATTTAATCTCAATAGAACACATTTTTTTAAATACCTTCAACTTAGAAACTTTATTCGATCAAATCAAAATAAAGCTCTCACTCGACCTATTTATTCATCCTTGGAAAAAATGATGATGAAAGATAGTAAAAGAAAGGGTATTATTTCAGAGTTTTATAACTCATTGACACTATCTTCAAGTGAAAATTCACTGAAAAGATTAAACTACTGGAAAGAAGATCTGCAAATTGAAATTTCAGAGGAACAATGGGAATTGGCTTGTACAGAAGCTCAAACCAAATCAATAAATGCACGCCTTAAATTGATACATTTCAAATGGTTAATGCGGATGTATGTTACACCTGAGGAGTTAAATAGATATAACAAAAATATACCAGATACATGCACAAAATGCATGGAAAGTAAAGGAACCCTATTTCATTGTTTATGGGAATGTAGATTAATAAGAATGTTTTGGGAAGAGGTGAGGGTAACAATTGAAAAAATAATCTCAAAACAAATCATATTGAATCCTAAACTGTTTTTGTTGGGTCTGTACCCAGAAAAGCATAATTTTAATAAAAGTGAAAGAACATTCATAGACCTCAGTTTGCTTAATGCCAAAAAATGTATTGCACTATTATGGAAAAAGACTCATAGACCAGATGTGACTCAGTGGTTAAGACAGATGTTAACAAACCTTCCATTAGAAAGAATAACATATATACTGAAATCAAAGGAAATTGTGTTTGAGAATATATGGAGACCTTTTATTGATTATGTAAAAAATTTAAACATAACTCTTGAAGAAGAAGGTGAATGATGTGTGTGGACCTTGTAAATTCCAAACTGGTGAACATAATATGTATACTTATGTATTGGATTGTCTAGACCACAGGTGTCAAACTCATTCCATGGAGGGCCAAGACCCTGCAGGTTTTACCTCCACCCAGTGGCTTCAACAGGTGTTTTCTCTGAATTTCCTCCCACTGATTGCTGATCAGTGAAAACACCTGCTGAAGAGACTGGGTGGAAGTAAAAACTGCAGGGTCTTGGCCCTCCATGGAATGAGTTTGACACCCCTGGTCTAGACTAAACAGAGGAGCATTGTTGAAGACTGCATTTTTTTTTTTTGTAGTACTTTAGTGTTAGTGTTTGATTGTTTGTATCATGTTTGTTAAAAAAAAAAAAAGGTTCAATAAAGATATTGTGGAAAAAAAAAATGACTCAGAGTGTGAATGCAGCTTCACCTGCAGATGAATTTAATAACTTTTTTGTTAACATTGGTCCTAATTTGGCTCGAGAAATACCCATTACGGCACCCACAGGTGATACAATAAGCAAAAACACTGCTATAAAAGACTCCATTTTCATAAAGAACACAGACGAGAGAGAGAGGTCATTGAAATTGTTAAATAGTTTAAAAGTAAAACATCTACGGACTGTGATGGTATTGACATGCTCTTAGTCAAAACTATTATTGAATGTTTAGTGAAACCACTGACGTATATCTGTAAACTGTCAGTCCAAACAGGTATATTTCCCAATGCAATGAAAATAGCTAAAGTAATTCCGATATACAAGACGGGTGACAGAGGGGAATTCTCAAACTATAGACCAATTTTACTATTGCCGCAATTTTCCAAGATACTTGAAAAAATATTCTATGAGAGAATTGACAACTTCATACTGAAGAATAATTTATTGTGTGAGCAGCAATATGGGTTCAGACACAAGAGGACAACTGCATTTGCTCTAATGGAATTTATAGAAAAATATCAACTGCCGTTGAAAATAAAGAGTATTCAGTTGGGGTATTCCTGGATCTTAAAAAAGCATTTGATACAGTGGATCATAATTTATTATTAAGGAAACTACAAAATTGTGGTATTAGGGGGATAGCACTGTCCTGGTTATGTAGTTACTTAAAGAATAGATATCAGTATGTATGTGTTGGTAACAAAAACTCACAGTTACTGAAGGTTACTTGTGGAGTCCCACAGGGTTCAGTTTTGGGGCCATTGTTATTCAATATGTATATAAATGATGTATGTAAAGTTTCAGAAAAAATGGATTTAATATTGTTTGCCGATGACACTAATTTATTATTCAGTGGAAGCAATTTGGAACAACTTTTGGATACACTCTGAAAGGAATTAGGAAAGTTTAAACTGTGGTTTAATTCAAACAAATTAACACTCAATTTAAGTAAGGCAAAATTTATAGTTTTTAACAACCATCACAACAACTTAGTATCTAAACTCAGTGTAAATGGTGTAGAGATTGAAATGGTATCCGAAACTAAATTTCTTGGAGTAATAATTGATAATAAACTGTGTTGGAAGTCACATATTAATTATATTAAAGGTAAAATATCCAAATCAATTGCAATACTACACAGAGTGAAATATTTGCTGAATCAACCCACACTACATACCTTGTATCATTCATTAATACTCCCATACATGACATATTGTACTGAAGTATGGGGAAATACATATAAAACAAACATATATCCAGTCTTGATGCTTCAGAAGAGAGCTATTAGAATAATAAACAAAGCTGCTTACAGGGAACCAACAAACCCACTTTTTCTTAAATTAAAAGCTCTCAAGTTGAAAGATGTGGTTGACTTTAAAACTGCAGTAATAATGTTTAAAGTGAAGAATCTATCACTGCCCGCAAATATCCAAAAGCTCTTCCAAATAAGGGAGAAACAATATCTTTTCAGAGGAACATGTACATTTCAAAAACCTTCAGTGAGAACTACCACCAAGCAACATTGTGTTTCAGTGCAAGGAGTCAGATTATGGAACGATTTTGGACCTGAATTAAAATCATGTACAACGCTTGGACAATTTAAACAAAAACTAAAGGAAGAAATACTCCAAACATACAGTATATACAAAATGACATGTAAAATCACATAAGGATTGTCATATCCAGTCTGCGTTGTGTTGTTGCTTAGTTTTTTGTCACATTTTGTTTTAGCTTTGTTCTGAATTGTAATCGCTCTTGTTTTGTTTTTCTTTTGAATTCTTGGATGGAATATGGGTGGGCAATATAAGCTGCGGCTTCAGCCATCACCCATTTCAGATAACTTAAGTTGAACTGTATAATCAGAGGAGTTATTGTCTAATTTGACCTTGTTGGATTTTCTTTCCCCCTTTGTTATATTTTTTTTTCCACAATATTTTTTATTGAACCTTTTTTTTTGTTTTTACAAACATAACACAAACAATCAAACACTAATACTAAAGCAATTTAAAAAAAAAAAGTACTAAAAACACCGAAAACCACTAACAAGAACAGGTCTTCAACAATGCTCCTCTGTTTAGTCTAGGCAATCCATTACATAATTATACATATTATACATTCACCAGTTTGGAATTTACAAGGTCCACACACATCATTCACCTTCTTCTTCAAAAGTTATGTTTAAATTCTTTACATAATCAATGAAAGGTCTCCATATATTCTCAAACACAATTTCCTTTGATTTCAGTATGTATGTTATTCTTTCTAGTGGAAGGTTTGTTAACATCTGTCTTAACCACTGAGTCACATCTGGTCTATGAGTCTTTTTCCACAATAGTGCAGTACTTTTTTTGGCGTTAAGCAAACTGAGGTCTATGAATGCTCTTTCACTTTTATTAAAGTTGTGCTTTTCTGGATGCAGACCCAACAAAAACAATTTAGGATTCAATATGATTTGTTTTGAAATTATTTTTTCAATTGTTACCCTCACCTCTTCCCAAAACATTCTAATTTTTCTACATTCCCATAAACAATGAAATAAGGTTCCTTTACTTTCCATACATTTTGTGCACGTATCTGGTATGTTTTTGTTATATCTATTTAACTCCACAGGTGTAACATACATCTGCATTAACCATTTAAAATGTATCAATTTAAGACGTACATTTATTGATTTGGTTTGAGCTTCTGTACAAGCCAATTCCCATTGTTCCTCTGAAATTTCAGTTTGCAGGTCTTCTTTCCAATAATTAAATCTTTTCTGTGAATTTTCACTTGAGGATAGTGTCAGTGAGTTATAAAACTCTGAAATAATACCCTTTCTCTTACTATCTTTTGTCAAAATTTTTTCCAAGGATGAATAAGTAGGTCGGGTGAGAGCATTATTTTGATTTGATCGAATAAAGTTCCTAAGCTGAAGATATTTAAAAAAATGTGTTCTATTAAGATTAAATTTGATCCTCAGTTCTTCAAAAGACATTATGTTATCTGAACATGACAGATATAAGTCTTGAATCTTTTGAATCCCTTTTAAATTCCATTCTTTAAATACAGCATCCACTCTCCCTGGTTTAAAATATTGATTACCCCATATTGGGCTAAGTTGTGACAATAAGTGTGGTTCTTTTAAATATTTTTTGGTTTCACACCATATTTTGATCATATGCTTTACAAATGGATTTTTAACTTGTTTCTGTAATTTTTTAGCCGAGTCTGAGTATATGAATATGGGAAGAGGTAAAGGTAAATTGTATGATTCCATTTCAGTCCAGTGAGGGAGATCCTTTGATGAAAAATAATATGTCATAGACCTCAGTTGTGCTGACCAGTAATACAACATAAAGTTTGGACATTTTAGACCTCCACGATCAAATGGTAAATATAGTAAGGACAGACGTAATCTAGCCTTCCTATTGTTCCATATAAATTCCACTAACTTTTTTTTAATTCTTGAGAATAGATCTGAAGGTGGTGGTAAAGGAATGTATTGAAATAAATAAAGTATTTTGGGTAAGATATTACTTTTAAGTATATTGATTCTCCCAATCATCGACATTGGTAGTGACATCCATCTCTGAAGCAACTCATTAATATCTGTCAAATTAAGGCTTCATAATTGGCACTGGCAACTAATTCTAGCTTAGGCACAATTTGAATTCCTAAATATTTAAACTGATTTACAACATTGAATTGATTTACCTCAGGAGCTGGATGATTTCTCTGGGTCTCATTTAGCATTAATATTGAAGATTTAGTTTTATTTATTTTATATCCTGATATTTCCCCAAAATTCTTTATTAAATTCAACAAGGTCGGAATTGATTTTTTAAGATTCGACATAAACAAAATTATGTCATCAGCATACAGGGAGATTTTATGTTCTGTTGGTCCTACTTTAATTCCATATAATTGTGGATGTAAACGTACTGCCATTGCTAAAGGTTCAGTTGCCATAGTAAAGGTGAAAGTGGACAGCCTTGTCAACATCCTCTATTGATATTTATTGATTTTGAAATATTGCTGTTTGTTAGGATTTCTGCTGTAGCATTATTGTATATTATCTGTACCCATTTTATGAAATTATTTCCAAGTCCAAACCTTTGTAAGACTTCAAAAAGGAAGGGCCATTCGACCCTATCAAAGGCCTTTACGGCGTCCAATGATAGGAGAGCTGTATCCGGTGCTTCTTTATTAGAATAGATAATATTAAATAGTCTTCTTACATTATGGAAGCCTTGTCTTCCCTTTATAAAGCCATTCTGATCTCGGTTAATAATATTTGGTAATATTTCTTGTAGTCGTCTTGCTAAAATTTTACAGATTATCTTAAGGTCAGCATTTAATAGGCTTATTGGTCTCATATTTTCACATTTATTAGAGGGTTTACCTGGTTTTGGCAACAGTATAATTAAGGCATTATTCATGTATGGTGGTAAATTACTGTTTTGAAATGCTTCTAAAACCATTTCCAAAAATGGTTTTATTAATTTATTCTTAAATTTTTTATAGAGGTCAACTGGAAGACCATCTGGTCCTGCACCTTTTCCTGATTTCATATTATCAATGGCTAGTCCAACTTCTTCTTGATTAATTTTAGACTCCAGTATCTCCCTGTTTTCATTAGGAATACACGGTATAGATAATCCGTCCAAAAACCCATTTAGTTTTGTTAAGTCAGTTTCATTTTTTGTATCATATAATTTTTCATAGTAATCTCTAAAGGCACTATTAATTTCTAAAGGATCTACAACTGCCTGTCCGTTACTTATAATACTGGTAATTGGTGTTTTAAATTCTAATTGTTTAATCTGCCAGGCCAATAATTTTCCTGATTTTTCACCTTGTTCATAAAAAGTTTGCTTCAATCTTAGAAGACTCGAGGCTGTTCTATTTGCTGATTTTTTGTCATATTCAGCTCTCAGAATCAGTAATTCGTTCTCTAACTTTGGGTCACTTCCAGCATACACTTTTTCTTGAAGAATTTTTATTTTACGTTCCAATTGGACTCTCTCCTCTCGAGTCTTCTTAGATTTTGAACCTGTATAACTAATAATATGCCCCCTAATAAAAGCTTTGAAAGCCTCCCACTTTATACATGCTGATGTTTGTGTAGTATTGATATCAAAGAACTCATCTATCTGTTTTTCTATGTACTTAACAAATTCCTCATCCTGAAGCCATTTATGCTGAAATTGCCACCTACCTGGTTCCTTTGTCAGTTTCTTATCTACATATATTAGACAGCAGGGTGCATGATCAGAGATCACAATGTTATCATAGAAGCAGTTTTGAATCTTGGACCTTAATTCTGTGGAGATCAAAAAATAGTCAATACGTGAGAATATCTTGTAGGTATTTGAATAACAAGAGTAGGCTTTAACTTGTGGTTTTATTTCTCTCCATATATCTAGCAATCTCAATTCTTTCATAAAATGATTAATGATCATTCTGCATCCATTGTGTGTACAGTCCAGTCCTGTTGATGTATCTATACCGGGATTCAATGTACAATTAAAATCCCCTGCTATTATATGTTGCCCTGTGAGTGATGATAAAATAAGAAATAAATTAGCAAAGAACTTTTGATCATCTATATTGGGACCGTATAAGTTCACCAGATTTATATTTTCTAATAACAAAGATCCCTGAATGATTAGATATCTTCCAAATTTGTCTCCAATTACATTTTTCACTTGAAATGGGATTGATTTATGTATGAGAGTCATAACTCCCCTGGCTCGGGATGAAAATCCCCTTTATTATATTATTCTGTTTCTTTTTAATCTGTACTTTTAATCTATCTGAAATAAATAAAGATTCATTCATTCATAAAGATTCATTCATTCATTCATATACACGATGATGTCACTAACGATGCGCCAACAAATTTTGCCGTTGACTATTTGTCGACTAGTTGACTAGTCGTTGCAGCCCTACTCTCTGGATGGTTTGATCAGGCTGGAATGAGCTCCACCGTCACTGATGGTGTGGTTATTGAGAAGTTTATTGGTGGATTTTTTTTCTTTAATGTCTCAACTTCACCTCCATGGCTTTTCCTGCTTTGTATTTCTCTTGCTGACCATCCCATCTGTCTTTGTCCATATTTGATATATTTCAAGTGGGTTTTTTTTGGTATGTCTTCCTGTTTCTTTTTCTCATTTCTCTCTTTATTGTTATGTATTGTCTCTATCTCCTTTTACTTGTCCTCCATGCCGTCTTCATCATTCTAATGCTCTCCTTTATCCTTCTAGGAAGAGGCGAGACCTTGACCTATCAAGCTCTCCCTGTTTGGTCAATTCCTGTTGATTGTGACCAAACTGCACGAACAAAGTGCCACTGTCCTCAGTTTGTGTTTTCATAAATCTGCCTGTCTCCTTGTGTGTATGCGGTGTTTGTTGGTGGGATGTTGAGTGAAGATTTATGACCTGTGACTCCCTGTGTAATCTGCCAGTCCTGAGACCATTAGCTTATTCAATTCAGCTGCAAAAACATAAACTCCATACTGCATCTACAGTGGGGCAAAAAAGTATTTAGTCAGCCACCAATTGTGCAAGTTCTCCCACTTAAAAGATGAGAGAGGTCTCCAATTTTCATCATAGGTATACCTCAACTATGAGAGACAAAATGAGGGGAAAAAAAATCCAGAAAATCACATTGAAGGATTTTTAATGAATTAATTGGTAAATTCCTCGGTAAAATAAGTATTTGGTCAATAACAAAAGTTCGTCTCAGTACTTTTATACCCTTTGTTGGCAATGACAGAGGTTAAACATTTTCTGTAAGTCTTCACAAGGTTTTCACACACTGTTGCTGGTATTTTGGCCCATTCCTCCATGCAGATCTCCTCTAGAGCAGTGATGTTTTAGGGCTGTCGCTGGGCAACACGGACTTTCAACTCCCTCCAAAGATTTTCTATTGGGTTGAGATCTGGAGACTGGCTAGGCTGCTCCAGGACCTTGAAATGCTTCTTACGAAGCCACTCCTTCGTTGCCCGAGCGGTGTGTTTGGGATCATTGTCATGCTGAAAGACCCAGCCCCGTTTCATCTTCAATGCCCTTGCTGATGGAAGGAGGTTTTCACTCAAAATCTCACAATACATGGCCCCATTCATTCTTTCCTTTACACAGATCAGTCGTCCTGGTCCCTTTGCAGAAAAACAGCCCCAAAGCATGATATTTCCACCCCCATGCTTCACAGTAGGTATGGTGTTCTTTCTCCTCCAAACACGACAAGTTGAGTTTTTACAATAAAGTTCTATTTTGGTTTCATCTGACCATATGACATTCTCCCAATCCTCTTCTGGATCATCCAAATGCTCTCTAGCAAACTTCAGACGGGCCTGGACATGTACTGGCTTAAGCAGGGGGACACGTCTGGCACTGCAGGATTTGAGTCCCTGGTGGCGTAGTGTGTTACTGATGGTAGCCTTTGTTACTTTGGTCCCAGCTCTCTGCAGGTCATTCACTAGGTCCCCCCGTGTGGTTCTGGGATTTTTGCTCACCGTTCTCGTGATCATTTTGACCCCATGGGGTGAGATCTTGCGTGGAGCCCCAGATCGAGGGAGATTATGAGTGGTCTTGTATGTCTTCCATTTTCTAATAATTGCTCCCACAGATGATTTCTTCACACCAAGCTGCTTACCTATTGCAGATTCAGTCTCCCCAGCCTGGTGCAGGTCTACAATTTTGTTTCTGGTGTCCTTTGACAGCTCTTTGGTCTTGGCCATAGTGGAGTTTGGAGTCTGACTGTTTGAGGTTGTGGACAGGTGTCTTTTATACTGATAAAGAGTTCAAACAGGTGCCATTGATACAAGTAACGAGTGGAGGACAAAGGAGCCTCTTAAAGAAGAAGTTACAGGTCTGTGAGAGCCAGAAATCTTGCTTATTTGTAGGTGACCAAATACTTATTTTACCAAGGAATTTACCAATTAATTCATTAAAAATCCTTCAATGTGATTTTCTGGATTTTTTTTTTCTCATTTTGTCTCTCAAAGTTGAGGTATACCTATGATGAAAATTGGAGACCTCTCTCATCTTTTAAGTGGGAGAACTTGCACAATTGGTGGCTGACTAAATACTTTTTTCCCCACTGTAAATGTTCCCACCATGAATTTTGTCAGGGTCCATCTACATTCTGGCCTAGCCAGAGCAGACTGTTTAGAGCCAAACTTTTGCAGCTACTTTGCCATGCCAGTGACCGATGGACAGCTCAAGATAATGTCCGAAATTAAAAAAGAAAAAAGTAATTACTTTCTCTGTATTTGATGGAGAATTGATCATTTCTGCATTTTTTTTTTTGACTGAATTCAAGCTTAGTGGGCTTGTGACCAGACAAATTTCATGTGCAGCATATCAGCCTGAGGTGTCAGAGGAGGTTTGCATTTCTTTGTTTCTGAACAGATCTGCAATCATTTAATTTTCAGCCTTTCAGCTTTCAAGCTGTGGAAGGACATGAGAAAGGCTGTCCCACTCATGTACCAATGCTGCTAAACTGCTCTGGAGAGGACTCTCATTGTACAGGATCTACTTGGCCTCAGACCTGTCTGTTGGAAGCAGAAGTTGCTTTTTAATGCAACTGGTTTAGGATCAGATGTCTAATGGCATGCATGGCAGTCTTAGCAGCTAAAAGATCAAGATGTTAAGATGTGTTTTCTGAGCAAAATGTCTCTGTTGGTGTGTTTTTGATACTCTGATCCAAGACCTGTGATTAAGACCAATTTTACCTCAAATTCCAAAGGTAGAAGTTTTCTTTTGATACTGATCTGAGATCAGCTTTCCCTCCCTGAACATCAGCTCAATCTCTGTAGGAAAAAAGTTACCCGCATCCCAAATTCACTGGTGTTTATTAAACACAAGTTCAGGTTGGCCAGCAGACTCCAGATCAGCAGTCTTGCGGGAAACTTTACCTTTAAAACCCACAGCCATGTGCTTGCTGATGGCGCCCCCGTGTGGGTGCATGCTGCGAGTGCATCCTGTGTTGGTGTCCTGTGTCTAACCCCCCTGAGTGTGCCTGATGCAAGCCTGCAGGCCATGTCGTGTATCTCACACAGAACCGAACGCCATTAATGTTTCAGCGCATGGAGCCACCCTCTGAGGGAGGGGGCACGGACGGCCAGGGGGGGCAAGGCCAGAACGGCCTCCCCAACGCCCAGCTGGACAACATCAACAGCATGTGAGTAGAAGCACCTGTGCAGCAAACCAAATGTCCCAGCGCTTCAAATTGTGTTTAGATACAACCCAAATTCTGGTGAAGTTGGGACGTTGTGAAAAACGTAAATAAAACGCAATGATTTAAAAATCTTTTTCAACCTATATCCACTTGAATAGACTACAACATCAAGATATTTAATGTTCAAACTGATGAACAAATGTAGGCTGTGTTTGAAAGTGGAATACAAAGAGGTGTAGCCTATATGTAGGCACTCACATGTTAGACGTTGACATATATAAAAGGGACTAAATGGCACTAAGATTTATTTGATGGTGTGACTATTAATTACAGAATACCTAAATATTGAAAATGAATGGGACATCCAATATTGGTGACTGTTTCAGATTCCTTGTTTATTTGTTTGTCAGATCACTTAATTGTCTGATCTTTTATCACTTATCTTCAAGATAGCAGTGTATCTTCACATTGGAGAATGGGAGTTGTTCAGTCATTCTAATTATTTTAGTTTATATCGCTGTTCAGTGATAGAGTTCAGTGTAATGTTGAATTTCTTCTGTGTATCGATTCATCAATAAACTCATGCAGTACTTTAACAGGACACGTTTACAAATATTGGAGACCCATTGCAGTGCATCAGTTCATATTTTAGCAATATTTTGTTATTAAAAGGTTTTTTAAAACTTTAATGCTAGGATTGAGGCGTGGTTATGTCATCGCGTTGGGGCGATACTGAGGCCAAATAATGATCTGAACCTTGACTGAGCGCCGCCGCTCTATTGTAAGCATGTTTTTTATTGTTGCGAGATTATTATTTATTATTGTTATTATTATTATTGTTACGCCTAAACAATTGCATTTTTGACCCTGTAAACGTAAACCAAAATGCCTTTTTTTTCCACATACACCTCAGACCCAGTGAAAAGTTTTATAAAATGGAAAAAATATGTGCCCCATGCTGGAAATTTATCCAGCGTATGGTTGATACATCCCGCATTCGCACTGGCGGGGAAGGACATCACTGGCACGTGGGTAAAGCAGCAGCTGAGACTCCCGTTGCTCAGACAAAATATATACCATAAAGTTGCTGTGATTGATAGTTCAGCATGGAGAACACGGGGGGTGCTGCGTCTCCCGGCATGTTCTGTGTTAATTTGTCAGACCTGGTCCCCGCTGACTCTCCGCCCATTCTGCTTGTGCACCTCATTCTCCACATATGGAGAATTATCCTTTAGACCTACGCAATCAGGGCAACTTTATAGTATAATCTTCAGTATTATCTTTTTCTGTCTTTCTAACTTTCATTTCCTGTTTTTGTCCTGGGAACACTGTGGTGACTGAGAGGCCGTGATGCTGTGTGGCATCCAATCAGCAGGATCATGATGCGGCGTATTCGCCAATGAGCACGAAGTCAATCCGAAACACCGCCCACACCTCTTGAAGCCGGGGGAGGGGGGTGAAGACATAGACCGGTCACACAGCGGTGGCTAAACTTTTATTGATAAAAATTACATATTTTGACTGAGTGACTCCATATTCGGGGATGCACACCCTCATAGCCTCAGCAAACACATTTAAAATCTTAGGTCTGTCTGACGAAGGGTTTGAGAGATATCTGAGGAACACCCACACAGACACACAAACAGACAGAAATCCCTTGAATTTATAGATAGATGGTTAGGGTAATGGGAGGATTAGGGGCTCATTTTGAAGCATTTCAAAAACTTCAAAAGCCACTTAAATCTTTATCATGGTAAGGTAATGTTTTCTATACTTTACATTGTGTTACTTTATTTAATTATAGATACTTTAACAATCACTGGAAGGTGCTGTTTGGACAACATACAAATCTACTTACAAAATGTGTAATATACACGGAAAAGACTCTTTTTCATGTACAATATATTACAAGTTGTTTTTAGGGTTGGTATACTTGCAAATTATATGCATTGCATTACATGGTAAATTAATTTAGTGTCACATTTATGCAGTGGATATAAAATGTTTACACACCCCTGTTCAAATGCCAGGCTTTTGTGATGTAAAAAAAAATGAGACCAAGATAAATCATTTCAAAACTTTTTCCACCATTAATGTGACCTATAACCTGTACAACTCAATTGAAAAACAAACTGAAATCTTTTAAGGGAAAAAATAAACTTACAATAACCTGGTTGCATAAATATGCACACCCTCTTATAATTGGGGATGTGGCTATGTTCAGAATTAACCAATCACATTGAAACTCATGTTAAATGTGAATCAGCACACCTGCCACCATTTAAAGTGCCTTTGATTAACCCCAAATAAATCTCAGCTGTTCTAGTAGGCTTTTCCTGACATTTTTGTAGTCACATCTTACAGCACAAACCATGGTCCGCAGAGTACAAAAGAATTTCCAAGGCGTTAAATATACCACGGAACACAGTGAAGACAGTCATCATCAAGTGGAGAAAATATGGCACATCAGTGACATTACCAAGACGTCCCTCCAAAATTGATGAAAAGGTGAGAAGAAAACTGGTCAGGGAGGCTGCCAAGAGGCCGACAGCAACATTGAAGGAGCTGCAGGAATTTCTGGCAAGTACTGGCTGTTTAGTACATATGACAACAATTTTCCATCTTCTTCATATATGTGGGCTATGGGGTAGGGTGGCAAGATGGAAGCCTTATCTTATAAAGAGAAACATCCAAGCCTGGCTACATTTTGCAAAAACGGCGTGGTGGCGGAGTGGTTAGCACTGCGACAGCATAGCAACTCACCCTTGGCCGGGGGATCCTGGGTTCGATCTCAGCCCCCGACCAACAGTGATCTGTGTGGAGTTTGCATGTTCTCCCCGTGTCTGAGTGGGTTTACTCCGGGATTTCTCCGGTTTCCTCCCACATGCCAAAAACATGCAAATTAGGTTAATGGACATCAAACTGGGGATTCTAAATTGTCCTTAGGTATGACTGTGAGAGTGAATGGTTGTCTGTCTCTCTGTGTTGGCCCTGCGATGGACTGGTGATCTGTCCAGGGTGTACCCTGCCTCTCGCCCAAGGATGCTGGGATAGGCGCCAGCCTCCCCGCGACCCAAAAAGGATTAAGTGGAAGAAGATGGATGGACATTTGAAATCTCCCAAACGCATGTGGGAAACTGTGTTATGATCCGATGAAACAAAGGTTGAAATTTTTGGCCATAATTCCAAAAGGTATATTTGGCGCTAACACAACACTGCTCATCACCAAAAGAACACTATACCTACAGTGAAGCATGGTGGTGGTATCATCATGCTTTGGGGCTGTTTTTGTTTTTTTTTCAGCTGGAACTTGGGCTTTAGTCAAGGTGGAGGGAATTATGAATAGTTCCAAATACCAGTCAGTGCTGGCACAAAACCTTCAGGCTTCTGCTAGAAAGCTGAAGATGAAGAGGAACTTCATCTTTCAGCACAACAATGACCTAAAGCACACATCCAAATCAATAAAAGAATGGCTTCACCAGAAGAAGATTAACATTTTGGAATGGCCCAGCCAGAGTCCAGACCTGAATCCGATTGAACATCTGTGGGGTGATCTGAAGAGGGCTGTGCACAGAAGATGCCCTCACAATCTGACAGATTTGGAATGTTTTTGCAAAGAAGAGTGAGCAAATATTGCCACATCAAGATGTGCCACACTGATAGACTCCTACCCAAAAAGTATTAGTTTAAGGGTGTGCAGATTTCAGTTTGTTTTTCAATTGGATTGTACAGGTTGTAGGTCACATTAATGGTGGAAAAAGTTTTGAATTGATTTATCTTGGTCTCATTTTTTTACACCACAAAAACCTGGCATTTGAACAGGGGTGTGTAGACTTTTTATATCCACTGTACATGTACATAGAAAATTTATTTATTTATTGTACCTTTATACTTTAGAATAATACATTAGGGGTATAGACATATATATAGTCTAAAGAGAAATATCAATTCTTCCTCTGAAAAATATCTTTACTGGCAAGGCAGATTTTCTTGGAGGAAAAATACTGTGTTTCAAGTCCAGTTCATGGCATCACAAATGCATCTGTGTGCAAGCTAGCACACCGTGCAAATGATGTAAATTTTTATCGTCATCATCAGCATGGAAAGTACACAAGCAGTCCTCACTAAACTCCCACCATTGTTTACCATGAAATAAGCTCTTTGTTCTTTCTTCTCATTTTACTGAATTATGGGTGTTCAAATCAGGTTACTGGAGTATCACTGTCATGTGGACATATGGGCTGGTTTACATTCAGTCCACGAGCCTGAAATGTGACTGTGTGGCAGACAGCTTCAGTGCCTGAAAACTTCTTTGAATAGTTTTTTTTAATTATTATTTAACCTTTATTTAATCAGACAGGATAGACTAAGAACACATTCTTATTTACAACTTTGGCCTGGAGGGAAGGGGCAAGGGACGGCTCACATTCTTACCTCCCCAGTTGATGCCAATTAACCTAACCTGCATGTTTTTGGCCCGTGGGAGGAAACCGGAGAAATCCCAATGTAAACCCACACAGACACAGGGAGAACATACAAACTCCACACAGAAAGATCACCATTGGTCAGGGGGTGGGATCGAACCCGAGATCCCATGGCCAAGAGTGAGCTGCTGTGCTGCCACAGTGCTGCCCAGTAGTGCTGTGTACACAAGCACAGTCCACAGACCACATGCGCTTTCCCCTTGAGCTACTCTGATCAGGCCTTTAATTGAGCCTATTTATGAAGAAGACACTGCAATTACTCAAGTAGATTTCTTCTTCTTCTTCATCTGGCTGCTCCTTTTCGGGGTCGCCACGGCGGATCATTCTGCCTCCATCTCACCTTATCCTTTGCATCTTCCTTGTAACACCAACCCTCTCCATGTCCTCCTTCACGACATCCATGAATCTTCTCTTCGCCATCCTTTGTCCAGTATATCCACTATCCCTCCTCTGCACATGTCCAAACCATCTCAGCCCTGCCTCTATTACTTTGTCTCCAAGCTGAGCAACCTAAGCTGTCTGTTTAATATACTCATTTCTAATCCTGTCCCTCCTAGTCACTCCCAATGAAAAGCTTAACATCCTCAACTCTGCTATCTACAGCCTCCTGTCTTTTTATCAGAGCCACTGTTTCCAAACCATACATCACAGCAGGTCTCACTACCGTCTTGTAAATCTTCCCTTTCACTCTAGCTGCTATCCTTCTGTCACAATCACCCCTGACACTTGTCTCCACCCACTCCACCCTGCCTGCACTCGCTTCTTCACCTGTTTTGTGCATTCCCATTGCTTTGGATGGTTGATATTTAAACTCATCTACCTTCACTACCTCTACCCCTTTCATCTTCATCGTTACACCTGCCTCCCCCTCATTCACGATCATGTATTCTGTCTTGTTTCTACTAACATTCATTCCCCTTCTCTCCAGAGCATACCTCCACCTCTCCAGGTTCTCTTGCACCTGCTTCCTAGTCTCACTACAGATCACACTGTTATCTGCAAACATCATGGTCTACAGAGACTCCTGACGTTGTGTGTCAGCCTGTCCATCACCATGGCAAACAAGAAGGGGCTCAGAATTGATCCCTGATATAATCCCACCTCCACACTGAATCCATCTGTCACACCTACACTACATCTCACCACTTTCTCACTGCCCTGATACATGTCCTGCACCACCCTCACATACTTCTACATCCTAATAAAGTCTCAAATGTACTACATGAAAAAAATGACAGAATTTTAAAAGAAAAACAAATATAGGCTGGGGGAAAAAGTTGTAAAACTACAAAGTTGCAATTGTATACAACAGTTTGGAATTTACATAGAAAAAGAAGTGAATTGAAAAGAACCAAAATAACAAGAGTCAGTAACAAAATTTATACACCTGTAACATTTTCAGAAATTAGTTAAACAAGGTAAGCGCTATAAAAAAATTGTCAAGTTGAACATTTTTGAACCCTTGCAATGGTAATTTAGGAAAATACAGATTTAAAAAAAAATTCTGGTTACAGCATAACTTCTCTTGTGACACCTCTTCCATCCCTAATATTGTTTAAATATAAAGTTAGTCAGATAAGTTTTTGTTTTTGATGCTCTCTTTAATCTGTAATCTGTCATGTGTGTGGTTGCTAGACCTCCCAATGGTGGCATGACTGAGAGCCAGTCATGGGTGACAGCCAAAGCCCAGGAAATGTTCCAAAAGACGGGTAACTGGAGCCCTGACCAACCGTACCCCGACGACCTTCACAACAACCGCCACAACCCTCAGGTATGATGCGGAAACATCTTTTGTCTTCTCACATGGGTGCTAGATGATAGAAAGCATGATTCAGGATGGCCACTGTTGCAGTATGTATGCAGTATGTTGAAAACAGTTGTGTGTAGTAATTAAAGGCTGGAGGGAACCAATCCACCTGTAAAATAATCTCTCTGCTGCAGAAAGTCAGTCTCTTTTCATCTTATTGTCAGATCAATATGCCCCAATACCCCACTGTAATATTTAAATTTATTTTCATTGAGTTATTAATCTTCTCTGTAACTGAAATGACTTCATGAGAACAACTCATTAAATAACATGGCTGAACTGGAAGTAAAATCTAAAACAAAGAAGTGAACACTCTGTTCTTGTTGGGGAAGTAACAGTTACATTTAGAGAGGTGTTTTCCCATTTATACTGTACCTGTATGTATATTTATGTGTGTGTCAGACAAGTTTAATTAAAATGACTGTATTAATATGTTGGCCCAGAGAGCTCAATGCTGCATCTTAAGGAAACAAATAGACAAAACAAAATCAAATGAATGAATTTTTAGTCTAGGCCTAGCCATGGTCAAGACATTTGCAAAAACATAAAAGTGTTTATTATAACACCACCTATGTATGCAGTGCCTTGATTTTTTGCCTCCGAGTAGTGGGGAGAGTTTCTGATCAGACTGTAAAATTTAAAGTTTCCACATATTACCATTTTTGTTCCCCATGCACTTTTAGTAAAGAAGAAGAAGAAGAACAATTGGTTTCCCGCAGCACAGCTGCTTGGGACCATAATTAAAAAAACATCTTCATCAAAATGGCAACACACAGATGCTGCAAAAGTCACAACAGCTTCATACTGAGAAATGTGCCGGGAATAGTCACAACGCAATGCAAGCGACTCTGGGAACACATTACCTCCTAAGGTGCTGTTACAAAGATACCTTAGGAGGTAATGGACCACAAAGGTCCTCACTGACACGTTGTCTGACTTCAGCACTTTTTATCTACAGAAACAAATAATGGATTTGCAGGCTAACACCAAATGACTAAGGCGAGGCTAACATGTGTCAACTGTGCATGGTCCGTCACGTTATCCCCAGAGTCACTTCCATTGTGAGTATTCACAGCACAATTCTCTAATTGCAAGTGTTATGACTTTTTGCAGCACCTAGGCCTGTAATGATAACACATTTAGTGGAAAGATAAATTTTCACAGAAATTATCATGAAAAACAACATTATTACTGACATCATAAAGACCATTTTTGCCACTAATACACAGTATAATGATAATAATCCATGTATGTCCTTTCGAGGAGCACTGGACTTTTATTAATCAGCAATATTCAACATTAGAATTAAAATATTGAAAAAATAATGCTGTTCATTATGTCCACACAGTGAATGACAGCGATGAGCCACCAAACTGATTTGAACAGCTAGGATCAAACAAAACGAGGGGGAAGAACACAAGGGCAGATTGATGAATTACTTTTATAGAATATGTTGATGTAGTGATTATCATGACAGACCAAGAAGCACCTGTATGTTGCCATTTTGATGAAAATGAGTTTGTATTTTTGTATTGATTTTGCTTCGTCTGTTTGCAGTTGTTTCCCTAACTTGCAGTGCGGTGAGCTCTCTGGGCCACCGTAGATTAAAGGTCCGATGACACGATTTTGACATTTTTTAGCATGTTGTGTAAACCCAAAAGTCATTGTCGATGATCAATATAATATTTACAACCGCACCTGCATAAACTAGTTATTATCAAAAAAACGCAGCCACTGACTGGACTGTGGTGCTGCCCACCGAATGAAGGGCGGCACCACCATGACGTAAGCAACAGAACAGACTCCTTTGTTGTTGACTGGAATGACAGCAACTTGGTAGCTCACAGTTTCTCTGGTTTCTTGTTTTAATTTTATGGCTATGCCTTCGCGTTGTGTCGCAGGCTCAGATAAACAGCAGGCCGTGAAAGACCACATCACACGCTTCAGCTCCAACTGTCATAAGTCTCCTCGTGTGCTCCTCCTGCGCTACACAAGGAGGGGAAAGATGAATGGATTTATGCGCAGCTTTGACCTACTTTCTGCGAGCGCATGCTGACGCTCGCCGGTCCAGGCACGTCCCCTCTCTCATTATCACCAGCTGATTCAAACTCCCGTTGATCATGTTTTCTGGTCCTCGCCCAGGTGCTTCTCATCACACCATCACCAGCAGTACGTATACTTAGCAGCCGTTTGCCAGTCACGCACTGCTGGTCCATAGTATTGTCATCTGTGCTGTTAGTCTGCCAGTATTTTCAGCACTCTCACGACACGTTAGTCACTCCATGTTCGCCGTGGTTCTCGTGCGTCTTTGTGTGAATGAGAGGAGACAAAGCCAGAGGTGCGCTCCAGAGCCGACATCGCTTCAAGGACCCACGAGAACCACGGCGAACATGGAGTGACTAGCGCATCGTGATAGTGTTGGCAATATTGGCTGGCTGACAACATGGCAGACGATGCACGCAAAACATGAACAGCTGACTGTCAGAGAGGGCGTGTGGTCGGACTGGCGATTCTTGGACAGTGCTCAACTGAAAGTAGGTCAATACGCACATAAACCACATGTACAAAACATAAAAACAACAAGAACTCAAAATACACAACTCGATGCCTGAACCACAGAGAATACAGTGCTATGATTTTATTGAAAAATTGGGTTTAAGTAAATTATATTTATGAACAAATAATTTGTTGCAATATCTGTAACAAAAGCCTAACACTCGGTGTTCCCCTGCCGTGTGTTTGTTGCTGCTGCTACAGCGGGCATGTGTGCCTCTCCACCGTCACTCTGAGTCTGACTTGCTAGGCATGATGCCCACTTGGCACGGCTCAAACCTATAAGGTCTGATGCCCCCAGATTCTTCATTATCCCCACATTCTTCTGAACTATAATCGTCTGAAGATTCTACAACACAAACCAATTCCAGACTACATGTGCTGGAACCATCATCGATGTTTTCTACCGCTTCCATCCTGTGTGTACAATGAGCAGCCAAGCGCTGTGTTCTCCCGATGACGTCACAACATGGCTGGGGGTTTTTCCAGCCACTGACACAATTGGTGACGTGGCGCTCATGAAAACGTCGGATATTTGCGTGAAAAAATAAAACCTGTTTGACTTAAAACCGCACAGACCAACCTATTTCGTCATATTGTATTATGTGTTGAAAAATTAGATGAAGTCAAAAACGTGTCATCAGCCCTTTAAAGTGGCTTTTATTTCTGACACGAAAGGGTTGAACTTCATCTGAGGTAGTTTTTCTGGACTACTGCAACTGCCCTTCCCACCTTGCTGTGTTTCTGTGGTGAACTTTAGCAGTCCATAGTCCACCCCATAATTTCGGCACCAAGTTTTAGACACCCTGTAATAAATCAGTTCTGACTTTGAACCGCTTTAATATTTGAATTGCAGGATGTTGCTGCTGTTTCTCCAGCAATCAAGACTGCAGCGTCTCTTGCTGTCCTTATAAGCTCTTTTCTTTTTCCAAACTGCTCTCTTTATCTCTGTTTCTCCTTCATCTCCTCCAAGTCCTTGTCTCGTGTGCTCTTGCCATCTTCCAGTTCTTAACTGTTTTTCGTTGTTTTTTTTTTTCTGTTTAACTCTTCTTGAGTCAGTGGCTTGGATTTGATAGATGTGTTTTGTGGTGTACACCTCCTCACTGCCCCTTACCTCCACTTGTCTGTTGGGAAGCCCGCAGTCCCCAGAGCGTCATCTCCCCACTGAATCTCATACGGAAACTGAAAGTGTGCCAAGTAGAAATTAGAAGAAAAAAAGTCCTTTTTCCCCCCTAATCCTTGGGTTGGCAGTTTAATTCTGGTAAAGGGCCTTGTTTAAAAAAATCTTACCATGAAGGTAGAAATTATGAAGTAATCCAAAAAAAAACAAACCCAAAAACCTACAAGTGGTTTGTAGTTTCTGAAACAGTTTCGATGTTTTCAGTAATCTGATCTAATCAACACCAAATTAATCTGAATGTTTCAGATGCATATCTGCAACAGTTAATTTATGCAACAAGCCGTTGCATAAATGAAGATAGTTATATTTTTCTGCCTGAACATGAATGAAGGAAACATAATCAGGTGATATTATCACAGGAACTCATTCTTCATTTCATGCTCCTCCCTTGGTTAGTCGACGACTTCCCTGCCTGTCAGAGTCCCCTCCTTCAGCAGACAGTCTCTCATTGTGTTTTACAGACGGTAGAGATGAGGGAGATGGGGCGGGACGGGTACTCCGACACTGAGCCCTTTCTCCCAATGGATGGGCATGGGCGGACCCACTCCATGCCCCGCCTCTCGGCAGACAACCAAGTGAGCACCCTCCATCTCACAATCATCACTATCACTCATTGTCGCTCTCCTTCATTTTACCTGTGAGCTGAATGACAGGTGAAGTGAATTGATAAAGTTTCTCTTGGCATCCTAAAAATATAGCATTGGTCAAAGCCATAACTGTATCTCCAGATGGACAGTGCCATGTTGCATACTATACACACTATGTAGTTTTTCAAATAAAAAAAAACATTACCAAACTTGTTAAGCCGCTGATAGCAAGATAACTACAGTAGGTTATTGTGAGTTAGCGTCAGTGCTGATGACATATCCTCATTCTCCTGGTTGAAACCAATGGCTGTTACCGTCTTTCCACTATAGCCAAAATAGTGACCAAAAATGGTACTTGCAAGCTGGACACTAAAGAAGGAGAAAAGGACTTTTAGCGATTGGCTAGACATGTGCAGCAGGCTAGGTTGTTTAAGGACAGAGATGGTAATGTCCTACTAACAAGTGAAGAGAGTGTGTTGTGAAGGTGGAAGGGGTACTTTGAGGAGCTGGTGAATAAAGAAAATGAGACAGAGAGACGAGGATGGATAAAGGAAAGATGGTAAACCAGGAAGTTCCAAGGATTAGCAAGGTGAGGGCAAAGGATGTTGAAGATGGAGCTGCCAGGCAGGAGGAAAAGAGACCACAGAGACGATTCATGGATGTAGTGAAGGAGGATATGGAGACGGTTGGTGTTACAGAGGAAGATGCAAGGGGTAGGGTGAGATGGAGGCACATGATCTACTGTGGCTTCTCCTAATAGGAGTAGCCAAAAGAAAAAAAAGATGATGTAGAGAAGAGAGATACGGCCCTGAAAAAAAATAATAGATCACTGCAAAATCTTTCCTAAATTAGCATCTCTACATTCATGGCAGCCATTCAATTTGACTATCTGTTGAATTCCAACGCAAAGACACCTGAGTCTATTTAAGTCTGAGTAAATCTACTGATTAGGTGATCAACTAAGCATGGTAATATGCATGAAAGCTGTGATTAAAAATCAGAGCTATTACACAAATACGGATTTCTGAGTTCTTCCTAAGATAAAACTTAAGTATTGTAGTGTTTAAAAAGGAAGATGAACTTCTTTTTTTGCATTATTTGATCAAAACACACATCTACAAGCAACATCATTTTGTTGTTTGGTTCAGTTGTCATTTCCTGTAAATAAATGCTCTAAATGATGATATTTTGACTCGGAATTTGGGTGAGTTTTTTCAGTAGGCTAGAGACAACAAAATTGTCCAAATTACTTAAACACATACGTGCAAATAGTAAAAAAGTAATTTTGCAGTGGTCTCTTTGTCTCTTCATTTTTTCCAGAGCGATATATATATATATATATATATATATATGTGTGTGTGTATATATATATATAAAAGTGAAGTTAGTTAAGTTATTCCCATGCCAATGACGTTTGGTGGCAACTATCTCCGTTTCGAGACCCTAGGCCACACAGCTACTGTAGGTAGTGAAGGCTACAGTGGGGGGGGCACTCCTCTGGTAGGTCTGCGTGTTAACTTTACTTTCTCCTTTCCATTATGCTGAGCACCAAGCTAGAAGGTGGAAAGTACCATTTTCACCTGGTCTTTGGTATGACCTGGTCAGGATTTGAACCCTGGCTTCCCGGTTGTGGGGCGGATGCATATATATATATATATATATATATATATACTGTATATATATATATATGTGGAAATTCCCCATTGTGGGACTAATAAAGGCTTATATGTATTCTTAAAGTTCTTAAGTGTTCAAATTGAGATCCAACATTTTTAAGTCAAACATTTTGTATTTTGTAATATGATTTAAAGACAGTGGCCTTCATTTATCAAACGTGCATAAGATAGAAATGTGGTTGTACGATCATTTCAACGCTCAGATCGTTACGTATCAATCTGAACGTGATTGTACAGTGCGCTCAAATCTGACATCAGCCCTGAATTTGGATACGCAAATTTTCAAGTCGCTGTAGACCCCGTGCAGCAGAGAAACCTGCTGTGTGGGAAAATTATTACATCATATCAAATTATAATGAGAAGTTCAGCCTTGTAGGTGATGCGTTTGTCTCGTGTTATATTTAGATGAGAGATTTGATGATTTACTTTAAAGACTAGAGAGGCTGCTGTTAATAATTGTAAATGTTTTATCCATATTTATGTTACTGCAGCCAATATTAAATCAGATTTAAGCAGATTTTTAAAAAAAATTATTTGATGGAATGCATAAAACTGAATTTAGTTTCTGAAGTATTCTTTACCATTGCAGTTGAGCTGCTGGGTTTTTTAGTTGTCATTTTCTGTATTTACACTATATATTTGTACTGTAAGGTCTCCTGTGTGAGCACTATGTCAAAATAATATTCTACAAAGAATTTCTTTGACTAAGTTTTGTTATGTAGTACAGTATCTCATAATAGTTATCCCTTACAAATTATCCATTAAGTAATCTACAACAGAGCTTACACACAGAAGTGCCTGGTCGAGGTGATCCGCTGCATCTTCTGAAGGTGAGTCCAGCAGTCCTACGAAGAAAGCTCATTTCAGCTGCTTGTATACGCAATCTCATTCTTTCGGTCATTACCCAATGACCATAGGTGAGGGTAGGAACGTAGATTGACTGGTAAATCGACAGCTTTGCCTTAGAACTTATCTCCCTCTTCACCACAACAGACCGGTACAATGTCCGCATCACTGCAGAGGCTGCTTTGATCCGTCTGTCAATCTCTCGCACCATTCTTCCCTCACTCGTGAATAAGACCCCAAGATACTTAAACTCCTCCACTTGGGGCTGGAGCTTGTCCTCAACCCAGAGAGGACAGTCCACCTTTTTCCGGCTGAGGACCATGGACTCGGACTTGGAGGTACTGATTCTCATCCCAGGCTCTTCACACTCAGTGGCAAACCATCCCAGTAAGACCTGTAGGTCATTGTTGGATGAAGCCAGCAGGACAACATCATCTGCAAACAACAGAGATGAGATCCTGTGGTCACCAAACATGACGCCCTCTGTTCCCTGGCTGCACCTAGAAATCCTGTCCATAAAAATTATGAACAGGATCGGTGACAAAGGGCAGCCCTAGCGGAATCCAACTCTCACCGGGAATGAGTCCAACCGAGTGTTGGCAATACGAACCAAACTCTCACAATGGTTGTACAGAAACCAAATAGCTCATAACAACAAGCCCGATACCCCATACTCCCGAAGCAACCGCCACAAAAAACCACGAGGGACGTGGTCGAATGCCTTCTCCAAGTCCACAAAACACATGTAAACTGGTTGGGCAAACGCCCACGAACCCTCAAGGATTCTCGAGAGGGTAAAGAGCTGGTCCAGTGTGCCACAGCCAGGACGAAAACCACATTGCTCCTCCTGAATCCGAGGTTCGACCAACGGCCAGACTCTCCCCTCTAGAACCTTGGCATAGACCTTCCCAGGGAGGCTGAAGAGTGTGATCCCTCTAAAATTGGAGCACACCCTCTGGTTCCCTTTTTTGAAGAGAGGAACCACCATCCCGGTTTGTCATGCCAAAGGCACTGCCCCCGACCTCCACGCAATGTTGCAGAGGCATGACAGCCCTACAATATCCAGGGCCTTGAGATACTCAGGGCGAATCTCATCCACCCCTAGGGCCCAGCCACCAAAGAGATTTTTAACCACTTTGGCGACCTCAGCCCCTGTGATGGCCGAGTTGTCCCCCTTGTCCACAAGCCCTGCTTCCTCTGTGGAAGGCGTGTCAGTGGGATTGAGGAGCTCCTTGAAGTATTCCTTCCACTGCCCGACAATGTCCCCAGTCAAAGTCAGCAGCGCCCCATCCACACCATACACAGTGTGGACAGGGAGCTGCTTCACCCTCCTGAGCTGCCGGACAGTTTGCCAGAATCTCTTCGAGGCCAACCGAAAGTCTTGTTCCATGGCTTCACCAAACTCCTCCCACACCCGAGTTTTTGCTTCAGCAACCACCCAAGCTGCACTCTGCTTGGCCTGTCGGTACACCTCAGCTGCTTCTGGAATCCCACAAGCCAACCAAGCTTGATAGGACTCCTTCTTCAGCATAATGCCCCACCACCACCACTGTCCACCACTTGGTTCGCGGGTTGCCACCACAAGATGCCCCAACGACCTTGTGACCGCAGTTCTGGGTAGCACTTTAACAATGGAGGTGGAGAACATGGCCCATTCAGACTCCATGTCTCCAGACTTCTTGGAATGTGGTTGAAGTTCTTCTGGTGGTGGGAGTTGAAGACCTCTCGGACAGGGACCTCAGCCAGATGTTCCCAGCACACCCTCACTATACGTTTGGGTCTACCAGGTGTGAATGGCATCCTCCCCTGCCATCGGATCCAACTCACCACCAGGTGGTGATCAGTTGACAGCTCTGCACCTCTCTTTTCCCGAGTGTCCAAGACATACGGTCCATACGGTCGCAGGTCTGATGACATGATAACAAAATCGATCATCGACCTGCGACTTAGGGTGTCCTTGTGCCAGGTGCACATATGGACACCCTTATGCTTGAACATGGTGTTCGTTATGGACAAACTGTGGTTAGCACAGAAGTCCAGTAACTGAACACCACTCGGGTTCAGACCGGGCAGGCCGTTCCTCCCAGTCACCCCCTCCAGGTTTCACTGCCGTTGCCCACATGCGCATTGAAGTTCCCCAGTAGGACAATGAAGTCTCCAAGAGGAGCACTCTCCAGCACCCCAATCAGAGACTCCAAAAAGGGTGGGTACTCTGAAACATCATTTGGTGCATAGGCACAAATGATGGACCCGTTTCCCAACCCAAAGGCACAGGGAAACAACCCTTTCGTCCACCGGGGAAAACTCCAATATAGAGGCAGCAAGTTGGAGGGGGTACAAGCATACCTACCCCTTCTTGTCGCCTCTCACTCAGGGCAACTCCAGAGTAGGCCAAGCTCCAGCCCCTCTCCAGGAGACTGGTTCCGGAACCAGAGCTGTGTGTTGAGGTGAGGCTGACTATATCTAGCCGGTATCTCTCAACCTCATGCACCAGCTGAGGGTCCTTCCCCATCAGAGAGGTGACATTCCACATCCCAAAAGCCAGTTTAGGAAGCTTGGGATCAGACCGCCAAGGTCTCCGTCTTTGACCGCCACCTGATCCTCATAGCATCGGACCCCCATGGTCTCTCCTGCAGGTGGTGAGCCCACTGGAGGGCGAACCCATGTAATTCATTTGGGCTGAGCCAGGCTGGGTCCCATGGGTGGAAACACGGCCACCACATGCTAGCCATCGAGCCCCTCCCCAGGTCTGGCTCCAGGGTGGGGCCCCGGTAACCCCATACTGGGTGGGGTACATTGAATCCTTGTTCTAGCATTCATCATGAGAGTCTGTTGGATCGTTCTTAGCCTGGCCCTTCACCCAGGACCAGTTTGTCTTGGGTGACCCTACCAGAGGCAAACTGCCCCAGACACCATAGCTCCTGGGATCACTAGGGCACGCAACCCCTTCCCCACGATAAGGTGACAATCCATGAGGGGCAAACAGTCATCTAAATCAAACAATAGGCTACAAATATATATTACAATCCCCAGCTGTAGACGGTGTTGCGCACCATCAGTCTCCCCCATAACGTGATTCTTTTAAAACCTTAACCTTACACCACCCTTTATTGTCATTCAATCCATACAGCCAATCATGTACAGTAGAATGAAATTGTGTTTCTCTTATCTACAGTGTTAATCACACACACACACCCATATATAGAATCAGAGGGGTCGCTGCCATGCAAGGCGCCGCCACAGATTTCCCTCCTCCATTCCATTATTGCTGAGCACCAAGCTGGACGGCAGGAAGTTCCGCTTTTTTATATGGTCTTCAGCATGACCCGGCCGGGATTTGAACCCCTGCCTCCTGGGTGTGGGACGGATGCTCTACCAACTGAGCCATCACTCCGGTAGCCACCGTTTTGCATTTGAAGTGAGTTTTGAGGTTAACAGACTATACTATATAATTACTTTTCAATTTTGTTAAAATTTAATCAATTTCTACTTTTGAAAAAATTTATTTTTTTGCCGTCTTATGTTCCCCTGTGTTATAAATTCTGGGGGCCAGACGTGGGCATGGAATTCAAATGACGCTCAGATCCATCCGTCAGATTTATAAATGAGTGAACAATTGTACGATGAGATTGACCTGATCTGCACAGTTTCATCAATACCATGTAGACCTTTTCGTACAATCACATTTACACCCAAATGTGCAGTAATTTCTATGCACTTTTGATAAATGAGGGCCATTGTGTATCCATCCATCCATCTTCTACTGCTTCCTGGGATCCGGTCACGGAGGCAGCAGTTCAAGTAGAAAAGCCCAGACTTCCCTCTCCCCAGCCACTTCTTCCAGCTCTTCCTAGGCAAGCCAAGAGATATAGTCTCTCCAGCATGTCCTGGGTCTCCTCCCAGTGGGACATGCCCAAAACACCTCAAGTGGGAGGCATCCAGGAGGCATCTTTTTCTGATGCCCAAACCACTTCAACTGGCTCCTTTCATTTTATGTGGGCGTTAGCCTTTCCTGGATTAACTGAGCTCCTCACCCTATCTCTAAGGGTCAGTCCAGCAGCCCTATGGAGGAAGCTCATTTGAGCTGCTTGTGTGCACGATCTCATTTTTTAAGTCATTATCCAAACTTTGTGACCATAGGTGAGGGTAGGAAGGTAGATTGATGGGTAAATTGACAGCTTTGGCTTAGAGCTCAGCTGCCTCTTCACCATGGCAGACCAGTGCAATGTCCACATCACTGCATCTGCTGCTCCAACTTCTCTACCAATCTCCCGCTCCATTCTCCCATCACTCCCGAATAAGACCCTGATATACTTGAACTCCTCCACTTGGGGTAGGACCTTGTCCCCAACCCGGAGAGGACAATCCACCCATTTCCGGCTAAGCACCTTTGACTCGGATATGGAGGCACTGATTCTCATCCCGGCTGCTTCACACTCAGTAGCAAACCATCCCAGCAAGACCTGTAGGTCACTGGTCAAGGAAGCCAACAGGACAATATCATCTACAAACAGCAGAAATAAGATCCTGTGGTCACCGAGCATGACACCCTCCGTTCCTTGGCTGTATCTAGAAATTCTGTCCATAAAAATTATGAACAGGATCAGTGACAAAGGGCAGCCCTGGCAGAGTCCAACTCTCACTGGGAACGAATCTGACTGATTGTTGGCAACACAAACCAAACTCTCACATTGGTTGTAGAGACTGGACAGCTTGTACCAACGAGCCAGATACATCATACTCCCAAAGCACCCCCACAAGAAACCACAAGGGACACAGTCAAATGCTTTCTCCAAGTTCATAAGACACATGTATACATTTTGAGCAAATTCCCACTAACCCTTGAGGGTGAAGAGTTGGTCCATTATGCCATGACCAGGATGAAAACCACATTGTTCCTCCTGAATCTGAGGTTCGACCAACAGCCAGAATCTCCTTGGCATAACCTCCCCGGGGAGGCTGAGGAGTGTGATCCCTCTAAAATTGGAACACACCCTCCAGTCCCTCTCCTTGAAGAGTGGAACCACTACCCCAGTTTGCCATGCCAAAGGCATTGTTGCCAACTTCCACGCAATGTCAACAAGGAAAGCCCCACAACATACAGAGCATTGAGATACTCAGGGCGAATCTCATCCACTCCTGGGGCCCTGCCACCAATGAGTTTTTTAACAACTTTGGCAACCTCAGCCCCTGTGATGGGTGAGTCATCCCCCTCATCCTCCCTTCCACAGTGGAAGACATGTCAATGGAATTGAGGAGATCCTCAAAGTATTCCTTCCACCGCCTGACAATGTCCCCAGTCGAAGTCAGCACCTCTCCATCCACACTATACACAGTATCCACAGGGAGCTGCTTCCTCCTTCTACGTTACCAGACAGTTTGTCAGAATCTTTTACAAGGCCAACTGAATGTCTTGCCCCATGGCCTCAGCAAACTCCTCCCACACCTGAGTTTTAGCCTCAGCAGCTGCTTGAGCTGCACTCCACTTGGTCTGCTGATACAACTCAACTGCTTCAGGAGTCCCACAAACCAACCAAGCTCAGTCAGACTCCTTCTTCAGCCTGATAGTCCCCCCTCACCTCTGGCGTCCACCATTTGGTTCGGAGGTACAGGCACCGACAACCTTGTGGCCACAGCTCTGAGCCGCCTGTGTTCTGACATTTTGCCATACTTTCTCAGAATGCCATATCTGTATGGCAGACCGATAGATATAGCTATCGGTTTAGCATACTTGGTCAGAACAGCATACCTACTGTTGATACATTTAAGCTGTACAATGGTGTTTTTTTAAAGTTAACTGCAACCTGACTATGTAACAGATACACTGCAACAATAAAATTAATAATGTGCAACTCTATATTGTTATGTAACAGTTGCACTGCAAATATAGCACTAACATTACATAATTGCTTACCTTCCGTCAGCTGTATCAAAGTCTCTGGTAGGCCGCAGTATACTAGTGTTTACCTTCCGCCATCTGTATCGAGTAATTTTTAACAGCAGGAAATGCATATTCAACTGTGGACAAAATTGTTGGTACCCCTCTGTTAATGAAAGAAAAACCCACAATGGTCATAGAAATAACTTGAATCTGACAAAAGTGGTAATAAATAAAAATTCTATGAAAATTAACCAATGAAAATCAGGCAATGCTTTTGAATTGTGGTTCAACAGAATTACTTCAAAAAACAAACTCATGAAACAGGCCTGGACAAAAATGATGGTACCCCTAGAAAAGATTGAAAATAATGTGACCATAGGGACATGTTCAACCAAGATGTGTCCTCTAGTTAACATCACAGGTGTCTACAAACTTGTAATCAGTCAGTCGGCCTATTTAAAGGGTGACAAGTAGTCACTGTGCTGTTTGGTGACATGGTGTGTATCGCACTAAACATGGACCAGAGGAAGCAAAGGAGAGAGTTGTCTCAGGAGATTAGAAAGAAAATTATAGACAAGCATGTTAAAGGTAAAGGCTATAAGACCATCTCCAAGCAGCTTGATGTTCCTGTGACTACAGTTGCACATACAGTATTATTCAGAAATTTAAGATCCACGGGACTGTAGCCAACCTCCCTGGACGTGGCTGCAGGAGGAGACGGATAATACGAATGGTAACAAATGAGCCCAGAACAACCTCTAAACACATTCATGGTGAACTCCAAGGTCAAGGTACGTCAGTGTCAGATCGCACCATCCGTCGTTGTTTGAGCCAAAGTGGACTTCATGGGAGACGACCAAGGAGGACACCACTGTTGAAAACAAATCATAAAAAAGCCAGACTGGAATTTGCCAAACTGCATGTTGACAAGCCACAAAGCTTCTGGAAGAATGTCCTATGGACAGATGAGACAAAACTGGAACTTTTTTGGCAAGGCACATCAGCTCTATGTTCACAGATGCAAAAATGAAGCATACCAAGAAAAGAACACTGTCCCTACTGTGAAACATGGAGGGGGTTCTGTTATGTTCTGGGGCTACTTTACTGCATCTGGCACAGGGTGTCTTGAATCTGTACAGGGTACAATGAAATCTCAAGACTATCAAGGTATTCTAGAGAGAAATGTGCTGCTTAGTGTCAGACAGCTTGGTCCCAGTCGCAGGTCATGGGTCTTGTAACAGGATAATGACCCAAAACACACAGCTAAAAACACCCAAGTATGGCTAAGAGCGAAAGATTGGACTATTCTAAAGTGGCCTTCTATGAGCCCTAATCTAAATCCTATTGAACATCTGTGGAAGGAGCTGAAACATGCCGTCTGGAGAAGGCACCCTTCAAACCTGAGACAACTGGAGCAGTTTGCTCATGAGGAGTGGGCCAAAATACCTGCTGAGAAGTGCAGAAGTCTCATTGACAGTTACAGAAATGGTTTGATTGCAGTGATTGCCTCAAAAGGTTGTGCAACAAAATATTAAGTTAAGGGTACCATCATTTTTGTCCAGGCCTGTTTCATGAGTTTGTTTTTTAAAATAATTCTGTTGAACCACAATTCAAAAGGATTGTCTGATTTTCACTGGTTAATTTTCATAGAATTTTTATTTATTACCACTTTTGTCAGATTAAAGTTATTTCTGTGACCATTGTGGGTTTTTCTTTCATTAACAGAGGGGTACCAACTGTTTTGTCCACGTGTGTAAATAGACAGACACCGAAAAAGAACCATGGAGTGAACATGAAAAAAGATCAATCTGTAACACACACTCTCAGCTTCTCATTGTGTGTGTTGGAATGTCTGTTGTTTTGGGTGTGTGTATATTTATATATATTTCCTGCTGTTAAAAATGGCCATGGGTCTTTTTCACCATTAACTCAAGGTTTAAATGCAAGATACATGGTCCGTAGTTGAAGCAGACAGCAAAAAACATTGTACTGGTGACACTGCAAAGTCGCGCTAAACACAAGACTCAAACTCGCAACCTTCAGCACCAGAGTCCAACATTCTACACATGTGCCACAATGGCATACTATGTAAAAAGCACTAAATTAGAATTCATTAGATTTGGAGACATACGATAGAATGCTTAAAGCCTCAGGCAGAAATTAATGAGATCTTGAATAAAGCAGCTCATCGGGATCCTTTTGTGGGTGACGGATATAATTTAAGAAACAAGTTAATAATATAAAAATCATAGACAATTGTATCCATGGTAAACACACATTGTTTATTTGGGAAGTGTATGGTTTAAAAAAATCTGTTGCTTTTTTACCAATTGTAACAAAATATTATAATTATTGTTAAGGGATAAGGACCTGTACTTATATAGCGCTTTTCTAGTCTCAAAGACCACTCACAGCGCTTCACTAGCACTAACCCTCTACTCTAAGGGCCTAATTTAGAACAACCAATTAACCTTACATGCATATCTTTGGATTGTGGGAGGAAAACGGAGCCCCCAGAGTAAACCCACGCAGCACAGGGAGAACTCTAGATATATGCCACATTTTTGGATCAGCCAATCATGGTGCAGCACCTGCCCCTTTCCTGTGATACACGTGTGCATTGCTTACCTTCTGTCAGCTGTATCGAAGTCTCTGGTGTATGCTGAAATTATGGGTGGTCGCGTATTTCCTGTTATACACATGCGCGCACATATGCAGTGACCCAGGGTATGGCCGTTCTGATAAGTATGGCAAAATGTCAGAACACTGATTCAGCAATGGAGCTGGGTCTGCCAGGTCTGAATGGCATCCTCCCCTGCCATTGGATCCAACTCATCACCAGGTGGTGACCAGTTATCAACTCTACACCTCTCTTCACCCGAGTGTCTAGGACATATGGTTGCAGAGCTGATGACACAATAACAAAATTGATCATCGACCTGTGACCTAGGGTGTCCTGGTGCCAAGTGCACATATGGACACCCTTATGCTTGAACAATGTGTTCATTATGGACAAACTGTGGTTGGCACAGAAGTCCAACAACTGAACACCTCTCAGGTTCAGATCGGGCATGGCATTCCTCCCAATCACACCCTCCCAGGTTTCACTGTCATTGCCCATGTGTGTGTTGAAGTCCCACAGTAGGACAATGGAGTCTCCAAGAGAAGCACTTTCCAGCACACCAGTCCAGAGTACCAGGGTTGGTACTCTGGAACATCATTTGGCACATCGGCACAAATGATAGTCAGGACACATTTCCCAACCGAAGGCACAGGGAAACAAACCTTTTGCCCACCATATGAGAATGCCTACCCCTGCTCACCCGGAGTAACTCCAGAAAAAGGCCAAGGTCCAACCCCTTCTCCAGGAGACTGGTTCCAGAACCCAAGGTGCATCGAGGTACTACAAAGAGAGATCACATCTCTCCGGTTCTGGCCTCTCTTCATTGGCTTCCCATAGAATTTAGAATTAAGTTTGAAATCCTTCTCACTTACAAAGCTCTGAATAATCAGCCCCCCTGCTATTTAAAAGATCTGATACTACTTTATCATCCTAACAGAGCACTACACTCCCAAAATGCAGGACTACTTGTAATTCCAAGAATCTTTAAAAGTACAATGGGAGGCAGAGTTTTCAGTTATCAGGCTCCTCTCCTTTGGAACCAGCTGTCAGTCGACATTTGGGAGACATTTGGCAGAGTTTTCAGTTATCAGGCTCCTCTCCTTTGGAACCAGCTGTCAGTCGACATTTGGGAGACAGACTTGATCTCTGTTTTTAAGAATAGGGTTAAAACTTTCCTTTTTGACAGAGCCTATAGTTAGGGTGGGATCAGGTGACCCTGAACCCTCCCTTAGTTGTGCTGCTAATAGACAGCTACAGGACCTCCCACGATGCACTGGGCTTCCCTTCTTTCTTCACTCTCAATGTAATATTTTTGCTGGTCATTAGCATCTGTTTGTTCTCTCCCATAGATTGAATAGCTGTTGTGCTGTTTGCTCTCTACATGGCTGCTGTTCTTCTTCTAACCCCTCACCCCCCAGCCAGTCGCAGCAGATGACTGCCCCTTCCTCAGTCTGGTTCTGCTGGAGGTTTCTTCCTGCAAAAAGGGAGTTTTTCCTTTCCACCATTGCCAAGTGTTTGCTCACAGGGGATCGTCTGATTGCTGGGGTCTTTGTGTAATTGTGGGGTTTTCCCCTACAGTTTTAAAGTGCTATGAGATGACTGTGTTGTGAAATAGCGCTATATAAATAAAGCTGAATTGAACTGAGGTGAACCCGACTATATCTAGTCTGTATCTCTCAACCTCATGCAAAAGCTCAAGCTCCTTCTCCCCAGAAGAGGTGGCGCTCCATGTTCCAAAAGCCATTTTAGTATGTCGGGGATCAGATCACCAAGGTCTCTGCCTTCAACTGCCACACAATCCACATAGCACCAGACCCCCATGGTCCTTCTAGCAGGTGGTAAGCCCACTGGAGGGTGGACCCATGCAGCTCATTCAGGCTGAGCCAGACTGGGTCCCATGGGCAGAAACCCGGCCACTAGGTGCTTGCTGTCAAGCCTGTCCCCCAGGCCTGGCTCCAGGGCAAGCCCCTGGTAACCCCATGGTACACTGAATCCTTGATTATATGTCCATCATGAGAGTCTATTGGATCACTCTTTGTCCAGCCCTTCACCTAGGACCTGTTTGTCTTCGGAGACCCTACCAATAGTGAAATGCCTCCGACAACATAGGTCCGAGGATCACAAGGGTTCACCCCCCCACCACCACCACCACCACCACGATAAGGTGGCAATCCATGGGGGAGGCATAGTGTAAACAAAAAAAAATCTGAGTAAAATATTTTAAAACTATGCTTCTATTAACATTACCTTTTTATTATTATTGTTCTTTAAATATTTTCTTCATGTTTTTATTGATTTTCTTCATCAGTTTGATACATGTATACATATACAAAATGACCAATCTCCGTATTTCAAACTTCAAAGTACACGACAAGAAGACAACAGTAACAACAATATTAAACCACAAATACAATAAATAAAAAAGTGTGCTTCTATTGGCATTACCTCATTATTATTATTCTGGCTGCTCCATTTAGTTGTCCCCACAGCGGATCATCTGTCTCCATCTCACCCTATCCCTTGCATCTTCCTCTGTAATACCAACCCTCTCCATGTCCTCCTTCACTACATCCTTGAATCTTCTCTGTGGTCTTCCTCTTTTCCTCCTGCCTGGCAGCTCCATCTTCAACACCCTTTGTCCAACATCTCCACTATCCCTCCTCTGCACATGTCCAAACCATCTCAGCCTTGCCTCTCTTACTTTGTCTCCAAACCACTCAATTTGAGCTGTCCTTCTGATATACTCATTTCCAATCTTGTCCCTCCTAGTCACTCCCAATGAGAATCTTAGCATCTTCAACTCTGCTGCCTCCAGCTGTTTCCTGTCCTTTTGTCAATGCCACAATCTCCAAACCATGCATCATAGCAGGTCTCACTGCTGTGTTGTAAATATTTCTTTTCTTCTCTAGCTGCTATCCTTCTGTCACAAATCACCCCTGACACTCATCTCCATCCACTCTACCCTACCTGCAATCTCTTCTTCACCTCTCTTGTGTAGTCTCACTTCATTGGATGGCTGACCCCAGGTATTTAAACTCATCTACCTTCATTACCTGTTTCTTACATCTTCATCATTACCACTGCCTCCCTCTCACACATGTATTCTGTCTTGCTTCTACTGACTTTCAGTCCTCTTCTCTCCAGAGCATACGTCCACCTCCAGGTTCTCTTCCACCTGCTCTCTACTCTCACTACAGATCACAATGTCATCTGCAAACATCATGGTCCACGGAGACTCATGTCTGACCTTGTCTGTCAGCCTGTCCATCACCATGGCAAACCAGAAGGGGCTCAGAGCTAATCCCTGATGTAATCCCACCTCCACACTGAATCCATCTGTCACTCCTACAGCACACCTCACCACTTTATTACTATCCTCATACATGTCCTGCACCACCTTCACATACTTCTCTGCCACTACTGACTTCCTAATACAGTGCCACACTTAATGTCTTGGTACCCTATCATATTCCTTCTCTAGATCCACAAAGATACAATGCAACTCCTGACCTTCTCAATACTTTTCTTTAAGCAAACGTTGCATCTCTAGTACTCTTTCTTGGCATGAAACCGTACTGCTGATCACTGATTGTCACCTCTCTTCTTAACCAGCTTCAGCAACTCTTTCCAATATCTTCATAGTGTGACTGATCACACTAATTACTACAGCTCTGAGCATTGCCCTTGTTCTCGAGAACAGGGACCACAGCACTTCTTCTCCACTCTGTAGCACCCCCTTTTGAACAGGAGGTTGGCTGTTGTACATTCATAGTGAGCACACACAGTCAACACAATAACAAATGAATGGCCATACTTGTGCCATCATCTTATGATAGCTCTAAACTGACAAAAAGCCCTGTGTTCCTCATGAGCATCCTTTTGGTTTGAGTGCTGCATGGCCAAAACCCCCCCCAAAAAACTACATATAGTGTTTAAATATTCATGCAGAATTTATCAGTCATTTGGAAGAATTTTGTCAACACTCTGGCTTCACACAATGTTGGAGGCTTGACTGCTAGACCTCAATAACTGTTACCCACTGTACCTTTTATCATTTGCTTTTGACCAAAAGATTTTGGATCTTTTTTTTTATGTAATTTCTTCAGTTTCTAATTTCTCATCAGTGTGCACAATATAGTACATATTGCAAATGACAGCCAGAACAGCAGTTATGTTTTTCATGTGCATATACATTAACAATTTGCCATTTTGAAGCTGCATTTACACATGATTACACTACAACAAAGTAGGTGGTGGCAATGCACCTTAGTACAGAAGATCTAGGGTGGATGACAACCACAGGAGAAGGAAGACGTTATAGCGCAGTGTGGTGGAGATGTGAGTGAAGACGAACTCATGGCTAAAGCAGAGAGACATTACATGGTATACTTAAGGATTTGTTTAGATATTGCAAGTCACATGGTTTTCACGGTGTTCAACAACAGTATCATATATTGAATGTTTTCCCAATATTGTGCAGCTCCCCTGTGAATTTTACTGTGCTTCAGAGATGTGTGTTTTAGAAATCTTTTTAAAAAGGATTTGTCATTTTACTTATTTCATATAACATCAATTTGCCATTTACTTGTATGCCATAAATATATTTTTCCCAATTTGAATAACTAATTGTAAATGATTATTTTCTTAAACACTAGCCCTGGTTCTCTGGAAAACAGATGTTCTTTAGGATGCAACATGAGAACAGGAAACTTCCTCTTGTCTTGTTTTCCCAGCTCCTTTCATCCCTCCATCCTTCACCACCTCATTTTCACCCCAACACTGCTTCAGCAGCTGACCCGTCACTGATCTGTTCAACAGATTCCTTATCTAAGCAGCACAGCTTAAGCTGCTGACCAACATCAAAACAAAATTACAGTTACGCAAAATAAAATGGGTCTGACAGCTGGATCGGTGGACTAGATATGTATATAAATATATATCTAGAAGACTTGTATGTATAGACAATTTAGTTTCCTCCCATATTCTGTCCCATCTTCCATTTTTATCAAATCCTTGGTGTGTCTCTCCTTTGTAAACCGTGGCCAGAGCTATAATAGTGCCTCCCAGTCAGTTTATTAGAATTCTGACTTTAAAGTTCAAATTAACCACATGGTGGACAAACTCAGAACACAATTAAAGGGATATTATGTCCTCAGATGCTTCACAAGATACTTTCATGGTCAGTTGCATCATCCATGCTAAGACATACCTATGACACTATACAACAAAAATTTTACCTTTTCTTGTTCCTGGCCAGGATGTGTCATTTCCCAAATGCTTATGCCCAACTTAGAAAGTCTATTTTTTTTTCCTCATTAAACTATGAAAGATTGAAAGGAATAATGGCCAATTTCTGTATGCTTTATACCATAAGTAATCAAGAAATAACAAATGCTATCCAGGAACAGAATTTGTTTTACGTGCTGTAGTTGAGCAGTATGAGTTTGTGAAAAAAGGTACAGATACTGCAGGTCTGGTTCATTAGATACCAAACTACTTTCAGTGAGCTCCTAATTAATTGTTTATTTAAAATCCTTAGAATAAAATTACTCCAACCTGAAGGTCCTTTTAGTGTTTGAGATCAAAGATGGCCTTAGAAAATAGGAGATATTTGAGAGAATTTAACCCCGTTTCACTCCTCTCAGATTTGGGGTTACAGTCTGACTAAGTTCTAGCATACATCAGTATTGATAATGGGCTAATATTATCTAGCATTATGGGGTTTTGCTGAGACTCATCAGGCTTATGAGAATAATTTATTTTTAATGTTTTGAATCCTGGCTGATCAGGGGTTTGATATTTTAGCACTTCGTTCCCAATGAGAGAGTGTCAAGGAGATGGATTTGACAGACTAATATACTGATGCATTGGACAGATGAAACTGAAGAACAATTTTCAGTTGTGTGTCAAAACTACAGCCCTCTATCCATTGTTATTCCCAGAGACAATATTGAAAAATATCAGTAAATACCTGAACCCTGGAGGCGTTGGCTAAGTAGCAACATTTACTAGCTACTTGGGGTGTAACTGTACACAGAAATTTCAGTTTTATGTGTCCAGTGATACAGAAGTCACCGCTAGGTTCATTTTCTGTACAATAAGGGAAAATACTGTAAACAATGAAATTGCTTGGGGATTTTTTATTAAGTGCTTTGGTGAAAATTGGCTGTTAATGTCAGTTTATTTCTTTTTAGAATAGACCAAAAAAAGCAAAGTAATAGAATACTACCAGAAAACACAGCTTTTCCAATAAAAGATTTTTTTTACTTAAATTAACAAAGTATCAAATGCACTTAATCATCATAAACTCTGCCAGTAATGAACAGTGTTTACATGCTTGTATAACCTCACTGGTGTAAACAGGCTCCACTGCTCAGTAGCATACAGTGAGACTACTGCCATTTAGCCATATTTCAATGAATATAAAAACCCAGCAGTCCCTCATAAGGGCAGACCTGGGCAGTCACACGTCAGTTTTACTGTCCAAGATACGTACATTAGCCATGATATAGCCTGCTAGTTTGGGTTAGCTGCTAGTCAAGCTCAGATGCTGGAATACTGTCATTTATTTTAAAAAAAGTTTTAATAAAAATAAAATACAGCAGCTCCTCATGTAACCCTGGGTAAATGTCAACAGTCACATGTAGTCTGTCTTAGGGTGCTTTTACACCTACAGGCTTTAGTTCATTTCAGTCGAACTCGAGTTCATTTTCTCCGTTAGTGCCAATCAAATGGCGAACTCTGATGCGGTCCTGCAGGTGAGAAAGGGACCATATTAAAACAGGACCGGCACAAAACGGTAAAACATTTTATGCCACTATACATACTTGGTGGATCTTTGAAAATATCTGTGGCTGAGCATATCACGGTTCTGGAGGATTAATGAACATTAACATGTTAATTTCTATCCATAGCCGCACTTCATTTTCAAACTGTACGATTTGCCAAAAGTGGTATATGCACATAGGTAATAAATGATAATCAGGGCGATGAAAACCCCCTGTAAATTACGCTACGATTTGTATTATTTTCTCCCAAGAAATGCATAAATGCACAGTAATCATTCTACTTCCTGTATTTACCTTTCCTCTTCTGACGGCAAAAAAAATCTGACCAGTAAGAATAGAGAACGTTCTGATGCAAGTCTCATGGGATTTAACAAGACAGTTTGGTCCGCTTGAATTTTTGCCTGTGTGAAAGGAGACCGACCCAACGAGAAAGTGATTCAAAGTAACAAACTTGTCAACTGATTCAGACCAAATTAAATGAATTTAGGTGTGAAAGCACCCTTATTGCTCAGGGATCACTGGATACTAAAAGCCAGAAAAACTACCAGGACAGCTAGCTGGTTTTGGTTAGCTGCAAGTCCAGATGTCTCCATGCTAGCCCCTCTTACATCGCTTGAGGCGTGACATCATCTGTGAGGAGCAGAAAATCACGCCAGTATTATGGTAGGCCAGAGGAATGGTCTCCACTTGTGTGGTCTCCAAAACCTAACATGTAATTCTGCCAATATGTACTGACATCTGTCAGCTGTCCTTGTTTGGTACACCTCTGAGAGATGAGAGAAACTGAGATTTTAATACCCTAACAGTTCAGTATGAGTACGTCTACTGTTACACTCATACTAGATACTGTAGATGGATGTAAGGTTTATTTATTTGTTTGTTTTTTTAATTTAATCACTCTGAATTCTCACTAATGAATAAGCAATCAGGTTTCATTTGGCCTTCTGCTTTTGTTTTTTCTCACAACCAAGTACTCCTAAGGTTACAGCAGCTCTTTGCAGGACAGTCACTTTACATTCAAAGATTTTTATTTGTCAATACTTCTATATGTACAGGACATACAGCAGAATTGAAAAGTTGTTTCTCTCTCTCTTAGTGGTGTGTGCAATATACTGTATAAGAAAAGAAGGAATAAAGATGAAAAACAACAACAGTAGTCTATGTACAGTAATGCTACCCGTAGTGCAAATAAAGATAAAAGCTGAAACCCAGCAATCATATATATGGAAAAAGTAGACCCATAATACCCGTAAATGCGAGTTCAATGTGGTTGTGTAGGTGCAGACAGTGACAGATAGGACTGCACATGATCAATATTGCAATAACAGACAGCAGCAGGTATGGCATTTGTGCAAATGGTTGCAGTAAGGTGCAGAGACATACAGCAGCAGATGTATTACTGTTGGTGTGCCAAGTCTTTCTGTGCAAACAGCTGAGGTAGTTATTGTGTGGGTGTGTTACGGTCCGAATTGTGGACAGAGTTCAGGGTCCTGATGTCCTGGTGAACAAAGCCGTTTAGCAGTCTTGTGGAGTGGGCTCGGGGGCTCCGGTACCTTTTCCCCGAGGGCAGGGGGCTGAAGAGGGAGTGTGAGCGGTGAGAGGTGTCGCTTGCAATGTTGATGGCTCTGCAGGTAAAGCGGGTGAGGTCGATGTCCAGGAGGGGGGCAGAGGAGCACCGATGATCTTGCTGGCTGCTTTCACTGTGCATTGTAGTGTCTTCCGGCAGGAGGCGGTGCAGCTTCCATACCACACCGTGATGCAGCTGGTGAGGATGCTTTCATTGGTGCCCCAGTAGAATGAGTCCATGATGGGGGGTGGGACTCATGCTGTCCTCAGTTTGCGGAGGAAATAGACACGAATTTGAGCCTTCTTGGCCAGTGATGTGGTGTTGTTGGACCAGGAGAGGTCCTCAGATGTACACCCCCAGGAGCTCGGTGCTGCTCACCCTCTCCACACTGCTCCATCGATGATCAGAGGGGGATGCTGTGTGTGTCCCCTCCTGAAGTCATCTACAATCTCCTTGGTTTTTCCCATGTTCAGGAAGAGATTATTGTCTTTACACCACTGGATCAGTTGGACCAGTCCCCATTGTTGGTGATGAGGCCCACCACTGCTGTGTTGTCTGTAAACTTGATGATGTGGTTGGTGCTGTAGGCTGGCACACAGTTATGGGTCAGCAGGGTGATGAGCAGCGGGCTGAGAATGCACCCTTGTGGGGCCCCTGTGCTCAGTGTGATGGTCTTGGAAATGTTGCTGCCAACCCGCACGTTCTGTGGCCTCCCTGTGAGAAAGTTAGGCACCCAGTTACAGAGAGAGGTTTTGAGTCCCAAGTGTCTGAGTTTTTGTATTAGGTGCTGGGGGATGATTGTGTTGAATGCTGAACTGAAGTCCAAGAACAGCATTCACACATTGAAGTTCTTTGAGTCCAGGTGGGTGAGGGCTGGACGGAGAGCAGCAGCGATGGCATCTTCTGTGGATCTGGATCTGTTTGACCTGTATGCAAACTGAGATGGGTCGTGGGAGGAGGGGAGAATGAACTTGATGTTCTGCATGACCAGCCGCTCGAAGTACTTCATTATGATGGGGGTCAGTGCTACAGGCCAGTAATCATTGTAGCTGGATGGGACGGGCTTCTTTGGGACTAGTATTATGGTAGCAGTTTTGAAACGTGGGGACAGCAGCTTGACTCAGGGAGATGTTGAAGATGTCGGGCAGGACATTCTTGAGCTCCTCTGCACAGTCCTTCAGAACGTGGCCCAGTATGTTGTCTGGTCCAGCTGCCTTGCGTGGGTTGGTCCTGGAGAGGGTCCTCTTCACGCTTGACGGATCCAGACTTATGGCCTGCTCGTCAGGAGGAGGTGTGGTCTTCTGTGCTGATGTGCTGTTTTGTGTTTCAAAGCGGCTAAAGAAATCATTTAAGTTGTTAAGCAGTGTGATGTCACTCACACAGGTCTGAGGTGGAGGTTTGTAGTTGATGAGGGTCTGTATGCCACGCCAGAGAGAACGTGCATCTCTGGTGTTGCTGAAGTAGCAGGATATTTTCTTGCTGTACTGTCGTTTTGCTTCTTTGATGCCACAGGACAGGCTGGCCCTAGCTGTTGTTAGTCCTGCAGTGTTGCCGGCCATGAAGGCTGTGTCCCAAGCCCTCAGGAGCCTGTGGACCTCTGCTGTCATTCATAGTTTTTGGTTGGCATGAATGGTGATGGTTTTGCAGTTTTGCAGTGAGTGACTTCATCAAACCCGGGTATGGGAGGAGTTCGGTGAGGCCATGGAACAAGACTTTCGGTCGGCCTCAAAGAGATTCTGGCAAACTGTCCGGCGCCTCAGGAGGGGAAAGCAGCTCCCTGTCCACACTGTGTATGGTGCGGATGGGACACTGTTGACTTCGACTGGGGATATCATCGGGCGGTGGAAGGAATACTTTGAGGATCTCCTCAATCCCACTGATATGCCTTCCACAGAGGAAGCAGGGTTTGGGGATGGGGGGGATGACTCGCCTATCACAGGGGCTGAGGTCGCCAAGGTGGTTAAAAATCTTCTTGGTGGCCGGGCCCCGGGGGTGGACGAGATTCGCCCTGAGTACCTCAAGGCCCTGGATGTTGTTGGGCTGTCATGGTTGACACGCCTCTGCAACATTGCGTGGAGGTCGGGAGCAGTGCCTTTGGCATGGCAAACAGGGGTGGTGGTTCCTCTCTTCAAAAAAGGGGACCGGAGGGTGTGCTCCAACTTTAGAGGGATCACACTCCTCAGCCTCCCTGGGAAGGTCTATGCCAAGGTACTGGAGAGGAGAGTCCGGCCGTTGGTCGAACCTCGGATTCAGGAGGAGCAATGTGGTTTTCGTCCTGGCCGTGGCACATCGGACCAGCTCTTTACCCTCTCGAGAATTCTTGAGGGTTCGTGGGAGTTTGCCCAACCAGTTTACATGTGTTTTGTGGACTTGGAGAAGGCATTTGACCGCGTCCCTCGTGGTTTTTTGTGGGGGGTGCTTTGGGAGTATGGGGTATCGGGCTTGTTGTTACGAGCTATTCGGTCTCTGTACGACCGTTGTGAGAGTTTGGTTTGTTTTGCCAACACTCGGTCGGAGTCATTCCCGGTGAGAGTTGGACTCCGCCAGGGCTGCTCTTTGTCACCGATCCTGTTCATAATTTTTATGGACAGGATTTCTTGGCGCAGCCAGGGAATGGAGGGTGTCATGCTTGGTGACCACAGGATCTCATCTCTGTTGTTTGCAGATGATGTTGTCCTGCTGGCTTCATCCAGCAATGACCTACATCTCTTGCTGGGACGGTTTGCCGCTGAGTGTGAAGCGGCTGGGATGAGAATCAGCACCTCCAAGTCCGAGTCCATGGTCCTCAGCCGGAAAAAAGGTGGATTGTCCTCTCTGGGTTGGGGACAGACTCCTGCCCCAAGAAGAGGACTTTAAGTATCTTGGGATCTTGTTCACGAGTGAGGGGAAAATGGAGCGAGAGATTGACAGACGGATCGGAGCAGCATCTGCAGTGATGCGGACATTGTACCGGTCTGTTGTGGTGAAGAGGGAGCTTAGTTCTAAGGCAAAGCTGTCGATTTACAAGTCAGTCTACGTTCCTACTCTCACCTATGGTCACGAGCTTTGGGTAATGACCGAAAGAACAAGATCGCGGATACAAGCGGCTGAAATGAGCTTTCTCCGTAGGATTGCTGGACTCACCCTCAGAGATAGGGTGAGGAGCTCAGTCATCCGGGAGAGGCTCAGAGTAGAACCGCTGCTCCTCCACATTGAAAGGAGTCAGTTGAGGTGGTATGGGCATCTGATTAGGATGCCTCCTGGACGCCTCCCACTTGAGGTGTTTCAGACATGTCCCTCTGGGAGGAGACCCCGGGGCAGACCCAGGACTCGATGGAGAGACTATGTCTCCCAGCTGGTCTGGGAACGCCTTGGTATCCTCTCTGAAGAGCTGGAGCAGGTGGCTGGGGAGAGGGAAGTCTGGGCTTCTCTGCTTGAACTGCTGCCTCCGCGACCCGGACCTCCGGAAAAGCGGTAGAAGATGGATGGATGGATGGATGGACTTCATCAATGCATTTATGCTACAACAACCTCAGTGTACTCCTCTGTTTGTGTGTCCATTGTGAGTGGCTGCATGCTTGAAGGTGTCCCAGTCTGTAGTGCTGAAGCAGTCTTTCAGAGCATCTGAGGCCCCCTCTGACCATGAGGCCCACCACTGTCATGTTGTCTACAAACTTGATGTGGTTGGTGCTGTAGGCTGGTACGCAGTCATGGGTCAGCAGAGTGAAGAACAGCGGTGTGCTCAGTATGATGGTCTTGGGGGTGTTGCTGCTGACCCGCACGTTCTGTGGCGTCCTTGTGAGAAAGTCACATTTGTTACATTTGTAACAATATGAGATTGTGTGAGGACAGGATCATCGGGATAAACTTATTTCTGAAATTGGTAGTGTATGTGAATTCAGCATTTGATACAATATACACTACTCACAAAAAGTTACGGATATTTGGCTTTCAGGTGAAATTTGGGGAAAATGTAAAAAGTTCATACAACAGTGATATTATAGCATGAAAGGAGGGCATTTAAGTAGAAGCATTCAGTGGTGATTTCCTCATCTCAAACAATGTATTGGAACAAAAGCCAACAACAGTGGTGGGTATACATCAACAAAAACTGTCAGTGTCTCAATAACTTGTCATGTGCCCTTGAGCATCAATCACAGCTTGACAGTGACGTTGCATGATGTTCACAAGTCGACTTATTGTCTGATGAGGCATGGCATGCCACTCTTCTTGAAGGGCGGCCCTCAGGTCATTGAGGTTGTGGGGTGTAGGGTTACAAGCCTCTACACGGTGACTCAGCTGATCCCATAGGTTTTCTATGGGATTCAGGTCTGAAGAAAGTGCAAGCCACTCCATTTGAGGTACCCCAGCAGCTGTTCCCCAATGATGCGACCTTGATGAGCTGGAGCATTGTCGTCCATGAAGATGAAGTTAGGCCTGTGTTGTTCATGCAGGGGCACAATGACTGAATTAATGATGTTACTCAGGTATTATCTGCTTGTTACTGTACCATTCATGAGGTGTAGGGCAGTTCTGTATTGACTAGACACATCTGCCCAGACTGTAACGCCACCATCACCACCAGCACTGTCCTTGACATCTCCAACATCGTTGGTGGCTTTCATTTCTGCTCAACATGAATTGACTTTCATCAGAGAACAGCACTGAGGCCCACTGGTCCCCTGTCCAGTGTAAATGCTCCCTTGCCCATGCAATGTAAGGATACTCCATGCAGGAGTGTCCTTACAGTACCTGTAAGGACACTCCTGGATCGAGGTTCTGATAGACCCCATAGGAGAACAGCTCTGGTTGCTGCTGAACTGAGTCGCTACAACATTGATATTGCTGCACTGAGCGAGACCAGGCTCCTAGATGAGGGCTCTTTAACAGAGGAAGGGATGGGCTACACATTCTTCTGGAGGGGTTACCCCTCAGGAGAACAACATCTGCATGGTGTAGGACTGGCCATCAAAAACACCCTTCTACCAAGACTCAGTGAAACACCTGTTGGCATTAGTGAGAGACTGATGACACTCTGTATCCCCCTGGTTAAGAGTCGCTTTGCTACACTTCTTAGTGCCTATGCACCGACCCTGCCATCGGAGAGTGAGGCCAAGGATTCCTTCTACCAGTTACTGGACGAAAATCTTCGCCGGATCCCCAAGAATGACAAGATCTTCTTACTTGGAGATTTTAACGCCAGAGTGGGTCAGAACAATCAGATATGGAGTGGAGTGCTTGGCAGACACGGAGTTGGCCAGGCTAACGCAAATGGAGTGAGATTGCTCACTCTCTGCTCTGAGCATAACCTGACCATAACCAACACCATCTTCCAGCAAAAGGCCAAATACAAAACATCATGGATGCACCCTCGCTCTAAACACTGGCACCTGATTGATTACATCATTGTGAGGCGCAGTGACATCAGAGATGTCCACATCACCCATGCCATGAGAGGTGCAGAATGCTGGACAGATCACCGGCTGATCGTGGCCAAGGTCCACATGCAAGTGCGCCCCCCCCCCCCCCCCTGCGACTACAAGGGCCCAAAAGGAGGAAACTTGATTGCTCCCGTCTGGCAAATCTGGATGGAAGAAATGACTTTCAGCGCTCCCTGGTTGACAAACTGGGGTGTGGGGGGGTGGAGCATTTCCTGAGTCTGCCTGAGAAGACCATGGACCAGAAGTGGGACTTTATCAGCTTGGCTCTTTGTGAGGCAGCAGCCCAAACGATTGGCTATAAGAGAAAGAACCACCAAGACTGGTTTGATGACAACTCGGACACCATCCACGACTTGTTGGAGGACAAGCACAGAGCACATCAGGCAAACTTAAGGAACCCCTCATCCATTATCATCAGGCATCAGTGGCAGAGTGCTCGGCGGGATGCACAAAGGGCTACTCGGACAATGCAGAACGAGTGGTGGACAAAAAAGGCACATGAAATCCAGGCCTTTGCCGATAAAAATGACATGCATAATTTTTATAATGCTGTCAAGAAGATTTACGGCCCAACAAATTGCTGCATCACTCCCCTGAAAACAGCAGATGGGCTGAGAATCCTAAAGGATCAGCCTAACATCTTGCTGAGATGGGCTGAACACTTTAGTACCCTGCTTAACCAGGACTCAGATGCAGACCACACTGTTCTCGACGACTTGCCTACACTTCCTCCGATGCAAGACCTGGATCAGCCCCCAACCTTCCTGGAGGTTCTATCAGCTACCCACTCTCTCAAAAACAACAAGTCCCCTGGTAATGACAACATCTCTACCAAGCTGTTGAAACAAGGAGGCTACTTGTGTACAAAAACCCTGCACAAGTACATCACCAAGGTCTGGGCCGATGATAACATCCCACAACAATGGAGAGACGCCACAATTGTCACCATTTATAAAAACAAGGGTGACAAGGCTGTCTGCGGCAACAGCAGGGGTATTCCGCTCCTTGCTGTTGCTGGTAAGGTCCTGGCGAAGGTGATGCTTCACAGGCTGATCAACAACATCACAGAATCAGTGCTGCCTGAATCGCAATGCAGTTTCAGGAAGGGCAGGAGCTTGGTGGACATGATTTTCACAGCTCGGCAGCTGCAGGAGAAATGTCGGGAGCAACACCAGGACCTTTTCATGGCCTTTGTCGATCTCTTCAAAGCTTTCGACACTGTCCACAGAGAACTCCTATGGGAAGTTCTTCTTAAGTTTGGCTGCCCCAGCAAGTTTGTCAATATCCTCCGCCAATTTCATGATGGTATGACTGCTCGGGTGACTATAGGAGGACAGGAATCTCCTTCCTTCCCTGTTTGTACAGGGGTTAGGCAGGGGTGTGTATTAGCACCAGTATTTTTTAACATCTTCCTGCTCTGTGTCACCCAGCTTCTCCACAAGGAGATTGAGGACAGCAGCGGTGTAACAGTGGACTTCCATCTAGATGGCAACCTTTTTAATATAAGGAGGCTCCAGGCAACCACCAAACTGCGAAGGGTGAGAGTCATTGAGCTACAGTATGCAGATGACTGTGCTCTGGTATCTCTTAGCCCACAAGATCTCCAGTCTGTTCTTACTGCTGCGGTGAGAGCATACAGCAGGATGGGACTGACGGTGAACACCATCAAAACAGAGGTTGTCTGCCAATGGAGCACCAATACCCCATCTACTCCACCTACCTTCACTGTTGCTGGTGAACAGCTGTCTGTTGTTCCATCTTTCAAGTACCTGGGGAGCATCCTCTCTGTAGACAACACCATTGACAGTGAGGTCCAGAACAAGATCAGGCAGGCATCAGCTTCTTTTGGGAGACTCTGGCGTCGGGTCTTCCAGAACAAGAACCTCCATCTCCAAACGAAGATCTCTGTTTACCAGGCAGTCTGTGTCACTACTCTCCTCTACAGCTGTGAATCCTGGGTGACTTACAGCCGCCACATTAGGGATCTAGAGCGGTTCCATATATGCTGCCTTCAGCGCATCCTGGGAATCACCTGACGTGACCATGTGCCTCATTCTGAGATACTCTTTAAGACCAGCTGTAGGAGTATTGAGGCAACGATCACCCAGCACCAGCTACGCTGGCTGGGACATGTGGTGAGGATGCCCCCAAACCGGCTGCCTCGCAGGGTGTTATATGGCCAGCTACACCATGGTCGACGCTCTGCTGGAGGGCAGAAGCGCTACAAGGACCAGCTAAAGACGGCCTTAAAGAAGTGCAGGATCAGACCTGAGGCTCTGGAGGAGGCTGCTGCTGATCGGAACACCTGGCGACAGCAGTGCCTTGTGGGGACCCGTATGATGGAGGAGGACAGAACAGCCAGGAGACAGGTGAGAAGACTGAGGAGGAATGCACCTGCAGCCCCTGCTGCCACTACTACAACTTTTACATGCCCTACCTGCAACAGGACATGTGGGTCCAGGATAGGACTACACAGCCATCAAAGGACTCACCGATAGAAGTGGATGTCATCATGGGACTCGATGGACAACCGCAAGCAAGCAAAAAAAAAAAGCAAGCAGGTCAGGTACCCTTGCAGGTTGTCTAGCATGCACACCACACTGATGTAAATGGTTTCGAATGGTCTGATGTGACACTTGGGTGCCTCTCACCTCCCTTAAGTGTGCCTGGAGTTGAGTGGCATTTATCATTCAGTTTTGCAAGGCATTGTTCACAATGAAGCGGTCATCAGCATGGGATGTGCCCAAAGGACATCCACGTTTATGTCTTTCTGTGACGCTTCCATTCCCTCTGTATCTCTGTTGCAACCTGCTGATGACACTCTGTGACACTCTAAACTCAGTGGCCACTTTCCTCTGAGAACATCCTGTTTGAAGCTTTGCAATGGCGAGGTACTGTTGATCAATTGTTAAGTGTCGTCTTAGTCTCATGATGTCAATGTGAATGGCATGATGAAGAGGACTGTTTAAATACCAATTCTAATTGAACCAGAAAATTTATTGGTCAGTTCATGGATCAAACACATGCTGTGAATTTTGCTGTTTAACACCTTGTTGTCTTGTAGAGAACAGCAAGTTGTACAAAAAGTACTGAAACACTGAACAGTTGGATATGTGCATTCAAAACGTTAGAGAAGGTCAAATTAAGTTCACCTGTAAAGGTTATGGTGCATTGTAGGTGCATCCTGAAATTTCACCTGAAAGCTGAATATCCTTAACTTTTTGTGAGTTGTGTATTTTCAAAATCAGTTCAACTCCTTTAGTCTGAATTCAACTTGATTTTTTTTAAACTATTTCTGCAAATGAAATTTTACACATAAGATCCATCTATGGCTATACAAGTCCTTATTAATACATTAATGACCTAAAAAGCAATCATTAAATTTCCTAAAATGCAACAAAATCACATTAATAAAAGATGACAAGATAATTCTTCACAATCCTTAATACAGTAGAGGCTAGATCTTTTAGCGTAATGTACTTTCTGCACTGCCAGTCAGTTCACTTACATGACAGTGCTTTTTTGTCATTAAATCAATGTCACGCACAATGTGTCCACTCAATGTGAGGACACATTACCTCATCGCCAGTTCTCTTGTATAGGCACTCACCTTGAGCAGTCAGGATACCAGAGTGTTGGCATAAACTATTACTTTTTTTTATCTCAACTCAGGACAGAGAATATCTGTAGCTTATGTACACATAACGTAGGAGAAGGGCACAAACTTTACAGTAGTCCCAAATGGACAAACTCAATCTGTTAATACATTACAGAGATAATGCAGGAAAATAATAGGAGGTGTCATCATTATTAATTTTTTAAAATCATTAACTGGATAACCGTAATTAAATATGTTAACACATTAATATTTCTGTCAGGTCTGTCTCTGGCAAACAAGGAATAATGAACTTGAGAAGCAGGCAGTACTGCAGTTAAACACGATTTAGTAAACAAGGAAATAAAGACAGCACAGGGGCTGAAACAACTGAGCCGACAACGGGAGGAAAACTTACGGACAGTGCTAAGTAGTCCAAATGTGAAACAGAAGCCAGAGGGAGAGCCTGATTACTCAATGTTGCTGCAAGGAGAGCAGGATGGTGGCAGGTATAGAGATACAGGAATAAACTAAACAAGGGACAGCTGGGACTAATTAGCGACTAAACGATAACGTAGGGGAGAGAAACTGAAACAGGAAATGGAACTACGGCAAGACAGGAAAAAACACAGGGGCATTTCACAATAAGAGACAGCTTAGGAACTAAGGATATACAACGAATACTCTCAGAAACACTACCAAATAACCAAGGTCATGAGAATACTAGAATAACAAAATGACAATAACGATAATAACAGTGAGTCCAAAAAACCAAGAGCATGGTCAAGATCACCGACCATGTCCAGATCATGACAATTTCCAGCACTAGTTTAAACCCATATCCCAGACATGAATGACACACTTTCTTACCTGAAAGTTATTGAATTTGGCTGCAGTATACTCATGTAAATGTTTATGCCCACGAGCATGGCTGACATTTCACTGCATTAACTCACGTTGCTCTCACTTTGGGAGATGGTTAATATGGTGTGTTCCTTTAAGGACATTAAGATGTTGTGTTCAGAGTTTAGAGTAGAAGAAAAGACAGAAGGGGAAGGTGAAATCAGTTTGAGAGTACTTTTGGCCTGGTGCACACAACAGCATTTTCGTTTAGACCCAGAGAGAAACATCTGCATGCACACGGCACGTCATAGAACCATGTGTGCACACCGATCCACCAAAAGTGTAAAAATTGCTGTTGTGACTAATGGATGACAAGCAGAAGTTTTACTAGGGACTTTGAATTATAACTATAAATGGTAGATCCCAGCTGCAAGAAATATATATATTCATTTTTTAAGCTGAAAGAATGGTGTCATAAATAAATAAATGGGCTAAATAAATAAGTAACCTGTATAATTGCAGGCAATAAAAAAAAATCTGATTTGCTTACAGCTGATTTAAATATTTGATGTGATGTCTGCTGCAGCCGACATAACATCATTTATATACCAGTGCCAAACTGGATTTGAAACATCGGCTGTTCCACAGTGATTTTTTTTTTTCATCATTTAGCAAAGGTAGGCATCCTCCTTGGTTATACTGTGATGATTATTTTTCAATATAAGGTTGCATACAGTGGGGTAAAAAAGTATTTAGTCAGCCACCAATTGTGCAAGTTCTCCCACTTAAAAGATGAGAGAGGTCTCCAATTTTCATCATAGGTATACCTCAACTATGAGAGACAAAATAAGAAAAAAAAAAATCCAGAAAATCACATTGAGGGATTTTTAATGAATTAATTGGTAAATTCCTTGGTAAAATAAGTATTTGGTCAATAACAAAAGTTCATCTCAATACTTTGTTATATACCCTTTGTTGGCAATGACAGGGGTCAAACATTTTCCGTAAGTTTTCACAAGGTTTTCACACACTGTTGCTGGTATTTTGGCCCATTCCTCCATGCAGATCTCCTCTAGAACAGTGATGTTTTGGGGCTGTCACTGGGCAACACGGACTTTCAACTCCCTCCAAAGATTTTCTATGGGGTTGAGATCTGGAGACTGGCTAGGCAACTCCAGGACCTTGAAATGCTTCTTACGAAGCCACTCCTTCGTTGCCCGGGCGGTGTGTTTGGGATCATTGTCATGCTGAAAGACCCAGCCATGTTTCATCTTCAATGCCCTTGCTGGTGGAAGGAGGTTTTCACTCAAAATCTCACGATACGTGGCCCCATTCATTCTTTCCTTTACACGGATCAGTCGTCTTGGTCCCTTTGCAGAAAAACAGCCCCAAAGTATGATGCTTCCACCCCCATGCTTCACAGGGGTGAAGCATGGTGGTGGTGGTGTTCTTTCTCCTCCAAACACGACAAGTTGAGTTTTTACCAAAAAGTTCTATTTTGGTTTCATCTGACCATATGACATTCTCCCAATCCTCTTCTGGATCATCCAAATGCTCTCTAGCAAACTTCAGACGGGCATGGACATGTACTGGCTTAAGCAGGGGGACACGTCTGGCACTGCAGGATTTGAGTTCCTGGCGGCGTTGTGTGTTTCTGATGTAGCCTTTGTTACTTTGGTCCCCGCTCTCTGCAGGTCATTCACTAGGTCCCCCCATGTGGTTCTGGGATTTTTGCTCACCGTTCTCGTGATAATTTTGACCCCACGGGGTGAGATCTTGCGTAGAGCCCCAGATCGAGGGAAATTATCAGTGGTCTTGTATGTCTTCCATTTTCTAATAATTGCTCCCACAGTTGATTTCTTCACACCAAGCTGCTTACCTATTGCAGATTCAGTCTTCCCAGCCTGGTGCAGGTCTACAATTTTGTTTTTGGTGTCCTTTGACAGCTCTTTGGTCTTGGCCACAGTGGAGTTTGGAGTCTGTTTGAGGTTGTGGACAGGTGTCTTTTATACTGATAACGAGTTCAAACAGGTGCCATTAATACAGGTAACGAGTGGAGGACAGAGGAGCCTCTTAAAGAAGAAGTTACAGGTCTGTGAGAGCCAGAAATCTTGCTTGTTTGTAGGTGACCAAATACTTATTTTACTGAGGAATTTACCAATTAATTCATTAAAAATCCTTCAATGTGATTTTCTGGATTTTTTTTTCTCATTTTGTCTCTCATAGTTGAGGTATACCTATGATGAAAATTGGAGACCTCTCTCATCTTTTAAGTGGGAGAACTTGCACAATTGGTGGCTGACTAAATACTTTTTTGCCCCACTGTATGTTCTGTAAAAAAAAAAAAAAAAAAAGCTTTACAGATAACGTTAAGATCCATTTTTTAAACCTAATCCTACCTATAAACACATCGGGCTTAAAGTTTAATCACAGAGCTTGTATTTCTGTATTTCTGTGAGAAATACAGAAGCTCCATATTTGTATTTCTCTAAAAATAAATGCTTCTTAGTGTGTGGATTGGCTGAAATCTATTGTAAATTGCGTTGCTCTTTATTTCTATGCACAGAAAACCACTGTGGAGACTGGTTTCAAATCTCTACATTTTCACACCTCCAAATATGCGGTCATATGCACGGACAACTGAACTGTGGATGAACTTCCACAGTTTGGGATAAAAATGTTGTTGTGTGCACAGCCCCTAAGCTGCTGTGAGAGCTGTTCTGGCTATAAAGAGTCCTGTAAACTTGCAACATCCATCGATACAGTGACCCAAGGTTTTTTTTGTGTGTGTGTGCATACATGCGGTGAGGAGATAATTTTTTCTCCCCATTCTAACATGTTTGAGCTCTTCCCCATTGCAAAAATAGGAGGCTCCCAAACACATAGGGCCTTTGAAAGAGTCAGCAGCCAATTATTAGATGCATTCAGTCAGTCAGTCAGTACATTAAGCTCATGCTTTAGTTCTTGTAAAGTTCAAATCTAATACACTGGAAAACATCAAAACTTCTCCAAATACAGACTACAGCTGTGCTGCACATTTGCTTGCTTTTCTTTCCATATGAAATCTCCTAGAGCTGCAACAGGTACCCTGGTGGTCAGGCATCTATAGTTCTCACCGTGAATTTTAGCATTAGGCCATGTTGAGGAAAAAACTTGTGTGAATTTGTGTGTTAACTTTACATCATATGTGTGTGTCTGTACTGTTACTTATTGTTCTCTTAACATTGCTCTGCATTACAGAGAGCTCATGCGTCTTCGGTAAGTGTGTGTGCGTGTGATAATGACCTCTGTCCTCTCTCGCTCACAGGCACACACACCTTGCTTGTATGTGTGTGCTCTGGCCTTGTTTAAATTAACTGAATTCTTTCCCTCTCTTTCTCCTGTCTCTGCACACCTCTGCTCCATTTCACTTCTTATACCTTCTTACATTCGTGTTCTACTTTCATCCATTACTTAACTTTAAATGTCTGATTTCTCTGTGTATGTTTGTTTCTCATTCCTTCTATCAATTCTTCTGTTTTTCTCTCTCTCTCTCTTTATTTCTCTTTCTATCCGCGGCTATGTCGTGTGTGTGTGTGTACGTGCTACACTGCTCTGCTCTATGTATCATCTCTATGTTTGCCTGCTCTGCAGCGGAGGAGACACAGGCCTCGCGGGAATAACCTCAGTGTATGTACCTCTCGCTTTCTGTGGTCTCTGTCCACTTTAGTTCTTCTGTTGCTTCTCTCTTCACACTGGATCTGCATTAAATTCCATTAGCCTGACTGCGTTGCCCCACTTGGAGTGCCATCTGGGTGAATTTTAACTGTAGTGAGATTGTTTAGGTGATGTTAGTTGAGCTCTTATTTACTAAACATCTTATTTGGCATCCCTACAATATTATAAAAACTAATCATTGGTTGTCAGGACAAAGTGTAAAACTCCCCAGAAACCAGAGATTTATGTTGATACACAGTATTGAACAAGTCAGCATTTTTTCACTACATATATTTTAATGAAGCTACTAACATTAAATTTTCACCAGACATTGGTATTAACTCAAGAGATACACATATATAAAGAAGTCAAAACATTTAGGTCCATAAATGTGGAATAAAGTGGAATGAAAAAGTGAAAAGTATTGAACATGGTAACTGAAATTTATTAAATACTTAGTGGAAAAGCCTTTGTTTACCATGTCCGCTTCAAGCTTCCTGTATGAAACTAATATCCTGCAGTGCTCAGGCAGGAGTTTGGCCCATTCTTATAAACAGACTGCCTTTAAATCTTGATAATTCCAGGGGCTGTCTTGTGAATCCTGATTTCTGTTGCATTTAAGTCAGGTGACTGACTGACAGCCATTCTAAAAACTGGATTTTCTTTGTTGGAAACTAATTGAGCGTGCCCTTCACTTGGTGTTTTGGATCATTGTCCTGCTGGAAGGTCCTCCCCTGTCTTATCTGTCATAAGATTTAGATTGAGAGGATTTGCGTGTCAGCAGGGTCAAATGCAAAACAATGATACTTTATTAACAAAAACAGGAACAAATAAATAGCAGCTCGTGGGCTGAAAACGTAACTAAACTAGGCAGGCTAAACAAAGAGCAAAGTAATGATAATCCACATGAACCACTCACCGGCAGGACTGGCAGAGAACATCACAGGACACACGAAACAGAAACATCAATGACCCCACACTGGACACAGACTGACACCGGTATATAAAGATGAGGTAATCAAGACAACACAGGACAGGAGGGAACAGATAATTGACTAAACATAGGACAGCTAGGACTAATTAGGAGACAGCAGGAGAGCAGCTACAAAATAGGACGGGTGGGGCTGTACAGAGAGGGCAGTGGCTAGAGGTACGGAAAACATGAGGAGCTGGAACAATAGGTAAACAGACCCCGGACCAAACAGGGGATGGCACAGAAGACAGCGGCAGGGGACTCAGAGGAACACAGAGGGCAATAAATGCAAACAAATACTCATAATAAATGCAAATCATGGGAAAAAAAATGAACATAAAGAGACTAACATTATCCTCATCATTCTGGTGGGTGGCAACAGATTGTTTTCAAGAATACTTCGGTACAGGGCCCCATTCATAGTTCCTTCAGTTATATGAAGTCTGCCAATACCGTGAGGTGAGAAACAACTCCACACCATACTTCTACCTCCAAACATCACTGTTGGGGTAGTGTCTTTTGGTGTGTAGTATGACAGCCAGAAAGTTCTATTTTCACCTTGTCTGACTGCATTACATTCTCCCAGTATTTCAAAGGCTTGTTTGAATGCTGCTTAGTGAACTTAGAACAAGGTTCAACATACCTTTTCTTTAATAATGGAATCCTGTAAAGTGAACCTGCATGGAGCCCATTACGGTGGAATGCATTCCGTATTGTTTTCTGTAGCACAACTGTACTCGTAACTTTACATATGCACTTAAATTGATTTCTTTCTTTATGTGGATTTCCTGAGTCACTATCAGCATCTGGTGAAAATTTCATGTGAGTAGCCTCATTGAAAATATGTTAATGTAAATAAGTAATAAAATATATTTCCCCCACTGTATATTTGATGCTCTCTGATTACAGTATTGGATGATTTACAGTTATAGCATATCCTGTGCGGATTGGAAGCATTCTAAAACCATCCATATATAGGGTCAAAATGCATTTTAAATTTGACTCATGCAAAATTCCATCCATTTCTGTTATCATACAGTATAACACAATACTGCTGAAATGCCATATTGAGATAATGAAGTAACAAAAGAATTGTGAATCACCTCCGCTGGCTCTTAGAATATTACATCACCTTATTGAAAAAAAGTATTGGGCTGCACCTCTTAATTTTTGAGTTCAGGTGTTCCATCCCACAGAAATTGAAATTTTTCAATTTACCAAGACATTTTGGACAAGTCTAAGCTTCCAATTTGTGGCAACAGTTTGTTCTTTCTGTTCCCAGTGCACAAACAAGATCCATAAAGGCATGGTTTGATAAGGGTCATTATCGAACATGCCTTGGAATATAATTTCCCACTTTATAGCAGCTGCATAGGTTTCAAAGCAGCCTTTGATTCTGTGAACCGAGAGTACATGTGGTCTGCCCTCAAGCATTATGGAATCCCTCCAAAGTATATTAATATCTTCAAAGCGTTCTATTCTAACACTAAGCGCGCTTCACATAGGTGACGATCTGACTGACTGGTTTGAGGTGAAGTGTGGAACTGATCAAGGTGATATCCATGCACCACCGATCTTTAATATCGTACTCAATTGGGTCATGGAGCAGGCCATTCCAGCAAAATCTCTCATGAGCAGCTTCCTGCTCAGAAAGCAGAAAAGCTCCAGGTACCCTGCCATTTTCATCACTGACCTGGATTATGCAGACAACACTGCTGTCATCGATAGCTCACCCCTGGGCCTGCAAGAGTCCACCTCCCTGATAGCTGATGCAGACAGGAAAGCTGGACTAAAGATCAGTGCAGGCAAGACCAAAACCATGCTTATCGGGCAATTCCACAATCAGTGCCCATACCATTTCTCGGAAATGTTAGACATTGTGCACGAAGGAGAGGTTCTAGAGCAAAGGAACTTTTTTTTATACCTTGGTTCTACCATCTCTAGCGATGGCTCTCTTGACAGAAAGATGAATATTAGAATTGGTGTAGCGTCCAGTACATTTAACTCACTCAATCGTTTATGGAACAACAAAGGAGTATCGCTTGGCATGAAGAAAAAATTTTGTGGCGTGTGGCGTTATTCCCCCTCTTCTATATGGCTGTGCTACTTGGGCCTTGAAACAACAACAGCAGCAGCACCTTGATGCACTCCATCACTAATGCCTGTAGAGAATCTTAAAGGTTTGGTGGGAAGATCGTGTATCCAACCGTGAGATAAGAAACAGAGCAGGTTGCTGTAGCCTAGCCATTACTATCAGATACTCCCGGATGTTGCACTATGGTCATATAGCATGAATGCCTACCGAGAGGTACTCAAGATTTCTGCTAGACTGGATCCCCACTCATGGAAGCCGAGGTGTCGGCTGACCTAGGAATAACCTCATCAAGACCTTCGAGGATGACCTAGAGGGGTTTCTTTGGCTTACTCCAGCCCAGGCTCTACTTCAAGCTCAAGATCGCTCCGGCTGGCACCATCTCTTGAAAGCCACCAAAACTCGTGCATTAGATCATGAGCAAGCAGACCTCTCTCAGGATGGGTAAAGACGTAACCAAGTTCAAGTTGATGTGTTTGGTGAGAAAGAACGTAAAGCCCCATCCAACACCTTTGGGTGAACTAGAAAGTAAAATGCAGCCAGACCCTCTTGTCCAACATCATTGTCTGCTTTTAAAAATGCTCTTTGACAGACACACTTCAAAATGTTGTGAAAAGTCTTCCCAAACGATTGGAAGCTGTTATAGTTACAGTGGGGAAAATAAGTATTGAACACATAAGCATTTTTGTCATTAAACATATTTCTGATGGAGCCATTGATCTGAGATTTTTTATCAGATATCAGTAACAACCAAAGTAACCCATACATACAAAGAAATCAAGGCAATTGTGTTCATAAAACAAGTTATATTTAATAAAGTGGAATGACACAGGGAATCAGTATTGAACACATAAAGAAAAAGAAGTGCAAAAAGGCAGAAGCTATTTTTAAAGTATTTGAGGCACAATGGCTTATGGGTAACTTTCCTGTCAACTTCCAGTGACGTGATGTCCAGTTGTTCACTTCTTCCCTGCTCAGTTCTCAGTTCCCTTTGAACTGAAGACCGTTTGTTCCCTTTGGTTTGGAATCTCATTTAATATGGCGGAATACCCTGTGCAGTCCACTTCAGAGTACACTGTTGGGTGATCGGAACACAGCTATAGAAAGCCAAGAAACCAGCTGAAATCTATCAGAATTTAGGAAACCATCCCCTATCAGTGCAAATTAATTTCAGCAGGTTAAGTCCTGATTGATAGTCTTTAAAAAGGTCTGTGAATATCACATTGTCACACCACAAAGAACTCATGATGGGTAGAAGCAGAGAGTCTCTCTAGACCTTCGTAACCTGATTGTTGCAAAATATAATGATGGCATTGGTGACAGGCGCATTTCTAAACTGCTGAATGTTCCAGTGAGTACTGTTGGAGCCATCATTCGGAAGTGGAAAGAACAACATTTTACCATAAACCGGCACACAGCCAGGAGCTCCTCACAAGATTTCTGACACAGGAGTCAAAAGAATTATCAGAAGAGTTATCCAAGAGCCAAAGACTACTCATGGAGAGATCCATAAAGACCTGGAGTTAGCTGGTACTGCTGTTTCAAAGAAAACAATAAGTAATGCACTCAGCCGAAATGGGCTCTATGTCCGCTCACCGCGCAAAACTCCATTACTGAAGAAAAAGAAGAAGGAGCCATCTCTGTTGTCATTCAGTCCATACAACCAATCGTACAGTAGAATGAAATTACATTTCTCCTATGTATAATGTTTTTTTGTTGTTGTTGTTTTTTTTTCCTATCTACAATGTTAATCACATGTAGAATCAGAGGGGTCGCTGCCATGCAAGGCACTGCCACAAGCATGTTGAAGCTTGTTTAAAGTTTGCTGCACACTATTTGGGCAAGCCATTAAAATACTGGGAGAATATAGTCTGGTCAGATGAGACCAAAATTGAAGCTTTTGGATGCCACAACACACAGCATGTTTGGAGGAGAAATGACATGGCACATCCCATCATGGTGTGTGGGTGTTTTTCAGCACATGGTACAGGCAGACTTCATATAATTGAAGGAAAGATGACTGGACAGATGTACAGAGACATCCTTGATAAGAACCAGCTGCCATCTGCCAAGTTGCTGAAGATGAAACGAGGGTGGACTTTTCAGCAAGACAATGATCCCAAACACTTGACCTGAATCCAATTGAAAATCTATGGAATGAACTGAAGATCAGAGTTCATAGAAGACACCCACGGAACATTCAAGATGTGAAGACACTCTGTGTGGAAGAATGTGTTAAAATCACACCTGAGCAATGCCTGTGCCTCATTTCTCCAAACAGGTGTCTGGAAGCTGTTATTACCAACAAAAGCTTTTCTTCTACATATTAAATGAATGTCACCAATACTTCAATACTTATTCCCTGTGTTATTCCACTTTATTTAATATAACTTGTTTTGTGAACACAGTTGCCTTGATTTCATTGTGTGTATGGATTACTTGGGTTGTTACTGATATCTGGTGAAAGGTCAAGTTAATGGCTCCATCAGAAATATGTTTAATGAGAAAAATGTTGATGTTGTGGAGAGTGCAATAAAAAGACCAGACTTGGACGGCAGATGAACTTTATTCACTCTCTCACGTCATTCATACACAGAAAAAGCATTCTCCTCATACACCAGGGTCTCTCCTTTTATATCACCCCACTCCTCCCCCCTGCTGCCTGAGATCTTGCATCACAATACATTCAACACATCATCACCCCTACTGTCCCCGCAGCTACTCCTTCCTGCTACCTGGGATTCTACATCACCATAACTTCTCCCATCACAATACCTATTGTCCTCATCTGTTTAATCCCCCATGCTCCACTGGCAGAGGGACTATTTGCCTCTCCTCTGCTTCCAGTCTGAGATTATCCCAGCATGGGTTCCCCACAATGTGTTCAATACTTATTTTCCCCGCTGTACAAAATCGGACCAACTTCATATTCAGGCATATGGATTTAGAATAGGATGTCCTAAAAGTAATGTGTGTTTGGACCAATACTTTTGTCCGTATTGTGTATACTGTATATTAAGTACACTGTATGAGCAGGGCTTGATATTAACTTTTTGCTCACCAGCCACTGTGGCTATTGATTTTCAAAAGTTACTAGCTACTCAGCCTTTTCACTAGCCAGAAATTTTGTGGTTGGAAAATTATGTTTAATATGATCAAATTTGACTATGGCATGCTAAAATTTACTTGAACTAAATTTACAAACTTTTTAAATGTAAATGGCCCTTATAAATACATAAAAATAGCAAGAGAAGCACTATCTGTTTAATCAACAGCAGTAAATACTATAAAACAGTTGAGAAAAATATTTGTAATGGGAGAGTGAAGTATCAGTAGATTTGGGATCCGTCCCAATTCTCATTTGTACCCCTACCACTTCCCCTACCCTTCGCCTACCCCTACGGTAGGGGTTGAAAATTACCCCGATGAATTGGGACGCCCCTTCAGGGCTGCATTACATCATTGGTAGTCACTGATGAATTTAATCTAACCTGTTTTCACCAGAAAAAAGAAAACTGATGAGGAAAAAGTCTCATCTTAGGGAGAAAAATGTTTCAAATATATGTGAGCAATTCTAAGTAGAACAAATCAGAAATTTTCTAGAAGGAAAATTGTAAATTCACAGAAAAATTTTGGGCCCCTGGCAGCCGGTTTCGTTTGATACCCCTGAACCAGCCCATTAAAATTTCATATTTAGGGATAAAAGAGAGCTTTCTTTCTTCCTTCACGTTTAACCACAGAGGTAGGAGCTGATGTGGTGGGAGCACAGGGACACACAGAGCACAGTAGCTAATCCCTAGTCACTGCTGGGACAACGGGGGATCAGGGCAGTTACCTCGGTAATCTGATTGCTGAGAGCAGGGACAGGTGTGTTCTGCTGGGTACTGTCTGTTCATCACTGTTTCTCCAGACTGGCCGCAAAAAGAACTCACTGTGGGCGAAGTCTGGTTCCACTCCATACTCCATACAGGAGAAGCTGCCACCCACCACGGCATTTCTTCCCACTGGGCTACAGTGTGACCAGGGGCAGGACAGGAGACTAACCATGGAGCAGACCGACTGTCCGTGTCCTTTCCAGACTCCGTCCATGGCAACAGTGGACCAATGTGCACACATTGTGTGTAGACAATGCTTATGGGAGTTGCAGTTTCGTAGTGTCATATTGTGATAGGTTTATTATTTTAGATGCCATTTGAGAAAACTTCAACCCACCAAAGTGGCTAGTGGCAGTGGCTGTCTTACCGACTACTGCTGAAATCCACCTGCCAATGGCAGGTTGCCGGGTGTTAATGTCAAGCCCTGAGTATAAGTGCCATATATTGAGCATTTGAGCCATTTTCACATGCTGTCTGGCCAAAATTATTGCATGATACTTGATTTGGTGCTTCCATTTTTCAAGGCCCAACCTTTAAGCCTTTGTACTACGTTGACAGGTTTCATGTATAGTGTTGCACTGAAGCTCACCCACTTGGTACTCCAACCTCTTCCAAATCAGCTGTGGCCCAATACTCAAGATCTGAATAGTGACAATCTCTCCTTTTTTTTCTAGCTTTGAGCTATCTAAGGCATCTATTTCTTTCTGTCTGTTGGCTCATGCTGAAGTTGCTTTACTATGCATTGTTTTTGCACTTTGTGATAGTTTTCCAGAGGTTTTGCTTGTATACAGCATCTGTGTGTGCATTACATGTGTGTATTTAATCGATTGGATTGCTGGATAAGGGTGGTCAGTGTATGGCAAAAGCATGGACCACCCCGCAAAAGTGGCTGTTGGCCTGTATTGGGGACTGGCAGTACATCAGCATGTTGCAAGTTGTGCATGACGTGGCTTTCATAGTGGTTGTGAAAGGAAGTGCTGTTACCAAGACACTGTTCTGTAGCTTGGAATGCCAAGTGTACGTTGGACAGGGGCAGAGTGGTGGAAGAGAAACAGCATGACAACACTGTTCCAACACTGTTTTTGGAAAATCCACAGAATAGTTATGTTGGTATATTATGAGGTTTTAGGAAATTATATGAATCACTTTATAAATCACTGGTTTGAAAATGCACTTGTATATGTTGAGATTTTGGATCCTGGGGTCCACTTGACCTGTATCCATAAACACAACAGGGTGTTAAGCTTTTGTTTATTGTGCCTTACCAGCACTTGAATGTGTCGTGCCAGACATTGACAGAACTGGTGATGAAGTTGAGGGAGGTGGACCCCTGGCATGTGGAAACAGATGAAAGAAAACACACACAACTTAATGCACAGCACCAAAGTGCAACACGTACACAAAACTTTTTAACCAGGATTAGCATATTTCATCGTTTTGCTCTCACAAGCGAAAACTTCAGATAAAGCAAGCATGAATCAGCAGTTGACTACTAGCTAGCTAGCTACTAGCTAGTTAGCACTCCTCGCTAACACTCATTAGCCAGGAGAGAACGGCGTTGTTATTGCTCAAAAAAGTGAGCTTGCCACCAATAGGATAAATAAGCGAAAAGATGCACAATATCACAAAACACTCAACATCCATGGTTTGCAACAATGACGTGTCGACCCAAATCTCCCTGCCATTGCTGGCTGGCCAATGGCCGTAAATGCCATCCATTGAACCACTTCCAGTCCTTTCTGTTCACCCCACTTCGACTGTTGTGATCCTTGATGGCCTGGTAATCACTTTTCATTTTCTTCAGCTACTTCCTACATTGTTTTAATGTCCGGTTGTATCTGTGGGCTGCCATCTGTTAGGAGACCTCCTGGTAAACTTTTTCATTGCGGGTTGCTCCATGTAACGCTCTCTGGATTCTATCGTCAGCCACCAAGCACAGAAAAGTCCGCACCTCTTCGTTGGACCACGGTGTAGATTTCCGCAAAACCTGCGAAGCCATCTCTACCGTGTTTACTCGCTGAAGAATTTTTTGCAAATGGCAGTTGTATAGTCTGCAGAAGACGGCACTCTCATGACGTTACGCCCTGATCAATCAGTGGCCTGCAGTCTGTTGACATCACATTTTCAGCTCGACTCAGCACGGTTGGAACCCGACTGGAGTAGGTACGAAAAAAGTACCTGGTACAAGGTACTAATGGAAAACCCTACAAACTGAGTAGAGTTGAGGTGAGTAGGGCTGAGTGGGTACTAGTGGAAAAGGAGCTTTAGTGTCACACAAGACTAGAATGGTTGATTTTGAGAGAAAAAGTCATCGTGTGCGCGTTTACATTTACATCATTATCCTGTGAGAGGTTTTTTTAATTTATCATTCTTTTGTGACTCCAACTTTTGCTTTCCTTTAAAAAAATAGGGTTAGAATTACTTCTCATCATTCAGGATGGGTTAGACTTAAGTCATATTCACATTTTCATGAAAAAAAAATTCTAAAAATAATGCATACACAAAACTTTTAGAAAGATGCAGAATGAGAGTCTGTTTTCTTGAGAGAAATATTGTCAAATAATTATTTTTCAAAAAGTTTTATATGCGCCACAACAGTTAACCCTATGAGTGTATATGTTGTCAAACTGCAACATAACCCCTAGTGGTCAAGAGTGGTAAATATTTTTTGTCATTAAAATAGTTCAGATTTCGAAGGCTATAACTTGAAAGTGGTAAGAGATAATGGCTTACTGTCAATTAGAAAGATGTAAAATATGATCCAAAGTTTCAGATCGGAATAAATTTATGCATCTAATTTGCATAATGTCACGGCACCTCTTTAAATTCCATAACTCAGTCAAAACTGGACTTTGGACGTATTTACACAAAAAATGGTTCAGTCTTTTGACACCGTTTTTTGTACAGAGGTACCTCATTATCTTATCTTCAAAGTACATGAACAAGAAATCAGTACATTTAAAAAAAAACAAAACAGAAATTTCTCTCTTACTTCTGACAGTCAGATTGAGAAGGCAGGTGCAGTGCCACGCTCTGCCACTAGGGGCATGCAAATTCTCACACTCAAAGGGTTAAAGTGACACCCTGTGAAGTTTTTTTTTCTTGCTAACATGTCTGTAACATGTTTTATTACTTACAAGACCTATCAAGAGCGAAATCACTCAAATATTTCATCTTTGTTTTTTTGCAGTAAAGTTTCACTTAAGCCCCGCCCCCTGGGAAAAGGGGAGTTGAGATGGAGCATTTTTGGTGACGTAATTATGCATGAAGGTGGCACATGGGTACTATTGAGCCAATCAGGACTCTCTGGCCTACCTGAAGTTATCCTCCAGGCTAGTTAGCATTTTTTAAGAAACTGCTTTTACCATTAAATTGCTTTTAAGGGCCAATGCCGTTTCAGTCATTATCCTGGGCCACTATGCATATAACTGGGCATGTCCTTCAACCAGTAAGTCTTTTTATCACAGGATTTATGCTGTTTAATGTAGTGCTAGCCACTATTGGCCTTGTGGTATGTGGGTTTGGTCTAGTCACTGATTCTGGCGTTTGAAAGGGGCGGGGGTGGGGGGTAAAAAGATTTTGACATAAACCTGTAAGACAATGAAAGTTTTTTTTTTTTTTTTGTAGAAAAAGTGGGATAAGATACCATTTTAGACAATGTAGATTTGTTTTTGTAGGGGATTTATAGACACCGGAGTGCGTCTTTAACAGCTGACTGTCAAGAACTAGTAAGGATTTCCAATAGGATAACTAGGTCGATAGTACCTGTAGTAAATGAGCAGGAAGCTCAGCAGCTGTCAGAGTGAACTGTGCAAGATACGAGGGCTGCATTTCCCATGGACTAAGAGGAACAAATCTTGGCACAGTTATTAGTTTTTCTCTACATAGGTACCACCACGGGTCACACACTTCTCCCATTGCTTTATCCAGCTGCGGACATCTTGCCTGTAGAAATCTGTAAGTTGCATCAGAAGCTACAACTTGACCTTGGAAATCAGTGTTTCATCGTCTTGGAAGTGCTTGCCTTCAAAAATGACTTCATGGTTAGAAAGAGGTGGAAGTCAAATGGTGCAAGGTTGGGAGAGAAAGGGGGGTGAGGAAGGATTTCATAGCCGCAGGACCGTGCTTCTGTCTGGGTAATACACAAATTGTGAACTGGGATGTTGTCTTGCAGGAGGCAGACACCATTGGTCAGCATGCCATGCCTCTCAGTTTTGATGACCTTACACAATTTCTGTTGTGTTGAAGTGTAGTAACCCTCAAGGGGAAATTTGTCTTGGGCTTGTCACCCGTGCTGCACCCACATAATCCACACATACACAATGGATGTAGTACATAATAAATGAAATAAAACCCAATAAATAATACAAGTACATACATACATAAATATATAACAGCAGTCATTAAGAACAGGAGTTATAAGTGTTCCTGACCTATTTATCTGAGTTTAAAAGTTTTACTGACATCGGGATAAATGAGTTCTTGTATCTAGTGAACCTGCTTTTGGGGACTCTGTATCTCCTCCCTGAGGGCAGCTGCACATATTCATTGTTTAGTACATGGCTCATGTCACTGATTACTTTTTGAGCTCGTCTACAGGCTGCCTGGTCATGTAAGATCTGCATGGGTAAATACTCTTTAACTCCAATAATTTTCCATGCTGTATGAATTAAACGCAACACTCTGTTCTGTAGTTTCACAGAGAGGTTGCCAAACCAAGCTGTAATGCTGTATCTAATACAGCTCTCCAACACAGCCTGGTAAAATATTAGCATAATCCTTTTATCAACGCCATGTATTCTTAATCTACGCAAGAAATGCAGCCACTGTTGTAGTGTACTACAGAGGTAATCAATGTGTGTGCTCCAGGTTAATGAATTGTCAATAAATAGTCCCAAATATTTATAGGAACTAACCTGTGTTATAGTGTGGTTGTGGATGACCACAGGCCTGTGGTCACCAACTCCCCGAGGGTCAAACACCATCTCCTTTGTTTTATCAGTATTCAAAATGAGATGACTGTCATCACACCAACTGACAAACCTCTGAATTTCTATAAAATAGCTTGACAGATCATGAGTCTTTTCAAGTAGTGATAAAATAGCAGTGTCATCTTGAAAATTTAATAATTTGATTGCCTGGATAGACACTTCTGCACTCATCAGTGTACAAGGTGAACAAAAATGGTGAACTAACACAGCCTTGGGGAGCTCCTGTGCTGAGGGTTCTGGATTTAGATAAAGTTCCATTTACGCTAACTTGCTGTTTACGATAAGTTAAAAATGAGTGGTACCATTTAATAATGACAGGATGCACTTTAAAATCATTTAACCTCTTAATTAAAAGGTGTGGCAGCAGTGTGTTAAAAGCTGAACTAAAATCAACAAATAAAAGACGTGCATATGAGGTTGTTTCCTCCAAATGTTTAAACACAGAATGAGTTAAGGTTAAAATGGCATCCTCTGTACTTCTATTATTTTTATAAGCAAACTGCAGAGGATCCAAAAGTCCTCCAAAATCAGTTTTCAGAATGTCAATGACAGTCTTCTCGAGGCACTTCATTACCAGTGAGGTCAGTGCAACAGGACGATAGTCATTATTCCCTTTGCAGCTTGCTTTTTTTGGTACAGGAATTATAACAGAGCTTTTCCAAATTACTGGGACAGAACACGTATCTAAAGACTTCTGGTAGATGGGACTCCAGGCTTCTGCTAGCTCCTCACTATATGACTTCATGTAAGCGCCCAGAGATCCCGCCTGGTCCAGATGCCTTCCTGGGGCACATACGTGAGAAAAATCTTTCCACAACATGCTGGTCAACTATAATTTTTTCAGAGCCTAATTCTGATATAGCGTCCAGAGCAGCTTTTTGTTCATGAGAAAAATCTCTAGTCTCAAATCTGCAAAAGAAATTATTCAACTCGTTTGCCTTTTCTTCCTCATTCATTACATTAATGCAGCTTTTGGATGGAGTCATCTTTGTCATTACTTTAACTGAGTCCCACAGTTTCCTAGAACTTTTTCCTAGGCATTCAGATTCAGATTTCATCCTCGTCTCATCTCTAGCTGTTCTTAGTTTGTAATTAATTTCTTTCTGTATATTTTTCACACTTAACATGTCCCCATTCTTAAAAGCAATCTTTTTCTGTACTATGCACCGTTTTAATTCCTTGGAAATATAAGACTTATTATTGGGGTACATAGTGATTACTTTCTGAGGTAAAACATTTTCTTTACAGAAATTTTATGTACTCAGTTATGGTATCTGTGGCCTCCTCCAGCTCCAAGTTATGAAAGAGTCCCCAGTCGGTACAAGAAAAACAACCTCTCAAAGTTTCTATGCCTTCATTGTCCCATCTGAAGATTGTCTTTGTCTGTGGTTTGCTGCTTTTAAGCAAAGACTTGTAAGTAGGAATCAGATGAACAGCATTATGGTCTGAGGACCCCAAGGGGGGCTTAATTCTTGCTATATAGGCATTTTTGACGTTCCCATAGCATTTGTCCAAAACATTTTTCCCCCTTGTACTGCAGTTCACATATTGGCTGAAGCCAGGCAGTGCCGCATCCAGTTTGCAGTGATTAAAATCCCCTAAAATCAAACAAGGTGCTTCAGGAGTGCATTCCAGTTGTCGGTGTACACAGTCCACGATAGCATTCGCCGCATTGAAAGCGTTCCTGCTGGGCGGGATATAAACGGTGCATAATAAAATGTTTCCAAATTCGCGGGGGAGATAAAAGGGTCTCAGGCTTAAGCACAGCAGTTCTATGTCCGGGGTACAAAGTCACTCTCTCGTAGTGAATTGTGAACACCATTTGTTCTTAACGTACACACAAATACCTCCTCCTTTGATCTTACCGGAGGGCGCGTCCCTGTCCTGCCGCACCAGGGAGAAGCCGTCCACGGATAGGAGCGAGTCGGGTATGTCTCATGAAGCCACGATTCCGTGAAAACGAGCAGGCATGACTCCCGGTACTTGTATAGGAACCTGGCGTTGATTTTGAGTTCCTCCATTTTGCTCTTCAGTGAGCGGACATTACAGAGCAACATGGATGGCAGTGGCGGCCTGTTCTCTCTCCTCTACAGTCTCTGTTGTACTCCGCCACGTTTCCCTCTCTTCCGCCACCGGCTTCTACGTCCTCCCGTCGGATTTCGTAAGAGCTCCCTAGGCAGGATGAGTACCAAGACGTGGCTGGAACGAAGAAGCAGGAGCTGGTCTCGAGTATAGCTCAGGAGCATGGTCGGCCTCATGTCCCGATGCACTTGGGTACAGTGGCATATTATCCCGAGCAACCAAATCACAAGCAGTCCCTATGTCTTCTTTGGAGGTGGTGAGTCATCATGCTCCCATTGCTTCCACTAGACCTTAGTCTCTGGATCATAGCGGTGGACCCATGTTTCATCCTGTGTGATTACTCTGTTGAAGAAGTCCTCTTGGATTTCTTAGCACATGGCCAAAGACCCTGGGAGCACGTGACTCTTTCCTGCTTCTGGAAAGATGTGAGCAACCTGGCAATTCATCGTGCAGACAACTTCCACATGTGCAAATGGTCATGGTTGATTTTTTTCACAGACACACACTGATCTTGACATCTTGGGCTAGTTTGCAAATGGTTTTGTGGTAATCCTCCAAAATGATAGTCTCCACTTGCCAGATAGAGTCTTCTGCTGTGTACTGTATCATTTCAGGGGCTGCATCTTCCGAGTGTCCATTTGTAGACCAGTTACATCACTGCGCTGGATCGAAGGCTGTCCCATTCCGTGGACTCCTTCATATGTGGCCGACAAATGCAGCCTTCAAAATCAAATGAAGTTTGATTTTGCCTAGACAGTTTTGCCTAGACAGTTTTTCCAAACTGTTAATCATGCACGAGTTCTTTGGGATACAAAGGCTAAACCAAAGGGGATCCTCGGCGGACATTTAAACATACGGAGCATAATCCCCAAAAGAGATGAGATTTCGGTGTTGTTGTTGGACTCAAATCTGGACTATCTTTGTCTTTCAGAAAGCTGGCTACACAGGAACATAGACACTAATATGATTGATATTGTGGGACATCAGTGTTTTAGAAAAGACAGGCAGGTAGGGAGAGGAGGAGGTGTTTTAATTTACATCAAGGAGAAATTTAAATGTCAACTGGTTGATTTGAATACTTCACTTGAATGTTTAGCTGTTAATGTATGTCTCTCACCGGTAATGAATTTCAACACTGCAGTATTGTACAACCCACCGTCATACAATTCTTCTTTTTATAATGAATTAAGTGATCTGGTTAAACAACTTGAGAGGAGCAGAGAAACATTATTTTATGGTGACTTTAATATTAACTGGTCTGATAAAAAGGACAAACAGAAATTGAAAAGCCTCATGACTAAATTTAATTACCAACAAATGATCAAAGGACCCACCAGGATAACCAAACAATCTAGAACACTAATTGACATGGTATTTGCTAATAAATCAGAACGAATAACCAGAACCTATAATCTTGTAACTGGTCTCTCAGATCATAACATGGTTCTTGCTGTCAGAAAACTTACTAAAAAGCGACTACAGTATTTTGGGGGAGTTGATATTGACAAATTAAATTTTATTATTCCCAAATCAAAAACTGCGGCGTTTGAACATTACTTAGAGAATCAAAATTGGGAGCAGCTCATGTCAATATATGAAGTAGATGATTGTTGTAATTTTATAACTGCAACAATTACAAAGTCTGTAGAAGCATGCTCAAATGACGAGGCTGAGTTTAGTCATAAACCAGCTTTATTTGACAGAACACAGCTTCTAGCATTCTCAAAGCAGGAAAGAGAAAGAATCATATCTCAACACCCTTTTATACGTTTCCAGCATCAGGATTCAAGCCACATGGTGTCTTCAGTAAACATACAGTTACAAAGCATCCCTTTGAAGCTTCACCTATTGTCTCTCATTTCCTGATGAACCGGAATTCTCTCCGGGGCATCTTCTGTGGGACAAAGAGACAAATCTCACACTTCCTTGTTATCTTCTGCAGATTCGAGTTCTCTGTCCTTGCAGACGTGACACCCCACAATACACATGCAGTCCTGTCTCTGTGGCAACGTGAGCCCACAATGTGTGTCGGCCACACTACCCCCCCCCAAACATCTAGTAAGGCAAAACCTGCATGGCATAACACAAAAAAAAAGAAAAACACAAAGCACTCCATACATCGCTAATCAATCCACCAACTGCCTAGGTTTTAACCTTCAGCCGAATCTGCTACAACCTGGCTTGGCTGCACCTGCAACATCTCTCTGCACCTGTGGATTAAAGCTGTTAACACCTTTCTGTGAAGACTTTGGAGAATGTCCTCTCGGCGGCCTGCCACGGCGGGGGGGCCTCGCGAGCTGCACCTCCTCGTCAGCCAGAACAAAAGCGGGTTTGAGCCTGTTTATGCAAATCAGCTCCCTTCTGCCCCCTAAATCTAGCAGAAAATGCTTCTGCCCGGTCTCCAGCACTCGAAACGGTCCGTCGTAAAACGGCCGCAAACTTGGACGCTGAGCATCATGTTTAACAAAAACAAACTCTGCATTTTTTAAAGCCTTTGGCACAAAAACGTGTGGGAAACTGTGATGGACTGGGCCAGGGAGCGTGTTTGCTCCTGAGCCGCTCTGCCACGGCTGAGCAGGGGGGGCATTAGGTGCGGGATTATCGGGAAGAAATTCCCCCGGCAAACGGAGCGGTTGTGCAAAAACTAATTCAGCCGGGGAAGCATGCAAATCTTCCTTAGGTGCAGAACGCAACCCCAATAAAACCCATGGAAGTTTGTCTACCCAATCTGTATCCGTTAGCGACGCTCTGAGGGCTGCTTTCAATGACCTGTGAAAGCGTTCGCATAAACCATTGGCCTGGGGGTTATACGCGGTGGTGTGATGAATCTTCACCCCCAAGCTGCGGGCCATCGATGACCATAGCTCGGAAATAAATTGGGGACCCCTGTCGGACGTTATGTCCGACGGTACACTAAAACGCGCAACCCACGCTGCTAAAAATGCTCGCGCAACTTCTTCCGCCGTGGTTGATGTCAGAGGAATCGCCTCTGGCCAGCGCGTGGTGCGGTCTACCATCGTCAAAAGATGTGTGTGCCCGTGTGATAACGGAAGCGGGCCGACCAGGTCAATATGCACATGATCAAAACGCTTAGCGGGGATGTGAAAAGGTTCTAACGGGGCCTTAGTGTGCCTGTGTATTTTGGCTCGCTGACACGCTACGCAGGCTGCTGCCCATTCCTTGACCTGTTTGCGCAACCCGGGCCAAACAAATTTCTCCCCCACCAATTTGATCGATGCGCGCACCCCCGGGTGCGCGAGAGAATGGACCAAGTCAAAAACACGGCGACGCCACGCGGCTGGCACCACGGGGCGGGGCCGTCCCGTGGAGACATCGCAGATTAGCGGGGGCATACCGTTTTGTTGCACCCTGTGCTCCAGCCTTAACCCTGTTGGTCCAGACTGGAGCGCGCGCACGTCTGCGTCGTTAACCTGCTCCGCAGCCATGGCTGCATAATCTAACCCAACACAGACCGGGGCTGCGCGCGCTCCCGCGTCGCTGCCCGGGCCCGCGGCCATGGCTACAGAATCTGCCCCTATGGGGCTTGGCGGTGCTACCGCACGCGAGAGACAGTCTGCCACAACATTGTGTTTACCCGCGACATGCTGAATATCAGTAGTGAACTCCGATATTGCGGCTAGTTGCCTTTGTTGCCGGCCTGACCAGGGTTCTGAAATCTTGGCCATCGCAAACGTTAGCGGTTTATGATCCACAAAAGCGGTGAAACGTCGCCCCTCTAACCAGAACTGAAAATGACGGATGGCCAAGTGTAGGGCCAAAAGCTCCCTGTCAAACGCGCTGTATTTCCGTTCACTATCGCGCAAGGTCCTGCTGAAAAACGCGAGGGGTTGCCAGGTACCTGCCACAAACTGTTCAACTACCGCCCCCACCGCTACATCGGAAGCGTCAGTGGTGAGCGCCATGCGGGCCGTTGGAACTGGGTGCGCTAACAAAACTGCGTTTGCCAGGGCTGATTTGACCTGGGCAAAGGCGCGCTCCCGCTCCGGAGACCATTCAACTTTATTTGCGGGCTTTTGTTTTTTCAACGCGGTGTACAATGGCTGCATGAGTCGTGCTGCGCTTGGGAGGAATCGGTTGTAAAAATTAACCATCCCTAGAAACTCCTGAAGCGCCTTGACCGTTTGAGGTTGCGGAAAATCCGTTATGGCACGCACTTTATTTGGAAGGGGAACTGCTCCCTCTGCCGAAACACAATGTCCCAAAAAATCAATCTGCGCCACCCCAAACTGGCACTTCACTGGGTTAACTATTAACCCGTGCTCTGCCAGCCTCTGGAAAACTGCTGTGAGGTGTTTTTCATGTTCGCCTTCGGACGCGCTGGCTACCAAAATATCGTCCAAATAAACGAACACGAAAGGAAGGTCGCGCAAAACTGCATCCATCATGCGTTGGAAAGTCTGCACGGCCCCCTTGAGGCCAAAAGGCATGCGCAAGAACTCAAAAAGGCCGAAAGGAGTTATGACCGCTGTTTTGGGTACATCCTGCGCGCGCACTGGAACCTGGTGGTAGCCGTGCACCAAGTCTATTTTAGAAAAAATGGGCGCCCCCGCCAAATGAACAGAAAAATCCTGAATGTGCGGAATCGGGTAGCGGTCATGAGCTGAAACGTTGTTCAACCTGCGGAAATCGCCGCAAGGTCGCCACGATCCGTCAGCCTTTGGGACCATGTGTAAAGGCGAAGCCCAAGGGCTCTTGGAGCGTCTAACAATGCCCAGTTTTTCCAGATTAGTGAACTCCTCGCGCGCGATGGCCAGTTTAGCTGGGTCCAAGCGCCGAGTTTTTGCAAAAACGGGAGGGCCTGTGGTTGTTATGAAATGTTCTACCCCATGTTTGGCCACCGTTGCCGAAAACGTGGGGACTGTGAGTGCTGGAAACTGAGCAAGCAAAGTGTGAAACTTACCACCCGCAGCTGAGACGCTGGCATGTGCAGTTGGCGGGGCCACCCGAGCTGTGCAGGGAATAGAATGAAAGGACAGTGCATTAATCAGACGTCTATTAGCAAGGTCAACCAATAAACCATGTGAGCACAAAAAATCAGCCCCTAACATGTTGAAACTGACTGCTGCTACAATAAATGTCCACTCAAATGAACGGCCCTGTAAGGACAGAAGCATGGTCCTCTCACCGAACGTTTTAATCGTGGAGCCGTTCGCTGCTGACACTGACACCCAGGGGGCTTTAGAAGGCGACAGCCGTTCCGCGTAGGTGGGTGTGACGAAGCTCAGCTGAGAGCCCGTGTCCACGAGGAACTGTTTCCCTGAGCGTGCATCCGTCAGGTAAAGCAGCCTGTTCTCGTTGCCGAGGGTCGCAGCTGCTACCGGCCCTCGGTCTTGGCGTTTCCCTGGCGCTTAAAGTTGCACGGTGGGACGCACCTGTGCGCCCTCTCTGCAAAACGGCGGTGGTAGAAGCACGGGCCGTCCTCCGCTCCGCGTCGTCTGGCTCTCGTCGCCGCCGCCGTTGGTGCGTCTGGCGCCGCGGCCGCTGGACCTGCGCTGTCTCCGGACGCCGTTCCTGGACTGGCCGCCGCGGCCGAAACCGCGTTCCGCTTGTGGGCGTCGACCAACCGCTGCGCCTCTTTGCTCAACCCATAGTAGTCTCGCCTGGCCAATCGGGGCGACTCTGCCAGGGCCACTCTCACTGCTGGTGGCAGGGTTCGGAGGAAAAGGTGGGCGAAAATGAATTCACCATCCTCAGAGGCTTTGAGCTGCAGCATCTTCACCATCAGGTCCGCAGGTCTATCGTTTTCTGCCTCCGTCAGCGCTCGGAGCCCCTCTGCTCGTTGTTGGACTGAGGGGGTGAAATGGCTGATCAGTGCGTCCTTCAGTGCGCTGTACTTGTCGCTGTCTGGTGGATGGTTAACCAGATCCTCCACTCTCTGGACCGTGTCGCTGTCCAGCTTCGCTACCACGTGGTAGAATCTTGTGTCGTCGTTGGAGATTCTCCGGAGGTTGAACTGCGCCTCGACTGCGCTAAACCATGAGCGCGGGCTGTGCTGCCAGAAATCGGGCAGCCGGATCGTGGAGGCAGCCATCAGGCTGGCTTCCACCGAGCCCCGCTCGGGAGAATTCTGTCTGCTCATTTTCCGTCGTAGGTCACCAGTGTAGAAGCATGCTCAAATGACGAGGCTGAGTTTAGTCATAAACCAGCTTTATTTGACAGAACACAGCTTCTAGCATTCTCAAAGCAGGAAAGAGAAAGAATCATATCTCAACACCCTTTTATACGTTTCCAGCATCAGGATTCAAGCCACATGGTGTCTTCAGTAAACATACAGTTACAAAGCATCCCTTTGAAGCTTCACCTATTGTCTCTCATTTCCTGATGAACCGGAATTCTCTCCGGGGCATCTTCTGTGGGACAAAGAGACAAATCTCACACTTCCTTGTTATCTTCTGCAGATTCGAGTTCTCTGTCCTTGCAGACGTGACACCCCACAATACACATGCAGTCCTGTCTCTGTGGCAACGTGAGCCCACAATGTGTGTCGGCCACAAGTCTATAGAAAAATTTACAAAGCAAATTAAAAGTAGACAACAGGTGGACTTCCGGTTATGGCGGCCACGTAGGAAGACGTGTTTCACTCTGCTCTGCTCCTAAAAATAAAAAGTTGGCAAATAACTCTCTCAGTTGGAACAAAACCTATCCCAGGGTCTGGGCGCGGATATGCCGGTAAAGCCTAAGGCTGGGAAATTAGGTGGAGGAAAAACTGAATCGTCGAAACAGTCCAAGTTTAACAGACTTCCACGCTCGTGACGAAGCAGGAAAATCGCCAGAGACTATGGCGGAGCAAGCTAGCGGCGGAGCGGTGACTGCTGGCGACGGTACGAGTGCGGTGCTCGCTGCCATTAGCTCAATGAGAGCAGACTTTTCCTCTAAATTTGATGGGATTATAGCAGTGATAGAAGGAATGAGAAAGGAAATAAGCGACTGTATGGAGCGAGTGTCGCAGGTGGAGCTCCGAGTTTCCAGCGCTGAGGATGACGTCACCAGCCTACAATTAAAGGTGCGCACACTGGAATTAAAAAATAAACGCCTGGAAGATAGTGCCCTAGACTTAGAATCCCGGTCGAGACGGAACAATCTGAGGCTGGTGGGCCTCCCGGAGGGAATGGAGGGGCGGGACACATGTTCCTTTTTGGTAAAGTGGATTCCAGAAGCGCTGAACAACGCGGAGCTGCAGTCACCGGTCGTTTTAGAGAGCGCCCACCGAATCGGCCCACCGAGAGATAATAAGGCACCACCGAGGACGCTGATTATGAAGTTCCTCAGCTACAGAGACAAGATGACGATCTCCAACGCGGCGCGAGCTAAAGGAGAAATTAAATACCAGGATCAACAGGTGCAGTTCTACTCAGATTTGGCCACAGGAATCCAACAATTAAGGAAACAGTTTGACCCCGCCCGTAAAGAGCTGCGCAACCTCGGGATTCGTCATGGAGTGATTCATCCGGCAAGACTGCTGGTCACATATAAAGGGAGAACCCACACCTTCAAGACCCCTCAGGAGGCGCAGGTGCTTATCAAGCAGATCCAAGGAGAGACTGGTGGGAGCTAAGCATGAAACATGACCAAGATATAAAGGTAGAATATTTAAGCATTTGCACAGGCATCTGACTGATCTGAAGCATATAGCAAGTTTACAAAATATAGATTGTATTATATATAAAAAAAACAAAAACAAAAAAACCCAAAAAACTATGATGTACAAAGTTGCTATAAAATTTTGGAGTTAAGTTGGAAAACTACAGAAGAGAGTTAAAGTCCAAATGTCCCCTAATTTTTTTTGCCAAATGCCAACGAATTTTGATAAAATACACATAGCTTAAACCAAATATTCATACCAGAGACCATATCACCCACCCGTATTTACATAATTGCACAAAATACACCAGGTGAATGCCCCGCGAGCGGCTGGCAGTGTGTGACAGCCAATCCAGACCACGCCCATGTTTTTGACATCACAAATTTCACCCTGGCTGCCCTGCCGTATCCACATTCACACTTATCAACATTGGACAATCATGACGGAAAGTGAACAAATTAGTTTAGTTTTGTCCTCTGGTGAATCGGACTTGTAATTCAGGGAAGACGACACCCCAGATACTGATGACAGTGGTTCAGACAGTGACAGAGGCATAGAACCTTACAGGTTCGAGCCCTCCGAGATGGAATCAGATGCTTTGTCTGATGACAACAGTTCCGACGATGACCAGAGAGCAGAACCAGTGGAAAATGTCATTGAATTGGACATTAATCGCCTCCAGAATGTTGAATGGTAAGCCAAAAGAAATCTGTGATGTTTAATAAATTAATTATAACCACCGGCAAAATTGGGAAGCCGAAGGGGGTCTGTCGAGGGCGCCCCATAAATATCGATTTTTCGGAAGCCATTATTATGACGATACAGTGGGGCGCTAGCTTACAGTAGAACCCTTTCTTTCCTCATTCAGTTGTAGCAACAAAATCAAGGATGAAATGGAAGTAATTGTGGAAAATGACTTGTATTAAAATCCCCAGGATCGTGTGTATAGGGCCATAACCAGGAATGTTCCTTTCTCACTGTAGACGAATTAGAAATCTAGCTTGTTGTTTTGTACGCCAGCTTCAAGGTTTGATAACTAGAAATAATTGGGAAAAAACTATGTCTCTAGCACATGGCACTTCATGGGGAGGGCTTGAAAGTTCTATTAATAAACAAAGACAACATGAATAATGCAATGGATCTTTTCACTTTATTTTACATGAGTTCTGCAAGGCATTTATGAGGTGGATATGGTGTAAATAATATGGACAAGATGTGAACACATTATTGAATATTATATATATTATATTGTTACAAAATTTATAAAAATTTATAAATATAAATATAAATTTATAAAACCTCATGTGGATATTCATTTCGACAGAAATGTTCAGCTTGGGAGCACAAATGGTGGCTTTCCTTTGTAAGTGGTTGTTATATGCAGGTGGCGGACATAGCATGTTTTACGGTAATTACCTTTCGCAACATGCCAAACGTCATACAAATGGAGCACTTGTGGCAGATTTTCATGGATCCATTTAGCAATGGACCTGTGTCGGTCTGTTACTAGGATGCTGATTTCTAAATCACATACCTGTCAAGGCATACCTCATGCCTCCCTTATTGGGGGGCTTTCACACCTGTACTGAGTACTTAAAAACTGTATTTATCGGCAGATGAAAGAAAACTGAACCCCCCCCCCCAAAAAAAACAAAAAACCAGCAAGTGCAACATGACCTATTTCAAACATATTTATTCAAATGCACACTTTTATGGACACAATCTTCAGCCACAACTTTTTGGTAATGTGAAAATAATAAGCCAAGTAGCACAAAAAAAATAAATAAAATACAAAAAATACAAAAATATTTTTCAAATTTACATTAGCACAAGGTAGATTGCTTAATTTGAAAGTACACAATAAGAATTATTCTGAATATAGTTCTTAATTGTCAGCTAGATACTGTATATACACTTGGAATTAAAGAGTTTTTATTTGTCAGCTTTGTTACACTAATGCACTTGGATGAACTTGAAACAAGAAAATGTTCACTGATGCTGCTTGTTATAGCTCCAAGTAGCAGCCTTTGCTGACTCTAGCATTTCTGAAGTGGCAGATCAGATCAGGTGGCAGATCAGAAGTGATCTGCCACCAATGGGGGTAGATTGTGCCCTGCCACAAAAAAATGACAAACCATCACTTCTGCTAGTGATGCATTGGATTTGGAAGGCGATTCCTCTCTGTTCCGGAGCCGCAGGACAGTAGAAAGTGTGAGGCCATCAGCCTAATGATTAAGTCCACACTTCTCACTGTAGTGAGAATAGCTCACGCTGAGCGCTCTGCCAGCCCCCTAGCTGTGGGGGTCACACACACGACGTGTTCCTCAACACACTCACTAATTTTTTTTCCCGTATATTTTTCTTTTGGGCGTACAGAAATGGCAATACGCCCGTATTTGCTAAAATTGCATTTTTCCCCTAATTAAAATACGGCGAAAACGTATCACTTGACAGGTATGAAATCATTGTCTGAACTTTCCGTGTCCATTGTGCCGCTACTTGGTGATCTTTTGGGAAAGTAAATAGTGAAACACCATCCTTGTTGGTATTGCTGCAATAGCCAGCGATACAACGTTTCCCACCACTGCCAGGCATGGTGAAATATCCAATTTTTTCTTTCTTGTTGCTCACTTCAATCTTCCAGTCTCCATATAAACAATCAATGTGGATACCCCAAGCATCAAACTAGGGCACAATCTGTTTCGTCACTTCCGCCTTCTTCCCCAGGCGATTCCGGGGGCCCTGAGTGGGAACGTCAGGCCAAGCGCGGCAGTTTTAAATTAACAAATGTTCCGGCGTTATTGAAGCATATGCACTAAGACCCAAACGGATCGGTTCCCTTTTATATCTAGTTTCAAGACATTTTAAGGACCCTATTACGTGACACTTGGACTTTAATGTTATGTCATAAAAAGCAGTAGAGTCAGGGTGATTGAGAGGAGAAAGGAAGAGTGGTTTTGACTGATCCTTGCGGGTGTGGAGCAGTCAATGGCTATAGCGGGAGACAGAATTTTTTTTTTATTTTGGGGGGGGATTACCACGAATGTGGGGAGGGGGAATTTGTTTGTGTGTAGTTTGTGGGATGAATGTTCAACCACTCATGTTTTTGCTTCTCTGTATGAGCATGTTTATATTGCGAGGTAATCTCAAACTCCTTATTGATCATAGACCAAAGCGTTAATCTTAATTTAACTTCATGGAATTGCAGAGGTCTACAAAATTTAAAAAACTTAAACAAGTTATGAATAAAATAAAAGACATAGGTTCAAAAATTGTGTTTTTACAAGAAACTCATCTAATAGAGGAGGATGTAAAAAGAATTAGGAGAAGATGGCAGGGAAGTGTGTTCACCTCATCATTTTCATCCCGAGCCAGGGGAGTTATGACTCGCATACATAAATCAGTCCCATTTCAAGTGAAAAATGTAATTGGAGACAAATTAGGAAGATATCTAATCATCCAGGGATCTTTGTTATTAGAAAATATAAATCTGGTGAACTTATACGGTTCCAATATAGATGATCAAAACTTCTTTGCTAATTTATTTCTTATTTTCTCATCACTTACAGGGCAACATATAATAGCAGGGGATTTTAATTGTACATTGAATCCCTGTATAGATAGATCAACAGGACTGGACTGTACGCACAATGGATGCAGGATGACCATTAATCATTTTATGAAAGAACTGAGATTGCTAGATATATGGAGAGAAATGAAACCACAAGTTAAAGCCTACTCTTGTTATTCTAATACCTACAAGACATTCTCACGTATTGACTATTTTTGATCTCCACAGAATTAAGGTCCAAGATTCAAAACTGTTTCTATGATAACATTGTGATCTCTGATCATGCACCCTGCTGTCTAATATATGTAGATAAGAAATTGACAAAGGAACCAGGTAGGTGGCAATTTTAGCATAAATGGCTTCAGGATGAGGAATTTGTTAAGTACATAGAAAAACAGATAGATGAGTTCTTTGATATCAATACTACACAAACATCAGCATGTATTAAGTGGGAGGCTTTCAAAGCTTTTATTAGGGGGCATATTATTAGTTATACAGGTTCAAAATCTAAGAAGACTCGAGAGGAGAGAGTCCAATTGGAACATAAAATAAAAATTCTTCAAGAAAAAGTGTATGCAGGAAGTGATCCAAAGTCAGAGAACGAATTACTGATTCTGAGAGCTGAATATGACAAAAAATCAGCGAATAGAGCTGCCTCGAGTCTTCTAAGATTGAAGCAATCTTTTTATGAACAAGGTGAAAAATCAGGGAAATTATTGGCATGGCAGATTAAACAATTAGAATTTAAAACACCAATTACCAGTATTATAAGTAACAGACAGGCAGTTGTAGATCCTTTAGAAATTAACAGTGCCTTTAGAGATTATTATGAAAAATTATATGATACAAAAAATGAAACTGACTTAACAAAACTAAATGGGTTTTTGGATGGATTATCTATACCGTGTATTCCATATGAAAACAGGGAGATACTGGAGTCTAAAATTAGTCAAGAAGAAGTTGGGCTAGCCATTGATAATATGAAATCAGGAAAAAGTGCAGGACCAGATAGTCTTCCAGTTGACCTCTATAAAAAAATTTAAGAATAAATTAATAAAACCATTTTTGGAAATGGTTTTAGAAGCATTTCAAAATAGTAATTTACCACTATACATGAATAATGCCTTAATTATACTGTTGCCAAAACCAGGTAAACCCTCTAATACAGGGGTGTCCAACCATGTGCCATGGAGAGCCAAGACCCTGCAGGTTTTACCTCCAACCAGTGTCTTCAACAGCAGATTTCTGTGAACTTCTTCCCACTGATTGCTGATAAGTGAAAACACCTGCTGAAGAGACTGGGTAGAAGAGAAAACCTGCAGGGTCTTGGCTCTCCATGGCACCTGGTTGGACACCCCTGCTCTAATAAATGTGAAAATATGAGACCAGTAAGCCTATTAAATGCTGACCTTAAGATAATCTGTAAAATTTTAGCAAGACGACTACAAGAAATATTACTAAATATTATTAACCGAGATCAGAATGGCTTTATAATGGGAAGACAAGGCTTCCATAATGTAAGAAGACTATTTAATATTATCTATTCTAATAAAGAAGCACCGGATACAGCTCTCCTATCATTGGACGCCGAAAAGGCCTTTGATAGGGTCGAATGGCCCTATCTTTTTGAAGTCCTACAAAGGTTTGGACTTGGAAATAATTTCATAAAATGGGTTCAGATAATATACAATGCTACAGCAGAAATCCTAACAGCAATATCTCAAAATCAATAAATATCAATAGAGGATGTCGACAAGGCTGTCCACTTTCACCTTTATTGTTTACTATGGCAGTTGAACCTTTAGCGATGGCAGTACGTTTACATCCACAAATATATGGAATTAAAGTAGGACCAACAGAACATAAAATCTCCCTGTATGCTGATGACATAATTTTGTTTATGTCGAATCTTAAAAAATCAATTCCGACCTTGTTGAATTTAATAAAGAATTTTGGGGAAATATCAGGATATAAAATAAATAAAACTAAATCTTCAATATTAACCACTTGCACTCCGGGCAATTTTCCTAAAAATGCCAAAAAATAATGTGCCCAAAGTAAATCGAAAGCTGTTATTCAACCCTTTGCAGCATCTTCATGGGGTTGGTCTCATTTAAAAGAAAACACTTTGAATTTTTTGGCAAAAAAAACATAATCTCTCTACGTGCTCCGGCCACTGAGTTACAGTCATCTAAACATACTGAACTTGAAGAAAAAAAAATTGGACACAGTGTTTTTTTGGATACAAATGCTTGTAAATAACACACAGCTGTACGATCCGGCTGGAAAATGCAACAGAAATGTAGAACCAAGTGTTATCCAGCTGAGATCCAAATTTGGTAACAATACCACAAAAAATGAATATTTTACACAGCTTTGTTCTCAGGCTGTTCCCAGGCGTTTTGGAACTGTGCCAAATTGTGCCAAATGGCACAGTTTGGAAAAACGTCTGTAACTTTTGAATAATTCAATGTAGAATCTTCATTTTAGGCTCTAATGAAAGGTCACACTCAGGGCTGTGTGTGTGTGTGTGGGGGGGGGGGGGTCGTTCCCCCCCCCGCTACCAAGGACCGACTTCGGCCTTCGCTACAGATGGATTACACTCCTTGCATGTTTTCACAGCGGCTCCCCCCCCCCTCGCTACTGTGTGTGTGTGTGTGTGGGGGGAACCGTGAATGGACCGTGAACGCCCCCCCCCTCGCTACAGAAGAGGGCCATCGCTACATGATGGAATAGATTGATATGCTTGTGAACCGTGAACGCCCCCCCCGCTCCTCTTCTGCAGCGGGGGGGGGGGGGCGTTCACGGTCCGAACACGGCAAATGAACCATTTATCGCGGCGCACGCACTTCGTAATTCGTGCGCAGTACAGTTGTAATTTACCGATCGGTCAAAAGTCATTTTTGGATTACAGTTTTCAGGGATAAATAATAATTTAGCTTATAACACCTTACCTCTTCAAAGCAGCAGAGTCGCGGCGAACATCTCTTCCCCCATTGTCAGACGAACGCGACGCTACTCCGCTCGTGGATCTCGATCAACATAATTCCATTATTGCCGTTTTGGCGAATGATTTACGACTTTTGTCATCGGCCTTCGTCTATTCTGCTGGAATGAGTGCAGGTCCCACTTGTGGGTGTTCTCCATGCTGCTGGGTGAGCCTGGGTCTGTAGTAGATTCGTACAGCGTCCTTTGTTTTCATCTGTTGCAACAGTAAATCTCTCTTCACCCAACCAGAATTTCTGTGCTTCAATTGGCTCCTGCGTTCACAGTAGGCGGGTCCTCCTTCCTAGATTTTCATTCATTGGTTCTTCAAGGTTTCAGAAACCCAATTCAAGGCTCTTATTAGTCGAATGAGAGGTCAATCAGATGAACTAATCTGTTCGCGGCTGTCTCTGCAGTTTTTTTTTGAGTGGCGCTTGGACGCTACTACATCACCATCACCACCATCATGCGTCATGCGCACGAGGGCGCACGAGCGCGCTCTCGTGCGCCCTCGTGCGTCATAGGACGAAGAGACTTGCCCGCCCGCGGAACAACGGAGCGCAAGTGGTTAATGCTAAATGAGACCCAGAGAAATCACCCAGCTCCTGAGGTAAATCAATTCAATGTTGTAAATCAGTTTAAATATTTAGGAATTCAAATTGTGCCTAAGCTAGAATCAGTCACTAGTGCCAACTATGAAGCCTTAATGACAGACATTAATGAGTTACTTCAGAGATGGATGTCACTACCGATGTCGATGATCGGGAGAATTAATATACTTAAAAGTAATATCTTACCCAAAATGCTTTATTTATTTCAATACATTCCTTTACCACCATATTCAGATCTATTCTCCAGAATTAAAAAAAAGTTAGTGGAATTTATATGGAACAATAGGAAGGTCCTTACTATATTTACCATTTGATCGTGGAGGTCTGAAATGTCCAAACTTTATGTTGTATTACTGGTCAGCACAACTGAGGTCTATGACATATTATTTTTCATCAAATGATCTCCCTCACTGGACTGAAATGGAATCATACAATTTACCTTTACCTCTTCCCATATTCATATACTCAGACTCGGCAAAAAAATTACAGAAACAAGTTAAAAATCCAGTTGTAAAGCATATGATCAAAATATGGTGTGAAACCAAAAAATATTTAAAAGAACCACACTTATTGTGACAATTTAGTTTAGCCCAATATGGGGTAATCAATATTTTAAACCAGGGAGAGCAGATGCTGTATTTAAAGTATGGAATTTAAAAGGGACTCAAGACTTATATTTGTCATGTTCAGATAACATAATGTCTTTTGAAGAACTGAGGATCAAATTTAATCTTAATAGAACACATTTTTTAAAATATCTTCAGCTTAAGAACTTTATTCGATCAAATCAAAATAATGCTCTCATCCGACCTACTTATTCATCCTTGGAAAAAATTTTGACGAAAGATAGTAAGAGAAAGGGTATTATTTCAGAGTTTTATAACTCATTGACATTATCCTCAAGTGAAAACTCACAGAAAAGACTGAATTATTGGAAAGAAGACCTGCAAACTGAAATTTCAGAGGAACAATAGGAATTGGCTTGTACAGAAGCTCAAACCAAATCAATAAATGTACGTCTTAAATTGATACATTTTAAATGGTTAATGCGGATGTATGTTACACCGGTGGAGTTAAATAGATATAACAAAAACCAGATACGTGCACAAAATGTATGGAAAGTAAAGGAACCCTATTTCATTGTTTATGGGAATGTAGAAAAATTAGAATGTTTTGGGAAGAGGTGAGGGTAACAATTGAAAAAATAATTTCAAAACAAATCATATTGAATCCTAAATTGTTTTTGTTGGGTCTGTATCCAGAAAAACATAACTTTAATAAGAGTGAAAGAGCATTCATAGACCTCAGTTTGCTCAATGCCAAAAAATGTATTGCACTATTGTGGAAAAAGACTCATAGACCAGATGTGACTCAGTGGTTAAGACAGATGTTAACAAACCTTCCACTAGAAAGAATAACATACATACTGAAATCAAAGGAAATTGTGTTTGAGAATATATGGAGACCTTTCATTGATTATGTAAAGAATTTAAACATAACTTTTGAAGAAGAAGGTGAATGATGTGTGTGGACCTTGTAAATTCCAAACTGGTGAATGTATAATATGTATACTTATGTAATGGATTGCCTAGACTAAACAGAGGAGCATTGTTAAAGACCTGTCTTTGTTAATGGTTGTTGGTGCTTTAAGTACTTTTTTTTAATTACTTTAGTGTTAGTGTTTGACTGTTTGTGTTATGTCTGTAAAAAAAAAAAAAAGGTTCAATAAAAAATATTGTGGAAAAAAAAGTAGACAACAGAAGATTAACCTACCATGGTTAAATAATGAAATAAGAAAACTTATGAAGAGGTGAGATTCTGCATTGAAAACATCATTAACCTCTAAATTACAAAATGATCACCTTGTGTACAAAAGTTTAAAAAATAAAGTGGTACAAGAGCTGCGAAAATCAAAAGTATCTTATTACAATAAACTGATAGATCATGCAAAGGGTAACAACAGTTCCCTATGGAGGCATTTAAATAACTTAACTAATAAAAAAAATGTTCAGAAGGGGGTAAAGGAACTTAGAATCAATGGCAAGACCATCAGTGACAAGGCTATACTGGCAAATGAATTTAATTCATATTTTGTGGACTCTGTGGAAGAATTAACAAAAAACTTTGTGCTGCCAAATGTGCTCAACAATACTAAACCAGTACTCTCAACAGTTTCTTTTCACATCGATGAGGTAAATGAGGAGTTACTTGCTGGTATTGTTAAAACACTGTCAAACTCAAAAACTAATGATATCTACAATATGAGCACTTCCTTTCTCAAAACGCACAGCAAAATATTAATCAAACCACTGACTCATCTCATTAATCTCTCCATTAGGTCTAGTACATTTCCATCTGGTTGGAAAAAAGCTGTTGTCATACCAGTTTATAAATCAGGCAGTAAAGACGATATATGTAATTACCGCCCAATCTCTATTTTACCAGTCCTGTCTAAGGTTCTTGAAAAAATTGTAGCTACACAGCTGATAGACTATCTACAAGACAGTCAACTTCTTCATCCACATCAATTTGGTTTTAGACCAGGATACTCAACAGAAACAGCAAATTGTTGCCTTATTGAAAATGTCAAACAGTCCTTGGACAGGGGTAATGTGGTAGGGGCTGTTTTTCTAGATCTCAAAAAGGCTTTCGATACTGTAAACCACAGTTTGCTTTTATCCAAAATGGTATCTTTTAACTTCTCTCCAGATACATTAGAATGGTTTGCATCTTATCTCCAGAATAGAGAACAGTGTGTAAAAGCTCACCAGGATAAATCCTTATTTTTAAACAACCGTATGGGTATCCCACAAGGGTCCATTCTTGGTCCTTTACTTTTCAGCATTTTTATTAATGACTTGCCACTACACTGCTCAGCTGCAACATGTCAACTTTATGCAGATGATGCAGTTATTTACACAGCTGCCAAGACTCCAGCACAGGCTGCAGATGTACTGTCTACAAGTATGGTTGATGTCCAAGAGTGGCTCTTCCAGAACCATCTATTGCTGAACCTTCAGAAAACAGTTTCAATGTGCTTTTCAATTATAAAATGTAACCTGCAACATTTTAAAGTTAATATACATGATCAAGACATCAGTTTAGTTACAGAATTCAAATACCTTGGCATTGTACTAGATCCTCAATTCAAATTTAATCTTCATATAAAGAAAATTTCTAAAACAGTAAAAAAATCTGAACTGCTTTAAATTAATTAGATATTACATACCATCCAAGCAGCTGTACTGTATATGCATTCAATGGTTTTTTCTCATATACTGTTTGATAGTCTGGGCTCAAGCAGCTCCTTCCACAATAAAACATATAGATTCATTATATAATCAAACTCTAAAAATCTTGGATAAAAAGCCCATTAGGTGGCATCACTGTTATATTTTAAAAAAATACAATCTGTTGAGTTTTGAGAGTTTCATTGACCTCTGTTTTCTGAAATTAATTTTCAAATATTTCCATAAATCAGAACCACTTGCTGGTTTCATCCAAAGACAGGACAGCAGCAGAGCCACCAGGAGTTCTGTTAACAATAACTGTAAAATATCCCACCGCAGAACCACATTTGGACAAACAGCTTTCTCTATAAAGGGCAGTCATATCTGGAACACAATGCCAAATGAAATTAAAATAATAACAGACTTTAAAACATTTACTACAAAGGTTAAAAACTGGCTGAAAAATAAACAAGAATGTACCCATGTATGAAATGATTGTCTGCAGGGTGAGAGTGAATGAAGGGAAGGAATGAATGTGTTTGTTTATAGTGAGTGACGAAGGGAGGGAGACCTGAAATAGGCAAATGTGAACCAGGTTTTTATATTGTGTATTTATAATCTTGTTTGCATTGATGTATGTGGTTATTGTTTATTCTGTTTTCATTTTTTCTTTTCCTTATCCTTCTTTCTTTTTACCTGTTTCTTCTTTCTAAAGCCCATCCAGGGACAAGAGTTGCAAATTAGCTAATAGCTATACACTCTTTGTGCAACACATTAGATTGATTGCCATTTGATTAATTGTCTATGTTTATTGCACTGTCCCTGTCAAATAAACACAATTTAAAAAAAATAAGAAAGGAAGGATACATGGAGAGTATCTTTGCGGCCCCACTATATATCCCAGCATTCAGTGTGTGGCTCAGCCAGGCTTCTCTTCTTTTTTCTCCGCTCAGCCAGGCTGAATTTCAGAAGTGGAGAAAACTAGAAAAACAGTTCAAAGTAAGTTTTATGCTTAAATTATACAGCAGTTTGACCGTTAATACACTAATGACTCAGAAAAAAGCTAAATCTGATTATTATCCCCTGCTCTTCGACCCCTTTGGGTGAAGGGGGATTATGTTATGGGTCAGTCCGTCCGTCTGTCCCACTGTTGTGAAATCAACTCCTCCTACAGTTTTGTTCCAAAACTTGGTACCAGAGTTTGATTTACACTGATGATGCGCATATTGCAATTTGGTTCTGATCGGATGATTTTTGCAGGAGTCGTAGCCCCTGACCTATGACCTCTTATTTCACCTCACTTCAAAGACAGTGACTGTCTTGTGAAATCAACTCCTCCCACAGTTTTGTTCCAATTGTCTTGACACTTGGAAACATGGTTTGGGATACTCTGATGATTATTCTGTAATTTCCTAGTTTGGGATCAATAAAGTACATCTATCTATCCATCTATGATGCACATATTGAAACTTGATGCTCATCGGATGACCTTGAGGCCAAAGGTTAGCGGTCAGATTTTCTCTAAATCTTCTGAACACAATAACTACTTAAAGAAATGATGTAGGCTTTTCAAATCAATAGTAGAGTATGTAATACACATCTTGGATGATTTACACCCTGACCTAAGTATGGGTTTGGGGTTAAAGTTCAGAGTTAACATTGCAGTTGCACTATGGTAAATGCTACATTTACTATTACTATAAAATAAGTAAAGCTAGGCCCACCAAACCTGGTACACAGGTTCACCTTGGGATCCTGACCTCTGACTATGGGTTTGGGGTCAAAAGGTTAAAGATTAGCATTAACATTCCTGATGCCTTATTACTGCACAATGAGTAAAGGTAGGGTCACCAAACTTGGGACACAGGTTCACCCTGTGACCCGAAGTGTGACTGTGGTTTTTGAATCGCAAGGTCAAAGGTCAACATCATAATGGCTTATAAATTATATCTCAACAAAAAAGAAAGCTAGGGCCACCAAACTTGGTACACACGTTCCCCTTGGAATCCTGACTTCTGACTATTGGTTTGGCGTCAAAAGGTCAAGGTTAACACTCCTTATGCCTTATTACTGTACAAAAAGTAAAGCTAGGGCCACCAAACCTGGTACACAAGTTCACCTTGGGATCCTGACCTCTGACTATGGGTTTGGGGTCAAAAGGTCAAGGTTAGCATTCCATTTGCACTATTATTATAAAACGAGTAAAGCTAGGGTCACCAAACTTGGGACACAAGTTCACCCTGTGACCCTGAAGTGTGACTATGGTTTTGGGATTGCAAGGTCAAACGTCGACATCAAAATCACTTATAAACTATATCTCAAAAACAAAGAAAGCTAGCGTTACCAAACCTGGTACACAGGTTTACTCAGAGACCATGACCTCTGACTACAGGTTTGGGGTCAAAAAGTCAAAAGTCAAGGTTGACACTCTCTATGCTCTCTTACTATGGAACGTGTAAAGCTCTCTAGGGTCACCAAACTTGCTACACAGCTTCACCTTGGGATCCTACCCTACAACTATGGGTTGTATACTTTGTTTTATATTAATGGATGATGGGCTTATCATAATTTCATTCTGCCACAGTACTGAAAAGTTGAAAACTGCTCTCCATCATTAAGTATTGGGATCTTCAAAGAAAACGGAGGTGGGGATATTGCACTCGCCTCAGAGTGCTCTTGTTTAAGCTGATGTTATGTGACATTATTTTTTCTAATAGATACAGTGGTGTGAAAAAGTGCTTGGCCCCTTCCTGATTTCTCATTGTTTTGTATGTTTGTCACACTTAAATGTTTCAGATCATCAAACAAATTTAAATATTAGATAAAGATAACACAAGTTAACACAAAATGCAGTTTTTAAATGAAGGTGTTTATTATTAAGGGAAACAAAAATCCAAACCTACATGGCCCTGTGTGAAAAAGTGATTGCCCCCTAAACCTAATAACTGGTTGGGCCACCCTTAGCAGCAACAACTGTAATCAAGCGTTTGCGATAACCGGCAACGAATCTTTTACAGCGCTGTGGAGGAATTTTGACCCACTCATCTTTGCAGAATTGTTGTAATTCAGCCACAGTGGAGGGTTTTCAAGCATGAACCGCCTTTTTAAGGTCATTCCACAGCATTTCAGTCAGATTCAGGTCAGGACTTTGACTAGACTACGCCAAAGTCTTCATTTTGTTTTTCTTAAGCCATTCAGAGGTGGACTTGCTGGTGTGTTCTGGATCATTGTCCTGCTGCACAACTCAAGTGTGCTTCAGCTTGAGGCCACGAACAAATGGCCGGACATTCTCCTTGCGATTTTTTTGGTAGACAGCAGAATTCATGGTTGCATTTACAACAGCAAGTCTTCCAGGTCCTGAAGCAGCAAAACAGCCCCAGACCATCACACTAACACCACCATATTTTAATGTTGGTATGAAGTTCCTTTTCTGAAATGCTGTTACTTTTACGCCAGATGTAATGGGACACACACCTTCCAAAAAAGTTCAACTTTTGTCTCGTCAGTCCACAGAGTATTTTCCCAAAACTCTTGGGGATCATCAAGATGTTTTCTGGCAAAACTGAGATGAGCCTTTATGTTCTTTTTGCTCAGCAGTGGTTTTCATCTTGGAACTCTGCCATGCAGGCCATTTTTGCAACAGTCTCTTTCTGATGGTGGAGTCATGACCAATGACCTTAACTGAGGCAAGTGAGGCCTGCAGTTCTTTGGCTGTTGTTGTGGGGTCTTTTGTGACCTCTTGGATGAGTCGTCACTGCGCTCTTGGGTTAATTTTGGTCGACTGGCCACTCCTGGGAAGGTTCACCACTGTTACATGTTTTCGCCATTTATGGATAATGGTTCTTACTGTTGTTCGCTGGAGTCCCAAAGCTTTAGAAATGGCTTTATAACTTTTTCCAGACTGATAATCTCAATTACTTTCTCATTTGTTCCTGAATTTCTTTGGATCGCAGCATGATGTCTAGCTTTTGAGGATCTTTTGGTCTACTTCACTTTGTCAGGCAGGGCCTATTTAAGTGATTTCTTGATTGAGAACAGGTGTGGCAATAATCAGGCCTGGGTGTGGCTAGAGAAATTGAACTCAGCTTTCCAAAGATGTGATAAACCCCAGTTAATTTATGTTTTAAGCGGGGGGGCACAATCACTTTTTCACACAGGGCCATGAAGGTTTGGAATTGTTTTTACCCTTAATAATAAACACCTTCATTTAAAAACTGCATTTTGTGTTTACTTGTGTTATCTTTGTCTAATATTTAAATTTGTTTGATATGAAACATTTAAGTGTGACAAACATACAAAAAAAATGAAAAATCAAGAAGGGGGCAAACACTTTTTCACACCACTGTAGGTAGGTAGGTAGGTAGACAGATGTACTTTATTGATCTCAAACCGGGAAATTACAGTGTAACAGCAGCATGACAGCAGACAACCAAAATGACAGAAACACACACAACATAATAGACAAAGGAATTACCCAGGAAATTAAACCTGCCTTGATAACTTTAATATACATTGCAGATGGCCCGTATAGATACATCGTACTCATTGTACAATACAGGTACAATGAGTACCTGTATACTCCAAGGTGCAGTATGGAAGCATTGTTATGACCAGAATTCAACATTAGAGTTATTGTACAGTGAAATGGCAAGCGGCAGGAAAGATTTCCTGTATCTGACTGTTCAGCAGCAAAGCTGTAGCAGTCTGCTGGAGAAAGTGCTCCACCGTCTGTCCAGTGTGTGGTGGAGGGGGTGATCAGGATTGTCCATGATGGATAACAGTTTGTTCAGTGTCCTCCTCTCCACCAAAGTCTCAAAAGCCTCCAGCCTGAGACCAGTTACAGAGCCAGCCCTCTTGACAATCTTGTCAAGTCTGTTGGTATCGCTGGCTCTGATAATGCTACCCCAACAGACAGCAGCAAAGTAGATGGTGCTGGCAACAACAGCCTGGTAGAAAAGCTTCAGCATCTTGTTGCACATGTTGAAGGGTCTCAGCTTCCTCAGAAAGTAGTCTGCTCATCCCTTTCTTGTATGTAGCATCGGTGTTAGATTTCCAGTCCAGTCCATTGCTGATCATGACACCCAGGTATTTGCAGTCCTCCACTACCTCCACATCCTCCCCACTAATCCGCAGTGGCTGTGAAGGCATCCTCTTCTTCCTGAAGTCAACCACCATCTCTTTGGTCTTACTGATGTTCAGCCTCAGGTGATTCTGCTCCGTCCACTACACAAATCTGTCTACCAGTGCCCTGTACTCCCCCTCCTCTCCCCCTCTTATACACCCAACAACAGCTAAGTCATCAGAGAATTTCTGCAGGTGGCATGACTTGGTGTTGTACTGAAAGTCGGTGGTCTATAAGGTGAAGAGAAAAGGAGAAAGCAGTCTCCTGTGCTGTATGCTTCACTTAATTCATTAATTTAACATGCTTAACTGTTGCTTTTTTCTAAAGTCAAGCTAGTTTCTTCATTAATATCAGTTTACATACTAATGTCAGTAATAATAATTATACAACGGTGTCACGTGTTGTTTTTTTTTTAAGTCACCGGCTTGCCGGAAGACTGACTGTCACATGGTTGATTAACTTGCTTTAAAATAACTTAACGTCCTGTAGTGACATTGGTAAGTTGGCATTATCTATTTATTTATTTGCTTTCTTACTTACTAAAGAAAAGCTGATGTGGTGCTGTGAAATAAACCCACTTAAGGTTATTTTAGAGGAAAACAGAGCAGTTTATGAAGCTGACAGGAGCAGGACATCTGTAATTAGAAAAGCACTCAGAGAGTGCATACGTCTGCCAAGGCTCCTTCCATTCCTCATGGATCACCTCCAACGTGTAATGGGTTTATGTGTAGGCCTAGAGCCACTTCTGGTGAAAATTGCATCAAAGTCTGTCCATTAATTTTGGAGTATTGTTGCTAACACATTGTGAAAAGATAAGAGCCTTGACTCAGGTATGCATTGTCAGATCATCACCAAAATGTAATGGGTTCATCTCTAGCCCAAGGACCACCTCTGGTGAAAATTTCATCCAAATCCATCCAGTAGTTTTGGAGTATTGTTGCTAACACTCTGAGATGGTCAGAGCCTTGGCAGAGGTCTGTAGTGATAATCAAATTTTTTTTCTTTATGGTTTTCTTTTGTTCTCATTTGTTTCTGAGGTCCAGGGTCAGTGAACCTGCAGAAACAACAGTCAGCTGTCAGGACCTGTGGAGAGAATAGGCCGGATTCAAGATTTATATTAACAAAACTGATTTTTACAGAAATTACTACAATAAAAATGATTGGATGAATACCTTTATTGACTAATTTTGTATAACTTACTTTGCAATCTATAACAAGCTGAATAAAAATATTACACATTTAATATAAAACTATTAATGTGTCTTAATAAATTAGAATATTGTGTAAAAGTTCATTTTCTGACTTCCGGTTATGGCTGCCACGTAGGACAGACGTGTCTCGCTCTGCTCTGCTCCTGGAGAAAAAAAATCGGCAAATAACTCTCTCATTTGGGACAGAACGTATCTCAGCATTTGGGCGAGGATATGTCGGCGAAGCCTAAGGCTGGAAAACCAGGAAAAGGAAAAAGCGAGCCGCCGAAACAGTCCAAATTAACGGACTTTCAGGTCTGTGACGCAGCAAACAAAACTCCATATATGGCGGAGGAGGCTGGCAACGGTGCGATGTCTGCGCGGGGAGGCGCAGATGCGCTGATGGCTGCCATGAGTTCAATGAGAGCGGACTTTTCCTCTAGATTTGATGGGATTATGACAGCGTTGGAAGGAATAAGAAAGGAATTGGGTGACTGTGTAGAACGAACGGCGCAGATGGAGCTCCGTCTCGCTAGTGCTGAAGATGACGTCACCCGTCTTCAATTAAAGGTGCGCACTTTGGAAAAAAAAAATAAATCTCTGGAAGATAATATTTTGGATTTGGAATCTCGGTCGAGACAGAATAATTTGAGGCTGGTGGGTCTTCCAGAGGAATCAGAAGGTCGGGACGTATGTTCCTTTCTGGAAAAGTGGATTCCGGAGGTGCTGGGCAGCGAGGAGTTGCAATCAGCAGTGGTTCTGGAAAAAGCACATCGTATTGGCCCACGGAGAGATAAGGGACCGCCGAGGACCTTAATTATGAAGTTTCTTAGCAACAGAGACAGGATGAAGATCTTCAACGCTGCACGTGCTAAAGGAGAGATTAAACACCAGGACCAGCAGGTGCGGTTCTACCCAGATTTGGCCACAGGAATCCAGCAATTGAGGAAGCAGTTTGATCCCATACGTAAGGAGCTGCGCAACCTTGGGATTCGTCATGATGTAATCTATCCTGCGAGACTGCTGACCACGTATGAGGGCAGAACCCACATCTTCAAGACCCCAGAGGAGGCGCAGGAGTTCATCAAGAAGATCAAAGAAGAAGAAGAGACTGGTGGGAGCTAAGCATGAACAAAATATAAGGTAGAATAATTAAGCATTTGCACAGGCATCTGACTGACTTGAAGTAAATAGTAAGTTTACAAAATATAGATTGTATTATATATTAAAAAAACAAAACAAAAACAAAACAAACAAAAAAAAAAAACTATGATGTACAAAGTTGTTAAAAATTTTGGAGTTAAGTTGGAAAACTACAGAGGAGAGTTAATGTTACGTCATTAAAAGCAGTAGAGTTAGGGTGATTGGGAGGATGAAGAAGGAGTGGCTTAGGCTGTTCCCCGTGGGTGTGGAACGGTCGATGGCTATATCGGGAGACAGAATTTTTCTTTTGATTTTGGGGGGTTTGCCACAAGTGTGGGAAGGGGAAATTTGTTTGTGTGTAGTTTGTAGGATGAATGTTCAACCACTCATGTTTTTGCTTCTCTGTATGAGCATGTTTACACTGCAAGGTAATCCCAAACTCTCTATTGATCATGGACCAAAGTGTTAATCTTAATTTAACTTCATGGAATTGCAGAGGTCTACAAAATTTTAAAAAACTTAAACAAGTTATGAATAAAATAAAGGACATGGGTTCAAGAATTGTGTTTTTACAAGAAACTCATCTGATAGAGGAGGATGTTAAAAGAATTAGGAGTAGATGGCAGGGAAGTGTATTCACCTCTTCATTTTCATCCCGAGCCAGGGGAGTTATGACTCTCATACATAAATCAGTTCCTTTTCAAGTGAAAAATGTAATTGGAGACAAATTTGGAAGATATGTAATCATTCAAGGTTCTTTGCTATTAGAAAATATAAATCTTGTGAACTTATATGGTCCCAATATAGATGATCAGAAGTTCTTTGCTAATTTATTTCTCATCTTATCATCACTTACAGGGCAACATATAATAGCAGGGGATTTTAATTGTACATTGAATCCAGGTGTGGATAGATCAACAGGACTGGATCGTACGCACATTGGATGTAGGATGACTATTAATCATTTTATGAAAGAATTGAGATTGTTAGATATATGGAGAGAAATGAAACCACAAGTTAAAGCCTATTCTTGTTATTCCAGTACCTACAAGACATTCTCACGTATTGATTATTTTTTGATTTCCACAGAATTAAGGTCCAAGATTCAAAACTGCTTTTATGATAACATCGTGATCTCTGATCATGCACCCTGTTGTCTAATATATGTAGATAAAAAATTGACAAAGGAATCAGGCAGATGGCAATTTCAGCATAAATGGCTTCAGGATGAGGAATTTGTCAAGTATATAGAAAAACAGATAGACGAGTTCTTTGACATCAATACTACACAAACATCAGCATGTGTAAAGTGGGAGGCTTTCAAAGCTTTTATTAGGGGACATATTATTAGTTATACAGGATCAAAATCTAAGAAGACTCGAGAGGAGAGAGCTAAATTGGAACATAAAATAAAAAGTCTTCAGGAAAAAGTGTATGCAGGAAGAGATCCAAGGTTGGAGAATGAATTACTGATTTTGAGAGCTGAATACGACAAAAAATCAGCGAATAGAGCTGCCTCGAGTCTTCTAAGATTGAAACAATCTTTTTATGAACAAGGTGAAAAATCAGGAAAATTATTAGCATGGCAGATTAAACAATTGGAAATTAAAACACCAATAACCAGTATTATAAGTAATGGACAGGTAGTTATAGATCCTTTAGAAATTAATAGAGCCTTTAGAGATTACTATGAAAAATTATATGATACCAAAAATGAACCTGATTTAACAAAACTAAATGGGTTTTTGAACAAACTATCTATACCGTGTATTCCAAATGAAAACAGGGAGATATTGGAGTCTAAAATTAGTCAAGAAGAAGTTGGGCTAGCCATTGATAATATGAAATCAGGAAAAAGTGCAGGACCAGATGGTCTTCCAGTTGACCTTTATAAAAAATTTAAGAATAAATTAATAAAACCTTTTTTGGAAATGGTTTTAGAAGCATTTCAAAATAATAATTTACCATCATACATAAATAATGCCTTAATTATACTGCTGCCAAAACCAGGTAAGCCCTCTAATAAATGTGAAAATATGAGACCAATAAGCCTATTAAACGCCGACCTTAAGATAATCTGTAAAATTTTAGCAAGACGAATACAAGAAATTTTACCAAATATTATTAATCGAGATCAGAATGGCTTTATAAAGGGTAGACAAGGCTTCCATAATGTAAGAAGACTATTTAATATTATTTATTTTAATAAAGAAGCACCGGATACAGCTCTCCTATCATTGGACGCCGAAAAGGCCTTTGATAGAGTTGAATGGCCCTTTCTTTTTGAAGTCCTACAAAGGTTTGGACTTGGAAATAATTTCATAAAATGGGTTCAAATAATATACAATAATGCTACAGCAGAAATCCTAACAAATAACAATATTTCAAAACCAATAAAAATCAATAGAGGATGTTGACAAGGCTGTCCACTTTCACCTTTACTGTTTACTATGGCAATTGAACCTTTAGCGATGGCGATACGTTTACATTCACAAATATATGGAATTAAAGTTGGACCAACAGAACATAAAATCTCCCTGTACGCCGATGATATAATTTTGTTTATGTCGAATCTAAAAAAATCAATTCCAACCTTGTTGAATTTAATAAAGAATTTTGGGGAAATATCAGGATATAAAATAAATAAAACTAAATCTTCAATATTAATGCTAAATGAGACCCAGAGAAATTACCCAGCCCCTGAGGTAAATCAATTCAATGTTGTAAATCAGTTTAAATATTTAGGAATCCAAATTATGCCTAAGCTAGAATCAGTCGCCAGTGTCAACTATGAAGCCTTAATGTCAGATATCAATGAGTTAACTCAGAGATGGATGTCACTACCAATGTCGATGATCGGGAGAATCAATATACTTAAAAGTAATATTTTACCTAAAATACTTTATTTATTTCAATACATTCCCTTATCACCACCTTTAGATCTATTCTCAAGAATAAAAAAAAAGTTAGTGGAATTTATATGGAACAACAGGAGGGCTAGATTACGTTTGTCTTTATTATATTTACCATTTGATCGTGGAGGTCTGAAATGTCCAAATTTTATGTTGTATTATTGGTCGGCACAACTGAGGTCTATGACATATTATTTTTCATCAAATGATCTCCCTCACTGGACTGAAATGGAATCATACAATTTACCTTTACCTCTTCCCATATTCATATACTCAGATTCGGCAAAAAAATTACAAAAACAAGTTAAAAATCCATTTGTAAAGCATATGATCAAAATATGGTGTGAAGCTAAAAACTATTTAAAAGAACCACAGTTATTGTCACAATTTAGTCCAATATGGGGTAATCAATATTTTAAACCAGGGAGAGCGGACGCTGTATTTAAAGTATGGAATTTAAAAGGGATACAAAAGATTCAGGATTTATATTTGCCATGTGCAGACAACATAATGTCTTTTGAAGAGCTGAGGATCAAATTTAATCTCAATAGAACACATTTTTTTAAATATCTTCAACTTAGAAACTTTATTCGATCAAATCAAAATAAAGCTCTCACTCGACCTATTTATTCATCCTTGGAAAAAATGATGATGAAAGATAGTAAAAGAAAGGGTATTATTTCAGAGTTTTATAACTCATTGACACTATCTTCAAGTGAAAATTCACTGAAAAGATTAAACTACTGGAAAGAAGATCTGCAAATTGAAATTTCAGAGGAACAATGGGAATTGGCTTGTACAGAAGCTCAAACCAAATCAATAAATGCACGCCTTAAATTGATACATTTCAAATGGTTAATGCGGATGTATGTTACACCGGATGAGTTAAATAGATACAACAAAAATATACCAGATACATGCACAAAATGCATGGAAAGTAAAGGAACCCTATTTCATTGTTTATGGGAATGTAGATTAATAAGAATGTTTTGGGAAGAGGTGAGGATAACAATTGAAAAAATAATCTCAAAACAAATCATATTGAATCCTAAACTGTTTTTGTTGGGTCTGTACCCAGAAAAGCATAATTTTAATAAAAGTGAAAGAACATTCATAGACCTCAGTTTGCTTAATGCCAAAAAATGTATTGCACTATTATGGAAAAAGACTCATAGACCAGATGTGACTCAGTGGTTAAGACAGATGTTAACAAACCTTCCATTAGAAAGAATAACATATATACTGAAATCAAAGGAAATTGTGTTTGAGAATATATGGAGACCTTTTATTGATTATGTAAAAAATTTAAACATAACTCTTGAAGAAGAAGGTGAATGATGTGTGTGGACCTTGTAAATTCCAAACTGGTGAACATAATATGTATACTTATGTATTGGATTGTCTAGACTAAACAGAGGAGCATTGTTGAAGACTTGATTTTGTTGGTGGTTGTTGGTGTTTTTAGTGCATTTTTTTTTTTTGTAGTACTTTAGTGTTAGTGTTTGATTGTTTGTATCATGTTTGTTAAAAAAAAAAAGGTTCAATAAAGATATTGTGGAAAAAAAAAAGTTCATTTTCTTTGCAAGATAATTCCAAAAGAAACATTCCTGTATTTATTACATGTAAAATGAAACATTTCAAACCTGATTTAGTATTGAGATGGTTATCGTTTTTAAAATTAAATTACAAATCATGATTTTCTAATTTACTGAGAAACATTAGTAAAACTTTGATGAATGAAAGATGAACATGGGATCTTTTCTACTGCTGCTGCTACAGTACATGACTGTGGTCTGGTTTACTAAATTAAAAACTTAATGTCAAGAGCTGATACAAGGTATAATATCTAATTATTTAGCTACATAATGGTAATAATTGATCATAAATGATAACAGTAAACTTGTCAAATTTCCCTTTGGTCATGTAATTAAGAATATATTTTATAGTTCAATCTTACTAATGTACACATTAAAAATAATTAAAAATATTTTATGTATCTTGGGGTTTTATTTTACCTTAATTTCACTGGCGTTTACTTGCTGACATTAACATGAGTTTAAAGTCTTGTTTTATCTTGCCCTGGTAGAGATTTTTCAGTAAATGGTAAATACAATAATTTAAAAAAAGACAAAAAATAAATTTCCATCTCTGTCAAAAATGTCAGCAAAAGAAAATCTCTGAACTGACGCCACCGTGGTTGCTAGATGATGGGGTAGTGCATAGTCACGCAAACATACGTCATCCAATCACTAGACTGCTTCAGTTAACCACCGTAAATCAGCCTTTAGTTGCAGCCTGTCTGACCTTGGAAGGTCTGGCCTCCTGGGCCATGGTCACACAATGGGGCATCGTCCCAAAAGTCGTGGTGTGCGCCTCTCAAGTACAGAAACCTGATGGCCACTCTACATTCATCTGGCTCCATTATTACACCTTGCGCCACCTTAGCGCCTATAAAAGAAAAACCCTTAGAAGTTCAGCACTGCAAATTATCATGTCACCTATACAGATGTATACAGTATCTCACAAAAGTGAGTACACCCCTCACATTTTTGTAAATATTTTATTATATCTTTTCATGGGACAGCACTGAAAATATGACACTTTGATGCAATGTAAAGTAGTCAGTGTACAGCTTGTATAACAGTGTAAATTTGCTGTCCCCTCAAAATAACTCACACAGTCATTAATGTCTAAACCACTGGCAACAAAAGTGAGCACACCCCCAGTAAAAATATCCAAATTGTGCCCAATTAGCCATTTCCCCCCCCCTGGTGTCATGCGATTCGTTCATGTGTTAAATTTGGTGTTATCACTCGCACACTCTCTCATACTGGTCACTGAAAGTGCAACAAGTCACCTCATGGCAAAGAACTCTCTGAGGATCTGAAAAAAAGAATTGTTGCTCTACATAAAGATGGCCTAGGCTATAAGAAGATTGCCAACACCTTGAAACTGAGCTGCAGCACGGTGGCCAAGACCATACAGCAGTTTAACAGGACAGGTTCCACTCAGAACAGGCCTCGCCATGGTTGACCAAAGAAGTTGAGTGCGCATGCTCAGCGTCATATCCAGAGGTTGTCTTTTGAAAATAGACGTATAAGTGCTGCCAGCATTGCTGCAGAGGTTGAAGGGGTGGGGGGTCAGCCTGTCAGTGCTCAGACCATACGCCGCACGCTGCATCAAATTGGTCTGCATGGCTGTTGTCCCAGAAGGAAGCCCCTTTTAAAAATGATACACAAGAAAGCCCGGAGTTTGCTGAAGACAAGTAGACTAAGGACATGGACTACTGGAACCATGTCCTGTGGTCTGATGAGATTAACATAAACTTATTTGGTTCAGATGATGTCAAGCGTGTGTGGCGGCAACCAGGTGAGGAGTCCAAAGACAAGTGTGTCTTGCCTACAGTCAGTCATGGTGGTGGGAGTGTCATAGTTTGGGGCTGCTTGAGTGCTGCTGGCATTGGGGAGCTACAGTTCATTGAGGGAACCATGAATGCCAACATGTACTGTGACATACTGAAGCAGAGCATGATCCCCTCCCTTTGGAAACTGGGCCGCAGAGCAGTATTCCAACATGATAACCACCCCAAACACACCTCCAAGACGACCACTGCCTTGGTAAAGAAACTGAGGGTAAAGGTGATGGACTGGCCAAGCATGTCTCCAGACCTAAACTCTATTGAGCATCTGTGGAGCATCCTCAAACGGAAGGTGGAGGAGTGCAAAGTCTCTAACATCCACCAGCTCCATGATGTCGTCATGGAGGAGTGGAAGAGGATTCCAGTGGCAACCTGTGAAGCTCTAGTGAGCTCCATGCCCAAGAGAGTTAAGGCAGTGCTGGAAAAATAATGGTGGCCACACAAAATATTGACACTTTGGGCACAGTTTGGACATTTTCACTAGGGGTGTACTCACTTTTGTTGCCAGCAGTTTAGACATTAATGGCTGTGTGCTGAGTTATTTTCAGGAAATGGCAAATTTACACTGTTATACGAGCTGTACACTGACTACTTTACATTGTATCAAAGTGTCATATCTTCAGTGTTGTCCCATGAAAAGATATAATAATAAAATATTTACAAAAATGTGAGGGGTGTACTCACTTTTGTGAGATACTGTGTTATTATGAATGTACAATTTCAGCCTCCTACATTAATGAGCAGTCATCGTACTTGTGACTTATGGATATTTAGCTCAAACTGGCAACCAATACAATATTACACTGGGGAAAGAGTGAGTGCAACACCTGTTAGGATTACTTCGATCCCCTTTGACTGGATTTTTTTTTTTTAAGTTTCTACCTGTTTAAAGCAAGAAAAGATTAAAAACATGTAAAACAGATTTGGAAACATCATTGCAGCATCTGGGCCCAAAGCTTATTTAAGGTGGACAGAGCTGAACTGCATTACTGTCCTGAAATATTACCAATAAAGGCTCAAAAACATTTGTGAAGACTATGAAAAAAGTGTCTTCTACCCTGAAGAGGACAGTTCAAAATACAGTATTCTGGTGTGGTGGTGCAGCAGTGCACACAAATTGGGTAACTCGCAATTATGCTGAACAAAATATACAGTATAGCAGACAGCAGGGGGCGTAGTCGTCTTCTGCTGTCTGGTGAACCTAGATAAAACAGCTGATAAAAACAGCTGCTTGTCACAACATCACCACTGACCCTTCTGAGAAGGCTGCAAGAAGTGGCCGAAACATGTTAAAGTAAAAACAACCTTTTTCACTGTCTGATAGAAAAGAAAATATTTTTAAAAATATACAGTTTTTGGAGCAATATTTGTTGAAGCCAAGACAGCTCCTTTTTATATTATTTATGCAAGAATATGTCTAAATCCATGTATACAACTCGTATCACAGGGGTAGTACTGTATTATGTATTGTGTTACCCAGACCTCAGGTTAAAAAGACATGAATCTGTCTTGACAGTGTGTTGTGAAATTAAAAAACCAAACTAGCAACACGGTTGATAGCGTGCCTCTCTCAACTTTGTTGATCTGTTTGTCAGAAGAAAACAGTATCAGTAAGAGTAGAATAATGCTCTGACGTTATTTTTTATATTTTTGTTTGGGCATTTTTCTCTTAATGATTTCTTTGAGTCACTTATACAGCATGTTTTTAAGGAATTTTTATAAAATGACATTAAAAGTACAATAGTCCCAGTTTATTTTGATAATATCAGTTATTGCTCTTTGAAGCTAAAAAAAAACTGTCCTTGCTTTTTATTATAACCAAACAATAGAAATTAAAGATAAAAACAAAATTGCTTTGTTGTGAAGTGTTATTACTAGTGTTAAACACTATATAACTTCTTGCAACACATGAAGCAGGGAGGCTTCCTACTGCACTGTAATTTTTTTTCACCTTACTTAGAAAAAACATGTAAATTGATTGTCTTGAAAAAAAAAATAAGCAGAAAAGAAACCATCACTCTATAATCTATCACTCTTCACTCCATAAAAGCAAGAAATCTGTGTGTGTGTGTGTGTGTGTCTGTCACGTTCATAGGACATCATAGGATGGCCTATGAACTCAGGCATCATAGGACGCATAGACAAATGTGTCTTTATGATGTCATATAGACCATGAACTCAGGCATCATAGGACGACTCGCGATGCCTATATGACGGCACATAGACAAATGTGTCTTTATGATGTCATATAGACCATGAACTCAGGCATCATAGGACGACTCGCGATGCCTATATGACGGCACATAGACAAATGTGTCTTTATGATGTCATATACATCAAGCCTGCCTCCATGTCTTTATGATGTCATATACAGTGACAGACATCAGGCAACATGTCTTTATGATGTCATATACATCAAGGCTGCCTTCATGTCTTTATGATGTCATATACAGTGAGTCCATGCCGGAAAGCCTCTTTTTGCTCAGATCTATTTTCATGATCCTGTCTATGAACTGAAATTACGATGCACCTATCCCTCAACCAGTGGTCTCAACGAAGAAGAAGACCCACCAGATGGAGAGCAATAGAATGACAACAACTGCTGCATGTTAGAAAAGATGCCATGAAGATGAAACACCTGAGGTTCCAGCAGTACATCACACCCGTCTGAGACAGGAGGACACCCTTCACCAGCACAGGGTATGACAGACTTTTAAAGCACGTTTCTAGGACATCATAGGACAGCCTATGATCTCTGCCTCATCATCATAGCGCGTCCTATGAACTCAGGCATCATAGGACGACTCACCATGCCTACATGACGGCAAATGTGTCACCTTGACGAATGCCAGTCTACACTACAAATGTGTAAAATGCCAAGCAAAGCACTGATTTTCTCCGGGTGCTCTGGTTTCTTGGCTTCTACGGGCATGCACGGGCCTTCCTGAACAGGGTCGAAAGCCACTTTTTCAGGATCGTGCCCATGAACTGGAATTACGACGCACCTATCCCTCAACCAGTGGTCTGAACGAAGAAGAAGAAGAAGAAGACCCACCAAATGGAGAGCAATAGAATGAGAACTGTTGCATGTCAGAAAGGATGCCGTGAACATGAAACACCTCAGGTTCCACCAGTACGCCGCAGGCATGACTGTGAACAACACAGCCATCTGAGACAGGAGGAGACCCTTCAGTCGTCTGAACAAAGAAGAAGAAGACCCACCAGATGATGTCTTTATGACGGCACATAGACAGAGCACATGACTCCTGACAAGACATATAAATAGACACAGGTAAGCAACATAACACAGAACAGTGACAGGCAGGAGAAGAAGTAACAAGCAGGGGCAAACAGCCCCAGATGGCAGGGCATATTTTGTGTGATTTTTATGTTTTGCTGCATACAAAAGCCATCACGTGTGATTGCCACTTAGTGCTGTGTTGCTATACCAACTGTCCTGTAACTGCCAAGAATTCTGTTCCAATGTATCCCCTCTACGGGCATGCACGGGTATGCACTAGTATATTATAAACAATTGAAATAACCTTGAGTCCAGAAGATTTGCACAGTCTGCTGTATCCATATAGTGAAGCTCCTCTCGGAACAATGAATCCTCGTGTTCTTCTTTGTCTGGCCTGCTTCTTGCAGACTGACTTGTGTTTTATCATTTGGAGGAAATGAAGCTATACATGGGGGTTGACAGTGTCAGTAAGGTAAGATAATTTAATTTCAATTTATTTAAAGGACAGTGCAAGTTAATGTACATCAATAACAATCAACGTAAACATGCCAGATTATATTGTTATATTATATATTGGCCAGAGGCCAATTTCCATCTGTTGCCCAGATATATAGATGTTCCCTATACAGGAAGGAAAAAACACTATGAAGAGTAAAACACGATAAAACAAGAATCATGCTAAAACACACTAATCATAGTAAAACAATGCAATACATTAGTGCTACTAAAACCAAGTTAAATGTAAAAGTAAAAACCTAAAATAAAAACACATAAAAGGGTGGCACGGTGGTGGAGTGGTTAGCACTACTGCAGCACAGCAACTCACCCTTGGCCGGGGGATCCTGGGTTCGATCCCAGCCCCCGACCAACACTGATCTGTGTGGAGTTTGCATGTTCTCCCCGTGTCTGTGTGGGTTTACTCTGGGATTTTTCCGGTTTCCTCCCACATGCCAAAACATGCAAGTTAGATTAATTGGCATCAAAACTGGGGATTCTAAATTGTCCTTAGGTATGACTGTGAGAGTGAATGGTTGTCTGTCTCTCTGTGTTGGCCCTGCGATGGACTGGTGATCTGTCCAGGGTGTACCCTGCCTCTCGCCCAAATAGGCTCCAGTCCCCCGCGATCCGAAAAGGATTAAGCAGAAAAAGATGGATGGATGGAAAAACACATAAAATAAAAATACAGAAATGAGACATTGTTGTACATTCACAGTACAGAATAGTCCTGGTGAGACCAATTTCTTTTGTTTATCTTAACATCATAGATGCGTGCATGATTAGATAAAAGTCAGTTCTTTAAATGAGTTTTAAAAGAAATGGAGTGGAGCAGTGGAGCAAATGGTGGAGCACTTTCTCACAGTCAATGGCATGCTGTTCCATAGGGCGCCCCCTTTCACAGATAAAACACCTTGTCTGAAGGTAGTGCGTCTTAGAGGAATGATACGGTCTCCTCTCGATGAAGCTCTTGTGACTGGTTGTGATGCTATTACCAGTGCTACTGTTTATAAAATCACTTAGGGGTGGAGGGGCCAGTCCATTCAAAACCTTATAAATTAAACAAACTTGTTAAAAATAAATAAAATAATTACAACTCAGCAATTAGTGTTTGTCCAGTATGTTGCAATGGTGATATGATTGTAGCTTCCTGTCAAATATTTTCAAAGCTTTCTTGTAGACCATTTCAATAGACTTAAAAATAGTCACACTGGCTAGTGACCAACTTGCTGCACAGTACTGAATGTGAGAAAAAAATCATGGAGTATAAAAACATTTTGGCTGCCTTTTTGGTCAACTTACTTCTAATATGTTTAAAATTATACAGTTGAAATTTTAAAATATTGGAGAGATTTTTTTCACATGCTGTTTAAATGTAAACTGAGGGTCAAGAATGATCCCAAGATATTTAAAACTATAGACAATATCAAGTTCTTGGCCATTTAAAAACACATTAAAATTTGTCTGATCGCCAGGCCAGGAAAGGTCTTATGTGACCCAGAACATCTTTTTTTTTGTTTTGTTTTTTGATTTTGTATACTTTATTGATCCCCAGAGGGGAAATTGAGGGCATCCACCTGGATGGATGAAGCAGCCACAGTACAGCATTATCCCTTAACCATTCACACACACATTCACACCTAGGGCCACTTTAGAGTCTCCAATTAACCTAACCTGCATGTTTTTGGCCTGTGGGAGGAAACCAGAGAAATCCCGGAGTAAACCCACGCAGATATGGGGAGAACATGCAAACTCCACACAGATCACTGTTGGTCAGGGGCTGGGATCGAACCAGGGATCCCATGGCCAAGGGTGAGTTGCTGTGCTGCCACAGTGCTAACCATTGCGCCACCGCACCACCTTACTCCACTGCAGTCTCTTACTCTAGGTCAACTTAACTGTCGAATCCTTTCGACCAGGTCATCCAGGAGGAATTGAGTTTCCTCCTGTGCCACTCTAACACCTATAATGTGCGACCAAGAACACTGACTAGTCCACGAGGATGGCTCCCTGGGCATCACTGTTCACAATCTAGGTGCAGTGACACTTTTTACCACCTCTGCATCTCATAACACCCAGGGTACGGCTATTCATGGAGTAGGAATAGCCGTCGTTTCCTCGTTTCTGTCACTACTTGCCACTATCAGGAAGGTCTGTGACCGGATCATCGTTGCTGTGTTTAAGGGCTTATCTCATGTTACAGTCCTCACAATGCCAGACCCGAGGAAGAGACCCTCCAGTTCTACAGGTGCATCTCAATAAGTTAGAATGCCATCGAAAAGTTAATTCAATTCAGTAATTCAATTCAGAAAATGAAACTCCTACATTATATAGATTCATTACACACAGAGTGATATATTTCAAGTGTTTATTTATTTTAATTTTGATGATTATGGCTTACAGCTCAAGAAAACCCCAAATTCAGTTTCTCAAAAAATTAGAATATTACATAAAAAAATGGATTTTTAATAGAAATGTTGGCCGATGAAAACTATGTCCATGTACACACTCAATACTTGGTTGGGGCTCCTTTTGCATGAATTACTGCATCAGTGTGGTGTGGCATGAAGGTGATCATCCGCCTGTGGTACTGCTGAGGTGTTATGGAGGCCCAGGTTGCTTTGATAGCCTTCAGCTCTTCTCCATTGTTGGGTCTGGTGTCTCTCATCTTCCTCTTGACAATGCCTCATAGATTCTCTATGGGGGTTTAGGTCAGGAGACTTTGCCGGCCAATAAAGCACAGTGATACCATGGTCATTAAACTATATTTTGGCACTTTTGGCAGTGTGGGCAGGTGCCAGGTCCTGCTGGAAAATGAAATCAGGATCTCCATAAAGCTTGTCAGCAGAGGGAAGCATGAAGTGCTCTAAAATTTGCTGGTAGACGGCTGCACTGACTTTGGACTTGATAAAACACTGTGGACCGACACCAGCAGATGACCTCTTTTCAGATGAAAGTAAATTTTGCATTTCATTTGGATATCAAGGTCCCAGAGTCTGGAGGAAGAGTGGAGAGGCACAGAATCTAAGTTACTTGAGGTCCAGTGTGAAGTTTCTACAGTCAGTGATGATTTGAGGAGCCATGTTATCTGCTGGTGTTGGGTGTTGGCCTGCCTCTATGCCTTCCCCTGGACTGCTCACATCCTCCACCAGATGACACTCCAGTAATGGCACCCTTCTCCAGCAGCAGGATGAAAGAGCAACAGCACACCATGAAACAAAAGCACCCCTTACTCACAGTGCTCGACTGGGTCTGGCTCCGTCAACCTAATCGCTCGCACAAGCTGCAGTTGTTCCGATCGACGCCGATTCAGATCACCGCTCAGCTAGAACCAGCCACCTTCCGTCTGGCTGATGGGTCACGTTGGCACGCCAGCCGTCTCAGAAGGGAAACGCCACTTCTGCCCAAGAGACCACGACCAAGCCGGCCCGTCCAGACTGGGACTTTGCCGATGCATGGCCCGCAGCTCCAGCGGGGCGCCCGCTGGAATCACCCGAGCCGGCACGGCCTGAGCCCGCCTGGCATGAGCCCGATGGCAGCCTCTTCATTTCAAGGACTATGTGACTGGTTTAAGTACATTTGTAGTTAGGGTATAGCCTGGCACGTGACAGAATACCCCACAAGACCATACGGGCACACCGGCAGTCTACCCGATTGTCCAGTTCTAGAGTTGTTTGTTCTGTCAGGCTAATCTGCTCTGAGTTCTCAAAGTGGGAGGGTAACAGTTTTGTGTCTTCGGGAGCGGGGGGGCGGGGGGTAAATGTAGTATATACAATGTGACGTGCCGTACTGTAGACATGCACAGGTGACGTCAGCACGTCAGGGGTATATAACAGGCAGCGCTGTGACACGAGGTCTCTTCCCTCTTCCTGCGCTCTACTACATGCAGTTCTGTACTCTGTACACTTGTTTTAAGCCCAATAAAGCTAACCTCAGCACATGGTCATGCACACCCATTCTTCAGACATAATACTTTCAACAATCCGCATAAACCCATGGAAGTGAACTACCTCTCCTTTTCTTGTTTCTTCCTCTAATGGTAAATTGTCCCATAACCTCGTTAATTAATTCCTTAAAAAGATCACATGCAGTATCAACATTATCACAGGCCATGACATTGGGTCAGTTAATAATTATTACAAGATATAATGAGATTCTGCAACTGATTTTTAGGTATATATTCAAAGAGAGCTGTACGATTATTCAATTTTGGGAGGGTATTTTGGAATAGATATTTTGTGAGCTTCCTAGTGAAGAGAATTATATTGTGGTCTGAGAGGCCAGTTAAAAGGTTACAAGTTTTTGTCATTCTCTCTGGACAGTTAGTGAATAATAAGTCTATTATTGTTCTGGAATGATTAGTTATTCTGGCTGGCTTTTTTATTAACCGAGTAAAATTATAATGATCCATGATTTGTTTCTATCTTTTTTATTGTCCCAGTTAATGTTAAAATCCCCCATCATGATTACCTCCTTATTAGAATTAAACTATTGTAGCAAGAGTTTTACCTGATCATAAAAATCTGGTTTAGCAGAAAGTGGGCAATAACAATAACGATACTCTCACACTAACATGTTCAATTTTGGTTTCACTAGGTGCTAAAAGCCGGGTACACTGTAATGAGTTTTTAACATATAATAAGACACCACCACCTCTTCCTCCGTTTCCATCTTGTCTAAAAGCAGAATATCCGGGTAATACTAATGCTGCTTCAGGTGAAGAATTACACAGCCATGTTTCAGATAAACTCAAAATGTCGACATCAGAGTCTCCTAATTCATCTTCTTCCGCTTAATCCTTTTCGGGTCGCGGGGGAGCTGGAGCCTATCCCAGCATCTTTGGGCGAGAGGCAGGGTACACCCTGGACAGATCACCAGTCCATCGCAGGGCCAACACAGAGAGACAGACAACCAATAATATTTCTAACTGTTCCCTTTTGGGGATCATGCTTCTGATATTTCAATGGCCACATAATAGTTCCATGGGTTTGAATTGTTGATCCCAGACCAATCTTCCATGATTCAATGTTTTAAAGAAGTTAGTTGTCCGGTGCCTTTTTAGGACAGAGTGCCTTGTTGTCACCGGTACAGAAGCCCCCCCCCCCCCCAACTGCTGCTGATGGAGAGGAGCGTTTCTTAGCTGCTAGGCTGCACACCATTGGCGTGGACCCGCCAAAAATCCACTGGTCCATCTGACCCTTCGGCCACTGTTGGAAATGAGAAGCATCTCTCAGCTGCTAGCCGTCAGGGTAGACCCGCTGAGATCTGCATTCTGAAACTGGCCCAACTAATTCTCCGGTCACCACCGGGGAACAGAGGCTTCCCTCAATTACTAGACCACTAGCTGTCGGCGCAGACCCACTGACATCCGCAGTTGGAAATGACCCAGCTGACTCTTTAGTTGCCACTGGTAGGAAGAAGAGTCACTGGTCATCGGTGCAGACCCACTGAGATCCACTGTTGATGCTGGTACCAGTCCAGCTAATTCCTCGGCCACCGCTAGTGGAGAGAAGCATCTCTCAGCTGCCAGAAGCCAGCGCAGGACCGGCTGAGGTCCACTGGACTTGATTCCTCAATTGTCACTGGTAGGGAGCTGCTAGGCTACCAGTCGTCGGTGTGGAATCGCTGAGATCCGCTGTTGGTACTGGTAGTAGCCCAGCCAGTTCATTGGCTGTCATTAGTAGGGACAAGTGTCTCTGAGCTGCTAGGCTGATAGCTGTTGGCGTGAACCCACTGAGATCTGCTGTTGTTACTGCTACTAGTCCAGCCAATTCCTCAGCCACCACTGGAAGAGGAAAGTGTCTCTCAGCTGCTAGCCTTTGGTGTGGACCCACTGAGATCCGTTGTTGGAATAAACCCAGCTAATTCCTTGGCTGCCACTGGTAAGAAAAGACATCCCTGAGCCGCCAGGCTGCCAGCCGTCAGCACGCCAAAATCCGCTGTGTGGACAGGATTATCAGGCGGGGGCCTTTCCATTGCTAAGCTAGTTGTTACTGGTAGGTACCTGTTAATGTCTGTGAATTCAGTCAGCTTCCCTGTTAATGTTGGAAATGTTGGGGGTAAGTGCCTTTCAGTTTTGTTGTTTGTTTTTTTGATTTTGTATACTTTATTGATCCCCAGAGGGGAAATTGAGGGCATCCACCTGGATGGATGAAGCAGCCACGGTACGGCGCTATCCCTTAACCATTCACACACGCATTTATACATTTAGTTACTCGTTCGACTGCTGCAAGTACGGACCCATTGAGGATAGCTGGTGTAGAAACCTTTTGCACCAGACGCTCTCCTCATCAGCGTCTGGTGGGGAGAGCATCTTTTGCACAGGGACAGCTAGCCTTGCAAAGTTAGCATTGGGTCCAGGATTTAGCTCCATAATATAATAAAATATTTAAAATAATTATTGAACATGTCAACATTTTTCTTATTAAACGTATTTCTGATGGAGCCATTGACCTGAGATTTTCACCAGATATCAGTAACAACCCAAGTAATCCGATACATACAAAGAAATCAAGGCAACTGTGTTCACAAAACAAGTTATATTTAAGAAAGTGGAATGACACAAGGAATAAGTATTGAACACCCATCCATCCATCCATCCTCTACCGCTTATCCGGGAATCCGGGTGGCGGGGACATCAGTCCAGGCAGAGTAGCCCGGATTTCTGCCCAGTTCACATAGCACCATGACACCTCCTGTAGGTGGTGAGCCCACTGGAGGACAAACCCATGTGCCTCCATAGAGTACACTGGGTCCTTGATGTAACGTTTTTCATGGAGATCCACTGGACCGCTCTTAGTCTGGCCCTTCACCTAGGAGCAGTTTGCCTTGGGAGACCCTACCAGGGTCAAGTTACCCCCGACAACATAGCTCCTAAGATCATTTGGGCACTCAAACCCCTCCACCACGATAAGCTGACGATCCACGGATAGTGGATCGTCACCTTATCATGGTTGAACACGCTTGGTGAAATTCATTTAATTAGTGCAGTGCCCATATGACCTCGTGTGGACTGGTGACACAATAGAAGGGATGCTTGCACCAAAGAATAGATGGCACGTATTAACAACACCTAAGGAGTTCTTATAAGGAGTTCTGAACAACTCCTTATAGGTCGTCTAAGGAAGACCCGGTTCCAGAGCTTGGATTGGACCCAAATTTTTATAATTTTATTCCAACGGCCTCCAGAGCCTGCCCTGTGAATTTCAGCCCCAACTCCCAGTGGCTGTACCTTTTCCACCTCTGTGTTCATTTAATAGCTCCCCAATGGACATTCAGTGAAGATTTCCCTTCCTAAACTTCCACATAACCGGGGAGGCCAAAATTTACAGGGGTTATTGTGCTTAATATTATAGCCGTAAATCCAAATTTCCAGCCCCCAAATCTCAGCAGTTATACCTTTTCCACCTCTGTGTTTATTTAATAGCTCCCCTATGTACGTACATTAAAGATTTCCCCAACTAAACTTCCTAACATCCAGGGAGGCTGAAATTCAGGGATGCACACTCATAACCTCAGCAAAGCACGTATCAAATCTGAGGTCAATCTGACAAATGGTTTGAGAGATATTTGCGGAATAGACAGAATGACATACACACACACACACACACAGAGAGCGAGAGAGAGAGAGAGAGAGAGAGAGAGAGAGAGAGAGAGAGAGAGAATCCTTGCATTACAATATAATATTTATTAGAAAAGCAACCCAGCCACAGGGGGTGCACAAGCCAGTGTACTCCTAGTGCTGGTCCCGGGTAAATGGGGAAGGTTGTGTCAGGAATGGCATCCAACGTAAAACCTTTGCCAAATCAAACATGCGGAGCATGACGAATGGGACTTTCATACCGGATCGGTCAAGGCCCGGGTTAACAACAACTGCCACTAGTGCTGCTAACTGACAGGATGCCGGTGGAAATTGGGCTACTATTGGTTTAAGATCAAAGAGGAGGAGAGGGGGAAGGCATGTTAGGAGGGAGAGAGAGAAAAGCAAAGGTAGAAGTGTGGAGGTGAGAGTAGGGATGTTAAATGTAGGGACTATGACTGGTAAAGGCAGAGTTGGCTGATATGATGGAGAGAAGAAAGGCAGATATACTGTGTATTCAAGAAACCAGATGGAAGGGAAATAAAAATCAATAAAATAAAAATCAAATAAAAATAAAAATCAAATAAAAATCAATGTCAAAGGGAAGCAAGGCTAGGAGCACTGGAGGGAGATTTTAAACTGTTCTACCACAGTGTAGATAGGAAGAGAAATGGTGTAGGAGTAATCTTGAAGGAAGAGGTTGTGAAGAGTGTTCAGGAGGGAAAGAGGGAGTCAGACAGAATCATCAGTTTGAAGCTAGAAGTCAAAGGTGTGATGTTGAATGTTGTCAGTGTGTATGCCCAAGTTGGATGTCAGGTAGAAGAGAAAGAAGAATTCTGGAGTAAGTTGGATGGAGTGGCAGAGTGTGTTCCCAGGTGGGAGAGAGTGGTGATTGCAGCGGACTTCAATGGACATGTAGGTGAAGGGAACAGAGGTGACGAGGAGGTCCTGGGTAGGTATGGTCTTAAGGAGAGAAATGTGGAACGACAGATGCTTGTAGATTTTGCTAAAAGGATGGAAATGGCTGTGGTAAACACATACTTCAAGAAGAGAGAGGAACATAGGGTGACTTACAAGAGTGGAGGAAGGTGCACACAGATGGACTACATCTTATGCAGAAGGAGAAATCTGAAAGAGATAGGAGACTGCAAGGTGGTGGCAGGGGAGAATGTAGCGAGACAGCATCAGATGGTAGTCTGTAGGATGACTTTGCAAAGCAAAAAGGAAAACAGTGAAGCTAGAGATTAAGTGGGGGAAGTTACAGAAGGAAGAAGGTCGCACAGAGTTCAGATGGGCTCTGGGTGGTAGGGAAGAATTACCAGATGACTGGGAAAGTACAGCAAAAGTATTAAGGGAAACGGGTAGAAAGGTATGTGGTGTATCCAGTGGACAGAGGAAGGAAGACAAGGAGACTTGGTGGTGCAATGTGGAGGTACAGGAAAGTATCCAAAGGAAGAGGTTTGCAAAGGAAAAAGTGAGATAGGCAGGGAGATGAAGAAAGTAGACGAGTATTTGGAATCTAGGCACATGGCAAAGAGAGAGGTGGCAAAGGATAAGGCATATAGTGAGCTGTATGAGACACAAGACACTAAGGAAGGAGAAAAGGAGTTGTATCGACTGGCTAGACAGAGAGATCAAGCTGGAAAGGATGTACAGCAGGTTAGGTTGATTAAGGACAGAAATGGTAATGTTCTAACAAATGACGAGAGTGTGTTGAGAAGGTGGAAAGAATACTCTGAAGAGCTGATGAATAAAGAAAATGAGCGAAATTGGAGGATGGATGAAGGAAAGATAGTGAACAAGGAAGTCCTGAGGATTAGCAAGACAGAAGCAGCTTTGAAGAGGATAAAGAATGGAAATGTGGTTGGTCCAGATGACATACCTGTGGAGGTATGTAGATGTTTAGGTGAGATGGCAGGGGACTTTTTTTTTTCCACAATATTTTTTATTGAACCTTTTTTACAAACATGGCACAAACAGTCAGACACTAACACTAAAGTAATTTAAAAATTAAAAAGAACACTAACAACAACAACAAAAAAAATGTAATAAAAACAACAACAACCATTAACAAAAACAAGTCAACAACAATGCTCCTCTGTTTAGTGTAGGTAATCTATTACATAAGAATACATAATATACATTCACCAGCTTGGAATTTGCAAGGTCCACACATATCATTCATCTTCTTCTTCAGACATTATGTTTAATTTCTTTACATAATCAATGAAAGGTCTCCATATAATCTCAAACACATCTTCCTTTGATTTCAGTATATATGTTATTCTTTCTAGTGGAAGGTTTGTTAACATCTGTCTTAACCACTGAGTCACATCTGGTCTATGAGTCTTTTTCCACAGTAGTGCAATACATTTTTTGGCATTAAGCAAACCGAGGTCTATGAATGTTCTTACACTCTTATTAAAGTTATGTTTTTCTGGATACAGATCCAACAAAAACAGTTTAGGGTTCAATGTGAATTGTTTTGAAATTATTTTTTCAATTGTTACCCTCACCTCTTCCCAAAACATTCTGATTTTTCTACATTCCCATAAACAGTGAAATAGGGTTCCTTTACTTTCCATACATTTTGTGCATGTATCTGGTATGTTTTTGTTATATCTATTTAATTCCACTGGTGTAACATACATCCGCATTAACCATTTAAAATGTATCAGTTTAAGACGTACATTTATTGATTTGGTTTGAGCTCCTGCACAAGCTATTTCCCATTGTTCCGCTGAAATTTCAATTTGCAGGTCTTCTTTCCAATAATTCAGTCTTTTCTGTGAGTTTTCACATGAGAATAGTGTCAATGAGTTACAAAACTCTGAAATAATACCCTTTCTCTTACTATCTTTCGTCAAAATTTTTTCCAAAGATGAATAAGTAGGTCGGGTGAGAGCATTATTTTGATTTGATCGAATAAAATTTCTTAGCTGAAGATATTTAAAAAAATGTGTTCTATTAAGATTGAATTTAATCCTCAGTTCTTCAAAAGACATGTTATCTGAGTGTGACAAATGTAAGTCTTGAATCTTTTGAATCCCTTTTAAATTCCATATTTTAAATACAGTATCTGCTCTCCCTGGTGTAAAATATTGATTACCACATATTGGGTTAAATTGTGACAGTAAGTGTGGTTCTTTTAAATATTTTTTCCACAATATTTTTTATTGAACCTTTTTTTTTTTACAAACATAGCACAAACAATCAGACACTAACACTAAAGTAATTTAAAAATTAAAAAAGACACTAACAACAACAACAAAAAAAATGTAATAAAAACAACAACCATTAACAAAAACAAGTCAACAACAATGCTCCTCTGTTTAGTGTAGGTAATCTATTACATAAGAATACATAATATACATTCACCAGCTTGGAATTTGCAAGGTCCACACATATCATTCACCTTCTTCTTCAGATGTTATGTTTAATTTCTTTACATAATCAATGAAAGGTCTCCATATAGTCTCAAACACATTTTCCTTTGATTTCAGTATATATGTTATTCTTTCTAGTGGAAGGTTTGTTAACATCTGTCTTAACCACTGAGTCACATCTGGTCTATGAGTCTTTTTCCACAGTAGTGCAATACATTTTTTGGCATTAAGCAACCGAGGTCTATGAATGTTCTTTCACTCTTATTAAAGTTATGTTTTTCTGGATACAGATCCAACAAAAACAGTTTAGGGTTCATTGTGAATTGTTTTGAAATTATTTTTCAATTGTTACCCTCACCTCTTCCCAAAACATTCTGATTTTTCTACATTCCCATAAACAGTGAAATAGGGTTCCTTTACTTTCCATACATTTTGTGCATGTATCTGGTATGTTTTTGTAATATCTATTTAATTCCACTGGTGTAACATACATCCGCATTAACCATTTAAAATGTATCAGTTTAAGACGTACATTTATTGATTTGGTTTGAGCTCCTGCACAAGCCATTTCCCATTGTTCCACTGAAATTTCAATTTGCAGGTCTTCTTTCCAATAATTCAGTCTTTTCTGTGAGTTTTCACTTGAGAATAGTGTCAATGAGTTATAAAACTCTGAAATAATACCCTTTCTCTTACTATCTTTCGTCAAAATTTTTTCCAAGGGTGAATAAGTAGGTTGGGTGAGAGCATTATTTTTGATTTGATCGAATAAAATTTCTAAGCTTAAGATATTTTTAAAAATGTGTTCTATTAAGATTGAATTTAATCCTCAGTTCTTCAAAAGACATTATGTTATCTGAGCGTGACAAATATACAGTGGGGCAAAAACGTATTTAGTCAGCCACCAATTGTGCAAGTTCTCCCACTTAAAAGATGAGAGAGGTCTCCAATTTTCATCATAGGTATACCTCAACTATGAGAGACAAAATGAGAAAAAAAGAAATCCAGAAAATCACATTGAAGGATTTTTAATGAATTAATTGGTAAATTCCTCAGTAAAATAAGTATTTGGTCACCTACAAACAAGCAAGATTTCTGGCTCTCACAGACCTGTAACTTCTTCTTTAAGAGGCTCCTCTGTCCTCCACGCGTTACCTGTATTAATGGCACCTGTTTGAACTCGTTATCAGTATAAAAGACACCTGTCCACAACCTCAAACAGTCAGACCCCAAACTCCACTGTGGCCAAGACCAAAGAGCTGTCAAAGGACACCAGAAACAAAATTGTAGACCTGTACCAGGCTGGGAAGACTGAATCTGCAATAGATAAGCAGCTTGGTGTTAAGAAATCAACTGTGGGAGCAATTATTAGAAAATGGAAGACATACAAGACCACTGATAAGCTCCCTCGATCTGGGGCTCCACGCAAGATCTCACCCCGTGGGGTCAAAATGATCACGAGAACGGTGAGCAAAAATCCCAGAACCACACGGGGGGACCTAGTGAATGACCTGCAGAGAGCTGGGACCAAAGTAACAAAGGCTACCATCAGTAACACATTACGCCGCCACGGACTCAAATCCTGCAGTGCCAGACGTGTCCCCCTGCTTAAGCCAGTACATGTCCAGGCCCGTCTGAAGTTTGCTAGAGAGCATTTGGATGATCCAGAAGAGGATTGGGAGAATGTCATATGGTCAGATGAACCAAAATAGAACTTTATTGTAAAAACTCAACTTGTCGTGTTAGGAGGAGAAAGAACACCATACCTACTGTGAAGCATGGGAGTGGAAACATCATGCTTTGGGGCTGTTTTTCTGCAAAGGGACCAGGACGGCTGATCCGTGTAAAGGAAAGAATGAATGGGGCCATGTATCGTGAGGTTTTGAGTGAAAACCTCCTTCCATCAGCAAGGGCATTGAAGATGAAACATGGCTGGGTCTGTAAGCATGACAATGATCCCAAACACACCGCCCGGGCAACGAAGGAGTGGCTTCGTAAGAAGCATTTCATGGTCCTGGAATGGCCTAGCCAGTCTCCAGATCTCAACCCCATAGAAAATCTTTGGAGGGAGTTGAAAGTCCGTGTTGCCCAGGGACAGCCCCAAAACATCACTGCTCTAGAGGAGATCTGCATGGAGGAATGGGCCAAAATACCAGCAACAGTGTGTGAAAACCTTGTGAAGACTTACAGAAAACGTTTGACCTCTGTCATTGCCAACAAAGGGTATATAACAAAGTATTGAGATGAACTTTTGTTATTGACCAAATACTTATTTTACCGAGGAGTTTACCAATTAATTCATTAAAAATCCTTCAATGTGATTTTCTGGATTTTTTTTTCCTCATTTTGTCTCTCATAGTTGAGGTATACCTATGATGAAAATTGGAGACCTCTCTCATCTTTTAAGTGGGAGAACTTGCACAATTGGTGGCTGACTAAATACTTTTTTGCCCCACTGTATATTTGTCACGCTCAGATAACATAATGTCTTTTGAAGAACTGAGGATTAAATTCAATCTTTTTTGCCCCACTGTAAGTCTTGACTCTTTTGAATCCCTTTTAAATTCCATACTTTAAATACAGCATCCGCTCTTCCTGGTGTAAAATATTGATTACCCCATATTGGGCTAAATTGTGACAGTAAGTGTGGTTCTTTTAAATATTTTTTGGTTTCACCCCATATTTTGATCATGTGCTTTACAATTGGATTTTTAACTTGTTTCTGTAATTTTTTAGCAGAGTCTGAATATATGAATAAGGGAAGAGGTAAAGGTAAATTGTATGATTCCATTTCAGTCCAGTGAGGGAGATCATTTGATGAAAAATAATATGTCATAGACCTCAGTTGTGCTGACCAGTAATACAACATAAAGTTTGGACATTTCAGACCTCCACGATCAAATGGTAAATATAGTAAGGACAAACGTAATCTAGCCTTCCTATTGTTCCATATAAATTCCACTAACTTTTTTTTAATTCTTGAGAATAGATCTGGAGGTGGTGGTAAAGGAATGTTTTGAAATAAATAAAGTATTTTTGGTAAGATATTACTTTTAAGTATATTAATTCTCCCGATCATCGACATTGGTAGTGACATCCATCTCTGAAGCAACTCATTAATATTTGTCATAAAGGCTTCATAGTTGGCATTGGTGACTGATTCTAGCTTAGGCAAAATTTGAATTCCTAAATATTTAAACTGATTTACAACTTTGAATTGGTTTACCTCAGGAGCTGGATGATTTCTCTGGGTCTCATTTAGCATTAATATTGAAGATTTTTTTTTGTTTATTTTATATCCTGATATATCCCCAAAGTTCCTTATTAAATTTAACAAGGTCGGAATTGATTTTTTTAAAATTCGACATAAACAAAATTATGTCATCGGCATACAAGGAGATTTTATGTTCTGTTGGTCCTACTTTAATTCCATATATTTGTGGATGTAAACGTACTGCCATCGCTAAAGGTTCAATTGCCATAGTAAACAGTAAAGGTGAAAGTGGACAGCCTTGTCGACATCCTCTATTGATTTTTATTGATTTTGAGATATTGCTGTTTGTTAGGATTTCTGCTGTAGCATTATTGTATATTATCTGGACCCATTTTATGAAATTATTTCCAAGTCCAAATCTTTGTAGGACTTCAAAAAGATAGGGCCATTCGACCCTATCAAAGGCCTTTTCGGTGTCCAATGATAGGAGAACTGTATCCGGTGCTTCTTTATTGGAATAAATAATATTAAATAGTCTTCTTACATTATGGAAGCCTTGTCTTCCCATTATAAAGCCATTCTGATCTCGGTTAATAATATTTGGTAATATTTCTTGTAGTCGTTTTGCTAAAATTTTACAGATTATTTTAAAATCAGCATTTAATAGGCTTATTGGTCTCATGTTTTCACATTTATTAGGGGGTTTACCTGGTTTTGGCAACAGTATAATTAAGGCATTATTCATGTATGGTGGTAAATTACCATTTTAAAATGCTTCTAAAACCATTTCCAAAAGTGGTTTTATTAATTTATTCTTAAAATTTTTATAGAGGTCAACTGGAAGACCATCTGGTCCTGCTCTTTTTCCTGATTTTATATTATCAATGGCTTGCCCAACTTCTTCTTGACTAATTTTAGACTCCAGTATCTCCCTGTTTTCATTTGGAATACATGGTATAGATAATCCACCCAAAAACCCATTTAGTTTTGTTAAGTCAGTTTTGTGGGAATGTGGGAAGGACGAGACCGGTTTCTCTCAAGTCATCTTTATTCACATTCACCAACATTGCAAAGAAGAAAGAGGACATTACAGGGAACTCTCGTCCTTAAATACCAGGACTCTTCACAGTTCACAAGTCACATGCATCACAAATCACATTGCATTAAAATCGGCAGTAACAATGCATCTCCTCTCTCTGATCTCACCCCCACAGTCTACAATGCATCCTCTCCTTAATCCTCTAATAACACCCCGCAGTCTCCAGCTCTGCATACCAAAGCTAACATCCTTGCCGCTTCCTGTTATCTCCAAGGAAGCTGTGCCTTTGTTCTGATCTAAAATGTGAGTCACAAAATAGGTCACATATGTGTGGCCCCCACACCAGCCCCCCCAACATTTTAGACAAACAAGAGAATAACAACATGCATGCCGTGATAGAATCAATACACATCAGGCCGCATGCTGTCTAGGCTTCAGTCTCCTGCTGTATCTGCTGTAGCTGGGATTCAACGTCTCCGCTGCGCTGTCACGCTGGGGGTGTGCCGTCTGGGGGTGGAAACCCTTTGTCAGTCCCTGCGGGTGTTCTGGGGAAACATTACTCTGTGAAGCCCCCCGTGGGGGTCTACCTCGCCGCGGGGCCCTTGCCAACAGCACTTGCTCATCCGCCACCACAAAAGCGGGTTTGAGTCTGTTTATGCCAACTTTTTCTTTCCTACCCCCCAAATCTAGCAAAAACTGCTTGTCCCCTGTTTCCAGCACTCTGAACGGCCCATCATAAGGCGGTCGCAACGGGGGTCGATGCGCATCGTGTCTGACAAAAACAAACTCTGCGTTCTTCAACGCTTTAGGCACAAAAACGCGCGGAAAACTGTGGTGCACGGGGCCAGGCAGCGTGCTTGATTCTATGTTACTCCGCAACAGCTGCAACGGGGAGGTGTCTGGCGCCGGGTTATCTGGGAGAAACTCCCCAGGCAGCCGAAGTGGTTGCGCAAACACGAGCTCCGCTGGGGAGGCTTCTAAGTCCTCTTTAGGCGCAGAACGCAACCTCAATAAAATCCACGGTAACTTGTCTACCCAATTTGCATCCGTCAGTGACGCTCTGAGAGCCGCTTTCAATGACCTATGAAAACGTTCGCATAACCCGTTAGCCTGCGGATTGTACGCGGTTGTGCCGTGAATTATGACACCCAGGCTGCGGGCCATTGTCGACCAAAGCTCGGACACAAATTGAGGGCCTCTGTTGGACATAATGTCCGACGGAACTCCGAAACGTGCCACCCAAGCTGTTAAAAATGCGCGCGCTACCTCCTCGGCTGTGGTTGATGCCAGCGGAACCACTTCAGGCCAGCACATGGTGCGGTCCACCATTGTCGGAAGGTGTGTGCACCCCTGCGACAGCGGGAGGGGTCCCACGAGGTCCACATGAACGTGATCGAACCTCTTGGCCGGAATGTGAAACGGCTCCAAAGGAGCCCTCGTGTGCCTGTGTACGTTGGCTTGTTGACACGCCGTGCAGGCTGCTGCCCACTCCTTAACTTGTTTGCAAAGACTCAGCCACACAAATTTCTCCCCTACCATTTTGACCGACACACGCACTCCCGGGTGCGCCAAAGAATGAATCGAGTCAAAAACGCGGCGGCGCCACACAGCCGGTACTACTGGACGCGGCCGTCCAGTGGAGACATCGCAGATTAGGGGGGGCATACCGTCTTGCAGCACCCTGCTATCTAGCCTTAACCCTGTTGGTCCAGACTAGAGCGCGCGCACATCCGCGTCACTAACCTGCTTCGCGGCCATGGCTGCGTAATCTACTCCTACGCTGACTGGGTCCACCACGGCGCGCGAGAGGCAATCTGCCACCACATTCAGTTTGCCCGCCACATGCTGAATATCAGTGGTAAACTCTGATATCGCGGCCAGCTGTCTCTGCTGCCGGCCTGACCACGGTTCGGAAACCTTGGCCATCGCGAATGTTAGCGGTTTGTGGTCAACGAACGCGGTGAAAGAGCGTCCTTCTAGCCAGAACTGAAAGTGGCAGATGGCCAAATGGAGAGCCAGCAGCTCCCTGTCGAACGCGCTGTATTTACGTTTGCTATCGCGCAAGGTCCTGCTGAAAAAGGCGAGGGGCTGCCAAACCCCGGCTACATGTTGCTCCACGACCGCCCCATGGCCACATCTGACGCGTCAGTGGTGAGCGCTATGCGGGCCATTGGGTCTGGGTGTGCCAACAACGCAGCCTTTGCCAAGGCTGCTTTCACCTCCGAGAACGCTTGGTCCCGCTCCAGGGACCACTCGACCTTATCCGCGGGTTTCTTTTTTTTGAGCGCGGCATACAGCGGCTGCATGAGTTGCGCCGCGCGGGGGAGAAAACGGTTATAAAAATTCACCATTCCCCAAAACTCCTGTAACGCCCTGACTGTCTGCGGCCGGGGAAAATCTGCCACCGTGCGCACTTTGTCAGGAAGAGGAACTGCTCCTTCGGGGGAGACGCGGTGTCCTAAAAAATCGATCTGCGCCACCCCGAACTGACACTTCGCTGGGTTGATTATTAACCCGTGATCTCCCAACCTTCGGAAAACTGTGGCCAGGTGTTTTTCGTGTTCGTCTTCGGAAGCGCTGGCTACCAAAGTATCGTCCAAGTAGATGAACACGAAGGGGAGATCGCGAAGCACCGCGTCCATCATGCGTTGGAACGTCTGTGCAGCCCCTTTAAGTCCGAATGGCATGCGTAAAAACTCGAATAGGTCAAACGGAGTTATTACCGCTGTTTTGGGTATGTCCTCAGCGCGCACTGGGACTTGGTGGTAACCGCGGACCAAATCTATCTTAGAAAAAACACGAGCCCCCGCCAAATGAACGGAAAAATCTTGGATATGCGGGATTGGGTAGCGGTCGTGCGCTGTAGCATTGTTTAACCTGCGGAAATCCCCGCAAAGTCGCCATGATCCGTCCGCTTTCGGGACCATGTGTAGTGGGGAAGCCCACGGACTGTTTGAACGCCTGATAATGCCCAACCTCTCCAGGTTGGCGAACTCCTCACGCGCTATGGCCAGTTTAACTGCGTCCATGCGCCGAGCTTTTGCAAAAACGGGGCGGTCCGGTAGTGGTAATAAAATGCTCCACCCCGTGTTTAGCGACTGTTGCCGAAAATGTGGGGACCGTGAGTGCTGGGAACTGAGTGAGCAGTGTGTGGAACTTACCACTTGCAGCTGTGACGTTGGCTTGTGCTGTTGGCGGGGCCACTCGCGCTGTACAGGGGATAGAATCAAAAGAAAGTGCATTAACCAGGCGCCTGTTAGCGAGATCAACCAACAAACCATGTGAGCACAAAAAAATCAGCCCCCAACATATTGAAATTCACTGCTGCTACAACAAAAGTCCATTCAAATGTACGGCCGTGTAGAGACAGAAGCAGAGTCTTCTCACCAAAGGTCTTAATCTCCGAGCTGTTCGCTGCTGTCACCCCGGGACCTCTGGAACCTGCTAGTCTGTCCGCGTAGGAAGGTGTGATGAAACTCAACTGGGAGCCTGTGTCCACGAGGAACTGCTTCCCCGAGCGTGCGTCCAACAAGTAGAACAGCTTGTTCTCCTCCCCGAGGGCCGCGGCTGCTACCGACCCCCCGGTCTTGGCATTTCCCGAACGCTGAAACTGGCACGGTGGTACACACTTGCGTGCCCTCTCTGCGAAAGGGCGATGGTAGAAACAAAGGACGTCTCCTCCGCGTTCCCTGGCTCTCGCCGCCGCCGTCGTCAGTGGGTCTGCTACTGCTGCCCCTGGCCCCCTGCCATTTGCGGTCGTCGCGCCGAGTTCCGCTGCTACAGCCGTGGCCGCGCGCCGTCTGCTGGCGTTGACAATTCGCTGCGCCTCCCGGGCCAGTGCGCGGTAGTCCCGCTGGGCCAACAATGGCGAACGGGTCAGGGTCGCTCTCGTCTCTGACGGTAGGGTCCTGAGGAAGAGGTGGGTGAAGATGAAGTGGTCGTCATCTGAGCCTTTCAACCTCAACAACTTCTCCATAAGGTTCCCGGGCATGTCACTTTCCAACTCAGTAAGCGCCAGGAGCCTCTCTACTCGCTCCTCAACCGAGGGGGTGAAGTGCTGGATGAGTGCAGCCTTCAACGCGCCGTATTTGTCGCTGTCCGGCAGCTGGTCGATCAGGCTCTCCACATGCTGGGCCGTGTTGTTGTCCAGTTTTGCGACCACGTGGTAGAATTTTGTGGTGTCTGCCGATATCCCCCGGAGGTTGAACTGTGCCTCAATCGCATTGAACCAGGAGCGCGGATTGTTCTGCCAGAAGTCCGTTAGCTGGACTGTAGCGGCATTTGCTTGGCTGGGGGCTCCTGACGAGGCTGGCCCGGGGGAAATCTCCTCTGGCTGCATGCTCGTCTTGGGTCACCAGTGTGGGAATGTGGGAAGGATGAGACCGGTTTCTCTCAAGTCATCTTTATTCACATTCACCAACATTGCAAAGAAGAAAGAGGACATTACAGGGAACTCTCGTCCTTAAATACCAGGACTCTTTACAGTTCACAAGTCACATGCATCACAAATCACATTGCATTAAAATCGGCAGTAACAATGCATCTCCTCTCTCTGATCTCACTCCCACAGTCTACAATGCATCCTCTCCTTAATCCTCTAATAACACCCCGCAGTCTCCAGCTCTGCATACCAAAGCTAACATCCTTGCCGCTTCCTGTTATCTCCAAGGAAGCTGTGCCTTTGTTCTGATCTAAAATGTGAGTCACAAAATAGGTCACATATGTGTGGCCCCCACAGTTTCATTTTTTGTATCATATAGTTTTTCATAGTAATCTCTAAAGGCACTATTAATTTCTAAAGGATCTATAACTACCTGTCCGTTACTTATAATACTGGTAATTGGTGTTTTAGATTCTAATTGTTTAATCTGCCATGCCAATAATTTTCCTGATTTTTCACCTTGTTCATAAAAAGTTTGCTTCAATCTTAGAAGACTCGAGGCAGCTCTATTCGCTGATTTTTTGTCATATTCAGCTCTCAGAATCAGTAATTCGTTCTCTAACTGTGGGTTACTTCCTGCATACACCTTTTCTTGAAGAATTTTTATTTTACGTTCCAATTGGACTCTCTCCTCTCAGGTCTTCTTAGATTTTGAACCTGTATAACTAATAATATGCCCCCTAATAAAAGCTTTGAAAGCCTCCCACTTTATACATGCCGTTGTTTGTGTAGTATTAATATCAAAGAACTGATCTATCTGTTTTTCTATGTACTTAACAAATTCCTCATCCTGAAGCCATTTATGCTGAAAATGCCACCTACCTGGGTCCTTTGTCAATTTCTTATCTACGTTTACTAAACAGCAGGGTGCATGATCAGAGATCACAATGTTATCATAGAAACAGTTTTGAATCTTGGACCTTAATTCTGTGGAGATCAAAAAATAGTCAATACGTGAGAATGTCTTGTAGGTATTAGAATAACAAGAGTAGGCTTTAACTTGTGGTTTCATTTCTCTCCATATATCTAGCAATCTCAATTCTTTCATAAAATGATTAATGGTCATCCTACATCCATTGTGCGTACAGTCCAGTCCTGTTGACCTATCTATACTGGGATTCAATGTACAATTAAAATCCCCCGCTATTATATGTTGCCCTGTAAGTGATGATAAAGTAAGGAATAAATTAACATAGAAGTTTTGATCATCAATATTGGGGCCGTATAAGTTCACCAGATTTATATTTTCTAATAACAAAGATCCTTGGATGATTAGATATCTTCCAAATTTGTCTCCAATTACATTTTTCACTTGAAATGGGACTGTTTTGTGTATGAGAGTCATAACTCCCCTAGCTTGGGATGAAAATGATGAGGTGAACACATTACCTTGCCATCTTCTCCTAATTCTTTTTACATCCTCCTCTATTAGATGAGTTTCTTGTAAAAATACAATTTTTGAATCTATGTCTTTTATTTTATTCATAACTTGTTTAAGTTTTTTAAGGGTTTGTAGACCTCTGCAATTCCATGAAGTTAAATTAAGATTAACGCTTTGATCTATGATCAATAAAGAGTTTGAGATTACCTTGCAATATGAACATACTCTTACAGAGAAGCAAAAACATGGATGATAGAGCATTCATCCTACAAACTAAACTAAAACAGATTCCCTTTCCCCACATTCGTGGTGATCCCCCCAAAATCAAAATATTCCGTCTCCCGTTATAGCTAGTGACTGTTCCACGCCTGCGAGGATCAGTCAAACCACTCTCTTTTTCTCCTCTCAATCACCCTGACTCTACTACTATTCTTATGACATGACATTAACTCTCTTCTGTAGTTTTTTTCAACATAACTTCAAAGTTTTATAGCAACGTTGCACATCATAGCTTTTTTTTTTTAAATACAGTCTGTATTTTGTAGACTCATTATATGTTTCAGATCAATCAGATGTCTGTACATATGCTTAAAAGTTCTATCTTTGTCATGTTCATGCTTAGCTCCCACCAGTTTCCTTTTGGATCTGCTTGATGAGCTCCTGCGCCTCTTGAGGGGTCTTGAAGGTGTGGGTTCTCCCCTTATATGTGACCAGCAGTCTTGCCGGATGAATCACTCCGTGACGAATCCCGAGGTTGTGCAGCTCTTTGTGGGCCAGGTCGAACTGCCTCCTTAATTGTTGAATTCCTGTGGCGAAGTCTGGGTAGAACCGCACCTGTTGATCCTGGTATTTAATTTCCACTTTAGCTCGCGCCGCATTGGTGACTGTCATCTTGTCTCTGTAGTTGAGGAACTTCATAATCAGCGTTCTCGGTGGTGTCTTATTATCTCTCGGTGGGCCGATTCGGTGAGCTCTCTCTAAAATGACCGATGACTGCAGATCCGCGTTGTTCAGCGCTTCTGGAATCCACTTTTCCAAAAAGGAACATGGGTCCCGTCCCTCCGCTCCCTCCGGGAGGCCCACCAGCCTCAAATTATTCCGTCGCGAGCGGGATTCCAAGTCTAGAACGTTATCTTCCAGACGTTTGCATTTTAATTCCAGTGTTTGAAATTTAGTTTGCAGGCTGGTGACGTCATCCTCAGCGCTTGAAATTCGGAGCTCCGCCTGCGATACTCGCTCCATACAGTCATTTATTTCTTTTCTCATACCTTCTATCGCTGCTATAATCCCATCAAATTTAGACGAATACTCTCTTCTCATGGAGTTGATGGCAGCGAGCACTACGCTTGTCCCCTCCCCAGCAGTTCCCGCTCCGCCACTGGCTCCCTCCTCCGCCATTGTCTCTGGAGTTTTCCCTGCCTCGGCTCAAGCGTAGAAGTCCATTAACTTGGGTTGTTTTGTCGAGATGCCTTTTCCTCCACCTAATTTTCCAACCTTGGTCTTTACCATATCCACGCCAAGATGCTGGGATGGGTTTTTGTTCCAATTGAGAGAGTTTTAGTAAAATTTTTGGTTTTACGAGCAGAGCAGTGTGAAACACGTCTTCCTACGTGGCCGCCATAACCGGAAGTCCGGCAGTGGACTTTTTAACCAGATTGTTTAATCTGATTAAAATAATAGCCCTTATTCCACATGCCAGTAAGATTCTATTGAACATCATCATGAACAGAATGAAAAACAGGCTAGAGACAGAAGTAAACAAAACCCAAGCAGGATTCATGAAAAACAGAGGCACAAGAGACCACCTCTTCAATTTGACACAACTGATTCAAAAGCACAATGAGATGAACATAAACCTTAGAATCTGCATTATTGACTACTCAAAAGCGTTTGATTGCGTTAACCACCAAAAGATGTGGAAAATCTTGAAAGATATGAATTTTAATCCCAAACTGATACGACTACTGGAATCTCTCTATAATCAGCAAAAAGCCATCATCAGACTTGAAAATATCACAACTCAGTCTTTTGATATAGGCAAAGTAAGGCAGGGGTGTATTCTATCTCCACAACTTTTTAGTTTATATACAGAAGACATCATGAGAAATGTAGAAACAGACAACAGAAGCAACGACTATGATGAGGTAGTAATACATGGTGAAAAGCTTAGGATATGCCAATGACACAACACTTCTATCAACATCAAAAGGCCTATAAACTCTGATGGAAGCAACCGAAGAACACAGCAAAAACAACGGTCTTTTACTAAATATCAAAAAGACAAAAATCATGGACACCAACAAGTGCTCTACTAAAACGAATATTGACATAAATGGAGAAACATTTCAAAATGTTAAACATTTTGGGTACTTAGGTGCAAGATTCCAAGGCGATGGTAGTTCCAAAAGTGAGATCAGAAGACCACCAGCCATTGAAAAACAAAAGTTATCCAACATGAAGAATATCTGAAAAGGCCAGAACAATGAAACAAAGCTACATGTCCTAAAGACCTGTATTTTTCCCATTGCCTTATATGGTTGTGAGGCATGGACACCTCTTAAAGATCACATAAGAAAAGTCCTGGCCTTTGAAATGTCATGCTATAGAGAAATCCTGAAAAGCCCATGCACAGCCACGATAAGGAACGAAGAAGTGCAAAAGATTCTATGCATAAAGAAAAATCACCTCCTAAAGCAAATGAAAAAACAAAAGCTGTCATACTTCGGCCATATCAAAACACATGCCACACTACAAAAAAACAGTTCTGGAAGGCAAGATCAATGGCAAAAGAAGCAGAAGCAGACCAAGAAGACGTTGGGAAAGCGACACAGAAGACTGACTGCAAATGAGTGTCACAGAGGCTGGACGACTCGGTCAAGACCGTACTGCCTTTAGAGAGAGCATTTGGGCGGCCACGTCCAAAGGGATATCTTCAACCCTGATGCTCCTGAGGATACGCCGTAACGGATGGAGCCAGTTGAGAGTTTCCTTGATTGTGTGTTTGGGATCACCAGTGCATCACCCGTAGAACGCAAGTATTCCTGTCTGAAACAGGTACTGTATCCCAGTTAGGCTTTACAGGCCCAAATGTAGGTTGTGTTTGAAAGTGGAATACAAAGAGATGTAGGCTACATGTCGGCAATCACATGTTAGACTTTGACAAATATAAAAGGGCGTAAATGGCAGTAACATTTATTTGATTGTGTGAATATTATTTACAGAATACTTAATTCTTGAAAATGAATGGGACATCCAGTATTAGTGACTGTTTCAGATCCCTTGTTTATTTGTTTGTCAGATCACTTATTTGTGTGATCTTTTATCACTTATATTAAAGATAATAGTGTATCTTGCACTTTGGGAATGGGAGTTGTTCAGTCGTCATTATAATTATTTTAGTTTATATCACTGTTCAGTGATGGCGTTAAGTGTAATATTGAATTTCTTCTGTGTATCATCATTAAACTTATGCAGTACTATAACAGGACACATTTACAAATATTTGAGACCCATTGTAGTGCATCATTTTATATTAGCAATATTTTGTTGTTAGGTTTTTTTAAAACTGTAATCAACCGAATTAACTACAAAACACCCAACATTATTATACACAGCAAAAGAACCTGTTTGACTGCAACCATTGCATCAGTGTTGCCCATTTGTTTTTTTTCCACAATATCTTTATTGAACCTTTTTTTTCTTTTAACGAACATGACACAAACAATCAAACACTAACACTAAAGTACTACAAAAAAAAAAATGCACTAAAAACACCCACAACCACCAACAAAATCAAGTCTTCAACAATGCTCCTCTGTTTAGTCTAGACAATCCATTACATAAGTATACATATTATGTTCACCAGTTTGGAATTTACAAGGTCCACACACATCATTCACCTTCTTCTTCAAGAGTTATGTTTAAATTTTTTACATAATCAATAAAAGGTCTCCATATATTCTCAAACACAATTTCCTTTGATTTCAGTATATATGTTATTCTTTCTAGTGGAAGTTTGTTAACATCTGTCTTAACCACTGAGTCACATCTGGTCTATGAGTCTTTTTCCACAGTAGTGCAATACATTTTTTGGCATTAAGCAAACTGAGGTCTATGAATGTTCTTTCACTTTTATTAAAGTTATGCTTTTCTGGGTACAGACCCAACAAAAACAGTTTAGGATTCAATATGATTTGTTTTGAGATTATTTTTTCAATTGTTACCCTCACCTCTTCCCAAAACATTCTTATTATTCTACATTCCCATACACAATGAAATAGGGTTCCTTTACTTTCCATGCATTTTGTGCACGTATCTGGTATATTTTTGTTATATCTATTTAACTCCTCCGGTGTAACATACATCCGCATTAACCATTTAACACTAGAAGTCCCAGAGAGGGGCCATTTGGCCTTTTTGGCTAGAAAACCCATAGGGGGACCATCAAGTGGCCACAAGAGGGCTAATGTCTGGGTCTTCTAAAAATGTATCAATTTAAGACGTACATTTATTGATTTGGTTTGAGTTTCTGTACAAGCCAATTCCCATTGTTCCTCTGAAATTTCAGTTTGCAGATCTTCTTTCCAGTAGTTTAATCTTTTCTGTGAGTTTTCACTTGAGGATAGTGTCAATGAGTTATAAAACTCTGAAATAATACCCTTTCTTTTATTATCTTTCATCAACATTTTTTCCAAGGATGAATAAATAGGTTGAGGAGAGCTTTATTTTGATTTGATCGAATAAAGTTTCTAAGTTGAAGATATTTAAAAAAATGTGTTCTATTAAGATTAAATTTGATCCTCAGCTCTTCAAAAGACATTATGTTATCTGCACATGGCAAATATAAATCTTGAATCTTTTGAATCCCTTTTAAATTCCATACTTTAAATACAGCATCCGCTCTCCCTGGTTTAAAATATTGATTACCCCATATTGGGCTAAATTGTGACAATAAGTGTGGTTCTTTTAAATAGTTTTTAGCTTCACACCATATTTTGATCATATGCCTTACAAATGGATTTTTAACTTGTTTTTGTAATTTTTTTGCCGAATCTGAGTATATGAATATGGGAAGAGGTAAAGGTAAATTGTATGATTCCATTTCAGTCCAGTGAGGGAGATCGTTTAATGAAAAATAATATGTCATAGACCTCAGTTGTGCCGACCAATAATACAACATAAAATTTGGACATTTCAGACCTCCACGATCAAATGGTAAATATAATAAAGACAGACGTAATCTAGCCCTCCTGTTGTTCCATATAAATTCCACTAACTTTTTTTTAATTCTTGAGAATAAATCTAAAGGTGGTGGTAAGGGAATTATTGAAATAAATAAAGTATTTTAGGTAAAATATTACTTTTAAGTATATTGATTCTCCCGATCATCAACATTGGTAGTGACATCCATCTCTGAATTAACTCATTGATATCTGTCATTAAGGCTTCATAGTTGACACTGGTGACTGATTCTAGCTTAGGCACAATTTGGATTCCTAAATATTTAAACTGATTTACAACATTGAATTGATTTACCTCAGGGGCTGGGTAATTTCTCTGGGTCTCATTTAGCATTAATATTGAAGATTTAGTTTTATTTATTTTATATCCTGATATTTCCCCAAAATTCTTTATTAAATTCAACAAGGTCGGAATTGATTTTTTAAGATTCGACATAAACAAAATTATGTCATCGGCGTACAGGGAGATTTTATGTTCTGTTGGTCCAACTTTAATTCCATATATTTGTGAATGTAAACGTATCGCCATCGCTAAAGGTTCAATTGCCATAGTAAACAGTAAAGGTGAAAGTGGACAGCCTTGTCGACATCCTCTATTGATTTTTATTGATTTTGAAATATTATTATTTGTTAGGATTTCTGCTGTAGCATTATTGTATATTATCTGAACCCATTTTATGAAATTATTTCCAAGTCCAAACCTTTGTAAGACTTCAAAAAGAAAGGGCCATTCGACTCTATCAAAGGCCTTTTCGGCGTCCAGTGATAGGAGAGCTGTATCCGGTGCTTCTTTATTAGAATAAATAATATTAAATAGTCTTCTTACATTATGGAAGCCTTGTCTTCCCTTTATAAAGCCATTCTGATCTCGATTAATAATATTTGGTAAAATTTCTTGTATTCGTCTTGCTAAAATTTTACAGATTATCTTAAGGTCGGCATTTAATAGGCTTATTGGTCTCATATTTTCACATTTATTAGAGGGCTTACCTGGTTTTGGCAACAGTATAATTAAGGCATTATTCATGTATAATAATGGGCTGCACGGTGGTGCAGTGGTTTAGCACTGTGGCAGCACAGTTTTACCCTCGGCCGGGGGACCGCGGGGATCATGAGATCGTGGGTTCGATCCCAGCCCCCGACCAACAGTGAGCTGTGTGGAGTTTGCATGTTCTCCCCGTGTTGCGCGGGTTTACTCCGGGATTTCTCCGGTTTCCTCCCGCACACCAAAAACATGTAGGTTTAGGGCGCTCGCGCACGCAGCGACCAGCAGCCGGTGGCTTGCCACCAGACTGCAAACCAAGTCTACCTACGGGTACAAATAAGTAACAAAAAAAAAAATGTATGATGGTAAATTACTATTTTGAAATGTTTCTAAAACCATTTCCAAAAAAGGTTTTATTAATTTATTCTTAAATTTTTTATAAAGGTCAACTGGAAGACCATCTGGTCCTGCACTTTTTCCTGATTTCATATTATCAATGGCTAGCCCAACTTCTTCTTGACTAATTTTAGACTCCAATATCTCCCTGTTTTCATTTGGAATACACGGTATAGATAGTTCGTTCAAAAACCCATTTAGTTTTGTTAAATCAGATTCATTTTTTGTATCATATAATTTTTCATAGTAATCTCTAAAGGCTCTATTAATTTCTAAAGGATCTATAACTACCTGTCCGTTACTTATAATACTGGTGATTGGTGTTTTAAATTCTAATTGTTTAATCTGCCATGCCAATAATTTTCCTGATTTTTCACCTTGTTCATAAAAAGATTGTTTCAATCTTAGAAGACTCGAGGCAGCTCTATTCGCTGATTTTTTGTCATATTCAGCTCTCAAAATCAGTAATTCGTTCTCCAACCTTGGATCACTTCCTGCATACACTTTTTCCTGAAGACTTTTTATTTTATGTTCCAATTGGGCTCTCTCCTCTCGAGTCTTCTTAGATTTTGAACCTGTATAACTAATAATATGTCCCCTAATAAAAGCTTTGAAAGCCTCCCACTTTACACATGCTGATGTTTGTGTAGTATTGATGTCAAAGAACTCATCTATCTGTTTTTCTATGTACTTGACAAATTCCTCATCCTGAAGCCATTTATGCTGAAATTGCCATCTACCTGATTCCTTTGTCAATTTCTTATCTACATATATTAGACAGCAGGGTGCATGATCAGAGATCACAATGTTATCATAAAAGCAGTTTTGAATCTTGGACCTTAATTCTGTGGAAATCAAAAAATAATCAATACGTGAGAATGTCTTGTAGGTACTGGAATAACAAGAGTAGGCTTTAACTTGTGGTTTCATTTCTCTCCATATATCTAGCAATCTCTATTCTTTCATAAAATGATTAATGGTCATCCTACATCCATTGTGCGTACAGTCCAGTCCTGTTGATCTATCTATACCGGGATTCAATGTACAATTAAAATCCCCTGCTATTATATGTTGCCCTGTAAGTGATGATAAGATAAGAAATAAATTAGCAAAGAACTTTTGATCATCTATATTGGGACCATATAAGTTCACCAAATTTATATTTTCTAATAGCAAAGATCCTTGAATGATTACATATCTTCCAAATTTGTCTCCAATTACATTTTTCACTTGAAATGGGACTGATTTATGTATGAGAGTCATAACTCCCCTGGCTCGGGATGAAAATGATGAGGTGAAAACACTTCCTTGCCATCTACTCCTAATTCTTTTTACATCCTCCTCTATTAGATGAGTTTCTTGTAAAAACACAATTTTTGAACCCATGTCTTTTATTTTATTCATAACTTGTTTAAGTTTTTTTTACATTTTGTAGACCTCTGCAATTCCATGAAGTTAAATTAAGATTAACGCTTTGGTTTATGATCAATAGGGAGTTTGGGATTACCTTGCAGTGTAAACATGCTCAAACAGAGAAGCAAAAAAAATGAGTGGTTGAACATTCATCCTACAAACTACACACAAACAAATTCCCCCTTCCCACATTTGTGGCGATCCCCCCAAAATCAAAAGAAAAATTCCGTCTCCCGATATAGCCATCAACCGCTCCACACCCACGAGGAACAGCCAAAGCCACTCCCTCTTCATCCTCCCAATCACCCTAACTCTACTGCTTTTAATGACGTAACATTAACTCTCCTCTGTAATTTTCCAACTTAACTCCAAAATTTTTAGCAACTTTGTACATCAGTTTTTTTTTTTAATATATAATACAATCTATATTTTGTAAACTTGCTATTTACTTCAAGTCAGTCAGATGCCTGTGCAGATGCTTAAATATTCTACCTTACATTTTGTTCATGCTTAGCTCCCACCAGTCTCTTCTTAGATCTTCTTGATGAACTCCTGCGCCTCCTCTGGGGTCTTGAAGATGTGGGTTCTGCCCCCATACGTGGTCAACAGTCTCGCAGGATAAATTACACCATGACGAATCTCAAGGTTGCGCAGCTCTTTACGTATGGGATCAAACTGCTTCCTCAATTGTTGGATTCCTGTGGCCAAATCTGGGTAGAACCGCACCTGCTGGTCCTGGTGTTTAATCTCTCCTTTAGCTCGTGCAGCGTTGAAGATCTTCATCCTGTCTCTGTTGCTGAGAAACTTCATAATTAGAGTCCTCGGTGGTCCCTTATCTCTCCGTGGGCCAATACGGTGTGCGCTTTCCAGAACCACTGCTGATTGCAGCTCCGCGCTGCCCAGCGCCTCCGGAATCCACTTTTCCTGAAAGGAACATGAGTCCCGACCTTCGGATTCCTCCGGTAGACCCACCAGCCTCAAGTTGTTCCGTCTCGACCGGGACTCCAAATCCAGGATATTATCTTCCAGACATTTATTTTTTTTTTTCCAAAGTGCGCACCTTTAATTGAACACAGGTGACGTCATCTTCAGCACTAGAGACACGAAGCTCCACCTGCGCCATTCGTTCTACACAGTCACCCAATTCCTTTCTCATTCCCTCCAACGCTGCCATAATCCCATCAAATTTAGAGGAAAAGTCTGCTCTCATTGAACTTATGGCAGCTAGCACCGCACCTGTGCCATTTCCCGCAGATACCGCACCGCTGTTAGCTTCCTCCGCCATCTGCTGCGTCACAGACGTGAAAGTCCGTTAATTTGGACTGTTTCGGCGGCTCACTTTTTCCTCTACCTGGTTTTCCAGCCTTAGGCTTCACCGACATATCCTCGCCCAAACGCTGGGATACGTTCTGTCCCAAATGAGAGAGTTATTTGCCGATTTTTTTTTTCCAGGAGCAGAGCAGAGTGAGACGTGTCCTTCTCACGTGGCAGCCATAACCGGACGTTGCCCATTTGTTAGTAAATATTTAACTAAAATAATTTATTTCGTTATTTGGGCGTTTTTGTGTCCTGCATTTGGTAGTTAAGTCATTCCAACTATTCCGCTCCACAGTCATAGTGGTATTATTATTAAGTTTTTAATTTTTAGATAGTCACATGGGGGGGGGGGGGACTCGCGGTCTTGCAAAGTACAGCTGTACCACACGGGTGAAGCAGAAGCAGGGACTCCTGTCTACTACTGACAGGGCAGGCTGGGTGTGCGTCCCTGCAGAGGACCGTGGTCTGCCCGGTCGAGTCGCTGCTTCTCCCGGCATGTTCTGTGTTGGATACAGCAGTGTTCTTTGTCGGGTCCCATCTGACGCTCCGCCCAGTCTGCTCACACGCCTTATGTTCTCCACATATGCCGAATTATCCTTTAGACTTATGCAATCACGGCAACTTTATGGTATAATTTTTAAGCATTAAATCTTCAGTATGATGGCGGAGTGGTTAGCACTGCGGCAGCACAGCACAGCAACTCACCCTTGGCCGGGGGATCCTGGGTTCGATCCCAGCCCTTGACCAACAGTGACCTGTGTGGAGTTTGCATGTTCTCCCCGTGTCTGCGTGGGTTTACTCCGGGATTTCTCCGGTTTCCTCCCACACGCCAAAAACATGCAAGTCAGGTTAATTGGCATCAAAAACTGGGGATCCTGGATTGTCCTTAGGTATGACTGTGAGAGTGAATGGTTGTCTGTCTCTCTGTGTTGGCCCTGCGATGGACTGGCGATCTGTCCAGCGTGAACCCTGCCTCTCGCCTAAAGATGCTGGGATAGACACCCCCCCCCCCCCCGCCGTGACCCGATTAAGCGGAAGAAAATGAATGAATGAATGAATGATCTTTTTCTAGTCAGATTTATTGCTTTTGGCTTCCTTGTTTTGCTCACGGTGTGCTGTGGTGACTGATGCCGTGATGTCGCGTATTATCCAACCAGTACGGAGTCAATGCAAAACCCCGCTCACACCTCTAGAAGCCAAAGCATGAGGAGAGAGCGATAACTAAACTTTTATTGATAAAAATTACATATTTTGGCTGAACAACTCCATACTCAGGGATGCACACCTTCGTAACCTCAGCAAGCACATATAAAATCTTAGGTCAGTCTGGCGAACGGTTCAAGAGATATGCGTGGAACAGACACACTGATACACACACAGACAGAAATTCTGTGCATTTATAGATAGATTGTCTTGCTGAAATGTCCACCCTCGTTTCATCTTCAGCATCTTGGCAGATGGCAACAGATTCTTATCAAAGATGTCTCTGCACATTTGTCCATTCATCTTTCCTTCAACTACATGAAGTCTGCGTGTACCATGTGTTGGAAAAACTCCCTCACACCATGATGGGATGTGCAGTGCCATTTCTCCTACAAACATGCTGTGTGTTGTGGCATCCAAAAAGTTCAATTTTGGTCTCATCTGACCATACTGTATTCTCCCAGTATTTTACTGGCTTGCCCATATGTTGTGCAACAAACTTTAAACGAGCTTCAATATACTTTTTCTTCAGCAATGGAGTCTTGCGAGGTGAGCGAGCATAAAGCCCATGTCGGCTGAGTGCATTGCTTTTTTTCTTTGAAACAGCAGTACCTATCAAAGCCAGTTTAGAAAGCTTGGGATCAGTCCGCCAAGGTCTCCGCCTTTGACCGCCACCTAATCCACATAGCACCGGACCCCCATGATCCCTCCTGCAGGTGGTAAGCCCACTGGTGGGCGGACCCATGTAACTCCTTCGGGCTGAGCCAGGCCAGGTCCCATGGGTGGAAACCCGGCCACCAGACGCTAGCCTTCGAGCCCCTCCCCCAGGCCTGGCCCCAGGGTGGGGCCCCGGTAACCCCATACCAGGCGGGGTACACTGAATCCTTGATATATAATTTATCATGAGAGTCTGTTGGATCGTTCTTAGTCTGGCCCTTCACCCAGGACCAGTTTGTCTTGGGAGACCCTATCAGAGGCAAATTGCCCCGGACAACATAGCTCCTGGGATCACTGGGGCATGCAAACCCCCCCACCACGATAAGGTGATAAGTTCTAAGGCAAAGCTGTCGATTTACCAGTCAATCTACGTTCCTACTCTCACCTATGGTCACGAGCTTTGGGTAATGACCGAAAGAACGAGATCGCGGATACAAGCGGCTGAAATGAGCTTTCTTCGTAGGATTGCTGAACTCACCCTCAGAGATAGGGTGAGGAGCTCAGTCATCCGGGAGAGGCTCAGAGTAGAACCGCTGCTCCTCCACATTGAAAGGAGTCAGTTGAGGTGGTATGGGCATCTGATTAGGATGCCTCCTGGACGCCTCCCACTTGAGGTGTTTCAGGCACGTCCCACTGGGAGGAGACCCCAGGGCAGACCCAGGACTCGGTGGAGAGACTATGTCTCCCAGCTGGTCTGGGAACGCCTTGGTATCCCCTCTGAAGAGCTGGAGCAGGTGGCTGGGGAGAGGGAAGTCTGGGCTTCTCTGCTTGAACTGCTGCCTCCGCGACCCGGACCTCCGGAAAAGCGGTAGAAGATGGATGGATGGATGGATGGATGGATGGATGGATGGAACAGCAGTACCTGCTAACTCCAGGGGCCTCATGTACAAAGACTTGCATGGATTTCTGACTGAAAGATGACGTACGTTTAAATCAAGAAAATGCCGTAAGCAAAAAAAAAAAAAAAAAAATCCACATGTATGAAACAGTGCATTTGCAGGAATCCAAGCACGTTTCCTTTGTACATCCCCACCTACTTGAAATTAAATGCACGTGAGGAAATACCGGACTCCTCCCTTGACATGCCTCCATTTGAATATGCAATCAGATGCAAATTGATATGCAAATAGATACATACAAGCCCTGCACGTTTGATTCTCCTGTATCCACAATCAAAAATAATGGATTTAATGGAATTTCACGGACTGTGAGTTGGAGGTGCTCCTGAATGAGGTAGAGGCACGTAAAAACATTTTGTTTGGCACGCTGTCCTCTATTAGCGCCGGATATAGGTAATTCAGTAGTCTGCTTACAGCCCTATAAGATTAGTACTGTTTTCCTTTATTCAGACAGGGATAAGACGGATATGTTTATTTTACCTTGACATGTTTTGACTGACATCTGCAGTCATCCTCAGAAGCGTCAGCTGATCGCTGTGATTTGTGACCAGCTGGGTGGATCAGCTGGTTGAATAAAGAAAAACAGTCATGTAAAAGAAGACAATATGAACCTAGTGGGTAGCCATGGTCACCTGTCAGTTGAAAGCAGATCATATTAGACTTGACAAGTACATATTTTATGTCCAAAATGCAACTCTTATCCTTTTTAATTATATACAACTTACATGGATTACACACACTACTAAATGAATGAAGTGCACCGGGGAAAGGGTGAGACTGTTACATTTCAAACTTTACGGATGTGTTTATTGACATAACTACTGTACACACAGAGACAATTGGGGGCTTGGTAGAATGCTGCGAAACTGTGGTTTAATCAGCAAAAAAAGAAAGTCACTTACTCAAACCACTGACTTGTAAAGAAGCCTTGAAGACAGGGTGGTATGTGGGGGCGCACAGGCGCATTGCACATGAGGTGGGTTATTTAGGAGAATTACATCAATTTACTCGCCAAGAAGCCACCCATTTGCACAGTGCCAACTTGTAGTTTGTTCCCAACAATGCTGTTCCTTAGAAACATTAGGAAAACTGGCTCTCACTGCAAATTACACTTTGATGTTGGCCTGTTCAGCTGCATTGTATGGGAAAATGATGTGCCTGGGTGAAAGCCAGATAATGCCATCTCACACAGCTGGCATAGCTCAGTTCAGGTTAGACTGGAAAATTCCTGATGGGTCTGCCAGCTCCCTCTGGAATGCCCCTGTTGCCAGGAACCCCAGTGTTGTCAGCACCTGCACTGGGACAGGCAGCGCACGGCTTCTCGCCATGTCGCGCTCCAAGAGTGACCGTAGCTCTAAGCACAGTTCCACAAGGACTGCCCGTGGAAACCTAAACCGGCTGACAAGGCAGTCATCATCCTGAGCCAGAAAATCTTGTCTCTAAATACTCTTTCTCTTCTCACTGTGTGATTTGCAATATCCTCTAATAATGCTAACACCATTGTTGTTAGAGGCGTTTTCTGCACTTCTTGTGCTTGCTTTTATATCCACTTATCTAATTGCGCATACTTGGATGTTTCTTCTTCATGTGTCTCTGGTGTGTACAATAATTTTCACATCATTATCAGTCTCCCAACATCACCTCTAAGTGTCACCAATGGACCAATAACAGTAGAAACATACGTACGCCAGCCATGAATTTGCCATTGTCATTTCATTCTTGTTACATCTGAAATTTTATGTGGAAAAGGACGTACGCCATGTTTTTGTGCGCAAGTACCCTTTGTACATAAGGCCCCAGGTCTTTCTGGAGCTCTCCACAAGTGGTCTTTGGCTCTTGGATAACTCTTCTGATAATTCTTTTGACTCCTCTGTCAGAAATCTTGGGAGGAGCTCCTGGTCATGGCCAGTTTATGGTAAAATCTTTCCACTTCCGAATGATGGCTCCAACAGTGGTCACTAAAACATTCAGTAGTTTAGAAATGCACCTGCAACCAATGCCATCGTTATGCTTTGCAACAATAAGGTTGCAAAGATCTAGAGCAGGGGTGCCAAACTCATTTTAGCTCGGGGACCATCATCATCATCATCATCATCATCATAGCAGTCTGTCGTGGGCGACAATGACTGTTTCTCTCGGGGACCATATACCACCGGATTCAATGTCAAGTGGGCCAGACTAGTAAAATAATAACAAAACACCCTAATGGCAACTCCAAATTTCATTGTTTGTTTTAGTACAAAGAAGTACAAGTACATTATGAAATGTTTACATTTATTGAACCATTGACCTTTTACAAAACTCAAACAACCTGAATGATAAATCTTCATCAAAGTATGAACAACTTGAATTTTTTTCTTTAAAATTCCTCTGTTTTGAACTGAAGCTGCTGACAAACAATATCTTAATCACAATTTAAAAAAAAAAAGCCATTTAAGGAACCAGATATCGTATTGCTCCCATCTACTGTTTAGTCCTGGAATCTATTTGTATTTTGAACAATGACCCCGGTTACATGGTCACAATAAATCGATTACTGGCAATGAACTGATAATGCCAATAATCAGTTTTCTCCTGTTTTCATGCACTGAATAAACAGATTACTAGAGAGTAAGCCACTTGAGTTAATAACCCCGGATGGATGGCCTTTATTGGATTATTCTGTTTTCATGGCCATTTGAATAATCAGATTACTCCAGAAATCCAATCATAACCGGTTTATTTGTGTACACCAATAAATTGGTTATGATTGGATTTCCACCCATCCATGGATGGATGGGTGGATAATCTTCACAATTCAACCCTGAAGAACCAAATCAAGTAATTTTTTGGCAGATAAACTGTTTGAATCCAAACTGGGAGCCTTGATGGATTTTTTGCAGATGAAGCATGCATTTTATGGATTCTACTTACAGTATATAATTATAGGAGGCAAATAATGCACAAACAGTAGTATTCATGGGAAAGAAAAGCTTTACTGACTTTTATATCATTATACACGGATTTTGTCAATTTCAGCACACTTTTATAAAGCAAAACATTAAAAGTTGCTCCAGGATTAAATGTCATATCTGATTATTCCAACACAAAAGTCATGGGTCTAAAATTATGACTTCCTCACCGGACATACAGTGGTGTGAAAAAGTGTTTGCCCCCTTCTTGATTTCTCTTTTTTTTTTTTTGTACACTTGTAAATGTTTCAGATCATCAAACAAATTTAAATATTAGACAAAGATAACATAAGTAAACACAAAATGCAGTTTTTAAATGAAGGTGTTTATGATTAAGGGAAAAAAAAAAATCAAAACGTACATGGCCCTGTGTGAAAAAGTGATTGCCCCCTAAACCTAATGACTGGTTGGGCCACCCTTAGCAGCAACAACTGCAATCAAGCGTTTGCGATAACAGGCAATGAGTTTTTTACAGTGCTGTGGAGGAATTTTGGCTCACTCATCTTTGCAGAATTGTTGTAATTCAGCCACACTGGATGGTTTTCGAGCATGAACCGCCTTTTTAAGGTCATGCCACAGCATTTCAATCAGATTCAGGTCAGGACTTTGATTAGGCCACTCCAAAGTCATCATTTTGTTTTTCTTAAGCCATTCAGAGGTGGACTTGCTGGTGTGTTTTTGATCATTGTCCTGCTGCAGAACCCTAGTGTGCTTCAGCTTGAGATCACGAACAGCTGGCTGGACAGCACAATTCATGGTTCCATTTACCACAGCAAGTCTTCCAGGTCCTGAAGCAGCAAAACAGCCCCAGACCATCACACTACCACCACCATATTTTACTATTGGTATGATGCTCCTTTTCTGAAATGCTGTGTTACTTTTACGCCGGATATAATGGGACACACATCTTTCAAAAAGTTTAACTTTTGTCTCATCAGTCCAGAGTATTTTCCCAAAAGTCTTGGGGATCATCAAGATGTCTTCTGGCAAAACTGAGACGAGCCTTTATGTTCTGTTTGCTCAACAGTGGTTTTCGTCTTGGAACTCTGCCATGCAGGCCATTTTTGCCCAGTCCCTTTCTTATGGTGGAGTCATAAACACTGGCCTTAACTGAGGCAAATGAGGCTTGCAGTTCTTTGGATGCTGTTGTGGGGTCTTTTGTGACCTCTTGGATGAGTCGTCGCTGCGCTCTTGGGGTAATTTTGGTCAGCCAGCCACTCCTGAGAAGGTTCACCACTGTTCCATGTTTTTGCCATTTGTGGATAATGGCTCTCACTGTGGTTCGCTGGAGTCCCAAATCTTTAGAATTGGCTAGAAAATTGAATTCAGCTTTTTAAAGATGTGATAAACCACAGTTAATTTATGTTTTAACGGGGGCAACCATACAGGGCCATGTAGGTTTGGATTTTTTTACCCTTAATAATAAACACATTCAATTAAAAACTGCATTTTGTGTTTACTTGAATTTTCTTAGTCTAATAATTTAAATTTGTTTGATGATCTGAAACTTTTAAGTGTGACAAACATACAAAAAAAATGAGAAATCAGGAAGGGGGCAAACACTTTTTCACACCACTGTACCTTCCATTTTGCTCAAAAGTGGCCATAGAAACAGCTTTAGCTGAGCAAGGTGCGCTCCCGCAGCAAGCCAATCAGTTTCTGGCAGCTCATCACTGCCGGCGGCTTCTCTTGTTTTGAACATGTTCAAAAATTTTGTGACATGAAAAAGTGGTTCCGAAATCATTCAGCAAACAGCAGCAAACTATTGCGCCCCCACCTTCCCCAGAACCCCAATGAACCAACAACTGTCAGTGTGAACATCCCCCAGCACCCGCCATGCTGCAAGACATGAGAGTAAATGTATTTTTAAAGAACAGCTATTAAATATAGTAAATATTGTGACATTTCAGTGTGTGCTAGATCCAGCATCCATTAAAAAAAAGACTTATTGCATATTTTTAGTGATATGTTATGGTAGAGAAGGGACTAAAATGGAGTCAGTAAAAATCATTATTTTATTTTCACACTTTGCAAATTCATCCCACGGGCCGGTTTGGATTCTCTGGCAGGCCGTTTCTGGTCCACGGGCTGTAAGTTTAACACCCCTGTTCTAGCGAGAGCTCTTTGCTTCTACCCATCATGAGTTCTTTGTGGTGTGACAATCTGATATTTACAGACCATTTTAAAGGCTATCAGTCAGGACTTAACCAGGTGAAATTAATTTGCACTGATGGGGGATGGGATGGCTTCCTAAATTCTGATGGATTTCAGCTGGTTTCTTGGCTTTCTTTGCCTTTTTGCACCGCTTTTTCTTCACGTGTTCAATACTTATTCCCTGTGTCATACCACTTTATTAAATATAACTTGTTTTGTGAACACAGTTGCCTCAATTTCTTGGGTTCTTACTGATATCTGGTGAAAATCTCAGGTCAATGGCTCCATCAGAAATATGTTTAATGAGAAAAATGCTGACGTGTTCAGTACTTACTTTCCCCACTGTATAAACTACATATACATATTTACATTACCTATCCATCCATCCATCTTCTTCCGCTTAATCCTTTTCGGGTCGCGTGGGGCTGGAGCCTATCCCAGCATCTTTGGGCGAGAGGCAGGGTACACCCTGGACAGATCGCCAGTCCATCGCAGGGCCAACACAGAGAGACAGACAACCATTCACTCTCACAGTCATATCTAAGGACAATTTAGAATCCCCAGTTTGATGCCAATTAACCTAACTTACATTTTTTTTGCATGTGGGAAGAAACCAGAGAAATCCCAGAGTAAACCCAAGCAGACATGGGGAGAACATGCAAACTCCACACATTACACTGAAGTTAATTTCCTGGCAGTATATAAATATAAATCCAGACAGTATATTTCACAGTTGAATGAACAGTGTTGTTGCCACCTTCAATAATAATTGTATTGGTATTGTGCTGGAAGGGAATAATCCCTACTGTACAAAGTAGTGCAGTTACAGTATGTACAGTCTCTATGAGCAGTGCAGATTATAAAGTCTAACAGCAGCAGGTAGGAAGGACCTGCACAAACTCTCCCTTGAGCACTTAGGGTGGTGCAGCCTGCCGCTCAAACAGCTCCTCAGTGCATTTAGTGTGTCCCGCATGGGGTGGATCTTGGACTCCAGCAGAGATGATAGCTTAGCCACCATCCTCCTCTCTCCTATCACCTCCTCGAGGTGGCGCCCCAGAACAGAATTGGCTTTTTTGATCAGCCTGTTCAGTACCACGAATGAGAAGAGAAATAATTAAATAGTCATAAAATGAGATACTGATGGATGTATTGTTTGGCACTGTGGGCAGGGTGTGTGCATTTCTCAACAAGCAGCGCAACTCCACCATGGCCTGACAACAAGTAGTACTGCTATTCCCTGGGGGACCGGCCTGTAGTGGAGTCCCGAGGGAATGGTTTTATCAGTTCCTCAGATTGACTGAATAAGGATTCTCAAATTAAGGAGCCTTTACACCTCCTTGCTGAAACTGGAGCAAAGGTGCATTTGAATGTTAAAGATTTGTTATGTTCACACAACAGGGCCTTGAGCACTCAGCTGCTGTAACAATTATGCACCTACTTGCAGATGGAGGAAACTGTTATAAAGACGTGTCACCAGTGGTGTTCAATTATTGGACGTCAATGATAGTGCCAATGATAGTCTGTCAATAATGAACACCATGTTCAAGCATAAGGGTGTCTATATGTGCACCTGGCACCAGGACACCCTAGGTTGATGATTGATTTTGTTATTGTGTCATCAGACCTGCGACCATATGTCTTAGACACTTAGATAAAGAGAGGTGCAGGGCTATCAGCTGATCACCACCTGGTGATGAGTTGAAGCCGATGGCAGGGGTGGACGCCACTCAGACCTGGGATACCTAAACGTATAGTAAGGATATGCGGGGAACATCTGGCTGAGGCCCCTGTCTAAGACGTCTTCAACTCCCACCTCCAAAAGAACTTTAACCACATTCCGAGGGAGTCTGGAGACATGGAGTCGCAATTCAGTTCAACTTTATTTATATAGCGCCATTCCACAACAACAGTTATCTCATAGCACGTTCAACTGTAGGAGAAAACCCCACAATTGCAGAAAGGCCCCAGCAATCATGTTATGCCCTGTGAGCAAGCACTTGGTGATAGTGAAGAGGAAAAACTCCCTTTTAACAGAAAAAAACTCCAGTAGAACCAGACTCAGGGAGGGGTAGTCATCTGCTGTGACTGGCTGGGGGGTGAGGGGATAGAGAAGAAGAAGAAAAGAACAGACATGTAGAGAGCACACAGCACGATGGGGACTCAATCTATGGGAGAGAACAAACATTTCATATTTCATTGAGAGTGAATAAAGGAGTGAAGCCCAGTCCATTGTTGGAGGTCCCCTGGCTGTCTAAACCTATTAGCAGCATAACTAAGAGAGGGTTCAGGGTCACCTGATCCCACCATAACCATGTCAAAAAGAAGGTTTTAACCGTATTCTTAAAAACAGAGATCAAGTCTGACTCCTGAATCCAGATTGGCAGCTGGTTCCAAAGGAGAGGAGCCTGATAGCTGAATGCTCTGCCTCCCATTGTACTTTTGGAGATTCTAGGTATTAAAAGTAATTCTGCATTTTGGGAGCATAGTGCTCTGTTAGGGTGATAAGGTACTATCAGATCTTTTAAGTAACAAGGGGCCTGATTATATAGAGCTTTGTAAGCAAGGAGAAGGATTTTAAACTTAATTCTAAATTCTATGGGAAGCCAGTGAAGGAGGGCCAGAACCGGAGAGATGTGATCTTTCTTTCTAGTACCTGTTGCAGCATTTTGGATCAGCTGAAGACCTTTTAAAGATGTTTTAGGACAGCCTGATAATAAAGTCTAAAGTTTAAAGTTTAACATCATGCCCCATCCTGGGCATGACGTTAAACTGCTTCCGACCTGGAGAGGAGATGGGCACCACCAGGTCTATCATGCCCTAGACACACCATATGATGATGACAACTACACAGATGTCCACACCGGATCGGTTGCAGCCCGGGTTACCAATGACCATGCCTTCTGTCTCCCATCAGGGCAAAGGCGATAAGTGTGCTTTTGATGGACCAAGCAAGCTCAGTATTGGGCAGGACACGACCATTGGAACCTGGAACGTTAGAACCCTTCGACCAACAGGGAAATTAGAAGAACTCGTGTATGAGATGAGTAGATATCGATGGAACATCCTTGGACTCAGTGAAATGCGATGGAAGAACTCTGGTGAATTATCAACCACTGACGGCCACAAGCTATATTACAGTGGACGAGATGACAGACGTAAGCATGGAGTTGAATTTCTTGTCCACTAAAACTCTATTAATGCTATCATAGGTTGCAAAACAATCAACAGCAGAATCATATCCATCAGACTGAAGTCCTCACCTTTCAATATTTCCATCATACAAGTGTATGCACCAACTTCAGACAATGAGGATGAAGCCCTTGAGGAGTTCTACCAACAGTTGCAAGAAGCCATAATCCAATCCCCTCGAAATGAAATCTTGGTTGTGATGGGTGATTGGAATGCCAAGGTTGGGAAAGATACACATGCTACTTGGAAGAATACCTGTGGACACTTCTGTAATGAAGTGACAAATGAGAGAGGATTCAGACTTTTCGAATTTGCCAGTTACAATGACCTGGTTTTGGTCAACACACTAGGAAAACACAAGGCATCCAGAGGATGGACATGGCATAGCCCAAATGGAGAGCATCACAACCAGATAGAATACATCATGATACAGAGGCGATTGAAGTCAAGTGCCCACACAGCTATAACTCGAAGTTTCCCTGGTGCTACTATTGGCAGCGATAATGACCACCTTACGACTTCATCTGAAGACGATCCACAAACCAAAGAACACAAGAATCAAGTCTGATCTAAGCAAACTTCAAGATCACAATACTGTTGAAACCTGCCAGGTAACAATAGGTGGTAGATTTGGACCACTTCTTGACATTGACCCTTATGACAACAACATAGACCTCATGATAGAAACACTGAATAGTACTTTAATAGACACTGCTAAAGAAATACTGGGGAAACACCATCCAGTTAAGAAACCCTGGATCACTTCAAACATCCTCAACTTAAGTGACAAAAGAAGGGAACTCAAAAGAAAAACTTTATGGAGCAGAACAGTATAGAAAGGCCAACAAAGAAGTCAGAAAGAGAGTAAAGACAGCAAAAGAGAAATAGAGGAGCAATGCTGTGAAATAAAAGACAGCATGAAAAGGAACAACGCCAAGAAAGCTTATCAGCTAGTCAAACAACTGACAAGTAAAAAGCAAGGATGATCCACCACAATCCAAGACAAAGGAGGAAAAACCCTTAATGGGGGCAAAGAAATCCATCAACGCTAGACAGAGTACTGTTCAGAACTTTATAACATTAGAATCACTGGTGACCCAGAAGTTCTGAATACGCCCAATACCAACCATGAAGACAGCAAAGGGCCCCATACTCCGAGAGGAAGTTGAGGCAGCAGTGAAAGCACTCAAAAAGGGCATGTCAGCAGGAGTGGACAGCATACCTGCAGAATTGATACAGACAGGAGGAAAGATGGTAATCAATGTTCTCACAATCACATGCAACAAAATCTGGCAGACTGGAGAATGGCCAACACCTTGAACCCAGTCAATGATCATCATCATTCCAAAGAAAGGCAATTTAAGTCTATGCCTCAACTACCACACCATCAGCCTCATAAGCCATCTTAGCAAAGTCATGTTTAAGATATTATCAAACAGACTCAAACCACAGGCAGAAGAAATACTGTAATTGCTGAATAGCAAGCAGGTTTCAGGGCAGGTCGCAGCACAACAGAACAGATTTTCAACCTTAGAATCTTATGTGAAAAGTACCTCCAACATCAACAAGATCTCTACCATGTCTTCATAGACTTTAAAAAGGCTTTTGATCATGTTTGGCATACAGCTGTATGGGCAACAATGAGGAAGTACAACATCAATACCAATCTGATCATGATCACTGAACAGCTACACCAAAGAACTACCAGTGCTGTATTCATCAGAAGAAACCTGGGTGACCAGTTCCCAACCACAGTTGGAGTACATGAAGGCTGCCTTCTACCACTGACCTTGTTTAGCATATTCCTTGAGAGAATTCTGACAGAAACCCTGGAGGAACATGAAGGGTCAGTCACTATTGCAGGGAGAACTATTACTAACCTGCGCTTTGTTGACGACAGTGACGGCCTAGCTGGAGATGAACAATAATTGGTTAGCCTCATGCGTCGCATGGAAAATGCACCTACAAAGTTTGGGATGGAAAAAAGTGGGGAGAAGACAAAGCTCATGACCAATATCGCCAATGGTATCAGTATGGACATTGACATCAAAGGCACCAAACTGGAAAAGGTAAACAGCTTCAAGTATTTAGGGGCAATTGTAAGCAATGAAGGCTCTAGGCCAGAAGTAATGGCCAGAGTAGCTCTAACATCAGCAGCACTGCCAAGAAGCCTATCTGGAATGATAAAAACATCACCCTCAGCTCCAAAATCAGATTGATGCATTCCCTTGTCCTTTCAGTCTTCCTGTATGCATGTGAAACATGGACCTTGACAGCTGAATCACAAAAGAAAATACAGGCTTTGGAAATGAGATGCTTCTGCAAGATGCTGCACATCACATACAGAGATCGTGTCACCAACGAAGAATTACAGAGAAGAATTAGAGCTGTCATCAGACCGTATGACAACCTCCTGACAACAGTGGAAAAAGAGGAAGCATAACAAGATCAACAGGGCTAGCCAAGATGATTGTACAGGGAACAGTTCCAGGCAAAAGGAAGAGAGGCAGACAAAAGAAGAGATGGGAGGACAATATCATGGAATGGACAGGACTGAGCTTTCAAGAGGCTATCATAAAAGCTAAGAACCGTGAGGAGTGGAGAGAGATAGTGGCCAAGTCATCAGTGGTGCCCCCACGGCCTAACAGGCTAAGGGAGAGAGAGAGAGAGAGAGAGAGAGAATAAAGAGTTATAGTAATCTAATCTACAGCTAACAAAAGCGTGGATTAGTTTCTCAGCATCACTCTGAAACAAGATGCTTCTAATCTTGGCAATATCACGTAAATGATAGAAGGCAGTCTTAGAAGCAAGTTTAATATGTGAATTAAAGAACTGATCTTGATCAAAAATAACTCGAAGGTTCCTCACAGAATTATTAAGAGAAAGAGTAACCCCCTCCAAACTAAGTTTGATTTGGAAAGGTATTTCTAAGGTTTTTTGGACCAACTAGAATGACTTCAGTCTTATCTGAATTTAATAGCAAGAAATTACAAGTCATCCAAGCTCTGATTTCCTTAAGACAAGCCTCTAATTTGGCTAACTGACTACTGTCATCTAGCTTCATTGACATATATAATTGTGTGTCATCTCCATAACAATGAAAGTGTATGCAGTGCTTTCCGATAATATTGCCTAGAGGAAGCATATATAAACTAAAAAGAATAGGGCCTAGCACAGAGCCCTGTGGAACTCATTATTGACATGAACAACCTGGAACCTATCAGATAAATAAGATTTAAACCACTACAACGAAGTTCCATTAAGTCCAACAAGGTGTTCTAATCTATCAAGTAAAATATTATGTTCAATAGTATCAAAAGCTGCACTAAGGTTTAAAAGGACAAGTACAGAAACAAGTCCATTATTAGATGTGATAAGGAGATTGTTAGTGACCTTCACTAAAGCTGTTTCAGTACTGTGATGAATTCTGAACACTGATTAGCCTCTTTTCCACTAGCCCAGCACACCTCGGTACGGCTCGATTCACTTCAGTACGGCTCGGAATGCTTCTGTCTCCATTGGGTGTTGTGCTGGGGTGGGTGGGTTTATAACAGCGAGGCAGTGCCACACTCCCGTGACGTAACGCACGCGACCCAAGAAAAACATTTTTTTTTCCAAAACTTTATTGAGAAGACCCAAGCAAAACATAACACATAGCTGTACAAGGCCACTCCTCGGTCTGTGGCTTTTTTCACCGTAAACGCCAAAAAGGACCGCCAGACAAGGGTACAGGCAGCAAGATGAAATATGAATGAATATTTCAATTTAATACTATCCCACTTGTACTTACAAAAACATGTGAATATTCATAAAAAGCACACACATGAAAGGTAGCACCACAAGCAGTGGGTCACAGCGGTTTTGGGCAACAGCAACACAATTGTGTATCCTTTGCCAATCTGTCTGCTGTTATTTAATGTTTAACAGTTAAGGGACGGATGATTATATGCTCCAAAACTGGAGAAACTCTCTGATAAAAAAGCTGCAACAACACAAGTCACTTTTGTTTTGAATTAACTGCCAAATGACCTAGAAATAATGAGCTGAAACTTGTTTTTATTCGTATTAAATAATGAGACAGTGGCACACTGGCCAACACCAAATTGTATTATTTTTTACATCCTAGGGCATTTTGGATGTACTGAATAAAAAAAATTCATGTTTTTCACCTTCAGGTCAACATTTGGAACAACAGTATTATTATTTTCCGTTTTGATGATGCTACACTCCTTCTAAAGTATTGTAATTCTCTGAATTTGGAATGGCGATAGAACATTCAATTTACATATACTTACTTTTTTTACCGACTTTGACTTGTAAGCTTGATCAGTCTCTCCTGCTGCATTTTAAAGTCCAACTGTGCAACTTCTTATAAGTTAACATAAAAAATTTACCCAAAGTTTAGAACTGTATCATGTGGTGCTAATTTTTTATGATATTTCAATAAAAAGAACAGAAAGCTTACAAAAACATTTGTTTTTTGGTCTAGTTAAAAATTACATTACCTTTACAATGGTTGACCCCTGACAGGATGATCAGCATCATTTTCATCAGACTAGGCAATGGAATTTCTATGTAATTATACTGTTTTATAATTCAGTGTTATAACAGACAAACCACACTTTCCAAAACAATTCCATTTTATTATATACAAAATATTAAAATTAAAAAAAAAACTTTGCAACACAACATGAAGGTTAATCGACATTTTATACACGCCGACCACTGAGTGCCTCTACACCAGCTTCCCAAACTGGGTCAGGAAGGCTCGGTTGAATGAAGCCGTCTCTGCCAGCTCTGGGTCAGGAAGGCTCGGTTGAATGAAGCCGTCTCTGCCAGCTCCTGGGACACACTCGCGTTTTCTGCAACCTCATTTAAATGTTGCAAATATTTATCATTGAATACATTTTGCGCCTGGTGGCGGGACAGATTCACATTGGAGAATCCGGGCGGGCTGGTGCGGCGGACGCATGGGATGATTCTACAAGGAAAATGCACACAATAAAATACAGCACGAAAGTGCAAGATATACAGAAAAGACAATAGTTTTTAACAAGATTACATAAGCTTATTTCAGCGTACTGTTCACATGAATAATTAAAAGAAAAGCGAGTCTGCAGTGTGCTGCGATAAAGCAGCGATCATCATCCACAAATGAACAGCTTTTTTATTGCATAAATAAACTGAGCGTCTTACCGAATATATTTGGGAAAAAACGCACAATAAAAAAAAATTAAAACTCACCGTTAAAGGACTCCGATGTCGAGACCTCCCAGTATATTTTTTCATTCCGGGTGGCTCCGTCTAACTCGCGCTGGATACGTTTGTCTGACAATGCAGTGAGCAGACACTGCAGCTCCTTATTGGTCCATGGAACACCCTTATTACGCGAAGCTATTTTTGATAGAGAATAAATGAAAATAGCACAGCAATACACTGAAAAGAAACCGCCAACAGTGGTTGCGTGCTGAGTAATGGTGGTCGTGAAGATTCTTTTTTTTTTTTTTTTCAAAAACTTTATTGAGAAGGTCGTGAAGATTCGGCAGAAGAGGAAGAGGAGAGGGGCGGTTACAACCTGACCAATCAGCGCCGGTTACGACCTGACCAATCAGCGGCGACCAGTCTGTTAACGTCACAACACGGCCCAGCTCAGCACTGCTGTACCCTGCCCTTGAGCGGAGCTGAGAATCGCGGCTGTTAAACCGTGTTGGGGCTTGTGGAAAAGCGTACAAAGCGTGCTGAGCCGTCCCGTGTTGCACTAAAGCGTGCTAGTGGAAAAGGGCCTATTGAAACTCTTCAAATAAACCATTTCCCTGCAGGTGGCCAAATGATTGCATAGCAACAACTCTTTCTAAGATTTTTGAAATGAAAAGCGGATTAGAGACCGGTCTATAGTTAGCTATAACTCCTCGATCCAGCGTTGGTTTTTAAGTAAAGGTTTAATTACACCAGTTTTAAAAGCCTGCGGTACATGGCCTAATGTTAATGAAGAATTGATTATTTGAAGAATAGAACTGCCAGTAAATGGGAAGACTTCTTTAAATAACCTGGTAGGAATAGGGTCTAGTAGACAAGTTGAAGGCTTGGATGAGGAAATATTTTATCTAACTCTAAAAGACCAATTGGAGTAAACTCATCCAAATGAATGTAATTTGAAAGAGTTGTAGCTGTTACTGTGTTTAAATTAATAGTGGGAAGAATCTGACTGATTTTATCTCTGGTAGATGAAATTTTATTATTGAAGAAGTTCATAAAGTCCTGACTAGTAAGCTCTAAGGGAATGCTAGATTTGATTGAGTCCTGACTCTGTCAGCCTGGCTACAGTGCTGAAAAGAAACCGGGGTTATTCTTGTTCACTTCTATTAATGCAGAATAATAAGTTGCTCTGGCTTTCCTGAGAGTTTTTTTTTAATATAAATTAGAAGTTGATTTCTCCATGCTAGATAGATTTCATCTAATTTAGTGGAGCACCATTTTCTTTCTAATTGACAAGTCTTCTGTTTTAAGCTACAAGTTTCTGTGTTGAACCAAGGAGTCAGAAATCTGTGATTATACTTTTTCTTTTTTAAAGGGGCCACCATGTCTAGAGTCTGATGCAGAGAAGCTGTAACACTATCGTGCTATCAAATACAGAACGATAAAAATCTCCATAACTTATCTTTGTTGTGTTGACACATGGCATTGAGGAAACGATCTGCTTGAATTTGGTAACAGCATCATCTGAGAGGCATTTACTGCAGTAATATTTTTCTTTAGGAGCCAAATAAACAGAAATAGTAAAATTAAAAGTTAACAGATAATGGTCTGACAGTACAGGGTTATGAGGGAACACTACCAGTTTTTCTATTTCTATACCATATGTCAGATCAAGGGGGCAGCGCGGTGGTGGAGTGGTCAGCACTGTGGCAGCACAGCAACTCACCCTTGGCCGGGGGGATCCTGGGTTCGATCCCAGCCCCCGACCAACAGTGATCTGTGTGGAGTTTGCATGTTCTCCCCGTGTCTGCGTGGGTTTACTCCGGGATTTCTCCGGTTTCCTCCCACATGCCAAAAACATGCAGATTAGGTTAACTGGCATCAAAACTAGGGATTCTAAATTGTCCTTAGGTATGACTGTGAGAGTGAATGGTTGTCTGTTTCTCAGTGTTGGCCCTGTGATGGACTGGTGATCTATCCAGGGTGTACCCTTCCTCTCGCCCAAAGATGCTGGGATAGGCTCCAGCCCTCCCGTGACCCGAAAAGGATTAAGCGGAAGAAGATGAATGGATGGATGTCAGAACAAGGTCCAATGTGTGGTAGAGATACTAGGTAGAATTTCCTACTTTCTGCGAAAACCCCATCGAGTCTAATATTGAAATAAATGCCATATTAAGGCAATCACTATCTACATCTGCATGTATACTGAAGTTCCCTACTATAATTATTCTATCCAATTTAAGCACTAAATCTGCTAAGAACTCTGCAAATTTAAATAAAAATTCTGAGTAGGGCTGGGAACGATCCCTAATTTCCAGAATCGATTCGATTCCGATTCTTGAGATTCTGAATTGATTCAATTCCGATTCGATTTGATCTGGGAAATTACCATTTTAATAGCTATTTTACTTGCTGAGGGGGAAAAAAATCGTCGAGACCCAATGCTGCAAATTGTACCAAGAATACTCTAACTTTGTTAATACATAAATTATCACAAAGAACTGACCCAAAATCAGTTACAATAATGTGCTTTTTATTATTTAACTTGTGATTTCACAGTCCTCACAAGTGCTTTCTTTAGTGCAAAGGGTGTGTAGTGTCAAGTTAACAACCCAGAGTCAGTAAACAAGTTCAATGCATGAAGCATGTATACATAATCTCACTATATTTCAGTCCCTCCAGGTTTTGTCGGCTGTTTTTGTGATTGTTGTGGCCCAAAAATCCTGAATTTGTTGGAGCTTTTCCAAAAAGTTGTGACATTTTAGAGGTGTTTTGCACTAAAAGTTGTGGGAGGAAGTACAGATTTTAAGTAGCTGCTTTTTCCATAGTTTACAGTGATGCTATTCTATGTAACACCACAAGAACACAGGATTGCCAAAAATTTCCTGTTAAACAGTGATTTATGTAGAATTAAATTCTCAGTAAAGTTGTCAAAAAATGACTAACATTGTATTCTTGCTGAGAACTTAAATTAAAAAAAGAAATAAAAGAATTAGTCATTACAACAACTAAACTGCACTGAATGCATGTTAGAGTATGAAGAAAATTATGGCAGCACCTTCTTGAATCTTGAATTTGAAAACTAAGACCCTGAAAAATTTGAGGTCTTCTTCTGTGCTGAAATCCACAAGGAAGCAGGGATGGTCCTCCACTGACAACCTCTTCCCTTCAGAAGGTCTCAGTGCAGGACGGATCTTTGAATGGAAACCCAGTCTTCACAGATCTGAAAGGGAGGTGAAAAGAATAGATTTCACAGTAAAATTAATAATCATATTTTTAAATCCCCACACTACAGTAGGGTTTAATAATTTAGTTTCTTTTATTTTTTGTTGTTTATATTTTAATTACAAATTAACTTTCAATTTTTGAAAAGGGTTTCAATTCAGGAAGATATGTTCATTTCAGTTTACTTCTATTGCGTAAAGATTGCTCGTACTGCAGCCTTTATTAATTCTGCCATTTTCATTTTATTGTGATTCATTATCTTCAAATCTCTCACTTAAGTACTAGAAGTCCATAATCTCATAAAATATATTTATTTACTTTATTCTGCATTTAGTCACAGCGCTTAACCAACAGTTAACTACTGCATCCATAAAAGAAAACATCATCATGCCGGATAAATTATTAATTTACGACACAAATGTTAAAACAAAGAAATGATATTTTACTTACAATTTCTGCAACTTCAAATCTCCCTCTCTCGAAATGGGTTTCAGCCAGTTTCCATGCGTTTTCACTTCATCAATCGTTGACTTTATGTTCCAACACAGCGCTGCACGTAGTACAAACCGTTTATCCCCACTTTATGAAAAATATTCGGAAGCTGCTGAGGACAGTCTTTATAGTGACTTTTGTTGATAAATTCAGGGCACATTTACACAGCCACTGTTTGGTCCAGACTAAAGGACCAAAGTGTGTATTCTGTGGATAGTTTGGTTTGTTTGGCGCCGTCTGAATGCACCTGGAACTGTGGTGCAGCACCAAACAAGCGAACGCTGGTCCCCCTGAAATTGGGGGGGGGGGTCTCGGTCCACTTGCAAACGCAGTCTGGTGTGCTTTGCTTGCCGTGTGAATGCAAACGGAGTATCCAGCGGACCAAAGGGCGGACGTGCCCCCCTGCGTTTGAGTAACCACAGCAACACATAGTGATAAGAGAAAGTGGCGTTTTCTGCAAAGGTGCCTTCACATCAAACGCGAATGGGCGAATTTTTCGCACAGCATTACATTATAACTCAATGTAAATACATGAAAAGACATTAATTCACCGTCTGGGTGAGATGCAGACAGGCAAAGTTCCCACTCACCTGAAAAGGTTGTCCCTGTTGAAAACTTGATGTGTGTTTCCTGGCAGCATGTCCGTGGTAGGTCGTCGGCCTCCATCGGTCTATGATGACCATGGAAGAGAATCCTAAACGTCTAATCTGCTGGAACAGCACCGCCTGTGGCTGAACAGGCCGATGCACACCGGTGTTCTACCTTCCAGCGTTGGGCGTTGGTAGGATTCAAGCCTGGGCAGGAAGATATGGAAGACAAGATGTTACCCATGCAGCATGTCCCCCCTCTCCACGTCACTGATGAATCCAAAGGAACAGCAGGGCTGCTATAGTTTGGCACCAGCGCCGTTGCAGGAGCTACCAGAACGATGTTGAGCACAACAGAGAACTGCCTTAGGGGCTCCAACTCCGGATTTTTCCTCAGGGTTGACTCCCGAAGCCTTTCCCGTGACCAGGTGTGCCGCAAGGCAGCGGAGGTTTGAAATCAGGGTTTACCTTCCCCTAGATGGGCTACCTTCCCAGGTTGACGAGCCACCATCTACCCGAAGCATCTGGTTTTAAGGCGCCAGAGATCCGCCCTCGCCCCTTCTCCTATTAGTAAAAGTAGTTCCGCCGGGCTTAGAGACTAAACCACACGGGCAGGCTAGGAGTTGGACTTAGTTGTCAGAGGCTTTTCGAGACGCACGCCGTAAGGAGCATTTTATGAGCATTGGGAGCTTAACCCCAGTGCCGCTCCTGGCTATGACAACCTTGGAACCAAGGTTGTCATAAATCCAACATCTCGATTCAGCTGAAGAGCTCCTGGTTCTTCAGCCTCCATTTTGGGTAGAAAATAACAATAAAGTCAACCGCACGGATCCAAGAAATACTTTTACTGGAGAAAACCAAGGAGAAAAGTTTAAAAAAAATGTCTCTTGGATGTGGAGGAAGGAGGATTGTGAGGAGGAGATGCAGGCTCTGATAGACATTTGGTCTGAGGACCAATTTCTCAGCTGCTTGTGGCTACGCACAAGAATACTGATGCTTTTAAAATGTTTAGTTTTTAAACGGTTAGGTGTGAGGCTGTGTTCACATCAGGATAGTCCAGGAGTCTCGGTTCGACTCGGCGGGGGCTGGCGAGAATTTTCACACCTTCGTTTGGTTCGGTTTGCATTCACACAGCACTTCACTCAAGCAGACCAAACTGCTTGGACAACATCATGCAGTTACAACAGCTGCTCGTTTGTGGCGCTGTAGCCAAAGCCACCACTGACCAGAAAGAAAAAATCTTGGCGAAGAAGAGAAATCCGGCTCATTGATTGGCCAGGACTGGTGTTATGCCAAGAATTATATCCCATGCACCAAAACTATAAAATATAACACTACAGCCAGGCTTGTAACTGTAACCCTTGCCTTATGTTAATTAGGTAAGGGAAATTATTAAGTGTAGACCAGTTGCTAGGTTCGTAAGGGTTACAATAGGGAATTAAAATGAGTGTGGAATGAAATAGCTGGAGGCAAGGAATGAGCAATTCATATCTGTTATTATTAAAGATAAAAGGAACGAGGGACTTCCGGGAAGATGGCGGAGAGACATAACGCTTAAACAGAGAGCTCTCCCTAGCCGGATTAAAAATCATCGGTAAATGGCCAACTCGACATAAGCGGATCAATAAACTAAGGGATGAAAACACGAAGGAGCCGGGCACAAGGACAAAAGCAGAGTAAAATTAAAGAATTCCTCTTCAACAACGCAGGAGAAACCGCTGAACACGGGGCCCAAAAAAACGAGGTGACCGCAGCAGAGAAAATGGAGGACACAAAACTCGATACCATGAACACTGGCATCGCCAGTTTGGGTAAAGAGTTGAGAGACTTCAAACGGCAGCTACAACAGGATTTAGCGGCTCTTAAGGAGGAGCTGAAAAAAGAGATTAAGGAAGAAATTATGGGCCTCCGAAGAGAAATGGAGCGCAAGCTAGCAGAAAACATGGAGGAGCTGCGCTCCCAGCGGGCGTGTATGACAGAAGCGCAGGCCCGAATATCAGAGCTGGAAGATTGGAATAGCGAGGCAAGCGAACAGCTGCAGACCCTGACGGCACAAATGCAGAGGATGCAGGAGAAAGTAACCGACTTGGAGAGCAGGTCCAGACGGGGCAATATACGCATCTTCGGGATCCCGGAGGGCATTGAAGGCAACTCGATGACGAAATTCATGGATCAGTTCTTAAAAAAAGAGCTGGAACTGCCCAGCGAAGCGGATCTGCAGATTCAACGAGCGCACAGAGCCTCGGCACAGAACCCGAACCCACGCTCTACACCCAGGTCAGTTGTGGTAAACTTTCTGAAATATGATGTAAAGGAAAGAATCCTGACACGAGCGTGGAAAAAAAAGATACGAATCGGCGACAAGCAGATATTCTTTGATCATGACTACCCGGCAGAAATTGTGCAGCAGCGGAAGAAATATGCCAACATTAAAAAAACGCTGAAAGAAAAAAAAATTAGATTCCAAACGCCGCTAACGAAGATGAGGATTCATTGGGAGAACGGCGTAAGAACCTACAACACAGCCAGAGAGGCAGCGCAGGACATGATGGAGCGGGGCCTTGAGGTGTACGTGCCGGAGGAAACGGTAGGAGCAGCGGAGGCCCTGAACGCATCACGACAGCCGGAGTGGAGGCGAGTGAATGGCAAAAGACGGGGGGAGACGTGGCGCAGCGGGCCCAGGAAAGACTACAAGGCTTTCAACTGAAAGCCTAGATTATAACAAAGATTAAGAAAGACACAGAAGAAATGAAGGCCAAGAAGACAAGGTAAAAGAGAAACAGACGGCTAGGAGAGGTTTAAGTGATATTTGTTGGACATTTCTAGACTAATGACTATTTCTTGGATAGTAAATACAGGTCTAGGGAGGGCCCTACACTCGGTGAGGACAATCCCTCCACCCACCAACAGGGACCAGTGGGCAGAAGAAAGGCCCAAAGTACGGAGATCGAGATTTTTTAATGTGTTTTTATATAAATATGTGTTATTTTTGTTGTTAAAGGGGCTAGGAGCACAAGTTAAAAAAATGGAAAAACATGATTATGGGTAAAAATCTTAAGATAATAACACTAAACGTGAATGGTCTGAACTCACCTGTTAAAAGGGAAAGAATAATAAGAAAATTCAAGAAAGAAAAAGCCGAAATTATATTTATGCAAGAGACACATTTGAGCAAGACAGAACATGTGAAACTAAAGAGATTTGGCTATAAGAACTCCTACTACAGTTCATTTAAGGGAGGAACTAAAAGGGGGGTTATGATACTAATCTCAAATAAAATACAATTTGAATGTGAACAGGAAATCCAGGATAAAGAAGGCAGGTATGTAATAATAAAGGGTAGCATAGATGGAATGCAGATCACATTAGTGAACATCTATGCCCCACCAGAAAGTGACAAGGGTTTTTTTCAACATCTGTTTGATCTCATAGCAACACACAGTGAAGGAGTCCTAATTTGTGGAGGAGACTTAAATGCTGTCATGGATCATGAAATTGATACAACAAGTGTTAAGAAGACAAAAAAACATGTAACAAAATTCATAAGAACCTCACTGGCAGAAATGGGTATGGTAGACATTTGGAGGGACCTGCACCCACTCGAAAAAGACTATACACATTATTCAGCAGTCCATAAAGTACACTCTAGAATAGATTACTTCCTTATGAATGAAGATGACAGACACAGGGTGAGAAATTGTTGGATTAGAGGGGCAGAAATATCAGATCATAATCCTATATACATGGAAATAAATTTAAACAATAGAAAACGACAAACAACATGGAAACTTAATGTAGGACTGTTAAATGATGATAAAATGAAAGAAAGAATAAAAGTAAACATAAATGAATATATCCAAGAGAATGACAATGAAGAAGTGGACCCAACAATACTATGGGATGCACTAAAAGCCGTGTTAAGAGGTAAATTAATTGTTGAAACAGGAAAAGCAAATAAGACTAAACTGGAAGCATATGAACAAAGATGTGAGAGACTGAGGGAATTAGAACATAAACATCAAAGCACAAATGACCCAAAAATATATCAAGAAATTAAAGAAGAAAAAATAAAGATAAAAGAAACACAAATGGATGAAATTGAAAGGAAAAATAGATATCTAAAGCAAAAATATTATGAAACGGGACCAAAAGCCACAAAACTGCTGGCAAAACGGTTAAGAAAACAACAAACAATGAATAATGTATATAAGATTAAAGACCCCACCACAAATAAAACCACAGTTAACCCAGAAAACATCGAAGAAATATTCCATAATTTCTACCAAGAACTATACTCGCAACCTGAAGAAACAAATACTAAAGATATTAAAAAATTTCTATGCACATTGGACTTGCCATCAATAGGAAATCAACAAAATGAAAAGCTAACAGCAGAAATAACAACACAAGAGATTAGAGATGTGATTAAGTCACTTAAAAATGGTAAATCACCAGGTAGTGATGGATACCCATCTGAGTTTTATAAACTGTTTATAGAAGAACTCACGCCACAGCTTCTAAAGTCATTTAATTGGACGTTGAACAACAACAAAATACCTCCATCATGGAACGAAGCCATTATTTCAGTCATTTTAAAGCCAGGGAAAGATAGAGAACAATGCGGAAACTATAGGCCAATCTCTTTATTAAATGTGGATTATAAAATATATACAACAATTATATGTAAACGAATAAAGACATTCTTGACGGAATTGATAGAAGATGATCAAACTGGTTTCATAGAGGGACGCCAAACACATGACAATATCAGGAGAACAATACATATAATTAATCAAATACATAAAGAAAAGAAAAGCGCAGTAATAATGAGTTTAGACGCAGAAAAAGCATTTGACAGGGTTAACTGGAAATTCCTATATAGTGTGCTGGAACGCTTTGGATTTAACGAAAAATCAGTACAATGCATAAGGACGCTGTATCAAGAACCTGTGGCAAGAATCAAGATAAACGGTAGCTTAACAGACAAAGTAAATATACAAAGATCAACTAGGCAGGGATGCTGCTTATCGCCCACCTTGTTTGCTCTGTTCATAGAGCCACTGGCTCAAGCGATACGACAAAATAAGAAATTAAAAGGTGTAACAATAAAGGGGGCGGAACACAAGATTGGGCTATTTGCAGACAATATTATAGTTTACCTTGAACAACCAGATGAATCAATAATGGAAATGATGAACTTGATAGAAAATTTTGGAAAATTATCAGGATACAAGATAAACATAACAAAAACACAAATACTGACATTCCACTATAACCCTCTAAACCAGATAACTGATAAGATCAAACTAAACTGGAAACAAAAAGAAATAAAATACCTTGGAGTGAACATACCTAAAGATCTAAGCAAAATCTATAAAGCAAACTATGATAGGTTGGAACAAGAAATAAAAAAAGATATTGATAGATGGTCAATCTTAAATATGGATCTGAATTCAAAAATTGAGACAGTCAAAATCAGCATACAACCTAGATTACTTTACCTCTTCCAGGCTATACCAACAGAGATTCCAGATGCCCAATTCTCAAAGTGGGACAGGATGATATCGAGATTTGTTTGGGGAGGTAAAAAACCAAGAGTGAAATATAAAACTCTCCAGTTACCAAAAGAGAAAGGAGGCATGGGCCTACCGAGTCTAAAGGAATATTACTACTCAGCACAAATAAGATATATCATATGTTGGTGCGACGAGGGATATGAGGCAAAATGGAAAGAAATGGAAAAGGAAATTGAGGGACTCCCAGTACAAAGCATAATAGGAGATAAAGATGCATATAAGCAAATCAAACAAATAGACCCAATCACTAAATTTACTTTAGAACTGTGGTATAAAATAGTACAAAAGTATAATATAAAGGAAGACATAAAACTATTGAAATGGGTAGCATTTGACAGTCAGTTTGAACCGGCAAAACAAGATAGGGGATACAAAAATCTGGTGAACAAGGGAATCACAGCATGGGGCAATATCGGAAAAAAAGATCTCGGGAGCTTTGTAAACATCAGGAGAAAATTTAAACTAGAAAGATCGGAATTCTTCAGATATCTGCAGATGAGAGACTATTATATGAAGAAGATTGGGCATAACCTCCAAACAGATGTGAGCGAGATTATACAATTCATTTTAAGCTCATATACAGGAAATAAAACAAGAATTATTTCAAAGCTATATCAGAAACTTATGGCAAACAATCATTCAAGTAACTATATAAAGGAGAAATGGAAGAAAGAGCTCAATTTAAACATAACAGAAGAAAGCTGGCAGGAAATATGGAAAACACAACACACGTCAACAAATTCAAGAACATGGAGGGAATTTGGATGGAAAAACCTGATTCGCTTTTTCATTACACCACAGATTCAAGGAAAGTATACAAATACCCAATCTATATGCTGGAGGGGATGTGGGGCTCAAAATGCAGACCACTCGCATATGTTTTGGAAATGCTGCAAAATCTCATCATTCTGGAAATCTATACATGTGACAATACAGAGGATATTAGGATATAATATACCAATGAACTGTAACTTGATGTACCTATGTGATCTTAAAAGAGACAATGTTATACAGGCTGAGGACAGATATCTAGTTAAAATCTTGTTGATTGCATGTAAAAAAACTATCACAAAAAAATGGCGATCAGAAGTTCTTCCTGACCAAGAGCAATGGACTGACATTATTGAGGACATACGTATGATGGAAAAACTAACATATCGACAAAGAATGCAAGAAGGACTATGGGAAAAAAAATGGCGGAAATGGACACACTACAAAGTGCAACAACGAGACAGATATTGAAAGAATAACCAAAGACGCTGGAAAAACCAGAAGAATTAAGAGATGGAAACTAAAAACTTGATGCTCCAACATTTGTCCCCCCCCCCCTTTTTTTTTTTTTTTTCTTTTTCTTTTTTACTCTAGCCCCTTTGTTTTTTTTTTAAATGTAGACTGTGATCTGAATGCAATATATATAATGAAAAATGAATAAAAATCTTAAGTTACAAAAAAAAAAAAAGATAAAAGGAACAAAATATACAAACAATTTACAAATATACAAATATAACAACGGCCGGCATGAAATAAAACCCCAAAAATGTCCTACTGAGCTCAGTGTTTGTTTGTCTTTTTGTTTTAGTCGTTTGACCAGTCAAGATATCTTGTATTTCCAGACTCAGGTTTCTTTTCCTCTTTTAAAGCGGCGGCTTGAGTTGTTACCACTTTGAATTTTGGGCACTGGAGAGAGGAAGGATGTTCTTCAACCGAGATCTTGGTTCAGATCTCGGTTCAGTCTCGGTTCAGGTCTCGAGTCAGGCTCGCTATCTCCATTTGGAGAGAATCCAGGATCCAGAAGGTTCTTAATTGGCAACCAAAAAAAACCTAGCCTGCACAACAATAATGATATTATTGTTTACAGCTAGAGTAATTCATTTTCCAATCTCTTCTTATATAACACTATAGCTTAGTGTTTAAATTCTTCTCTCATATTACTATTATTACAATCCAGTAATATAGTAAGATCTTACAATTCACATTTCACACCTTACATGCATGTTTTCTTTTCTCAAAATCTTTCTGGTAGTACATGAAATACTTTTTTTCTCATGTAACCAATTAAATTAATTTCTCTTTTTATCTCTACATCATTTAACCATGAAATTATGATTAATCCCTTTTAACCTTGTCTTTGTAAATCATGAAATGAAATACAATTAATTTATCACATACCCAGGGAATATACTGTCCCATTACTTCCAATATTCCCTTTTTAAAATCAGTAAAACCCTGTCTGAGCTACTGGGTTTAGCATAACCTATGAATTTACATAGGAGACCAACACAATGTGCTTTTAGCATCAAACTACACATTACATTCGACAGAAATAGTGCATAAGAACTAAAAGTACTTCAGTATACTGTTGGGAACTGAAATCACATTTAGGAAAACCATACAGACACAAAAATAGCCTTTTCCATTGCTTTTAAACAGAAAAAAATCCACTTGCGATTAGCATTAGCATAATGCTAACATTAGTATGTATTGTTTAGTACACACTCGGTTTTCACTCACCAAGATGAGGTATCAGTGTGAACACAGCAAAAGTCACAGCCCCACGGCCTCTCAAGCTCGTGCTCCCATCAACTTAGGATAATAAAGGTTTCAAATTAGTGTTTGGACAGTGTTTAGATTTATTTACAGCATCTTTCTAAATTAAACTCACCAAGAAGAGGTATCAGTGTGAACACAGCAAAAGTCACAGCCTCACGGCCTCTCAAGCTCGTGCTCCCGTCAACAAGAAGACTCACAGGTCTCCACACAGACCGTCCACAGCCTCTCTCGTCCGCTCTCAGATCGCAAAAGACCGAAAACCGAGTGCGCGCCTGCTGCCTCTGCTCGGAAGGCGGGGCTAATATCGCTCTTAACGAATGAAAAGACCACAATCGCCCAACGTGACCATGAAACGGGAATTTAAAAGTTGGATAACGAGGATCACACTTCCTCTTCCCAAAATAACCATTTTTCAAAATAAAATCACACAATTGCATTAATACAAACAAAATGTGAGAAAAAGGGTCATTTTCTCAGCTGGGTCACATAACCATTTGTGCATTTTTAGAAGTACCCATTATACATTTTTAGAAGTAAAAATTGTTATTACATCTTGTAAATTATCTTTAAATTATGTTTACTCGACGATGGGATGCAATTCTCGCCAAGTGAGCAATTCTCACCATAATACCATTCCCTTCATCCGAGGTGTTTATGCGCTACAAACTAATGAAATGCTCCGCTGTCTGTATAAACCCCCGTGCCGCCATCATGTCACCAAATGTTTTAAAAACATCGGTATTCTTGTGTGTAGCCACAAAGCAGCTGAGAAATCTGGTCCTCAGACCAAATGCCTAACGGCCTGCATCTCCTCCTCACACTCCTCATTCCTCCAAGTCCAAGAGACATTTTTTTTTAAACTTTTCTCCTCGGTTTTCTCCGGTAAAAGTATTTCTTGGATCCGTGCGGTTGACTTTATTGTCATTTTCTACTCAAAATGGAGGCTAAAGAACCAGGAGCTCTTCAGCTGAATCGGGATGTTGGATTTATTCACCCACGGATTCCTACCACGGATGTGCTGCCAGGAAACACACATCAAGTTTTCAACAGGGACAACTTTTTTCAGGTGAGTGAGAACTTCATCTGTTTGCATCTCACCCAGATGGTGAATTAATGTCTTTTCATGTATTTACATTGAGTTATAATGTAATCGTGCTGCGTGAAAAATTAGCCCGTACACGTTTGATATGAAGGCACCTTTACAGTAAACACCACTGCTGTGGTTACACAAACGCAGAGGGGCACCGCCGCCCTTTGGTCCGCTGGATACTCCATTTGCATTCACATGGCAAGCGAAGCGCTCTAGACTGCATTTGCAAGTGAACAGTTTGCTTGTTTGGTGCTGCACCAGAGCTCCAGGTGCAATCAGACGGCACCAAACGAACCGAACTATCCACGGAATACACACTTTGGTCCTTTAGTCCGGACGAAATAGTGGCCATGTGAATATGCCCTAAAAGACACGCACGTCGACAACTCCGCTCATGTAAACACGGAAGTAAAGACGTGTGCACGCGCCACAGGGAACTCTTGCCAGATGAGAACCGTTTTAACATCACAGAAGAAGAACTAGCATATCCATTAGCTTGTTAGCTGTTAGCTCCGTTAGCGTTCCGGGTGTTTCTGGTTTTTGGCCGCGGTTCCTGGCTCACTGACCTGGTTTCAACCCAATCAGACTCAGCAGACATTCACAGATGTAAAAGCATTGTATTAATAGATCGATCCGTGGATTTTGTGGATTGATATTGGCTCAGTCATACGTGGATCAATCCATATCATTGTATTGATATTTTGAACCCATTCCAAATTCTGAGTAAGCTGTTCGAGGACGATAAACTGGAGTGGTGGCCTAGAGGTAGAGCATCCACCCCACAACCAGGAGGTCGGGGTTCAAGTCTCGGCCGGGTCATGCCACAGACCATATAAAAATGGAACTTCCTGCCGTCCAGTTTGGTGCTCAGCAAAAATGGAACAAAGGAGGGAAATGTGGGCAGCAGTGGCTCAGGAGGTAGAGCAGGTTGTCCAATAACCAGAGGGTTGGTGCTTCGAATCCCACTCTCCCCAGACATCCTGCCGTTGTGTCCCTGGGCAAGACATTTTACCCACCTTGCCTCCAGGGTCCATGACACTGGGCATGAATGTGTATAAATGTTCTGTAGTGGTCTGAGAGGCTGTTGGTGTGGATTGGCAGCCACGTTTCCGTTAGTCTGCCCCAAGGCAGCTGTGGCTACAGTAGTAGCTTACCACTATCAATGTCTGTCTGGAGTGAATGAATAATGGACTCACTGGAAGCGTTTTGATGTCACTTGACATGTAAAGCACCATATACAGTACCTCACAAAAGCGAGTACACCCCTCACATTTTTGTAAATATTTTATTATATCTTTTCATGGGACAACACTGAAGATATGGCACTTTGATACAATGTAAAGTAGTCAGTGTTCAGCTTGTATAACAGTGTAAATTTGTTGTCCCCTCAAAATAACTCAACACACATCCATTAATGTCTAAACCGCTGGCAACAAAAGTGAGTACACCCCTAGTGAAAATGTCCAAATTGTGCCCAAAGTGTCAATATTTTGTGAGGCAACCATTATTTTCCAGCACTGCTTTAACTCTTTTAGGCATGGAGTTCACTAGAGCTTCACAGGTTGCCACTGGAATCCTCTTCTACTCCTCCATGACAACATCATGGTGTGAGAGGCCTTGTACTCCTCCACCTTCCATTTGAGGATTCCCCACAGATGCTCAACAGAGTTTAGATCTGGAGACATGCTTGGCCAGTCCATCACCTTAACCCTCAGTTTCTTTAGCAAGGCAGTGGTCGTCTTGGAGGTGTGTTTGGGGTGGTTATCATGTTGGAATACTGCCCTGCGGCCCAGTTTCTGACGGGAGGGGATCATGCTTTGCTTCAGTATGTCACAATACATGTTGGCATTCATGGTTCCCTCAATGAACTGTAGCTCCCCAGTGCCGGCAGCACTCATGTAGCCCCAAACCATGACACTTCCACCACCATGCTTGACTGTAGGCAAGACACACTTGTCTTTGTACTCCTCACCTGGTTGCCACCACACATGCTTGACACCATCTGAATCAAATAAGTTTATCTTGGTCTCATCAGACCACAGGACATAGTTCCAGTAATCCATGTCCTTAGTCTACTTGTCTTCAGCAAACTGTTCGCGGGCTTTCTTGTGCATCATCTTTAAAAGGGGCTTCCTTCTGGGATGACAGCCATGCAGACCAATTTGATGTAGTGTGCAGCATATGGTCTGAGCACTGACAGGCTGACCCTCCACACCTTCAACCTCTGCAGCAATGCTGGCAACACTCATACTTCTATTTTCAAAAGACAACATCTGGATATGACGCTGAGCATGTGCACTCAACTTTTTTGATTGACCATGGCGAGGCCTGTTCTGAGTGGAACCTGTCCTGTTAAACCGCTGTATGGTCTTGGCCACCGTGCTGGAGCTCAGTTTCAGGGTGTTGGCACTCTTCTTATAGCCTAGGCCATCTTTATGTGGAGCAACAATTCTTTTGTTCAGATCCTCAGAGAGTTCTTTGCCATGAGGTGACTTGTTGAACTTTCAGTGACCAGTATGAGAGAGTATGAGAGTGATAACACCAAATTTAACACAACTGCTCCCCATTCACACCTGAGACCTTGTAACACAAACGAGTCACATGACACCGGGGAGGGAAAATGGCTAATTGGGCACAATTTAGATATTTTTACTGGGGGTGTACTCACTTTTGTTGCCAGCGGTTTAGACATTAATGACTGTGTGTTGAGTTATTTTGAGGAGACAGCAAATTTACACTGTTATACAAGCTGTACAATGACTACATTGTATCAAAGTGCCATATCTTCAGTGCTGTCCAATGAAAAGATATAATAAAATATTTACAAAAATGTGAGAGGTGTACTCACTTTTGTGAGATACTGTAAATATAATTCATTATTATTTTTAACTATGGCAAATGTGAGGAACCTTGGAGTTATTTTTGATGAAGATCTGTTCTTTAATTCACATATTAAACTTGTTTCTAAGACTGCCTTCTATAATTTGCGTAGTATTGCCAAGATTAGGAGCATCTTGTCTGAGAGTGATGCTGAGCAAGTGATGCTCTAGATTACATTATTGTAACTCTTTATAATCAGGCTGTCCTAAAACATCTTTAAAAAGTCTTCAACTGATCCAAAATGCTGCAGCAAGAGTTTTAACAGGTACTAGAAAGAGAGATCACATCTCTTCAGTTCTGGCCTCCCTTCATTGGCTCCCCATAAAATTTAGAATTAAGTTTAAAATTGTTCTTCTCACTTACAAAGCTCTAAATAATCAGGCCCCTTTTTATTTAAAAGATCCGATTCTACCCTATCATCCCAACAGAGCACTACGCTTCCAAAATGCAGGATTACTTGTAATACCTAGAATCTCCAAAAGTGCAATGGGAGGCAGAGCCTTCAGTTATCAAGCTCCTCTCCTTTGAAACCAGCTACCAATCTGAATTCGGGAGTCAGAATCAATCTCTGTTTTTAAGAATAGGGTTAAAACTTTCCTTTTTGATATAGCCTATAATTAGGGTGGGACCAGGTGCCCCTGAACCCTCCCTTAGTTATGATGCTAATAAGTTTAGACAGCCAGGGGACCTCCAACAATGCACTGGGCTTCATTCCTTTCTTCACTCTCAATGAAATATTTTTGCTGGTCATTAACATCTGTTTGTTCTCTCCCATAGATTGAGTCACTGTCATCGTGCTGTTTGCTCGCTACATGTCTGTTCTTTTCTTCTTCTTCTCTATCCCCTCACCCCCCAGCCAGTTGCAGCAGATGACTGCCCCTCCCTGAGCCTGGTTCTGCTGGAGGTTTCTTCCTGGTAAAAGGGAGTTTTTCCTCTCCACCGTTGCCAAGCGCTTGCTCACAGGGATCGCCTGAGTGCTGGGGTCTTTCTGCAATTGTGGGGGTTTCCCTTACAGTTGAAAGTGCTATGAGATGACTGTTGTTGTGAAATGGCGCTATATAAATAAAGTTGAATTGAATTTTACCCTCAAGTTGCTAACATTCCCAATACTGAGGACCAGTCCTTCAAAGGAATTATAACATGTTTCTTGCTTTACAGTAACTAGTAATTTGGAATGGTAAATTGTTGCGACTCTTCCTCCATGACCAGAACTTCTGGGATTTTGACAGTTTAAATAACCAGAGGCAGTTGATTCATTTAAAACAACATAATCCTCTTGCCCCAACCAAGTCTCGGTAAGGGATAGTAAATCAGTCTGATGATCAGTTAACAGATCATGGACTAGAAGAGACTTGGGAGTTAGAGACCTAATAGTTAACAAACTGCATTTAACTTTTAAATTATGAGGAGGAACAGAAGTGAAGGCATTAGATTTAGAGGCTACATATTTAATTTCCATCCAGGTGGATGCCCTGAATTTCCCTCTGGGATTAATAAAGTATACAAAATACAAAAACAATAATAATTTGAGTTTTATCAACTTTTTGTTTAATTACTTTAGAGGGAGCAGACAGTGATTCTCTGATGGGGGGGGACAGAGGGGTTGTGGATGGAGAGAAGCTGCAGAGAAGCATGTAACGCTGTGACTCTGCTTCCTGGTCCCAACTCTGAGTAGTAGTCAAGGCTTTGGAACTTTGGATAAAAATGATGCCAGATTGTTTGATAAATGAAACTGCTGTTTGCAGATGTTGTCCTGTTGGCTTCGAGCACTGACCTACAGGTATTATTGGGATGGCTTCCTGCTGAGCGTGAAGCGGCTGGGATGTGAATCAGCACATCCAAGTCCAAGTCTAAGTCCATGGTCCTCAGCTGGAAAAGAATGGATTGTCCTCTCCAGGTAGGGGACGTGCTCCTTCCCTAAGTGGAGGAGTTTAAGTATCTCGGGGTCTTATTCACAAGTGAGGGGAGAATGGAGCGAGAGGTTAACAGATGGATTGGAGCAGCATCTGCAGTGAAGAGATGATGAAGAGGGAGCTAAGCTCTAAAGCAAAGCTGTCAAGTTACCGCTCAGTCTATGTTCCTTCCCTCACCTACGATCATGAGCTTGGGTGATGTCCGAAAGAACGAGATGGCAGATACAAGTGGCTGAAGTGAGCTTTCTCCGTAGGATTGCTGGACTCACCCTTTAGAACTACTGCTCCTCCACATAGAAAGATGCCAGTTGAGGCGGTTTGGGCATCTGGTCAGGATGCCTCCTGGACATCTCCCACTTGAGGTGTTCTGGGCACGTCCCACTAGGAGGAGACCCCGGGGCAGACTCAGGACACACTGGAGAGACTATGTCTTCCAGCTGGCCTGGGGACGTCTTGGTATCCTCTCTGAAGAGCTGGAGCAGGTGGTCGGGGAGAGGGAAGTCTGGGCTTTTCTGCTTGAGCTGCTGCCTCTGTGACCCGGACCTCTGGAAAAGTGGTAGAAGATGGATGGATGGTTGTGCAGTATCAATTAATATCGCACAGCAGTGCTTTATTAATGTATATAGTATGCACTCCTTATGTATGGTATCGGTATCGTATTGGGTTCAATTCTCTCTCTCTCTCTCTCTCTCTCTCTCTCTCTCTCTCTCTCTCTATATATATATATATATATATATATATACTGTATATACATATATATATATATATTTTATATTATTATAGATTCTATATAGATTCTATATATATAGATATTTATAGATATATACTGTACATTCTGACTTATATAATATTGCTAAACTATAACAGTATTAAAATATAGGGATGGGATAATACAGCTTTTTTTTAAGTTCAATCCAATAATTTAGATTGGATATCTGCTGATATTAATACAAAACTGATATGCAGCTTGTGACCTGAATAAGGCTGCGTGTCCACCAAGCACATTTTTTTTTCTGCTCTGAGCATTTATTTTCTGTTGATTTTCTATGTAGCCTAGCGTTAAATGTGCTCAGTGCCCTTGACGCAAAAACGCGCTCAGTGTTCAATGTATTTTGTCGCTGCGCTCAGGGCGCTGAAAGTTGAAAAATGTTCAACATTTGATGTTAAAGTTGTAAAACTACACTCTTACAACTGAATTTTTAAGGTTTTTTTTTAATATTCATTCTGTCATCTATCAAGTATATAAGTACACATTTGTTTCTATTTTAATAAAAATAATAATAGAATATGTTAAGCTCTAATATTTATATATCAGCATAAAATTGTTAACAGCAAAAAGGTCATTGTGTTAATTTTAATACCACTGAACAGCAGTATTAATATAATTGATTAAAATACAGATGAATCGTTAGAATACTGTATATGCAGTATGGAAATTAATATCAAATAACACCTAATAAACTTTATCATTTTTAAAGTCAGTCAATAAATTGCAAAGGACAGTCTGAACTCTATGAAAACTTCACAGGAAAAAGAAACTTATAGATGTGAGTTTATAGCCAGTGTGATTTTGATGAGTCTGACAATTAAAATATGTCGCTCTAATAAATACAGTCACAGATATCTGTCTTCCTCATTCTTGCTAATCACCCAAACTGCAGTCATCACAGCTCTAATAAAGAAAAATGATTTTTTTCAGGACTTTTCTGTAACATGTAGTTATGATTAATGAAATATCTTGGGGGAGAAATGCCTGCTGAATTTAAGTTGTCATTATGCCTGAACACCAACATGAAAAACACTTTTTAAAAATAATTTTTTAACTTCCTGAATAGTTAACACCTCACCATCACAGCCATCAGAGAGATGGATCTCTTGAATCCTGTTTGTTTGAAATTATTTCAATGTTTTTGTCCCCCCAAAGACAAAATTTAGCGCTACTTGAGCTAAAGAACAAAGGTCTTCATTATGGCAAGAGTGTTCAGTGTCAGCCTAATGTTTTAGAAACATTTTATCAGTAGTAGCTCGTGGGTGATCCCACCGAGGAGCCAAATTAATTATGAACAGAAACATGCCTATATTTGCGAGAACCCTGAGTCTTTAGCTCCACAGATATTAAATGCAGCTCTTGCAAAGCCCCAAGAAAACATCACTACATCACTGAACACAACACCAGCCTCACTCAGCATGATAAAATCTGACCAAGAAAAGATGAGGACACATCTTCACCCCAGCACCAACAGACGGGACGCAAAAAAGCCAAAATAATGACATCAAATTAAAAGGAATGCATTGCAAGTATTTATAAAAGTGTCACAAGTATTTGAAAAAGTGTCCCATTTGTTGACTTGATGTTACTTTATCCTGTTCAGTACGATTTAATGCATTATTTAAGAGATGTGTGTGTGTCTCGTTAGTTACTACAAGAATGCCATTTGTTGTTAAATATTAACATAAAAATGATTTGATTTTTTTGGAGGGGGAGCTCGGTGGGCTTTTGGTGTCCCATAAAAATGATTTCATTCCTTACTGGTCCCGTTAGTCAAATGGAGCACCAATGAAAAATATTTCCCATAATCATTTAAAGAGCTGAAAATAAAACGGCATACAGGAGAGAAACAGATTTTAACTCGCCGGTTACCGTGTCTTTACATGGATCTGGATAAATCTTCCTGTCATCAAATCAGTTTTAAATAGTGGTTGCAAAATGCTAAACCAATGCTAGAGCTAGGGGAGCATTGCTAAATGGGTTAGCTCCACTTCCCCATGTCTCCTGAGCGCCGTCCTGACTTTATAATGTCCAGTTGAGGGGAAGGCCTTGGACTGTTTTTATCCGAAGCTGGTGTTCAAATTGTAGTTTCCTGAACTTGTTAAAGTAAATAGTACTGCTGAATATGAACATCTGTTGTCTTCAGTGCATTGAAATACGTTTTAGAGCACGGGTGTCAAACTCATTCCATGGAGGGCCAAGACCCTGCAGGTTTTACCTCCACCCTGTGTCTTCAACCGGTGATTTCACTGAATTTCTACCCACTGATTGCTGATCAGTGAAAACACCTGCTGAAGACACTGGGTGGAGGTAAAACATGCAGGGTCTTGGCCCTCCATGGAATGAGTTTGACACCCATGTTATAGAAAGACATTGTCAAAAGACGGACTGTGATTGGTTAGAGGTTAGCCTCCTTCCGCTTTGTTTTTCCCAATGCAAGGAGATCGTGAATTTGTCACAGCAACAAATATAAACCGACTTCTGATTGGCTAAATACTTTCAGAAAGTATTCTCGCCCCCTTAGTTAAGATAAGATAAGATAAGCCTTTATTAGTCCCACAACGGGGAAATTCCAGGATTGCAACAGCACAGGGATAGCAACACTCAGAGCAACAATCAGAAGGCAAGAAAAAAAACAAGCAAGCAAGAGCAGCTAATAAACATATGTACGTATTACTATAAAATATATATATATACACACACACACAGACACACAGTGCAGAGCATTGTAGCTGGATGGAATAAATATATGAATATATGAACACACAGTGCAGAGCATTGTAGCTAGATGGAATAAATATGTAAATATATAAACACCCACAGTACGGAGCATTGCAGCTAGGTGGAATAAATATGCAAGTATATAAACACACACAGTGCGGAGCAATGTAGCTAGATGGAATAATATGTAGATATATAAATATATAAACACCCACAGTACGGAGCATTGTAGCTAGATGGAATAAATATGCAAATATATAAACACACACAGTGCAGAGCATTGTTGCTAGATGGAATGAAACAGCATAACCGTCTACTTAGTTATCCTACATGGTATGATTATGTGCCCATACATATTCTCACCCTCCATAGCGACCGGTATGTTCCTAGTTGTATGCCGGAGAGGACCATTGTGTAAGTCTATTGCATCTTTTGCATTCAAAAAAACTATTAGTTTGTTACGTCTTTTTGCTATCTCTGCGAGCAGCCCTGCTTAGGTTGTACAGTCTGACAGCCGTTGGTAGGAAGGACCTACGAAACCTCTCGGTTGTGCACCTGGGATGATGTAGTCTGCTGCTAAATGAGCTCCTCAGTGCATTCAGTATGTCCTGCATAGGGTGGAACTCGGACTCCAGCAGAGATGACAGTTTAGCCACCATCCTTCTCTCTCCTATCTCCTCCATCGGATCAAGGCGCTGCCCCAGGACAGAGCAAAAACAAAACTAATTTCTGATTGGCTGGTTAATGTTCCCACAGTGGCAAGCCCGTTTTTAACTCCTGCAAATTTCTGATGTTACACAATAATATACATACTGTAATATCAAATATATTTATTATCACAAAGTTTGAATCATTTCTTCTCCTTTTCTTCTCAAATTTCTGAGGAAGCTCCGCCTCCCTTGCCTCCTCCCACGAGCCGCCACTGCATTTTATGAAACGTCACACGTAGAGCCGATAAAATGCATTCATCCATTTGTCAATACCTTAGTCTTCCATTTTGTTTATTTATTTTAATGACATTTTTGTTTGCAGTGATATATTTTATATAGTTTTCATCTCTTTTTAATTCTAAAAAAATGGTCACCAACAACCATCTGACTTTGACATCTCTGACATGCAGTCTCTCCTCACACGCCTGTATCATGTGACAAACCTGGAGATGTTTACAGAATGTTGGTAGCTTTAAAAGGCATTTATTATGCAATAGTCAATCCAGTCATTTTTGCCTCGATCAAACCTGATACCGATACTAAATATAAGAACTGTCCTTTGGAATGTAATATTTCCATCAGAGAGACGGGAACCTAAAATTATTGACATTCTTTCTTTATTGAGAAAGTTTAGAACGTGCATGTTTTATTTTGAAATGTGTTTCCTGTGGCTAGAGCAGCAGCTGGCTCAGTTTTCGTCGGGTAGTGTTCTGAATGTTGGCTTTGGTTATTTTTTGATTACTTGGCTGGCCCTAAATGGATTTATCACACAGCTAATTGTAATATAACATATGATTTATAAAAGACAATATGTACAGTTTTACATAAATAAATATACAATTTGGATGGAAAAGTGCTAATGATGTGCAATATTCAACTCTTTTCTTTCAACTGATAAAATAACAAACCAACTTTAGCACAGAGCATTGTGTTGATTTCCACCCTGACTGTGATGTAAATGAAATGGCTACCTTGAGGAAATGGCTAATAGGTCTCCCTGCCTTGTGCATGCGAGGTATGTTTTCTTCATGCTTGTTCACTATCGTTTGGCCTCTTTCCTCGCTCAACATCACCTACTTGTTAATCTTTCTTTCTGGCTCATATCTCTGTGGTGTTGTGAAGAAGCGTGGTATCACATGCTTCTACTTTCCAAGAGTTTAGTACTTTGGAATTCAGGTGCTATGAATGAAGCTGTATGAAGTCACTGTAAGAATTCAAATGGGTCCAATCATATGAATTGTTTGTGTGCAAAATGAACACACATCAATATCAAGACCTTTTATGAATTCTGGGATTCAGTAGGCACATTTACAATACGAGTTTCAACCACGTGAAGCCTTGCAGCTTTACTCGTTGTGTAAAAGTTGTTGACGTTATGTGCCATAACTCTTACTGCTGAAGATGGACTTCAGCAAGGATGCAAAATATCTCACTTCTTTTCTCATCTCTTTTCTTTCTCTCCCATTATTTTTGTCTGCTTTTCTCCCCATCTCATTCCTTCTGCTGCTTCCTTCTACACCACCACCTTTTCCCTCACAGACCATCACTGATACCAGTCCAATGCGTCGCTCCACCTCCAGCCTGGTCCACGGACGCCAAGGCCGCGGTGTGAGGCTGGATGACTACTCCCTGGAGAGGGTGGTGTCTGAGGAAGGGAGACACGGGGGAGGACGTAGGCACAGGGACAGAAGTCACCGCACCTCACAACGCTCACTCACCAGATACACCGACGCAGACACGGGTGAGTCACTCACACTGGTTATCGACTGAATGCTACAGCATCTCCCATGTAAAGTTCATAATGATATAAGAAGAGTGATGAATCAGTCTGAGTGTGGTTGAATCTGTGATGGACAATGTCACACATTTAAGCTGTAGCATATATCAGCATAAAGCTGGGTTCACACTATAGCGTTTGGACCGACTGTTACAGACGTTTTGAAAAATCAGAGAAATTAGTCCAAACATTGGTGAAATTACTTTCATGAGCAGGATTTTTTTAATCCAGCGCACACCAACTTTTACAAACTTTTCCGAACTTTTGGTAGCATTTGCCACCGTTGCATTCACCGCTGGCAAACTTTTGCCATCTTAGGCTAGCGCATGTGTAGCTGTTGCCAACTTAGGTTAACCGTTTGAGTGTGACTGTCACCAAACTGCAGCATAACCCCTTGTGGTCAACAGTGGTAAAGATTTTTTTCAAGAAACTAGTCAGATCAGATGTCAGAACTTTCCAAGGCTATAACTTTAAAGTGGTAAGAGATAATGGCTTACTATGAATTAGAAAGATGTAAAATATGATCCAAAGTTTCAGATAGGAGTAAATTTACGCATCTAATTTGTATAATGCCACGGCAGCTATATTGAAGTACATAACTCAGTCAAAAGCGGACTTTGGACATATTTACACAAAGAATGGTTCAGTCTTTTGACACCGTATTTTTGTACAGGGGTACGTTGTCATCTTATCTTCAAAGTACATGAACAAGAAAATCAGTACAATGTAAAGAAACAAAGAAATTTGTCACTTAGCAGCAGCGAATGGGACTTGCTCGCTGGAGTGCACGGCCCATTTTCGTCCATCGTGGTCGTTATTTTCCGTTCTGTCGGTCATTTGTGCTCTCTTCCACATCTAGACACTCTTATGATTATCCCACGTCAATTTCGTTTGTATACCCTGGCAATTTTTCGAGTATGAAGCAGTTTTATGTGACGGTACATGATGCTGCATGGCGGCCATATTTGCTTTCTGGGCTCAAAGAAGGAAAAAAGGAAAAGGAAATAAGGATTTCTTCTTCTTGGGTGTATTACGTGTCATCCATGAGTCCTCCAATGCGTGCTTGCCACCTTCTGAACTGGCACGATCAGTACAAGTCGTCAGTATAGCTGGGGAGTTAAAGGGATGTCAGAATCAGTTGACAGGCGCAGCGCCATACTCTGCCACTAGGGGCACGCGGAATCTCACACTCAAAGGGTTAATTTAAGGAAATAAATACTCAGCGCAGGTCAGCTGACATCAGCATCAGGCGACGCTTATATAAAGATCAGCGTTTGTGGAGGCTTCCTGCCATTCTGGACCTGCTTTTTTGGGTGGATTCACACTACAACGCTTGGACCAACTTTTACTGACGTTTTGGCAAACGTCTGGCTCTGCTGGCAAAACTTGTTAAAAGTTAATGATGGTTGGTGTTTGTTGGCAAACACTGGCAAAAGTTGTATTTCTTGAAAATTTTCAGCTTGCTGACAATTTGCCGACATTTGAAAATAAACGCTGGTGAAAGCTGTGCTCAGTTTGTAAAAGTTCCTGAGCGCTGGGCTAAGTTATGCTGCATTTGCCTAAGTTAAGCTCCGTTGGCAAACGTTGACTGAAATGCTGGTGGAAGCACATGTTTTTAGACCGAAACTCACTTCAGACATGCACGGATGAAAGAGAAATGGAGAGAAGGGGGAATTAAAAAAAAAGAAACAAACAAACAAACAAAAAAAAAAATATATATATATATATATATAAATCTCCCAAAAATGTGACAGCCCAAAACAAAACAAAAAAAAATCTCCTCAATGAGAAATTTACTGTTCTTAATTTTCTGCTCCATGCGTAATCATTCTCCAGGATTTATTGGTTTGGCTTCCATTGTGGGAATCAAACAGCGCTGATGTCGTGTCAAAAAATAAATGACATTTAATGGGATTTTATGTTATTTTAATGGAGAGAGTTCTAACACTCAAAATATAATCACCCGTCATTTTATTTATATGATGATACACTAAATATTTTTTTTATTCCAGCCACATTCACATTTATTTGTGGACTTACTGTTGGAGTCTATATAGGCATTATTGTATTATTTTTTTAGATGAATAAATGAATGAATGAATGAACAGGGAAGAAGGGTATGCAGAAGTAACTACATAGGAATTTAAAGCGAAAATAAATACTGAAACGTATGCCCAAGGGAGATGTGTTCACTCCAGAAGCAGGTCCAGAATGGCAGGAAGCCTCCACAAACGCTGATCTTTTTTTTTTCCCCCTTGTCCTGTCAGGCAGCTAGGCAAACAGAACAGGGATCTGTCACCCTTATTGTGCCAAAACAGATTTACTTTGCCAAGAGGAGCTTATACAGTACCTAACTGTGTATTGTGTATTGTTGCAAACTCCTCCTGTTAATACTTTATTTTAATTATTTTACCCATGGAAGACCCAACAGGATGGGGAAGAGGGAAAGGAAGTTTGTGGAGGGGGAAAGAAAAGGGAGGGGAACAGACAAAAAAACAAAAACAAACAACTAAAACAAACAAAAGACAAATTGCTTCTTCCATCGAAGATGTTTGTCAGGAAACATACGAAGTGGAGGGCCGGTTGCAGCAGCTCTCCCCCCGGGAACCCCGAGCAGGCAAGGCAGCGCCACCAACCCCCACAGGGCACAAATGTCTAAGGTCAGCAAGCCCCAGGAAAGCCAGGCATCCGCCCCCAGAGGGACGATCAAGGGAGGCTAGGCTGCTCGGTGGCTGGCGCGGCGAGCCCACGCCCCCCCCCCCCCCCAGCGGGGCCAACGCCCGCCCCCGGGCCCCAGGCACCAGGAGGCCAGCGACCCCACCCCCCGGGGCGGAGACCAGCCTGCGGGCGCCCCCACAGCGGGCCCACCCCAGCGCCACCCCGGGGACCCCCATGCCCAAAGAAGTCCCCCCGCCCAGGGAAGCCCACATTACTGAGAGGCACTACCCCCCTTAACCCAGCACCTCCCGACTTGCAGACACACCCCTCCCCACACCTTCACACCCATATGCTCCCATCCGCACCCATATGCACTAACTGACTCTCACTCACCCAGACCGACCCATTCTCTCTCACTCCTGTACCCATTCAAACTCACCCCTCATTCACCCTTGTTTCATAAAGCGGCTGTGAAGCAGATGCGAGTCTGAACACGCACCAGTGCCCGGCAGTGACCAGGGAGACCACCGGCGCAGGCCACAGAAGCAGACCCCCACCCCCAGCATCCACCTGAGCGACCAATCAGCAGACCAAAAACGCTAATCTTTATTTGAGCGTTGCCTAATGCTGATGTCAGCTGACCTGCGCTGAGTATTCATTTGCTTAAGGCTGCATTCACACCAGGATAGTCCGGGAGTCTCGGTTTGATTGGATGGGGAATGCCAAGAATTTTCACCCCTTCATTTGGTTTGGTTTGGTTTGCATTCACACTGCAACGGACCAAACTGCCTGGACAATGTCACACAGTTACAACAACTGGTCGTTTGGGGCGCTGTAGCCAAAACCACCACTGACCAGGAAGAAAAAATCTCGGGGAAGAAGAAAAATCAGGCTCATCGATTGGCCAGGACCAAAAACGGAAATCCGTCCCCTTCAGCCAGGTTGTTTGTCTGCCACAAACAAGACATTTTTTTTTTTTATAACTTTTCGCCTTGGCTTTCTCCGGTAAAAGGATTTCTTGGATCCACGTGGTTGTCTTTATTGTTATTTTCTACCCAAAATGCACTACGGTAAACACCACTTCCTCTTCTCAGACTATGTGTTGCTATGGTTACACAAACGCTGAAGGGCACTTCTGCCCCTTGGTCTGCTGGATCATCTGTTTGCATTCACACTGCAAGCAAAGCGCACCAGACTTCGTTTGCAAGTGAAGTGAGACCCCCGTTTTCAGGCTGACCAGACTTCACTTGTTTGGTGTGCACCAGAGTTCGAACGCATGTTCAGACGGCACCAAACGAACCGAACTATCTGCGGATAGTCCTTTGGTCCAGACCAAACAGTGGCCATGTGAATGCACCCTAAGTTAACCTAAGTTGGCAACAGCTACACATACGCTAGCCTAAGTTGGCAAAGGTTTGCCAACGCTGAATGTAACACTGGCAAATGCTAGCAAAAGCTTGTAAAAGTTCGTAAAAGTTGGTGTGCGCTGGATTAAAAAAAAAACCTGCTCACGAACGTAATTTCACCGACGTTTGGACTAATTCTGATTTTTAAAAATGTCTGTAAAAGTTGGTCCCAACGTTATATTGTGAACCCAGCTTTAACTTAGGCCGACTTAGGTAAACTCTGCATAACTTAGCCCAACGCTCAAGAACTTTTAAAACTGAGCACAGCTTTCACTGTTTATTTCCAAACATTGGCAAATTTTCATCATGCTAAAACTTTTCAAAGAACACAACTTTAGCCAGCGTTTGCCAACAAACACCAACTATCATTAACTTTTGCCAGCTGAGCCAGATGTTTGCCAAAACGTCAGTAAAAGTCAGTCCAAACGTTGTAGTGTGAATCCACCTTAAGATTGTTAACGGCAGAAAGGTTATTGTGTTCATTTTAATACCACCAAACAGCAGCATTAATACAACTGATTAAAATTTAGATCAATCCTTAGAATAAATGCAGTATGGACACTAATATCAAATAGCCCCTAATAAATGTTAGCACTTTTTAAAAATCTGTCAATAAATTGCAAAGAACCGTCTGAACTCTGTGAAAACATCACAGGAAAAAAATTTTAACATGTAATTAAGATTGATGAAATATCTCGGGGGAGAAATACCATAAAAATGTTTTTGTTTTGTTTTTTAGAATACGCTAATAACGTCTTACATAATTAACGGCTCACCTCACAATCACAGGACTGTGTCTGACACAATCATCTGTAGTACGGGCCCCTGGGAACAATCCTGACTCCCTTCCTATTCACCCTCTATACTGTTGACTTTTCATCTAACACATCATGCTGCCACCTGCAGAAGTTCTCAGATGACTCTGCAATCATCAGCCTCATCTCTGATGGGGAAGACTTGGAGTACAGAGGACTGACCCAGGACTTTGTGGATTGGTGCCTGCAGAACTGCCTCCAAATTAGTGCAGGGAAGACCAAGCAATGGGTGGTGGACTCCCACAGATGTAGACACTCCCCCACAGTTCCGGTAAACATCCAGGGAACAGACATTGAGATGGTGACATCTTACAAGTACCTGGGTTTTCACCTGAAGAATAAACTAGACTGGTCACACAACACAAATGCACTCTACAGGAAGTGGCTGTTCCTTCTGAGGAGACTCAGATCTTTTGGAGTACAGGGGCTAAAGACCTCAAGACCTTCTGTGTCTCTGTGGTGGCATCAGCGATCATGCATGGAATGGTCTGCTGGGGCAGCAGCATCACAGCTGTCGACAGGAAGAGACTGAATAGGCTAATCATGAAGACCAGCTCTTTTCTAGGGTGCTGCCTCAACCCAGTGGGGGTGATAGGAGAGAGGATGATGGTGGCTACGCTGTCATCTCTGCTGAAGTCTGAGTCCCACCCCATGCAGGAGACGCTGAGTGCACTGAACAGCTCGTTTAGTGGCAGGCTGCTCCATCCAATGTGCACAAGGGAGAGGTTTCGCTGGTTCTTCCTACCTGCTGCTATCAGACTCTACAATCTGCACTGCTCCTAGAGGCTGCACATTACACTACTACTACTTTGTACAAATAAGGAATGCGCCACTGTTAATGTCATTATTATTGAAAGCTGCAGCAACATTGTTCTCATTCAAGTGTATATTACTGAACAATTTAACTGCTTACTAGCACTGTAAGTACTATTTTGTTTTAAATAAATACTATTTTTAATTGTGAAACCTTTTACTTTAACTTCTTGCACTGTGTATATACTGTTTTTGCCCTATTTTATTTATTATTTATCTTATCTTAATCACAGCCATCAGACATCTATTGTTTGGCCCATATATTGAGGATTTCCAGCAACATCACAAAATCATGTGACGTTTTGTCTACGCACCCTGGTGGTAGGCAAGCAGCACATTGCTGCCAGTGTATTTCTGTTAGATTAGAGCACTTTTTTTTATACTTTTACCAACTTTTTTATACAGTCTGTGGATTAGAGTGACATAAATTTCAACTCTGACCGTGGTCACTGCATGCATGATGGAAGGTCGTCATAATGGGCAAGATAAAACCACAGGAAAGTCTTTTTATCGCTTTCCATCGGATCTAGTTCTGAGACCCAAGTGTGCAGGGCAGGCAAAGGGAGTAAGTACATGTACAAATGATGACCCAGGGATAGCGATCGTGGGTCTTAGATTCATATTTGGTGTTTAATTGTGCAGGGAAACCCATGGGGGCATAATCCTGACTACGTTTCCTTGTTCTTTAAACAGATTTGCCTCAAAAAAGAAAAGCATGGCTGGCCATGGATAGTTTTCATATAGGTACATCAGCAAACGGAAGAGATTAGGCAGATTGTTTTATTGTTTTAGAACTGTGGTAGGTAGGCGCTCACTGTTTCGGTCAGAGGGAAAAAATCTTTCCACCCCCACACCGAGTTAAATTTAGATTTATGTGCCTGTATTTTAAATAAATTATCCACTATAAATGTGGCAAGATTTTTTTTCGACTGCTCTCTGCCTCCGGCTGGCTGAGGCTGCATGCGTCTGTTAAATTCAAATTAAATTTGGGATATTTTCCGATTGAATAGCTGAAACAATGGGGCTCCATCGCCGGGAAATGGGGCAGATGAGCTGTTTGTCACTAGCCAATAAGGTCCAGCAGCCACATTAGAGCCAGTGGAGTACTCTGAGAGATCGGTCTCATCACTGCTGGCTGGGTCAGAGAAAGCCAGCGTTGATATGATCCATGACTGTTTCCACTCACTTGAAAAAAATATTCTAGCAGTACAATTTAAATACAGTATAAACTTAGGAAGGTGAAAAAGTAAAAACGTGAACAGCACCAGGAGGCTGAATAGCGAGGTCTGTCCCAGAGCCCCATCATCATAGAGTGTGGGTTAAGTGGTTTCAACTATTCAGGTGGAAAATATCCTCAATTTACAAACTATCTATTTTTATATATATTTTTTTATTGCCACTCTGTAACTATTAATTATCAGTTTTTGAAATGCATACAGCCTGCTCAGCTGAATGGAAGCTCCCACCTTGCTTCAAGCCTCTGTGGAAGTGAGAGCTGCCCTTAATCACCAGTTTTCTTTCTGTAACACTCCAGATGACTTTTAGTGAGACATGTTGCATATTCCGATAAAATAATGTTGTTACATGCCATGGTAAGCCATTTCTGTCATTGTTCCTTTCCCAATGCTTGCCTACCAATGTGGCAATCCAGTGACCAGTGACATCTCTTGCAAATCCTCAGTATTTTGACACTGACACAAGTTTTGTTATTTTAGCGGTTTACCAAAACATATTCAATATACAGTTATATAATTAATATGGTCTTAAAGGGTAGATTCTCAGCTTTAATTTGAGGGTATTCACATCCAAATTGGAGTTACAGTTTAGGAATTATTTTATGCAAAATCTTCTCATTTCAGGTACTCAGAAGTAATTGGACAAATTAACGTTACCATAAATAAAATGTCCATTTTTATTTTGGGCCCTTTGGGTGAAGGCTGAAGGGGGATTACAGTATGTTATAGGTCCATCCGTCTGTCCGTCTGTCCCACTTTTGTGGAATCAACTCCTCCTACAGTTTTGTTCCGATTGTTTTGAAACTTGGTACCATGGTTTGATATACTCTGATGATGCGTATATTGCAGTTTCATTCTCATCGGATGACCTTGAGGTCAGAGGTCAGATTTTCCCTAAATCTTCTAAACACATTAACTACTGAAAGAAATGATGTAGGTTTCTCAAACTGGTACCAGTAATTGTATCTAATACACTACTTGGACAATTTACACCCTGACCTATGTGTTTGGAGTCAAGGGGTCAAAGGTCAGATTTCAAAGTTAACATTGCAGTTGCGCTATGGTAAATGTTACATTTACAGTACTATTACTATAAAACAAGTAAAACTAGGACCACCAAACCAGGTATACAGGTTCATCTTGGGATCCTGACTTCTGACTATGGGTTTGGGGTCAAAAGGTCAAAGGTTAATGTTAACATTCCCTATGGCTTATTACTGTACAACTAGTAAAGCTAGGGTCACCAAACTTGGTACACAGGTCCACCCTGTGACCCTGAAGTGTGACTGTGGTTTTGGAATTGCAACGTCAAAGGTGAACATCATAATGGCTTATAAACTATATCTCAACAACAAAGAAAGCTAGAGTCACCAAACTTGCTACACAGGTTCACCTTGGGATCCTGACCTCTGACTATGGGTTTGGGGTAAAAAAGGTCAAAGTTAGCATTCATTATGCCTTATTACTGTATAACCAGTAAAAGTAGAGCCACCAAACCTGGTACACAGGTTCACCTTGGTATCCTGAACTCATACCAGGTCAAGGTTTAATGGTAAATGGCGTTCAATTATATAGCGGTTTTTTCTCATCTCTGGATGAGCACAGTGCTTTACAAATCCTGCTATCCACCCATTCACACACACATTCACACACTGATGGCAGCAGAGCTGCCATGCACCGGCGCTGGCCTGACCCACCAGGAGCAACTGGGGATTCAGTGTCTTCCTCAAGGACACTTCGACATGCAGACTGCAGACAGAGTAGGAATCGAACCACTGATCCTCCGATCAGCAGTCGGCCACACTACACCTGCACCACAGCTGTCCCCATTCACCATATAACATTCCTTATGCCTTATTACTGTACAACGAGTAAAGCTAGGGCCACCAAACCTGGTACACAAGTTCATCTTGGGATCCTGACTTGTGACCATGGGTTGGGGTCAGAAGGTCAAAGGTGAAGGTTAGCATTCCATTTGCACTATTGCTATAAAATGAGTAAAGCTAGGACCACCAAACTTGGGACACAGGTTCACCCTGTGACCCTGAAGTGTTACTATGATTTTGGGATTGCAAGGTCAAAGGGCAACATCAAAATGGCTTATAAACTAAATCTCAACAACAAAGAAGGCTAGCGTCACCAAACCTGGTACGCAGGTTCACTCTGAGACCATGATCTCTGACTACAGGTTTGGGTCAAAAGTCAAGGTTGACACTCCCTATGCTGTCTTACTATATAATGTGTAAAGCTCTGTAGGGTCACTAGACTTGCTACACAGGCTCATCTCGGGATCTTGACCCACAACTATGGGTTGTATACTTTGTCTTATATTCATGGATGATGGGTTCATCATAATTTGGTTCTGCCACAGTAATTATATTTAAAAGCTGAAAACTGCTTTCCGTCAATAAATATTGGGATCTTTAAAGAAAATGGAGGTGGGGGATATTGCACTCATCTCAGAATGCTCTTGTTAATACTTTGCTGAGAATCCTTTGCAGGCAATGACTGCCTGAAGTCTGGAACCCATGGACATCACCAAATGCTGGGTTTCCTCCTTTGTGATGCTTTGCCAGGCTTTTACTGCAGCTGTCTTGGGTTGTTGCTCCTTTGTGGGTCTTTTTGCCTTAAGTTTAGTCTTAAGATACTGAAATGCATGCTTTATCGGGTTGAGGTCTGGCAACTGACTCAGCCATTGAAGAAGTAACACCTGGGTTGCTTGCGCAGTATGTTTTGTCACTGTTCATCTGTACTGTGAAGTGCCGTCCAATCAACTTTGCTGCATTTGGCTGAATCCGAGCAGAGAGTATATACACTTCAGAATTCATCTGATTGCTTCCGTCACATCATCAATAAACACTAGTGACCCAGTGCCTCCACTGTGTTTTACAAAAGATGTAATGTGCTTTGCATCATGAGCCATTCCTAAAATTCTCCATACTTTCTTCTTCCCATCATTCTGGTACAGGTTGATCTTGGTTTCATCTGTGGCTGATTTGTGGTTTGCACCTTGTGGTGAACCCTCTGTATTTGCTCTCATGAATTCTGTTTACAGGTCTTGCATATATGAAATAAGGCTGAAATGTGATTGTGGGGCTGAATGGAGAATTAGTGGAATAACAATAGCGACAAAAATTAAGTATAAAGCAAACCAAATGAAGAAGGAATTTGAAAAAGTTTTATGAATAAAAAAAACATTAATTTTACATTATGCTCAAAAAGGAATGGTAGTTACAGAAAAGGTTATGGTTGGGGTGACAAAGTTGTTTCCTAAACTATTGCTGTTGGCTGCCTTACATTCTTAGAGTGGCTGGGTTCTTAAGAGACTCAGACCGAGAACAGAATAAAAAGGTCAAGCCTCACTGGGTCGCAGACGCTGGAGGATTGGGGATTCTGGAAGCCTAGCTTGTCCAACCTGGGTTGGCAATAGGGCCTTGATGGCAGGAGTCCTGTCTGTGGTTCTGTGCCCGAGGTTTTGACCAAGAAGCCTTCTCGGAGGTGGGGGGGCCCAGTTGGCATCTTCTTTAGAACCATGGGTTGCCCCCTGGGACGGGGTTTGACGCTGAAGTACAGTCCAGCAGAAAGCCTTAAAATGGATTAACTTGGTCTGCTCTATAAAGTGTGTAGGTATGTTTGAGTTTACAGAACAATTAAGGTTAAAAAGGAAAAATCGCTTTCTGAAGAAGGTGGCAAAACTTTAAGGAAAAATTCAAAAAGCCTAAAACTTTAAGTGAAGAAAGCATTCCAAGAACAAAAAGAAACTGCATTTACCTTGAGTAAAACAGGAGAACTGTGTGAATGGAGGAGAGAGAGATGCGGGTCTCTCTCCTGGAGAAGCATCAAGGACAAAAGGGAAAGAACTAACTTGTGTGCTGCCACTTAAGGCTGTGCTTTTCCTCGTAGATGGAGTTTAAGGGGGTCTCACCAAATGACAAGCTCTCTGCTTTACTAGTCACATGACTCACTGGGGAAGTATTGAGTGAGGACAAAACTCAAGGGAACCAACATAATAATTCCTGCGAGAATAAATGTTCATATTTATCTACAACAGCATTCCTACACGAGTTCAACTACTCTATAAGGTTTCATAATGAAGAAAACATGCACAAACATTTATGACATCAAGCTATGCAGATAGAGTGTAGCTCTTCTCTCAGTTCATCTCTTCAGGATTACAGTCACACAACCCGGAGGTCTCAGTAGGGAGTCTTTGTTCTTCTGTTGTGTTTCACACTAAAGCTGGATTCATGCTGCACCTCTGCTGTCTGTGTACGTGTCTGTGTACATCTCGATCCAAGATGGCGCCCACAGCGGTCGACATGGTGCTTCGCTGCGCTCTTTGTTTGTTTTTGTTTGTCAATTGTGTGTCTGCTTGCACTTATACCCGTGAAGAACTTTTAAATATCAGGACTTTCACCCCCACGGACCTCCTCCCAGTTTTTCTAGCCCCTGCCGCCGATCTGGTTTATTGTTTGGCTCGGAAAGTGAGACGGCGGAAGAGAGGAAGACGAGCGGGCGCTCTCGTGCGACTTTGCAGGAGAGGCTCGCGAACGGCGCTGCCTGGCATATTTCTGTCCAATACCAACTCTCTCACTAACAAGGTGGATGAACTGAGACTGCTGATGCGTTTTAAGGACCTCGCCTCCTCAGCTGTCCTCTGCTTTACTGAGACCTGGCTCCGGGAAAATATACCGGACAGCGCGCTGCGCCTCGACGGCTTCCAGCTCTTCCGTGCTGATCGTGACACAGAGCTTTCCGGCAAGACCACAGGAGGCGGAGTCTGCTTCTACATCAACTGCATCTGGTGCTCTGATGTAACGGTAATTTCCAAACACTGTTCTCCTGCCTTGGAATTTCTTGTTATCAATTGCAAGCCCTTCTATTCCCCGCGGGAGTTTGCTTCTTTTATACTGATCGCTGTGTACGCCCCTCCCGACGCGGACACGCGCGAAGCTCAGCGCGTGCTCGCGGATCACATTCAACACACAGAGCGGAGTTTTCCAGACTCGCTGATTATTGTGGCTGGCGACTTTAATCAGTGCAATCTGAGCCACGATCTCCCCCGCTACAAACAGTTTATTAAATGCCCCACCAGAGGATTAAACACACTGGATCACTGTTACACCACAGTGAAAGACGCATATCGCGCTGTCCCTCGAGCTGCGCTGGGATTATCTGATCACGTGATGGTTCACCTCATTCCCACATACAGACAGAGATTGAAGCTCACTAAACCTGTTGTGAGCACTACGAAGATACGGACCAGTGAAGCTGAGGAGAAGCTGGAAACGTGCATGGAAATATCTGACTGGGGCATGCTTAAAGGAGCCACGCATGATCTGGATGAGTACACGGACACTGTGAACTCATATATCCACTTTTGTGAAGAGAACATTCTTCCATCACGCACCAGGGTGAGTTACTCTAATGACAAACCCTGGTTCACAGCTAAGCTCAGACAGATCAGGAAGGAGAAGGAAGCAGCGCTGAAAAGTGGAGACAGGGACTGCTACAGGGAGGTTAAATACCGGTTTAACAGAGAGCTGAAGAGGGCTAAATCTCTATACTCAGAGAGACTCCAGCAGCAGTTCACTGCTAATGATTCGGCTTCCGTGTGGAGAGGACTGAGGCAGATCACCAACTATCGGCCTCAGGCTCCTAAAGGTCAGGATGACAAAGCCCTTTGTCAGAGACTGTCCCAACACTATGCCCGTTTTGACACCTCGTCATCTGTGTCCAACTCCCCCCCTCCCTCCAGCTCCACAGCCTCCACATTCCCTACTTCATTTAAGGCACCCCCCCCTCCTCCCCCCCTCCCCTTATCATCAGTGAGCAGGATGTGCTCAAACAGTTCTCCAGACTGAACCCGCGCAAGGCCCCCGGCCCAGACGGCGTGTCTCCCTCCACCCTGAGACTCTGTGCGAAACAGCTGGCTCCTGTATTCACAGACATTTTTAACACCTCCCTTAAGTTATGCCACGTGCCGTCCTGCCTCAAATCCTCCACCATCATCCCTGTCCCCAAGAAGCCACGGATCACTGGACTTAATGACTACAGACCTGTAGCGCTCACCTCTGTAGTCATGAAGTCCTTTGAGCGCCTGGTCCTGTCCCACCTCAAGTCCATCACCACCCCTCTCCTGGACCCGCTGCAGTTTGCCTACCGAGCCAACAGGTCTGTAGACGATGCAGTCAACCTGGCCCTCCACTCCATCCTGCAGCACCTGGACTCCCCGGGAACCTATGCCAGGATCCTGTTTGTGGACTTCAGCTCCGCATTCAACACCATCCGCCCCACTCTGCTCCGGGACAAGCTGTCCCTGCTCAACGTGCCTGACTCCCTCTGCAGGTGGATCATCGACTTCCTGACGGACCGGAGGCAGCATGTGCGGCTGAGAAAGACTGTCTCAGACTATACTAGCATCAGCACCGGATCACCCCAGGGCTGTGTACTTTCCCCCCTACTCTTCTCCCTTTACACCAACTCCTGCACCTCCAGCCACCAGTCTGTCAAGTTGATCAAGTTTGCGGACGACACCACCCTCATCGGGCTCATCTCCAACGGCGACGAGTCCGCCTACAGGAGAGAGGTGGCCCAGCTGGCGTCCTGGTGCAGCAATAACAACCTGCAGCTGAACGCTCTGAAGACAGTGGAGATGATTGTAGACTTCAGGAAAGTCACTACTCCTCTGCCCCCCCTCACCCTCTCAGGCTCTCCCATCACCACTGCTGATTCCTTCCGCTTCCTAGGCACTACCATCACCAGGGACCTCAAATGGGAGCTGACCATCAGCTCACTCATCAAAAAAGCCCAGCAGAGGATGTTCTTCCTGCGGCAGCTGAGGAAGCTCAAGCTACCCACCAAGATGTTAGTGCAGTTCTACACAGCCATCATCGAGCCCATCCTCACCACCCCATAACCGTGTGGTACGCAGGAGCCACTGCCAGGGACAGACTAAGGCTGCAGCGCGTCGTGCGCACTGCTGAGAAGGTGATCGGCTGCAAGCTCCCATCTCTCCAGGATCTGTACATCTCCAGGACCCGGAGGCGTGCTGGCCGGATCATAGCCGATCCCTCACACCCTGGTCACGTACTGTTTGCCCCCCTCCCCTCTGGTAGAAGACTTCGGTCCATCCAGACTAAAACCTCCCGTCACATGAACAGCTTCTTCCCCTCTGCCATTAGACTGCTGAACACTAAGTGACTCTCGTGCACCATGTACAGCAGCTCAACCAGACTCATGTCAATCATCACTGTTTTCTTCCTGCATTACCGACTGCACTATATAGTTCTCCACAGTATCTGCTGCTGGCTAATATATATTTTAACTGTTGACCAGTATCACTTAATCTTATCCTACACTTTATTACATGTATAGTTTATTTCTCTTATCTTATCATGTTTAATGTTGCAGCATTGTACCGAGACAAATTCCTAGTTTGTGTACTACATGAACAATGGCAATAAACCTGATTCTGATTCTGATTCTGATTCTGATTCTGTAACCGGAAACCTCGTGTGATGATTTACGTCATCGTCTCCACTCCGCTAATGTCTGCAGTGCTCGACCACGAACGACTGCGTGCAGCCCAAATTTTGTGACCGTGTGGCCTGCCCACAATCTGAATGCGTTGACAGAGCATGCGCAAGACTGAACATCCCATTCACAAGATGGCGCTATCAACACAACATACAAAAACAAAGTAGATGAGGAAGACAATGAGGCAGAAGACGAGAATAAACATACATGAATCCTTTTGCAGCAGCAGCAGCTTGAGCGGAGAAGAGCACTGGAAAATGGTAATTCCTCCTTTCCTTGAAACAACGCCATTGTTGTTGCTACAAAAAAAAATGTGCGTCACTCTTGTGTTTTATAGCCGGTGAACAAATTGGCGTGTTAGTGCATTTGTGCTACCCATAGGGCTGGGGTGAAACATGTGTCAACTGCTTGGCCGAGTAGACAAAAAAAGTGAGTATGTACAACGCCACGTGCGTGCCAGGCTCGTCCAAAGCGCACATGGACCAAAGCGGACTAGAAGGGAAATGCAGCATGAATAAGGCTTAAGGTGTGACTTCATTGTTGCTGAGAAGGAGAAAGGGGAGGGGCGTCATGAAGTGGCACCCAGTCACAGCTGGATCCTATAGGGGTGATGACACTTGGAGCAGAGTTAAAACAGTCTTATAAATTCATAGCTGGAGGAAGCAAAGTTAATGAGAGGGGAATTATAGAGTTCAGTCTGGCTTGAGTCTGCTATAGCACCAAACTGTTGATTTGGCCACTCCTAACATTTCTGCCATCTCTTTGATTGATTTCTTCTTTTTTTTTCAGCCTAAGGATTTTCTGTTTCACATCCATTGAGAGCTCCTTTGACTGCATGTTGTGGGTTCACAGCCACAGCTTCCAAATGCAAATGCCACACCTCTAGACCTTGTACCTTCTTGATTTATGAAGGATTAATGAAGGAATAGCCCATGCAGCCCATGAAATAGCTTTTGAGTCAACTGTCCAATTACTTTTGAGCCTCTCAAATAAGAAGATTTTGTATAAAAATGGTTGAAATTCCTAAACCGTAACTCCAGTTTGGATGTGAATACCCTCAAATTAAAAATGAGAATCTACACTTTATGGCTATATTGATTGTATAACTGTACCTTGAATATGTTTTGGTAAACAGCTAAAATAACAAAACTTGAGTCAGTGTTCAAATATTACAGACGTGGACAAAATTGTTGGTACCCCTCTGTTAATAATAGAAAAACCCACCATGGTCACAGAAATAACTTGAATCTGACAAAAGTGGTAATAAATAAAAATTCTATGAAAATTAACCAATGAAAATCAGACAATGCTTTTGAATTGTGGTTCAACAGAATTATTTTAAAAAACAAACTCATGAAACAGGCCTGAACAAAAATGATGGTACCCCTAGAAAAGATCGAAAATAATGTGACCATAGGGACATGTTCAACCAAGACGTGTCCTCTAATTAACATCACAGGTGTCTACAAACTTGTAATCAGTCAGTCGGCCTATTTAAAGGGTGACAAGTAGTCACTGTGCTGTTTGTTGACATGGTGTGTACCACACTAAACATGGACCAGAGGAAGCAAAGGAGAGAGTTGTCTCAGGAGATTAGAAAGAAAATTACAGACAAGCATGTTAAAGGTAAAGACTATAAGACCATCTCCAAGCAGCTTGATGTTCCTGTGACTACAGTTGCACATATTATTCAGAAATTTAAGATCCACAAGACTGTAGCCAACCTCCCTGGACGTGGCCGCAGGAGGAGACGGATAATACAAATGGTAACAAAAGAGCCCAGAACAACCTCTAAATACATTCATGGTGAACTCCAAGGTCAAGGTACATCAGTGTCATATTGCACCATCCGTCGTTGTTTGAGTCAAAGTGGACTTCATGGGAGACAACCAAGCAGGACACCACTGTTAAGATAAGATAAGATAAGATAAGCCTTTATTAGTCCCACAATGGGGAAATTCCAGGATTGCAACAGCACAGGGACAGCAACACTCAGAGCAACAATCAGAAGGCAAGAAAAAACAAGAGCAGCGAGTATACATATGTACATATAAACATAAATATATAGACACAGTGCGGAGCACTGTAGCTAGATGGAATAAATATATTAACACACAGTGTGGAGCGTTGTGGCTAGATGGAATAAATATATGAATATATAAACACACACAGTGCGGAGCATTGTAGCTAGATGGAATGAAACAGCATAACCGTCTACTTAGTTATCCTACATGGTATGATTATGTACCCATACATATTGTCACCCTCCGTAGCAACCGGTATTTTCCTAGTTGTATACCGGAGGGGACCATTGTGTAAGTCTATTGTGTCTTTTGCATTCAATACTATTAGGTTGTCACATCTTTTTGCCATCTCTGCGAGCAGCCCTGCTTAGGTTATACAGTCTGACAGCCGTTGGTACAAAGGACCCGCGAAACCTCTCGGTTGTGCACCTAGGATGATGTAGTCTGCTGCTAAATGAGCAAATTAGTGCATTCAGTGTGTCCTGCATAGGGTGGAACTCGGACTCCAGCAGAGATGACAGTTTAGCCACCATCCTTCTCTCTCCCATCTCCTCCACTGGGTCAAGGCGCTGCCCCAGGACAGAGCTAGCTTTCTTGATCAGTTTGTTCAGTCTCTTCCTATCGGCTGCTGTAAAGCCACTGCCCCAGCAGACCACTCCAAAAGTGATGGCTGATGCCACCACCGTGTCGTAGAATGTCTTCAGCAGCGCCCCTTGTACACCAAAAGACCTGAGTCTCCTCAGTAGGAACAGCCTGCGCTGTCCCTTCTTATAGAGTGCGTCAGTATTGTGTGACCATTCTAGTTTATTGTTCAGATGAACACCCAGGTACTTGTAGGATGTCACCATCTCGATGTCTGTTCCCTGTATATTTACTGGTGCTGTGAGGGGTTGTCCTTGCCTGCGGCAGTCCACCACCAGCTCCTTAGTTTTCCTCGCGTTGATCTGGAGGCAGTTCCGATGGCACCAGTCCACAAAGTCCTGGATAAGCCCTCTGTACTCAGCTTCATCTCCGTTGGAGATGAGGCCAATGATCGCAGAGTCGTCAGAGAACTTCTGTAGATGGCAGTGTGTTGTGTTGTGTGAGAAGTCCACAGTATAAAGGGTGAACAGGAAGGGAGCCAAAACCATTCCCTGGGGGGCCCCCGTGCTACCGATGATCGTGTCGGACACACAGTCCCGGGTTCTAACAAACTGTGGCCGGTTTGTGAGGTAGTCCAGGATCCATGATGACAGGTGCTGGTCCACCCCTGCGCACAGCAGCTTGTCCTTCAGGATCATCGGTTGGATGGTGTTGAAAGCACTGGAGAAGTCAAAGAACATGATCCTCACCGCATTCCCGGGCTTCTCCAGGTGGAACAGAGAATGGTGAAGGAGGAAGATGACCGCATCCTCCACCCCAATACCATGCTGGTAGGCGAACTGGAGTGGATCCATCGCTGGTCCCACCAGGGGGCGGAGGTGAGCAAGGAGCAGTCTCTCCAGGGTCTTCATCATGTGGGACGTCAGGGCCACTGGTCTGTAGCTGTTCAGATCTTTGGGGTGGGAAGTCTTTGGTACAGGTACCACACAAGATGTTTTCCACAACTGTGGTACCCTCCCCAGCTTCAGGCTCAGGTTGAAGATGTACTCCACAATCCCACACAGCTGGTCTGCACAGGACTTGAGGAGCTTTGCACTGATGCCGTCCGGTCCCGATGCCTTCCTCGCCTTGATCTTCCTCAGCTCCGTCCTCACCTGGGTCTTAGTGAGGGTCAGGTTGGGGGGCTGTGTGTTGGGAGTTGGGGGGTGATGGTGGAGTGGGGTGTGGGCAGCAGGACTTGATGTCTTCAGAGGCAGCAGTGGTTGTTGTGCAGTCGGGGGGAGGGCGGTTGGTCAAACCTATTAAAAAACAGATTCAGATTGTTCGCCCACTCCCTGCCCCCCCGTGGCCTGGGGGGAGGTATTCTGGAGCCTAGAGATGGTTTTAAGGTTTCTCCAGACCCCGCTGATGTTGCTCTGTTGCAGCTTGTCCTCCATCTTCTTTCTGAAGCTGTCCTTGCCTTCTCTGATCTTTCTCCTCAGCTCCCTCTGTACGGACTTCAGCATCTCCCTGTTCCCCGACCTGAAGATCCTCTTCTTCTCTCTCAGAAGTGTTTTTATCTCAGGGTTGATCCAGGGTTTGGTGTTTGAGCAACACCGTATGGTCTTGGTGGGAACGGTGTTGTCCACACAGAAGCTGATGTAGTTTTTATGATTTGTTTTCAACAAATCATAAAAAAGCCAGACTGGAATTTGCCAAACTGCATGTTGACAAGCCACAAAGCTTCTGGGAGAATGTCCTATGGACAGACAAGACAAAACTGGAACTTTTTGGCAAGACACTTCAGCTCTATGTTCACAGACACAAAAATGAAGCATACCAAGAAAAGAACACTGTCCCTACTGTGAAACATGGAGGAGGTTCTGTTATGTTCTGGGGCTGCTTTGCTGCATCTGGCACAGGGTTTCTTGAATCTATGCAGGGTACAATGAAATCTCAAGACAATCAAGGTATTCTAGAGAGAAATGTGTTGCCCAGTGTCAGACAGCTTGGTCTCAGTCGCAGGTCATGGGTCTTGCAACAGGATAATGACCCAAAATACACAGCTAAAAACACCCAAGAATGGCTAAGAGCCAAACATTGGACTATTCTAAAGTGGCCTTCTATGAGCCCTGATCTAAATCCTATTGAAGATCTGTGGAAGGAGCTGAAACATGCCGTCTGGAAAAGGCACCCTTCAAACCTGAGACAACTGGAGCAGTTTGCTCATGAGGAGTGGGCCAGAATACCTGCTGAGAGGTGCAGAAGTCTTATTGACAGTTACAGAAATGGTTTGATTGCAGTGATTGCAACAAAAGGTTGTGCAACAAAATATTAAGTTAAGGGTACCATCATTTTTGTCCAGGCCTGTTTCATGAGTTTGTTTTTTAAAATAATTCTGTTGAACCACAATTCAAAAGCATTGTCTGATTTTCAATGGTTAATTTTCATAGAATTTTTAATTATTACCACTTTTGTCAGATTCAAGTTATTTCTGTGACCATTGTGGGTTTTTCTTTCATTAACAGAGGGGTACCAACAATTCTGTCCACGTCTGTATATGGACCTAACTGTATTTGTCTTTGTCCTCCATTTCATTTATTTATTTTTAATAACGTTTTTGTTTGCAGTGATATACTTTACTTAGTTTTCATCTATTTTTTAATTCTAAAAAAATGGCCATTAACAACATCTTGTCTCTAACATTACATCTTTGACGTGCAGACTCTGGTCATAGTTGGAGCCAGTATAACAGGCTTCAAGTGCAGCGGCGCAAGTAAGAGATTTTTTTACAGAATGTCAGACAGTTTAAAGTGTTTTAAGGGATTGTTTATTATTTATTTTTTACTCCCTGACACCATTTTGCCGAGATCAAACCCCACACTGATACTACATATCAGATCGGCCCTTTTCTAATAAAGAGGAAGTCAGTCTCTCTGTAAAACTACCTTTTTTAATATTGTCTCATTCCCCGTTATATTTTGAAATGGTCAAAGAGAAAGTCAGTTTATCTACTTAAGGAAACTTTCCTAATTATCTCAGCCCTCAAAAGTACAAACAAATGGAGCAATTCTTAATTGATTTCCAGAGCCTTAATGGTGCGTCAGAGGCTTTTATTCACTATATAATGGAGTGAGCTCATCAGACTGGACACAAATAAGCTTCAGCACTGAAAACAGCCATCATTATTCTGGAGGAGGCAGGGATATTTTCTCAACCATGTGCCCTGCCAGATAACATGAAACCAAACATGACTGCATTTTTGGGATTTCCACAGCAGGTACAAGCCAGCAGTAAAAGTTATGAAGGCCCCTCCACAAGGCAAGTTTTCACTTGGTGCTCTCAACTCTGGTAACTTTATTTGCGCGAGTAGCGCATCACGATTTTTTGCTTTGCATTTGGTGTGAACGCACCATCAGTCTTTTTTTTTTTTTTCTGTTTTTCGTCTTAAAGAAGAGCAACCCTTCCAGTGGAACTTAATGGAATGATACCACCCTCCCAGCTTCATCCCATCCTATTTTAATAACAAAGCAAGGTTTACTTTGCTTCAGGACCAGCTTTCCTCGAACACCTCCTTGATTAGCAGCAGCTGGCAGGGAACTTTCATATGCTATTGACCGTTCAAACCATATATCACTTTCAAGAATGCTTTATTTGATTTTTAAACATTCAGCCAGTATTTCTTAGTATATTACTTACTCCAACAACCAAAGCTAAAGGTTAATGTTAGCCTCAAACACAGCGTCACCATGAAAACAGAGATCTCAGAGAAACTGTGAAAGACGGAGGGTTGGATGAGCAGGGATTTGAGGAGAGCTGCTTTCCCAGGTGAAAAGTGGTACAGCAATAAATAACCAATGATGTGTCTTGACTAAAGCATGCCACAGACATTTCATTAACACCTGTGGGAGCTTTGTCAATATGTGGATAAAAATGCATAATAGGGGTTTCTTTAATGGCTTGGTATTTCTGAACATAAAATGAGATGTGTCCTTGCTAGGCTTGGGTACAGACCTCAGCACCACCACGCCGTCAGGCGACCTGCCACCCAAGGAGCGCGAGCGGGACCGCGGACGAACCAAGGACCGCCGCCACCATCATCACCACCACCATCACCACAGCTCCATGGACAAGGAGCGCTACAGTCACGACCGCCATGATTACTCCCACAGGCACCTTCATGATCGCAATTGGTCCCGGTCACCCAGCGAGGGGCCTGACGGACGAGGCCCCAGACAGGTGGGCCCAAGCCTGAAAGAGTACAATTATATTAGAGAGAATTTTTTTAATGTCTGTTAAATCTGAAGTAATTGACCATTTGTACATACAAATGCTATATGCAAATAAATTCTGAGGCAACAATAGTAGCTAAAAATATTCTTTTGATGAAGTCTTCAGGTGTAACAATGGTACAGTTCATCTGATGCTGCAGAGTGTGGCAGTCACAGGTATTAATACCATAATTGAGATATGACTGAAATTTTAATGAACTTTGTAAGATAAGGTGTTACTGGAGTGGTGGCCGAGAGGTAGAGCATCCGCCCCACAACTGGGAGGCCGTGGGTTCAAGCCCCGGCTGGGTCATACCAAACACTATATAAAAATGGTGCTTCCTGCTGTCTAGCTTGGTGCTTGACATACAGTAATGGAATGGGGGACGTACAGTTGGTTACCCAGCCACAGGGGGAGCACAAGCCGGTATACTCCTTGTGCCGGTCCCAAGCCCAGATAAACGGGCACGGTTGTGTCAGAAAGGGCATCGGACGTAAAAATCCTTGCCAAATCAACATGCAGATCATTGTGATATAAGGTGATACACTGTGGCGACCCTGAAAGGAAGCAGCCAAAAGACAAAAAAAAAAATTGTAAGGTAAGGTACTGAGCTCAATTATACTGCTCCAAAAAACAAAGGGAACACTTTGAAAACACAAAAGATTTTAATGGGAAAAAAAGCTGGATATCAAAATTGTGGCAGGCTAAAGGAACACTTTTTAATCTGCGTAAGCTGGACTAGCCTGCCACAATTTCGATATCCATCTTTTTTTTTCTCCATTAAAATCTGATGTGTTTTCAAAGTGTTCCCTTTATTTTTTGAGCAGTATATTTAAAATATAGAGTGCAACAATGACATCACACCAGAGTATCCGGGGCTGTGTCCACCTTGTTGGGGGAGTACTGCTATTATTGGCTTCCACTGTTTATAGCTCACAGGTACACTAAACTTGTTAAAAGAGCACACTAGAAAGAAGTGTCCTTACCAAGATAAGCTCACGAGGAGCAAGAAGTTCTTACAGTGCAAAAATAATGCTACTTAAAAACAAATTTTACAAGCTGCCCAACAGCAAATAGAGTTAAGGATTTTAAGATGTGTTGCCATTGGCATTGCTGTAGATGACCTAAGGTGACCAGGGGCCCAGCACAAAGTGGGACATCTGCTCACCTGAGCTGCCAACCGTTTCAGTCGCAGACATTAGCCCTTACCTTGTGTTTGGTGTAAATGTGTGGACCTGTCAAGGAATTAGAAACTGCAAATCATCCAAAACACGTACAGTCAGTTTATAAATGGATGAGTGCAAAACCTGCAGGTCTACAAACCAACAGGTTATACCTACACCATCGCCACGGCTAAGGCAAATGTTATGAATAATTCTGTTTCCTTTGGGTTTGTATTTGTGTGTTGCCATCACCATACATGCCAACATCTAGGTTTCAAAATATGGGAGATTTTTTTCCCTGGGTTAGTTTTTTTTTTTTTTTTTTTACCTTTATCTATACAGGGTAGTCCATTGAGAGGCAACCTCTCTTTTTCAATGACGCCCTGTTCACACTCACACATTCACACCTGGCAGCTGCCCAGTACAACCACAGACTGACCTGTGGCCACTGAGTAGCTCCACTGGAGCAGTGGGGGTTCAGGGCCTTGCTCAAGGACACCACGGTGGAGTTAAGGAGGGCGGGGCAAACACAGCTATGTTATCTGTCCCACCCAGATCTGATCCTGCTGGTGCAGGGATCGAACCCGTGACCCTCCGCTCATCAGTCCACATCCCTAACCATTAGTCCACCACTGCCTACTTATACAGTAAATATATTATTACTTCTTTAACATATGAATGCATCTTTGGTCATTTTAGTGAATTTTATTCCATTAAATATTATTTTATTTATAATTTTATTTCTTTCAAATAAGAGCTGAAATTCATTGTTCAATTCGCTTAAAAGTTGTGAATATACTGTAAGTGAAATTTCTTTTTTCCCACAAACTGCTTCAGATATATCAGAAAACGGTAGTAAATTCATTATAAATTAGACATACATTTAGGAACAAAAAAAAATCAACAAATTTATGAGGAAAAAGTAGTAAATTTACTAGAAAAACGTTTGAAGTTTAGCACTCTTAACATATCTGACTTGAAATGCAGAGAACACACGCTTGTTGATTTTAGAATGTCTCACTGCAGACACCCAATCCATCCAGTGTCTCTTCTTTTTCGACCTGTTCACGGTAAAATGAAATTCCGTTGGCTAAATGCTTTAATGTGCACCAGTCATGATAGCTGCTAACAGTATTTCACCTTTTCCAATCTTATGAATAAGACAATAACTGATGAAAAAGACACAAAAAAAGACGATGGCTACTAATCAACTGCTGCTGCTTCTACTCCGCGGCGTAGAAAGTTTACTCCCCTAACATGGCGGATCAGTCCCACAGTTCTGAGTGGTGGTGACATATGTGCACATCCTCCAAACTCGTCATGGTCCTTAACTGCTGCCTGTTACTTCCACATCAGCAACTGCATTTATCAGAAAGCTATTCTCATATCCTCACTTATGAATATCAATCTCTCTGTTTTTTTCTGTTATGGTTTTTTATTTGCATTGTTTCTCTCTCTGTCCATTTTTCTTCAATGTGATGTGTGGCTTCTTGATGTTAATCTTTTGCTTCATCATTGTTTTTGAATGATTTCCAATGCTATCTATCTATCTATCTATCTATCTTACCATGTTTGTGCTCTATTCTGGTCTCTGTTGTTGTGGTGCGTTTTGATTTTCCTTGTTTACATTTTGCTGTAGGGCAGTAGCTCGGTGAGTGGGAGCCCAGTTCCCTCCACATCAGGGACTAGCACTCCACGTCGAGGCCGCCGCCAGCTGCCTCAGACCCCTGCTGTCCCACGTCCACATGTCAACTACTCACCTGCTGTCCGCAAGCCCAGCTATGGCCCTCCGGGACCAGGCCACCTGCGTTCGCCTTCCCCCCGACACTTCTCCCCACCAGACCACGACAGAGGCTACCACCACCGACCCCCGTCACGCCATGCCTCTCCTCACCATGGGGGTTCCTCATCCCGGCACGGTTCGCCACGCTCCCCGAGGCACCAGTCCCCACGATCGCCCCTCCATGGCTCACCTAGGTCCCCTCACAGAAGCCGCTGGAGTGGACCTCCGCCTGGGGACAGCCTGGAGGGCGACGGCCCCTTCTACGAGCGAGATTATGAGTACGAGCGCCACCATGAGCCCCCTGCCTATGAGCAGAGCCTCTCCCATGGCAACCCACACCTACATGGAGGAAATCCTCACTCACACCCACGGTCACCTAGGACTCCGCGCCATGGGCCCCCACCACCTCCTCACCCACATCCGCGTAGGGTACCAAATGGCTACCGCTCATCCTCACCTTCCCCACATAGGCGGGGGCCACCAGGGGCACCTCCCCACCCACACCACCGGCCCCCCCCATGTCAGAGGGCCCTGCAAGGGCCTACATGAACCTTATAGTGAGACAGATGAGGACGACTGGTGCTAGCAACCACAAAGAGCAACGGATAAGGGCAGAAGACAAGCAGCCTCCAGTGCTCTGGCCTTGGATATGTAGACTTTTTTTTTTTCCAAAAAAAGGCAGTGATGGTGAAAATTTTGGGAGGACTGGATACCCTACCTTCACCTCACACACTGTATATGAGAAAATAGTGGGAGGGCTGAAGGTGATGCAGAAAGCCTCTTACACATTCTGTGTGAGACTTAACTCAGTAACAGAACAGAACATGGCTTAAAAAAATATTAAAAAAGAACACCAAGACAAGTAGGGCAAGGCCTGCCACAGTTTACCTCTGCCGTCCACAGTGTAAGGACTACTCTCCCCAGAACTGGCCCTCATCAAGGCCAGGCTGTAGGATGAAAAGAGGTGTGGGATCCCAAGGAGTGGAGCAGTGGGTAAAAATGGCTGCCGTCTCTCCGGTTTACAAGGCCTAAAAGCACTTCTCCCAGACTGATGCCTGACTGCTCTGATTTGCCAGATGTGTGGTAACTTTTACAGGCCACATTAAAGCTTGAAAATGAGCTGGAACACAGCTGGAGTCCACTACTTTGACTCTGCTCCAAGACAGAAAGATAAACAAATAAAAAGCCAGGACCCCCCAAAACCCTTACATGCCAAGCTATGCCTCCAGAAAATCAAACTTGAACAATGAAGAACACCGTTAAACTTTACATGACAAACAATAAAAAGAAAAAAAAGGGAGAACAACCACTTTAGCTAGAATATTTTCCTTTCCAATGGACAGAACCAGGAAGCTCCGCCTATACTGCAAAAACCAGCCAATCACAGCACTGGCTGATATTTGAGTTTTATCATCTCTGTTTACTGTAAGAACTCACATAATGCTGATGGAACTGATGTGACATCACTTCCTGTCCAGCTGGTGGTGGTGGTGGCGGTGGGATGAGGCAAAGGTGTGGGCTCAGGTAACCAGAGAAGGGAGTCGGACTCTCTGTCAAGCCCCTTCCTCCTCTGTTACTCGGCCCATGCACGGCGAAGGAGGACCTGACAGGAAATTACATCGCACAGCTGAATAAGGCGGAGGAGAGGAATGGAGGGATTCGAAAAAAAGACTAATTTCTTCAGTATTTCTTCTGTCGATTACTTCTCCTTGTTCTTCTTCGGACATTGAAGCTTGGTTCTTCTGTTGCATTTGCTCAGCCTCCTTTGATCTTTTTCAGAGTTCAAAAATTCGATGGAAACCTGCATGATTGATTAAATACATACTAGAGAGGAAGTCTTAACTGGTGTGGGTGGGACCTGGGGATTTGTTGGAAACTTAGCATTTTAGGTTTACAAAGAAGTTCTCTTCTTTCTAATTCTGTCCCTTTTATGTCTCAAAGGTACTTTTTTGGGTCCCTTTTTATCGGAAGCAGGCTCTGACAGCTGACTCTGTGTCAGTTTCCTAGCCAAAGCTTTGTTTCTAACAACTTGGTAAGGAAGGTTGACACACTTGAGGAAAAAAGAGCTAGAAAGAGTAGAGAGAAGGGAACCTCTATCACACTCCATTATTATTATTGTTGTTAATGACAGCAGTATTATGATTAATGATATCAATGTAAGTGCAAAATGATGGTGACAATAATGATGGTGATTGACTGATTGATTGATTTGTTGCTGTAGATTTGTTGTAATGTTATTTGGAGTTCAAGTATGCTATAATCATCCTGTTTACATCCTTTCTGTTCTGTATCCCCCTCCCCCGTTCAGTGACGTTTACTGGGTTCCTGATGCCTTCGTGCAACGATTTTCGGAGCAGTGGCAGCTAGGGAACATTCACTTAGCAGCATTGCGTGTTGTAACGCAACTCTTAAAAAAAAAGATACATTCTCTCTACAGAATGGTGGAAGTGGAGGCCAGGGGAGTCTCAGTATCTGACCTGCAATGATTCGAGGGATCAGCACTCTCGTCAAGCCAACCCAAAGATTAATAATTCATTTTCATAGCGAGTAGTGGGATGGTTCTTATTGAGAGTTGGAATTTTATACTGACGTCAGAAAAGTCCAACCATGGTTTAATTCTCTTGTCATCTGCCAAAAAGAAGAAAAAAAAAAACTTGCGCCCTCTGTAGTTTTGCAGCAATGACACCACAGTACTGGTGGTACACTGTTGGTATCAGTCAGTATTTTTGCCACCAGGGGGCAGTTATCAGCACACATCATCTTCCCCTGCCCTCCCCCTCTAAAGGACAGCCCCTGGGCCACATCCCAGTTTCTGAGTCCAGAAGTCGGGAAACATGAATGTAGCCTGGGATGCTATTTTGTGTCCGGTCGTCAGTCTGTCCTCATGTATGCCTGTCTGTGCCAATACAGACTACCCCACCCCAATCCTCCAACCCCTTCTCTCAGGTCTGGAAAACCAGTCACCAAATTAGTATTTAGACATGTGAGGTTGTAGCAAAAGCTTAAAAGTTCTCTGATAAAATCTGCCTAAGTATAAAGCAACTTCTTTTCTCCTCACCAATCTGTCCATTTGCTTTGATTTCTCTTATTTCAGCTTCCCAAAAAGTGATGCTGAAGGACACTTAGGACTCTGAAGGACACGTAGGACTATTATTTCATCCTTATTCTTATAAAGGATAACAACTATTGACTATTCAATAATTCTAGGAGAAACAAATAAAATATAAATAAATATAGTTAATAACTTACAGATAATTTCAGATATAATACTGTAGATGTAGTTATAGATATTACAGAGTTTAATAAGAGTTTCAGATGTATATTTATTTTGCATACAGATCACGCTCATGACACGGTCAAAAGTCAAGCTAAGCTTGATGCCCCGTGCTATTGCAGAAGCCAGAAAACCAACCCCAGACCACGTGTTTTGACTCTATGCAGACTTCATAGGTACCCTCTCGGTAATATTTGCTAACTGCAATGCTGTGGTCCTGTAAAATGGATTATTGAAGGCGAGTGTGTGGATTCCGAGAAAATGCGACCATTGACACCATTTGACATTACACCCACAAAGGAATCCCCTTTTTTCGTGTACCTCTGTCACCCTCTTTTTCCCCTCCCTACCTCCTTAGCTCCTTTGGCTGATCCCTCTCCCCTCCACGGGTTTCTGTTCTTTCCAGAGATGCATCGAGTCCAGGTCTTTGACTTGAGTATAGTGGAGGATAATGGGGAAAGGGGGATGGGGGTATGTTGTTGAATAATGGTTTGGTAGGCATGAAGGGAAGCAAACCCAAAACCCCTCTGTCCTCACCTACAATAAGGTTACAGCAGGTGGGGATCCTTCCTCGAAACCCCCTACAGAGCCACAGTGCCTTCTGTATCTGAGTCACACTGGTCATCTCCCATCTCATCCGTTTCCTCCCCCATCACTTACCTTCTGTAGTAGATCAGATCAGCCACTCTACGCCTTAAAATTCAAGTCCCACTGACTCCCATGCTAGCTTAGAAACAGGGAGAGTGGTGATTTTTCGAGACTGGACCATGGCATGTAAAAACATCCAGAGGCTAGACTTGACACAGGGGAATTGATAACAGCTCTGGAATGGGGAAACAAAGTTTAAAATACCCATCTAACCAGAAAAAGTTTATTTAAAAAAAAAAAGTGTCCACATGGATATGGATCTGCATGGTTTTGGATGACAGCCTCACTCAATCAGCTTGCATTTCATCTGGATTCTTGCTAACTGGCTTGCCCTTTTTGGTGCCACTTTGAATCCATCCCAAGAAATGTCCTGGGTCCAGTTTCAGGCGCCGTAGTGGGAGGTTTACAGAGGTGCACAGCAGACTGCTTACTTCTCAGGTCCCTCTAGAGTTAGGTAGCTAGCTAGTTAGATGACAGCAACAGTATGAAACACGCAGGCCTCGGTTTTGAGTATGGTTTTAATTGGCATGGCATTAGACAGTGGAATGTTATACACACCTCCCTGTCCTATCACTACATAACACACCCCAGCCCCCTCACCTCAACACCCACGACCTGTCGATGCCAAGCGTGCCTACGTGCAGGCGGGAAAAACCCCAGCTCCATTCTGGCTCCATCGACACCACGTGCTTGTCCAAAATTGTAAACAGCGGATCCAAAATGGCCGACACGCAACACTGCACTCATGTGAAAGCATGTCGTGTGTGTTGTGTGCTTTTCCAAGAACAAATCCCAAGTGATCAGCTGGTCTTTTTTGTTTCTATCCCAGTTCTTTTTTTTTTGGGGGGGGGGGGATTGTGGGGGGTTCCCAACATTTTTGCTCAGTCATCAATTCTCTCTGCATCTACTTCCTGTCTGTCACCCTTCAGTCTTAACGTCTGACTGATCATTGATTTGTTTTGTACTTCTCCCATCAGGGATGAAGGAAAAGCGAAGAAACCCACCCATCCACTCAGCCGGCTGTGAAATTGTGTCAGTGGGTCAGTCGTGAGGTAACATGTTGATAAAAACACAAATAAGGGCTCTCTTTAAAAAGAAAAAAAAAAATAATGACACCGTAGGTTTTAATGTACAGTAGTGCTGCCAAAAGTTGTGCTTATGTAGCTGAAGCCACACTGTGGTCTCCCCTTTGTACAGCACTAGATGTGTGCATGTGCGTGTGTGTGTTGGGGGGGGGGGGGTAAAGGGGGGTCTGAAGGCGATGAGAGAGAGCAACTTTAATAACCTTTGAGTGGAGGGCAGGAGTTTTGTGGGAGGGGAGGGGGGACAGCAGCAGAGGTTGTAGTGATGTCACAATTTCACAATGGCACTGGAACACTTTTCAGGCTCATGCTCAGAGGCCATTCTTCCATCGTCAGCTGTTTTGTCACACTGTGAGGGGGACGGGCTTCTGCTGCCACAAGGAGATATTTGCTGAGCGCGTGCATGTGTGGTGCTGCATGTGTGCTGTGAGGTGCTGAAACTGGTTGATTCAATTAATCAATTAGCCATGAAGTTTATAACATCAGAAACTGTTTTAGTATTTGCACATTTTAGGAAAAGCAGAGCTAGGCTGCAGCCATATTTATGTAGATATTCTTTGACATTAGGAAAAATACATCGTAAAGAGCCCCTTTGATACTTTTTAGTGTTTCCCTTTTATTTGGGGGACATTATGGAGTCTGCAAAGCCAAATAGCCCAAAGTGCCCCTGCACAGAAGTCCTTCCCAGGTAGCCAACAGGATTGGGCTGATTCTGGTTGAGTTCAGGCACCTTCGGCTGTGCTCTCAACGGAAAGCCAAAACCCAGCCAGATCTGGGCCATTAACGGTTGCCGGAACTGGTTGGGTCTTGGGTGCCCGGATCAGGCCCACTGACCTTTTAGATATGGCACATTTAGATACAGATCTGGAGATGATGCTGGAGGGAGAGGAGGGCATTTCCCTATACTGTATTTATGTACAATTATACACATTAATGAATTTAATTAATATTTAGTTTTAAAACATCATTCTTAAAATTATTATTAATACTTGCCTGCCAGATGCAGGTGGACTCAGCCCACATCTGGCCCGGTGTGTCGGACAGATTCTGCCACATCATTCACTTCCGCATCTGGGGCGACTCTGGCAGCTGCACTCGGGCCGAGTCATTTCTACTGGCCTGCCAGATTTGGACCAGAATGTTCTGGCTACCTAGATTCTCGCCCACAAAAACTCATGACTACGACTCTGCCTACAACACCTCCTTGGATTTGCTCTTCTCTTCCATGAGGTTATCACGTCATTACTCAACAGACCTGAAACAAACCTGGTTCTTGGCTAGTCTGGCACATCCTCTCTTCAGAGGAGAAGCAGCAGTTTCCCACTGAGCCTCAGAGTTCACATAACTACAGTCTGCGTTGCCAACTTAGCGACTTTGTTGCCATATTTAATGAGTGTTCAACGTTACCACTCTCTCCGCCTCGTTCATCACCAGGTTTGTGGACATAACACCCTCTAGCAACTCTTTTTCAAAAAAGTGATTAGCAACAAGTCTAGCGACTTTCTCTGGTGTTACTGGAGACGTTTGAAGACTCGGACATGACAGCACATATCATTCTTACTGTTCTCAAGTAGCAGTAAGTGCTGCCATAGCCCCCCCTTCCCCCAAAGCATTCAGGGGCCGTGCACACGACAATGTTTTTACCCCAAACTATGGAAGCTCGTCCATAGTTCAGCTGTCCGTGCATATGACGCTGGGTATTTGGAGGTGTGAAAGTGTAGAGATGTGAAACCAGTCTCCAGAGTGGAGAGGTTTTCTCAACACTTTTTTTCACGTCTGTGCACAGAAATAAACAGTAACGGTACATTACAGCCCCAATTTAAAATAGATTTCAGCCAATCCACACACCAGGGAGCTTGTATTTCTCACAGAAATAAGCTCTGTGATTAAACTTTAAGCTTGATGTGTTTATAGTTAGGATTAGGTAAAAAAAAAAAAAAAGGGCTCTTAATGGTATATGTATAATGCTTCTGCCCCTTTACAACAGATGCAGCCTTATAGATAAAAATAATCATAAAATTTATAACCAAGTAGGATTTACACACTGAAATACATCTCTAAAATGTTGCTTACCTTTGCTGAATGATGAAAAAATCACTATGGAGCTGCTGAGGTTTTAAATCCAGTTTTGTGCCGCTCCCCAGCCAGCCGACATCACATCACTTTTTTTTTTTTTTTTACTTGTAATGCTTTTATAAAAGTTATGACTGAAGACTCTTTATAAAATATTCAGTCTAGCTGTCAATAAGTCCATTTTTTTATTGCCCGCAATTACACAGGTTTATTTAATTATTTATGACTCCCTCATTCTTTCAAGTTAAAAAACTAATACAAATATTTCTTGCAGATGGAATCTGGCGTTTAGATTTATATTCCAGAGTCCCTAGTAAAACATCTACTTGTCATCCATTAGTTACAACAGCCGTTTTCAGACCTTCAGTGGATCAGTGTGCACGCGTGGTGGCTTCTGTGATGTGTCGTGTGCACGCAGACGCTTCTCTATGGGTCTAAACGAAAACGCTGTCGTGTGCACCAGGCCTCACGCAGCACTTCCTCCCAGCTGCAGTCAGAGCAGGAGATGTTCACCCCTCCACGTCCAGACTGCAAATGAATCACGCATGCACCAAGTCACCACTGGCTGGGGAATGCAAGACTGTCTCAAATAAATCACTGTAGGAGGGCTGGAATTATGACGTTAAAAAAACAAAACAAGAATCGACAGAACACAATTCATTTGTAGTTCTAAACATATTTAGGGTGTTTTTTTACTTACTTTTTGTCTCTCCCATCATGTTATTCCTCTCTCCTGCAGCATCCATTACACCACATGCACATGGCCAATTATGCAAATTGGGTAACAATGTCATTTAGCGACTTCTAGTGACTTTTAGGACAGCCAGTAGCTAATTTCCCTACTGAGGAGTTGGCAATACTGGCTACAGTACAGCTAGCTTAGTTAGCAAGCTAGCTAGCTGCCCGACTGTGTTTTAGAGCTCTTCTCTTTAAGTTGTAATGACCCAATTAGACATCCATGTTTCAGGCTTGTTCATTAATCCACAGTCAATATCTCACATCATTCTGGCCTCATTGTTTTTTTTTCCTGGCACGATATGGGTACCTGTTAGCATGACTAGCTTAGCAACCCAAATCAGTACGACCAGGGATTTTACGGCTCTTTTGGTAAATTATAGTCACCATACTAGACCAGCTGATATATTAATCCACAGTCCATTATTTTGTTATATTTTGGCCCTGACAGCTGGGTAGTTTTGACTGCTAACGTTAGCTGATCTGAGCAGCCACGCCCTGGCTAACTTCAATCAGGCTTCATTTGGGTTATTGAAATGTAACATTCAGCCAGTGTGTGCTGGCATATTACTTAGTTTGACAATCGTGGCGAAAAGCTAGTATCACCATTAAAACGGAGATCTCAGAGAAACTATACAAGAGGACTGTGAACTGGGCCTCACTAGCATTTAAAGCAATACATTCCTAAAGAAGCCGTTTTGAGGAGAGCTCCTTGTCCTTATGTAAGGGTCATTCTAGAATTGGAGGACAATTTAAGCTCCAAAAATGGTTAAAAAAAAACCCTCAACCTTTTATTTTAATAATAAACCATCAAAAAATTAGACTGTTGCAGCTCAGGCATCAAAGGTACACTTTTTATGATGCATTTTAGTCATAGTGTGCTGAATTTTGTGCAACCCTGTTACCAATACTCTAGGACCTAAAAAAGTAGATTTTAAAAATACTGTTAAATCAGTCTCTGACTATTATGTTAAAAGTAGTCATACTCATAATAACTAACCATTTAATTTTATGGAAAGACTTGATATGAAGAGTTCGTTTGCAAAAACCGATAAACGCCACTTCCAAGAAAATTTCCCTCTGTACAACAAACTGTTCACATTAACTACTTACAGAAGTTCAAATTGTTTTTTCTAAAAATCCGCTATATCCGCTGTTATATACACTACAAAGATCATAGTTTTTTTCGAAAGCCGATAAACGCCGGGGCCCTGTTTTTACAAAACCAGATAACGCCACACACGGCAAAACAGCGCTTGGTATTTGGGTGACGTGACTCAATGGTGCAGCGAGGATCAGCCAATCACGTGTCTAGATGCTGAGACCAGCCAATCATGTGTCTATCTGCTGCGGCAGCGTTCTGCTGAGACCCCTACTTAGATCTGCTCGCTTTGGACGATTTCCCTGCCAGTTGTTTTTCTTTTTTCTTTTTTTTACAGTTTTTTTGTATTTTATGTCAGATATGGATAATTTTGATGAAGCAGATGAACCAGTGATGTGTTCACCAGACAACCTAGCAGGGTTTTCAGGACATGTCTCTTTTTGCAAAAGTATGTGTTGTGGACTTATCTGTTTTTGTACTTGCCAAAAAATAACAATGAGTTGATGTTCAATTTTTTTGCTTTATTATGTCTGAGATGCTCCTATTTCAAGTGACCATGTCTTAGAAGCTGAATTGGAATTACTAACACTTATAAACCAACAGATGAAAAAGTGTTTTTTTCTCATTATGAGACCAATTGGACTTACCTGTTTTTGCAAACGAACTCTTCATATATTTAATCAACTTTTGAAACTTACCTCACCCAACTTTTCAACAGTCCCATAAGGTGTTTTATTAATTTTAATATTTATTTAAAATTCTTTGCTCAAATACACTATGCATCTAATTAATCAAACTATTACAAAGAAAACAGATTAATTTATTGTGAGCTGATGAAACCATATATGATTATTTTGATAAAAACAATTTGGTCAACAGGGTTGAAATGAGGGTAAACGGTTGATTAAATTCACAATTTTACTTGTAGATCATGGCATAAGTGTGAAAAATACTCGTGAAAACAGAAATGGTGTTTAATAGTAATCAACGGTTTTTAAGAAGAATTGCTAGAATGAGTCAGGATGATAAAACAAACTTTTTAGGGATAAGAACCTGTACTTATAGGGTGCTTTTCTAGTCACAAAGACCACTCAAAGCACTTCAGTAGTCACTACACTCACCCTCTATTCTCAGGCCTATCAGAGACAGATACCTCAGGCCAATTTAGAATCACCAATTAACCTAACATGCATGCCTTTGGATTGTGGGAGGAAACCTGACAACCTATTAAAGAGCAATGAACTTATTTATCATCAAGTGAATTAAAATACAGAAAAATATTTGCTGTTCATTTGACCACATAGATGGCAGCTATGCTCCACCAGACTGATTTGAACACCAATAATTACACAAAATGAGGAGGAAGAACACAAAGGCAGCTCATTTCAGTGTAAACAATTGAATACGTTAAGAATGAAAATGAACTTGATAAATCCTTTTTAAAGATAAACTGATATAATAAATATTGTGGCAGGCCTACATTTAACATAAAAATAGTAGACTAAAAAGCTGGCAATTAAATGAATGAGCCTAGGGCTGTGGGATATGACGACATACTGTATATTGGGTGACATGATAAAAGGCAAGTTTATTTGTATAGCACATTTCGTGTACAAGACAATTCAAAGTGCTTTACAAAAAAACATTAAAACATTGATTACAGCAAGGTGCAAAAGGAATCTACACATTAGAAGGCCTCAAACCTCCTTTCCTTTCCTTTTAGTTTTTTATATGTGAAAAACACACGGACAATGTTTTGACTAATCCAAATAGCCTTCGGTTTTGTAAGTCCCTTTAAGGAGCCTCAAATTCCTTTTATCAGGGGGGCCTCTAACCCTCTCCTTTTCTTTTATGAGGGGGACCTCAAACCCTCCCTTAAAGTTTAAACATATATTTTACAAAAACAAGAATTTAAAAGCAAACTAAAAAGTAAATTTGAGAGAAACAAAAACAGGCTAAAATGGAATAGAACAGAAATAAAAGTTAATAGTACATTGTAGGCTACTGAAAGGCTACGGCAAATAGAGTTTTTAACCTCGATTTAAAGCAGCTGAGAGTTTCAGCAGCCCTGATGCTTTCTGGGAGTTTGTTCCGTATGTGAGGGGAATAAAAAAATGTCTACCGTTTCATATAAAACTGTGTTGTTTATATTGGGATTTAAAAGACACGTACCCCGTTTCTGCTTGTCACCGTTCTGCCTCTTCCCGCACTGCGCCAGCCAGGTGTGTGGGTTCGGTGGTTAGCACAGCAGCTAACTCCAAGCTAATGTTTGGTCATATAGCCGTTACTTCTGTTTGCCAGGGATGTGGGACTTTTTCCCACTGTGCTGTGTCAGAGACGATAGTCCTCTAACCTCATTTTAATTGGAAGTAACATTAACACCATTTCTCCCTAATTATAAAACAGCAAACGCAAAATGACGATGCTAACTTGTCGCTAATAGGAAACATTATAGTGTATCAGGCCATCGTTTCTTTGGTTTAAATTACTGCTGAGTTTCTTAACTTTGTCTGAAAAAGTATTGCTAAAGCTGCAAAAGTACGTGACAGCGGCCACATACACACTTAATAAATGATAAATTCATTAAAATGTGTTGGCGGAAAAACTGGCTCTTAATGTATCTTGATTTCTAATAATTTTGAATTAGTCAAGTAGCGATAATGCATAAAGTTGAAGTCATCTCAAATGCACATTAAAAAACTATTTTATAACAACACTGCAAAATTAAGAGGGAAAAAAGGTGTATAAAATTAATGAGATGAATTTGTACAATTGATTTTTTTTTTCACTGTAATTTCAAAATGTAAAAAAAAAAGATGGTCTTTTGTGGTTATTACCTATAAACTATAGAATTTATGAAAAATGTATATTGTGACATATATTGTTATCAAATAAGATTACTTATATCGTGATATGAAATTTTGGTCATATCACACAGCTCTAAATCAGCCTATTAAGAAACACTTATCCACCGATTGCTTCTGGTGTTTCAGTGTTGTCAGGCATTTGTCATGGCTAACCAGAGTAGCCCACACTTCTCTCTCTCTAAACACTGCTGCCTCCCGTCTGGGTCAGCATCACGCCCGACACGGTCGCACCTCTGCTTTTCAGCAGCACTTAATGTGTCTTAGAGCGTTGTACAAATGAAAAACTTCAAAGATATCTATTAACCAACTACAATGATTTGAACATAACTAAAACAAACTCGAGAGCGTTTCAGTTTTTACAGCATTAACGTTCTTAGGGATCCTGGTGGCAACAAAATGAAATAATGGTTATTTATATTCTGAAAATAAAGCACACCCTTTAAAACATGTAGATTATTATAAATTAAAAGTATGCATCTGAATTTCCTACAGACAGTAGATGATCCCTTTGGAGTAAAGTAAAGGAGATCCAGCCCTGTCACTGTAGTGTGACCCTGTTACTCTAATTACAGCAACAGGGTTGAAAATCACTGCTTGCATTAGGATTTTTTTCACAGAAAGAAATGCTATTTTGCTAGTTCTATAATTCTAGTTTTATAAATAAAAAAAGAAACTTAGAAAATGATTTATCTCCTTTTGGTAATATGAGTAACAGGGTTGAACTGACACACTCAATTTAGTCAGAAAAGATTTGAAAAATACAAAATATATCCGAGGACAAACCTTTGGTCTACCCATGGTGTGAGCACATGGTCTGATGATGTTACTTCCTCTTTGTCATGCCAGCCACTGCTTTGCTCTTCCTGTGCTAGGCTAAATAGGTTCCATTAACAGGGTTGAACTTAAGCTGTGCGACACCACTTCTGGAGCTTAATTAATTTTATTTCAAATGTGTTTATTCTAAGTAAATGGTTTTAACAGTTACAAGATACATGCATTAACAACACCAAAACAAAAACGTGAATTTATAACTTGATTATTTAATGTGAATATTTGATATGCAGTTTGGTTAGCAAGGACCTACTGTACGAGAAGAGAAAAATGCCATTTTAGGTGGTGCTTAATAAATACTGTATTTTAGATCTTCAGTAATATTTTGGGACTCTTTTTTCCAGCAACTTTATTTGTTTCACTATAAGTATAATCTCAGAATAAATGTATGATTTAGTATTTTTTGCATGAATTATTTTCAATTTAATGGGTGGGACTGAAAATGTACTGCAGTTCTGGAATGGCCCGTAAAATCTCACTGCAATAACTAAGCCGTGAGTCATTTTGACTAAAGCATATCAACTTTAGTTAACACCTCGACGACCTGCGTCAACACACTATATGGAAAAAGTGCATAATGGAGCCTCTTAAAGATTTTTTTTGTGCCCAGTGTTCTCCACATTCATTGAAGCATTAAATACATCAAATGAAGTTAAAGTAGTGAAACTGCTATTTTAAAGTGTGGGGAATGATTAAGTTGGAAATTGTCTTTTTTTCATGGCTTGATTAATGTATGGACTAATTGCTTCAGCACTGAGTTGAAAGAATGACTTGTCATTTTATCATTTTGTTTGTGTGTGTGTGTGTGTGTGTGTGTGTGTGTGTGTGTGTGTGTCCCGACACCATCAGCTACAGTAGGTAACCCTCAGTGCCTTACACTGTACAGGACACGCTTTTCTCATCTGAAAATGTCGCAGCGCACACACAGCTGATCGTCTTCGCCACCCTCACACTCCCTCATCCGCTCCTCACCCTAATGTCATTGCAGCCTGGGTGGGTAAGGACGGACTGGAGGGTGTGTGTGTGTGTGTGTGTGTTTGTGGTGTGGGGTCGATAGGTGATCATTTCATTTGTCTCATCCATCCTCTCCAATGCCGTCTGATGTATATTTTGGCTCTGTGTTCCTGTGTATAATCCATAAAGTTTCTTGAAAAACTCATTGTGTCCATCGAACTTTCATTACTTTGCAGTCGCCTCACTTCGTTCTTCTGTCACCTTTCTTTTTTTGGTCTTAATTTTCCTGTTGCACTGCTCATGTGGTCCATGAACACAGGGTGGCAGGAGTGAACCATTGTTGCTCCACTAAAAAGAAGACGTGTGTGTGCTTACATGGATTTAGTCAGTTCAAGCTTGGGTGTGTGTTATACTTGTGATGGAAGTGTGTGCTTGTGTTGGAGCCTGGCGGGCATTTGGGTATAATAAGATAAGAATTTCTGCACACGGATCTATCAGTGTTTCATGAAATGATTACTTATGCAGACAGGATTATTGATTACTGAATTTTTTTTTCGAGGGGAGTTTGTCCAAATTGTTAAGAAGTACAAGGCCTCAGTGAAAAAGCTGGCACAATCCTTATGGGATCAAAAAGCCTAATGAGTTTTCTTGATCTGTAATGTATTTGCGCCACTGCGCTGAGGGGAAAGAGAATTTGACTGTGCCCAAATTATCACAAGTTTCACCCACAGAACTTGTCAGACTCCCCAGTCTAATCCTGACTCTTAGTAAATGGATTCTTGGCAGACGTAGGTGAAGTGTCTCCTCCCGTTGCCGTTGCAGCCCTTGAGGCCCCCCTCACTGTCTCCATCCGTCTCTCCAATTCCTCCTCTGTCCTCCCCATTTGTTTCCATCGCCATCAACCTCGCACAGATGAGTTGCTTCCAGAAGATTTGTCCTCAGCATGTAGCTGATCTATTCTACAATATCTGAAGGCACTACAAGATTAGCAAATCCAAAGGATATATCTTTAACCATTTGCAGCAGCTAGAACCTTTTTTTTTTTTTTGTACAATCATGCAAGCAAAATATCAGTTGCCAAAATGGTTTGGAATCCCCAACCCAAACCTGGGAACACAACAAAGGAAGCAAAATTCTCTTCAAGTTATCTTTAGTTTTAAATAAAGTTGTCGGGGCTGGATGGTGTTCTAAAAAAAGCCCATAGTTAAGGGAACTACTGTGTTGTAGTCAAGACCAGACTGAGACCAAAGCTTTAAATGTTTGAGACGGAGTCAGAGACCAAGACCACTGTGTATGTCTTGGTCTCGACCAGTGACGTGCCGCGAGTTTCATTTCCGGTGAGGCTATGATGCTTTCAGGGTCAGATTTACAAATCGGATTTTATAAATAATTTTAACAAAATAAGTGTAAGGAATTTTATTGAATTCCCTCTTAATGGAATACACAGAAAAGGCAGTAATAAAAGTCCATGTTTTCATTTTACAACTCTCCTTGGAAAAAAAGACAATGTGCAATGACCCTTGGTTACACAAGTTTAATGTATTAAGTTATTTTACAACTTTTTTGGGAACAAAATTGATTATACTTTGTTTTTGGCCAAGGAATAATGTAAATTATAGTGTCTCAGAGAGCTGCATCTCTCGCTGTGTTGCAGCTCCACAATTTACACTCATTATTACAAATTCTTATTAGTATTTACAACTACTACGCAGTACCTTTACTTGTACAGTAAATTAAGTAAATTTGCCTATCCTTCTGGACAAAAATCACTGCGACTTTGTTTAAAAATGTCCTCATCTTCCTTTATTTAAAAAACAGTGCTTATGGTGCTCAAGCACACCCCCACTCGTTGGGGCAGCGGTACTGCACAGCCTCTGACTGATTTTCAGCCTCACCTGCCTCCCCTGACCACACCTCACTGGTCTCAACATGATCATGACCCCTTAAAGTCTTGATCTTACCTTGGTTTTATTATACTCTGGTCTCAGTCTGGTCTTGTGTAGTCTTGACTACAACACTACTATCTGTTAAAAAAAAAAAATCATGTAATAAAACATAAACTTAAACATTTGGGTTAAAAATGGCTTCTCCCACAACATTATAGCCCAGATGCCTATGGAGACAAGCTAAAGAGCCCCATCCAAAATTCATTTCTTTCCAACTTAAAAACATGGGAACATACTACAGTATATATTTGCAGAATAAGTTACTGTAGGAGTCATGATTGTTTTCCATTGTGTGCTATAACTCACATTGATTTGTGTACCTTCTCAATCTTATTTGTAACTTGGCAACCTATGTGACTCCGTGTCGGGGTGGGGGGCAGCACTCTCTACTGGTTTGAATTTGGCCTGCAGTAACATTTTAAAACACTAGTTTTGTCAGGATTACATCAATCCATTTAAGGTAACACCTATGTAGTATTAAACTAGCACTATACTATATAGTATGAACTTCATAGCCTCATTTTTACCAAGTGGTGCAGTTCAGTTCAGCTCACTGTTCAGTGTGTAACTAAACAGTGATCTGGCTTGTTCTTCCACTCTGGGTGTGTAGGCTAGATGCTGATAAGCTGCATCTGCTTTATAGAAATCCTGGTATCAAACCAGTGTAACAAAGTGTATGCTACAAATAAATTCAGCAAAGAAGAGGAACGCGTCCCAGTAAACGAGGGGCAACAGTGGAGGTCTGCACCTCCTGGGCTGTTGATGATGCACTACCACACACTGGTATTGTTCCTTAAGTAAATAAAGGCCTTATATCCTTTACAGCTTATGACATATTTAAAAATATGGCATTTTGAATTTTTTCCGGTGCATTAACATCATTGCACTGAAAGGGACATACAGTAGTTGCTACATTTGTACTCACTTGTTAATTTCAGTTTAAGATCATCTTGGTTTCAAACCCCACAAAACCAGTAAACCCTGCAGCTAACATAGTTATGGATCAAGAATACATATGAGCGACTAACAAAATAATTAGGGATCACAATCAGTAAAAGAAAAAAAGCTGTGAACACATGACTAGCTCACTAAGCTGAGATAGTTGCTGCTTTGTTCTTTGCTTGAAGAACCACGATCTGCTGATATTACGAGAATCCACCTGCAAAAAAAAAAAAAAAAAAAAAAAAAAACAGATAGCGCCTCCTTCAGTAATTGTGCTTTATGAACAATTTATTTCCAGGTTGAATTCTCAAGAAAGAAAGCAGAAAGCTAAATTAACTAAAAGCATCCGCAACAAACTTCTGCTAAAGTCAGCCAACCCCACCAGCCACAGGTAAAACGCTTAAACAGGCGAGCGCGGTTTTGTCAGTCTAGGGATGCACTGGGGAAATTCTCTGAAGCAACTACCAACCATCCATCCCATCAGCATGTACACCATCTGACACTCGACCCAGTAGAAACCGAGACCAGTGCCACAGTAGAAAACCATACAGGATTCACTCAGCAAAATGGGGGGAAAAAAAGAGGAAAAAAAAAATCATACATGGCAATTTAAGATAAAAGAGAAGTATTTAATTACAGATTTGCATGTGCAATGTGCATGCCACTATGTTGGGTAACAAGTCGACTTCAGGAATTAAAAAATATATTAAATATAAAGAAAAAAGTATATATATGTAATATATATATAGATAGATGTTTTTAAGAGCAATGTGTTTCTTTTTTTTTTGTTCTTCTATTTTTAAAAACAAAAAATTAAAAAAAAACCTTAACAAAAAAAGTGGAAAAAGAAAATCATCCTGACAAAAATGGAAATGACTTTGGTGATGAAATCAAAGAATGTTTGTTTGTTATATTTGCCAGTTATTCCACGGGGGTAAAACCGTGGGACAAGAATGATAGATAACACTTTAACATTACAAAAAAAAAGAAGAGAATTTTGAAAAGGGGCAGAAGGAATACACTACTTTTCCTTGATGAAAAACAATCCCTTTGAGAGTAAAGAGCTGCCTGAACCTGAATCTGGTGATGTTATTCCCCTTTATTCTGGCTATGAAATCCCTTTTTTTCTCTCTCCCTCTCTTTTTCTCTCTCTCTCTGACATCTCTTTCTCCTCGTTTCTTTCTCTATCTGCTGTTTCTACCAGTGCATTTTGTAATTTCAAACAGAACTCTTCCTAAAGAACCTGAATAAACCAGAGAGAATGCATTCTACCCATACTTCTTGTCTGATTTATTTACCCAACACCCAGTTAGTCACCGGAAAAATCTTTATGGTTTGACTTAGGGCTGTCTCAAATGTCATTCTCAGAGAGCAGAATATTCACTTGCAATCAACAGCAAATGTTCAGCACTTTAGTTGGTAGGGGGGGAACCCAGAAAAATGAAAAAGGTGCAAAAATGTTGATCATTATAAGGTAAGATAAACCTTTATTCAGTGGTGGACCCTCAGGGCCAGCAATGCCTTCTCTGCTGGCCTAAACACTATCAGAGTTACAGTTACAACCTACATTCTTATATCTGTTCCATGAGGATGTATTAAATTATTCCCAATAGTCTATTCTCTTCATTGTGTAGCTTTTCTCTTGCTTATACTTCTTCCAGTAGTGTAATGCAATGTTAGAGTTTTTTGTCCAATCACATTTCAGCCATCTGTGTTGCCAGGTTCAAGCAAATCTGCCTTGGGCCTTCAGGAGTTAACAGTGCGGCTCTGTAGGTTAAATTATCTGTTAAACTTATCCTGTTGCTTTAACCAACCAGATGTCTTCTGTACGTCCAGTGTAGAAGGCAATTGAGAACATCGGCATTTTCACATCTTTTGATTAGATGGTTGGACTCCTCCAACCACAATGCAGAGGATCCTAGCTAGCAAAACACCAGTGCAAGGACTTGCTAAAGCAGCTACAATATACCTGTATCTGTTTAAATATAATAGCTGTTTTTCCACCCACAATGGCTGACAGGGGAGAGGAAAATGATTTGGCCGCTGATATTTAAAAAAATCAATTTTCCAGACGGACTTTTCAAGAAAAGCTGGTCATTGTGAAGAGAGGTTAGCCAACCCCAAAGTTACCAGGCCCGTCTCAGCTGGGGAAAGGATTTGTCTGTCACTTCCATATTAGCAACGAGCGGTATCCTTGGATTACAGGCTCTGAGAAGTGCTGGGAATTATCTTGCTGGGAATGCCTGTTGTTTGCAACTGATCGAGTAGATACTTGGAGCCAGACTGGGTTTGCAAACTTGAGCTGTCTACTGTCACACCATGACGATTTAGGCAGCATTGGCCAAACGTACAAAAATTGGTCTAAAATGCTGGCATATGCCTAAATTTTCACTTTTGGGCATATGCATCGTGTATCCATAATGACTTGGACATATACATAACGTATTAATAACTTATATAGAATATTTCCATAACTTATAAGTAACTTAAATGCTTAGCGTGTTGCCGACATTCACAACTTACGCGCAACAATAGTCCAACTTCTGCATAGCAGTCAAGCCAAACTGCCGTTGCCTCCCAATCCATGAATCCTAGGTATGCGAGAGATCGTCTCTGTTCAACAGAGATGATTCGCCCCTCCAAACACCACGGCGGGAAGCGTGACTAACCTGGCAGAGCTGTCAAATCTGTCACGTTGGTCACGCCTAAAACAACTGATGTGACACATCAGGAACATCGGACAACAGTTGTCACAACCTGGCTCAAAGGCACATGAACTGATGGCGATAAAAAAGTTTACTTTTAATAAAGTGAAAAAAACGAGATAATGCATGGAGTGTACTTTTGCTGGGAGGCACAGCCAATAGCAAAATTTGATTTATCGTGGAAAATGGCTGCGCTCTGCGCTTCAGGCAATCAGCTGATTGGATCCGCCTCCTCTGGTGTTCTGAGATTTTGCCATATCTATCAGAATAACACTGGACAGCTGATGGTACAGACTAAAGGTAAATGCAAAAAACATAGGGGAGGGCTAAACAGTGATTTGGATCTTTATCCTGTAGTCTACAACACGGTGGTGGCATCAGCCATCACTTTTGGAGTGGTCTGCTGGGGCAGTGGCATTACAGCAGCCGATAGGAAGAGACTGAACAAACTGATCAAGAAAGCTAGCTCTGTCCTGGGGCAACGCCTTGACCCAGTGGAGGAGATGGGAGAGAGAAGGATGGTGGCTAAACTGTCATCTCTGCTGGAGTCCAAGTCCCACCCTATGCAGGACATACTGAACGCACTGAGGAGCTCATTTAGCAGCAGACTACATCATCCTAGGTGCACAACCGAGAGGTTTCACAGGTCCTTCCTACCTACGGCTGTCAGACTGTATAACCTAAGCAGGGCTGCTTGCAGAGATAGCAAAAAAACGTGACGACGTAATAGTACTGAATGCAAAAGACGCAATAGACTTACACAATGGTCCCCTCCAGTATATACAACTAGGACAATATCGGTCGCTACAGAAGGTGACAATATGTATGGGTACATATTCATACTATGTAGGGTAACTAAGTAGACGGTTATGCTGTTTATTCCTTCTTGCTACAATGCTCCGCACTTTGTATATACAGTGGGGTAAAAAAGTATTTAGTCAGCCACCAATTGTGCAAGTTCTCCCACTTAAAAGATGAGAGAGGTCTCCAGTTTTCATCATAGGTATACCTCAACTATGAGAGACAAAATAAGAAAAAAAAAATCCAGAAAATCACATTGAAGGATTTTTAATGAATTAATTGGTAAATTCCTCGGTAAAATAAGTATTTTGTCAATAACAAAAGTTCATCTCAATACTTAACTGTTATATTGCGGCGGCATGAAATAAAGCGGCATTGTTAGAGGTTTTAAGTAGAGTTTATTATATCATACCGCCGTCACGGGATCCCCTCTCCAGCCCAAGTGTGGGCAGGCTGGATGGGGATCCTCTGGCTCTCAGAGAAGAAGACACAGAGCGCGTGTCTGCAGCAGAGGTTGAAGTGTGAGTGAGAGCAAGTGTTACAGAACCTGTGCAGTATTTATACCCAACTCAAACAATACATCAAGGCAGTGTCACAGCAGTTGGTCTGATCAAAGGGACTGCAGAACAAGCATGAGATATTTGCATTTGTGAGACATACATCACAATAGGCAGATTTGCTAGACTCTGGGGGGGAGGGGGACACAAATACAGTTGTCACAAATACAGTTGACAGGTGTCAACCTGCTGTCAATCTGCTGTCAGAGCCCGTCAGTCGGTGGATTTCGGTGGATTTCTGTGTTTTGGTGCTCGGTTTTTGACTACTTTTTTTTTTTTGGCTTCTGAGAACTGAATTTGGATTACAAACTGGACATCCTAGTTTTGACCCCTGCCTGATTTAAGATTCAGAATCAGAATCAGAATCAGCTTTATTGGCCAAGTATGCACAACACATACAAGGAATTTGACTTTGGCTAAAAACTTGCTCTCGTTGTTCAGGTGGAGGATTTAAATAAGGATTCAATGACAACAGAGTATGTACAGTAAATTACAGTCTGTCCACGTTTCTATAAAAGGATGCAAATATATACAGGAATATATGCAGTTATTTACTCAGACTAACCACACTTTGCAGAAATATATAAAAAATATACAGTCACACAGTATTTCAATGTGAACTCAGATTCAGTGATATAATGTGAAGACGCCAATAAGACGCCAAGACGCCAATAGCAGCATCTACGGACTGGGAAACGAGAGCGGAGTGGCCCGCCATTCAGCTAGCTAAACAGCTGTTCATTAGCTGTTTAGTCAACATAAATCGTCCGGGATCATGGGTCCTAAGAAAGCTCAGCAGACTGAGGAGGTGGACGATATTAAAAGATTGTTCGACTTCTTGGCTGAAGAGATTTCTGCTGTTAAGCTGCAGCAAAAAAAACATTCTGGGCCTGCTCGAGGAGGTGAAAGCGCTGTGGATCCAGAATGCCGAGAAGGACAAGAGGCTGGTGTATCTGGAGAGCAGAGTGTCGGACCTGGAGCAGTACACCCGGGTGAACGACGTGATCATCACAGGGCTCTATATTAAACCCCGATCATATGCTCGAGCGGTGGCCGTGGACAGCGGAGGGAGGCTCGATGCGCAGGAAGCCAAATCCACGGAGCAACAAGTGGCGGCCTTCCTGCAGTCCTCAGGAATCCAGCTGGACTGTAACACCATTGAGGCCTGCCACCCTCTGCCCAGGAAAAACAGCGACAAACAAGCTGTCATCATGAGGTTTGTCAATAGAAAACACAAGACTGTGCTGCTAAAACAAGGGAGGAAACTGAAAGGAACAAACATTTACATAAACGAGCACCTCACAAAAGAAAACACAGAAATAGCCAGAAAAGCAAGACACATGAGAAAGCAAAAAAAGATTCAAAACACCTGGACATCCAACTGTAAAATATACATCAAATTAAATGGATCACCTGAAGAAGCCAAGGTTATTAACATCCGAAATATTATGGAACTGGACAAATATCAATGAACATTATGAACTGGAGTTGACAGCAACAAATGATAACTGTAAGACATTGAAGGATCACACTCATCTGCATCAGGACATTTAACAACATGAAACAAAAGATCAACAATCAGGAACAACAGGAACTGAAAGTTTTTGAATATACGGATCACAACCCACAGGACGTGGAATATAACATAGACCCTGATTATAATTTATTTAGCTCCAGAAGTCTCTATGCCAACTTTAATAACATTAAAGATTATTTACATCAGTTTAAAGAGCCATTCATCATAGTGGCAATATCTGCGATGTGACTCAGTGAAGAGAAAGGAGTGGATTTTACCATAGATGGCTATGAATTAAATTATATAAATAGAAAAGTGAAAAAAGGAGGAGGAGTTGCAATTTATGTTGACAAGAGCTTGCAATACAAGGTTGATGAAAATTTGTCAGTAACTGTGGATGATTTATTTGAATGTATTTGACATAATGATGGGCTCAGGGAACACACACACACAGGCTCGGGAAGATTTAAGGCTTTGATTACCAACAACAGGTGGTGTCTGGGTGCATGAATGGAGGAGTGGATGTGGTGTGGGTGGACAGCGTGCGTCAAGGGTGGAACAGCTCGCCGTGCAGCCAGGTAATCTGAGGACAGAGCAGAACAGGGAGTTAGCTATAGTCACACGTCCCGTGGGAAAATAACCACAATGTGCTGCTTACGTGCAGGCAAGAAGGTGGCTGGCGTTGGCGATGCAGCTGTAGCCTGGAGGACAGCGCGGCTGCGTGCTCTCGACGAGCTGATGAGAGAGTGGCTGAGGAGAGGCGAAGAGCAGGAATTCCGCCGCCCTGGAGATCCACCTGTGCACAGGGGAGAAGCTGGAGAGAAGGTAAGATGAATTGAGCAGCTTACGTGCTAGGAGAGCGATGCGCTGGTCGGTAACGAACCGGACGGGTGCTGGAGATTTGGGAGCGTTGTCAAGCAGACGAAGGAGGAGCAGAGAAGGCCGAAGCAGAAGGCAGAGGGGTTTATATGGGCTGATGCTGAAGAGGCGCAGGTGTGTGCACCGCTGGCGCTGATGACTGGCGAGAGCGCGGTGTAACAGTACTCCCCCACCCCCACCCCCCGAGCAGCGCCTCACGGCGCTGGCTTATCTGGGTGCACCCAGTGGAACTCCGTGATGAGGTTCTTATCCAGCACCCAGGACGGGGGCACCCAGGATCTGTGCTCAGGGCCATACCCCTCCCAATCCACCAAGTACTGGAGACCGCGGCCACGGCGGTGGGCATCCAGGATGGCCGTGACACCCCATGCCGGATCACCGTCGATCATCCTGGGAGGAGGCGGGGTTCTGGGAGGAGGACAAAGAGGGTCAGACACCACAGGTTTAATATGTGAAACGTCGGGCAGACCTGGAGGGAGGGGGGGAGAGCCAAACGCACAGCCACCGGATTGATTACCTTAGTAATAGGAAAAGGCCCGATGAAGCGCTGCGCCAGCTTCTTCCTCTCAGCCTTCAGTTTAATGTCTTTAGTGGACAACCAAACACGTTGACCCACCTGATACTCGGGAGCGGCCCTCCTGTGGCGATTGGCGACCCGAGAATTGCGCTCCGTCGTGCGTAAAAGTGCCTGGCGCATCTTGGTCCAAATATGCCGGCAGCGCCTCAGATGAGCCTGAACAGATGGGACCGCCACCTCACCCTCCTCCTCAGGGAACAAGGGCGGATCATACCCCAGGGACGCCCGGAAGGGAGACATACCGTTAGCTGAGGATAAAGTGGAATTATGGGCGTACTCAACCCAGGGTAAGCAGGCGCTCCAAGAAGAGGGGCTAGAAGCAGTGACACAGCGCAGGGCTGCCTCCAACTCCTGGTTAGTGCGCTCACACTGGCCGTTAGTTTGAGGGTGGTGGCCAGAGGACAAACTCGCTGTGGCCCCCAGTGCGTTGCAGAAGGACCTCCACACCTTGGACACAAACTGAGATCTCTGATCCGAGACGACATCTGCCGGGATCCCATGCAACCTGATGACGTGTTGGATCAATAATTCGGCCGTCTCTCGCGCCGGAGGGAGCCCATGGAGAGGCACAAAATGGGCCGCCTTGGAGAACCGGTCGACGATAGTCAGGATGGTGTCATACGAGTTGGACTTGGGGAGACCGGTAACGAAGTCCAGGGCCACATGGGACCAAGGCCTCCCTGGGACCGGTAGTGGACGGAGGAGACCCGCTGGGGGGGACGTGGAGGTCTTACCCGTCGCGCACTGGGGACAGGCACGGACGTAGTTGGTGATGTCACTCCTAAGGCCAGGCCACCAAAAGGACCGTTGGAGGAGCTTCACCAGCCGGGAGATACCAGGGTGACAAGCGAACTTGGATGTGTGAGCCCAGTGGATGACGTCGCCCCAGACTGACGATGGAACAAACAGTCTCCCAACCGGACCGCCGCTAGGATCGGGTTCAGCCTCCTGTGCCTTCCGGACCTTGGCCTTAATCCCCCATGAGACGGCCCCCACGACGCACGAGGGGGGTAGGATGGTGTGTTCTCGATCCTCTGGGTCTTCAGGCTCGAACTGTCTGGAGAGCGCATCCGGCTTCCCATTCTTGGACCCGGGGCAGTAAGTGATGGTGAATTTGAAGCGAGCGAAAAACAACAACCAACGCGCCTGGCGAGCATTCAGGCGCTTGGCCGTCCTCAGGTACTCCAAATTCTTGTGGTCGGTCCAGACCACAAACGGCAGGGCTGCCCCCTCCAGCCAATGGCGCCATTCCTGAAGAGCTAGCTTCACCGCTAGGAGCTCCCTATCCCCGACGTCATAATTCTGTTGAGTGGGGGAGAGGCGTCGGGAGAAAGTGCAGGGACGCATCTGCCCATCCGCAGGTGAGCGCTGGGAAAGCACTGCCCCCACCCCCGTGTCGGATGCGTCCACCTCGACCAGGCACTGGAGTGCCGGGTCCACCTGGGTGAGGACCTGGGAGGAGGCGAACTCCGTCTTCAGGATCTTGAAGGCCGACGCAGCATCCTCGGTCCACTGGAATGGCACCTTAGGAGAGGTGAGGCGGGTCAGGGGAGCGGCGATGGCGCCGAACTTCGGCACGAAGTAGCGGTAGAAGTTGGCGAAACCAAGAAACTGTTGCACCTGCTTCCTGGAAGAAGGAGTGGGCCACTCCCCCACCGCTTTGACCTTGGCTGGATCAGGGAGAACTTGATTTTGAGCGATGACGAAACCCAAAAAGGAGGTCTGATTGGTGTAAAACTCACACTTCTCCGCCTTAACGTATAGCCTGTTCTCCAGAAGGCACTGAAGGACCCGCCTCACATGGACCTGATGCTCCTCTCTGGTCCGGGAGAAGATCAAGATGTTGTCCAGATATACGAACATGAAGACCCCCAGGAAATCCCGAAGAACGTCGTTGATAAGGCGTTGGAAGACGGCTGGAGGGTTGGTGAGCCCAAACGGCATGACCAGATATTCAAAATGGCCGCTGGGCGTCCGAAACCCCATCTTCCATTCATCACCCTCCCAGATCCGAACGAGGTGGTACGCACTGTGCAGGTTCAGCTTGGTGAACCAGGTGGCCCCCTGGAGGGAGTTGAAGGCCGAGTCCATCAGGGGCAGCGTGTACTTGTCCCTTATTGTGATGTCGTTGAGCACCCGGAAGTCGATACACGGCCGCAGGGACCCGTCCTTCTTGCCCACGAAGAAGAACCCGGCTCCAACCGGGGACGAGGATGGCCGGATGATGCCTGCCCTGAGCAACTCTTTAATATAAGCATCCATGGCCTCATGCTCCAGGGCAGACAGTGCTTTTGACTTACTGAAAACCGAGCCCAGGTCGTGGAACTCCGGGGGGACCAAGGAGAGGTCTGGAGGCGGCGAGTCAGGAGCTGGAAGTGGCAACGACGGAGCACAGGCAGCGGATTGAAGGCAGGAGCTCATGCAAAAGGTACTCCAGGAGAGGACGCTGCCGGACTGCCAGTCAAAGGTGGGGTTATGGAGCCGCAGCCAGGGGTAACCCAGGATGACCGGAGAAGCTGAGGTGGGTAGAACAACCAGGCTGAGATCCTCCCTATGGTTGCCGGAGATGATTACTGGGACCGGTTTTGTTCTGGGGGTGACTTTCACTAAGGGCGTGTGGGCGAGAGTGACCAAGTTTATAGGAGCTGGCAGTGCTTGGCAGGGGGTGCCCAAGCGGGTAACCAGGCTTTGTGAAATAAAACTCTGTTCCGCCCCCGAGTCCACCAGTGCATGTGTGACGTGACCCATGGAGTTATGACAGAATCTGACCGGGAGAAGGCACTTAGTGAGGGGATTCGAATGGGACGTGTCCGCGAGGCCCCCTACAGCGACTCGCGGACGTCCCCTTTTGGCCGAATCGGGCAGTCCTCCACAAAGTGCTGGTCACCCCCGCAGTACATGCAGAGGCCCAACTCTCGGCGGCGCTGTCTTTCCGCTGGTGGTAGTCTAGCCCGACCGACCAGCATTGCCTCAGTGTCGTCGGCGGACCCCGGAGCAGGTAACGCCAGGGGGCGAGACTGAGGGGTCCGGGCGGAAGTTCCGCTCGAGCGGCCGGAAACTCTCCACTCGACGGCCCGTTCCCTCAGCCTATTATCCAAATTAATGGTAAGGGAAATTAGATCGGTCAACCGGTCCGGCATATCCCGGGAGGCCAGCTCGTCCTGTAAAGAAGAATTTAGACTGAGGACGAAGATGCTGCTGAGCGCAGCTTCGCCCCAACCAACTTCCGTTGCTACCACCCGGAAGTCGACAGCGTAGTCGGCGGCCGACCGGCTACCCTGGCGGAGGTTAAGCAGCCGGGTGGTTAGGACGTCATCTCGGTCCGAGTGATCAAACACCTCCTTAAAATCATGCACGAATTGGGCGTAGGTCAGGTTCGTGTAGCTGGGCCTCGCCATGACGGCGTAAGCCCAAGCTAGCGCTCGCCCTTCCAGGAGATTTGCCACAAACCCAATTCGGCTATGATCCGAAGGAAAGTCCCCGGGAACACGCTGAAACACCGACTCACACTGCAGGAGAAACCCACGCGCCTCACCGAGTTTCCCGCTGAAGTGCGCGGGGGTTGGAATGGGAGTGAGTCGGGTCGGCGGTCCCGGACTGGCTGAGTTAGCCGGGGAGGGAACAGAGGCTGGCCCACCGAGAGGTGCCGGAGGGAAGACCTGTGGAGGATCCAAGCGATCCAATCGTTGGACAATTTGGGTAAGTTGATTGAAGATCACCTGCTGCTGATGAGCAATTAAATCCACCCGAGCCTCGAGGGTGGAAAGTCGGCGTGCGAGCCCGCTGTCTGCTGAGCCACTTTGCTGGAGACGTACTGACATAATGATGGGCTCAGGGAACACACACACACAGGCTCGGGAAGATTTAAGGCTTTTATTACCAGCAACAGGTGGTGTTAGGGTGCGTGAATGGAGGAGTGGATGTGGTGTGGGTGGACAGCGTGCGTCAAGGGCGGAACAGCTCGCCGTGCAGCCAGGTAACCCTGAAGACAGAGCAGAACAGGGAGTTAGCTATAGTCACACGTCCCGTGGGAAAATAACCACAATGTGCTGCTTACGTGCACGCGAGAAGGTGGCTGGCGTTGGCGATGCAGCTGTAGCCTGGAGGACAGTGCGGCTGCGCGCTCTCGACGAGCTGATGAGAGAGTGGCTGAGGAGAGGCGAGGAGGAGGAATTCCGCCGCCCTGGAAATCCACCTGTGCACAGGGGAGAAGCTGGAGAGAAGATAAGATGAATTGAGCAGCTTACGTGCTAGGAGAGCGATGCGCTGGTCAGTAACGAACCGGACGGGCGCTGGAGATTTGGGAGCGTTGTCAAGCAGACGACTCCAGGCCGAAGCAGAAGGCAGAGGGGTTTATATGGGCTGATGCTGATGAGGCACAGGTGTGCGCGCCGCTGGCGCTGATGACTGGTGAGAGCGCGGTGTAACAGTATTACAATAGAAATCTGTCTGGACAATGTGAAGAATATGGTAGTGAGCTGTGTATATACACACGTGGACAAAATTGCTGGTACCCCTCTGTTAATGAAAGAAAAACCCACAATGGTCACAGAAATAACTTGAATCTGACAAAAGTGGTAATAAATAAAAATTCTATGAAAATTAACCAATGAAAATCAGACAATGCTTTTGAATTGTGGTTCAACAGAATTATTTTAAAAAAACAAACTCATGAAACAGGCCTGGACAAAAATGATGGTACCCCTAGAAAAGATTGAAAATAATGTGACCATAGGGACATGTTCAACCAAGATGTGTCCTCTAATTAACATCACAGGTGTCTACAAACTTGTAATCAGTCAGTCGGCCTATTTAAAGGGTGACAAGTATCACTGTGCTGTTTGGTGACATGGTGTGTACCACACTAAACATGGACCAGAGGAAACAAAGGAGAGAGTTGTCTCAGGAGATTAGAAAGAAAATTATAGACAAGCATGTTAAAGGTAAAGGCTATAAGACCATCTCCAAGCAGCTTGATGTTCCTGTGACTACAGTTGCACATATTATTCAGAAATAATATTATTCAGAAATTTAAGATCCACAGGACTGTAGCCGACCTCCCTGGACGTGGCCGCAGGAGGAAACTTGATGAAAAATGGAAGAGACGGAAAATACCAATGGTAACAAAAGAGCCCAGAACAACCTCTAAACACATTCATGGTGAACTCCAAGGTCAAGGTACATCAGTGTCAGATCGCACCATCTGTCGTTGTTTGAGCCAAAGTGGACTTCATGGGAGACGACCAAGGAGGACACCACTGTTGAAAACAAATCATAAAAAAGCCAGACTGGAATTTGCCAAACTGCATGTTGGCAAGCCACAAAGCTTCTGGGAGAATGTTCTATGGACAGACGAGACAAAACTGGAACTTTTTAGCAAGGCACATCAGCTCTATGTTAACAGATGCAAAAATGAAGCATACCAAGAAAAGAACACTGTTCCTACTGTGAAACATGGAGGAGGTTCTGTTATGTTCTGGGGCTGCTTTTCTGCATCTGGCACAGGGTGTCTTGAATCTGTGCAGGGTACAATGAAATCTCAAGACTATCAAGGTATTCTAGAGAGAAATGTGCTGCCCAGTGTCAGACAGCTTGATCTCAGTCACTGGTCGTGGGTCTTGCAACAGGATAATGACCCAAAACACACAGTTAAAAACACCCAAGAATGGCTAAGAGCCCAACATTGGACTATTCTAAAGTGGCCTTCTATGAGCCCTGATCTAAATCCTATTGAACATCTGTGGAAGGAGCTGAAACATGCCGTCTGGAGAAGGCACCCTTCAAACCTGAGACAATTGGAGCAGTTTGCTCATGAGGAGTGGGCCAAAATACCTGCTGGGAGGTGCAGAAGTCTCATTGACAGTTACAGAAATCGTTTAATTGCAGTGATTGACTCAAAAGGTTGTGCAACAAAATATTAAGTTAAGGGTACCATCATTTTTGTCCAGGCCTGTTTCATGAGTTTGTTTTTTAAAATAATTCTGTTGAACCATAATTCAAAAGCACCGTCTGATTTTCATTAGTTAATTTTCATAGAACTTTTATTTATTACCACTTTTGTCAGATTCAAGTTATTTCTGTGACCATTGTGGGTTTTTCTTTCATTAACAGAGGGGTACCAACAATTTTGTCCATGGCTGTAGAACACCTGGATCAAACATTGATTTATTTAAGGACTGGATGGAAAAAATGTATGCAAAACTTACTCAAAGTTATGTTCATCTGTGGGGATTTCAATATAGATCTTATGAATTCAAAACAACATAGTTCGACAGAAGAATTTATCAACACAATGTACAGTATGGGCTTACATCCAACAATCACCAGACCTAGCAGAATCACGTCACACAGTGCCACATTAATAGATAACATATTCACAAACATTATGGAAAATATCATGAGTGGGCTTTTATTAAATGATATCAGTGATCACCTGCCGATTTTTGTTGTCTATCAATGTGATTATAGGAAGAAAAAGTATACCAAAAATATTAAATATAAAAGAATAAGAACTGAAGAATCTTATGTATTTACTGGCAAAGGAATTATTAATACAAGACTGGAAGATAGTTTGTGACGAAAATGATATAAATAAAGCATATGATAAATTTTTACAAATATTTCAATCATTGTACAATAAAAACTGTCCTATAAAACAATACAGTGACAGACAACAAAACAAAAATATTCCTTGGGTCACCAAGGGGCTATTAAATGCATGTAAAAAGAAGAATACATTATATAAACAATTCATTGAGTGCAGAATGGTAGAGGCTGAGATCAAATATAAAAGATATAAAAACAAGCTTACTAATATAATGAGGACTTGTAAGAAAGAATACTACAACAGAATATTAGAGGGTAATAAAAATAACTTAAGAGGAATATGGCAAGTACTCAATGGGATTATTAGTAACCGATCAAAGAATGCTAATTATCCAGACTATTTTATTGAAAATGACAATTTGATAAATAATATGGAGGATGTGGTCAGTAAATAAATTTTTTGTAAATGTTGGTCCTGAATTAGCAAAAACAATAGTGACACCAGAAACAAACAACAGTGGTTCTGTAAATGAAATAGAAGATAGAAATCCAAACACAATCTTTCTGGGTGCAGTTACTGAAAAGGAAATTATTGAGACTGTGAGTAAATTTAAGAACAAAAAAATCAACTGACTGGAATGAAATTGACATGACAATAGTGAAAAAAGTAATTGAAGGAATTGTTAAACCACTCACCCACATCTGTAACCTGTCATTTCAAACTGGTACATTTCCAAACAAAATGAAAATAGCAAAAGTAATTCCACTATACAAAACAGGAGACAGTCATTATTTCACAAATTACAGGCCAGTCTCTTTACTCTCACAATTCTCCAAAATACTTGAAAAAATCTTCACTAAGAGACTGGATGATTTAATTGAAAAACACAACCTCCTGACAGCCAGCCAGTATGGTTTTAGAGCGGACAAATCTACATCTTTGGCACTGATCGAACTTATAGAAGAAATTACTAGTTGTATAGATAAAAAAAAGTTTGCTGTAGGAGTATTTATAGATTTAAAGAAAGCTTTTGACACCATCGACCACAGAATTTTACTGAGGAAATTGGAAAGGTATGGGATAAGAGGGGTCGGACTGAGTTGGGTGGAAAGTTATTTAAGTAACAGACAACAATTTGTACAAATTGGTGAGCACAAATCACCCTTCATGAACATCTCTTGTGGTGTGCCCCAAGGGTCAGTTTTGGGACCCAAACTCTTTATCTTATATATAAATTATGGCTGTGTTGTGAGACATGTATATGTTGGACACTGCATATGTGATTTAACCACGATGAAGGAGAGCCAGCCCCCTGCGGTGCGGAGCCACAGAGCCTGGACCCCCTGCGGAGGACAGGGGACAGAAGACTTCCCGACCACTGAGGCTCGGGAAGAGAGAAGGGGGAGTTATGTAAATAAAAGGCTAATGAATGTGAATAAAGAGATTTTGAGAGAGATGTGTGATTTCCCCCGCGAGGGAAATGGTTTGATGTCAGAATGTTTAAATGAGAGAACTTTGGTGTGTTCACTCTCTTTGTTCGCTGCTCAAGAATGAGAGCAGACAGTGGAATGATTTCTTGAATAAACTGGAATGAAAGACAATTCGGTTTCGTTATTCAAGTCTCCCCACATTGGTGACTGACGACGTTGAGAATGAACGAAGAAATTCTCAGGGTCCCGGACTCACAGCGCTCAGAGCTGGCGAGCGCAGTGGCCGTTAAGCTGCCTGATTTCTGGCAGGATAACCCACGGTCGTGGTTTCTGCAAGCAGAGTCGCAGTTTGCGCTCGCAGGAGTAACGGTGGATGACACTAAGTTCCACCATGTCATCGCTAAACTGGACAACAGCACAGCTCGGTGCGTGCAAAGCTTGGTGGAGCAGCCACCCGCGACCGACAGGTACGGCAAGCTGAAATCCACCCTCATCAAGTTTTTCACCCCCTCGGCTGAAGTGAGGGCGAGGAGGATCCTGTCTTTGCTAGACCAAGGTGGACACAGGCCGAGCGCCCTGATGGAGGAGATGATACAGCTGAGAGGGTTGGACAACGAGGATTTCATTTTTCAGTTCATCTTCCTCTCCAACCTCCCGGCGCATGCGAGAAGCATGCTGGCCGGCAAAAAGTGTCACACCCTGGAGGAGTTCCGGGAGCTGGCCCAGGAGGCAGATGGGATCCTGGACGCCTGCGGCGGGCAAGCAACCACAGCAGCGACCCGAGACAGCGGGGAGCCAGAGGCGGCAGAACCAGACTGGCCGACGACGGCGGCAACACGGCCGCGACGAGGGGGAGCCAATAGCCCGGCGGCAGAGGCGCGGGCACGACACAGCGGAGGAGAAGATCTCTGCTTTTACCATCGGAGGTTCGCAGAGAAGGCACGCAGGTGTGTGCCGCCCTGCATCTTCAGGAGTTCGGGAAACGGCAAGACTGGGGGTCGCTAGCAGCTTCGACCCTCGGAGAACGCAACAAGCTGCTCTACATCACGGATGCGCGCTCCGGACGAGAGTTCCTCATCGACACCGGAGCACAAGTGAGCTTCATCACCCCAACATACGCGGACCGGGTGGCTGGACCCCACGGTAGCGGAGCTACAGCGGCAAATGGCTCGAACATCAACACCTACGGGAGAAGGACCTTGCCTTTATGCTTACATGGCCGCACATATGAATGGACTTTTGTGATAGCGGCGGTGAGTTTCAACATGTTGGGCGCGGATTTTTTGTGTTCACACAATCTGTTAGTTGATCTTGCTAATAGACGGCTGGTAAATGCACTCTCTTTTTACTCTCTCCCCTGTTCAGCTCGAGTGTCCCCGCCACCAGTACAGACCCACGTCGCTACAGCAGGTGGTAAGTTTCACACACTCCTCACCCAATTTCCAGCGCTCACTGTGCCCACTTTTTCAGCGACGGTCGCGAAGCACGGGGTGAAACACTTTATCCCCACTTCTGGTCCTCCCGTGTTTGCAAAAGCTCGGCGCTTGGATGCAGTTAAGCTCGCCATTGCGCGCGAGGAGTTCGCCAGCCTGGAGAGGCTGGGCATCGTTCGTAGGTCGAAGAGCCCGTGGGCTTCGCCGCTGCACATGGTACCAAAAGCCGATGGCTCCTGGAGACCGTGCGGGGATTACCGCAGGCTAAACAACGCTACGGCGCACGATCGTTATCCCATCCCGCACATTCAGGATTTTTCGGTGCACCTGGCGGGGGCGCGCATTTTTTCAAAGATTGATCTAGTTCGCGGCTATCACCAAGTCCCGGTCCAACCGGAGGACATTCCTAAAACAGCGGTAATAACCCCGTTCGGACTTTTCGAATTTTTACGCATGCCGTTTGGTCTCAAAGGGGCAGCGCAAACATTTCAGCGGATGATGGATGCCGTGTTACGCGATCTCCCTTTCGTGTTTGTGTACCTCGACGACATTTTGGTCGCGAGTACTTCAGAGGACGAACACGAAACGCACCTCACAGCAGTTTTTAGGAGGCTGGGAGAGCACGGCTTAATAGTTAACCCAGCCAAGTGCCAGTTCGGCGTCGAGCGGATCGATTTTTTGGGTCACCGCGTCTCCCCGGAGGGAGCGGTTCCGTTACCAGAGAAAGTACGCGCGGTAGCGGATTTTCCCCGTCCACAAACGGTCAAATCACTACAGGAATTCTTGGGGATGGTGAATTTTTATAACCGATTCCTGCCCCACGCAGCTCAAATCATGCAACCGTTATATGCCGCGCTCAAAAAACAAAAACCGACCCAGGCGGTCGAATGGTCCCCGGAGCGGGAGCGCGCGTTCACAGAGGTTAAAAAAGCCTTGGCTGACGCTGCGCTCCTGGCCCACCCAGACCCTGCAGCACGTATCGCGCTGACGACAGACGCTTCAGATTTAGCCATAGGGGCCGTTATTGAGCAACAGGTAGCCGGAGTTTGGCAGCCTTTGGCTTTCTTTAGCAAATCTTTAAGCGCGGCTGAACGAAAATACAGCGCGTTTGACAGAGAACTGTTGGCGCTGCATTTGGCTATTCGTCATTTCCAGTTCTGGCTGGAAGGACGGTGCTTCACCGCTTACGTGGACCACAAGCCGCTCACATACGCCATGGCCAAAATTTCAGACCCGTGGTCCGGCAGGCAGCAGAGGCAGCTGGCCGCAATCTCGGAATTTACCACTGACATTAGGCACGTCGCGGGCAAATTCAATGTAGTAGCGGATTGTCTCTCACGCGCGTTCACGACCCCAACACGCGCAGAGGCAGAACGGGCCACCGTGACCGCGCTGCAGGAGAGCGGCACGGTGGCGCGCGCAGCCCCGGTGCACGTGGGTATAGATTACGCAGCCATGGCAGCGGACCAGGGGGCGGACGCAGACGTGCGCGCGCTCCAGTCTGGACCAACAGGGTTGAGGCTGGAGAGCAAGTGTTTACAAACCGGTATGCCCCCCCTGATCTGCGACATGTCGACGGGGCGCCCGCGTCCGGTGGTTCCGGCCACGTGGCGCCGCCGTGTTTTTGACTCGGTCCACTCACTGGCGCACCCGGGGGTGCGCGCGTCGGTGAAACTAGTGGCGGAAAAGTTTGTTTGGCCGTGCCTGCGCAAGCACGTGAAGGAATGGGCAAAAACCTGCATTTCCTGTCAACGGGCCAAAATTCACAGGCACACAAGAGCCCCGTTAGAACCGTTCCGCATTCCGGCCAGAAGGTTCGACCATGTGCACGTCGACCTTGTGGGCCCCCTACCGGCATCACAGGGATTCACGTATCTTTTGACAATGGTGGACCGCACCACACGTTGGCCGGAAGTGGTCCCACTTGCGACGACCACGGCCGCGGAGGTGGCTCGCGTTTTTTTAACGGCTTGGGTGGCGCGTTTCGGGGTTCCGTCGGACATTACGTCCGATAGAGGACCGCAATTCATCTCTGAGCTGTGGTCAGCGATGGCCAACGGCTTAGGAGCCAAAATTCACCGCACTACGGCTTACCACCCTCAGGCCAATGGTTTATGCGAGCGTTTTCATAGGTCTTTGAAGGCAGCACTCAGAGCGTCGCTCACGGATGCAGATTGGGTGAATAAACTTCCATGGGTTTTATTAGGGTTGCGTTCTGCGCCTAAAGAGGACTTAGACGCCTCCCCAGCGGAGTTGGTATTCGCACAAACTCTGAGGCTGCCGGGCGAGTTTTTACCAGAGCACCCAGAGCCCCCACCTCTCTCGGCTCTGGGACCGTTAGTCGGCACGGGGGCAGACACGCTCCCGGGTCCGGTTCATCACGCTTTTCCACGAGTTTTCGTCCCCAAGGCTTTGAAAAATGCCGATTTCGTTTTTGTCAGGCGCGAAGCCCTAAAAGCAACGCTCAAACCGCCTTACGAAGGGCCATTTCGAGTGCTGGAGGCAGGTGATAAGCAATTTGTGCTGGATTTTGGAGACAGAAAAGAGACAGTCAGTATTGACAGACTAAAACCTGCTTTTGTCATGAAGGACGTGTCTGTACCGGTCGCGGTGGCGCCTCGACGAGGCAGGCCCCCGCAGGGGGCAATTAATCACTCTCTCCCTCAGTCAACAGCGCCGAAGCAGAAACGCACCGCAGGCAAGGCGGGGCCAACGCACAGCAGATTCGGCAGACGGCTGAAGCCCAAGCGGCGCACAGACTGAATGTTGGTGTTGATTATTCAGTAGTGAGTAAGGTGCTATTTAATTTTAGGAATTAGTCTGTTCTTCATCGTTTGGGGGGGGTTATATGGCTGTGTTGTGAGACATGTATATGTTGGACACTGCATATGTGATTTAACCACGATGAAGGAGAGCCAGCCCCCTGCGGTGCGGAGCCACAGAGCCTGGACCCCCTGCGGAGGACAGGGGACAGAAGACTTCCTGACCACTGAGGCTCGGGAAGAGAGAAGGGGGAGTTATGTAAATAAAAGGCTAATGAATGTGAATAAAGAGATTTTGAGAGAGATGTGTGATTTCCCCCGCGAGGGAAATGGTTTGATGTCAGAATGTTTAAATGAGAGAACTTTGGTGTGTTCACTCTCTTTGTTCGCTGCTCAAGAATGAGAGCAGACAGTGGAATGATTTCTTGAATAAACTGGAATGAAAGACAATTCGGTTTCGTTATTCAAGTCTCCCCACATAAATGACATATGCCAAGTATCAAAAATTCTGAAATTTATTTTGTTTGCGGATGACACAAATATTCTTTGCATTGGTGAGAATTTGCAGCAGGTTTTAGAGGTGGTCACAACTGAAATGAAAAGGTTAACGCAGTGGTTCAACAAAAATAAATTATCTCTAAATCGGAAAAAAACAAAGATTATGTTGCTTGGAAATTATAAAATAAATCATGAAATAATGGTAATGATAGATGATACCAGAATAGAAACAGCACAGGAAAATAAGTTTCTGGGGGCGACGCTAGACAATAAAATCTGCTGGAAACCTCACATCAGTCACATCCGGGCCAAGTTGGCAAAATGTATAGGGGGATACTGGGGAAAACAAGACACATCTTGGACTATAAATCATTGGTCTTATTGTATAATTCACTGTTTCTACCATATCTTAATTACTGTGTAGAGGTCTGGGGAAACACCTACAGGACCAACCTACAGCCAATATGCACATTACCAAAAAAAGCTATAAGGATAATAATTAATGTTGGATATAGAGACCATACCAACTCGTTGTTTTTAAAGTCACATGTCATAAAGTTCATGGATTTAGTTAAATTTAAGACAGCACAAGTAATGTACAGGGCAATTAATAATCAACTCCCAACTAATATAAGATAAGATAAGATAAGCCTTTATTAGTCCCACAACGGGGAAATTCCAGGATTGCAACAGCACAGGGATAGCAACACTCAGAGCAACAATCAGAAGGCAAGAGAAAAAAAAAACAAGCAAGCAAGAGCAGCTAATAAACATATGTACGTATTACTATAAAATATATATATATACACACACACACAGACACACAGTGCAGAGCATTGTAGCTGGATGGAATAAATATATGAATATATGAACACACAGTGCAGAGCATTGTAGCTAGATGGAATAAATATGTAAATATATAAACACCCACAGTACGGAGCATTGCAGCTAGGTGGAATAAATATGCAAGTATATAAACACACACAGTGCGGAGCAATGTAGCTAGATGGAATAATATGTAGATATATAAATATATAAACACCCACAGTACGGAGCATTGTAGCTAGATGGAATAAATATGCAAATATATAAACACACACAGTGCAGAGCATTGTTGCTAGATGGAATGAAACAGCATAACCGTCTACTTAGTTATCCTACATGGTATGATTATGTGCCCATACATATTCTCACCCTCCATAGCGACCGGTATGTTCCTAGTTGTATGCCGGAGAGGACCATTGTGTAAGTCTATTGCATCTTTTGCATTCAAAAAACTATTAGTTTGTTACGTCTTTTTGCTATCTCTGCGAGCAGCCCTGCTTAGGTTGTACAGTCTGACAGCCGTTGGTAGGAAGGACCTACGAAACCTCTCGGTTGTGCACCTGGGATGATGTAGTCTGCTGCTAAATGAGCTCCTCAGTGCATTCAGTATGTCCTGCATAGGGTGGAACTCGGACTCCAGCAGAGATGACAGTTTAGCCACCGTCCTTCTCTCTCCTATCTCCTCCATCGGATCAAGGCGCTGCCCCAGGACAGAGCTAGCTTTCTTAATCAGTTTGTTCAGTCTCTTCCTATCGGCTGCAGTAATGCCACTGCCCCAGCAGACCACTCCAAAAGTGATGGCTGATGCCACCACCGTGTCATAGAATGACTTCAGCAGCGCCCCTTGTACACCAAAAGACCTGAGTCTCCTCAGCAGGAACAGCCTGCGCTGTCCCTTCTTGTAGAGTGCATCAGTATTGTGTGACCAGTCTAGTTTATTGTTCAGATGAATACCCAGGTACTTATAGGATGTCACCATCTCGATGTCTGTTCCCTGTATATTTACTGGTACTGTGAGGGGCTGCCCATGCCTGCGGCAGTCCACCACCAGCTCCTTAGTTTTCCTCGCGTTGATCTGGAGGCAGTTCCGATGGCACCAGTCCACAAAGTCCTGGATAAGCCCTCTGTACTCAGCTTCATCTCCATTGGAGATGAGGCCAACGATCGCAGAGTCATCAGAGAACTTCTGTAGATGGCAGTGTGTTGTGTTGTGTGAGAAGTCCGCAGTATAAAGAGTGAACAGGAAGGGAGCCAGCACCGTTCCCTGGGGGGCCCCCGTGCTACTGATGATCGTGTCGGACACACAGTCCCGGGTTCTCACAAACTGAGGCCGGTTCGTGAGGTAGTCCAGGATCCATGATGACAGGTGCTGGTCCACCCCTGCGCGCAGCAGCTTGTCCTTCAGGATCATCGGTTGGATGGTGTTGAAAGCACTGGAGAAGTCAAAGAACATGAACCTCACCATATTCCCGGGCTTCTCCAGGTGGGACAGAGAACGGTGAAGGAGGAAGATCACCGCATCCTCCACCCCAATGCCATGCTGGTAGGCGAACTGGAGTGGATCCATCGCTGGTTCCACCAGGGGGCGGAGGTGAGCAAGGAGCAGTCTCTCCAGGGTCTTCATCAAGTGGGACGTCAAGGCCACCGGTCTGTAGCTGTTCAGGTCTTTGGGGTGGGAAGTTTTTGGTACAGGTACCACACAAGATGTTTTCCACAGCTGTGGTACCCTCCCCAGTTTCAGGCTCATGTTGAAGATATACGTCACAATCCCACACAGCTGGTCTGCACAGGACTTGAGGAGCTTTGCGCTGATGCCGTCCGGTCCCGGCGCCTTCCTCGCCTTGATCTTCCTCAGCTCCGTCCTCACCTGGGTCCTGGTCAGGGTCAGGATGGGGGGCTGTGTGTTGGGAGTGGGGGGGTGTTGGTAGAGTGGGGAGTGGGCAGCAGGACTTGATTTCTTTAGAGGCAGCAGTGGTTGGTGTGCAGTCAGGGGGGAGGGCGGTTGGTCAAATCTATTGAAAAACAGATTCAGGTTGTTCGCCCACTCCCTGCCCCCTGTGGCCTGGGGGGAGGTATTCTGGAGCCCCGAGATGGTTTTGAGGTTTCTCCAGACCCCGCTGATGTCGCTCTGTTGCAGCTTGTCCTCCATCTTCTTCCTGAAGCTGTCCTTGCCTTCTCTGATCTTTCTCCTCAGCTCCCTCTGTACGGACTTCAGCATCTCCCTGTTCCCTGACCTGAAGATCCTCTTCTTCTCTCTCAGAAGTGTTTTTATCTCAGGGTTGATCCAGGGTTTGTTGTTTGAGTGACGCCGTATGGTCTTGGTGGGAACGGATTTGTCCACACAGAAGCTGAGGTAGCCCGTGAAGGTGTGAATGAGGCCATCGATGTCCTCACCATGTGGATCGCAGAGCTGCTTCCAGGCGGTGGCTTCAAAACAGCCCTTTAGGGTGTCCATTGTCTCCTCAGACCATAACTCCACAGTGTGCATGGCCGGAGGTTGTCTGTGCACTAGGGGTTTGTACACCGGCCGGAGATGAACCAAGTTGTGATCCGATCTCCCGAGTGGGGGTAGTTGTGATGAGGTGTACGCCTCCTTAGTGTTTGCGTAGAATAAATCCAGTGTTTTATTGTCTCTAGTGTGGCATGTGACATACTGGGTGAACGTGGGTAGAATGGGAGACAGTGAAACATGGTTGAAATCGCCTGAGATGAGGAGAAGAGCATCTGGGTGTTCTGTCTGCAGCCTGCTGGTTACTGAATGGATGACGTCACGTGCTGTCCCAGCGTTCGCCGTCGGATTTGCATAAACAACAATGCAGATCACGTGTGAGTGTTCTCTCGGGAGATATGTAGGCCTCATGCTAACAGCTAGCAACTCAATGTCTTTGCTGCAGTGTCGTTGTTTAACAGTGATATGTCCCGGTCTGCACCAGTTGTTGTTAACATACATGATCACTCCACCGCCCCTAGTTTTGCCACTCTCTGGTGTTCGGTCAGCTCGTATCATGTGAAAACCCTCCAGCTCAATGTTAGCATCTGCTGCTAGTTCAGTTAGCCACGTCTCAGTAAACAAAAGGAGAGAGCACTCCCGGTATGTGCTATCATAACGGGAGATAGCCGCTAGCTCATCTAACTTTCCCAGTATCGACCGTACATTTCCCATGACAACAGATGGAAGGGAGGGTCTGTACCTTATATTTTTTGTCCTCCGCCTTACTCCAGCCCGGCAGCCGCGGCGTTTTCGCCTCAGTTCACTCGGTATGTCGAGTTTTTCCAATGGGACCGGGTGGCGGTTGAATGCTAGCAGCTGTTCTCTGCTGTATCGTATCCTGCTATAGACAGTGGCTCCGTCCACCGGCTCAGGAGACATTTAGGACGATCTGTGTGTCCGTGATATAAGTGGGGTGAAAAAAAAAGACGGATCAAAAGAGAGAGGAAGGGAAAAAGACTCGGAATCGAGCCGCTGTTGCAAAAGGCAGCCGACTCGTGTGGCGCCGAGAGAAAAAAATATATACAAATAATAATAATATACAAAAAATATTCAAAAAAAGAATGATTATAATTTGAGAGGAGACTTAAACTTTACAAAACCTAAGGTACGAACAACTAAGAAAAGTATGTGCATATCTGTCTGTGGGGTGGATTTGTGGAACAGTCTGGAGCTGGAACTGAAACTATGTACAAACAGAATCAATTCAAAAATAGGTATAAACATTATTTGCTGAAAGAATATATGTTAGAGGGGTAGTATTTATATGTATGAATTCACTATGCTCACTCTGGGACACTATGGAATGGTAGGTGGGACAATACTGTGTATATCTGTGTTGTTTGGGGCTGGGTTTTGATGTATGGGCTGTATGTATGTTGGGATGGATGGGTATCAATGTTGATATGTACAAAATATTGTGGTTCCAAGGTTGTCATAGCCAGGAGCGGCACTGGGGTTAAGCTCCCAGTGCTCATAAAATGCTCCTTATGGCGTGCGTCTCGAAAAGCCTCTGACAACTAAGTCCAACTCCTACCCTGCCCGTATGGTTTAGTCTCTAAGCCCGGCGGAACTGCTTTTACTAATAGGAGAAGGGGCGAGGGCGGATCTCTGGCGCCTTAAAGCCAGATGCTTCGGGTAGATGGTGGCTCGTCAACCTGGGAAGGTAGCCCATCTAGGGGAAGGTAAACCCTGATTTCAAACCTCCGCTGCCTTGCGGCATATCCGGTCACGGGAAAGGCTTCGGGAGTCAACCCTGAGGAAAAATCCGGAGTCGGAGCCCCTAAGGCAGTTCTATGTTGTGCTCAACATCGTTCTGGCAGCTCCTGCAATGGCGCTGGTGCCAAACTGTAGCAGCCCTGCTGTTCCTTTGGATTCATCAGTGACGTGAAGAGGGGGGACATGCTGCATGGGCAACATCTTGTCCTCCATATCTTCCTGCCCAGGCTTGAATCCTACCAATGCCCAACACTGGAAGGTAGAACACCGGATCACTGGAGAGGACACTCCAGCTTCGCCTTTGGCGTAGACAAAACACGGGGAATGACAGTTTCCGGTTATAAGCCACCGCTCAATAGGCGTACAGCGCGGCGCCAGGGGTTATTCCCGACGGTGGGAGGGATCATCGGATCTCACTGGACAGCTACCGCCCGCCTCAAGCTGGGCAGCCCCCAGCCAATAAGGGGTTGTCCCGCCACAGCTTGCTTTCCTCATTGGGTGCATGGGGATGAGGAGAAGTCCGAACAGCAGGCTGAGAACCTTCGCACCAGGCAAGACAATAAAACAAAAGAGACCAACTCTAAAACTGGGAACTTGGAACGTCCGCACTATGATGACAGGACTCGCTGCTAACCTCAAGGACATCAACGACACCAGGAAGACTGCCATCATCAATAATGAGCTGAAGAGACTGGGAGTGGATATCGCCACTCTCCAGGAAACACAGTTGGCTGACACAGGCACACAGAGAGAAGGACTACACGTTCTACTGGCAGGGAAAGGGCAGTGACGAACACAGGGAACACAGAGTGGGCTTCGCAGTGAAGAACACCTTGCTGAAGATGGTGGAACTGAGCAGCACTGGCTCTGCACGACTCCTCACCCTCCGCCTGAACACCACTCAAGGCCCAATCACCCTCGTCAGTGTGTATGCCCCAACACTGACAGCCACACCAGAGGCAAAAGACGAGTTCTACGAGAATCTCGCAACAACTGTCAGGATCATCCCCAACTCTGAACAACTCATTCTCCTTGGAGACTTCAATGCCAGAGTGGGTGCTGACCACGACTCCTGGCCCTCCTGTCTTGGACCTTTTGGCGTGGGCAGAATGAATGACAACGGACAGCGGCTGCTCGAGTTCTGCACATATCACGATCTGTGCATCACAAACTCATTCTTCAAGACCAAGCCCCAACACAAGGTTTCCTGGCAACATCCACGCTCAAAGCACTGGCACCAGCTGGACTTGATCCTGACCAGGCGCATCTCACTGAAGAACGTGCTAATCACCCGTTCGTTCCAGAGTGCAGATTGCGACACAGACCATTCATTGGTGTGTTGCAAGGTCAAGCTGCAGCTGAAGAAATTCCATCATGTTAGGCAACCTGGAAAGGCACGGATTGACACCAGCAAGATGGCTCAACCAGAACTTGTTGAGCAGTTTGCCTCCACCTTTGAGAAGGAACTTGGTGTACCACAAGAAGGAGAATCTGCAAAGCAGAAGTGGGAAGAGCTGCGAAATACCATCCACCGCACAGCCTTGGCTGCCTTTGGGAGGAAGACCTCGAAGTCACAGGAATGGTTTGATGCCAAGTTGACCGAGATGACCCCCGTCATTGAAGCCAAGCGCTCAGCACTTGCTGAGTACAAGAAGTACCCAAACGAGAAGAATCTCCAGATTCTCAGGGCTGCAAGAAGCAAAGTTCAGCAGACTGCTCGGCGCTGTGCCAACGAGTACTGGACTCAGCTCAGCCAAGACATTCAAACCGCTGCCATAACAGGGAACATCCGTGGTATGTACGATGGCATCAAGAAAGCACTTGGTCCGGCTCAGAGCAAGACGGCCCCCCTCAAATCCTCCACTGGGGAGATGATCACAGAAAAGAACAAGCAGATGGAGAGATGGGTGGAACACTACTCCGACCTCTACTCCAGACAGAACACCGTGACACCGTCAGCCCTTGATGCCATCGACTGCCTGCCATCCATGGACGAACTTGACGCCGAGCCAACCATCGACGAACTCAGCAAGACCATTGATAGCTTGGCCGCTGGCAAGGCACCCAGCAACAACGGCATACCCCCTGACCTGATCAAGCACTGCAAGACCGCCCTACTGCTGCCATTGCATGACGTCGTCTGCCAGTGTTGGAAGGAAGGTGCCGTACCACAGGACATGAGGGACGCCAAGATCATCACCCTCTACAAAAACAAAGGGGAGAGAAGCGACTGCAACAACTACAGGGGCATCTCCCTCCTCAGCATTGTTGGCAAAGTCTACGCACGAGTTGTTCTCGTTCGTCTACAGAAGCTTGCCGAACGTGTCTACCCCGAGTCTCAGTGTGGCTTCCGCGCTGAGCGATCGACGGTAGACATGATATTCTCCACCCGCCAACTCCAGGAGAAATGCAGAGAACAGAACATGCCCCTGTACGTCGCCTTCATCGACCTCACCAAAGCGTTCGATCTGGTCAGCAGAGAGGGCCTTTTCAAGATCCTGCCAAAGATAGGATGCCCACCAAAGTTGCAAAGCCTCATTGAATCGTTTCACACCAACATGCAGGGGATAGTGCAGCACGATGGTAACGTCTCAGAGCCATTCAACATACGCAGCGGAGTGAAACAGGGCTGTGTACTTGCGCCAACCCTCTTTGGGATTTTCTTTGCTATGCTCCTGAGGCATGCCTTCAGCACAGCAACAGAGGGAATCTACCTGCACACAAGATCTGACGGCAGGCTTTTCAACCTCGCCCGCCTGAAAGCCAGAACCAAAGTACGCGAGGCTCTAATCAGAGACATGCTGTTCGCAGACGACGCTGCAGTCGCAACCCACACACAGCAGGAGCTTCAGACCCTGATGGACCGCTTCTCCCAGGCATGCAAGGACTTCGGGCTTACCATCAGCCTGAAGAAGACTAACGTCTTGGTGCAAGGCACGGAAGCACCACCAACCATCACCATCGACGACTACGAGCTGGAGGTCATGAATCAGTTCACGTACCTGGGGTCCACGATCAGCAACAACCTCTCCCTTGATACAGAGATCAACAAGAGGATTGGAAAATCAGCCTTCACACTCGCCTCACCACACGAGTGTGGGAGAATCCCAAACTCTCTGTCAAGACGAAGATGGCAGTGTACAACGCCTGCGTCATCAGCACACTGCTCTATGGGAGTGAGACATGGACAACATACACCCGGCAGGAAAAGAGACTGAACTCCTTCCACTTGCGCTGCATTCGCCACATCCTGGACATATCCTGGCAGGACAAAGTGCCCAACACAGAAGTTCTGTCCCACGCCGGCCTTCCCTCCATGTTCACTCTACTCAGGCAGCGCAGGCTCCGCTGGCTAGGCCACATTCACCGTATGGAGGATGGCAGAATCCCCAAAGACGTCCTCTACGGAGAACTGGCAACTGGCAGGAGAGACGTTGGCCGCCCACAGCTGCGCTTTAGAGACGTCTGCAAGACAGACATGAAGGCCCTGGAGATCAACACAGAGCGCTGGGAGGACCTTGCAACGGACCGCTCCAAATGGAGAGGCACCCTGACCAGACAGCTCAAGGCGGGTGAAGAGAGACTGACTGCTGCAGCAGATGAAAAAAGGACCCGCAGGAAGAACCGCCACAGACCCAGCAGCACGGAGACCACCCACAAGTGCGACCTGTGTGACAGGGACTGCCATTCGCACATCGGCCTGTTCAGCCACAGGCGGTGCTCTTCCAGCAGAGTAGACGTTTAGGATTCTCTTCCATGGTCATCATAGACCGACGGAGGCCGACAGTAGTTAATTGTCTACTTGGGGTCTTAAATGAGGTAATTTGTATATATTTCACATGGGTTGTATTTAGGGAAAAGAGGAGTTGGAGCAAATAAGTGTTCACTTCTTCCTTCTCCCTTTCGAGCACTGTATACTGTCACTTTTATTGCACTTGTCATTTGTTTTTTTTTACTTTTTTGTTCGAAATAAAGTATGTATCTATCTCGAGAAAGACCCAAGAGTGACCGAACTGAACTGATCGTGATCACATAACAACAAGGAAGTGTGATGTAGCAGCTCCCATTTGGATTTTTGGGCTCCAAGTAAAACATAAGTAGTACATTAATTTCAATTCTATGAAGCGTTTGTATGTTAAGCCAAGTTTTTACCTTCTCTGACACAGTGGTGGAGGAGTAGACCTCAGCAAGTAACGGATGATCCTTAAATCATTTTTAATGAACAAACAGCTATTAATTGTTGGGGATTTTAGTATTCATTTTGCTGTCCTGATGAGCCAAAAACCCATGACTTTTTTAACCTCATTCATTCTTTTAACCTTGTAAATTTTGTGTCTGGGCTCACGCCTGTTCACAGACATTTACTTGTCCAACCGGGGACAGGAGTTGCAAACTAGTTCAATCGACCAATGGCCAGACTCTCCTATCCAGTACCTTGGCATACACCAGGGGTCAGCAATCTGATATACGAGTTTCATTTTTTTAACTGAATTACTGAGATAAATCAACTTTTTGATGACATTCTAATTGATTGAGATGCACTTGTAATATCTGTGGAATAAGTAATCTCAGTGGGGTTTTTTTTTCCCAGATTGCTCACTTCTCAGATAACTTGAAGGATGCTTCATTTGTTTGAGTTACCACACGTGCATTTGCACAGAGAATAAATGTGAGTGTCAGTGTTGTCATTTTTATTAACATCTCTGCTAAAATACCCTAAATATGCTCCTCTGTACTGGCTGGATGACAGCAGCAGTGAGTGAGATTACCAGACTACCCTACGCTGAGCTGCTTGTCTTCCTGCTAAAGAATTTGAAGCATGCTGCAGTCAAACACCACCTCAGTGCTGCTCCTCCCCCTCCTCTCTGTCTACATCTGGCATCACTGAAGACACACAAACACATACTTGCTGCGTCCTTCCCCTCATCCCAGTGTAGTCATGTTTTATTGACATTCCACCTCCTTCCTTACCCCTCTTCCTCTCGTTGAATGTCTCTTCCTGCAGTGTGAGCACTTACTCACATCTGTCCATTCTCTGCTCTGTGCGACGTCGTCCCCCCCCCCCCCCAACACATATACTAGGGTCATTTTGAGCTTTCAAAAGGGTCCTGTGCAGATTGTGTTGGTGGACTGTCACAATAGAAAAGAATAATAATCCAAGATGAAGTAGAATTCCTTGCAAATGTGCATTTATTAAATACTGTGTCCGACAAATACAAAACAAACCACACAGAGCCCCCGTCCCAGGAAGGAAGGACTGAATACTGCCTTCTGGGCAGCCCCTTTTATAGACAGATCTTAAGAAGGAACCACCTGTCCTTTCCCTTACTTATACCTTTGCACTTTGTGGTCCTCTATCCTATTCTCTCACACATGGGCACAAAGTTTGATCCTGGGGACTTTCTGTCTACCTATTCTGGACAGTAGCCAGGTCCCCTGGACTCGTTCTCCTTCTCCACATTGTGTGTGTGTGTGTGTGTGTGTGTGTGTGTTAATCATAACAATATACATAAAAATTTACCTCATTTTTCACATAATCTACTGTAAGTTATCCATTTTGCCGAGAAGTGGGGTGACCATGATTTTCTTCTTGGATTTCCAGCCATCGCATTTGGACAAACTCATACTACTGTTTTACTGCGATTGAGCTCATTTATGGTGGCAATCATCTATACCCATGGGCCGTTAAAAGTTACTGAAATCTTTTCCAAAAGCTCAATGGATTGGCCAGAGGGACGGGGCCAATTTTGATGCCTCACCACGACCCTTCCAATGGCTATAACACTGGTATACATTTGACTTGAATGAAATTTAAGGTTTCAAAGTTTCTTTATTGTCACTTAATATGCATGCTTGCACATTTAAAAAAAACAAAATTATGTTAACCTCTTGCACTCTGGTCAATTTCCCTAAAAACGCCAAAAACTAACGTACCCAAAGTAAATCAAAAGCTGTTCTTCAACCCTTTGCAGCATCTTCATGGGGTTGGTCTCATTTAAAAGAAAACACTTTGAATTTTTTGGCAAAACAGTCATAATCTCTCTAAGTGCTCCTGCCACTGAGTAACAGTCATCTAAACATACTGAACTTGAAGAAAATAAATTTCGCCTGGGGTTTTTTTTGGATACAAATGCTTGCAAATAACACACACCTGTCAGATCCGGGCTGGAAAATGCAACAGAAATGTAGAACCAAGTGTTATCCAGCTGAGGTCAAAATTCTGTAACAATACCACAAAAAAATGAATATATTACACAGCTTTGTTCTCAGGTAGTTCCCAGGCATTTTTGAACTGTGCCAAATTGTGCCAAATGGCACAGTTTGGGAAAAACGTCTGTAACTTTTGAATGATTCAATATAGAAGCTTCATCTTGGGCTCTAATGAAAGGTGAAGGGCTGTGTGTGTGTGGGGGGGGGGGTTGTTTATTCATGAATGAATGAATGAATGAATGAACAAACAAGCCCCCCCGCACAAATAAACATGCCACGTAAAAAATGTGTGGCTTTTTCTTACAAGAAAAAATAACCTACAGTGCACTAAAAATTATAGTAAAATATCTGTAATGTAGAAGATAACAACTCCCACCCCCCCACCCCGCTACAGAGGACAGACATCGCCCATCGCTACATGACGGAAAGCGGGGACGGTGCGCCGCGTTCTACTACGCACAGTTGTACTAAAATATCTGCAATTATATCTGCAATCCGCTACAGAAGAGTAGCGGGGGGGGGGCGTTCACAGTCCGTGCGCCGTCCAGAGCGGTCCAGGTCCGTCATGTTGCGATAATGCACAGTTGTAATTTACCGATCGGTCAAAAGTCATTCTGATTACAATTTTCAGGGATAAAGAATAATTTAGCTTATAACACTTACCTGTCCACAACAGCAGTGTCGCTGGCGATCTTCTCTTCCTCATTGTCAGACGAACATTGCGCTGGTCCGCTTGTTATGGACTCGTGGTTCTGGTCACGCGACCCGGTCAAACCATAATTCCATTATTGCGGTTTTGCGTTTCCATGATTACGGTTTTGGCGAACTATTTTTCAAAACAAATAAGAACAGTAGTAAGAAAAAAAGACTGGCGAACGCCTGTGTGTCACCCAGCCTTACACAAAACAGATTTTAGGCAAGGGACGCACGCTTTCAAACTTCTGTGCTTCAATTGGCTGACTGTATTCGCAGCCGGTGGTAGGCGGGTCCTTCTTGCTAGGTTTTCAGTCATTGGTTCTTCAAGGTTTCAGAAACCCAATTCAAGGCTCTTATTAGTCAAATGAGAGGTCAATCACATCTAAACCAATCAAAGCACTCCTTTGGCTTTCTGTTCGCGGCTGTGTCTGTAGTGGAAGAACAGAAATGCAGCTTTTTTTTTTTCCAGTGTGCACTAGGACGCACAGTGAGGGCGCCCTCGTGTGCTCTAGGACGCAGAGACGTGTCCGCCCACGGTACACCGGAGTGCAAGAGGTTAACATTATGAATATTAGTCCAATTTCAAATGTTTGTACAGAACAATATTCAAAGAAATCTGCAGCACCACCTATATGAAACAGGAGAGAGACAGGTTTGCATCAGGAAGCTTTGCATCTTTTTGTTTCATTAATACGTCGGAAATGCAACGTCCGACTGGCACCAATGTCTGCATGATGTATTATAGTGTGACTCCAAGCAATTCTATCTATGACTAGAAAAGCACTGAGAGAGTTCATACCTCCGCCAAGTCTCCTTCCTTCCCTCCCTTTGTCCAACTGTTTGCATCTTGCCGCCTCCATCCCACCATACATTGCAAGATTGGGCCATGGTAGAGGTATGCACTCACAGATCAGCTCCAAAATGTAATGGGTTCGTCTGCAGGCCAAGGACCATCTCTGGTTAAAATTTCAGTAAAATCCATCCAGTAGTTTTTACATAATCCTACTAAACCACTGCAAGAAGACTGAGCCTTGGCGGAGGTATGCAATCATGAATCACCCTCAAAATGTAATGGGTTTGTGTGTAGGCCAAGAACCACTTCGGTTGAAAATTTCATCCAAATCCATCCAGTAATTTTGGAGTATTGTTGCTAACAGTCTGTGAGGATATAAGAGCCTTGGTGGAGGTATGCATTCTCAGATCATCTCCGAAAATGTAATGGCTTCCCCTCTAGCCCAAGAACCAACTCTGGTGAAAATTTCATCTAAATCCATCCAGTAGTTTTTGTGTAATCCTGCTGCACAAATGCAAACAAAGCCCTTGGTGGAGGTGTGCACTCTTAGATCATCACCAAAATCTAATTATCAGTTCCCCGTGCCATGATACACCTTTCCTGAAAATGTCATCAAAATCCATCCATAACTTTTTGAGTTACATTGCTAACAAACAAACAGAAACAGACAGACAAACGCTGGCAAAAACATAACCTCCTTGGTGGAGGTAAATATTCATGAATAGCAATAGCACCCTCTCTTGGAGATATGAAGTTTACGCCACATTTCTTCCTCACTATATTAGTAACGGATTGTCCAATTAACACTAAACTGATGGATAATAATTCAAGTCTGTACATTTATTGATAAATAGAAATAGTGCCCTCTCCTGGAAACATGAAGTTTTGGTGAAATTTTGTTTTATCAGTAACTCAGAAACCCACCACGTGTTAGATAATAGACTGTCTCTGAATTATTCTATCTAGTAATATTCAAGATTAGTAAGCATGCCCTCTCCAGGATACATGAAAAGTTGCAATTTTCGCTCCTTGTATTTGAACCAATTCGTCCGAGGGTTTCAGTTTGAGTTCATTTTCAATGACTGTCATCTCTACCCATGTGCCATGAAAAGTTATTGAAGATTTTCCAAAACATTTGACAGTTTGGCAATAGGGTATGGCCAAGTTTGATGTCTCACTATGACATTTCCAACAGGTATAAGTCTGGTAGACACTGTCTGATTTGAACAAAATTGAATATTATGGATACTAGTCTGCCACTGAAACCCACCACGTGTTAGATAATAGACTGTCTCTGAATTATTCTATCTAGTAATACTCAAGATTAGTAAGCATGCCCTCTCCAGGATACATGAAAAGTTGCAATTTTCGCTCCTTGTATTTGAACCAATTCGTCCGAGGGTTTCAGTTTGAGTTCACTTTCAATGACTGTCATCTCCACCCATGTGCCATGAAAAGTTATTGAAGATTTTCCAAAACATCTGACAGTTTGGCAATGGGGTATGGCCAAGTTTGATGTCTCGCTATGACATTTCCAACAGGTATAAGTCTGGTAGAGACTGTCTGATTTGAACAAAATTGAATATTGTGGATACTAGTCTGCCACTGAATAGTTTTCTATAATAATATTCAGTTACTTGTAGTGTCACCTACTGCCAACAGGTATTTTTTGCCAGATTTTTTTCTTGGTGACTCCAAGACTGTTTACCTGAATGCCATGAGCCTTTATGATGGGCATTATGACATGGCACTGATGCTAGATCAGAAACTAATTCACTCTTGACAGAATGCAGTTGCCATGGTAACACCTTCTTTTCCATGTTACCAGTGATTGGGTTTGGAGAGTTGGGAATGACGTAGCTTCACCAAAATTGGCATATATATCCCAGAGCAGGTGTAATATTGGGTGATATAACTCAGGGTCACATAAGTAGTAACATGTGTTGCCATGGCCACAATGTGAATTTTGATGTTTTGCCATGAAAGACAATACTGTCATAACACTGGAAGATGTGGTTCTTTTTATATAAAAAGTACTAAAATTTGCGCAAGGACAAGCGCAAGGACTTGCTTAAGCAGCTACAAAATACTGTATCTGTTTAAGTATAATAACTGTTTTTCCACCCACTGCGGCTGACAGGGGAGAGGAAAATGATTTGGTGGCTGATATTTTTAAAAAAAATCAATTTTCCAGACGGACTTTTCAAGAAAAGCTGGTCATTGTGAAGAGAGGTTGGCCAACCCTGAAGCTAGCAGGCCCGTCTCAGCTGGGGAAAGGATTTGTCCGTCATTTCCATGTTACGAGCAGTATCCTTGGATTACAGCCTCCAAGAAGTGCTGGGAATTATCTTGCTGGGAATGCCTGTTGTTTGCAACTGATCAAGTAGATACTTGGAGCCAGACAGGGTTTGTAAACTTGAGGTGTCTACTGTCACACCATGACGATTTAGGCAGCGTTGGCCAAACGTATAAAAATTGGTCTAAAACACTGGCATACGCCGAAATTTTCACTTTTGGCCGTATGCATCGCATATCCATAACAACTTGGACATATACATAACATATTAGTAACTTATATAAAATATTTCCATAACTTATAAATAACTTAAACCAACTAATGCTTAGCGTGTTGCCGACATTCACAACTTTTGCGCAACAGTAGTCTAACTTCTGCATAGTGCAGTAATGCCAAACTGCCGTTGCCTCCCGATCCATCTAGGTGTGGAATAGATGATTCTCCCCTCCAAACACCACGGCGGAAGGCGTGACTGACCTGGCAGAGCTGTCAAATCTGTCAGGTCAGTCACACCTAACAACAGCTGATGTGACATGTCAGGAACATCAGATGACAGTTGTCACAACCTGGCTCAAAGGCACATGAACTGATGGCGATAAAGTTTATTTTCAATAAAGAAAAAAAACAAGATAATGCATGGAGTGTGCTTTTGCTGGGAGGTGCAGCCAACAGGAAAGTGTGATTTATCATGGAAAATGGCTGCGCTCTGCGCTTCAGGCGATCAGCTAATTGGATCCACCTCCTCCAGTGCTCTGACATTTTGGCATACAGTATCTATCAGAGCAACACTGGACAACTGATGGTACACACTTAAGTCAAATGGAAAAACCCCGGCAAGTCCCGTTATATGAACAAATATATGTGTGTGTGTGTGTGTGTGTGTGTGTGTGTGTGTGTGTGTGCGCGCACTGCAGGCAGAGAGCTCTGTACAGGTTTCTCCTGTGAACCAGCGCCGCAAATATGCCATTTGCTCCGTGAATGCGGGACATATGAGCCATATGCTGGATACGTTGGAAAATTTTCAGCATGCTGAAAATTAATTTTCAGAGGCGCTCCGTGAACTACGCCGTAGCGTGCTTCAGCATTCTTCAGCGTGCTCTTAGCTTAGACAAAACTTAGCCATAACTGATTTGACGTACGCCACTGTATTCTCCAAATTTTTCATATGTTTTGGCTGCCTAAATCGTCTAGGTGTGACAGGGCCTTCACCAAAGCAGCAGCGAGACGCCAAAGCACAGCTGCCAGCCGGACACTTACAAGCAACATTACTTTTAAGTCTTTGGGGAAACAATAGTGGATCTGCAACTCAATGAACAAGTGCACAAGGAAATGGAGCTCCACAACGAAAAGGTAAAGATTTTTAAAACTATAATTTTATAGTTAATGCTATCTTTAACACGCTTTGTGTGGATGGCCCTATAGGCTATTTTTATGGTGCTTGGTGTGGGTAACCCCCACAACATACTGGAACAAGCAGAGCGCTCAGCTGGAGCAATTAGAAGAACAATGAGATGTGTGTATTGATATCAATAGGCAGCCTCTCTTTGTCTAGCTCCTTCCTGCCAGTATCCTGCTGTTATGTATGACTCAAAGGCAAATGTTCCTTCCTGCTCTGTACTGTGAGGCAAATGTCCCATTGCCTTCCTGCCATTTACTGTGATGTTAATGTGCCATTCATGCATTGTCTGTAGTGGGGTATTTAAACTGCATATCGCTCTGTAACTCTCTCTGACCACTGCTTCTGACTACACGCATTGCCTATCTGCTGACGAGAGCCTCCGGACTCGCTCCGGCGTGCCTGCACGGCGCTGGAGTGAGTTCTTGTGATGGCGACGAAATAAAACCCACTTTTAAACCTCAGTTCGCTGCTTATGCCGCTCATGCCGCCACACTGGTGACCCCAAGAAAAGAACACACTGGCAGCCCCCGGCGGTGACTCTCCGACGACAAGCGAACGCAGCAGCCTGACGCAAATGGACTGCCCTCCCTTCGGCTACAGGGAGACCTCGACGCAGAACCAACACCAGGCGAACTCTCCGGAGATCACCCACGACCGGGAAAGCCGCAGAAAGCTTCATGGTGCGACCCTCGCCTGAGATCGGGACATCCACGCTGGACCGGCCGAGGGACACAGAACATCTTCTCCCTCTCACCGCTCCTCCGCATCGACACGAGCCCGAGGGACAAAGATCGTCTACTCCCTCTCACTGCTCCTCCGCATCGACACAAGCCCGAGGGACAAAGACCGTCTACTCCCTCTCACCGCTCCTCTGCATCGACACGAGCGCACACGACGGAGAACGCAGCGCTTGGACCAGAACGCACCATGACCCGGCACCAGCGAACTACAGCAACAGCCAAGACAGGGAGGACCATTGGCGCCGACGACGCTAATCTCCATCAAGCTCCCTGACCCACCTCTCAACAGCGGACCACCCACGCACCAAACCCCCGCGCGCACACCGGGGGGTTACGAGGACAGCGCACCACGCACGGGACAATAACGGCTCCACAGACTGCCACCATCCTCCGCCGCTGCACATCGGAACCTTCAGGGCTGCTCACACACCTGAAACACGCACGCAGCTCGCTCACAGGATTTTGTACGGGTCTCAGCCACGGCGCACAAGGGAATTCAGCCGCCTGCTGTCCCCGAGGGCTTTAGGGCTGCGCGCGCACCTAAAGTCAACACGCCAAATCCCTCACTGCTGCAGCTCCTTTTTTTCTTCATGGCCGCGACAGGAGTCAGAGACAAACTTTCCTTCTCACAGCCTGTGGATCTCCGCCACGTTCAACGGGACAGCCCCTCAACATCGTAGATCCACAGGCAATTTTTGCGCAGCCCAGACAACTTCGCCGTCCCGGGCCGGCACTTGCTACCCCCACCCTCCTCCCTCCCCCTCCTCCGGCATGGAACTTTCACCGCAGCTCACTCCCAAAGCCGGATGATCGACGCCTCAGCCCCCAGCTGAGCCCTCTGGGGGGGGAGTAGTGTGGGTAACCCCCACAACATACTGGGACAAGCAGAGCGCTCAGCTGGAGCAATTAGCAGAACAATGAGATGTGTGTATTGATATCAATAGGCAGCCTCTCTGTCTAGCTCCTTCCTGCCAGTATCCTGCTGTTATGTATGACTCAAAGGCAAATGTTCCTTCCTGCTCTGTACTGTGGGGCAAATGTCCCATTGCCTTCCTGCCGTTTACTGTGATGTTAATGTGTCATTCATGCATTGTCTGTAGTGGGGTATTTAAACTGCATATCGCTCTGTAACTCTCTCTCTCTGACCACTGCTTCTGACTACACGCATTGCCTATCTGCTGACGAGAGCCTCCGGACTCGCTCCGGCGTGCCTGCACGGCGCTGGAGTGAGTTCTTGTGATGGCGATGAAATAAAACCCACTTTTAAACCTCAGTTCGCTGCTTATTATTTCATGCCGCCACACTTGGTATGAATGGCACTTAAATTGGGTAGATCACCACTGAAGGCCTAGTTGTAAAATACACGGTCCACCACTGAATCCTACATGGAGTTATAGAGCCCCTCTACCTGAAAAATGTAACTTAGAGTCCGGCATGCCTTTTTGATTCAAACCAAATTATGTATGGTGGAGAATAGAATCAAACAGGACACTTCCATGTAATAACACTGACACATATTTTTGTGTCCCCAAGCTAAAACAGGAAATGTATAACTCTGGTACTATCTCTGATTGGCAGCAAAAAAAAAAATAAATAAATAAAAAAAAAATTGTAAGCATACTCTGACATCTTTCACTACTTCTGTTGATTCATACAAACAGAATGCCACCCACTGGGAAAAAGAAATTGGGTCATCCTTTCTTAATCAATTACTCCAAGAAACTTTGCGTAATTGACATGAAGGAATCGTGGGTGTAGTGACGACCTCAAGCAACATAATGGGGCCGAGGCCGTGGTTGGGCAAGGACGCAGAAAGGCAGGGATGCTGAAGGGCCCATTATCACTGCTAGCAGCTTTAATTAGATTTTTTTTTTTAAATTTATTTATTTTGGGGGTTTTTTTGTGAAAGGATACAATTATATGTAGGGTTGAAGGACACTGAAAGCATACTGGTCATTATAACGCCTACTGCATCATTCAAGCCCCACAAGGCCAGGTGCATTAGTGTTCTGTCCTTCTGTAGTTCATTCTTAAAATAGACTCCCCCTACACATTCTGTCGCCCGCCAGTATCAGTGTTGCCTGCCAGTATCAAGGCATCACTTCCTGTCTGTGTCAGCTCTGATGTTGTCAGACATTGAGTGGGATGAGGTCATGTGTTGACTGCCTTGCCCAACATGCACTCATCAAACCATTATACACAGACAGCAGAGGCATCACTTAACTACTTCCTCTCCATTTCAGAGAAGCACATGCAAGCTTCAAACCACACTGCAGCAGTGTAGCTTCCTCTTCTGAGGAACTCTGTCACGCATAATTTCTACTCATTTTTTTTTCCCCAATAATGATGACAGAAAGAGAATGAGATTGTTTCGTGAACACACACACGCATGAACCCTCCCAACACACACACAGTGGGGGGAATAATTTGATCCCCAGCTGAATTTGTAAGTTTACCCCTTACAAAGAAGTGAACAGTCCATAATTTTTATGGTAGGTTTATTTTAACACAGACAGAATATCAACAAAAAAAAATCCAGAAAAAAATGAAATAAGGGTTATAAATTAATTTCCATTTGATCGAGGACAATAAGTATTTGATCCCCTACCAACCAGCAAGAATTATGTATCTCAAACAGGTTCATTTTGTCTTCTTGATGATAAACTGATCTTGTTCTTCTATAAAGAAAAAGTAAGGAGATATTTCATACCTTTGACATGTTTCGACTGACGTCCGTGAGATGTCACATCAGCTGTTTTATCCTTTCCATAGGCGTGACCGACCTGACAAATTTGACAAATCTGCCAGGTTGGTCACACCCCCCACTGTGCGATGGTCTCTGGAGGAAAGAGTCCCAGGTGTGTGAGAGAGCATGAAGTCTCCATCTTCTCAGTTCATGGTGTTGTGGGCTCGCGTCCTGATTTCAGTTGCTTCTTTGATCCAGTGTTTGTGTTTGTTGTCCTATGATCCAATTATTTTTGCATTGTTCCAGTCCATGATGTGGTTGTTTATCTTGCAGTGGTCTGATATTGCTGATTTGAGGTTTTCCTATTCTTTTTCTTTGAGTTCTTGTGAGTCGCCCTGGTGTTTCTTTTTCACATTCTTTTTAGTGTTTCCTTTTCCGTGTAGTAAACATCCTCCCTGTGAATGTATGCTTTTCCACATGATTTGCATGGTATAGTATTTCATATATTACATTGCATTTTTTTGTTTGGTTGTATTTTGTCCTTGGGGTGAACCAAAAGCTGCTGCAATTTTGTGTGGGGTTTTGTTGCTGTGTTTATTTCATGTTTTTTTCATGATTCTTTGTATGTGTTCAGTTATTCCTGGGATGCATGGTAGGGTCACTATATGTTTTTGTTGTTTTCTGTTTTTGATGTGCATTTTTTTCCTTTTTGCTTTTGTTCTTGGTCTTTGTTTTAGATTTGACATTTTCCTTTGTTTATTGCCCATGTTGGGTATTCAGTCCATGAGTGCGTGTTGTATGTGCCGTTCTTCCTTCTGTCTGTCCTCCTCGTCTGTGATGATGGTGGCCCATTCATATGATGTCCACACAATGTGAGGACATGCAAATCATGTGGAAAAACATACAACAGGGAGAAACGGGGAGGATGTTTGCAACACGGAAAAGGGAACACCTAAAAGAATGGGAAAAATAAACAGCAAGGCGACCCACAAGAACGCAAAAAGAAAAGGAAGAACAGGAAAACTTCAAATCAGCAATATCAGACCACTGTAAGATAAACAACCACACCATGGACTGGAACAATGCAAAAATAATTGGATCAGAGGACAACATAAACGCTGGATCAAAGAAGCAACTGAAATCAGGAAGTAAGCCCACAATACCATGAACCGAGATGATGGAGACTTCATGCTCCAGAGACCCTCGCACAGCGGGGGGCGTGACTGACCTGGCAGATCTGTCAAATCTGACAGGTCAGTCACACCTACAGAAAGGATAAAACAGCTGCAGTGATATGGTCAGACAACACTTTCTGAAGAAGACTGAAGGTGACAGCCGAAACATGTCAAAGGTATGAATCATCTCCTTACTTTGTCTTTATAAAAAAAACAAGATCAGTTTAGCAAGAATTCTGACCCACACAGACTGGTTACGGATCCATGAGACACATAAATTAGTCCTGTCCCTTTAGGAAATTGCTCCTAATCTCAACTCGCTATGTGTATAAAAGATACCTGTCACATAATCAATCTCTTCAATTCAAACCTCTCCACCACCATGGACAAGACTAAAGAGCTGTCAAAGGATGTCAAGGACAAGATTGTAGACCTGCACAAAGCTGGAATGGGCTACAAGTCCATCAGCAAGAAGCTTGGTGAGAGAGAAACCACTATTGGTGTGATAATTGAAAGTTGAAGAAATACAAGATAACATACAATCGCCCTCGCTCTGGAACTCCATGCAACATTTCACCTCATGGGGTAAGGATGATTCCAAGAAAGGTGAGGGATCAGCCCAGAATTACACAGGAGGAGCTTAATTATCACAAGAGAGCTGAGACCACAATCACCAAAAAAACCATCAGTAACATACTTCACCGTAATGGATTCAGATCCTGCAGTGTCCACAAGGTCCCCCTGCTCAAGAAGGCACATCTGAAGTTTGCCAATGAACACCTAAATGATTCAGAGAAGGCTTGTGAGAATGTGGTGTGGTCAGATGAGACCAAAATTGATCTCTTTGGCATCAACCAGACTCGCCATGTTTGGAGGCAGAGAAATGCTGAATATGACCCCAAGAACACCATCCCCACTATCAAACATGGAGATGGAAACATTCAGTGTGACACTGAGGTGTTGATTAAGGAGGAAGAGGTCAGAAAAAAAATTATTTTGTCCTGACTTTCCGGAACCAACAACAAATGTAAGTTTACAGAGTGGACCATGTTACAATGGCTGTTAATGTAGCCAGCTCAGAAGAAAATAAACTTATACATAAAATAAAATGGTCTGGCATTACATCAATCAATAGGCGGATCACTGCTCATAGACGGAGTGTTGCTGGGGTGACAAGGGGAAGTTGGTGCTGACACACGTAAAACAAAAAAATGCTGTGAAAGAAAGCCCTTGACAATCTGCACACAAGGGACAGACAGACAGACTTGACAAAGTAAATAAACACCACTGAATACTGCTCTAATGTTACGGCAGAATTTAGACTAGTTACAAACCAGACTGTCAGTGTCAGAATCATAATTATGCACAATAATCAGGCGGAACACGCGGAGCTGCACAATATAAAAGTCTTTTTTTCCAGATTGTAATCTCCAAACAGAGGTATTGTAGACCACGGAAACATCTCCTCACTCTGAGTGTGTATGGAAACGTCTCTACTGTAGCTACTGGGGTTCACCTGCAGGGATGCACCTGTCCTCTGCCTCACAGCACGTATTGCACTGGAGTCGGGGATTGATTAATTCAAAAGTGCATTTTGCTAACCAGAATTCCTCTTACAAGAAAGGCATCTCTGTGCATTGCATGTGTGCGTTGTCATTATTCATCGGGTTTTCACTGCACTCAATAAGCTGAGTTATGGAGATAAATCACGTAATAAAAATCATGTTTTTCGACAACTAATTCATAGACAAATCATTTTAACTTAAGTAGAAATGGTATTGTAACACATTTTGTGAGTTTCAGCTGTTTTGTAGTTTGGCAGACCAGCCTGATAGAGTCAAACAGAATTTTGCAGAGAGCCCGCAACTTCTCACGACAGGTCAAAACTTTGTGGCTCGGCCCTCAGATTCTCATGTCACATTTGTTTTTATACATCCCACTGTGTATGTGAAAATCAGCATATGCCATGTTTTTGCGTGTGCACACCGTTTATACACGAGGTCCCAGGAGAAGTGAAGGTATGGACTGGAAAGAAGAGGATTGAAAGTCAGTAGAAGCAAGACAGAATACATGTGTATGAATGAGAGGGAGGCAGGTGTAATGTAAAGAATCAAGGAGTAGAGGTAGTGAAGGTAGATGAGTTTAAATACCTGGGGTCAATCATCCAAAGCAATGGAAAATGCACAAGAGAGGTGAAGAAGAAAGTGCAGGCAGGGTGGAGTGAGTGGACACGAGTATCAGGGGTGATTTGTGACAGAAGGATAGCAGCTAGAGAGAAAGGGATGCTTTGCAAGACGGTAATGAGACCTGCTATGATGTTGGGTTGGAGACGGTGGCACCAATAAAAAGAAAGGAGGCAGAGCTGGAAGTGCCAGAGTTGAAGATCATAAGACTCTCATTGGAAATGACTAGAAGGGACAAGATAAGAAATGAGTATATCAGAGGAACAGCTTAGGTTGAGTGGTTTAGGGACAAAGTAAGAGGCAAGGCTGAGATGGTTTGGACATGTGCAGAGGAGGGATAGTGGATATATTGGACAAAGGATGTTGAAGATGGAGCTGCCAGGCAGAGGAAGACCATAGAGAAGATTCATGGATATAGTGAAGGAGGACATGGAGAGGGTTGGTGTTAAGAGGAAGATGCAAAGGATAGGATGAGATGGAGGCAGATGATCCACTGTGGAGACCCCTGAAGGAGCAGCTGGGAGATGGAGAAGAAGAAGAAGACTTGGTGAAATAACAGTAGAATAATTCAATGCCACTGTTCACCGGACATAGATGCCATGTTCCTTCTATGTAGGACCTTCCATCTACCCTGTGAACTAACTGCAGTAATTGTAACAGCTGTTTGCATCCCTCCGGATGCTAGGGTTAGCTTAACACTCAGCCACCTCCAGGACATTGTTAGTAGGCAACAGAAAAATCACCCCGATGCAGTCCACATGTCATGAATGACCCATTCAGGGCCGGAGTGAGGACACCACACGTAGGAACTGTGAGTTGCTGACATTTATTAACGATAGTACAGGGAGCAGCCAAAAAAAAGATGTTTTACCCATACTGGTGAGATTAGAGCATATTTTCTACAGTCTCTTGTGCATGCTAATCTAGCTTCCATCAATGCTTTTATTACATAATGCTCTAACAAGTGTACTGCAGTGACAATGTACTGTATGTACCCTCACCTACGCACATGTGCATATGGCTCCCTCTGATTGGCCGCTCAGGTTATCTCCCTTCCATCACAGGCAGTAGAAGCATTCAAGCATCCTGTGACATTTCCTTTTCTGTTCTTTTTATAGCTCTGAGCTGTTTGAATGCTACGTCACTGCAGCTGTCTGGCCTCTGCTCCCTGCATCTTAATCAGGACTTCTCTTTCCACAGCCCTCACGATGCAGGCTCAATCCAAGGAATCCATCATTGAAAACATCTCCATGTTTTGAACTGATGCTATAGCTACACCATATTCTCTTATAGACTGTTAATAAGAAATGTCAGTGGTATGTTGAACCTTCTATATTTTAAGAGATAAGCCCTGTGGGGTTTTTAAGCATTGCTTCAGTTCAAACGTTTCTTAAATGACCAAACAACAATGTGATACAATAATAATAATAATGCAAAATGTTTATATTCAAAGCATGAACTCTGCTTTACCTTTGTGTTACTGAGCTGTCCAAAAATAGTTTTACTGTGTAAAGAGTCCCTTTGTTACTATGAGTGCACACTTCGTTGGTTACAGTGGCCATTGCTGTGTCTCCAGTCTCATACTTCCACTAGTACACCTGCTATTTTAAGTAGACTGTATTCACTCTGTCAAGTATGGTTATATGAAATATATTTGAAGGAGCTATCAGTAAGATAATTCATGTAATAAATCATAAACCATGTGGAGTCGCCAGCGATAAATTAAACATTTAAGCTAAAAAACCGCCTTCTCCAACAACAATGTTTCAGCCCCGATATTCTCACTTGAAAAGTTCACAACCTTCCTGGAAAGGTTTGTTTTTGCTTTGTGAGGACAGACTACTTCCTAGAACCTGAGCCAGTCGCATTTCTGCAAAAACAAACAAAACAATGTGCTGCTGACATGGACAAATGCAAGAGAGAATGGGACCAGAGATCATTTCTACCTGAAATAAAACCCCTGCAACTTCTATAGCAGTAGTTTTTAGTTGGCATTGCCAACACTGTTTTCATGACAACTTTAGCCTTCATCACCACAAGATCAAAATCTAAGACATCTCCATGACAGCAATTACTGATGTTAACCGGGCTTAGGCTTTATCATGAAAAATTACAAATTCTTTTTCTGCAATGCAGTCAATTTGGACGGGCTGCCATTCTGACATCTGGTTTTTGACTTCTATCATAAATGGAATTTGGCAGTAGCCCGTTTGTCACCAGTGTTGCCAGATCTTATAAGACTGATAAGCAAATGTATCCATGAAAACAAGCCCAAAACATATGACTTGACTTTCCAAAAATAAGCCCAATAAGTGAACCCCTTAAATAGCCAGTCCACCACCACCACCACCACCACTACTGGAGTGGTGGAGTAGTGGTAGAGCATCTGCCTGACAGCAGGGAGGTCGTGGGTTCAAACCCCGGTCGGGTCATACCAGAGACCATATAAAAATGGTACTTCCTGCCTTCTAGCTTGGTGCTCAGCATAATAGAATGGGGGAAGGAAAAAGTTGTTTGTGGTGGCGCCTTGCATGGCAGCGGCCCCTCTGATTCTAGATGTGATTAACAATGCAGATAGGAGAAACGTAATTTCATTCTACTGTATATGATTGGCTGTGTGGACTGAATGACAATAAAGCTGGCTTCTTCTTTATTACCTTTTTAATAAAAAAAAACCCACACAAAACAACAACACTGTTTTTAAACAATAAAGAGAACTTTTCTCCACATTAAAAGAATACAATTAATTACAGCTGGATTAATGGGACAAAAAAATCTCTTGACTGAAAGCAAGTGAGGAGGTTTAAGAAGAAGAAGAACTTTATTTATGTAACACTTTTCACAGATAAAGATCATAAAGTGCTTTGACAGTAAGAATGCAGTGATATAAAAATAAGGAAATAAGATCACAGCAATTTAAGCAAAAAGAAACATTAAAACATGATTAAAATGATAAAATAATAGAATAAATAAAAAATTAAATTAAAAATAAAAAAACAGGCCACCAGTCAATTAAAAGCTTGCCTAAATAACGGCGTCTTCAACTGTTTTTTTTTTTTTTTTTTTTTAAAGAGTCAGCCGAATCAGTCAGATGCAGAGACAGAGGGAGAGCATTCCACAAGCAGGGAGCAACGGACTGGAACGACAGATCACCCCTGGTTTTATAGCGAGTTTTAAGAGATTCTGGCCTGAAGACCTGAGTGGTCGACCTGAAGAATATGGGGTTAAAAGATCATAAATGTATTTTGGGGTTTGGCCATGAATTGCTCTAAAGGTCAAAACTAGAATTTTAAAATCAGTACGAAATTTGACTGGTAGCCAGTGAAGAGTGACTAAAATTGGGGTGATATGGTCCCATTTGCCAGCTCCCATTAAAAGCCTGGCTGCAGCATTCTCAACAATCTGTAGGTAGTTTAACAAACCCTTGTTAAAACAGGTAAAAAGAGAGTTGCAGTAATCGATTCTGGATGAAATAAAAGTATGAATAATCATCTCTAGACCTGAGCTTGATAATACATTTTTGAATTTAGAAATATTCCTCAGATGGAAAAAAGCAGTTTTTGATTAGTTACTTTGAATGACTATCCAAGGCCATTGAACTGTTAAACAGCACCCCCCAGGTTTCTGATGCTCGACTGTACCATGGAGCCCAGAGATCCAAGGTGCTGCTTGATGAGAGAAATTTTCACGTCAGGTGCAATGATCAGTGTCTCAGTTTTATCAGAGTTCAGATGGAGGAAGTTATTGTTTAACCATTTTTTGATGGTAGACAGTCAAGTAGATTAGATAGCTTGTTTAACTCAAATTCATGAAATGAGCAATAGAGCTGAATATCATTCTGCATAAAAGTGATAGGACACATCTTTAAAAAGGTTTATAAGATAAGATAAGATAAGATAAGCCTTTATTAGTCCCACAATGGGGAAATTCCAGGATTGCAACAGCATAGGGATAGCAACACTCAGAGCAACAATCAGAAGGCAAGAAAAAAAAAAACATCTAGTAAACATATGTCCATATTACTATAAATGTATATATATATATATATATAGACACACAGTGCAGAGCATTATGGCTGGTGAATGTGCAGCAGAAAGTCTAAGCTCTCTCTCTGCGGATGCAGCGGGCCAGCTGGAAGTCTTTGGGCATGATGGTGACCCCCTTAGCGAAGAAGAGACCACCAGGTGGGCCTCGCTGGTCTCCTGCAGAGCCATGACGGCGAAGCTCAGGAAACGCAGGACGGTCTTGAAGTCCTGAGCGATCTCCCTCACCAGGCGCTGGACGGGCAGCTTACGGATGAGCAGCTCCGTGGATTTCTGGTAGCGACGGATCTCTCTCAGAGCCACGGGCCTGTGACGGCGAGGCCTCTTCACTCTGCCGGTGGCCAGAGCGCCTCTCCGAGCAGCCCTGGTGGCTAGCTGTCTCCTGGGGGGCTTCTTCCTCCAGTAGATTTTACGGGCGGTCTGCTTGGTTCTTGCCATCGCTCTTTATTATTCTGTCTTATATTTCTTTCACGCCGCCTAAACTCCAGCCCGGCACCCGCGTCGTTTTCGCTACAGCTCCCGGTATGTCGAGTTTCCCATTAGCACTGGGCGGCGGCCAAGTGCTAGCTAGCACTAGCTCCTCCCCGCTGTAACGTCTCCCGCTGCAAACCGTGGCTCCGTCCGCCGACCCGGGAGACCCCCGGGGCGATCCGTGCGTCCGTGATATATATACAGAGTGAAAGGTGTAGAAAGAAGAAGGAAGATAAAAAAAAAAAAAAAAAAAAAAAAAAAAAGGCTGTTGCAACAGGCAGCCGACTCGTGTGGCGCCGCCGGTCCGGTGGAACCGGAACCGGAGGCACCTTAGAAGGCTTATATGCCTTCTAAGAGGGGTCATATACATTAAAAACAGGCTAGGTCCTAGGATTGAACCCTGAGGTACACCACATGACAACTCACTTGTCTCAGACATAAAAATATTTACTGCAACACTAAAAGTTTTACCAGTAAAATGGGAGGAAAACCAATCTAAACCTGACTCAGACAGCCCCAAATCACTATGCAAGCACTTTAACAACACTGTATGGTCAACTGTGCCGAGCACAGCTGTCAAGTCAAGCAGCACTAAGGCTGTACTGGCCAGAGTCTGCAGCCATCAGTATGTCATTCGAGACTTTTAAAAGAGCAGTCTCAGTTGAGTGAATTTTCCAAAAACCTGAATGAAACATCAAATAATTTGTACCCCTCCAAATAGGAAGTTAGTTGTTCAGCCATGATTTTTTCCAAAATTTTAGACATACAGGATAGTTTTGAAATAGGCCTAAAATTATTGGGATGAGATTGATCTAGATTTGGCTTTTTAAGAATAGGGTTAACGACCGCCTGTTTGAAGAAACTGGGAACAGAGCCAGTTTGGAGACAAAGGTTGATTATCTCAACTAGGAAAGGGTCAATGAGGTCAAACATTTTTAAAAACAACTGTGGGGACTGGATCAAGAGGACAAGAAGAAGGTTTGACTCTTTTCAACAGAATGTGAATATCCTCAAGGGTGACCAGTGAAAAGGAAGACCAGGTATGAGGTGGGAGTGTTGTGTTAATGGGCTGGACCTCATCAGGTGGACAGATATTTGTTCTTAGATCTTGAACCTTCTTTACAAAGAACAGAAGAAATTTGTTACAGTCAGACACTGAGTACATATGAATCTGAGGGACGGGGAGAGAGACAATATTATTGATGGCCTCAAATAGAATTTTGGGGTTATTTTTGTTAGAAGAAATTAACTGCCAAAAATATGCAGATCTGAATTGTTTTCTCATTTCATTCAAGGAAGAAACCAGCTCCTTAAGATGCAGTCTGTGTACTTCCAACTTAGTCAGTTTCCATAAACACTCTACTTTATGGCAATTTCTTCTAAAACAACAAAAGTTAGATGAGTCTTTGTGGACATTTAGACTTGTTTTTATCACAATAAAACTCCTATATGATTACAAGGCTACCTGAAAAAGTATTCACATTCCCAAGGGCAGACATTTCATTTCACAGTTGGGGGTGACAATAAACAGAACATTTACTCAAGAGTAAATATCGAGGGGGACACTACAGTTACTACTGTAGTAAATACACATAGAGGAAAGCCTTATTTCCACTGTACTGATCGGAAAATTTTGTGGGTAAATAATTTAGGTGTGTACCACTTCTTCCTTTCAGCTGCTCCCATTTGGGGTTGCCACAGCATATAATCACCCACTCTACCAGGTGAGCCACTGATCCCCTGGCCCCGCTGGCATAAGATATTTCAAAATTATATCAATGCTACTGGCTTGAATGATGCTAATGACAAGAAGCTAATGGGGATGCTAGCCTGCTATCTTGGCACTGAAGGACAGTGGATGCTTTACTCTCTGGACCCTAAGGACACATATGAAGACTATGTGGCCGCAATGAACACGCTTTACGCTTACAAGAACAATGTAATGGCATAGACAGCAATGTTCCTGTGAGTTACTCTGGCATTATATAACAGACCTCCGGGACCCAGCAAGGACCTGTGAGTTTGGAGGGCTGAAAGACAAGTTGATACATGATAAGCTAGCGCAGAGTACTAACAACAGGAGACTGCAGAGTAGGCTGTTTTTAACAGCAGACAAGCTAATACTAGACGAAATTGTGAAATGGGCATCCCAGAGGGGGCAGAGGACAAGCTATTATTACAGCTAACGCCGACTAGCCATCAAGCACCTTGTCCGACCCTACAAACACAGATCACCGCCGTCACCACCCAGCACTACAGCCCCACACCTCCCCACTACAACTAAAAGAAGAAGGTTGGGAAACAGGACAAGGCAGGTGAGCATCCACACTGCAGTGGCTGTGGTTCATCCAAACATCAGACTCAATCACCCGCCTGCTGAGCCAGAGGGGTGAAATGCTACCGCTGCAGGAAGCTAAACCATTTTGCAAGGGTCTGTCACTCAACCTGCATAGACGGTCATGGTCGGATTGGTCGGATGCTCAACCGGCCGTTTTGGTTCTATGTATCTCATGATTCATTGCGTCCTTTCGTCAAACAAGCGCCATTTTGGAAATTTGTTCATTGGGAATCGGATAATCCTCTTAGAGGTAAGAAAATCTTGAACTTATGTTTATTAATTCAGCAAAAACAATTTGATTTAATGCATACTGTACTTACTACAAATTCCATGCAGGTATTCATTTTTTACAACCATTAGTCTGTTACGTTTTGCTGCCTCACCATGATCATTAACTGTGATCATTAATCTCACCGTGATCATTAACCACACCGTGAAAACAAGCTCCGTAGTGTCCGAAATCTGTTAATTTTATTGTTACATTGAGTTTACTATATCATCAACTATATCTAAATTAACTATATAGCGAGTAGGGAGGGAGTGAGTGAGTGAACATTCCGAACACAGCATCGTATTCTCAAAAAGCGGTCGTACGTGATGTTTTAACTATGCTGCCATACTGCACCTTACAGTCTAATTGGTACCTCACATTTCACTCTGCTCCTGATAGTCCTGCATTGTGCAGCGGGTATGATTCATGTGTTTACACACGTGGACAAAATTGTTGGTACCCCTCTGTTAATGAAAGAAAAACCAACAATGGTCACAGAAATAACTTGAATCTGACAAAAGTGGTAATAAATAAAAATTCTATGAAAATTAACCAATGAAAATCAGACAATGCTTTTGAATTGTGGTTCAACAGAATTATTTTAAAAAAAACAAACTCATGAAAGAGGCCTGGACAAAAATGATGGTATTCTTAACTTAAAATTTTGTTGCACAACCTTTTGAGGCAATCAATGCAATCAAATGATTTCTGTAACTGTCAATGAGACTTCTGCACCTCTCAGCAGGTATTCTGGCCCACTCCTCATGAGCAAACTGCTCCAGTTGTCTCAGCTTTGAAGGGTGCCTTCTCCAGACGGCATGTTTCAGCTCATTCCACAGATGTTCAATAGGATTTAGATCAGGGCTCATAGAAGGCCACTTTAGAATAGTCCAATCTTTCACTCTTAGCCATTCTTGGGTGTTTTTAACTGTGTGTTTTGGGTCATTATCCTGTTGCAAGACCCATGACCTGCGACTGAGACCAAGCTGTCTGACACTGGGCAGCACATTTCTCTCTAGAATACCTTGATAGTCTTGAGATTTCATTGTACCCTGCACAGATTCAAGACACCCTGTGCCAGATGCAGAAAAGCAGCCCCAGAACATAACAGAACCTCGTCCATGTTTCACAGTAGGGACAGTGTTCTTTTCTTGGTATGCTTCATTTTTGCGTCTGTGAACATAGCACTGATGTGCCTTGCCAAAAAGTTCCAGTTTTGTCTCGTCTGTCCATAGGACATTCTCCCAGAAGCTTTGTGGCTTGTCAACATGCAGTTTGGCAAATTCCAGTCTGGCTTTTTTATGATTTCTTTTCAACAGTGGTGTCCTCCTTGATCGTCTCCCATGAAGTCTACTTTGGCTGAAAAAACGACAGATGGTGCGATCTGACACTGATGTACCTTGACTTTGGAGTTCACCATGAATGTGTTTAGAGGTTGTTCTGGGCTCTTTTGTTACCATTCTTCATCAAGTTTCCTCCTGCGGCCACTTCCAGGGAGGTCAGCTACAGTCCCGTGGATCGTAAATTTCTAAATAATATGTGCAACCGTAGTCACAGGAACATCAAGCTGCTTGGAGATGGTCTTATAGCCTTTACCTTTAACATGCTTGTCTATAATTTTCTTTCTGATCTCCTGAGACAACTCTCTCCTTTGCTTCCTCTGGTCCATGTTTAGTGTGGTACACACCATGTCACCAAACAGCACAGTGACTACTTGTCACCCTTTAAATAGGCCGACTGACTGATTACAAGTTTGTAGACACCTGTGATGTTAATTAGAGGACACATCTTGGTTGAACATGTCCCTATGGTCACATTATTTTCAATCTTTTCTAGGGGTACCATCATTTTTGTCCAGGCCTGTTTCATGAGTTTGTTTTTTAAAGTAATTCTGTTGAACCACAATTCAAAAGCATTGTCTGATTTTCATTGGTTAATTTTCATAGAATTTTTATTTATTACCACTTTTGTCAGATTCAAGTTATTTCTGTGACCATTGTGGGTTTTTCTTTCATTAACAGAGGGGTACCAACAATTTTGTCCACGTGTATAAACTGTATCAATGTAGTGTGTTCAGTGTTGTTCCAAACGTTGCACTGTCAACAATATTCCAACGTTGGCAATGCAACGTTGTTTTAACGTTGAACACACTACACTGATACAATTTACAAATACAATGTATTCTCAACGTAGTTTCAACGTTGGCGCTGACTGTTCTTTCAACATTGATTCAACATCTTGTGCCTGCTGAGGAGGGAAAAAAGTGCCAGCAAAATCTTTCCACTCTGGAAACTGGTTTCAAACCTTTACACTTTCACACGTATGCACAGACAGCCAAACTGGAAAAAGAAGTCTGCCAGTTTGGGGTAAAAAAAATTCTCACGTGCATGGGGTCTCAGACCTACATCATGTGGATTGTTAAGCTCTCCACCTTCAGAACTTCAAAGCTGTGACACCGTGGCTGCCTGAGCCGTCTGTCTTTTAGAGCCAGCAGCAGCAGCAGCAGAATACAGTGTTCCACATGGGCATCTTTAATAAGGAGACAGCATGTTCCTGGACAGAATGCTCCAGTCAAACAGTATGACACACATAATTATAGAAATGGAGCCATTGTTGCGTAAATCAGCATCTCCACCATGCTCAGTTGAATTCTCTGCTCACACAGTGTTTTCTTTTTCCAGTTCGTGGGCCCCTGTGCTGCCACTGATGTGCCATTTAGAGCCTTTAATGGAGCCAAAGGTGACCATCCTCCTTTCAGTGCAACTGAAGAGGTGATTTTCCATTTTCTTTCTTTAACTGTGTGTTGCTGCTTTCAGCACATCAAAGTGCTTCACTAATATCCTCATTTCTAAAAATTATTAAAAATATAAAGGAACATTACTTCTGTTCATACCGCATGAAAGCTTAGTCAACTGGATTCAATTTTTTTTACTTTAATTTAGTGTATTATTTTACAAAGCAGATGCTTTTTTTTGGAGGGGGTTGTACTTTAATATCATTATACTTTGTTTTTGGTCAAAGAAGAACATAAATTAGCGGCTCAGAGAGCTGCGTGTGTGTTGCAGCTCCACAATTTACACTCATTTATTACAAATTTAAGTATTTACATCAACAATGCATGCATGGTTTACCTTTACTTGTAAATGAAATCCATCCGCCTATCCCTCTGGACAAAAATCTCACTTTGCTGTAAAAGTCCTCCTTGTCTTCTTTTAGTTTTAAAAGTCTCTCTGTCTCAACCGAGATTACTGCCAGTTTTAAATAAAAGTCCAATTTTGATTTTTTTTTTTTTTTAAGTTTAGGCATAAAAGCTTCAGTTCTTTCAGTCTGTATAATATAGAAACACAAACGGAGTCCTAGGTACACTTGACTTTCTGATTTTATCTTTAGCTAAATTGGCTCTTAGCCTCGGCGTAGAAGAAGAACTAGTAAACTCCTGTGCCTACAGTGCTCAAGCACGCCCCCCCTCGTTGAGGCAAGGGTCCTGCGAAGCCTCTGACCATGATTTTTAACTAAAGTTTTATGTCAGATTAAGAAGAATAAATATGTTATACACACACATTAAGTACATTACATAGACTATGGAAAAGGAGGACACACAATAAAAGCTCCTACAAACAAAAAATGCAGCGTAATATATGAAATATCATGCAGATCATGCAACAAAACCTACACTGGAGAAACCGGAAGATCATTCACCACAAGGAAAAAAGAACACCAGAAGGAATGTGAGAAGGAAACACAAGGTCGACTCACAAGATCACAAAAACAAAAAGGCAGAACAAGAAACATTAAAATCAGCAATGTCAAATCACTGCAAAAGAAATAATCACATCATGGACTTGGACAACGCACAAATTATTGGATGGGAGAGCAACAGACACAAACGCTGGATCAAGGAGGCCATAGAAATCAGGAAGCGGGGAAAAGATAGCATGAACCGGGATGAGGGGGCCTTTATGCTTTCCCACACCTGGGACCACATTCTCCAGAGACCATCAGATGGCGGAAAGCGGGGCCGGCTCGGTGGATCTGACAGGTCTGCCGGGCTGGCCCCGCCTACAAAAGTCAGCTGATAAAATGATACCTGGCAGCAATCAGCTGACACTTCTGACGAAGGCTGCAGTGCACAGTCGAAATATGTAAAGAAGGTAAAAACATCTCCCTTCTATTTTTGTCTTTAATAAGAACAAAAGGTAAATTACCATTTACAACATACACAGAGCTGTGACTGATATCTGGAAACAGGACATTGGAAGAAGGAGTCGAACCGAACACGAACTTTATTACAGTACACGTGTGCATCAATATTGCTATAAGATAACACTAAACTGATATATGCTCTTGCTGTGACAAGGACAGAGCGCCAAAGACCATGGCTCCCACCAACAGTCTCTTAATATAGGCACAGCGTGATGACGTCACCCGTGCCTGCATCCTCACATCCGTGCGCAAAACAACATGCTCTCAGTTCACAGCAGCTTTTTATTTTTAACAACAAGCAAAGAAAATAGACCCTGCATGGTTGAGTGGGCTATTCTGCCACTATGTTGTAACCAAGCTCTGCCTAAACATTTCAAAATAGTCATTTTCAACAGTTCACCTTCAGGGGCCTCAGTCGAGCCCGCGGTGGGTGCGCCCCTAGAGGCACCAGCTGCAGCGGACCTTGGTGCCCTCTTGCTGGAATTATGGTTTACTTGTCAGCAACGTCCCAGCCCGGGTCCCATATCAGTTGGATCGGCTCCAGCACCGCATCTTGATCCGAGGCAGCTGCTCCTACCTTCCGCAGACGGCTGGCGTGCCATCTTGAACCATTGGCCATCTGGACGGCGGCTAGCCTCTTTCGTGCTGCGATTCTCATCCACGATGACAGGACCTTCTGTAGGTCCAGGTGGTCGAATCGTTGGACCCAAACCCAATCAAGCAGTGGGGGCAGCGGTTGGTTCGGCTGTACTTGGCACTGCTGCTCTCTCCTATCTGATGTTGGTTCCTGCTGTGGCAGCGTGCCATCCGCACCAGTGGCAGGACATGCCCTCGGTTGGCATTGCTCTGCTAGGTCCTGCTGAGCCACGAACTCTCCATCCTGCTGTGCTGCAGCGGCTCCCTGAGGTTGATACACGGCGAGGATGCGGGATGAGTTCGGCTTCTTCTCTCCCTCACCTGGTACTGGTTAAGGTCGCAGTGATGTGTCACTGTGGTCGGCGACGGGACGTGCACCAGGTTGTCTTCGGTCACCAGGGTCCCCTTTCTCCATGAACTCTCTCTTCTGCAGCTCAAAGGTGGCTGCTTGAAGCTCATACTGGGCGAAGATCAGAAGTGAGTTCAGTTTGTGCTGTCTCTCTGTGTTGTGTTCTCTCTCTGTGCTGTGTTCGCTCTCCATGCTGCGTTTGCTCTCTGTGCTGTGTTCTCCGGCTGTACCCACGTCCGCGAAATCACACTCTCCCTCCTGCAATGAGGCTGCAGCTCGAGAACGCTCATGCTGCGTGGGGACCGGCTCTGGGTCCTGTGTGGCTGCGGACTGGGGCTCCTGTGGTGGCTCCGATACCTGCATGGGTGTGGTCAGGGGCTCCTGCTGCTGCTCCAGCTCTGCTGGGTTCTGTTCGGCATGCGGTGCAAGGCAGGGAGTGGCTTCACCCATATCTGCGTGCAGCGGACTCGAGTCATCGTCCAGGCTGAGTTTGCCACTGGGTTGTTGCGCTGTGGTGTCCTGCTGTACTGTGGTGTCTACCTTGCGGCCCTCCCAGTGTGGGGAACGCAGGCGGAGGCCCGCCAGCCGCGATGCTACCAGGGCTGTTGTCTCCAGCTGGGCTGCCAATTCCTTCGTGGTCGTCTCTGATAGGCGATGCAGCGTCCTCAACAGCGTCAATCGTAGCCATTCCACTGATCCTGTTACTGTTTGGACGTCCGGCCCCACTCGCATCATGCCCTGTATCAACTGATCCATGGCATACTCCTCCAACTGAGACTGTATCAGCCTGTCCTCCGCGTGCCCGAACTCACATGTGCTAGCCAAACAGCAAAGGTTTTTTACGTACTGTATGAGCAACTCGTCCTCTTGCTGTTGGCGCTGGTAAAACCTGGCTCGCTTAGCCTCCAAACTCTCTGGCCGGGGTGCTCGACACGCGCTTCTCTTCAGGAAAAGTGTTGAGTTTACCTTCAGAAGGCCAATTTTTCTCCTTGTCACCATTTGTTATGTCTGATTTACCACTGGATATCCGACAGGCACCTTCACTGTCCATTTTTAAAACCCGTCTTAAAACACACTTTTACTCCCTGGCCTTTGACCCAGTGTGAGACATTGATTTTATTGAATGAAATGGATTTTTATTTATTTATTTAACCTTTTATTTTATTTTGACCGTGGTTCTATATTGTTTTTGTGCTAGTGCCCTGCTTCCTGCTTTTATGTTTTCTTGCTGTACAGCACTTTGTGTAGTGAGTGTTGCTTTTAAAAGTGCTTTATAAATAAAGTTGATTGATTCGAAATAGGACAGTGGAGGCAGGAGTCAAACTGAACGCAAACTTTGTTACAGAACACACAAGGTGGTACACCTGTGCATCAATATAGCTATAAGCTAACACTAAACTGATATATGCTCATGCTATGACAAGGACAGAGCCCCAAAGACCACGACTCCTGCCAACAGTCTCTTAATATAGGCACAGGGTGATGACATCACCCGTGCCTGTGTCATCACGTCTGTGCTGCCTATTGTTAATATGGGGCATATGGCTGTGTTGTGAGACATGTATATGTTGGACACTGCATATGTGATTTAACCACGATGAAGGAGAGCCAGCCCCCTGCGGTGCGGAGCCACAGAGCCTGGACCCCCTGCGGAGGACAGGGGACAGAAGACTTCCTGACCACTGAGGCTCGGGAAGAGAGAAGGGGGAGTTATGTAAATAAAAGGCTAATGAATGTGAATAAAGAGACTTTGATATAGATGTGTGATTTCCCCCGCGAGGAAAATGGTTTGATGTGAGAAGGTTTAAATGAGAGAACTTTGGTGTGTTCACTCTCTTTGTTCGCTGCTCAAGAATAAGAGCAGACAGTGGAATGATTTCTTGAATAAACTGAAATGAAAGACAATTCGGTTTCGTTATTCAAGTCTCCCCACATTGGTGACTGACGACGTTGAGAATGAACGAAGAAATTCTCAGGGTCCCGGACTCACAGCGCTCAGAGCTGGCGAGCGCAGTGGCCGTTAAGCTGCCTGATTTCTGGCAGGATAACCCACGGTCGTGGTTTCTGCAAGCAGAGTCGCAGTTCGCGCTCGCAGGAGTAACGGTGGATGACACTAAGTTCCACCATGTTATCGCTAAACTGGACAACAGCACAGCTCGGTGCGTGCAAAGCTTGGTGGAGCAGCCACCCGCGACCGACAGGTACAGCAAGCTGAAATCCACCCTCATCAAGTTTTTCACCCCCTCGGCTGAAGTGAGGGCGAGGAGGATCCTGTCTTTGCTAGACCAAGGTGGACACAGGCCGAGCGCCCTGATGGAGGAGATGATACAGCTGAGAGGGTTGGACAACGATGATTTCATTTTTCAGTTCATCTTCCTCTCCAACCTCCCGGCGCATGCGAGAAGCACGCTGGCCGGCAAAAAGTGTCACACCCTGGAGGAGTTCCGGGAGCTGGCCCAGGAGGCAGACGGGATCCTGGACGCCTGCGGCGGGCAAGCAACCACAGCAGCGACCCGAGACAGCGGGGAGCCAGAGGCGGCAGAACCAGACTGGCCGACGATGGCGGCAACACGGCCGCGACGAGGGGGAGCCAATAGCCCGGCGACAGAGGCGCGGGCACGACACAGCGGAGGAGAAGATCTCTGCTTTTACCATCGGAGGTTCGCAGAGAAGGCACGCAGGTGTGTGCCGCCCTGCATCTTCAGGAGTTCGGGAAACGGCAAGACCGGGGGTCGCTAGCAGCTTCGACCCTCGGAGAACGCAACAAGCTGCTCTACATCACGGATGCGCGCTCCGGACGAGTGTTCCTCATTGACACCGGAGCACAAGTGAGCTTCATCACCCCAACATACGCGGACCGGGTAGCTGGACCCCACGGTGACGGAGCTACAGCGGCAAATGGCTCGAACATCAACACCTACGGGAGAAGGACCTTGCCTTTATGCTTACATGGCCGCACATATGAATGGACTTTTGTAGTAGCGGCGGTGAGTTTCAACATGTTGGGCGCGGATTTTTTGTGTTCACACAATCTGTTAGTTGATCTTGCTAATAGACGGCTGGTAAATGCACTCTCTTTTTACTCTCTCCCCTGTTCAGCTCGAGTGTCCCCGCCACCAGTACAGACCCACGTCGCTACAGCAGGTGGTAAGTTTCACACACTCCTCACCCAATTTCCAGCGCTCACTGTGCCCACTTTTTCAGCGACGGTCGCGAAGCACGGGGTGAAACACTTCATCCCCACTTCTGGTCCTCCCGTGTTTGCAAAAGCTCGGCGCTTGGATGCAGTTAAGCTCGCCATTGCGCGCGAGGAGTTCGCCAGCCTGGAGAGGCTGGGCATCGTTCGTAGGTCGAAGAGCCCGTGGGCTTCGCCGCTGCACATGGTACCGAAAGCCGATGGCTCCTGGAGACCGTGCGGGGATTACCGCAGGCTAAACAACGCTACGGCACACGATCGTTATCCCATCCCGCACATTCAGGATTTTTCGGTGCACCTGGCGGGGGCGCGCATTTTTTCAAAGATTGATCTAGTTCGCGGCTATCACCAAGTCCCGGTCCAACCGGAGGACATTCCTAAAACAGCGGTAATAACCCCGTTCGGACTTTTCGAATTTTTACGCATGCCGTTTGGTCTCAAAGGGGCGGCGCAAACATTTCAGCGGATGATGGATGCCGTGTTACGCGATCTCCCTTTCGTGTTTGTGTACCTCGACGACATTTTGGTCGCGAGTACTTCAGAGGACGAACACGAAATGCACCTCACAGCAGTTTTTAGGAGGCTGGGAGAGCACGGCTTAATAGTTAACCCAGCCAAGTGCCAGTTCGGCGTTGAGCGGATTGATTTTTTGGGTCACCGCGTCTCCCCGGAGGGAGCGGTTCCGTTACCAGAGAAAGTACGCGCGGTAGCGGATTTTCCCCGTCCACAAACGGTCAAATCACTACAGGAATTCTTGGGGATGGTGAATTTTTATAACCGGTTCCTGCCCCACGCAGCTCAAATCATGCAACCGTTATATGCCGCGCTCAAAAAACAAAAGCCGACCCAGGCGGTCGAATGGTCCCCGGAGCGGGAGCGCGCGTTCACAGAGGTTAAAAAAGCCTTGGCTGACGCTGCGCTCCTGGCCCACCCAGACCCTGCAGCACGTATCGCGCTGACGACAGACGCTTCAGATTTAGCCATAGGGGCCGTTATTGAGCAACAGGTAGCCGGAGTTTGGCAGCCTTTGGCTTTCTTTAGCAAATCTTTAAGCGCGGCTGAGCGAAAATACAGCGCGTTTGACAGAGAACTGTTGGCGCTGCATTTGGCTATTCGTCATTTCCAGTTCTGGCTGGAAGGACGGTGCTTCACCGCTTATGTGGACCACAAGCCGCTCACATACGCCATGGCCAAAATTTCAGATCCGTGGTCCGGCAGGCAGCAGAGGCAGCTGGCCGCAATCTCGGAATTTACCACTGACATTAGGCACGTCGCGGGCAAATTCAATGTAGTAGCGGATTGTCTCTCACGCGCGTTCACGACCCCGACACGCGCAGAGGCAGAACGGGCCACCGTGACCGCGCCGCAGGAGAGCGGCACGGTGGCGCGCGCAGCCCCGGTGCACGTGGGTATAGATTACGCAGCCATGGCAGCGGACCAGGGGGCGGACGCAGACGTGCGCGCGCTCCAGTCTGGACCAACAGGGTTGAGGCTGGAGAGCAAGTGTTTACAAACCGGTATGCCCCCCCTGATCTGCGACATGTCGACGGGGCGCCCGCGTCCGGTGGTTCCGGCCACGTGGCGCCGCCGTGTTTTTGACTCGGTCCACTCACTGGCGCACCCGGGGGTGCGCGCGTCGGTGAAACTAGTGGCGGAAAAGTTTGTTTGGCCGTGCCTGCGCAAGCACGTGAAGGAATGGGCAAAAACCTGCATTTCCTGTCAACGGGCCAAAATTCACAGGCACACAAGAGCCCCGTTAGAACCGTTCCGCATTCCGGCCAGAAGGTTCGACCATGTGCACGTCGACCTTGTGGGCCCCCTACCGGCATCACAGGGGTTCACGTATCTTTTGACAATGGTGGACCGCACCACACGTTGGCCGGAAGTGGTCCCACTTGCGACGACCACGGCCGCGGAGGTGGCTCGCGTTTTTTTAACGGCTTGGGTGGCGCGCTTCGGGGTTCCGTCGGACATTACGTCCGATAGAGGACCGCAATTCATCTCTGAGCTGTGGTCAGCGATGGCCAACGGCTTAGGAGCCAAAATTCACCGCACTACGGCTTACCACCCTCAGGCTAATGGTTTATGCGAGCGTTTTCATAGGTCTTTGAAGGCAGCACTCAGAGCGTCGCTCACGGATGCAGATTGGGTAAATAAACTCCCTTGGGTTTTATTAGGGTTGCGTTCTGCGCCTAAAGAGGACTTAGACGCCTCCCCAGCGGAGCTGGTATTCGCACAAACTCTGAGGCTGCCGGGCGAGTTTTTACCAGAGCACCCAGAGCCCCCACCTCTCTCTGCTCTGGGACCGTTAGTTGGCACGGGGGCAGACACGCTCCCGGGTCCGGTTCATCACGCTTTTCCACGAGTTTTCGTCCCCAAGGCTTTGAAAAATGCCGATTTCGTTTTTGTCAGGCGCGAAGCCCTTAAAGCAACGCTCAAACCACCTTACGAAGGGCCATTTCGAGTGCTGGAGGCAGGTGATAAGCAATTTGTGCTAGATTTTGGGGACAGAAAAGAGACAGTCAGTATTGACAGACTAAAACCTGCTTTTGTCATGAAGGACGTGTCTGTACCGGTCGCGGTGGCGCCTCGACGAGGCAGGCCCCCGCAGAGGGCAATTAACCACTCTCTTCCTCAGTCAACAGACCCGGAGCAGAACAGCACCGCAGGCAAGGCGGGGCCAACGCACAGCAGATTCGGCAGACGGCTGAAGCCCAAGCGGCGCACAGACTGAATGTTGGTGTTGATTATTCAGTAGTGAGTAAGGTGCTATTAAATTTTGGGAATTAGTCTGTTCTTCATCGTTTGGGGGGGGGGTTATATGGCTGTGTTGTGAGACATGTATATGTTGGACACTGCATATGTGATTTAACCACGATGAAGGAGAGCCAGCCCCCTGCGGTGCGGAGCCACAGAGCCTGGACCCCCTGCGGAGGACAGGGGACAGAAGACTTCCTGACCACTGAGGCTCGGGAAGAGAGAAGGGGGAGTTATGTAAATAAAAGGCTAATGAATGTGAATAAAGAGACTTTGATATAGATGTGTGATTTCCCCCGCGAGGAAAATGGTTTGATGTGAGAAGGTTTAAATGAGAGAACTTTGGTGTGTTCACTCTCTTTGTTCGCTGCTCAAGAATAAGAGCAGACAGTGGAATGATTTCTTGAATAAACTGAAATGAAAGACAATTCGGTTTCGTTATTCAAGTCTCCCCACAGGCATATCTAACAGTGACCATGTGCGCATCTTGCACGAGCTCTAACTTGGCTGTGAAGGATTGCGTAATCCTTGTGCGGCAGCGTTTGTTGCCTGCCTCTCTCCCTTGTATTTGAGCAGGAAATGTGCACTTTTGGCGATTTTAATTATATAAATATTGTTGAAATGATTGGAATCATTCAGAAATTACATTTAGACATACAAGACAGATTAGTGGACAAATAGTAATATAGTTACTGTGTGGAGATGTGTTGAAGGATGAGACTGAGTTTATTCCTCAGATTCAGCTTTATTCACAATCACATACTCCAACAATTTCAAAGCAGAAAAAGAGGATGAATCTTCTCACATCTGTCCTTTTATACCTAGGACATCAAACTACAGTCACATGGTGTTTAATCAAACATACAGTCACATGGTACTTAATCCCAGTCACAATGTAACTTCCCCCGATCTTAACACCATCCACCCCCTAGTCTCCGGTGGTCAGGAAATCTCTCAAGGCCATCTCCTTAAAACAAAAGGCCAAATCTCACACCCTCCCGTTACCTCTAGGAGGCTCAGTCCCTTTGTTCCCTTGAGATGTGCAGCACACAATAAACATACAGTATGTGGGGCAACCCCCACAACAGACTGGGACAGACACAGCGCTCGGCTAGAGCAAATAACAGAACAGTGAAATGTGTGTATTAATATCTACAGGCAGCCCCGCTCCGTCTGGCTTGTTCCGGCTCAGTATTGTGATGTTAATGTCCCATTCATGCATTGTATTCATGCTTCCTGTTCTCACTGTGTCTCTCAAATGCAAATGCCCATACCAACTGCTGTGAATGCTCTTTCATGTATTGTTGTAACTGGGTATAAATACTGCACATATTCTGTAACTCACTCTCTCATTCCTGCAACTGCTGCTGACACACTCACTCTCGTGTCTCTCTGCTGAGAGCCTCCGAGCTCGCTCCCGGCGCGCATGCACGGCACCAGGGCGAGCTCCGCGATGGCGGTATGATTTAATAAACCTGCTTAAAACCTCACATCGCTGCCTTTATTTTATCATCCGCTTCACTGGTGACCCCGAATACGCACACGCTTTGTGCGACGCAACCTTCTGGCTTGGACAGCTACGCTGCTGGCGAACGCAGCACCCGGCGGTGATGCTCCGACGACAAGCGAACGCAGCAGCTCCCTTCTGCTTCAGGGAAATCTCCGGACATCACCCACGACCGGGGAAGCCGCAGCAAACTTCATGGTGGGATCTGCATGCCTAGATTGGCACATCCACGCTGGACCGGCCGCGCTCGCAGCTCCTCCACATGAGAGCGCATGCACCTCGTCCCCTCTCCACGACCGCGACCTCCATCGCCGACGGAGAATGCAGAATCTTCTGATTCTGCATTCTCCGTCGGAATGGAGAATTCCATTCCAGACCTCCATCGCCGACGGAGAATGCAGCGCGTGGACCTGAACGCACCATGGCTGAGCGAGTGACAAAGATCGTCTCCTCCCTCTCACCACTCCAACGCATCTGCACGAGCGCGAGGGACAAAGATCGTCTACTTCCTTTCATCGCTCCAACACATCGAACAGGGATGATTACGCTTCCTGACCCTGTCTCCTCTCCAGCTGGCCCAACAATGCACGGAGCCCCGGCACACGCACCGGGGAGTTACGAGGACGGCGCACCACGCACGGGACACATACGGCTCCACTGACCGCTTTCCTCCTTCGCCGCTGCACACTGAGCCTTCAGGGCTGCTCCCACACCTGAAGCACGCACGCAGCATGCACGAAGGATTTGCTAATGGTCTCAGCCACGACACACAACGGGAATTCAGTGGTTTGCGGTTCCCGAGAGCTTTAAGGTTGTGCCCGCACCTAAAGTCAACATGCCAGTCCCTCTGCTCTTATTACAGCCGCCACGCAGCCTCGTCTTTTCTTCACGGCCACTATTAATCCTTGCAGGACTTAATCGCGGGAGGAGTCAGTGACTAATTTTTCTTCTTGTGGACCTCTGCATGTTCAACGGGACAGCCCTTCGACATCGCGGACCCACAAGCAATTTTTGCACGGCTCAGACGATTTCACCATCTCCTGCCGGCACTTACTGCCCCCCACCCCCCTCCACCTCCGCCTGCACGGAGCTTTCCCTGCTCGCTGCCAAAGCTGCACTATCAAGGCCTCGGCCCCCTGCCGAGCCCTCTGGGGGGGAATGTGTGGGGCAACCCCCACAACAGACTGAGACAGACACAGCGCTCGGCTAGAGCAAATAACAGAACAGTGAAATGTGTGTATTAATGTCTACAGGCAGCCCCGCTCCGTCTGGCTTGTTCCGGCTCAGTATTGTGATGTTAGTGTCCCATTCATGCATTGTGTTCATGCTTCCTGTTCTCACTGTGTCTCTCAAATGCAAATGCCCATGCCAACTGCTGTGAATGCTCTTTCATGTATTGTTGTAACTGGGTATAAATACCGCACATATTCTGTAACTCACTCTCTCATTCCTGCAACTGCTGCTGACACACTCACTCTTGTGTCTCTCTGCTGAGAGCCTCCGGGCTCACTCCCGGTGCGCATGCACGGTGCCGGGGCGAGCTCCGCGATGGCGGTATGATTTAATAAACCTGCTTAAAACCTCACATCGCTGCCTTTATTTTATCATCCGCCATAAGTATTCTATTTGTCTTTGTCTTGGGGTGCTTTGGCGATAGTCAGTAGGTGGGATGCAACTTGGTTGGGTGTGACGGATGCTCGGCTTTGGCTAGGGGGCTTCTGTGCAGCTCCTAGGCGACGGATGAGGCTCCAACATTTCCTGCTAGAGTGGGTAAAGCTCCGGTCAGCAACTGTCTCCTCCCATTTCTTTCGCCGGGCTGTATTTAGCGATTCAATGAGATGGTCTGCTATCTCTGGGTCCCCTGATGTTTGATAGGATTGTAGGAGGGCAGCACATTCTCCGTCCAAACATGGGACATAGAGGGGTCGGTAGCCTCGTGGGATTGCAGTATGGGCAGCCTTGAAGATTGCGCTGCAGAAGCGGTTGTATGCTTCATCTACAGTGATGGTGTGGAGTGGGATGGTAACAACGCTCCGGTCCAGAGTTTCTCTGAATTTCTTCCAGTTGGCTTTGCGGAAGTTCCAGCGCATCTTCCTTGGGCTGTATATGACTGGAAGTTGTAGGCCAATGTGAACAAGCAGGGGCCGGTGTTGGCTGTGTGGAAAATCATCAAGAATGAGGATCTGTGTAGGATATGGCTCCCCATTCAAAGAGCTGACCCAACACAGGTCAGGAGAATAGTCCTTCTTCCACCTAGCAGAGTGGAAGGTTCCTCTTTGTTTGGGGTCGTATATCAAAGCGAGGTCATTTCTGGATGCCCAGTCTGAAAGTGCCTCCCCATCACTGTCCACTGCTGGGTACCCCCAGTCAGGGTGATGGCTGTTAAAGTCCCCCACATAGATGGCAGGGTGGGGTAGGGTGGGTAAGACCTGCAGATCCCAGTTGGCATTAGGGGGCTTGTACACATTGACAATATGGAAGCCACCAATGATTATGGTGTCTGAGAAATGTGTTGTTATCAGGTGATTTGCTTCAACTATGTCAGAACGCACATAGGTGGCACGTCCATGTTTAGCATGTAGAACATAGCACAGGAGGTCAAAGCCTTTGATGGTGAAGCGGCCAGCTTCCTCTGTGCCAATATGAATCTCTTGGAGGCAGATTACATCAATCGAATGTTGGAAGGCGAGGACTTCAATAAGGCTTCGCTTGGCTGCAGATAGGCCTTCAACGTTTAGTTGTAATATGCGAAGGGCAGATCCTACCACAAAGTGCTCTTGGGGCTGTTTGCTTTCGGCTTTAGGACTGTGACTAGGATTCTTCTTTGACTTGGCACAGAGGCGTCGTCTCTTCGAATTTAGTCTGCTGGTAGGATCATTAGCTTCCCCAGGCGAGCCCGGGTACTGGCGGAGGGCGCGACAAGAACGCTGATCCATTGCCCTCGCCAAAGCACCCCAAGACAAAGATACCAGAAGAGCAGTTACAACTGAGCTAAAAAAAAAAACACCAAAAAATGCCTGTAGAGGAAACGAACCCTGAACCCTTCGAGGCTGCTGAACTGGAGAAAGTCCTACAGGGCCTGAAATGTGGAAAGGCAGCAGGATACGATAACATTTTCCCAGAATTCATGAAAAATCTTGGCCCCCGAGCCCTAACCTGGTTGACACAATTCTACACAAGGATCACACAAACAAACTTGATCCCAAAGAAATGGCGGACAGCAAAGGTCATTGCCATCCCAAAACCTGGCAAAGACCACAAACTACCAGCAAGCTACCGCCCAATCTCCCTACTCAGCGTTCCTTACAAAATCATGGAGCGCCTAATACTGCAACGCATTTCCCCAGAAATAGAGGATATTCTAAGTGTGGATCAAGCAGGTTTCCGCAAGGACTGCAGTACAGGAGAACAAGTACTGGCCCTAACCACCTTCATCGAAAATGGCTTCGAGAGCAGACTGAAGACAGGGGCTGTGTTTCTCGATCTTACAGCCGCCTATGATACGGTCTGGCACAAAGGCCTCCTCCTGAAACTTATAAAGGCGATCCCTGCTTGGGCAACAGCAATTATAAAAACCCTGCTGACCAACCGAAGGTTCAGAGTCCACCTCAGTCAGAACACAAGTGCATGGAGAATGCAGAAAAATGGACTCCCACAAGGCTCAGTTCTAGCTCCAACTCTGTTCAACCTCTACATAAACGACCTGCCTACTACAAAATCCCGCAAATTCATCTATGCAGACGACATCTGTTTGGCATTCCAAGCACCAGACTTTGAACCACTGGAACGGGTGCTCACGGAAGATCTTGCCAAACTGGACCAGTTCTGCAAAATCTGGCGCCTAAAACCAAGCCCAGCAAAAACCGTCTCCAGTGTATTCCATCTCCACAATGCAAAAGCTGCCAGAGAACTTAACATCCACCTGAGCAGACTCAAGCTTAAGCATGCCCCAAATCCAACTTATCTTGGAGTGACCCTTAATAGGACCTTATCCTTCAAGGAACATCTAAAGGGGATGGCTGCTAAGGTGAAGGTACGAAACAACCTGCTCTGCAAGCTCGCTGGTGCAAAATGGGGGGCGGCAGTCTCCACCCTGCGCACCTCAGCACTGGCCCTTTCATACTCTGTAGCAGAATATTGTGCCCCTGTCTGGTCCAGGTCATCTTACACACACCATGTAGACACCCAGCTCAACTCAACCATGAGAACTATAACTGGAACAATCCGCTCAGCACCACTCCCCTGGCTCTCCGTACTGTCAAACATAGCCCCTCCACACATCCGGCGAGCAGCATTAACTCAAAGGATGCTCCAAAAAGTTAAAGATTTTCCTCACTTACCAATCCATGCAGATATCTACACCCCACCCACTGCCCGACTTTTTCATCCAGACGGCCGATTTGGAAAAACCCTCCCCCAGCTGACTTTACCATCCAGACAGCTTGGCAAGAGGAATGGGAGACCAAGGAGGTCCCAAACAAACAGCTGGTGATAAACCCCAACCAACAGGTCCCGGGCACCAACCTCCCAAGGAGACAGTGGTCTACACTCAATCGCTTCAGGACTGGACATGGCCCCTGCTTGGCCAGCCTTCACAGATGGGGCAGTAGCCCTAGCCCACTGTGCGCATGTGGAGAGGAGCAAACAATGGAACACATCATAGAGGTTTGCCCGCTCCAAAGACTGGAAGGAGGATTACACACCCTCCATACAGCAAACCAGGAGGCAACTGCTTGGCTTAAGGACTTTGCATTCGCTTAATAAAATTCTATTTGTGGAGCATATGAAACCAACATATGTGTCCCGCATGACCCCCCCCCCAAACGTCTAAAATGGAACAATCATACTTAAAGATGCATGTCATAATAAAATCACTACATATCAATCCACATGCCGCTTAGGCCTTAGTCTTCTGCCGTATTTGCTGTAAGCCAGTTTTACTGCCTCCGCAGAGTCCTCCTGCTGTGGGGCCGCTGCCTGTGGATTAGAACTGTTAGTCAATCTCTGTGGGTGTTCCGGAGGATGCCCTCTAGGGGGTCTGCCGCGTCGGGGGGCCCTCGCCAAATGCATAGTTTCATCAGCCATCACAAAAGCGGGTTTGAGTCTGTTTATGCCAATTACTTCCTTTCTGCCTCCCAAATCTAGCACAAAATGCTTCTCTACTGTTTCCAGCACTCTAAATGGTCCATCATAAGGCGGTCGCAAGTTTGGGCGGTGGGCATCATGCCTGACAAAAACAAACTCCGCATTTTTTAAAGCTTTAGGCACAAAAACGCGCGGGAAGCTGTGATGAACCGGGCCAGGAAGCGTGCTCGATCCCGTGTCGCTCTGCAACCGCAGAGCAGGGGGGCACTCTGGCGCAGGATTATCCGGGAGGAACTCCCCGGGCAGCCAGAGTGGCTGCGCAAACACTAACTCAGCTGGGGAGGCTTTTAAATCCTCTTTAGGTGCAGAACGCAACCCCAATAAAACCCATGGTAGCCTGTCTACCCAATTTGTATCCGTAAGCGATGCTCTGAGGGCTGCTTTCAATGACCTGTGGAAACGTTCGCATAAACCATTAGCCTGTGGGTTGTACGCTGTAGTGCGGTGGATCGTTACTCCCAGGCTGCGGGCCATCACTGACCAGAGCTCGGACACAAATTGAGGACCTCTGTCGGACGTAATGTCCGACGGAACTCCAAAACGTGCTACCCATGCTGTTAAAAACGCGCGCGCCACCTCCTCGGCTGTGGTTGATGCCAGTGGGACCACTTCCGGCCAACGCGTGGTGCGGTCCACCATTGTCAAAAGGTGTGTGCACCCCTGTGATGGCGGAAGGGGGCCTACGAGGTCGACATGCACATGATCAAACCGCTTAGCCGGGATGTGAAAAGGCTCCAAGGGAGCTCTAGTGTGTTTGTGTATTTTGGCTCGCTGACAAGCCACGCAGGCTGTCGCCCACTCCTTGACCTGCTTGGGCAGGCACGGCCATACAAATTTCTCTCCTACCATTTTGACCAATGCGCGCACCCCCAGGTGTGCCAGAGAATGGATCAAGTCAAAAATGCGGCGGCGCCACGCGGCTGGTACAACTGGACGTGGTCGTCCAGTGGAGACATCGCAGATTAGGGAGGGCATACCATCTTGCAGCACCCTGCTCTCCAGCCTTAACCCTGTTGGTCCAGACTGGAGCGCGCGCACGTCCGCGTCGCTAACCTGCTCCGCGGCCATGGCTGCATAATCTATCCCTACGCGGACCGGGGCCGCGCGCGCTTCCGCATCGCTACCCTGGTCTGCGGCCATGGCCGCAGAGTCTGCCCCCACGGGGCCTGGAGCCGCCACAGCACGTGAGAGGCAGTCTGCCACTACATTATATTTACCTGCCACATGCTGGATATTGGTGGTAAACTCCGATATCGCGGCCAGCTGTCTCTGCTGCCGGCCCGACCAAGGTTCCGAAATCTTGGCCATCGCGAAAGTCAGCGGTTTGTGGTCCACGAACGCGGTAAAATGGCGTCCTTCCAGCCAGAACTGGAAGTGGCGGATGGCCAAGTGTAGAGCTAACAACTCCCTGTCGAACGCGCTGTATTTTCGCTCGCTATCGCGCAAGGTTTTGCTGAAAAACGTGAGCGGTTGCCAGGCCCCAGCCACGTACTGTTCAACGACCGCCCCTATGGCAACATCTGACGCGTCAGTAGTGAGCGCCATGCGGGCCGTTGGGACTGGATGTGCCAACAACGCAGCGTTTGCCAGGGCTGATTTGACTTGAGAGAATGCGCGCTCCCGCTCAGGAGACCATTCGATTTTATTTGTGGGTTTTTGTTTTTTTAGTGCAGCGTACAATGGTTGCATGAGCTGCACTGCGTTTGGGAGGAAACGGTTATAAAAATTAACCATTCCCAAAAACTCCTGTAACGCTTTGACTGTTTGTGGTTGGGGAAAATTTGCTATTGCGCGCACTTTATCGAGCAGAGGGACCGCTCCTTCTGGCGAAACGCAATGCCCCAAAAAAATCAATCTGCGCCACCCCGAACTGACACTTCGCTGGGTTAATTATTAACCCGTGCTCTGTCAACCTCCGGAAAACTGCTGTGAGGTGGCTTTCGTGTTCGTCTTTGGACGTGCTGGCTACCAAAATGTCGTCCAAGTAGACGAACACGAAAGGGAGATCGCGTAGGACCGCGTCCATCATGCGTTGGAACGTCTGCGCCGCTCCCTTGAGCCCAAAAGGCATGCGCAAAAACTCAAAAAGCCCAAAAGGAGTTATTACCGCTGTTTTGGGTATGTCCTCAGCGCGCACTGGAACCTGGTGGTAGCCGCGTACTAAGTCTATTTTAGAAAAAATGCGCGCCCCTGCCAAATGAACCGAAAAATCTTGGATATGCGGAATCGGGTAGCGGTCATGCGCTGTGGCGTTATTCAACCTGCGGAAATCACCACAAGGTCGCCACGAGCCATCAGCCTTTGGGACCATGTGCAGTGGTGAAGCCCAGGGGCTCTTCGAATGCCTGATGATGCCCAGTTTTTCCAGGTTGGCGAACTCCTCGCGCGCTATGGTCAGTTTAGCTGAGTCCAAGCGCCGAGCTTTTGCAAAAACGGGCGGGCCGGTGGTAGTAATAAAATGTTCCACCCCATGTTTAGCCACTGTCGCCGAAAACGTTGGGACAGTGAGTGCTGGGAACTGAGTGAGGAGTGCGTGGAACTTATCACCTGCAGCTGTGACGTTGGCTTGTGCAGTTGGCGGGGTCACTCGAGCTGTGCAGGGAATAGAGTGAAAGGAGAGTGCATTAACCAGACGTCTGTTAGCAAGATCAACCAATAAACCATGTGAGCACAAAAAATCAGCCCCTAACATGTTGAAATTGACAGCCGCTACAACAAAAGTCCACTCAAATGCACGGCCCTGCAAAGACAGAAGCAGAGTCCTCTCCCCGAAGGTCTTAATCGCTGAGCCGTTCGCTGCTGACACCCGGGGACCCCTGGAAGGCGCCAGCCGATCCGCGTAGGAAGGCGTGATGAAGCTCAGCTGGGAGCCTGTGTCCATGAGGAAATGCCTCCCCGAGCGTGCATTGGTCAGGTAGAGCAGCTTGTTCTCCTCCCCAAGGGCCGAAGCTGCTACTGGCCCCCGGTCTTCGTGTTTCCCGAGCGCTTGAAATGGCACGGTGGAATGCACTTGAGCGCCCTCTCTGCAAAACGGTGATGGTAGAAGCAAAGGGAGTTGTCCGCTCCGTGTCGCCTGGCCCTTGCTGCTGCCGTCGTTGGTGAGTCTGGTGCTGCAGCCTCTGGCCCCATGCCGTCTCCGGACGTTGTGCCTAGCTCTGCTGCTGCGGCCGAAGCCGCGCTCCGTTTGTGGGCGTCGACGAGTCGTTGCGCCTCCTGGCTCAGCTCGTGGTAGTCTCGCCGGGCCAATAGAGGTGAACCTGCCAGGGTGACTCTCACTGCTGGCGGCAGGGTCCTGAGGAAAAGGTGGGCGAAGATAAAGCTGTCATCTTTGGAGTCTCTCAACCTCAGCATTTTCACCATCAGATCCGCGGGTCTGTCGTTCTCAAACTCCGTCAACGCTAGGAGCCCCTCTGCTCGCTGTTGCACCGAGGGGGTGAAGTGGCTGATAAACGCAGCCTTCAATGCGCTGTATTTGTCGCTGTCCGGCGGGTGGTTGACCAGGTTCTCCACCCTCTGGACTGTGTGGTTGTCCAGCTTCGCCACCACATGGTAGAATTTTGTGTCGTCTCTCGAGATTCTCCGGAGGTTGAACTGTGCCTCGACCGCGCTAAACCAGGAGCGCGGACTATTCTGCCAGAAGTCCGGCAGCTGGAACGTGGAGGCATTCGTCAGACTGGCTTCTGACGAGCCCCGCTCGGGAGAATTATCTCTGCTCATGCTTCGTCGTAAAGTCACCAGTGTGGAGAATGTGTTGAAGGATGAGACTGAGTTTATTCCTCAGATTCAGCTTTATTCACAATCACATACTCCAACAATTTCAAAGCAGAAAAAGAGGATGAATCTTCTCACATCTGTCCTTTTATACCTAGGACATCAAACTACAGTCACATGGTGTTTAATCAAACATACAGTCACATGGTACTTAATCCCAGTCACACTATGACTTCCTCCGATCTTAACACCATCCACCCCCTAATCTCCGGTGGTCAGGAAATCTCTCAAGGCCATCTCCTTAAAACAAAAGGCCAAATCTCACACCCTCCCGTTACCTCTAGGAGGCTCAGTCCCTTTGTTCCCTTGAGACGTGCAGCACACAATAAACATACAGTATTCTATTTGTGGAGCATATGAAACCAACATATGTGTCCCACAACTGTATAATTATTTATTTTGACTGTCACCTGATCCACAGGTGGACGAGATTCGCCCTGACTACCTCAAGGCCCTGGATGTTGTTGGGCTGTCATGGTTGACACGCCTCTGCAACATTGCATGGAGATTGGGGGCAGTGCCTTTGGCATGGCAAACCGGGGTGGTGGTTCCTCTCTTCAAAAAAGGGGACCGGAGGGTGTGCTCCAGCTTTAGAGGGATCACACTCCTCAGCCTCCCTGGGAAGGTCTAAGCCAAGGTACTGGAGAAGAGAGTCCAACCGCTGGTCGAGCCTTGGATTCAGGAGGAGCAATGTGGTTTTCATCCTGGCCATGGCGCATCAGACCAGCTCTTTACCCTCTCAAGAATTCTCGAGGGTTCATGGGAGTTTGCCCAACCAGTTTACATGTGTTTTGTGGACTTGGAGAAGGCATTTGACCACGTCCCTCATGGTTTTTTGTGGGGGGTGCTTCGGGAGTATGGGGTATTGGGCTTGTTGTTATGAGCTATTCGGTCTCTGTACAACCATTGTGAGAGTTTGGTTCGTATTGCCAACACTCGATCAGACTCATTCCCAGTGAGAGTTGGACTTCGCCAGGGCTGCCCTTTGTCACTAATCCTGTTCATAATTTTTATGGACAGGATTTCTAGGCGCAGCCAGGAAACGGAGGGTGTCATGCTCAGTGACCACAGGATCTCATCTCTGCTGTTTGCAGATGATGTTGTCCTGTTGGCTTCATCCAGCAATGACCAACAGTTCTTACTGGGATGGTTTGGCGCTGAGTGTGAAGCGGCTGGGATGAGAATCAGTACCTCCAAGTCCGAGTCCATGGTCCTCAGCCGGAAAAAGGTGGATTGTCCTCTCCGGGTTGGGGACAGACTCCTGCCCCAAGTGGAGGAGTTTAAGTATCTTGGAGTCTTATTCATGAATGAGGGGAGACTGGAGCGAGAGATTGACAGACGGATTGGAGCAGCATCTGCAGTGATGCGGACGTTGTACCGATCTGTTGTGGTGAAGAGGGAGCTGAGCTCTAAGGCAAAACTGTTGATTTACCAGTAAATCTACATTCCTACCCTCACCTATGGTCACGAGCTTTGGGTAATGACCGAAAGAATGAGATCGTGGATACAAGCGGCTGAAATGAGTGTTCTTCGTAGGATCGCTGGACTCACCCTCAGAGATAGGGTGAGGAGCTCAGTCATCCGGGAGAGGCTCAGAGAAGAACCGCTGCTGCTCCACATTGAAAGGAGCCAGTTGAGGTGGTATGGGCATCTGACCAGGATGCCTCCTGGATGCCTCCCACTTGAGGTGTTCAGGCACATCCCTGTGGGAGGAGACCCCGGGGCAGACCCAGGACTCGCTGGAGAGACTATGTCTCCCAGCTGGTCTGGGAACGCCTTGGTATCCTCTCTGAAGAGGTGGAGCAGGTGGCTGGGAGCGGGAAGTCTGGGCTTCTCTGCTTGAACTGCTGCCTCCGTGACCCAGACCTCCGGAGAAGCGGTAGAAGATGGATGGATGGATGGATTATTTATTTTTTTACTTTTTCATGATAAGACAGAGCCTCACCTGCTCCCCTGAGCATACGTCACTGCTGTAACACTGGCAATTTAGTGTGCTTTACCATCATGCAATATACTACCTGCCGATAGCCAGGCCATGTATGTTTGTTAGTTAGCTCTGTGCTACGTTACAAGTAATGGTCCTGGTTATGTTTGTGCAATTTTAGCAGTATGCCACAATCAGCAGTATGCGACAAATCTGTTATGTCCGAATACCATGAGACTGGAGCCACTCTCAACTGAACACTGAACTGACTTTATTACTGAAAACAACACAATATACACTCCAGCCGTAGCCCGCCTGAGGTCATTACCCCAACCCCCTCGGCCAGGCTACGGCAAGCCCCGAGAGTCAAATCTCACACATAACACTCCCCCCCACACAAAGTCAAAGCCCCCCCCCCCGAATGGGAAAAAAACAGAGTTGTCTCTCTCTCTCCTTTTTTTTTAAACTAAGTAGGCCAAACTCAGCCAATCAAACGGGTGTCTGGGTAGATTACCAGAACGCCCCACCATGTTGGAGCGGGTTATTCTGCCACTTAGTCCCAACACACATTAGCTAGTACTGTCTTCAATACATAGTCTTCCAGGTGCCTGTGCCTCTGACGAATTCTAGCTGGTTGTTCCCTAGGCGGGGACTCTGCACCAGGCACCGTGCGGCCACACCTGTGAGTCCTCACCACCCCAGTCCAACAAGTCCCACCTCACACCAGGTTGTCCCACCGTAGCTCTAGGCCTCTGTTCCGGTGGTGACTTCCTGAGTCTACTGGAGTGCCACCGCGACCCATCCGCAAGCTCAAACGTGTCCTGGCCCCCTCACCTCATAATCCGCAGGGGCATCCTGTTTCAAAAGAATGGGGTCCAATCGTAGCGGGGAAGGAAACACCCATAAAAGCTCACCATACCCAGAAACGAGGAAATCTGTGCAGGTGTCAATGGTTCTGGGGGACGCAGGACCACCTCCATGTTTGAATACAGGGGGCCTCAGCCCCCCCCCCCCATCAACCGGAACCCCACCACGAAGATGCACTTTTCCCCATTTAGGATGACTTTGTTTTTCTGTAGTACTGTCAGCATCCTTCCCAACCGATCATCATGTTCCTCCCGTGATGTGCCATGTACCACAATGTCATCCAGGTATGCCACCTCACCCTTGAGGCCAGCCACAATCGTGGACATTATTTTCTGAAAACAGTTGGGTGCTGAGCTCAGACCAAAAGGCATGCGGGTTGTACCTGAACACACCCATGTGGGTCACTAACGCTGTCAGGTTCCTGCTGGCTGGGTGGAGGGGCACCTGCAGGTAACCCTGGCAAAGATCCAGCTTCGTGAATACCTTTGAACCGCTGAATGTTGCAGTGAGTTCCTCCATCGTGGGGAGCAAGTACTTGTCCGGGACGATCGCTTTATTCACCATCCCAAGATCGATACACGATCGGATGCCACCCGATTTTTCATGGCCACCACGATATTTGATATCCAAGGTGAAGCATCCACTCTCTCGATGATGCCTGCTTCCAGCAGTTTGTTCAGCTCCACTATGACATCGTCCTGTAGGGCCAGGGGAAGCCACCATAGTGGTTGAATTTTCAGCATCACTCTTGGATCTATGAGCGGGCGGTGGTGGAACGCGCTGATGCATCCCAGGCCGCTGAACAGCGCCGGCCAGCGGCTATGCCATTCGGGGTACACTGTCAGTACCGTCGAGCCCTCTGGGTCCTTGATGGAGAATCCCAGTTCACCCAGTAGATCTATCCCTAGCAAGTCTGCCCCCTGACGCGAAATTTGGAAAGTGAATGCAGGAACCGTCTTCAACTCACATTTCACTGAAAAATCGACCATGCCCGCCATTTCAATTTCGGTGTGGCCGTATCCAAACATTTTCACTTCTCCAGCATTGATGGTTTTACGTGGGAAAAGTCTCTTCAAAGTAGCCATACTCAGTATGGACCTACCGGCCCCTGAGTCCACCATAAGCGGCATGTCGACTCCGTCGAGTTTTAGCACATACCATTTCAACGGTCCCTTCTTCGCGCATGCCACACACACCTGTGTCATGTCTCTGGACTCCGCCGCCGATGACTCAGCAGTGATAGTGTAGGCCCTATCCCGTGCCACAGTCCACTGCCTCCTGGAAATCTGCCCCGGAGAATTAGCTATCTTGCTAACAGCTACACTTGGCGGGAAAGCTTGGGTGGCTACACTCCCTTTAGCCAACACCGGCAGACTCAGCTGAACTGTGGACTCAATCTGCCTGACCAGCTTGAACACCTTTTCCGACAAGAGAGTATCTTTAGTTAGCTTTAGCTTGCTCTTCAGCCACACGTTGTTAGTACCGTGGGCTAGCTTATCCCGGACCAGCTCTTTCTCGATAGGCCTGAAGGTTCATTCTCTTGCTAGGCTACGGAGGTCCGTAAAAAAGAACAAAGTGGACTCACCGCTAGGTGCTGATGGTCAAAAAACTCATATCTCCACGCCGTGACGGTGGAATGGTCTCCGAAAACACAGTCCATTAATTCCAAACTGTCTTTTAGTGAGCCGTTGCCATACAGCCCAAAAAACATCCACTGGCCTTCCTCACCGAGGTAGTGGACCATTTGGCTCCTCCATCTGTCTTCATCGACTCTGCTCAGGCCGGTCACAGCCACATACACGTCGAATGTCTGCCTCCAGCGGACCCATGGTATAGCTGGTGTGCCCAGAGATTGTAAAAATGGAGGTGATTGTCTGATACACGCTCCCATGGTTTATCCTCGTCACCAAATGTTATGTCCGAATACCATGAGACTGGAGCCACTCTCAACTGAACACTAAACGGACTTTATTATCAAGAACAACACAATATACACTCCAGCCGTAGCCCGCCTGACGTCATTACCCTAACCCCCTCGGCCAGGCTACCGCAAGCCCCAAGAATCAAATCTCACAACAAAATCTAATGACTTTTCCTGGTGTTATCCAAGACTTTTCTGGTGTTTTGGACACTGATGTGAAAGTGCGCAATTGCTCTGCAGCTATCATCCTCAATAAGCAGTGGGTGGTACTGTGAGGCTCTCCTGTCCCCTTCCCATCCCAAAGCAATCACAGGCAGTCTCGGTCAGTCTCACAGTAGCCTCGTGCAGCAGCAGTGTTGAAGTTACAATAAATTAATAGTTTTTTCAGAACTGCAATGTCTGATACCAATTGAATGTTGCAGCAGTGGCAAAGTGCTTTAGCCTTCTTCCCAGCAACAAGTTGAAGCCATCCCTTAAATGTACACAGAACGGTGTAACACCAAGGCAGGGTGATAAAGCTGCTGTGACCCCCCCGGCAGGGTTGCTTTGTTTTCGTACCAGTGTCTGTGTCAGTGCTGCCGGACTCTTTTCTTTTTTTCCTCTGAGTCCAAACTCATGTTCACTTTTTATGTTTGTTGCTGTGGTGATCCCGAGTTCGGTTCCGCACAGGGCTCGGGTCTCCTGTTTATTTCCCCTTCTTCCATGTGTGTATTTAATTCTGTTTTCGTTAGGTCTGTGCTTTTATTTTGACAGCACTGTGGCAGGACTTCCTGCTGTCAGATCTGTTCATGACCTGTCACTGCTGTCTGCACTTTGTAATTACGTTTACTCCACACCTGTTTGTAGTTTGAGTTCTGTCACTATTTAAGATCGCCAGCTAGACATAGTTGTGGCTGTGATCTCGTCTACCTTAGACTGGAGTCCCTATGTCCAGCTCCAGTCTCACTTCAGCGTCAGGTTTTGCCCTCGCTACAATCATTTGTAAGTGTTTATTTGATAGTGTCAGGTTTCGCTCTCACTATTCTCTTATGTAGGTGTTTGTGCTTTATTTGTGTTTCACGTTTAGTGTATGTGTTTTGCCCCACATGGCTCATTACTTTGTGTTTTCTGTTAATAAACAAGCAAACTCACTGTCGGCATTTGGTGCCTCATTCATGCCCCGAAAGGGACAAACACGACAGTAGATCGCAGCCAAGCGAGGTGCCAGCCACAGTGAGTTTTGTTTTTGGCTCTGTTTTTTCCTTTTACTGGGTGCCTGTGTCGGGAGGAGGTTATGGCATCATTCAGAACGTGGTATCCTATGAGCCTGGGCTTTGAGCTTGTCCAGACTCTGATGGAGATTGATGACCTCCTGGCCAATGCTCGTATGTTCGCCACCTCCGAAAATGCTCGTTGGTACCTGGACCTTGCGGAGGCGGCTGTCAAATGCCATCCTCACTTTGCTGATCATGCTGAGGGCAGGGAGAGGATGGCTGAAGTATCGGCACTTCTTCAGAAGAACCGGGAGTTGGACCAGAAACCCTCCAGGAAGCCCAAGAGGGGGCCGATGGAAAAGCACTCTCGTTCCTCGGCTCTCTACGAAGTTTCTACCACAGTTCCAGCTCCAGTATCTGCTCCGCTGACAGACCGTCTTCCTATGCAGCAGAGGAGGAGGGCAGCCAGGGGTCCCAGTGAAGAGGAACAGTGGGCAGCTGAACTTATCAGGAGCCGTGTAGCTGAAGCACGCTCTTCCTTCCACCCCATTAAAATTCTTAAGAGCGTGGTGGCTGCTGTTAGACTGGTGGAGGCTAATCTTGGGCTTAATAATTTTCCTGAGTTTGCCGAGCTGCTGGCTTCAGTTTCAGCGCAGCAGCGGCGTTTTCCCAATTAAAATTTAGCTTTGCCTCCAGCTAGAAGATGTTGCCGCCCTGCTCAAAATTCATCTCCTCCCCGGGACACGGTTGTTCCGAAGGGGAGGGAGTTTCCTGACCGGGTCAATCCTTCACGGGGCTCCCGTCTGGACCCTGCTACGGGCCGCCAGAAGACCTCTCTTGTCTTTCAGCCAGCTATTTTTCCCTCACCACGGCGGAGAGTGAAGACAGCAGCCTCAGCCTCCGGCTTGTTTTTTTTTTTCTGCTGTTTCGCCAGCTCCCCTACCCCGGACTGCCTCGGCTGCTCCTCCCTCCTCGTTGGTGCTTTCTTCAGCTGCTGCGAGACCCGTGGTTTCTTGTCTGGCTCTGCCCATCGCTGATCCTGTTGGGGCGGCTCCTCCTTGTCTTCCCGAGGGGTCCGCCATCACCATTTCTACGGGAGAGGGAAGAACCGAGCCTGCTGCAGCAGGAACCATTGAACCCCAGGAAAACAGGCAAGTGTTTTTTCATTCTTTTCCACAATAGGATGAATTACCTTGTCTGATTCCTGAGGGGAGGGCTCAGTTTATGCAGTCCACTGAGCCCCCACCGCCTGCTGCAGCCACTAAAATTGACCTCACTATCTCTGTGTCTCCTCCTTTACCCCTTGAGTGTCCACCGGTGTCTGGATTAAACCGCCGGACGAGGGAGGAGTCTGCGGCCCTGGTGAGCCAGATCCCAGCCCCGCAGCCATACCATGGACAAAAGAGGAGGGCTGCAAGCCATTTGGAGCCTGTGCCGACGGTGAAGTGTCCCGGTGTCTCCAGTGAGCAGAAGTTAGCCTCAGCGAGTGACGGACCTCCTGCCACCGCATCGACGGAGCCATCGGTGTGGATTACTGTGCCAGGGGGTTCCAGGACTGCCGAGACCTTCATGCTGGCTGCAGTAGCCCCTGCAGCCAAGTGGGAACCTGCAATCGACCTCCTGATGATGGAGCCCGTTTCTACTTCATTGCCTGGCTTGCCGGAGTCCTGGACGGTGGTTGAGCTTGAGATCAGGCAAGTGCTCTATTTTGTCTTTCTCCTTTCTATTTTGGAGCAATCTTCCCTGTCTCTTGGGGAGGAGAGCCGGGTGCAGCCGTCCGCTGCATTTGAGCTCGCCTCGCTGGGCTCCACCGCTGCTGATGATCCTGACCCCTTTTGTCTCTCTACTGTGCTTGAGCCTTCTTCCAGGGTCACCGGAGATGTTCCAGCTTTGTTAGACGTCCCCAAGGGTCCAGGTTCGTCTGTGGAGGTCGTTCAGAGCGCTGCTTTATCCCTGCCCGAGGCCGTCATTTGGGTCCCTCCTCAGGTTGGGTCCACCATGGGTGCAGCATTGGCTTGAGCTGGGTCCATCGCGGGTTCGGCCCATTCGGGGTCCATCGTGGATGCAGCGCTGGCCTGGTCAGGGTCTGCTGCGGGTGCTTCTGAGCTCCAGCCTGGAGCCGCCATGGATGATACGTTGGCCCGGCCGGGCTCCACTGTGGGTGCTGCTAGTCCCCAGCCTGACGCTGTCGTGGTCCCCCTCCTCTTTCCACCACCAGACGCCGTTGGGCTTCCTCGTCCCCGGCCCAGCTTCCTGTCATTGAGCCTCCCGATGGGTAAGCTGCCTCCTGGTTTCCGCCTATGGTCCTGGTGGCTGAAGAACATTGGCCGGCCGCCTGAAAGACTGGGCTGCCGGGTCAGGTGGTCTGAATTCTCAGGCAGACCACCCGACTCATTTCATCAGACGGTTCGTCATGCCTTGGATTTCGGTCGGTCCCCCAGAACTCTTTTCTGGTAGTTGGGGTCTCTGGGGTGTTGGTTGGCCACCCGGCCTTTTTCACTGGTCGGTCAGGTGGAGCCAGGATGCTGGGAGCCACCGGAATTATTTCTGTTTTTATTTATGACCCAGTTTCCTTTATATTGTCTTTGATGTTGGTTATTGGGTTTTGTGTGGTGTTTTGTGTCTCTCCCTCCGGGCCTGGATCCCCCCTCCCCCCGGGGTCAGTTCTTGTAATTGTTGCTGTTTGGGGGAGGGGGTATTCTCTTCTCTTTTTTGAAGTTACCATGGGTGTCTAGGGATCCACCCCTTGAGGGAGGGGTACTGTGGTGATCTCGAGTTCGGTTCTGCACCAGGCTCGGGTCTCCTGTTTATTTCCCCTTCTTCCATGTATGTATTTAATTCCGTTTTCATTATGTCTGCCCCCAAAAGGGGCAAACACACGACAACACGACAGTTGCGGTGTTCGTACAACAAAGAAACACAAGCTGAGTGCTGCTGATGTGACTGACTGGCAGTGGCAGACAGTGAGGAGGAGCCAGCCCAGGAGGTATGAGCTGATTGGGTAAGAGCAAGCTTCAGTTTCTGGTGATGTGTGGGTGTTCACGTAAATCAAAACATTTTTTCTGAAGAGGGGTGCGCATGGAAATGCCAAAACTATCGTATATTTGGCCTTTTTAAAAAGTTTGATTGTATATTGTATAGGCCCCAAAACTATCGTATATCTAGCAACACAACACTGTGCAGCAGTTAGCTTAGCTGCAGTCAGAGAGGAGAGCCACACCACTTGGGTCCAGATTGCAAATGAATTGCACATGCGCAAACCCCCCACCAAACCTGCCCTGTTTTATAGAGTGGGATGCAAATGTTTCTTCACTGTCAGTTAGTGATGGCCTATTTACATGGCAAAATTAAAACAAACAAACAAAGAATCAACAAAAGAAAGTTAATTTGTAGTTCTAAAGATATTTAGGGTGGTTTTTTTTACTCACTTTTTGTCTCTCCCATGACATTATTCTTCTCTACTACAGCGTCCATTACAATTACATGCAAATGACTAATTATGCAAATTAGGTGATGATGTCATTTAACGGCTTTTGGCGACTTTTAGGACCGCCAATAACTACTTTCCTTACTGAGGAGTTAGCAACAGTGTGTATTGGCTAGCAGTTCATTAAAGCTAACCCTCAACACAGACAGTGTGTCCTCTGGCCCTGTTTCCAGACATAACAGAGTAACCATGACACCCAAGGGCAAGAATGGCAAGGCTTGGGATGGGGGTGGGATGGGGGTGGGGGGTGGGGGGGGGGTTGCCGTTCCTGCCCCGTGGCCCCCTACAGAGAAAGCAGAGTTGATTCCAGGGCCTGCTGTGTCTGTACGGGAGGCAGCCTCCTCATCCAGCAGTCTCTGCATTTCTTCTGTGTGGTCGATCGCCCCAAAATTCACCAGAAGTTAATGTGACATTCTTGCAATATTCATGCGACATACACAAATGTGCCAGGTCAGTGTGATTCAAGGTGAAAACTGATGCTAATTTTTTGTGTATTTGTTGCAAGTTTTTCTTTTTACCTCCAACTAGGCACCAGCTCTTACGTCCTATGTGAGATACCTTTACCAACATGATGGACTGGCAGACGCTGCATTTATCATCCAGATAGGCCCTTTGGACTAGCTGAGTGATGATGATAATAATGGAATAAAACTTATCTTATCTTAAAAGTGGCTTCATTCAATGGCTTCATGTGGTACTGCTGTATAAAATAAATATTACACTTGAGCTTGTGAACATCAGGCCTACAGTAGATCACCACAGTGCAATATTAATGAGAAAGCACTTTAATATTTCATTGGTATGTGATAAGAAAGTATAGTATGTTGCATTCATCCAAGTCTCTGAAAGGAGCTTATTAATCAAGCTAGCATGGTGTCATTTTTGTTAATTAGTTACATCTTGATCCATTTATTCCATGCAATAATTTAGTGCAATAATGTGCTTACACACAGGAAATAAGTTCATATGATGTTACTGACCTCTACGAATATATTGTGCCCATCATTGTCTACATTAATAAATGAATAGATGATATGACAGTTATTAAAACCATCAAGAGGTGAGTCAACCTGTCATGTCTGATACTACCCTGGTTCACAGAAGAGGCGAGGTGACTTGGAACACAGCTTTATTGACACACTGGATGTGGCGGCCACTGACAAGGCCCCGGCCAAAGTACAGGCGAGATAAGAGACCGTAAGTTGGCCGACCCCAGCCTTATATAGGGTGGGGCAGTGACGCCACCAAAGGTGCGCATCACCATCTCACACTTCACAATAAATTATATACATCACACACACACCCCTTTAAAAGGTCCAAAACCACTCACTCAATTAAATTAAGACCCTCCCCAATTTGGGACCAAATCATGCACTAACAAACAAAAACTAATGTCTCTAAATGGCGTAACACATTCACTCAACAGAACCTAAAATAGGGAGGACAGGTGGACTGCCGTCCTGCACCCACGGCATGGTGGATTATTCTGCCACCTGCTAAGATAAAGTAATGTCCATTAATAAACTAAAATTGTGTGCCGTGTTCCTAAACCAGAACACCCCCCCCAATAATCCCTTATATAACTTTTTTTTTTTACAACACCAACAACACCAACAACACCAGAACTTCAACATATACTATTTACAACCTAAGTCTTCAGGTAGAAAGAAATCCTAGAAAGGACAGGATTTCTAGGCGCAGCCAGGGAATGGAGGGTGTCATGCTTGGTGACCACAGGATCTCATCTCTGTTGTTTGCAGATGATGTTGTCCTGTTGGCTTCATCCAGCAATGACCTACAGCTCTTGCTGGGACGGTTTGCCGCTGAGTGTGAAGCGGCTGGGATGAGAATCAGCACCTCCAAGTCCAAGTCCATGGTCCTCAGCCGGAAAAAGGTGGATTGTCCTCTCCAGGTTGGGGACAGGCTCCTGCCCCAAGTGGAGGAGTTTAAGTATCTTGGGGTCTTGTTCACGAGTGAGGGGAAAATGGAGCGAGAGATCGACAGACGGATTGGAGCAGCATCTGCAGCGATGCGGACGTTGTACCGGTCTGTTGTGGTGAAGAGGGAGCTTAGTTCTAAAGCAAAGCTGTCGATTTACCAGTCAATCTATGTTCCTACTCTCACCTATGGTCACGAGCTTTGGGTAATGACCGAAAGAACGAGATTGCGGATACAAGCAGCTGAAATGAGCTTTCTCCGTAGGATTGCTGGACTCACCCTCAGAGATAGGGTGAGGAGCTCAGTCATCCGGGAGAGGCTCAGAGTAGAACCGCTGCTCCTCCACATTGAAAGGAGTCAGTTGAGGTGGTATAGGCATCTGTTTAGGATGCCTCCTGGACGCCTCCCACTTGAGGTGTTTCAGGTACGTCCCACTGGGAGGAGACCCCGGGGCAGACCCAGGACTCGGTGGAGAGACTATGTCTCCCAGCTGGTCTGGGAACGCCTTGGTATCCCCTCTGAAGAGCTGGAGCAGGTGGCTGGGGAGAGGGAGGTCTGGGCTTCTCTTCTTGAACTGCTGCCTCCGTGACCCGGACCTCCGGAAAAGCGGTAGAAGATGGATGGATGGATGGTCTTCAGGTAGAAAAAACATAACTGGCATGGGGGTCCAGGGCACCCGCTCAGCAGATGCACCCCTGGAAACAGCCGGTCCCCGGGATGATGGCTGACCCTCCGGACACTGAAACCGCTCCTCCTCACCATCGACCTCATCCCACGTCCAGCCGCGTCTCCTGCAGTCTTTTCCCAGACACGCCAATACCGATTTGCATGCCACACCAAGCCGTCAGACAGCTTGAAGTGTGCTGCACCCAGTTTGTCCACTATGCGCAGACACTCCCGATGCTCCTCAGGTTGTCGTTTGGTCCATCTTCGCCGCGGACATTTCTCATCTCGACTCCAAACCCAATCCAGGACCCTCAACGGGACTTGGCTCAGCTTGAGACGTTGTTGTCGAGCACGCTGATCCTCCGTGCTTCTCAGTCTTGCCCCGACCTCCTCTAATGCTGTTGTAACATGCGCCATCGTAGTTGCAGACCCCCTGTCCCATTGCGGCCAAACTCCAGAGGCATCCGGGGCTAACCCATTGGTACCACTTGCCGGCGCAGGTGCCTTGCCATCACACTCGGTACTCCCCATTGACCATTTCCCGAGTACTGGCGCTGAGACCCTCCTGCGCTGACCCTGGGCAAAATTGGTCCTGCTTGACCGCCATGGCACCCAGTCATTCTTCATCCCACACTGTGTGAATGGTTGTTGGGGGTGGGCGGAGTGCTTTCTCCCGTGGGCTCTCTGGATTAAATCCATAGCACATCCTGGCAAAATGGCTCAAGTGACCACATCTGTTACAACGTGCTCCTCTCGCTGGACAGTCCTTAGCCTTTCTGCGGTGCGTCGCAGACCAACAGCCCATGCAAAGGGGCTTTCCTGGGGCAGACCTTTGGCTGGTAGTTTGGCTTCCGTATCTTCGCCGTCCAAGCTACCTTTGCTATCCGGGTCCGCGACATTTGCCACGACGAGAGGCTCCGGCAATTGCTGTGACTGGCACCCAGTTAGCTCCAGAGCTAGCTTGACCGTGGCTTCCATTTGGAGAGGTAGCTTGATGGCTCTGGCTAACATGAGGACCCTAGGTGCTGTAAGTAGCCTAGCCTGCAATGTGGCGTTGCTTGTATGTTTCGCCAGCTGGTCATGAGTCATTTCTTCCTCCAGTGCTCCGAAACGGCACTTGCTAGCTAGCTGCCTCAAATCAGTGATGAACTGCAGAACAGGTTCACCTACCCGCTGATGCCACTGCTGAAAGCGGATCCTCCAGACGGTCATGTTATCCGGGGTGTGGAAATGGCTAGCTAGCAGCTCCGCTACTTCTTCATAAGTGTCAGAGGAACCGAGTGTTCGCAGGACTCGCTGGCCTTCTATACCCAAATTGTGAACCAGAAGCACCCAGGCTCTAAGCTTATCGAGCTCACTGAGTCCCAGCATGGCAACATAAGTTTCAAAGGCTTCAAACCACCTGGGCCAGGACACTGGCGGCTTCCCGGGAAACTCGAGAAAAGCCCGAATTGGAGCTGCGCATGCCTCCAGATCAACGCGAGGAAAACTAAGGAGCTGGTGGTGGACTGCCGCAGGCAAGGACAACCCCTCACAGCAGCAGTAAACATACAGGGAAAAGACATCGAGATGGTGACATCCTACAAGTACCTGGGTGTTCATCTGAACAATAAACTAGACTGGTCACACAATACCGACGCACTCTACAAGAAGGGACAGTGCAGGCTGTTCCTACTGAGGAGGCTCAGGTCTTTTGGTGTACAAGGGGCGCTGCTGAAGACATTCTACAACACGGTGGTGGCATCAGCCATCACTTTTGGAGTGGTCTGCTGGGGCAGTGGCATTACAGCAGCCGATAGGAAGAGACTGAACAAACTGATCAAGAAAGCTAGCTCTGTCCTGGGGCAGCGCCTTGACCCAGTGGAGGAGATAGGAGAGAGAAGGATGGTGGCTAAACTGTCATCTCTGCTGGAGTCCGAGTCCCACCCTATGCAGGACATACTGAACGCACTGAGGAGTTCATTTAGCAGCAGACTACTTCATCCTAGGTGCACAACCGAGAGGTTTCGCAGGTCCTTCCTACCTACGGCAGTCAGACTGTATAACCTAAGCAGGGCTGCTCGCAGAGATAGCAAAAAAAACGTGACGACCTAATAGTACTGAATGCAAAAGATGCAATAGACCAGGGGTGTCCAACCATGTGCCATGGAGAGCCAAGACCCTGCAGGTTTTACCTCCAACCAGTGTCTTCAACAGCAGATTTCAGTGAACTTCTTCCCACTGATTGCTGATAAGTGAAAACACCTGCTGAAGAGACTGGGTAGAAGAGAAAACCTGCAGGGTCTTGGCTCTCCATGGCACATGGTTGGACACCCCTGCAATAGACTTACACAATGGTCCCCTCCAGTATATACAACTAGGACAGTATCGGTCGCTACGGAGGGTGACAATATGTATGGGTACATATTCATACTATGTAGGATAACTAAGTAGACGGTTATGCTATTTATTCCATCTCGCTACAATGCTCCGCACTTTGTATATATATATTTATATATTGATGTGTATGTATGTATATCCACTGCTCTTATTTATATCTTCCGTATCTTCTTAATTATTGCTCTGAGTGTTGCTATCCCTGTGCTGTTGCAATCCTGGAATTTCCCCATTGTGGGACTAATAAAGGCTTATCTTATCTTATCTTATAAGATAAGATACGGGCAACAATCAAGAAGACAAGAAAAACAAGAGCAGCAAATATACATATGTACATATAAATATATAAATATATAAACACACAGTGCGGAGCATTGTAGCTAGATGGAATAAACAGCATAACCGTCTGCTTAATTATCCTACATAGTATGAATATGTACCCATACATATTGTCACCCTCCGTAGCGACCGATATTGTCCTAGTTGTATACTGGAGGGGACCATTGTGTAAGTCTATTGCGTCTTTTGCATTCAATACTATTAGGTCGTCATGTTTTTTTGCTATCTCTGCGAGCAGCCCTGCTTAGGTTATACAGTCTGACAGCCGTAGGTAGGAAGGACCTGCAAAACCTCTCGGTTGCGCACCTAGGATGATGTAGTCTGCTGCTAAATGAGCTCCTCAGTGCGTTCAGTATGTCCTGCATAGGGTGGGACTCGGACTCCAGCAGAGATGACAGTTTAGCCACCATCCTTCTCTCTCCTATCTCCTCCACTGGGTCAAGGCGCTGCCCCAGGACAGAGCTAGCTTTCTTGATCACTTTGTTCAGTTTGTTAATCCGACGTTGCCAATGTTATGTCTGCAATTACTCTAGTTCACAGAAGAGGCAAGGTGACTTGGAACACAGCTTTATTGACTCACTGGATGTGGCGGCCACTGACAAGGCCCCGGCCAAAGTACAGGCAAGATAAGAGACTGTAAGCTGGCCGACCCCAGCCTTATATAGGACGGGGTGGTGATGCCACCAGAAGTGCGCGTCACCATCTCACACTTCACAATAAACTATATATATCATACAACCACAAACTGTGGCTAATCAGGAAAGTTCATTCTCTGCTGAGAGCCTGAAACATTATATTTAAATCTGGGGATGCTGTAGCATGTACTGGTGCATCTCAATAAATTAGAATGTCATTGAAAAGCTGAGTTTTCAGTAATTAAATTCAAAAAGTGAAACTTGTATAGATTCATTACACACAGAGTGATATATTTCAAGCATTTATTTCTTTTAATTTTGATTATTATGGCTTACAGCTAATGAAAACCCCAAATCCAGTTTCTCAAAAAATCAGAATATTGCATAAGATCAACTTTTAAAAACTGATTTTTAATAGAAATGTTGAAATGAAAGAACTGAACGAATGAAACTTTCATACCAGATCAGTCGAGGCCCGAGTTAACAATGACCGCCACTGGCGCTGTTAACTGAGAGGGTGCCGGTGGAAATTGGGCTACTGTTGGTCGAAGATCGAGGAGGAGGAGAGGGGGAAGGCATGTTAGGAGGGAGAGAGAGAAAAGAAAAGGTAGAAGTGTGGAGGTGAGAGTAGGGATGTTAAATGTAGGGACTATGACTGGTAAAGGCAGAGAGCTGGCTGATATTATGGAGAGAAGAAAGGTAGATATACTGTGTAATCAATCAATCAATCAATCAACTTTATTTATAAAGCACTTTAAAAGCAACACTCGCTATACAAAGTGCTGTACAGCAAGAGAACATAAAAGCAGGGCAGTAACACAAAGGGCGCGAACACAAGAACCACAGTAAAAAAGAAAAAAAAAATCAAAAATAAAATAAAAAGTAAAATAAAATAAAAATCCATTTCATTCAATAAAATGTGCTATTCTGATAACTATGTTTTTTTCTCTCGCCTACTGTGTCATCCCCTACCCCTTCCCTCTTTACCCCCACTGTATGACTGGCGCCTTCGGGCTGCCGCGGCTCTGGGATGCGCTTATAGAGCGCACCCAATGTCAAGTCAAATTTCAATTCTCCTGTATGTCTTGCACGTATGGTAGTATTGACAATAAAACCTTTCAAATCAAATTAAATTAAAATCAATGTCTCATACTGGGTCGAAGGCCAGGGAGTAAAAGTATGTTTTAAGACGTGTTTTAAAAATGGACAGTGAAGATGCTTGTCCAATGTCCAGGGGTAAATCATTCCATAATCTGGGGGCCATGATCAAAACGGCTCTGTCCCCTCTGAGCTTGCGCCTCGCCTTTGGTACCTCCAAAAGCAGCTGTTCAGCTGACCTAAGGGACCAGGTGGGAGCGTAGGGATGCAGAAGCTCAGAGAGGTAAGCAGAGCAAGACCGTTCAAGGATTTTAAAACAAATAAAAGAATTTTAAAATGAACTCTAAAATACACGGGTAGCCAGTGGAGTGAAGCTAAGATGGGTGTGATGTGATCTCTTCCACGTGTACCTGTTAAAAGACGAGCAGCGGCGTTTTGAACCAGCTGCAAACGGGAAAGAGATGACTGGCTGACACCGGCGTAAAGCGCGTTACAGTAATCCAGCCGAGATGAAATAAAAGCATGGATTACTGTTTCCAAGTGTAGTCTAGAGAGAATGGGTTCTACTTTTGCTAAACGCCTTAAATGAAAGAAGTTGGATTTTACCACAGAGCGAATCTGCGTGTCTAATTTAAAATCATTGTCCATGATAAAACCAAGGTTTCTAGCTGTGGATTTAACATAAGGAGTAAGGGGGCCCAAGTATACAGGAGGGGACTCACAGGGGCGACTAGGTCCAAACACCATCACTTCGGTCTTCTTATCATTAAAATTTTGGAAGTTTAGGGCCATCCAAGACTTTATGTCTTCAATGCATGCCAGGAGTGAGTTTACTGATGAGGCAGTCTTTTGTTTTAAAGGGACATAAATCTGACAGTCATCAGCATACAGGTGGAAAGAGATACCATGCTTTTTAAAAATGGAACCCAATGGAGGTATGTACAGAGAAAAAAACATGGGCCCTAGAACTGACCGCTGTGGGACCCCATAAGGCAGAGGAGCAGAAGAGGATTCAAACCCAGACATGCTAACTTTAAAAGTCCTGTCTGCCAGATAGGACCTAAATCAGTTAAGAGCAGTGCCACAAATGCCCACTAGGTGCTGCAAATGTGAAATTAAAACATGATTGTCCACTGTGTCAAAGGCAGCAGTTAAATCAAGCAACACAAGAACAGCATATTCACCTGAATCACATGATAAGAGAATATTGTTAAAAACTCTTAACAAGGCTGTCTCTGTGCTATGAAGAGCTTTGAAACCAGATTGAAAAATCTCCAAAATACCGTGTTCATCCAGAAAACATTTCAGCTGCATATAGACAATTTTCTCTAAAATTTTTGAGAGAGATGGCAGCTTGGAAATAGGCCTAAAATCTGCCAACATGGTATGATCGAGACCAGGTTTCTTAATCAAGGGCTGTACTACTGCATGTTTAAAATTTGCAGGAACCACACCAGATGACAGGCTGCAGTTCAAGATGGTGAGAACTGACTGGCCTATACTGGGAAGCACCTCTTTAAAAAGTCTAGGAGTGACAGCATCACAGGGAGACCCTGAGGGCTTAATATGGCCAACCACATCCTCTAAAAATTACAGAGTCACGGGTTCAGACTGATTAAAAACAGCAGAACAAGGGACAGAGACAGAGGGATCAGAGGCAGGAGCTGAGATGAGAGCCTTGGCGGTGGCCACCTTATCAATAAAAAAGTTCATAAAATCATTGCATAACTCAGAGGAGGCCTCCAAACAGTCAGTCTGTGGGGTGTTAAGAACAAAGTCAATAGTGTTAAATAAAACACTTTGATTATGACAATGAGATAAAACAATATGAGCAAAATATTTGTTTTTTTCCTGCTTGACAGTATTTTGATACTGATGCCAGCAGTCTTTTAAAATCTGCAGTTTGTCTTTCTTCCATCTCCGTTCAGCTCTGCGGCACTCCAGTCTGACTGCACGAGTTCTGTCATTGAACCACGGCTCAGGCTTGGATCGAGGCTGCTTGGTTTTCAGTGGAGCCACAGAATCCAAGATGGTTTGGCAGGAGGAGTGAAACCAGGAGCTGAGTTCCTCCACAGATGAGATGGAACCAGGAGGGACACAGAGCTGGTCAAAGGCAGCGGAGAACCGACCGGCAGTGGAAGGGTTAAAAATCCGGCAGCGCTCAAGCGTTCAAGAAACCAGATGGAAGGGAAGCAAGACTAGAAGCATTGGAGGGGGATTTAAACTGTTGTTCCATGGTGTAGATAGGAAGAGAAATGGAGTAGGAGTAACCTTGAAGGAAGATTATGTGAAGAATGTTCAGGAGGTAAAGCGGGGGTCAGACAGAATCATGAGTTTGAAGCTAAAAGTCAAAGGTGTGATTTTGAATGTTGTCAGTGTGTATGATGCACAAGTTAGATGTCAGGCAGAAGAGAAAGAGGAATTCTGGAGTAAGTTGGATGAAATGGTAGAGTGTTCCCAGGGGGGAGAGAGTGGTGACTGGAGCGGACTTTAATGGACATGTAGGTGAAGGGAACAGGGGTGATGAGGAGGTCCTGGGTAGATATGGTCTCAAGGAGAGAAATGTGGAAGGACAGATGCTTGTGGATTTTGCTAAAGGATGGAAATGGCTGTGGTGAACACATACTTCAAGAAGAGAAATGAATATAGGGTGACTTACAAGACTGGAGGAAGGTGTACACAGGTGGACTACATCTTATGCAGAAGGAGAAATCTGAAAGCGATAGGAGACTGCAAGATGGTGGCAGGGAAGAATGTAGCTAGACAGCATCAGATAGTAGTTTGTAGGATGACTTTGCAAAGCAAGAAGAGGAAGAGAGTGAAGGCAGAGTCAAAGATTAAGTGGGGTAAGTGAAAGAAGGAAGAAGGTCACACAGAGTTCAGGAAGGAGTTGATGCAAGCTCTGGGTGGTAGAGAAGAGTTTCCAGATGACTGTGAAAGTACAGCAAAAGTACTGAGTGAAACAGATAGAAAGGTATGTGGTGTATCCAGTGGACAGAGGAAGGAAGACAAAGAGAGTTGGTGGTGGAATGAGGAGGTACAGGAAAGTGTCCAAAGGAAGAGGTTAGCAAAGAAAAAGTAGGATTGTCAGGGAGATGTAGAAAGTAGACAAGAGTATTTGGAATCTAGGCACGTGGCAAAGAGAGAGATGGCAAAGGCAAAGGATAAGGCATACAGGTACATCTCAAAAAATTAGAATATCATGAAAAAGTTCAGCATTTTTTGTCACGAATTAGAGAAGGTGAAACCCATATATTATATAAATTCATTACACAGAGAGTGAAATATTTCAAGTGTTTATTTATTTTAATTTTGATGATGATGGCTTACAGCCCATGAAAACCCCAAATTCAGTTTCTCAAAAAATTAAAATATTACATAAAATTAATTTTAAAAAATAGTTTTTTTTAATACAAATGTGGACCGACTGAAAAGTATGTCCATGTACACACTCAATACTTAGTCGGGGCAAATTTTGGATTAATTACTGTATCAATGTGGTGTGTTTTTGGCAGTGTGGGGGGTGCCAAGTCCCGCTGGAAAATGAAATCAGCTTCTCCATTAAGCTTGTCAACAGAGGGAAGCATGCTCTAAAATTTCCTGGTAGACGACTGCGCTGACTTTGGTCATGATAAAACACAGTGGACCAACACCAGCAGATGACATGGTTCCTCAAATCATCACTGACTGTGGAAACTTCCCACTAAACATCAATCAACTTAGATTCTGTGCATCTCCACTCTTTCTCCAGACTCTGGGACTTTGATTTCCAAATGAAATGCAAAATTTACTTTTATCTGAACAGAGGTCATCTGCTGGTGTTTGTCCACTGTGTTTTATCAAGACCGAAGTCAGTTCAGTCATCTACCAGGAAATTTAAGAACACTTCATGCTTCCCTCTGCTGACAAGCTTTATGGAGAAACTGATTTCATTTTCCAGCAGGACTTGCCCCCCCCCCCCCCCATACTGCCTAAAGTATCAAAACCTGGTTTAATAACCATGGCATCACTGTGTTTGATTGGCCAGCAAACTCTCCTGATCTAAACCCCATAGAGAATCTATGGAGGATTGTCAAGATGAAGATGAGAGACACCAGACCCAACAATGCAGACGAGCTGAAGATCACTATCAAAGCAACCTGGACCTTCATAACACCTCAGCAGTGCCACAGACTGATCACCTCCATGCCACGCCACATTGATACAGTAATTAATCCAAAATTTGCCCCGACCAAGTATTGAGTGTGTACATGGACATACTTTTCAGTTGGTCCACATTTGTATTAAAAAAAAATATTTTTTTAAATTAATTTTATGTAATATTCAAATTTTTTGAGAAACTGAATTTGGGGTTTTCATGGGCTGTAAGCCGTAATCATCAAAATTAAAATAAATAAACACTTGAATTATATCACTCTCTGTGGAATGAAGCTATATAATATATGGGTTTCACTTTCTGAAATGAGTGACAACAAATATTGAACTTTTTCATGATATTCTAATTTTTTGAGATGTACCTGTATAGTGAGTTGTATGAGAGGCTGGAAGGAGTACTTTGAAGAGTTGATGAATAAAGAAAATGAGAACGAGAGGAGGATGGATGAAGGAAAAATGGTGAAAAAGGAAGTCCCGGGGATTAGCAAGGCAGAAGTGAGGGCAGCTTTGAAGAGGATGAAGAATGGAAATGCGGTTGGTCCAGATGACATACCTGTGGAGGTGTTTAGGACAGATGGCAGTGGACTTTTTAACAAGATTGTTTAACACAATCTTGGAGAGTGAGAGGATGCCCGATGAGTGAAGAAGTGTTTTGATACCAATTTTCAAGAACAAAGGTGATGCTCAGAGCTGTAGTAACTACAGAGGCATAACGTTGATCAGCCACACTATGAAGATATGGAAAATGCCTCTTGCACCTGTGTGCGCACTCAGTGTCATCTAATCACTCTCTTTAGCCTTCTGTTCACCTTTCATCGGTGTTTGTGTTAGCTTCGGGTTAGCCACTAGCTATGGCTGTTAGCTCTCCTTCTCCTTCTACTCTGGTGTGCTCTCTCTGTCAGATGTTTAGCTACACTTCTGCCTCTTTTAGTGATAACAGTAAATGTAATCAATGTTGTCTTTTTGAGGTGCTCGAGGCGAGGTTGTCTGATTTGGAATCCCGGCTCCGCTGTATTGAAACACCGTCTGTGCCAGTTAATCTTGACGGATGTCCCTTAGCTGCAGCGGAGCTCGCTAGCTTAGGGCGGCCTGCTAGCGGTCCTCCGGTCCTCCTCAGCGGCGAGGAGACTGGGTGGGTGACGGTGAGAAGGAAGCCTAGCCGCAAAGCCCCGGTACACCACCAACCTGTTCATGTTTCTAATCATTTTTCCCCGCTCAGCGACACACCCGCTGAGGAAAAAACTGATCATTGGTGACTCTGTAGTCAAAAACGTGAACCTAGAGACTCCAGTGGCCATAGTCAAATGCATTCCTGGGGCCAGAGCAGGCAACATCGAGTCAAATTTGAAAATGCTGGCTAAAAGTAACTGTAAATACTCCACAATTGTTATCCATGCCGGCATTAATGACGTCCGTCTCTGGCAGCCGGAAGTCTCAAAGGTTAACGTGGAATCGGTGTGTGACTTTGCCAAAACAATGTCTGCCTCTGTAGTATTCTCTGGGCCCCTCCCCAATCTGACCAGTGATGACATGTTTAGCCGCTTGTCATCCTTCAACTGCTGGCTGTCTGTGTGGTGTCCTGCAAACAACATGGGCTACATAGACAATTGGAACTCATTTTGGGGAAAACCTGGTCTTATTAGACGAGACGGCGTCCATCCCACTTTGGATGATGCGTCTCCATTGCTAACCCTAACCCTAACCCTATCCAAATTTCCAAAACATTGACAACTCAGAGTTGGGACCAGGAAGCAGAGTCGCAGTCTTACATGCCTCTCTGCAGCTCCTCTTCATCCGCGACCCCTCAACTTAGCCCCTGTCCTCCCCATCAGAGAATCATTGTCTGCTCCCTCCAAAGTAAATAAAAATATGATGTATAAGCATCCCAAAGTGATTAAACAAAAAGTTGGTAAAACTCAAATTAAACATGAAGCCTCTAAACTGAATGATTTGGCCTCTGTTCCTCCTCATAATTTAAAAATTAAATGTGGTTTGTTACATATTAGGTCTCTAACTCCCAAGTCTCTGCTAGTCCATGATCTGTTAATTGATCATCAGATTGATTTAATATCCCTTACAGAGACTTGGTTAGGGCAAGAGGATTATGTTGGTTTGAATGAATCAACTCCCTCTGGTTATTTAAACTGTCAAAATCCCAGAAATTCTGGTCGTGGAGGAGGAGTAGCAACAATTTACCATTCCAAAGTACTAGTTAATGTAAAGCAAAAAACACGTTATAATTCCTTTGCGGGCCTGGTCCTCAGTATTGGGCATTTTAGCAATTTTAGGCTAAACCCAATTTTATTTGCCATAGTTTATCGTCCTCCATCAACCTACTCAGAGTTTTTATCCGAATTTGCTGAATTCTTCGCTGATTTAGTGCTGAAATCAGAAAGAATAATTATAGTAGGGGACTTTAATATACATGTAGATGTAGATAGTGATTGCCTTAATTTGGCATTTAATTCAATATTAGACTTGTTGGGGTTTTCTCAGAAAGCAGGTAATTCTACCCATTATGTCTACTATACGTTAGACCTTGTTCTGACATGTGGCATAGAAATAGAAAATCTGGTAGTGTCTCCTCATAACCCTGTACTGTCAGACCATTGTCTGTTAACCTTTGATTTTTCTATTTCTGACTATTTGGCTCCTAGGGAAAAATATTACTACAGTAGATGTCTCTCAGATGATGTTGTTACCAAATTTATGCATATTGTTTCCTCTATGCCATGTGTCAACACAACGGAAATAAGCTATAGACAGCTTGCTCCTTCTGTAATTGATAGCATAGTAGGTAGTGTTACAGCTTCTCTGCATCAGACTCTAGACGTGGTGGCCCCTTTAAAAAAGAAAAAGTCTAATCAGAGATTTCTAACTCCTTGGTTCAACACAGAAACTCGTAGCTTAAAACAGAAGACTCGTCAATTTGAAAGAAAATGGCGCTCCATTAATTTAGATGAAATCTATTTAGCTTGGAGAAATCATCTTTTAATTTATAAAAAATCTCTTAGAAAAGCTAGAACGAGTTATTATTCTGCATTAATAAAGAGAACAAGAATAATCCCAGGTTTCTTTTCAGCACTGTCGCCAGGCTGACAAAGAGTCAAGACTCTGTCAATCCTAGCATTCCCTTAGAGCTTACTAGTCAGGACTTGATGAACTTTTTCAATAATAAAATTTTATCTATCAGAGATAAAATCAGTCAGATTCTTCCCACCGTTAACTTAAATACAGTAACTACTACAACTCCTTCAATTGACATCTGTTTGGAGCAGTTTACGCCAATTGACCTTTTAGAGTTAGACAAAATAGTTTCCTCATCCAAGCCTTCAACTTGTCTTTTAGACCCTATTCCTACCAGGTTATTTAAAGAAGTCTTCCCATTTATTGGTAGCTTTATTCTTCATATAATCAATTCTTCATTAACTTTAGGCCATGTACCGCAGGCTTTTAAAACTGCTGTAATTAAACCCTTACTCAAAAAGCCAACGCTGGATCGAGGAGTTTTAGCTAAATATAGACTAATCTCTAATCTCCCTTTCATTTCAAAAATCTTAGAGTTGTTGCCATGCAATTATTTGACCACTTGCAGAGAAATGGTTTATTTGAAGAGTTTCAATCTGGGTTTAGAATCCATCATAGTACTGAACCAGCCTTAGTGAAGGCCACTAATGACCTCCTAATTGCATCTGATAATGGACTTGTTTCTGTACTTGTCCTTTTAGACCTTAGTGCAGCTTTTGATACTATTGATCATAATATTCTACTTGATAGATTAGAACACTATGTTGGATTTAATGGAACTTCGTTGCAGTGGTTTAGATCTTATTTGTTCATGTCAGTAATGAGTTTTCTTTCAACTCAAAGCTCAGTCATGGAGTTCCACAGGGATCTGTGCTAGGCCCTACTCTTTTTAGTTTATATATGCTTCGGTTATGCAACATTATTTGGAAGCACTGTATACATTTTCATTGTTATGCAGATGACACACAATTATACCTGTCAATGAAGCCAGATGATAGGAATCAATTAGCCAAGTTAGATGCCTGTCTTAAGGAAATCAAAGCTTGGATGACTTGTAATTTCCTGCTATTAAATTCAGATAAGACTGAAGTCATAGTCAAAGTCAAAGTCCTTTCCAAATCAAACTTTTAGTTTGGATGCAGTTACTCTTTTTCTTAATAGCTCTGTGAGGAACCTTGGAGTTATTTTTGATCAAGATCTGTTTTTCAATTCACATATTAATTTCGTTTCAAAGACTGCCTTCTATCATTTGTGTAATATTGCCAAGATTAGGAGCATCTTGTCTCAGAGTGATGCTGAGAAACTGATCCACGCTTTTGTTAGCTCTAGATTAGATTATTGTAACTCTTTATTACCTCCGCCAGGCCAGAGGCCAGGAGGAGGTTATGTTTTTGCCAGCGTTTGTCTGTCTGTTGGTTAGCAAGATAACTCAAAAAGTTTTGGACGGATTTCAATGAAACTTTCAGGCGTTGTTGGAAATGGGAGAAGGAAGAACTGATTAAATTTTGGGTATGATCCGGATCACCATCTGGATACAGGAATTTTTTAAAGGATTCTTTAACATTGTGAGATACGGCCATTTTCAACATGTGTGCAGGCCCAATGGAGGGCGCTGCTCGTCGTGTCTGATGAACACAAACTCCGCCTTCTTCAAAGTTTTAGGCACAAAAGCACGCGGAACACAGTGCTGGGCAGGGCTCGGCAGCGTGCCTGTGTGCCTGTGTTTGCGCTACGCTGCAAAAGCTCAGACGGGCAGCTGTCCGCCGCCGGATTATTTGGCAGAAATTCCCTGGCCAGCCATAGTAGCTGCGCAAAAAGAAGCTCTCTGCCGGGGAAGATTCTAAATCCTCTTTTGCCGCGGAGCGCAACCCCAGTAAAACCCACTCCAACCTGTCTACCCAATTTGCATCCCTCAGTGAAGCCCTCAGTGCTGCTTTCAGTGATCTACGAAAACGCTTGCATAACCCATTGGCCTGTGGGTTGTATGCGGTTGTGTCATGATTTCTTTTGTTTTTTCTTTGGAATTCTTGGATGGAACATGGGTGGGCAATATAAGCTGCGAATTCACCCATCACACATTTCGGATAACTTATGTTGAACTGTATAATCAGAGGAGTTATTGTCTAATTTGACCTTGTTGGATTTTATTACCCCCTTTGTTATATTATTCACTTTCTTTTAACCTGTACTCTTAATCTATTCGAAATAAAGATTAATTCATTCATTCATTCAATTGCAACGCCCGCAGCCTGGGAGTTTGCAGATGCAGGAGATGGACACAACACCAACACTTCAGTTTATTACCTCCGCCAAGGAGGTAATGCTTTTACTAATGAACCACTAATCCTATCATTGTGAATCCAATTGCTAGTCATATGTTTTCATGGTCAAGGAATCTGAAAACGTACACACAAACACTGTATGGGGGGGAACTGTGGCGCTTGGCGGAGGTCTGCGCTCTCCGAGTGCTTTTCTAGTTAAAAGAGAGATCATATAAGATAAGATAAGATAAGATAAGCCTTTATTAGTCCCACAACGGGGAAATTCCAGGATTGCAACAGCACAGGGATAGCAACACTCAGAGCAACAATCAGAAGGCAAGAAAAAAAACAAGCAAGCAAGAGCAGCTAATAAACATATGTACGTATTACTATAAAATATATATATACACACACACACACAGACACACAGTGCAGAGCATTGTAGCTGGATGGAATAAATATATGAATATATGAACACACAGTGCAGAGCATTGCAGCTAGGTGGAATAAATATGCAAGTATATAAACACACACAGTGCGGAGCATTGCAGCTAGGTGGAATAAATATGCAAGTATATAAACACACACAGTGCGGAGCAATGTAGCTAGATGGAATAATATGTAGATATATAAATATATAAACACACCCAGTGCTGAGCATTGTAGCTAGATGGAATAAATATGCAAATATATAAACACACACAGTGCAGAGCATTGTTGCTAGATGGAATGAAACAGCATAACCGTCTACTTAGTTATCCTACATGGTATGATTATGTGCCCATACATATTCTCACCCTCCATAGCGACCGGTATGTTCCTAGTTGTATGCCGGAGGGGACCATTGTGTAAGTCTATTGCATCTTTTGCATTCAAAAAACTATTAGTTTGTTACGTCTTTTTGCTATCTCTGCGAGCAGCCCTGCTTAGGTTGTACAGTCTGACAGCCGTTGGTAGGAAGGACCTACGAAACCTCTCGGTTGTGCACCTGGGATGATGTAGTCTGCTGCTAAATGAGCTCCTCAGTGCATCCAGTATGTCCTGCATAGGGTGGAACTCGGACTCCAGCAGAGATGACAGTTTAGCCACCGTCCTTCTCTCTCCTATCTCCTCCATCGGATCAAGGCGCTGCCCCAGGACAGAGCTAGCTTTCTTAATCAGTTTGTTCAGTCTCTTCCTATCGGCTGCAGTAATGCCACTGCCCCAGCAGACCACTCCAAAAGTGATGGCTGATGCCACCACCGTGTCATAGAATGACTTCAGCAGCGCCCCTTGTACACCAAAAGACCTGAGTCTCCTCAGCAGGAACAGCCTGCGCTGTCCCTTCTTGTAGAGTGCATCAGTATTGTGTGACCAGTCTAGTTTATTGTTCAGATGAATACCCAGGTACTTATAGGATGTCACCATCTCGATGTCTGTTCCCTGTATATTTACTGGTACTGTGAGGGGCTGCCCATGCCTGCGGCAGTCCACCACCAGCTCCTTAGTTTTCCTCGCGTTGATCTGGAGGCAGTTCCGATGGCACCAGTCCACGAAGTCCTGGATAAGCCCTCTGTACTCAGCTTCATCTCCATTGGAGATGAGGCCAACGATCGCAGAGTCATCAGAGAACTTCTGTAGATGGCAGTGTGTTGTGTTGTGTGAGAAGTCCGCAGTATAAAGAGTGAACAGGAAGGGAGCCAGCACCGTTCCCTGGGGGGCCCCCGTGCTACTGATGATCGTGTCGGACACACAGTCCCGGGTTCTCACAAACTGAGGCCGGTTCGTGAGGTAGTCCAGGATCCATGATGACAGGTGCTGGTCCACCCCTGCGCGCAGCAGCTTGTCCTTCAGGATCATCGGTTGGATGGTGTTGAAAGCACTGGAGAAGTCAAAGAACATGATCCTCACCATATTCCCGGGCTTCTCCAGGTGGGACAGAGAACGGTGAAGGAGGAAGATCACCGCATCCTCCACCCCAATGCCATGCTGGTAGGCGAACTGGAGTGGATCCATCGCTGGTTCCACCAGGGGGCGGAGGTGAGCAAGGAGCAGTCTCTCCAGGGTCTTCATCAAGTGGGACGTCAAGGCCACCAGTCTGTAGCTGTTCAGGTCTTTGGGGTGGGAAGTTTTTGGTACAGGTACCACACAAGATGTTTTCCACAGCTGTGGTACCCTCCCCAGTTTCAGGCTCATGTTGAAGATATACGTCACAATCCCACACAGCTGGTCTGCACAGGACTTGAGGAGCTTTGCGCTGATGCCGTCCGGTCCCGGCGCCTTCCTCGCCTTGATCTTCCTCAGCTCCGTCCTCACCTGGGTCCTGGTCAGGGTCAGGATGGGGGGCTGTGTGTTGGGAGTGGGGGGGTGTTGGTGGAGTGGGGAGGGGGCAGCAGGACTTGATTTCTTTAGAGGCAGCAGTGGTTGTTGTGCAGTCAGGGGGGAGGGCGGTTGGTCAAATCTATTGAAAAACAGATTCAGGTTGTTCGCCCACTCCCTGCCCCCTGTGGCCTGGGGGGAGGTATTCTGGAGCCCCGAGATGGTTTTGAGGTTTCTCCAGACCCCGCTGATGTCGCTCTGTTGCAGCTTGTCCTCCATCTTCTTCCTGAAGCTGTCCTTGCCTTCTCTGATCTTTCTCCTCAGCTCCCTCTGTACGGACTTCAGCATCTCCCTGTTCCCTGACCTGAAGATCCTCTTCTTCTCTCTCAGAAGTGTTTTTATCTCAGGGTTGATCCAGGGTTTGTTGTTTGAGTGACGCCGTATGGTCTTGGTGGGAACGGATTTGTCCACACAGAAGCTGAGGTAGCCCGTGAAGGTGTGAATGAGGCCATCGATGTCCTCACCATGTGGATCGCAGAGCTGCTTCCAGGCGGTGGCTTCAAAACAGCCCTTTAGGGTGTCCATTGTCTCCTCAGACCATAACTCCACAGTGTGCATGGCCGGAGGTTGTCTGTGCACTAGGGGTTTGAACACCGGCCGGAGATGAACCAAGTTGTGATCCGATCTCCCGAGTGGGGGGAGTTGTGATGAGGTGTACGCCTCCTTAGTGTTTGCGTAGAATAAATCCAGTGTTTTATTGTCTCTAGTGTGGCATGTGACATACTGGGTGAACGTGGGTAGAATGGGAGACAGTGAAACATGGTTGAAATCGCCTGAGATGAGGAGAAGAGCATCTGGGTGTTCTGTCTGCAGCCTGCTGGTTACTGAATGGATGACGTCACGTGCTGTCCCAGCGTTCGCCGTCGGATTTGCATAAACAACAATGCAGATCACGTGTGAGTGTTCTCTCGGGAGATATGTAGGCCTCATGCTAACAGCTAGCAACTCAATGTCTTTGCTGCAGTGTCGTTGTTTAACAGTGATATGTCCCGGTCTGCACCAGTTGTTGTTAACATACATTATCACTCCACCGCCCCTAGCCTTGCCACTGTCTGGTGTTCGGTCAGCTCGTATCATGTGAAAACCCTCCAGCTCAATGTTAGCATCTGCTGCTAGTTCAGTTAGCCACGTCTCAGTAAACAAAAGGAGAGAGCACTCCCGGTATGTGCTATCATAACGGGAGATAGCCGCTAGCTCATCTAACTTTCCCAGTATCGACCGTACATTTCCCATGACAACAGATGGAAGGGAGGGTCTGTACCTTATATTTTTTGTCCTCCGCCTTACTCCAGCCCGGCAGCCGCGGCGTTTTCGCCTCAGTTCTCTCGGTATGTCGAGTTTTTCCAATGGGACCGGGTGGCGGTTGAATGCTAGCAGCTGTTCTCTGCTGTATCGTATCCTGCTATAGACAGTGGCTCCGTCCACCGGCTCAGGAGACATTTAGGACGATCTGTGTGTCCGTGATATAAGTGGGGTGAAAAAAAAAGACGGATCAAAAGAGAGAGGAAGGGAAAAAGACTCGGAATCGAGCCGCTGTTGCAAAAGGCAGCCGACTCGTGTGGCGCCGAGAGAAAAAAAATATCTTTCCGGGTCTGGCCTCCCTTCATTGGCTTCCCATAGAGTTCAGAATTAAGTATAAAATCCTTCTTCTCACTTTCAAAGCTCTAAACAATCAGGCCCCTTTTTTATTTAAAAGATCTGATATTACCCTATTATCCTAACAGAGCACTATGCACCCAAAATGCTGGATTACTTGTAATACCTAGAATCTCCAGAAGTACAATGGTGGGGGGGCAGTGCCTTCAGTTATCAAGCTCCTTTCTTGTGGAACCAGCTGCCAATCTGGAATCGGGAGTCAGACTCGATCTCTGCTTTTAAGAATAGGGTTAAAACCTTCCTTTTTGATATAGCCTACAATTAGGGAGGGATCATGTGTTTCTGAACCCTCCCTTAGTTATGCTGCTATTAGGTTTAGACAGCCAGGGGACCTCCAATAATTGCACTGGGCTTCACTCCTTTCTTCACTCTCAATGAAATTTTTTTTTTTTTGCTGGTCATTAACATCTGTTTGTTCTCTCCCATAGATTGAGTCCCCATCGTGCTGTTGGCTCTCTACATGTCTGTTCTTTTCATCTTCTCTATCCCCTCACCCCCCAGCCAGTCGCGGCAGATGACTGCCCCTCCCTGAGCCTGGTTCTGCTGGAGGTTTCTTCGTGTTAAAAGGGAGTTTTTCCTCTCCACCGTCGCCACACGCTTGCTCACAGGGGATCGCCTGATTGCTGGGGTCTTTCTGCAATTGTGGGGGTTTCCTCTACAGTTGAAAGTGCTATGAGATGACTGTTGTTGTGAAATGGTGCTATATAAATAACGTTTAATTGAATTGAATTGAATTGAAAAGAGTTGTTGAGGTCAGCTTAAGAGGAGAGGTGACAATCAGTGAGCAGCAGTATGGTTTCATGCCAAGAAAGAGTACTACAGATGCAATGTTTGCTCTAAGAGTGATGATGGAGAAGTTTAGAGAAGGTCAGAAGGAGCTGCACAGTGTCTTTGTGGATCTAGAGAAAGCATATGATAGGGTGCCAAAAGAGGGAGTGTGGTACTGCATGAGAAAGTCAGGAGTGGCAGAGAAGTATGTGAGAGTGGTGCAGGACATGTATGAGGATAGTGAGATGGTGGCGAAGTGTGCTATAGGAGTGATGGATGGATTCAAGGTGGGGGTGGGATTACATCAGGGATCGACTCTGAGCCCCTTTTTGTTTGCCATGATGATGGACGGGCTGACAGACAAGGTCAGGCAGGAGTCTCCGTGGACCATAATGTCTGCAGACGACGTTGTGATCTGCAGTGAGAGTAGGGAGCAGGTGGAAAAAAAACTGGAGAGATAGAGGTAAGGGACCTGTACTTATATAGCGCTTTTTCTAGTCTCAAAGACCACTCAAAGTGCTTCACTAGTACTAACCCTCTATTCTAAGGGCCTATAGGAGACAGATATCTAGGGACAATTTAGAACAACCAGTTAACCTAACATGCATGTCTTTGGATTGTGGGAGGAAACCGGAGCCCTCAGAGTAAACTCATGCAGCACAGAGAGAACATGCAAACTCCACACAGAAAGGTTCCTACCCCTGCCAGTCTGGGGATTCGAACCTGGAACCTTCTAGCTGTTAGGCAACAGTGCTAACCACTGCACCACCGTGCTGCCCTATGCTCTGGAGAGAAGAGGAATGCAAGTCAGTCAACAGAATACATGAGTGTGAATGAGAGGGAGGCAGGTGCAATGGTGAAGATGGAAGGAGTAGCTATAGTGAAAGTAGATGAATTTAAATACCTGGGGTCAACCATCCAAAGCAATGGAAATGCACAAGGGAGGTGAAGAAGAGAGTGCAGGCAGGGTGGAGAGGATGGAAGGTGGATCACCGACTTCCTGACGGACCGGAGGCAGCATGTGCGGCTGGGAAAGACTGTCTCAGACTCTGTTAGCATCAGCACCGGATCACCCCAGGGCTGTGTACTTTCCCCCCTGCTCTTCTCCCTGTACACCAACTCCTGCACCTCCAGCCACCAGTCTGTCAAGCTGATCAAGTTTGCGGACGACACCACCCTCATCGGGCTCATCTCCAACGGCGACGAGTCCATCTACAGGAGAGAGGTGGCCCAGCTGGCGTCCTGGTGCAGCCACAACAACCTGCAGCTGAACGCTCTGAAGACAGTGGAGATGATCGTGGACTTCAGAAAAGTCACAGCCCCTCTGCCCCCCCTTACCCTCACAGACTCTCCCATCACCACTGCGGATTCCTTCCGCTTCCTGGGCACCACCATCACCCGGGACCTCAAGTGGGAGCCGACCATCAGCTCCCTCATCAAAAAGGCCCAGCAGAGGATGTTCTTCCTGTGGCAGCTGAGGAAGCTCAAGCTACCCACCAAGATGTTGGTGCAGTTCTACACGGCCACCATCGAGTCCATCCTCACCACCTCCATCACCGTGTGGTACGCAGGAGCCACCGCCAGGGACAGACTAAGACTGCAGCGCGTTGTGCGCGCTGCTGAGAAGGTGATTGGCTGCAAGCTCCCATCCCTCCAGGACCTGTACATCTCCAGGACCCGGAGGCATGCAGGTCGGATCATAGCCGACCCTTCACACCCTGGACACGCACTGTTTCCCCCCTCCCCTCAGGCAGAAGACTTCGGTCCATTCAGACTAAAACCTCCCGCTACATGAACAGCTTCTTCCCCTCTGCTATCAGACTGCTGAACACTAAGTGACTTATTAGACTCTCGTGCATTACGTACAGCAGCTCAACTGGACTCATGACAATTATCACTGTTTTCTTTTTGCACTACCGACTGCACTATGTGGAACTCCACAATATCTGCTGCTTGTTAATATATTTAAAAATTGCATAGATTAGTATTACTTATTCATATTCTACCTTTTATTGCATGCATAGTTTTTTTATTTTTATCTTTAGTGCTACTCCATGTTGAATGTTGCAGCATTGCAACGAGACAAATTCCTAGTTTGTGTACTACATGAATAATGGCAATAAATCTCATTCTGATTCTGATTCTGATTCTGATGGAGACGAGTGTCAAGGGTGATTTGTGACAGAAAGGTAGCAGCAAGAGTGAAAGGGAAGATTTACAAGATGATAGTGAAACCTGCTATGATGTATGGTTTGGAGACGGTGGCACTGACAAAAAGACAGGAGGTGTTGCTGGAGGTGGCAGAGTTGAAGATGCTAAGATTTTCATTGGGAGTGACTAGGAGGGACAAGATTAGAAATGAGTATATCAGAGGGACAGCTCAGGTTGAGCAGTTTGGAGACAAAGTAAGAGAGGCAAGGCTGAGATGGTTTGGATATGTGCAGAGGAGAGATAGTGGATATATTGGACAAAAGATGTTGAAGATGGAGCTGTCAGGAAGGAGGAAAAGAGGAAGACCACAGAGAAGATTCATGGATGTAGTGAAGGAGGACATGGAGAGGGTTGGTGTTTCAGAGGAAGACGCAAGAGATAGGGTGAGATGGAGACAGATGATCCGCTGTGGCGACCCCTAAAGGGAGCAGCCAAAAGAAGAAGATTTTTAATAGAAATGTTGGTCACCTGAAAAGTATGTGAACACTCAACACCTGGTTGGGTCTGCTTTTGCGTGAATTACTGCATCAAAGTGGCGTGGCATGGAGGTGATCAGCTTGTGGTCGTGGTGAGATATTATGGAAGCCCTGGTTGTTTTGATAGTGGCCTTCAGCTCATCTGTACTGTTGGGCCTGCTGTCTTTTATCTACTGATGTAAGTGTGAAAAAGACTCTGACTGATCCCAGCGAATACTTCCTTCAAGAGATATTTCAAAACTCACTTTTCCCGCCTTCGCAAAAATCCTCAGTTACTCAGCAAAGAAAAATGTGCCTGAATGTGAAACTGTTTATGAGTAATTATGACATTGGTTAAGAGCTAAGACCACACTTGAGGGTTTTCTCCCACATTCAAGTAATTTTGCAGAATTTGCACACATACGTAAGTGGCTTTGTTTTTAACCAGCAAACTTATTATGGTGCCTTTTTAAGTGCCACAAAATGACTTAAGCCCATGTTATACACAAAGATAAATACCCTCACATCATGAAATCCTCTGTCATTATTGCTGTTTAAAGAAGGATTTATACATGAAAGTGTAACCCCCACCCTATGGTTTGACCCAGATTTTGAAGCTGTTTACTACAGTAAGCTGGTGATGCAGGGAGCAGATCAGGGTCACTATGATAAACCTCATCTGGGGTGGGGTTTATACAATGTTCATATAGCATAGATATTGGCTGCTATTAACACTAGCAGTGTGATGATTTAGCTGCTGGGTGTTTAGAAATGAAAACAACATAATAACACATGACTTGTTCCCAGCCTGAAGATAGGTTGGTTGTTGGGTTTTTTTGCTACTTTGTTGTAAATCCTGTTTGTTTTAATTTGTGACTGTTTATTTCTAGGTTATTTTATTTATTTATTTATTTATTATTTTGTTCTTGTAATTTTGTTACTCTTTTGCACATTTTTCGTGTAAATTTATAACATTTCTTATTAATGTTAATAATAAATGAATCTTCCTGGTGGTAAACTTGTGACTTCTCTCATGTAAATTTTTCCACTATTTGAAAACGTTCTTCTTGTAAATTGTAAATCTGTAAATCATCTGATCTGACTTCATTCTGTATAAGTGGGTGAAATCTAGTCCAATATTTTATGAAGTCATTCTGTTTTGCTTTTCAGTCATCCCATATACTGTATCCTATTTTATAAAGAAAAGTTCTTCAGCTTTTCACTATGTGTGCTCTGATGACATTTCTCTGATCATTCTGTGTCACACTTTCTTGTAGAATCATAGTTTGGTAATTTGAATATTACCACAAGTGACCAAAAAAGGATAGTAAAAACTATAAAAATAAGAACCAAGTTTAAGGAAACTACAAACCCCAATTTCATTGAAGTTGGAACATTGTGTAAACTATAAATAAAAACAGAATACAATGATCTGCATATCTTTTTCAACCTATATTCAGTTGAATACTCTACAAAGACATCATATTTAATGTTCAAACTGATAAACTTTGTTTTTTAAGTTTTGTTTTGTTTGTTTTTTTCAGTATGCACTCATTTTGAATTTGAAGAGTTCGTTTGCAAAAACAGATAAGTCCAATTGGTTTCATAATGAGAAAAACAACTTTTCATCTGTTGGTTTATAAGTGTTAGTAATTCCAATTCAGCTTCTAAGACATGGTCACTTGAAATATGAGCATCTCAGACATAATAAAGCAAAAAAAAAAAAAATTGAACATCAACACACTGTTGTTTTTTGGCAAGTGCAAAAATAGATAGGTCCACAACACATACTTTTGCAAAAACAGACATGTCCTGAAAACCCTGCTCGTTTGTCTGGTGAGCACATCACTGGTTCATCTGCTTCATCAAAATTATCCATATCTGACATAAAATGCAACAAAACTGTAAAAAAAAAAAAAAACTGGCAGGGAAATCATACAAAGCGAGCAGCCCTAAGTAGGGGTCTCAGCAGAACGCTGCTGCAGCAGATAGACACATGATTGGCTGGTCTCAGCATCTAGACACATGATTGGCTGATCCTCGCTGCACCATTGAGCATGGCTTCATACTAAAAGGGTGCGGGGACTAGACTGGCCTGCAGTCCAGACCTGTCTCCCATTGAAAATGTGTAAATAGATAGATAGATAGATAGATAGATAGATGTTCTTCATTGATCCCAAACTGGGAAATCAATCAAACAATCAAACTTTATTTGTATAGCACTTTTAAAACATTAGATGCTGCGCAAAGTGCTTTACATAGATAAAAACAGTAGACACATTTAGTTACATATTTTACATGATACACCCCCAACCCTCCCATAAACATACAGTACCCACAAACACAACACACATAGGCACATACATCACCCCCTACTTCTCTTACACACATAAAAAATAAGAGACATTGCTCGGCACCGAGGTACCATGTGAAGGAGCAACCATCCTGTGGAGACCCCCCACGCCAGGATACCACACAGCCAGTAACCACAGAAGGTGCCACAAGGGCCGCCCCAACCAGGACAGGCTGGGGCCCACACCACAGCTGTAGGCAGTGGTATAAAGCCCCCACCCACCCAAGCCAGAGCGACCCATGAGACCAACACCCCTACAGATGGGCCAGGCAGCATCCGGCATGAGGGGCCTCCCGGAGGAAACACTGAAGCTTCACCTGTACAACCTGACCCTGAGTCTGGAGAGAGTACTGGTGCTGTGGAAGACATCCTGCCTGGTTCCTGTCCCCAAGAAGTCATCTCCATCGGATCTGAACGACTACCAACCAGTTGCCCTCACATCTCATGTGATGAAGGTCCTGGAGAAACTGGTCTTAGCCCACCTGAGGCTGCAGGTGAAGACGTGGCTGGACCCTCTGCAGTTTGCATATCAGCCCCATTTAGGAGTTGAAGATGCTGTCATCTACCTGCTGCAACAAGCCCATCTGCACCTGGATGGTGGAGGAGATACTGTGAGAATCACTTTTTTGATTTCTCCAGTACCTTTAACACCATCCAGCCACTGTTGCTGGGCGAGAAGCTGCGGGTGATGGGGGTTGACAGCTCTGTGATCTCCTGGATTACCGACTACCTGACAGGCAGACCACAGTTTGTCAGGCTGGGCAATGTCTTGTCTGGAGTGGTGGCTAGTGATACGGGAGTACCACAGGGGACTGTGCTCTCTCCTTTTCTTTTTACCTTATACACCACGGACTTTCAGTACAACACTGAGTCATGCCACCTGCAAAAATTCTCTGATGACTCAGCTGTTGTGGGGTGTATAAGAGGAGGAGAGGAGGGGGAGTACAGGGCACTGGTAGACAGATTTGTGGAGTGGACGGAGCAGAATCACCTGAGGTTGAATGTCAGCAAGACCAGGGAGATGGTGATTGACTTCAGGAAGAGGAAGGCTCCTTTTCAGCCACTGCAGATTAGGGGGGAGGATGTGGGAGTGGTTGAGAACTACAAATATCTGGGTGTCAGGATCAGCAGCGGGTTGGACTGGAGATCCAACACCGATGCTGCGCACAAGAAGGGGATGAGCAGACTCTACTTCCTGAGAAAGCTGAGATCCTTCAACGTGTGCAGCAGGATGCTGGAGCTTTTCTTCCAGACTGTTGTCGCCAGCACCATCTTCTTTGCTGCGGTCTGTTGGGGTAGCAGTATCAGGGCCAGGGATACCAACAGACTTGACAAGATTATCAAGAGGGCTGGCTCTGTAATTGGTCTCAGACCAGAGACCTTTGAGACAGTAGTGGAGAGGAGGACACTAAATAAACTGTGATCCATCATGGACAATCCTGATCACCCCCTCCACCACACACTAGATAGACAGCAAAGCACTTTCTCCAGTAGACTACTAGAGCTTCGTTGTCGAACGGCCAGGTACAGGAAATCTTTCCTGCCACATGCAATTTCACTGTACAATAACTCACTATGATGTTGTATTCTGGTCATAGTTATGCTGCCACACTGCATCTTACAGACTAACTGGTACATCCCTTTTCACCCTGCTCCTGATGATCCTTCTTTGTGCAGTGAGATGAGTCATGTGTTTATACGGGTCATCATATATTAAGCTATGATGTATATAGGTTCTATAGTCGTGTTAGTTTTTGCTTTCCATGGGTAATCCCTTTGTCTGTCGTGTGTGTTTCTGTTGTTTGGCTGTCAACTGTCATGCTGCTGTTACACTGTAATTTCCCAGTTTGGGATCAATAAAGTACATCTATCTATCTATCTATCTAAGCTAAAACACAAAAATAGAAAAAAACAAACAAACTAAGAACACACAGAGCAAAGGGAACTAAAGACCCATACTTAGAAAAAGAGCTAAGAACACATCAAAATAAGAAAATCTAAAAGCAAAAGGAGCTAAGAAGAATGTAAAAACAATGGAACACAAATGACTACTTCAATAATAGTTAAATGGTTTGTTAAAAGCCAAAATTTAAAAAGGTACAAAAAGACCTAAGAACACATAAAAACTGGAACTAAAAACCCATACTTAAAAACTGAACTAAACACAAATGACAGTGGAACAGCAGCATGACACCAAAATGACAGAAACACACACAGCATAATAGAAAAAGGAATTACCCAGGGAAAGCAAAACTGACTAGATAACTTTATACACAGTAGTGTGAAAAAGTGTTTCCCCCCTTCCTGATTTCTCATCTTTTTGTATGTTTGTCACACTTAAATGTGTCATGTCCTGGTGAGCGCTCGCCCCAACCATCCCGTTTCCTCTGCTCTACTAATCACCTCATCTGACGCACCTGCTGATTCTGCTGAGCCAGCGTTTATAAGGAAGCACTCTTCAGTGATTCAATGCTGGCTCGTTTGGATATACTACCGTGAGCATTGATTCTAACACACACCTTACAGTGCTGCCTAGACACATCATCAGTAATGTAACCTGCGGTCATCGGGTGTTTCGGGTCATTATACATCATACACCCTCTCACAGGCGACCCAGCCAGGGTTGATCAAACCCCGACTTGTGTCTAGGTGGCTCGAGACGTCCACGGATCACTCCTTCTGATCCACAGCCATCGTGATGCTCTTTCAGCAGCATCAGTGATGTTCTTGATGGCTTTCTTGTTGAGTCTCCTTCTGATCCCCAACTGCTTGAGGGCCCTGCAGAGTGACTGACCGGCAAAATCTTGACAGCCAACCTCTATGGGGTAGAGCCAGGTCTTCCATCCCCTACTACGGCAATCACCAACAAGCTCCCCATACTTGGTCCTCTTCCTTTCAAAGGCCTCTTCCATCCAGTCTTCCCAGGGCACAGTCAGTTCCAACAAGATCACCTGCTTGGAAGATTCTGACACAAGAACCATGTCTGGTCTGAGTGTGGTCAGACCAGATCCAATCGCCTCAAGGGGATTCACTCGCCTCAAGGGGAGTGTAGCACCGCCTCCAACTCCCTCAAAACCCCGCCTCCAACTCCCTCCTTCTCCCACCCATACTACAGTGAGCCTTGTGCTGTGGAAAACCACCAGTGCCGGAACAGGACTGTTCGGTCCAAGGCCAAACGAGGCCTTTGGGTTCCAAGTGGAAAAGTGCCTTTAGATAACCGGTACCGTGAGTGCGCTAGGGAGCGCGGCGCCTCCTCTCGCCCGTTCGCCACATGCGTATCCTCAGCGGCGGCTGACCTAGGTGAGTCCAAGTCTGCCGCCGAAGCCAGGGAGCTCAGCTCTGCACACCTTCCGTGGGCAGAGGCTGAGTGGTGGCGGCGGCGGATTGGGGCGTGTGCCGACTGTGGTTCGTTGAAGCACAAGCGGGACACGTGTAACCTGCGGCCAAAAGACGTGGCCCGTCAGTAGCTGTGGGGGTCTGGTGGGTGGGACTCATTCTCATCCCCCCGGTAATTTTTCTATTTTGGCCCTGGTTCAGTTGCCGGGGGTCGAGAGGAGAGTCACTGCCCTCATTGATTCCAGGGCAGAGGGTAATTTTATCTCCTCTCAACTTGTTCAGGAGATGAGGATTCCGACAGTTAAATTGCTGGTTCCTCACCCTGTGTGTACCTTCTCTGGCCAGACGGTGGCATCCGTTACTCATTGCACAGCGCAGCAATCCGTCCTTCTGTCCGATAACCACCGGGAAAGGCTTACTTTTAACGTGTTTCCACGTGCCTCTCATGCAATGGTTTTAGGGTATCCATGGCTCCGGAGGCATAATCCTATTTTCAATTGGGCACAAAATTCCATCACCTCCTGGAGCCCTAATTGTTTGGCGACATGTCTAAGTTCGGCCGAGTGTTCGCTGTCCCTGCCCGCCTCCTCCCCTCAGGTCGAGCCGCCGGACCTCAGCCTCGTGCCCGAGGTTTATCACGACCTCGGGGAGGTCTTTAACAAGTCATGAAGCGTTAGCGCTTCCTCTGCATTGCTTGTATAACTGTGCCATCAACCTCCTCCCAGGTGTGAAGTTGCCGTCTAGCAAGCTCTATAATATTTCCGGACCCGAGAAGGAGGCGATGGAGATGTACATTAACTGTTTGGGTGTGTCTGTCGCCAAATTGCGATATAACCCCTTGTGGTCAAGAGTGGTAAATATGTTTTGTCAATAAAATAGTTCAGATTTCCAAGGCTATAACTTGAAATTGATAAGAGATAATGGCTTACTGTCAATTAGAAAGATGTAAAATATGATTCAAAGTTTCAGATAGGAATAATTTTATGCATCTAATTTGCATAATGTCACGGCACCTGTTTAAATTCCATAACTCAGTCAAAATTGGACTTTGGATGTATTTACACAAAGAATGGTTCAGTCTTTTGACACCGTTTTTTGTACAGAGGTACCTCATCATCTTATTTTCAAAGTATATGAACAAGATATCAGTACAATATTAAAAAAGCACAGAAATTTCTCACTTATCGGCGGCTAAGGGGACTCGCTCGCTGCCGTGGTAGCTGCGTTTTCACCCATTGTGGTTGTTATTTTGCATGTCGGTCATTTACACTCTCTACCACATCTGCAAAGTCTTATGATTATTCCACATAAATTTCGCTTGTATCCCGCGGCTATTTTCCGCATACAAAGCCGACTAAGTGACGGTGCACGATGATGGACGGCAGCCATATTAGCTTTCTGGGCGAAAATGTTAAAAACAGGAAAAGGAAGTGAGGAGTTCTTCTTCTTTGGTGTATTACGTGTCATCCATTGAGTCCTTCAACGGATGTCTGCCACCTTCTGAAACTGGCAGATCAGTACAAATCAGTACAAATCCTGAATGGAGCCGATCATGTCAGAGTGAGATGACAGGTGCAGTGAAGTGCTCTGCCACTAGGGGCGCACAAAATCTCACATTCAAAAGGTAAAAGACTCTGAACGCCGGCCTCATTCGGCAATCCTCGGCTCCCCTCGGGGCGGGGTTTTTCTTTGCGGGAAAGAAGGACGGGTCTTTGCATCCTTGGACTGACTACTGTGAGCTTAATTCAAAGATAAATATCCTCTGCCCCTGATGAACTCCGCATTTGAGCTCCTGCAGCACTCACACGTATTCTCTAAACTCGACCTATGCAACACTTACCATCTTGTCAGAATATGCGAGGGGGACGAATGGAAAACAGCGTTTAAGACGCACCTCGGGCAATTTGAATACCTAGTTATGCCTTTTGGTTTAACTAATGCCCCTGCTGTTTTCCAACGTCTCATCAATGACATCCTCCATGACATGATAAATTAGTTTGTTTTCGTCTGTTTAGACAACATCCTGATTTTTTCTCGCACGCCAGAGGAGCATCAAACTCATGTTAGAGCCGTGTTACAGCGGCTCTTAGAGAACCAACTGTTTGTCAAGGCAGAGAAGTGTGAATTTTCCACTAATTCCACTTCTTTTCTTGGCTTTTTTGTAACGGAGGGGGAGCTGAGAGCCGACCCGGCCAAAGTGAAGGCTGTGCTTGATTGGCCAACACCTCATTTCCGCAAGGAGCTGCAACGCTTCTTGGGGTTTGTGAATTTCTATCGCAGGTTCATTCGGAACTACAGTGGGATAGCACAGCCTTTAACCAAGCTGACCTCCGTTAAGGTACCATTTTTATGGACCAAGGCAGCTGAACAGGCCTTCATGAAATTAAAGGGCCTGTTCTCTGACAGATCCATCTTGGCTCGGGTCGACCCCCAGCTCCAGTTTACCCTGGAGGTGGATGCTTCAGAAACAGGAGTGGGTGCGATTCTGTCCCAGCTCTCCGCCTCGGACTTGAAGCTCTGCCCGTGCAGATATTTCTCTCAGCGGCTCACCCCAGCTGAGAGGAATTACGGCGTCGGGGATCGAGAGCTGTTGGCTATTAAATTGACTTTTGAGGAATGGAGACATTGGCTGGAGGGAGCTGTCCATCCTGTAGTCGTGTGGACCGACCACCAGAACCTTTCCCATCACGTCATCAGACTGCATGGCGTCCCTATGGACATTGTGTCTGACCAGGGCCCACAGTTCATCTCATGTGTCTGGAAGTCATTCTGTCACTGCCTTGGCACCACGGTCAGTCTCACCTCCGGTTATCACCCGCAGAGCAATGGGCAGGCTGAGCGTGCCAACCAGTCCCTGGAGGCCGCCCTTCGTTGCGTGGCAGCCAATGACCCTGGATCTTGGAGCTCCCATCTGACCTGGGTGGAGTATTCGCTGAATTCTACAGTTTCTTCGGCCACGGGGCATTCTCCATTTGAAGCCTCCGTGGACTACAACGCCCCCCCCCATTATCCATGGTGGAGAGAGAGGGGGCCCACTTTTGTTGTTGTTGCTGGGTCTGGAGGTCAACCCGAGCGACGCTTCTCCGTACCACTAAGTGGAATCGGCGCTATGCTGACCGCAAGAGGGTTCTAGTGCCAGACTACAAGGTTGGACAGTAGGTCTGGATGTTTGCGGATCAGGTTCCGCTGAAGGCTGAAGCTTGAAAGCTCGCCCCCTGGTTCGTGGGCCCCTTCCCTGTCACCAGCAACATGGGCGACTCTGCTGTCCGGCTCCAGCTTCCACCGGCTCTCCGCGCGCATCCAACATTCCACGTCTCCAAAGTCAAGCCTCTCTCCTCCAGCCCCCTCTGTCATTCCCCCTCCAAAGCCGCGTCCCCCTCCCCGGATCCTCGACGGCCATGTCACTCACACCATTTGAGAAATCCTGGATGTCCGCCACCGGGGCCGGGGATTCCAATACCTGGTCCACTGGGAGGGTTACGGTCCGGAGCACCGGTCATGGATCTCCAGGTCAGCCTTCCATGACAAAGGTATGGTCCGGGCCTACCATCATGCCCACCCTGAGAAATCCGGTGGACCACCAGGAGGCATTCTTGGGGGGGGGGGGGGGGGGGGGCGCTGTCATGTCCTGGTGAGCGATTGCCCCTACCATCCTGTTTCCTCTGCTCTACTAATCACCTTAACTGATGCACCTACTGATTCTGCTGAGCCATCGTTTATAAGGAAGAACTCTTTAGTGATTCAGCGCTGGCTCATTTGGATATACTGCCTTGAGTAGAATAGGTTCTCACGTGTAAGCTCTCTTTGTTAAGCAATTTACGTGACAAGTTGTTCTCCTCCTTCTTCAGGTTGCTGCCAGTGGAGCGGTGTGTCTCCAGGGGCTTCGGTGCGTTCACCAGCCTGTTGTTCCTCCGCTGCAGTTCCTTCACTCCACCCACTCAGACACAGCTCACCATTTCCCTTTCCAGCAGTTTTGACTTGCTGGTCCATCTCCTTTGCTGGGTTCTGAGCCGGTCTCTCTCTCTCTCCCATGTAAGTGGTGCTATTTGGATTTCCCAATCCTCCTCCACTCCTCTTTCTAATCAGCCTTGCTTCTCTCTTTGCAGGTTTGCTGCTCCTCTGGAGAGTGATCTGTTTTTCCTCAAGATTGCTCTTTTGAAATTTAATAAACGGTCAAACATATTTTGTGTGTGTTTCTCTTGGTGTTGCACTCTGCATTTAGGCTGACTGTCTAGTCAATATCACAAAATGTTTCAGATCATCAAGCAAATTCAAATATTAAACAAAGGTAACACAAGTAAACACAGAATTAAGTTTTTAATTGAAGGTGTTTATTATTAAGGGTAAAAAATAATCCAAACCGACATGGCCATGTGTGAAAAAGTGATTGCCCCCCTGTTAAAACATAAATTGACTGTGGTTTATCACATCTTTGGAAAGTTGAGTTCAATTTCCTGGCCATTTCTAAAGCTTTGGGATTCCAGCGAACCACAGTGAGAGCCATTATCCACAAATGGCAAAAATATGGAACAATGGTGAACCTTCCCAGGAGTGGCTGGCTGACCAAAATTACCTCAAGAGCACAGCGACGACTCCTCCAAGAGGTCACAAAAGACCCCACAACAACATCCAAAGAACTGCAGGCCTCACTTGTCTTAGTTAAGATCAGTGTTCATGACTCCACCATAAGAAAGAGACTGGGAAATAATGGCCTGCATGGCAGAGTTCCAAGATGAAAACCACTGTTGAGCAAAAACAACAGAAAGGTTCCTCTCAGTTTTGCCTGAAAACATCTTGATGATCCCCAAGACTTTTGGGAAAATACTCTGTGGACTGACGAGACAAAAGTTGAACTTTTTGGAAGGTGTGTGTCCCATTACATCTGGCGTAAAAGTAACACAGCATTTCAGAAAGGGAACATCATACCAACAGTAAAATATGGTGGTGGTGTGGAGAAAGGACACAGGTGAGGCAACGAGCTGGACAACACAAGAACCTTATTTTTTCTCCAACAGAAATTACAGCAAAACAAGCTCCCGGGTCTCTGTCCATTCCTCTTTTATAGCTTTAATACCATGCATTGAGACCCGGAACGTCCGACCATCATATATTGTGTTTAGAACAAAGCCTGTGTGGCACATTAACATGACACAACGCCAGCGCCACTCTCACACCCTTCTTCTCCAGCGGCTCCGGCGTTTACTCCTCTCCCAATGGGGCGCAGAGTCCTTACTCTCCCATCTGATACCCCCCTGTGCCACCTCCTCTTTCGGTCCATTGTTCCTCCCTTCCCCATTTGCCTTCTTCTCTGGGTGGAGAAGTCCCACACTACGCCCCCACACAGCCTACCCCCCGCCCCCGAACACCCAGAAAGGGCACTAACCCCCCTGTCCTTTGAGCTTGAGCAGGCACCCATAGCGGCTGTAGCGGGGGGTCGTCGATCCAGTCGAACCGCCCGACTAGCGGGGAGTACAGGAGGGCACGTCAGTCTGTGGAGGGAAAGGGGAGGGGGAGAAAGGACATTAGCTTCGTGAGCACAGGTCCCTGTTGAGGGAACACCAACTTGCGGAGCCACCAACGGTGGGCGTCCTCGCCGGGGAGCTTGGGCCAACACCCCCTGCTCGTCTGCCAACACAAAAGCGGGCTTCAGCCTGTTGATGCAGACGGTCTCCCAATGTCCCCCCAAGTCTAACACAAAATGCTTCGCCCGAGGTTCCAACACCCTAAACGATCTGTTGTACGGTGGACCCAGCGGGGTCCATTGCACATCGTGCCTGACAAAAGCAAAACTGGAATTCTGCAAGCTTTTTGGGATGAAGTTGCGGGGAAAACAATGGTGGGCCGGGCCTGGTACGTTAAAAGCCTCCGTACTGTGCATAAATTGCATGGGCGGCTCGACCTTGGGTGCGGGGTTTTCCAGCAAAATCTCTCCGGGGATCCACAGCAGCTGAGAAAAAATGGGTTCTGCCGGGGAGGCTGCCAAATCCTCCTTAAGTGCGGAGCGCAACCCTAAAAGAACCCAGGGAGGGCGGTTGACCCAATTTGCATTCGTAAGCGAAACTCTGAGCGCTGCTTTAAGCGACCGATGAAAACGCTTGCATAAGTCATTAGCCTGGGGATTGTATGCTGTAGTGCGGTGAATTTTGGACCCCCCACCCCCACCCCCAGGCTCTGAGCCATCGCAGACCAGAGTTCCGAAACGAACTGGGACCCCTGTCGGAAGTGATGTCCGATGGGGATCCGAACGGTGCAACCCAAGCCAACAAAAAAGCACAAGCCACTTCTGCAGACGTGGTAGAAACCAGCGGGACCGCTTCAGGCAAGTGCGTGGTGTGGTCCATGATTGTTAAGAGGTGCATGAAACCTTGTGACGGCGAGAGGGTTCCCACCAAATCCATGTGGACGTGGTTGAACCTCCTGGCCGGGATTTGGAACAGTTCAGTTCAATTCAACTTTATTTATATAGCACCATTTCACAACAACAGTCATCTCATAGCACTTTCAACTGAAGGGAAACCCCCACAAATGCAGAAAGACCCCAGCAATCAGGCGATCCCCTGTGAGCAAGCACTTGGCGACGGTAGAAAGGAAAAACTCCCTTTTAACAGGAAGAAACCTCCAGCAGAACCAGGCTCAGGGAGGGGCAGTCATCTGCTGGGGGGTGAGGGGATACAGAAGATGAAAAGAACAGACATGTAGAGAGCAAACAACACGATGGGGACTCAATCTATGGGAGAGAACAAACAGATGTTAATGACCAGCAAAAAAAAATATTTCATTGAGAGTGAAGAAAGGAGTGAAACCCAGTGCAATTATTGGAGGTGCCCCGGCTGTCTAAACCTAATAGCAGCATAACTAAGGGAGGGTTCAGAAACATATGATCCCTCCCTAATTGTAGGCTATATCAAAAAGGAAGGTTTTAACCCTTTTCTTAAAAACAGAGATCGAGTCTGACTCCCGAATCCAGATTGGCAGCTGGTTCCACAAGAGAGGAGCTTGATAACTGAAGGCTCTGCCCCCCCACCCCCCATTGTACTTCTGGAGATTATAGGTATTACAAGTAATCCAGCATTTTGGGTGCGTAGTGCTCTGTTAGGATAATAGGGTAATATCAGATCTTTTAAATAAAAAAGGGGCCTGATTGTTTAGAGCAGTGGTCCCCAAACTATGGCCCGTGGGCCGGATACGGCCCGCCTCCACATTTGGCCCGGCCCCCTGAACAATACCAGAGATGCTTACCCCCACCCACCTCCACCTCCTCCTGCACAGAGCTTTTCCCCCACCTCGCTTCCAAAGCCGGCCGAGCACCGTCTCGTTCCCCTGCTGAGCGTGTGCTCAGCCATGCATTCTGTGCCATGCATTCTCTGTATCACTGTATAAAAGAGCTGACTGTACATGCCTCACTATCGCACTTAGAATTCGCTCTCAGACAACTACTCAGGGCTCACTCACAGCGCGCAGCTAGAGCGCTGGGTGAGCCTCGTGATGGAGGAATAAAACACCTTTAAACTTCGGCTTGCTGTGTCCACCTGCACTTATTTTTTCCTCCACACTGGTGACCTGACGTGAATGGACTGTCTCTCCCTTCTGCCGTGCTGTGGACTGTTTTTTGCCTCCACACTGGTAAGCGTTATGATTTTTTTTTTCAGTCTGGCCATGCGATCGAGACTAATGCATGCATAGAACGTGACATTCTATTCCACCCTTCTGCAGTCTGTGCCCCTATCTGAATGCCCCCCCCCCTCAGAAAAAAAAAAATCCTAGACTCACCCCTGTCAAATAAAACAGAATAATGGCGAAAAGGTTAGGTAAGAGAAAAATTGATTCAGAATGCAGGGTATTTAACCTGCAGTGGACAAACGATTATTTTTTTTGTTCAATGCAAAGAAAAGGCTGCTCAACAGCGGTATCTACAAGCCTACTGGAACCTACAAAAGGATTATAAGACTATAAGAACTTTGAGAGACTGCTCATATGAGTCATTTAAATAAGAGATTCTGCTCTGACAACTAAACTGAAGATTAACCTGTTAAGATTGTGCACGGCACAACAGAAAGTTAATGTTCCATGGACTTTTTTTCTGTGAAGAACCCAGAGAGGGTTATTTGGTTATTATTTATTTCATAAATAGTGTTATTTATTTCATTAATAGTGTTATTATTTATTTTCTGACTTTTTTTCCTGTGAAGATCCCAGAAAGGGTTATTAATATTTGGTTATGTGTGGCTTTCTGGAAAACAATAAATGTTTACGTTTAGGCACCCCTGCGATCGTCACACTTTTTCTGTTACAAACTGACCCCGGCCCCCATCAGAGAAGGCAAAAATTATGTGGCCCTCACAGGAAAAAGTTTGGGGACCCCTGGTTTAGAGCTTTGTAAGCGAGAAGAAGGATTTTAAACTTAATTCTAAACTCTATGGGAAGCCAATGAAAGGAGGCCAGAACCAGAGAGATATGATCTCTCTTTCTAGTAGCTGTTAAAACTCTTGCTGCAGCATTTTGGATCAACTGAAGACTTTTGAGAGATGTTTTAGGACAACCTGATAATAGAGAGTTACAATAATCTAATCTAGAGCTAACAAAAGCGTGGATCAGTTTCTCAGCATCACTCTGAGACAAGATGCTCCTAATCTTGGCAATATTACGCAAATGATAGAAGGCAGTCTTAGAAATGTGCCCTTCAGAGGTAAAGTGGGCTATCCCACATGTAGGTCAAAAATGAGTTAATTGTACTACACTAATTGTTAAGGGTCTATCATTTTTTTAAACTGCCTAGCTCTGCATAAACCTTGAAGGTATTTATAGGGGGTAACTTTTTAATGATATAGGCACACTGATTTTTTGAGAATATTTCAACTTTAGAGCTCATTTTCTCAAAATAATGGTTTTGTGGGATAGCCCACTTTTCCTCTGAAGGGCACAAATGAATTTAATATGTGAATTGAAAAACAGATCTTGAACAAAAATAACTCCAAGGTTCCTCACAGAGCTATTAAGAGAAAGAGTAACTACATCCAAACTAAAAGTTTGATTTGGAAAGGTATTTCTAAAGTTTTTTGGACCAACAAGAATGACTTCAGTCGTATCTGAATTTAATAGCAGGAAATTACAAGTCATCCAAGCTTTGATTTCCTTCAGACAGGTATCTAACTTGGCTAACTGATTACTATCATCTGGCTTCATTGACAGGTATAACTGTGTGTCATCTGCATAACAATGAAAATGTATACAGTGCTTTCTAATAATGTTGCCTAACGGAATCATATATGAATGAATGAATGAATGAATTTATTTATTTATTTCGGATAGTACAGTACAGGTTAAAAGAAACTGAATAATAAAACAACAAGGTCAAATTAGACAAAGACTCCTCTGATTATACAATTCCACGTAAGTTATCCGAAATGGGTGATGGCTGAAGCCGCAGCTTATATTGCCCACCCATATTCCATCCAGGAATTCAAAATACAAAAAAAGAGAAAAAAGAGAAAACAGTCAAGAGCGATTGCAATTCAAAACAAAGCTAAGACAAAATGTGACAGAGAAAAAAAAGAAAAAAAAACAGAAAAAACAAAAAAAAAACTAAGCTACAACACAACACAGGCTGGAAATGTCAATCCTTATGTGAGTTTACATGTCGTCTTGTAAATATGTTTGGAGTATTTCTTCCTTTAGTTTTTGTTTAAATTGTCCAAGCGTTGTACATGATTTTAATTCAGGTCCAAAATCGTTCCATAATCTGACTCCTTGCACTGAAATACAGTGTTGCTTGGTGGTTGTTCTCACTGTAGGCTTTTGAAATATACATGTTCCTCTGAAGTGATATCGTTTCTCCCTTGTTTGGAACAACTTTTGGATATTTGCGGGCAGTGATAAATTCTTCACTTTGAACATTATTATTGCAGTTTTAAAGTCAACCAGATCTTTCAACTTGAGAGTTTTTTGTTTAAGAAAAAGTGGGTTTGTTGGTTCCCTGTAAGCTGCTTTGTTTATTATTCTAATAACTCTCTTTTGAAGCATAAAGAGTGGATATATGTTTGTTTTATATGTATTTCCCCATACTTCATTACAATATGTCATGTATGGGAGTATTAATGAAGGATACAAGGTGTATAGTGTGGGTTGATTCAGCAAATATTTCACTCTGTGTAATATTGCAATTGATTTCGATACTTTACCTTTAATATAATTAATATGTGACTTCCAACACAGTTTGTTATCAATTATTACTCCAAGTTAGTTACTCCAAGTTAACTTACAAGTTAGGTTAATTGGAGACTCTAAAGTGGCCCCGGGTGTGAATGTGTGTGTGAATGGTGAAAGGGCTGGGCGCCGCACCAGTGGCTGCTTCATCCACTCATGTGGATGCCCTGTAATTTGCCACAGGACCGTTACCACAGGACCTTCCTGTGGTAACAAATCGTCACTTCCTGTGTTGCTGACTATCTGTCTGTGGTTTGCTCTCCTTGTTCTCCTGAGGATTTTGTCTTTAATTACCTCCGCCAGGCCGAAAAGGCCAGGAGGAGGTTATGTTTTTGCCAGGGTTTGTGTGTTTGTCTGTTTGTCTGTCTGTCTGTTTGTCTGTCTGTCTGTCTGTCTGTCTGTTTGTCTGTTGGTTAGCAAGATAACTCAAAAAGTCTTGGACGGATTTGCATGAAACTTTCAGGCGTTGTTGGAAATGGTACAAGGAAGAACTGACTAAATTTTGGGGGTGATCCGGTTCACCGTCTGGATACAGGAATTTTTTTAAAGCATTTTTCAACACTGTGACATAGGGCCATTTTCAACATGTGCGCAGGCGCAATGGAGGGCGCTGGTCATCGTGTCTGCAACACAAACTCTGCGTTCTTCAACGTTTTAGGCACAAAAGCACGCGGAAAACACTGCTGGCCTGGGCCCGCCAGCGTGCTTGTGTTTGCGCGCAACTGCAAAACCTCACACGGGCAGCTGTCCGCCGACGGATTCTTTGGCAGAAATTCCCCGGCCAGCCATAGGAGCTGTGCATTTGGCAGAAATTCCCCGGCTAGCCATAGGCGCTGCGCATTTGGCAGAAATTCACCGGCTAGCCATAGGAGCTGCGCATTTGGCAGAAATTCACCGGCCAGCCATAGGCGCTGTGCATTTGGCAGAAATTCCCCGGCCAGCCATAGGCGCTGCGCATTTGGCAGAAATTCACCGGCTAGCCATAGGCGCTGCGCATTTGGCAGAAATTCCCCGGCCAGCCATAGGCGCTGCGCATTTGGCAGAAATTCCCCGGCCAGCCATACGCGCTGCGCAATAACGAGCTCTCTGCCGGCGAAGCTTCTAAATTCTCGTTTGCCGCGGAGCGAAACCCCAAAATAATATAATATAAAACCCACGGCAACCTGTCTACCCAATTTGCATCCGTCAGTGGAGGAGATGGACACAACAGCAACACTTCAGTTTATTACCTCCGCCAAGGAGGCAATGCTTTTACTACTGAACCACTAATCCTATCACTATCAGATTGATTGTCATTGATTAATTGTGTGTTTATTGCACTGTCCCTGTCAAATAAACAAATAATCATTGTGAATCCAATTGCTAGTCATATGTTTACATGCTCAAGGAATCTGAAAACGTACACACAAACACTGTATGGGGGGAATTGTGGCGCTTGGCGGAGGTCTGCGCTCTCCGAGTGCTTTTCTAGTTGTATTTTAATCACTTTTTTCCATCTACCGTTAGCTCTCACTTCTGTTTATCAAGCCTCTTGCACATGTGTGCGCACTCAGTGTCATCTAATCACCCTCTTTAGCCTTCTGTTCACCTTTCATCGGTGTTTTTGTTAGCTTCAGGTTAGCCACTAGCTATGGCTACTAGCTCTCCTTCCCCTTCTCCTCTGGTGTGCTCTGTCAGATGTTTAGCTACACCTCTGCCTCTTTTAGCGATAACAGTAAATGTAATAAATATTGTCTTTTTGAGGCGCTCGAGGCAAGGTTGTCTGATTTGGAATCCCGGCTCTGCTGCATTGAAACACCGTCTGCGCCAGTTAATCTTGACGGACGTCCCCTAGCTGCAGCAGCACTCCCTTGCATAGGGCGGCCTGTTAGCAGTCCTCCGGTCGTCCTCTGCAGCGAGGAGACTGGGTGGGTGACGGTGAGAAGGAAGCCTAGTCGCAAGGCCCCAGTTAACCACCAACCTGTTCATGTTTCTAATCGTTTTTCCCCGCTCAGCGACACACCCGCTGAGGAAAAAACTCTGATCATTGGCGACTCTGTAGTCAGAAACGTGAACCTAGAGACTCCAGTGGCCATAGTCAAATGCATTCCTGGGGCCAGAGCAGGCGACATCGAGTCAAATTTGAAAATGCTGGCTAAAAGTAACTGTAAATACTCCACAATTGTTATCCACGCTGGCATTAATGACATCCGACTCTGGCAGTCGGAAGTCACAAAACTAAACGTGGAATTGGTGTGTGACTTTGCTAAAACAATGTCTGCCTCTGTAGTATTCTCTGGGCCCCTCCTCAATCTGACCAGTAATGACATGTTTAGCCGCTCGTCATCCTTCAACCGCTGGCTGTCTGTGTGGTGTCCTGCAAACAACGTGGGCTACATAGACAATTGGAGCTCATTTTGGGGAAAACCTGGTCTTATTAGATGAGACGGCGTCCATCCCACTTTGGATGGTGCGTCTCATTTATCTAACAATCTGGCATCATTTTTATCCAAATTTCCAAAACCTTGACAACTCAGAGTTGGGACCAGGAAGCAGAGTCACAGTTTTACACGCCTCTCTGTAGCTCCTCTTCATCCGCCACCCCTCAACTTAGCCCCTGTCTTCCCCATCAGAGAATCATTGTCTGGTCCCTCCAAAGTAAATAAAAATATAATGTATAAGAATCCCAAAGTGATTAAACAAAAAGTTGGTAAAACTCAAATTAAACATGAAGCCTCTAAATTGAATGATTTGGCCTCTGTTCCTCCTCATAATTTAAAAATTAAATGCGGTTTGTTAAATATTAGGTCTCTAACTCCCAAGTCTCTGCTAGTCCATGATCTGTTAATTGATCATCAGATTGATTTAATATCCCTTACAGAGACTTGGTTAGAGCAAGAGGATTATGTTGGTTTGAATGAATCAACTCCCACTGGTTATTTAAACTGTCAAAATCCCAGAAGTTTTGGTCGTGGAGGAGGAGTAGCAACAATTTACCATTCCAAATTACTAGTTAATGTAAAGCAAAAAACACGTTATAATTCCTTTGAGGGCCTGGTCCTCAGTATTGGGCATTTTAGCAATTTTAGGCTAAACACAATTTTATTTGCCATAGTTTATCATCCCCCATCAACCTACTCAGAGTTTTTATCTGAATTTGCCAAATTCTTAGCTGATTTAGTGCTGAAATCAGATAGAATAATTATAGTAGGGGACTTTAATATACATGTAGATGTAGATAGTGATTGCCTTAATTTGGCATTTAATTTAATATTAGACTTGATGGGGTTTTCTCAGAAAGTAGGAAATTCTACCCATTATCTCCACCATACGTTGGACCTTGTTCTGACATATGGCATAGAAATAGAAAGTCTGGAAGTGTCTCCTCATAACCCTGTACTGTCAGACCATTGTCTGTTAACCCCTTGACGCCTGAATTTACTTCCAATTATGAAAAAAAAAAAATTCACTTGTGTTTTTGCTTTCAAGTAGATGCTAAATTAAGTTGAGAAAGTTAATTTGACGCGAATTCGTGACAATCGACGTCAAGGTTAACCTTTGATTTTACTATTTCTGACTATTTGGCTCTTAAGGAAAAATATTACTACAGTAGATGCCTCTCAGATGATGTTATTACCAAATTTATGCAGATTGTTTCGTCTATGCCATGTGTCAACATAACGGAAATAAGCTATAGACAGCTTACTCCTTCTGTAATTGATAGCATGGTAGATAGTGTTACAGCTTCTCTGCATCAGACTCTAGACATGGTGGCCCCTTTAAAAAAGAGAAAGTCTAATCAGAGATTTCTAACTCCTTGGTTCAACACAGAAACTCGTAGCTTAAAACAGAAGGCTCGTCAATTCGAAAGAAAATGGCGCTCCACTAATTTAGATGAAATCTATTTAGCTTGGTGAAATCATCTTTTAATTTATAAAAAATCTCTGAGAAAAGCTAGAACGAGTTATTATTCTGCATTAATAGAAGAGAACAAGAATAAGCCCAGGTTTCTTTTCAGCACTGTAGACAGGCTGACAAAGAGTCAGGACTCTGTCAATCCTAGCATTCCCTTAGAGCTTACTAGTTAGGACTTTATGAACTTTTTCAATAATAAAATTTCATCTATCAGAGATAAAATCAGTCAGACTCTTCCCACCATTAACTTAAATACACTAACTACTACAACTCCTTCATGTCAACGGTGGCCCTCACGAGCCATCAATGAGACACCGAGAGCCAGCCGATGAGTTTGCGTATTTTATTCACACCGGATAACAGTACAAAAATAATAAGCCATGTGGGGCAAAAACGCGAACATACACTTAGGTTCCAAATTTACAGATTATGAGGGAAAGGCACACTGTGAAACAGAATAACACTTACTAAGGGAAGAAAACTCCAGAATCCAAAGACGGGATTAAACCGGGGAATGTTCAACGAGTTCGCAGCCCGGAGTAACCTGAACTGCTCCCTTAAATAGGGCTTCAGAACACTCAGCTGATGAGAATGTCATCAGCTGATTGATTACCAGCCATCCCAGTGGAGCGCAGCTCTGACAGCCGGCATCCCCGCCGAGACTCTGTCACAATAAGAGCCCGAAGGCCCTATGGTAAACCAGAATACAGAACGGAGAACTACCGGACAACCCGAGTGTGGACAGAGTCAGCACTCGGATCATAACACTTCAGTTGACATCTGTTTGGATCAGTTTACTCCAATTGACCTTTTAGAGTTAGACAAAATAGTTTTCTCATCCAAGCCTTCAACTTGTCTTTTAGACCCTATTCCTACCAGGTTATTTAAAGAAGTCTTCCCATTTATTGGTAGCTTTATTCTTCAAATAATCAGTTCTTCATTAACTTTAGGCCATGTATCAGAATCAGAATCAGAATAGCTTCATTGCCAAGCATGTTTACATTTTAACATACGAGGAATGTGACTTGACATTGGACGCGCTCGATAAGCGCGTCCCAATGACGCGGCAGCCATGCAAGGCACCTGTCATACAGTGGAGGGTAAAGAGGGGAATGGGGGGGGGGGGAATGACACAATGGGCAGAGAGAAAAAACATAGTTAATCAAAATAAAGCTTGTATGAGCAAAATTGTGATTACATAGAAAAAAAACCCTCTAATGCACAATTAGCAGACAATACAGATCACACAATAACAAAGGAGAAAAAGTTGAGAGAGACAGTGTAAGTGTGTGTGTCACTGTATGTGTATCAGTCATGTAATGTTGTGTGCGGTGTGTGTATCAGTCAGTTACTGGTGAACAGCAAAAATCCTCCCTGAGCAACGTTTAGATGTTATGTCTTTAGTGTCCTCCAAACATAGATAGCATGTCCTCGAGAGTTCATTCTCTCAGTGCATGTCCGATGGTAAACTCCATGCTGGTCTGCCACATAACGCTGTCCTTGAGAGATCAGATTACTGCGCACCAGATGTTTATGTTAGGGAGAAGCAAGAAGCAAAAACTCTCTTCTGCCTTATCATCCTCCTCCAGGAGGAATGTAATCTTCAGGGCGCCGAATCAAGGTCTAATAGGCACAGTTCACTCAGAGCATAGAATTTTCATCTCTCATGCAATTCTGTGCTTCATAATTTCCATATACAGGCTTTAAAATCATTCCCTGGAGAGCACCAGCGACTCCAAGATGTATTCCACCTACTGAATCAGCCCCCATTCAGTTCACCATTTACCGCTATCAGTGCACTCCCCAACTGGTCGAATTGTTGAAGGAGCTTTGCCGGGTCTGCATTTTGATCAGCTCTCCCAACTTCTTTAATTTCTGATACATCAGGAAACTCCAAAGCCAAAGTAGAAATCCTGTGATCATAAGCCAAACAGATAGATGTCTTCCGCATCTCCAGTCAAATCACACAGACACATGAGTTCCCAATTGTCCATGAGTCTCCCCACTTGGGCTCCCCCTGGCCCGATCTTCTTTTAAAGTGGTGTCAATCGCATTTAAAGCCCAACCAAATCCATAATTTTCCGTTTGGATTAAGATTCAGCCAGAAGAAGAGCGACACAGACAAGACACAGCAAGCTGGGATCAGTAAGGGAATAGGAGGGAGAGGAGAGGAGGAGAAAAGCGTCTGCTCTCTCTGAAAGCCGGAAGAAGAAGGCTTTTAAAACGGCTGTAATTAAACCCTTACTCAAAAAGCCAACGCTGAATCCAGGAGTTTTAGCAAACTACAGACCAATCTCTAATCTCCCTTTCATTTCAAAAATCTTAGAGTTGTTGCTACGCAATTATTTGACCACTTGCAGGGAAATGGTGTATTTGAAGAGTTTCAATCTGGGTTTAGAATCCATCATAGTACTGAAACAGCCTTAGTGAAGGTCACTAATGACCTCCTGATCGCATCTGATAATGGACTTGTTTCTGTACTTGTCCTTTTAGACCTTAGTGCAGCTTTTGATACTATTGACCATAATATTCTACTTGATAGATTAGAACACTATGTTGGACTTAATGGAACTTCATTGCAGTGGTTTAGATCTTATTTATCTGCTAGGTTTCAGTTTGTTGATGTCAATAATGAGTTTTCTTTCAACTCAAAGCTCAGTCATGGAGTTCCACAGGGATCTGTGCTAGGCCCTACTCTTTTTAGTTTATATATGCTTCCGTTAGGCAACATTATTAGGAAGCACTGTATACATTTTCATTGTTATGCAGATATCACACAATTATACCTGTCAATGAAGCCAGATGATAGTAATCAATTAGCTAAGTTAGAAGCCTGTCTTAAGGAAATCAAAGCTTGGATGACTTGTAATTTCCTGCTATTAAATTCAGATAAGACTGAAGTCATTATTGTTGGTCCAAAAAATGTTAGAAATACATTTCCAAATCAAACTTTTAGTTTGGATGCAATTACTCTTTCTCTTAATAGCTCTGTGAGGAACCTTGGAGTTATTTTTGATCAAGATCTGTTTTTCATTTCATATATTAAACTTGTTTCGAAGACTGCCTTCTATCATTTGTGTAATATTGCCAAGATTAGGAGCATCTTGTCTCAGAGTGATGCTGAGAAACTGATCCACGCTTTTGTTAGCTCTAGATTAGATTATTCATTCATTTTCTACCGCTTAATCCTTTTTGGGTCGCGGGGGGGGGGGGGGGCGGGAGCCTATCCCAGCATCTTTGGGCGAGAGGCAGGGTACACCCTGGATAGATCGCCAGTCCATCACAGGGCCAACACAGAGAGACAGATAACCATTCACTCTCACAGGCATACCTAAGGACAATTTAGAATCCCCAGTTTGATGCCAATTAACCTAACTTGCATGTTTTTGGCATGTGGGATGAAACTGGAGAAATCCTGGAGTAAGCCTACGCAGACACGAGGAGAACATGCAAACTCCACACAGATCACTGTTGGTCGGGGGCTGGGATCGAACCCAGGATCCCCCGGCCAAGGGTGAGTTGCTGTGCTGCCGCAGTGCTAACCACTCTGCCACCGCACTACCCTAGATTAGATTATTGTAACTCTTTATTATCAGGTTGCCCTAAAACATCTCTAAAAAGTCTTCAGTTGATCCAAAATGCTGCAGCAAGAGTTTTAACAGGTACTAGAAAGAGAGATCATATCTCTCCGGTTCTGGCCTCCCTTCACTGGCTTCCCATAGAGTTTAGAATTAAGTTTAAAATCCTTCTTCTCACTTTTAAAGCTCTAAACAATCAGGCCCCTTTTTATTTAAAAGATCTGATATTACCCTATTATCCTAACAGAGCACTACGCTCCCAAAATGCTGGATTACTTGTAATACCTAGAATCTCCAAAAGTACAATGGGAGGCAGAACCTTCAGTTATCAACTCCTCTCTTGTGGAAGCAGCTGCCAATCTGGATTTGGGAGTCAGACTCGATCTCTGTTTTTAAGAATAGGGTTAAAGCCTTCCTTTTTGATATAGCCTACAATTAGGGAGGGATCATGTGTTTCTGAACCCTCCCTTAGTTATGCTGCTATTGTGGCGCACATATGTGGGTTTCATATGCTTCACATGTATATTACTGTATGCTTATTGTATGCTTCATGTCTCAGAGGAACAAAAGGACTGAACCTCCTAGGGGTAACAGGAGGATGTGAAATCTAGCCTTTTTTATGCAAAGAGATGGCCTTGAGGGATTTCCTGACCACCAGGACTTTAGGTGGAGGCGAGAAAACCTGGAGGGGGATGCATTGTGATTTGGGATTAAAAGACAATGTGACTGTGTGCTTTGATGTCCTGGGGTATAAAAGGGACAGATGTGGGGGGATTCATTCTCTTTCTGTTTGTGGATGTTGGAGAATGTGAATGTGAATAAAACTGGACTTGAGAAATAAACTCAGCCTCGTCCTTCCACACTTCTCCACACTGGTGACCCTAAGACGTATCATGAGCGGAGGCGATTCTCCCGAGCCAGACTCGTCAGGAGCCAGCCAAACGAATGCAGCCACAGTTCAGCTACCGGACTTCTGGCAGAACAATCCGCGCTCCTGGTTTAATGCAGTCGAGGTGCAGTTCAACCTCCGGAGGATTTCAGTAGACGCCACAAAGTTCTACCATGTGGTTGCAAAGCTGAACAACCACACAGCCCAGCGAGTGGAGAGCCTGATCAACCACCCGCCGGACAGCGACAAGTACAGCATGTTGAAGGCTGCACTCATCCGTTACTTCACCCCCTCGGTGGAGGAGCGAGCAGAGGGGCTCCTGGCGCTGACTGAATTTGAGAGCGACAGACCTGCAGACCTGATGGGGAAGATGTTGAGTTTGAGAGACTCCGAAGATGATAACTTCATCTTCACCCACCTTTTCCTCAGGACCCTACCGTCAGCGGTGAGAGTGACTCTGGCCAGTTCACCACTGTTGGCCCGACGAGACTACCACGAGCTGGGCCAGGAGGCGCAACGACTCGTCAACGCCAATAAACGGCGCGTGGCTGTGGCTGCAGCAGTGGAGCTAGGCGCAACGCCGCGGAGGTGGTACAGCCTGCTTACAGCAAATACGGGAGAAGGCTGAGGCCCAAGCGGCATGTGGACTGATATGTAGTGATTTTATTATGACATGCAATCTGTGGTTATGTTGTTCCATCTTAGACGTTTGGGGGGGTCATGTGGTGCACATATGTGGGTTTCATATGCTTCACATGTATATTACTGTATGCTTATTGTATGCTTCACGTCTCAGAGGAACAAAAGGACTGAACCTCCTAGGGGTAACAGGAGGATGTGAAATCTGGCCTTTTGTATGCAAAGAGATGGCCTTGAGGGATTTCCTGACCACCAGGACTTTAGGTGGAGGCGAGAAGACCTGGAGGGGGGATGCATTGTGATTTGGGATTAAAAGACAATGTGACTGTGTGCTTTGATGTCCTGGGGTATAAAAGGGACAGATGTGGGGGGATTCATTCGCTTTCTGTTTGTGGATGTTGGAGAATGTGAATGTGAATAAAACTGGACTTGAGAAATAAACTCAGCCTCGTCCTTCCACACTTCTCCACACTATTAGGTTTAGACAGCCGGGGGACCTTCAATAATTGCACTGGGCTTCACTCCTTTCTTCACTCTCAATTAATTTTTTTTTTTTTTGCTGGTCATTAACATCTGTTTGTTCTGTCCCATAGATTGAGTCCCCATCGTGCTGTTTGCTCTCTACATGTCTGTTCTTTTCATCTTCTCTACCCTCTCACCCCCCAGCCAGTCGCAGCAGATGACTGCCCCTCCCTGAGCCTGGTTCTGCTGGAGGTTTCTTCCTGTTAAAAGGGAATTTTTCCTCTCCACCGTCGCCAAGCGCTTGCTCATAGGGGATTGCCTCATTGCTGGGGTCTTTCTGCAATTGTGGGGGTTCCCCTTACAGTTGAAAGTGCTATGAGATGACTGTTGTTGTGAAATGGCGCTATATAAATAAAGTTGAATTGAATTGAATTAATTTCCCCATTGTGGGACTAATAAATGAATCTAAAAAAAATCTAAAAATGAAACTTTTAACTTTTTTTTTTTTTTTACTTCCTGCCCGGGTATGGGAGGAGTTCGGTGAGGCCATGGAACAAGACTTTCGGTCGGCTTCAAAGAGATTCTGGCAAACTGTTCGGCGGCTCAGGAGGGGAAAGCAGCTCCCCGTCCACACTGTGTATGGTGCGGATGGGACACTGTTGACTTCAACTGGGGATATCGTCGGGCGGTGGAAGGAATACTTCGAGGATCTCCTCAATCCCACTGATACGCCTTCCACAGAGGAAGCAGGGTTTGGGGACGAGGGGGATGACTCGCCTATCACAGGGGCTGAGGTCGCCAAGGTGGTTAAAAATCTCCTTGGTGGCCGGGCCCCGGGGGTGGACGAGATTCGCCCCGAGTACCTCAAGGCCCTGGATGTTGTTGGGTTGTCATGGTTGACACGCCTCTGCAACATTGCGTGGAGGTCGGGGGCAGTGCCTTTGGCATGGCAAACCGGGGTGGTGGTTCCTCTCTTCAAAAAAGGGGACCGGAGGGTGTGCTCCAACTTTAGAGGGATCACACTCCTCAGCCTCCCTGGGAAGGTCTATGCCAAGGTATTGGAGAGGAGAGTCCGGCCGTTGGTCGAACCTCGGATTCAGGAGGAGCAATGTGGTTTTCGTCCTGGCCGTGGCACATCGGACCAGCTCTTTACCCTCTCGAGAATTCTTGAGGGTTCGTGGGAGTTTGCCCAACCAGTTTACATGTGTTTTGTGGACTTGGAGAAGGCATTTGACCGCGTCCCTCGTGGATTTTTGTGGGGGGTGCTTCGGGAGTATGGGGTATCGGGCTTGTTGTTACGAGCTATTCGGTCTCTGTACGACCGTTGTGAGAGTTTAGTTCGCATTGCCAACACTCGGTCGGAGTCATTCCCAGTGAGAGTTGGACTCCGCCAGGGCTGCCCTTTGTCACCGGTCCTGTTCATAATTTTTATGGACAGGATTTCTAGGCGCAGCCAGGGAATGGAGGGTGTCATGCTTGGTGACCACAGGATCTCATCTCTGTTGTTTGCAGATGATGTTGTCCTGTTGGCTTCATCCAGCAATGACCTACAGCTCTTGCTGGGACGGTTTGCCGCTGAGTGTGAAGCGGCTGGGATGAGAATCAGCACCTCCAAGTCCGAGTCCATGGTCCTCAGCCGGAAAAAGGTGGATTGTCCTCTCCGGGTTGGGGACAGGCTCCTGCCCCAAGTGGAGGAGTTTAAGTATCTTGGGGTCTTGTTCACGAGTGAGGGGAAAATGGAGCGAGAGATCGACAGACGGATTGGAGCAGCATCTGCAGTGATGCGGACGTTGTACCGGTCTGTTGTGGTGAAGAGGGAGCTTAGTTCTAAGGCAAAGCTGTCGATTTACCAGTCAATCTACGTTCCTACTCTCACCTATGGTCACGAGCTTTGGGTAATGACCGAAAGAACGAGATCGCGGATACAAGCGGCTGAAATGAGCTTTCTCCGTAGGATTGCTGGACTCACCCTCAGAGATAGGGTGAGGAGCTCAGTCATCCGGGAGAGGCTCAGAGTAGAACCGCTGCTCCTCCACATTGAAAGGAGTCAGTTGAGGTGGTATGGGCATCTGATTAGGATGCCTCCTGGACGCCTCCCACTTGAGGTGTTTCAGGCACGTCCCACTGGGAGGAGACCCCGGGGCAGACCCAGGACTCGGTGGAGAGACTATGTCTCCCAGCTAGTCTGGGAACGCCTTGGTATCCCCTCTGAAGAGCTGGAGCAGGTGGCTGGGGAGAGGGAAGTCTGGGCTTCTCTGCTTGAACTGCTGCCTCCGCGACCCGGACCTCCGGAAAAGCGGTAGACGATGGATGGATGGATGGATACTTCCTGTTCTTGACTCTCTTTTGATGTGTGAGTGAAAAGAGAAGTGAGTGGGCCGCTGGTATTTCCCGTCATATGAATCGGTGACAACCTGAGCAACCAGAACAACTCGATCACAGTTTCGAGGTGTAGTTAGACTGCAGGCAGCTGGCAGGAAGTTGTTTATGATGATGAAGAAGTATAAGCCCTCTGGTTGTAAACGCTCCCTGCCGACCCTGCATTATTCAGCAGGGGTGTTGGGCCCCAGCTGTGATGTTGTGTAACTTTTAATATCAGCGGTTTCTCTGAATGGGTGTCATGTTGGCAAGGAGAGATGTGATTCAGAATTCTGTCATAATTCAAAGGAAATGGTGTGCCATGGGTTGCGGGGGCGGGGGGGGTTCATTCCTGCATTTATTTGTTTGTTTGAACATGTGCGTTGCTGAAAGTGTGAGATTAGCGGTGGTAAGTCAGGCTGGCACTGGGTTGCACCAACCTTCACCCTCTTATAAAGGATTGTCCCTGTGAGCTGTGGCCAAAGACCAGCACGCCTTCAGGTAGGAAATAAAAAGGAATGTGACCATGCTGTCAAAGATGTTTCCAGCTATAAAGCACAGTACGCAAATGCCACCTCAGCCACTACAAGGGTCCAGAGCTACAAGTTCACCCTCAATATTTGTTGAATTAAAATTACCATCATTTTCTTATAAATTTGCAACTTTTTCTCAAACACTGAACTTTGTCATAATTTGCTACTTTTTTCTTGTAAATTTGTGACTTTTTACATAAATTTGCTACTTTTTTTGCAAATTTGCAATTTTTTCATCAATGTGCCACATTTTTCTCATAACTGCAGTTTTTTCCATGTAAATTTTCTACTTTTTAAAAAAAAAATTAAATTACTCTTGTAAATTGGCAAAATTTTCTCATAAATGTTCAACTTTTTTCTTGTAAATTTCCAACTTTTCTCTCGTAAATTTCTTACATTTATATGGATGCTGGTTAAATTCTTATATGTAATTTGTTTCTGTTGATCTACACAATGACCCAAGTTTACTTTTTAATGTTTTCATAGGGGAGATATTTTTTATTATTTGTTCATGCTAAAGGGTAATTAATAATTACTCCTCCCCATTACAAAATAGGACCACACACAAAAAGCTATAAACACGTCTGGAAACTGTTAATTATCCAAAAAATTAGGACAAACTATTACTATTTCAACTTGTTTATTACAAACATTTACATGAATTTCATTAAACAGATAAAAGAGCAGCTTTGAATGTGAGGTAATGGTGTCATTTCACACGTCAGACATGAAGACAATGATTTAGACATTAAACATATATATGCACACATACATACATATATATATATAAATGGGCTCCCAGTAGCATGGGGACAGAAACATGTGACCACAGTTTTTTTTTTTTTTTTTAAAGTAGGACAGTCCCCAGACAGTAGTATCGATTTATCAAAGTCCACAGCAGCAGGTCAGTGCGTGCGTGCGCCGTCTCTCCTTCCTCTTTCAGTCCCACATCCTGCTACAGAGGCAGGAAATTCCCCGCTAAGTCCTGCTTTGCTTTGTTGTGCGTGTGCGCGCTGCTGCTTTGAGGTCAGCCACTTCACTTCCACTCTGACTGTCTCACGCCACTCTGCTGATTCACACACGCACGCGCTTTGAGTCAGCACCAGTCACTTGTTTGGACCCATCTTAGCTGGAGGTGATTCACCGGGGGAAAACAAAAGCAACACTTCCCAGTCCCCCCCCCCCCCCGCCGCCGTTCGAGCTCCTTCCTTAAAGCTCTCAGACTTGTTGCTCTTTCTTTTCTGCGCTCCCCGTTGTCTCTGGTCTCTGCCAGGCTGGCACACGCTCGTGTGCACAGAGAGCTCGCGCCGGTGCCCCGGTAATCCCGCTGTCCCGGGACCGCTGATGTAGGTCAGCTCCTCGGTGCGCCAATAAGGGATCAACCGTCTTTACAGGTTAACGAGAAGTGGAGAATCACTCCTCTCCTAAGTCCCTCTGGAGGTTATTTTCTGCCTCCCATCTGTTCAGCAGGCAGGTACAACCCGGTTCAGAGACAGGGCGGCCAGCGACTCCCCGGCGCCTGCGCGACAGCTGCCGAGCGGGGCCGCCGCGTACCTCTCCTCCCCGGGCTCAAGCCTCGCCCTCTTGCTCGGAAGGAAGTCCGGCGCCGCCGACGCCTTGCCCCGGCGCTTCCTGGACTGCTTCGTCGGACTCAGGTTCTCTTTGTCCTCCGTGAGTTCACTTTCACACCCGTCCTCGGTGATGTCCGGCTCCTCGGGGACCGCCTCGGCCGCCATTGGCGCTGTTTGGGGCTCCGACTGAAGTTGCGTCAGCCGGGACTTGTCCCCCGGACAGGGGCTGGTGTCCATCGGCTCCTCCGGAGCTGACGGCTCGCCGACGCTCGCGCCCTCGCACTCCCGGGAGGAGTGATAGATATCCCGGGCGGACTTCATGACCAGGGAGACCAACAGGCTCCGGTGGAGTCTCAGTCCGCCTCTCTGGGTCCGGGAGGCGTACAGCTTACTTATGGACACGGCCAGGATCCGTCTGGCTTCAGCGTTGACTTCCATAGCTGTGGCGGCACTCATTGTTCCTTTACGCGTAATTACGCACGGCTGTTCAGGCACTTGATCCAAAGGCGACAGGCGTTTAAATCCGTCCCGAGCTCTAATTTTAGCTTCTACCCGCCAATACGCTTCAGCTCTGCCACGCCGTCCGTCGTACTCAGAGTAATAAGAGCGTGCGAGTATTTGGGTGGCGCTTTATTTCCTCGCTGACGTAACGTGGACTTCGGTATGTGAGAGGCAGGCGCCGCCCACACCTGCTGTGCGCGCGCGCGCACACACACACACACACACCATCTGTTCTGTCTACCGTTTTCTTCCCTCAGTGATATTATTTATCACGTGTGTCTAAAGAACTCCCTGAACCCAAATTTGACACACTTGGTTCTGAGAGGCGGCGTTTCACTGTCGAATTCCTCGGTTTCAGATATTTATTCCTGACAGGATTATTATTCTGTTAGACAGACAGACAGACAGACAGATAGATGCCTAGCAGCGACAGTGACATTTGTTGTTTTGACAGCAGAGCATGTGAGGTATGCGCAAACACAACAGCCTAAAGTCAGGTTTGCGGCAGCCATGTGAGGGAGTGTGTGCGCGGAAAATCCTTTAAACAAAGAAACGAGTCTAACGGGGTGAGATTGTGTCCGTCAGTAATGTTTACATTCTCGTAAAAACCCAGCCAGATCTTCGTCGAACTGACGTGGGGAAAAGGGGGAAGAAGAGCTTCTAGGAACTTTCTCCTCCTCCTCCTCTCTTTTACGCGCACTGGTGCACAGAGCTGGCGTGATACACGACTGCCCCTCTGCCTCTGTGTAACATCGCTGTACCGCCACGCCATTCTCTCCTGATAATACGACCCCTCACTGATTCTTATCGCGAGGATGTCGGGGCTCTTTGGTCCCCGCAGCGTCAGGAAAACCTGCTCCACACACTCCAGCTCGCACCACGTCATTCTCAGCGTCCATATATGGTTCATCCGGTGAGTGGGGACGCGCACAGTGGAAAAGCCATGACGCGGCTGCGCAACAGCCCCGCCCTGATTTTTTTTTTTCTCTCTGCCCATCAGCGGTGGCGTCATTAGCCCTCCTAATATGGTGTTATCGCCGGCGGTTACCAAGCGGCGGCACGGGGCCAAGTCCGTCTCTTGTAGGCGCTCTGCCGCTCAGCGACCAGACACAGGCTGCAGAAACACTCCGGCCTGAGCTGTTCAGGACAAAATGTAGCCAAAGGCTCATCACGATTATGTGATTTCATTACGTTTTATTTTATTTGCAAGTAAAATGAAACTGAACAAGCAAAAAAGGAGAAAAAAAAATTGTGGAATCACAGAAAAAACTCCAGGAAGTTGTAAAGGGGGGGGGAGGGGATCAACATGGACTATAAAGACATTCAGAAGTACAAATAACAATTTTGATCTTAAAAAAGTAGTTATCTCAAACATAACCAGAATAAACAATTCCAACTGATGATATAAATACTGTATATACAGTACAGTATATCTTATAATAAACGTGTGTGTGCATACCGGTCATTTGTGCAGAGGTGGGTATAGCCAGAAATTGTTCTCAAGTGAAAGTAGCCTTATTTTATGATATTAATTACTCTTGTACTTTACTTGAGTCAAAGTACTCACCAAAGCAAATTACCTGAGTAGCAGTAAGAAAGTCTAAAAAGTGTAGTGAGTGCCATCCATCCATCCATCCATCTTCTACCATTTTTCCGGAGGTCCGGCTCGCGGAGGCAGCAGTTCAAGCAGAGAAGCCCAGACTTCCCTCTCCCCAGCCACCTGCTCCAGCTCTTCAGAGAGGATACCAAGGCGTTCCAAGACCGTAGTCTCTCCAGCGAGTCCTAGGTCTGCCTCAGGGTCTCCTCCCAGTCGGACGTGCCCGAAACACCTCAAGTAGGAGGCGTCCAGGAGGCATCCTGATCAGACGCCCGTACCACCTCAACTGGCTCCTTTCAATGTGGAGGAGCAGCGGTTCCACTCTGAGCCTCTCCCGGATGACTGAGCTCCTCACCCTATCTCTGAGGGTGAGTCCAGCGATCCTACGAAGAAAGCTCATTTCAGCCACTTGTATCCGCAATCTCATTTTTCAGTCATTACCCAAAGCTCGTGACCATTGGTAAGATAAGATAAGATAAGATAAGATAAGCCTTTATTAGTCCCACAATGGGGAAATTCCAGGATTGCAACAGCATAGGGATAGCAACACTCAGAGCAACAATCAGAAGGCAAGAAAAAACAACATCTAGCAAACATATGTCCATATTACTATAAATGTATATATATAGACACACAGTGCAGAGCATTATGGCTGGTGGATGTGCAGCAGAAAGTCTAAGCTCTCTCTCCGCGGATGCAGCGGGCCAGCTGGAAGTCTTTGGGCATGATGGTGACCCCCTTAGCGAAGAAGAGACCACCAGGTGGGTCTCGCTGGTCTCCTGCAGAGCCATGACGGCGAAACTCAGGAAACGCAGGACGGTCTTGAAGTCCTGAGCGATCTCCCTCACCAGGCGCTGGACGGGCAGCTTACGGATGAGCAGCTCCGTGGATTTCTGGTAGCGACGGATCTCTCTCAGAGCCACGGACCTGTGACGGCGAGGCCTAGGTAGGAACGCAGAGGGTGAGGGTAGGAACGCAGATTGACCAGTAAATCGACAGCTTTTCCTTGACCTTAGCTTCTTCACCACAACAGACCAGTACAACATCTGCATCACTGCAGATGCTGCTCCAATCCGTCTGTCAATCTCTCGCTCCATTCTCCCCTCACTCGTGAATAAGACCCCAAGATACTTAAACTCTTCCACTTGGGGCAGGAGCTTGTCCCCACCCCGGAGAGGGCAGTCCATCTTTTTCCGGCTGAGGACCATGGACTCAGACTTGCAAGGTGCTGATTCTCATCTCAGCCGCTTCACACTCAGCAGCAAAACGTCCCAGTAAGACCTGTAGGTCATTGCTGGATGAAGCCAGCAGGACAACATCATCTGCAGACAACAGAGATGAGATCCTGTGGTCACCGATCATGACCCCCTATGTTCCTTGGCTGCACCTAGAAATCCTGTCCATAAAAATTATGAACAGGATGTCGTGAGTGACTCTCACCAGTTTGTGAGTTTTTCTATAAAACTTGTAAAATTTTTCATGAATTAGCTGGTTTTTTTTCATAAATTTACTACAATTTTTTTATAACTCTGGGACATTTTTCCTCATAAATTTCTTCCACGTTTGTGAGATTTTCCTCTTGAATGTTTTTTTCCTTGAGAAAAAAAGTGATTTTTCCTCAAAAACTTGTAACATTTTCATTTAAATTTGATTACTTTACTAGTAATTTTGAAATTTGTTTTCTCATCAATTTGCTTTTTTTTCCTGTAAACTTGTGGCTTTTTTCTTGTATGTTTGAGACTTTATTCATATAAACTTTAAATGTTTTTCCTCTGAAATTTTGAACATTTTCTATTGCAAATTTGTTATTTTTGTTTCACAGAATATTTATTATTTATTTATTAATATTTGTTTATTATTTTATTGGCAAAGGGAGCATATACATTATAAAACATACGTAAATGTAACTATTTAATGTTTTGTAACAGAGTTAGCATTATTTTTTTCTCATAAATTGCAACCTTTCTGGGATAAAGTTTAGACTTTTTTTACAGAAATTTCTTTTCCTTTTCTCAAACTGATTCAATGAAATTCAAATCAATTTTTCAATTGAATAAAATATTAAAATAAGTAAAGTATAAAATACTACACTAAAATGCACTAAATATGACCAATGCAAGGTTTATAATAAGCCACAGATGATACTTTAATTTAAATGAACAAGCTCACAAAACCAGCTGTACATTCAGTTCAGATTGTTGAAATCAAAAGTTAAAAGTGGAACTATTTTTTCTTCAGAAATGTACTCCAGTAACAATAATAAAAGAATGCACAGTACAGTAAGTAGAGTTTTGTGAAAAACTTAAACGCAGTATTGAACTAATTCTCACTCTGCTCATGTTTAATACAGAAGAAAACAGAGTAAACTAGAAAAGCACTCGGAGAGCGCAGACCTCCACCAAGCGCCACAATTCCCCCCATACAGTGTTTGTGTGGATGTTTTCAGATTCCTTGAGCATGTAAACATATGACTAGCAATTGGATTCACAATGATTATTTGTTTATTTGACAGGGACAGTGCAATAAACACACAATTAATCAATGACAATCAATCTGATAGTGATAGGATTAGTGGTTGAGTAGTAAAAGCATTGCCTCCTTGTTGGAAGTAATAAACTAAAGTGTTGCGTCCATCTCCTCCACTGACGGATGCAAATTGGGTAGACAGGTTGCCGTGGGTTTTATATTATATTGTAACGTGCTGCTCGACATGGCGACGTCCCACCGGGAGGTTCGAACTCACGCCTCCCGCTCTGGAGTCCCGCACTCTACCTGTGTCGCCAATAGGGTCAACCCACTTGGCAAGCCAAGTAGGGTGCTCATATTGAGTTCGCTACAATATTATTTTTTGGGGGGTTGCGCTCCGCGGCAAACGAGAATTTAGAAGCTTCGCCGGCAGAGAGCTCGTTTTTGCGCAGCGCCTATGGCTGGCCGGTGAATTTCTGGCAAATGCGCAGCTCCTATGGCTGGCCGGGGAATTTCTGCCAAAGAATCCGTCGGCGGACAGCTGCCCGTGTGAGGTTTTGCAGTTGCGCGCAAACACAGGCACGCTGGCGGGCCCTGGCCAGCAGTGTTTTCCGCGTCCTTTTGTGCCTAAAACGTTGAAGAACGCAGAGTTTGTGTTGCAGACACGACGACCAGCGCCCTCCATTGCGCCTGCGCACATGTTGAAAATGGCTGTATGTCACAGTGTTGAATGAAAAATGCTTTAAAAAATTCCTGTATCCAGACGGTGAACCGGATCACCCCCAAAATTTAATCAGTTCTTCCTTGTACCATTTCCAACAACACCTGAAAGTTTCATGGAAATCCGTCCAAGATTTTTTGAGTTATCTTGCTAACCAACAGACAGACAGACAGACAAACAAACACACAGACAAACCCCGGCAAAAACATAACCTCCTCCTGGCCTTTTCGGCCTGGCGGAGGTAATTAAAGTCAGATGTGATCATTTATTGAAAAAAAAAAAAGACTCCAGCCCAGATATGGGAGACTCTAGCGTGACTGTATTTGTTCCAAACTTTAGTTCTCTTTTATCTGATGGAAAATTGCTGGATCTACAGTGTGTGCAGGCGTAAGAGTCTTGCATGTTTGTTATTGTAGTTGTCTGCACGGTCACTCAATTTCAGTTTCATTGTAAGGTATGTTTGCAGCATACATGAAAAAATACTGCAAGTTAGATACTGTTTGCTTATTCAACCTCGATTGCAAATTATGGCAATATGTGGAATATAGGTAAATTAGACCCTTTTTGTGAATCGTGTTTGAAATTTGCAGATGATGCTGGCATATTTTAATGTTTTGCTAATGATTCATCAGTGGTACAAAATACTGCATAAAGGATGTTTCCAGAAGGGGAACTTGTGTGGATTTTGCCTGTTGTTGCTCTGTGTGCGTGCGTGCATGTGTGCGTGTATGCGCTTTCACAGTCCGAAGAAATGCATACTATATGTGTGCGTGAGTTTGTAAGTTTTAGTTTAATGTTTATTTGAAAGGGACATTACATACTAATGAACATTAATACAAATGTAAGTATGCCAGATTTAGCAATACTGCTAATTTGCATCTGTAGTCCTCCAGCAGGTCACAAAAACACACAAACAAGCAGTCATATACGAGAAGAACAACTGCAATGAAACTGTACAAAGTGGATATGCTAAAGTGCAAGAGTTAAGGTGTTACAAAACAAAACATTCAAATGTCACAGGAGTGAAGTGCTGTGTATGCGTACACACACATGCACCCAAGCAGCTCACAGCAACAACAAACAGCAACAGACAAAAGGTGGGGCATATGTGTGTGACGCACGGGCACATATATATATGCGTATGCCGCAGAGCAATCACTACTTATGAGTACAGTTTTGATTGTTTAAAAGCCAATTTTTACAATGCGTCTTAAAAGTGTTTAGTGTGGTACGTTGTCTGTTTGCAGGTGGTATATTATTCCAGATCTTAGTGCCCCTCATTGATAGCACAGATTGAGCAAATGTGGTGTGTCTGTGGGGGACCCCACAGTCTCCTCTAGTGATTGCTCTGGTGGTTGTACCGGTGACAGTTCTCAGTTTAACATATTCTCCCGGGGGGAGGGGGTGCATAGCCATTTAATATTTTATAAATTGAACAGGCAAATTCGAGAGTTTTATAATTTTCAAAAGACAGAAAATTGCATTTCTTGTAAATGTGACAGCAATGATAGGTGGGATCTTTCTTATCAAAGATTTTTATGGCTTTTATTGCAAAACAAAATTTTAGGATTTTTTACAAGTTTATTATAAAGAAAAAACACTGCAATATCACATGTATATACAGTAAGTATTCAGACACTTTGTAAAAACACAGAGTTTAGCTCAGGTGCCTCCCATTTCTCTTGAAGATTACTGAGATGTTTCTACACATTGGTGGAAGTCCATCTGTGGTAAACTTAATCAACTGGACATGATTTGGAAAAAACACACACCTCTCTATAGAAGGTCTCACAGATGACAATGCATATCAGAGCAGCAACCAAGCCATGAAGTCAAAGGAACTGCCTGCAGAGCCCAGAGACAGGGTTGCTGCAATGCACAGCTCTGGGGAAGGCTACAAGAAGAAACTCTGCTGAACTAAAGGTTCCCAAGAGCATGGTGGTCTCCATAATACTCAAATGGAAGAAGTTTGGCAAAACCACTATTCTTCCAAGAACGGGTTGACCAGCCAAACTGAGCAAGCAAGGGAGAAGGGCCTTACAGAGAGGTGACCAAGAACGCAATGGTCAATCTGACGGAGCTCCTGAGATCCTGTGTGGAAGTTCCAGAAGAGTCACTGCACTCCTCCAAAAATCTGGGCTTTGTGGAAGAGTGGCTACACAGAAGCTTTTCCTCAGAGCAAAACGCATGAAAGCCCGCTTGGAGTTTGCAAAAAATGTGCCTGAAGGACTGAACAGTTAATATTATCAGAACACTGCTGAAGTGGAGTAATACAGTATTGGGTGAAGTGTCCTGGTGTGGTTATTGAGAAAATAATAACTCTCTGTTGTTCCCTGGAATCCCTGTTGTCCAATCAAATTGGTCAGTTTGAACTGTCATCAGAAAAAGAATAATAATGCAGGCCAAAACAGAACCCACAGTCAAAATTGTGTTCACATAATATTTCAAACAACCCATTAGCCAGATTTTCTCTCCGTTCTAGTAGCCAATGAGACTACAGTGGTCCAGTGATTAGCACAGGTGCCTCACAGCTGGAAGGTTCTAGGTTCAAATCCCCAGGCTGACAGGGTTGGGAACCTTTCTGTGTGGAGTTTCATGTTCTCCCTGTGCTGTGTGGGTTTACTTCGGGTGCTCTGGTTTCCTCCCACAATCCAAAGACAGGCATGTTAGGTTAACTGGTGATTCTAAATGTTCCCTATGTCATGATTCGGGATTTTGAGGAGGCTTAAGTGCAAGGCAACCACTTCAGAAGAACACACAGTCCCAGATGAAAAGTTATACCACTTTGGGCTGCACGGTGGCGCAGTGGTTAGCACTGCGGCAGCACAGTTTACCCTTGGCCGGGGGATTGTGGGGATCGTGGGATCGTGGGTTCGATCCCAGCCCCCGACCAACAGTGATCTGTGTGGAGTTTGCATGTTCTCCCCGTGTTCCGTGGGTTTACTCCGGGATTTCTCCGGTTTCCTCCCACATGCCAAAAACATGCATGTTAGGTTAATTGGCTGTTCTAAATTGTCCCTAGATATTTGTTTCCTATAGGCCCTTAGAATAGAGGGTTAGTATTAATGAAAGCGCTTTGAGTGGTCTTTGTGACTAGAAAAGCGCTATATAAGTGCAGGTTAGTTAGTTAGTTAGTTAGTTAAATGAAAACCCAAACCCTATACAGAACTCGCTAACTTAATGAATATATACACATGCCACAATAAATGAAACCCGCAACCAAGAAGCCACACTATTTACAAGAAAACAGTTGCACGCTGGAGCACATGCGTCCTAGGAGGAAAAGAGAGGAGAGGAGGAATTAATTATGGATATTGCATACTGGAAGATAACTACAGAGGATATGGATCTTTCGGTACTGGCATAGATCCCGGCAGAGACCACAGTGTGGAAGAAGAGACGGTGAGTTAGAGACGGCCGGGAAGGAGGAGGAGTGACTGGAGGGCCTGGGTGGAGAAGCCGTTGTCCCGGAGGTAGACGATTCAGGCGAGCGAGCAAACACAGCTCCGGAGACAAACCGCTGGAGGTGGCAGCAAACCCGAGGGAAGAGGAGGACAAGACAGTAAGACAACGGAAGGGAATAATAATTTTGCCGAAAAACAAGAACTGCTGTTGAATGGCGGCACAGACCCAACAATCCAGCGGATAGGTCTTCACACACTGGCCCTTAAATACACTGGTGAATCAGGAGGCAGCAGGTGTGTAATCACGCAGGTGTGCTTGATGAGCTCCGGAGCTGGGAAAACAGAGACAGGAAGGGAGGGGGGAGGCACGCTCACCTGATCATGACATCCTAGGTATCTGTCTCTGATAGAGCCTTACCCAGGATTTATACTGACTCCGGATGCAGTACGTTACGGCTGCGATCCGGCCTCCGCAGCAAATAGTTTCCATTCTCGTCAATTTTCTAATCCCATCTGGACCAGAACAAATCCGGCTCGTCAGATTCGGTTTGCTAATGAAATGCAATGAGTCTATTTTTGACAGATGCCAGATCCAGTCTGTAAGGAAATGACGCAGTATCTCGTGGTATTTAATAGCCGTTTGTTCTATCAAAATGATTTGAGGATCGTCCGTTATTTTCTGAGGTCTACTCCTCAACCACTGTGTCAGAGAAGGTAAAAACTTGACTTAACATACAAGCGCTTCATAGAATTAAAATTAACAGGCTTTATGTTTTATTTAGAGCCCAAAAATCCAGGTGAGGAGCCGCTACATCACACTTCCTTGTTGTTATCATGTGATCGCAATCGGTTCATCTCGATCACTCTCGGGTCTTTCTCGAGATCTCACGTTACTTTGTATAAATCTCACGTGATCTTGTATTTCAAACTCTGTTCTCATCCATGCCGCTGCAAAACACAAATGAGTTGGTAGGGATGAACGCAAGGGTCCATCCGTACTGCATTTGCAACGGACTGCATCCGGAGTCAGTGTAATTCCTGGGTGAGAGTAGAGGCTTAGTGTAGTTATTAGTTAATCGCTTTGAGTGGTTTTTGTGAATAGAAAAGCGCAATACAAGTACACACCCTTATGCCCTATATTTCAACTTAAGGAGGATCTTCTCTGGGTGTTTCCTGAGCATCAGAAATAAAAAGAAAATTCTTCTACACAAAAGATTGTTATCTTTTAGAAAACCAGAATAATGTTACAGAAAATGACAGCTGAACAATTGAAATAACCCTAAAACTTCCCATTTCCATTTAATCTTACCTCTTATTTTCTGGCAAGCCTCAAACTGGTTTGAAAATTCTGTCAAGCTGTTTATATATTCAAACTCAAAGACCTTAGATCAGGAAAATTCCCTAATTTGTTGCAGCTGCAGCTATGCTGAGTTCACTGGGCTCTTTTTACAACCTCATGACTAACTGTGCCCAGCAGTTGTATAACCAGTCATTCTGCCTGCTAATTGCACCCGCTATCAACAACACTGACAATCGCCACCCTGAAATTCTGCAGTACTGTAAATCATGTGAGCGGTACCCATGGAAACCTCATCTCATCACTACCATTCCCTCCTGTGTGACGTGAACATGGCATCACAGGCACAAACGCTGTAATGGAAACCAGTTGTTCTGCTTCATACTCTTCTACACACGCGTGCATCTACACACAATAGGCCTTATCGTGCAAAACTACTAACAATCAGCTGTGTGAGTTATTAGTGGTAATAAGATGGCATATACTGCATCTGTACATTCCATATAGGGTACAATTTCAGCTGAATATGTCGAGCTGATTGTGCACTCACTAGCTATACAGTCATGTGAAAAAATTAGGACACCCTGTATAAGCCTGTGTATTTTTTTAACATATTTGGACATATGGATATGTAGTATGTGTGTATGGAGATTCATATAATACAACTAAAGAATTAAAAATGAATTAAAGTCTTTTTCAAATTTTCTGTAAAATGTAATTCTAATCAAATAGTGAGGAATAAATTAGGGCACCCCCACCTTTTTTAGGACACCCCCACATTCACTTAAAATGGCTAAAATAAATTTAAAAAAAATGCAAATAAAAACAAAAACAAGGTTAGAGATATGTGAACATTTCTTAATAATGAACTGAATATTTAAAGGGGTGTCCAAATTTTTTCACATGGCTGTATGTTTCATGAGAAGCATTGTATGAGCTGATGTGTTTTTAACGGCGTGCGATGTAGTTTAAATCGCAGAGCCGCGCTACATGCCGAGCGCTTCTTAAGCAAAGAAAACAACCTTATGATTTCACGTCGCTATGGTGACAGGCTTGTGAGTGTGTGTTGTTATACTTGAAGCTGCCTCTGCCTGAGGGTGTGTGCGTGTGCATGTGTGTGCATGTGTGTGCGTGTGTGTGTGTGTGTGCGTGTGTGTGTGTGTGTGAGGGTGGGGCCAGCTTTTTCACAGAGCAGCAATCCTCACTTTGGCTTACAGTAAACAGTGGTTGGAAGGACTTGGAGATGACCTAGTTACCAAAGACTGTCATAGGCACAGAGCCACTTCTAGCTTCTTGAGGGCCCCCATTTGTGAAGGGGAAGAGTTCAAACCCTTTACAATGCAAAAACGAACAAAAAATCTTCCATCCCAACAGAAACATGAAAAAAGAATCTTGGCTCACTGTCTAGAGATGAACAAGAAAACATTAAACCATTGCATAAAATAACATTTAACCAACATCCATATGAATGTTGCAAATTTACAAGAAGAAAAAGTCACAAAGTCCCCCCCCCCCCCGCCAGATTTTGCATTTACAATGAAAATTGTAATGTGATCAAAAGTAATGTGAACAAATTCACAAGAGAAAAGTCGCAAATCTGAGAAAAATAGTTGCAAGTTTATGAGAAAAAATTGCAAACTTACTACAAAAAAGGTTGCCAATTATTGGTAAAAAAGTGGCAAATTTGAAAAAAAAAAAGATTAAAATTTACAAGAAAAAAGTAGAAAAATTACAACTAATCAAATCAGCAACTAGGGACATTATAGTGCCAAGTCTTGTAAGCATTTACACAAAAAGTACCACATTTACAATAAAGAAGAAGAAGAAGCCATTTTTATTGTCATTCAGTCCTTACAGCCAATCATGTACAGTAAAACAAAATTACGTTCCTCCTATCTACAATGTTAATCATATGTAGAATCAGAGGGGTTGCTGCCATCCAAGGCGCCGCCACAAATGACTTCTCCTTCCCCCATTCTATTATGCTGAACACCAAGCTGGAAGGTGGGAAGTACCATTTTTACATGGTCTTTGGTATGACCCACCTCCTGGTTGTGGGGTGGATGCTCTATCAACTAGGCCACCACTCCGGTGGTCACAAAAAGAAGTCATAAATTTAAAAAGTCAAAATTTCCCCATAATCAAGTTATATATTTAAGGAGAAAACATCCATAGAATGACAAGAAAAAAAAAATACTTGCAATTTTGCATGTAAAAAAAGCCAGAAATTTCTGAGAAAAATGTATGACAGAGATAAAATATGGTACACACCCCCACCACCCCCCATTTTGACTTTTTGAAACTTTTTTAAATTCTGTATTTTTCCCCCATTTCCCCCATACTGAAATGAAAGTTGAGGCATAATACAGCCATAGTCCTTAAAAACCCTGCACCCCCTGTTATGTCCACAAACCTGGTATTAAAGGTGACGGACGAGGAGGTTGCACTGGAACACAGCTTTAATATAAAGTGAGTTGTACTACAAGGAACGCACAGTGTGCGGAGTCGTCCTGGGCAAAGAGGAAGCCCGAATGGCGGACGCCCCATATTATAGGGCGGTGTGATGACGCAACCGGAAGGCGGCGTCATCACACCACACTTCACAATAAATCCCCCATCACATTCTTCCCCCTTTACAAAAAATAAAAACACAACCAATTAGAACCCAGCCAAATTTGGAAACATAGAACCCCAAACAAACACACTAAATTAAAAGCAAACATAAAATCATAAAGAACACTATACACTAAGGCAAACTAAAATAAGACCTGTGGGTAGACTGCCACACGGCCCGCACAGCAACGGTGGGTCAGGCAGGGAAAACAGTTCTGCCTGATAGGGTGGTGGCTTCCTCCCTGGAGCTTTGAAGCAGGCCCGTGACCCCCCCCCCCCCCCCGCCGGGGCTTTGAAACAGACTCGTGGCGGTGTTTTGAACCCATTTAGCCCTGTGGCTAATTTCTCCGTTGCTACTAGCTGGGACGTTAGCTCCCCCATGCTAGCTAGCTTTGTGTCTTTTGGCGCCATTAGCATCTCAACCCACAGCTTCATGCTACGTGTGTGTTCAGCAAAGTAGCTAGCAAGAAGCTCGACAGCATCTGCGTATGACTCTGTCTCCCCTAACGTGTGGAAAATTCTCTGACCTTCTACTCCAAGTTCGCAAACAAGAAGTGCTCATTTCCTTACTCCGTCGAGTTTACCCAGGCCCAATGCTGCAATAGGTTTCAAAAGCTTCCAACCAGCGAGACCAGGGTACTCCAGGAACAGCCGTAGAGGTACCCTGCATGCCTCCATGGTTTAATCCTCAGTCGCCAAATATTATGTGTTGTGTTGGGTTTTGGGGACATATTATTGTGTGACAAGGGTGGTGGCTCCACCTTTCCGGTTCCGCTGCCACCCAGGGTATAAGAGGGTTGTGAGGGAGAGGGGCGGTCTCTTGGCCTCCTCTCCGCCTGATGGATGCGCCTGTATTGTGAAAGAGAGTCACAAATAAATCTGTGTCCAGTTCAACACTCAGTCTCGTCCTTGGCTTCCATTACCGACATAACATTTGGCAACAAGGGTAAAAAGGTATGGACGAGGGGGTTACATCAATTCGGCCATTTTTGGAGCTTCCCGGTGAGCCACCCGTCCCTTGGACGAGGTGGTTCGCTGCCTTTCAAACATATTTGGTGGCTTTGGACCTTGGAAGACTGGAGAAGTTGAGGGCACGGGCACTGTTGGTTCACAACCTAGGAATGGAAGGCCAACGTGTCTTAAGCACTTTGGGCGAGAGTGATAGTTTTGAGGAAGTAGTGGAGCTAATGGCACAACATTTTTGCGCCCTGGAAAGCATCATCGTCCGGAGGATCCAGTTTCGACAGCGCTGCCAGTGGACTGGCGAGTCGGTGCAGTGGTTTGTAGCAGACCTACGCCAGCTGGCCAAGGACTGTCAGTTTGGAGCGTTGGAGGAAGAGATGGTCCGCAACCAGTTGGCGGAACATACTGTTTGCCCGGCTACGAGGTCAAAGCTCCTTACATACTCAGGCAAGCTGATGTTATCTAAGTCCATCGAGTTAGCTCAGCAGTTTGAGGCAGTAGACAAGCTATCAAGGGAGCTCGGTGAGAGAGCATCACATCGCCAATTTGAACCACGGTCGACAGTGCAGGCAGTGGACCCGGACAGTGATGATGGCGTGGAGGATGATGAAGGCTACGCTAATGCTGTCAGGATGAGGTCCGCCCCGGAATCGCTAGGTGTTTGGGTTGTGGGTCCACCAGGCACCGTTATAAGTCCATAGAGTGTCCGGCAAGAGGAAGACACTGCGGCAAGTGTGGACTCTTACATCATTTCGCCAGGGCATGTTACAGGTTCGAGTGAGGGGTAAGGAGGATTCTCCCGCTTCAACTCCCATGGTTATTCACACTGTATCCCCTAGTACCAACGGCAGTTCTTACTGTATGGTGGAACTGGATGGGATAACAGTGCCATTGCTGATTGACACGGGAGCGGTGAGATCCGTGTTAAATTGGGCAACCGTGAGGAGTTTCTTCCCACAGTATTGGGTTAGAGGTGATTCAGCACCACTGTGTGGTTATGGTGGAGAAAGATTGGCCATGGTGGGGTCAGTGGAACTGATGGCTAGGTACACGTTGGCGGAGGTGTCCAGCTTGAAGATCATCATGACTGCCTGTGGAGAGAACATTATGGGGCGTGATTTATTTTATGGATTGGGCTTCGCCATCACAGGCAGCACTGGAGAACAGTTGTCGGGCTGTGGTTTGTGGGACCGGCCGGTTCCGTGAACAATGGACGGAACTGTGTGGGACAAACCTTTGCCTAGTAATCTGGACAATGAGCAGGACCAACCCCACCCAGGGCCATCACGGGAGGGTCCCGGTGCCAGTGCCCAAGTAACCCTAGCTGAGGGAACTGGGCGGCACCCGTGACGGTAGGTGGCGCTGGGTGGCTGGCCCATCCTGTTCCCGGAGTTCGGCTGGAAGGGACCGGAGAGTAGGAGGTCACAATGGTGACACTGGCAGTGAAAATGAAAGAGAGCGGGACAGGACCGGCTGGCATGGTGAAACGACGAGCCAAACAGAGACACTGGAAGCCGAGTAAGGCTGCTCTGGGGGTCGCGGATGTGGTCCGACCCAGGGAGGAGGCCCGGTCGAGAGGTGTTCGAGCCAAACGTCGGAGAGAAGATGACCAGGGATGGCTCAGGTGGTGGCTGTTGGAGAGGATGCTTACCTCCAGCTATCTGATGGCTCGTGGAGGCATCCCAATGAGCTGTGGCGGGCCGGGAGAAGAAGGAGGAGTTTGGACCTGGACATGGGTCGTCCCCGGGAGAGAAGAAGAGAAGGTGCACCGGAGTGGAATTGTCCGACGGTTTTCCGGGGGGTGGTTCCTCTCCTGGGGCAAGCTGACAGTTGGACACTATATATTATGTATGGTGATGGAAAAGGGGGACAACCGATGTGTTAATTAGTTCTGTTAATGGGATTATTTTGTGTTTTATATTATTTTTAGGAACACGGCAGTTTTTGTTTAGTGGGACTGTTCATTTAGTATAGATGGCAGAGTAATCCGTCTTGCCGTGTGGGGTGGGACGGTAGTCCACCTGGTCCAACCTAGTTTTAGTTGTTTTGAGCGAATGTGATAGGCCTTTTAGGTATTTCTGTTTAATTTTTTTTAGTGCATGATTCGGGTTCCAAATAGGGGAGGGTTTCGATTGTATGCGTGTGTTCTGGACCATTTTTGAAGGGGTGGGAGGAATGTTGTGTTGGGTTTTGGGGACATATTATTGTGTGACACGGGTGGTGGCTCCACCTTTCCGGTTCCACCACCACCCGGGGTATAAGGGGGCTGTGAGGGAGAAGAGCGGTCTCTTGGCCTCCTGTCTGCCTGACAGATGTGCCTGTATTGTGAGAGAGAGTCACAAATAAATCTGTGTCCAGTTCAACACTCGGTCTTGTCCTTTGCTTCCATTACCGACATAACACTATGTCCACAAACCTGGTACTAAAGGAGACGGACGAGGAGGCTGCACTGGAACACAGCTTTAATATAAAGTGAGTTGCACTACAAGGAACGCACAGTGTACAGAGTGGTCCTAGGCAAAGAGGAAGCCCGAATGGCAGACATCCCGTATTATAGGGCGGTGTGATGATGCAACGGGAAACACCTGCACTTCACAATAAATCCCCCAGTTATCCGGTTCTTACCCTGTAAATTACTGTCTGTATTGCAAAGTAGTACTGAAAAAAAAAATAAAACTACAAAAGCACAAGGGAAAAAAACCAGACATTTTTAAACAAGCAAACATTAATGTCAAGCCCTGAGTACAAACATATGAGTACATGTTTTTTTTTCATAATTTACTTAGTTTACACAAAAAATACTTGGTAATACAATTTTGTGGGGGGAAAAGTTACTGAAGTGTGCCTTTGATATCATTTTCTGTGTAAAATAAATAAATAAAGTGATCTCTTAATGTAATTCAAAGGACCCACCATAGGCTGGGAGTTTATGGATGAGTCCAGCTGTTAGCAGCAGCACCATAAATGGAATGGCTCATTCCTGTCTATATTTAGACTCATGGTTGATTTGCCTGTTTGCTCCTTGACGTCTCTAGTCCAGTTTCTTTTGTTGGGTTTTGCTCTGTTTGTTTTGTTCCAGCAGAGAGGAGTTTGCCCCAGCTACAAGCGTGTGTTTTACAATGACTCACACGTTCCACTCAGACGAGCTGGACAGCAATGGAACAAGTGATGGCGACAATAACCATCTCTGAATTTTCAACACTCAGCAGTGTTTCTTTTACTATAGGTTAACTATCTGATTATTTATCCAGAGCTGTTTTAGCTATAAAGTAGTACACAAATCCTAAAGGCCTCCTCAGCCACTAGGGGCCGCCAAGTTACAAGTTCATCCTTAACAATTTTTGGGGGAAGAATTAAAATTGCCTTCCACTTTATCTCTCATGAATTTGCGGCTTTATTTCTCTTAAATTTGCAACACTTTTTCTCATAAATATGATTTTTTTTTTTTTCCTGGTAAATGTCCAACTTTTTCTTGCAAATTTCAACTTTTTTTCCACATAAGCTTCCTATTTTTTTCCTCTTAAACTTACTGCTTTTTTCTTGTAAATTTGTGGCTTTTTCTCATTAATTTGTGACTGTCTTGTATATTTGCAATTATTTTTCTCATAAATTTGCTACTTGTCTTTTGGACAGACATAACAATATCCACTATCCCTCCTCTGCACATGTCCAAACCATCTCAGCCTTGCATCTCTTACTTTGTCTCCAAACTGCTCAACCTGAGCAGTCCCTCTGATATACTCATTTCTAATCCTGTCTCTCGTAGTCACTCCCAATGAGAATCTTTGCATCTTCAAGTCTGCTACTTCCAGCTGTATGTGACATTTTTTCTTGTTGTGCAGTTTTCTGGAAGAAAATTTTACTTGTTTTAAGATATTTTTACTTGTTTTAAACAATTTAATCTGGTTTGAAGTTAAAAAAAAAAAATCTGCCAATGGAGCAAGAAAATTTTACATATCAAAATGCTTAAAACAAGTATAATTTTTTGCCACCCACTCCACCCTGCCTGCACTCTCTTCATCTCTCTTGTGTATTTTCCATTGCATCGGATGGTTAACCCCAGGTATTTAAACTCATCTACCTTCACTACCTTTACTCCCTGCATCTTACACCTGCCTCCCTCCCATTGCACTCATGTATTCTGTCTTGCTTCTACTGACCTTCATTCCTCTTCTCTCCAGAACATACTTCCACCTCTCCAGTTTGGCTTCCACCTGCTCCCTATTCTCATTAAAGACCACAATGTCATCTGCAAACATCATGGTCCATCATCATGGTCCATGGTCCATGGAACTCTTGCCTGACCTCATCTGTTGACCTTGCCGTCTATCAACTGTAATGCTGTTGATACCATCTAACTGCAATGCTCCTGCGCTGTGTATGTAACTGTGTACAGATGTATATTTATTTACTGCTTTGGCTAACCTATTCTTGTCTTATTATCTTATTTACTATTGCTCTGGGTGCTGCTGCAATCCTGGAATTTCCCCATTTTGGGACTAATAAGGGCCTATCTTATCTTATCATATCACCATAACAAACAAGAAGAGGCTTAGAGCAGATCCCTGATACAATCCCACCCCCACCTTCAATCCACGCGTTACTTCGACAGCACACTTCACCACCGTCTCACTGTCCTCATACATGTCCTCTCATACAGCTCACTACAACAGCATCGACCCCACAACCGGGAAGTCGGGTTCAAGTCCCGGCTGGGTCATGCCAAAGACCATATAAAAATGAAACTTCCTATCATCCAGCTTGATGTTCAGCAAATATGGAACGGAGGAGGGAAATGTGGGCAGCAGTGGCTCAGGAGGTAGAGCGGATTGTCTAATAACCAGAGGGTTGGCAGGTCAAATCCTGCTCTCCTCAGACATCCTGCAAGACACTTTACCCACCTTGCCTCCAGTGTCTATGACACTTGGCATGAATGTGTATAAATGTTCAGTAGTGGTCGGAGAGGCTGTTGTTGTGGATTGGCAGCCATGTTTCCATCAGTTTGCCCCAGGGCAGCTGTGGCTACAGTAGTAGCTTACCACTACCATTGTCTGTGGAGTGAATGAATAACGTATCCATTATAAAGCTTCTATGAAAAGCGCTATATAAATCTGATGCGTTATTGTTATTATATGCCTTTTCCTTTGCTACCTCTCTCTTTGCTATTCACCTAGACTCCAAGTATTGCTGTCTAGGTTCTCTTTTGGATGACATATTTTGGAGTTAGCCAGTCTTCTCTCTCATGTCTCCAGTTGGTTCAAAATGCCACTGCACATCTTTTAACTGGAACACGTAAGAGAGACCACATTACACCCATTTTAGCCTCCCTCCACTGGGTGCCTATACACTTTAGGGTTAATTTAAAAATTCTTTTATTTGTTTTTAAGTCATTAAATGGCCTTACCTCCCTGACCTGCTATACCCTGACACCCCTGCTTGGTCTCTCAGGTCAGCTGATCAGCTGCTCCTGGAGATACCAAAATTGAAGAGGAAGCTCAGAGGGGACAGAACTTTTTCTGTTGCTGCTCCTAAATTGTGGAACAACCTGCCTTTGTCCATCAGACAGGCCCCTTCACTGTCCAGTTTTAAAATTCATCTTAAAACCCATTTTTATTCTTTGGCTTTTGGCCCAGTTTGAGACATTTTTTTTCACTTGTTTTGTTGCTTTTATTGTATGATTACTTACTTTGTTGTATGATTACTTTTATTGTATGATTACTGTTTTATTTGTGCTGTATTGTATTTTAGTTGTATTTTATTGTTTTTATGTCTTATGTTTTTATATGTTATTTATTATCAATCAATCAATCAATCTTTATTTTGGATAGATTAAAAGTACAGATTAAAAGAAACAGAATAATATAACAAAGGGGGAAAGAAAATCCAACAAGGTCAAATTAGACAATAACTCCTCTGATTATACAGTTCAGCATAAGTTATCTGAAATGGGTGATGGCTGAAGCCGCAGCTTATATTGCCCACCCATATTCCATCCAAGAATTCAAAAGAAAAACAAAACAAGAGCGATTACAATTTGGAACAAAGCTAAGACAAAATGTGACAAAGAAAACTAAGCAACAACATATTGTTGATGTACAACACTTTGTGTCAGCTGTGGTTGTTTTAAAAGTGCTTTATAAATAAAGGTGGATTGGATTGGAACATTGTGATCTGTAGTGAGAGTAGGGAGCAGGTGGAAGAGAACATGGAGAGGTGGAAGTATGCTCTGGAAAGAGGAGAAAGTCAGTAGAAGCGAGACAGAATACATGAGTGTGAATGAGAGGGAGGCAGTTGTAATGGTGTAATGGTGACGATGCAAGGACTAGAGGTAGCGAAGGTAGATGAGTTTAAATACCTGGGGTCAACCATCCAAAACAATGAAAAATGCACAAGAGAGGTGAAGAAGAGAGTGCAGGCAGGGTGGAGTGGGTGGAGACAAGTGTCAGGGGTGATTTGTGACAGGATAGCATCTAGAGTGAAAGGGAAGATTCACAAGATCATAGTGAGACCTGCTATGGTGCATATTTTGGAGACAGGAGGCAGGGCTGGAGGTGGCAGAATTGAAGATGTTAACATTCTCATTGGGAGTGACTAGGAGGGACAGGATTAGGAATAAGAATATCAGAGGGACAGCTTAGGTTGAGCAGTTTGGAGACAAAGTAAGACAGGGAAGGCTGAGATGGTTGGAGATGTGCAGAGGAGGGACAGTGGATATACTGGACAAAGGATGTTGAAGATGGATCTGCCCGGCAGGAAGAAAAGAAGAAGACCACAGAGAAGATTCATGGATGTAGTGAAGGAGGACATGGAGAGGGTTGGTGTGACAGAGGAAGATGCAAGGGATAGGGTGAGATAGAGGCAGATGGTCCACCGTGGAGACTCCTAAAGGGAGCAAACAGAAGAAGAAGAAGAATTCCTACCATAGCAGCAACTATTGTTCCTGTGGCCCACAAAATAAGTAATCTAGAAATTACACCATAATCTAATTGCAGTGCAACAAAAAGATAAAACAAGATGCCTAATTCCCTCAACAACCAACAAAATAATAATAATCTAAACTAAACCAGGCAGCACTTATAATACAGCCTGCAAATTACAGGGTAAATAAATGATAAGTTCCAGAAAATAGGGTATACGTATAGGGTTTTAGCAGGTTTTTTTAACATTGTTTTTACCATTTCCCCCTTTTTGTACTCACCTTTTTTCTCTTTTTTCCCCAATTAGCCATGTTTTTACTCAGGTTTTTGTCTCTGTTTTTACCCTGTTTTTAGAATATTTTCACCTTGTTTTTCCCTGTTTCCCCTGTATGTACAGGGTAATTATGGCAGATGAAAGTCAGGATATAATATAGCCTACGTCTCATTAACGTAACCTGTTTTTACCCCATTCTTATTTTTCCTCTGTTTTTGCCTTCAGTTCAGGATTTCTTAGAGGCATAGTGTCATGAATTGCCCCTCGGGGCAGAGAGGAGAGACCCAGATGCTTAAAGAGCCTGTTTTCCACTAGCCCAGCACACCTCGGTACGGCTCGATTCACTTCAGTATGGCTCGGAATGCTTCTGTCTCCATTAGCACGGTGTTGTGCTTGTGCTGTGATGGTTTGTGTTAGGAGGTTTTAGAAGCGAGGCGGCGCCAGACTCCCAGCGAGGCGGGGCCACACTCCCGTGACATTACGCACGCGACTGAGTCCTTATTTACACGAGACAAAAAATGGAGGATCCAAGGATTATTGCCTTGCTCGCTCTGTGGTTTTATCTCACAATTAAGTCCAGAGAGTTTAACCAGAGAAGACACTAGGGTACAGGCAGCGAGATGAAATATGAATGAATATTTCAATTTAGTACTATCCCACTTGTACTTACAAAAACGTGTGAATATTCATAAAAAGCACACACATGAAAGGTAGCACCACAAGCAGTGGGTCACAGCGGCTTTGGGCAACAGCAACACAATTGTGTATCCTTTGCCAATCTGTCTGCTGTTATTTAATGTTTAACAGTTAAGGGACGGATGATTATATGCTCCAAAACTGGAGAAACTCTCTGATAAAAAAGCTGCAACAACACAAGTCACTTTTGGTTTGAATTAACTGCCAAATGACCTAGAAATAATGAGCTGAAACTTGTTTTTATTCGTATTAAATAATGAGACAGTGGCACACTGGCCAACACCAAATTGTATTATTTTTTACATCCTAGGGCATTTTGGATGTACTGAATAAAAAAAATTCATGTTTTTCACCTTCAGGTCAACGTTTGGAACAACAGTATTATTATTTTCCGTTTAGATGATGCTACACTCCTTCTAAAGTATTGTAATTCTCTGAATTTGGAATGCCGATAAAACATTCAATTTACATATACTTACTTTTTTTTAACTACTTTGACTTGTAAGCTTGATCAGTCTGTCCTGCTGCATTTTAAAGTCCAACTGTGCAACTTCTTATAAGTTAACATAAAAAAATTACCCAAAGTTTACAACTGGATCATGTGGTGCTAATTTTTTATGATATTTCAATAAAAAGAACAGAAAGCTTACAAAAACATTTGTTTTTTGGTCTAGTTAAAAATTACATTACCTTTACAATGGTTGACCCCTGACAGGATGATCAGCATCATTTTCATCAGACTAGGCAATGGAATTTCTATGTAATTATACTGTTTTATAATTCAGTGTTATAACAGACAAACCACACTTTCCAAAACAATTCCATTTTATTATATACAAAATATTAAAATTAAAAAAAAACTTTGCAACACAACATGAAGGTTAATCGACATTTTATACACGCCGACTACTGAGTGCCTCTACACCAGCTTCCCAAACTGGGTCAGGAAGGCTCGGTTGAATGAATCCGGGCGGGCTGGCACGGCAGACGCGTGGGATGATTCTACAAGGAAAATGCACACAATAAAATACAGCACGAAAGTGCAAGATATACAGAAAAGACAATAGTTTTTAACAAGATTACATAAGCTTATTTCAGCGTATTGTTCACATGAATAATTAAAATAAAAGCTTTAGTCCGCAGTGTGCTGCAATAAAGCAGCGATCATCATCCACAAATGAACAGCTTTTTTATTGCATAAATAAACTGAGCGTCTTACCGAATATATTTGCGAAAAAACGCACAATAAAAAAAAATTAAAACTCACCGTTAAAGGACTCCGATGTCGAGACCTCCCGGTATATTTTTTCATTCCGGGTGGCTCCGTCTAACTCGCGCTGGATACGTTCGTCTGACAATGCAGTGAGCAGATACTGCACCTCCTTATTGGTCCATGGAACACCCTTATTACGCGAAGCCATTTTTGATAGAGAATAAATGAAAATAGCACAGCAATACACTGAAAATAAACCGCCAACAGTGGTTGCGTGCTGAGTAATGGCGGTCGTGAAGATTCTTTTTTTTTTTTTTCAAAAACTTTATTGAGAAGGTCGTGAAGATTCGGCAGAAGAGGAGGAGGAGAGGGGTGGTTACCACCTGACCAATCAGCGGCGACCAGTCTGTTAACGTCACAACACGGCACAGCTCAGCACTGCTGTACCCCGCCCTTGAGCGGGGCTGAGAATCGTGGCTGTTAAACCGTGTTGGGGCTTGTGGAAAAGCGTACAAAGCGTGCTGAGCCGTCCCGTGTCGCGCTAAAGCATGCTAGTGGTAAAGGGCCTTAAGTTCAAACAGTGCGCAAACACAAAAATCCAGACAGTGCACAAAGCAAAACTTATGAATGGCAGGGAGAAAACAGGATACACACGGATGAAAAAACATCAGAACGGGGACAGGGTTCTGACACAAATGATCTCTCAGATCAGAGACAAATGGTCTCTCTGAGACTCCAGCAAAAAGTGAAAGAATCGCCTTAAATTCAAATTCAAATTCAAACGTTTATTTCAAACTCAGGGTTCATATTAAGAGCAAAACTAAAACGAGTAGAAAATAGATAAATAAATAAATAAATAAAAGTATATACAGATCAGCAGACACTCGGCGCTCTTGTAACAACAGTAACATACAATAATGGGCTCAGTATAAAATGGAACGCCACCACTTCCAAATGCTGGAATGAAGTGTGAGTGACGAGTTGACAATTGCTGATATAAGATGATTGTTACATGCCAGCAACCTTCTCAAAAAACTGTAAACATTCTTACGTATCAATTCGCCAAAAGACGGAATGTTCACAGACACAAACATCTTGCTTGCACTCGAACTTCGTGGTACATCTAACAACCTTCTTAGGGAGTTATTATATGCAATGCGGATTTTGTTCCTAACAGCAACATTGCTATTAAACCATAAAGGCGAGCAGTACATTGAGGTACAGAAGGTCTTGAACAACATACATTTGACATCAGAAGAACATCTATGGAAATTTCGCAAGAGTAAATTTGTTTGAGCATACAGTTTCCTGAGATGCCTGTTACAATCAACAATGGTCTTATCAGATTCAATCCACACACCTAGGTATTTGACTTTTTCAACAAAGTTCAAGCTATTACCACAAAGTGGCATAACAGGATTCGACGTATTGACACCCTTTGGTTTGAAAGCCATACACATAGATTTAGTACAGTTGAACAGGATGTCATTTTTTTCACCAAATTTTTCACATACCGAAAGGAGATGTTGCATCGCTGCAGTAGACAAACTTAACAAACAGAGGTCATCAGCGTAGAAAATGTGATTTAACAGTGCACCGTTAAAGGAGCCGCCCACATTAGTATTGTTCAACAGTACACTGAGATCATCAACATAGACATTAAACAACAAGGGTGACAGTATACCACCTTGTTTAACACCGTTGGTCACATGAAATTTGGATGAGGTGACATTGCCCCATCTAACAACCATAGACTGCCTTCTGTACCAGTATAACAGGATGCTAACAATGTAAATAGGAATACCTCGATCGATCAATTTTCTGAACAAACACCAGTGGTTAATCCTGTCAAATGCTTTGCTAGCATCTAGGAACGTAGCATAGACACTAGTGGATTGGCTTCTGAAGTAGTCAACAAATTCATGGAGTAGGTAAACAGCCTTGTCAGTTGAAAGAGCTGATTTGAAACCAAACTGATTGTCGTTTGTCCACAGATAATCCTCAATTCTGTTCAGGAATAAACCCTCTAACAGTTTAGATATAACATTTGCAATAGCTATAGGTCTGTAGTTGTTCATATCAGAAAGACTGGCACACTTGTTTTTCACCAAAGGAATAATAACAGAGTCCATCAACATATCTGGCATGTAACCATGAACAAACATACAGTTAAAACACAATGACAACAGAATACACAAATTGAAATCAGCGTTGATGAGGCATTCACTGGTGAGACAGTCAGGGCCAGCTGATTTGCCTTTCTTGAGAACTTTGATCAGTGAATCAACTTCAACAGGAGTAACAGCAGAAATATCAGAGGCATCAAACATGTTGTTATACAGACGAATATCATGCATAACAGAATCCTTCATTGAAACATTCTTGACTGAGCTGAAAATAGCTTCATAATGACATTCCTTAAGTCGGACTCAAACCCAATGTACATAAATGGTCGCAGGTGTGGATCATATGAGTGGGTATGAGATGGCAATGATTACCAACTGGGGTCAGCTGAGATAATGAGAGCAGAGAAGACAGGACTGACAGCTGACTGGGACACCACCCACAACGGAGCAAAAACCCAGAAGTGCCACTGACAGCTGCTACTCCAGAGAGAGAACACAACAACACGATTATAAAGAATTAAATGCCAACAAATACAGCGCTGAAAAATAAATACAAATTAATATCAAATAAAAGAGTAGCAAAACTATGATAACATAAACAACGGGAATAACAAGCAATGCAAGATATACAAAAACCAACCATGGATAAAAGACAGGAACCAAAGAACACAAAGTACAACAAATATACAAATATGAGAAAAAGACCATGAGACTGAGCATGGCGGAAACCCCCATGGTCAGATCATAACACATAGATTTTCATCTGAACTCACACTAGAACTTATCCTTTTCTTATACCATTTTTGCCTTCTTTTGCCCTGTTTTTTCCTTACCTTTCCTGTACTTACCCTATAATTTGTGAGCTGTGTTACACAGTATTACCTAAAACCACTATTCCAAATCGATGCAATTACTCGACAATAAAACATAAAGTCAACATACGCAGCCAAACACATTGTCCTTCAGAGCTTCATTTAAAAGAAGCTGTATTTACACCTGTCTGATACAACACTGCACATAAAAGTTTTCTTTAAATCTTTAATTTTAGGTCATGGCATTTCGATATGAATAAGCTGTGACTGGCTGGCAAACCATCAGGAGAACAGCTATAAATATGCTTGGAGTGAGAAAAGTGCTTTAAAAGGCCTCTTTAACTCAGGAAGTGTGTATGAGCATGAGTCACACTTATGGCTCTATCTGTGACCTTTCACAGCACAGGATGGGAGGAGGAGTAAAATGGGAGAAACAGGATGGAGGCAGGAAGGAAGGAGGAAGGAGGGCAAGACAGGAGAGAAAAGCCCCACAGAAACAGAGACAAATGGGTGGGACAGGATGGCGGGATATATAGAGAGGAAGCCACTGCACAGAAAAAAAACTGGAGGATTTGTTGAGTATGCATGTATTCCCAACTTTAAAAAAAATAGTAATTCCTACCTAAAGATCCATGACTCTTTAAACTATAAAACTAAAGAAACTAAAGAAGCACCAAGGATGAGTTTCTAGTTTCTGTGTGCGCATGTGTGTGTTTGCCTGTGTGTGTGTGTGTTCTTACAAAACTGGAAATGTGGAAATTAAACTGTTGGGAATTATTCATTTGCATTGTTATGGTGAGAATACGTCAGGATATGATGTTATCACACTAGCAGGCTTTCAGCCCTGTCTGAGTCTGTGAGTCGTGCGCACCATTAGCCTCTGTGTGTTTACTCTGAGCAGCAGAGAGGAGCTACAACCACTGTCTGTATTTTACTCCAACTATGAATGGTTCAATAAGGCTGCATTCAGACCAGGACTGACATTGACATTGATTTTTATTTGAGTATTCTTAAAAAAAGAAAGAAGAGAGTTCAAAACACAACAAAAACACAAAAAAACAAACCAAAAATAAAATGTTCAAAAGGAGTGGGAAGAAGCCAACGCTTATACAGTCCCACCCCTTCTCCACACCAAACAAATTACAGTATTTCTCATAATCATCATTATCCCACAACCACATTCACCATAATACACCCATAGTCAAATTATACAACAAAAATGACACAACAATGACAGTCCATATTGACAACAATACCAACATCCAACAATATTACAACAACAATAAACATACACTTCTGGCATGTTCAATACAAACACAGACAACACCATCACCTTCACAATCACCACAACACACAACAACCTTCCCTCACTGATACCGAGACTCCCACAGGATAGTCCGGGAGTCTCGGTTCGACTGGGCGGGGAATGCCATGAATTTTCACACCTTCATTTGGTTTGGTTTGCATTCACACTGCAGCGGACCAAACTGCCTGGACAACGTCACACAGTTACAACAACTGCTCATTTGGGGCGCTGTAGACGAAACCACCACTGACCAGGAAGAAAAAATCTTGGTGAAGAAGAAAAATCTGGCTCATCAATTGACTGGGACCGAAAATGGAAATCTGTTCCCTTTAACTGGGTTGTTTGTCCACCACAAACAAGACATTTTTTAACTTTCTCCTCTGCTTTCTCCGGTAAAAGGTTTTCTCGGATACGCGCATTTGTCTTTACTGTTATTTTCTACCCAAAATGTGCTACGGTACATGCCACTTCTTCTACTCAGACTACGTGTTGCTATGGCTACACATACACCAAGGGGCACTACCGCCCTTTGGACGCTGGATAGTTTGTTTGAATTCACACTGCAAGCGGAGTGCACCAGACTTTGTTTGCAAGTGAACCAAGACCCCTGTATTCAGGGGGACCAGAATCCGCTTGTTTGGTGCGCACCAGAGTTTAAACGCTTGTTCAGACTGCACCAAACGAACTGAACTATCCTTGCATAGTGCTTTGGTCCAGACCAAACAGTGGCCGTCTGAATGTGCCCTAAATGTTCCAGAGGACAGAAAAGAGTCCAACTTGGCTTATTCCTCTATATGCCAGAAGATCGCTGTGACTACTCAGCCTGTTAATAGGTTATGGAGCCTAAAGTAAGTTGGACGCTTTATTAGCTCTCAAGAAGAAGCTTGAGTGTGAAAAATATACGTGCAAGACTTTGAGCAGCTAAGCTAAGTGAACCAACATTGGAGATAAGTGAAGAAGCTTTATATGCAACATATTATGCGATAAGCTATATGAACCAGTGTGGTAATACAAGAAGCTAATGTCACAACACAGCAGTGCATATTCAACAGATGTGAAGGTAAGTATGTCCTATGGGAAACAAGATTCCTAGGCTACTTACACTCTGAAAATTGAAATAAGACTATTTTGCAAGAGCCATATGGTGACACGCAGCTAGCTGAAGACAGGGGAAAATGCTGATTGCTATGCTGAGCTAAGAGCACTGACTGATGATGAAAGCATGTTGCTAATAAGCCATGAAGCCACTGATGATGGCAGCAAAGCTCTGAAATACTAAAGGAACATAATTATGGATGGAGCAAAGTCCAGTGTTTCCTCTGGCTTAAAGGTGCAGTCCATTACTTTTTTGACCTCCTGGCCAGTAGGTGTCGCACTCACTGTTGCCTCATGATAACGTTGCACGTGTTGCCATGTAGAAACACAAATGGCGCTGGAAACAAGCATTCACAGGCGGCAGCAGACTGTGTGGAAATCAGTGTCTTTGTGATTACAAGCCAGTGAAATCCTGTCAAGAGACAAACCTTTTGTGGTATAGTGCCCAGTGATTTTAACCGAGTCTTCTTTGGTGTTTATCTCCATTCGTCAATTTTTTAAAAAAATTACTGCCATATAATTATTAATAATTTATAGTAATGCTAGCGTTTCACAGACGTGATTGAACCTGATAATTACATAATTTTGATAATGTAATCATGGCAAAACTGCAGCTGACTTTAAGGACTTTGCTGCTGGTAGAGTGTTTTTGGCAGATATGCTGTAACGCACTCTTGTGTTTTGTTTATGTTCAGTGTTTTAGCTAAGAATGCTGTTCTAAAACCAGCTGTTGCTATGGCTGATCCATTGCCTTGGCCATCCCCAGTTGCTGTGTGTGGGCAATCAGGGACCGTTACCCTGATCGCTACGGACAACACACTGGGTTTGTTCCAGGTGGCCAGCTCACGCTCCTGGTCTGTGGCAGGTCCACATGTACAGCCATGGTACAAGGTGCATCAAAAACCAGTAATTTTGGGGTTCTGTCTCATTTTCTGGTCATTTAAATTTTTATTTGTTTTATATTATTTTTATTTGGTTGTTTTGTGGCGGTTCGTTTTAACCCCACAACAGACTAAGGACACTCAGCCCTCTTTTCTCTGTTTTTCTGCTGCATTACTGAGAAGCAATGTGCCATTCATGTATTTGTGATGCAAACATGCATGTGTTGTGATGTAATGCGCCATTCTCTATAGTGTGCATATGGCTTGTCCTTACTGTGCTTTTTCTGAGCATCTTAGATGTGCTTTGGTGTATTAATGTCTACAGGTAGACGAGTTTCTTCTGTCTCACCTATGTGATGTTAATCGATGCCTTTCATCCTTTGTACTCATGCGTCCTGTCCTTACTGTGACCTAGAGACTCAGATCAATATGTAGATGTGCTTGTTAGCCTCTTTGTCTTGCACTTAGAGCGAGGTCTAGCTAATCTGCCCATTGTGATGTATGGCTTACAAATGCAAATACCTCCTGCCAGTTCTGTTGTCCCTTTGATCATTCTAGACTGTGGGGTATGTCTTTTTGATGTATTGTTATGATCAAGTATTTAAGGTGCAACTCTGTAACGCAATCTCTCTCTTCTTCTCTCACTCTGATCCTGCAACTGGTAGACACACACGTGTCCGCCTCTCTTTCTCTGAGAGCCTAGGGATCCCGCTCCGGGCTGCTCCACTATGCACCGGAGAGAGGATCCCGTGAAGGTGGTATGATTTAATAAAACCTGCTTAAAACCACAGCACTGCTCCTTATTTTTTCATGCCGCCTCACTGGTGACCCCTCGAACACGCACACGTTTTGTGCGAAAGCAACCTTCCGAGCTGGACAGCCACACAGCTGCGTTGGTGGCCCCTTGAAGACGCACACGTTTTGTGCAACGCAGCCTTCTGTTTTGGATGGCCACGCTGGCGAACCGACGCTGAAAAAAACGAGCGGCCAGCGAACGCAACACCCGGGCATGAATGCTCCGTCGCCTGAGATCTGCACAACCACGCTGGACCGGCCACTCTCACTGAGAGCGCACGCACCTCGTCCTCTCTCCACGACGGCAACCTCCAGGGCTGACGGGGAGCGCAGCGCGTGGAACTGAACGCACCATGGCCGCACGAGCGACAACGATCGTCTCCTCCCTCTCACCGCTCCAACGCAGCTGCACGAGCCCGGGGCACAAAGATCGTCTATTGCCTCGCACCGCTCCAACGCGCCTCCACGAGCCCGAGGGACGGAGATCGTCTACTTCCTCACACCGCTCCAACGCAGCTGCATGAGCCTGAGGAACAAAAGATCGTCTATTCCCTCCCGCCGCTCCAACGCCTCTGCACGGGCCTGAGGGACTAAAGATCGTCTATTTCCTCTCAACGCTCCAACGCACCATGGCCAAATCTACAGCAACAGCTCAACCTGGATTTTATTGGCGCCGTCTGCGCTGATCTCCGCCAAGTTTCTGCACCCTGACTCACCACTCCAGCGGCCCACCCACGCACTGAACCCCCGCGCACACATCGGGGAGTTACAAGGACGGCGCATCACGCATGGGACAAGTAATGGCTCCACAGACTGCCTTCCTCCTTCGCCGCTGCCTTTCAGGGCTGCTCGCTCACCTGAGGCACGCATGCAGCATACTGGAAGGATTTGTTAACAGTCTCAGCCACGCCACAGACCGCCATCGTCCTCCGCCGCTGCCCACAGAACCTTCAGGGTTGCTCGTTCACCTGAAGCAAGCACGCAGCTCGCCACTGGATTTTTTAATGGTCTTAGCCACGGCACAACGGGATTTCAGCCGTCAGCTGTTCCCGGGAGCTTTGGGGTTGCTTCAGCACCCAAAGCCAACAGTCCCCCTGCTTTGTTTACTTTTTCTCTTACAGCCGCTCCTGCTTTTCTTCATGGCCACAAGAGGAGTCAGAGACTAATTTTTCTTCTTGTGATCTCCGCACGTGCAACGGGACAAACCCTCGACGTCACGGAGCAGCAAGCAATTTTTGCACGGCTCAGGACGATTTCACAGCTCCTGCCGGCACTTACTACCCCTCCCCTCCCTCCCCCTCCGCCTGCAGCGAGCTTCTCCCACAGCTCGCTCACACAGATGGATTATCGAGGTCGCGACCCCCTGCCGCGTCCTCTGGGGGGGAGCGTGTGTGGCGGTTCGTTTTAACCCCACAACAGACTAAGGACACTCAGCCCTCTTTTCTCTGTTTTTCTGCTGCATTACTGAGAAGCAATGTGCCATTCATGTATTTGTGATGCAAACATGCATGTGTTGTGATGTAATGCGCCATTCTCTATAGTGTGCATATGGCTTGTCCTTACTGTGCTTTTTCTGAGCATCTTAGATGTGCTTTGGTGTATTAATGTCTACAGATAGACGAGTTTCTTCTGTCTCACCTATGTGATGTTAATCGATGCCTTTCATCCTTTGTACTCATGAGTCCTGTCCTTACTGTGACCTAGAGACTCAGATCAATATGTAGATGTGCTTGTTAGCCTCTTTGTCTTGCACTTAGAGCGAGGTCTAGCTAATCTGCCCATTGTGATGTATGGCTTACAAATGCAAATACCTCCTGCCAGTTCTGTTGTCCCTTTGATCATTCTAGACTGTGGGGTATGTCTTTTTGATGTATTGTTATGATCAAGTATTTAAGGTGCAACTCTGTAACGCAATCTCTCTCTTCTTCTCTCACTCTGATCCTGCAACTGGTAGACACACACGTGTCCGCCTCTCTTTCTCTGAGAGCCTAGGGATCCCGCTCCGGGCTGCTCCACTATGCACCGGAGAGAGGATCCCGTGAAGGTGGTATGATTTAATAAAACCTGCTTAAAACCACAGCACTGCTCCTTATTTTTTCATGCCGCCTCAGTTTTATATTATTGTTATAGATTATTAAAATAAATTATTGTAAAATGGATGCCTGATATTGTTTGTGCCTTTTCTAATTTATATCTAAAGGGTGTTGTTGATTCATTATTAGATTTACCAAGTGATGGCATACCTATCCTCAGTGCACAACTGAAATACTGTCAACCTTTGTATAACCTTGTAAAATTACTGAGAACTTCAGTTATACATACCTGATCAGACATGTGCAGAGTATTCCCTTCAATAAGCTCACTTTTTGAAATTATTTGTAGTGCGTTAATACTCCAGTTGTTCTCATATGGATATTCAGTGTAAAAAAAATTCAGTGTATTTCAGAAAATAAGCATATCACTAATCCAATATGACACAAAATCACTAGTCATAGTCCTCATAATATCTATAAAAAGTATTATTTAAATTTATATTGGATTACTGTATAATCTAAAAGTTTTGTTAGTATTTTATAAAAGTTATTAAATGTTCAGCAATATTACATTTTCTGACAGTGTACTAATATGTTAGAAAGCAAATCAACATCAACTAAAGTTGTCTATGAAAAAAGGGCTTTTTTTAATAAATACAACTTTATTATAAACAGTAGTACCAATTCACAGCAAAAGTCAGCCAACAGAACTTTGAAGTGTTGTATAAAGACCCCACAATTCCAGAAAGACCTCAATGATCAGGTGATCCCCTGTGAGGATCACTTAGCCACAGTGCAGAGGAAAAACTCCATTTTAACAAGCAGAAGTGGTTTTGGCATCTGATCAGGACGCCTCCTGGTCGCCTCCCACTTCAGGTGTTTGGAACACGTCCCCTGAGGATGAGACCACGGAGCAGACTATGACTCCCAGCCGGCATGGAACACCTTGGCGTCCCCTCTGAAGAGCTGCATAATACACTGTATGGCTTTCAATTTCTGAAATGAGTGACAAAAAATATTGAACTTTTTCATGATATTCTAATTTTTTGAGCTGTACCTGTACCTAGGCCTCTCCTAACTTGTGTCGTCAGCTCTTCCACTGGTGACGGTGGTTCTGCAGGAGCAAGGCCAAGTGTACGTGGGTCCCCTGGGTGCAGTTGTCTATATTACGGCAGGACGGCATCTACAGAAAGGCGCTCTGAAAGAATGCAGGCCAGAAGGGGTGGAATGTGATCATAAGTCTAATTAATTCATTATGAAAAATGATAAATAAATATGAATGGATGGACGTAACAGAGTATTCACTAAATATTAACAAAAACAATCCTTTCTGTAACATTTACAAACAGGTTTAAAATTAATAAATCACCTCCCCCCCTAAAAATTTAAAATTTATAATCCTAATATTACAGTTTTATAGATTATTGTGTAAAATGTTTTGGTGGCACAAAACTTACATGGACCCTGTGCTGGTTATGGTCCAGTGCAGCTGAAAAGGTCTGGGCCTCATATCCACATGGGCTACAGGAGAACCTTTTGCTGGCATACATTAGAATGAGAATTAGAGTTAGAACAAGAATGTTTATAAAACTGTTGGGAATACTTTTCACAGACACCAAAAAATTAAAGAAATTATATACAGATGTATGATGACAACTAAGCTGACCCGGAGAAGGTTTTGGCTCTGTTTCTGCTTTCAAAAGACAATGGGGATACATTTGGGGAATATCATCTAACAGAATGTAAAAGCAATTTATTTTATAAACGTCAAAAACGTTTGATCACGTAAACAAAAGATCTCTTTGTTCGACGTATCTGTAGTGTCCAAATAAGTAATGAGGCGAGGTGACGTTTTATGAAGTTTATTACAAGAACTATGTACACGTGGGGAGACCCTACCGTGAGTACAGGAGTAACAGCAAGGAGACGATATGTCTCCTGCTCCAGGCTTATATATCCCAGGTGACGCCACCCCCCGAAGGCGGGGCATCACCCCTCCCAGCCTAGGGCACCACCATACTAATATATTATAACTATATTACGATCCTACATTCTCCACCCTCCCCCTTGAAAAAAAATGCAAGCACACAAATTACCCAACCAAATAATTTACACCTGAATCATACTGTAATACAGACGAGAACAGGCCTACACATTCACACTACACACTGGCCCAGCGGAACTCTCCGCTATGTAATCAAATAGTCTCTGAAGGAAAAACGGGCCACACACCAAAATAAATTAATCCCTCCTAAGCTAAACACATAACAACTATAGACACAGACAATGGCGGTACCCGATCCCATAAACTCATAGAATACACAAAAGCACATACAGAGAACTCCCCAAACAACACAGAATTTTCACACTATAGGGCAGTAAACGTAATCATTCACACCCAGGTGTTACTGCACCTCACACTCAACAACACTCACACGACAACAGTGGTCTTGCGCTTTCAATATCTTAATCACCCTGTTACAGTGGCAGACGTTTCCCTTTACTAATGAAAACATAAACAGCCATAAAGGCCACACCACAGGCAGGGAGATAAAACACATCTACTAACAAATGCACATTTCAGACACACCGTAAGCCCCCACATATTCAACTTGGGTCTCCCGAAGGCCCCCCCGGAGTGTCCGTCACGCGACCCACATCCAGAGTGTCTCCATTTTTTCGTGACCAGAGACGGACTGCATAGACGCCCTTTCATTGCGCCAACGTCGCAGCTCGTTGGGATGCCGTCTCGACCCATCAGTCAACATCAGGTAGCCGTTGCCGCCGGACTGGACCACCCACAGATTATCCTGTCCCACTGTCCCTTTCCTGGAACTGCGCACCCAACCAAGCAGAGGCTCGACCCTGGGGCGCACGTCATCACCCTCGCCCAGGGGAGCGCTCACTGGCTTCCTCCGTCATCTGCACCACGATCTGGCTCCCTTATGACTCCTCAGCAGCTTGCCAAGTTGACTTGAGTCATGTCCCTTGCCTTTAGTATCAGCACGGCTAGGGTTCGTGCTGTCTGGAGGTACCCCAGATACCAGATGTTGTTGCGTCGGAGCAGCATCAGTCACTGTTGGCTCAGCAGCCAGAACTCGTTGGGCGCCGGAGCCCTGTAGCTCACGCTCTTTGGACCTTTCGGCCACCACAGGGATCAAACAATGCCGTTTGGGTCCACCGTCCATGGGACCACAAACACTGGCATGGGACCCCTGCCTATTTGGCGTATTTAGGTGCTGGCGGTGTCCCTCTTCACCCGGAATGGGCCACCCTAAGTCCCACACTTCATCACCACTTCCCACGTAGAAAAGCCGATCCCATAAACCACCACCTGACCACTCCTCCACTTCACTGCAGGTAATGGCGAAACCGGGCCCATAGAACAGATCACAGCCCATTAGGTTATTACCATCCTGCGACACCATGAACTCGTTGGCGCACATGTAGGCCCCTTCGTGCCTCACCGACAGCCAAACTGAGCCCACAACATCCAGCGGGTGGCTACCATAACCATAACAGGTGATATTAGTGTTACTCACTCTATAGTGGGGAAAACACCGACTTACAGTTGCCAAGTTGAGGATGGAGACCGCTGACCCAGTGTCCACCAACAGCGGTATTGGTGTCCCGTCCAACAAAATGTCACAAACAATGCGTCCGTCCGTGTCGGGTGAGACTGTGTGTACCACCGTAGGGGCCTTCTTCTTAGCAATTCCCTTCACCTGTCTCCGTTCCTCCTTGTCAAAATTGTGGCAAACTCTGGCGAAGTGATAGAACAAACCGCACCGTCCACAACGCTTGCCCCTTGCCGTGCAGTCCCTGGCTCGATAGCGGTGCCTGCTGGATCCACAGTCGTAGCATCGTGGTGTCCCCGGGGTGGACCGTATCTTGACAATGGCCATTGTCACGCCGCGCCGCTCATCAACGGCGCCACCTGCTCACACACCTGTCAGTCATCAGCGGCGAGGGATATAAGCCGCCTCGCCCTGAGCTTCGGTCTGAAGCCGTAGACTTCATTTCCCTTCCATGGGCTTCTACCACATTCTCTTCAGCATCCTCGTCACCGGTAAGAAAATCACTTACCTCATCTCTCCAGTCTGCTCCCCTGTGCACAGGTGGATTCCTCGGCGGCGGACAATCCCATCCCTCGTCTCTCCTCGCTGCTGCACCGAGCCCTGCAGGTGGCTGTCTCCCGGGCTTCCATCCTTGAAGCGCCAGTCATCTGTCCTAACAAGTAAGCTTCTCTCCCTCGCCTATTCTCCTCCTGTGTTGGTGTGTGCTCATCACCCTGTGTCTGATTTCTCCCATAGGGTTGCCGGCTGAACGGTCTCCTGCCTCTGGGTCCGAAGCAGACGCCACCACCAACACATTAACATTCCGCAGACACGCACCCAAACATCCCTGTTGTTAATAAACAGTTTGAACTACTCTGAGCCTGTGTGTGTGCGTCTCCTGAGCCGAACGTTATGTCAGTACGGCTTCAGCAGAGCGGCTCGGCAGACGGCGGGCTCGCACACCGGTTAACCATCCTCGAGGCTCGGGTGGATCAGATTGTTTATCAGCAACAGGTGGTTCTTAATCAATTATTAGAATTAACTAACCGATTGAACCGCTTGGACCCCCAACAGCCGTTCCTCCCGACTCGCCAGGGTGGCGCGGCTCCTGCTGTTCCAGCGGCCGTCCAGCCGGCTCCAGTGGCACCGGTTCGGCTCACACCGATTCCGACCCCCGCCCGCTTTAGCGGTAAGCTCGGCGGAGCGCGGGGGTTCATTATGCAGTGTGAGTCCGTGTTCCACCGTGTGCCCGGAGATTTTCCCTCGGATCACAGCCGAATTGGTTACATAGGGAATCTTCTGGAGGGGCGTGCGTTAACTTGGACCTACGCCGTAATGGCGAGGCCCAGTTATGCCACCCTCACCTATGATCAATTCGTGAGGCGCTTTCTGGAGGTCTTTGACCATTCTCAAACCGAAACGGTCCAGGTCGATCGGCTTCTCGCTCTCCAGCAGGGAAGCCGGTCGGCAGCGGACCACTCGGTCGACTTCCGGGTAGCGGCGGAGGAATTGGGCTGGGAGGAACGCTCCCTCTGTGGCCTGTTCCTCCGCAGCCTCAATAGTGATCTGAGGGATGAACTGGCTGGTCGGGATATCCCTGGGACGCTAGCGGAGCTGACGTCCTTAGCGGTAAGTTTGGATAACAGGCTGCGCGAGCGCTCCTTGGGGCGGAAGTCTTCTTCTTCTCGCCCTCGTGGAGCCTCGCCGCACCTGTTCCAAGCTCGCCCCCTGGCGGCGCCGCCAGCATCGTGCCCCGAGGAGTCGTAGCCGATGGTGACGGGCTGGACTAAACTTTCCCCTGTGGAGAAACAACGCCGCCGTGAGTTGGGCCTCTGCATGTATTGCGGAGGCGACCAACACACCGTGGAGCGTTGTCCACGGAAAGCCAGTCGGTGGGGTCCGCGAGTCACTGTTGGAAGCCTCGCGGACGTCAATCGGTTAGGATCACTCACCCAATTGAAGCTGCCCATCCGTTTCTGCCATAACCCCACTGGGCAACTCACCCACGCACTGGTGGATTCGGGCGCAGAAGGCAGCTTCATTTCACAAAGCCTGGCAACCCGATTGGGCATCCGCTGCCAGGCACTCAACACTCCCATCTCCCTAGTCCACCTCTCCCGTGCCACCCTTGGGAGAGTGACACATCAAACTGTCCCCCTACCGGTCATCATCTCGGGAAACCACCGGGAGGAGATGACCTTTTACGTCCTTCCCAACTCTGTGTCGCCCGTCATCCTGGGGTATCCCTGGCTCCGCCTTCACAATCCGGTCCTGGATTGGAGATCAGCTGGGGTATCGGCATGGAGTACATTTTGCCTGGGCATCTGCCTCCAGTCCGCTGCCTGCTCGCCGTCCGCTCCTCCCCCCGCGACGGACGCTGCACCTCCGGACCTGTCCCTGGTGCCTCCGGAGTTTCACGACCTGGGTATGGTGTTCAGTAAAGCGAAAGCTATGTCTCTTCCCCCTCATCAGCCCTACGACTGTGCCATCAACCTCCGCCAGGGGGCGCCGTTACCTTCTGGTTGGCTCTACAGCCTGTCAGCGCCGGAGAAGGAGACGATGAACACATATCTGAAGGAGTCATTAAACGCCGGGATAATCCGCCCATCATCGTCACCCGTGGGGGCAGGGTTCTTCTTCGTGGGAAAAAAGGATGGGTCCCTCCGCCCTTGTATCGACTACCGGGCCCTCAATAATATCACGGAGAAGGACCGTTACACCCTGCCTCTCATGGACACTGCTTTCCACTCCCTCCAGGGGGCGACCTGGTTCACTAAGCTGGACCTACGCAGCGCTTACCACCTCGTCCGGATCCGGGAGGGAGATGAGTGGAAAACGGCCTTCCGTACCCCGAACGGCCACTTTGAATACCTGGTGATGCCGTTCGGGTTGACCAACGCTCCTGCAGTCTTCCAGCGCCTCATTAATGACGTCCTCCGGGACTTCATTGGCCTTTTCGTGTTCGTCTACCTGGACGATATTCTCATCTTCTCCAAGTCCAGGGATGAGCACCAGGTCCACGTGAGGCGGGTCCTCCAAAGGCTGCTGGAGAATCGTCTGTACGTAAAGGCAGAAAAGTGTGAATTTTACGCCAGGAGTATGTCCTTCCTGGGGTTCATCATCGCCCACGATAAGGTGCTCCCTGACCCAGAGAAGGTAAAGGCGGTGGTGGAATGGCCTACACCTGCATCCCGGAAGCAGGTGCAGCAATTTATTGGCTTCGCCAATTTCTACCGCCGCTTTGTCCCCAACTTCAGTACCATCGTTGGACCACTGACCCGCCTCACGTCCCCGAAGGTCCCGTTCCGGTGGACCGAAGAGGTCGCTGCCGCCTTTGAGGCGCTGAAGGCGGAATTCTCCTCCTCCCGGGTCCTTCGCCAGGTCGACCCCGCGCTGCAGTGCATCGTCGAGGTAGACGCTTCGGACACGGGAGTGGGAGCAGTGCTGTCCCAGCGATCACCGAACGATGGCGCCAAACGACCGTGCGCCTTCTTCTCCCGGCGCTTGTCCCCGGCGGAGAGGAACTACGATGTGGGGGACAGAGAGCTCTTGGCCATCAAGCTCGCCCTGCAGGAGTGGCGCCACTGGCTAGAGGGGGTGAACCTGCCGTTTGTGGTCCTTACGGACCACAAGAACTTGGAGTATTTACGATCTGCCAAGCGCCTGAACGCCCGCCAGGCGCGCTGGTCTCTGTTCTTCGCCAGGTTCCAATTTTCTATCACCTTCAGGCCTGGCTCTAAGAACGGCCTGCCTGACGCCCTCTCTAGGCAGTTCACTCCCGTGGAATCGGAGGAGACGCCCCACTTCATCCTGCCCAGGTCGTGCGTCATGGGAGCCATCTCGTGGGATATCGAGGCAAAGATCCGGAAGGCACAGGAGGTGGAACCTGATCCTGGCGGCGGACCGGAGGGAAGACTGTTCGTCCCATCTGCGGTCCGAGGAGAGGTCATCCACTGGCTCCACACCTCCCGGCTCACCTGTCATCCCGGCACCTCCCGGATGATCAGCCTCCTCCAACGGTCTTTTTGGTGGCCAGGCCTGCGGAGGGATGCAGCCCGCTACGCCCGGGCTTGCCCAGTCTGTGCCACCAGCAAGTCAGGAAATGCCCCTCCAGCGGGTCTGCTCCAGCCTCTGCCCGTCCCCGGCAGGCCCTGGTCGCATATCGCACTGGATTTTGTCACCGGACTCCCCATTTCCAGCTCCTTTAACACCATCCTGACCATCGTGGACCGTTTCTCCAAGGCGGCACACTTCGTCCCCCTGCGAGGTCTCCCTACCGCCCTGGAGACGGCGGGCCTCCTCATCCAACACGTGGTCAGGCTGCACGGGATTCCGGTGGACGTGGTCTCGGACCGGGGTCCCCAATTTTCATCCGAGGTTTGGAGGTCCTTTTGCAACGCCATCGGAGCCAAGGTGAGCCTCTCCTCCGGCCATCACCCCCAGTCTAACGGGCAGTGTGAGAGGACCAATCAGGAGCTGGAGGCTGCGCTCCGCTGTGTTGCAAGATCCAAGCCGACGTCATGGAGCAACCATCTCGCCTGGGTGGAGTACGCCCACAACACCGCCCGCTCTTCTGCAACGGGGATGTCCCCCTTCAAGGCGTCCCTGGGTTACGACCCCCCGCTGCTTCCAGCACAGGAGAGCGAGGTAACTGTCCCGTCAGTTAGGGCGCACGTGAGGCAGTTCCGCTCCACCTGGGCCGCCGCGCGTCATGCGCTTTTACGCACAGCGGAGCGCAACAGGACCGTGGCGGACCGGCGTAGAAGACCTGCCCCGGCGTACAGAGTTGGGCAACTTGTCTACGTTTCCACCCAGGACGTCACCCTAAAAGGCGAGAGGAGAAAGCTGGCACAGCGCTTCATGGGTCCCTTTCCCATCACCCGGATCATCAACCCGGTGGCTGTGCGCGTGGCTATTCCCCCCTCCCTCCGCATCCATCCCACTTTCCACGTGTCGAAGGTGAAGCTGGCAGTTACCGACCCCCTTTGCCCTCCTCCTGCAGCGCAACCCGCACCCCGGATGGTTGGTGGCCATCCGGCCTGGTCCGTCTCCTCCATCCTGGACTCCCGGCGCCGGGGTCGTGGGTTGCAATACTTGGTGGACTGGGAGGGCTATGGGCCCGAGCATCGACAGTGGGTGCCCCCGTCGTTTGTGTTGGACCCATCGCTCATCGCGGACTTCCACCGAGCGCACCCGGATAAGCCATCGCCAGGAGGCGCTGTTAGAGGGGGGAGTACTGTCACGCCGCGCCGCTCATCAACGGCGCCACCTGCTCACACACCTGTCAGTCATCAGCGGCGAGGGATATAAGCCGCCTCGCCCTGAGCTTCGGTCTGAAGCCGTAGACTTCATTTCCCTTCCATGGGCTTCTACCACATTCTCTTCAGCATCCTCGTCACCGGTAAGAAAATCACTTACCTCATCTCTCCAGTCTGCTCCCCTGTGCACAGGTGGATTCCTCGGCGGCGGACAGTCCTGTCCCTCGTCTCTCCTCGCTGCTGCACCGAGCCCTGCAGGTGGCTGTCTCCCGGGCTTCCATCCTTGAAGCGCCAGTCATCTGTCCTAACAAGTAAGCTTCTCTCCCTCGCCTATTCTCCTCCTGTGTTGGTGTGTGCTCATCACCCTGTGTCTGATTTCTCCCATAGGGTTGCCGGCTGAACGGTCTCCTGCCTCTGGGTCCGAAGCAGACGCCACCACCAACACATTAACATTCCGCAGACACGCACCCAAACATCCCTGTTGTTAATAAACAGTTTGAACTACTCTGAGCCTGTGTGTGTGCGTCTCCTGAGCCGAACGTTATGTCAGCCATGTATTCGTCATCGCTGCCATCGTCCAAATCCAAGGCCAGGGTCTTCCTGTGTGCCTCGCTCTTCTGTCGAGCGTCATCATAGCCGAGATGTTTTGTCAGCCGCTCCGCTGCCTTGTGCTGTTGCACTAGCTCCATGGCCTCTAGCAAAGTTAGCTCACCAGCGTGAGTCAGCAGGCGAACCCTCGCCGAGGAGTAGGCCACGTGCTCGGCCAACTGGTCACGGACCATCTCCTCCTCTAGGGCACCAAACCTGCACTCACCCGCCAGCTGCCGGAGGTCTGCCACAAACTGCTGGACCGATTCTCCGGGTCATTGGCGCTGTTGTTGGAACTGGATGCGTCGCATGATGATATTTTCAGGGGCGTGGAAGTTGCCGGCCATGAACCTCATGATGTCGTCGAAGCTATCAACTCCTCCTAAGGTGCTGAGGATTTTCTGGCCCTCCATTCTCAGGTTATGGACCAGAATTGTCCTCGCTTGTAATTTGTCCAGGCCGCCGAGGTCCAGCACGAGTGGATAGTTTTGGAAGGCCGCAAACCACCTGGCCCAAGGAACCAGCGGCTCTCCCAGAGCCTCCAAAAAAAGGACGTAACGTGGTCACAGCCCTCTCCATCTCCGTTTGTCCTCGTCGCCAAATGTAGTGCCCAAATAAGTAAGGAGGCAAGGTGACGTTTTATGAAGTTTATTACAAGAACTATGTACACGTGGGGAGACCCTACCGCGAGTACGGGAGTAACAGCAAGGAGACAATATGTCTTCTGCTCCAGGCTTATATATCCCAGTGCAGAGGTTACCCCTCCCAGCCTAGGGCACCGCCATATTAATATATTATAACTATATTATGATCCTACAGTATCATAAACTAATTTTGATTCTGGCAAAATTAGACCACATTGAAATAACGGGCAAATGGCTTCTTTAGATAAATGGCCACAAGTGTGTGGGGGATCATTGAACACAATGTAAAACTAATGTATTTTTAAAAACTCATAACGTTTGTCAGAAAAAATTGAAGTTCCTTACTTCACGGTATCGGAAGCTAATGCTAGCTGTAGCTAAACTAGACCAGAGTGGAAAAATTACTGTTTGGAAAGGATTACCGAGCAATTCCTGTGGTCTATCCCATCACCATACACCAGTTGATATCATCACACAGTCATATTAATAACAGGAACATCTCATAGACAAAATGTAGGTTACAGATAGCTATGCAAACACTAGTTAGCTTAGCTTAGCGGTCAAGTAGCAAATAGGCAACCTCAGAATAGATTTTAAAACCTTTATGATTCTTCAAATTGCACCAGCGATCAAAAGCTGAACCAATACTTATTCTGGTCTTGCCCCTTCGTTTATTACTTCTTACTTGAGAAGGATAACAGAAAGAGCCATTACTGTCAGAAGCAGCCATGGCTGCCTCTGGCAACCCCGTTTTACGGAAACGCAATAGCATGTGACATCAACAGATTAATTGAATGGGATCTGGAATCCGAATGGAACAATTTTCTGTCTAAAAAAATCTTCTGGAATATAAATATCCATCCATCCATCTATCTTCTACCGCTTTTCCGGAGGTCCGGGTCCGGAGGCAGCAGTTCAAGCAGAGAAGCCCAGACTTCCCTCTCCCCAGCCACCTGCTCCAGCTCTTCAGAGAGGATACCAAGGAATTCCCAGACCAGCTAGGAGACATAGTGTAACACCCACTTGTGTGTAACACTGATTTGTAGCACTTTAGGTGTGTAATACTACTTTAGATGTACAATCTTGTACCCTTGTGGTAGTATTGGGTTATGGCAGTGTAGTTACCTTTAACTCTACTACCTGGATGGAAGGGACAATTGGGCCAGATCAGACAGACCCCAGGTTCGTAGGAGCCCGGAGGACACAACAATAGAAAACTCACACACACGGTGTATGGAACTTGCAGCTATATATATTTCAAAGTTATGTACACATAAACACTATTATTTTTACACATTTACACATTTTAACACACTAATATTTAAAAAAAAAACACAGGTAGAGCGCTGATCACAATAATAATTCAATAATACAAGAAAATACAATCCATCCAAAATATATTCACAATATGTACAGTTCTTTGGTATCAGTTCCAGGTGACCAGTTGGGTCACTTTTACCAGTCAGTTAGGTTCGGGCAAGGCTCATCATCCAGATCTGGAGTTCACGGTTTCTTGGTCCAGGAATCAGGAAACCAAAAAAAAAAAAAAAAAAAAACCTGACCTATAAAATAGGTCAGAACAACAATTAAGCTATAATTTATAGCTTGTTACATCAATGTCAAATAGTTCTACATAGTACAACAATAGTTCAAATTCCTTAAATCACCAAATGTGCATAAAATAAACACATTCTGCTATCTCCATTTATCAATATGGTACCATAACAATGAGTAAAGTGCATTTGGAACACTTGACATTGTGGGACACATATATGCACATATGTATATCACTGTATGATTCATACATATACCACCTTAGGCTTCACATCTGAGACGGAACAAAGGACTGAGCTTCTTTGGAGATAACACGAGGATGTGAAAGTTTGGTCTTTGGCAGGCAAAGAGACGGCCTTGGGGGATTTCGCCCGGCGGCCAGAGACTGAAGGTGGGGGGGTGTTAAGACCGGGAAGAAGATGCATTGTTACTGGGGATTAAGTACAATGTGACTGTGTGCTTTGATGTCCTGGGGTATAAAAGGGACAGATGTTGGGGGATTCTTTCTCTTTCTGTTTTTGGATGATGTTGGAGAATGTGAATAAACCTGACTCGTGAGATAAACTCAGCCTCGTCATTTCCACAGTCTCCACACTGGTGACCCTAAGACGTATCATGAGCAAAAGAAATTCCCCCGAGCCGGACTCGTCAGGAGCCAGCCAGGCGAATGCAGCCACAATCCAGCTACCATACTTCTGGCAAGACAACCCGTGCTCCTGGTTCCACTTGGTCGAAGCACAGTTCGCCCTCCGGGGGATAACGGTAGATGACACGAAATTCTACCATGTTATTGCCAAGCTCGACAACCGCACGGCTCAACATGTGCAAAGCCTTCTGGAGCGCCCACCGGCCGACGACAAATACGGCAGGTTGAAGGCTGCGCTCATCCAGCGTTTCACTCCCTCAGTCCAGGAGAGAGCGGAGAGGCTCCTGGCTCTGAATGACTTGGGAGATAGCACGCCCGTCGACTTGATGGAGGACATGCTGAGGTTGAGGGGCTCAGACGACAACTTCCTCTTCACCCACATTTTCCTGAGGACCCTACTGTCGGCCATGAGAGCGACCCTGGCCAGTTCACCGTTGTTGGCCCAGCGGGACTTCCGCGCGCGGGCCCAGGAGGCACAACAGCTTCTCAACGCCAGCAAACAGCGCGCGGCCACCGCGGCAGCGACGGAGCTTGGCGCGACAACCGGAAATGGCAGGGGGCCAGAGGCGGCGGTAGCAGACCCACCGACAATGGCGGCGGCAAGGGCCAAGGATTGCGGAGGAGACGACCTCTGTTTCTACCATCGCCGCTTTGCAGAGAGGGCACGCAAATGTATACCACCGTGCCAGTTCAAGCGCTCGGGAAACGCCAAGGCCAGGGGGTCGGTAGCAGCCGCGGCCCTCGGGGAAGAGAACAAGCTGCTCTACTTGACGGATGCGCGTTCCGGGAGGCAATTCCTCATGGACACAGGCTCCCAAGTGAGTTTCATCACGCCTACCTATGCTGACCGGCTGGCGGGTCCCGGAAGCCACGGAGCGTCAGCAGCGAACGGCTCGAGGATTAAGACCTTTGGTGAGAGGACTCTGCTTCTGTCCCTACACGGCCGTACATTTGAGTGGACTTTTGTTATAGCTGCAGTGAGCTTCAATATGTTGGGGGCTGATTTTCTGTGCTCACATGGTTTGTTGGTTGATCTTGCTAATAGGCGCCTGGTTAATGCACTTTCTTTTTATTCTATTCCCTGTGCAGCCCGAGTGACCCCGCCCACAGCACAAGCCAACAAGGCAACGGCAAGCGGTAAGTTCCACACACTACTCACTCAGTTCCCAGCACTCACGGTTCCCACATTTTCAGCAGCTGTCGCTAAACACGGAGTGGAACATTTTATTACTACCACCGGACCGCCCGTTTTTGCAAAAGCTCGGCGCTTGGATGCAGCTAAACTGACCATAGCGCGCGAGGAGTTCGCCAACCTGGAAAAGTTGGGCATCATCAGGCGTTCGAAAAGCCCATGGGCTTCCCCGCTTCACATGGACCCTAAAGCTGACGGCTCGTGGCGACCTTGCGGAGATTTCCGCAGGTTGAACAACGCTACAGCGCACGACCGCTACCCAATCCTGCATATCCAAGATTTTTCCGTTCATTTGGCGGGGGCGCGCATTTTTTCTAAGATAGACTTGGTCCGCGGGTACCACCAAGTCCCAGTACGCGCTGAGGACATACCCAAAACAGCGGTAATAACTCCGTTTGGTCTATTCGAGTTTTTGCGTATGCCGTTTGGGCTTAAAGGCGCTGCGCAGACGTTCCAACGCATGATGGACGCGGTGTTGCGCGATCTCCCCTTCGTGTTCGTCTACCTGGATGACATCTTGGTAGCCAGCGCGTCCGAAGACGAACACGAAAATCACCTCACAGCAGTTTTCCGGAGGTTGGGAGAGCACGAGTTAATAATCAACCCAGCGAAGTGTCAGTTCGGGGTGACGCAGATTGATTTTTTGGGGCATCGCGTCTCTCCAGAAGGAGCAGTTCCTCTGCCTGACAAAGTGTGCGCAGTAACAAATTTTCCCCAGCCACAAACGGTCAAAGCGTTACAGGAGTTTTTGGGAATGGTGAATTTTTATAACCGTTTCCTCCCCCGCGCAGCGCAGCTCATGCAACCATTGTATGCCGCGCTAAAAAAACAAAAACCCACAAATAAAATCGAATGGTCTCCGGAGCGAGAGCGAGCATTCTCGGGAGGTCAAAACAGCCCTGGCAAACGCTGCGTTGTTAGCACATCCAGACCCAACGGCCCGCATAGCGCTCACTACTGATGCGTCAGATGTGGCCATAGGGGCGGTCTTGGAGCAGCATGTAGCCGGGGCTTGGCAGCCGCTCGCCTTTTTCAGAATCAGAATCAGAATCAGAATGAGCTTTATTGCCAAGCATGTTAAAAACACACGAGGAATTTGACTTGACATTAGGTGCGATCGATAAGCGCTTCCTAATGACACGGCAGCCATGCAAGGCGCCTCATCAAAACAGTGGGGGATAAAGAGGGGGAGAGGGGGAGGGGGGATGACACAATGGGCAGAGAGAAAAAAACATAGTATATCAAAATAAAGCTCGTATGAGCAAGATTGTGATCACATAGAAAAAAAAACCCTCTAAAGCACAATTAGCAGACAATACAGATCACATATTAACAAAGCACAAGCAAGTTGAGAGAGACAGTGTCTGTGTAAGTGTCAGTATATGTGTATCAGTCGTGTAAAGTTGTATGCAGTGTGTGTATCAGTTACTGGTGAACAGCAAAAATCCTCCCTCAGCAACGTTTAGATGTTATGTCTTTAGTGTCTTAAACATAGATAGCATGTCCACAAGAGTTCAAACTCTCAGTGCATGTCCGATGGTAAATTCCATGCCAGTCACATGACGCTGTCCTTGAGAGTTCAGATTACTACACACCAGATGTTTATGTAGGGAGAAGACAAGCCAAAACTCTCTTCTGTCTTATCTTCCTCCAGGAGGAGTGAAATCTTCAGGGCACCGAATCAAGGTCAAATAAGCACAGTTCACTCAGAGCATAGAATTTTCATCTCTCATGCGATTCTGTGCTTCATAATTTCCATACACAGGCTTTAAAATTATTCTGGTCGAATTTGTTGAGGGAACTACGCTGGGTCCGCATTTTGATTAGCTCGTCCAACTTCTATAATTTACGATACACTAGGAAAACTCCAGAGCCAAACAGCAGAAATCCTGTGATCATGCCAAAACAAGTAGATGTCTTCCACATCTTCAGTCGAATCACGCAGACACATGAGTTCCAATTGTTCCATGAGTCTCTCCACTTGGGCTCCCCCCTGGCCTGATTTTCTGTTAAAAAGTGGTGTCAATAGCATTAAAGCCCACAGTTCCATAATTTCCATAATTTCCGTTTGGATCGAGATGCAGCAGAAGAAGAGCGGGACACATACAGGACACAGCAAGCTGGGATCAGTATCAAGGGAGGAGGAGAGGAGAGGAGAGAAATGCGTCTGCTCTCTCTGAAAGCCGGAAGAAGAGCAGGACTTTGCGCGATAGTGAGCGAAAATACAGCGCATTCGATAGGGAGTTGTTAGCTCTCCACTTGGCCATTCGCCACTTCCAGTTCTGGCTGGAGGGACGCCGTTTCACCGCGTTCGTCGACCACAAGCCGCTGACTTTCATGATGGCCAAGGTTTCAGAACCGTGGTCAGGCCGGCAACAGAGACAGCTGGATGCAATCTCAGAGTTTACTACCGATATTTAGCACGTAGCGGGTAAACTGAATATAGTAGCAGACTGTCTCTCGCGCGCCGTAGCAGCTCCGGTCCGCGTAGGGATAGATTATGCAGCCATGGCCGCGGAGCAGGCTAGCGACGCGGAAGTGCGCGCGGCCCCAGTCCGCGTAGGGATAGATTATGCAGCCATGGCCACGGATCAGATTAGCGACACGGACGTACGCGCGCTCCAGTCTGGACCAACAGGGTTAAGGCTGGAAAACAGGGTGCTGCGGGATGGTATGCCCCCCCTAATCTGCGATGTCTCCATGGGACGACCGCGCCCGGTGGTACCGACCGCGTGGCGCCGCTACGTTTTTGACTCGATCCATTCTCTGGCGCACCCGGGGGTGCGCGCGTCGGTCAAAATGGTGGGAGAGAAAATTGTATGGCTGTGCCTGCGCAAACAAGTTAGGGAGTGGGCAGCAGCCTGCATGGCTTGCCAACGAACCAAGGTACACAGGCACACGAGAGCTCCCTTGGAGCCGTTTCACATCCCAGCTAAGAGGTTCGATCATGTTCACGTGGACCTCGTAGGCCCCCTCCCGCCGTCACAGGGGTGCACACACCTTCTGACAATGGTAGACCGCACCACGCGCTGGTCGGAAGTGGTCCCACTGTCATCAACCACAGCCGAGGAGGTGGCGCGCGCGTTTTTAACGGCATGGGTGGCGTGCTTTGGAGTCCCGTCGGACATTACATCCGACAGAGGTCCTCAATTTGTTTCCGAACTTTGGTCAGCGATGGCCCGCAGCCTGGGGCTAACGATCCACCGTATTACCGCGTACAACCCGCAGGCTAATGGGTTATGCGAACGTTTTCACAAGTCATTGAAGGCGGCCCTCAGAGCGTCGCTTACGGATGCAAATTGGGTGGACAGGCTACCATGGGTTTTATTGGGGTTGCGTTCTGCACCTAAAGAGGATTTAGAAGCCTCCCTGGCTGAGCTAGTTTTCGCGCAACCACTTGGGCTGCCCGGGGAATTTCTCCCAGATAATCCTGTGCCAGAATGCTCCCCGGCTCAGAAGCGGGGCACAGAAGCGGGCATGCTGCCTGGCCCCGTTCACCACAGTTTTCCGTGCGTTTTTGTGCCTAAGTTTTAAAAAATGCGGAGTTTGTTTTTGTCAGACACGATGCGCATCGCCCACCGTTGCGACCACCTTATGATGGACCATTTAGAGTGCTGGAAACAGGGGATAAGCATTTTTTGCTAGATTTGGGGGGCAGGAAAGAGAAGATTGGCATAAACAGGATCAAACCCGCCTTTACGTTGGCCGACGAGGATGTGCTGTTGGCCATGGCTCCTCGGCGCAGCAGACCCCCTAAGGAACATTCCCCAGAACACCCACAGAGATTGACTAACAGTTCTCATCCTCAGACAGCAGCTACCCAGTAGGAAGGCGCCGCGAAACTGGTAAAGCCCGCTTATAGCAGATATGGGAGGAGACTGAGGCCCAAGCAGCACGTGGACTGATGTGTAATAAATTTACCATGACATGCAGACTGTTATTACGTTGTTCCATCTTAGACGTTTGGGGGGGGTCATGTGGGACACATATATGCACATATGTATATCACTGTATGATTCATACATATACCACCTTAGGCTTCACATCTGAGACGGAACAAAGGACTGAGCTTCTTTGGAGATAACACGAGGATGTGAAAGTTTGGTCTTTGGCAGGCAAAGAGACGGCCTTGGGGATTTCGCCCAGCGGCAAGAAACTGAAGGTGGGGGTGTTAAGACCGGGAAGAAGATGCATTGTTACTGGGGATTAAGTACAATGTGACTGTGTGCTTTGATGTCCTGGGGTATAAAAGGGACAGATGTTGGGGGATTCTTTCTCTTTCTGTTTTTGGATGATGTTGGAGAATGTGAATAAACCTGACCCGTGAGATAAACTCAGCCTCGTCATTTCCACAGTCTCCACAACATCACAGTAATAATTGTGCAGTGTGCTGCACCAAGTTAGCATATCAGCTAGCACAACAATTTATCACATAATTTGCACTTTAAAACACATATAAACCACAGGTTCAACATTCACCATTAAAGTAGAACTGAACTCACCTTTTTGCCAAAAAAGTAGAATAGCAGATTAATTCCTTATTACCTATTGTATTTTTCAACACATAAAAGAAATTTTTAGGCCGTGCGATGGCCAAGCTATAAGCCGATAAACTTTTGCCTCTGGCTGGCAGTGCCAAACAAACCGGAAGTAGTGCAGACGACGCTGCGTGACGTCACGAGTGTGACCCTTATCAAAACAACAATGGCAGATGATAGCAATTCCAGCAGTCAAGAACACCAGAGTTTTCAGAGTGAAGAGGCATTCAGGATCGGTGACAAGACAGAGGAGGATGCAGGAGTGTCAAGTGAACAGGAAGAGAGCGAGGGAGGCATCGAACCGTACAGATTAGAGCCAGAATTTTCGGGGGATTCCAGCACCGACTCAGACCGCAGCAGTGATGGGGAGGAGAGTCGCTTATTGAATACAGAATGGTGAGTCTTTACTTTGGCATGTTTGAGGTGTCAGGATAAGGAAAATTAACAATAAAAAAGAAAGGGAAAAAAAACATCAGCATTTTTCCAACTTATTACAGTTATCCCTCACTTATCGCGTTTAATGCGGTCTTCCTTCGCTGGGTATAGGCGCTCGGCAGGGAGCGAAGCTGGGTAAAACGTCTCCGCCAATCAGCTTGCGAGATAAAACGTCTCAGCCAATCAGCTTGCGAGGTAAAACGTCTCGGCCAATCAGCTTGCGAGATTCCCGAGCGGGCTGGGGAGCCGGGGAGAGCGGGCTCTCCGTGTTGATACCTGATGTTCTAATGTAGTCTCCCTGCCTTCTCATTAGAACATCAGGTATCAACACGGAGAGCCCGCACAGCTCAAAATCTACCTCTCTGACCAACGCTCCACTCCTCTCCGCCCACCTCTTCACCGCTCGGGAATCTCGCAAGCTGATTGGCCGAGACGTTTCACCTCGCAAGCTGATTGGCCGAGATGTTTTACCCAGCTTCTCTCCCTGCAGAGCACCTTCTTTATCGCTCGTGTTGCTTAGTGGCACTTTTTGCTGTTCTCTTGTGCCTTTTTGTGCAAAATAGTGCTTGTGACGCCCTTGGGGGGGGGGGGGTGACGCTACTTCGCGGTTTTTCACTTTTCGCGGTCGGTTCTGGTCCCCATTAAACGCGATAAGTGAGGGATCACTGTATATCTAGAAACGCATCGCTTCCCGGTCGCTTTTCCTCCCCCTTTCTTTTCTTTCGTCGCCATGACAGCTTTCCTTGGCCACTGAACAGATCTTCCCAGGTGTTGGAAGTGTTTTGTAGTCGACTATCACGACAAAATGCACCAAAAACAACCAGTGTCGACGTGCTCGCAATGGTAAACATGAGGACTGGGTTACACTCGTGACGTCACGCGGAACTCCGGCTGCGCTTCGGCGGATTTGTCTGATTTTTCAGGGCGGGAAATTCTAAATTGCAATTTTCTCCAAGATTCCGGGATTTGTGTAGGGGGTGCCAATGATAAATTATCTTTATAATTGTATGTACTATCACCCAGTGCCGTTCAATGTCGTTCAGTTCAGTTCTACTTTAAGTAGCAATCAATGGCCAGGGAATTGGGACCTTTGCTAACCGTTACAGCTTTGAAAAATGCCTTTTTCTGATGAAAAAACTAGCCGAAATTAGCATTGGCGGTTAGCATTTCAAGCTAGCGATTAGCATTTCCCATACACACTAAATGGCACTTACCAAGCTAAGTGACACGTGCGTCATGGGGTTCCCACGCTCAACGTGCGTTTACAGCCTTTGGATCCAAATCTTAAAATTTAACAAACGGGGCATTAGAACTTGATAATACATCAATGTCTCATTGCAGGTGTTTGTTCAGGCTTACCAATCTCAAGTTTTATCCGAGACAAAGACTGCTATTAGCACATTAGCGTCACCATATCATCAAGGACCGCCTCTCTCTCTTGGTCGGTGTCTTTCGGCGTCTGGCGTGACTGAGCCAAAAAATGCAAGTCATACCCAGACCCGGAGAGAGAGCGCTTAACCCATTGGCTGGCGATGCCAAACAACGGCGCAGCCATTGGTTGCTCAAAATACCAAATAAAAACATTTGGAACTTTATCAAAACTCCCCAGAAAATGTTCCCTACTGTTTTATGAATATATATTTATTTAAATATTCATCTTTAAATTATTTACTCCCATTGTGAAATGGGTGTTTTTCTTTTTAAAAGCGGTATCAATATTCATATTTGTATTTGCATTTTTAACACTGGGTTACACTATCCCCCCTTAGAATCATGCAAGTCCCTTTGCATGGGATTAGCTAAATGGTATTGATGGGAGAACTAGTGTTCATGAGAATATTCCTAAGATCTGACTCTGTTAAGGCTCTGGTAAAAGCCAGGTTTAGTCCTTGAAACAGGGACTGGGCAACAGTTATGAGAGGATTTCCCAACTGACTATACTGTAGCCTTTCTGGCTGGGCGGTTGTCCTCTCGGAGCATCTCACAATCTTTGGGATTTCCCTTTCAGATTCTCTGTCTTCCACAGGTTCATCACAGGTACTTTTATCAGATAAGTTGGTTTCACTTTCAGTTCCATTGTCATTGTTCGATGGTTCCACATTTGTTTCAGTTTCCTCCAGGTTTCCATCATTCGGTAAGTTGTCACATCCAGGTGAATTGTCATTTCCAGGCAAGTTGTCACATCCAGCTGAAGTGACATTTTCTATTTGGTTGTCATTCTCAGGTAAGTGAGTTTCAGCAGGAATGTCTCCTTTAAAGAATGTCTTTGGATGGGGAATTTCATAAACTCGAGTGAGCTTTATGGGCGTTTGGATTGGTTCTTCTCTGTACCAATAGACATCTTCATTTTCCGGTTCTGAATTCTCACATTCCTCACTTTGTTCAGGTGATTGTCTTGTCTTAGGTTAGCGGACACGTTTTGGTTGGACAGGTTCTTCTTCAACAGGGACAAGAAAACCACAGGGAAGCAAGAGGTCATGGTGAACGGTGCGAAGAGGACCATCTTTTGTCTCAGGTTTTATAGTGTAAACAGGCAAGTCACCTGCTTGGCTCACCACAATGTGGATTTCGCTTCCCACCTGTCTGCTAGTTTGTACTTGCCTCTGAGGCGGACTGCACGTACCAAAACTCTGTCACCTGGTTCTAGTTTTAAGGGTTTCACTCGCATATCAAATCTTGTTTTGTTTCTTTCAGCCATCTTGTTAGCATTTTCTGTTGCTAGTTTGTAGCTTTCTTGTAGAGTTGTCTTCATTTTTTCAATGTACTGGGAATGTGACTTGAAACTTTTGTTGTGAAACTGGAGCCCAAATGCAAGATCGATTGGCAATCTCGGCTGACGACCGAACATTAACTCATACGGGGCAAAACCAGTAGTGTCATTCTTCATACAATTGTACGCATGTACAAGTGGTTTCACATAGTTGTGCCAATGAGATTTGTTCTTTTCCTCCAGAGTACCCAGCATGCTCAATAACGTTCTATTGAAATGTTCTACCGGGTTACCTCTGGGATGATAGGGTGTCATCCGGATTTTGCGAATGCCCATGATTTTGCAAAGTTCTTTTATAATATGGGACTCAAAATCGGGACCCTGATCACTATGTAACCGTTCGGGTATCCTGTAGTGGACTATAAAGTTGTCCCAAAGTGCCTCTGCAACGGTCTGAGCTTTCTGATTGTTGGTAGGGATGGCTATAGCGTATTTCATGAAATGATCAGTTAACACGAGCACATCCTTTGTGTTACTTTGATTGGGTTCAATGGACAGGAAATCCATACAGACAAGTTCGAGCGGTCGGGTGGACTTAATGTTGACAAGCGGAGCAGCTCGTTCTGGAGCGGTTTTACGTCTTACGCAGCGATTACATGTCTTGATCTTCTTTTCAATATCTGCCGCCATGCGAGGCCAATAGAACCTTGTTCTGGCGAGATCCAAAGTACACTCTGTGCCTAAATGGCCCATGTCACAGTGGAGGCTTTGAAAGACTGAATCGCGGAGCTGTTCAGGTAAGACGAGCTGGTAAGTAACATTTCCTCCGTCTTGGCGAGTGCGGTAGAGGATGTTATCACACATTTCAAGTCAACTGAGCTCTCGGAGTAACAAGTTGATGTCAGGAAGTTCAGTTCATACAGTTGGTGGAACTTTTAGTCCAGTTTCAATTTGTGCAATCACTTCTCTTAAACAGGGGTCAGTTCTTTGTTCGTTTTTGATCTGTTCAGGAGTCATGTGGGGTACAACTGGAAGACCACCACAGCCATCTTCATTGGCATAACCATCTGAAATGGCGGCTACAGAGAGGGCTAATGAGTGAACCAAAGGGAAGGTGTTGTCTGGAGAGCTACAGACAAGGTGTTTTTCATATATAGCAGACACTACCTCGGAACTTAAACTGCTTTCAGGAAGAGACAAGTGAGTCTGAGTGAACTGCTGTATGCGGTCAAACTCTTTTTGGGACACTAAGTCATTAAGTAACTCGCCATGTGGCCGTCTAGAGAGGCCGTCTGCATCTGAGTTAAGCTTGCCTGCTCTGTATTGGAGCTTAAAGTTAAACGTCGACAGAGCAGCTAGCCACCTATAACTCATGGCATCCATCTTAGCAGTAGTCAAAATTTATGTCAAGGGGTTACTGTCTGTCACGACAGTAAAATGATTGCCATATAAATAGTCTGCGAACTTCTCTGTTACTGCCCACTTTAGAGCTAAAAATTCTCATTTATGGGCGGGGTAACGGGACTCACTTCTAGACAACCCCCGGCTTGCATAAGCTATGACCCTAGTCTGGCCCTCCTGCTCTTGATAGAGGGCGGCGCCAAGCCCTGTAGTGCTGGTGTCAGTATGGAGTGTATATGGCAACTGAGGGTCAGCGAAACCCAGGACAGGTGCAGTACTGAGCTTTTCAATGATGGTTTTGAATGCAAGATCACAGGAAGAAGTCCATCGCTCGTCAAACGGTGTCTTTGGGTCGTGGTACTGGGCAGGCTTAGCTTTGGGCTTTGTGCTTTTGCGCAAAGGAGGGTAGCCTGATGTTAAGTCAGTGAGGGGCTTAACGATGCTGGAATAGTTCTTAATGAACTGCCTATAGTACCCTGAAAAGCCTAAGAACGAGTGGAGCTGTTCGAGATCACGGGGCACAGGCCAGGTACTTAGGGCTTTCACTTTTTGGGGGTTGGTCTCAACGCCTTTACTGGACACAATGTGACCGAGGTATCCGACAGGAGTTTGAAAAAATCTGCATTTCTCAGGGGAGAGTTTAAGCCTGTACTCTTTTAGGTGATTAAGAACTTTCATTAAACGAGCCTCATGTTCTTCGGGCGTCTTGGAGAATACAATGATGTCATCGAGGAACACAGTCACCTCATGCAGATTCATGTCGCCCATACATTTCTCCATGAGGCGCTGGAACGTGCTGGGGGTGTTTGTAATGCCTTGGGGCATTCTATTGAATTCCCAAAAGCCCATGGGACATACGAACGCCGTCTTTGGTTTGTCCAGCTCCTCTACTTCAATTTGGTAGTACCCCGACTTTAAATCGAGGACGGAGAACCACTGTGAACTGGTCAAGGTGGAAAACGTTTCCTCCAAGTTGGGGAGGGCGTAAGAATCTTTTACAGTCTGCATGTTAAGCTTCCTGTAATCAATACAAAGGCGGACATCGCCATTTTTCTTTCGCACCACTACAATAGGCGAAGAAAATGGGGAAGTGGACTCTCTTATCACGCCTGCTTGTTGGAGTTCTTTGAGATGCTTACGGACCGCTTCCAGGTCATTTGGATGTATGGGACGTGCTCTGTGTTTGAACGGTGTTTCATCTGATAATTTGATTGTGTTTCACTTGATCCGTTTTGCCAAAGTCAAGATTGTTTTGGGCTGATACTTCGGGCATTTGACTGAGCTTTTCTGTTAGGCGCTCTTTCCATTCAGCGCTAATGGGGGAAGAGTCAAAGTTGAACTTCAGAGTGGACTTTGGTTCAGTTTTGGACTTTGTAACTTTCACGAAGTGTTCTTGCGATAGGGCTCGTTGATATGCACAAATTTCTCCAATGACACACTTCTGAGGGATTGTCACATCATGTTCCGATTCATTGGTGAGTATAACTGGAACAAGGTAAGGTGCTCTTTCAGGTAAGTCTATGAGACATGGTTTTACTAGGATACCACCAGGTAAGGCTGACATTAACGGGTGTTCTAACAAGACAGATTTTTCACTGTTGCCGGCTGACACAGCTACAGCGCCATCTTGAACAACTGTTTGGCCTGCAGGAACTAACTGTGGCTCTTTGCTGCGCATGGTCACTAAACCAAGGCTAGTGTCTTTGGACTGTCTGTGCCGTAGCTCAAGGACTTTTAACACTGCCTTATAACCAAGTGACATGGTTGGCTGCAGTTCAGAACATGCATCAGAGTACAGCTCGTAAAGTACATCTAATGTGTTTGTCCCTATTTGTCACGGTTGGCCCTCACGAGCCAGCATAAGACGCCACAGTCCAGTGAAGTTGCACAGGTGTTTATTAACAGTTAGGGAAAGGGAAGGACAAGATAACCAGCCACGTGGGCTAAACAACAAGACTACTTATTAACATATTATTAACATACAGAGCAAACGTTGACAGCTGAGACGAGGAACGCTCGCTCAGCGTCTGATAAGGAAAAGGGTAACAGAGTACGACAATAATCACAGGCAAATAACAAACTTACAAATGAGATGAGAAGGAATCGTTGACGATCGTTAGACAAACATTTGACAAGACTGCCGCGAGATGCTGCCGCCGGCACCAGCTTTTAAAGCCGGCCGCTAACGACCGCAAATGCAGCACAGCTGTTCAGACCTTGACAGCAGGAAACTCCCCCGAGCATTGTCCAATCAGAGCCCGTGGAGCCAGAATAACAACACCACTGTCAAAGCCTGACAGGAATGGTGCGTGGCCCGAGCGCGGACAATATTAGCGCTTGGGTCATGACAGGACCTCCCCCTCAAGGGCGGACTCCCGGACGCCCGTTAACATCCAAACCCCACCCCACCCCACCCCAGGGCGGGTGGATGGGGGAGCAGGCAAAGGGGGGACAGAATCAGCCTCACAGAAAACCAAATCAGCACGATATCCTACCACACAAATCACAATAAAGACAGGGCAGGAGCAGAAAACAAGCAGGGCATACATTCACAGGAAAAAACCACACTATACAACACAGAAACACATACCACAGGGTAACATAGTCTCATCCCTCCAACAGGAGAGGGGAAAAAGGAAAAAAAAAACCAGAGGAACAGCTTTACAATGTACAAATATTGTCACAAAGCTGGATTACCAGTCCATTTCAGAGAAAAAAAACTCAAATCTCTCATGAATTGGCAGCAAACCAAAAAGAAAAAACCTCAACAGTTATGAACCTAACACTGATGTGGCTGATCAGTGGCCTTCAGTGCACATGAGTAATAATGGAAAACAGACTGCCTGTTACACATAAGCCAAAGACCTACAAAGTATTTCACCTCCGATACACAAAAATGTCAGATCTAAATTTGAAGTTATGCGCTAATCACAAGGTTTCTTTGGGAGTCCCCATCGGTTAGCTTTCACTTCTGAAGGCCAGTTTATTATGCAGATGACTCTGTTTTGAGCTTACACATGTGGAAGAAATATCAAAAATAGTTCAGGAGAGTTTAGAGATCCCAATTAATACTTAACCATTCAAATAAGCAGTTGTCTGAAGTGACAATCACCTTTAAACAGTCAGAGTGCAAAGGTTCTACAAGAAATTTAGCGACTGAGACTTCAAAGGCTGCACTTCAAATTCTAATTTTAAGACTGATTAGAAAAAACATGGCCAAACTTCTGAATGCAGAAGCTGAACAAGTTCATTTTCTTGGCATTTGAATCAGACAAACTAGACCCTATTTGGCAGAATAAAGATCTACTGTAGATACTTCAACCGTGTTTTGCAACTGAAGGAATGCAATGGTACTTTGCTCCATGGATCAGCAATACACGTTGCCTTGAAGCTTTCACAGCAATATTGAAACCCTACAGAGTGCTCAGAGGCAAGCAGAATGACCAGCAAGAAGAATAATCATGGTGGCATTATGTCTGATGAAGAAAAGGAAAGGGTGGTCTGCTCTGAGGATTCTTTGATCAGAAATGCAGTAGTCAGACAACATTTTACCATACTGGCTCCAAATGGAGACCTAAAGTACCATACCTAAATACCAAACAAACAGTAGGTCAAAAACATGCGCGAATTCCCATGACAAGGGTACATATATCCATTAAACACAAAATAGGAGTGATATAAATGATGTTCAATATAACCATAATAGATCCTAATGTTGAGGAAAAGTGTTATCAAAATTAGATTTAACTCAGCTTCCTTTCTTTCTTCTTAAGCCAAAAGGTAAAAAAAAAAGAAAAAACTCGGTATATAAACAAGACTGAATGGGGAAAAAAAACCCAAAAACAAGCGACCAAGTCACACAACAGAGTACACCATTAGATCCTGTATGTGGAGTATTTCAGCCTTAAAAAAAAAACAACTCAAGATCACTGAACTACTGAAGGGCCGAAGGAGAGAGAGAAAAAAAACCCACACCGTGATGACAGGCATAATATACAGTTCAGGGGGCCTCCCCGCACCCAGCATCCAAGCCGCTAACAGGGGTAGCGGGACGTGTTCTGGCGGCCTACCAGAATCCCGGGCCGGGGATGACCGTGTCTCCGGCAGCCGGACCAGGGTGCCGAATATACAGTTCTGTTTATCAGGAGGCCGGCCCAGGACGCCAAACGGGAAGAGCAGGCTTCCAGGTGGTCAACCCGCATCAACCTGCCAACAGAACCACTGGAGAGAGCTCGGCGACGGTCTCCCAACGGAGAAGAGAAGCCAGGGAGAACCGGGCCAACTATGGCTAATCCCCAGGTGCGGGGGAAGGAGGTTCCAGGTGCGGGGGAAGGAGGAATGTGACGAGGATAAGGAATCAGTTTGGCATTATTCAACGGCGGGTCTGCAGCTCCATTTCCGGATCCCACACAAACATGCGCTGATTGGGCCAGAACCAATCCGGTGAAGAATTCCGACTGGTCCGACGCTGCACCCATGGTGGACCCGGATTGGGCCAGAACCCCTCCGGTGATGAACTCGGACTGGGCCGATGCTGCACCCGCGATGGACCCCGATTGGGCCACGGCTGCAACCACGTCGGACCCGGATTGGGTCAGAACCACTCCGGTGACGAACTCTGACTGAGCCAACGCTGCACCCACGACGGACCCCGATTGGATCAGGGCAAGTCCAGTACCGACCTCCAACTCCGAACCCGGAACCTCCGGTACATCGATTGGCGTCTGCTCTGCACCGGCGATCTTGGGAGAAGGCTCACAAGAAAAAGAAGAAGAACCGGGATCAGGGACACCAGCAGTGCCAGAACCCGGCGGGACGACTGCACCCGGCTCGCCCCCCCAAGAGACAGGCAAAAATGCTCAATAATAGAAAAGGCAAAGACAACACTGAGCACTTGCCTGATCTCAAGTTCGGACACCATCCAGGACTTCGATGATCTGGGCTCAGACGGGAGGAGGTCGTCTTCTGGCTCCCATTCAGCTGCGTCGGGCTCCGCAGCTCGCAAGATGGCTTCTGCAGCCTGAGGACCCTGCTGCGCCATCGTCCATGCTGGCAACCCGTACGGCATGGTGGCAGGGGGCCCCTGGCCTGCTGGGTTGGACTGTTCATCCGTGGAGACCCGGGGACACTTCGTCGTCGGCGCAGGCTCCATACAGCAGTCCGCTCTCCTCCTCCGTCCTTGACGTGGCTGCGGGGCTGGAATCTTGTGCTCCAAGGCCGCAGGCCCCCTCCTCATCCGACGACGCTTGACTAACGTCGAGGAACGCTCCGCGGAGGGAGACACAGAGGCAGCGGGTTTAGTTATTACCTCAGCAGGTGGTGGAGGCTCGGGGGGCTGCGAACCCCGAACCTCACCCCCAGGAGTCAGACAAGACAAATCACTATTAGGCGAGAAAGAGTGAACTTGTACTCGCCTGTCTCCCAGAGGAAGGATGGTGCCTGCTGTAGGAAACGTTGCTCCTTCTTCTTCCCGCCGGGTGGTGGCAGAGGGCTCCCTGGAAGGACGAGGGGGAGCCGCACGTGATGGACTCGGCACGGGGCTCACCGGAGCAGAACTCCTCATACACCCAGCAGCTGGAGAAGGCGTCGGAGAGGAGGGGGCGACAGCCGAGACGGGCCGGGCACGACGCGCTGACGGGACAGCGGGGGAAGATGGCCCAGGGAGAGAGGCTGCGGGGGTTCCCTCCTGGCGAGACGCTGAAGAGACAGCTGTCTCGTTGATGGGGTCATTCCTGCGACCCGGAGCAGGATCCGGACGGGGTTCTTGCTGAGGTTGTCTCTGGCCATGGCGCCGACGTCTTCGACGGGCCTCGGGTGGTGTGAACTCCTGGCCTGGATTGAGGAGAGGATCGGGATCCCAAAGCAGGAAGCGGGGATGCCGTCTCCTCCGCTTCAGGTCGTATTCTTCCTCGTACATCCAGAGTATGTCGCGTTGGGCAGCGATGTCAACCCTCCTCGCGTCGACTTCTGGGTGGTCGGCGTAGCGGAGGGGAAAGATGGTTGAGCACATCCTCAGCACAGTCCAGGTACCAGTGTACGCTGTGGTCGTAGTCCAGGAGGGAAGCAGAGAGGAGTGTCTCGTCCACGCACTCCAGGACATCTGCCAACTCGTGGCTCTGACGCCGGGCACAGCCCCTCCATGACGGCATTGGGTCCACAGCACACCGTACTCAGACAGGGAAAGAGCAACGTTCTCCTGAATACAACTTCACCGAGAATGGCGTCTCCTTCTGGCGGCAGTCTACTGTCACAGCTGGCCCTCACGAGCCAGCATAAGATGCCACAGTCCAGTGAAGTTGCACAGGTGTTTATTAACAGTTAGGGAAAGGGAAGGACAAGATAACCAGCCACGTGGGCTAAACAACAAGACTACTTATTAACATAAAGAGCAAACGTTGACAGCTGAGATGAGGAAAGCTCGCTCAGCGTCTGATAAGGAAAAGGGTAACAGAGTACGACAATAATCACAGGCGAATAACAAACTTACAAATGAGATGAGAAGGAGTCGTTGACGATCGTTAGACGAACATTTGACAAGACTGCTGCGAGATGCTGCCGCCGGCGCCGGCTTTTAAAGCCGGCCGCTAACTACCGCAAATGCAGCACAGCTGTTCAGACCTTGACAGCAGGAAACTCCCCCGAGCGTTGTCCAATCAGAGCCTGGGGAGCCGGAATAACAACACCGCTGTCAAAGCCTGACAGGAATGGTGCGTGGCCTGAGCGCAGACAATATTAGCGCTCGGGTCATGACACTATTAACACTAAGGACTGATCAGCTGCACGTACATCGGGAACCACTAAGGCAAGTGTTGGCACTTCGGCTTCAATACCGAGAAAGTCTTTTGGGAAAGTGACATGCATTTCAATGTAGTCTAAATAAGGTACGCTCTGACCGTTAGCTCCCTCCACTTCTAACAGCTCAAAAAGTGGCTTAATCTCATGGTTGGATAAGTACTGTCTGTAATAGGACTCAGGGACAGTAGTCACCTGGGAGCCTGTATCTAACAAACAGCTCACAGTACAGCCATTCACTTTCACTTGTGCTGTACTTTTTGTACCAATTAGACCATTAGGAAAGTTAAAGGAGTCTGTTTTGTAGTGTGACTTCAGTTTAGCACGTGTCTTGAATGGAGCTTTTGGTTTGGGACGGGTCATCTCTGAACTAGCCTCTGTTTGTCCCGCAACAGAGGCAGACTTCAGATTAAAGAAGATTGGGGGTTCTGACTGTCCCAAATCTGTCTTTTTACTCTTAGTTCTTTGCCTTTTGCAGCTACAAGTGCAGGGTTTGGCTCTGACTCACAAGTGGCTACAATATGCCCATCTTCGCCACAGCGGAAGCAATACCATGGTTTGGGCCTAGTATTGGGACGGCTGGACGAAGGTAAGTTTTCAGGTTTGGCATGGTCAGGTTTTTTATTTTCAGACTTCTTAGTTGGGTCTTTCTTCAGTGGTGCTTGTTTCTTTTGTTTCACAACAGCAGCTAATTGGCTTTTTAGATCAGCGACTTGCTTTTTCAGTTCTTTCAGACTGTCAGACTCTACTTCACTATTTGTACTTGTTTCGGTGACGGTTTGCTCGTAGGAGGCTGCTTTTGGTTTTGTGGCACCCAAGTGTTTTTTCATGCGTGTGTTTTTAACTTCTTGTCTGTTTTCAGCAGTGTGAAGGTGAAGCAATAACTCTGCATATGCAGGTGGATGTTTATCTTTTAGTTCCAGCTGTAGCTCCTTTAGCAGATTATCATCCCAACAGCCTCTGTTAAACTGCTTGAGAAGCTGTTTGTTCACTTCTTGTGGCTCTAGACCGCCTCTACGCACTGTGAGATTGAGCGCCACCTGCAAACGATGCAGAGGGTTTTTCTCCATAATCTTGGAAAGTATTCATGACTCGCACAAGCAGTTCCTCACCGTCTTCAACAGTCCCGAAAGCTGAGTCCAACAGCTTAAGATAGTTGGCAGAGGTGGCTTCAGACCCAAGAGGGCGAATAATATCAGACGCAGGAGCAAGAAGACTTTCCAGGATCTTGCGAGATTTTTTCAAGTCAGACAAAGAAGTATCTTCCATTGTCAAGTCAACATGTGAACGCCATGTTTCATAATCAGCTTCAGTATACGGTCGTGGCATTTTGCCAGAGAAAGCTCTGATTCTCAAAGAGGAATGGGCGTTTGACGGCTTCTCTGCATGTTTAATGACATGCTCGACTACAATTTTCTGAACCTCGGTTGGGTTAAAATCAGCTGGACTCAACATTTGAGGTGTCAGGTTTGGTCTAAGAGGGCTTTGGAAGAGTGCTTGAGTGGTTTTAGGGGTGCGAGGCACTTCAACTTGGAGCGGAGGAGAGACTCCACTTTGTGTGGGTTCTACAGTAGGGGAAGCAGGATCAACATCGACAGAGACCGTTTTAGCTGTCTCCGCAGCTTCAATAGACTTCCCTATTGTGGACATAACCTCCCGCAACACCTCTTCAAAACCTTTTCCACTTAACTTAGCTAAACCCCTCAGGTTGCTAAGATAAACCTCAGTAACACTGCCCCCTACAGTTTTAGTGTACACATCAGTTAAGGCTTGAATGCAGTACTTAACATCAGGATTGTCAGTGGATGCAAAAAAGTACGGCAACACAGGTGCTAATGTTTCAATAGCTAATCCAGACTCGAACTCCACAAGGTGACTTTTGTCAAATTCAGACGAGTTATCATCAATGCTAAGCACCTTGCGAATAGTGCCATGTTGCTCTAGGAACTTAAAAACGTCTTTGTCTTTTTCTTTGTCAAGTACACCACTGACAATGACTGCATTTGGAACTTTGACACCATATTTTGAAACAAAATCCATTTTGACAGTATATGAACTGTTTGGTCAGGGGTCAAAACAGAGTCCACTACTGTTGTGCAACGCTCCAGGCTCCTGGCTGGCTCACCAGATTTTTGTAACACCCACTTGTGTGCAACACCTCTTTGTAGCACTTTAGGTGTGTAATACTACTTTAGGTGTACAATCTTGTACCCTTGTGGTAGTATTGGGTTATGGCAGTGTAGTTACCTTTAACTCTACTACCTGGATGGAAGGAACAATTGGGCCAGATCAGACAGACCCCAGGTTCGTAGGAGCCCGGAGGACACAACAATAGAAAACTCACACACACGGTGTATGGAACTTGCAACTATATATATTTCAAAGTTATGTACACATAAACACAGGTAGAGCGCTGATCACAATAATAATTCAATAATACAAGAAAATACAATCCATCCAAAATATTGTAACGTCGGGGCCATTTTAAGGGAGCCAGGGATTTCCCAGCATGCTTTGCCAGTTTGAAACGTTACTGTGTGTGTTAAATGTGTTACTTCTGAGTTATACTGCTGTGTCATTATAACTGCATTATAATGGCCCAGCAGTGTTTAGCAGGATTAGGGCAAGATGTATCATGTGTGTGTAACCGTGATGTAAACAGAGGTCTGTGAGAATGACCTCCCCGGCTCTGTGTACTAAGTTGCAGGTTGGGGGTCGGGGTGTGTGTAAAATAAATCAGGTTGATCACAGCCATCTGCTCCATTGTCTTTTTGTGTGAACCCCTGCAAACGTCACACTGGTGTCAGAAGTGGGATATGGAGCGAGATGAGGATCCAGGCGGAGGTACAGCGGCCAGAGCGATTCATCGCTCAGCCGGGAACGGAGTGTAGAGCTGAGACGCCAGCCCCTGGAGAGCTTCGCCGCGATGGACGGAGCAGAGCAAACCAGCCCCGCTTCCCGCCCTTTTCAGGGCAGGACGGGCTGACGATCCCAGAGCGACTAGGAGCGGCAATCGACCGGGAGATGACAGTGTCATCCATCCAGCAGCGGGCCAAGATTCCCCGCTACAACGGCGAGAACCTGTTGGATGACCGCCTAGCCCAGATCGAGCTGGCTGCCGCGCTGATCATCAGAGGAAACCACCGTGCTGAGAGCGAGTGGAGGAGGAGCTACGGCACATCACAGCAGCGCGTGCACGAAGGAGACAGCCGTGGCGACGCGAGGAAGGACGGCTTCCGCTGCACAGAGCCAGGGTACATGGCATGGTACTGCCCCGCACACAGCGCACGACAAACTGGCCCCTCGCCGACGCTAAATTAGAGCGAGGTGGCATGGACGGGAAAAAAAGCCGCCTCCTGCAGATGCTTCCCCCGGCAGATGAAGTCACAGAGGCGCAGGAGCGACGCAGCGGAGCGAGCAGGACGAAGATGCGGCCACTTTCCAGGCGCGGCAAAGGCTGGACGCATGGATGCGGGCCAGCGGCCGCCTGGGAGAACTGGCAGCGGTGGGAGTCGGCCGGAGCGGGCCTGGGACTCCCGCTGCCAGGGAAGGGACTGTGCGTGGTCCTACAGAGGCTGTCGGATGTGTCCATCCGCCCGCTGGTGGCCAAACCGGAACCCTACCCCAACCAGATGCTCTGACCGAGACTCAGATGGCCCGTGCATGCCGCCCTGGCACCGGGCTGACTCGCGTTGGATTTCTGAAAGTGGACTTTGAATTTTCTGGGGACAGAAACCAGTCCAGGGGGGGGGGCAGTGTAACGTCGGGGCCATTTTAAGGGAGCCAGGGATTTCCCAGCATGCTTTGCCAGTTTGAAACGTTACTGTGTGTGTTAAATGTGTTACTTCTGAGTTATACTGCTGTGTCATTATAACTGCATTATAATGACCCAGCAGTGTTTAGCAGGATTAGGGCAAGATGTATCATGTGTGTGTAACCGTGATGTAAACAGAGGTCTGTGAGAATGACCTCCCCGGCTCTGTGTACTAAGTTGCAGGTTGGGGGTCGGGGTGTGTGTAAAATAAATCAGGTTGATCACAGCCATCTGCTCCATTGTCTTTTTGTGTGAACCCCTGCAAACGTCACACGGGACGTGTGTAACGTGTAACGTGCTGCTCGACATGGCGACGTCCCACCGGGAGATTCGAACTCACGCCTCCCGCTCCGGAGTCCCGCACTCTACCTGTGTCGCCAATAGGGTCAACCCACTTGGCAAGCCAAGTAGGGTGCTCATATTGAGTTCGCTACACTACTCCCCTCTGGTTGTCAACATCGTCCCGATGTCAGCGCCCCATTACTGCTTTGGACAGGAGATCCCACTTCTGACACCAGTGTAACGTGCTGCTCGACATGGCGACATCCCACCGGGAGATTCGAACTCACGCCTCCCGCTCCGGAGTCCCGCACTCTACCTGTGTCGCCAATAGGGTCAACCCACTTGGCAAGCCAAGTAGGGTGCTCATACTGAGTTCGCTACAATATATTCACAATATGTACGGTACAGTTCTTTGGTATCAGTTCCAGGTGACCAGTTGGGTCACTTTTACCAGTCAGTTAGGTTCGGGCAAGGCTCACCATCCAGATCTGGAGTTCACGGTTTCTTGGTCCAGGAATCAGGAAACCAAAAAAAAAACCTGACCATCAATGTCAAATAGTTCTACATAGTACAACAATAGTTCAAATTCCTTAAATCACCAAATGTGCATAAAATAAACACATTCTACTATCTCCATTTATCAATATGGTACCATAACAATGAGTAAAGTGCATTTGGAACACTTGACATCACAGTAATAATTGTGCAGTGTGCTGCACCAAGTTAGCATATCAGCTAGCACAACAATTTATCACAAATTTGCACTTTAAAACACATATAAACCACAGGTTCAACATTCACCATTAAGTAGCAATCAATGGCCAGGGAATTGGGACCTTTGCTAACCGTTACAGCTTTGAAAAATGCCTTTTTCTGATGAAAAAACTAGCCGAAATTAGCATCGGCGGTTAGCATTTCAAGCTAGCGATTAGCATTTCCCATACACACTAAATGGCACTTACCAAGCTATGTGACACGTGCGTCATGGGGTTCCAACGCTCAACGTGCGTTTACAGCCTTTGGATCCAAATCTTAAAATTTAACAAACGGGGCATTAGAATTTGATAATACAGCAATGTCTCATTGCAGGTTTTTTTTCAGGCTTACCAATCTCAAGTTTTATCCGAGACAAAGACTGCTATTAGCACATTAGCGTTGCCATGTCATCAAGGACCGTCTCTCTCTCTTGGTCGGTGTCGTTCGGCATCTGGCATGACTGAGCCAAAAAATGCAAGTCATACCCATTACCCAGACCCGGAGAGAGAGCGCTTAACCCATTGGCTGGCGCTGCCAAACAACGGCGCAGCCATTGGTTGCTCAAAATACCAAACAAAAACATTTGGAACTTTATCAAAACTCCCCAGAAAATGTTCCCTACTGTTTTATGAATATATATTTATTTAAATATTCATCTTTAAATTATTTACTCCCATTGTGAAATGGGTGTTTTTCTTTTTAAAAGCGGTATCAATATTCATATTTTTATTCGCGTTTTTAACACTGTGTTACAATAGTCTCTCCACCAAGTCCTGGGTCTGCCCCGGGGTCTCCTCCCAGTGGGATGTGCCCGAAACATCTCAAGTGGGAGGCATCCAGGAGGCATCCTAATCAGATGCCCTAATCAGATGCCCTCATGGATTGTCACCTTATTGTGGTGGTGGTGGTGGTGGGGGGGGGGGGTTGCGTGCACCAATGATCCCAGGTGCTATGTTGTCCGGGGCAATTTGCCTCTGATAGGGTCACCCAAGACAAACTGGTCCTGGGTGAAGGGCCAGATTAAGAACGATCCAACAGACTCATGATAAATTCTAGATCAAGGATTCAGTGTACCCTGCCCGGTATGGGGTTACCGGGGCCCCACCCTGGAGCCAGGCCTGGGGGAGGGGCTCGATGGCTAGCGTCTGGTGGCCGGGTTACCACCTATGGGACCCGGCCAGGCTCAGCCCGAAGGAGTCACATGGGTCCGCCCTCCAGTGGGCTCGCCACCTGCAGAAGGGATCATGGGGGTCCGGTGCTATGTGGATTAGGTGGCGGTCAAAGGCGGAGACCTTGGCGGACTGATCCCAAGCTTTCTAAACTGGCTTTTGATTAGAATATAAATATTTACATTATTATCGTTACGGAAAAAATTTTTAAAAAAATTTCATCAATATACTAATTTTTTGAAGAACATTAAGACTTTCTAAATGCTTTTTTGATGTATTATTTTTTTTTTAAATCTTTGTTTTCATAAAATTCTTATGGATTTCATCTTTAAAGGTCTTGGTACGGTGGCAATATTTTTATTTTTTTTTTGTGGGGGGGGGAAAACACGACACTATTGTAACCGGAATATGTTAATTTTAAACTATTTATTTCTTTTAAAAAAATTGCACAGTAGCTTTGCATATGGAACTTACCATTTGAAATATTGTACAACCAAGACTTGAATGTTGAAATATTGGGCCAGTTGGAGTCCCACGCAGACGTCCTGTGTTTGGAATTTTTACTGGTGTCATCCTTCTCACCTTCCTCTGCTCTCGCCTCTCCTGGACCCTCTGCCTGAACACTTTCCTTATCTTGTCTGTCTCGTTGTTCCCTCTCTGAACCCTGTCTAATTCAGGTTCTCTCTCTGTCTATGGTGGTATACAAACAGGTTAGAAAATACCAAGTGCCATTTTTTGTCCTGCAGGATTTTTTTGTCCTGGTTTACATAAATAACAAAAATGTGTATTTCTTTTTGCATTTTTATTCTAGTGCTTCTTTTTTTTTCCATTGAGAAAGCGTAGGAAAGGGAAGGGGAAAAACATTCATTATAGTAATTTACTCGTGTAAAATTACATGATCAGAGGTGGGTATAGTAGCCAGAAATTCTATACATATAAAAGCAGTGCTATGAAATTAACAATTAAAAGTAGACAACCAAAATTTTTTTGTTGAGTTAAGGGTACAAAGAGCACCCACTTAAAAACTTGAGTAATGACTTCAGTCTTGAAGGTTTGAGGTTTTTCTCCAAAATTTACAACAATTTTCTTATAGTTTTCTACTTTTCTCTGTAAATGTATCTAAATTTGAAACCATTTTCCTCAAATTTGTAATTTCCTCTTGCAAAATTGACTTCTTGTACATTTGAGACTTCAGTATTATTTTATAGCTAATATTTGTCTATTTTTTATAACATTACTGTTTTTTTATATAAATTTGAAACATGGTAAAATTTTGACTTTTATTCCTCATACAATTTACATCTGTCATGACTGGCCTGTTCATGGTGCGAACAGATGACGCCAAAATACAAGCAGTGAGTTTGCATATTTAATAAACTAATGCATACCTGTGCATGCCTGTGCATACCCGTGCATGCCCATAGAAACCAAGTATAAGCATTTCTGCATGCCCGTAGAAAGCAAGTGTAAACAAGCATTTCTGCATTCCTGCCTTTGGTCGCTGACATGGTTACCATGGCAACAGTAACCATGGTGATGCCTGCCTTTGATCTTTGATGTCACCACTCGTTCAGTGATGCCTGCCTTTGATCTTTGACGTCACCACTCATTCAGTAATGCCTGCCTTTGATGTTTGACATCACCACTCATTCAATGATGCCTGCCTTTGATCACAGATGATCTCATAGCGAGTCCTATGAAACCTGCCTTTGATCTTTGATGTCACCACTCGTTTAGTGGTGCCTGCCTTTGATCTTTGATGTCACCACTTGTTCAGTGATGCCTGCCTTTGATCTTTAACATGGTTAGTGGCAACAGTAACCATGGCGAAACCTGCCTTTGATCTTTGATGTCACTACTCGTTCAGTGATGCATACCTTTGATCTTTGACATCACCCTTCATTCAGTGATGCCTGCCTTTGATCTTTGATAATGTCATACAGTGATGCCTGCCTTTGATCTTTGACGTCACCACTTGTTCAGTGATGCCTGCCTTTGATCGTGACAGAGATTTCTTGAATTATACAGTATATAGTGATACCTGCGCATGCCCGTGTATACCCATAGAAAGCAAGTGTAAGCAAGCGTTTCTGCATGCCCGTAGAAAGTTATTGTTACCATGGCAACAATAACCATGGTGAAGCCTGCCTTTGATCTTTGATGTCACCACTAGTTTAGTGATGCCTGCCTTTGATCTTTGATGTCATAGTGAGTCCTATGATTGTGAGTGAAGCCTGCCTTTGATCTTTGATGATGTCATAGTGAGTCCATTGATCTTTTAGCGAGTCCTATGATCATGAGTGATGCCTGCCTTTGATGTCATAGTGAGTCCTATGAACTTTTAGCAAATCCTATGATCGTGAAATCATGACAGATTTCTTGAATTATATATAGAGTGATGATGCATGCCCGTAGAAAGTTACTGTTACCATGGCAACAGTACCATAGTGAAACCTGCCTTTGATCTTTGATGTCATAGCGAGTCCTATGATCATGAGTGATGCCTGCTGTTGATCTTTGATGATGCATAGCGAGTCCTATGATCATGAGTGATGCCTGCCGTTGATCTTTGATGATGTCATAGCGAGTCATAATCTTTTAGTGAGTTCTATGATTGTGACATCATGACATCGTGACAGACAGAGATTTCTTGAATTACACTACCATTCAAAAGTTTGGGGTCACTTAGAAATTTCCTTATTTTTGAAAGAAAAGCACTTTTTTTCAATGAAGATCACTTTAAACTAATCAGAAATACACTCTATACATTGCTAATGTGGTAAATGACTATTCTAGCTGCAAATGTCTGGTTTTTGGTGCAATATCTAGATAGGTGTATAGAGGCCCATTTCCAGCAACTATCACTCCAGTGTTCTAATGGTACAATGTGTTTGCTCATTGCGTCAGAAGGCTAATGGATGATTAGAAAACCTTTGTGCAATCATGTTAGGTCTGCAATGCTGTAATTGCTGCAAATGGAGGATTCTTTGACGAAAGCAAAGTTTGAAGGAAAAAATTATTATTTCAAATACAAATCATTATTTCTAACCTTGTCAATGTCTTGACTATATTTTCTATTCATTTTACAACTCTTGGTGGTAAATAAGTGTGACTTTTCATGGAAAACACAAAATAATTGTCTGGGTGACCCCAAACTTTTGAACGGTAGTGTATATATAGAGTGATGGCATACGTACAAAAACACACACTACAGAGCAGCCAAGTAAACTATGATATGATTTGATTTTGATTTGATTTGATATCCCAGCAGGGCTGGACATACGAAGAGAAAAAACAGACTACGGATTCTCAGCTGAGCTGGACTTATGCTCACAGAGAACCACGGAGCTGGAAACGCCATCTCAGGATGAGGACAGATGAATAAATGACCCAGCGATTAGCAAACAGAGGAACAAGGCTTAAGAAGGCAGTGAGAGTGATTACGGATCAAGATCAGCTGTGAATCACATGAGCGGGGGAAGCACTTAGGGCTGACAGCTGGTAGGTGGACTGCCCATGAACAAAGTGACAACCCGGAAGTCCACACTGACAGCTGCCAACCTGAGAGAGAGACCACACTGGCAGGCTAAGGAGCATAGGAATGAAAGGTACAGGCAAACATACAAATAAAAGGCGAGGACTAAAATAAGGGCAAATAATAAACTGAAAGATAAATACAGATAATATCAAATATATAAATGACAAGACTGAGATGAAAATGAACAGGAAAATAAGTTGAACTATGGGATAATACAAAATATACGAAAACCATCCAGAGATAAAATAGCAGGAACTCAGAACGTAAAACTACACCAGAATACCAAATAACCAGAAATGCAAAATACAACAAATAAACAAATGTGGAAAAAGACAAGGAGCTGAGCATGGTAGTTCCCTCCTGCTCAGCTCATGACAACACTTTTGACCATAATTTTGCAGAGCCAGAACAGAACAATAATTTAACTCTAATTTCAAAGAAAAAAATATTAATAATGAAATAAATTAACTTAAATGACCAAAGATGCAGTTATTTGTGTTATAATATTTCTATATTTTTATATTATTTAGAACTCTCCTCACCAACCAAACAGCAAGAAAAATCTCCCTGATTTTGAAATTTTCTTAAATTTATATTTCCTTAGCATAGCGGCATAGCTTCATGAGTGGCGGGTCGTCAAGCAGAAATGTTACCAGCGGAAACCCTGAAGGTCTGTATGCATCTGTAACGGATGCCAACTAGTACTGTTCGGCATAGAACATTAGTAAAAAAAAAAAAAAACCTCCCTCCCAAAGCCTCATACAGTATCGGTAGCGCTGAGCTACCGGTCGGACCTTTAGCTCAGCGCGATCGTGCTGTGTCTCCCATGCTCGAACTGTGTGTAGTTGACTGAGAGGTCGCGGGTTCGTGTCCCGTGTGGGGCGAACTGCGCAGGATGATCTCTGTCACAATGGTGCCGTGAACCCGGGATGGGAGTGAGGTTTAAGGGGGAGAGTGTAACGGATGCCAACTAGTACTGTTCGGCGTAGAACGTTAGTAAAAAAAAAAAAAACCTCCCTCCCAAAGCCTCATACAGTATCGGTAGCGCTGAGCTACCGGTCGGACCTTTAGCTCAGCGCGATCGTGCTGTGTCTCCCATGCTCGAACTGTGTGTAGTTGACTGAGAGGTCGCGGGTTCGTGTCCCGTGTGGGGCGAACTGCGCAGGATGATCTGTCACACATCCTTGACCAAGCTACACATGATGTATTATGAAAGTGTTACAGATTATTTAATTTGAGCACAGAACATCATCACAGCCTTTAAGAGATGCCGGTGAAACAATGAGTGATGGACTGATTGTTGCCTGATACTAGGTGGGGTACCAGACTCCTTTAAGCTTCTCGCTGTCCATGTGACACAAAATGAAAATGTTGTTACATTCACAGACTTCAAGAGGAAAAAAATATGGTAAAAAATAAAATTAACAGAATCTACAGACAATGTGATGAAATCTCTCATAAGACAAAGCCCGAGGCCCCACTAAGATGCACACTGACAACAGAGAACATAAAGATGCCATTGTGACATGCTATGAATGTGGAATAAAAGGGTACAGGGCAAGAAAATGTTACATAAAGGTGTTGTACAGTTACTGCAAAAGCAACACACGTCAAGGATTCCTGTGCAAGAAAATGAGGGGACAAAATTATTACATAGAAGAATTGTACCTTAGGAGTTGCCATAGCCTGGTCTGGGCAGGGCGGTGTGACGTCAGGCGGGCAACGGCTGGGCATATAAATATAAGAGTTCCTGTCAATAAAAGTGAGAATGTTCCTTCCAGCTCTCCTCCAGTTTGTGGTTATTTTAGGAGATAACAATTGGCAACGAGGACAATAATGGCGGCGTGCATTGGGCATATGCCTGTTTTTCTGGAGCTCCCAGGTTTACCGACCGTGTCATGGCCTCAGTGGAAAACTGCTTTCGAGGCATTTGTGATGGCGGCGGGCCTGGACTTGGCCAGCGAGGAAAGGCAGAAAAGCGTTCTGCTCCATCACCTCGGCACTGAGGGGCAGAGGATCGCTTTTGGTCAGTGCCGGGATGTCCCGCTGGGGGAGTGCATGAGAGTGTTGGACACTGCGTTTGGCGACGCCTCCACGGTCTCGGAGAACCGGTGGAATTTCTTCCAGAGACGGCAACGGAAGGGTGAGTCGCTAAACTCTTTTCTGATGGACCTTCTTAGCCTGGCGCGTAAGAGTAAGATTGGGCCGCATGACTTTGGACTGGTTAAGGACAGATCGGCGCATGGCGCCGGTAACCTGCAAGTAGCAGCTAGGTTGCTGTTGGCTGCGGAACCGATGTCATGGGGGGAAGTGCTGGAGTTGGTGAGGAAAGAGGACTCGGTGGCCCAGTTGGAGCAGAAAGCTGAGGCTAGCTAAGAGTCGGCCAAGCACAGTTTCCCGCCGAACACAGAAGTTGGTGCGCTGACAGGGCAACGTAGTGGAGGCAGGAAGAAGAGGAAAAAGAAGAGGAAGAGGCGAGCGGAATTGCGAGTGGGAAGACCCGGAGGCCAGGCCCAGGTCCACGCGGTGAAGATGGGGAAAGGCCATGGTAAAGTGGTACGTCCTCCAACTGGACGGAATTGATGTATCACTCATGGTGGACTCGGGGGCTGGGAGGCCCATCTTGAGTCTCCGAACCCTGCGGCGTCTGTTCCCCATGAAGCACGTTAAGGGTGGAGCAGTGAGACTTTTTGGCTATGGCCATGCGGAGATCGACATGGCGGGCACGGCGGACTTCAAGGTAACCTGCGGATCGAAAAAGATCCCTAACTTCACGTTCCAAGTGGCACATCAGGGGACTGACCTGCTGGGGGTCGACCTGTTGGGATGGTTGGGGTTTTCAGTAACGGACCCTGAAGGCTCGCGGACTGCCACCTCCGCTGGCTGAAGCTGTACGAGGGTTTGGGCTGCATTGACGCGTTTTATCACTAGCCTCTGGTGAATGAGAGCGTTACACTGAAGATTCAACCATTGAGGCGTCTCCCACTGGCGCTGCAAGCTGAGGTGTCGGCGGAGCTGAACAGACTGTTGGAGTCGGGTGTCATCGAGAAGGCAGACGCGACCCCGTGGATTTCTAACCTTGTGGTGGCGAAGAAGAAGGGGGGGGCATTACGCCTTGCATCGGCTTCAGAGCGGTGAATAAGGCGGTTGTCCCAGATAAATACCCGCTGCCTACTATGGAGGAGTTGACGGCAACGTTCAGTGGGGCAAAGTTTTTTTTGAAGCTGGACCTGCGGCAGGACTACCTGGAGGTGGTCTTCTCTTCTTGCTCTGGGAGAGAGCAGTCGCATTTTTTCTTCCCTCCTCCCGTCTGCCTTCCTGACCTATTCCCAGCTTTGCAATGTTGCGTTTCTGTCTGTGTTTAGTCGCTCTTCTTCTGTTGAATCTTAATCTAAACGGAAATTATGGATTTGGAAGTGGCTTAAATGTGCTATTGTCACTATTTTTCAACAAGAATCGGGCCAAGGGGGAGCCCAAGAATTGGAACCTGCGAGGAGACTCATGGACATTGGAATTCATGCGTCTGTGGAAACATCATTATTGGTTATGATCTCAGGACTTCTATTTTTGGCTGTGAAGTTCCCTGATGTATCAGAAATTGAAGGAAGGTGAGAGAGCTGATCAAAGCGGACCTGGCAAGCTCCTTCATCAAATTCGACCAGTTGGGGAGGGCACGAGTAGCGGCAAACGGTGAACTGAATGACAGTGATTCAGTGGAGGAATACATCTGGAGCCCTGTGCTCTCCATGGGATTAAAGTTTAAGCCTACATATGGAAATTATGAAAGCACAGAATTGCACGGGTGAGGAAAAATCTATTCTCTGAGTGCACTGTGCAGATTTGATTTGACCTTGTCTTGGTGCCCTGTATTTACATTCCTCCTGATGAAGATAAGCGGAAGAGTGGCTCTGCTAACCCAAACATCGACAAACAATGGCTGTTGTTCTGCAGATTGAGCTCCTCAAGGACAGCGCTCATGTGTTTACAGAACTTGCCACCTGCATGAGGAGAGATAAACTCTGGACATGCCGTGTAGAACACATGACTATCCATTGCCGGGGGGTGCCCTCTGCTGTTCACCAGCAATTGACACATCTCCACACTGCATTACACACTGATCATATGCTGACTACATACACTGGTCTCTCTCGCTTGTTATTGTGTGATCTTTCTATTGTCTGCTAATTGTGCAATTGAGAGTTTTTTTCTTGTAATCACAATTTTGGTCATATAATGAGCTTTATTTTGATCAACAATGCTTTTTTCTCTCTGCCTATTGTGTTCCCCCCCTCCCCTCCTCCCCCTCTTTACCCCTCACTGTTATGACAGGCGCCTTGCATGGCTGCCGCGTCATTGGATGCGCCTAACGTGCGCGCCCAATGCCAAGTCAAATTCCTTGTATGTTTACCTGTAAATATACTTGGCAATAAAGCTGATTCTGATTCTGAGGTGCCACTACACCCTGACAACAGAAATTTGACTGCCTTTGTGACACACATGGGGGTGTTCCGGTACACCAGGATGCCTTTCGGACTGAGCTTGGCACCAAGCTGCTTCCAGAAGGTCATGGCTACCATATTGGCTGGCCTGAAGGGAGTGGTTGTGTACTTTGATGATATTGTGGTGCACAGGGCGTCGAGCGAAGAACATGACAGAAGGTTGGAGAAGGTCCTGGAGAGGCTGCTGGAGCACGGGGTTATGCTGAACAGTGACAAATGTGCCCTGGCGGCAGAGGCGGTGGACTTTGTGGGTTTCCAGCTTTTGGGAGATGGACTGAAGCCTTTGGTTTCAAACTTGGAGGCAGTGCTCCATCTCTCAGACCCCTCCTTGCCGGTGGAGATCTCATCTTTCCTGGGAATGGTGAACTTTTATGGGCGGTTCATCCCGAGATATTTGGAAACAATTGAGCCACTCAGGGTGCTGCTGAAGCAGGATGGGCCTTGAGTTTGGACTCCAGCCTGCTCAGCGGCTGTGAGGAAGCTGAAATGGCAGCTTACCTCACCCCCGGTCTTGGCCCATTTTGACCCGGTTCCGCCCTGGGGGCAGTGATGTCACAGGTGCAGGATGGTACAGAGCGTCCGGTCGCTTTTGCGTCAAGATCTCTGTCAGGGGCTGAAAGGAAGTATGCTGTTGGTGAGAGGGGGGCGATGGCCTGTGTTTGGGCCTGTGAGAGGTGGCATATGTACCTCTATGGCTGGCGTTTCACATTGAGGATAGACAATCAAGCATTGACAACCCTACTGGAGAGTTCAGGGTTGGGCCACAGGTTGCTGCGTATCCACAGGTGGTCCGAGAGACTCAGGGCTTACAACTTTGAGACTAAGTACACTCCAGGCAAAGACAACATTGTAGCGGACCTTCTGTCCAGGGCCCTGACATGTGTTTTAGTGCTGGATGTGGGGACCGTGGACCCAGTTGAGACGGAACTGGTCCACTCCCTCCATGTGACTCTCTGGGACATGGGAAACGACCAAGTAATGAAGAAACTGTGCACAGCGATCAGAGAGGGCTGGCCGACGGAAGGGTTAGGTGACCTGGCGCGGTTCCACCGGTTCAGGGATGAGCTCAGCTGTTGGGACGACATGTGTGTGGCCAGAGACCAGTGTGCGGTGATCCCAGAGGTGCTGAGAGGACGGGTGCTGGACATGTTGCATGAAGGTCACCTTTCATTCATTCATCTTCTTCCGCTTAATCCTTTTCGGGTCGCGGGGTGGGGGGGCTGGAGCCTATCCCAGCATCTTTGGGCGAGAGGCAGGGTACACCCTGGACAGCTCGCCAGTCCATCGCAGGGCCAACGCAGAGACACAGACAACCATTCACTCTCACAGTCATACCTAAGGACAATTTAGAATCCCCAGTTTTGATGCCAATTAACCTAACTTGCATGTTTTTTGGCATGTGGGAGGAAACTGGAGAAATCTCGGAGTAAACCCACGCAGACACGGGGAGAACATGCAAACTCCACACAGACCACTGTTGGTCGGGGGCTGGGATCGAACTCAGGATCCCCCGGCCAAGGGTGAGTTGCTGTGCTGCCACAGTGCTAACCACTCCACCACCGTGCAAGCACACTGAAAAGATGGTCAAAAACTGTGTCCTGTGCCTGGAGAGCGGTAAGACTGGAAGACCCCCACCACCCCCTCTCCGGCCGATCAGCTACCCTGCAGGGCCTTGGGAGCACATCGAACTGGACATTTGTGGTGAACTGCACACGGTCCCCCCGGGCAGTAGGTTCCTGGTGGTGGTGTACAACTTGTTTTCCAAATGGCCAGAAGTGTTGCCGACGGGCTCGGTCACGACTGAGGTCATTACAGGGTTCCTGTTGTCACTGTTTGCTAGATGGGGGACCCCGGCTTCGGTGACCATGGACAACGGCCTGCAGTTCATGTCAGAGGCTTTTGAAGGTTTCCTGCGGGCGAGAGGGGTTAAACACATCTCTGGACGGTGGTGTACCACCCACAGGCTAACGGGGGTGTGGAAAGGATTAATAGGACTTTGAAGAATGGGTTGAGGGCTCATCTGGCTGATGGGTTTTCATTTGTCGACTCTCTGCACAACACCCTGCTTCATTATAGGGCATCAGTGCATGCCATGATGGGTCGCTCCCCGGCGGCGCTGATGCTGGGAAGGGAGTTGCTGCTTCCGGTGAGATGACTGGGGCTTGCTCAAAGAGAGTGCAGTGTGGATTCAAGGTCGTTGAGGTGCAGGGTCACGGAGCGACAACGGCGGATGAAAGACCTATTCGACAGGAAGCATCGGGTGAAAGGACATGGCCTGAATATGGCGGATAGGGTGTGGGTCACACACCCTGTATGCTCCCACAAGCTTTGGCCTCTGTGGATTGGGCCGCGTACAATTGAGGAACGGAGAGGTCCAGACACCTTCGAACTGGATGATAGGTCCAGGTGGCATGCTAGTTGGCTACGGAGGTCCCCACTGGAGGTGGCGAGTGACCCTGCCTCAGATGTTTTGAATGGCTCTTTGGCCTGGGGTGGTCGGGCGGGTGCTGACCTTGGGGTGGAGCCATCAGTGCCGATGATGGAGCATCCCCGTGAGGATCGCCCGGTTAGAAATTGCCGACTGCCAAAGTACTTGGATGATTTTGTTACTGGTGGGACTGGGAAAGGTTAAGAGTGTGGTGTTTGATTGAAATGTTGTTGTTTGGATATGTACATAGTTGTTTTTCCATTTTATCTGTTTGGTGTGGTTCTGTATTTTTCCAAGGGGGGCGGGTATTACATAGGAGAATTGTACCTTAGGGGTTGCCGTAGCCTGGTCTGGGTCGGGCAGTGTGACATCAGGCGGGCTACGGCTGGGCATATAAATATAAGGGTTCCTGTCAATAAAAGTGAGAATGTTCCATCCAGCTCTCCTCCAGTTTGTGGTTATTTTAGGATATAACAAAGATGGTGTCAGAAGGGTTGCAGAGGAAGAGGGTGACGACCAAGATCATTTCTTCAAGGCAAACCACAAAGAAGCAGAGAACATTCCATGTAATAAATGACATTAGAAAGTTTGAAAGCTTTGACAAGTCATTCCAGCCTAAGAATCATTCAGTAGAGGTGACCGACAGAACCAGATGTAGCAGAGAGGAGCTACAACCACTGTGTATTTCACTTCACAGGTTAAAGGTTCAATAAATGTTGATGAGGATTAAAAGAGAGTCAGGCTTCACTTATCATTCTACACACCAGAAGACCACTGTGACTACACAGCTTTTTAACATCTGTATTTCTATATATTCTATATTTTTTACCTCCACCAAGGGAGGAGGTAATGTTTTTGGAAGCATTGGTTGATTGGTTTGTCTGTCTGTCTGTTAGCAATATTATTCCAAAAGTTATGAATGGATTTTGATGAAATTTTCAGGAAAGGTGTGTAATGGCACAGGGAACAGATGATTAGATAATGGTGGTGATCCAGATCACGATCTGGATGCAGGAATTTTTTGAAAATTATTTTATCTGTATTAATATTGCACTTTTCATGTACTGCCCCTTTAAGACGTGTTCGCGGAGTTACAGCGGAGTTACGCAACCTAGAAGCAGTGCACGCTTACCACCAAATACTGCAGAAAATGTAAAAGGGCTTTGAACAAAAAGGAATGTGGTTTCCATCCACATAGTGTAGGGGAAATATATAATTAATAAATATGATCAGGTATAAATTATTTAATTTATATTGATGTATGGGAATCTGAGATCGAATCTCGTTTCATATACACCAGAAAAGTTAATAACACTTGTAGGGGCACCAGCTTCTATCTTTAAGAAGTAATTTTAATTTTAATTTCACTTTATACCTGTTTAATCACTCAATAAATTAATTAATAATCAGTCTCAAAAATTTTTCCGTGAATTCGATACCTGTGCTTGAAACAGACTCAGAATGAAATAAATTCTCAACAACTTCTCTTATTTTCACATATTTATTAAATGAAATGATTAACAGACATTGCAGTAATTTCATTAAGCATAAAATCAATCTTGTAAATGATAGATTAACAATGTCAATATTTTCGGGACCAGGGTTAAACTGAGAAATGAATTTCTATCAGTTTGAGTTAACAGATTATGGAAACAACGCAAATTTATGGAGAAAGTTTACTAATTATATGAAAAGTCCTGGATTAATCTTAAGAAAATAAAAACGGAATTTTAATGAAAAGAAGAGTTATGTTAATGGCTTCTTAATTTGCATCTGATTAGATATATAAATTATTACCGAACCTCAGACGTTTAATTCAGCAGATGAATTAAAGTTGCAGCTCACGTGATTCCTCGTTCAATGATTCCCCGTTGATCTGGTCAACGTTCTGTCGTCGTCCTCATGAAGTTTTGATGTGTTGTTCAGGGGCAAAACCCAGAATATTTGTCCCGCAAATATTCTCGACGATGAATGAAATGTATGAGATCGTAGGTTTGATCTCAATGGTTGAAATCCTGCAGAAGCGCGCTGATTCCTCAGCTGCGCGTGATGTGGGGAGCTGCGTCTTCTCAGAGGCCTTCGATAATAATTAATTAAAGATATCTAATCTGATCTCAAATTAAAGAGTTTCGGACTTTAGAAAAAAAATAATAGCTTCTGGTGTGTGATTGGTCAAGAAAAATATTATAAAAATAAAGTCCAGATTAAAACTTACATTAAAATTAAAACAAACGGTGATTTTACAGAAAGTTTAACAAAGAAAAAGAGATAAATAAAAATTGGAGTTTAACTCCGATTAAGAATTGAGCTCAAAGAAATAGGAATTCCTAGGCATTTAAGAGAAAAAGGAAAAACATTAAAATACAAAGTTACATAAACAAATTACGAGTTATCTGCTCTGTGTTCAGAAAAGCGACACATGGTAGAAGTCTTTGTTCTTCCCAAAGTTCTTTCTTGCTGTGTGTAGACAATGGAGAGCGAACGGAGCAAAAGAAGAGACGAAAGAGCGAGCCGAAAGAGATGAATCCAAAGAGAAAAGAGAGCGAAGCAGGGGGTCTTCCTCCTTTTATAAGTTCTGTTGAGCTTTTGCGGGCTTCCGGGTTGACCGGAATCTCAGCCAATGAGCGTCCTTCGTGGGCGGGCTTGACGAACTTTAGTCCAATGACAGGCTTTGTCTGAGAGGGACCAATAGGATGAAGAAGCTGGGGCTCCGTGAAGACTGGGTGAAACGGGATATCGGTCCACATGAATACACACAATTTTAAATACATTGGAATATGCTTTTACACACTTATGTATAACTAAACTAACCTTAATGTATCTTATAAGCAGTGCTTCTAAATCAACATGCAGGAATAAACATTCATTTAAACATTTTTAACATGCATATATATATAAAATCACAGATTAATGCATTTCACACATATTATTGACTTTCCACATTAAAAACATCAGAGTCCATTTGCTTTTCATAGTCCTGAAAAGAAGAGAAGGTTTAGAATTGAGTTTGTAATAATGTACTTTAAAGTTCACTGGTTAAATCCAGCATGTCCCAGAGTTTAAGGAAATTAACTGAGTTGTGGATCTGTGTGGCCAGGTCTGTTGCATGTTTATGGGGGGCAATAAAACCAAAGCCGGACATAGGTGGAATTCCTTAGGCTGGTTTTAACAAAGGAATGGGATTTCAGCTGTGGCCTGGGGGAGAAAATCAGTTTTTGACTGTCTTACTCCTGGGTGAAACAAAATGTCTTTAAGCAGAAGAATAATTATTGCTGAGCCAAAGTGAGATGATGCTACAATAGTATGTGATCTTCTTCTTTCAGCTGCTCCCTTTAGGGGTTGCCACAGCGGATCATCTGTCTCCATCTCACCCTATCCCTTGCAACTTTCTCTGTAACACCAACCCTCTCCATGTCCGGGTTGCTGTTGTTCACCGGGGTCCCCTTTCTCCACGAACTCCTTCTCCTGCAGCTTCACAGTGGATACTTGAGGGTCATGCCGAACAAGGATCAGAGGTGAGTCGAGTTTGTGCTCTCTCTCCATGCTGTGTTCTCTCTCCGTATTCTGATCTTCGGCTGTACCCATGTCCGGGAAATCATACTCTCCCTTCTGTGATGAGGCTGCAGTTGGAGAATGCTCATGCTGCACGAGGACCGGCTCCAGGTCCCGTGTGGCTGTGGAATGGGGCTCTTGTGGCTGCTTCAGTTCTGCTGAGTTCAGTTCGGCATGCGGTGCAAGGCAGGGAGTGGCTGCATCCACGTCTGAGTGCAGCGGACTCAAGTCACCGTCGTCCAAACTGAGTTTACCGCTGGGTTGTTGCGCTGTGGTGCCCTGCTGTCTTGCAGTGTCTACCTCAGGGCCTTCCAGTGAAGGTTGGGGTCGGCAGGCTCCGCAACCGGAGGAACTGTCTGTACCAGTGGAGCTGACTGTGGAGAACATGGGCTGGGGCTTGCTAGTTGCGATACTACCTGGGCCGTTATCTCCAGCTGAGACATTAATTTCATCACCTCCGACTCCGATAGGAGGTGCAGCATCCCCAACAGTGCCACCGGTAGCCATTTCATCATGTCTGCCACTGTCTGGTTGTCCGGCCCCTCCAGCAGCATGTACTGTATCAATGGATTCACGGCGTGCCACTTCAACTATGACTGTATCAGCCTGTCCTCTGCGTGACCGAACTTGCATGTGCTAGCCAAACAGCAAAGGGCATCTACTTACTGTAGGACCGACTCGTCCGGTCACAGTTGGCGTTGGTAAAACACAAATCTCTGGGCCATCACGTTCTGTGAAGCAGTGAAATGTTTGGCTAACAAGGCGACACATTTGCTGTAGGTCTCCGCCAAGCCCAGTGCATCCAACACAACCTTGTCCCCCCATGCCAAGGCGAACACATAGCTCAGCCCGTAAGCTACACTTGCCAGCATTAGCTAAGCCCTTATCCGACACGTATGTCTGAAACAACTGAAGCCAACAAGGCCACGGGATGGGTGGCTTGCCCAGGAACCCGAAGAACGTCGGTGGGAGCGCAGACTACTCTTCCACAAATGTGTCCAAATTGAGGAAAAACTTCACAATTTTCTCCTCAATGTCTATTTTTCTCCTTGTTGCCAGTTGTTATGTCTGGAAACAGGAGAGCTGAGGCAGGAGTTGTACCGATCTCAAACTTTATTACAAGACACTGTTTGATACACATGTTGCAGTGTATGAGCTAACAAGCTAACCTCAAGCTAGTACAGGCTCTAGCTATCACAGAGGCAGAGCACCAAAGAGAATGATTCCTGCTGTCAGTCCTCCTTTATACCCACGGCGTGGTGATGTCATCCGTGCCTGCGTCCTCATGTCCGCAGCGTCTGCTGTGGTGTTTTCAAGATGCCACAGTACCCTCAAAGACACTGAAGTGTATTTTCACTTTTGGCAGTTGGTATCCATACATTGAAGTGTAGTCTCATAGACTGAAGCGTATTCTCACAGTTTATAGTCATAATAAAGAAATCGTAAATGTAATATTATGCTTCTATGCATGACTGCTGTTACATTATCGCCAGGGTGGGCGAGTATTTATAATGACGATGGACTCACGAATGCTGCTTCAACCATGCTTTAAGGGAACTGCTCTTGAGTGTTTCACAATACATGTTGTAGGGCAACACGCACTCGGATCTGTAGTTCCCCTTACGCAACACCTCCCCCCTTAAGTAAAGAACTTCCCCTCTTAGACATCAGTCACATTTCTTTCAAAACAGCAACATAAATACTGCATACTGTCAAACTTGAGCATTTATGATCAGTTACCTTTGAACATTACAATGTCAACACACATATCCTTTTTTCTTTCGTTTTTTTGGCAGTCTAGACACTCTAGAAGTTGTTACACATGGTGTGCTCATCTGACCTGTGTCTCTGTGACTGATGTCTGCATGCTTCTCAGTATTAGGTGACTGTCTGTTTTCTTTAGCATTTATAACTGGTAGTGTTTGTATGTCTGGGTTGTGTGCAGTGTGCATATGCCCCCTATTTCTCCTAATGTGTCCTTCATCAGTGTCAGTGATGTAAGATCAGGGTGCCTCCGCAGGAGGAGCTGTGAGGGAGAGTAACGACACTCCAGCAGCCTTGCTCAGTAAGTCATCAACACTTGTAATTTATCCCCTCCTCCTTTCCACAGACTTTGAACAGTGGCCACAGTCTGCTCAGCTTCACCATTAGTGTGCAGGCATCCAGGTCTGCTTGTGATGTGGATAAATCCATACGCTTTGGAAAAGTCTCTGAAAAGTTCACTGCTACTATATTGTGGACCATTGTCTGAAATTACAGTCTCTGATATTCTGTGGTGACAGAATATTTCCTCCAAAGCCGCAACAACTGTTCCAGCTGATGCCACCTTAAAGTGTGCCACCAGCACACCGGCCTCAGGAAGAGCAGGTGGGGGTGCACCGGCCTCAGGAACAACAGGTGGAGGCACACCAGCCTCAGAGACAGCAGGTGGAGATGCACCGGCCTCAGGAACACATGAGAGAAATCCACCAACCTTCGGAGTGGATGACTGAGGCGTGCCAGCCTCAGGAGGTGTTGGTTGGGGTGTGCTGGCAAGTCTTTTTTAATGCAGATGTTATTTTTTTTTTTTTTTGTTACTTATTTGTACCCGTAGGTAGACTTGGTTTGCAGTCTGGTGACAAGCCACCGGCTGCTGGTCGCTGCGTGCGCGAGCGCCCTAAACCTACATGTTTTTGGTAAGCGGGAGGAAACCGGAGAAATCCCGGAGTAAACCCGCGCAACACGGGGAGAACATGCAAACTCCACACAGCTCACTGTTGGTCGGGGGCTGGGATCGAACCCACGATCTCATGATCCCCGCGATCCCCCGGCCGAGGGTAAAACTGTGCTGCCACAGTGCTAAACCACTGCGCCACCGTGCAGCCCTTTACCTTATGAAGGTAAAGGAAAGAACTTGCCTTAGCTCCTGGTCCTCTGCTGCTGGGGTGACTGCCTCAGGATAAGCAGCAGGTACCGTGGTCTCTGGGAGCAAAGGAGGAGTGGACTGCTTGGGTAAACACGATGGAGCAGCCTCCTCAGGTGAACACGGTGGAATGGATTGCTCAGGCGAACACGATGGACCGGACTGCTTAGGCGAACGTGGTGGAGTGGTCTGCTCAAGCAAATGGAAGCGGGAGCTGATGTGTGCATCACGGGCACAGCTGGAGATGTGGCGTGCACCTCCTGCTCTGCTGTTGTTGAAACTGCCGCTGATGAAACACTTGAGGAAGGTGGGGCCGCGGCAGCGGAAATCCTTGGCAAGACTTCGAGTGAAGGGCCCGAATGTGGAGCAGAGCGACACTTCCTCAAGGCTCACTTCCCCGCTGGCCCTTTAGATGTTGGCTAGTCCCCACACGCCGGGAACAAAACCTCCGGAGTGAGCCGGGCTTGTATTTTAGCAGGTCTTCAGTCTGTGCGAGGACTGCCTGCCTTCACTCTTCCTGCTCCAAAATTTCCGCAGCCATGACTGGTGGAATGGAGGTGGCAGACAGTGCAGGAGCAACGAGGAAAGCGGGAGGCAGCACACCGGAGACAGGAGTAGGAGCTGATGATCTGGGGCCAGGCTGGACAGAGCTGTCAGGGAAGCCCCTTCGACTGAGCCAGCCCCAATCCTACGCAGTGTGGGAGCGAAGTACAGCCACCTTGGGAAGCTGCCGCAGGTCCGGGTGACTGAGAATGGCCTCCACTACTAAAAGCTTCCCCAATCCTTCAGATGGGTCGGGATAGTTCAGAGCCTGGTCCAACAAACGGGTAATCTGGGCAAAAGCCTCTGTCAGCTTCTCTTGACTCGAGCCCTTCCTCCTCCTGTCAATCTTACCCACTGAGTCCTTCTTGGGTGGCATCTGGCATCATTCTGTCAAGAACGGTGGGTGCCATCTTTTGGCGAACGTCTTTGCTCGTTCCGCTCCCAAATACCGACTTTTCTCCTTTTTTGGATAGTTGCTGTTCTTTCTACAGTGCATGGAGGTCATGCACTGCTAACATACGACCAACAGACACTACTGGATATCGCCAAGTCAAGCAGCCAGACAGAGTTTACTGGCTTTATACCACCTGATCTACAATGCATCATCCGCCCCCACGGTGACCATCAGCACTCCCAGGAAGGCCCCAAAGCACCAAACCCACGTGAGCGTGCTGACCCCAAGACAGCGTGTCGGAGGCGGGGCCGAAGGCGAGGCAAGAGAGGAGGGCTACATGCTAAGCGAAAGGCTCGCCCTAGCTGGCCACCGCTACTTAGTCTCTTAATGGCAAATGTTCAGTCTTTGGAAAATAAGCTAGACGAACTAAGAGCAAGGATTGAAGAGCAGCGGGAGACAAGAGAGTGCTGTGCCCTAATTTTCTGCGAGACTTGGCTTTCAGACAGAGTCCCGGAGAGCGCTATTCAGCTACAGACACATTCAACACACCAGGCAGACAGAACAGGAGATTCTGGTAAGACGAGGGGTGAGGGTGTGTATGTATTTATAAACCACTCATGGTGTGGAGATGTACAAACCATCTACAAGCACTGCTCACCCAACGTGGAGTTTTTACTGCTGAAATGCCATCCCTATTATCTACCGAGGGAATTTTCAATTTCATTCCTCTTGTCTGATTGCTTTAACTGCCCAAAATGCCTAGTGTGTGTTATTAGTACTCATTAGTTTTAATATTTAGCATCAAGGTGTGCTTAAGGAGTCCTAACTGCCTGTGTGTTGGTGTGTGTGCTTTTAGCATCCATTAGTATTAGGATTGAGTTACTGTGTTCGTGTGTTATTACCTTATTAGAATTGTTGTTTCTGTACCTATTACCTTGGCATTCATTCGGAGAGCAAAGTAAGAATTTCATTGCTCAGGAAATGTAGCATTTCTTAACTGTGCACATGATAATAAAGCCTTTGAATCTTGAATCTGGTGGCAGACAGGACTCAAACACAGACAGAGTACAATGCAGAATAATAATTAAAACTCAGATACAAACAGATAACAGCACATGGGCTTATAACCAAACTCTGTAAAACAAAACTTACTGGCAAGACAAGACAAGACTAGACTAGAAGATATGTACATATGAACACTCACAGACAAAACTGACTGGGAAACATTAATGACGCCAGACGAGACTAAGACTGACAAAGACTTAAATAGACGAGGGGTAATTACTGGACACAGAACAGGTGGGAACAATCAGGGCAATCAGAGACAACAGGGAAGCAGCTGCAGGTACAGGAAAACATGAGGGACTGAGACAGAAGGGTAAACAGGAATATACCAGACATGAACCAAGGGCCAGGGAGGAATATGTTGCTCCCCTGGGTAGCGGCCCAGGAGGAGGAAACGTGCATGTGGAAGTTAACTCTCCAACCTGTGATAGAGAATCGGCAGAACACGTTTCGTTACTTCACACAAGGAGTTTATTCTTCGTCCTCCAGTGCGTGAGTCTACTCTCTATCACTGTGCGACATGCGCCATCTATTGGTCGGCGTATGGAACTGCACTCAACTCACATGAGTTATAATGGAACCAGGTGGATTACAAATGCATTGTAGAAAAATAAAACAATTAAAAAATAACATAAAATTGTAGGGGTGGCTGTTTTTTTTTAATTTTATCCAAATGTCTTTTTCACCTCTTACATAACTATTAACTATTTCCAACCCTCTACAAATATAACCATGACATATAATAAAGATAATAACAAACAACCAAGAGTCCAGCCAGGGGAAAATCTATGGAACACAAAAGGAGTCATAATAATGTAACTAAACACAATGATCAAACTTAGGCTGATGGCAAGAAAACACAGAAAAACAAACTCATAACTCAAGGTTAGGACGAGGCCTGAGCCCATGTCCCGGTTATCACAAAATACCAGAACTATAAACCAAGGTGGGGACATGGGCCCAGCCCACGTTCTGACAAGGTGGGGCAGAAACTTGTCTAAGCAGTTGGCCATCCCCCTCATTCTTTTCATGTCCTCCACTCCTGTCAGCTCTGGCATTTCCATAAACGCTCTGACCTTGTCTGGGCCTGGCGTTACTCCATCTGCAGAAATACAGTGACCAACAAACATAATACTGTCTTTTGTAAACAGGCAGTATTCTAACTGACATTTTTCATTTAATGTCAGTGCCACCTCTTTTAGTCTTCTGAACACTTGATGCAGTCTGGTGTTGTGCTGCTGCATGTCCTTACCGTGAACCACGATGTCATCAGCATGACACACCACACCTTCACAGCCCTCCAGCATCTGTGACATGCGACACTGAAAATGCTCCGGGGAGGACGAGATCCCAAATGGAAGCCGATTGAATGCATAACAACCAAATGGGGTAATGAATGTTGTGAGGAGTCTGCTGTCTTTAGACAACAGGATTTGCTGAAACCCCAATGCTGCATCAAGTTTTGTAAAAACTTTAGCTCCTGCTAGCATGGCTAATGTGTGGTCAGCTGTGGGGTGTATGTGTCTCTCTTGACGTATCCACTTGTTCAGATGTGTCAGGTCAACACACGGCTGAATCTTTTCAAGTTGTGCTTTTGGCACCACCACCAGACCAGCGCACCAGGGTGTAGGTTGAGTCACCTTCGAAATCACCCCTGTGTCCTCCATACATTCCAGTTCCACCTTGACTTTATTCCTCAGTGGCAGAGGGACTCGACGTGGGGCGGACTGCACATATGGGACTGCACCGGGCTCATTTAGATTCCCTAAACCTGAAAACACTGTGGGGTACAGGGCCTTTTGAACTTTAATCTCAACTTTGATGCTTTTATTGTAGGGAGACTCAGCAATGGCTTTGACAGATCAAAGACAACATAAATGTTCAGTTTTGTTATATTTTTTCCTATGTGCAGCTCACCTTTGAAGCATCGTTGAGTTTTCAGTCTTTGCTTACTTGGTCTATACAGCACTTTTTGTGGTGTCTGCAGAGCTTCCCGCTTTTCAACAGAGTACATGCTGTTTGGTGTTACATTGTGGTGACCCAGCACAATGCAGACTGATACTATTTCACGCACAGCAGGGTTGGAGGAAACGGAACACAATTTGTATACAGAGGACAATGCACAGACAGACAAAGAGCCAATCAATGTCATGCTAATCATGTGTATTGACTGTTAAGCTAATGTGCCATGCATTATCTCCTCCTGTATCACTGATAAAAGAGCTTGTGACATGATTTAGGACCCAGGAGACAGACACTGACACAGGCAGAAAGTGACAATAATCTTTATTTAATAGTGAGTGAGTGTAATGCGTGTGGAGGTGGCCAATACTCCTGTAACTGAAATAACAACAGTTCTGGCAGCTGAGGAGCAAGACGTACCGGTAGTCGCGGTGGTAGCGAAGTGCTACGTGGGCGAGATGGCGTTGCCCCGTCAGCTGGGGACGCAGGTCCGCCGCCAAGGAGGTCCACCTGTGCACAGGGGTATAGACAAGGGGTTGAGTAGCAAATTGCTCTCTTACTTGGTTGAGACTGATGAGAAGTCCTTGATGAAGCAAGAGAGGTTCTTGACGAGGCAAGAGAGGTTCCTGACGAGACCAGAGAGCGGAGTTCAGGCTCATACTCCGACGAGGAGGACAGACGACTCCGTGACGGGCTGTCAGCGACACTGGCTTTTAACAGCCGTTGATTAACACCTGTTGGTCTGTGCGCAGCTGGAGTTGATGACGCCAATGACGGCCCAGAGGCCGCCATGACAGCTTGTGTGACATGCCTCAAACACACAACACAACACATCACAACACAGCACAGATAGCACAGCACAGTAGACCACTGTAGCGCACAGTGCCACGAGTGCGTCTCATTTTGATGGAGGAAATAAAACTCTGCAACCTTCCAGCTCGTCGTACCTCGCCTGAATGCTTTCCTCCACAATATAGTTATTTTACTGTGGAGTGCTGGGTGGTGATGTTCACCTCCAGTGACGTCACCGGGCCATGCTATGTAAGGCCAAGGTCGACCATCTTACGGTCTCTTCTCTCACCTGAAGTTTGGCTGGTGCTGAGTCTGTAACTGTGGTCATCAGTCTGCTAAATAAAGCTGTGTTTCCAGTCACCTCGCCTCTTCTGTTCAGCAGGTAGTATCAGACATAACATTGGTGACGTCGGATTAAACCATGGAAGCATGCATTGTCCCTATCCACCCTTTCCTCGAGGCGCCCGGAGACCCACCAGTGCCCTGGCCTAGGTGGTTTGAGGCCTTTTGGAACTATGTTGCCGCGCTGGGTCTTGGGGAGCTCGACAAGCTGAGAGCCCGGGCGCTGTTGGTTCACAATTTGGGCATAGAGGGCCAGCGAATCCTGGGAACACTCGGTGCTGCTGACACGTATGAAGAGGTAGCAGGGCTGCTAGCTAGCCATATCAACACCCAGGATAATGTGACGGTCCGGAGGATCCATTTTCGGCAGCGACGTCAACGGGTAGGTGAACCCGTCCGGCAGTTTGTCACTGACTTGAGGCAGCTGGCTAGCAAGTGCCATTTCAGAGCGCTGGAAGAGGAAATGATCCGTGTCCAGCTGGCAGACCACACTTGTAGCACTGCATTGTGAGCTAGGCTACATAGGGCGCCAAGTGAACTCACGTTAGCCAGAGCCACCAAGCTAGCTCTCCAAATGGAAGCCGCAGACAAGCTAGGGCCTCTTGTTGCAGCAAATGCCACGGATCTGGACAGCGAAGATAGCTTGGACAGTGAGGAGACAGAAGTCAATGCTACTAGCCGGGGATCGGCCCTGGGAAAGCCCCTTTACATGGGCTGTGGGTCTGCAATGCACCACAGAAAGGCTGAGGACTGTCCAGCAAGAGGAGCACATTGTAACAGATGTTGTCACTTGAAACATTTTGCCAGGGTCTGCCGTGGATTTAACCCAGAGAGCCCATGGAAGAAATCACTCCGCCCATCCCCGACAACCATCCACACGGTGTGGGCTGAAGAACTACCAGGTGCCATGGCAGTCAAGCAGGACCAGTTTCGCCCAGAGTCAGTACCTAAACCGATGCGCGACACCAATGGGCTGGCCCCAGATGCCTCCAGAGCCTGGCCGCGGAAGGAGAGAGGGTCTGCGGCTACAATGGTGAACGTTACAACGGTATTAGAAGAGGCCGGGGCAAGACCGAGAAGCATGGAGGATCGGCAAGTTTGGCAACAATGCCTCAAGCCAAGCCAGGCCCCGTTGAGGGTCCTGGATTGGGTCCGGATGCGAGGTGAGGAGCGCCTGCAGCAAAGATGGGCCAGACAACAACCCCAGGAGCATCAGGAGAGTCTGTGCATAGTGGCCAGACTGGATGCAGCACACTTCAGGCTCTCTGACAGCTCGGTGTGGCACGCGAACTGGCTTTGGTTTGTCTGGGAAGAGGCCCCAGAAAACATGGCTGGATGTGGGATGAGGTCGATGGAGGGAGGAACAGCTTCAGCATCCGGAGTGCCAGCCATCACGACGAAGACCTGGGAACCCATACCAGCTATGCCCTTTTTACTTGGACACTTGGGTTGTACATAGTATATATTGAAGTTCTGTTGTTGTTGTGTTAGTGTTGTTGTTTTAAAAAAAAGTTATACAGTGGGGCAAAAAAGTATTTAGTCAGCCACCAATTGTGCAAGTTCTCCCACTTAAAAGATGAGAGAGGTCTCCAATTTTCATCATAGGTATACCTCAACTATGAGAGACAAAATGAGAAAAAAAAAATCCAGAAAATCACATTGAAGAATTTTTAATGAATTAATTGGTAAATTCCTCAGTAAAATAAGTATTTGGCCACCTACAAACAAACAAGATTTCTGGCTCTCACAGACCTGTAACTTCTTCTTTAAGAGGTTCCTCTGTCCTCCACTCGTTACCTGTATTAATGGCACCTGTTTGGACTCGTTATCAGTATAAAAGACACCTGTCCACAACCTCAACAGTCAGGCTCCAAACTCCACTATGGCCAAGACCAAAGAGCTGCCAAAGGACACCAGAAACAAAATTGTAGACCTGCACCAGGCTGGGAAGACTGAATCTGCAATAGGTAAGCAGCTTGGTGTGAAGAAATCAACTGTGGGAGCAATTATTAGAAAATGGAAGACATACAAGACCACTGATAATCTCCCTCGATCTGGGGCTCCATGCAAGATCTCGCCCCATGGGGTCAAAATGATCACGAGAACGGTGAGCAGAAATCCCAGAACCACATGGGGGGACCTAGTGAATGACCTGCAGAGAGCTGGGACCAAAGTAACAAAGGCTACATCAGTAACACACTACGCCGCCAGGGACTCAAATCCTGCAGTGCCAGACGTGTCCCCCTGCTTAAGCCAGTACATGTCCAGGCCAGTCTGAAGTTTGCTACAGAGCATTTGCATGATCCAGAAGAGGATTGGGAGAATGTCATATGGTCAGATGAAACCAAAATAGAACTTTTTGGTAAAAACTCAACTTGTCGTGTTTGGAGGAGAAAGAACACCATACCTACTGTGAAGCATGGGGGTTTAAACATCATACTTTGGGGCTGTTTTTCTGCAAAGAGACCAGAACGACTGATCCGTGTAAAGGAAAGAATGAATGGGGCCATGTATCGTGAGATTTTGAGTGAAAACCTCCTTCCACCAGCAAGGGCATTGAAGATGAAACATGGCTGGGTCTTTCAGCATGACAATGATCCCAAACACACCGCCCGGGCAATGAAGGAGTGGCTTCGTAAGAAGCATTTCAAGGTCCTGGAATGGCCTAGCCAGTCTCCAGATCTCAACCCTATAGAAAATCTTTGGAGGGAGTTGAAAGTCTGTGTTGCCCAGCGACAGCCCCAAAACATCACTGCTCTAGAGGAGATCTGCATGGAGGAATGGGCCAAAATACCAGCAACAGTGTGTGAAAACCTTGTGAAAACTTACAGAAAACGTTTGACCTCTGTCATTGCCAACAAAGGGTATATAACAAAGTATTGAGATGAACTTTTGTTATTGACCAAATACTTATTTTTTTTTTTCCACAATATCTTTATTGAACCTTTTTTTTTTTTTTAACAAACATGATACAAACAATCAAACACTAACACTAAAGTACTACAAAAAAAAAAAATGCACTAAAAACACCAACAACCACCAACAAAATCAAGTCTTCAACAATGCTCCTCTGTTTAGTCTAGACAATCCAATACATAAGTATACATATTATGTTCACCAGTTTGGAATTTACAAGGTCCACACACATCATTCACCTTCTTCTTCAAGAGTTATGTTTAAATTTTTTACATAATCAATAAAAGGTCTCCATATATTCTCAAACACAATTTCCTTTGATTTCAGTATATATGTTATTCTTTCTAATGGAAGGTTTGTTAACATCTGTCTTAACCACTGAGTCACATCTGGTCTATGAGTCTTTTTCCATAATAGTGCAATACATTTTTTGGCATTAAGCAAACTGAGGTCTATGAATGTTCTTTCACTTTTATTGAAATTATGCTTTTCTGGGTACAGACCCAACAAAACCAGTTTAGGATTCAATATGATTTGTTTTGAGATTATTTTTTCAATTGTTACCCTCACCTCTTCCCAAAACATTCTTATTAATCTACATTCCCATAAACAATGAAATAGGGTTCCTTTACTTTCCATGCATTTTGTGCATGTATCTGGTATATTTTTGTTATATCTATTTAACTCCTCCGGTGTAACATACATCCGCATTAACCATTTGAAATGTATCAATTTAAGGCGTGCATTTATTGATTTGGTTTGAGCTTCTGTACAAGCCAATTCCCATTGTTCCTCTGAAATTTCAATTTGCAGATCTTCTTTCCAGTAGTTTAATCTTTTCAGTGAATTTTCACTTGAAGATAGTGTCAATGAGTTATAAAACTCTGAAATAATACCCTTTCTTTTACTATCTTTCATCATCATTTTTTCCAAGGATGAATAAATAGGTCGAGTGAGAGCTTTATTTTGATTTGATCGAATAAAGTTTCTAAGTTGAAGATATTTAAAAAAATGTGTTCTATTGAGATTAAATTTGATCCTCAGCTCTTCAAAAGACATTATGTTGTCTGCACATGGCAAATATAAATCCTGAATCTTTTGTATCCCTTTTAAATTCCATACTTTAAATACAGCGTCCGCTCTCCCTGGTTTAAAATATTGATTACCCCATATTGGACTAAATTGTGACAGTAACTGTGGTTCTTTTAAATAGTTTTTAGCTTCATACCATATTTTGATCATATGCTTTACAAATGGATTTTTAACTTGTTTTTGTAATTTTTTTGCCGAATCTGAGTATATGAATATGGGAAGAGGTAAAGGTAAATTGTATGATTCCATTTCAGTCCAGTGAGGGAGATCATTTGATGAAAAATAATATGTCATAGACCTCAGTTGTGCCGACCAATAATACAACATAAAATTTGGACATTTCAGACCTCCACGATCAAATGGTAAATATAATAAAGACAGACGTAATCTAGCCCTCCTGTTGTTCCATATAAATTCCACTAACTTTTTTTTTATTCTTGAGAATAGATCTAAAGGTGGTGATAAGGGAATGTATTGAAATAAATAAAGTATTTTAGGTAAAATATTACTTTTAAGTATATTGATTCTCCCGATCATCGACATTGGTAGTGACATCCATCTCTGAGTTAACTCACTGATATCTGACATTAAGGCTTCATAGTTGACACTGGCGACTGATTCTAGCTTAGGCATAATTTGGATTCCTAAATATTTAAACTGATTTACAACATTGAATTGATTTACCTCAGGGGCTGGGTAATTTCTCTGGGTCTCATTTAGCATTAATATTGAAGATTTAGTTTTATTTATTTTATATCCTGATATTTCCCCAAAATTCTTTATTAAATTCAACAAGGTTGGAATTGATTTTTTTAGATTCGACATAAACAAAATTATATCATCGGCGTACAGGGAGATTTTATGTTCTGTTGGTCCAACTTTAATTCCATATATTTGTGAATGTAAACGTATCGCTATCGCTAAAGGTTCAATTGCCATAGTAAACAGTAAAGGTGAGAGTGGACAGCCTTGTCGACATCCTCTATTGATTTTTATTGGTTTTGAAATATTGTTATTTGTTAGGATTTCTGCTGTAGCATTATTGTATATTATTTGAACCCATTTTATGAAATTATTTCCAAGTCCAAACCTTTGTAGGACTTCAAAAAGAAAGGGCCATTCAACTCTATCAAAGGCCTTTTCGGCGTCCAATGATAGGAGAGCTGTATCCGGTGCTTCTTTATTAAAATAGATAATATTAAATAGTCTTCTTACATTATGGAAGCCTTGTCTACCCTTTATAAAGCCATTCTGATCTCGATTAATAATATTTGGTAAAATTTCTTGTATTCGTCTTGCTAAAATTTTACAGATTATCTTAAGGTCGGCGTTTAATAGGCTTATTGGTCTCATATTTTCACATTTATTAGAGGGCTTACCTGGTTTTGGCAGCAGTATAATTAAGGCATTATTTATGTATGATGGTAAATTATTATTTTGAAATGCTTCTAAAACCATTTCCAAAAAAGGTTTTATTAATTTATTCTTAAATTTTTTATAAAGGTCAACTGGAAGACCATCTGGTCCTGCACTTTTTCCTGATTTCATATTATCAATGGCTAGCCCAACTTCTTCTTGACTAATTTTAGACTCCAATATCTCCCTGTTTTCATTTGGAATACACGGTATAGATAGTTCGTTCAAAAACCCATTTAGTTTTGTTAAATCAGGTTCATTTTTGGTATCATATAATTTTTCATAGTAATCTCTAAAGGCTCTATTAATTTCTAAAGGATCTATAACTACCTGTCCTTTACTTATAATACTGGTAATTGGTGTTTTAATTTCCAATTGTTTAATCTGCCATGCTAATAATTTTCCTGATTTTTCACCTTGTTCATAAAAAGATTGTTTCAATCTTAGAAGACTCGAGGCAGCTCTATTCGCTGATTTTTTGTCGTATTCAGCTCTCAAAATCAGTAATTCATTCTCCAACCTTGGGTCACTTCCTGCATACACTTTTTCCTGAAGATTTTTTATTTTATGTTCCAATTTAGCTCTCTCCTCTCGAGTCTTCTTAGATTTTGATCCTGTATAACTAATAATATGCCCCCTAATAAAAGCTTTGAAAGCCTCCCACTTTACACATGCTGATGTTTGTGTAGTATTGATGTCAAAGAACTCGTCTATCTGTTTTTCTATATACTTGACAAATTCCTCATCCTGAAGCCATTTATGCTGAAATTGCCATCTACCTGATTCCTTTGTCAATTTTTTATCTACATATATTAGACAACAGGGTGCATGATCAGAGATCACGATGTTATCATAAAAGCAGTTTTGAATCTTGGACCTTAATTCTGTGGAAATCAAAAAATAATCAATACGTGAGAATGTCTTGTAGGTACTGGAATAACAAGAATAGGCTTTAACTTGTGGTTTCATTTCTCTCCATATATCTAACAATCTCAATTCTTTCATAAAATGATTAATAGTCATCCTACATCCAATGTGCGTACAATCCAGTCCTGTTGATCTATCCACACCTGGATTCAATGTACAATTAAAATCCCCTGCTATTATATGTTGCCCTGTAAGTGATGATAAGATGAGAAATAAATTAGCAAAGAACTTCTGATCATCTATATTGGGACCATATAAGTTCACAAGATTTATATTTTCTAATAGCAAAGAACCTTGAATGATTACATATCTTCCAAATTTGTCTCCAATTACATTTTTCACTTGAAAAGGAACTGATTTATGTATGAGAGTCATAACTCCCCTGGCTCGGGATGAAAATGAAGAGGTGAATACACTTCCCTGCCATCTACTCCTAATTCTTTTAACATCCTCCTCTATCAGATGAGTTTCTTGTAAAAACACAATTCTTGAACCCATGTCCTTTATTTTATTCATAACTTGTTTAAGTTTTTTTAAATTTTGTAGACCTCTGCAATTCCATGAAGTTAAATTAAGATTAACACTTTGGTCCATGATCAATAGAGAGTTTGGGATTACCTTGCAGTGTAAACATGCTCATACAGAGAAGCAAAAACATGAGTGGTTGAACATTCATCCTACAAACTACACACAAACAAATTTCCCCTTCCCACACTTGTGGCAAACCCCCCAAAATCAAAAGAAAAATTCTGTCTCCCGATATAGCCATCGACCGTTCCACACCCACGGGGAACAGCCTAAGCCACTCCTTCTTCATCCTCCCAATCACCCTAACTCTACTGCTTTTAATGACGTAACATTAACTCTCCTCTGTAGTTTTCCAACTTAACTCCAAAATTTTTAACAACTTTGTACATCATAGTTTTTTTTTTTTTTTTTGTTTTGTTTTTGTTTTGTTTTTTTTTTAATATATAATACAATCTATATTTTGTAAACTTACTATTTACTTCAAGTCAGTCAGATGCCTGTGCAAATGCTTAATTATTCTACCTTATATTTTGTTCATGCTTAGCTCCCACCAGTCTCTTCTTCTTCTTTGATCTTCTTGATGAACTCCTGCGCCTCCTCTGGGGTCTTGAAGATGTGGGTTCTGCCCTCATACGTGGTCAGCAGTCTCGCAGGATAGATTACACCATGACGAATCCCAAGGTTGCGCAGCTCCTTACGTACGGGATCAAACTGCTTCCTCAATTGCTGGATTCCTGTGGCCAAATCTGGGTAGAACCGCACCTGCTGGTCCTGGTGTTTAATCTCTCCTTTTTTAGCTCGTGCAGCGTTGAAGATCTTCATCCTGTCTCTGTTGCTAAGAAACTTCATAATTAAGGTCCTCGGCGGTCCCTTATCTCTCCGTGGGCCAATGCGATGTGCTTTTTCCAGAACCACTGCTGATTGCAACTCCTCGCTGCCCAGCACCTCCGGAATCCACTTTTCCAGAAAGGAACATACGTCCCGACCTTCTGATTCCTCTGGAAGACCCACCAGCCTCAAATTATTCTGTCTCGACCGAGATTCCAAATCCAAAATATTATCTTCCAGAGATTTATTTTTTTTTTCCAAAGTGCGCACCTTTAATTGAAGACGGGTGACGTCATCTTCAGCACTAGCGAGACGGAGCTCCATCTGCGCCGTTCGTTCTACACAGTCACCCAATTCCTTTCTTATTCCTTCCAACGCTGTCATAATCCCATCAAATCTAGAGGAAAAGTCCGCTCTCATTGAACTCATGGCAGCCATCAGCGCATCTGCGCCATTCCCCGCAGAAATCGCAGCGTTGCCAGCCTCCTCCGCCATATATGGAGCCCTGTTTGCTGCGTCACAGACCTGAAAGTCCGTTAATTTGGACTGTTTCGGCGGCTCGCTTTTTCCTTTTCCTGGTTTTCCAGCCTTAGGCTTCGCCGACATATCCTCGCCCAAACGCTGGGATACGTTCTGTCCCAAATGAGAGAGTTATTTGCCGATTTTTTTTCTCCAGGAGCAGAGCAGAGCGAGACACGTCCGTCCTACGTGGCAGCCATAACCGGAAGTCCCCAAATACTTATTTTACCGAGGAATTTACCAATTAATTCATTAAAAATCCTTCAATGTGATTTTCTGAACTTTTTTTTTTCTTATTTTGTCTCTCATAGTTGAGATATACCTATGATGGAAATTGGAGATCTCTCTCATCTTTTAAGTGGGAGAACTTGCACATTTGGTGGCTGACTAAATACTTTTTTACCCCACTGTATAAGGGATTACTTTGCGGTTTTGTTTTGGGTTTTTTTTTTGTTCTAGTTTAGGAGTGCGGCATGCAATTTAAGTTATTAATGGACTTCAATTTACCCCCGCCGGTGACAGGATAATCCACCTTGTTGTGTGGGCAGGACTGCAGTCCACCCGTCCTCCCTATTTTTGTCATGAATTGCCTTTCAAGGCAGAGAATTGAGACCCACGCGCTGAACTGCAGTTAGCTCGCTGGAGGCAGCCCCCACATCAGCCCAGGGAAGGACTGCTGTAGAACGGCGAGTGTAGACAGCAGCTCTGCGAGCTGGGGATACTTCCTCAATCCGGGATGTGCCTCCACGATTCCCACCACTCCATCCACACTCTTCCAGATTTTCTTAGGACTGTGGGAGGCGAGGGCTTCATCCACAAAGCTCTGGACAAACTCCACGGCCCATTTTTCCTCCACGCTCGGGACTTCCGCTGCCGATCTTCCCTTGGCTGACGGAGGTCAGCGCACTGGGGACATAATGTTCCACGGAAAAGGTGAGTGTTAACAGGAGGGGAAAAATCCACTAACTACAGCAGCTGGGTCTCTACTGGCAGCAGTCTACTGTCATGCCTTTCAAGGCGGAGAATTGAGACCCACACGCTGAACTGCAGTTAGTGGAATTTATTTCATATACAAAAACACAAGTCCGAAAAAGTGCTCAGCACCAATCCAAAAACAGAGAAACAACTTACAGGCTGAGACGACCAGAGCGGGATTTGGGCTCTGGTCGCGAAGATGAAGAGACTTTTGAGTCAAGACTGACACAGAGAAAAACAATCTAGACAGTCTTTAAATAGCTGAGGAATAAGATGACACAATGAGTGACAGGTGTGGGCAGCATGAGCGAGCAAAAGGGTAACAGTGAATGGTGATTGGGATCAGCTGGACAAGATGAGGAAGGAGTGGCTGGACTTGACAGCTGACAGGGTGACGCCCACGCAGAGCACAGAACCGGAAATTCCGCCTGCCAGCTGTTAGCCCAGAGAAAGACACCACAGTAAAAATATAAGGAATAAACATAATCAAATGCAGACTAATAAATAATTACAAATTGAAAAAACTAGAAAAGCACTCGGAGAGCGCAGACCTCCGCCAAGCGCCACAATTCCCCCCATACAGTGTTTGTGTGTACGTTTTCAGATTCCTTGACCATGAAAACATATGACTAGCAATTGGATTCACAATGATAGGATTAGTGGTTCAGTAGTTATTCACGAAAATGGCATTTTCCGTAATGGCGGTTTTCTTGTGGACGGTGAGCCGGATCACCACCAAAATCTAATCATCTGTAGGATACGCCATTTCTGACAATCTCTGAAAATTTCATGAAAATCCATCCATAACTTTTTGAGTTATCTTGCTAACAAACAAACAAACAGACAAACAGACAGACAGACAAACCAACGCCGATGAACACATAACATCCTTGGCGGAGGTAATGAAACAAAACTGAAGACTAAACAGAAGAATAGAAAGCAGTACTAAAACTCAAAGGCACAAAATACAACGTATGTATGTAAATACAAAGAAAAAGCCACGAGACTGAGTCTGGCAGAACTTCCAGAGCTCAGCTCGTGACAATTTTAGTTTTTTTAGGTGTGAATGTGTTAGGCCATTTGGAAATATTAGTTGTCGTTTGCTAGTACGTGATTCGGGTCCCAAATTGGGGAGGGTCTTAACTGAGTGAGTGGTTTTGGACTTTTTAAAGGGGGAGGAAAATGTTATATAGTTATTTTACTGTGGAGTGCTGGGTGGTGATGCTCAACCCCGGTGACGTCACTGGGCCATGCTATGTAAGGCCAAGGTCGACCATCTTATGGTCTCTTATCTCGCCTGGAGTCTGGCCGGTGCCGAGTCTGTAATTGTGGTCATCAGTCCACTAAATAAAGCTGTGCTTCCAGTCACCTCGCCTCTTCTGTTCAGCAGGTAATATCAAACATAACAATTGGCATTGCTGTACCGGATGCACCTGTATCTAGTTTGAAGAGAAATTTTTTCCTCCGCCAAGGAGATAATGTTTTCATCCGTGTTTATTTGTTTGTTTGTTTGCCTATCAGCAGGATTACGCAAAAACTATTGGACGGATTTGGATGAAATCTTCACCAAAGGTGGCCCTTGGCCTAAGGATGAACCCATTAGATTTTGGTAATTTAAAATCAAGTTTCAAGATTTCTTTATTGTCATTTAGTATGTACACTTGCACATAAAAAAATGAAATTATGATCCCCAGCAAAACAGAGTAATACAATATACATAGAAAATAAGTTTAAAAACAACAGCATAAATAAATAAAATACAACAATAAAATATCAGTTAAAGACACTATAGTCAGACCAACCTAACGAAATTGATCTGAGAGTGTATACCTCCACCAAGGGCCCTGTTTGTGTGTGTGCAGCAGGATTCCACAAAATCTACTGAATGGATTTGGATGAAATTTTCACGAGAGGTGGTCCTTGGGCTAGAGAGGAACCCATTATATTTTGCTGATGATCCAAGAGTACATACCTCTTCCAAGGCTCCATCTTCTCACAGTGTGTTAGCAAGATTACTCCAAAACTACTGGACAGAGGTTGACGGAATTTTCACCACAGGTGGCTCTTGGGCTACACATGAACTTAATACATTTTGGAGGTGATCCATGAGTGCATATCTCCACAAAGGCTCAATGTCCTACCAATGGTTTAGCAAGATTATGCAAAAACTACTGCAGAGGTGTCAAACTCATTTCATGGAGGGCCAAGACCCTGCATGTTTTACTTCAACCCAGTATCTTCAGCAGGTGTTTTCACTGATCAGCAATCAGTGGGAAGACAGTCAGTGAAATCACCTGTTGAAGGCACTGGGTGGAGGTAAAACCTGCAGAGTCTTGGCCCTCCATGGAATGAGTTTGACACCCCTGAACTACTGGATGGATTTTTACCTCCGCCAAGATTTTTACCTGCTGCTGATACGCAGTGGCAGAGTGGAATTTGGGTGAACAACAGCCTTGGCAAAGGTATGTGCTCTCTGACTGCCCTCTAGTTCTCCGTTTAGTTGCAGGGTTTCAATCCATTCATCCTTCTCTACAGAGCACATCTGTCCCAGGAAGGCTAAATCCTTCTCCACTCTGCTCTCACCCTGTACCTCTGAGGTCTAGTGGATACTACTGACTGATCTGCATTTTTTTGCAAAGTGTCCTCGTTTATGGCACTTTCTGCACTCAGCACTAAGGGCAGTTCAGTCTTTCCATGCATGTTTCTTAGGGTGCTTTCACACCTACAGGCTTTATTTCTTTTCAGTCGAACTCGAGTTTGTTTTCTCCTTTAGTGCGGTTTGTTTTTTCTTGTGAGAACACAGTAATTGCACTCAGGAGCGCACCAAACCAACCATACCAAGACCGCTGGAAAGAGGTAGTCTCGATTTGAATCAACTGGCGAACTCTGATGTGGTCCTAGAGGTGAGAAAGGGACCGTACTAAAACAGGACCAGCGACAAATGGTAAAACATTTTATGCCACTGTACATAGCTGCTGCATTCTGTTTTGTGTCTGTTTGTTCTTTAACTGCTTTCCCCCCTCTTGTGCTTTTTTTTGCTTATTTCAACTTGTCCTGTAGCTTGTTCAGTCCCACATATCAGTGGCTGCTGCTTCTTAATCGCTGCACTCTGCCTTACTCGTGTCATAGCCTTTTCCAGTGTTAATTCTGGGTCCAATTGGTGACTTTCCAATAGTTAAGCATCTCTAATGCCGACTACAATGAGGTCTCTAATTAATTCATCTCTAAAAGTGCCAAACTCACAGTGCTCTGCCAGCGTGTGCACAGCTGTAATAAAGGACTCCCCACTCTCCCCTGGCAATTGGTTCCATCTGTTAAAGCATGCTCTTTGGTATATAATGATTATCTTGCTAACACAGTGTGCAGTGAAAGCTCTCACAGCTTCATATTACTTTTTCAGTGCCTTAACTGCCCTAGGTGCCATGTGGCACCTGGGGCAATACAAGGCAACTCAAGGCCCCCCCCCCCCAGTGGTCAAGAGTGGTAAAAAATTTGTCAATAAAATAGTTCAGATTTCCAAGGCTATAACTTGAAAGTTACAAGAGACAATGGATTACTGTCAATTAGAAAGATGTAGAATATGATCCAAAGTTTCAGATAGGAATAAATTTACGCATCTAATTTGCATAATGTCACGGCAGCTATAGAAATTACATAACTCAGTCAAAAGTGGACTTTGGACACATTTACTGTACATAAAGAATGGTCGTTTTTTTGTTTTGTTTTTTAACGCCAATTTGTCTACAGGGGTATGTTTTTATCTAATCTTCAAAGTATATGAACCAGAAAATCAATAAAATGTCAAAAAACACATATTTCTCTCTTAACTGTTACTGGGAGAGGGGCTCGCCCTCCCACGTGACCAGTCCATTTTCGTCCATCGTAGCCGATGTCTGTGTGTTTGCTCAGCCATTTACACTGTGTACCACATCTACAAACTCTTATGGTTACCCCACGTGAATTTCGTTTGTATTACGTTGTAGAGGATGACTTTCACAAACGAGACTGAGTTTATTTCTCAGGGTTGGTTTATTGCAAGGTCACATCCTCTAACAAGAACAGGATCTCAGGAAAAGAGGCAATCATCCAACACAGCTCTTATAGTCTCACCAGACACAAATCCTCCCACAACAAATCACACACCCCCAACCCACAGTCTTAGGTAAATATCCAGCGCCCGAGGCTCCTTGGCGTCTCCATTGTCCTCTGATCCTCTAGCGTCTGGGGCTCCTGCTGGGGCATTCTCTCCAGCTTCACCTCTCCTGCAAGGCCAACTTCACACCTCCCGTAGGTCCTTGCAGGGTCAGGTCCTCTTTGGTCCTTAAGACGTGAAGCTTCTGGAATATGCACCGTCATTCCTACTAGGTGAATGCGGGGGATATGAATACAATATATGCGCCTTAAATATGCGCCATAACGTGGCTATTTTTTCTGTTTGGTGCATTATTCCTGTGGGAATCCATACCGCCCGTGGGTGCCGCCATCTTGGTACTGGGAGCTCAGTTTTTTGTTACATCGACCTCGATGTAACATTTACTTAGTAATTTACACCCGTGTACCACATCTACAAACTCTTATGACTATCCCACGTGAATTTCGTTTGTATTACGCTGTGGTGACCCACCACAATCTACATGGACATTCAATCTTCCCACTCAGCCAGCCTGCACTAAGCAGGGGAAAATTTGCATATGGACAGAGAGCCCCTAGGAGACAATCAGAACAATGGACTATTGTTATACATCCCCGAATTAAGGAGAGGAAGTCCGAGCGCCAGTTGGTCACACGATTGATATGTATTGACTGATATGTATATCAATATGCAAATGTGCCATGCATTCTCTCTCTTTGTATAACAGGTATAAAAGAGCTTGCTATACATGCACACAGAACACACACAGCACAACACAGCGCACAGCGCTACAGTGTGTCTCATGATGTTGGAGGAAAATAAAATCCTGCACCCTTCCAGCTCACCGTATCTCGCCTGAACTTATTTGTTCCTCCACACTGGTGACCCTTGATGAAGAATGGAACATGAGGCGAACACCCCGGAGATGACCCGGACGGAAAGCCTCAGCACGCGTCATGGTGTGCCCCTCGCCTGATCTTTTACCTCCACTCTGGTGATCTGACGAGGGAAAATGACCGTCTGCTCCCTCTCACCGCGCTGTGGATCCCAGAGGACCAGAGAACGCCTGCAACCTCTTCATCCTCACCGGAGCGCGCTCCCCGTAGTGCACAGTGCTTGGACCAACAAGCTCCATGAACCGCAACACGAGCGAAATGAAGGAAGCAGCCTGAATGGGGAAATCATCGACGCCAACAGCGTTGATTTCCACCAAGCTCCCCGACCCTGACTCACACGACAGCGGACCTCCAGCGCACAGAAGCCCCGCACGCACACCGCAGAATTACGAGGACAGCGCAACTGCCAGTTATGTGGTCACGGCGCCAAGCACGCACCACCCACAGAGACAAACTGGCTCCACAGATGGATACATTGTCCTCCGCCACTGCACATGAATCAGAATCAGAATCAGAATCAGAATCAGGTTTATTGCCATTGTTCATGTAGTACACAAACTAGGAATTTGTCTCGGTACAATGCTGCAACATTAAACATGATAAGATAAGAGAAATAAACTATACATGTAATAAAGTGCATGCCCGAGAAAAACGGCCGATTGCCACCCTCGGAACCTTTAGGGCTGCCCTCGCACTGAAAGCAACTGTGCAGCCCTCACACAGGTCTTTGTATGGGTTTCTCAGCCACGGCGCACAATGGGAATTTTGCCGATTGCTTTCCCCGATGACTTTAGGGCTGTTTCCCGCACCTAAAAGCCAAACCGCCTCACACCCTCACACAGCTGCAGTTGTTTCACAGCCACTACGCATCCTCGGGGAATTTGGCCGCTCGCCTTCCCCACATCCTCGCTGGATCGAGCCGCGAGAGGAGTCAGATAAAATGTTTTGGGTTTTTTTTCACAGCCGCTGTGGATCTCCGTCAGGTTTACCGGGAAAGTCCCTCACCATCGTGGATCCACACGCAATTTTTGCGCAGCCCAGACACCTTTGACGTCCCGGGCCGGCACTCACTTACTCCCACTCCCCTCCCCCTACTCCTCCACAGCGCTTTTCCTGCACCTCACTCCCTAAAGCCGGCTGATCGCCATCTGGTTCCATTACATACGACTGCACACCGGCCCGTGCGCCCACGACCCACGGCCGTTCAACGTGCTGGAACCCGGAGCAGAGCACACTGTTTTTTCCACCCATCCCCTGTTCCCCCACGGACTGACATGCCCTCCGACAGTTCTACTGGAGCTGGAGCCAAACAACGGGGAGAGGGGGGGTCACAACCCCTGCTGAGTGTTCTGGGGGGAGCCCTGTGGTGACCCACCACAATCTACATAGACATTCAATCTTCACACTTAGCCAGCCTTCACTAAGCAGGAGACAATTTGCATACAGACAGACAGAGAGCCCCTAGGAGACAATCAGAACAATGGACTATTGTTATACATCCCCGGATTAAGGAGTGGAAGTCCGGGCGCCAGTTGGTCACGTGATTGATATGTATTTACTGATATGTATATCAATATGCAAATGTGCCATGCATTCTCTCTCTTTGTATAACAGATATAAAAGACCTTGCTATACATGCACACACAACACACACAGCACACACAGCACAACACAGCACACAGCGCTACAGTGTGTCTCATGATGTTGGAGGAATAAAATCCTGCACCCTTCCAGCTCACCGCATCTCGCCTGAACTTATTTGTTCCTCCACAACGCGGCTGTTTTTCCTGTTTCATGCAGTTTCCATCGTCATCGCTGTCGCGATGACCAAACACGGCGGCATCCACATTGGTGTTTGAGCTCAAAGCGGAAAAAGGAAGAATAATAATGAGGATTTCTCCTTCTTTGCTATATTCCATGTCAGCCATGATTCCTTCGGCGCGTGTCTGCCACCTTCTAAACTGTCAGATCAATAGAGATTAGTACAAATTCTCAGTATAGCCGGGCGACGTCAATAAGTTCACACGTGCAGTTGCTGCGCTGTGCCACTGGGGGCGCATGACCCGTCCATTTAATCTGGGCCGTTAAAGGTTTAATGGCAGCACGTTTATGTCCTCTGCATTGTCTCCAGCAACATACATGAAGGCATTAACCTTATATTCCTGTGACTGTTGGTCCAATTTTGTCGCTATCCTGTTGTGTTCAAACGTGTTCATCAAACAAGGCCACTTATTTGGGTTGGCAAAGTCACTCGTTGCTCGGGCCATGTGCTAGCTTATCACGGATTAGCTCTTCCTCTACAGGCCCGAAGGCACACATGCTCGCTAGGGTATGGAGCGCCATAAGAAAGTGCTGAGTGGACTTACTGGCTTGTTGACCACGGTCAAAGAACCTGTGTCTTCGCACCGTGATGTTTCACTGATCAACAAAGAAATTGTCCATCATGTCCAAACACTCTTTTAATGAGCCCTTGTTACCCAGCGCATGAAACACACATTGGCCTTCTTTGCTGAGGCAGTGGAATAGCATGCTGTTCCGTCTCTTTTCATTGGCACTGCCCAAGCCAGCTGCGACGATGTATTCATCAAACACCTCCAACCAGCCTTGCCACGGTGTAGCTGGCACACCCAGAGACTCCAAGAACGGAGGAGGTGGTCTTGCGCACGCCCCCATGATTTAATCCGACGTCGCCAAATGTTATGTCTTAATAATGTGAGACATGAGCCATGTTGTACCGAGCAACGAACTGCACTTTATTGAAATTCATGCTCAATATACAGTACATACTGGCTGTAGCCCACCTGACGTCACCACATGAACTACCGGGCGTCGGCTACGGCAAGCACCAAGGGCCAAATCCCCACACTACAGTACCGTCATCACACCCACCTATATAACAGAGAGTCTGCCATCTTATGGCTCTTCTACAGCGACTCGTCCTCATAGTATATCAGGGAGCTGAATGCTAATGAGTTGTTGTGTTATTTGGCAGCTCATGTAATAAAGTTCGAGATCCAGCACAACATCCTTGTCCGTCATCATTCCCAGGTTTGTGGACATAACATTTGGTGATGAAAATTTACAAACCATGGAAGCATGTTGCAGCATTGGACCTGGGAACACTGGACAAAGGAAGAAAGTGGACACTGCTTGTCCACAACCTGGGCATAGAACGTCAGAGGATGTTTTACATGTTTGATCCGAAGGACTCATATGGTGATGCTGTGGAGCTACTAGCTAGCTACTTTGCTACACCGGACAACGTGCTGGCACAACAAATTCGATTCCGCCAGAGGCAACAGGGAATTAGTGAATCCACCCAGCAATTCATCACCGACTTAAGACATCTGGCTAGCATGTGCTGCTTTGGACTTTTGGAGGACGAGATAGTGTGGGACCAGTTGGCTGAGCACACGAGTAACCTGAGGCTAAGGGCTAAGATGCTAAGGGCACCAAATGACATAATGCTAGCCTGCACGATAGAGCTAGCATTCCAGCTTGAGTCAGCAGATAGGTTAGCATCAGAGCTAGGTGTGCGCCAACAACAGAAACAGCTTGGACAGACAACATTAGCCAATGCAGTGGCCATGAAGGAACACGGGGACATGGCAGTGGAATTCAAGACAAACACTGTGACCCAGAGGACTGCTTCAAGAGGCCCCGCGTGTGGTCACTGTGGTTCCTCGACACACCATGAGAAGACACGTTTTTGCCTGGCAAGAGGACAGCATTGCAACAAGTGTGGACGTAATAACTATTTCACCAAAGTGTTCCGGTCGCCAACGCCATGGGGCCCGCCAAGCAAGCAAAACCGCCCGCCAGCAATCATCATCCATGCGGTAAGCCCTGAAATTAATGCATACGCATACAGCATGGTTGAATTAGATGGGGTGGCTGTAACACTGCTGCTCGACACTGTGGCGGTTAGGTCAATGCTGAACTGGGCCATGGTGAAGAAATTTTTCCCCAACCACCAGATAAGAAATAACCCAGCGGAGCTGTATGGATATGGCGGTCACAGACTTGGTAATGTAGGGATAGTCGAGCTAACAGTCTACTACAAGTTGAAGATTGTTTGTAACTTCAAGTTCCAAGTGTCTACTCACGATGAAAACATTATGGGATGTGACCTCTTCTACAGACTGGGTTTCACTATTTGCGACAGCACTGGGTTCATATGGTCCGGTTATGGCAACTGGGACATGACGGACATTTACCACAGTGACGAGGTGTGGAATGAGTGTATAAAGGGTGACACCAACACCAAACCAAACGTCCCATACACACAGGAGGAGAGCTGCCCGAGGGGGGGCAGCAGCTGGAGTCGCCTCAGATCCTTGCCCAGCCCGAGACTACGGAAGCTGCTGCAGAATTGCAGGAAAGAGAGCCCGTGCACACAGAGGACCTCAGGACACAACAACCGAGCATGGACAGTATCTACAGCATGGAACAACAACAACATCAAAGCACATCAGACAGGGGAGAAGTACAACCAAGCTGACGGGTGAAGTGTCCGCAACAGTGAATGACACGGGAGAGACGGCGGACACCTTCAGTACCCACGACCAGCTTTGGACTATGGAAACAACAATGGTGAAGTCGGGTGAAGGGTTCGTGACGAACACGGTAATGACAGAACTGTTAAGGCACGACGGAGGTTCTAAGACGGACAGGCATGTGGCACCACTGTAATCACAGTGGCATATGAGGCCGAGCAAGGCGCCACTCAAAGTCTTGGACTGGGTTTGGGTCCGCACCAATGAAAGACCCGGACAGCGACTAACCAAGTCACAGCCGACGAGACCACGGACACCGCTGAGGATCGTGGCACAGCCGTAATCAGCATGCTTTTGACTGACAGATAGTTTGGTTTGGCACGCAAACCAACTCCGGTGTGTCCAGGTGGCTGATCCAGATGGCGAGGCTTCATGGGAGTCAGCTGATGCAGTGTGGGATCCGGGCCCCAGCATTATGAATATCGGTCCTGGTCCCAGGGGCCAAGCATCTCCAGGGGCACATCTGCCATGGGTCCGCTGCAAGGCCCCTCCGGCAGAACCACCTTCTCCATGGAAGACTGTGTGAAAGAAAAACAAGTGACTAGTTAGGAGCGTGGCTGAAGCAGTGGCAGAATAATCCACTCAGCCGCATCGGGTCTAGCGGTGGTCCACCCGCTGACCCTAGTTCAGGAGTTATTGTGTATGCCACATTGGGGAGGGTTTGAATTTGAGAGTGTTCTATCATTTTTTCCAAGGGCAGGGTGACTGTTATGAAGGGAATTCATAATAATGAGCAGTGTGATGACGTGGCCGGCTGGTACCGTCATCACACCGACCTATAGAGGTGTTGCATGTGACGTTAGTGGTCATGTGCCACATTGTTTTTCTGCCATTTTGGACGGCAAATAGCTGTAGACCCTGTGTTGAGAATAGTAATAATTCCACTAGCACCTACTCAGCCCGACTCAACACGGTGTTCTTCGTTATCCATTACGCCTGAATAACACCTTAAGTGAGTGAGATCTTTACAGCAAGGCGGCCCGACACTCCTACAACATTTGTATGTGAAAAGCAAAACACAAGATGGATATGGAGGTGAGCCTGCTGCTCATTGGCTTTTTGTCAGCATAAAGGCAAAAAAGGAGAGCCAGGGAAGGCTACAGGCAGCGAGATAAAACTCTGGAAACATACTGGAGAGTTTAGGAAACCATGGGGCATCGGAGGACGTGAGGATACGAAGTAGATCACATATGAAGGTAAGCTAATGATTGCTAATGCTAGTTAAGCACTGTCATGTGTCAGAGCTCATGTTTTTACTTGAGCTCAGACCATCACTTTATTTCTAAGTATTGTTTGTTTGTTGGTTTGATTTGTCTGTTTCTGTATATGTTTTGTGGGTTGTTTTCTTTTGAGCCTCCTCTTCCCAGGTACTCACACCACTGCCCACAGATTTCACTCCTGCCAGCTCAGCTGCGGGCAGTGGAGCTAATTAGGTCACTGGCTCCCTCATTGACTCACACCTGCAGCTTATTAGTATGTATGGTATTTAAGCACTGCCTTGTCACTGTTTTATTGCTGCTAAATTGGATGTCAAGACTTGTTTTCCTTTGCATGATCATTCCTCTGATCACCTCCTTGTTTCCTCGTGAGTCAAGTTGGCTCAGGAGTGTTCCTGTCTGTAAGTTTTTCTTGTTTGCATTTTTTGTGTATGTACTGCACTATTTTTGGACTTTGTCATGATTAATTAAGGTGACAGCCCACGTGTACGATGCAACAGGACAGGAAATCAACCACACAAAAGGACACGTTTAAAAGTTTATTAATTTCAAAAATAAACGCACAGCTACAGAACAGTCACTCACCAGAGGAATCCACCTGTGGAGAGAAGACGAGAGCTGTGAGTGGAGGAATGGAGTAAGGGGAAATGGGCCAGCGCTGACTGCACGGAGAGAGCCTCCTTAAGTATGCTGGCTGATGAGCGGGGGCAGGTGCATCTTCTGCCTCAGTGTAGTGATGAGTTGATGAATGTGAGACAGGACGGGAGGGGTGCACTCTCACTGCCCATGACAGGGCCCCCCCTTCTTGGAGCGCCTCCTGGCGGTCCAGAGGGCTTCTCCAGGTGAGCTCAGTGGTAGGCCCGGAGCATCTCTTTGTCCAGGACCTGAGATGTAGGGACCCACGAACGTTCCTCTAGGCCATAGCTCTCCCAGTCCACAGATATTGAAGGCCCCGGCCCTGACGGTGAACATCCAGGATACGGCGAACAGTGTAGGCGGGGTGCCTGTCGATGATCCGGGGAGGAGGAGGTGGTTTGCGGGGGGGGGGCAGAGGGGACTGGCCAAGAGGGGTTTGAGGTGGAAGACATGAAATGTTGGGTTCACCCGCAGGGTCGGTGGCAACTTCAGCTGGACTGACGTGTCATTTATCACCCATGAAATGGTGTATGGGCCCAGGAAGCGGGGGGACAGCTTCTTGGATCTCTCCTTGAGGGGAATCTGGCTCGCCGCCGGCCAGACCTGCTGCCCGATAACATACTTGGGAGCAGGGACCCACTTCCTGTCACCAGCAGCCTAGGTGCATTCCGTGGAGCGGGCGAGAGCGGCCCAGGTAGACCTCCAGATGCGCTGGCAGTGACGAGAGGGCCGTGCTTTCGTTGCTTTTGTTGCCCATGACAACGTGCTTTTGTTGCCCATGACAGACTTTGTGGGGTTTTTTTCTGTTTAATAAATGCACAACACCATTCAGCACCTGGGTTTGTCCTCTCTACCCCAAGGGGGCCTAAACATGACAGAATCTAGCAGCCAGTAAGAGAACCCAGCTGTGGTGTTTGTGTGTTTTTTCATCTTTTTATGTTTATCTGCCTACCTGGTTTTGGAGCTCGTCATGTCTCCGGCTCGTCAGTCTCGCCCAAACAAAGGATGATTGGCACCGGGGGCTCCCAGCCTGGAAGAGGAGCGGGCAGCGGACTTCGTCCGAAGTTATGTGGACGAGGCACTCGAAGCCCGAAGTCCCAAGAAGGTATGGGAGTGTTTGTATGGAGCGGTGGGAATCTTGGAGGCGCATACCGGTCTCTGGAGATATCCCTAGTACTTAAAGCTGTTGTCCATGGTGTCTGCGCTCCTGCAATCATTTCCCAAGCTGAGGATAGGAGCATTTCCAGCAGAGCCAAGGTGGAGGCGCTCCCCATGGCAGAAGACCATCCTCTCTCCCGGCTCAACAGCTAGAGCTTCCAGGAAACAGTGTCATCCCACATCGAACCGCCGGAGGAAGCCCTCCTCCTCTTCTGCAGCCATTTCCCCGACGTCGAGCCCAACCATCATCGCCTGGATAATTGGAGTTCTGGACGGCGGTGGAGCCCGAGCTCAGGCAAATGCTCTCCTTTGTTTTTCTATTGTCTGTTTTAGAGCAATCTTGCCTGGCTCTTGGTGAGGAGAGCCAGGTGCAGGCACCCGCTGCAGCTGAGCTCACCTTGCCGGGCTCCGCAGCTGCTGGTGACCCTGAACCCCCTTTTCTGTGTGTGTCTGAGCTTTCTCCCAGGGTCACCGGAGATGCACCAACACAGCCAGAGGTCTCTGTGGGTCCAGGCTCACCACTGGAGGTTGTCTTGGGTCCAGCTCCACCCACTGAGGTTGTCGTGGATGTTCTGTCCCAGCCCGGAACCTCCGTGGGTGCAGCTCCTCCTCTGCCTGAGGCCATCGTGTGGGTCCCTCCTCAGGTTGAGCCTCCATGGTTGCTGTGTCCTGGCCGGGGACCCTCATGGGTGCTACGCCCCAGCTTCAGCCCGACGTGGGTGCTGTGCTCCGGTATGGTCCCACCATGGGCGCCACTCCCCAGCTTGGGGTCCACCGTGGGTGCAGCGTTGGCCCAGTCCGGCTCCACCGAGGGTGCAGCGTTGACCCAACCCGGGTCCACCGAGGGTGCTGCAGTGCTCCAGCCCGGAGCCACCAAGGGTGCTGCAGTGCTCCAGCCCGGAGCCACCGAGGGTGCTACAAAGCTCCAGCCCGGAGCCACCACAGGTGCTACATTATCTCTGCCTAAGACCACAGTGGGCGTTGTGGTTCCCCTTCCTCTCCTGCGAGACACTGTCATGGTCCTCCCTACTCTGCCACCTGATACCGTCATGGTCCCCCTCCTCCGGCCCTGCTTCCTGCCTTTGGGCCTTCCAGTCGGTCAGCTGCCTCCTGGATCATTCCTTCGGTCCTGGTGGGTCAAGAACTCTGGCCGGCCACCCGAAAGACTGGGTCGCTGGGTCGGGTGGTCCATTTTCCCCGACAGGCCACTTGACTCATTCCATCTGGCTGTCCGGCTTGTCTGGGACTTCAGCCGGCCACCTAAACTGTGGGGGTCTGGGACCTTGGGGTCTTAGGGGTCTGGTCCAGCGCAGGTGCGGGTCATGAACTGGTTTGTGTGTTCCCTCCTTAGCTTGTCCCCCCCCCCCACCACCTCCCTTCCGGGATGTTTTTTTTTGTGGTACTCCTTCTATGGGGGGGGGGGGGTCTTTCTTGGTGTTACCTGGGGGTGTCTGGTATCCATCCCTTAAAGGGGGGGCTCTGTCATGTGTCTGAGGTCATGTTTTTACTTGAGCTCAGACCATCACTTTATTTCTAAGTATTGTTTGTTTGTTGGTTTGATTTGTCTATTTCTGTATATGTTCTGTGGGTTGTTTTCTTTTGAGCCTCCTCTTCCCAGGCACTCCCACCACTACCCACAAGTTTCTCTCCTGCCAGCTCAGCTGCGGGCAGTGGGGCTAATTAGGTCAGTGGCTCCCTCATTGACTCACACCTGCAGCTTATTAGTATGTATGATATTTAAGCACTGCCTTTTCACTGTTTCATTGCTGCTAGATTGGATGTCAAGACTGGTTTTCCTTTAAATGATCATTCCTCTGATCACCTCCTCATTTCCTCCTGAGTCAAGCTGGCTCAGGAGTGCTCCTGTCTGTACGTTTTTCTTGTTTGCATTTTTTGTGTATGTACTGCACTATTTTTGGACTTTGTGGTTTTTTTTCTGTTTAATAAATGCACAGCACCAATCAGTACCTGGGTTTGTCCTCTCTAAGTCTGTTATGTCCATATGTAACCCAGCTGAGAAAATGACCCTTTTCTCAGATTTCATTTGTATTAATGAAAGTGTGTGATTTTATTTTGAAAACCGACTATCTTGGGGAAGAGGAAGTGCGATCCTCGTCATCCAACTTTTAAATTTCTGTTTCATGGTCACGTTGGGTGATCTGGGTCTTTCCGTTCGTTAAGAGCGATATTAGCCCCGCCTTCCGAGTAGAGGCAGCAAGCGCGCACTCAGAATTCAGTCTTTCACGATATGAGCGCGGATGAGAGAGGTTGTGAAGCGGTCTGATTCACACAGATACCTCTTCTTGGTGAGTTTTATTCAGAAAGATGCTATAAATGGATCTAAACACTCTCCAAATGCTAATTTGCAACCTTTATTATCTTAAGTTGACGGGAGCACAAGCTTGAGAGGCCGTGAAGCGGGTTAGGGTTGTATCTGACTCATCTTGGTGAGTCATCTATCTCATGTATCTGACTCATCTTGGTGAGTCAGATACATGCTAATGTTATGCTAATGTTAGCGCTATGCTAATGCTAATCGCGAGTGGATTTTTTCCTGTTTAAAAGCAATGGAAAAGGCTGTCTTTGTGTCTGTATGGTTTTCCTAAATGTGATTTCAGTTCCCAACAGTATGCTGAAGTACTTTTAGTTCATATGCACTATTTCTGTCGAATGCAATGTGTAGTTGATGCTAAAAGCACATGGTGTTGGTCTACTATGTAAATCCATAGGTTATGCTAAACCCAGTAGCTCAGATAGGGCTTTACTGATTCTAAAAGGGAATATTGGAAGTAATAGGACGGTATATTCCCTGGTTATGTGATAGATTAATTGTATTTCATTTCATTATTTACAAAGACAAGGTTAAAAGGGATTAATCATAATTTGATGGTTAAATGATGTAGAGATGAACAGAGGAATTCATTTAATTGGTTACATGAAAAAAAGGGTATTTCATGTGCTACCAGAGAGATTGTGAGAAAAAAGAACACATGCATGTAAGATGTAAGATGTGAAATGTAAGATATTACTATATTGCTGGATTGTGATAATAGTAATATGAGAGAAGAATTTGACGAATTACTCTAGCTGTAAACAATAATACCATTATTGTCGTGCAGGCTAGGTTTTTTTGGTTGCCGACCAAAAACCTTCTGGATCCTGGATTTTCTCCGAATGGAGATGGTGAGCCTGACCCGAGACTGAACCAAGATTGACCTGAGATCTAACCAGGATCTCGATTGAAGAGCATCCCTCCTCCTCCAGTGCCCAGGATTCAAAGTGGTAACACCCAAGTCGCCGCTTTAAAAGAGGAAAAGAAACCTGAGTCTGGAGATACAAGATATCTTGACTGGTCAAACGACTAACCCGAAAGGACAAACAAACACTGAGCTCAGTAGGACATCTTTGGGGTTTTATTTCATACCGGCCGTTGTATATTTGTATAGTGGTAAATTGTCTGTATATATTGCTCACTTTTTCCTTATAAATAACAACCATTATTGCTCATTTCTTGCCTCCAGCTATTTCATTCCACACTCACTTTAATTCCCTATTGTAACCCTTACGAACCTAGCAACTGGTCTACACTTAATTATTTCCCTTACCTAATTAACATAAGGCAAGGGTTACAATAAGAAGTGGAGAGCCCAGCCAGGAGCCTTTTTCTTCTTTCCCTTACGTTATTTCAAGCCTATACGTACCCAAAATGGATATTGTTGAATGTGAATCTGTGAAAATTCCAAATGCAGTGATAGTGAGTGAAATCGCTGGAGATGAGCAACTTGATGAAGTGACTGAGTTTTTGAAACGGTATGGATCAATTTCAAGAATCATAAAAGTAACAGATCGTAAGTCTGAGTTTTTCCAGAGTGCTATTTTTGAGTGTCACTCGGGTATTGCTTTTGAAACTCTTGACCCATTGCCAAGTACTCATGTATCTGATAGTGGAGCCAGCTATATGATACAATCTCTTGCCAGTGTTTATACGCACCGTGTAGGGAGCAAAATGACCAAGTCATTTCTCACTAATATTAAAAACCTCGCGAAGATGAGGGGCAGAGATTTTGCAGATGTCCTGAAATACGTGCTGTTACGGATGTCTGAGGCAATCAAAGAATCTGAAAATGATCAATCAGAGCAAGTTAAGTTATCTGATAACTTACCTGAAGCTTTCTTAGATGAACCTCAACCTCAGCCTTCTGCAGCTGAGCCCAGTATTCAAGGTGCACAGCCAACTAACCAGTCGAATCACACGGCGGGCACCCCAGCTCAAAGTATGCCCACCATTTCTGCACATGAATTAAATCCCCCAGAAGTGCAATGTGTGGTAGTTGAGCACATTGTAAAAAGGGAAGATTTTTCCATGCAGCCATTTTCACAAAAGCTCGGAGCTTTTTCTGGCAAAGACCTCCGACCAACTTATGAGCTAGATTATGACACTTGGTGCTCCAGTGTAGAATTAATCTTGACTGATCCTGCTATGTCCAAATTGCAGCAATCCCGAAAGATCATTGAGTCTCTTTTACCCCCAGCAGCTGATGTAGTCAAGTTCTTGAACCCCAACAGCTCACCATCAGAATACCTTCAGCTGTTAGATTCTGCTTATGGTACAGTTCAAGATGGCGGAGAGCTTTACGCCAGGTTTATTGACACCTTCCAAAACACAGGTGAGAAACCCTCGTCATATCTACAACGTCTTCACGTAGCTTTGACTCACACTGTGAAGCGTGGTAGCGCTTCAAGCCAGGATTTTGACAGGCTGCTTGTCACGCAGTTTTGTCGAGGTTGTTGGGATGATTCCTTTTTAACTGCACTCCAGTTAAAACAAAAACGAACAAGTCCCCCAACTTTTCCTGATTTGCTTCTCTTGCTACGCACTGAAGAGGACCAACTTGCTGCCAAAAACTTAAGGATGAGACAACATTTGGGCAGTTCAAAACAAAAAGTGATCTCCCACGTGCAAACTGTGCAATGCAGTTCAGATGAAGATGAGGACAATATCACGCTAAACTCACTCCAAGAACTCTCAAAACAAGTTGCAGAAATTCAAACGCAACTAGTAAAACTAACTGCAGAACCAAAAGCTCAAAACTCACAAAGTACACTCAGTACAAAGCCAAAAGAGAAACGAAAGTCGGAGTTTCAAAGATGACCAGATACCGTCGTAGTTCTGCCCATAAATGATACCGGATGGAGACAATACTGAAAATGATCACATTACAACTCAGCCAATACTGACGATGGACAGTCTTGGTTGCACATGCAACGGGACGTGCATGATATTTAGCGGGGGAGGGTGTAACCCAGCTGAGAAAATGACCCTTTTCTCAGATTTCATTTGTATTAATGAAAGTGTGTGATTTTATTTTGAAAACCGACTGTCTTGGGGAAGAGGAAGTGCGATCCTCGTCACCCAACTTTTAAATTTCCGTTTCATGGTCACGTTGGGTGATCTGGGTCTTTCCATTCGTTAAGAGCGATATTAGCCCCGCCTTCCGAGTAGAGGCAGCAAGCGCGCACTCAGAATTCAGTCTTTCACGATATGAGCGCGGTCGAGAGAGGTTGTGAAGCGGTCTGATTCACACAGATACCTCTTCTTGGTGAGTTTCATTCAGAAAGATGCTATAAATGGATCTAAACACTCTCCAAATGCTAATTTGCAACCTTTATTATCTTAAGTTGACGGGAGCACGAGCTTGAGAGGCCGTGAAGCGGTGACTTTTGCTGTGTTCACACTGAAACCTCATTGTGGTGAGTCAGATACATGCTAATGTTATGCTAATGTTAGCGCTATGCTAATGCTAATCGCGAGTGGATTTTTTCCTGTTTAAAAGCAATGGAAAAGGCTGTCTTTGTGTCTGTATGGTTTTCCTAAATGTGATTTCAGTTCCCAACAGTATGCTGAAGTACTTTTAGTTCATATGCACTATTTCTGTCGAATGCAATGTGTAGTTGATGCTAAAAGCACATGGTGTTGGTCTACTATGTAAATCCATAGGTTATGCTAAACCCAGTAGCTCAGACAGGGCTTTACTGATTCTAAAAGGGAATATTGGAAGTAATAGGACGGTATATTCCCTGGTTATGTGATAGATTAATTGTATTTCATTTCATTATTTACAAAGACAAGGTTAAAAGGGATTAATCATAATTTGATGGTTAAATGATGTAGAGATGAACAGAGGAATTCATTTAATTGGTTACATGAAAAAAAGGGTATTTCATGTGCGACCAGAGAGATTGTGAGAAAAAAGAACACATGCATGTAAGATGTAAGATGTGAAATGTAAGATATTACTATATTGCTGGATTGTGATAATAGTAATATGAGAGAAGAATTTAAACACTAAGCTGTGGTGTTATATAAGAAAGGATTGGAAGAAGAATTACTCTAGCTGTAAACAATAATACTGTGGCGGTTTGGTGTAAACCCCCACAAACAGACTGGTCAAACACAGCGCTCGGCTAGAGCAAATAACAGAACAGTGAAATGTGTATTAATGTCTACAGGCAGCCCCGCTTTGTCTGGCTCACTTCTGTGATGTTAATGTTGCCTTTCATGCATTGTGTTCATGCATCCTGTCCTTACTGTGACCTAGGGACTGAGATCAATATGTCTCTCAAATGCAAATGTCTCATGCCTGTTCTGTTATCTCTTTGATCATACCAACTGCTGTGAATGCTTTGATGTATTGTTGTAGCTGAGTATATAAGCTGTCTGAATTTCATGTTCATCCTCTCAATTCTCACTTCTACAATGGCTGCTGCTAGACACAGACTTTGTGTCCCCTCTTCACTGAGAGCCTGAGGAATTCGGCTTCAGCCTGCTCACGCTATGGGCTGGAGCCGAGTTCCTGTGATGGCGGTATGATTAATAAAACCTGCTTAAAACCACAGCATCGCTGCCTTATTTTATCATCCGCCGCACTGGTGACCCGACGCTGAAACGAACACGCTGCCAGCGAACGCAACACCCGGCGGTGATTCTCCGACGACAAACGAACGTGGCAGCCTGACTGATCTGCCCTCCCTTCTGCTTCAGGGAGACCTCAACGCGGAGTTTCCAGGCGAAACTCCCTGGAGAACACCCACGACCGGGAAAGCTGAGCAACGTTTCATGGTGAGATCTGCACGCCTAGATCGGCACATCCACGCTGGACCAGCCGCGCTCACAGCTCCTCCACACGAGAGTGCATGCACCTCGTCCCCTCTCCACGACGGCGATCCCCATGGCCGACGGAGCACACGTGGACCTGAACGCACCATTACCGAGCGAGTGACAGAGCGTCTACTTCCCTTCACCGCTCCAACACACTGAACAGGGATGATTAAGCTCCCTGACCCTGGTTCTCCTCTCCAGCTGGCCCACCCATCACGGAACCCCAGCGCACGCACCGGGGAGTTACGGGGACGGCGCACCACGCACGGGACAAATACGGCTTTTCTGACCGCCTTCCTTCTGCTGCACACTGGCCCTTCAGGCTTGCTCGTTCACCTGAGGCACGCAGCTTGCTCACTGGATTTTATGGTCTTAGCCACGGCACACAAGGAAAATTCAGCGGTTTGCGGTTCCCGAGAGCTTTAAGGTTGTGCCCGCACCTAAAGCCAACACGCCAGTCCCTCTGCTCTCATCACAGCCACCACGCAGCCTCGTCTTTTCTTCATGGCCGCTATTAATCCTTGCAGGACTTAATCGCGGGAGGAGCCAGTGACTAATTTTTCTTCTTGTGGACCTCTGCACGTTCAACGGGACAGCCCTTCGACATCGCAGACCCACAAGCAATTTTTGCGCGGCCCAGACGTTTTCATCGTCTCCGGCCGGCTTTTACTACCCCCCACCCCCCTCCTGCACAGAGCTTTTCCCTGCTCGCTGCCCAAACTGCACTATCGAGGTCTCGGCCACCTGCCGAGCCCTCTGGGGGGGAGCTGTGGCGGTTTGGTGTAAACCCCCACAAACAGACTGGTCAAACACAGCGCTCGGCTAGAGCAAATAACAGAACAGTGAAATGTGTATTAATGTCTACAGGCAGCCCCGCTTCGTCTGGCTCACTTCTGTGATGTTAATGTTGCCTTTCATGCATTGTGTTCATGCATCCTGTCCTTACTGTGACCTAGGGACTGAGATCAATATGTCTCTCAAATGCAAATGTCTCATGCCTGTTCTGTTATCTCTTTGATCATACCAACTGCTGTGAATGCTTTGATGTATTGTTGTAGCTGAGTATATAAGCTGTCTGAATTTCATGTTCATCCTCTCAATTCTCACTTCTACAATGGCTGCTGCTAGACACAGACTTTGTGTCCCCTCTTCACTGAGAGCCTGAGGAATTCGGCTTCAGCCTGCTCACGCTATGGGCTGGAGCCGAGTTCCTGTGACGGCGGTATGATTAATAAAACCTGCTTAAAACCTCAGCATCGCTGCCTTATTTTATCATCCGCCGCAATACCATTATTGTCGTGCAGGCTAGGTTTTTTTGGTTGCCGACCAAAAACCTGGATCTTGGATTTTCTCCGAATAGAGATGGCGAGGCTGACCCGAGACTGAACCAAGATTGACCTGAGATCTAACCAGGATCTCGATTGAAGAGCATCCCTCCTCCTCCAGTGCCCAGGATTCAAAGTGGTAACACCCAAGTCGCCGCTTTAAAAGAGGAAAAGAATCCTGAGTCTGGAGATACAAGATATCTTGACTGGTCAAACGACTAACCCGAAAGGACAAACAAACACTGAGCTCAGTAAGACATCTTTGGGGTTTTATTTCATATCGGCCGTTGTATATTTGTATAGTGGTAAATTGTCTGTATATATTGCTCATTTTTTCCTTATAAATAACAGCCATTATTGCTCATTTCTTGCCTCCAGCTATTTCATTCCACACTCACTTTAATTCCCTATTGTAACCCTTACGAACCTAGCAACTGGTCTACACTTAATTATTTCCCTTACCTAATTAACATAAGGCAAGGGTTACACATAACTCTCATATAAACGACCAGGCTGGAGGTACAGTGAACATAGGTTTATTAATAATAATAATAATACATTTTATTTCTAGGCGCCTTTCAACCCCCAAGGTCCCCTTACAAAGAGCATTAAAACATTAAAAACAGATTTAAAATGCAAAAACAAAACTTAAGTAACAAACCAAAACAGTGAATTAAAAGTAGATTATCAAAGAGAGTAAGCCTGTTTAAACAAATAAGTTTTGAGTCTGGATTTAAATAATGAAAGAGAGTCAATATTGCGAATGGCTGGTGGGAGTGAGTTCCAGAGATAGGGAGCAGAGCGACTGAAGGCTCTGTATCCCATAGTGATGAGGCGGGCAGAAGAAACGATGAGGTGAAGGGAAGAGGAGGACCTGAGAGAGCGGCTAGGGGTGACGATGTGGAGGAGTTCAGACAGGTATGGCGGGGCCAGGTTATGAAGGGCTTTGAAGGTGAGGGGCAGTATCTCAAAGTTTATTCTGTCCTTTATTGGGAACCAATGAAGATGCTGAAGGACAGGGGTAATGTGTTGTATGAGTGGAGTACGAGTGATAATCCGGGCAGCAGCGTTCTGAAGGAGCTGTATTAAGAAAAACAACAGAACTTACAGGCTCTTCTTACAGACCAGAGGGTTGCCAGCGAAGAGGACTATCCTCTTCCTGCCATGCCCTTTATACCCCGGGTGACGCCGCCACCGGAAAGGCGGTCCGTCACCCCTTACTCTTCCCCGGTTTCAGCCGCCATCTTACTACTTAACACCCCCCACCCCCCACCCCAGCCCATAGAAAAATACCAAACACCCCAATTAAGCCCTGCCAGAATTTGTAACCCCACTCATGCACTAACAATAAATCCATATGTACAAAAATAAACAAACATGCCTATCCATTCGCACAACATTGTTATGACCTGAGCGTCGATCTCGTCCGCGCTCGGGCCATGCATCATCTCTGCCGGCTTTGGCAGCAGTGGATTACATTCTGGCTCCCTGGGCTCTTATTGTGACAGCGCTCGGCGGGGCTTCCTGCTGTCAGAGCCGATCAGCTGTTCAGCTGCCGATCAGCTGCCGATCAGCTGCCGATGACCCATGCCGGGTCATCGGCATGGGCATCAGCGCGAGAGGAACCTCAGGCTGCGGAATCCATCTTGCCAGCTGCGGAGCCCGACGCAGCTGAGTTGGAGCCTGCGCACGAACTTCTTCGCCCTGAGCCTGGATCGACGGAGTCCTGGACGGCAACAGAACCCGAGTGCAGGCAAGTGCTCCCTCTTGTGTCTCTGTCCCCTGTGTTGGAGCATTTTTGCCTGCCTCTCGGGGAGGCGAGTAAGGGGCAGCCGCCTGCTGCGCCCGAGCTTGTCTCGCTGGGTTCTGTTGCTGCCGGTGATACTGATCCCAGTTTTTCAATGTGTTCTGAGCTTCCTTGCAGAGTCACCAGCGCGGAGCTAGTTGGGGTCGCTGAATTGGAGGTTCCAGGTTCGGGGGTGGAGGTCGTCAGCGGAGCTACACCGACCCAGTCAGGGTCCGTTGTGGAGGCTGCTGTGGCCCAATCGGGGTCTGACGTGGGTGTGCCCGAGACCCAATCGGGGTCCATCGCGGGAGCTGCTTTGGCCCAATCGGGGTCCGACATGGGTGTGCCCGAGGCCCAATCGGGGTCCACCGCAGGGGCTGTTCTGGCCCAATCGGGGTCCGACGTGGGTGCAGCCGGGGCCCAATCGGGGTCCAGCAGAGATGTGGTCCATGGACGGTGGAGGAGCTGCAGACCCTTCGCTGCCTGACCCAGCTCGTGCTCATCCTTGCCTTCTGTCCCCTCTTCAGAGTCATCGCCCCTGCACATCATCACCGGGGGCCGTGGGGGTCCCTTTTCGCTCGCCCCGGCTCTCCCGAGTTTTGTCCTTGCCAGGGAGGCTGCCGCGGGCTGTTTTCTCCTGGTACTGGTGGCTGAGGGACGCGGGTCGGCCGCCTGAGGAACTGTTTCGCCGGTTCGGCGCCTCAGGTCAGCCACCCGACATGTTGTGTGTTTCACTGGGCAATCTGGTTCAGCCACCGGAGGAGTGGACTTTCCGGGCCTGGGACTGTGGTAAGCCGCCTGGTCATGTTCTGCCTCCCATGACCACTCGGCGGCTGTTGGACGCGGGGAGACCGCCTAAACTGTTCCTGTGGCATTTGGTCTCCGCCAGTCGGCATGAACTGTCGGGGGTAGAGGTCATTCCTGGTGGTGGTCTAGCCCTGTAATTGTTCTGTGTTTTTTTTTTTTCTGTCCTGTGTTGTATTTGCTTTTTGACCTGAGAGTGTGGTATTTTTGTTTTCATGCCTGTATAATTGTGTTTCATGTATTTTGGAGTGTAGTCTGGTCCTGTAATTGGTCTGTTTTTTTTCCTGTCCTGTGTTGTATTTGTTTTTTGGCCTGAGAGTGTGGTGTTTTTGTTTTTGTGCCTGGGTAATTGTGTTTCACGTATTTTGGAATATAGTCTGGTCCTGTAATTGTTCTGTTTTTTTTCCGCTGTCCTGTGTTTTGTTTCTTGTAGTTGCCATTTGTGCCTTTTGGGAGTTTGATTTGTGTTCTGCAGTTGCCTTATTTGTCCTGTCATCATGTTTTGTACTGTAGGGAGTTTTTCTTTTTTCTGTTATTTCGTGTTTGTGTGACTGTTTCATGTATTTTTTTGAGTCGTTTTTTTTTCCTGTCTGTGCTCTGGTTTTTGATCTGTGATTTGATCCTCTCCTGCCCCATCCGCCCACCCTGGAGGGGGGTGGTGGATTGGATGTCTATGGGCGTTCAGGAGCCCGCCCTCAGAGGGAGGGTACTGTTATGACCCGAGCGCCGATCTCGTCCGCGCTTGGGCCATGCATCATCTCTGCCGGCTTTGACAGCAGTGGATTACATTCTGGCTCCCCGGGCTCTTATTGTGACAGCGCACGGCGGGGCTTCCTGCTGTCAGAGCCGATCAGCTGTTTGGCATCACAGCTCGTTAGCTGCTGGCTTTATTAGCGGGCGCTGACACCTGGTTGATGCTGGAGTATCGTCAAACATTCCTGGTCCTCGTTCATGTCAGGTTCGTGTTATATTCTTGTTCATGTCATAGTTAAGGTCGTAGTGGCTGGGGTTAGCCCTACGATCCCTTGTATTCTGTAGTGTGTGTTTTGCCCTCAGTGGCTCACAGCTTTGTGTTTCGTCTTGTCTTGTTAAAATAAAACATCAATGCAAAACTCACTGGAGACTTTTGGCGTCTTATGGTGGCCCGCGAGGGTCACCACATGACAAACATAAACTAGAGGGGCCAGTACTGGCGCCCCCTACAGGCCAGGCAGGTTATTCTGCCGCCTTGTTCCTAAAAGTCCAAAAATAAAAATAACCATGTGTTGGAAAAATTGTATATATGTATATAAACAGTTATCATTTTATTAATGATTCATGAAGCTGAGACTGATGTCCCCACATGTGGGTGGGTGTAGCTGGAACGTTGTGTGCCAAGACTCATCCTTTGCATATCTTGTACCTTTTTGCATATCCTGTACTTTTTCTTTATCTTCTCTGCAAAAGACTGTTGTGTACAAACTGTGTGTGCTTTTACTCAACACTCCCCTGTGTGGGGGGAAAGAACGGGTTGTAAAACTGTCACTGTCTTATCTTTGTGTATATAAGTTGCTGTGCGAGACTGCCTCGCCAGTATTCAGCTCATCCTGTATATGGTATGTGTTGATTACTCCTTGTGCAAGTAAAAACTTCAAAGGCTCTGCGTGTCTTAAATCTGATCTTTGATTCAGTCTAATACCTTTTTGTACTCTGTATTTGTGAGGTTTATATTTCAGACTTCTGACATACGTGGTGCCGAAACCCGGGACAGCTGAGATCCAGGTGGAGCGGGAGGAGACGTCCTGCAGGTTGAAATCCGTGCACGGTCTGATGACATCCATCACTATTGAAAACCCGACTTGAGGGAACTTTGCCAGAGACTCTCTTCCTCCTAGCTCTATCTGGTGACGGCTGTCCACAATTGATAGAGCCCGAAAGTAAGTTATAAAATTTTTTTCTTTCCCTTTTTAAATTGACTGTAGTAGAAATATACAAAGAAAGACCAGGCCTAACAACTTCCCATTTTTAAAGAACCACAGGTCAGCTGACGAGCAAGTAATGGTAGTATAAGGTGACGCCCTGTACTTTTCCTGGTGGTTAAAACCATTGCAGGAATGCAGTGGTTTTAGGAAGTAGTGTGATGGCGATTCACGACTACTGACCGGTCAGGTTTAAAAATAAAAAGGGGTGTAGGAAGTAGTGTGACGGCGATTCACAACTACTTAGTGGTCAGGTTTAAAAATAAATAGGGTGAAGGAATTCACCCCAAATTGGGCAGTAATAGTGTTACAGTGGGCGTACTGATAACGTTCCTGACCACAAACCCACCCCAAAATTGGGCAGTAAAGGGCCTTTTCCACTAGCACGCTTTAGCGCGACATGGGACGGCTCACCACGCTTTGTACGCTTTTCCACAAGCCCCAACACGGTTTAACAGCCGCGATTCTCAGCCCCGCTGAAGGGCAGGGTACAGCAGTGCTGAGCTGTGCCGTGTTGTGACATTAACAGACTGGTCGCCGCTGATTGGTCAGGTCGTAACCGGCGCTGATTGGTCAGGTTGTAACCGCCCCTCTCCTCCTTCTCATCTACCAAATCTTCACGACCTTCTCAATAAAGTTTAAAAAAAAAAAAAAAAAAAGAATCTTCACGACCGCCTTTACTCAGCACGCAACCACTGTTGGCGGTTCCTTTTCAGTGGATTGCTGTGCTATTTTCATTTATTCTCTATCAAAAATGGCTTCACGTAATAAGGGTGTTCCATGGACCAGTAAGGAGCTGCAGTGTCTGCTCACTGCATTGTCAGACGAACGTATCCAGCGTGAGTTAGACGGAGCCGCCCGGAATGAAAAAATATACCAGGAGGTCTCGACATCGGAGTCCTTTAACGGTGAGTTTTAATTTTTTTTTATTGTGCGTTTTTTCGCAAATATATTCGGTAAGACGCTCAGTTTATTTATGTAATAAAAAAGCTGTTCATTTGTGGATGGATCGCTGCTTTATTGCAGCACACTGCGGACTAAAGCTTTTATTGTAATTATTCATGTGAACAATACGCTGAAATAAGCTTATGTATTCTTGTTAAAAACTATTGTCTTTTCTGTATATATTTCATGCTGTATTTTATTGTGTGCATTTTCCTTGTAGAGTCATCCCACGCGTCCGCCACGACAGCCCGCACGGATTATTCAACCGAGCCTTCCTGACCCACAGCTGGCAGAGACGGATTAATTCTACCGAGCCTCAGCACTCAGTGGTCGGCGTGTATAAAATGTCGATTAACCTTCATGTTGTGCTGCAAAGTTTTTTTTTATTTTAATATTTTGTATATAATAAAATGGAATTGTTTTGGAAAGTGTGGTTTGTCTGTTATAACACTGAATTATAAAACAGTATAATTACATAGAAATTCCATTGCCTAGTCTGATCAAAATGATGCTGAGGGTCAACCATTGTAAAGGTAATGTAATTTTTAACTAGACCAAAAAAGAAATCTTTTTGTAAGCTTTCTGTTCTTTTTATTGAAATATCATAAAAAATTAGCACCAAGTCAAAGGTACAAGTATATGTAAATTGAATGTTCTATCGGCATTCCAAATTCAGAGATTTACAATACTTTAGAAGGAGTGTAGCATCATCTAAACGGAAAATAATAATACTGTTGTTCCAAACGTTGACCTGAAGGTGAAAAACATGAATTTTTTTAATTCAGTACATCCAAAATGCCCTAGGATGTGATGTTGGACAGTGTGCCACCGTCTCATTATTTAATACGAATAAAAACAAGTTTCAGGTCATTATTTCTAGGTCATTTGGCAGTTAATTCAAAACAAAAGTGACTTGTGTTGTTGCAGCTTAATTATGAGATAAAATTAATTGTGAGATAAAACCACAGAGCGAGCAAAGCAATAATCCTTGGATCCTCCATTTTTTGTCTCGTGTAAATAAGGACTCAGTCCGGTGCATAACATCACGGGAGTGTGGCCCCACCTCGCTGAGAATCTGCTGCTGCCCCGCAACACTGTGCTAATGGAGACAGAAGCATTCCGAGCCATACTGAAGTGAATCGAGCCATACCGAGGTGTGCTGGGCTAGTGGAAAACAGGCTCAATAGTGTTACAGTGGGCGGACTGGTAACGTTCCTGGCCATCTAAAAATGGGGAATTGTGTTAGAAAACCGGATAGGCAGACGAATAAACAGAAGAAAAAACAGGACATAGCGCGCACAACTGTAAAAAATTACAATAACAGACAAAATGAAAAGGGAAAAATAAAGGATACAGAAAAATACTTAAATAAATGAAAAAAAGGATTTCTCATTCAAGCCCACGTTGAACGTGGATGAATGCCAGGCATTGTTAACAACCATTAAAATGATGTCTAATAAACCTGTTAAAACAGGCAAACCCAGTGCGGAGCTCCAATGTGCCATCTTGTGATCACAAGCGGCAGAGGCTTCCCAACGGAAAGCTGATGAAGCCAGAGAAAAGCAGAAACAAATGAAAACTCAAACTAGTACTGTTAGTACGGCCCCACTATTGGAAAATCCACCCCCATACCCCAAACCGGGACCTAAGGCGGGCCCGTATTCCACTCTTTCACAAGAAGCCCAAGAGGTTGGGAAAAGGAGGAAGCAAATAAAATCATAATAATTAGACCATAACATTTAAAGACGGACGGATTAAATGGTAGCAGAACTGGATAACGTTAAAATGGACAATGAGAATGTTATTTTATCTATTATCTATTCTTTGTGTGTGTGTGTGTGGTTGATCTGTGAAGAAAGTGGTCTAAATATGGGTACTTTTACAAGGTTTTGGGTTTTTATTTTTTCAATTTAACTTTGTGGGGTCTTGATTAATATTGCGTACGTGATAAACTGTTTACATATTTAAAAAAAAAAGCAATTTTGACGCATTGCTGACCTTTGTCCTTGACTGAAACATGACAGTGCACTTTATAGAAAAAAGGACTGACGTGCGACAATGTGACTACTACTATGATCATATTATGATGTCATTTAATAATGCCTAATCACTGAAGATTTTATGTTTACCCTATATCACATGATTTAGAGCACAGAGGATCAAAACAGATTGATAATTAATGTGTCTGTGCATATGATCTGCCAGAGGCTATGGATTATCAGACAAAGGTCTTGGAGAAAGAATCCTTAAATTGATAAGCACTTTTTGAAGCCAAGTATGACTTTGTATGACATTGTAGATAACATAAGGTGTACTGATTCAAATGACTTTGACTTTACAAATGTAATGTTTATATGATTTTATACTGATATTACTCACCACATAATGGTGCGGTAACAATATATTTCAGAAATGTGACAGCAATGAGGGATGTGCTTCTCCTGATTCAGCGGTGGCCAAGCTGGGTCAGGGTGAACTACATTGCACTCCATAATTTACCAAGGAATGTATGAAATAGGGACATTCCTTGTAAAACATTAAATCAAATTCTAATTAGGTAAAACGTCCACCTTTCCTTTGACTGAAAGAATGTGACACAATATTTCAAATTCAACCCATCTGTGTTCAACTGGACAAACTGATCTTATTTATCAATGCTGAAGCATATCAAAAATGCGCAGATAGTTATTTTGTTTTTCTTAAATGAAATTTGTAAACTATTTCAAGAGATGTCACAAAAAGAAGCTATAATTATTGAGATCTCATCTTTGAAGGAACTGGGCTACCTGCAAATTTTATTTAAAACTAAAAATGGTAACACACTTCCTTTCAGTAGAAGAATCAAACAAATACCCTGTAACTTTGCTGCATGTGAGCCTCCATGTATCAAAACAGGGGGTATCAAAGAAATTAATTAGCAAATAATTAGCAATCCTCAGAAAAATAGATAATGCATAAAAGTTATCAATAAATGCAATTTTATTTACATAAGTGCTTTTCATTTCATTTTCTGTAGTGCCCAGGATAAACATATGGCTGCAGTTATAACTCAAATACAGGCTGGGCAATACAGACCACCTTTTTATTATTTATGGGATAATCTACTTAGCAAAGGAAGAAGCGAGCGATAGGCTTGCTCTGTAAAAAATAGAAGTGTGCTTATGCTGTAACGGTGTTGTCTGGGGTCCTGATTGTGTAAAAATTCCACAACCTGCATCACCTCCAACAGCTGAATGAGCTACTAACCTGAATGTAACTTATCTGTATTCTGTACAGACAGTAAATATGCTTATAGCACATGCCACCTGCATACTGTTACCTTGAATCTGCGGGGGTTTGTCACCTCCACAGAAAAACCAGCAAAACATCGACAGCAATTGTTGCAACTATGTAATGTTCTGATGCTACCATGTTCTGTGGCAGTTATTCACTGCACTGCCCACACTAATGGCACTGACTTGTCTAGCTGCGATAATCACTTGGCTGATAACGCTACTCACTGTGCTGCTATTGGTCTTTTAGGAACCGTCTGTCTTATTAATAATGTTGATGTTTTAAAAGACTGTCAAAATAATATGGACCTTCCTCCTGTTTCATGTGTAAATAATTAGATATACATTTGGCTTGCCTGATGAAAATTTGCTCTGCCACCCACATTATACAGATGAGCTGTCCTGGTGGCACATGGCCAATCATGTGCCAACAGGAGGTAAATCAATGATGAGGATGTTGGAAAAACTGTCCTAATATTTTGAAAGAAGTAACAAAAACATGCCAAAAGTGCATCATTTGTTTATAAAATAATGCTCAAGGAGCAATGGAAAGCTACAATATTGCTTGGTGTTGATTGACACCTTCACAAAGTGGACAGGAATTCATCACACATCCTCAGCAAATGCCGCATCTGTGTGTGTGAAACTCTATTGAATGATGCTCTTTCCGTTTTTGGGGTTCCAGAACTGATTTATGCAGATAATGGAACTCATTTTACAGCACAAACAGTTCAAGACTTAATCCAAGCTGTAAGAAGTAAGATCAAATTTCATAGTATCGGTACAATCAAACAAATGCTGGCAAAAACCACACATGGATAGGGTATTACTTGGCCAGAAGCTCTGAAATTAGTCAGACTAACCATTAACTCTATACTAGACCCAAAGACAGGATTATCACCTTTTGAATGTGTTTTTCACCATCCTTATGCATTACCTCTCACCACTAACCACACCTAACAAATACACAGATCTTGGTGAACATCTCAGGGAATGTTTTGATTCTGTCAGAAGCTCTCTCTGCTCCACAGAAAGAAACGGATAACCGTTGCAACCTGGAGACTCTGTCTTCATAAAGAACCACCACCGACAACACTAGACACTCCCACTCCCACTGTAGTACGTATTGCTGAGTGACCATCTCGGATTCACCTTTCACACGTTAAAAGACTACGGGTGCCTGTAAGTGAACTAACTAACTTGTTTCCCTGAGTAAGTCCAGTTACAAAGGGGGCATGTCCTTTTAAGGACAAGGCCGTCTCAACCCTGGTGAAGAAAGAGGCCCGGAGGGGTACTCTCTCAGGTGGAAGCATGGCACCAAAATTATTGATGACTCTGTGTTCAGCACTTCTCCTGACAGTGGGGTGGTAATCTCTTTCTGATTCAAGGACAAGGAACCCACGAAGCACGGACAATGAACAATACGCATAACCTATGGTACCAGACAATGGTGGTTTTGGTGAGAGGACTGGGAATCGATACTTCTTGCTATGTGTGTTCATTGCTACCCCATTCACACAAGACTGCAATACCCATGATCCCTGTTCCACTGAGTGAAGAGAAAACGCCCGGAGCGACAATAGCGATGAACTCTCGTCTCAGTCTGTTTAATACAAGCAATAATGTTGGACATTGGTTGGTGGGGAATTTGTCAGAAAGGTATCTTAATAGATTGAATGTCACTATTACTGATTACACTGGGTCTAAGATTAGAATATTTAATATTATTGGGATTGGAACTTCTTTGCTTGCAGTTAAGAAGCCTTTAATGAAAGTAAATCCTACACTGTTTACTTCACCAATCTGCTTTCACAAAAATTGTAGTAAAAACAGTTTCAACCCGGGTATTTCACAAAGATGCAATGATACTAAGGAAGTGACCTGTGAAGTGCCATATTATGATTCTGTTTGTAGAAATGTATTTCACTTTCCCTATATTGCTGCTGGAAAATTCACCTTAAAGAGAAAAAATTGTACTTTTAACTGCTGTTTTTTGGCCAAATGATGATGGGTATGGATTCTTGGAAAATCAATGGGTACTCTTTTTCCAATGTATGGCAGTGCTCTAGCTATACACCACATAAATGCATTAGCATGGACAATAGAAAATCTGACTGTATTAATGGAGCAAGGATTCACAACTTTAAATGAAGAACAAAAATTAGCCATTTGAATGATATTTTACACTTACAGCATGGGTTAGATGAAGATAAAGGTTGGGGCTCCTGGGATTGGTTTCAAAGTAAGAACTTGGTGGCAGAGTCTTTTGAAATAGTTAACCCCATTGATTGTGATATTAATTTTATTCTATGTGCTTTTCATGTGTGTCATTCCCTGTATAAGGTCCATGATAAGTAGAACTTTTGCTCAACACACTTTCATGTTACAATCTGTTATGCTCCAAAGAGAAGTCCCTGTACAATATACTGCCTTAACACAGCAAAGTGATGGTGATTGTGATGACAAAACCACTGTTTAAATTTGGACAAGATGCTCTAGGAGGTCAATGTAGAAAATCTTTTGAAGTTACATTGTACTGATAATTGCATATGATTAAAAGGGTTAATAAAATAATAAACAGGAGGGAAATGTTGGAAAAATTGTATATATGTATATAAACAGTTATCATTTTATTAATGATTCATGAAGCTGAGACTGATGTCCCCACATGTGGGTGGGTGTAGCTGGAACGTTGTGTGCCAAGACTCATCCTTTGCATATCTTGTACCTTTTTGCATATCCTGTACTTTTCTTTATCTTCTCTGCAAAAGACTGTTGTGTACAAACTGTGTGTGCTTTTACTCAACACTCCCCTGTGTGGGGGGAAAGAACGGGTTGTAAAACTGTCACTGTCTTATCTTTGTGTATATAAGTTGCTGTGCGAGACTGCCTCGCCAGTATTCAGCTCATCCTGTATACGGTATGTGTTGATTACTCCTTGTGCAAGTAAAAACTTCAAAGGCTCTGCGTGTCTTAAGTCTGATCTTTGATTCAGTCTAATACCTTTTTGTACTCTGTATTTGTGAGGTTTATATTTCAGACTTCTGACACCATGTTCTTAAAATAAAACAATCCCAGAACAATTCTGTACATCTATAATCAAATTACAGCACTCAACGTATACATACTTATCGGTGGCCCCCAACACACCCACCCAAAACCCGGGCACATCACAACAATCCAAATAAATGCAGTCTCGGGGCCATCACTTTTCTCTCTGTTTTTTTTTTTTTTTTGACACACCCACACGGGGCACACACACGATAAGCCCATATAATAAACTATATACACATGACTAGGGTTAAAACTTAGCAAAACACACCCACCTCAGTCACTTTACAGACCTGCTGGAGAGGCCACCCCTTGGATTACCATCCAGTGGTTCCCACCCAGAGCGTCTCCACTTCTTGGCCTCTGGAGATGAGCTGCGCCGCCGCCTCCTCCTTTTCACACGCCGCAGCTTGTTGGGGTGCCTCCAGGAGTCATCAGACAGCCCCAAATAGCCATCCTCCCAGGCAGACATCACTCGCATCTGCCCCTGGTTGTGTCATTGCTGACAAATTTTGTGGACGCCCCTCAGCCAAGCTTCCACCCTGGGTTGGACCTCATCACCGATGCACAGGGGAGCTCTATGTTGCTCATGCAGTCCACTGTGTCTTGACTGGGCCTCCCTCCTGGGTGGGGACACTCCGCCGACCTGGTCCAAAACCCTCCTTGATTCATGATGTTTGGTGTGTTGTGAACTCGTGGCAGTTGGTCTCACCCCGCTCTCTTTCATTTCTTGCGCTGTCACAGCCACTGCAGCTCCCTGCTTCCCAGTAGCACTCGGTCCAACTCCGGAACCAGAAGACGCCTGCGTCTTGGCTTTGCCTGCCACAGCGGGTGCTCCACAATGCCGGTCCTGCACCCCCCCCCATCACCTCATGCCAATCACTGTCCCAGACCACATCGTTATCCAGCCACACATTGTAGCAAATGTGCCCCTCTGTGCTCGGAGAGACGCTATGAACAGCCGTAGGAGTCACGGCGGAGGAATCCACTCCACGTCTTCAGTCCTCCCGCCCAAAATTCCTGCAGGCCCTGGTAAAATGGTGTAATAGACCACACTTTCCACAGCACTCACCCTTCATCGGACACTCTCTTGACCTGTTCCTGGTGGACCCGCAGCCATAATACCTTGGCATTCCCGGGGCGGACCTAATTTTCACAGCGGCAGCGTATTCTTCTTCACTCATGCCATCCCCGCTATCCGAGTCCACAGCCAGCACCTTCCCTCGTGGTTCTTCCAACCACAGTGCGCTTCTCCCACCGAGGAATCTTTGGCCCTCCATGCCCAAATTATGGACCAAAACAGCCATAGCACACCGCCTCTCGAGCTCACCAAGATTAAGGGCCACCAAATAATTACCAAAAGCCGCATACCACCTAACCCAGGGCACTGGCAGCTTGCCCAGGGCCTCCAAAAACGGCCAAAAGTTGGTGACAGCTCTCTTCATACCATAGTTCACCTTGCCACCAAATGTTATGTCCATAACTCTCATATAAATGACCAGGTTTATTAAGAAAAACAACAGAACTTACAGGCGCTTCTTACAGACCAGAGGGTCAACAGTGAAGAGGACTATCCTCTTCCTGCCATGCCCTTTATACCCCGGGTGATGCCACCACCAGAAAGGCGGTCCGTCTCCCCTTACTCTTCCTCAGTTGCCCCAGCTGCCATCTTACTACTTAACAAAGTCCTCTGTACTACACTGTAATCACGGCAAGTTACTGCTATTAGGTACTAAAATATGTATGCTGTGTGTGTGTTTCAGATGGCTCTCTTGTGGCAAAATTATTGCTTCAAACCGTCCATCTGGCTGTTCAACCGAGCCTCTCAGTGGTGGGATGTCATCTCAGCTTCACAAACTGCAGTGACTGCAGAACTTCAGAATATCTGTAGAAATGTTTAGCTCCCTGTGCTACAGATTGCTCTGATCTGTGTGAAAATCATGGAGAGACTTTTGAGACATCATGGGATGTACCTGCTCCAGCCGGTGGTGTTGTGGCAAAAAGTGATCAGCTGCCAAAAATTGATCACCAGGTGCTATATTATAGTTATGGGATTATATTAGCCATAAAATACATATTTCAACAGGTAAACAGTACTGAGTTAGGTATAATAAAATATATTTAACAATTATGATGCATTTTTAACGTCTAAACAAACTTCATCAAGGATTAAAAGCAAATAAAATAATACAGTCACAAGGTTACATGGAAAATACATGGATTTACTGGATATATACATGTAGATACTGTATATATATTCTATGTGTGAATAATGTACTCCTTTTGTATTGCACTAGGAATTTTTACAATAAACTTTTATGCCTTTTGCAGATATGTCGCCACTTTTGTTTATGTTGTATTTGTAAAGGTTACCAAGATTTAGTGACATAAATTAAATGCTAAAAGATTGGAAAAGTTATCTAAATAATCCAGCAGTTTGAGAAATAACTTTTGGTTTGGTGTAAGTCTGTCAACAGAATTATGAACCATAAAGTAGTTTGTGTTAAAACATGTTAAATCCCATTAAATCCTAACTCATTATTAGGAAATACAGATGCCAATATGGCCCAGAATTCCTCCATATACTGGTACTGTGGGCACTGAGCACACATGTGGGCACCCAGCACAATGCAGACTGATAATATTCATGCTCAGCAGGGATTGCATACAAACAGAGAGCCCCTTGGGGGACCACCAGTTAATCACGCGATTGATATGTATGGACTGATATCAATATGTTGTGGAGTGTGTAAATGAAGAGGCAGCTTCATGTCAGACGATTTATTACACCCTCACATCTCAAAAGCACAGAACAGACTGACTGGTTACAGCAAGCACTCCTCTCTATCTCCCAAGTCACCTTCACAAGCTTCAAGGCACTTCCTCATACACAGCATGATATTTACACTACACTTCATTCAACCCCCTCTCACCCTCTTGGGCATTGTTCTCCCATGTGTATTCATTGTCTCTGTCTGAGGTGCGAAATAACCTGACTTCCATACCGCCCCCCCAGCATCTTAGATAGAACAATAGAATATGAGTCCACATGCTGTTTCGGCTTCAGTCTCCTCCCATATCTGCTGTAACTGTGTTTTACTGCCTCCGTGGTACTGCTGTGCCGGTGGGGGGCTGCTGGGAGTGTGTCCGACTGCAGGTGAGCCATGGTGGTGGTGGTGGGGGGTTTGCTGTGTCCGTGTGGCTGCTCTGATGAATCGTTCCCCTGGGGAGCTCTCCATGGGGGTCTTCCACGCCGAGGGGCCCTCGCCAACAGCACTTGCTCATCCGCCACTACAAAGGCGGGTTTGAGTCTGTCTATGCCAATTTTCTCCCGTCTACCCCCGAACTCTAGCACAAAATGCTTATCCCCTGTTTCCAACACTCTGAACGGTCCATCATAGGGTGGGCGCAATGGAGGGTGGTGGGCGTTGTGTCTGACGAACACGAACTCCGCGTTCTTCAAAGTTTTAGGCACGAAAACACACGTAAAACAATGGTGGGCCTGGCCCGGCAGCGTGCCTGTGTTTGCGCTACGCTGCAAAAGCTGAGACGGGCAGTTGTCCGGCGTGGGATTATCTGGCAGAAATTCCCTGGGCAGCCATAGGGGCTGCGCAAAAACCAGCTCTGCCGGGGAAGCTTCCAGATCCTCTTTTGGCACGGAGCGCAACCCCAATAAAACCCACGGCAACCTGTCCACCCAATTTGCATCCATCAGTGAAGCCCTGAGTGCTGCTTTCAGTGATCTATGAAAACGCTTGCATAACCCATTGGCCTGTGGGTTGTATGCGGTTGTGCGATGAATTGTAACACCCAGGCTGCGGGCCATCGCGGACCAGAGTTCGGAAACAAATTGAGGGCCCCTGTCGGACGTAATGTCCGACGGGACTCCAAAACGCGCCACCCATGCTGTTAAAAAAGCGCATGCTACGTCTGCGGACGTGGTTGCCGCCAGTGGGACTGCTTCTGGCCAGCGCATGGTGCAGTCCATCACTGTCAGGAGGTGTGTACACCCCTGTTATGGCGGGAGGGGGCCCACGAGGTCCACGTAAACATGGTCGAACCTCTTAGCTGGTATCCGAAACGGCTCCAAGGGAGCCTTCATGTGTCTGTGTACCTTGGCTCGTTGGCACGCCACGCAGGCTACAGCCCAGTCTTTTACTTGTTTGCGTAGGCTCGGCCACACAAACTTGTCTCCCACCATTTTGACTGACGCGCGCACTCCTGGGTGCGCCAGAGTGTGAACCGACTCAAACACGCGGCGGCGCCACGCGACCGGGACCACCGGACGCGGGCGTCCCGTGGAGACATCGCAGATTGGGGGGGGGGGGGCGCTGTCTTGCAGCACCCTGCTTTCCAGCCTTAACCCTGTTGGTCCAGACTGGAGCACGCGCACGTCTGCATCGCTAATCTGCTCCGCAGCCATGGCTGTGTAATCTATCCCCACATAGACCGGGGCCACCACGGCGCGCGAGAGGCAGTCCGCCACCACATTCAGTTTACCCGACACATGCTGAACATCGGTAGTAAACTCTGAGATCGCGGCCAGCTGTCTCTGCTGCCGGCCCGACCACGGTTCTGAAACCTTGGCCATCGCAAACGTTAGTGGCTTGTGATCCACGAACGCGGTGAAGCTGCACCCTTCCAGCCAGAACTGGAAGTGGCGTATGGCCAGATGGAGAGCCAGCAACTCCCTGTAGAACGTGTTGTATTTACGTTCGCTGTCGTGCAAAGTTCTGCTGAAAAAAGCGAGCGGCTGCCAAGCCCCGGCAACGCGCTGCTCTACAACAGCCCCTATGGCCACGTCTGAAGCATCGGTGGTGAGCGCTATCCGGGCTGCCAGGTCCGGATGCGCCAGCAGTACGGCGTTTGCCAGGGCTGCTTTAACCTCGGAGAACGCCCGCTCTCGCTCCGGGGTCCATTCGACCCTATCTGCGGGTTTCTGTCTCTTGAGCGCGGCGTACAATGGCTGCATGAGCTGCGCCGCGCGGGGAAGGAAACGGTTATAAAAGTTCACCATCCCCAAAAATTCCTGCAGCGCCCTGACCGTCTGAGGCCGGGGAAAATCCGCCACGGCGCGCATTTTGTCAGGCAGCGGGATCACTCCTTCCGGAGAGAAGTGGTGCCCCAAAAAATCAATCTCTGTCACGCCAAACTGGCATTTCGCTGGGTTGATTATTAACCCGTGCTCCTCCAACCTCCAGAAAACCGTCCTGAGGTGGGTTTCGTGTTCGTCTTCGGACACACTGGCTACCAGGATATCGTCCAGGTAGACGAACACGAACGGGAGATCGCGCAGCACTGCATCCATCATGCGCTGGAACGTCTGTGCTGCGCCTTTTAACCCGAATGGCATGCGCAGGAACTTGAATAAAGCAAATGGAGTTATTACCACTGTTTTGGGTACGTCCTCAGCGCGCACTGGGACTTGGTGGTAACTGCGGACCAGGTCTATTTTGGAAAAAATGCGTGCTCCGGCGAGGTGGACAGAAAAATCCTGTATGTGGGGAATCGGGTAACGGTCGTGTGCTGTGGCGTTGTTCAACCTGCGGAAATCACCGCACGGTCGCCACGATCCCTCAGCCTTAGGGACCATGTGTAGTGGGGATGCCCATGGGCTGTTCGAACGCCTGATGATGCCCAACCTTTCCAGGTTGACGAACTCCTCGCGCGCTATGGCCAGTTTAGCTGCGTCCAAGTGCCGAGGTCTTGCAAAAACGGGCGGCCCAGTGGTGGTGATAAAGTGCTCCATCCCGTGTTTAGCGATGGCCGCTGAAAATGTCGGGACCGTGAGTGCTGGGAGCTGAGTGGGCAGTGCGTGGAACTTACCGCCTGGAGCTGTGACGTTGGCTTGTGCTGTTGGCTGGGTCACTCGAGCTATACAGGGGAGAGAATCAAAGGACAGTGCATTAACCAGGCGCCTGAGGAAACGCCTCCCCGAGCGCGCGTCTGTCAAGTAGAGCAGCTTGTTCTCTTCACCGAGGGTCGCAGCTGCTACCGACCACCGGCCTTGGCGTTTTCCCGAGCGCTTGAATTGGCACAGTGGCGCACATCTGCGTGCGTTCTCTCCGAAGCGGCGCTGGTAGAAACAGAGCGTGTCTCTCTGGCGCTCCTTGGCCCCCGCTGCTGCTACCGTCGGTGGCTCCTCACCTCCTCTGGTCGTCTCGCTGGGCTCCGCCGCTGCTGCGTTGACTGTGATCGCCCTGGTGGTGAGGATGATCCGGTCCGCCTCCTGGGCTAGCGCACAGTAGTCACGCGCAGCCAGCAACGGCGAATTGGCCAGAACCGCTCTCGCCACTGTTGGAAGGTTCCGGAGGAAAAGGTGGGCAAACAGAAAGTGCCCGTCGTCCGTGCCCATTAACGCCAGCATCTTCTCCATCAGGTCGACGGCCGACCCATCTCCTAACTCGGTCCGCGCCAGGAGCCTCTCCGCTCTCTCACATTCTGAGAGCGTGTAGCGTCGGGTGAGCGCAGCCTTGAGCGCCTCATATTTGTTGCTGGCTGGTGGCTGATCGAGCAGGCTCGCTACCTGCTGGGCTGTGCGGGCGTCCAGCGCTGCTACCACATGGTAGAACTTGGTGTCATCTGCCGTTACTCCACGGAGGGCGAACTGGGCCTCGGTGTGGTGAAACCAAGAGCGTGGATTGTGCTGCCAGAAATCTGGTAGCTTGACTGAAACTGCACACGCGTTGCTGGGGGTTCCAGTCCTGGCTGTCTGTGGAATCGCTGCTGCGTATCTGGGGCTTTCCGACCGGGCTGGCTCCGGGGTTCTCGCCTCGTGTTCCATAATACGTCTTGGGTCACCAGTGTGGAGTGTGTAAATGAAGAGGCAGCTTCATGTCAGACGATTTATTAGATTAGATTAGATTAGATTAGATTAGATTAGATTCAACTTTATTGTCATTACACATGTATGAATACAAGGTAACGAAACACAGTTTAGCATCCAATCAGAAGTGCAAAGGACAGCAGTGCAGTATATACAGTAATTGACAGTATGTGCAATTTAAGCAAATATATGCAGCAGTGCAGAAAGTTAAGAGTACTCTTATGTGCAAATAATGTACAATAAGTTAGGTGGGCAGTTATGTACAGGTGAGGATGGTAAGAGATGATGGTAAGAGAGTCAGCGGGGAACTAAGTTCAATAACATGACAGCTGTTGGAAAGAAACTGTTCCTAAACCTGCTGGTTCTAGTCCGAAGGCTTCTGAAACGCCTTCCAGAGGGGAGTAGCTGGAAAAGTCCATGAGCAGGATGGTTGGAGTCCCTAAGAATGCTGCGTGCCCGGTGCAGACATCTTTTCCTGTAGACGTCTTCTATAACTGGAAGTGGAGTCCCTGTGATGCGTTGGGCGGTTTTCACCACCCGCTGCAGCGCCTTACGGTCAGCGACAGAGCAGCTCCCATACCAGATTGTGACACAGTTGGTCAGGGTGCTCTCTATCACGCAGTGGTAGAAGTTGCCCAGGATGTCAGTTGACAGATGGTTCTTCTTCAGTGTCCTCAAGAAGAAGAGGCGCTGATGGGCCTTCTTGATCAGGCTGGTGGTGTTAACTGACCAGGACAGGTCCTCCGAGATGTGGGTCCCCAGGAATTTGAAGCTGGGGACACGTTCAACAGCTATGCTATTACACACTCACATCTCACAAGCACGGAACAGACTGACTGGTTACAGCAAGCACTCCTCTCTATCTCCCAAGTCACCTTCACAAGCTTCAACGCACTTCCTCATACACAGCATGATATTTACACTACACTTCATTCAACCCCCTCTCACCCTCTTGGGCATTGTTCTCCCATGTGTATTCATTGTCTCTGTCTGAGGTGCGAAATAACCTGACTTCCATAATGTAAATGTTCCTTGCATTCTCTTTTGTCCTATTGTTATACATCCCTGGAGTAAGGAGAGAAGTCTGGCGCCAGTTAATCAAAGCAATTGATATGTATTGACTGTTATGTATATCAATATGTAAATGTGCCATGCATTCTCTCTGTCTGTATAAATGTGCTGACTTTACATGCCTTAGAGAGCTCACTCACAGCGCACTGACAACAGTGCACACACAGCACACGGTGCTGCAGTGTGTCTCATGATGGAGGAATAAAAACTCTTAAACCTTCAGCTCGCCGTGTCCACCTGCACTTATTTTATGCCTCCACAGTACTATCACTAAAGTGTGCAGTGTCTTCTGCACTCGCACATCCAACAGTGCAGTCTTCAGTAAATAAAGTAATCGTTTTTGGTTACTTTTTCTTAAAAATGAGCCATTATTTTCAACGTAGTTGATAAATGTTTGATTTGTACTGTTGACTCTTCCCACCGGTGTCTTAACAGGCAAATAGAAAATCATGATGCAAACACATAAGTCACTAAATTGTTTATTACAATCACCAGCAAAATCCAGATTATTTAGAATGTGCAAAATTCAAATTTTAAAAAACTCAGAACGGGTCACACACGCTGGCCACACATGCTGACTCCTCACCTTTGCAAGGTGGCCCAGCACACCAAGGAACGCTTGATTGAAGGCAGCATTCTGAGCCATCTCCTCCCTTCACAAGGTAGTTTCATGGGATACAGGTCAAGTGGACCCCTGACCAAGTGAGCACCCCAAGTGGACCCCAGGATCCAATCTGTACATGTACATTCTCAATCCAGTGATTTGTAAATGCGAAGGAAAACAACAAGAATTTGTGTAAAACTGTTGGAAAGACTTTTCCTGGTCACCAAGAAGTGTAAAAAATATATATATGTAAGATGACAACTAAGCTGACCCGGAGAAGGTTTTGGCTCTGTTTCTGCTTTCAAAAGACTTTTCTTCTCCACCGCTGCTGCTCATCACCACTGGCTGCCGCCAGATGAAAATCCACAGAATAGGTACAGTATGTGGGACTATAATGTTCTGAATGACGCTTTAGAAAGCTCTGAATCAGTTTGTAAATCGCTGGATTGAAAATGTACTTGTACGTGTACAGACTGGACCCCAGGGTCCAGATGGGGTGCTCACATGGGGTGCTCACTTGGGCTGCACGGTGGCGCAGTGGTTAGCACTGCGGCAGCACAGTTTACCCTTGGCCGGGGGATCGTGGGATCGTGGGTTCGATCCCAGCCCCCGACCAACAGTGATCTGTGTGGAGTTTGCATGTTCTCCCCGTATATGTGTGGGTTTACCCCGGGATTTCTCCGGTTTCCTCCCACATGCCAAAAACATGCAGGTTAGGTTAATTGGAGACTCTAAAGTGGCCCTAGGTGTGAATGTGTGTGTGAATGGTTAAGGGATAGCGCCGTATCGTGGCTGCTTCATCCATCCAGGTGGATGACCCTCAATTTCCCCTCTGGGGATCAATAAAATATACTAAATCTAAATCTAAATCTAAATCACTTGGTCAGGGGGCCACTTGACCTGTTCCCGTTTCATGCTCTCTTGCCTCACTGAGAAGCAACTGGATGTGCTGCTGATCCCAGTTCAGCAGATCTTCAGCCTGTGGTAGAACTCTATGCCACGAACCGAGCCCGTGTTATCCTGTAGGCTCAGTTCTGACCGTCCTCTGTGGCTCAGGCATCAGGTTTATTATGTATTGTTATCTCTTGAGTTCTTGTTGTTTTTATGTCTGTGTTCCTTTTCTTTTCCGTGCCTGTAGCCACCGCTCTGGCCGGTGGATGTTGGGCAGCCATTTTGACCCACTTTCAGGTGGGCGCTGTCTAACATTTGCCGGTCCAACCACGCCCCCTCTCTCTTTGACAGTCAGCTGTTTTGCCCCGGTAATTATCTTTCCCGCGCCTCGCCCAGGTGTGTCCAATTAGTGACTGATGCCAGCAGTGTTTGTACTTAGGCAGCTCCTGCCAGTCAAACACTGCTGGGCCATTGTGCATTGTTGCCATGCGGACGTTAATCGCCGCATGGTTGTACTGTCTTTTGAGGGAAAGCTGCACTGTCGCCATTCCCCTCAGTGTAGCTGTTGTTGGTGTTCGTCGGTTACTTGTACTTTTTGGACTGCTCCTGTGCTGTGAGTATGAACTATTTAGCGTAGCCCAGTTTCCTCCTCCAGCTACAGTAGAGCGTCCTGGAGTACTCCAAGTCTACCCCGAACTATTCATGTTATGTTTGCATAATCTGCCGTGTTGTCAGTCAGCAAATATTGTCAACACTATCAAGACACGTTAGCCACTCCACACAGCCATGGTTCTGTTGCACCCTTGTAGCAATGTCGGCTCTGGGGCCCAACCGTGGTTAACACGTTTCCTCTCCATACGTTCGCTGGGCGATGTTGGCCCCGAACGCCTACTGTTTGTGTTTCTGTGTATTTTTGTAAGTCTTCACCTTTTGGGATCAGTCTTTATGTTCAATAAATGTGCTGTGGTGAATCCTGTGCATTAATCCATTCTTCCTTCCCCTCCTCCGTTCACTGTGTAAAAGCTCACGAGGAGGCTCGTGACAGAATGGTTGAGCCAGCTGGGATTTAGCAGATTCACCCTCACATCTGTTTTTAATTTTTTCAACTGTTTTTTTCTTTTTTCTACCCGTCTGTGCTGGGGGTGGTCATAGAGGCCGCAAACCGAAGTTATCCTTTGAGTTTGGGGTGGGTATGCTGTTGAGCCCTGATGAACATTGATGGACTCATCTCCTTGGCAAGCAAATACTTTACCCCGGAGGATATTCTGTGGTACGTGGGTCTGGTGGAGGCAGAGGTCCGGCAATACCCTCAGCTTTCCGAACACACTGAGGAATCAACTTGTTGGCAGCATTATGGCGTGAGAATGGCGGGAGGGAGAGGAAGTCCCCGAGTAAGACCGAGCTCACGCCAAAAGGGAAGCGCTCCTGGGCCCCCTGCATTCCTGCTTCACGTCAGAGTACTGCGCTCACTCCCGCTCCGGCCAAACCAGCTCTAGCACCCGGCAGACAGCGTCGTCCTGTGGGCAGATGCCAAGAGAAGCCCCCCTCGTCCTCGGCAGCCATTTCCCCTCCAGCTGCCGTGAGATCTGCCCACACCCACCTCCACATCATCTGGGCCGGCTCCTCCATCATCCTCTGAGGGGGCCAGGAGCACAGTAGACACGGAGAAGGATGACTGTCAGCCTTCTGCAGCTGTCACCAATGAGCACTGGGATGACAGGCAAGTGTTTCTTCATTCTAATCAGTTAAATTGTGATAAACCTTGTCTGTCTCCCAAGGGAGAGGCCCAGTCTTTGCAGTCCGCTGAGTCTTCTCCTCCAGCTGCAATCAGTAACCCTCCTCCTATTCTCTCCGTGTCTCCTCCTATTTTTCCTGAGTGTCCACCGGTATTGGAACCCAGCTGTCGGACAATGGAGGAGCCTGAGGCCCTAGAGGATCCTGCTCCAGAACCTACTCGCCAGACCCATCTCCAGCGGGGGTTACTTTACCTGAGGACGTAAGAACTGTTCCAACCATCTTGCCAGCTGCGGAGACAGTCACAGCGGAATGGGAGCCGGAGTTGGACCTCTTGGAGGTCAGGCCCGAGTCTTCATCATCTGGATTGACGGAATCCTGGACGGCGGTGGAGCTCAAGCTCAGGAAAGTTATCTCTCTTGTTTTTCTAATGTCAGTTTTGGAGAGATCTTGCCTGGCTCTAGGGGAGAAGAGTCGGATGCAGCCCTTGGCTGCATCTGAACACACTTCGCTGGGCTCCACCGCTGCTGGCGACCCTAACCACTTTTCTTCTCCTGCTATCTCTAAGTCTTCATCTAGGGTAGCTGGAGAGGGTACGCCATTGCCAGAGGTCATTGTGGGTCCGGTCTGACCAGCGGAGGACACCACTGTTCCAGCTCCTCCTGCCAGGGTCGTCAGGGCTCCCCCCATCAATCACCTCCTCAGCTTGGTGCTCCGGCGGGTTGGCCCGCTCACCATGGGTGCAGCATTGGCCCGGTTGGGGTCCACCGCGGGTGCTGCTAAACTCCAGCTGGAGTCCACTGTGGGTGCTACAGAGCTCCAGCCAGGAGTCACCATGGGTGGTGCAGAGCTCCAGCCGGGAGTCACCGTGGGTGGTGCAGAGCTCCAGCCGGGAGCCACCGCGGGTGGTGCAGAGCTCCATCCGGGAGTCATTGCGGGTGTAGCGTTGGCCCGGTTAGGGTCCACCGCAGGTGCAGCAGAGCTCCAGCCAGGAGCCACCATGGGTGCAGTGTTGGCCCAGTCAGGGTCCAAAGCGGGTGCAGCTGTGTCCCAAGCTGGGACCACCGAGGGTGCTGCGGACCAGCCTGAAGATGCCGCAGCTTTCTTCTCCTCCCTGTCCGACACTGTGGGGGTTCCCTCCCTTCGGTCCGGTCACCCACCAGCAAGCCTCCCAGTGGGCAGGTTGCCTCCTGCGTCATCCCGTCGGCCCTGGTGGCTGAACAGCGCTGGCCAACCACTGGAGGAACTGAGTCTCTGGGCCAGATGGCACGTGTATTCCGGCAGGCCACCGGACTTTGTTCATCGGACTGCCTGCTGGGTCTGGGACTCTGGCCGGCCTCCCGAGCCTACACGTCTTTGGACTTGGGGGGGTAATTGTGGGCCTTGGGCGGGGTATTGTGTTTCCTCCTTTCCTGTTCCCCCTACCTCCCACCTGGGTTCGTGTTGTTGTTCCTGTTGGGGTTGGTGGGGAGGGGGGGTGGGGGTTTTCCTTCCTTGTGATGTTACTATGGGTGTCTAGAATCCACCCCTAGAAGGGGGAGCTCTGTCACGAACCAAGCCCGTGTTATCCTGTAGGCTCGGTTCTGACCGTTCTCTGTGGCTCAGGCATCGGGTTTATTATGTATTGTTATCTTTTGAGGTCTTGTTGTTTTTATGTCTGTGTTCCTTTCCTTTTCCATGCCTGTAGCCGCCGCTCTGGCCAGCGGTTGTTGGGCAGCCATTTTGACCCACTTTCAGGTGGGCGCTGGCTAACATTCGCCAGTCTGACCATGCCCCCTCTCTCTTTGACAGTCAGCTGTTTTGCCCCGGTAATTATCTTTCCCACGCCTCGCCCAGGTGTGTCCAATTTGTGACTGACGCCAGCAGTGTTTGTACTTACAGTAGGCGGCTCCTGCCAGTCAAACACTGCTGAACCATTGTGCATTGCCATGTGGATGTTCATCGCCACATGGTTGTACTGTCTTTTGAGGGAAAGCTTCACTGTCGCCATTCCCCTCAGTGTAGCTGTTGTTGGTGTATGCTTGTCGGTTACTTGTACTTTTTGGACTGCTCCTGTGCCGTGAGTACGAACTATTTAGCGTAGCCCAGTTTCCTCCTCCAGCTACAGTAGAGCGTCCTGTAGTACTCTAAGTCTACCCCGAACTATTCATGTTATGTTTGCATAATCTGCCGTGTTGTCAGTCAGTAGATATTGTCAACACTAACATGACGTGTTAGCCACTCCACACAGCCATGGTTCTGTTGCCCCCTTGTAGCGATGTCGGTTCTGGGGCGCAATCGTGGTTAACATGTATAATGTATGTATAATTTGCTCCCTACTTACACTCTAATACAAAGGGGTATAGGCCTACACACTCACACATCACACTGGCCCAGCGGAGCTCTCTGCTATGTAACCAAACAGTCAGTGAAAAGAAAAAAGGGCCACACACCAAACTAAATTAATCCCGAAAAAAATAAACATATATATATATATATACAACAAGCAATTACAAAATAAACAAAGGCGGTATCCGACCCTCATAACTTGCAGGATATACATAATAAACACAGGGATTCCTAATACAACGTACTAATTTCACATCATAGGGCAAGGAATCCACACAGACTTCACACAACCAATCACACCCAGGTGCTACTGCACCCCAGATGCACACAACATTCAGTCATCAGGCATACACACATACACAATGGTGGTCAAGTGCAAATAAACAAACAGTCAAACAGGCAATTACACAAATTCACATTACCACGTTGACAAAGCAGTGTCTCATTTTCAAAACCACAGAATATATCTCGAACCCACAGCAGTAACAGTAGCAGATACTATTTTCATCTTTTCTTTTTTTAACTGCACTAAGTCAGACACACCGTAAGCCCTCATACACAGCTTAAGCCGGGTCTCCCAAAGGCCCCCCCGGAGTATCTGTCCTGCGGCCCACTTCCAGAGCGTCTCCGCTTACTTGTGACGGGAGACAGGCTGCATTGACGTCCTTTTCTGCCCAGACGCCGCAGCTCGTTGGGATGCTGTCTCAACCCATCAGTCAAATTCAGGTACCCGTTGCCGCCGGACTGGACCACCCACAGATTATCCTGTCCAGCTTTCAGTTCCCTAGAACTGCGCACCCGACCAAGCCGAGGCTCGACCCTAGGACGGACGTCATCACCCTCACCCAGGGGAGCGCTCACTGGCTTTCTCTGTCGTCTGTGTCGCGATCTGGCACCCTTATGGCTCCTCAGCAGTTCACCAAGCTGACTCGAGCCAAGTCCCTTGCTTTTGGTGTCGGCACGGCCAGGGTTCGTGCCATCTGATGGTACCCCAGTTGCTAGATATTGATGATGTTGTTGTTGCGTCGGAGCGGCACCAGCCACTGTTGGCTCAGCAGCCGTATTCAGTCGGCCACCAGAGCCCTGTAGCTCATGCTCTTTGGACCTTTCTGCCACTGCAGGGGTCAAACCATGCCGTTCGAGTCCACCGTCCACGGAACCTCGAACATTGGCAAGGGACCCTCCCCTTGGCGGCATACTATGGTGTTGCCGGTGTCCCTCTTCACTTGAAATGGGCCACCCAAAGTCCCACACTTCTTCGCCACTTCCCACGTAAAATGGCCGGTCCCATAGGCCACCACCTGACCACTCCTCCACTTCACCGCAGGTGATGGTGAAACCGAGCCCGTAAAATATGTCACAGCCCATTAGGTTATTTCCATCCCAAGACACCGTGAACTCAGCGGTGCACTTGGAGGCCTCCTTGTACCTCACCGACAGCCACACCGAGCCCATGACATCCAGGGGGTGACTGCCATAACCATAACAATCTATGCTGGTCTTACTCACTGTGTAGTGGGGAAAACACCATCTTACAGTGTCCAAGTTTAGGATGGAGACTGCTGACCCTGTGTCCACTAACAGCGGCATTGGTGTCCCGTCCAACAAAATGTTGCAAATAATGTGACCGCCCGTGTTGGGCGAGACTGTGTGGACCACCGTAGGTGCCTTCTTCTTCACATTCTCCTTAGCTGGCCTCTGTTCTTCCTTGTCGAAATTGCGGCAAACTCTGGCGAAGTGATGGAGCAGACCGCACCGTCCACAATGCTTGCCCCTTGCTGTGCAATCCCTGGCTTGATAGCGGCGCCTGCTGGATCCGCAGCCGTAGCATCTCGGCATCCCCGGGGCGGACCATATTTTAACGATGGCCGCATACTTGTCGTTGCTTCCATCGTCCAAATCCAAGGCCATGGTCTTCCCACGTGCGTTGTTCTTGGGTAGGGCTTCGTTACCGTTGAGGTGTTTTGTCAGCCGTTCCGCTGCCTCGTGTTGCTGCGCTAGCTCTAAGGCCGTTAGCAAAGTTAGCTCACCAGCGTGAGTTAGCAGGCGAACCCTCGCCAAGGAGTAGGCCACGTGCTCGGCCAACTGGTCGCAGACCATCTCCTCTTCCAGAGCCCCAAACCTGCACTCACCCACCAGCTGTCGAAGAGCTGCCACAAACTGTTGGACCGGCTCTCCGGGTCGCTGGCACCGCTGTCTGAACTGAATGATAATAATAATGATGTTTTCTGGGGCGCAAAAGTAGCCGGCCATGAGCCTCGTGACGTCGTCAAAGCTGTCACCTCTTCCCAGCGTACTCAGGATCTTCTGGTCCTCCATACCCAGGTAATGGACCAGAGTAGCCCTTGCTTTTAATTTGTCCAGGTCGCCGAGGTCTAACGCCAACAGATAGTTTTCGAAGGCTGCAAACCACCTGGCCAAGGGACCAGCGGCTCACCCAGAGCCTCCAAAAATGGACGAAGCATGGTCACAGCCCTCTCCATCTCTGTATATCCTCGTCACCAAATGTTGTGTCCGAATAATGAGGAGGTGAGGTGACGTTTATGAAGTTTATTATAACACGAACTATGTACACATAGGAGTCCCTACTATGGGTACAGGAGCCACACCAAAGAGGCAGTATGTCTCCCACTACTGGCTTATATACCCCAGGTGACGCCACCCCCAAAGGCGGGGCATCACCCCTCCCTAGCCTAGGGCACCACCATAATTATATAATATTGTGGAGAGTGTGAATAACGGAGGCAGATTTATGGACAGACGACTTTATTCCACTCTCTCATCAGTCATACACAGAAAAAGCATGTCACAATACACCATGGTTTCCCCTTTTATCCCAACCGCTCATCTCACATTTGCATGACACTTCACATCACATTGCATGACATTTAACATCACAATACCTTCATCCTTTCTCCCCCCAACCTCTTCTTCCTGCTATCTCCCCACGATCTCCCTAGCTATTGTTCTCCTCTCTTTACCCTCTGCATCCAGTCTGAGATGATTCACCCAGTCTCAACAATATATATATATATTCAATTCAATTCAACTTTATTTATATAGCGCCATTTCACAACAACAGTCATCTCATAGCACTATCAACTGTAGGGGGGAACCCCCACAGATGCAGAAAGACCCCAGCAATCAGGCGATCCCCTGTGAGCAAGCACTTGGCGACGGTGGAGAGGAAAAACTCCCTTTTAACAGGAAGAAACCTCCAGCAGAACCAGGCTCAGGGAGGGGCAGTCATCTGCTGCGACTGGCTGGGGGGTGAGGGGATAGAGAAGAAGAAAAGAACAGACAAACAGCACGATGGGGACTCAATCTATGGGAGAGAACAAACAGATGTTAATGACCAGCAAAAAAAAAATATTTCATAGAGAGTGAGGAAAGGAGTGAGGCCCAGTGCATTACTGGAGGTCCCCCGGCTGACTAAACCTATTAGCAGCATAACTAAGGGAGGGTTCAGAAACACATGATCCCTCCCTAATTGTAGGCTATATCAAAAAGGTAGGTTTTAGCCCTATTCTTAAAAACAGAGATCGAGTCTGACTCCCGAATCCAGATTGGCAGCTGATTCCACAGGAGAGGAGCTTGATAACTGAAGGCTCTGCCTCCCATTGTACTTTTGGAGATTCTAGGTATTACAAGTAATCCTGCATTTTGGGAGCGTAGTGCTCTGTTAGGATAATACGGTAGTATCAGATCTTTTAAATAAAAAGGAGCCTGATTGTTTAGAGCAGGGGTGTCCAACCATGTGCCATGGAGAGCCAAGACCCTGCAGGGTTTCTCTTCTACCCAGTCTCTTCAGCAGGTGTTTTCACTTATCAGCAATCAGTGGGAAGAAGTTCACAGAAATCTGCTGTTGAAGACACTGGTTGGAGGTAAAACCTGCAGGGTCTTGGCTCTCCATGGCACATGGTTGGACACCCCTGGTTTAGAGCTTTGTAAGTAAGAAGAAGGATTTTAAACTTAATTCTAAACTCTATGGGAAGCCAATGAAGGGAGGCCAGAACCGGAGAGATATGATCTCTCTTTCCAGTACCTGTTAAAACTCTTGCTGCAGCATTTTGGATCAGCTGAAGACTTTTTAAAGATGTTTTAGGACAGCCTGATAATAAAGAATTACAATAATCTAATCTCGAGCTAACAAAAGCGTGGATCAGTTTCTCAGCATCACTCTGAGACAAGATGCTCCTAATCTTGGCAATATTACGCAAATGATAGAAGGCAGTCTTAGAAACAAATTTAATATATGAATTGAAGGACAAATCCTGATCAAAAATAACTCCAAGGTTCCTCACAGAGCTATTAAGAGAAAGAGTAACCGCATCCAAACTGAAAGTTTGATTTGGAAAGGAATTTCTAAGGTTTTTTGGACCAACAAGAATGACTTCAGTCTTATCTGAATTTAATAGCAGAAAATTACAAGTCATCCAAGCTTTGATTTCCTTAAGACAGGCTTCTAACTTGGCTAATTAATTACTATCATCTGGCTTCATTGACAGGTATAATTGTGTGTCATCTGCATAACAATGAAAATGTATACAGTGCTTTCTAATAATGTTGCCTAACGGAAGCATATATAAACTAAAAAGAGTAGGGCCTAGCACAGATCCCTGTGGAACTCCATGACTAACCTTTGAGTTGAAAGAAAACTCATTATTTACATGAACAAACTGGTACCTATCAGATAAATAAGATCTAAACCATTGCAACGAAGTTCCATTAAGTCCAACATAGTGTTCTAATCTATCAAGTAGAATATTATGATCGATAGTATCAAAAGCTGCACTAAGGTCTAAAAGGACAAGTACAGAAACTAGTCCATTATCAGATGCAATGAGGAGGTCGTTAGTGACCTTCGTTAAGGCTGTTTCAGTACTATGATGGATTCTAAACCCAGATTGAAACTCTTCAAGTAAACCATTTCCCTGCAGGTGGTCAAATAATTGCGTAGCAACAACTCTTTCTAAGATTTTTGAAATGAAAGGGAGATTAGAGATTGGTCTATAGTTAGCTAAAGCTCCTGGATCTAGCGTTGGCTTTTTGAGTAAGGGTTTAATTACAGCCGTTTTAAAAGCCTGCGGTACATGGCCTAAAGTTAATGAAGAACTGATTATATGAAGAATAAAGCTACCAATAAGTGGGAAGACTTCTTTAAATAACCTGGTAGGAATAGGGCCTAAAAGACAAGTTGAAGGTTTGGATGAGGAAACTATTTTGTCTAACTCACAAAGGTCGATTGGAGTAAACTCATCAAGACAGACATCAATAGAAGGAGTTGTAGTAGTTACAGTATTTAAGTTAACTGTGGGAAGAATCTGATTGATTTTATCTCTGATGGATGAAATTTTATTATTGAAAAAGTTCATAAAGTCCTGACTAGTAATCTCTAAGGGAATGCTAGGATTGACAGAGTCCTGACTCTTTGTCAACCTGACTACAGTACTGAAAAGAAACCTGGGATTATTCTTGTTCTCTTCTATTAATGCAGAGTAATAACTCGTTCTAGCTTTTCTAAGAGATTTTTTATAAATTAAAAGATGATTTCTCCAAGCTAAATAGATTTCATCTAAATTAGTAGAGCGCCATTTTCTTTCTAATTGACGAGTCTTCTGTTTTAAGGTACGAGTTTCTGTGTTGAACCAAGGAGTTAGAAATCTCTGATTAGACTTTTTCTTTTTTAAGGGGGCCACCAAGTCTAGAGTCTGATGCAGAGAAGCTGAAACACTATCCACCATGTTATCAATTACAGAAGGAGCAAGCTGTCTATAGCTTATTTCCGTTGTGTTGACACATGGCATAGAGGAAACAATCTGCATAAATTTGGAAACAGCATCATCTGAGAGGCATCTACTGTAATAATATTTTTCTTTAGGAGCCAAATAGTCAGAAATAGTAAAATCAAAGGTTAACAGACAATGGTCTGACAGTACAGGGTTATGAGGAGACACTACAAGATTTTCTATTTCTATGCCATATGTCAAAACAAGGTCCAATGTATGGTGGAGGTAATGAGTAGAATTTCCTACTTTCTGAGAAAACCCAATCGAATCTAATATTGAATTGAATGCCACATTAAGGCAGTTACTATCTACATCCACATATATATTAAAGTCCCCTACTATAATTATTCTATCAGATTTCAGCACTAAATCAGCTAAGAAATCAGCAAATTCGGATAAAAATTCTGAGTAGGTTGATGGGGGACGATAAACTATGGCAAATAAAATTGGGTTTAACCTAAAATTGCTAAAGTGCCCAATACTGAGGACCAGGCCCTCAAAGGAATTATAACATGTTTTTTGCTTTACATTAACTAGTAATTTGGAATGGTAAATTGTTGCTACTCCTCCTCCACGACCAGAACTTCTGGGATTTTGACAGTTTAAATAACCAGAGGGAGTTGATTCATTTAAACCAACATAATCCTGGACTTCCGGGAAGATGGCGGAGAGACATAACGCTTAAACAGAGAGCTCTCCCTAGCCGGATTAAAAATCATCGGTAAATGGCCAACTCGACATAAGCGGATCAATAAACTAAGGGATGAAAACACGAAGGAGCCGGGCACAAGGACAAAAGCAGAGTAAAATTAAAGAATTCCTCTTCAACAACGCAGGAGAAACCGCTGAACACGGGGCCCAAAAAAACGAGGTGACTGCAGCAGAGAAAATGGAAGACACAAAACTCGATACCATGAACACCGGCATCGCCAGTTTGGGAAAAGAGTTGAGAGACTTCAAACGGCAGCTACAACAGGATTTAGCGGCTCTTAAGGAGGAGCTGAAAAAAGAGATTAAGGAAGAAATTATGGGCCTCCGAAGAGAAATGGAGCGCAAGCTAGCAGAAAACATGGAGGAGCTGCGCTCCCAGCGGGCGTGTATGACAGAAGCGCAGGCCCGAATATCAGAGCTGGAAGACTGGAATAGCGAGGCAAGCGAACAGCTGCAGACCCTGACGGCACGAATGCAGAGGATGCAGGAGAAAGTAACCGACTTGGAGAGCAGGTCCAGACGGGGCAATATACGCATCTTCGGGATCCCGGAGGGCATTGAAGGCAACTCGATGACGAAATTCATGGATCAGTTCTTAAAAAAAGAGCTGGAACTGCCCAGCGAAGCGGATCTGCAGATTCAACGAGCGCACAGAGCCTCGGCACAGAACCCGAACCCACGCTCTACACCCAGGTCAGTTGTGGTAAACTTTCTGAAATATGATGTAAAGGAAAGAATCCTGACACGAGCGTGGAAAAAAAAGATACGAATCGGCGACAAGCAGATATTCTTTGATCATGACTACCCGGCGGAAATTGTGCAGCAGCGGAAGAAATATGCCAACATTAAAAAAACGCTGAAAGAAAAAAAAATTAGATTCCAAACGCCGCTAACGAAGATGAGGATTCATTGGGAGAACGGCGTAAGAACCTACAACACAGCCAGAGAGGCAGCGCAGGACATGATGGAGCGGGGCCTTGAGGTGTACGTGCCGGAGGAAACGGTAGGAGCAGCGGAGGCCCTGAACGCATCACGACAGCCGGAGTGGAGGCGAGTGAACGGCAAAAGACGGGGGGAGACGTGGCGCAGCGGGCCCAGGAAAGACTACAAGGCTTTCAACTGAAAGCCTAGATTATAACAAAGATTAAGAAAGACACAGAAGAAATGAAGGCCAAGAAGACAAGGTAAAAGAGAAACAGACGGCTAGGAGAGGTTTAAGTGATATTTGTTGGACATTTCTAGACTAATGACTATTACTTGGATAGTAAATACAGGTCTAGGGAGGGCCCTACACTCGGTGAGGACAATCCCTCCACCCACCAACAGGGACCAGTGGGCAGAAGAAAGGCCCAAAGTACGGAGGTCGAGATTTTTTAATGTGTTTTTATATAAATATGTGTTATTTTTGTTGTTAAAGGGGCTAGGAGCACAAGTTAAAAAAATGGAAAAACATGATTATGGGTAAAAATCTTAAGATAATAACACTAAACGTGAATGGTCTGAACTCACCTGTTAAAAGGGAAAGAATAATAAGAAAATTCAAGAAAGAAAAAGCCGAAATTATATTTATGCAAGAGACACATTTGAGCAAGACAGAACATGTGAAACTAAAGAGATTTGGCTATAAGAACTCCTACTACAGTTCATTTAAGGGAGGAACTAAAAGGGGGGTTATGATACTAATCTCAAATAAAATACAATTTGAATGTGAACAGGAAATCCAGGATAAAGAAGGCAGGTATGTAATAATAAAGGGTAGAATAGATGGAATGCAGATCACATTAGTGAACATCTATGCCCCACCAGAAAGTGACAAGGGTTTTTTTCAACATCTGTTTGATCTCATAGCAACACACAGTGAAGGAGTCCTAATTTGTGGAGGAGACTTAAATGCTGTCATGGATCATGAAATTGACACAACAAGTGTTAAGAAGACAAAAAAACATGTAACAAAATTCATAAGAACCTCACTGGCAGAAATGGGTATGGTAGACATTTGGAGGGACCTGCACCCACTCGAAAAAGACTATACACATTATTCAGCAGTCCATAAAGTACACTCTAGAATAGATTACTTCCTTATGAATGAAGATGACAGACACAGGGTGAGAAATTGTTGGATTGGAGGGGCAGAAATATCAGATCATAATCCTATATACATGGAAATAAATTTAAACAATAGAAAACGACAAACAACATGGAAACTTAATGTAGGACTGTTAAATGATGATAAAATGAAAGAAAGAATAAAAGTAAACATAAATGAATATATCCAAGAGAATGACAATGAAGAAGTGGACCCAACAATACTATGGGATGCACTAAAAGCCGTGTTAAGAGGTAAATTAATTGTTGAAACAGGAAAAGCAAATAAGACTAAACTGGAAGCATATGAACAAAGATGTGAGAGACTGAGGGAATTAGAACATAAACATCAAAGCACAAATGATCCAAAAATATATCAAGAAATTAAAGAAGAAAAAATAAAGATAAAAGAAACACAAATGGATGAAATTGAAAGGAAAAATAGATATCTAAAGCAAAAATATTATGAAACGGGACCAAAAGCCACAAAACTGCTGGCAAAACGGTTAAGAAAACAACAAACAATGAATAATGTATATAAGATTAAAGACCCCACCACAAATAAAACCACAGTTAACCCAGAAAACATCGAAGAAATATTCCATAATTTCTACCAAGAACTATACTCGCAACCTGAAGAAACAAATACTAAAGATATTAAAAAATTTCTATGCACATTGGACTTGCCATCAATAGGAAATCAACAAAATGAAAAGCTAACAGCAGAAATAACAACACAAGAGATTAGAGATGTGATTAAGTCACTTAAAAACGGTAAATCACCAGGTAGTGATGGATACCCTTCTGAGTTTTATAAACTGTTTATAGAAGAACTCACGCCACAGCTTCTAAAGTCATTTAATTGGACGTTGAACAACAACAAAATACCTCCATCATGGAACGAAGCCATTATTTCAGTAATTTTAAAGCCAGGGAAAGATAGAGAACAATGCGGAAACTATAGGCCAATCTCTTTATTAAATGTGGATTATAAAATATATACAACAATTATATGTAAACGAATAAAGACATTCTTGACGGAATTGATAGAAGATGATCAAACTGGTTTCATAGAGGGACGCCAAACACATGACAATATCAGGAGAACAATACATATAATTAATCAAATACATAAAGAAAAGAAAAGCGCAGTAATAATGAGTTTAGATGCAGAAAAAGCATTTGACAGGGTTAACTGGAAATTCCTATATAGTGTGCTGGAACGCTTTGGATTTAACGAAAAATCAGTACAATGCATAAGGACGCTGTATCAAGAACCTGTGGCAAGAATCAAGATAAACGGTAGCTTAACAGACAAAGTAAATATACAAAGATCAACTAGGCAGGGATGCTGCTTATCGCCCACCTTGTTTGCTCTGTTCATAGAGCCACTGGCTCAAGCGATACGACAAAATAAGAAATTAAAAGGTGTAACAATAAAGGGGGCGGAACACAAGATTGGGCTATTTGCAGACGATATTATAGTTTACCTTGAACAACCAGATGAATCAATAATGGAAATGATGAACTTGATAGAAAATTTTGGAAAATTATCAGGATACAAGATAAACATAACAAAAACACAAATACTGACATTCCACTATAACCCTCTAAACCAGATAACTGATAAGATCAAACTAAACTGGAAACAAAAAGAAATAAAATACCTTGGAGTGAACATACCTAAAGATCTAAGCAAAATCTATAAAGCAAACTATGATAGGTTGGAACAAGAAATAAAAAAAGATATTGATAGATGGTCAATCTTAAATATGGATCTGAATTCAAAAATTGAGACAGTCAAAATCAGCATACAACCTAGTGTGACGTAGCAGGGTTCACACAAAGAAAGAGGAGCAAGATGGTTGTGATGAACAGGCTTTATTTACACACCACCAACCCCCAACCTCCACTTAGTACGCAGAGCAGTGGAGGTCATTCCCACAGACCTCTGTTTACATTACGGTTACACACACATGATACATCTTGCCCTAATCCTGCTAAACACTGCTGGGTCATTATAATGCAGTTATAATGACACAGCAGTATAACCCAGAAATAACACATTTAACACACACAGTAACGTTTCAAACTGGCAAAGCATGCTGGGAAATCCCTGGCCCCCTTAAAATGGCCCCGACGTTACACTGCCCCCCCCCCCCCCGGACTGGTTTCTGTCCCCAGAAAAATTAAAGTCCAATTTAAAAGTCCAATACAAACTCATCCAGGTGTCGGGGCGGTCTTCGGCGCCGGTGGCCAACACGTACAGGCCCCCTAGTGTCCATCCGGGTCTCGGTCGGGGTATCGGGCCGGGATGGAAGCTCCGGTCCATCCACCAGCGGTGCAGATGGCCGATACGGGGCGAGACGGTCACGATGAAGGACCACAACCCGGTCCCTTTTTCTAAGCCTCACCCTGTACACCACATCTGACAGTCTCTCCAGGACCACGCATGGCCCCGACCACTGGCTCGCCAGCTTCGGTGATCGTCCTCTCTTCCTCTCAGGGCAGAAAACCCAGACTCGATCCCCCGGTGCAAAGTCCCTCCCCTGGCAGCGGGAGTCGTATGCCCGCTTCTGCCGACCCCCTGCCGCTGCCAGGGCCTCTCGAGCCAGCTCGTGCACCGTGTGGAGACGTTCTTTCAAACAAAAAAAATAATCCAATCCGGGTTTTCCTTCCACCTCCGGCTCGGGGGGGCAACCGAATACCAAATCCACCGGTGTGCGCAGCTCGCGTCCAAACATGAGCGCCGCAGGGGTGCACCGGGTAGATTCCTGAGCTGCCGTCCGGTACGCCCACAAAACAAAAGGCAGGTGCAGGTCCCAGTCTCGCTGTCGCTGGTCCACTAGGATAGCGAGCTGGGTGGTGAGGGTCCGGTTGAATCGTTCGACCAGGCCATCGCTCTGTGGATGCAGTGGGGTGGTCCGGGTCTTCCGGATGCCCAGCCGTTTGCAGACCTCTCCGAAGACCTCCGCCTCGAAGTTCCGACCCTGATCGCTGTGCAGCTCCTCCGGTGCGCCAAAACGACAGAACATTTCATCCACCAGCTTTGATGCCGTCGTAGTGGCGCTCTGATCCAGGACCGCGTACGCCTCTGGCCACTTAGTGAAATAATCCATCGCGACCAGCACGTAGCGGTTCCCCCGGTCCGTGGTCGGGAAAGGGCCCAGGATGTCCACTCCCACTCGCTCCATCGGTGCTCCCACCCGGTACTGCTGCAGGGGAGCGTGGGATCGCTGAGTTGGTCCCTTCTGAGCTGTGCATGTGTCGCAGCGATGAACGTGGAGCTCCACGTCCTGATGACAGCCAGGCCAGTAGAACCGGGCCCGAAGGCGCTGCAGCGTCTTTGTCACCCCGAAGTGGCCCGCTCCTACCGCCCCATGAACCAGCTGGAGTACTTTGGGCCGGAGTCGACGAGGAACCAGCAGCTGCCAAATGTGCCGCTGCCCAGCTGGAGTCTGCCACTGTCTATACACCACGCCCTCGTGACAGCGGAGGTTGGCCCACTGGGAGTGCGAGGCCTTAGTCTCTGGGTCCAGCGGTGACACAACCTCCCAGGCGGGCCGCTGTCCTGCGTCCAGCCACTGCCGAACCCGCGAAATGACCGGGTCTCTGTCCTGCTCGCTCTGCAGCTGCTGCGTGCCAAGAACCTCTGTGACGTCATCGCTGGGGAGAACTGCCTGATCATCTGAGGAGGGGCTGTGCGTCGCTGCGTGATTCCTGCTCGCAGCGGCTCGGAGAGCGGCAGCCCGTGGGGCGATTTGGTCCCGATCTTCAGCCCGTTGACGGTGACGACACTCCTCTGTCGCGCAGGGGCGCCGAGACAGCGCGTCAGCGTTGGCATGGAGGCGGCCTGCCCGATGCACAATCTGGAAATTATAATCCTGCAGTGCCTCCAGCCACCTCGCCAACTGTCCATCCGGTTCTTTGAAATTTAACAACCAGGTCAGGGAAGCGTGGTCCGTCCTGAGCTGGAACCTCCCCCCGTACACATACGGGCGGAAGTGACGCAGTCCTTGAATGACAGCCAGCAGCTCTCTGCGGGTCACACAGTAATTTCTCTCGGCTCTGCTGAGAGTGCGGCTGAAGAACGCGACTGCCTGCTCTCCGTGTTCTCCCTCCTGGGATAGCACCGCCCCGATGCCCTGGTTGCTGGCGTCCGGTGTCCACAATGAAAGGGCGGCTCGGGTCAGGATACCGCAGGACGGGGGCTCTGATGAGCGCTGCGCGAAGCTGGCAGAAAGCAGCATCTCTCCGCAGCGGAAGCACCCTTCCTCGCGCCGCCGAGGCCATCTTCTCCGTGGACGCGCCGCTGTGGTCTGCCGTAATTCCTCCTCCTCCCCCTCGCTCTCCATCGTAGCCTGGTAGGTTCTCCGGCTGTGCGTTGCTGCTTCAGCGGTGCGACTTATTAGCGGCTCTGCCCGCTCTGCTTCTGCCACTGCAGTCTTCCAGTCGCTCGCGGCGTGGAGCCGTACGTGGCTCTGGAGCTGGGCCGGGCGGAGACCTTGGATGAAGCTCCGGAGGGCGAGCTTCTCTACTGCCTCCGGCGCGAACTCTGGGTAGCTGCGCCGGGTTAACAGCCATATATCTGCAGCATAGGCTCCTAATTTTTCCTGGTGGTTCCGGCGGCGGCGGGTCAGCTGTTCTTGGGCGTGCTCAGCGTCCGCTATTCTCCCAAATCGTCTCTGGAGCGCCCCTTGTAGTGCTGGCCAGCTGTGGTGCTCCCCGGGCCGGAGATCAGAGAGCGTGCAGAGGGCTTTCCCTTCCAAGGCCAGCGCGACCTGTACGGCGGTTTCCTCTGGTGACCAGCCGTTCAGCGCCGCAGTCAGCTCGACCTGTGTCAGGTAGTCATCTAATGTGGCTTCGCCGTTGAAACGGGGAATCTTGGCCCGCTGCCGAACAGGTGGGGTGGTCGTTTCCTGATCGATCGCCACCCTTGATCGCCGTGGGGTCGCCAGCCCGTGCTGTCCTAAGAAGGGTGGAACGTTTGCTCTGTTCTGCCCGCTCTGTCTTGAAAAAGACAGGAGGCGGGGTGCGCTGGCCCCGTCAGGTCCGCCGCTCCGTTCGTCCCGGCTCCGGGCTCCCGGTGGTGATGCCTCGGTCTCATCATCCATCATCAGCTGAGCAATGGCCTGCTCCAGCTGCTGGATCTCCATTCTGATCGCTTCCATTTGCTCCATCCCACTTCTGACACCAGTGTGACGTAGCAGGGTTCACACAAAGAAAGAGGAGCAAGATGGTTGTGATGAACAGGCTTTATTTACACACCACCAACCCCCAACCTCCACTTAGTACGCAGAGCAGTGGAGGTCATTCCCACAGACCTCTGTTTACATTACGGTTACACACACATGATACATCTTGCCCTAATCCTGCTAAACACTGCTGGGTCATTATAATGCAGTTATAATGACACAGCAGTATAACCCAGAAATAACACATTTAACACACACAGTAACGTTTCAAACTGGCAAAGCATGCTGGGAAATCCCTGGCCCCCTTAAAATGGCCCCGACGTTACACTAGATTACTTTACCTCTTCCAGGCTATACCAACAGAGATTCCAGATGCCCAATTCTCAAAGTGGGACAGGATGATATCGAGATTTGTTTGGGGAGGTAAAAAACCAAGAGTGAAATATAAAACTCTCCAGTTACCAAAAGAGAAAGGAGGCATGGGCCTACCGAGTCTAAAGGAATATTACTACTCAGCACAAATAAGATATATCATATGTTGGTGCGACGAGGGATATGAGGCAAAATGGAAAGAAATGGAAAAGGAAATTGAGGGACTCCCAGTACAAAGCATAATAGGAGATAAAGATGCATATAAGCAAATCAAACAAATAGACCCAATCACTAAATTTACTTTAGAACTGTGGTATAAAATAGTACAAAAGTATAATATAAAGGAAGACATAAAACTATTGAAATGGGTAGCATTTGACAGTCAGTTTGAACCGGCAAAACAAGATAGGGGATACAAAAATCTGGTGAACAAGGGAATCACAGCATGGGGCAATATCGGAAAAAAAGATCTCGGGAGCTTTGTAAACATCAGGAGAAAATTTAAACTAGAAAGATCGGAATTCTTCAGATATCTGCAGATGAGAGACTATTATATGAAGAAGATTAGGCATAACCTCCAAACAGATGTGAGCGAGATTATACAATTCATTTTAAGCTCATATACAGGAAATAAAACAAGAATTATTTCAAAGCTATATCAGAAACTTATGGCAAACAATCATTCAAGTAACTATATAAAGGAGAAATGGGAGAAAGAGCTCAATTTAAACATAACAGAAGAAAGCTGGCAGGAAATATGGAAAACACAACACACGTCAACAAATTCAAGAACATGGAGGGAATTTGGATGGAAAAACCTGATTCGCTTTTTCATTACACCACAGATTCAAGGAAAGTATACAAATACCCAATCTATATGCTGGAGGGGATGTGGGGCTCAAAATGCAGACCACTCGCATATGTTTTGGAAATGCTGCAAAATCTCATCATTCTGGAAATCTATACATGTGACAATACAGAGGATATTAGGATATAATATACCAATGAACTGTAACTTGATGTACCTATGTGATCTTAAAAGAGACAATGTTATACAGGCTGAGGACAGATATCTAGTTAAAATCTTGTTGATTGCATGTAAAAAAACAATCACAAAAAAATGGCGATCAGAAGTTCTTCCTGACCAAGAGCAATGGACTGACATTATTGAGGACATACGTATGATGGAAAAACTAACATATCGACAAAGAATGCAAGAAGGACTATGGGAAAAAAAATGGCGGAAATGGACACACTACAAAGTGCAACAACGAGACAAATATTGAAAGAATAACCAAAGACGCTGGAAAAACCAGAAGAATTAAGAGATGGAAACTAAAAACTTGATGCTCCAACATTTGTCCCCCCCCCCCTTTTTTTTTTTTCTCCTTTTTCTTTTTTACTCTAGCCCCTTTGTTTTTTTTAAATGTAGACTGTGATCTGAATGCAATATATATAATGAAAAATGAATAAAAATCTTAAGTTACAAAAAACCCCCCAACATAATCCTCTTGCCCTAACCAAGTCTCTGTAAGGGAAATTAAATCAATCTGATGATCAATTAACAGATCATGGACTAACAGAGACTTGGGAGTTAGAGACCTAATATTTAATAAACCACATTTAATTTTTAAATTATGAGGAGGAACAGAGGCCAAATCATTCAATTTAGAGGCTTTATGTTTAATTTGAGTTTTACCAATATTTTGCTTTATCACTTTGGGATGCTTATACATTATATTTTTATTCACTTTGGAGGGAGCAGACAACGATTCTCTGATGGGGAAGGCAGGGGCTAAGTTGAGGGGTGGCGGATGAAGAGGAGCTGCAGAGAGGCGTGTAAGACTGCGACTCTGCTTCCTGGTCCCAACTCTGAGTAGTCAGGGTTTTGGAAATTTGGATAAAAAAGATGCCAGATTGTTAGATAAATGAGAAGCACCATCCAAAGTGGGATGAATGCTGTCTCGTCTCATAAGACCAGGTTTTCCCCAAAAAGAGCTCCAATTGTCAATGTAGCCCACGTCATTTTTAGGACACCACACAGACAGCCAGCAGTTCAAGGATGAGGAGCGGCTAAACATGTCATCACTGGTCAGATTGGGGGGGGGGGGGGGGCAGAGAATACTACAGTGGCTGACATTGTTTTTGCAAACTCACACACTGATTCTATATTAAGATAAGATAAGATAAGATAAGCCTTTATTAGTCCCACAACGGGGAAATTCCAGGATTGCAACAGCACAGGGATAGCAACACTCAGAGCAACAATCAGAAGGCAAGAAAAAAACAAGCAAGCAAGAGCAGCTAATATACATATTACTATAAAATATATATACACACACACACACACATTAAGTTTCGTGACTTCCGACTGCCAGAGACGGATGTCATTAATGCCGGCGTGAATAACAATTGTGGAATATTTACAGTTACTTTTAGCCAGCATTTTCAAATTTGACTCGATGTCTCCTGCTCTGGCCCCAGGAATGCATGTGACCATGGCCGCTGGAGTCTCTAGGGTCACGTTTCTGACTACAGAGTCGCCAATGATCAGAGTTTTTTCCTCAGCGGGTGTGTCGCTGAGCGGGGAAAAACGATTAGAAACGTGAACAGGTTGGTGGTGTACCGGGGCTTTGCGACTAGGCTTCCTTCTCACCGTCACCCACCCAGTCTCCTCGCTGCTGAGGAGAGCCGAGGGACCGCTGACAGGGGGACCTAAGCTAGCTAGCTCCGCTGCAGCTAATGGGCGTCCGTCAAGATTAACTGGCACAGACGGTGTTTCAATGCAGCGGAGCCGGGATTCCAAATCAGACAACCTCGCCTCGAGCGCCTCAAAAAGACAACATTTATTACATTTACCGTTATCGCTAAAAGAGGCAGAGGTGTAGCTAAACATCTGACAGAGAGAGCACACCAGAGGAGAGGAAAGAGAGGTAGTAGCCATAGCTAGTGGCTAGAGAGCAAACCACACAGGCAGACAGCAAAACAGGAAGTGACGATACGTCACCACAAGGAAGTGACGATCACCAGAACAATGGCATAACCTACAGACTCGTCCTCATAGCATATCAGGGAGCTGAATACTAATGTGTTGAAGTGTTATTTGGCAGTTCATGTAATAAAGTTCGAGTTCCAGCACAGCATCCTCGTCCGTCATCAGGTTCAGGTTACTTTATTTGTACCCGTAGGTAGATTTGTTTTGCAGTCTGGTGACATCCATATTTACAAACCACAATTACATTTAACATAAACACAAACACAGGCACACATGAAGCTGACTATAAACATGATAAAAATACTCAAGGCTCCATCAATCAGGATATAAAGACAACGAGATGAGAGAAAAACCATCATTCCCAGGTTTGTGGACATAGCAGTCTCTAATAGTACTCAGCCCCTGCTAAAGATTGCAGTAGTTTATTTTAATAAAAAAAAGTGCAAAGCTTCGCTTATTGCACCTTTAAGAATACTTACAGCAGTAATTCTCATTGAAATCTACATTTAGTTGGCATTCACTGGTACTGTTCATTGACTGGTTTAAAATGATCTTGTTTTAAACTAAGTAATAAATGAATAATACACCAATAAAAATGCAAGAAACACTTATTCTTCTGTCTTATTAACTCATCTCTGTGCAAAGCAGTAACAGGGTAACAGGGGGATGTTTTATGCTTTAATCAGCCATTATTGCTTTTGTGATAACAGACTAAAACACGAAGTCCACAACAGAAGATGTTTAACACGCTTATGAGCAGAGGCGGGTAATCCCAGGTCCGATCGCATATTTGTTCCAGCCCTTGACTAACTCAGCTGATTCTGATAAGCACATCTCTTCAAGATCTGTGCTTATCAGAATCAGCTGGGTTAGTCAATGAATTCTTCCAGTCAGTCATGTGAGGACCAGTGAAGGGGCATGTTCAGAGGGATTTTCGTAATAGTAACGGGTATGGCTGTGTTGTGAGACATGTATATGTTGGACACTGCATATGTGATTTAACCACGATGAAGGAGAGCCAGCCCCCTGCGGTGCGGAGCCACAGAGCCTGGACCCCTGCGGAGGACAGGGGACAGAAGACTTCCTGACCACTGAGGCTCGGGAAGAGAGAAGGGGGAGTTATGTAAATAAAAGGCTAATGAATGTGAATAAAGAGACTTTGATATAGATGTGTGATTTCCCCCGCGAGGGAAATGGTTTGATGTGAGAAGGTTTAAATGAGAGAACTTTGGTGTGTTCACTCTCTTTGTTCGCTGCTCAAGAATAAGAGCAGACAGTGGAATGATTTCTTGAATAAACTGAAATGAAAGACAATTCGGTTTCGTTATTCAAGTCTCCCCACATTGGTGACTGACGACGTTGAGAATGAACGAAGAAATTCTCAGGGTCCCGGACTCACAGCGCTCAGAGCTGGCGAGCGCAGTGGCCGTTAAGCTGCCTGATTTCTGGCAGGATAACCCACGGTCGTGGTTTCTGCAAGCAGAGTCGCAGTTCGCGCTCGCAGGAGTAACGGTGGACGACACTAAGTTCCACCATGTCATCGCTAAACTGGACAACAGCACAGCTCGGTGCGTGCAAAGCTTGGTGGAGCAGCCACCCGCGACCGACAGGTACAGCAAGCTGAAATCCACCCTCATCAAGTTTTTCACCCCCTCGGCTGAAGTGAGGGCGAGGAGGATCCTGTCTTTGCTAGACCAAGGTGGACACAGGCCGAGCGCCCTGATGGAGGAGATGATACAGCTGAGAGGGTTGGACAACGATGATTTCATTTTTCAGTTCATCTTCCTCTCCAACCTCCCGGCGCATGCGAGAAGCACGCTGGCCGGCAAAAAGTGTCACACCCTGGAGGAGTTCCGGGAGCTGGCCCAGGAGGCAGACGGGATCCTGGACGCCTGCGGCGGGCAAGCAGCCACAGCAGTGACCCGAGACAGCGGGGAGCCAGAGGCGGCAGAACCAGACTGGCCGACGATGGCGGCAACACGGCCGCGACGAGGGGGAGCCAATAGCCCGGCGACAGAGGCGCGGGCACGACAGCGGAGGAGAAGATCTCTGCTTTTACCATCGGAGGTTCGCAGAGAAGGCACGCAGGTGTGTGCCGCCCTGCATCTTCAGGAGTTCGGGAAACGGCAAGACCGGGGGTCGCTAGCAGCTTCGACCCTCGGAGAACGCAACAAGCTGCTCTACATCACGGATGCGCGCTCCGGACGAGTGTTCCTCATTGACACCGGAGCACAAGTGAGCTTCATCACCCCAACATACGCGGACCGGGTAGCTGGACCCCACGGTGACGGAGCTACAGCGGCAAATGGCTCGAACATCAACACCTACGGGAGAAGGACCTTGCCTTTATGCTTACATGGCCGCACATATGAATGGACTTTTGTAGTAGCGGCGGTGAGTTTCAACATGTTGGGCGCGGATTTTTTGTGTTCACACAATCTGTTAGTTGATCTTGCTAATAGACGGCTGGTAAATGCACTCTCTTTTTACTCTCTCCCCTGTTCAGCTCGAGTGTCCCCGCCACCAGTACAGACCCACGTCGCTACAGCAGGTGGTAAGTTTCACACACTCCTCACCCAATTTCCAGCGCTCACTGTGCCCACTTTTTCAGCGACGGTCGCGAAGCACGGGGTGAAACACTTCATCCCCACTTCTGGTCCTCCCGTGTTTGCAAAAGCTCGGCGCTTGGATGCAGTTAAGCTCGCCATTGCGCGCGAGGAGTTCGCCAGCCTGGAGAGGCTGGGCATCGTTCGTAGGTCGAAGAGCCCGTGGGCTTCGCCGCTGCACATGGTACCGAAAGCCGATGGCTCCTGGAGACCGTGCGGGGATTACCGCAGGCTAAACAACGCTACGGCACACGATCGTTATCCCATCCCGCACATTCAGGATTTTTCGGTGCACCTGGCGGGGGCGCGCATTTTTTCAAAGATTGATCTAGTTCGCGGCTATCACCAAGTCCCGGTCCAACCGGAGGACATTCCTAAAACAGCGGTAATAACCCCGTTCGGACTTTTCGAATTTTTACGCATGCCGTTTGGTCTCAAAGGGGCGGCGCAAACATTTCAGCGGATGATGGATGCCGTGTTACGCGATCTCCCTTTCGTGTTTGTGTACCTCGACGACATTTTGGTCGCGAGTACTTCAGAGGACGAACACGAAATGCACCTCACAGCAGTTTTTAGGAGGCTGGGAGAGCACGGCTTAATAGTTAACCCAGCCAAGTGCCAGTTCGGCGTTGAGCGGATTGATTTTTTGGGTCACCGCGTCTCCCCGGAGGGAGCGGTTCCGTTACCAGAGAAAGTACGCGCGGTAGCGGATTTTCCCCGTCCACAAACGGTCAAATCACTACAGGAATTCTTGGGGATGGTGAATTTTTATAACCGGTTCCTGCCCCACGCAGCTCAAATCATGCAACCGTTATATGCCGCGCTCAAAAAACAAAAGCCGACCCAGGCGGTCGAATGGTCCCCGGAGCGGGAGCGCGCGTTCACAGAGGTTAAAAAAGCCTTGGCTGACGCTGCGCTCCTGGCCCACCCAGACCCTGCAGCACGTATCGCGCTGACGACAGACGCTTCAGATTTAGCCATAGGGGCCGTTATTGAGCAACAGGTAGCCGGAGTTTGGCAGCCTTTGGCTTTCTTTAGCAAATCTTTAAGCGCGGCTGAGCGAAAATACAGCGCGTTTGACAGAGAACTGTTGGCGCTGCATTTGGCTATTCGTCATTTCCAGTTCTGGCTGGAAGGACGGTGCTTCACCGCTTATGTGGACCACAAGCCGCTCACATACGCCATGGCCAAAATTTCAGATCCGTGGTCCGGCAGGCAGCAGAGGCAGCTGGCCGCAATCTCGGAATTTACCACTGACATTAGGCACGTCGCGGGCAAATTCAATGTAGTAGCGGATTGTCTCTCACGCGCGTTCACGACCCCGACACGCGCAGAGGCAGAACGGGCCACCGTGACCGCGCCGCAGGAGAGCGGCACGGTGGCGCGCGCAGCCCCGGTGCACGTGGGTATAGATTACGCAGCCATGGCAGCGGACCAGGGGGCGGACGCAGACGTGCGCGCGCTCCAGTCTGGACCAACAGGGTTGAGGCTGGAGAGCAAGTGTTTACAAACCGGTATGCCCCCCCTGATCTGCGACATGTCGACGGGGCGCCCGCGTCCGGTGGTTCCGGCCACGTGGCGCCGCCGTGTTTTTGACTCGGTCCACTCACTGGCGCACCCGGGGGTGCGCGCGTCGGTGAAACTAGTGGCGGAAAAGTTTGTTTGGCCGTGCCTGCGCAAGCACGTGAAGGAATGGACAAAAACCTGCATTTCCTGTCAACGGGCCAAAATTCACAGGCACACAAGAGCCCCGTTAGAACCGTTCCGCATTCCGGCCAGAAGGTTCGACCATGTGCACGTCGACCTTGTGGGCCCCCTACCGGCATCACAGGGGTTCACGTATCTTTTGACAATGGTGGACCGCACCACACGTTGGCCGGAAGTGGTCCCACTTGCGACGACCACGGCCGCGGAGGTGGCTCGCGTTTTTTTTAACGGCTTGGGTGGCGCGCTTCGGGGTTCCGTCGGACATTACGTCCGATAGAGGACCGCAATTCATCTCTGAGCTGTGGTCAGCGATGGCCAACGGCTTAGGAGCCAAAATTCACCGCACTACGGCTTACCACCCTCAGGCTAATGGTTTATGCGAGCGTTTTCATAGGTCTTTGAAGGCAGCACTCAGAGCGTCGCTCACGGATGCAGATTGGGTAAATAAACTCCCTTGGGTTTTATTAGGGTTGCGTTCTGCGCCTAAAGAGGACTTAGACGCCTCCCCAGCGGAGCTGGTATTCGCACAAACTCTGAGGCTGCCGGGCGAGTTTTTACCAGAGCACCCAGAGCCCCCACCTCTCTCTGCTCTGGGACCGTTAGTTGGCACGGGGGCAGACACGCTCCTGGGTCCGGTTCATCACGCTTTTCCACGAGTTTTCGTCCCCAAGGCTTTGAAAAATGCCGATTTCGTTTTTGTCAGGCGCGAAGCCCTTAAAGCAACGCTCAAACCACCTTACGAAGGGCCATTTCGAGTGCTGGAGGCAGGTGATAAGCAATTTGTGCTAGATTTTGGGGACAGAAAAGAGACAGTCAGTATTGACAGACTAAAACCTGCTTTTGTCATGAAGGACGTGTCTGTACCGGTCGCGGTGGCGCCTCGACGAGGCAGGCCCCCGCAGAGGGCAATTAACCACTCTCTTCCTCAGTCAACAGACCCGGAGCAGAACAGCACCGCAGGCAAGGCGGGGCCAACGCACAGCAGATTCGGCAGACGGCTGAAGCCCAAGCGGCGCACAGACTGAATGTTGGTGTTGATTATTCAGTAGTGAGTAAGGTGCTATTAAATTTTGGGAATTAGTCTGTTCTTCATCGTTTGGGGGGGGGTTATATGGCTGTGTTGTGAGACATGTATATGTTGGACACTGCATATGTGATTTAACCACGATGAAGGAGAGCCAGCCCCCTGCGGTGCGGAGCCACAGAGCCTGGACCCCTGCGGAGGACAGGGGACAGAAGACTTCCTGACCACTGAGGCTCGGGAAGAGAGAAGGGGGAGTTATGTAAATAAAAGGCTAATGAATGTGAATAAAGAGACTTTGATATAGATGTGTGATTTCCCCCGCGAGGGAAATGGTTTGATGTGAGAAGGTTTAAATGAGAGAACTTTGGTGTGTTCACTCTCTTTGTTCGCTGCTCAAGAATAAGAGCAGACAGTGGAATGATTTCTTGAATAAACTGAAATGAAAGACAATTCGGTTTCGTTATTCAAGTCTCCCCACAACGGGGGCGACAGTCCAGCCAAGTCAGGGACACAATTTATTTCACAGAATTTAAGCATTAGAATGTTACTAAATAACAAAAATAACATTGTGTATAGAATGTTTTGAGGCTATGCAACTGGAACGAAAAATGCAAATAATTGTGACTTGTATAACTTATACTGGTAACTGAACTTAACCAAACAAGACTAGAAACATGAGAGTTTAGGCAACTTGTGCTCAAAATAGGATGTTTTTTGTAAACATTAAAATTGTGCTAAAAATAGGATGTTTTTTGGAAATATTAAATAGTCTTGGATACATATAATTGTTTTCATAGTAGAAGAGATTTTATAGGCTTAAGACAAATTTGTAAATATACATATCATGCCATTTTTATAGAAAATACACCATATTCTCTTAGTTTGGGTGCGGGTATTCTTTCCCTGAATAGTTCTGTGCAGACCCTTGGAGTTATTTTTGATCAAGATTTGTTTTTCAATTCACATATTAAATTTGTTTCTAAGACTGCCTTCTATCATTTGCATAATATTGCCAAGATTAGGAGCGTCTTGTCTCAGAGTGACGCTGAGAAACTGATCCACGCTTTTCCCCTACATTTGAAAGTGCTATGAGATGACTATTGTTGTGTAATGGCGCTATATAAATAAAGTTGAATTGGACTGAATTCTGTCATGGGGACTCGAAAGGGCCCCGAATACGAGAAATGACCCACATATTAATTATATAACTCTATGGTTACTAGATGGTTTCGCTTGTTTGTCGCAAAATCTGGCAACATCGTCCTTCCCGGTGCGCATGCGCTAGAGGAAGAAGGCGTCATGTCGATAGAAGATCCATTTTTCGTCGTGAAAGGGTGAGAAAATAGCATTAATAATAAGTTGAATCATGAATCCCCGTGATACGTCAGTCTAAGTAGAAGTTGCGTTGTATCTTTACATTTCCTGATACACTGCAGGTTGTTTTACTTTAATGGAAAGAACTGTTTGAGAAAGGCTAGCCTAGCTGCTTAGCAGTAGCAGCAGTGAGGCTGAGGTGTTGTGAGTTAATGTTTAAGGTAATCAGAGACTGTTGTCTCGGCCCACAGGTTTAGTTTGGACTGGATTTTGTTGAAAATACTGGGGCTGTGTTTGTAGGTTATGACATTGTTGAAGAAAGTGAATTGTGTGTTTGTTTTGGTTCAATCATGGCCTGAGCTGCTCTGCTCAGCATACACAGACTTGGACAGATGTGTATTCACCCCTGATAAAATACCAGGTTTTTGTGATGTGCGACCAAGATAAATTGTTTCCACACTTTTTCCATCTTTAATCTACCTATAACCTATACAACTCAACTGAAAAACAGACAAATATGTTTGGGAGAAAAGTATATATTAAGTACACACACACACACACACGTTACAGTAAGAGGGTTGCATAAGTTTGCATCCCCTTAAACTAGTGTTGAGCAAGATCCTGCTTCACCGGTATACCAATCTTAATTTCCTGTATGATATTGATTTTGAAAATGCCTCCATACCACAGCATGACAGCTGTAATGTTTCGCTGCCAGTGATTGATTGTAGGTAAAAGTGCAGAGTGAGAAGAGGTGCAGAAAATGATGCAACTTTTATGTAAAACTGCATTAAAAATGAACAAACCCCAAAACAAGCTCCTGAAATTCTCTGTGGGAGAGGAGGTGGTTTCAGCAGGAGCGCGGTGCTTTTCTGACCCATGGCAGCCATGCACCTTAAAGCCAGAGCCCCCCCAGCCGGGACGCTGATCCACCATTCACCACAACAGTTTCTACTCTTTATATCCTGATGGTTTGTGTTATTTTATAAACAATTGTTTTAGAAGGAAATTCTTTTTTTCAGTTTTTTTAAAAAAAATTATGTTGCAGTTTGCATAATTAATAGTTCACCTTTTTTTTTAACCGTTTCACACACATATTGGTTTCTTCATATAATTCCACAACATAGATTTTCCCATCTCCCTATACATACTATATGTATACACATACTGTATATATATGTATATGTGTATATATACTGTATGTGTGTATGTGTATGTATGTATATACAGTATATACGTATATATATATGTGTGTGTGTGTGTGTGTGTGTGTGTGTGTGTATCTCAGAGGTTTCGTTCACTGAAAATTGTCCTTTGACAAAACTTTTCCAACGACTAAAAATTCTGAAAGTTGTCTATCATTTGACAGATTACATGGAAGGTGATCTAATTAATGTAAATTAAAATGATAGATAACAGACTGACAATTTTTACAAGCCTGTCTGAGAAAAGATGCAGTTCTGACACTCAGTCAGCAGATGGCACTCTTTATTAAATGTTTCATAACACTGGGTCGATCATGAAGCAGCTGTCTCAAAGTTGTTCATTGCGCAGTGGTTAGCACTGCGGCAGCACAGTTTACCCTTGGCCGGGGGATTGTGGGGATCGTGGGTTCGATCCCAGCCCCCGACCAACAGTGATCTGTGTGGAGTTTGCATGTTCTCCCCGTGTTGCGTGGGTTTGCTCCGGGATTTCTCCGGTTTCCTCCCACATGCCAAAAACATGCATGTTAGGTTAATTGGCTGTTCTAAATTGTCCCTAGATATTTGTTTCCTATAGGCCCTTAGAATAGAGGGTTAGTATTAATGAGAGCGCTTTGAGTGGTCTTTGTGACTAGAAAAGCGCTATATAAGTGCAGGTTAGTTAGTTAGTTAGTTAGTTTCATAAGGCCTCAGTTTCACCATAGCTACCAATCATGTGCCATGGAGGGCCAAGACTTTGCAGGTTTTCTCTTCTACCCAGTCTCTTCAGCAGGTGTTTTCACTTATCAGCAGTCAGTGGGAAGAAATTCAGTGGAATCTGTTGTTGAAGACACTGGTTGGAGGTGAAGCCTGCAGGGTCTTGGCCCTCCATGGCACATGATTGGACACCCCTGCTTTAGGCCATTCTAAAACTTAGATTTTCTTCTGGTGAAGCCATCCTTTTGTTGATTTGAATGTATGTTTGGGGTCATTGTTGTGCTGAAAGGAGAAATCAGTCTTCATCTTCCGCTTCCTAGCAGATGCCTGAAGTGTTTGTATGTGTGCCAAACATAGCTTTTGGAATTGTGGCGAAAGAGTTCAACCATGGTTTCTTTAGACCATAACATATTTTCCCACATTCTCTTGAGAGACTTAAGGATTTTTTTTTTGTTTGTTTTATTTTTTTTTTGAAAAATAAGATAAGATAAGATAAGCCTTTATTAGTCCCACAAAGGGGAAATTCCAGGATTGCAACAGCACAGGGATAGCAACACTCAGAGCAACAATCAGAAGGCAAGAAAAAAACAAGCAAGCAAGAGCAGCTAATATACATATGTACATATTACTATAAAATATATATATACACACACACACACACAGACACACAGTGCAGAGCATTGTAGCTGGATGGAATAAATATGTAAATATATAAACACCCACAGTACGGAGCATTGCAGCTAGGTGGAATAAATATGCAAGTATATAAACACACAGTGCGGAGCAATGTAGCTAGATGGAATAATATGTAGATATATAAAAACACAGTGCGGAGCATTGTAGCTAGATGGAATAAATATATAGATATATAAATATAAACACACCCAGTGCTGAGCATTGTAGCTAGATGGAATAAATATGTAAATATATAAACACACACAGTGCAGAGCGTTGTTGCTAGGTGGGATGAAACAGCATAACCGTCTACTTAGTTATCCTACATGGTATGATTATGTGCCCATACATATTCTCACCCTCCATAGCGACCGGTATGTTCCTAGTTGTATGCCGGAGAGGACCATTGTGTAAGTCTATTGCATCTTTTGCATTCAAAAAAACTATTAGTTTGTTACGTCTTTTTGCTATCTCTGCGAGCAGCCCTGCTTAGGTTGTACAGTCTGACAGCCGTTGGTAGGAAGGACCTACGAAACCTCTCGGTTGTGCACCTGGGATGATGTAGTCTGCTGCTAAATGAGCTCCTCAGTGCATCCAGTATGTCCTGCATAGGGTGGAACTCGGACTCCAGCAGAGATGACAGTTTAGCCACCGTCCTTCTCTCTCCTATCTCCTCCATCGGATCAAGGCGCTGCCCCAGGACAGAGCTAGCTTTCTTAATCAGTTTGTTCAGTCTCTTCCTATCGGCTGCAGTAATGCCACTGCCCCAGCAGACCACTCCAAAAGTGATGGCTGATGCCACCACCGTGTCATAGAATGACTTCAGCAGCGCCCCTTGTACACCAAAAGACCTGAGTCTCCTCAGCAGGAACAGCCTGCGCTGTCCCTTCTTGTAGAGTGCGTCAGTATTGTGTGACCAGTCTAGTTTATTGTTCAGATGAATACCCAGGTACTTATAGGATGTCACCATCTCGATGTCTGTTCCCTGTATATTTACTGGTGCTGTGAGGGGCTGCCCATGCCTGCGGCAGTCCACCACCAGCTCCTTAGTTTTCCTCGCGTTGATCTGGAGGCAGTTCCGATGGCACCAGTCCACAAAGTCCTGGATAAGCCCTCTGTACTCAGCTTCATCTCCGCTGGAGATGAGACCAACGATCGCAGAGTCATCAGAGAACTTCTGTAGATGGCAATGTGTTGTGTTGTGTGAGAAGTCCGCAGTATAAAGAGTGAACAGGAAGGGAGCCAGCACCGTTCCCTGGGGGGCCCCCGTGCTACTGATGATCGTGTCGGAAACACAGTCCCGGGTTCTCACAAACTGAGGCCGGTTCGTGAGGTAGTCCAGGATCCATGATGACAGGTGCTGGTCCACCCCTGCGCGCAGCAGCTTGTCCTTCAGGATCATCGGTTGGATGGTGTTGAAAGCACTGGAGAAGTCAAAGAACATGATCCTCACCATATTCCCGGGCTTCTCCAGGTGGGACAGAGAACGGTGAAGGAGGAAGATCACCGCATCCTCCACCCCAATGCCATGCTGGTAAGCGAACTGGAGTGGATCCATCGCTGGTTCCACCAGGGGGCGGAGATGAGCAAGGAGCAGTCTCTCCAGGGTCTTCATCAAGTGGGACGTCAAGGCCACCGGTCTGTAGCTGTTCAGGTCTTTGGGGTGGGAAGTTTTTGGTACAGGTACCACACAAGATGTTTTCCACAGCTGTGGTACCCTCCCCAGCTTCAGGCTCATGTTGAAGATATACGTCACAATCCCACACAGCTGGTCTGCACAGGACTTGAGGAGCTTTGCGCTGATGCCGTCCGGTCCCGACGCCTTCCTCGCCTTGATCTTCCTCAGCTCCGTCCTCACCTGGGTCTTGGTCAGGGTCAGGATGGGGGGCTGTGTGTTGGGAGTGGGGGGGGTGTCGGTGGAGTGGGGAGTGGGCAGCAGGACTTGATTTCTTAGAGGCAGCAGTGGTTGTTGTGCAGACAGGGGGGAGGGCGGTTGGTCAAATCTATTGAAAAACAGATTCAGGTTGTTCGCCCACTCCCTGCCCCCCGTGGCCTGGGGGGAGGTATTCTGGAGCCCCGAGATGGTTTTGAGGTTTCTCCAGACCCCGCTGATGTCGCTCTGTTGCAGCTTGTCCTCCATCTTCTTCCTGAAGCTGTCCTTGCCTTCTCTGATCTTCCTCCTCAGCTCCCTCTGTACGGACTTCAGCATCTCCCTGTTCCCCGACCTGAAGATCCTCTTCTTCTCTCTCAGAAGTGTTTTTATCTCAGGGTTGATCCAGGGTTTGTTGTTTGAGTGACGCCGTATGGTCTTGGTGGGAACGGATTTGTCCACACAGAAGCTGAGGTAGCCCGTGAAGGTGTGAATGAGGCCATCGATGTCCTCACCATGTGGATCGCAGAGCTGCTTCCAGGCAGTGGCTTCAAAACAGTCCTTTAGAGTGTCCATTGTCTCCTCAGACCATAACTCCACAGTGTGCATGGCCGGAGGTTGTCTGTGCACTAGGGGTTTGTACACCGGCCGGAGATGAACCAAGTTGTGATCCGATCTCCCAAGTGGGGGGAGTTGTGATGAGGTGTACGCCTCCTTAGTGTTTGCGTAGAACAAATCCAGTGTTTTATTGTCTCTAGTGTGGCATGTGACATACTGGGTGAAAGTGGGCAGAATGGGAGACAGTGAAACGTGGTTGAAATCGCCTGAGATGAGGAGAAGAGCATCTGGGTGTTCTGTCTGCAGCCTGCTGGTTACTGAATGGATGACGTCACGCGCTGTCCCAGCGTTCGCCGTCGGATTTGCATAAACAACAATGCAGATCACGTGTGAGTGTTCTCTCGGGAGATATGTAGGCCTCATGCTAACAGCTAGCAACTCAATGTCTTTGCTGCAGTGTCGTTGTTTAACAGTGATATGTCCCGGTCTGCACCAGTTGTTGTTAACATACATTATCACTCCACCGCCCCTTGCTTTGCCACTGTCTGGTGTTCGGTCAGCTCGTATCATGTGAAAACCCTCCAGCTCAATGTTAGCATCTGCTGCTAGTTCAGTTAGCCACGTCTCAGTAAACAAAAGGAGAGAGCACTCCCGGTAAGTGCTATCATAACGGGAGATAACCGCTAGCTCATCTAACTTTCCCAGTATCGACCGTACATTTCCCATGACAACAGATGGAAGGGAGGGTCTGTACCTTATATTTTTTGTCCTCCGCCTTACTCCAGCCCGGCAGCCGCGACGCTTTCGCCTCAGTTCTCTCGGTATGTCGAGTTTTTCCAGTGGGACCGGGTGGCGGTTAAATGCTAGCAGCTCTTCCCTGTTGTATCGTATCCTGCTATAAACAGTGGCTCCGTCCACCGGCTCAGGAGACATTTGGGACGATCTGTGTGTCCGTGATATAAGTGGGGTGAAAAAAAAAAAGTGATCAAAAGAGAGAGGAAGGGAAAAAAAACTCAGAATCGAGCCGCTGTTGCAAAAGGCAGCCTACTGGTGTGGCGCCGAGAGGAAAAAGTGTCCAGACCAGAAATTCCTGCAGCTCGAGTATTGCTGTAGATGTCTCAGCAGCCCCCATGGCCAGATTTTTGTCTTATCTTTCTATCAGTTTTGGAGTTCTTGGTAACTTTTGTCCCAGGTTTTCTTCAGTTCTTGATGACTGTCTTCACAGTATATGTAATGCTGTTGATACCTTCTAACAGTGAGATTCCTCTAATAAAGGGCTGCCCAACCAGTCGTTCGCAAATCGGTTGGGTCCCAAATACACGCCACACATCCATTTGCACACTGACCTTGTCCAAATAGTACGCGCATCATAGACACACAAAGCAGGAGGTGGAGCATAAACAAAGGTATGTGTGCCTTGGTATGCGTGCCTTGCTGTTTTCAACAACTTTGCAGCGCTGCCAAAGTGCTGCAAATATCGACCCGCTGCGGGAGCATGCCTCACTGAGATGTTTCTTCTCGGTTTGGTTTATGGCTGCTTTCCACTAATGCAAAATGTCACCTTGAGATCAAGCATGGCCATCCTGAACAGAACCATCCAGAGATAGGGCTGTGCGATATGACAGAAATTTCATATCGCGATACAGGTCATCTTATATCACAGTAACAATATGTAGCATACATTTTCTGTAAATTCTACAGTTTAGATAATCACATAAAACGAACCATCTTTTATTAAAACTTTTTTACATGCACCTTTCCCCCTCATAATTTTGCAGTGTTATAAAATAGTTTTTAATGTGCATTTGATGCTTGGTTCTCATAAATTTCAAGTTTTTCTTCTAAATCATATATGAATAAAAGTAAACATCAATAAGTTAACTGACTCCTTTCAGTGTAACATTGAAAGGAGTCAGTTGAGGTGGTATGGGCATCTGATTAGGATGCCTGCTGGACGCCTCCCACTTGAGGTGTTTCAGGCACGTCCCACTGGGAGGAGACCCCGGGGCAGACCCAGGACTTGGTGGAGAGACTATGTCTCCCAGCTGGTCTGGGAACGCCTTGGTATCCTCTCTGAAGAGCTGGAGCAGGTGACTGGGGAGAGAGAAGTCTGGGCTTCTCTGCTTGAACTGCTGCCTCCACGACCCGGACCTTCGGAAAAGCGGTAGAAGATGGATGGATGGATGGATCAATAAGTTAAATATTTCTTGAGCCAGAGGAGAATAGGAAAAAAACACATTAAAAAATGTCTGAAAATGATAAAATTTCCCATCATTGCCATCTATAGCTATAAATTGGCTGTTAGTTTAAATCAATGAAAATTTAAGTGTGGAGCTAGAGCCTGCTGTCTGCCATTGTGGCCTGATTTAACCTCCTTGCTTCTTAGTAAACATATTTCAGATTGGTCATGATCTGAAAACCAAAGACACAGAAGGTAATTTAATAATCTGATGACTTTAACCATTATCGCTACTTGACTAATTAAAATTATTACAAATCAAATTGCATTAAGAGTCAACTTGCTCCTCTGATACGTTTTAATTTATTATTTATTTTGCGTGTATGTGCCACCATCATGCACTTTTGCAGCTTTAATAAACTCTTTTCAGACAAAACTAAGAAACTCAGCAGTAATTTAAACCAAAGAAACAATGGTCTGATACACTATAATGTTTCCAGTTAGCGCAACTTAGCATCATTTAGCATTTGCCGTTTTATAATTAGACATGGTGTTAACGTGACTTACCTCCTATTAAAACGAGGTTAGCGAACTATCCTCTCTGACGCAGCACGATGGAAAACAATCCCACATCCCTGGCAAACAGGAGTCGCAGCTATTTGACCAAACCAGTAGTTTGGAGTTAGCAACCACTGGAGAGCCTAGCCACCCATCACACACCTGTTCTGCTGTGTGCACTGCAGGGAAGAGGCGGGGTGCTGACAAATAGTGGGTGACGAGCTTTGTTCAAGAATAGATAGATAGATAGATGTACTTTATTGATCCCAAACTGGGAAATTGCAATGTAACAGCAGCATGACAGTAGACAACCAAATGACAGAAACACACACAGCATAATGGACAAAGAGATTACCCATGGAAAGTAAAACTACTAAAAAAAGCTTATCTACACCATTGATGAATAGATGGTGACTCATATAGAAACATGAATCATACCTGCTGTACAATGCAGGACTATCAGGTGCAGAGTGAGATGCGAGGTACCAGTTAGACTGCAAGGTGCAGTATGGCAGCATTGTTATGAGCAGAATACAACATCAGAGTGAGTTATTTTACAGTGAAATGGCATGTGACAGGAAAGATTTCCTGGTCCTAACCGTTCGACAGCAAAGCTGTTGCAGCCTGCTGGAGAAAGTGCTCCACTGTCTGTCCAGTGTGTGGTGGAGGAGGCGATCCGAATTGTCCATGATGGATCACTGTTTACTTAGTGTCCTCCTCTCCACCACAGTCTCAAAGGTCTCTGGCCTGAGACCAATTACAGAGCCAGCCCTCCTGATAATCTTGTCAAGTCTGTTGGTGTTGCTGGCTCTGACACTGCTACCCCAACAGACAGCAGCAAAGAGGACGGCGCTGACGACAGTGGTCTGGTAGAAAAGCTCCAGCATCCTGCTGCACACGTTGAAGGATCTCAGGTTCCTCAGGAAGTAGAGTCTGCTCATCCCCTTCTTGTGTGCAGCATCAGAAACGGAGTATGTGCATTTTAAATCACAATATAAACAATAGAGTATTCTATGAAGCGATAGATGTTTTTATATTATCATCTGATATATATCATCATATTGCACAGCCCCATCCAGAGAACACCGAGCCAATGCATTGGACCTGTACATAGGTCCACCGCATTGGCTGCAAGTAAACATGCAAAAAGTGCAGTTTCTCCCACTAACCCAAACCACCATGCTGCGCTGCAGCTCAATCAGCAGTCAGGCTATGTACAGTCCGGAGGTAATTTTCAGCCGTAAAGCCAAGAGTGTTTTCCTTGGATTTGAGAGCACAGGGTCCATAAATAGTTGTTTTATTCACTCAGTTTCTCCCATGACACAGACAGTTTGGTGACCTGAGGCCTCATCTCACCTGAGGCCTCATCTTATCCAGAGATGTGTAAAATGTACTGTATAAATGAATGTCATTTACCATCTCCATAAAGCTTGTCAGCAGAGGGAAGCATGAAGTGCTCTAAAATTACCTGGTAGATGGCGGTGCTGACTAAAGACTTGATAAAACACAGTGGACCAACACCAGCAGATGAAATTGTTCCCCAAATCAAGTGCCAAGTCCTGTCATGTGGAAATCAGGGGATAAGGGATAAAGACCCAGTGTTTCCCTTACCATTATATTGGGGGGTGGGGCACCCCTCAACAGACCCCCCCCCCCGAGTGTCAAGTTAATCTTCTATCTATCTGAATGCAAGGAATCTCTGTGCAGAATGGGTAGTCCCCACAAGTGACGATCAGAAAGTTGATGCCTATCAAACATGAAAACCAGTATGTGTGTGTGTGCTCCTATCTTTCTATTCTTGTGTGGACCACCCCTTGACAAACCACCTTTTTAGTGAGGACATTTTTCCTTGTGAGGACATTTGGCCTGGTCCTCATAAGGAAAACTGTTAAAAATGCTCGGGTCCATTCCCCAAAGTGCAAGATACACCATTATGAATATAACTCATAAAAGCACACACAAATAAGTGATCTGACAAACAAATAAACAAGGGTTCTGAAACAGTTGCTAATATTGGATATCCCATTTGTTTTCAATAATTAGGTATTCTGTATTTTTTCTAGATTTATTTTTCTATATAGCACCAGACCACCATGATTCCTTTAAGAGTTTGTCGTTGTCGACCATCATGCTGCCCCGCCCCCCCAGGACTGTAAACTTATGGGAAACACTGAGGACCTATACTTGCATTCAGTGTATCCAGAAAGTATTCACAGCGCTTCACTTTTTCCACATTTTGTTATGTTACAGCCTTATTCCAAAATGGATTAAATTAATTTTCCCCAAAAATTCTACACACAATACCCCATAATGACAATGTGAAAAAAGTTTTTTTGTTGTTGTTTTTTTAGATTTTTGCAAATTTATTAAAAATAAAAAACTAAGAAATCACATGTACATAAGTATTCACAACCTTTGCTCAGTACTTTGTTGAAGCAGCAATTACAGCCTCAAGTCTTTTTGAATATGATGCCACAAGCTTGGCACACCTATCTTTGGGCACTTTCGCCCATTACTGTTTGCAGCACCTCTCAAGCTCTATCAGGTTGGATGGGAAGTGTCGGTGCACAGCCATTTTCAGATCTCTCCAGAGATGTTCAATTGGATTCAAGTCTGGGCTTTGGCTGGGCCACTCAAGGACATTCACAGAGTTGTCCTGAAGCCACTCCTTTGATATCTTGGCTGTGTGCTTAGGGTCGTTGTCCTTCTGAAAGATGAACCGTCACCCCAGTCTGAGGCCAAGAGCGCTCTGGAGCAGGTTTTCATCCAGGATGTCTCTGTGCATTGCTGCATTCATCTCTCCCTCTATCCTGACACGTCTCCCAGTTCCTGCCGCTGAAAAACATCCCCACAGCATGATGTCACCACCACCATGCTTCACTGTAGGGATGGTATTGGCCTGGTGATGAGCGGTGCCTGGTTTCCTCCAAACATGACACTTGGCATCACGCCAAAGAGTTCAATTTTTGTCTCATCAAACAGAAAATTTTGTTTCTCATGGTCTGAGAGTCCTTCAGGTGCCTTTTGGCAAACTCCAGATGGGCTGCCATGTGTCTTTTACTAAGGAATGGCTTCTGTCTGGCTACTCTAACATACAGGCCTGACTGGTGGATTGCTGCAGAGATGGCTGTCCTTCTGGAAGGTTCTCCTCTCTCCACAGAGGAATGCTGGAGCTCTGACAGAGTGACCATCGGGTTCTTGGTCAGCTCCCTGACTAAGGCCCTTCTCCCCCAATCGCTCAGTTTAGCCAGCTGTAGGAAGAGTCCTGGTGGTTCCGAACTTCTTCCATTTAACGATGGTGGAGGCCACTGTACTCATTGGGACCTTCAAAGCAGCAGAAATTTTTCTGTACCCTTCCCCAGATTTGTGCCTCGAGACAATCCTGTCTCGGAGTTCTAGAGACAATTCCTTTGACTTCATGCTTGGTTTGTGCTCTGACATGCACTGTCAACTGTGGGACCTTATATAGACAGGTGTGTGCCTTTCCAAATCAAGTCCAATTATCTGAATTTACCACAGGTGGACTCCAATTAAGCTGTAGAAACATCTCAAGGATGATCAGTGGAAACGGGATGCACCTGAGCTCAATTTTGAGCTTCATGGCAAAGGCTGTGAATACTTGTGTACATGTGATTTCTTAGTTTTTTTATTTTTAATAAATTTGCAAAAATCTCAATATTTTTCATGTTGTCATTATGGGGTATTGTGTGTAGAATTTTGAGTAAAAAACTTAATTTAATCCATTTTGGAATAAGGCTGTAACATAACAAAATGTGGAAAAAGTGAAGCGCTGTGAATACTTTCCGGATGCACTGTAGCACTCTTTCTAGTCTCAAAGACCACTCAAAGTGCTTCACTAGTATTAACCCTCTATTCTAAGTGCCTATAGGAGACGGATACCGAAGGACAATTTAGAGTGACCATTTAACCTAACATGCATGTCTTTGGATCGTGGGAGGAAACTGGAGCTCCCGGAGTAAACCCACACAGCACAGGAAGAACATGCAAACTCCACACAGAAAGGTTCCTACCCCTGCCAGCCTGGGGATTCGAACCTGGAACCTTCTAGCTGTTAGCCAACAGTGCTAGCCACTGTACCACCGTGCTGCAGTAATCGGTTTATTGTGACAGTGTGACCAGGGTCATTGTTCAAAACACAGACAAGTTCCAGGACTAAATGATAGATAGCAGCAGTATGATATCTTGTTCCTTAAATGGCATTTGTTTTTATCGCGATTAAGATATTGTTCGTCAGCAGCTTCAGTTCAGAACAGCAGAAAAGAAAAAAATTCAGGTTGTTCATACTTTGATGAAGATTGATCATTCAGGTTGTTCATGTTTTGTAAAAGATCAATGGTTCAATAAATGTACGGAGGGGGCTGAAAAGTTCATAGTGGTCAAATTTGACCAAATGTGGTTTATTTTTCAACCACAGGGATCCAAGTGCTGCAACACCGATAGAAGAAGTATGTGGACCCAAGGAGAGACTATGTTGAAAAATAAACCACATTTGGTCAAATTTGACCACTTTGAGCTTTTCAGCCTATGAACTTTTCAGCCCCCCCCCCCCCCCCCCCCCGTAAACATTTCATAATGTACTTGTACTTCTTTGCACTAAAACAAACAATGAAATTTGTAGTTGCCATTAGGTTATTTTGATATTGTTTTACTGGCCCGGTCCACTTCACATTAAATATGATAATAAATAAATATGATTTATTTTGGTCTTTTTACCTGGTATTTTAACAGAGGTGTGCACAGTTTTTATATCCACTCTACATGTGTTTGGAGGATTTCCTTTCTTAATGATTTGTGTTTGTGTGGTTTCATTCAGGGAGGTGCAGAAGGCCCTCTCTCGTGCCCGGGGCCTGTTTGACAGGTGGGAGGAGCTGTTGCAGGATGGCACACGGGTGAGTCTCTGCTGTCTGTAACCATCCCACCCACCCACTCAGGAACACTTGAAGTTTAGGTTATAGTCACTGAAAAGTGAATCAGTAAATGTGTTTTGAGTCTACCAGACCAAAGAAAAGTCTGTTATCAACTGTCCAGTCAAGTTTGAAAGTTTAAAAATATCCCCAATTATGTAAAACCAGCTTTAAAAATCTTGAAAAATCAGCCAGCCAGCCCTCTCTGCTCTGAGATGGTGGGGGCACGTCTGCAGCGGGCACTGAAACCACGCCTACTCCAGGAACAGTGTCAAGTGTTAACTGTCAATCAAATAAACTGCTCAAACCTAGGGAAAGAATCTGAAATATACAGCGTATCTTTTTGAGCCAAAAGAGCCACAGTTCATTTCTGAGCCAGAGGACGATTCATCAGAGGCTCAACCCCATCCATCCCTGTCTGCAACAGCATGGTAAAAAAAAAAAATCCTTCACATTTATGAGAGTTAGCAGTATGTATTAAAGACTACTGTTTTGCTAACCTAACATTAGCCATGCAAAGCTTGCAAAGTTAAAAACGCTGTTCATCTGTAGTTTTATTTTTCTGTGTTGATCAAGTTAGGAGCCATCATGCTTTAAATTTTCAAGATTATCTTGACTACACAAGTTAAATTTAATAGGTGGTGTCATGTTATTATCAGTTTGATTTAACTAACCTTATACCTGTCTTCTGACTGCTGTGTTGATTGCTGAACATCATAATTAAAACATAAGCCGAGCTTTAGATTATGAACGTTTCAAATATCACCAATATTGTTTATATGCATTGATGATTGTCAGAGGAGAGGATACACAAATTGTACTCAAGTAAAAGTAGCATTACCTTAAGAAAGTAATTAGTCAAGAATCACTATTATAGTCTCACCAATTTTAATTTTTCCCCATTTGGAACTCTTTGCTACTAAATTTGGCTTTGCGTCTTCTTCTGCTTTTACTTTAGTTTTGGTTGAAAGGCAGCAGTGGGTGACCGCGTTCACCTCCACCTGGACAGCGACGCCACTACAATTCATTGAATAAGCTCCCATTGAAAAGGACTGCTGAGTTATCAGTTATTTAACAACTAATGTAATCTAGTCAACTAAATTCTTATCGACAGTTAATGAAAAGTCAAATAATCATTAACAGCCCTAATTTGAAATGTCTATTGTTTACATTTAATATATTGAATAGCAAAGTATAACTACATAAATAATAAACTAGCTAAGCAGTACAAGATCTACAAATAAATAAAACCTAAAAATTTCCAGTAGCATGCAAATACAGACCAGTAACTGAGCTATCTTTTTGGATTTGTCATCCCCCCTCCCCCACTATCTGTACAGTGTTTTTACCCAGTAGTCACAGCACATATACTGTATACTGTTTCCACCACTGCTGGAAGTTCTGTAACTGCTATGGGTGGGAATTGCGAGGGACCTCACGATCCGATTCAGATCGCGATACTTGGGTCACGACCCAATGCTATCACGACCCCATCACTATTACGATCCATCACGATACCATACATACCCCCTTTCATGTCATTGTCAAATTTTGTCCTGAAAGCACTACTGCAAATATCTGTTTCATGTAAAGTTTTAACTGTTTTCAACTCGCCACAGCTGCATTTATTGTGGTGGTACTTTCTGCTGCCGGCATTCTCGGGGCTTCATTTTCTGCGGAGACACATCTCTGCACCCAGGTTGATGGCGGCAGGTCTTCAAAGTTTGCTGGTCAGCGCCATCCATCCATCCATCTTCTTCCGCTTAATCCTTTTTGGGTCGCGGGGGGACTGGAGCCTATCCCAGCATCTTTGGGCGAGAGGCAGGGTACACCCTGGACAAATCGTCAGTCCATCACAGGGCCAACACAGACAGACAGACAACCATTCACTCTCACAGTCATATCTAAGGACAATTTAGAATCCCCAGTTTGATGCCCATTTACCAAACTTGCATGTTTTTGGCATGTGGGAGGAAACCGGAGAAATCCCGGAGTAAACCCACACAGACATGGGGAGAACATGCAAACTCCACACAGATCACTGTTGGTCGGGGGCTGGGATCGAACCCATGATCCCCCGGCCAAGGGTGAGTTGCTGTGCTGCTGCAGTGCTAACCACTCCGCCACCGCACTGCCCCGCTTGGAGAAAAAGAAAACTACATGCTGGTGTGTTTTTAGCTTAGCCGTTGCTAACACTACTCTGAGATGTGTGCTGGCCATGGTGCCATGTGTTTGAGTTGGGGATGTTAAGGATTAATTGACTTTCGACTAATTGTCAATAAAAATTTAGTCGACTAAATTAAATTAGTTGTCAATTAATTGATAACTCATCAGTCCTTTTCAATAGGAGCTTATTCTATGAAATGTAGTGGCGTCACCATCCAGGCGGGGGTGCACGTGGTCACCTACTACGGCCTTTCAACCAAAACTTAAAAAGAAGCAGAAGACGACACCAAGCCCCGAGAGCGCATGCACTAGGGCTGTCACGGTGGAGGAATTTCCCCTGCGGTGATGGTGGATAGCGCAACACCACGATATGCAGTATTATTGCAAATGTCTTTAGGACCCTGTGGTCTCGTAATTTAAATAGGGTTCATAACTTATGTGGCAAACAATGGAAGCTGTGATAAACTTGCTGCATCTTTATGTGCATGTGTGACAATTGTACGACGCTCCGGTCTTGCATGGACTGCTAATTCTGTTAAAAAAAAAAAAAGATCATTTTCATAAAGCAGTGATGGTAACTCCAGTGTTTCAACTACAGGGTGTTTGGACTGGAGACTGCAACGACATCCAGCTTATTTAAACAGGACGGCCTCTGTACAGGATCCTGTGTGGCTCTTGTCTCTGTAATTTTTGGATTCTTGCCACTGTCCGAAAAATCATGTTCAAACAAGCAATGCATTATGCAGTAGTTGTTTCGCTCTCGGAGCTCAGTTGTCAGGATCATAAACACTCCGCTCAGAAGGAAATAACACGCTTTGTAGCCTTTCAGTGCTCACTGTCATGGCTGTATTTAGCAATTCGTCCAAACGCTTCCGCTACTAACTGCCTGCTGGAGTCCATCTGGAGAGCGAGTGCCCCACACGTGCTGACGGTGGCAGCACCCGGTGCTGTGAAAGCTTCCACAATACTGGGTGCAAACATGTTGATGGCAATAAAAAATACACCTAACATTTAACAATTTATTTAATAATCAATAGGGGTACATAAATGAACAACAAGATTTAGCCACACACACAACAAAAGTGAACACCACGGTCATTGCAGTTGCTTGTTATCCTCCGCGGTAGCGCAGTACTACATAATTGCGGTTATTGCGACAGCCCTAGCATGCGCTGTGCAGAGTAAGGAAACTCGCCCTTCCAGGTTACGTCGGAGAGCTGTGTGCTTCAAATCAGCAGGGTAGAGAAACAGACCGAGGCAAGGAAAAAACTACACAAGCGCAAAAACCCATCCCAGCTGCCTTCACCCCACACAAGACGAGAAAGCAGACCGGACCCAAGTTACTGAGGTAACATTTCAACACAGCAGCAGCAGAGGAGCCGGGTTTACACTAACAGGACAGGCTGGTGTTGGCTTTGCAGCAGCTCACTCTCACTCTCAGCTGCTGTGATATTTGTGTCATTGTTGCAGAGAGTTATCTGCTGCAACTTCGAAATTAATATAATCCGTCAGAATAATGATAGACAGCCCTCTGATTCATTTCCACTCTCTGTGATGTGGTGACGGTGACACCTACTTTATTGCGTGTTTATCCACATTTCCTATTCAAATGTCCGCTGAGATGAGGTGACCAAGGACCCACATTGCTTGCAGGGTCATCAAGCGCTCATAACCTATCAGACATCAGAGGGAGCCCAGATCGTACTGGGTTTGCCTGGATTGCTGGGGCTACTGTGATAATGTTTAACATGCTACAGATGAAGCAGCTCACAATTGATTTTCTGGTTAAAACAGTCTACTAGTGCATCTCAAAATGCACTAGATCTCAAAGTTCTTTGTAATATAACTAAAAAAGATAAATTTTATGATATTGGTAATAGTTTTTAAAATAAGTAAAAAGTCACATCATTTGTAATTTACTGATACGCCAGCAGATAAGTACACACTATGCACCTTATTCCTAGGCCCCATGATGCCTTGCGTGAATTATGGTAGCAACTTCCGGTACTAGTTTAGAACGTGTGGTTGTCACTGAAACAGGACACTTTTCCTTGTTAAAAAACAATGACTTGACATCAGAATTGCGGGAACACGGCCTTTTGCATCTCAAAAACAGGAATATAATCATATCACTGCCCACAACTATCGAGAGATGAGAAGATGACCTTAAAAAATGGCCTGGCAGACTGTAGCTCCATTTGTTAGCGCTGCTGCTAAGATGCTAACGCTGTAAACAAATGACCCGTGCTGGCAAAATCAGTCACTTTGAGGACAGTTTCAAAACTGATGTGACGTTATTTCCATATTCTCTATTGAAAGACCTTCAAAATAATATTTAATTTGTAGGAAGTGCGCAAAAACAGATAATAAACTATAAAATAAAAACAAATTGTCTTTTTCTAAGTTGAAAACTTGCGTTCGATCGGTCGGGAGTTACGTCTTCTGCAAAAACATATGTTTTTTTTAGAAAGTACGATTTCTAAGCTTTCCAATGATACCAGGCACTCATGGGGGTTTTCCCGGGACTTGCCGCTATCAAACAAAGAAAGAGTCATGATTTATGACTTTTCTGCCTGTAGCTCGTAATGTCGTGGTGCACATTCCGAGTCATTTTGCCAACACGAGTCACATATATCAACGTCTCCACTGCAATAAAGTTGGCTGCATTTTGTTAAAATATGTTGGACATAATCAGATTTACCTCAGAGCAGACGTAGAATCTAGTCAGAGCCACAAAGAAGCCTCCATTTATACAGTCTATTTATACACAACCACGAACACCAGCATCAAGTACCAGAAGTATGCCAAAACATTCAAAAAATACAAAAACTACAAGAGCTGAAATTAGCTGCCACTTGAGTGCAAAACACGTATGTGGACTATATATTAAAAGGAATTTGAAAAACTTTTAAAAATGGTATTTTAAATGCCCCGGCTACTCCACTCTTGCTGATTGATTTAACACTACATCAGCTGAAACCGGAAGCTCCACCCATAATCGTTCCTACAGCGGCACCCCCAGGAATAAGGTGGATACAGTGCATAATGTTAAACTACAAAAAATGCCATTGTCTGTCGTAAAAAATGCAAATGGTACAATAATATCGAGGAATATGATGTTCATGTTTGATTCAGTATATCCATCCATCCATCTTCTTCCACTTAATCCTTTGGGGGGGGGGGGGGCGGTTCCCAGCATCTTTGGGCGAGAGACAGGGTACACCCTGGACAGATTGCCAGTCCATTGCAGGGCCAACACAGAGAGATAGACAACCACTCACTCTCACAGTCATACCTAAGGACAATTTAGAATCCCCAGTTGATGCCAATTAACCTAACTTGCATGTCTTTGGCATTCAGTATATCAAAAACAGTAATTAACTTTTTATATGTTAAAGATAGAAAAACTGTATTGTACTGAGGGAAATTCATATTCTTAGGAAAATTGCCGGTTATCAATTAATCATCAATCAATAAGGTGAATCAGTTAACAATTAATGAATTAATTGATAACTTGCATCCCTAGTTCGAGTGTTTGTTTTTTTTGTGCAGCACTTCTTGTGGGTTGTGTGTCATGTCAAGGTCTTCTATTCCATCTTTGTTATAAAATCAAAAAAGTCCTGACGCGTCAGATACCTTTTTGCTGCATTTAACTGCTTTCTAACTTTCAAAGCTGGCTGCAAATCTCATGAGACAAGATATGACTTCACTTGATTGGGTGCTTGCTTTGTGCCGTCTAGTGGACTGAAAACGCAATTGGTTGATTAATACCTAAGAGTACACAATGTTACATGAATATACACAGTGGGGGAAATAAGTATTGAACACGTCTACATTTTCTCATTAAACATATTTCTGATAGAGCCATTGACCTGCGATTTTCACCAGGTATCAGTAACAACCCAAGTAATCCATACATACAAAGAAACCAAGGCAACTGTGTTCACAAAACAAGTTATATTTAATAAAGTGGAATGACACAGGGAATAAGTATTGAACACATGAAGAAAAAGAGATGCAAAAAGGCATAGAAGGCCAAGAAACCAGCTGAGATACATAGAATTTAGGAAGCCATCCCACCCCTCATCAGTGCAAATTAATTTCAGCTGGTTAAGTCCTGACTGATAGCCTTTTAAAAGGTCTGTGAATATCAGATTGTCACACCACAAAGAAGTCATGATGGGTAGAAGCAAAGAGCTCTCTTTAGACCTTTGCAACCTTATTGTTGCAAAATATAATGATGACATTGGTTACAGGCGCATTTCTAAACCACTGAATGTTCCGGTGAGCACTGTTGGAGCCATCATTTGGAAGCAGAAAGAACATCATTTTGCCATAAACCGGCCAGGACCAGGAGATCCTCGCAAGATTTCTGACAGAGAAGTCAAAAGAATTATCAGAAGAGTTGTCCAAGAGGCAAAGACTACTGGTGGAGAGCTCCAGAAACACCTGGAGTTAGCAGGTACTGCTGTTTTAAAAAAAAAACCAAAACAGTAAGTAATGCACTCAACCGACATGGGCTTTATGCACACTCACCTTGCAATAGGGCTGCAACTAGTGACTATTTTGGTAGTCTAACGACTATTTTTTCGATTAGTCAACTAATCACGATTATTTCTGCCATGCCCACTATCTCTACTTCCTGTTGGCACGGCTCCTGTTCAGGGCACCAGTGCATGTTTTACCTCACCTGTTTAAGTCTGCACACCTGGGAATATCACCATGTTGTCAGTCTGACATTTTATAAAAGGTCCCTAGACCTAAATAAAATGACCCATCAAACATGAGTTTGAAACTTGAGCAACACAATTGTCAGACATTACAACACCATAATATATTTAACTCATAATGCTCAAACAAGAAAAGTGGCAATTTTTCATGTTTTAGATCATAAAATATTTATTTATTTATTTATTTGGAATTTTTCCTGGAAAAGTGTCCACAGGCAATTAGCCGACTATCAAATTAGTTTTCTGACGATCGACTAGTTAATTAGTCAGGTAATCATTGCAGCACTACTCGCAAGACTCCATTGCTAAAGTAAAAGCATGTTGAAGCTCGTTTAAAGTTTGCTGCACAACATTTGGGCAAGCCAGTAAGATACTGGGAGAATCTAGTCTGGTCAGATGACACCAAAATTGAACTTTTTGGATGCCACAATACACAGCATGTTTGAGGAGAAATGGCACTGCACATCCCATCATGGTGTGGGGGTGTTTTTCAGCGCATGGTACAGGCAGACTTCATATAATTGAAGGAAAGATGAATGGACAAATGTACAGAGACATCCTTGATAAGAACCTTTTGCCATTTGCCAAGATACTGAAGATGAAATGAGGGTGGACATTTTAGCAAGACAATGATCCCAAACACAGAGCCAAGGAAACTCTCAGCTGGCTCCAGAGAAGGAAAATAAAGCTGCTAGAATGGCCCAGTCAGTCACCTGGCCTGAATCCAATTGAAAATCTATGGAATGACCTGAAGATCAGTGTTCATAGAAGACACCCATGGAACCTTCAAGATTTGAACAGTTTGTGTGGAAGAATGGGCTAAAATCACTCCTGAACAATGCCCGTGCCCAGTTTCTCCATACAGGAGGCATCTGGAAGCTGTTATTACCAACAAAGGCTTTTCTACTAAATATTAAATTAATTTCGCCAAGCGTGTTCAATATTTATTCCCTGCGTCATTCTACTCTATTAAACATAACTTGTTTTATGAACACAGCTGCCTTGATTTCTTTGTATGTATGGATTACTTGGGTTATTACTGATATCTGGTGAAATCCTCAGGTCAATGGCATCATCAGAAATGTTTAATGAGAAAAATGTTCTGGTCTGGTCTGGGAACACCTTGGTAATCCTCTCTGAAGAGCTGGAGCAGGTGGCGGAGGAGAGGGAAGCCTGGGCTTCTCTGCTTGAACTGCTGCCTCTGCGACCCGGACCTCCGGAAAAGCGGTAGAAGATGGATGGATGGATGGATGGGTGGAGAAAAATGTTGACGTGTTCAGTACTTATTTTCCCTGCTGTATAAATAATAAAAGATTGATCCATGCGTTTATGTCACAACTCGCCGCTCCCAGTCATCTACCTCAGCTGCGCGCACACCTGTGCCTCGTCAGTCACGGGCTATTTAACCCACTCGGCCCAGAGCATCGGTCTGGAGCCGTCTGTGTATCTACGCTCTCAAACTCTCCGCAGGATCGTCTCTTCCCGTCCTGCAGTTCCTCTCATCAGCACGTAAGCTGTACTGCCACTCACCTGTCTACCAGTCTCTCCCCTGTGCACAGGTGGATTCCCTGGCGGCGGATTCCTCCCGTCTTCGCCATCTCCTCTCCCCTCTTCTCCACTCCTCGTCGTGTGTGCAGCAGGGCGCTGTCTCCCAGGCAGGAGGTCCTTTGCCAACGCCAGCCACCGTTCCACCTGCAAGTAAGCAATTCTCAGTATATCTGTCCCGTATGGTGAAGCCCAGCTCATATCTCTGTCTCTGCTCTTCCCATAGGGTTGCCTGGCTGCATGGCGTGCTGTTCTGTTCCCGACACTCCTCATTCACCCACAGTCCATACACATACCACATACACGCACTCAATCACCCCTTGTTGTTGAATAAAGCTGTTGAATCTTACCTGAGCCTGCGTGCGTGTTTCCTGGGCCGATAATTATGTCAGTACGGCTCCAGCAGGGCGGCCCAGCGGACAGCGGGCTCGCACGCCGTCTTTCCACCCTCGAGGCTCGGGTGGATTTGATAGTTCATCAACAGCAAGTGATATTTAACCAATTAGATGCAATTACTCACCGGTTGGACCGTCTCGACCCCCAGCAGGCGTTTCCTCTGGCTCATCATGGCGGATCAGCTCCGGCTATTTCCGCGGCTGGCCAGCCTAGCTCGGGAGCGCCAACCCGGCTCACTCCAATCCCCACTCCCGCTCGCTTTAACGGGAGGCTCGGCAAAGTGCGGGGGTTCATCCTGCAGTGTGAGTTGGTGTTTCAGCGCATTCCCGGGGATTTTCCCTCAGGTCACAGCCAAATTGGGTAGATGGCTAATCTCTTGGAGGGGCGACCGTTAGCTTGGGCTTACGCTGTCATGGCGAAGCCCAGCTACACAAACCTCTCCTATGACCAGTTCGTGCGAGACTTTCTCGAGGTGTTTGACCACTCGCGCCACGACAGCGTCCTCGCCGACCGGCTCCTTAGCCTTCAACAGGGTAGCCGGTTGGCGGCCGATTACACTGTTGACTTCCGGGTGGCAGCGGAGGAGGTTGGCTGGGGCGAGGCTTCTCTCTGCAGCATCTTCCTTCGCAGCCTCAGTTCTGGTCTGCGGGATGAGTTAGCCAGCCAGGACCTTCCGGGGCGGCTGTCCGAATTAATTTCCCTGACAATTAGTTTAGATAACAGGCTGCGAGAGCGGGCCGCTGAGCGGAAGTCCAACAGCCGCCCGCGCGGACTTCCTGCCCGCACCTCTCAGTCTCGCCCCCTGGCGTTACCCGCTCCGGAGTCTGCCGATGAGCCAGAGGCGATGTTGGTCGGGCGAACCGGGCTCCCCCTAGCGGAGAAACAACGCCGCCGGGAGCTGGGCCTCTGCATGTATTGCGGAGGCGATCAGCATACCGTGGAGCATTGCCCAATCAAGCCAAACAAGGGGGTCCGAGTCACTGTAGGCGGTCTCTCGGACACCAACCAGCCAGATCTCCTCTCCAATTGTTCGCTGCCAATTAGGTTCTGTCACAACTCCATCGGGCACCTCACGCACGCACTGGTGGTCTCGGGGGCAGAACAAAGCTTTATTTCCAGGAGCCTGGCAACCCGGTTGGGTATCCCCTGTCAACCATTGCCAACTCCCCTTAACCTCGTCACTCTCTCCCGTTCGCCCCTGGGAGTAGTGATGCATCGCACCAGGCCGGTGCCAATTATTGTCTCAGGCAACCACCGAGAGGACCTCAGCCTGTACGTCCTGTCAACCTCGGCGGCCCCCGTCATCTTGGGTTACCCGTGGCTGCGCCTTCACAATCCCGTGCTTGATTGGCAATCTGGAAGTGTCCTGTCATGGAGTTCGTTCTGCATGGGCACCTGTCTTCAATCTGCGGCTTGCGCCCCATCCCCTCCTCTTCCTGCTCCTGTCTCCTCTCCTCCGGACCTCACCCTGGTACCTCCGGAGTTCCACGACTTGGGGCTCGTTTTCAGCAAGTCCAAGGCGATGTCTCTTCCTCCTCACCGCCCGTATGATTGTTCCATAAACCTCCGTCCGGGGGCACCGTTACCTTCTGGCCGCCTCTACAGCCTGTCTGCCCCGGAACGTGAGGCCATGGACACATACATCAGGGAGTCGCTCAGCGCTGGGATTATTCGCCCCTCCTCATCTCCACTCGGAGCCGGCTTCTTTTTCGTCTTGAAGAAGGATGGGTCCCTGCGTCCGTGCATCGACTTCAGAGCCCTGAACGACATCACGGTGAAGGATAGATACACCCTGCCTCTCATGGACACCGCCTTCCACTCCCTCCAGGGGGCCACCTGGTTCACCAAGCTAGACCTCCGCAGCACATACCATCTCGTTTGGATCCGGGAGGGTGATGAGTGGAAGACGGCCTTTCGGACGCCCAGCGGCCACTTCGAATACCTGGTTATGCCGTTTGGGCTCACCAACGCCCCCGCCGTCTTCCAGCGGCTCATTAACGATGTCCTGCGAGACTTCCTAGGGGTCTTCGTCTTTGTGTACCTAGATGACATCCTGATTTTCTCCAGGTCTTGGGAGGAGCACCAAGTCCACATGAGGCGGGTTTTGCAGCGGCTGTTAGAGAACAGACTTTATGTCAAAGCTGAGAAGTGTGAGTTCTTTGCCAAGACAACCTCTTTCCTGGGTTTTGTTATCTCCCACAATCAGATCCTCCCCGACCCTGCCAAGATTAAAGCGGTGGTCGAGTGGCCCACTCCTTCCTCCAGGAAACAGGTGCAGCAGTTCATCGGCTTTGCTAATTTCTACCGCCTCTTTGTGCCCAACTTCGGCGCCATCGTCACCCCTCTGACCCGCCTCACCTCACCCAAAGTGCCCTTCCAGTGGACCGAGGAGGCAGCGGCTGCATTTGAGACCCTGAAGACGGAGTTCTCTTCCTCCCGGATCCTGACCCAGGTTGACCCTGCGCTGCAGTGCTTGGTGGAAGTGGACGCGTCTGATACGGGGGTGGGGGCGATTCTGTCCCAGCGTTCACCGGTGGATGGAGTTAACCGTCCCTGCGCCTTCTTCTCCCGGCGCCTGTCTGCGGCTGAGCAGGATGATGCAGGATGTTGAAAGGGAGTTCCGCGCTGTAAAAGTGAACAAAAGTCAGGGCCCTGATAATATATGTGGGCGCCTGGTAAAGTCCTGTGCACATGAACTGAGTCCTATATTTCATTACATTTTCAATAAGTCCTTACAGACACAACATGTGCCTAAGATCTGGAAAGATGCCGTGGTTGTTCCCGTTCCAAAATCCAGCTGTCCTAAAACGGTAAATGACTTTAGACCAGTTGCTTTGACTTCAATTTTAATGAAAATTTTTGAAAAACTGGTCAGATGTGAGGTCCTAAGGCAGACTGAACATGCATTGGATCCTCTGCAGTTTGCCTATAGGCCTCATAGAGGAGTGGAGGATGCCACTGTCACTCTGTTTGACATGCTTTTCAAACATCTGGATTTTAATGGGACACACGCCAGGCTTTTATTTGTGGACTTTTCTTCTGCCTTTAATACAATCCAACCTCATATTTTAGTTGAAAGGCTCCTGCAACAATTTGATTTAAACAATAATCTGGTGGGTTGGATTCTGGATTTCTTAACCAACAGGACGCAGAGAGTAAGGGTCAGTGGCACATTGTCTGACCTAAATTGCTCTTCTACTGGCTCTCCTCAGGGGTGTGTGTGTTGTCACCACTACTCTTCATCCTGTACACAAACATGTGTCGGAGCAGACATGACAACAGACGCATTATAAAGTATGCTGATGACTCAGTCATTGTCAGTCTCCTCCAGGATGGTGAGAGTGGCCACGGCCCAGTAGTTGATGACTTTGTTCACTGGTGTGAGGATTCCTACCTGCAGCTGAATACAACAAAAACGAAAGATATGATTATTGACTTTAGGAGGAAAACTCCCAGACACAAAGTCACCATACTAAAAGGCCAGACCACCGAATGTGTACAATCGTACAAATATCTTGGGACGATTATTGATAGTGGATTGAACTTTGAGGTGAACTGTGAAAGGGTGTGCAAAAAGGGTCAGCAAAATTTGCATTGTTTGAGGAAACTTGCACGCTTCCAAATTGACCGAACCATAATGACTATGTTCTATCGGGCTTTTATTGAATCTGTTTTATCCTTTTCTTTAATGTCATGGTTTGGTCAGATAAAACTGAAACAGAGGAAATCCTTGGATCAGGTAGTCAGATGGTCCAGTCGTTTGCTTGGTGAGTCACAGCTGAGCCTGACATCCCTGTACACCAGACAAGTACAGAGGATGGCCGACTCGATTTTAAATGATGACTCCCACCCTTTGCACTGCAACTTTCAGCTTCTTCCCTCCAGACGGAGGTTTGCTGTCCCAAAAAGTAGAACCCAGCGCTACAAAAACAGCTTTGTCCCAGCTGCTGTCAAAGAGTTGAACAAGCTATAAAAATTATATTGTACATATTTTATATTTACCTATTTTGTAAGATGTGTGCCTGTGTTTGTGTCTATGTTGAATGTAATTAGTGGCTTGTAAATATGGATGTCACCAACTGCAAAACAAATCTACCTACGGGTACAAATAAAGTAACCTGAACCTGAACCTGAGCGAAATTATGACGTCGGCGACAGGGAGCTTCTGGCTGTGAAACTCGCACTGCAGGAGTGGCATCACTGGCTGGAGGGGGCAGCTCAGCCTTTCGTGGTCTGGACGGACCACAAGAACCTGGAGTATTTGAGGTCAGCCAGGCGTCTGAATGCCCGCCAGGTGCGCTTGTCTCTGTTCTTTGCTCGGTTCCGGTTTACGATCACCTACCGTCCAGGCTCCAAGAATGGGTTGCCCGACGCACTGTCCAGACAATTTGCCCCTGAGACCCCGGAGGAGCAGGACCACACCATCCTGCCCAGCTCGTGTGTCGTGGGGGCGGTTTCCTGGTCCATCAGGGACAAGATCCGAAGGGCGCAGGAGACCGAACCGGACCCTGGCGGTGGCCAGGTTGGGAGGCTCTTCGTTCCATCGGTGGTTCGGGGGATGTCATTCACTGGGCCCACACATCCAAGCTCACCTGTCACCCTGGCGTCTCCCGACTGGTGGACCTCCTTCAGCGCTCTTTCTGGTGGCTCGGTCTACAGAAGGACGTCGCCAATTACGTCCGGGCCTGCCCCCAGTGTGCTACTAGCAAGACCCCGAATTCCCCCCCACCCCCCCGCGGGTCTGCTCCAGCCCCTGCCGATCCCGGGCAGGCCCTGGTCACACATCGCTCTGGACTTTGTTACTGGTCTCCCCGTTTCTAATTCCTACGACACTGTTCTGACTATTGTGGGCCGATTCTCCAAATCCGCTCACTTTGTGCCTCTCCGGGGTCTCCCTTCGGCACGGGAGACGGCCGATCTCCTTGTCCAACATGTAGTCAGGCTGCACGGGATCCCAGTGGACGTCGTATCCGATCGGGGGCCCCAGTTCGTGTCCCAAGTGTGGAAGTCCTTTTGCAACGCCCTGGGCTCCGGTCACCACCCCCAATCCAACGGGCAGTGTGAGCCCGCCAACCAGGAGCTGGAAGCTGCCCTGCGCTGCGTCACCTCCTCCAACCCATCCTCCTGGAGCTCTTACCTGGCCTGGGTGGAATATGCCCACAATGCGACACTGTCATCGGTCATCGGGATGTCTCCCTTCCGGGCGTCGTTGGGCTACAATCCCCCCTTGTTCCCCGAGCAGGAGAGTGAGTTGGCCGTTCCTTCCATCCAGGCGCATCTGAGACGCTGCCGGAGCCTGTGGACCAGGGCGCGCGAGGCGCTTTTACGCACGGCGGCGCGCAACAGCACCACGGCTAATCGCCACAGGAAGCCGGCCCCCGGTTACCAGGTGGGCCAACAGGTCTGGCTATCGGCCCGGGACGTTAATCTTAAGGCCGAGAAGAAGAAGCTGGCACCACACTTCATCGGTCCCTTCACCATCTCCAAGATTATCAACCCGGTGGCTGTGCGTTTGGCCCTCCCCCCTCCCTCCATGTTTGCCCCACGTTTCACGTGTCCAAGATCAAACCCGTGATCTCCGACCCACTCTGTCCTTCTCCTAGGGCACCGCCCCCTCCCATGATGATCGACGGCCACCCGGCATAGGGGGTTGCATCCATCCTGGACTCCCGGCGTCGAGGTCGTGGGCTACAGTACCTGGTGGATTGGGAGGGGTATGGCCTGGAGTGGAGATCCTGGGTGCGCTCTTCTTTTGTGCTGGATGAAGATCTCATCACGGAGTTCCACCGGGCGCACCTGGATAAGCCAGCGCCAGGAGGCGCTGCTGGGGGGGGGAGTACTGTCACAACTTGCCGCTCCCAGTCATCTACCTCAGCTGTGCGCACACCTACGCCTCGTCATTCACGGGCTATTTAACCCACTCGGCCCAGAGCATCGGTCTGGAGCCGTCTGTGTATCTACGCTCTCAAACTCGCCGCAGGATCGTGTCTTCCCGTCCTGCAGTTCCTCTCATCAGCACGTAAGCTGTACTGCCACTCACCTTGTCTACCAGTCTCTCCCCTGTGCACAGGTGGATTCCCTGGCGGCGGATTCCTCCCGTCTTCGCCATCTCCTCTCCCCTCTTCTCCACTCCTCGTCGTGTGTGCAGCAGGGCGCTGTCTCCCAGGCAGGAGGTCCTTTGCCAACGCCAGCCACCGTTCCACCTGCAAGTAAGCAATTCTCAGTATATCTGTCCCGTATGGTGAAGCCCAGCTCATATCTCTGTCTCTGCTCTTCTCATAGGGTTGCCTGGCTGCATGGCGTGCTGTTCTGTTCCCGACACTCCTCGTTCACCCACAGTCCATACACATACCACATACACGCACTCAATCACCCCTTGTTGTTGAATAAAGCTGTTGAATCTTACCTGAGCCTGCGTGCGTGTTTCCTGGGCCGATAATTATGTCAGTTTAGGGATTAATGGATCAGCGTTGGTGTCAGGTATTGCGAATCGATCTCTTGTTTCACCCCTAGTAACTACTGAATTTAAACGTCTTCAAGGTTGTGAAAGTGCTGTGATTTAGACTAAAATGATTGAAATGTCAAACTTTGTGGTGCAGTCTTTTTAACGCTGAGGTGCACTGTAGACCCAATTTGTCTTTTTGAAGGGGAGAACAGAGATCTCCAAGGAGGTGATAGCAGGGTACAATTACACACTACCCATTTAAAAAATGTCACCAGATTTAAACTATGTAAACCTAATTGATACAGTGAGTAGATTCTTTCTTAAACAGTCACACTGAAGACGTCTTCCATGGTCACATCAATCTATTATCAATACAAAAAGTTGACAATGGATGGAAATAAATGTGACATTCCATAAGCTTATATAATAAAAGCTAAATGGTAAATGCATATCATAGACAAAGCTTAAGTCTAAAGAAATATCAGTGAGACACCTTTTTTTGGGGGGGGGGGGGGCGGTGGCAGCCACTGTATGTCACAGAAAAGTTGAATACATCTGAAAGCTGAAATCCTTATCATGGAAATTCAGTTAAAATATGAACACATTTTTAAAAAAAATGCTGTCCAGGTCCTGCTATATCCATATTTCTGAAATGATATGATCCATACCTACGGGTACAAATAAAGTAACCTGAACCAGACAGAACACTGACGAATCAAGGAGTCATCTTCTGGGGGTCCCATTCTGCAAGACATGACCAACAAATGGAAAGAAAAAATAAGGCTGTACAGCAGTTTTAATTAAATGTCACAAACAAGCCAACAGACAAATTAAATTAGGTTTCAGAGTGGTTCTTTTCAAAAAACACCATATATTGGCATTTAAGAAAGCCAGCTTCAAAGTGTCTGATGCTATCAGGTAAAACCATAAAATAAATGAAATCAGATGACTTTTTTCCCTTCTTTTTTATGTTTCCAGGTGTATTTACAGATGAAGATGGCGACTAAACTGGGTTAAAACCTCCCATTTAAAAAATATGTAGTTGTCTAATTTTCTGTTTAATATAATAAATGCTATAAATCTTTCACATCATTAAGGCTGCATGTCCAGTAAACACGTTTTTTTTCACCTGACCGCCCTGAATGTCTTTTTTTCAGTGTTTGTGCACTGTGCTCTGGGAAAAAACTACCAAGTATTCAGTAATTTTCAGGATTTTAAAATTGAAAAAATTATTGAACTTTTGGTAGTTTTGAGCAGAGCTGAAGTGGTTTAAGAGATTTATGCAGGAAAAAAAAAAGAACAGAATAAAGATATTGATGTTTGATGATTTTATGGCAGTTCTTTTTTTTTTTTTTGCATGTACCCTTTTGGTTCGAGGGTCCCCAAAGGGTAGTAAAGAGGAGGGGTCCCTGAGGGTTAAGCAGCACATTTGCGCCTTTGTAATATATATATTATGTTTAGAAGAAAAATGCTGAATTCACTTGTCAGGGACTTAAGTTTTGTATTTAACAAATAAAATATTATGTAACTCAACACTTTTTTTGAAGCCATGTGTTAGCATATGTTGGTGTTTTTGGTTCCAGGTGAATCGGGATGAGTTGGACTGGAGTGCCAATGAGCTGAGGAATTGTTTGCGGGCCATAGACTGGGACCTGGAGGACCTCAGTGAAACCATCAGTATCCTTCATAAATGAACAGATCTCTTTCATTTATTCCCAGTCTCCACATGACCATCACTATTTTTAAAACTGAAAGATGCTTTGTCAGGTTGTCGTCCATCTTTTTTCTTTTAATTTTTTCTCAATTTAGCCCCTAAAAGGCAAAATCTTTACTTGCATAAGGATAGACCAAATATTACAGAAGAAAAAAATTGTAGTTATGGAAATGTACTGAACTTTGTTTTAAATAGATCACAGTGTTCATGATTAATTCATGTTCATAATTAAACAACTCTGACTTACAGCTGAAACCAGAAATTTACATACCCTGTATAAAAAGACACATAACCTTTTTTTTCCTCACTGCCTGACACTAAATCAGACTAAACTTTTCCTGTTTTAGATTGGTTGGGATTATCAAAATTATTTCTATTTGCAAAATAATTTTTTTGAGAATTTTTTATTACTTTCTTCAAAGTCAGAAGTTTACATACATTTCCTTAGTATTTGGTAGCATTGCCTTTAAACTGTATGACTTAGATCAAACATTTTTGGTATCCTTCCACAAGCTTCTCACAATAGTTTGCTGAAATTTTGGCCCATTCCTCCGGACAGAACTGGTTTAACTAGGTCAGGTTTGTAGGCCGCCTTGCTCGTACACGTCTTTTCAGCTCTTCCCACAAATTTTCTATGAGATTAAGATCAGGGCTTTGTGATAGCCACTCCAAAGCATTGACCTTATTGTCTTTAAGCCACTTTGTGGCTTTAACTTCCTGGTTGATGTCTTTAATCCCACATAATGTTCTTTCCTCATGATGCCATCTGTTTTGTGAAGTGCATCAGTCCCTTGTGCAGCAAACACCCCCCCCCCTCCCCCCCCACAACATGATGCTGCCACCCCTGTACTTCACAGTTGGGATTGTGTTCTCAGACTTGCAAGCCTCCCTCTTTTTCCTCCAACTGTAACAGTGGTCATTATGGCCATATAGTTCAATTTTAGTTTCATCAAACCACAGGACATGTCTCCAAAAATTAAGGTCTTTGTCTCTGTGTGTATTTGTAAACTGTAATCTGGCTTGTTTTATGTTGTTTTGGCTTCTTTGTCGCTGAGTGGCCTTTGAGTCCATGTCGGTACAGGACTCATTTCACTGTGGATAATGACACTTCATTCAGCTTCAGCAAGCATCTTCACAAGGTCTGTTGCTTTTGTTCTGGGTTGATAGGTACATTTCACACCAAAACATGTTCATCTCTGGGACACAGAACCTGTCTCATTCCTGAGCGGTTGATGGCTGGACATTCCCATAGTGTTTGTACTTGTATATAATTGTTTGAACAGATGAACATGGCACCTTCAGGCATCTGGAAATTGTACCCAAGGATGAACCAGACTTGTGGAGGTCCACAATTATCTTCCTGATACCTTACCTGATTTCATTTAAAATTTTTCCTTGATGTCACATAAGGAAACAGTGTATTTGAGGTGTGCTTTAAAATACATCCACAGGTGTGCCTCGAATGAGAGTGATGTCTGAAGAAAGAGTACGTGGCGGTAATGCACCTGTAAGCTGGTTACCAACCGTCAATCAAATCTAAAAGAAGAAGAAGAAGCAGCCTCCAGTAAACTCTGTAATTTCCCAGTTTGGGATCAATAAAGTACATCTATCTATCTATCTATGTTGCCAGTTAACATATCGGAAGCTTCCAAAGCCATGAGCTCATCATCTGGGCTTTCCTAAATTGTTTAAAGGAATAGTCTTCTTTTTTTTAACCCTGTCCTGTCCAGCAGCTTTGTAAGCAGAACAGATTTCTGCTTCCCTTACTGTGCCAAACAGATTTACTTTGCCAGAAGGAGTTCTGGGGGGCAGGGGGGCTTCTGGCACCTGGGGTCCTGGGCTGGTGTCAGCCCCACTGTTTAAGGGCAGTGTTTTTGGTCATGAGAGTTTCAGCCGTTTCTGGCTAAAGTCCAGGGATTGTGATTGGAAATCTTTATTTCCACCAAGGACGGACGGGCATCAAAAATTTCTTGTCTATGGATTCCAGGATGTTTGTTAAGTGTTTCCCAGGTGGAGATTCGGGGACAGTAGAGTCCTCTGGTCAGCTATGTTTTCACCAAGGAGTTAAGATTGGAGGTTGCTGATGCTGAGGAAGTGGGTTTACCCATGACGATCCTCTCAAAGCACTTGTTGATAAAGCACTGCATTTGATCCAAGTCTTCTGTGTGCTCCTTCAGAGTGGTAAGTTGTTATTGGAGTGTCTGTACTGTCTGTATATTATTTGGCTTTCAATAAGCTGGCAGAGTAATTTGAATCCCTAAGTTAAGCTAGTTATCACATATACACTGCCTTGTTAGTTGCTGCCGACAAACTTGCAGAAATGCATGCCACACATCCGGTACGAACTAGAAATAGAGCGCCTAAGTCACGTCCACTGTACAGGTGCATCGCAATAAATTAGAATATTATCGAAAAGTTGATTTATTTCAATAATTCAATTCAAAAAGTGAAACTCATATAGATTCATTACACACAGAGTGATATATTTCAAGTGTTTATTTCTTTTAATTTTGATGGTTATCGCTTGCAGCAAATGAAAACCACAAATTCAGTTTCTCCAAAAATTAGAATATTATGTAAAATTAATTTTAAAAAGATTTTTAATAGAAATGTTGGCCAATTGAAAAGTATGTCCATGTACACACTTAATACTTGGTCGGGGCTCCTTTTGCATAATTACTGCATCAATGCAGCATGGCATGGAGGCGATCAGCCTGTGTTACTGCTGAGGTGTTATGGAAGCCCAGGTTGCTTTGATAGTGACCTTCAACTCGCCTGCATTGTTGGGTCTGGTGTACTTCATCTTCCTCTTGACAGTACACCATAGATCCTCTATGGGATTTAGGTCAGGAGAGTTTGCTGGCTAATCAAGCACAGTGATACCATGGTCATTAAACCAGGTATTTATACTTTTGGCTGTAGTGTGGGCAGGTGCCAAGTCCTGCTGGAAAATGAAATCAGCATCTCCATAAAGCTTGTCAGCAGAGGGAAGCATCAAGTGCTCTAAAATGTCCTGTTAGATGGCTGCACTGACATTGGACTTGATTAAACACAGTGGAAAAACACCAGCAGATGACATGGCTCCACATATCATCATTGACTGTGGAAACTTCACACTGGACCTCAAGCAACTTGGATTCTGTGCCTGTTCACTCTTGTTCCAGACTCTGGGACCTTGATTTCCAAGTGACAGAACTTGGCACCTGATTTGGGGAGCCATGTCATCTGCTGGTGTTAGCCCACTGTGTTTTATCAAGTCCAGAGTCAACGCAGCTGTCTACAAGGACATTTTACAGCACTTCATGCTTCCCTCTGTTGACAAGGTTTATGGAGATCCTGATTTCATTTTCCAGCAGGACTTGGCACCTGCCCACACTGCTGCCAAAAGTACCAAAGCCTGGTTTAATGACCATGGTATCGCCATATTTTACTGGCCAGCAATTTCTCCTGACCTAAACCCCATACAGAATCTATGAAGTATCGTCAACAGGGAGATAAGAGACACCAGACCCAACAATGCAGACGAGCTGAAGGCCGCTATCAAAGCAACCTGGACCTCCATAAAACCACAGCAGTAACACAGGCTGATTACCTTCATGCCATGCCACAGTGATGCAGTATTAATTCAGGCAAAAGGAGCCCTGACCAAGTATTGAGTGTGTGCATGGAAATACTTTTAGTCGGCCGTTTCTATTTAAAAAAAAAAAAAAAAATCAGTTTTTTTAAAATTGATTTTATGTAATATTCTAATTTTTTTTGATAAACTGATTTTTGGGTTTTCATGAGCTGCAAGCCATAACCATCAAAATTAAAAGAAATAAACACTTGAAATATATCACTCTGTCTGTAATGAAGCTATGTAAAATATGAGTTTCATTTTATGAAGTGAATTACTGAAATAAATCAACTTTTTCATGATATTCTAATTTAGTGAGATGCACCTGTACTTCCGCATATGGGTTCCTTAAATCGGAAAAATTCTCCATTGAAATGAATGGCAAGAGCGAAATTATCTTTTGATCCCTTTTGAATTTTACCACAAGTTACACAGATGTTTGTCAGTTTAAAAGATAATTTTCCACATAATTAAAGTTGTCGGCTGTTGTATACTAACAGAGTAATATTTAGTTTTTGTGAAAACGCTTAGCGATTACATCTCCCATCATCCCACATCACCAAACACGATCATGGCAGTTTCCCTCTCAAAGCTCACCTCCTGTTTCCTGACTGATGAAAGAAAGATCCAAAGAGGAGAAAAACAACACAAATGTATTGAAATGTGTTTTGAGCGCTGGAGCTGATCCAGAGGACTGTTAGTTACTTCACCCTGGGCGCTCTTTGAAAACGTGATGTAGCTTACATGAGTCTGTGTTTGTAGTTTTTTAATTTACATACTCTCACAACCTTATACCTTTACAGTTAGACAGCAGCCTGCACCGTTATTTATGTGGAAATTTATGTTTTAAATTAACAAACATCATATGTGTAACTCGTGGCAAAATTCGATTGGGATCAAAAAATAATTTGCTCTTGCCATTCATTTCAATGGAGATTTTTTTCAGATTTAAGGTCCCATATGCAGAAGTAGAGGGGGTGTGACTTAGGCTCTCGATAGTAATCTTAGTGTATGTAAACCTCTGACTTTGAAGAAGGTAATCAAAAATTATCAAAAAATTATTTAGCAAATATAAAAATTATTTAGCAAATAGAAATAATTTTGGTAATCCTAACAGGAAAAGTTAGGATTACCAAAAAAGTTGTTTTTTTAATACAATGTATGTAAACTTCTGGTTTCAGCTATATGACTGTGGTTATTATTTACTGGATTTGACAAGGGAGTCATGAATAATGAGTGTTAACATTTATACTACCGGGGTTTTTAAATGCAGTAGTTGCTGAACTAGTATAGTAAAGAAATAACAGAGATTTGGTGGCGTAAGTCCATTCTGTGACAGATATCAATTAGGGGTGGGGGAAATAATTGTTTTTTAGATTAATCAAATCGCCATATGCAGAAGATTCTAAATTGATACACAAATGTCAAATAATTGATTTTTAAATATCCAGACTTCAGCCAGAACTAAAAAAAGAAGTAACCAGATACTGTGGTATCTGTGGTGGGTGATACAGAGTAGATGTAGCATTCCAGTTGACTTGTCATATCTCTTCCATTTGTTTTATTAACAAAAAATATTGCAAGTAAATTCATTATGGATCATTACAAATACTTTGCATTGAAAGTAGCAAATAGTCACACAGTGGGGAAAAAAGATGCATCAAGAATCATTTTATGATCACATCGCAGCACTCTGAATCATAATTGAATCAATTCAATTCAACTTTATTCATATAGCACCATATCACAACAATAGTCATCTCATAGCACTTTCAATGAAGGGGAAACCCCACAATTGCAGAAAGACCCCAGTAATCAGGCGATCCCCTGTGAGCAAGCACTGGGTGACGGTGGATAGGAAAAACTCCCTTTTAACAGTAGTAGTAGATTAGTTTATTTGACAGGGACAGGAAGAAACCTCTAGCAGAACCAGGCTCAGGGAGGGGCAGTCATCTGCTGAGACTGGCTGGGGGGTGAGGGGATAGAGAAGATGAAAAGAACAGACATGAAGAGAGCAAACATTAAAGGAGAGAAGCCAAGTACATTATTGGAAGTCACCCGGTAGTCTAAATCTATTAACAGCAAAACAAAGGGAGGGTTAAGAGACACATGATCCCTCCCTAATCGTAGGCTATATTGAAGAGGAATCTTTTTACCGTATTCTTAAAAACAGAGCTCGAGTCTGACTCCCGAATCCAGATTGGTAACTGGTTCCACAGGAAAAGAGCTTGATAGCTGAAGGCTCTGCCGCCCATTGTACTTTTGGAGAGTCTAGGTATTACAAGTAATCCAGCATTTGGGGAGCGTAGTGCTCTGTTAGGATAACAGGGTAATATCATATCTTTTATATAAAAAGGGGCCTGATTATTAAGAGCTTTGTAAGTGAGAAGAAGGATTTTAAACTTAATTCTAAACTCTATGGGAAGCCAGTGAAGGGAGGCCAGAACCGGAGAGGTATGATCTCTCTTTCTAGTACCTGTTAAAACTCTTGCAGCAGCATTTTGGATCAGCTGAAGACTTTTTAAAGATATTTTAGGACAACCTGATAATAACGAGTTACAATAATCTAATCTAGAGCTAACAATCTTAAGGAGGATAGAGATTCTCACCCCTAATAAACTAATAATACTAATAAAGGCTTATCTTATCTTATCTTATCTTATCTTAATCAGAGTGGATTTTCTGCTCATTCAATTTTTAAAGATGTTTTTAGTGCTTGGCAGTGGTTTAATCTGTGTGTTTTATCTTATTAATCAGTACTAAGAAATGTAGCACAGTTTGAAGTCTGATGGATCCTTGACCAGCTCAGGCATTGTGGAGTCAAACCCAGGGAAGTTCAAACTGGGTGACAATGAACTTCAGGAGAGAAGACAATTTGTGGAGCAGACCAAGAAGTCTGTTCAGGTAACCTCATCCACACAAATGCTGTTTTTGTTTTTGCCATCTCATAAATACATGACTGTAAGGTGTGCTTTCCCTTTTGTCTGTGCATTGTACCCAAGATCAGTAAACCTTGATAGATAAAATAAGTTATTGGAAGAAAGTCTGTAATTTTTTTGGAATGACAAAGACTGAATGACAAAGGCTGAATGATTTGGGAAAATAGTGTAATTGTGAATAATTGAGGCCACATCACCAAGCCCTAACCCCAACAGTAAAAAAGAAAAAAAAATCTACAATTCCCTGTCCTGTCATTGTAGATGTCTCCATTATTTAACAATATGCAAACCAAATGCAGGTAATTGTGACTGTAGTTAAATCAGGAGCTTTTTAGAAGTTGTGTGTATCAGTTTGGAGCAAACTCACACCAGTCAGTAAATATAAGTGTTGATAAATATTAGCTATTCTGGAAGACTTGATGTGAAGTCATGCTATGCAGTTATTTGACCAAATATATTTTGGTCTGATTAAATCATCTTTAATTATATTTCTTTAGTAGCATCTTTTTGGTTGGGACTGTTGTAGAGGCCCTGTCACACTTTGACAATTTAGACAGCGTTTGCCAAACGTATAAAAATTGGTCTGAAACGCTGGCATGCGCGGAAGTTTTCACTTTTGGCCGTATGCATTGCGTATCCATAACGAATTTGACATATACATAACGTATTAGTAACTTATATTGAACGTATCAATAACTTATAAATAACTTAAACCAGCGAATGCTTAGCGTGTTGCTGGCATTCACAACTTTTGGCCAACCATAGTCTAACTTATGCATAACGTATGCATAGCTTATCCTAACTTATGCGTAGCGCGGTCATGCCAAACTGCCATCGTCTCCCGATCCATGAATCCTAGGTGTGTGAGAGATCATCTCTGTTCAACCGAGAGAATTCTCCCCTCCAAAGACCATTGCAGAGCTGTCAGATCTCTCGGGTCGGTCACGTCTAAAACAGCTGACGTGACACGTCACGAATGTCAGATGACAGTTGTCACAACCTGGGTAAAAGGCACGCAAACTGATGACAGTAAAAAAAGTTTATTTTCAATAAAGTGGAAGAAAAAAAGATAATACATGGAATGTGCTTTTGCCAGTGTGGACCCAAAAACATCAGAGAGCAGCAGCCAAGGGAGAGCAAAATGTGATTTATGATTTAGTTTAGTTACTGGTTTATTTGTTAGGGGCCATGTACAGGAAAAACAAACATTAAACACAGGGTAAAGATGCTCTGTGCCAGATTATAGCATTCTCACTAATTTCCATCTGTAGTCCCTGAGGCAGGCAGGAAGATATTAAAAGAATATAGCACATAACACAGCACATAGCACATATAGAACAGCACATAATGAAAGCATTTTAGGCAGGATTTCAGAAATATGTTGTCCCTGAAAAAAGCAGGGATTAAGTTTAAAATGTAAAAAGATAACAGAACAGCACACATAAAAACAATTGAGTACAATTTCAAATCCCATTTAAGAGAGAGAGTCAATGCTGGCAGGCTTGATTACTTAAAATCCATTTTTTAGTCTCTGTGGAAAAGTCTCTGTAATTTGTTCTGGTCTTCAATACTGTGGGGAGCTTGTTCCATTCTGTTACAGCTTTATATGAGAAGGCTGATTGTCCAAAAGCAGTTTTATGTAGAAGACACCTCTATTGTCATTCAGTCTATACAGCCAATCATGTACAGTAGAACGAAATTACGTTTCTCCTATCTACAATGTTAATCACATGTAGAATCAGAGGGGTCACTGCCATACAAGGCACTGCCACAAACAACTTCTCCTTCCCCCATTCTTTTACGCTGAGCACCAAGCTAGAAGGCGGGAACTACCTTTTTTTTTTTTATATGGTCTTTGGTATGACCTGGCCAGGACTTGAACCCCCAACCTCCCGGTTGTGGGGCGGATGCTCCATCAACTAGGCCACCACTCCAGTGTAGAGGGATGCAAAAATGCCACCTAGAGGAAGTCCTTGTTATTCTGGTATTTGTTCAGAAGTTAAGTACACAAAAGTCTGAAGAGGTGAGGGTGCAGAACAATAATTTTAAAAACCAACTGTATATTTGCATACATGATCATATTTTCAAAGCTTAACATCTTGTGTTTGGCAAGTATACCACAATGGTGATACTGTTGTGTTCTTATCCAGAATTTTGATGGATTTTTATACAGGGATTCTAAGGGTTTCAAAGTCGTACCATTGGCTTGTGACCAGCATGAGATGTAATAGGTGAAATGTGTCAAAATCAAGGCATTCAGAAAGGTTTTTGATCCTTTTAGAGTAAGTGAGTTTCTGATGCATCGAAAGTTTCAAGGTCATATTTCAGAGTGCGGCTCATCTGTTTTATGTACTTTTTAAAGGTGAGCATGGGATCTAATGTGATGCCCAAATACTTAAACTCTGTTACATTTTCTATATTTGCTCCATTTACAGTTGTACTCGGATAGTGCGAATGGTTTTGTTTGTTGGTAAAGTACATGGTAGCTGTTTTCAAGAATACAGTGTCTATTCCATGAATATCTTTAGCTCTGGAACTTGATAGAGATGATAAAATTTTGTTAAGCTTTACCTCATTTGTGGGTATAGATAGATAGATAGATAGATAACTGTCCCAGTCGGTGACAGAAATTCTACTTCGACACAGCTACAGCAATATAACACTTTCAACATATAACATGTTCAAACTCACAGGATAAAAACAGTTTAAAAAAGGAAACATGGTTAAAAAGGAAACAGCAAATAAAATCATGTGGCAGAAAATATTAACCCATTGACTGCCACAGGCACTCCGTGGCACTGTAAGCCCCTAGTGGTCAAGATTTTTTCAAGAAAATATTCAGTTCAGATGTCAGAGATTTCCCAAGGCTGTAACTTGAAAGTGGTAAGAGATAATGGCTTACTGTCAATTAGAAATATGTAGAATATGATCCAAAGTTTGAGATAGGAGTAAATTTACGCATCTAATTTGCATAATGTGACACAGCCATAACAAATTACATAACTTTCGGTCAAAATGGACTTTTGGACATATTTACACAAAGGATGGTTTTGTTTTCTTGTCATCGGTTTTGTTTTGGGTTTTTTTTTTTTTTTGTTATCTTCTCTTTAAAGTATATGAACCAGAACATTAGTAGAATGTCAACAAAGAAATTCGTCAGAATTACCGCTGGCCAGGTGGCTCTCGCGTCGTCCATTTTCATCCATCCTGGTCGTTATTTTGCCTTCTGTCTGTCATTTGCGCTTTCTCTCCCACATCCAGAAACTCTTATGATTATCCCACCTCAATTTTGCTGTTATTCCTCTGCAATTTATCTTGTATGATTACATGGAACCAGCGCGATTGTTGTCTAGTCACATGGTGCTGGGGGCGGCAGCAGGTGAACATCAACCAGCTTCACCCACCCTCTGTTATAACAAAATTTAAATATTTACTTGCATAAGCTAAATAATCTCTTTTTAGAATCATAGTTGGCAAATTTGGGAGCAAGTGGCTCCTCCGTCTGCGATCAAGTACATATACAGTGATTGGTAATGTCCACATTTATTTGTTTAAAAATTTCTTCTTCTCTGGTGTCCAGAAGGATGCTTCTATGTCCGCCATCAGTCCTCCAAGGCAAGAGCAGTAAGTTATACGTGTCTGCCACCTTGTGTGGTGGAATCCTTTGTACAACTTAAATCAACTGGGGAGTTTTTGGCCACGTCATAAAACATCACATGACCGGTGCAGCACTGCGCCTGTGGGAGTGGGGGTGCTATCTGTTCCTTGAAACCTTGCCACAATAAGAGTTAATAACTATTAAAAATTAATAGTGATTAATAGATAAATGCTGATAACTAATATTGATAGCTAACTGAAGTATGATAACTGTTTGATTTTGTTCAGTATTGTTACTGCAGAAGGAATAAATGATTTCTTGTAAATGTTTTTATGGGCCAATGGAACTTTATATCGTCTGTCTGATGGCAGTAACTGAAAAGAGTGATGAAGGGGGTGAGATGGGTCCTCTAGGATCTGGGTGGCTTTCCTGATCACAGAGCGCTGATACAGTTCAGACAGTGGTGTCTGTGGTGAGCCAATGATTTTACTAGCCTGACTAACTATACGGGAAAGCTTTGTTTTGTGCTTGATGAAGAGGGAGCTGTACCAGGATGAAATGTTAAAAGTGGGAATGGATTCAGTTAATGAAGTGTAAACCAGAGTTAAAATGTGTCTGCTGACATTAAAAGTCCTCAGTTTCCTCAACAGGTGGAGGCGTTGTGCTTTTTTATAAACAGAGTCAACATGGTGTGCAAAAGACAGGCTGCAGTCCATTTCTATTCCCAAATATTTAAAAACTTGAACTTGCGCAATAGCCTGACCCTGGATACTGAGGGGTGTAAAGAGAGTAGCTGAAAGTTTCTCTCTACTCCCACAGCCCAACTCCTTAGTCTTTGTGGTGTTTAACTCCAGAAAGTTTTGATTAAAAGTCTGAGCTAGATCGTTGACTGCCCGCTGATAACAGGGTCAGTGCAGTACCGTCTGTCCTACGAGCCACCAGGGCCATGTCATTTGCATATTTAAAGAGTCATTTCTTCACTGTCACAGGAGATGTTATTTGTGTACACAGAGAACAAAACCGGAGATAAAACACAACCTTGAGGAAGATCTGTGTTTAAAATTGACTTGCTAGATGTAAAACCATTTAAAAACACTTGAGCCTGTTTTCCACTAGCCCAGCACACCTCAGTACGGCTCGATTCACTTCAGTACGGCTCGGAATGCTTCTGTCTCCATTAGCACGGTGTTGTGCTTGTGCTGTGATGGTTTGTGTTAGGAGGTTTTAGAAGCGGAGCGGCTGCAGATTCTCAGCGAGGCGGGGCCACACTCCCGTGACGTTACGCACCCGACTGAGTCCTTATTTACACGAGACAAAAAATGGAGGATCCAAGGATTATTGCCTTGCTCGCTCTGTGGTTTTATCTCACAATTTTATCTCATAATTAAGCTGCAACAACACAAGTCACTTTTGTTTTGAATTAACTGCCAAATGACCTAGAAATAATGAGCTGAAACTTGTTTTTATTCGTATTAAATAATGAGACGGTGGCACACTGGCCAACACCAAATTGTATTATTTTTTACATCCTAGGGCATTTTGGATGTACTGAATTAAAAAAATTCATGTTTTTCACCTTCAGGTCAACGTTTGGAACAACAGTATTATTATTTTCCGTTTAGATGATGCTACACTCCTTCTAAAGTATTGTAAATCTCTGAATTTGGAATGCCGATAGAACATTCAATTTACATATACTTGTACCTACTTTGACTTGGTGCTAATTTTTTATGATATTTCAATAAAAAGAACAGAAAGCTTAAAAAAGATTTCTTTTTTGGTCTAGTTAAAAATTACATTACCTTTACAATGGTTGACCCCTGACAGGATGATCAGCATCATTTTGATCAGACTAGGCAATGGAATTTCTATGTAATTATACTGTTTTATAATTCAGTGTTATAACAGACAAACCACACTTTCCAAAACAATTCCATTTTATTATATACAAAATATTAAAAGAAAAAAAAAAAAACTTTGCAACACAACATGAAGGTTAATCGACATTTTATACACGCCGACCACTGAGTGCCTCTACACCAGCTTCCCAAACTGGGTCACGAAGACTCGGTTGAATGAAGGCGTCTCTGCCAGCTGTGGGTCAGGAAGGCTCGGTTGAATTAATCCGGACGGGCTGTCGTGGTGGACGCGTGGGATGATTCTACAAGGAAAATGCACACAATAAAATACAGCACGAAAGTGCAAGATATACAGAAAAGACAATAGTTTTTAACAAGAATACATAAGCTTATTTCAGCGTATTGTTCACATGAATAATTAAAATAAAAGCTTTAGTCCGCAGTGTGCTGCAATAAAGCAGCGATCATCATCCACAAATGAACACCTTTTTTATTGCATAAATAAACTGAGCGTCTTACTGAATATATTTGCGAAAAAACGCACAATAAAAAAAAATTAAAACTCACCGTTAAAGGACTCCGATGTCGAGACCTCCCGGTATATTTTTTCATTCCGGGCGGCTCCGTCTAACTCGCGCTGGATACGTTCGTCTGACAATGCAGTGAGCAGACACTGCACCTCCTTATTGGTCCATGGAACACCCTTATTACGCGAAGCCATTTTTGATAGAGAATAAATGAAAATAGCACAGCAATACACTGAAAAGAAACCGCCAACAGTGGTTGCGTGCTGAGTAAAGGCGGTCGCGAAGATTCTTTTTTTTTTTTTTTTTTTTTTCAAAAACTTTATTGAGAAGGTCGTGAAGATTTGGTAGAAGAGGAGGAGGAGGAGAGGGGCGGTTACAGCCTGACCAATCAGCGCCGGTTACGACCTGACCAATCAGTGGCGACCAGTCTGTTAACGTCACAACACGGGACAGCTCAGCACTGCTGTACCCTGCCCTGGAGCGGGGCTGAGAATCGCGGCTGTTAAACCGTGTTGGGGCTTGTGGAAAAGCGTACAAAGCGTGCTGAACCGTCCCGTGTCGCGCTAAAGCGTGCTAGTGGAAAAGGCCCTTTGTTGTGGCCTGTCATATAAAAAACTCTGAATCCATAAAATCAATGTTGGGTGAACCTGCAGGTCTGTCAGATGATGTAGCAAGGTGCCTGTGTGTACAGTGTTAAAAGCAGAAGAAAAGTTGATAAACAAAATCTGTGGGTGTGGGTGTGAAAAATCCAGTTGTTTAGTGACAGTGTCTAGAAGTGTAAGACATGCATCCTCTACATCCTGTTTTGCCTTATAGGCAAACTGGAGGAGATCCGATTTGTGTGACATGTTGGTTAAAAAGTCACACACCACTCGCTCCATACATTTACAGAGCACAAAGGTCAGGGCCACTGGTCTGTAGTCTTTCAGGCCCTTAGGGTGAATCTTTTTGGGGATTGGAATGATGGTAGATTCCTTCCAGTAGATTTAAGGTTTAGATCAGTTTCATGATTTGTTTAATTTGGTGCGGGTATGTTTGGGTAAAATTCAGACCCAGTTCTTGTACCAATTTGATAAAATACTTGTTAAAATTGCTGGCTATACAGTGGCATGAAAAAGTGTTTGCCCCCTTCTTGATTTCTCTTTTTTTTTGTACACTTAAATGTTTCAGATCATCAGACAAATTTAAATATTAGACAAAGATAACACAAGTAAACACAAAATGCAGTTTTTAAGTGAAGGTGTTTACTATTGAGGCGAAAAAATCCAAACCTACATGGCCCTGTGTGGAAAAAGTCATTGCCCCCTAAACCTAATAACTGGTTGGGCCACCCTTAGCAGCAACAACTGCAATCAGGCATTTGCGATAACTGGCAATGAGTCTTTTACAACACTGTGGAGGAATTTTGGCCCACTCATCTTTGCAGAATTGTTGTAATTCAGCCACATTGGAGGGTTTTTAGTATGAACCACCTTTTTAAGGTCATGCCACAGCATCGCAATCAGATTCAGGTCAGGACTTTGACTAGGCCACTCCAAAGTCTTCATTTTGTTTTGCTTTAGCTTTATCTGTAAGTTGCATCAGAAGCTACAACTTGACCTTGGAAATCAGTGTTTCATCATCTTGGAAGTGCTTGCCTTCAAAAATGACTTCATGGTTAGAAAGAGGTGGAAGTCAAATGGTGCAAGGTTGGGAGAGGAAGGGGGGTGAGGAAGGATTTCATAGCCGCAGGACCGTGCTTCTGTCTGGGTAATACACAAATTGTGAACTGGGATGTTGTCTTGCAGGAGGCAGACACCATTGGTCAGCATGCCATGCCTCTCAGTTTTGATGGCCTTACACAATTTCTGTTGTGTTGAAGTGTAGTAAATCAGTAGTAAGTAACTGTGGTACCCTTTGCCAGGAAATCCATCATCAATACTCCATGCTGGTCCCAAAAAACATGAGAATAACCTTGTTCGCCGAAGGTTGGACATATAAGATAAGATAAACTTTATTGTCCCTCAAGGGGAAATTTGTCTTGGGCTTGTCACCCGTGCTGCAACCACACAATCCACACATACACAATGGATGTAGTACATAATAAATGAAATAAAACCCAATAAATAATACAAGTATATACATACATAAATATATAACAGCAGTCATTAAGAACAGGAGTTATAAATGTCCCTGACCTATTTATCTGAGTTTAAAAGTTTTACTGACGTCGGGATAAATGAGTTCTTGTATCTATTGAACCTGCTCTTGGGGACTCTTTTTTTTTTTTTTTTTTTTTTTGTTACTTATTTGTACCCTTAGGTAGATTTGGTTTGCAGTCTGGTGACAAGCCACCGGCTGCCGGTCACTGTGTGCGCGAGCGCCCTAAACCTACATGTTTTTGGTATGCGGGAGGAAACCGGAGAAATCCCAGAGTAAACCCACGCAACACGGGGAGAACATGCAAACTCCACACAGCTCACTGTTGGTCGGGGGCTGGGATCGAACCCACGATCTCATGATCCCCGCGATCCCCCGGCCGAGGGTAAACTGTGCTGCCACAGTGCTAAACCACTGCGCCACCGTGCAGCCCAACTCTGTATCTCCTCCCTGAGGGCAGCCGCACATATTCATTGTTTAGTACATGGCTCTTGTCACTGATTATTTTTTGAGCTTGTCTACAGGCTGCCTGGTCGTGTAAGATCTGCATGGGTAAATACTCTTTAACTCCAATAATTTTCCATGCTGTATGAATTAAATGCAACACTCTGTTCTTAAGTTTCACAGAGAGGTTGCCAAACCAAGCTGTAATGCTGTATCTAATACAGCTCTCCAACACAGCCTGGTAAAATATTAGGTAAAATTTAAGTGATTTCTTGATTGAGAACAGGTGTGGCAGTAATCAGGCCTGGGTGTGGCTAGAGAAATTGAACTCAGCTTTCCAAAGTTTCCACAGTTAATTTATGTTTTAGCGGGGGGGGGGGGGCACAATCACTTTTTCACACAGGGCCATGTAGGTTTGGATTGTTTCTCCCCTTAATTATAAACACCTTTATTTAACAACTGCATTTTGTGTTTATTTGGGCTATCTTTGCCTAACATTTAAATTTGTTTGATGATCTGAAACATTTAAGTGTGACAAACATACAAAAAAATGAGAAATCAGGAAGGGGCAAACACTTTTTCACACCACTGTAACTAAGCTGTCTGAGCGAAGTTTTCCGTTCGGATTGAGTTGTATGACTACTTTTTTTGCCTTTTTTTCCTGTGAGTTTATCAGTACATTGCCAGAGTTTTTTGTTGTTCCCTTTTGCATTTTTGATTATGTTTAAGAAGAAATTTGCTTTTGATTTATGGAGCTGCATGGTGACTTCATTTCTGAAGCTTTTAAGAATCAGTCTACCTGTACTTAAATTAGTTTTTAGCTATTTTTTAAGAGCTAAGTTCCTTTTTTTTCATGAGATTCCATAATTTTTCATTTAGCCAAGGTAGATCCTGTTTTCTCTTGTGCTTAGATAGTGTTGTTATTTTATATTTTGAGATAGTTTCTTTGTTGATACCATATTTTTGCGTGTCTGTTCACAGTTTGTATCACAATTTACTTCAGTCCACTTTACGTGCTGTAACTCATTTTCAAATGAGTCTGTTTTTCTTTGGTATGTATGAGAGGTTTTCCACCATCAGTAGGCTTTTTGTATTGGGATTTTGACAGTTTGCGTACTACTTAAGTGAGATTATGGTCAGACATGCCAGTAATTAGATTGTATTTTTTTGTTACGCGGTCAGGTTTGTTGGTAAAAATCAAATCAAGGAGAGTTTGAGATGAACAAGTACTAGCTGGGTTACTAATCATCTGATCCATATGAAACTTATTGGTGATGTCCTTTAATTTCTGTCTGCGTGTTTTACAAAGCCAATTTAAATTGAAATCACCCATGAGGATTAACTCTTTGCTGCCAAACTGTTTCAGTACATTTGATAGACAATTAAAGAATGTGTTCTTAGAGGATGGAGGTCGATAGATCACAAAGCAAAAGACATTTCGGGTGCTAATACAACTTTAACTCCAACACATTCCAGCGTATTTTCAGCAATGTCAAGTTGTATACACTGATAACCATCCTTTACATAAATCATGACCCCTTCTCCCTTGCAATCTTTTCTGTATTGTACCCTGGTACATTGAAAACAGCTGGAGGTGTTGTTGGGGTTAACCAGGTCTCTGAGAGGCATAGGTAGTCAAGATTTGAATTTGTCAGTAGTTGTTGTATTTGTTCTGTTTTAGAGACAGTGCTCCTAATATTGAGATGAAGCCTTTAGGTTTCGTAGTCAGATCCCACAATACCTTGGCGTGATTTACAGTTTGAAACATTTTAGAAGATTGTTGTTTTTCAGTCACAGTTTTTATCCCATGCTTATCCCGTTTTGTAACAGTCTTACCAGGCTTATGCAGTTTGAGTCTCGTTGCAACAGTTTTTCCTGTGTCGATGTCACCGGCATCCTGGGCAACTCCACTGAAGCCATTCCCCTTTGGATGGGTCGCCGCCGCCGCACCAGCATCTGGGGAAACCTTTCCTGTGTTGATATCACCAGTATCTTTGGAGATCTTATCTTAATGCTGTTTATTTTTTGTAAAGCACTTTGGTCACCTACGGGTTGTTTTAAAGGGCTATATAAATAAAGTACATTACATTACATTACATTACATCTGACCGACGTCAGCCTCCTCTGGATAGGCTGCTGCAGCATCGGTGTCCAGAGAGACTGGGACAACATTAACAGCTAGTCGCTGGGCCACAAATTGTCAGCAGGCTCGGCCCAGAAAACATCTCTCACTGAAAGAGCCACCACTGCATCGGTGTTCGGGGGAAAAGGGCCAAAACCGACATCCACCTGTCAGGCTCCAAGCCGTCGACGCAGCTTCATTTGATGGACATCTCCTGCTGGAGGAGCTGCCGCTGTACTGGTGCCCAGGGGAATGGGGCTGGCGCTGTCAACTCGCCGTTGGGCCACGATTTGTCGTCCTGACTCTGCCTGGCAGGCCCACCCCGCCAGGTAAGCCGCTGGAGCACCAACATCTTGGGTGCCCAGTTGGTGCCGACCTCTGGACACCGTGCCATCGTCGTGGGCCTGCTGAAACAGCCGCTGTTGCTGTGCTGGTGTTTAAAGGGACCATGTGCTGTGGATTCCATTGTAAACAGTTTAGCTGTGGCTGGTGAGTTAGCCACTTTAGCTGCTCTGCTGGCAGCAGGGGCCAGTTTGGCCAAATTAGAATAGAATAGAATAGGCTTTATTGTCATTGTACAGTAGTACAGTACAACGAAATTGTGGATGCTCCACCAGGCTACTGCACCGGAGTGGTGGCTCTACCAGAGTGGTGGCTCAGTTGGTAGAGCATCCGCCCCACACCCGGGAGGCAGGGGTTCAAATCCCGGCTGGGTCATGCCGAAGACCATATAAAAGTGGAACTTCCTGCCATCCAGCTTGGTGCTCAGCAATATTGGAATGGAGGAGGGATCTCTGTGGCGGCGCCTTGCATGGCAGCGGCCCTCTGATTCTACACTTGGGGTGTGTGTGATTTGCACTGTAGATAGGTAAAACACAATCTTGTTCTGCTGTACATGATTGGTTGTACGGTTGAATGACAATAAGGGTGATTAAGAAGAAGAAACCAAAGTAAGGGAGAAGGATTAGATAAAACACGGTTACAGAACACACGATTAAACACACGACTGAAATAAAAATAAAATAGGGTGGATATAAAAAGTCTCTAAACCTATAAATCTGTACAACCCAATTGAAAATCAAACTGAAATCTTTTAAGGGGAAAAGTAAAAAAAAAATAAAATACTTACAATAACCTACTTGCATAAATATGCACACCCTGTTATAACTGGGGATGTGGCTGTGTTCATAATTAACCAATCACATTCAAACTCATGTTAATGGGAGTCAGCACACACCTGCCACCATTTAAAGTGCCTCTGATTAACCACAAATAAAGCTCAGCTGTTCTAGTAGGCTTTTCCTGACATTTTTGTAGTCACATCTTACAGTACAAGCCATGGTCTGCAGAGAGCTTCCAAAGCATCAGAGGGATCCCATTGTTCAAAGGTGTCAGTCAGGAGAAGGGTACAAAAGAATTTCCAAGACATTAAATACACCATGGAACACAGTGAAGACAGTCATCATCAAGTGGAGAAAATATGGCACAACAGTGACATTACCAAGAACTGGATGTCCCTCCAAAATTGAAGAAAAGATGAGAAGAAAACTGGTTAGGGAGGCTGCCAAGAGGCCAGCAGCAACATTGAAGGAGCTGCAGGAACTTCTGGCAAGTACTGGCTGTTTAGTACATGTGACAACAATCTTCCGTCTAGGATGGAAAGACAGAAGCCTTATCTTACGAAGAAAAACATTCAACCCTGGCTACATTTTGCAAAAACACATTTGAAATCTCCCAAACGCATATTGGAAAATGTGTTATGGTCCGGTAAAACCAAGGTTGAATTTTTTGGCCATAATTCCAAAAGGTATATTTGGCACAAACACAACACTGCTCATCACCAAAAAAACACCATGCCTGCAGTGAACCATGGTGTCATCAGCATCATGCTTTGGGGCTGTTTTTCTTCAGCTGGAACTGGGGCCTTAGTCAAGGTGGAGGGAATTATGATCAGTTCCAAATACCAGTTAGTGTTGGCACAAAACCTTCAGGCTTCTGCCAGAAAGCTGAAGATTTTTTTTGTATTCTTTTATTAATCCCCAGAGGGAAATTTAGGGCATCCATCTGGATGGATGAGGCAGCCACAGTACGGTTCCAATCCCTTCACCATTCACAAACCCATTCACACCTAGGGCCACTTTAGAGTCTTCAATTAACCTAACTTGCATGTTTTTGGTCTGTGGGAGGAAACCGGAGTACCTGGGGTAAACCCACGCACACACAGGGAGAACATGCAAACTCCACACAGAAGGGTCACTGATGGTCAGGGGTGGGATCGAACCCACGATGGTCAGGGGTGGAATCAATCCCGTGACCTTCTTACTGTGCTGCCACTGTGCTAACCACTGCACCACCGAGCTGCCCAAAGATGAAGAGGAACTTCATCTTTCAGCACGACAATGACCCAAAGCACCCATCCAAATCAACAAAAGAATGGCTTCACCAGAAGAAAATTAAGGTTATGGAATGGCCCAGCCAGAGTCCAGACCTGAATGCAATTGAATATCTGTGCGGTAATCTGAAGAGGGCTATACACAGGAGATGCCCTCGCAATCTGACAGATTTGGAGCGTTTTTGCAAAGAGTGGGCAAATATTGCCACATCAAGATATGCCACGCTGATAGACTCCTACCCAAAAAGACTGAGTGCTGTAAAAAGCCAAAGATGCTGCAACAAAATAGTAGTTTAAGGGTGTGCATATTTATGTAGCCAGGTGATTGTAAGTTTTTTTTATTTTTCCCCTTAAAAGATTTGTTTGTTTTTCAATTGGGTTGTACAGGCTATAGATCACATTAATGGTGGAAAATGTTTTGAAATGATTTATCTTGGTCTCATTTTTTTACATCACAAAAACCTGGCATTTGAACAGGGGTGTGTAGACTTTTTATATCCACTGTAAGAATAAAAATGGCCTAGGATTATAGAAATATACACCGGTATGGTAGTGGCTACGCAGGTGGAACTATGTACATAAGAGTGCAGAGTGCAGACACACAAACACAACTGAGTAAAATGGCCCAAAGATTATGGAGAATATACATAGTTGTGGTTTCACGGATGGGTCAATGAACATGAAAGTGCGGAGTGCAAAGACAGGTGAGTTATTGTGATAATTTAAAGGTCCTCAGTTCTGAGCATGTGAGCGTTCGGAGGGAGGGGGATGGGGCCTCTGACTGCAGTTTGGATGGCCCAGGGGAAGAAACTGTTTTATCAGTTTGGAGGTGTGGGACCTGATTGATCTGAACCATCGTCCAGAGGGAAGCAGGTTGAACAGGTGGTGGGCGGGATATGACGGGTCTCCTGTGATGGCCTTGATCCTTCTGAGACAGGAGGATCTGGAGATGTCTTCCAGGCAGTGAGCGCACCGCCATCTTGCTGAAATTGTCATTCTGGCTGCAGTATCCAGGTTTTCCAGTTTAGATAAAAGGAGTTTGAGGCTCTTTAAAGGGATTGACAAAACCTAAGGCTATTTGGATTAGTCAAAACATTGTCTGTGTTTTTTTTTTCACTTATAAAAAAGGAAAGGAAAGGAGGTTCAAGGCCTTCTAATGTGTAGATTCCTTTTGCACCTTGCTGTATTGCTTTAACCCTCAAGCGACCGAGTGGGGTCATTTACGACCCCAGCCATATAATTTAATGTGCCGTCTCTTTATTTTTTATCCAAATTTTCTTTCCTAGCATGAATTTGTCAGTCTACTAATCCTACACACTTTCATAGTTTTTTGCAGGGATCAACCAATTGGTGTGGCGTAGACATCGCAAACTCTTGTGGGGTCATTTATGACCCCGAAGAGAAGCACTGGTTTTTAAACATTGGTTTTATAAATTTTATTCAAATGTTCCACTTCTAATCAGTACTTTATATTGTATTGCAGTGAACCATGGCTAACAGACCTAGGATAGCAAGATTTACATTTGTCTGTTTGTCTGGATTTGTCTGTCTGTTTGTTTGTCTGTTTTGTTAGCAAGATAACTCAAAAAGTTATGGACGGATTTTCATGAAATTTTCACAGATTGTCAGAAATGGGGTATCCTACAGATGATTAGATTTTGGTGGTGATCCGGATCACCGTCCACAAGAAAACCGCCATTACGCAAAATGCCATAATAGGTATCATGATCATCATCGTAACTACAATAATAGGTATCATCATCATCGTGATGATGATATGATGATGATGATGATGATGATACCTATTATTGTTACTACGATGATGATGATACCTATTGTTGTAACTATGATGATGATGATGATGATAATGATACCTATTATTGTTGTAACTATGATGATGATGATGATGATACCTATTATTGTAACTATGATGACAATAACTATGATGATGATGTTCCAAGAGTGAACTGACAAGGACTGTCTAAATAAATGTAATGTTGTTCTTACAGTCTGCATTTTGGTTATTTCTTGCAATAAAAGTATTATTAGCAAACACATTTTACATTAGATCATTATAAAATACCTGTCTTAAATACAGGGAGTAGTTTTGGTATGATAAACCTCCAACCAGCCATTTATAATAAGGATCCCTGTGCAGAGCACAATGGGGTCATAAATGACCCCACTTGGTCATTTCAGTCCGTAAAATAGCTTGGTCACTTGAGGGTTAATGTTTTTTTGTAAAGCACTTTGAATTGTCTTGTACATGAAACGTGCAACACAAATTAACTTGCCTTGCCTTTAGTTGCGTTTTTTTGGCTAGCTGTAATGGCCAGGTTGACCAGTTTAGCAGCGGTTGTTGGGCTAGTCGGGCCCAACCCAACTGGGTTTCTGTTGTCCAAAGGCTGTGGGCCTGTGTTCACCTCCACATCTCCTGCTAATAATATCATAGCTGCTAGGTAGATAGACCCCGAAGCTGTACTTCCAGGGCTTACTTGTACCCGTTCTGCAGGAAGCACCCAGGCATGGTCATTGTCAGGAAATGTGAAGTACAGCAGATGTTGTTGATGAGTGACCGTAGCGTTGTGGTTTTCAGTCGTGAGGCGCCGCTGCATTGATAGTAAAAATAGACAAACAGTTAAAACAGCACCAACTATCCAGTGTTCTGGTGGTAGATGAGTCCATTTTGTGAATAAAGTAGGTCTCGAAGATACAAATGGAGGAGATGTAAAAGATTTAAAAGGAGATTTAAGAGAAGCACATGTAGAGAGCCTGCCAGTCTGCGTGTGCATTGAGTGGCCATCTTGCTGCCAAATGTCATGAGAAACAGCTGAGCTCTGTGCTTAGTGCAATCAGCTGATTGGATCCACCTACTCCGGTGTTCTAACATTTTGACATATCTATCAGAACAGCACTGGACAGCTGATGGTACAGACTGCAGTCAAAGGTTAAAAAAAAAATAAACATGACAAGGAGAGCTAAACAGCGATTTGGATCTTCACAATGTCCTCGGACACGTCCCCGACAGGTCCCATTACGCAAACAAGTACATGTGTGTAGCTCTCTGTGTGTGTATGTGCTGCAGGCACCAGCTGAGCTGATTAGAAGAGAGAACAGGTGGATCAAGTCAGCTCTGAATTAGTAAAGGTGTCATCTAGTCTACACAGAGACATCACAGTCGAAACATGTCAAGGTGTGAAACATGTCTTTACTTTGTCTGAATAGAAGAACAGGACCAGTTTATCTGGGTTCCTCCTGTGAACCAACGCTGCCAATACGCCATTATATGGTAGCTGTAAGTTAGAAACCTGTTCAGTAAGTTACATATAGGTCCAAAAAGCGTTACTCATATGTGAGAAATAAATTTTGGGTATGCTAGACATTTATCTTGACGTATTTCAGTTTATGAGTAACTTATGAGTTGCTTAGTAACGTGTGTAACGTGTGTGTGAACGAACGCATAACCTCCCTACAACTTATGCTCCACATATGCAGGACATTTCAACAATATGCTGCATATGTTGGAAAATTTTCAGCATGCTGAAAATGTTCACAGGAGCTCAGCATACAATGCCATATACCAACGTGCTTTAACATCCTTCAGCGTGCTCTTAACTTATACAAAAATTTCCCATAACTGATTCCACGTATGCCAGCGTATTCTCCAAATTTTTCAGACGTTTGGCAAACGCTGCCTAAATTGTCTAGGTGTGACTGGGCTTTGAGTCATTTACATACAGTGCATCCGGAAGTATTCACAGTGCTTCACTTTTTCCACATTTTGTTATGCTACAGCCTTATTCCAAAATGAATTAAATTAATTTTTCCTCAAAATTCTACACACAATACCCCATAATGACAATGTGAAAAAAGTTTTTTTTTTTAGATTTTTGCAAATTTATTAAAAATAAACTAAGAACTCACATGTACGTAAGTATTCACAGCCTTTGCCATGAAGCTCAAAATTGAGCTCAGGTGCATCCTGTTTCCTCTGATCATCCTTGAGATGTTTCTACAGCTTAATTGGAGTCCACCTGCGGTAAATTCAGTTGATTGGACTTGATTTGGAAAGGCACACACCTGTCTATATAAGGTCCCACAGTTGACCGTGCATGTCAGAGCACAAACCAAGCATGAAGTCAAAGGAATTGTCTCTAGAACTCCGAGACAGGATTGTCTCGAGGCACAAATCTGGGGAAGAGTACATAAAAATTTCTGCTGCTTTGAAGGTCCCAATGAGCACAGTGGCCTCCATCATCTGTAAATGGAAGAAGTTCGGAGCCACCAGGACTCTTCCTAGAGCTGGCTAAACTGAGCGATCGGGGAAGAGGGGAGGGCCTTAGTCAGGGAGCTGACCAAGAACCCAATAGTCAGTCTTTCAGAGCTCCAGCGTTCCTCTGTGAAGAGAGGAGAACCTTCCAGAAGGACAACCATCTCTGCAGCAATCCACCAATCAGGTTTGTATGGTAGAGTGGCCAGACGGAAGCCACTCCTTAGTAAAATGCACATGGCAGCCCGCCTGGAGTTTGCCAAAAGGCACCTGAAGGACTCTCAGGCTATGAGAAACAAAATTCTCTGGTCTGATGAGACAAAGATTGAACTCTTTGGCATGAATGTCAGGCATCAAGCTGACACAAGCTGCAACAGAACGACATTAGCGGGGTCTGGAGAAACCTCAAAACCATCTCGGGGCTCCAGAATACCTCCCCCCAGGCCACGGGGGGCAGGGAGTGGGCGAACAACCTGAATCTGTTTTTCAATAGATTTGACCAACCGCCCTCCCCCCTGTCTGCACAACAACCACTGCTGCCTCTAAGAAATCAAGTCCTGCTACCCACTCCCCACTCCACCGACACCCCCCCCACTCCCAACACACAGTCCCCCATCCTGACCCTGACCAAGACCCAGGTGAGGACGGAGCTGAGGAAGATCAAGGCGAGGAAGGCGTCGGGACCGGACGGCATCAGCGCAAAGCTCCTCAAGTCCTGTGCAGACCAGCTGTGTGGGATTGTGACGTATATCTTCAACATGAGCCTGAAACTGGGGAGGGTACCACAGCAGTGGAAAACATCTTGTGTGGTACCTGTACCAAAAACTTCCCACCCCAAAGACCTGAACAGCTTCAGACCGGTGGCCTTGACGTCCCACTTGATGAAGACCCTGGAGAGACTGCTCCTTGCTCATCTCCGCCCCCTGGTGGAACCAGCGATGGATCCACTCCAGTTCGCCTACCAGCATGGCATTGGGGTGGAGGATGCGGTGATCTTCCTCCTTCACCGTTCTCTGTCCCACCTGGAGAAGCCCGGGAATATGGTGAGGATCATGTTCTTTGACTTCTCCAGTGCTTTCAACACCATCCAACCGATGATCCTGAAGGACAAGCTGCTGCGCGCAGGGGTGGACCAGCACCTGTCATCATGGATCCTGGACTACCTCACGAACCGGCCTCAGTTTGTGAGAACCCGGGACTGTGTTTCCGACACGATCATCAGTAGCACGGGTGCCCCCCAGGGAACGGTGCTGGCTCCCTTCCTGTTCACTCTTTATACTGCGGACTTCTCACACAACACAACACATTGCCATCTACAGAAGTTCTCTGATGACTCTGCGATCGTTGGTCTCATCTCCAGCGGAGATGAAGCTGAGTACAGAGGGCTTATCCAGGACTTTGTGGACTGGTGCCATCGGAACTGCCTCCAGATCAACGCGAGGAAAACTAAGGAGCTGGTGGTGGACTGCCGCAGGCATGGGCAGCCCCTCACAGCACCAGTAAATATACAGGGAACAGACATCGAGATGGTGACATCCTACAAGTACCTGGGTATTCATCTGAACAATAAACTAGACTGGTCACACAATACTGACGCACTCTACAAGAAGGGACAGCGCAGGCTGTTCCTGCTGAGGAGACTCAGGTCTTTTGGTGTACAAGGGGCGCTGCTGAAGTCATTCTATGACACGGTGGTGGCATCAGCCATCACTTTTGGAGTGGTCTGCTGGGGCAGTGGCATTACTGCAGCCGATAGGAAGAGACTGAACAAACTGATTAAGAAAGCTAGCTCTGTCCTGGGGCAACGCCTTGATCCGATGGAGGAGATAGGAGAGAGAAGGACGGTGGCTAAACTGTCATCTCTGCTGGAGTCCGAGTTCCACCCTATGCAGGACATACTGGATGCACTGAGGAGCTCATTTAGCAGCAGACTACATCATCCCAGGTGCACAACCGAGAGGTTTCGTAGGTCCTTCCTACCAACGGCTGTCAGACTGTACAACCTAAGCAGGGCTGCTCGCAGAGATAGCAAAAAGACGTAACAAACTAATAGTTTTTTTTTTGAATGCAAAAGATGCAATAGACTTACACAATGGTCCTCTCCGGCATACAACTAGGAACATACCGGTCGCTATGGAGGGTGAGAATATGTATGGGCACATAATCATACCATGTAGGATAACTAAATAGACGGTTATGCTGTTTCATCCCACCTAGCATCAATGCTCTGCACTGTGTGTGTTTATATATTTACATATTTATTCCATCTAGCTACAATGCTCTGCACTGGGTGTGTTTATATTTATATATCTATATATTTATTCCATCTAGCTACAATGCTCCGCACTGTGTTTTTATATATCTACATATTATTCCATCTAGCTACATTGCTCCGCACTGTGTGTGTTTATATACTTGCATATTTATTCCACCTAGCTGCAATGCTCCGTACTGTGGGTGTTTATATATTTACATATTTATTCCATCTAGCTACAATGCTCTGCACTGTGTGTTCATATATTCATATATTTATTCCATCCAGCTACAATGCTCTGCACTGTGTGTCTGTGTGTGTGTGTGTGTATATATATATTTTATAGTAATATGTACATATGTATATTAGCTGCTCTTGCTTGCTTGTTTTTTTTCTTGCCTTCTGATTGTTGCTCTGAGTGTTGCTATCCCTGTGCTGTTGCAATCCTGGAATTTCCCCATTGTGGGACTAATAAAGGCTTATCTTATCTTATCTTATCTTATCATGTTTGAAGGAAACCAGGCACCACTCATCACCAGGCCAATACCATCCCTGCAATGAAGCATGGTGGTGGCAGCATCATGCTGTGGGGATGTTTTTCAGTGGCAGGAACTGGGAGAGTAGTCAGGATAGAGGGAAAGATGGATGCAGCAATGTACAGAGACATCCTGGATGAAAACCTGCTCCAGAGTGTTCTTGATCAAAACAGTGTTTCTTCTGACTTAAAGACCTTGTCACGGTGGCAACATATTTTTCCCGGTGGGGGGGGGGGGGAGACACATGACACTATTGTAACTAGAATATATTAATTTTATACTATTTATTTCTTTTCTTTTTTTTTTAAATTTTGCACAGTAACTTTGCATATGGAGCTTACCATTTGAAGTATTGTATAACCGAGGCTTGAATGTTGGAATATTGGACCAGTTGGGGTCCCACCCAGATGTCTTCTGTTTGGACTTTTTAGTGGTGTCATCCTTCTCTCCTTCCTCTGCTCTCACCTCTCCCGGACCCTCTGCCTGAACACTTTCCTCTCCTTGGCTCCTCTCTTCTGTCTCATCTTTCCCTCTCTGAGCCCTGTTTAATTCAGGTTCTCTCACTGTCTATGGTGGTATACAAACAGGTTAGAAAATATCAAGTGTCATGTTTTGTCCTGCAGGATTTTTTTGTCATGGTTTACTTAACTGACAAAAAGTATGTGTATTTTTTGTATTTTTATTCTAGTAGTTTTTTTTTTTCCATTGAGAGACGAGGGAAAGGAAAAAAAAACCATTCATAATAGTAATGTACTTATGCATACTTAAATTATATGATCAGAGGTGGGTATAGTAGCCAGAAATTCTACTCATGTAAAAGCAGTGCTTTGAAATTAATAATTAAAAGTAGACAACCAAGAATTTCTAGTTAAGGGTCTAAAGACCACCCACTTAAAAACTTGAGTAATGATTTCAACCTTGAAGGTTTGAGGTTTGTCTCCAAAATTTATAACAATTTTCTTATAGTTTTCTATTTTTCTCTGTAAATTTATCAAAATTTGAAACCATTTTCCTCAAATTTGTAATTTCCTCTTGTAAAATTGACTTTTCTTGTACAGTTGAGACTTTATAAATTCGTGGATTATTTTATGGCTAATTTTTGTCTATTTTTTAAAATAAAATTAGTTTTTTTTTAAATAAATTTGAAACACTGGTAATTTTTTTTTACTTTTTCCTTATACTGTTTACATTTTTGACCATAATTTTGCAGAACCAGAACAGAACAACAATTTAACTCTAATTTCAAAGGGAAAAAAAATAATAAAATTGTATTTAATGAAATAAATTAACTTAAATGACCAAAGATGCAGTTATTTCTGTTACAATATTTCTATATATTTATAGGTTTTTTTTTAGAGATCAGCAGGAAAATCCTCCTTTATTTTGAAATCCAAATGTTGGCACGTTTAGTCTGTCTGAAGGCTGCTGACGGATTAAAGTCATTGACTTGGTGAATTTCGGTCATCTTAACTTGCCAGGTACATAATAGGGAACATATCTTAATATTGTAGTGGCTGGTGAAACATATCCTCAGCAATTCATCAGTCCCTTTTGCCTTTCCCTTCATATGAAGCCGGCTGTATATGAATTCTAACCACAGCTCTTAGCTAAGCGACTCTTCCATTATTGCTCCCATTAACAGCGGGTTAAAACCATAATAAATGCCTCCAGTGCTTACTTACCTCTTCTGATTTTTTCCATGTTTAAAGTACTTTAATAAACTCATGTTTCTCTCGAACAGTCACGCTAGCGAGACACTCTGCCTGGCGACTGGGAGCACTCACGTGGGCGGGATACTTCTGAACTCTGCGCGGATAATGGTCATGCGCGTTGTTCGTGTGCACGCTTGCGGGCTGTCATTGCTTCATATATTTTTTTCTTAAATTTATATTTCCTCATAAGAGTGGCGGAAATTTTTCAGAAATGTTACCAGAGGAAACCTTGCAAAATCAAGCATTGATGACAAAGAGCTTCACACCACTGAAGCTCACTGAAGTTTATGTGCTTTGTGTGTTTTTATGAACAAGCAATAAATGGATTTTCAGGAACTATTGACTCATTTAGTTGCTCTGAAGCTGATAAGCTCCTGACTCAGACTGGGCTAAATTAGTGTCCATGCTGTTGACACATGATAATACATTAGTCAGTCTTTAACATGACTTATAAAAGGTATGAAAGGTAGCATTCCTAAAAATAGACCTGAAGAAAGCTGAGTCATCTGAGCTAAAGGAAAAACAGCAGAAGACTTTGTGACATTTTAATTTGCCAGCTGACTGTTCTGGCACAGTCACAGAAAATCTGATTAAGGAAGCTGTCTGCACCATTACAGACTTTTTAAAGTGTTTTCAAGCTTCTTTTGTGACAGTTTTCATTGCAGTGTGTGAATAGTTTGTTTTTGTGTGTGCAGGAAATGAAGGACCAGTTGTCCAGCCCTTCTGCTGTGGCTCAGGCAGAAAAGATAAACAGGCAGGTCAGTGCCAAAAAAAAAAAGACTACAAAGAGTCCAGTCACATTGTAACACACAGAATGGATTGTGTCTTCTATACCTTAAGCCACTACATTTCACATTTTTATAGGGATTTTTCCCATGAACATATGCAGGTGTTGTGTAGTAACCAGTGACAGCTGGTGATGATGATAATGGCCGGGGGGGCTAAGAGGTGTAAAATTGCTTGTACACGTTTTCTACCCACTGCACACCCAGGGGCAAGCCAAAATCTCAAGGTATATCTGTGTACTATACAAAAAGGCCTCATAGCTTTTATTGCTTTCTATGTTTAACACCTTTTTTTTATCTTAAAGAGAAAAATGTACAACAAATTCAGCTGACACTTTGTAAAGTTGCTGAAATCAAGACAGTCCTGTCAAATGAGATTTTTGCTGTGTTGTTTGCTAATTATCAGCATTTTGAAATTGATATAAATTAGGGCTGCAGCTATTGATGAATTGATTAATCAGGTAAGCTTTTTGTCTTTTTTCTTTTGATTGAAGACCTTTTGACCAAAAATTGCTGTTTATGTATTAAGCAAACTTGCAGTGACCAATCTGTGCTGAACCTTCTTATCCCCCGCCCCCCCGGATGCTCTGATGAAGGCCAGTAGGCCTAAACGTTAGCGTGTTTGTTTGTTTTGGGGGTTTTTTACATTGGCCAAAATAAATTGGTAAACTGAAAGGTATTAAACTATCAAGTTTGGTGTGTGCTGCTTTTTTTTCGCTTTTGAATAAAAATTAAACCACTTAAATGGCTACTCCTCCATCTGTGATGCTACATGCTGTGGGTGCTGTGCTTACTGTCCCAACATGGCAGGCCTATCCCACAATTGGTTGCGCCGGTGACGTCAGTGTGTAACAACGCTGGAATTTCAAATGTGTGAAAGTGTAAAGATTTGAAACCAGTCTCCAGAGTGGAAAGGTTTTACTGACACCTTTATTCCACCACCGTGTGCACAGAGTAAAACAATAACGGTGATGTTACAGCTCCTGTTTACAAATTTCAGCCAGTCCACACACCAAGAAGCCTGTATTCCTCACAGAATTTCAAGCTCCTTGATTAAACTTTAAGCTTGATATGTTTATGTACAGTATACAGTGGATATAAAAAGTCGACACACCCCTGTTCAAATGCCAGGTTTTTGTGATGGAAAAAAATGGGACCAAGATAAATCATTTGAAAACTTTTTCCCCTCATTAATGTGACCTATAACCTGTACAACCCAGTTGAAAAACAAACTGAAACATTTTAAGGGGAAAAATTAAAAAAAACAAAACAAAAACTTACAATAACCTGGTTGCATAAATATGCACACCCTGTTATAACTGGGGATGTGGCTGTGTTCTGAATTAACCAGTCACATTCAAACTCATGTTTACAGTGCATCCAGAAAATATTGCCAGCGTATTCTCCAAATTTTTCATACGTTTGGCAAACGCTGCCTAAATTGTCTAGGTGTGACTGGGCTTTGAGTCATTTACATACAGTGCATCCGGAAGTATTCACAGCGCTTCACTTTTTCCACATTTTGGTATGTTACAGCCTTATTCCAAAATGGATTAAATTCATTTTTCCTCAAAATTCTACACACAATAATGACAGCGTGATTTTTTTTTTTTTTTTTTTTTTTTTTTTTTTTAGATTTTTGCAAAATTATTAAAAATAAAAAGCTAAGAACTCACATGTACATAAGTATTCACAGCTTTTGCCTTGGAGCTCATAATTGAGCTCAGGTGCATCCTGTTTCCATTGATCATCCTTGAGATGTTACTGCAGCTTAATTGGAGTCCACCTGTGGTCATTCAGTTGATTGGACATGATTTGGAAAGGCACACACCTGTATATATAAGGTCCCACAGTTGACAGTTCATGTCAGAGCACAAACCAAGCATGAAATCAAAGGAATTGTCCATAGACCTCCAAGACAGGATTGTCTTGATGCACAAATCTGGGGAAGAGTACAGAAAAATTTCTGCATCTTTGAAGGTCCCAATGAGCACAGTGGCCTCCATCATCCGTAAATGGATGAAGTTCGGAACCACCGGGACTCTTCCTAGAGCTGGCTGGCTGTCTAAACTGAGTGATCCGGGGAGAAGGGAGGTGACCAAGAACCCGATGGCCTCTCTGTCACTCTGTCAGAGTGCCAGCATTCCTCTATGGAGAGAGGAGAACCTTCCAGAAGGACAACGATCTCTTCAGCAATCCACCACCAATCAGACCTGTATGGTAGAGTGGCCAGACGGAAGCCACTCCTTAATGAAAGGCACATGGCAGCCCACCTTTAGTTTGCCAAAAGGCATCTGAAGAATTCTCGGACCATGCGAAACAAAATTCTCTGGTCTGATGAGACAAAGATTGAACTCTTTACCATGAATGCCAGACGTCATGTTTGGAGGAAACCAGGCACCGCTCATAACCAGGCCAATACCATCCCTACAGTGAAGCATGGTGGTGGCAGCATCATGCTGTGGGGATGTTTTTCATCGGCAGATACTGGGAGATGAGTCAGGATAGAGAAGATAAATGCAGCAATGTACAGTGACATCCTGGGTGAAAACCTGCTCCAGAGCGCTCTTGATCTCAGACTGGGGCGATGATTCATGTTTCAGCAGGACAAAGACCCTAAGCACACAGAAAAGATATCAAAGGAGTGGCTTCAGGACAACTCTGTGAATGTCCTTGAGTGACCCAGCCAGAGCCCAGACTTGAATCCAATTGAACATCTCCGGAGAGATCTGAAAATGGCTGTGCACCGACACTTCCCATCCAACCTGATGGAGCTTGAGAGGTGCTGCAAAGAGGAATGGGCGAAAGTACCCAAAGATAGGTGTGCCAAGCATCATATTCAAAAAGACTTGAGGCTGTAATTGCTGCCAAAGGTGCATCAACAAAGTATTGAGCAAAGGCTGTGAATACCTATATACATGTGATTTTTTTATTTTTTTATTTTTAATAAATTTGCAAAAATCTCAAAAAAAAACCCAAAACCTTTTCACGTTGTCATTGTGTGTATTGTATTGTGTATAGAATTTTGTCACCTCTCGCTTTCAGCCTCTGCTGCTGGCTAGCTACTGCAAAAAGGAAGCCGAGTGCATAAGTCTTCCCTGCCAGTACATAGCCTCTCAGTAGACAAGCCCTATGCAATGCCTTCTCGCTGCGATGCACGTAAACTGAGCACCTTGTGGGCTCAGGCCAAATTGCAAGGGACTCGGAGGAGGTCTGCCCCCAGACATGTGGCATGCCAGGTCCCCCAGTGTGTGGACACGTCCTGATGCCCATGAACAGACCCCCAGCTATGGGTTAAATAGTCTCACTGACCTGTGAGTGCTAGGGATGTTATAAGGCTAAGGGAATCAACCCTGACAGAAATATTGGAGTGGAGCCCCGTAGGTGGAGTCATGGTCAAATTCTGCCAAGACTCCGGCAACTCCTGCATCCAGTATCATCTCCAGCTGTCTCAACTACGTCCTGCCACTGGAATCAGATGGCCCTGGAAGAGAGAGTGAGGCTGACGCTGCGCAACTCTCCCTCACTTTAATCCAATTTTCTCATGCAAGTCTCGTCAATCCGTCTCCAAAAGTCCTGTGGCGATGGGTGAGTGGCAAAGCAGCAGGTGAGGATACACTGGCAGCTGTAGTCATGGACCTGCACACGGGCGGCTCAGGCCTAATGATCGCTCCTCACCAGGGGTGCTCACACTTTTTCAGCATGCGAGCTACTTATAAAACAACCAAGTCAAAATGATCTACCCACTACAAAAATGCAAAACATATAATTATTTTCAAATGTATTAAGGATTCTTTGTATGTACAATGTATGTTGATGTACCTTGCATAACTGAATAAGCCAATATTGCACAACACACATAATAAATAACTATTAACATTTTTTGTAATTACCTGAGTTTACTTTGATGACTTGCACTGAATTGAATCAGCCAGGGATGCATAGTCCGGACAGTAGCTGCTGACAGCCAGCCTCAAGCACATTTCCAAATGTTCATCAGTCATGGTGGAACGGTATTTGGACTTAATGATCTTCATGTAGGAAAAGGCTGACTCACATAAATAAGTGGAGCCGAATAATGCAGTCAAGGAGGTAGCACATTTCCTCATGTTGGGGTACTTTTCCTCTGTGAGTAAGTTCTAGAACTGTCCATGAGCTCTCGACTTCAGCTCAGTGTCGGTTTGTAGAGTCAAAATCTCATCTTCCACTCCAGAAGAGTTCAAGTGAAACGAATGCTTCTTTTACCATCTCTCCGTCTTGGAAGGACTTATTGTTTTTAACGATGGCGTGACTCACCCGGAACGATGCTTCGGTGGCGGCTTTCGCTTTTGAAGTTTGTTGAGTGAAAAATGACTGCTGTCCGGACAACTGGGATTTTAGTTCCTCCACCTTTCTCTTTCTCAGCTGGCTTTTCGGCGGAAAGTCGATGCCGCTCCACATTTCCCTTCTTTGGTATTGCGATGGTAGACTGCCAGATGAGGCAAACGCACTTCGAAAATGACATCGTGAAAAAAAAGTCCACCTCCCATTCCGTATGAAAGTGATATGTTTTTGCCTTCTTACTTGGTCCAGCTTTCTCACTCATTTTGATCACCATATGTTTTAGCAAGGGCTTAAAATCTGAGGTAATTCGCTGACTAGCTTGTAAGTTTTGCTGCGCTTAGCGCCGTTGTTTACGCATGAGCGGTGACCTAAAGGTCAAAATTCATTTGTCATCTGAATGGTTGCCCTGTATGTCAATCAAGTGACGGGATGTTTGATAGGCTGACAAATATTTTTTTTTAATGTCACGCTGCGATCGACCAGTAGATCGCGATCGACGTAATGAGCACCCCTGCTCCTCACTGACAGAAGCAGCAGCGGGGTTCGGTGTCTGTCTGAGTGACTGAGCAGCCCTTTTTAGGATTGCACTGCTCATCTCCACAGCCTGAGGAAGGGGCAAGAAAATGTGCCCTAAACATTGCCTGCTTCGCAACACCCTGGCCAGCGTACCATGGCTGGAGGGGATCCCACACTAGCGGTAGAAACTACAGAGGAAAGAAAAAAGGTGACACCACTCAACATTGGCACATGGAATGTGCGCACATTTTTAGACAACCCGTCAGCTGATCGACCTGAAAGAAGAACAGCTCTAGTTAGCAGGGAACTTGCAAGATACAACATTGACATTGCAGCTCTGTGTGAAACCAGGCTTGCAGAAGAAGGTCAGTTAAATGAGTCGGGAGGGAGATATACAGTACATTCTTCTGGAGTGGCCGTAGCAAAGATGAGCGCCACGAAGCAGGAGTTGGTTTTGCTGTGAGGAACAACCTTGTGAGCAAACTCTCAAGCCTCCCAAAGGGCGTGAATGACTGCCTCATGATAATGCAGCTTCCACTGCATGACAGCAAGCAGGCTACTCTCATCAGTGCCTATGCATCAATGATGACAAACCCTGATGAGACCAAAAACAAGTTCTACGAAGAACTTGATGCTCTCCTGTCTACTGTGAAGCACAACAGCAAGCTCATATTGCTCGGGGACTTCAATGCCAGAGTAGGACAGGACAGTTCTGCCTGGGAAGGCATCATAGGCAAAAATGTAGTGGGCAAGTGCAATAGCAACGGCCTTCTGCTGATACAGACCTGTGCCAAACATAGCCTCCTCATCACAAATACTGTCTTCCACCTGCCCACTCGAAACAAAACCTCATGGAGGCATCCCCACTCCAAACACTGGCACCTCATCGCCTATGTCATCATCAGGCAAAAAGATAAGCAGGACGTCAGAGTCACAAAGGCCATGTGTGGTGCTGACTGCTGGACCGACCACGGGCTTATTGTCTCCAGGATGAAACTGCACATCAGACCTAAGAGAAGGCCACAGGGGGACAAGAACAAGAGCATGAAACGACTTGATGTGTCCCAACTGAAAACCTACTCCAAGGCTAATGCACTCACGGAAGACCTGGAACACGAACTTGCAGATCTGAGATTCACAGCCAATGCCAGGAAAGACTGGGTGCTGTTCAGGAACACTGTCCACTCATCTGCACAGAAAGTCCTGGGCCTCTCAACATGGAAAAAGCATGATTGGTTTGATGAAAATGATGAGGAAATTAAAGCTCTACTAACGGAGAAGCATAGCCTTCATCGTGTCCATCAAAACGATCCCTCATCTGTCTCAAAGAAGGTGGCTTTCACCAGTGCACGCAGGAAAGTACAACTCAAACTCCGAGAGATGCAAGACTCATGGCTGAGTGCCAAGGTGGATGAAATCCAGGGCTACGCAGACAGGAATGACTAAAAACGATTCTACGAGTCTCTCAATGCCCTGTACGGACCCAAGCCATCAGGAAGCTCGCCACTCCTGGGCTGAGATGGTTTGACCCTCCTGACAGAGAAGAGTCAAATCCTCCAAAGATGGGCTGAACATTTTGAAGGAGTCCTGAACCGGCCATCTATTATAAACAATGAGGCAATCGATAGGATGTCCCAAGTCGAGATCAGCGATGCCAACTTCCTACTGTTGCTGAAGTCCAAAAGGCTGTTGGCCAACTATCAAGTGGCAAAGCACCAGGGTCAGACGCCATTCCAGTTGAGATATACAAGACAGGTGGCCCAGCACTCCTTGAGAAGCTGACTGAACTGTTCCGGTCCTTCTGGACCCAAGGCACCATTCCTCAGGAACTCAGGGATGCGGCAATTGTCCACTTGTACAAGAGAAAGGGCAACAGACAAGTATGCAACAACCAGCGAGGTATCTCGCTACTCTCCATAGCTGGTAAGGTCCTTGCAAGACTCTTGCTAAATCGTCTGATCACTTACCTAGAACAAGGCCTGCTGCCAGAATCACAATGTGGCTTCCGTAAGGGTAGAGGGACCGTGGACATGATCTTTGCGGCTCGTCAACTCCAGGAGAAGTGTCTAGAACAGAACTGTGAGCTCTACACCACATTTGTTGACCTCACCAAAGCGTTTGACACTGTCAGTCGCCAGGGACTATGGAGGATAATGTAATGTACTTTGTAATGTAATATAATGTACTTTATTTATATAGCCCTTTAAAGCAACCCGTAGGTGACCAAAGTGCTTTACAGAAAATAAACAGCATTAAAAACACACAGAGCATTAAAAACAAATAACATAAACAAAAAAAATAAGAATAAATACCTAAAAATGAGAATAAAATAAAAACAAATGCCAAGACAAATATCACCACTACTGAGTATTAAAAGCCATCCTAAACAAATATGTCTTAAGTTCTGATTTAAAAAGGGCCAGGTCAGAGATAGCACATAGGTCAGGGGGGAGATTATTCCAGAGCCTGGGGGTGGCAACAGAAAAGGCTCGGTCACCCCAATGTTTATACCTTGACCTAGGCACATCCAGCAAAAGCTGATTGGATGACCTCAAAGCCCTGCCTTGGTCACGGACAGTCAAAGTCTCAGACATATAAACCGGAGCAAGGCCATTAAGAGCTTTAAAAACAAAAAGCAAAAGTTTAAAATTAATTCTAAAATGGACTGGAAGCCAGTGAAGTGAAAAAAGGATCGGACCAACACACCAACACACCTAGGCGAGTGCTCTCGCCTAGGTGTGTTGGTGAAAAGACAGGCCGTTGCATTTTGCACAAGTTGAAGGCGGCCAAGAGAAGACTGAGAGATGCCAATGTAAAGTGCATTGCAGTAATCAAGTCAAGACGTGATTAAAGCATGGATAGCTATCTCAAGATCATGACGTCTCAGGATGTCAAGTTTGGCTATCCAGACAAATTCATCCTGATGGTGCGCCAGTTCCACGATGGCATGAACGCACGCGTCCTAGACAATGGTGAGGCATCAGAGGCTTTTCCAGCCATGAATGGCATTAAACAAGGCTGCGTGCTCGTACCCACCTTGTTCAGTATGATGTTCTCAGCCATGCTCACTGATGCCTTTCAGAATAGCACCACTGGGATAAGCCTCAGGTACAGGCAGGATGGAAGGCTCTTCAACCCAAGAAGACTCCAGGCTATCACCAAGGTAAAAGAGACTGTACTGAGGGACTTCCTCTTTGCCGATGACTGTGCCTTAAATGACAGTTCAGAGTGTGAGATGCAGTCAAGCATGGACAACTGGAGATGCATGGCATGTGACAACTTCGGCCTCACCATCAGCATCAAGAAGACCGAAGTTATGCACCAGCCAGCTCCAAATGGCCAACAGGCAGAACCAACTATTACAGTGAAGGGGCAGAGACTGCAGGTTGTAGGCCAATTCACATACCTAGGTAGCACCCTCTCCCAGTCTGCAACAATAGATACCAAAGTCAACCACAGAATAGCCAAGGCCAGCATTGCATTCGGCAGACTACGCAGAATTGCATGGGAAAGACGGGGCATTAGCCTAGAAACGAAGCTAAAGGTCTACCGTGCTGTTGTGCTCCCAACACTCCTGTATGCCTGTGAAACATGGATGGTGTATGAAAGATATGCCAGACAGCTCAACCGTTTCCACCTGACCTGTCTTCGAAGGATCTTCAGCATCAAATGGCAGGACAAGGTACCTGATACAGAAGTCCTTGAGCGAGCTAAAATGGAAATGGTCCACACCATGCTAATAAGAGCGCAAGTCAGGTGGGCAGGTCATGTTGTCAGGATGCCTGATGAACGCATTCCAAAGCAGCTGTTCTACGGGCAACTCTCAGAAGGAAAAAGGTTGACAGGGAGACAAAAGAAACGCTACAAGGACACCCTGAAGGCCTCTTTAAAATCCCTCAATATAGACATGGCCTCCGGGGAAACTCTAGCACAAGACCGCCTGGCCTGGCATATGAGCATTAAGGATGGCTGCAGAAGTCTCAAAGCCAGACGTATTGCTGGAGCTAAAACCAAGCGCGAACTGCGCAAGACTAGACAGCCCAGCTCATCAGCTAACTTGATTATGCATGCCTGCTCCACATGTGCCAGGATTGAGTGCCAAAATTGGATTGAGCAGTCATCTTAGAACTCACCGTCAACCGTCAACTGATCAATAGGATTACAAGGTCATCATTGACAACGATGGACGAACAACAACAGAATTTTGAGGGAAAAAAATTAATTTAATCTATTTTGGAATAAGGCAATAACATATTATCGCCTTTCACCCGAAACGGGTATATCCACAGTTCCTTCCTTACTTCTCTTCGCTCTGCGTCGAGCCCGTCTTTTCTCGTGAGCTATCACTCTCTTTGTATTATGCGCCCTGCAAACTTTCCTCGTGAGGTTCTTCCATTCCGCTCTATCATGTACTACCAATTGCCATTGATCTAAAACACCGGCACACTTCAATGCATTTTTGCATGTGTCCTTAAAACGGAGTTTGGGTCGACCTACTTTGCGAGAACCATGAGCCAGCTCACAATACAGGAGTTCCTTCACCGGCCTATCATCATTCATTCGACAGACATGACCTAACCAGCGCAGGCGACTCATTACAAGCTTGATCTCGATGTCTTCGACGTGTGCCCGCCGCAGCACCTCCTCATTGCTGATGAAATCGTCCCACTTGATGTTTAGTATCAGGCGAAGGTGACGCTGTTTGATTATGCGAAGCTGCCTGACTTCATGCTGGTATAGGGTCCAGGTTTCGCTGCCATACATCAGGAGGGGCATAAGGCACTGATTGTAAACTGCGACTTTGGTAGAGACTGTGAGGTCATGCGAATCAAGCACCCTCTTGCGCAGACAGCCAAACGCACACGATGCTGCTTGAATGCGAGATGCAAGTTCTTCCTTCATAGAGCAGTCACTGCTGACATAACTGCCGAGATACTTGAAGCGAGTAACGTTGGCCAATTTGATGTCGTCAATAAAGAACTCAGCTGTATTGCCAATACACATGGTCTCCGTTTTGACTGTGTTGATGCAGAGACCCATTCTCTTAGCGACGTCATTGTAGGAGGATAATAACGTCTGCAGGCCCTCTGGTGTATCACTGAAGATCACGATATCATCAGCATACTGAGCTTCTCTAATATAATCTGTGAGGACTCTGGATTTCGCTTTTAATCTGCGGAGGTCAAAAAGGTTGCCATCGTAACGCAGTCTGATCTGTACGCTGCAGGTGTGCTTGATTTCTTTGAAAGCGAGCCAAAGTAGGACTGCTGTGTACATGCCAAAGAGTATTGGAGCTAGTTTACACCCCTGCTTGACCCCGCTGTTGTATTCAAGGGATTGGGTGAGTTCACCATTGATAGCAAGTCGGGCGTGCACGTCCGTGTATAGTCTCTTGATGATTCTTATAAACTTTGGAGGACAGCCAAGTTTGCCAAGGATGATGAAGAGGAGCTCGCAATTGACCATGTCAAACGCCTTCACAAAATCCACGAAAGCTATGTACAAACATCTGCGCTGCTCTCTTGTTTTTTCCATCAGCTGGCGAAGGGTGAAAATCCCATCTATTGTAAATCTACCGTTTCGATACCCTGACTGCGACTGGGGGTAGATATATTCTGCTAACAGGTGAAGCCTCTGCAAGATAACGTCAGCGAAGACTTTACTGACAGCACTGAGCAGTGAGATTTCTCTGTAATTGCCACAGAGGCTTCTGTCACCTTTTCAGGTTCAGGTTCAGGTTCAGGTTACTTTATTTGTACCCGTAGGTAGATTTGTTTTGCAGTTGGTGACATCCATATTTACAAGCCACAATTACATTCAACATAGACACAAACACAGGCACACATCTTACAAAATAGGTAAATATAAAATATGTACAATATAATTTTTATAGCTTGTTCAACTCTTTGACAGCAGCAGGGACAAAGCTGTTTTTGTAGTGCTGGGTTCTACTTTTTGGGACAGCAAACCTCCGTCTGGAGGGAAGAAGCTGAAAGTTGCAGTGCAAAGGGTGGGAGTCATCATTTAAAATCGAGTCGGCCATCCTCTGTACTTGTCTGGTGTACAGGGATGTCAGGCTCAGCTGTGACTCACCAAGCAAACGACTGGACCATCTGACTACCTGATCCAAGGATTTCCTCTGTTTCAGTTTTATCTGACCAAACCATGACATTAAAGAAAAGGATAAAACAGATTCAATAAAAGCCCGATAGAACATAGTCATTATGGTTCGGTCAATTTGGAAGCGTGCAAGTTTCCTCAAACAATGCAAATTTTGCTGACCCTTTTTGCACACCCTTTCACAGTTCACCTCAAAGTTCAATCCACTATCAATAATCGTCCCAAGATATTTGTACGATTGTACACATTCGGTGGTCTGGCCTTTTAGTATGGTGACTTTGTGCCTGGGAGTTTTCCTCCTAAAGTCAATAATCATATCTTTCGTTTTTGTTGTATTCAGCTGCAGGTAGGAATCCTCACACCAGTGAACAAAGTCATCAACTACTGGGCCGTGGCCACTCTCACCATCCTGGAGGAGACTGACAATGACTGAGTCATCAGCATACTTTATAATGTGTCTGTTGTCATGTCTGCTCCGACACATGTTTGTGTACAGGATGAAGAGTAGTGGTGACAACACACACCCCTGAGGAGAGCCAGTAGAAGAGCACTTTAGGTCAGACAATGTGCCATTGACCCTTACTCTCTGCGTCCTGTTGGTTAAGAAATCCAGAATCCAACCCACCAGATTATTGCTTAAATCAAATTGTTGCAGGAGCCTTTCAACTAAAATATGAGGTTGGATTGTATTAAAGGCAGAAGAAAAGTCCACAAATAAAAGCCTGGCGTGTGTCCCATTAAAATCCAGATGTTTAAAAAGCATGTTAAACAGAGTGACAGTGGCATCCTCCACTCCTCTGTGAGGCCTATAGGCAAACTGCAGAGGATCCAATGCATGTTCAGTCTGCCTTAGGACCTCACATCTGACCAGTTTTTCAAAAATTTTCATTAAAATTGAAGTCAAAGCAACTGGTCTAAAGTCATTTACCGTTTTAGGACAGCTGGATTTTGGAACGGGAACAACCACGGCATCTTTCCAGATCTTAGGCACATGTTGTGTCTGTAAGGACTTATTGAAAATGTAGTGAAATATAGGACTCAGTTCATGTGCATAGGACTTTACCAGGCGTCCACATATATTATCAGGGCCCTGACTTTTGTTCACTTTTACAGCGCGGAACTCCCTTTCAACATCCTGCATCTCAATATTAAAGTGCTGATTGTCTTTGAGTTTCTGTTTCAAATCTTGGATTTCTGTGCTAAAATCAAAGGAGTCAAAACGACCATAAAAACAATTAAGAGCATTAGCCAGCTCTGTGTCTGAACTAAAACCATCTAAAAACACACGATTACTGCGCTCTGTGCTCTGAAGGCCTGCAATTTTTTTCATACTGGCCCAGGCCGAACCAAGTTTATTTGCTGCCATCTTGCTTTCCAATTCTGATTTATAATTCTGTTTTGCTCTTAAAATTTCGGCCTTTAGCTCCTTAGTGGCAACCTGTAGCGCAGAAACAGACCCCTGTTTAAAGGCAAGTGCTTTCCTCTGTAAGCAGGATTTAACTGATTTAGTAACCCATGGTTTGTTGTTGGGATATATTTTGACACGTTTACGTGGAACAAACTTATTTTGACAGTAAGCCATGTATGAGCATGTGAGCTCAGCCAGAGAGTCCAAATCATCCCCGCAGGCCATTATGAACATCTTCCAGTCTGTACAGTCAAAGCATTCCTGGAGGCTGTGCTCTGAATCTTCTGTCCACACATCAATGTCTCTCATCTCCACCTTGCCTCTTCTGAGAGCAGTTTTATATGTGGGCAGCAAATGAGCACAGTTGTGATCTGATGATCCTAAAGGAGGAAGGGGGAGTGATTTATAGGCCCTCTCTATGGATCCATAGCACAGGTCCAATGTCTTTTTTCGCCTGGTTGGGCAGGAGACATACTGATGAAAGTTTTTAAGTGTCTTCTTTAAAGAAACATGGTTAAAATCCCCAAGAATGAAGTTTGGCGCCTCTGGAGAAATTGACTGCAGCCGCTGGATCACATCAGAGATGGTGCTGGAGGCGGAGTCAGCGTCTGCCCTCGGATGAATGTACACAGTTGTGATGAAAAGTTGGGGAAACTCTCGAGGCAAATAAAAGGGGCGAAGCGACACAGACAGCAGCTCCACATGGGGTGTACAGATGCGCTCTCTGACCGTGACAGATGTGCAGTACTGCTTATTAATGTATAAACATACTCCGCCCCCCTGACGTTTCCCCGTTACCTCTTCCTGCCGATCCGAGCGCAGCGGAGCTCCAAAGCCGTCAATCCACAGGTCTGCGTCTCGATCATGCGCAGTAAGCCAAGATTCAGTGAAAGCCATGACGCAGCAGTTCTTAAAATCCTTCTGGTAACGTACGTTGCCTTGAATTTCCTCCACCTTGTTTCTCACAGACTGTGCATTCCCAAAAATGATCGAAGGAAGAGGAATGTTACCAAACTGACGTCTCCTAAGGCGCAATTTCACACCTCCACGTCTTCCACGCTTCCTCCTGCCGCTTCTTTTTTCACCGCTGTGTCCGTCTCTCAAAATAAAGTCCGGCAGCTGAAATCTGGGCGCAATCAGACACTCTGCACCAGCTGTGTTAAAGCGCAGCAACACGTCCCTGGAATATTGTATTCTGCCCGCTATTCTGCTCGCCATGGAGCCGAACGCGTTTACCTCAGAGACAAAGAGCCACAGCACAGAAAGCAGTAGTGCGAGATATGACAGGAAATCCATGTTGCAGATACCAGGGAGCTGTTCGCCATATATTCCACCAATGCTCCAGGGCAGAAACGACACAGAGGATTTTCTAAAAACGTAAAAAAGTACAAAAAACACACACACGCACTATATCACCAAGCTGCTGGTCGCTGCGTGCGCATGCGCCCACCTTTTTTGAACAGAATTGCGATGATGGCGTCTATCCAGTCGGTTGGGATAATCTCTGTAGTCCAGCAGATGTTGAATAGGACCAGTAGGAAAGCTCTTAAGTGACGTCCTCCATGCACAAGTACTTCAGGTAGAATACCCTCTGGACCTGGGCTCTTTCCTAATCAGGTGTTTCTAAGGGCTTGGTCAAGTTCTTGGTCTTCAATCGGAAGGCTCATTGATTCGATAACTGGAAGCTGGTCTATGTCATCGACGATGCTCAAGTCAACATCCGTTGGTTGGTTTAATAAGTCGCTGAAGTGCTCAACCCATCTGTCCTTTATCTTGTCAGGAACAGTCAGGAGCTCACCATCTTTGGACTTCACAGGATGGGTGCTTCTGGATCTAGGGCCATAGACGGCATTGAGGGTAGCATAAAACTCTCTGTGGTTCTTCTCCTGAGAGTGCCGCTCTGCCTCCTCAGCTCTGCGCCGAAACCAGTCATTCTTTAGCTCTCTAAATTTAATTTAATTTAATTTAATTTTAATTAAACTTAATCTATTTTGGAATAAGACAATAACATAACGTAGAAAAAAAAGAAGAGCTGTGAATACTTTCCGGATACACTGTAAATGGGAGTCAGCACACACTTGCCATCATTTAAAGTGCCTCTGATTAACCCCAAATAAAGTTCAGCTGTTCTAGTAGGCTTTTTCCTGACATTTTTGTAGTCACATCTTACAGCACAAGCCATGGTCCACAGAGAGCTTCCAAAGCATCAGAGGGATCTCATTGTGAGAAGGGTACAAAAGAATTACCAAGGCATTAACTATACCATGGAACACAGTAAAAACAGTGATCATCAAGTGGAGAAAATATGGCACAACAGTGACATTACCAAGAACTGGACGTCCATCCAAAACTGATGAAAAGACGAGAAGAAAACTGGTCAGGGAGGCTGCCAAGAGGCCGACAGCAACATTGAATGAACTGCAGGAATTTCTGGCAAGTAGTGGCTGTTTAGTACATGTGACAACAATCTCCCGTTTTCTTCATATGTCTGAGCTATGGGGTAGGGTAGCAAGACGGAAGCTTTATCTTACGAAGAAAAACATCCAAGCCTGGCTACATTTTGCAAAAACATATTTGAAATCTCCCAAACGCATGTGGGAAAATGTGTTAGGTTCCAATGAAACCAAGGTTGAACTTTTTGGCCATAATTCCAAAAGGTATATTTGGCGTAAACACAATACTACTCCTCACCAAAAGAACATCATACCTACAGTGACGCATGGTGATGGCAGCATCATGCGTTGGGGCTGTTTTTCTTCAGCTCGAACTAGGGCCTTAGTCAAGGTGGAGGGAATTCTGAACAGTTCCAAATACCAGTCAGTGTTGACACAAAACCTTCAGGCTTCTGTAGGAATGTTGAAGATGAAGAGGAACTTCATCTTTCAGCACGACAATGACCCAAAGCACACATCCAAATGAACAAAAGAATGGCTTCACCAGAAGAACAGGTGGTGGGCGGGATGTGAGGGGTGAAGAGAACATTTTGGAATGGTCCAGCCAGAGTCGAGACCTAAATCCCCAACATCTGTGGGGTGATCTGAAGAGGGCTGTGCACAGGAGGTATTGCCACATCAAAATGGGCCACGCTGATGGACTCCTACCCCAAAAGACTGAGTGCTGTAATGAAAGCCAAAGGTACTGCAACAAAATATTAGTTTAAAGGTATGCATATTTATGCAAACAGGTTATTGTAAGTTTTTATTTTTTATTTTTCCCCTTAAAAGATTTCAGTTTGTTTTTCAATTGGGTTGTACAGGTTGTAGGTCACATTAATAGTGGAAAAAGTTTTGAAATGATTTATCTTAGTCTCATTTTTTTACATTACAAAAACCTGGCATTTGAACAGGGATGTGTAGACTTTTTATATCTACTGTACATATTTTATGTCCATAATACAAATCTTATCCTTTATACTTATATACAACTTACAGTCATGTGAAAAAATCAGGACACCCCATTAAATATTCAGTTCTTTATTAAGAAATGTTCACATATCTACAGTGGTGTGAAAAAGTGTTTGCTCCCTTCCTGATTTCTCATTTTTTTGTATGTTTGTCACACTTAAATGTTTCAGATCATCAAACAAATTTAAATATTAGACAAAGATAACACAAGTAAACATAAAATGCAGTTTTTAAATGAAGGGGTTTATTATTAAGGCTATGAAAAAAATCCAAACCTACATGACCCTGTGTGGAAAAAGTGATTGCCCCTCCTGTTAAAACACAAATTAACTGTGGTTTATTACATCTTTGGAAAGCTGAGTTCAATTTCTTTAGCCACACTCGGGTCTGATGACTGCCACACCTGTTCTCAATCAAGAAATCACTTAAATAGGACCTGCCTGACAAAGTGAAGTAGACCAAAATATCCTCAAAAACTAGACATCATGCTGCGATCCAAAGAAATTCAAGAACAAATGAGAAACAAAGTAACTGAGATCTATCAGCCTGGAAAAGGTTATAAAGCCATTTCTACAGCTTTGGGACTCCAGTGAACCACAGTGAAATCCATTATCCACAAGTGGCAAAAACATGGAACAGTGGTGAACCTTCCCAAGAGTGGCCAGCCGACCAAAATTACCCCAAGAATGTAGCGACGACTCATCCAAGAGGTCACAAAAGACCCCACAACAACATTCAAAGAAATGTAGGCCTCACTTGCTTCAGTTAAGGTCAGTGTTCATGACTTCACCTGGGCAAAAATGGCCTGCATGGCAGAGTTCCAAGACGAAAACCACTGCTGAGCAAAAAGAACATAAAGGCTTGTCTCGGTTTTGCCAGAAAACATCTTGATGATCCCCAAGACTTTTGGGAAAATACTCTGTGGACTGACGAGACAAAAGTTGAACTTTTTAGAAGGTGTGTGTGTCCCATTACATCCAGCATAAAAGTAACACAGCATTTCAGAAAAGGAGCATCATACCAACAGTCAAATATGGTGGTGGTAGTGTGATGGTCTGGGGCTGTTTTGCTGCTTCAGGACCTGGAAGACTTGTTATGGTAAATGGAACCCTGAATTCTGCTGTCTACCAAAAATCCTGAAGGAGAATGTCCGGCCATCTGTTTGTGACCTCAAGCTGAAGCGCACTTGGGTTCTGCAGCAGGACAATGAGCCAGAACACACCAGCAAGTCCACCTCTGAAGGGCTTAAGAAAAACAAAATGAAGACTTTGGAGTGGCCTAGTCAAAGTCCTGACCTAAATCCAATTGAGATGTTGTGGCTTGACCTTAAAAAGGCAGTTCATGTTCGAAAATCCTCCATTGTGGCTGAATTACAACAATTCTGCAAAGATGAGTGGGCCAAAATTCCTCCACAGCACTGTAAAAGATTCATTGCCAGTTATCGCAAATGCTTGATTGCAGTTGTTGCTGCTAAGGGTGACCCAACCAGTTATTAGGTTTAGGGGGCAATCACTTTTTCACACAGGGCCATGTAGGTTTGGATTTTTTCCCCCTTAATAATAAACACCTTCATTTAAAAACTGCATTTTTTGTTTACTTGTGTTATCTTTGTCTAATATTTAAATTTGTTTGATGATCTGAAACATTTAAGTGTGACAAACATACAAAAAAAATGAGAAATCAGGACGGGGGCAAACACTTTTTCACACCACTGTATGCCTTGTTTTTGTTTTTATTTGCATTTTTAACATTTATTTTAGCCATTGTAAGCGGGAATGAATGTGGGGATGTCTGAAAAAAGTTTGGGGGGTGTCCTAATTTATTCCTCACTATTTATTTAGAATGACATTTTACAGATAATTTGAAAAAAGTTTTTAATTCATTTTTAATTGCTTAGTTGTATTACAGGAATCTCCCAGTATTTTTAACATTGATATTAAATATCCACATGTCCAAATATGTTAAAAAACACAGGCTTATACGGGGTGTTCTATCTTTTTCACGACTGTACATGGATTGCATACACTACTAAATGAATGAAGTGCACCGGGGAAAGGGTGATACTGTTGCATTTCAAACTTTACGCATGTGTTAATTGACATAACTACTGTACACACAGAGGCAATTGGGGGCTTGGTAGAATGCTGTGAAACTGTAGTTTAACCAGCAAAAAGTTGTAGTGAAGTTGTAATGAAGCCTTAAAGACAGGGTAATATTTGGGGGCGTACAGACATGTTGCGCACGAGGTGGGTTATTTAGGACAATTACATGAATTTACTCACCAAGAAGCCACCCAGCCGCACAGTGCCAGCTTGTAGTCTGTTCCCAACAATGCTGTTCATTAGAATCATTAGGAAAACTGGCTCTTGCTGCAAATTGCACTTTGATGTTGGCCTGTTCAGATGCATGGTATGGGAATATGATGTACCTGGGTGACAGTCGGATAATGCCATCCCACACAGCTGGCATAGCTCGGCTCAGGTTCGGCTGGGAAATTCCCGGTAGTTCTGCCAGCTCCCTCTGAAATGCCTCTGTTGCCAGAAACCCCAGAGTTGTCAGAACCTGCACTGGGACGGGCGGTGCACGGGTTCTCACCGTGTCGTGTTCCAAGAGCGGCCATAGCTCTGACTACAGTTCCACAAGGACTGCCCATGGAAACCTAAACCGGCTGACAAGCCAGTCATCATCCTGAGCCAGAAAATTTTCTCCATCTCTAAATATCCTTTCTTTTCTCACTGCATGATTTGCAGTATCCTCTAATAATGCTAACACCATTGTTGTTAGAGGCATTTTCTGCACTTCTTTGCACTTGCTTTTATCCACTCATCTAATTGCGCACACTTGGATGTTTGTTTGTCATGTGTCTCTGGTGTGTACAATAATTTTCACATTATCAGTCTCCCAACCTCACCTCTAAGTGTCGCCAACGGACCAATAACAGTAGAGACGTATTTACGCCAGCCATTAAATTGGCGTGGGGCTGCGCATATTTCCACCGTCATTTCATTCTTGATACATCTGAAATTTTCCATGGAAAAGAACGTATGCCATGTTTTTGTGCGTAATTACCCTTTGTACATGAGGCCCCTGGTCTTCGTCTACGTTCTCTCTGGCAAACTTCAGTCTGGCCTTCATGTTTTTCTTAGAGAGCAAAGGTTTCCTCCTTGCACGCCTCCCATGCAAGTTAAACTTGTGCAGTCTCTTTCTGATTGTAGAGGCATGCACTTTCACATCAACGGTACCAACAGCCTGCTGTAGGTCCCGTGATGACATTTTAGGGTTTTTGGGGACTTCTGTTAGCATCTTGCACTCTGCTCTTGGGGTGAACTTGCTTGGACAGCCAGACCTGGACATGTTGCCAGTTGTTTTGAATGTCCTCCACCTGTAGACTATTTTCCGGACAGGGGAGTGGCTGATTTCAAATTCTTTTGAGATCTTAAAATCCCTTACCAGACTCATTAGCTGCTATAATCTTCTTTCTGAAGGTCTCAAACAGCCCTTTTGCTCTCACCATGGTGTTCACTCTGACTTTAACAGTCAGGAGCACACCAGACTTGTCTGAGGTTTAAATAGGACAAGCCTCCTTCAAAATGCTGAGTAATGATGTTCTAATCATGTGCACCTCATGTGATACACCTGTGTGTGATTTTAGCCATTTTAAGTGGGAATAAATTTTTTGATTTGATTTTGTATATATTATTGTTCCCCAGAGGGGAAATTCAGGGCATCCACCTGGATGGGTGAATTATGTGGGGATGTCTTAATTTATTCCTCACCAGAAATTACATGTTTTTAGAATTAAATTTTACAGAAAATTTTGAAAAGTCTTTTTTTCAGTTTTAATTGTTTAGTTATATTACTTGAATCTCCCAGTATTGTTAAAATTGATATTAAATATCCATATGTCCAGATATGTTAAAAAAAAAACCACACACAGGTTTTCATAGGGTGTCCTAATTTTTTCAAATGACTGTAGGTAAGAAGGGGGCTCTTAACCAGTATCTGTAAAACACTTTAAAAAAAAGAACAATAAATGCAGCCTTATAGATTCAAATTTATAACCAGAGGATTTACAGACTGAAATAAATCCCTAAAATCATGCTTATCTTTGCTGAAAGATGAAAACATCACTGTGGAGCAGCCGATAAGAATAAAAATGTTTTAAATCCAGCTTTGCACAGCTTGTCAGCCCATCACATCACTTTCTTTCTTGTAATTCTTGTCTAAAAGTTATGACTGAAAAATCCTTATCGAATATTCAAGTTGCCAGTAACTCAGTTTTTTTCTTTTATTTAATTATTGCCTGCGGTGTACACTTGTTACACAGTGTTATTTATTTCACATGTTTGTCCAGGCCCTGCTTGCTTCAACGGGCCAGGACAGGTCGACAGGACTGGAGGCTCATCTGGTGTCTACCAACTCCAGATACATCCAGGAGCAACAGGAACAACAGCAGGTAAATGATGAACAGATGGATGGGAAAGGAGCCACAGAATAAACTGTGTGAGGGAGTTAGAGGGAGAGAGGAAATAACCATGCTTGCAAGTTCTTTGTTAAAATTATTATTTAGGTATTTATGTGTTGGAACACCATTTTTAACAATTGACTCTTAGATTTACGTACCTCATACCCATGATGCAGACCCATGCTGATCCTTTGACTTTCATCCTTTTGACCTCAAAATAAATGCATGCTGAGAACTCTATGCATGTGCTATTCCTGCACCAGTTTGGCATTGATATCTTTATCTTTGATGTTTAGAAAACATTGCTGACGATGTTGATTTTTATACCCCATCTTTATGGTATGATGATGCCTGTCTGTCCGTCTGCACTACGTATGTACATACATACAACTCTTTCTGGCAAACTCCCACAGTTTTCACACTAGGGCTTTTTTTCACACAGTGTTTGTAGATGTATTGATGATATGCATATTACTACAATTTTTATTTTGGATAATTTTTGTGAAAATTACAGGTTTTAGAATTTTGTCATTTTTTTCAAAAAAATTTTAATAGATGGCACATGGATTGTCGGGCTAACCCCTCCTGCAGTTTTCAACCTAGGACAGTTTCATTTCACACAATGTTTATACAGTTGAAACCAGAAGTTTCCATACCCTGCATAAAAAGACACATAACCTTTTTTTGTCACTGTCTGACATTAAATCAGACTAAACTTATCCTGTTTTAGGTCAGTTAGGCTTACCAAAATTATTTCTTTTCAGAGAATATTTAGAGATATATTTTTTTTTTACTTTCTTCAAAGACAGAAGTTTACATACACTAAGATTACTAAGCCTTTAAACAATTTGGGAATGCCCAGATGAAGAAGTGATGGTTTTGAAAGCTTCTGAAAGGCTGACAACATTTGAGTTAATTGGAGGCACACCTATGGATGTCTTTTAAGGCACACCTCAAACACACTGCTTCCTTGTGTGACATCATGAGAAAACCAAAAGAAATCAGCAAAGATATCAGGAAGAGAATTGTGGACCTCTACAAGTCTGGTTCATTCTTGGATACAATTTCTAGATACCTAAAGGTGCCACATTAATCTGTTCAAACAATTATACACAAGTATAAACACCACACGAATGTCCAGTCATCATACCACTCAGGAAGGCGACAGGTTCTGTGTCCCAGAGATGAACATGTTTCCATGTGAAATGTGTGTATCAACCCCAGAGCAAAAGCAAAAGACCTTGTGAAGGTGCTGGATGAAGCTTGTAAAAGAGTGTCATTATCCACAGTGAACCGAGTCTGTACCGATATGGACTCAAAGGCCGCTCAGTGATGAAGAAATTATTTCTCCAAAAGCACCATAAAAAACAGATTGCAGTTTACAAATGCACACAGGCACAAAGACCTTAATTTTTGGAGACATGTCCTGTGGTCTGATGAAAATAAAATTGAACTGTTTGGCCATAATGACCATCATTACATTTGGAGGAAGAAGGGGGAAGCTTGCAAGCCTGAGAACATCATCCTAATCGTGAAGTAAAGGGGTGGGAGCATCATGTTGTGGGGGTGATTTGCTGCAGGAGGGACTGGTGCACTTCACAAAATAAATGGCATCATGAGGAAAGAACATTATGTGGAAATATTGAAGCAACATCTCAAGACATAAGCTTGGCCGCAAACGGGTCTTTCAAATGGACAGTGACCCTAAGCATACCGCCAGATTAGTTACAAAGTTGCTTATTGGGGGCAGAGCTGATAAGACGTGTGCGAGCAAGATGGCCTACACACCTGGCTCAGTTCCACCAGTTCTGTCAGGACGAATGGGCCAAAATTCCAGCAAACCATTGTGAGAAGCATATGGAAGGATACCCAAAACATGTGGCCCAAGTCATACAGTCTAAAGGCAATGCTACCAAATACTAGGGGTAGGACAAAAGATCCATTCAATGATGGATCGTGATACTTGGCACTGGTGACAAAGCCTCGACCCATAAACGCACGGATTGATCTTTTATTAAAAAAAAAAGGAACACACATGTACTTTTGGGCTATCATTTAATCAGTGGCCTTTTCAGTTAACTAGATGGCGCAAAGCAAACACCCAGTCAAGTGAAGTCATTGCTTGTCTCGGTGATTTGCAGCCAGCTTTGAAAGTTAGGAAGCAGTTAGCAGCTCAAAGTTAGCTCAAATATCAGACTTTTTTGGATTTTATAACAAAGATGGAAGGAAAGACCTGGACATGACACACACCCCGCAAGAAGCGCTACATGGAAAAAAGAAAAAACACTCGGAATACGGTGGGCCAGTACATGTCTCGGAGCAGCATTAGCAACGGCTAAGCTAAAGAGACACCAGCATGGAGCTCTTTCTCCAAATGTCAAGTGAGTAAAGCTTATTTATGAAGCGCTTTTCACAGACATATAGTCACAAAGAGCTACACAATAAAATGAAATAAAAGGAAGTTGATAGATAAAAATTATTTTAAAAATACAAAAACAAGTTAAAACACAAATAATTTAAAAATATCAGACTTACCATTAGAAAGCAGTTGAAACTCGAAAGCCTCCTTAAACAAAAAAGTTTTCAGTTGCTCTTTAAAAGAGTACAGAGGCAGATAAACGTATCTGGAGTGGAAGTAAACAGTACCGCCCACCACCCCCCTGTGTGCAGAGACTATCTCCATGGAAAATGAAGCCCTAAAAATACTTTGTTATATGAAAGAGATGTCAATAGTTTTACTTTGGGACATGATTTGAGGTTGAATAACGTGAAAAAATTTGAAATATATGGGATCATGATACTTGATTATCACGATATCATGATTATCGTTGAATCATGGTAGGATCGAATCGTGACCCAAGAATCGCAGTCTGAATTGGATTGTGAGGTCCTTCGCGATTCCCAACCCTACCAAATACTAAAGAAATATATGTAAATTTCTGACTTTGAAGAAAGTAAAAAAGTCTCTAAAAAATTCTTTAAAATGAAATCATCATACGTAGGTGCTGATGCCTGGGTGCAGATAGACAGATACACAGAGTTAGTCACCACCATATGCCTCTTGCACATTGAGGTGTAATAAACTAAGAAAAGAATACGTTAAACATAAATTTGAAAGTAGACCAGAAAAAAATCATAGTAACATTAAGTCCAAAATAATAAAGCAACTGTAAAGGTGGGGCATGACCATTCACTTCAGTTTTATTTGTATAGCACCTAATCACCACAAAATTCATCTCAAGGTACTCGATACATAAGGCATAAATCATAAGTAATGCAGAAAAAAGGCCACTTAGGCAATAATGGGAAGGAAAAACTTTTATAGGAAGAAACCTCTGGCAGAACCAGGCTCAGGGAGTGACAGTCTTCTACCATGACTGGTTGGGGGCAAATGGGGGGGGGGGGTATACTATTCACAGAGATAACAACAACATACAGGTAGAACATCATTTGTACAGATCCAGTATGTGCAATGATGCATCAAAGCTGGATAATGCTTAGAGCTGGTATTTGGCAGAAATTGTAACATGAGAAAAACTTTAGTTCAGCTGTTTCAGGTGAAGTTTAGTCTTCACTGAAATGTGTTATTGAAGAATCAAACACTAACTACCATTATGACACACACGGCCTATAACAGTGCATTGGCTTTTAGGGCACGTTCAGACGGCCACTGTTTGGTCCGGACTAAAGGACCAAAGAGTGTATTCTGTAGATAGTTTGGTTCGTTTGGTGCCGTCTGAACGCGTGTTGGAACTCTGGTGCACACCAAACAAGCGAAGTCAGGTCTCCCTGAAAGCGGGGGTCTCGATTCACTTGCAAACGAAGTCTGGTACACGTCGCTTGCCGTGTGAAAGCAAACAGAGTATCCAGCCAACCAAAGTGCGGACGTGCCCCTCGGCGTTTGTGTAACCACAGCAACACAGTGAGAAGAGAAAGTGGCATTTACCATAAAGATGTCTTCACATCAAACACGAACGGGCAAATTTTTCACTCAGCATGATTACATTATAACTCAATGTAAATACATGAAAAGACCTGAATTCACCATCTGGGTGAGATGCAGACAGGCAAAGTTGCCACTCACCTGAAAAAGTTGTCCGTGGCAGGAACCCGTGAGTAAATAAATCCAGCACCCCGATTCAGCTGACGAGCTCCTGGTCCTTCTGCCGCCATTTTGGGTAGAAAATAACCATAAAGACAACCGCGCAGATCCAAGAAATACTTTTACTGGAGAAAGCTGAGGAGAAAAGTTTAAAAAAAAAAAAAATGTCTCTTGGACTTGGAGTCGTGAGGAGATGCAGGTTCTGATAGATATTTGGTCTGAGGACCAGATTTCTCAGCTGCTTGTGGCTACACACAAGAATACCAATGTTTTAAAAATGCTTAATGACATGATGGCGGCACTGGGGTTTATACAGACAGCAGAGCTTTTTATTTTCATTTGTTTGTGGCGGACAAACAACCCGGCTGAAGGGAAAGGTGTTGCCGAGAATTGCATCCCATTGTCGCAAGCAAGTGTTTAGTGTTAGTCAAAGTCAGTACAACTTTGAAAAAGTCATTGCCCTTTTTCCCGATAATGCATAAATGCAAAATCTCAACTTTGAAGACTGTAAAACGTGGAGTTGGATCACTATGATTTCTAACCCTCTTTGAAACACTAAACCATCTGGTGAATAAACATAATTTAAAGATAATTTACAAGAGGTAATAACAATTTTTACTTCTAAAAATGTGTAATGGGTACTTCTAAAAATGCACAAATGGTTACAAGCCTGGCTGTAGTGTTAGATTTTATAGTTTTGGTGGATGGGATGCAATTATTGGCAAGCGAGCAATTCTTGGCATAACACCGGATTTCGCTTTTCGGTCCTGGCCAATCGATGAGCCGGATTTCTCTCCTTTGCTGAGATTTTTTTTCTTCCTGGTCAGTGGTGGTTATGGCTACAGCACCACAAACAAGCAGCCATTGTAACTGCATGACGTCAAAGCAAAGCAGTTTGATCCGCTTGAGTGAAGTGCTGTGTGAATGCAAACCAAACGAAGGTGTGAAAATTCTCGCCATTTCCCGCCGAGTCGAACCGAGAACCCTGGACTATTCTGGTGTGAAGGCAGCCTTAGTGTTAACACACAGTACAATAGCACCCCCATAGTACAGTTCTAAACGGAAAAAAAATATACAGTTGGGGTATCAATTTGTGACATCACAAAGTGGAAGATAGTGTCTTTGAGTTCGTTTCTTGCTTAAAACTCAGTTTAGAGCTAGCGTTTTGAGCTGTTTGTTTTTTTTTTTTTTTTTTTGTTACTACCGCTGGAGAATAAACCTGCTCGTGCTAAAAAAGAGAAATTGCCAGTCTCATAACTTAATATTGTAGTGGCTGGTGAAGCAATCAGGCCCCTCACGCTCAGGGAGAACAAAGGGATTTCTCCACGTGTTTTTTTTTTTTTCCTACGATCACAATCAACGATCATTGGCCAGGATCATGGGTCCCAAGAAAGCTCAGCAGACTGAGGAGGTGGACGAAATTAAAAAAGTGCTGGACTTCTTGGCGGAAGAGATTTCTGCCGTTAAGCTGCAGCAAAGAAACATCCTGGACCTGATCGAGGAGGTGAAAGCGCTGTGGATCCAGAACGCTGAGAAGGAAAAGAGGCTGGCGTATCTGGAGAGCAGAGTGTTGGAACTGGAGCAGAACACTCGGGTGAACGACGTGATCATCACGGGGCTCCACATTAAACCCCGATCGTACGCGCGAGCGGTGGCCACGGACAGCGGAGGGAGGCTCGACGCGCTGGAAGAGTAATCCACGGAGCAACAAGTGGCGGCCTTCATGCAGTCCAAAGGAATTCAGCTGGACTGCAACACCATAGAGTCCTGCCACCCTCTGCCCAGGAAAAACGGCGACAAACCGGCTGTGATCATGAGGTTTGTGAACAGAAAACACAAGACTGTGCTGTTAAAACAAGGTAGGAAACTGAAAGGAACGAACATTTACATAAACGAGCACCTCACAAAAGAAAACGCAGAAATAGCCAGAAAAGCAAGATACCTGAGAAAGCAGAAAAAGATTCAAAACACCTGGACATCAAACTGTAAAATATACATCAAATTAAATGGATCACCTGAAGAAACCAAGGTCATTAACACCCATAATATTATGGAACTGGACAAATATCAATGAATATTATGAACTGGAGTCACAGCAACAAAAGACAATTGTAGGACACTGAAGGATTATACTCATCTGCTACAAGACATTTAACAACATGAAACAAAAGATCAACAAACAGGAACAACAGGAACTGAAAGTTTTTGAATATACAGATCACAACCCACAGGACGTAGAATATAACATACAGTAGACCCTGATAATAATTTATTTAGCTCCATCAATAATAACTGTAGTTACTACACAGATGGTCAGTTTAACACAATGGTCACATCTGATTTCAATATTTCTATGATCCACTTCAACAGCAGAAGTCTCTATGCCAACTTTAATAACATTAAAGATTATTTACATCAGTTTAAAGAGCCGTTCAATATTGTGGCAATATCAGAGACATGGCTCAGTGAAGAGAAAGGAGTGGATTTTACCATGGATGGCTATGAATTAAATTATATAAATAGAAAAGTGAAAAAAGGAGGAGGAGTTGCAATTTATGTTGACAAGAGCTTGAAATACAAGGTTGTTGAAAACCTGTCAGTAACTGTGGATGATTTATTTGAATGTATTACAATAGAAATCTGTCTAGACAATGTGAAGAATATAGTAGTGAGCTGTGGATATAGAACACCTGGATCAAACATTGACTTATTTAAGGACTGGATGGAAAAAATGTATGCAAAACTAACTCATAAAGTTATGTTCATCTGTGGCGATTTCAATATAGATCTGATGAACTCAAAACAACATAGTTTGACAGAAGAATTTATCAACACAATGTACAGTATGGGTTTACATCCAACAATTACCGAACCTAGCAGAATCACGTCACACAGTGCCACACTAATAGATAACATATTCTCAAACATTTTGGAAAATAATATCAGGAGTGGGCTTTTATTGAATGATATCAGTGACCACCTGCCGATTTTTGTTGTCTATCAACGTGATTATAGGAAGAAAAAGTATACCAAAAATATTAAATATAAAAGAATAAGAACCGAAGAATCAATGTATTTACTGACAATGGAATTATTAATACAAGATTGGAAGATAGTTTATGATGAAAATGACATAAATAAAGCATATGATAATTTTTTTACAAATATTTCAATCATTGTACAATAAAAACTGTCCTATAAAACAATACAGTGACAGACAACAAAAAAAAAAAAATTCCTTGGGTCACCAAGGGGTTAATAAATGCATGTAAAAAGAATACATTATATAAACAATTCATTAAATGCAGAATGGTGGAAGCTGAGATCAAATATAAAAGATATAAAAATAAGCTTACTAATATAATGAGGACCTGTAAGAAAGAATATTACAACAGAATATTAGAGGATAACAAAAATAACTTAAGAGGAATATGGCTAGTACTCAATGGGATTATTAGTAATCGACCTAAGAATGCTAATTATCCAGAATATTTTATTGAAAATGGCAATTTGATAAATAATATGGAGGATGTGGTCAGTGGTTTCAATAAGTTTTTTGTAAACGTTGGTCCTGAATTAGCAAAATCAATAGTGACACCAGAAACAAACAACAGTGGTTCTGTAAATGAAATAGAAGATAGAAATCCAAACACAATCTTTTTGGGTGCAGTTACTGAAAAGGAAATTATCGAGACTGTGAGTAAATTTAAGAACAAAAAAATCAACGGACTGGAATGAAATTGGCATGACAATAGTGAAAAAAGTAATTGAAGGAATTGTTAAGCCACTCACCCACATCTATAACCTGTCATTTCAAACTGGTAAATTTCCAGACAAAATGAAAATAGCAAAAGTAATACCTCTATACAAAACAGGAGACAGTCATTGTTTCACAAATTACAGGCCAGTCTCCTTACTCTCACAATTCTCCAAAATACTTGAAAAAATCTTCACTAAGAGACTGGATGATTTCATTGAAAAACACAACCTCCTTACAGATAGCCAGTATGGTTTTAGAGAAGATAAATCTACATCTTTGGCACTGATCGAACTTATAGAAGAAATTACTAGTTGTATAGATAAAAAAAAGGTTGCTGTAGGAGTATTTATAGATTTAAAGAAAGCTTTTGACACCATTGACCACAGAATACTACTAAGGAAACTGGAAAGGTATGGGATAAGAGGGGTAGGATTGAGTTGGGTGGAAAGTTATTTAAGTAACAGACAACAATTTGTACAAATTGGTGAGCACAAATCACCCTTCATGGACATCACTTGTGGTGTGCCCCAGGGGTCAGTTTTTGGACCCAAACTCTTTATTTTGTATATAAAATACATATGCCAAGTATCAAAAATTCTGAAATTTATTTTGTTTGCGGATGACACAAATATCCTTTGCACTGGTGAGAATTTGCAGCAGGTTTTAGAGGTGGTCACAACTGAAATGAAAAAGTTAATGCAGTGGTTCAACAAAAATAAATTATCTCTAAATCTAAAAAAAACAAAGATTATGTTGTTTGGAAATTATAAAATAAATCATGAAATAATGGTAACGATAGATGATACCAGAATAGAAACAGTACAGGAAAATAAGTTTCTGGGGGTGACGCTAGACAATAAAATCTGCTGGAAACCTCACATCAGTCACATCCGGGCCAAGTTAGCGAAATGTATAGGCATACTGGGGAAGACGAGACACATCTTGGACTATAAATCATTGGTCTTACTGTACAATTCACTGTTTTTACCTTTTCTTAACTAGATTAGATTAGATTAGATTAGATTAGATTCAACTTTATTGTCATTACACATGTATGAATACAAGGTAACGAAACACAGTTTAGCATCCAATCAGAAGTGCAAAGGACAGCAGTGCAGTATATACGGTAATTAACAGTATGTGCAATTTAAGCAAATATATGCAAATATATGCAGCAGTGCAGAAAGTTAAAAGTACTGTTATGTGCAAATAATGTGCAATAAGTTAGATGTAGTTATGTAGTTATGCAGTTATGTACAGGTGAGGATGGTAAAAGATGATTGTAAGAGAGTCAGCGGAGAACTAAGTTCAATAACGTGACAGCTGTTGGAAAGAAACTGTTCCTAAACCTGCTGGTTCTAGTCCAAAGGCTTCTGAAACGTCTTCTGGAGGGGAGAAGCTGGAACAGTCCATGAGCAGGATGGTTGGAGTCCCTAAGAATGCTGCGTGCCCGGCGCAGACATCTTTTCCTGTAGACGTCCTCTATAGCTGGAAGTGGAGTCCCTGTGATGCGTTGGGCGGTTTTCACCACCCGCTGCAGCGCCTTGCGGTCAGCTACAGAGCAGCTCCCATACCAGAGTGTGATACAGTTGGTCAGGGTGCTCTCTATCACGCAGCGGTAGAAGTTGCCCAGGATGTCAGTTGACAGATGGTTCTTCTTCAATGTCCTCAAGAAGAAGAGGCGCTGATGGGCCTTCTTGATCAGGCTGGTGGTGTTAACTGACCAGGACAGGTCCTCCGAGATGTGGGTCCCCAGGAATTTGAAGCTGGGGACACGTTCAACAGCTATGTGTAGAAGTCTGGGGAAACACCTACAAGACCAACCTACAGTCAATATGCACATTACAAAAAAGAGCTATAAGGATAATAAACAATGTAGGATATAGAGACCATACCAATTCCTTGTTTTTAAAGTCACATGTCATAAAGTTCGATTTAGTTAAATTTAAGACAGCACAAGTAATGTACAGGGCAATTAATAATCAACTCCCAACTAATATACAAAAAATATTTAAAAAAAGAGACAATGGGACTTCCGGTTATGGCTGCCACGTAGGACGGACGTGTCTCGCTCTGCTCTGCTCCTGGAAAAAAAAAAATCGGCAAATAACTCTCTCATTTGGGACAGAACGTATCCCAGCATTTGGGCGAAGATATGTCGGCGAAGCCTAAGGCTGGAAAACCAGGAAAAGGAAAAAGCGAGCCGCCGAAACAGTCCAAATTAACGGACTTTCAGGTCTGTGACGCAGTAAACAAAACTCCATATATGGCGGAGGAGGCTGGCAACGCTGCGATATCTGCGGGGAATGGCGCAGATGCGCTGATGGCTGCCATGAGTTCAATGAGAGCGGACTTTTCCTCTAGATTTGATGGGATTATGACAGCGTTGGAAGGAATAAGAAAGGAATTGGGTGACTGTGTAGAACGAACGGCGCAGATGGAGCTCCGTCTCGCTAGTGCTGAAGATGACGTCACCCGTCTTCAATTAAAGGTGCGCACTTTGGAAAAAAAAAATAAATCTCTGGAAGATAATATTTTGGATTTGGAATCTCGGTCAAGACAGAATAATTTGAGGCTGGTGGGTCTTCCAGAGGAATCAGAAGGTCGGGACGTATGTTCCTTTCTGGAAAAGTGGATTCCGGAGGTGCTGGGCAGCGAGGAGTTGCAATCAGCAGTGGTTCTGGAAAAAGCACATCGTATTGGCCCACGGAGAGATAAGGGACCGCCGAGGACCTTAATTATGAAGTTTCTTAGCAACAGAGACAGGATGAAGATCTTCAACGCTGCACGAGCTAAAAAAGGAGAGATTAAACACCAGGACCAGCAGGTGCGGTTCTACCCAGATTTGGCCACAGGAATCCAGCAATTGAGGAAGCAGTTTGATCCCGTACGTAAGGAGCTGCGCAACCTTGGGATTCGTCATGGTGTAATCTATCCTGCGAGACTGCTGACCACGTATGAGGGCAGAACCCACATCTTCAAGACCCCAGAGGAGGCGCAGGAGTTCATCAAGAAGATCAAAGAAGAAGAAGAGACTGGTGGGAGCTAAGCATGAACAAAATATAAGGTAGAATAATTAAGCATTTGCACAGGCATCTGACTGACTTGAAGTAAATAGTAAGTTTACAAAATATAGATTGTATTATATATTAAAAAAACAAAACAAAAACAAAACAAACAAAAAAAAACTATGATGTACAAAGTTGTTAAAAATTTTGGAGTTAAGTTGGAAAACTACAGAGGAGAGTTAATGTTACGTCATTAAAAGCAGTAGAGTTAGGGTGATTGGGAGGATGAAGAAGGAGTGGCTTAGGCTGTTCCCCGTGGGTGTGGAACGGTCGATGGCTATATCGGGAGACAGAATTTTTCTTTTGATTTTGGGGGGTTTGCCACAAGTGTGGGAAGGGGAAATTTGTTTGTGTGTAGTTTGTAGGATGAATGTTCAACCACTCATGTTTTTGCTTCTCTGTATGAGCATGTTTACACTGCAAGGTAATCCCAAACTCTCTATTGATCATGGACCAAAGTGTTAATCTTAATTTAACTTCATGGAATTGCAGAGGTCTACAAAATTTAAAAAAACTTAAACAAGTTATGAATAAAATAAAGGACATGGGTTCAAGAATTGTGTTTTTACAAGAAACTCATCTGATAGAGGAGGATGTTAAAAGAATTAGGAGTAGATGGCAGGGAAGTGTATTCACCTCTTCATTTTCATCCCGAGCCAGGGGAGTTATGACTCTCATACATAAATCAGTTCCTTTTCAAGTGAAAAATGTAATTGGAGACAAATTTGGAAGATATGTAATCATTCAAGGTTCTTTGCTATTAGAAAATATAAATCTTGTGAACTTATATGGTCCCAATATAGATGATCAGAAGTTCTTTGCTAATTTATTTCTCATCTTATCATCACTTACAGGGCAACATATAATAGCAGGGGATTTTAATTGTACATTGAATCCAGGTGTGGATAGATCAACAGGACTGGATTGTACGCACATTGGATGTAGGATGACTATTAATCATTTTATGAAAGAATTGAGATTGTTAGATATATGGAGAGAAATGAAACCACAAGTTAAAGCCTATTCTTGTTATTCCAGTACCTACAAGACATTCTCACGTATTGATTATTTTTTGATTTCCACAGAATTAAGGTCCAAGATTCAAAACTGCTTTTATGATAACATTGTGATCTCTGATCATGCACCCTGTTGGCTAATATATGTAGATAAAAAAATTGACAAAGGAATCAGGTAGATGGCAATTTCAGCATAAATGGCTTCAGGATGAGGAATTTGTCAAGTATATAGAAAAACAGATAGACGAGTTCTTTGACATCAATACTACACAAACATCAGCATGTGTAAAGTGGGAGGCTTTCAAAGCTTTTATTAGGGGACATATTATTAGTTATACAGGATCAAAATCTAAGAAGACTCGAGAGGAGAGAGCTAAATTGGAACATAAAATAAAAAGTCTTCAGGAAAAAGTGTATGCAGGAAGTGACCCAAGGTTGGAGAATGAATTACTGATTTTGAGAGCTGAATACGACAAAAAATCAGCGAATAGAGCTGCCTCGAGTCTTCTAAGATTGAAACAATCTTTTTATGAACAAGGTGAAAAATCAGGAAAATTATTAGCATGGCAGATTAAACAATTGGAAATTAAAACACCAATTACCAGTATTATAAGTAACGGACAGGTAGTTATAGATCCTTTAGAAATTAATAGAGCCTTTAGAGATTACTATGAAAAATTATATGATACCAAAAATGAACCTGATTTAACAAAACTAAATGGGTTTTTGAACGAACTATCTATACCGTGTATACCAAATGAAAACAGGGAGATATTGGAGTCTAAAATTAGTCAAGAAGAAGTTGGGCTAGCCATTGATAATATGAAATCAGGAAAAAGTGCAGGACCAGATGGTCTTCCAGTTGACCTTTATAAAAAATTTAAGAATAAATTAATAAAACCTTTTTTGGAAATGGTTTTAGAAGCATTTCAAAATAATAATTTACCATCATACATAAATAATGCCTTAATTATACTGCTGCCAAAACCAGGTAAGCCCTCTAATAAATGTGAAAATATGAGACCAATAAGCCTATTAAACGCCGACCTTAAGATAATCTGTAAAATTTTAGCAAGACGAATACAAGAAATTTTACCAAATATTATTAATCGAGATCAGAATGGCTTTATAAAGGGTAGACAAGGCTTCCATAATGTAAGAAGACTATTTAATATTATTTATTTTAATAAAGAAGCACCGGATACAGCTCTCCTATCATTGGACGCCGAAAAGGCCTTTGATAGAGTTGAATGGCCCTTTCTTTTTGAAGTCCTACAAAGGTTTGGACTTGGAAATAATTTCATAAAATGGGTTCAAATAATATACAATAATGCTACAGCAGAAATCCTAACAAATAACAATATTTCAAAACCAATAAAAATCAATAGAGGATGTCGACAAGGCTGTCCACTTTCACCTTTACTGTTTACTATGGCAATTGAACCTTTAGCGATAGCGATACGTTTACATTCACAAATATATGGAATTAAAGTTGGACCAACAGAACATAAAATCTCCCTGTACGCCGATGATATAATTTTGTTTATGTCAAATCTAAAAAAATCAATTCCAACCTTGTTGAATTTAATAAAGAATTTTGGGGAAATATCAGGATATAAAATAAATAAAACTAAATCTTCAATATTAATGCTAAATGAGACCCAGAGAAATTACCCAGCCCCTGAGGCAAATCAATTCAATGTTGTAAATCAGTTTAAATATTTAGGAATCCAAATTATGCCTAAGCTAGAATCAGTCGCCAGCGTCAACTATGAAGCCTTAATGTCAGATATCAATGAGTTAACTCAGAGATGGATGTCACTACCAATGTCGATGATCGGGAGAATCAATATACTTAAAAGTAATATTTTACCTAAAATACTTTATTTATTTCAATACATTCCCTTATCACCACCTTTAGATCTATTCTCAAGAATAAAAAAAAAGTTAGTGGAATTTATATGGAACAACAGGAGGGCTAGATTACGTCTGTCTTTATTATATTTACCATTTGATCGTGGAGGTCTGAAATGCCCAAATTTTATGTTGTATTATTGGTCGGCACAACTGAGGTCTATGACATATTATTTTTCATCAAATGATCTCCCTCACTGGACTGAAATGGAATCATACAATTTACCTTTACCTCTTCCCATATTCATATACTCAGATTCGGCAAAAAAATTACAAAAACAAGTTAAAAATCCATTTGTAAAGCATATGATCAAAATATGGTGTGAAGCTAAAAACTATTTAAAAGAACCACAGTTATTGTCACAATTTAGTCCAATATGGGGTAATCAATATTTTAAACCAGGGAGAGCGGACGCTGTATTTAAAGTATGGAATTTAAAAGGGATACAAAAGATTCAGGATTTATATTTGCCATGTGCAGACAACATAATGTCTTTTGAAGAGCTGAGGATCAAATTTAATCTCAATAGAACACATTTTTTTAAATATCTTCAACTTAGAAACTTTATTCGATCAAATCAAAATAAAGCTCTCACTCGACCTATTTATTCATCCTTGGAAAAAATGATGATGAAAGATAGTAAAAGAAAGGGTATTATTTCAGAGTTTTATAACTCATTGACACTATCTTCAAGTGAAAATTCACTGAAAAGATTAAACTACTTACTGGAAAGAAGATCTGCAAATTGAAATTTCGGAGGAACAATGGGAATTGGCTTGTACAGAAGCTCAAACCAAATCAATAAATGCACGCCTTAAATTGATACATTTCAAATGGTTAATGCGGATGTATGTTACACCGGAGGAGTTAAATAGATATAACAAAAATATACCAGATACATGCACAAAATGCATGGAAAGTAAAGGAACCCTATTTCATTGTTTATGGGAATGTAGATTAATAAGAATGTTTTGGGAAGAGGTGAGGGTAACAATTGAAAAAATAATCTCAAAACAAATCATACTGAATCCTAAACTGTTTTTGTTGGGTCTGTACCCAGAAAAGCATAATTTTAATAAAAGTGAAAGAACATTCATAGACCTCAGTTTGCTTAATGCCAAAAAATGTATTGCACTATTATGGAAAAAGACTCATAGACCAGATGTGACTCAGTGGTTAAGACAGATGTTAACAAACCTTCCATTAGAAAGAATAACATATATACTGAAATCAAAGGAAATTGTGTTTGAGAATATATGGAGACCTTTTATTGATTATGTAAAAAATTTAAACATAACTCTTGAAGAAGAAGGTGAATGATGTGTGTGGACCTTGTAAATTCCAAACTGGTGAACATAATATGTATACTTATGTATTGGATTGTCTAGACTAAACAGAGGAGCATTGTTGAAGACTTGATTTTGTTGGTGGTTGTTGGTGTTTTTAGTGCATTTTTTTTTTTTTTGTAGTACTTTAGCGTTAGTGTTTGATTGTTTGTATCATGTTTGTTAAAAAAAAAAAAAGGTTCAATAAAGATATTATGGAAAAAAAAAAAAAAAAGAGACAATGATCATAATTTGAGAGGAGACTAAAACTTTACAAAACCCAAGATACGAACAACCAAGAAAAGTATGTGCATATCTGTCTGTGGGGTGGATTTGTGGAACAGTCTGGAGCCGGAACTGAAACTATGTACAAACAGAAATCAATTCAAAAAGAGGTATAAACATTATTTGCTGAAAGGATATATGTTAGAAGGGTAGTGTTTATATGTATGATTCACTATGCTCACTCTGGGACATTATGGGACACTATGGAATGGTGGGTGGGACAGCTCTGTGTATATCTGTGTTGTTTGAGGCTGGTTTTGATGTATGGACATCAATGTATGTTAGGATGGATGGGTGTCAATGTTGATATGTAAAAAATACAGTAAATTGTTTACTTGGGGTCTTAAAGGTGGTAATTTGTATATAATTCACACGGGTGTATTTATGGAAAAGAGGAGATGGAATTAATGTGTTCACTTCTTCCTTCTCCCTTTCGAACACTGTATACTGTTACTTTATTGCATTTGTTATTTGTTTTTTGTTATACTTTTTTGTTCGAAATAAAGTATCTATCTATCGATCTATCTATCTATCTATCGATCTATCAATCTATCTATCATTGCATTTTCTTTTTCTTTAGAGAGAAACTGAACAATTCAGGGCTGGAAACCACAAAGGGAAAGTGTTTTTTTCTGTTCTTCTGTTTACTCATGATTTGAGCCTCTTATTTACAAGCAGCCTGAGGATGAGCGTTGTGCTAGAAATAACTAATAAAACCTTATGGGAAGTCCTTTTCCCCAAATTTATTGCAGTCTGTTATCTCTGAATTGATAACTGAAGCTAAACAAACTGTGGTCATTCAAATAGTAATGGACATATTTGTTCTCCTGTAAGATAAATATAATGAGTTTTAATTGTTTTCTGTCACTTTCCTTCCATTTTTTTTAAATTTGTAGTATATTTTACACAGATTTTCACCTTGAAATATTTTAAGCTTCCCATTGTCATATTCAGTCCTGTAATTTTTATGTGCTAGTCTTTGAATTGTAGACATCAATAAGATAAGATGAGATAAGATAAGCCTTAATTAGTCCCATAATAGGGAAATTACAGGATTGCAGCAACAAAGGGATAGAAGCACTTAGAGCAGTAGTACATAAGATAATAAAATAAGAATAGGTTAGCCCAAGCAGTAAATAAATGTACACAGTTATATACACAGTGCAGGAGCATTGCAGTTAGATGGTATCAACAGCATTACAGTTTGTTAAATTACCCGACAAAACATGAATATTGACCCAGACAGTATATTTCACATTGAATGAACAGTGTTGTTGCCACCCTCGGTAATAATCGTAATTGTCTTAGTTGTGTATTGGAGGGGACGATCTCTATTGTGTAGAGTTGTGACATTTAATATGGCCTCTATAAACAGTATTTAGATTATACAGTCTAATAGCCGTAGGTAGGAAGGTGTTATGTCTGGGATTAACTGCTGCTGGACAGACGAGGCGAGGTGACTGGGAACACAGCTTTATTGACCGTTCACACACTGACAGCTGCTGACAGATGGGTGCCTAAGCTCAGGCGAAAGAGAGTGATAAGATGGCTGGCCGGCTTTATATAAGAATACTCTTTCTTTAGTATTAATATGTAACCTACATTACATGTACCACCTACCCAAACTCCAGCTGTTCTCAGGTCATTACAGCAGCTCATACTAGTGGGTTTTCCTGGCAAGCAGTGGAGGACGGGCAGGTTGGTAGAACCTCAGAGCTTCCTGTTGTTGTCATCGTCTAAAAAGAATGAGCTCATATTTAAATATCAGACGTTTTTAGTTGGGTTTTGTGAGTTAAAAAATGGTTTAAACCTAGCTTGCAAGGCTGCTAGCATTGCACTGCTATACCACTAAAAACAAGCTGCTATTACCGTCACTAACAGAGGTGCTGCTGTTTGGGAATTAGGTGCAGCCACACTTTGTAGACTGTTGAACACATTGCAGTCTTTCATTTTATATCCCATGCTGCCGCGTCAACTTGTGTTTATCATACGCTTCCGCCATTATCCCGCGGCAGCAACGGCATCATGGTGTTGCTTTGGTAACAGCAGCATGTGATGTCATGACACATGGCATTAAAAAAACAAAACACCTAAGTGTTTAAACCCACAGCATCAATAAGACGAATTGATCACATCAGCGACGTACAATTCTAGGGGCTCAAAAAAACTTGAACCGGTTCCCAATTCCCATCTCTAGACAAATGAAAAGTTGTGAGATTTTTGGAATGTTATTGTCTGCTTGACTCAACAGTACTGTATTGGTTTACAGGTACGGTAGCTCCCAAAATGGCGGACACGGTGGAAGCGTGACGTAGGTTCCCAAGCCCTATTGGGTATTGACAGCTCCTGCATCCCATTAAAAGAAAAAAGAAGTATGAGCTTTTTAAAAATAGTTCTTTAATGAGGATGGAGCCATATGAGCCAGTTCTTTCCAAGGATCCATTATTTGCATCACTATGCCAAGTGACCTCACCGCCAGTATTAAATCTACTGCTTATTTATTTCTGCAGTTCCAGCATTAAATGGACTTTTTTACGTCATGAGCATTGACTTCGGCAGTTTTACAACTTTCAATACATTTTAATTTGACATACTTGCACTGGGAAGTCGTATGAGGTTTGATGGTTACTGAAAAAGGGTCACGCCCATTGAAACCTCTAACAGCCTGATGTCCCACCCATGGGACATTTTACATTGGCTGGAAATTGGCTGGAATGCTCAGGGGTTAAAATTGTACCAAGTCATTCTATTCATCATTCGTCATTCTTGTCCTCTGACATAATTAACCAAATTTGTGTGTTTGTGTGTAGCTGATCATGCAGGAGCAGGATGAGCAGCTGGAGCTGGTGTCGGGCAGCATCAGGGTCCTCAAAGACATGTCTGGAAGAATTGGAGATGAGCTGGATGAGCAGGCCGTGTAAGTGTAACCCCTCTACAATTCTACATGTAGCAATGGGCCTCATGCAAGAACTCTTAGTACTAACAGATTTGTTAGTAAATAGGACATACATTCAATTTACCTGAACTCTGGGGATTCACCAATCTGTTAGTATCTAGAAATTTAGTGTATTTACTAACAAAATTTACGAGAGGTCCAGACCAGTCATAAGAGTTGTGTAGATAGTTTGCCGTTATTCTAACCTTAGTTTTCACTAAATGGCTCTATATTTTATTTGTCTGAATCAAGTATAAGCATGTAAACCCTATAAACTAATAGTCGACAAGATTCTATGCTTTGATTCAAGTTATTATTAAAATTAAAATATAGTTAAATATAGTCTCCTGGGTTTCTTCCCGTCTCCTGGGAAGAAGAGACGGGGTTGCGGAGCTGGCTTTCAAGCTAAGAGAAGACAAGCCCTCCGGACTGAGGGTTTCTGGTTTGGTTGCCATGAACATAGCCGGTGTCTGCTGCCAGTTTCCTTCCAGGACGTGACTACATACGCTCCTCTGCAGCCGTTGGATTGCTCTCCTGTCTCACAATCACTTTTGCCCAGGACGCTTGTGGACGAGATCACAGTTTTGCCATCAGGGTCTCTGCTTGTCGTGTCTGACCAGAGACTGACCACCTGGCACAGCTGGAAGTCACGTGACCACAACAGGTGCCTGCTGTCAGTTCCACGCCGATCAGCTGTCAATGCAGCTGAGCTGCCGTCGTCCATCCGGATGGCGTTACTCAATGCTCGCTCCATTTCTAATGCATCCCTCACGCTTAATGAACTGTTTTTGAGAGAGGATATGGATTTTATGTTCCTGGTGGAAACGTGGCAGAGAGAAAATGAGTTTTTCCACCTGAAGGAGCTCTGTCCCCCTGGCTGCTCTGTTATTGGGACTCCCCAGATTGCGTGACGTGGTGGAGGACTCGCTGTTGTATACCGGGACAGCCACCTGTGTAGACTGGTAAACTCTGAGCCCTTCTCCTCCTTTGGGTCTCAGATAAAAGTTGGGACTTTTAATGCCTTTTATTGTGTTTTAATTGACCGTCCTCCTGGCTCTGCAAGTGTCTTTCTTACAGATTTTACAGACTTTTATCTTGTCTTATTAAATTGGAGAGGGTTTTAATCATTGGTGATTTTAACATTCATATTGATGATGTCACATGTAACACGGCTGTTGACTTTTTATCCATCAGTCATTTTTATAACCTCATCCAGCATGTTTCAGGCCCTACGCACGCTAAGGGTCATACCTTGGACCTTGTTTTTTCACTGGGCTTGATTATTGATAATGTGTGTGTGGATGACTTCCAGATCAGTGATTACAGCTGTGTGCTTTTTAATGTTAACTTCCCTGTGAATCCTCTCCCTCAGAAAATGGCAGCAAAAAGGCGGATTATTAACTAAGAGGCAGCAAATGACTTCTCTGATTTGTTTGAACTACACTTACTGATGGGAATTAAAGATCCTGATTCCTTCACTCAGACATTAGACAGCCATTGTATGGCTATTTTAGACAAAGTGGCACCAGTGAAATCTGTCCTTGCCTCTTCTAAATAGTCTCACCCCTGGATAAATGACTCCATTCGGTCCTTTAGAAGAAATTGTTGTAAGGTAGAACGCCTATGGAAATCCACCCAATTGGAGGTTCACAGACTCCATCTAAGAGAGCTGAGAGCCTCTTTAAATGACATGTTGAGGGATGCCAGGAATCAGTATTTTTCAAAAATAATTTTCACAAATAAGAAAAATCCTAGAGTCTTATTTGACACAATTAACACTCTTGTCTCACCTACTGCCTCTCTAATCCCTGTGTTCTGTAAAGCAGACAGTAACAAATTCCTTAATTTTTTTGTTGATAAGATCAGCGGTATCAGGGAAAACATTTTGCCATCATCTTCTTTTAACTGTGTCAGTGTTATGCCCTCACCCTGTTACTTGGTCCACTTTTAATCTTGTGACCCTTCAGGACATCACAGCTTTGCTGTAGAAAATGAAACCCTCCTCTTCCCCTGCTGATGTTCTCCCTACTAAGCTGTTTTTAGCAGTTTTTGAGTCAATTGGTCCTTCAATTGTTGAACAAATAAACATTTCACTTTCAGCTGGTGTGGTTCCCAGCTCCTTCAAACATGCAGTAGTTGAACCAACACTTAACAAGCAGAGTTTGGATCCATCACAGCCAAATAATTATAGGCCAATCTCTAAACTCCCTTTCATATTAAAAATTTTGGAAAAGGTAGTGGTGTGGTGACCCACCACAATCTACAGGGACATTTATTCTCACATTCAGAAGGTCCAGAAGAAGCAGAGGACCATTCACATACGGACAGAGAACCCCTGGGGGGACAACCAGAACAATAGACTATTGTTTATACATCCCTGGGTTAAGGAGAAGACGTCCGGGCGCCAGTGGCCATGCTAATCATATGTATTGACTGATATGTATATCATTATGCTAATGTGCCATGCATTGTCTCTGTTTGTATAACATACGTATAAAAGACACACAACACGACATGACAACACAGGACAGTACAGCACTGTAGCGCACAGCGCTACAAGTGCGTCTCATTATGTTGGAGGAAATAAAACTCTGCAACCTTCCAGCTCGTCGCATCTCGCCTGAACTTATGCCTCCACAGTGGCTGAGCAGCTGATGTCATTTTTGGTAAATTGTAATATCATGGATGAATTTCAGTCGGGTTTTCGGAAAAATCATTCTACTGAAACAGGGGATCGTCTGATTGCTGGGTCTTTCTGTGACTGTGTGATTTTTTTTTTTTTTTATCTGCACTGTGGTGCCACGAGATGGCTTTTGTTGTGATGTGGCGCATTATAAATAAAGCTGAATTGAATTGAATTGAACAACTTTAGTCAGAGTGACATTATGATGGCAGCTGACACTGGTAAATACACAGTTCAGATTTTACTGGATATTTTTTCTGCCTTTGATACTGTTGATCATTGTATAATGATCAACAGACTCAAAGAGTTAGGGTTGTCTAGTTATGTTTTAAAATGGTTTTCATTGTACCTCACCGACAGAACCTTTAACATGTTTGTGAAACAGCACAGTATTAATGTGGGGTACCACAAGGCTCAGTTCTGGGACCCATTTTATTTTTACTTTATATTCTGCCACTGGGACGGATAATAAGCCATTTTACAGATATTTCTTATCATCTTTATGCTGATGATATTTAGTTGTATTGCTCTTTTAAGGAGTCTGAGTTCCACATGCTGTCATCTTTAACTGCTTGTCTAACATCAAACAGTGGTTAAGTGCAGACTTTCTACAGCTTAACTCAGACAAGACAGAGACATTAATTTTCGCTCCTGAAAACAAGATCCCGCTTATTAAACACCACATGGGTACTCTGGGCACCTCTGTCCAGGCGAGTCTTCAGAATCTTGGTGTTAGTTTTGATTCGGATATGTCTCTTGAGCACCACGTTAAGCAATTAATTAGAAACTGTTTCTTCCATCTGAACAATATTTCTAAGTTGAGAACCCAGATGATTATTCATGCTTCTATTTCTTCTCGCTTAGACTACTATAATAGTCTTTTGACTTGTCTGAGCCAAAAGCATCTTCAACGCCTCCAGGTTGTCCAAAATTCGGCTGCTAGACTTTTAACCCACACTAAGAAAAGGGCACACATTACACCAGTTTTAGCAGCACTTCACTGGCTCCCAATTGGTTTTAGGATTCAGTTTAAAATTTTAGTTTTTGTTTTTAGAGCTATTCATGATCAGGCCCCCAAATATATCACTGAGCTGCTTAGAGTGTATAACCCCTCACAGTCTCTGAGGTCCTCGGATCAACTTTTAATGGCTGTCCCTCAAACCCATTTTAAAACTTGAGGTGATAGAGCCTTTCAGGCAGTGGCACCAAAATTGTGGAATGCTCTACCACTGTCTTTGCACTCAGCAGACTCTGTTGATGCTTTTAAAAAGCAGCTGAAGACACTGCTGTTTAAACAGGCTTTTTAGTTTGGTTATGGGTTATTGTTTTCATGGTTTTAATGTTATGTTTTAATGTGCTTATTTTTAATGTTTTATCACTGTATTTGTGAATGTGTGTTTTACTTTATTATGAAGCACTTTGTGATTCTTTCTGTGAGAAGTGCTATATAAATAAATTTTTCTTACTTACTTACTTTTACATAGTGTATCAGTTTGGTACACAAGAAGAAAACGGGCTTCACATTTCCCAGCAGCCCTTGTGGGTGATGGGACATGAATGTTTGAAAAGGAGCATTTCATCCAGTGTTTCCTCTGGCTTAAAGACCTTGGTGTGATGGCAACATATTTTTCCGGGGGGGATTGGGGGGGTGGCAATTCAATTCAATTCAGCTTTATTTATAATGCGCCACATCACAACAAAAGCCGTCTCGTCGCGGCAGAAAACACATGACACTATTGTAATGTTATGTGCTAATTTTATACTATATATATTTTTTTTTATTTTATTTTGCACAGTAACTTTGCATTTGGAACATGCCATTTGAAGTATTGTAGAACCAAGGCTTGAATCTTGGAATATTGTGCCAGTTGGTGTCCCACCCACACGTCCTGTGTTTGGACTTTTTACTGGTGTCATCTTTCAGTCTTGAAGGTTTGAGGTTTTCCTCCAAAATTTATAACAATTTTCTTATAGTTTTCTACTTTTCTCTGTAAATGTATCTAAATTTGAAACCATTTTCATGAAATTTGTAATTTCCTCTTGTAAAATTGAACTTAAATAAATTTAAATAAATTTGTGGATTATTTTATTGCAAATTTCTCTTTTTTTTTTTTTTTTTTTTTTTTTAATAAAATTACCGGGTTTTTTATATATATAGATTTGAAACAGATTGTGGTAAAATTTTGGCGGCTTCTCCCTCAAGCAGTTTAAACTTTTGACTATAATTTTTGCAGAGTCAGAACAGAACAATAATTTAACTCCGATTTCAAATATAATTAATAAAATTATATTTAATGAAATAAACTGACTACAAGGACCATAGATGCAGTTATTTCTGTAATAATTTTTCTGTATATTTACAGTTTTGTAGTACTCTCCTCACCACCCAGACAACAGGAAAAACATCCCTTATTTTGAAGTCCAAATATTGGCAGGTTTAGTTTGTCTGAAGCAGGGATGGCAATTTTCCGCCGATCCGCGGATTTCCGCCGATTTTATCATCATCTGTCATAATTTTGTACCTTTACCTTGTTCTCAAAGTTTGGAAAAAAAAACATACGCGCTCGGCGCTTCCACGGGTCAAGTCTCGCGATAACCCAGATGTACTCAAGCTACTGCTGTATTGTAAACAGCCCTGCGATTGGATAGTTGCAAACGATTGGACCAATCAAATGGCTCGTATGCTTTGTCAAAAATTCATTTCAGCTTGTTCTCAGGGATATGATTTTTCCGGTAATTCACCGAATTGCGCTTTATTTTTATATTATATGTACGTTAAGTACGTTAGCGGCTTGTGGTCCAAGAACGCAGTGGTGTGCCCTTTCAGCCAGAACCGGAAGTGGCGTATGCTTGGTGGAGAGCCATTAACTCTCTGTCGAACACGCTGTATTTACGCTCACTGTCGTGCAAAGACCTGCTAAAAAAAAAAAAAAGGTAAGCGGCTGCCAAGAACCGGCAACGCATTGCTCCACGACGGCCGCTATGCCCATGACCGAGGCATCGGTAATGAGCGCTGTTTTAACCTCAGAACACCTGCTCCCGTTCGGGAGTCCAGTCGACTCTGTCTGCCGGTTTCCGTTTGAGTGCAGCGTACAGCGGCTGTATGAGCTGGGCTGCGCGGGGGAGGAAAATGAGCTGCTCAAGACTCAATGGAGATTGAAACTGGTGATCTGAAATGAATGCTGAAATTAGCAAAAAGTAATGGTATGTTGGAACTTTATTTCTATTATGGAATAGATAAAATTAACTGATTTTGATTTGATCAAGTGTTAAAGCATGTGATGGATAATGCTTGTTGGAATATTTACCTCCGCCAAGGAGGTTATGTTTTCATCGGCGTTGGTTTGTCTGTCTGTCTGTTTGTTAGCAAGGAAAAGTTATGGACGGATTTTCATGAAATTTTCAGGAAAGGTGTGCAATGGCACGGGGAACAGATGATTAGATTTTGGTGATGATCTGAGAGTGCATACCTCCACCAAGGGCTTTTTTGTATTTGTGCAGCAGGATTACACAAAAACTACTGGATGGATTTGGATAAAATTTTCACCAGAGGTGGTTCTTGGGCTAGAGAGGAACCCATTATATTTTGGTGATGATCTGAGAAGGCATACCTCAGCCAAGGCGCTTATCTTCTCACAGTGTGTTAGCAACAATACTCCAAAACTGATGGACAGACTTTGATGCAATTTTCACCACAAGTGGCTATAGGCCTACACACAAACCCATTACATTTTGGAGTTGATCCATGACAAACGGAAGGAGCCTTGGCGGAGGGATGCGCTCTGAGTGCTTTTCTAGTTTAGGAATGCTATCTTCTTGGAACATAAGTCAGTATTATACAGTAATAAGTGGCATTCAGCTGTTTGTTTTATGTCATGTAAGCACAGTTCTGGTACTTAAAAATCATAAAAACCCAGGAGCTTCGGGGAGCGAAGTGACAGTAAAGGTGAAAATTGGCTCAAAGTTCAATGAGGTAACAGAAACACTCGGACAGTTTCTGAAGAAACCAGAAAAGGAGATGAAGTTCAGAGACTGACACAGCTTGCTGCCAAAAGGAAGAAAGTTTCACATTAGAAGTGACTTGGTGACCAGTGTAAATAGTGTAAAAAACTCTAATAGAACTGTTAAATATGTTGGACTAAAGACAGTGAGACAACATTGAAGAAAAAGTAAGTTAACTTTTCATTATCTAAGTCTAGTATTTCATTTTTTAAATCATTTTTTTCAGTCTAAATTACTTCTGTTTTACTGAAAACCTCCCAGCTTCAGGGGGGCTGTGCCCCCCCATAAGTCAATCGACCAAATTAGATTTCAGCTGAAATCAGAATTTCCTGTTGCCATCCCTGCTGAAGGCTGGAGGATGTTGACGGATTTAAGTCACTGACTTTGTGAATTTCTGTAATTTTAAATTGCCAGGTAAAAATGAACATAAATTAGTTAATATTGTAGTGGTTGTCCTTAGTTTCTTGCTTCAGTTTCTATTTTGAAAGATTCCTGTTGTTTTCCCTACCTGTAGCCTCTCACATTTGTTATCAGTTGGCCCGATTAGTCCCAGCTGTTTGTGTTAGGTAATCATTAATTTCCTATATTAGTTCTGACTTTTGGTTACCCTGTGCTGCATCATTGTGTTTGTGTCATTTTAAGACACGGGATGTTCTTCTGGCCCCGTTCTTGTACGCACGATAGTTTAGTCTTCCCTGCCAAGCCATTGCCGTTCTGTTTACGGCCCCCATGCTGTCTTGTTTTGTGTTGTTTAATAAACCGTTTCTGTACTCTAACCGGCCCACCGGAGTCGTCCTTCCCTGTCCGCTGGAGGCACCTCATGACAGGTTGGTGAAGTAAAAATCCTTTCCCTCAGTTAGCCTGCATCAGAGCCATTTTTCGATAGCTTTGGCCTGCATATGAAGCCTAACCTCACCTGTTTGCTAAGTGACTCATTATTGTTCCCTTTACCAGCGGGTTAAAACCACGATAAATGCCTCCACTGCATACATATCTCTTCTGCTTTTTTCCTCGTTTAAAGTACTTAAGCTCGTGCTTTACTTTGATGCGGAATCAGATTTGTCTCTCAGACAACAATGCTAGGTCCGCCTGCTGACTGGAATGGTCATGCGGGTGGCGCACTCCAGAACTGCAGCGCACAGATGACTGTCACGTGCATTATTCACGTACACGCTTGCAGAGCTCATTCCTTCATTTATTTTCTTAGCGTGATGGCTGAGTTGTAGGTGTGAGGAGTTGCCACGCAGAAATGTTGCCAGCAGAAATCCTGTCTCATCCTTATGCTGTGTCTCAGTTCAGGGGTTGCAGCCTTGTAGACCGCGGCCCAGGAGGCCAAACCACTCAGTCTGGGTGGGCTGCATCTAAAGGTTGATTTATGGCTGTTGAATGAGACGGTCTAGTCTTTGGATGATGTGATCATGCACTACCCCGTCGTCTAGGAACCATGACAGCGGCAGTTGAGATTCTTTTTTGCTGACATTTTTGACAGAGCTGTGGCTGCAAGGTTGTTGGTGCATCTTGTGGTGGCAACCCCCGAACCAAGTGGTGGACACCAGTGATGAGGGGTTCCATCAAGCTGAAGAAGGAGTCCTATTGAGCTTGGTTGGCTTGTGGGACTCCTAAAGCAGCAGAAGTGCCAGCAGGTCAATCGGAGTGCAGCTCATGTGGTTGCTGAAGCAAAAACTAGGGTGTGGGAGGAGTTTGGTGAGGCCATGGAACAAGACTTTTGGTCGGCCTTAAAGAGATTCTGGCAAACTGTCCGGCGACTCAGGAGGGGGAAGCAGCTTCCTGTCCACACTGTGTATAGTGCAGATGGGGCGCTGCTGACTTCGACTGGGGACATTGTTGAGCGGTGAAAGGAATACTTCGAGGATCTCATCAATCCCAATGACACGCCTTCCATAGAAGAAGCAGGGCTTGAGGACAAGGGGGACAACTCACCCATTACAGGGATTGAGTTCGCCGAAGTGGTTAAAAAAACTCTTTGGTGGCCAGGCCTCAGGGGTGGATGAGATTCACCCTGAGTACCTCAAGGCCCTGGATGTTGTAGGGATGTCATGGTTGGCACGCTTTGGCAATGTTGCGTGGAAGTCGGGGACAGTGCCTTTGGCATGGCAAACCGGGGTGGTGGTTCCCCTCTTTAAAAAGGGGGACCAGAGGGTGTGCTCCAACTTTAGAGGGATCACACTCCTCAGCCTCCCTGGGAAGGTCTATGCCAGGGTACTGGAGAGGAGAGTCTGACCGCTGGTCGAACCTTGGATTCAGGAGGAGCAATGTGGTTTTCGTCCTGGCCATGGCACATCAGACCAGCTCTTTACCTTCTTGAGAGTCCTTGAGGGTTTGTGGGAGTTTGCCCAACCAGTCGACATGTGTTTTGTGGACGTGAAGAAAGCATTCGACCGTGTCCCTCGTGGTCTCTTGTGGTGGGTGCTGTGGGAGTATGGGGTATCGGGCTCATTGTTACGAGCTGTCCAGTCCCTATATGACCATTGCAAGAGTTTGATTCATATCGCCAACACCCAGTCAAACTTGTTTCCAGTGAGAGTTGGACTCCACCAGGGCTGCCCTTCGTCACCAATCCTGTTCATAATTTTCATGGACAGGATTTCTAGGCGCAGCCAAGGACTGGAGGGTGTCATGCTCGGTGACCACAGGATCTCATCTCTGCTGTTTACAAATGATGTTGTCCTGGTGGCTTTCACTGGAGAAGCTTCACCATACGGAGAATGCATGTTTGTATGTTACTTTAGTCAGGATTCAAAGGCTTTATTATCATGTACACAGTTAAGAAATGCAACATTTCCTGAGCAATGAAATTCTTACTCTGCTCTCCGAACGAATGCCAAGGTAATTGGTACACAACATACTCATAAGGTAATAACACACCTAATACTAATGGATACTAATAACACACACTATACACACAGTTAGGCAATTAGCACACCTTAGCACACCTTGATACTTAGTACTAATACTAATGAGTACTAATAACACGCATTAGGCAATTTGGACGACTAAAGCAGTTAAAGCAGTCACACTAGAGGAAACAACAAGAGTGAAATTGAAAGTTCACTGGATGATTATAGTGGACAATGTATATTGATATCAGAGTTGATATGAACCTGAGATGGAATAAGCCTATGTACAGTGTGCAAATGTGTGCAAATGAGCAGTATGCAAATTACAAATTGGCACCCAGTGTGAGAATATCTCTATACAGGGAGATGCTGAAGTCCGTACAGAGGGAGCTGAGGAGAAAGATCAGAGAAGGCAAGGACAGCTTCAGGAAGAAGATGGAGGACAAGTTGCAACAGAGCGACATCAACGGGGTCTGGAGAAACCTTAAAACCATCTCTGGGCTCCAGAATACCTCCCCCCAGGCCACGGGGGGCAGGGAGTGGGCGAACAATCTGAATCTGTTTTTCAATAGGTTTGACCAACCGCCCTCCCCCCTGACTGCACAACAACCACTGCTGCCTCTAAAGACATCAAGTCCTGCTGCCCACTCCCCACTCCACCAACACCCCCCCACTCCCAACACACAGCCCCCCAACTTGACCCTCACTAAGACCCAGGTGAGGACGGAGCTGAGGAAGATCAAGGCGAGGAAGGCGTCGGGACTGGACGGCATCAGCGCAAAGCTCCTCAAGTCCTGTGCAGACCAGCTGTGTGGGATTGTGGAGTACATCTTCAATCTGAGCCTGAAGCTGGGGAGGGTACCACAGCTGTGGAAAACATCTTGTGTGGCACCTGTACCAAAGACTTCCCACCCCAAAGATCTGAACAGCTACAGACCAGTGGCCTTGACGTCCCACATGATGAAGACCCTGGAGAGACTGCTTCTTGCTCACCTCCGCCCCCTGGTGGGACCAGCGATGGATCCACTCCAGTTCGCCTACCAGCATGGCATTGGGGTGGAGGACGCGGTGATCTTCCTCCTTCACCGTTCTCTGTCCCACCTGGAGAAGCCCAGGAATGCGGTGAGGATCATGTTCTTTGACTTCTCCAGTGCTTTCAACACCATCCAACCGATGATACTGAAGGACAAGCTGCTGTGCGCAAGGGTGGACCAGCACCTGTCATCATGGATCCTGGACTACCTCACAAACCAGCCTCAGTTTGTGAGAACGCGGGACTGTGTGTTCGACACGATCATCGGTAGCACGGGGGCCCCCCAGGGAACAGTTTTGGCTCCCTTCCTGTTCACCCTTTATACTGCAGACTTCTCACACAACACAACACACTGCCATCTACAGAAGTTCTCTGATGACTCTGCGATCGTTGGCCTCATCACCAATGGAGATGAAGCTGAGTACAGAGGACTTATCCAGGACTTCGTGGACTGGTGCCATCGGAACTGCCTCCAGATCAATGCAAGGAAAACTAAGGAGCTGGTGGTGGACTTCCGCAGGCAAGGACAACCCCTCACAGCACCATACAGGGAACAGACATTGAGATGGTGACATCCTATAAGTACCTGGGTGTTCATCTGAACAATAAACTAGACTGGTCACACAATACTGACGCACTCTATAAGAAGGGACAGCGCAGGCTGTTCCTACTGAGGAGACTCAGGTCTTTTGGTGTACAAGGGGCGCTGCTGAAGACATTCTATGACACGGTGGTGGCATCAGCCATCACTTTTGGAGTGGTCTGCTGGGGCAGTGGCATTACAGCAGCCGATAGGAAGAGACTGAACAAACTGATCAAGAAAGCTAGCTCTGTCCTGGGGCAGCGCCTTGACCCAGTGGAGGAGATAGGAGAGAGAAGGATGGTGGCTAAACTGTTATCTCTGCTGGAGTCCGAGTTCCACCCTATGCAGAACATACTGAATGCACTGAGGAGCTCATTTAGCAGCAGACTACATCATCCTAGGTGCGCAACCGAGAGGTTTCGCAGGTCCTTCCTACCTACGGCTGTCAGACTGTACAACCTAAGCAGGGCTGCTCGCAGAGATAGCAAAAAGACGTGACAACCTAATAGTTTTGAATGCAAAAGACGCAATAGACTTACACAATGGTCCCCTCCAGTATACAACTAGGAAAATACTGGTCGTTATGGAGGGTGAGAATATGTATGGGTACATAATCATACCATGTAGGATAACTAAGTAGACGGTTGTGCCGTTTCATTCCATCTAGCTACAATGCTCCGCACTGTGTGTGTTTATATATTTACATATTTATTCCATCTAGCTACAATGCTCCGCACTGTGTTTATTTTTGATTTTGATTTTTTTTTTTTTTTTTTTTTGATTTTGTATACTTTACTGATCCCCAGAGGGGAAATTGAGGGCATCCACCTGGATGGATGAAGTAGCCACGGTACGGCGCTATCCCTTAACCATTCACACACACATTCACACCTAGGGCCACTTTAGAGTCTCCAATTAACCTAACTTACATGTTTTTGGCATGTGGGAGGAAACCGGAGAAATCCCGGAGTAAACCCATGCAGATACGAGGAGAACATGCAAACTCCATACAGATCACTGTTGGTCAGGGGCTGGGATCGAACCAGGGATCCCATGGCCAAGGGTGAGTTGCTGTGCTGGTGCAGTGCTAACCACTGCGCCACCGCACCGCCCCATATATATATATATATATATATATATATATATATATATATATAAATAAATAAATAATATATATATATATATACATACATACACCGCCCCATATACATTTATATATTTACTCTGTCTAACTACAATGCTCCGCACTGTGTTTATATATCTACATATTATTCCATCTAGCTACAATGCTCCGCACTGTGTGTGTATATATTTACATATTTATTCCATCTAGCTACAATGCTCCATACTGTGTCTATATATATATATATATATATATATATATATATATATTTATATTTATATGTACATATGTATACTTGCTGCTCTTGTTTTTTCTCTTGCCTTCTGATTGTTGCTCTGAGTGTTGCTATCCCTGTGCTGTTGCAATCCTGGAATTTCCCCATTGTGGGACTAATAAAGGCTTATCTTATCTTATCTTATGATAATACCAGTAGACTGTACATGATAATTAGCAGCAGAGATGATATGGACACCAGACGGGGTGAGACTATGTACACTGTACAAGTGAGGAATGTGTACATTTAGCAACCAGTGTGTGAGTTCCTATTTGCAAAGCTGTGTTGCAGAGTTTTGGGAGTTTATTTGTTCAGGAGTCTGATGGCAGTGGGAAAGAAGGAGTTTTTCAGTCTGGTTGTCCTGCATTTCACACTTCTGTACCTCCGGCCTGAGGGTAGAAGTGTGAACAGTCTGTGCTGGGTGGGGTCCCGGAGGATTGCATCAGCTCTCCTTTGGACTCTGTGGTGGTAGATGCTCTGCAGAGAGGGGAGTGGAGTTCTGATGATCTTCTCCGCTGTCTTCACCACTCTCTGCAGGCGTTTGCGGTCCAGGGCAGTAGTGCTTCCATACCATGCAGTGATGCAGTTGCTCAGGATGCTCTCAATGATGCAGCTGTAGAAATTGGTGAGGATCCTGGGGGACATGCCGAACTTCTTCAGCCTCCTCAGGAAGTACAGTCGCTGTTGAGCTCTCTTAACCAGCTCTGTGGTGTTAAGTGCCGACGTAAGGTCCTCGCTGATGTGGATGCTGAGGTATTTAAAGCTGCTCACCCTCTCCACCTCAAGCTCCCGGATGAACAGCGGCCGATGGGATCTCCTCCTCCCCTTCCTCATGTCCACTATCATCTCCTTTGCCTTGTCCGTGTTGAGGGTGAGATTGTTGTCCTCACACCATGACACCAGGCTGGCCACCTCCCTCCTGTAGGATGCTTCATCATCATCAGTGATATGTCCTGTCACTGCTGTGTCATCCGCAAACTTCAAGATGATTTTGTCCTTGTGGGAGGCAACACAGTCATGGGTGAAGAGGCTGTAGAGGATGGGGGTGAGAACACAACCCTGCGGGACAGTCATAAAAAATGTCACCTTTCAAATTTTGCTGTCAGACTAGAAACAAACTGAAGTAAGGCTCAGTTTGCACCAGACGAAGACCACCTATTGTTGCTGGACCAAATCTTGGCGCTTTAATTTGACTTCAAATCAAATGGAAACCTCTGGGTTCAAGGGTTACGTAGGTGGGAAAGTCCCTTTGTGTGCATCACTAATCCTTTGGGTTTTTGTTTTGTTTTTTCTTAATTTTGTTTAGTATGTTGAATGATTTTGGAGACGAGATGGACCAGACGTCATCCCGCATGGACTCGGTCCTCAAGAAGCTGGAGAAGGTCTCTCATATGACCAGCAGTAAGTTTACACACTCAAGCAGCAGTAATTTTCTGTCTTTATCATTACACACGTGGACAAAATTGTTGGTACCCCTCTGTTAATGAAAGAAAAACCCACAGTGGTCACAGAAATAACTTGAATCTGACAAAAGTGGTAATAAATAAAAATTCTATGAAAATTAACCAATGAAAATCAGACAATGCTTTTGAATTGTGGTTCAACAGAATTATTTTCAAAAACAAACTCGGCCTGGACAAAAATGATGGTACCCTTAACTTAATATTTTGTTGCACAACCTTTTGAGGCAATCACTGCAATCAAACGATTTCTGTAACTGTCAATGAGACTTCTGCACCTCTCAGCAGGTATTCTGGCCCACTCCTCATGAGCAAACTGCTCCAGTTGTCTCAGGTTTGAAGGGTACCTTCTCCAGATGGCATGTTTCAGCTCCTTCCACAGATGTTCAATAGGATTTAGATCAGGGCTCATAGAAGGCCACTTTAGAATAGTCCAATGTTTCACTCTTAGCCATTCTTGGGTGTTTTTAGCTGTGTGTTTTGGGTCATTATCCTGTTGCAAGACCCGTGACCTGCGACTGAGACCAAGCTGTCTGACACTGGGCAGCACATTTCTCTCTAGAATACCTTGATAGTCTTGAGATTTCATTGTATCCTGCACAGATTCAAGACACCCTGTGCCAGATGCAGCAAAGCAGCCCCAGAACAAAACAGAACCTCCTCCATGTTTCACAGTAGGGACAGTGTTTTTTTCTTGATATGCTTCATTTTTGCGTCTGTGAACATAGCGCTGATGTGCCTTGCCAAAAAGTTGCAGTTTTGTCTCGTCTGTCCATAGGACATTCTCCCAGAAGCTTTGTGGCTTATCAACATGCAGTTTGGCAAATTCCAGTCTGGCTTTTTTATGATTTGTTTTCAACAGTGGTGTCCTCCTTGGTCGTCTCCCATGAAGTCCACTTTGGCTCAAACAACGACGGATGGTGCGATCTGACACTGATGTACCTTGACCTTGGAGTTCACCATGAATGTGTTTAGAGGTTGTTCTGGGCTCTTTTGTTACCATTCGTATTATCCGTCTCCTCCTGCGGCCACGTCCAGGGAGGTTGGCTACAATCCCCATGGCTCTTAAATTTCTGAATAATGTGTGCAGCTGTAGTGACAGGAACATCAAGCTGCTTGGAGATGGTCTTATAGCCTTTACCTTTAACATGCTTGTCTATAATTTTCTTTCTAATCTCCAAAGACAACTCTCTCCTTTGCTTCCTCTGGTCCATGTTTAGTGTGGGACACACCATGTCACCAAACAGCACAGTGACTACTTGTCACCCTTTAAATAGGCCGACTGACTGATTACAAGTTTGTAGACACCTGTGGTGTTAATTAGAGGACACATCTTGGTTGAACATGTCCCTATGGTCACATTATTTTCAATCTTTTCTAGGGGTACCATCATTTTTGTCCAGGCCTGTTTCATGAGTTTGTTTTTGAAAATAATTCTGTTGAACCACAATTCAAAAGCATTGTCTGATTTTCATTGGTTAATTTTCATAGAATTTTTATTTATTACCACTTTTGTCAGATTCAAGTTATTTCTGTGACCATTGTGGGTTTTTCTTTCATTAACAGAGGGGTACCAACAATTTTTTCCATGGCTGACATTTTAGTTTGAATGCTAACTTGTGAAGTCTATATTGACCAATGAGTAACGGTAGCACTGAAAAGTGTACCTACTTTGTCTGTATCCAAATAATAATTTCCACACATTGTTTCTATAATATATAGCAGGTATCCTTTTTTTCTAAGTTGGAGAGATTGATGAAATGTTCCAAAACTGTTTGTATTACGTGACACGTGTATTAATCAAGGGAACTGCCGGCCCGATCTACCTACTCATGGTGACAAAGTTTTGGTTTGGGGAAAAAAGAATGGAAATTAATTTGAACAGATTAAATCAGCTCTTGCTAACATGTACACACTGCTGCAGAACACTCGTGTGAGTAAAAAAATATCCACATGGACTTTTGTTGCGGGAATGTATGCTGGACCGATGAGCTCCTTTGTTTCAGGTGATGTCACTTCCAGGTCAAAATGAGGAAGGAAAAAAACTTTATACAATAAACATTATTATTAATCCAACACTATTCAGTAATAGCTTGTGACTCAATATTGGAAAGAGGCTGTGCTGTGATGATGCTATGCTAATGTTAGCCACAATGGCTAGCATTAGTATCACATCTACATAAAATAGGTGACTGCTTCTTGTTTATGTTGGCAAACACATTTTTAACACAGATTGTTTGGTAGATCTGGTGCATGTAATATTTCATCCTTATATACAGTATATATAAATATTTACTCCTTTGTCAATTTCTGTTGTCTTTCAGGTCGGAGACAGTGGTGTGCCATTGGTGTGCTGGTAGCCATCTTGATCGTGGTCCTCATTCTGCTCTTCGTTCTCTGACGTCCCGTCACCTCTCAACTGTACTGCCCCTCTCCTCCCAGTCAGGACAGATGGACTGATGGAGACAGAAGAAGGACGTCTCTCCTCTTCCTCTTTTCATCACTCCCTTTCTTTCACTCCGAGGAGCGGAGACATTGGTGACACACAGAACAGCAAGAGCTTAGTCCTCGCTCTGCTTTTAATGAGACCCCAGTGGTGTTACGTATTTCCGTTTGGAGCTTGTATGTTTATGTTGTAGTTGGAACTAATGGTACGCTATGGAGAGGACATGACGGGAAGCTACAGTTAAAAAAATATAGTTACCTGTGAATTAAAACAGGAGTTGTGTTGGATGGAGAAAGGTTTCAGTGATGCCTTGAATATATTTTTCTACCACAATGAAACTTGCAGTACGTTCTCGTGCCTATATGTGAATTCTTATCGGTTCAGTCAGGATCATCCTGCCTCAAGTCTCTAAAGGTTTTCCCGTCCAGTGCCACAGCAGCTGATTTCTCTGGCCAAGGCTTAGTCACTCCTGAAAACAGATGCTGTGGCCCATGCGTGGCCAAAACAAAAACGCGCTGCTCATCTGTGTCGTGAACGCTGCCTTTTTTTGCCCATCTGTCGGTCAGAAATGTGATGATTCAGCAGACAGGAAAGGCTCGTTTCTCTACCCCCCCCGTGACCATCGCAGGGCGAAGTCAGGCCAGCAGCAGACCACCCCTGCAGACGTTGGAGCGCACGATTGGCTGAGGCTCTTTGTTCCTCTCACTTGGCTGAAGAGGAACAGCCTTTGGTCGGACTGAACGGGTCTGCCTCTCTTATTGAAGCTTTCCATAGTGAGTGTAGAAGGAACAGTTGCTGGGCAGGATGTCTGCACATGCAGCCCAGACTTTAATCTTCCGGCGCCCTCTGCTGGAGACTGGCCATCATGTAGTTTCTGTGTCACGTCAGGCAGCAGTGCTCACGTAAGGTGTGCTGCGTTGCTGTGTGAATATAGCGTACGGCAGTGCTTTAAATGCATATATCGCATTGTGTAAATGGTAATTTTCTTGTACAAAGCCTTATATGGCATCAGTGTCATTTTTACTCTTTATTTGAAACTTTTGCTTTTCTCATTGTTATGTTGGTGACACAACGTTTTTAAAACCAAAGCAGTCAGAGGTCAGATGACATTTTGCTTTAAAATGTGGGTTGTTTTTTTTTTTTTAAAGAAAACAACCTCAACAACCGCAGTACCAAAATATCCCGCTGTCATTCAGTGTTATTCAGTGTTCATTCAGAACCGTGGCGTTTGGTTCTGTATTTGGATATGTGCTTTTCCCCTCTGACTGCTTGATATTGGTAAAGGAAAATTACTCGGGATACGATGATGGTAAAATTTTGGACTAATATCAGTGTTTAAAATAATAAATTGGCCAACAGCAGATATGATTGTTTCTTTAATTTTTGTTTTCATCTGTTCCACCTTTAGTGTCAGAGAGACAAAGAGATATGCGTTCTAAAAAGTAACTGAACTGAAATAGCTGGTCCAGTCCCAGGTGTTTTCTGGATTTGCAGCTGTTGTGTGTTTCAGGGCAAAAATCAATAACAGCACAGCTGAGACACACCGGAAAAGTATTGCCCACTGATACTGGTGAATCTGATCTTTTTTGCCGATACACCGATATCAGTCCACGAGGTGAATGTAGGTCTATAACTGTGTATTGGCTAATATATTGGTGCATCCCTATAAATTACAAATTTACTTTTACCAGATTAAAAATGTGCAAATCTGGGGCAAAATCTCACAAATTAACAAGAAAAAAGTAGCAACTTCAAATCAGGTTATGAAATTTACAAAAAAAGTCACAAATTTACACAAATAAGATTGTAAATTTAACAATAAGTCTCAAATTTACATGTCAAAATTGCATATTCATCAGTGGAAAAACTGCTGAATTGACACAAAAAAGTCTGCAAATTCCAGGGTAAACTACAAGGGGAAAAAAAATGCATATTCATATCAAAGATGCTGTGAATTTTCAAGATTTCAAATTTACAAAAGAAGCTGCAAATTTATGACAAAAAGTTGTTTATTTACATGAAAAGGTTCCAGTTTGTAAGAAGTCAGGTTTCTTTAAAAAAAATAATAATAACACTGACGCTGATACAGCTGGTCAACATTTGGATAATTCCTCCTGAATATTCAGACCCTAAAACTGGTGTTTGGGGTCAGCCCTGCTTTTCACATAGTTGTGCGTCACAGTGGCTGTGAGGTCAGCTGACATCATGACACCAGGAAACAACCAGGGGTTTTAATCGAGAGAACTGATTCTACCACAGGGAAAGTTATTATGAGCTCACTTTTGTATTCTTGGCTTAGTGACTGTGGTAAACACTTTCACCAACTTTTTTAAAAGATATATACTGTATGTGATGATTCAGCTTTAATTACAGTCTGACCAGTGAGTTCTACTAAAATGTTACGAACCCCAATTCTAGTAAGTTGGGACATTGTGTAAAACATAAAAACAGAACAAAATGATTTGCAAATCCTTTTTAATCTATATTCAATTGACTACACTACAAAGACAAGCTATTTAATGTTCAAACTGATAACTTTTTTTTGTTGGCAAATATTCACTCATTTTGAATTTCATGCCTACAACACATTCCAAAAAATCCTGGGACAGGACGTGTTTACCACTGTGTTACATCACCTTCTTTTTAACAACACTCAGTAAGCGTTTAGGAACTGAGGACACTCGTTGCTGAAGCTTTGTAGGTGGAATTCTTCCCCATTCTTGCTTAATGTACGACTTCACCTGCTCAACAGTCCAGGGTCTGGATTGTCGTATTTTGCATTTCATAGTGCACCACACATTTTCAATGAGAGACAGATCTGGACTGCAGGTAGACCAGTCTAGTACCCACTTTTTTTTTTTTTTGTGCTGTGAAGCCATGCTTTTGGAACACATGCAGAGTGTGGCTTGGCATTGTCTTGCTGAAATAAGCAGGGACGTCCCTGAAAAAAACGTTACTTGGATGGCAGCACATGTTGCTCCAAAACCTGTATGTACTGTTCAGCATTAACGGTGCCTTCACAGATGTGCAAGTTACCCATGCCATGGGCACTAACACACCCCCATACCATCATAAATGCTGGCTTTTGAACTTTGCGATCTGAATGGTCCTTTAACTCTTTAGCCTGGAGGACACAACGTCCATGATCTCCAAAAACAATCTGAAATGTGGACTCATCAGATCACAGCACACAGTATTGGTTTTCAGCCTTTGCTGCTTACGTGCAGAAATTTCTTCAGATTCTCTGATTTTGATGATATTATGGAGTATAGATGATTAAAACCCCAAATTCCTTGCCATTTTAAGTTGGAAATGTTCTTAGACTGTTAGACTCTTTGCCCAGGCAGTTGTTCACAAAGTGGTGAACCTCTCCCATTCCTTGCTTGTGAGCAACTGAGCCTTTCGGGAGTGCTGTTTCTACACCGAGTCATCACACTCACCTGTTCCCCATTAACCTGTTCACTGTGGAATGTTCCAAAAATGTGTTGTTTGAGCATTCCTCAACTTTCCCGGTCTTTTGTTGCCCCTGTCCCAGCTTTTGTGGAACGTGTTGTAGGCATCAAATTCAAAGCGAGTGAATATTTGGGCGGTGCGGTGGCGCAGTGGTTAGCACTGCTGCAGCACAGCAACTCACCCTTGGCCATGGGATCCCTGGTTCGATCCCAGCCCCTGACCAACAGTGATCTGTGTGGAGTTTGCATGTTCTCCCCATGTCTGCGTGGGTTTACTCCGGGAGTTCTCCGGTTTCCCCCCACAGGCCAAAAACATGCAGGTTAGGTTAATTGGAGACTCTAAAAAGTGGCCCTAGGTGTGAATGGTTAAGGGATAGCGCCGCACTGTGGCTGCTTCATCCATCCAGGTGGATGCCCTCAGTTTCCCCTTTGGGGATCAATAAAGTATACAAAATAAAAAAAAAAAATAGTCTGTCATTTTGAACATTAAATATCTCGTCTTTGTAGTGTATTCAACTGAATATAGGTTGAAAATGGTTTTTAAATCATTGTAAAGTTTTTGTTTACGTTTTACACAGCGTCTCCGCTTCATTGGGATTAGGCTTTGTCTGTCAATTCACTTTGGTGCTGTTAGCATTAACACTGATACTAGCTAATCAGCAGAGGTGGGTAGTAACTATATTTACTTAAAGTACTGTATATGTATTCAAGTAATCTCATACAACTGTACTTTTGTCGTTTAATTGCAGACTCCTTTTTTTACTTTAAGGACATTATTGAAGGAGAAAATTGTACTTATTACTTTATTAGAGGACATAATTATGTGGCTAATTTATGATTTATTTTCCTCTAACGCATCAAAAACCCCTTTCAGAATACCCAGGCAAACCCAGTACGACCCGGGCTCCCTCTGTTGTCTGTGTAGGGTTACCCGCGCTGCTCAACATGGACTAAATGACCTCAGCTCGGATGGCATTTGAATATGATTGCGGTTAATTGGTGACTCTAAATTGTCTCTAGATGCCCGTCTCTGAATGGCCCTTAGAGCAGTTACTAGTTAAGTGCTTTGAGCGGTCTTTGTGACTCAAAAAAGCACTATATACTAATTACAGGTCCTTATCCCTCACTTATACTTAAATTATATCATAAGGCAACTCCACTTTTACTTGAGTACAGTTGCTCCACCCACCTCTGCAACTGCCTGCAACATTAAAGCCACCAGTGGACCAATGTCGGCTGGGCTTCTTTATGAATGTTCTGAGGCTCAGTAGGATTGAGTTCATCAGGGAATATTTGGCCTTATCTTGTTCACTCAGTCATTTCTGAGCAGTTCTCATGGCATTTTGGTGGCACATTGTTTGTCCGCGTGGGAGTGTGTCTCGTTTGTGACACTGTGTGTGTGGGTGGGTGTGGGTGTGGGTCTGATGTACCAGCATCCACACGGTCACCAGGACACAGGGTTCTTCTGACAGAACCACTGCTTTGTACTAAAAATGTATTTCAAGTTGTATCCCAAATACAGTTCCCTGTATTTGGGAATAACATAATCTGTAAATGACAATGTTCTGTTTAATCTAAGTGCCAATGGTCACAGCTGTATTCTGTATTAGTGACCCACCATAGTAACCTTTGGGCTAAAGATGAGTCAGATTGTTATATATTCTACTGCCTCTGTGTCCTTCATTGATCAAACAGCACATTCACTTTGGCGTTGTACTGCCTTCACTTAAGAGAGGATCACAGTAGAGGTTGATCAGCTTTTCATGTCCAGCTCTCAGCCATATTTACTGTTTCTTTTCGGACTACATGACATCTGCAAAAAGTGATGTGATGTACATAAAGTGGAAAACACATGATTGTTTTATTATGGGAATCGATAGATTCTTGCAATTGTTTTATGTGGTTTTAACTTTCATTAAACCTGTGACCAAATAGCATTGGGTATTATTTATTGTTTCCACAGATGTTAAAATTTCTTCCTTTTGCCATTTTCAGAGATTAATTTTATGTTTTGACATCCTCAATGTCGGCCAGCTCAGTGGCGCAGTGGTTAGCACTGTGGCGGCACAGCAAGAATGTTGTGGGTTTGATCCCACCCCCTGACCATCAGTGACCCCGCCGTGTGGAGTTTGCATGTTCTCCCTGTGTCTGTGTGGCTTTACTCTAGGTGCTCCTGTTTCCTCCCACAGGACAAAAACATACAGGTTAGCTTAATTGGCATCAACTGTGGATTCTAAATTGCCCTTAGCTATGAATGTGAGAGTGAGTGGTTGTCTCTTGGACAGCAAGGACTGAGGTCATAGTCGCCATACTTGTAATCTTTTCAGTATCCTGACATCCTGTTACAGGCAATATGAGCCCACTCAGGCCATGGGGGGGAAGTGACATTTACTTGGTCAAATGTTGGTGTTCCATCGATAAAATTTTCCAAACATTATTTTAAGGTGAAACTCTTACATAGTGTTGCTTTAAAATGCACCAGAGAGGCATGCTGTTCGTCAGTTGTTGTTCAGAAGAATAAGATTTCCATTGCAAGATTCAAACCTGGGACCGCCAGCATACCAAGCAATCATCTTAAGCCTTATTTATGCTTCGGCATCAGGCCGCCACCGAGGCCAGTGCACGTGGCCCAGCAATTTCTTCTTGTGTGCTGGTTTAAATGTGTTGCCAAAATGGGTTTCTGTCATGTGTAGAGTGATTTATCATCTTTATTGTGTTTTTTTTTAATTAAATAGTGACAGACAAGAGAAAATTGTGATGGAGTTGGAGCTAATAAATGTTTTTAAAAAGTAACTTTTTATACAATCGCTGCAGCTGAGAAAAGACAGAAAATGGTACGGGATCACACTCCTCAGCCTCCCTGGGAAGGTCTATGCCAGGGTACTGGAGAGGAGAGTCCGGCCGTTTGTCGAACCTCGGATTCAGGAGGAGCAATGTGGTTTTTATCCTGGCTGTGGCACATCGGACCAGCTCTTTACTAGTGGTCGACCGATTATCGGGGCCGATATTTGGAATTTTGATGTATATCGGCATCGGCCTTTTTTTAAATCCAACGGGCCGATATCAAGAAATCAATTTAAAACTGGGTTATTTTGGCTCAGATGCAGCCGCGCCTCTCTCTCTCTCCTGCCACTTCTGTCTCCAGCCACCACCCGCGGCGCCATCTGATTGGTCAAGCAAGCCACAGCGTGCGTAAGTGGCAGAGCCAATCTGAAGCGGAAGCTGTCCTCACACACACGGCGGAAAGGAAAGTTTTTCCGTGTGGAGAACGTACGGAGAGCAGGCACACATGTCAAGGTAAACGCAGAAAACTCTCTCGAAATTGTAATAAACATCCCCGCGCTCTACATCTCACAACTACTACTAACGTCACAGTGAGCAGGAGAATAACGTAAGAGCGGAGTAAACATTAGCGGCAGCTCTGCTAGCTCGTAGTACCTCCCTCATCAGTCCCAAGTGAGCGAATGTTCAGTGAAATCTCTGCAATTTATGAACGCAAGAGAAGCCGTCTCACTGGAGAGCACGCCGAACAACTTTGCTTTTTGTGCCACAATCTCATGCTGCTCGATTGGGACTAATTGATTTGACGCTCACATTTCTGTGCAAATTTTGTTTAACTTTGTTTGCTATACTTTATAAAACCTCTGGAAGCAAGTTTTTATTTAACTTTCAAACTTTCAACTTTCAACTTTATTTAACAGGCTGCTGAGCCTGAGAGCTCCCTGCACTTTTTGTTTTTGCTTTTTCAGTTATATTGCCATTTTACTTTGTTTACTGTGGAAAATTTCAGGGAGCTATTTAAGTTTTTATTTAACTTTACAAGAGTTGCTGCTGAGCCTGGGAACTCTGCACTTTTTGTTCCAACTTTAAACAAAGTTCAAAGTCATTTCAGTTATTGTGAAATTTTACTTTTTTTTACTGTAAAAAAAAAAAAAAATCACGTAGCCATTATACAAGTTTTTATTTATTAACTTTACAAGAGTTGCTGCTGAGCTTGTTAACTCCCCGTACTTTTTGTTGTGTTTGAACTTAAAGATAAGTTGTATTTAAATGTTACTTTATTCAATGTGGAAACATTTCAGGGAGCTATTTAAGTTTTTATTCAACTTCTGGAGCTATTTTTCTATTTGTTTGGTTAAATAAACATGCTTTAGGCAGTTAAACGAAGTTAAGTGTTTACATTATTCAACATTTTTATGCCAATTTTTACACTTTTACTGCAAATGAATATCTGTTATCGGCCTCCTTAACTACTAATAATCGGTATCGGTCCTGAAAAACCCATATTGGTCGAGCTCTACTCTTTAACTACTAACTAACTAACTAACCTGCACTTATATAGCGCTTTTCTAGTCACAAAGACCACTCAAAGCGCTTTCATTAATACTAACCCTCTATTCTAAGGGCCTATAGGAAACAGATATCTAGGGACAATTTAGAACAGCCAATTAACCTAACATGCATGTTTTTGGCATGTGGGAGGAAACCGGAGAAATCCCGGAGTAAACCCACGGAACACGGGGAGAACATGCAAACTCCACACAGATCACTGTTGGTCGGGGGCTGGGATCGAACCCACGATCCCCACAATCCCCCGGCCAAGGGTAAACTGTGCTGCCGCAGTGCTAACCACTGCGCCACCGTGCAGTGGTTACCCTCTCAAGAATCCTCGAGGGTTCGTGGGAGTTTGCCCAACCAGTTTACATGTGTTTTGTGGACTTAGAGAAGGCATTCGACCGCGTCCCTCGTGGTTTTTTGTGGGGGGTGCTTCGGGAGTATGGGGTATCGGGCTTCTTGTTACGAGCTATTTGGTCTCTGTACGACCGTTGTGAGAGTTTGGTTCATATTGCCAGCGCTCGATTGGACTCATTCCCAGTGAGAGTTGGACTCCACCAGGGCTGCCCTTTGTCACTGATCCTGTTCATAATTTTTATGGACAGGATTTCTAGGCGCAGCCAGAGAACGGAGGGTGTCATGCTTGGTGACCATAGGATGTCATCTCTGCTGTTTGCAGATGATGTTGTCCTGTTGGCTTCATCCAGCAATGACCTACAGTTCTTATTGGGACGGTTTGCCACTGAGTGTGAAGCGGCTGGGATGAGAATCAGCACCTCCAAGTCTGAGTCCATGGTCTTCAGCTGGAAAAAGGTGGATTGTCCTCTCTGGGTTGGGGACAGGCTCCTGCCCCAAGTGGAGGAGTTTAAGTATCTTGGGGTCTTATTCACGAGTGAGGGGAAAATGACAGATCGGAGCAGCATCCGCAATGATGCGGACGTTGTACCGGTCTGTTATGGTGAAGAGGGAGCTGAGCTCTAAGGCAAAGCTGTTGATTTACCAGTCAATCTACGTTCCTGCCCTCACCTATGGTCATATGAGATCGCGGATACAAGCGGCTGAAATAAGCTTTCTTTGTAGGATTGCTGGACTCACCCTCAGAGATAGGGTGAGGAGCTCAGTCGTCCGGGAGAGGCTCAGAGTAGAAGCGCTGCTCCTCCACATTGAAAGGAGCCAATTGAGGTGGTTTGGGCATCTGATCAGGATGCCTCCTGGACACCACCCACTTGAGGTGTTTAGGGCATGTCCCACTGGAAGGAGACCCTGGGACAGACCCAGGACTCGCTGGAAAGACTATGTCTCCCAGCTGGTCTGGGAATGCCTTGGTACCCTCTCTGAAGAGCTGGAGCAGGTGGCTGGGGAGAAGGAAGTCTGGGCTTCTCTGCTTGAACTGCTGCCTCCGTGACCTGGACCTCTGGAGAAGTGGTAGAAGATGGATGGATGGAAGGATGGATGAAAATGGTATGTAATGACCATTGCTGCTGCCGTCATTTGACAAGCTTTGTCATTAATAGGGTTAGGATGAGTCATGCAAATGTTCTATAAATGCTGACTTCTTCAATATTCTTTTGAATTTGGACTGTTGTTTAATGGACTTGCTTTGGAAGTGGCGCTGCAGTGAATGAGCAGAGTAGGGCAGGGACTACAAAAAGGAAATGTGTAGGAGGAGATAAAGCGGACCAATCACAGCTTTTGCTGTCTGCATCGCCAACGAGCACCTCTCCGTCTCTGGACATGTGATGCAGAGGGGTACCACTTTGGGGCCGCATCAGTGCCGCCTTGCCTGTGCAGATGTGCCACAAATTGACCTTTAACCCCTTGCACTCTGGTCAATTTCCCTAAAAACACCTAAAAATAATGTACCCAGAGTAAATCAAAAGCTGTTCTTCAACCCTTTGCAGCATCTTCATGGGGTTGGTCTCATTTAAAAGAAAACACTGAATTTTTTGGCAAAACAGTCATAATCTCTCTAAGTGCTCCTGCCACTGAGTAACAGTCATCTAAACATACTGAACTTGAAGAAAATAAAGTTCGCCTGGGTGTTTTTTGTAGATACAAATGATTGCAAATAACACACAGCTGTCAGATACGGGCTGGAAAATGCAACAGAAATGTAGAACCAAGTGTTATCCAGCTGAGGTCAAAATTTTGTAACAATACCACAAAAAAATGAATATATTACACAGCTTTTTTCTCAGGTTATTCCCAGGCGTTTTTGAACTGTGCCAAATGGCACAGTTTGGAAAAACGTCTATAACTTTTGAATGATTCAATATAGAAGCTTGATCTTGGGCTCTAATGAAAGGTGACACTCAGGGCTCTGTGTGTGTGTGTGTGTGGGGGGGGGGGTTGTTTATTCATTCATGAATGAATGAATGAACAAACAAGCCCCCCACTCACAAAGAAGCATGCCACGTAAAAAATGTGTGGCTTTTTTTTTACGAGAAAAAATAACCTACAGTGCAATAAAAATTATACTAAAATATCTGCAATGTAGAGGATAACAACTCCCTCCCCACCCCCGCTACAGAGGAGCACGGCGCACAGTTCGGTCCGTAATTTACCAATCGGTCAAAAGTCTTTTTTATTACTATTTTCAGTGATAAAGAATAATTTAGCTTATAACACTTACCTGTCCACAACAGCAGTGTCACTGGCAAACATCTGTTCCTCATTGTCAGACGAACATGAAGCTGGTCCGCTTGTTACGGACTTGTGGTTCTGGTCACGCGACCCGGTCAAACCATGATTCCATTATTGCGGTTTTGGCGAACGATTTTTCAAAACAAATAAGAACAGTAGTAATAAAAAAAGACTGGCGAACGCTACCGTTACACACAGCGGCTTAGACAAAACAGATTTTACGCACGGGACGCACGCTTTCAATTGTCGTACTTCTCTGCTTCAATTGGCTTGCTGTATTTGCAGCCGTTGGTAGGCGGGTCCTTCTTGCTAGGTTTTCAGTCATTGGTTCTTCAAGGTTTCAGAAACCCAATTCAAGGCTCTTATTAGTCAAATGAGAGGTCAATCAAATCTAAACCAATCAAAGCACTCCTTTGGCTTTCTGTTCGCGGCTGTGTCTGTAGTGGAAGAACGGAAATGCAGCTTCTTTTTTTTTTCAGTGCGCACTGAGACGCACAGTCTGCACTAGGACGCACAGACGTGACCGCCCGCGGTATCCCGGAGCGCAAGAGGTTGATCATTACATGACCCAGATGCTTCAGTTCACACTCTTAACTTCAGTGTTCCATTGAAAGGGATTCCCAACAGCGGCAGAACAGCATTGTGACACATTGTTTTCAGATGCATAGGACAGGCATGTAGCATTTCATAAGGCCGAAACTGCTGGGAGGATGTGAACCCGGGTCTCCAGCACGACAGATAATTGTCTTAACCTTTACGCCACACGATTGCTATGGGTCTCACTGACTTTCTCACACACTAACAAAATGTTCTACTATTGAGACAAAGGATAATAAACACTTAATTAACAGGATTCTTTGAACATGAACAGAATTGCATGAAATTTGGTGCTTTGTTCAAGAATACTATTGTGACTGTGAATGAAGCTTTTTATCAAATTTGGATCAACACATCAGAAGATAAATCAGAAAACACATGCCAAAGAGAAACGGTACAACTTGATTGGCTTAAAAAAGTCAAAATGGATTGACAGTTTTTTGATAATTTTAAAAACTTTTTGTAATTATTGGTAGACAAGCTCTGATTAATTTCAAGCAATATGGATGAATTCACTAGCAAATTTTTGAAAATATGGTGCAGAAAACTTTATTTGTAGTGCATAAGACCAGTGGAGAAAAGTTTCAGAGATTCAAATGGTGAAAGAATTTGGAGTTCAAACCCAGCCGTTCTCAAGATATTTGCAAAACTGTAAAACTGTTTATTATTATGAATCCAGTGCCTTGATTTCTGGTCTCTGAGTAGTAGGGAGAATTTCTGACTAGACTGTAACATTTCATGTTTCTACATATTTTTGTTCCCCATGCACTTTTAACAGAGAAAAAGAAGAAGAATCAGAACAACTACAATAGGGATCCCTCAGCACAGCTGCTTGGAACCCTAATAAAACAGACCATCAAGCTCATTCTTCTTTCACTTATCATTGTATGTATTGGAAATACTGTATGGACAGATCTTTTTTTGTTAACCTTTTAACTGGCCAGATTTCATGGACAGGTCGCGCGCCCCTAGTGGCACAGTGCAGCACTGCGCCTGTCAAGTGATATGACGTGCAGAAACACTGCCCAGCTGTACTGAGGATTTGTACTGATTATGCCTGTTCACAAGGTGGCAGACACATGTTGGAAGAATCATGGCTGACACGGAATACACCAGAGAAGAAGAAATTCTTCTTCTTCTTCTTCTTCTTTGAGAAACCGAGAGTAGAAGAAGGCGGCAATTCAATATGGACGCTATCCATTGCTGTCGATGGACTGAAATGGAGGATTTGCTTGCGAATTTGCCAACTATGATTCAAAAAAGAGATTAGCTTATGAAGGGAAATATTTACCTTTTGTGACAGGATAACACAGTCGACCGTGTCCAGTTTTGTCTGCCATTGACGGAGCTGCACATAACGACAGAGAACAATTGCTGCTGGGTTGTTTTGTAAACGAAATTGAGCTGGGATAAATCACAAGATTCATGTGAGACTTTCTGGATGTGGGAGAGAAAGCAAAATTGCCTGGTAGAAGACAAAATAAGGGCCATGGGTGACAAAAATGGACAAATAAAAAGACGCGACAAGCGGTAGGTCTGATTGTTTTTTTATCAGCTGTGTACATTCTCCTGATTTTCTGGTTCATATACTTTGAAGAGAAGATAACAAAAAAAAAAACCCAAAACAAAACCGGTGACAAGAAAACAAAACTATTCTTTGTGTAAATATGTTCAAAGTCCACTTTTGACTGACAGTTATGTAATTCTGTATTGCTGCCGCGACACTATGCAAATTAGATGCATAAATTTACTTCTATCTGAAACTTTGGATCATATTCTACATCTTTCTAATTGACAGTAAATCATTATCTCTTCCCACTTTAAAGTTATAGCCTTGAAATCTCTGATATGGCTGCTGTGGCATTATGCACAGCATTATGCAAATTAGATGCGTAAATTTACTCCTATGTCAAACTTTGGATCATATTCTACATCTTTCTAATTGACAGTAAATCATTATCTCTTCCCACTTGCAAGTTATAGCCTTGAAAATCTATGACGTGTGATCTGAATATTTTCTTGACAAAAATCTTTACCATTCTTGACTACTAGGGGGTTCGGCGCTATTTGGCGCCTGTAGAGTTTGTGTTTCCCATTTTAAACCAGAAGTTTACATACACTGTATAAAAACATTTATACAACACTTAGTTCCGACCGAGCAATTTGATTGGACAATAGGGATTCCAGGAGTTACTATACTGTAATTAAGCAATATTACACAAGAGTGAGTTTGGTATCATGAATATATGAACTCCAGCAGGGCGTGATTCAGCCGTCGATCATGATACCGTAACAAACTTGAGTGTAATATTGCTTTTATACAACAGTTCCAGCAAGCAAAATTTATTAAATGACATCAGTATTGGACAAAATATTACGATTTGTTTGTTTAATCAGTTATTTTGTGCAGCTGAGGAAAATGGTCCCTAAATTGATTGTCTTTGTCAAATAAACTAATCTACTACTACTACTAAATCTAGCCAGTAACTGTTGCTAAACATCTCAATCAGCAAGAAGACGTCTATTGTCATTTCACACACATGTAAACAAATTATGTCAAGTGCAAACATAATGTGTTTATAAAACATACAGTGGGGTAAAAAAGTATTTAGTCAGCCACCAATTGTGCAAGTTCTCCCACTTAAAAGATGAGAGAGGTCTCCAATTTTCATCATAGGTATATCTCAACTATGAGAGACAAAATAAGAAAAAAAAATCCAGAAAATCACATTGAAGGATTTTTTATGAATTAATTGGTAAATTCCTCGGTAAAATAAGTATTTGGTCAGTAACAAAAGTTCATCTCAATACTTTGTTAGATACCCTTTGTTGGCAATGACAGAGGTCAAATGTTTTCTGTAAGACTTCACAAGGTTTTCACACACTGTTGCTGGTATTTTGGCCCATTCCTCCATGCAGATCTCCTCTAGAGCAGTGATGTTTTGGGGCTGTCGCTGGGCAACACAGACTTTCAACTCCCTCCAAAGATTTTCTATGGGGTTGAGATCTGGAGACTGGCTAGGCCATTCCAGGACCTTGAAATGCTTCTTACGAAGTCACTCCTTCGTTGCCCGGGCAGTGTGTTTGGGATCATTGTCATGCTGAAAGACCCAGCCACGTTTCATCTTCAATGCCCTTGCTGGTGGAAGGAGGTTTTCACTCAAAATCTCACGATGCATGGCCCTATTCATTCTTTCCTTTACACGGATCAGTTGTCCTGGTCCCTTTGCAGAAAAACAGCCCCAAAGTATGATGTTTCCATCCCCATGCTTCACAGTATAGGTATGGTGTTCTTTCTCCTCCAAACACGACAAGTTGAGTTTTTACCAAAAAGTTCTATTTTGGTTTCATCTGACCATATGACATTCTCCCAATCCTCTTCTGGATCATCCAAATGCTCTCTAGCAAACTTCAGACGGGCCTGGACATGTGCTGGCTTAAGCAAGGGGACACGTCTGGCACTGTAGGATTTGAGTTTCTGGCGGCGTAGTGTGTTTCTGATGTAGCCTTTGTTACTTTGGTCCCAGCTCTCTGCACGTCATTCACTAGGTCCCCCCGTGTGGTTCTGGGATTTTTGCTCACCGTTCTCGTGATAATTTTGACCCCACGGGGTGAGATCCTGTGTGGAGCCCCAGATCGAGGGAGATTATCAGTGGTCTTGTATGGCTTCCATTTTCTAATAATTGCTCCCACAGTTGATTTCTTCACACCAAGCTGCTTACCTATCGCAAATTCAGTCTTGTTAGCCTGGTGCAGGTCTACAATTTTGTTTCTGGTGTCCTTTGACAGCTCTTTGGTCTTGGCCATAGTGGAGTTTGGAGTCTGACTGTTTGAGGTTGTGGACAGGTGTCTTTTATACTGATAACGAGTTCAAACAGGTGCCATTAATACAGGTAACGAGTGGAGGACAGAGGAGCCTCTTAAAGAAGAAGTTACAGGTCTGTGAGAGCCAGAAATCTTGCTTGTTTGTAGGTGACCAAATACTTAATTTACTGAGGAATTTACCAATTAATTCATTAAAAATCCTTCAATGTGATTTTCTGGATATTTTTTTTTCTCATTTTGTCTCTCATAGTTGAGGTATACCTATGATGAAAATTGGAGACCTCTCTCATCTTTTAAGTAGGAGAACTTGCACAATTGGTGGCTGACTAAATACTTTTTTGCCCCACTGTACCTGTTAAGTCAATACTTCAGAAAATCTCAGATCAAAACGTAGTCGACAAAAGCTAGTAGTTAGCATGCTAGCAATTTAGCACATTCTGCTCGCTTTTCTTTGCATTTTCAGATGAAACAGAGTCCACTACCACAAAGGTATTGTGGTTTGTTAATTGAGACAAACAAATTCTAGCATTGCCTACTTTTTTTCAACAGACATGAAATCGTTTAATGATCTTAAAATGACCGGGACAGAAGTAGAGCTTTGCAAAAGGGTGGGTCAAGGATGGGTTTACCATCAAGTCCCCCCATAATAAACTTGCTACTTCCTGTCAAACAGTGCTTCACTGTGGAAATTAAGGTATCCAAAACAGTACTGCAATTGTCAGAGTTGATAGAAAAATACTGTTAGTAATTAACATTACTAGAACACCTTTGAAGCAGAGTGATAAATATCCAGTGAAATTGGAGGGCAATTATCGCGGATTATAGTAACTCCTGAAATCCCTATTGTCCAATCAAATTGCTCAGTTGGAACTAATTGTTGTACAATCTGCGATAATTGCACTCCAGTAGAGGGAGTTACTGGACACTTCGTACTCTTCCCACTCCGTCCCAAGTCACAACATACCCAAATCTGAACATACCCTAGATGTTCCGTACCTGTGTAATTAAATACTTACCAAACCAAAATGTTGCTGTTATGGAAGTCAGGTTATTTCGCACCTCAGACAGAGACAATGAATACACATGGGAGAACAATGCCCAAGAGGGTGAGAGGGGGTTGAATGAAGTGTAGTGTAAATATCATGCTGTGTATGAGGAAGTGCCTTGAAGCTTGTGAAGGTGACTTGGGATATAGAGAGGAGTGCTTGCTGTAACCAGTCAGTCTGTTCTGTGCTTGTGAGATGTGAGTGTGTAATAAATCGTCTGACATGAAGCTGCCTCTTCATTTACACACTCCACATTGTGGTTTATTTTTAATATCAAAATGTGATTCAAAACAGAAGCTGAAATTAAGGCTGGGATGCATTGGAACTCTTGGCAGTAATAGGACAGTTACCACAGCAACACAGTACTGAGTGGCAATCACATGATGGTTTTATTTTGTATGCAGCAAAACATAAAAATCACACAAAACATTTAGTCACAGCAGTGCACAAAGTACTTTTTTTTTTTTTTTTTTTACTTTAGATGTTAATACCACACCATTCACTTGACTGAAGTGATGTGTGGGTAAAGACCAAGGAGCATGTGGTCAGTGAAGAACTGTTCAGAGCCTTTAATCTCTCCACCCCCCATTTGCCTGAGGGTAGTAGGGGGCAGTTCTTAATGCCTCTTTCACCCACAAAGGCCGTAAAGTCTGCTGAGGTGAACTGCAGTCTCTTGTCTGTTGTGACTGCATTTGGCATACCCCAGCAGGCCAAAAAGGGAGGTGACGAAATCAGTGACTATGTCGGTGGTGACTAAGCTGGTGGTGACTAAGTCGGTGGGCAACACCTCAGGCCATTTTGAGTGGAGATCGTAGGCCTATAGAAAGCGCTGGTGCAGGGGAGGCGCTATGCAGTTCACCACATACAGTATGTCCAATAGGACGTGTTTCCACGGGGTGGGCGGTGGTGGTGGTACACAAGTTTTTCCACTGGCTAGGCAGGGCATACAGTCTTTCACCATGATCTCCACGTCCTTGTCAATCCCTGTCCACCAGAATGAGCTCCTACACCGCTGTTTGACTCTGACAACACCCAGATGGCCCTCGTGTACCATGGTCAGGCTGTGGCCCTTCAGCGCTTCCGGGATTACTGTGCAGAGCCCCCTTGCCACGCAGACGTCGTTCCAGCATGATAGATCGTCTCGGACTCTGTGGAAGGGTGCTAGCTCTTCCAGCACATTGGGTGGCCAGCTCTCTTGAATGGAGGTGTGGAGCTGGGTTAGTACGGGATCCTGTTCAGACGTGGCCTGGAGCTCTTGTAGGGAGACGGTGGTCTGAAGTGGCCATGCCGCATGTGGACCAGTTCAGGTTCTAAGGGGTCCTGGTTGGCACTCAGTGTAGGGTTAGGTGTGGCCCAAGACAGTAGGTTCGCCACTACGTTTTCTCTGCCCGGCGTGAACTGGGTGGTGAAGTTATATGCTTGTAGCCCTTCCATCCACCTGTAGATGCACAGAGGTTTGTGCCCCGACCCCCATGTTTCCAGAAGTGCCGTGAGGACCCTATGGTCCGTCCACAGTGTGAAGTGTCGTCCACACAGGTACATGTGCCATCGTTCATATGCCCAAACGCATGCCAGTGCCTCCCTCTCCCCCACTGAGTACTTCTGCTCGGCTGAAATGAGTGACCTCGAGGTGAACGCTGCTGGGCGCTCGGTTCCCCCTTGAAGTTGCGACAGAACGGCTCCTACTGCTGTGTTGGAAGCGTTGCACGTCACAAATGTGAGGCTCTGTAGGTCAAAGTCAGCGAGTACTGGTGGAGAGGTGAGCTTTGTTTTCAGTTGGCTGATAGCAGCGGAGCACGCCGGGGTCCATACCCAGGGTGCATCCTGCTTCAGGGGTGTGTGCAGTGGCTCTATCATCTGAGTAACGGGGAATGAAGTGCCCATAAAAGTTCACCACGCCCAAAAAGGTTGAGAGCTGTGCAGGGCATGATGATTTGGGTAGCTGCAGTACCGCCTCAACGTTTGAGTGCAGGGGGCTCAAGCCCTTGGCAGTAGGAGTGGGTTCAAAAGATCGATACAATGATATAGATCGATCCACGTTTGACTGAGCCGATATCGAGCCACAAAATCCACGGATCGATCTTTTAGTATAATGCTTTTACGCCTGTGAACGTCTGCTGAGTCTAATTGGGTCGAAACCTGATCAGAGAGCCAGGAACCACAGCCAAGGACCAGAAACACCTGGAGCGCTAACGGAGCTAACAGCTAACAAGCTAACGGATATGCTAGTTCTTCTTCTGTGGTGTTAAAATGGTTCTTATACGACAAGAGTTCCCTGTGGCGCGTGCGCACATCTTTACTTCTGTATTTACATGAGTGGAGTTGTTAACGTGCGTGTCTCTTCATTTATCAACATAAGTCACCTTAAAGACCGTCCTCAACAGCTTTCGAATTTTTTTTCGTAAAGCGGGGATAAACGGTTTTGTACTATGTGAAGTGCTGTGTTGGAACATTAAGTTGACAACTGATAAACTGAAAATGCACGGAGACTGGCTGAAACCCATGAAGAGAGAGGGAGACTTAGTTAGTTAGTTAATTCCCTTCACACCATGTTGGTGTATGGGGCGGCGCCTATCTCCGTTTCTCTGACCCTAGGCCACACAGCTACTGTAAGTAGTGAAAGTTACAGCAGGGGGTCAGTCCTCTGGTAGCTCTGTGTGTAACTTTACTTTCCTCGTTCCATTATGCGGAGCACCACGCTAGAAGGCAGAAAGTACCATTTTTATATGGTCTTTGGTATGACCCGGCCGGGATTTGAACCCCTGCCTCCCGGGTGTGGGGCAGATGCTCTACCAACTGAGCCACCACTCCGGTAAGAGAGAGGGAGACTTGGAGCTGCTAAAATTGTAAGTAAAATATCATTTGTTTAACATTTGTGTCGTAAATTAATAATTTATCTGGGATGATGGTGTTTTCTTTTACAAACTATGGATACAGTAGTTAACTGTTGGTTAAGCGCTGTGAATAAGTGCAGAATAAAGGTATATTTTATGAGATTACGGACTTCTAGCAATTGAGAGATTTGAAGATAATAATGAATCACAATAAAATGAAAATGGCAGAATTAATAAAGGCTGCAGTACGAGCCATTTTTACTCAGTAGAACTAAACTGAAATGAATAAGTCTTCCTAGGAAATGAATTGAAACCCTTTTCAAAAATTGAAAGTTAATTTGTAGTTAAAATATAAACAAAAAATAAAAGAAACTAAATTATTAAACCCTACTGTAGTGTGGGGATTTAAAAATATGATTATTAATTTTACTGTGAAATCTATTCTTTTCATCTCCTGTCACATCTATGAAGACTGGGTTTCCACTCCAAGGTCCATCCTGCACCTTTTTTTGGGGGGGTGGGGTTGGGGCATGCACACGCAGCGTCCGGCAGCGGGTGAAAAAAGTTCTACGTCTGTGTCTCTGTTTTTATGCACTTTAAGGTGTTTTAACATAATTCTCTGTGCCGTTTTCGTCCTTGAATGTTTGTGGACTATATAACGAAGAGCTCCCTGGTTCCATCAGTATGGATTTCATTCTTGTTTTTGCACTGTCGTTTCTTTCCTACCGGCTCTTTGTTTTGGAGGTAAGTGCGATCGCGATCACGCCGGGAAGAACGCAGTATTCCAGAGAAATGTTACTGCATTTAAACATGGATAATGCAGCATCTGTGTTTGAGTCTGTGCTGCAACTGCCGGACTTCATTTTAAGAGATTTTCATGGACACAGCAATGAAAAGAGAGACAAGAGGAGGAAATGCGGAAAGCATGGAGGCGTAAGATTAAACCTGAGGAGGCGTCAGGTTAACCACATTCCTCTTCCTTCCATTATTATGGGGAACGTACAATCCCTGAGAAATAAAGTGGATGACATTCAAGGAAATATACGATATCAGAAGGATTTCAAGAACTGCTGTGTCATGGCTTACACGGAGACGTGGCTTACGGCGCATGACCGGGATGCGGACCTGTGGATTGACGGCTTTGGAGCCCCACTTTGCTCGGATCGGCAGGAAGTGGTAACGGGGAAACGTCAGGGGGCAGCGTATGTTTATATATTAATAAACAGTACTGTACATCTGTCACGGTCAGAGAGTGCATCTGTACACCAGATGTGGAGCTTCTGTCCGTGTCACTATGCCCCTTTTATCTGCCCCGCAAGTTCCCTCAACTTTTCATAATGACTGTGTACATTCACTTGAGGGCAGATGCTGCCTCCGCCTCCAGCACCGTCTTTGATGTGGTACAGCGGTTGCAGTCGATTTCCCCAGAGGCTCCAAATTTTATTCTTGGGGATTTTAACCATGTTTCTCTAAAAAAGACACTTAAAAACTTTTATCAGTATGTCTCCTGCCCAACCAGGCAAAAAAAAACATTGGACCTGTGCTATGGATCCATAGAGAGGGCCTTTAAATCTATCCCCCTTCCTCCTTTAGGATCCTCAGATCACAACTGTGTACATTTGCTGCCCACATATAAAACTGCTCTCAGAAGAGACAAGGCGAAGACCAGAGACATAAATGTGTGGACAGAGGATTCAGTGCACTGCCTCCAGGAATGCTTTAACTGTACGGACTGGGAGGTGTTCACACTGTCCTGCGGAGATGATTTGGACTCTTTAGTGGACGTAACATGCTCATACATGGCTTTCTGCAGAGACATGATCGTTCCACGTAAACGTGTCAAAATATATCCCAACAACAAGCCATGGGTTACAAAACCAGTTAAAACCTGCTTACAGAGGAAAGCACTTGCCTTTAAACAGGGGTCTGTTTCTGAGCTACAGGTTGCCACAAAAGAGCTGAAGGCCGAAATTTTAAGAGCAAAACAGAATTATAAATTAGAATTGGAAAGCAAGATGGCAACAAAGAAACTTGGTTCAGCCTGGGCCAGTATGAAAACTATTGCAGGCCTTCAGAGCACAGAGCGCAGTAATCATGTGTTTTTAGATGGTTTTAGTTCAGACACAGAGCTGGCTAATGCTCTTAATTGTTTTTATGGTCGTTTTGACTCCTTTGATTTTAGCACAGAAACCCAAAATTTGAAACAGAAACTCAAAGACAATCAGTACTTTAATATTGAGGTGCAGGACGTTAAAAGAGCGTTCTGTGCTGTAAAAGTAAACAAAAGTCAGGGCCCTGATAATATACGTATGTGGGTGCTTGGTAAAGTCCTGTGCACATGAATTGAGTCCTGTGTTTCACTACATTTTCAATAAGTCCTTACAGACACAACGTGTAACTAAGATCTGGAAAGATGCCGTGGTTGTCCCCGTTCCAAAATCCAGCTGTCCTAAAATGGTAAATGATTTTAGACCAGTTGCTTTGACTTCAATTTTAATGAAAATTTTTGAAAAACTGGTCAGATTTGAGGTCCTAAAGCAGACTGAGCATGCATTGGATCCTTTGCAGTTTGCCTATAGGCCTCACAGAGGAGTGGAGGATGACACTGTCACTCTGTTTAACATGCTTTTTAAACATCTGGATTTTCATGGGACACACGCCAGGCTTTCATTTGTGGACTTTTCTTTTGCCTTTAATACAATCCAACCTCCTATTTTAGTTGAAAGGCTCCTGCAACAATTTGATTTGAGTAATAATCTGGTGGGTTGGATTCTGGATTTTTTAACCAACAGGACACAGAGAGTAAGGGTCAATGGTACATTGTCTGACCAAAAGTGCTCTTCTACTGGCTCTCCGCAGGGGTGTGTGTTGTCACCACTACTCTTCATCCTGTACACAAACATGTGTCAGAGCAGACATGACAATAGACACATTATAAAGTATTGTGACGTAGGCGAGGTTCACACAAAGAAAAGGAGCAGATGGCTGCGACACAACAGGCTTTATTAAACACACTCACAATCACAGACAGGAGGGGAGGTCATTGTCACCGACCTCCGTTTATATCAGGGTTACACACACATAATCACTCCTGCTCTAATTCTACTTATAACACTGCTGGGTCATTATAACGCAGTTATAACACAGTAATAACACTAAACATACACGAAAATATAACGTACTCTGCTGGTAAAGCATGCTGGGAAAAAGCCTGACCCCCTTAACACAGCCCCAACGTTACACTGCCCCCCCCCCCCCCGGACTGGTTTCTGTCCCCAGAAAAATGAAAGTCCAACTGTCCAACTCAAAAGTCCAACACGAACCCGTCCAGGTGTCGGGCCGGCCTCCGATGCCGACGACCAGCACGTACAGGCCCGCCAGTGTCCATCTATGTCTCGGTCGCAGCATCTGGTCGGGGTGAAGGCTCTGGTTCGACCACCAGCGGGGCGGATTTCTTAAGCCTCACCCTCTACACCACATCCGACAGTCTCTGCAGAACCACGCACGGTCCCGACCAATGGCTCGCCAACTTCGGTGATCGTCCTCTTTTCCTCTCAGGGCAGAAAACCCAGACTCGATCTCCCGGTGCAAAGTCCCTCCCCTGGCAGCGGGAGTCATACGCTCGCTTCTGCTGACTCCCCACCACTGCCAGGGCCTCCCAGGCGGGCCGCTGGCCGGCATCCAGCCACTGCCAAGCCCGGGATCTGTCCTGCTCGCTCTGCAGCTGCTGCGTGCCGAGGGCCTCTGTGACGTCATCGCTGTGGGGAGCTGCCTGATTATCCGAGGGGAACTGTGTGCCGCTGTGTTATTCCCACTCACAGCGGTCCGGAGAGAGGCAGCCTGTGGGACGGCCTGGATTCGATCTTCTGCCGGCTGGCAGTGACGACAGTCCAACAGCTCCCGCAGCTGGCGTATCTGTCCCAATTCCAGCCCGCTGCAGCTCTGCTGAAATAGTTCCTCAACCACCTGCTGCGTCCCTGCCGACACGTTGACCCCTTCCCTTGCTGTCCCTGCGTGTGCTCGTGCTCCCTCTGCTCGGGTTGGTGGCGCTGTTGTGTCCAGTCCTCATGGTGGCCCGCCTGGTCCGGTCCGTCCTGGTGGTCCCTCGATCGCACAGGCCTCCGTGTTCCTTCTCTGGGTTCCGCTGTGGAGCGTGATGGTCCGGGTTCCCAGCTGGAGGGACGGTCTGGCGGTGTCCATCTTGGCGTTCCACGCTGCAAGCAGATCGAGTCCAATAATACAGGGGTCTTGGATGTCAGCCAGCCAGAACGGGTGTTTTATGTTCTGACCGGCTACCCCCACCATGAGAACTCTCCGCCCCCCCAATCTGGCGCGCTCACCGGTAGCTGTGGTGACGTGGCGCTCGGTGGGTTCCCACCCCCGTGGTGTTGTCTCGTCTGTGACCGGCAGCACACCAGGTCGGACCAAGGAGATTGTAGAACCGGTGTCGATCAGGGCCCGGATCAGCGTGTTGTCCAGGCTGCACTGTAGGTACAACCCTGGCGAGCGTCCAATTCGGCCCACACGCGGTGACAGCTCATCGGTTTGTCGTGGGGTGGGTGCTGGGCAGTACTGCGTGATATGTCCTGGCTCCCCGCAGCGGAAGCACCCTTCCTCGCGTCGCCGCGGCCGTCTTCAACATGGACGTGCCGCCGTGGTCTGCCGTAGCAACTCCTCCCCCACCTCGCTCTCAGCCGTGGCCTGGAAGGCTCTTTGTCTTGGCTCGGCTGCACGACTCATCAGCGGCTCCACCCGCTCTGCTTCTGCCACCGCAGTCTCCCAGTTTCTCGCGGCGTTAATCCGGACATAGTTCTGGAGCTGGGCCGGGCGGAGACCTTGGATGAAGTTCCGGAGGGCGAGCTTCTCCACTACCTCCGGTTCAAAGTCCGGGTAGCTGCGCCGTGTCAGCAGCCGTATGTCCGCCGCGTAGGCTCCTAGTCTCTCCTGGCTGCCTCGACGGCAGTTGGCCAGCTGTTCCTGGGCGTGTTCAGCGTCGGCCGTTCTCTCAAACCGTCTCCGGAGCGCTCCCTGTAGCGCTGGCCAGCTGTCGCGCTCCTCAGGCCGGAGGTCAGACAATGTGCAGAGAGCCCTCCCTTCCAAGGCCAGCGCGACCTGCACGGCGGTTTCTTCTGGTGGCCAGCCGTTCAGAGCGGCAGCCAGCTCGACCTGGACTAGGTAGTCGTCCAGCAGGGTCTCGCCGTTGAAGTGGGAAATCTTGACCCGCTGCCGGGTGGATGGGACGGTCGCCTCTCGGTCCATCGCTGCCCCTGGTCGCAGTGGAATCACCGGCCCGTCCTGCCTGAAAAGGGCAGGGAGCGGGGCTGATTTGCTCTGCTCCGCCGCCCTGCCTTGAGAAAGGCAGAAGGCGGGGTACGCTGGTCCCGTCAGGTCCGCTGCTCCGTTCATCCCGACGAGCAACTCCGGGGGTCGGTGTCTCAGCTCTGTCGTCTGTCCCCAGCTGAGCGATGAATCGCTCCAGCTGCTGGATCTCCGCTCAGATCCTGGCTTCCATCTGCTCCTTCTCCCACTCCTGACACCAGTGAGACGTAGGCGAGGTTCACACAAAGAAAGGGAGCAGATGGCTGCGACACAACAGGCTTTATTAAATACACTCACAATCACAGACAGGAGGGGAGGTCATTCTCACCGACCTCCGTTTATATCAGGGTTACACACACATAATCACTCCTGCTCTAATTCTACCTATAACACTGCTGGGTCGTTATAACGCAGTTATAATGATCCAGTAGTATAACACAGTAATAACACTAAACATACACAAAAATATAATGTCCTCTGCTGGTAAAGCATGCTGGGAAAAAGCCTGCCCCCTTAACACAGCCCCGACGTTACAGTATGCTGATGATTCAGTTGTTGTCAGTCTCCTCCAGGATGGTGAGAGTGGCCACGGCCCAGTAGTTGATGATTTTGTTCACTGGTGTGAGGATTCCTACCTGCAGCTGAATACGACAAAACTAAAGACATGATTATTGACTTTAGGAGGAAAACTCCCAGGCACGAAGTCACCGTACTAAAAGGCCAGACCACCGAATGTGTACAATCGTACAAATATCTTGGGACGATTATTGATAGTAATTTAAACTTTGAAGTGAACTGTGAAAAGGTGTGCAAAAAGGGTCAGCAACATTTGTATTGTTTGAGGAAACTTGCACGCTTCCAAACTGACCGAACCATAATGACAATGTTTTATCGGGCTTTTATTACCTCCGCCAGGCCGAAAGGCCAGGAGGAGGTAATGTTTTTGCCGGGGTTTGTCTGTGTGTTTGTCTGTTTGTCTGTCTGTCTGTTTGTCTGTTGGTTAGCAAGATAACTCAAAAACTTTTGGACGGATTTCAATGAAACTTTCAGGCGTTGTTGAAAATGGTACAAGGAAGAACTGATTAAATTTTGGGGATGATCCGCATCACCGTCTGCATACAGGAATTTTTTAAAGCATTTTTCCACACTGTGACATACGGCCATTTTCAACATGTGCGCAGGCGCAATGGAGGGCACTGGGCGTCGTGTCTGACCAACACAAACTCCGCCTTCTTCAACGTTTTAGCCACAAAAGCATGCGGAAAACACTGCTGGCCTGGGCCCCCCAGCGTGCCTGTGCCAGCCATAGGCGCTGCGCACATTGCGCTGGTCGTCGTGTCTGACCAACATAAACTCCGCGTTCTTCAACGTTTTAGGCACAAAAGCACATGGAAAACACTGCTGGCCTGGGCCCGCCACCGTGCTTGTTTTTGCGCCACGCTGCAAAACCTGACACGGCCACCTGTCCGCCGCCCGATTATTTGCCTCAAATTCCCCGCCCAGCTATAGGCGCTGCGTAAAAACGACCTCTCTGCCGGGAAAGATTCTAAATTCTGTTTTGCCGCGGAGCGCAACCCAATATAATATAAAACCCACGGCAACCTGTCTAACCAATCTGCATCCGTCAGTGGAGGAGATGGACACACCAACACTTCAGTTTATTACCTCCGCCAAGGAGGCAATGCTTTTACAACCGTAAAACGGGGCTATAAGGGACGGCGGGGTAATATGGGACACTTTTTTAAATGTAATTCTGCTTTTTTAATTTTGCTTCCGCCTAGATTTGATGAAGGATTCATGGATATTTGACAATAACAACACAACTCAGCGTCCTGCTCAAAATAAAAAAAGCAGAATTACATTTAAAACATTTCCCAGAAAAGTGTCCCTTATTAACCCGCCGTCCCTTATAGCCCCGTTTTACACTACTGAACCACTAATCCTATCACTATCACATTGATTGTCATTCATTAATTGTCTGTTTATTGCACTGTCCATGTCAAATAAACAAATAATCATTGTGAATCCAATTGCTAGTCATATCTTTTCATGCTCAGGGAATCTGAAAACGTACACACAAACACTGTATGGGGGGAACTGTGCCGCTTGGAGGAGGTCTGCGCTCTCTGAGTGCTTTTCTAGTTGAATCTGTTTTATCCTTTTCTTTAGTGTCATGGTTTGGTCAGATAAAACTGAAACAGAGGAAATCCTTGGATCAGATAGTTAGATGGTCCAGTCGTTTGCTTGGTGAGTCACAGCTGAGACAAAAACCGCTTTGTTCCTGCTGCTGTTAAAGAGTTGAATAAGATGTAACAATATATTGCACATAATTTAGTTACCTATTTATTAATTTTATTTTATATTTACTTATTTTTGTAGGTTTTTTATTTGGGTTCTAAATCTTTTATTGGGTTTTAGACTTTTGAGTTTTTAACCTCTTTGACTAGTCTTTAACTTTTTAATATGACCCTTCTCTCTTATCTCTATTTTTTCTCTTATCTCTTTGTCTTATGTCCTGATTGGTGGAGCCTTGAGTATTTTTATCATGTTTATAGTCAGCTTCATGTGTGCCTGTGTTTGTGTTCATGTTGAATGTAATTGTGGTTTGTAAAAATGGATGTCACCTGACTGCAAAACAAATCTACCTACGGGTACAAATAAAGGAACCTGAACCTGAACCCGAACTGGGACCTTCTGAAGGGAAGAGGTTGACAGTGGAGGAGCATCCCTGCTTAGTTGTGGATTTCAGCACAGAAGAAGAGCTCAAATTTGTCAGGGTCTTAGTTTGTAAGTTCAAGATTCAAGAAGGTGCTGCCATAATTTCTCCATACTCTAATATGCATTCAATGCAATTTAGTTGTTGTAATGACTAATTTATTTCTTTTTTTTTTTTTTTTTTTTTTACTTTAAGTTCTTAGCAAGAATACAATGTTGGTCATTTTTTGACAATTTTACTGACTATTTAATTCTACATAAATCATTGTTTAACAGGAAATTTTGAGGCAATCCTGTGCTTTTCTTGTGGTGTTACACAGAATAGCATCACTGTAAACTATGGAAAAAGCAGCTACTTTAAAATCTGTACTTCCTCACACAACTTTCAGTGCAAAAACCTGTAAAAATGTCACAACTTTTTGGAAAAGCTCCCACAAATTCAGGCTTTCCAGGCCACAACAATCACAAAAACAGCCGACAAAATCCTGGAGGGATTGAAATACAGTGAGATTATGTATACATGCTTCACGCATTGAATTTGTTTACTGACTGGTTATTAACACTACACACCCTTTGCACTAAAGAAAGCACTTGTGAGCACTTTGTGAAATCATAAGTTAAATACTGTAATAAAAAGTACATTATTGTAACTGATTTTGGGTCTGTTCTTGGTGATAATTTATGTATTCACAAAGTTAGAGTATTCTTGGTACAATTTGCAGCATTAGGTCTCGAAGATTTTTTTTTCCTGGCAAGTAAAATGGCTATTAAAATGGTAATTTCCCAGATCAAATCAAGATCGGGTCGGATCGAAATTGAATCGATTCAGAATCTCAAGAATCGGAATCAAATCGATTCTGAAAATTAGGGATTGTTCCCAGCACTACTTGACGGTCAGGTGAAAACCCACAAACTCAATGGTTGTTGCTCCAAAGATGCACTTCTCCCCGTTGAGTGTGAAGCTGTATTTTGCTAGCACTTCCATTACCTTAGCAAGGCAGGCGTCATGGGAGGCCAAAGTTGCGCTGTGCACCACAATGTCATCTAAGTACACCACCACCCCTGGGAGACCGGCAAAGATAGTAGCCATGATTTTTTGAAAACAGCTTGGGCGGAACTGAGGCCGAAAGGCACACGGGTGTACCTGAACACTCCCATGAGAGTGATGAAGGCCGTTAGGTTGCAGCTGTCTGGGTGAAGGGGAACCTACAGGTAGCCTTGGCAGAGGTCCAGTTTGGAAAAAACCTTCGAGCCATGGAACACCAGCATCAGTTCCTCCGTCGTGGGCAGGGGATATTTGTCGGGGGTCACCACCTTGTTCACCATTCTGAGGTCAATGCATGGTCGTAGGCCACCCGACTTCTTTTTTGCCACAACCAAGTTGGAGATCCAGGGGGAAGCATTGACCCGCTCGATGATGCTGGCATCCAAGAGCTTCTGCAGTTCTGCCGTGGTGTCATTCCGCAATATGAGGGGAGTCGGAGGAGAAGCTGAATTTTTGGTGACACCGTCGGATCCATGAGCGGTTGGTGGTTGAAAGAAGTGAGGCAGCCCAGTCCTGTGAAGAGTGCCGGCCAGTGATGCTGCCAGGATGAGGAAACAGTCAGAATGGTAGAGCCCATTGGGTCGGTGATGGAGAAACTCAGCTTGCTGATCAGATGATGCCCAACAGGTCGGCCCCCTGATGCGCCACTTGGAAGGTGAATGACGGAATGGTTTTAGGGCTCTCTTCATGCCCTTCAGAGAGAGCAGTCGCTTCTCTTTTCTCTCCTGCTCCCTCCTCCTTCCTCCCCAACTGACTGAATCCCAGCTTGCTATTGTCTGTGTCTGTGTCGCTCTCGCTCTACTTCTGCTGAATTGACCCGAATGGAAACTATGGAAATTGGATTGTGGCTTAATGCTATTGTCACCACTTCTCAACAAGAACCGGGCCAGGGGGGAGCCCAAGAATTGGAACTTGCGTGATTCGACTGAGGATTGGCATGAGCACAGGATTCTGTTTGGCCTTGGAGTTCCTGGTGTATCAAAATTATTTGGGAGAGCTAATCAATGCGGACCCCGGCGTAGCTCCCCCAACAACAATTTCCAGCTGGGGGGAGCATGGATAGCGGCAAATGGGATTAACATGGAATTTACCATCTGGCATGCATTGAAGAGAGAATGGACTCTCTTGGACATGTTACCTATGTTTCGGTAGGTGGATAACATCTGGAGTCGCTGAGTGCTTTCCAGAGAATGACTTAAAGCCTGTAAATTGTGATGCACAATCGCTGAGAGATGAAATTTTTTACTCTAAGTGAACTGTACCTTTCAACCTTGATTCGGCGCCCTTGAAGACTTCACTCATTCCTCCTGGGAAGATAAGGCTGAAGGGAGTTAACCCAAACATTCGACAATTGTTGTTGTTTCAGCAGACCGAGCTCCCGGACAGCGTTACCATGTGTCTGGACTAAAGAACACATCACTGAATAACATCTATCCGTTGCCAGAGGGTGCCCTCTGCTGTTCACCAGCAATGACACACCTACACTACACGTTGCATACAACATTACATGACTGATACATGTAAACTGACACAAATATACATACACTGACTCTCTCAACCCTCCTGTTTTGTTAATGTGTGATCTATTGTCTGCTAACTGTGCATAGAGGGTTTTTTTCTGTGTAATCAAAATTTGGCTCATTGAGCTTTATATGAGCTTATACGAGCGTTATTCTGATAACTATGTTTTTTCTCTCTGCCTATTGCGTTTTCCTCTCCCCCATTCCCCTCTTTACCCTCACTGCATGACAGGCGCCTTCATGGCTGCCGCGTCATTGGATGCGCCTAACGTGCGCGCCCAATGTCAAGTCAAATTCCTCGTATGTTTACTTGTAAATATACTTGGCAATAAAGCTGATTCTGATTCTGAGCATACAGAAAAGGTGATCATCCCTACCATGCCAATTCTGATGTGCCCACAGCCGAAAAAGTTCTCCACATTAGCTAACTAACTAACTAACCTGCACTTATATAGCGCTTTTCTAGTCACAAAGACCACTCAAAGCGCTTTCATTAATACTAACCCTCTATTCTAAGGGCCTATAGGAAACAGATATCTAGGGACAATTTAGAACAGCCAATTAACCTAACATGCATGTTTTTGGCATGTGGGAGGAAACCGGAGAAATCCCGGAGTAAACCCACGCAACACGGGGAGAACATGCAAACTCCACACAGATCACTGTTGGTCGGGGGCTGGGATCGAACCCACGATCCCACGATCCCCACAATCCCCCGGCCAAGGGTAAACTGTGCTGCCGCAGTGCTAACCACTGCGCCACCTAGCTGTGATGGTCTTCCGGGGAAACTGTTTCCTGACCGTAGCCACGCTCAGAAGAGACCTCGAGGCCGCCGTATCCAGTAGCAGCGACATGTCATGCACATGTCCACTGTGCACAGCTCCACTGTGCACCACTTAAACAGCCAGCTTTTGGTGCCGACTGTGTGAATGGCGATTAGGCCTGACGGGTGGGCCGTCGAATTTGTGAAGGTTGAGCAGCAAACTTTAGCAAAGTGGTTGAGCTTCTTACAGCGGTAGCATTTCAGCCCTCTGGCTGGGCAGGCAGGTGATTGAATCTGGTGTCTAGATGAACCACAGTCATTGCAGGGTAGGCACTCACCCATGTTGTCCCATTTTCTACCCTTCTTCCTCTGGTTGTAGCGAGGAGATGTGGAGACGGCCTGCGCTTGTGGGGCCAGACGAGGGGTTTGTTGGTTAGGCAACATTAGCTGCATTGATAGTGTCATGCTGAGTATTATGCTGTGTTTTGTGTTTGGACATGTTTAATCTTATTGTATGTTTGTTATATTTTTGCATGTTTATACTTTTGTTGTTGATCATTATGATTATTTGGAGTGTAGTGTTTTCTTGTTTCTTTTTATATGCATGCTTGGAGTGATTGAACACAGCTGGACACAGTAAGTGGGAGACTCAGGCATTGACTGACAGCCTAAACCAGCCAATTAACTGATACAGGCTGCCCACATGGTCCAATGGGAATACAGGGGCAGGTTTTCCCATTTCCTTATGAGCAGGGAAAGACCTGCATTGAGGGAGAGTCCTTCTCCTGAACCGGGGGCCCACAATCTTCCCAGGTGGCTGGAGAGTCTGCAGCAGTTTCCAGGCAGTTCCAACATGATGGTCAGAAGTGTGTTGGAGGCCTTGGGTGCGGGGTGGGGGGTGGGGGGCAGAAGTAGGAGCTTCTGCCCAAAGCTGCAAGTCTTTTTAATCCAATACACTAATTGTCGTTGGAGGTTTGAGTGGGACTGACCTCCTTATGTGAAGAACAGACTGCGGGCCACTTTCCCTTTTTTTTTTTTAGGTGTTTAGAGGAAGACCCCTGGATGTGTGGCCTGTTTGGTGTGGACTCGGTTGAGGATATCCAAGGACGAGGCCTGGAGTGTGACAGCAAGCGTCTGGGATTGATAAGACGTTTTTAATGACTTTTGCCTTTTTAAAGACTGCTTCTTTTTTAAGGTCACATTTGCAACAGTTGTGATTTTGTTTTATGTTACCTTTTGTAATACATGTTTGTGCTTGAAACCTTGGTGTTGGATGCTTACTAAGTACTGTTCACCCTCGTAGTGGGAACCTAAAAGGGGTTTGTTTTATTGGAGGTTAATGAGAGAGTTAGTTGGTTCAGTTCCACTAATTGGGTAACCTCTTCCATACTACCCCTTTCACAATGGCTGGATGGCTGTTTCCATTTGGGACGCCATCCTCACAGCCTCGTCTAATTTCAGGTCATTCTACGCCAGTATCCGCTGCTCCCACAGCTACTCGCTCTTAGCATCCTTCGCTAGCTTGTCACGTACCAACTCTTCTTCTAAGCGGCCGAAGGCACACATGCTCGCCAGGACACTGAGCTTGGTGACATACTGATGGGTTGTCTTGTCCACACGTTGACGGCACTGGTTGAAAGAGATTTTTCGTGCTGTGAGATTATGTGCATCAGCGAAATGTCTGTCCATCACAGCAACACAGTCCTTGTATGTGCTTGCAAGGCCGAGAGAGTGGAACACAAGCTGTCCCTTGCTACAAGACTGTGGATTAGCACCCATTTTAGCCTCTCGTTGCTAGCATCGTTTAGACCAGCAGCAGTGATAAAAGCCTGGAATTTCTTGTGCCAGCGGGGCCAGGGGATCGGTGGCTCACCTGGGACAGGGAGGAACGGTTCCACAGGTTGCACTATTGTCGTTTTTATCCTCATCGCCATTGTTGTGTCTAAGAATGAGGTGCTGACAGCGGACGAACTCTCCTTTATTGGAACACACAACTGACTATGTACAGAAGGATGGCGCCACCCTGCGCCACAGCCAGTTCGCCACGTGATGACGTCACGCCACCATGTCCAAACACCACATACAGGAATTTCTATTAATATTAACCTTTTGATTTAAAAAGTCTCAAGAACACATTTTTTTAAGAATCTTGAAATGGACTTGTGTCTAAAGGTGCATTCAGACCAAACACGAACGGGCAAATTTTTTGCGTGGCACAGTTACATTTTAACGCAATGTAAGCACACAAATAGACATGAATTCACAGTCTGAGTGAGATGTAGACAGGCAAAGTTGCCTTTATAACTTCTGCAGCACTGTTCAACCTACTGTGGAAATCCTCAAAATAATGTCATGCTTTAGGTTTACATTATCCGACGGGGGGCTCACCTGAAAAAGTTGTCCCTGTTATGTCTTAATAATGAGAGACCTAAGCCATGTTGAACCGAGCAACAAACTGAACTTTAATGAGAAACAGGCTCACTATACTATATATACTACTGTATATGCTCTGCACTGTGTGTCTGTGTGTGTGTGTGTGTGTGTGTGTATATATATATTTTATAGTAATATGTACATATGTATATTAGCTGCTCTTGCTTGCTTGTTTTTTTTCTTGCCTTCTGATTGTTGCTCTGAGTGTTGCTATCCCTGTGCTGTTGCAATCCTGGAATTTCCCCGTTGTGGGACTAATAAAGGCTTATCTTATCTTATCTTATACATACTGGCCGTAGCCCACCTGACATCACCACGTCGACTGCCTGGTGTGGGCTATGGCAAGCCCCATGGGCCAAATCCCCACACAACACCCCCCCCTTTACAAAACAGTAAGAACACAAGCCAGCCCTGCCCCCCCTTTAAATTAAGCAGTAAAACCCCTGTATCAACATAGAACACACATTTTAATGATACTCTTAAACATCCTTTTTTTTTGTTGTTGAAACACACAAACTAATAAGCCTTGTGAGCTAAAAGGGCACCTGGGTAGACTACCAGGGTACCCTCCGTGTTGATGCGGATTATTCTGCTGCCCATGACCAACACGCCTCAGCTAAAGCTAGGCCTACCACAAAGTCGTCGAGGTGTCTGGGCCTCTGATGCGTCCTAGCCGAGCGCCTCACAGGTGGAGGACCTGCTCCAGGCTCCATTGGCTGCACCTGAGTGTCCCCAACACCTCCATCAGACAAGTCCCAACCCTCATCAGTCACATCCGCTGCAGCTCCCGGACCCTTGTCCGACAACAACTTCCTGAGGCGGCTGGAATGCCACCATGACCCGTCCGAGAGCCTGAACGTGTCCCGGCCCAGCCGCTTCATGATCTACTGTGGTCCCATCCAGAAAGGTTGCAGTTTATGCATATGGTTGGGGTGCTTGATCCTGACACAGTCCGACATATCGAGTCCATGAGCCCTCGCCCTGTGCTTTCTGTTGAAACATCGTTTCATTTTCCGCTGTTGAGTGACAACTTGGTCTTGTGATGGAGGAGCTATGTTCCCCGGAGGGGAAGTTGCGGGAGGCCTCAGTCGGTCCAGGGGCAGGCGGAATTCATGTCCCAGCATGAGTTTCGCCGGGGAGCACCCTGTTGTGGTGTGGGCTGTTGCCCTGTTGTGGAGAAGCGTGTTCTGGAGGGCATCAGGAAACGTGAAGCCATCCGCCAAATGGGCTCTCAGAGCATTTTTTAGAGTCTTGTTGAAACGGTCCACGCCCCCATTGGCTTGGGGGTGGTAGAACGCAGTTTTGATGTGCTCCACGCCCCTAACACCAAAAACTTCTCAAACCCCCTAGAGGTGAACTGTGGGCCATAGTCTGTAGTGATGGCATCTGGGACCCCCCCCCATCTGGCGAACAGCAATGAGAGGAAACCCGTAACCACATCCGTCATGACCGATTTTGTGGGTAGCACCTCCGGCTATTTTGAGAACAGATCGTATACCACTAGCAAAAAACATCTGTTTGGGGTTGCCGTATGTAGTTCACCGCAAATGTCCAATTGGATGTGCTTCCAAGGGCCCTCTGGGTACAGTAATGGTCGCAGGGGCAGGGGGTGGGGGTGGCCTGCTGGTCTTTTCGCTCTCCAAGCACAGAACACAGTTTTTACCATAGTTTCAATGTCCTTATCGATACCAGGCCACCAAACTGAATCCCTGCAATGCTGCTTCACCCTGACCACGCCCAGGTGACCCTCGTGGAGCACTGCCAGAACTCGTGATCTCAGAGACACCGGGATCAATATGCAGTGTCCCCTTGCCACACACACCCCGTTCCAGCAGCTCGGTTTATCTCTGAACCAGTGAAAAGGCGCCAGATCACCCTGTACTTTTGTGGGCCAACCCTCTCTGATGACCGACAATATTTGTGACAACGTGGGGTTTCGTTCTGACTCTGCCTGGAGCTCCTGGAGGGGACACCATGTCCCGGAGGGTCTGTGCAGCGCATTGACTAGATCCGCCTCTGTGGGGTCGTCATCGTTGTCCAGTTGTGTGGTGTTGGCCGTGGCACGGGACAGGAGATCCGCCACTACATTCTCTTTTCCAGGGGTGAACTGGATCATAAAGTTGTAGGCCGTCAGCCGCTCAGTCCACCCGTGAATCCGTAGGGGCCTGTGTCCTGAGCCTGTCGTCTCCAGCAGTGTCGTCAGCGCCCGGTCATCTGTTTGCAGTGTGAAATGGCGTCCGTAGAGGAAAATATGCCACTGTTCACATGCCCAGACACAAGCGAGCGCCTCCCTCTCATCCACAGCATATTTCTGTTCATCCACTGAAAGGGACCTTGACGCGAACGCCACTGGGCGCTTGGTGCCGTCTTGCACTTGAGACATAACCGCCCCCACTGTTGAACCAGACTGTCACAAAAGTCACAAAAGTTGGCCATTTTAGATCAAAGTGACCCAACAAGGGGAGGTGAGTTGGGACTTCAGCCTAGCGACCATCACTGAGCAGGCCAGAGTCCACTGCCACGGCGCGTCCTGCTTCAGAAGGGCCCGGAGGGGTTTGATAATCTCTGAATAATGGGGAATATAACGCCCGTAGAAGTTCACCATGCCCAGGAACAAGGAAATTTGTGTGGGTGCCGTGGGGCCGGGGAGACGCAGGACCACCTCCACGTTCGAGTGCAGGGGGCTCAGGCCCTTGGCTGCCAGCCAGAAACCCGCAAACTCAATGGAATCCGCCGCAAAAATGCACTTTTTCCCGTTCAACATGACTCTGTGCTCAAGCAGCACCTCCATCACTGGTCTCAAACAACTGTCGTGTTCTTCCCGTGATGTGCCGTGGACCACGATGTTCTCCAGGTACACCACTTCACCCCTGATGCTGGCCAGAATTGTGGACATAATCTTCTGAAAGCAGCTTGGTGCTGAGCTCAGACCAAAAGGCATGCGGGTGTACCTGAAAATGCCCATGTGGGTCATGAACGGCGTCAGGTTCCTGCTGGCTGGGTGGAGGGGCACCTGCAGATAACCCTGGCAGAGATCCAGCTTTGTGAACACCCTTGAGCTGCTGAATGTTGCGGTGAGCTCCTTCATTGTGGGGAGCAGGTATTTGTCCGGGATGATCGCTTTATTAACCATCCTGAGGTCAATGCACGGCCGGATGCCGCCCATCTTCTTCTTGGCCACCACGATGTTTGAAACCCACGGCGAGTCATCCACTTTCTCAATGATGTCCGCTTTAAGCAGTTTATTCGGTTCCACTGTGACGTCATCCTGCAGGGTGAGGGGAAGCCGCTGAAATAGTTGGATCTTGGGTGTCATGCTTGGGTCTATGAGCAGGTGGTAGTTGAACACTTTAATACATCCCAGGCCCACGAACAACGCTGGCCAGCTGCCATGTCTCTCAGGGAATATCGTCAGCACCGTTGAGCCCACTTGGTCTGTTATGGAGAATCCTAACTCGCCCAGCAGATCAATTCCCAGCAAGTCAGCCCCCTGGCACAAAACCTGGAAGGTAAATGCTGGAATAGTCCTTGACCCACATGTTAACGAGAAGTTGACTGTGCCCGCCATGTGAATTTTAACGTGACCGTTCCCAAACATTTTCATTGCCCCTGATTTAATGGGTTTGCCTGGAAAAAGTCTTTTGAATGTAGTCATGCTCAGTATGGATTTACCAGCTCCCAAGTCCACCATAAGTGGCACATCAACCCCGTCTGGCTGCAAGATGTACCACTTTAACGGCCCTTCTTGGTGCCAACTACACACACCGCCATCATCCTTTTGGGCTCCGCAGCTGTTGGTTTACTAGCGGTGGTGCAGACCCTGGCCCAGTGATTAGAATGGCCATAGTTATGGCACTTTTCTCCTCTGGCGGGGCAAGTGGAAGTGCCCGTCCAGTGATGGCGATAGCCACAGCTGCCACACAGACCCCGAGCTCCCACTCCTGCCCGTGCCAATGTCTGCCACCTTTTGGGGGTCCGCCCCAAAGGATTAGCTGCGCTGCTAGTGGCCTGATATGGAGGGAAAGCTGGGGTGGCTAGGTTCTCTCTTTAGCTAGCACTTGTAGACCTAGCTGGGTAGCGGACTCAATCTGGCTGGTCAGTTCAAACACTTGCTTCAATGTGAAGACATCCATAGTTAGCATTAGCTTGTCTTTGAGCCACTCGTTGCTCGTACCGTGTGCTAGCTCGTCACAGACTAACTCCTCCTCAATCAGCCCGAAGGCACACTCCCTTGCTAGGCTACGGGGTTCCATTAAGAAATGTTGGGTGGACTCACCAGCTTGTTGACGGGGGTCGAAGAACTTATGTCTTCACGCTGTGATGTTGTACAGGTTCATAAAGAAATTGTCCATTATGTCCAAACACTCCTTCAACGAACCTTTGCCACCCAGCATGCGAAACACTCGCTGGCCTTCCTCACCGAGGCAGTGAACAAGGAGGCTCCTCCATCTCTCTTCGTTGGCGCTGCCCAAGCCAGCCACAGCGATCTACTCATCAAATATCTCCAGCCAGCAGTGCCATGGTGTAGTTGGCACACCCGGAGACTGTAAGAACGGAGGTGGTGGTTTTATGGATGCTCCTATGGTTTAATCCGACGTCGCCAAATGTTATGTTGTGGGGAGCAAGGTGTTGGACTTCTCCACCCAGAGATCAATGGACCAAAAGAGGAGACATTGCCGGGGGGTCCAGACGGAACAGTAAAGGCTAGGCACCCCCTGGGAAGAGGAGCAGATGCCGGGCCACCAGGAGAGGAGTGAAAGGCGGCACCTGTGTAATATCATGTTAATGTGCCACACAGGCTTTGTTCTATACTTAATGTGAGGTTGGAGCCTCGCGCCACCATGCATGTAATTAAAAGTATAAAAGAGAGATGGACAGTGGCCTGGGAGCTCTTTTTGTGATCCTGTTCTGTTAGAGGGAGAATAAAGTCTGTGTTGATCAGCTCGTTGCCTCGCCTGCATTATTCCCTCTACATTGGTGACCCTGATGTGCCATGGAAGGCAAGACGAGCACCCTGGAGACATCCTGGATGGAAAGCACCAGCGCTGTGTGCGCTGTTTCAGTCAAGCTCCTGGATTTCTGGCTGCACGACCCAACAGCGTGGTTTCTACACATTGAGGCCCAGTTCGCTCTCCGCAGGGTAACAGCAGACGACACAAAATACTACTATGCGGTCACTGCGCTGGACGTGCGCTCCACACAACAGGTGGCAAGCCAGCTCCAAGAGCCGCTGGTCGAGGGAAAATACGAGGTGCTCAAAAGGATGCTTATCCAGCACTATACCTTTTTGGACAGTGAAAGAGCGGAGAGGCTCCTAACATGTTCAGAGTTAGGGGACAGATCGGCCGTGGAGTTGATGGAGAACATGTTGGCATTGAGGGGCAGAGATGACAAGTCCTTCCTGTTCGCCCACCTGTTTCTCAGGAACCTCCTGGCTGCAGCGAGGGTGATCCTGGCCAATTCACCACTGCTGGTGACGAGGGACTACTGCGTACTAGCGCAGGAAGCAGATCGCATCATTTTAGCGACCAGAACCTTTGGTGTGAACGCAGCGGCACCAGAGCCCAGGAGGGTTGCCAGCGAGATCAAGGAGCCGTTGGTGGTGGCCAGAGCAGATGCCAGGAGACACAAGAAGGAGGCGATCTGCCACTATCATCGCCGTTTCGGCTCAGATGCCCGGCGATGCTTGCCGCCATGCCAATTCAAGCGGTCGGGAAACACCAAAGCCAGCAGTCAATAGCAGCTGCGACTGCTGGCGACAGAGACAAGCTGCTGTATACCACAGACACACGTTTGGGGAGATGGTTTCTGGTGGATTCCAGCTCCCAGAAGAGCCTTATCCTGCCGTTCAACACAGACAGGGTGGCAAGGCGAAGCGGTCCTGAGCTGGTGGCTGCCAATGGCTCAGACATCAGGACATTTGGTGAGCGGACACTGACAATATGCTTGCATGGGCGCAATTTTCAGTGGAATTTTGTGATAGCCACATGTTCCTCCCCCATTCTGGGTGCAGATTTCCTATGCGCTCGTGGTTTATTAGTTGATGTTGCTAATAGAAGACTAGTGGATGCTGTGTCTTTTGCTTCTCTGCCCTGTACAGCTCGGGGAGCCGGGTCGACAACACTGGCCAATGTTACAGCTCCAGGGGGTAAGTACCAACAGTTACTCGCCCAGTTCCCAGCACTCACGGTTCCGACGTTTTCAATGGCGCTAACTAAACATGGGGTTGAGCATTTCATCACTACTAAAAGTTTGCCCGTATTCGCACAACCTCGGCGCCTGGACGCAGCTAAGCTGGCCAGTGCGCATGAGGAGTTCGCCAACTTGGAGAGGTTGGGCATTGTTAGGTGCTCAAACAGCCCATGGGCATCCTCGCTTCACATGGTGCCTAAAGCCGACGGGTCGTAGCGACCATGCGGCGATTTCCGGCGTTTGAACAATGCCAGGGCACACGATCGCTACCCATTTCCCCACATTCAGGATTTTTCCGTGCTCCTGGCCAGGGCGTGTGTTTTTTCCAAAGTGGATCTGGTCCATGGTTACCACCAGGTCCCGGAGTGAGCAGAAGATGTCCCAAAGACGGCAGTAATAACTCCGTTCGGCCTTTTTGAATTTTTACGCATGCTGTTTGGATTAAAAGGCACAGCGCAGACCTTCCAAAGAATGATGGACGCAGTGCTGCGCGATTTGTCCTTTATTTTTGCCCACTTAGATGACATTCTGGTAGCCAGCGCGTCCGAGGACGAGCACATCGCCCATCTCAAGACGGTCTTCCAGAGGTTGGAAGTGCTCGGTTTGATAATCAACCCGGCAAAGTGCCAGTTCGGTGCACCAGTGATTGATTTTTTGGGCAACTGCATTTCACCAGAGGGCGCGATCCCTTTACCGGACAAGATTCGCATGGTGTTGGACTTTCTGTGTCCGCAGACTGTGAGGGTACTACAGGAGCTTTTGGGAATGGTTAATTTTTACAACCGTTTCTTCCCCCGGGCAGCCCAGCTGATGCAGCCGTTGTATGCCGCGCTTAAAAAAATTAAGCCTGCGGAAAGCGTCGACTGGACTCCCGAGCAGGGCCAGGCTTTTTCAAATGCCAAAACAGCACTGGCAAAGGCCGCGTTGCTGGCCCACCCAGATCCGTCTGCACGGATAGCGCTCACTACAGATGCGTCTGATGTGGCCATAGGGACAGTGGTGGAGCAATGTGTCTCAGGTTCGTGGCAGCCGCTCGCATTTTTCAGCAGAACTTTGCGCAACAACAAGTACAAATACAGCACATTTGACAGAGAGTTGCTGGCTCTGCACCTGGCGACACGCCATTTCCAGTTCTGGCTGGAGGGGCGCGAGTTCACCGCATTTGTAGACCATAAGCCGCTGACATATGCCATGGCCAAGGTCTCTGAACCGTGGTCAACCCAGCAGCAACGGCAGTTGGCCGCAATCTCAGAGTTTACTACCGACATTCGACACGTTGCCGGTAAACTCAACGTGATGGACGATTGCCTCTCGCGCGCATTGGTCGCCCTCGCACAGGCCGCCCACACCCGGTGGTTCCGAGCTCTTGGCACTGTCATGTTTTTGAGTTGGTCCACTCCCTTTTGCACCCGGAGGTGCGTGATTCTATGAAACTAGTGGGGGTGAAATTCGTCTGGCCGCGTTTGCATAAAGAGGTGAAAGAGTGGGCTGCAGCTTGTGTCGCGTGCCAACGGGCCAAAGTGAACAAGCACACCAGAGCTCCCCTCAAGCTATTCCAAATCCCGGCTAAGAGGTTCGACCACGTCCATGTGGATCTGGTGGGACCCCTCCCGCCATCGCAAGGTTTCACGCACCTTTTGACGATCGTGGACCGCACCACGCGCTGGCCCGAAGCGGTCCCACTGGCTTCTACCACGTCCGCGGAAGTGGCGCACGCTTTTTTGTCAGCTTGGGTGGCACAGTTCGGTTCTCCATCGGACATCACATCCGACAGAGGCCCACAGTTCATTTCGGAACTCTGGTCTGCGGTGGCCCAAAGCCTGGGGGTCAAAATTCACCGCACTACCGCGTACAACCCCCAGGCTAACGGGTTATGCGAGTGTTTTCATAGGTCGCTTAAAGCAGTGCTCAGAGCTTCGCTCACGGACACAAATTGGGTCGACCGCCTGCCTTGGGTTCTTTTAGGGTTGCGTTCTGCACCGAAGGAGGATTTGGCATCCTCCCCAGCAGAACTCGTTTTTTTCCCAACCACTGCGGATCCCCGGAGAATTTTTACCGGAAAATCCCATGCCCGAGGCCGACCTGCCCACGCATTCTCTATGCAACAGAGGTAGTGAGTGTACTGGGCCCGGCCCACCATTGTTTTCCCCGCACATTCGTCCCAAAAAGCTTGCAGAACTCCAGTTTTGTTTTCGTCAGGCACAATGTGCACTGGACCCTGCTGTGCCCACCATACGACGGACCATTCAGAGTGTTGGAACCTGGGGCAAAGCATTTCGTGTTAGACTTGGGGGGATGTACAGAGACCATCTGCATTGACAGGCTAAAGCCTGCTTTTCTGTTGGCAGACAAGCAGGTGGTGTTGGCCCAGGCTCCCTGGCGCGGACATCCACCGTTGGGGGTGCCGCAGGTTGGTGATCCCTCAGCAGGGACCAGCACTCGCAAAGAGGATGTGTTTTCTCCCCCTCCCTCTTTCCCCCCACAAACTGACATGCCCTCCTGTGCGCCCCGCCAGCAGGGCAGTTCGACTGGATCGGCGACCCCCCGCTACAACCGCAATGGATGCCGGCTCAAACCCAAAGTATGGGGGGGCTTAAGGCCCATTCTGGGTGATCGGGGGGGGTGTTGGACTTCTCCACCCAGAGATCAATGGACCAAGAGAGGAGACATTGCCGGGGGGTCCAGACGGAACAGTAAAGGCTAGGCACCCCCCGGGGAGAGGAGCAGATGCCGGGCCACCAGTAGAGGAGTGAAAGGCGGCACCTGTGTAATATCATGTTAATGCGCCGCACAGGCCTTGTTTTACACTTAATGTGAGGTCGGAGCCTCAGGCCACCATGCATGTAATTAAAAGTATAAAAGAGAGATGCACAGTGGCCTGGGAACTCTTTTTGTGATCCTGTTCTGTTAGAGGGAGAATAAAGTCTGTTGATCAGCTCGTTGCCTCGCCAGCATTATTCCCTCTACAATGTCTTAATAACAAGAGACCTGAGCAAGCTGAACCAAGCAACGAACTGAACTTTACTGAGAAACAGGCTCACTATACATACTGGCTGTAGCCCGCCTGATGTCACCACGTCGACTGCCTGGCATCAGCTACAGCAAGCCCCAAGGGCCAAATCTCCACACAACAGTCCCTGTCTCCAAAATTTTGCAAGATGACGAGTGTTTCCATTGCTAGCTTGCTAGCCTTGTTAGCACATCCGTGGCAGGAATCTGTGGGTAAATAACTCCAAAATCCCAACTCAGCTGAAGAGCTCCTGGTCCTCCGGTCTCCAGGTGAGTGGCAGTCTCATTTTCAAACTAGTCTACTCTCCAATGTTGATACTTTTATTCCAGTGATGGCAGAATCTCAAAGCTAGCACTATCCCTCGGACGTGAACCCGCGAATGCCCGATTTCGCGTGTGCTCACCTCTTTCCATTGACTTTGTATGGATTTATGCCGCCTGTTTGCGTTTGGTCTGAAGGCACTTTTAATAATAATGATGCATCACATTTGTATAGCACTTTATCATGGACACTTTTACAAACAGTTATATTTTTCATTACAGTTATATTTTTCATTCACTCCAGACAGACAATGGTAGTGGCAAGCTACTACTGTAGCCACAGCTGCCCTGGGGCAGGCTGACAGAAACATGGCTGCCAATCCTCGCCAATGGCCTCTCCGGCCACCACCGAACATTTATACCCAGTGTTATGGACACTGGAGGCAAGGTGGGTAAAGTGTCTTGCCGAAGGACACAACGGCAGAATATCTGGGGAGAGCGGGATTTGAACCGCCAACCATCCGGTTATTGGACCACCTGCTCTACCTCCTGAGCCACTACTGCCCACTGCTTTTGTTGCTTTATTGATGTGCTTTTGAATCAAATAATGCAAAGAAAAGTTCATGTTCATTCTTAAACACTACTTCAGTTTTAACTTAGGAAGAACTCAAATCTGTATTTGTGAAATAGCTCCGTTTTTTTTTTTCTTCCACAGCTGAGCTTTCATGCATCTTACCATGTTTAGATGATCACCTAATCAGTACCTCCTTAAGTAGATTGAGGTGTTCTTGTATGCATTTATTCTTAAAAATCATACTGAAGTATTTGGGGCAGTCACATGGTTGCTGTAGGATTTGTTTGACTTTATAGTAAATGGGTTAAAAAGTTAAATATTTATACTACATAATGTGACTGACTCTTTGTTGTTCTTTCCCTATTAACACCGGTGTTAGATTGGTTTGATCTGTGGAAAGACAGGCATACTTACACACTGCATCAAGTCACAGCTCAAGTATAAGGTGATGTTCTCTGTCTAAAGCTGTATTATAATTTGTTCAGGACAACGCACAGCAGCCTGTTTCCTGTAAATGATTGTCTTCAGCCAGTCCTCCAATTAAATGGTAACTAGTCTATATGAAGAGTGGCAAATCATCTGATACCTTTATGTACAGGTACGTGACTATGACAAGGGGTTTATTGTGGTGCTCAAAATTTTAATTGTACTACTTTATCAATCGTAAAATGTACTAGTAACTACAGTTTTCAACTAGTCTATATAAGCCTATGACAACACAGTGAACATGCTGTTGTCACCACTGTGACAACAGCATTAGAGAATTTCTGGACTCGAATATTGGCTTTTGATTTTGATGTGCCGCCACTAGATTTTCAGTGGCCCCCATATGCCCCTATGAAAAATTACTGGAGGCACCCCTGCCCATGACAAGCATTAGCAATAAGCACTTAGCAATTACTCATCGCCAGTTTATATTATCTACTCAATCGACTTGAGCACAATAACAAGAAATAAGAGTTGAGAAACCTGAGTGTCGGCTTTAACTGTATTCCATTTATCTTTTCACTCAAAGGCAGAATTGTGCTATTCACATACACATAACATGGCAATAACGTAGGAAAATGTAAACGGTAGTCCTGAAGGGACAAACTCAAACTGTCAATACATAACAGATGTCACAGCCATTAGCACGGCAATAGCTAATGGCATGTATAATAATCTCATTCATGGTTGATGATGGAGTTTCCGCTTGAATTTCTATGCAAAATGTCAAAATAGCCTCCCACAGCTGCTGTTTTGATGTGAACTGCCTCCCACCCTCATAGACCTTTTGCTTGAGGATGCTCCAAAGGTTCTCAATAGGGTTGAGGTCAGGGAAGGATGGGAGCCACACCATGAATTTCTCTCCTTTTATGCCCATAGCAGCCGATGACAGAGGTATTCTGTGCAGCATGAGATGGTGCATTGTCATGCATGAAGCTAATTTTGCTACGGAAGGCACGGTTCTTCTTTTTGTACTACAGTGCATCCAGAAAGTATTCACAGCACTTTACTTTTTCCACATTGTTATGTTACAGCCTTATTCCAAAATGGATTAAATTCATTTCTTCTTCAAAATTCTACACACAATACCCCATAATGACAACATGAAAAAAGTTTTTGGGAGATTTTTGCAAATTTATTAAAAATAAAAAACTAAGAAAAAAAAATGTTCACACCTTCAGGGTCCCTAAAGGGGCCAACCACCCCAACCCCATGATTCCGACCCAAAACATGACTCCGCCACCTCCTTGCTGACGTTGCAGCCTTGTTGGGACATGGTGGCAATCCACCAACCATCCACTACTCCATCCATCTGGACCATCCAGGGTTGCATGGCACTTATCAGTAATCAAGACTGCTTGAAAATTAGTCTTCATGTATTTCTGGGCCCACTGTAACCGTTTCTGCTTGTGAGCATTGGTTAGGGATGGTCAAATAGTAGGTCTATGCACAACTGCAAGCCTCAGGAGGATCCTATACCTTGAGGTTCGTGGGACTCCAGAGGCACCAGCAGCTTCAAATACCTTTTTGTTGCTTTGTAATGGCATTTTAGACGTTACTTTCTTAATCTGATGAATATGTCTGGCAGAAACCTTCCTCATTCTGCCTTTATCTGCACAAACCTCTCAATCAACCACACATTTCTTCACAGTATGATAATTATATTTAAGTTTTCGTGAAATACCTAATGTGTGAATAGTTCTGTGAGGAACCTTGGAGTTATTTTTGATCAAGATCTGTTTTTCAATTCACATATTAAATTTGTTTCTAAGACTGCCTTCAATCATTTGCATAATATTGCCAGGAATAGGAGCATCTTAGAGTGATGCTGAGAAACTGACCCATGCTTTTGTTAGTTCTAGATTAGATTATTGTAACTCTTTATTATTAGGTTGTCCTAAAATATCTTTAAGAAGTCTTCAGTTGATCCAAAATGCTGCAGCAAAAGTTTTAACAAGTACTAGAAAGAGAGATCATATCGCTCCGGTTTTGGCCTCCCTTCATTGGCTTCCCATAGAGTTTAGAATTAAGTTTAAAATCCTTCTTCTCACTTACAAAGCTCTTAACAATCAGGCCCCTTTTTATTTAAAATATCTGATACTACCCTATCATCCTAACAGAGCATTATGCTCCCAAAATGCTGGATTACTTGTAATACCTAGAATCTCCAAAAGTACAATGGGAGGCAGAGCCTTCTGCTATCAAGCTCCTTTCCTGTGGAACCAGTTGCCAATCTGAATTCGGGAGTCAGACTTGATCTCGGTTTTTAAGAATAGGGTAAAAGCCTTCCTTTTCGATATAGCCTACGATTAGGGAGGGATCATGTGTGTCTAAACCCTCCCTTAGTTCTGGTGTTAATAGATTTAGACTGCCAGGGGACCTCCAATAATGTACGTGGCTTCACTCCTTTAATGTTTGCTCTCTATATGTCTGTTCTTTTAATCTTCTCTATCCCCTCACCCCCCAGCCAGTGGCAGCAGGTGACAGCCCCTCCCTGAGGCTGGTTCTGCTAGAGGTTTCTTCCTGTTTAAAGGGAGTTTTCCTCTCCACCGTCGCCAAGCGCTTGCTCACAGGGGATCGCCTAATTGCTGGGGTCTTTCTGCAATTGTGGGGGTTTCCCCTACATTTGAAAGTGCTATGACTATTGTTGTGAAATGGCACTATATAAATAAAGTTGAATTGAAATTGATGTTTTCATACCTTGTCCATGGCAGTGCACTATTTGACACTTTTCGTCAGCAGAGAGATCCTTTTTCTTTCCCATATTGCTTGAAACCTGTGGCATGCTTAATAATGTGGAACATCCTTCTGAAGTAGTTTTCCTTTAATTGGGCTCACCTGGCAAACTAATTATGACAGGTGTCTGAGATTGAAAGCAGTGATCCAAAGAGCCCTGAGACACAATACTATTGATGAGTTTAACTGAAAAACAAAAAACTGAATGTTCATGACACTAAAATCCTATTTGCATAATAATTTGGAATGCGGTGTAGTGGCATAGGAGTATGTACTCCAGAAAAGCTACCCTTGCTTTAGGAGATTTTACATTTTTTAATTGTAATGAAACCAAAGAAAGCATTTTAGATGAATAAAGCCCACCATCACATCATATTTTAGTGACTAGTAACTGTAAAAGGCTTGTTTCAGACATTCACTTGTTCTTTCAAGCACTGTGGCAGGAGTGAGTTTTAACTGATAGGCACTCTGCAGTTTGCGACATCACCATCTCCTGTTCAGAGAGCTGAACCATCATGTAAAGTTAGATTTGTTTAAGCCATGATGATAAGCTGAGCGCAAGTCCCTGGTGGCTGAAAACAGACAGCAGTCAGGGGACTGACATTTTGGCACCTGTAACAGTCTGTGAAGTTCTGAGACTGACAGCATCACAACTGCTACATCAGCTGGTGATGACTATTAAAGTGAAACTGAAATTACTCATTTTTCCTCATTTATTTAAAGCATGTCGAAGGATTTTATTTACACCTTCTGCCATTTTCACAAACTAAGACGGGCTGTAGTGTAGTGTAGCAGGATTACTGTGCTTACACTTAATTTAAGGAACCATTATGGAAAGTGGAGTCTGTGGTTTTCCTGTTAACAAGCCATAATAACCAAAGGGCAAGTACAGTTTCACAGGCTTCAACACATACAATCTAAAACACACAATAGTGGGAGTATCTGATTACCTGTGATCCTAGCTTTACTCTTGCTATAGTAATTGTGCAAAGGAAATATTAATGGTGACCTTTGACCCCAAAATCAGAAGTCAGGGTCTAAGACATCCAAAATTTGCCTTAGATACAATGAAGATATCAATTTGAAAAGCCTACATCAATTCCTTCTGGAGTTCTCACGTTTGCAAGACTTACGGAGAATTGACTTCTGACCTTGACCTAAAGGTCGGAGGTCACCCAAACTCCAACTCATCCAAGATTTTTTTTTAATAGATACAATTATGGTATTGCTTCACAAAGCCTACATCATTTCTTTCTCTAGTTATTGATCTTGCTGCCCATCCACCCGGCAGGGTGACAATACCCCTTCAGCCTTTTAAAAGCTAAAAATTATTAGTTAATTGTGATTCATATCAGTTGTGTTAATCACTTTAATCTGGCTTGATTATTTTGCCACTGGCAGCATATGGGTGTGAGTAATCGTGCTTAATGCAATTAAAACACCCACCACTACGAAGTATACACATAAAACAAAGTACAATAAGTCCTTCATCTTTAAATTTGTATTGCAAGAGCGTTCCTTTCTGTCCACACGTGCCAACAGATCAGCTCTTCTAATGCTGCTGTGGCTGAAAGAGGAATGTGTTTAGTTTTCTGTCAATTCACGTATTTCTTTTCCGAGAGCAGCACACACAGCCTCCCTAAGCGCTCCTGTACCATTTCCCCATCTGTAAAGGGCTTTTAACGGGTTCCTAAAATCCTCTGTATTCTCAGTGAGCACTCGTGCTTATTGTTGTGCTGTGAGGAGGGGACCCGTTTAGATCGCTCACGTTCTTGGTATTCTTACCTCAGACTGGGGAAGGCAAGTTTCTTCAAATTGTTGGTGTCTGGTTTCCACGTTTTGCAACCGACAGGCTGCCCTCGCTCTGCTCAGAGCAGGGAGAAGGCATATTTTTCTGTCCATTCTTCAGAGAATACTGTTTTCCATCGTCACCTTTTCTAATTTTTCATAGTTCCATTATTAAGGTGATAAAAGTTTGATTTGGTGCACTCCGTTGGTCTCCGTGCTCACCTGAACATAGCAACAGCATACCTAGCAACCAGCACAGGCGCAAGGTCGGCTCAGTAGACCTTATGCCTGTAAAGAGATTTAATTTTATTATAAAGAACAAAAAATTCCTTTGCTAAATCAAAATATTTCTATGGTTACATCAATCAAGGCCAGCTCTACTTCGCAACTCGTTTTGCTTGTTAGAAATTTAAAGCAAAATTAGGAACAGGCAGAACAAGGTCGGCTCATTAAAACAGTCCATGTTTACTGTATGTTTTTACACAAGTTTTACTTTTATTACAAAATAAAGAATAGGTGTAACTTTTTTAGTTGTATCAAAAGGCTCCGAGGTGTGGATGAAGGAACCTCGGTGGGCGAGTTGGTGACACCTGCTTTAGCCAGACTCCTGCAGGCGAAACGCAAAACTATTAGCTCACTGAAATCAGTTTGCTCAGGTCTTACAGAGAGTTTTGCTGTTAAACCAAGATGCACGTGCCCCACTGCTGCTAACGGACAGTGACGGTGACTCAAGATCATCTCAGCAAAGGAGAACAAGTTCAGCGCGACACGCAGTTCTTCTCCTGTGACATCAGCTAAAACACAAGGATTACTGGCGTAACTTTGGTGTAAAAAAAAAAAAAAAAAGAAAAAAAAAAAGACCAAACACAGCAGCGACTTCAGTCCTGTTTGTTACAAACCTTTTATTAAGATATTCAGATTTTTTCCTCATTTTTAATCAGTCGGGTTTCATCTTCTCTTTACAGTAGTTAATGTGCAATTATTTTTATTACTGGGTCACAGTTAGGAATTCACAAAGTTATTGGCACTTGGAACACATGAGGGAAACACTGGCATGTACACGGGGCAGAGCGGGTGGGGTTGTGGGACCATCATTTGGATGGGGGGGGGTGAAGGTCTGTGGGGGCATGTGAGTGTAGTGGGGGTGAGGTTCAGTATTTACTTTGACATCAGTAGACGCTACTGCATTGTTCATATTTTTTATCCTTTTTTTTTTGAAACTTCAAAACAGCTGTTTGTTTTCCACTTGTTCATTTTTCTGGGCTATGAAGAATAATAAAGAATAATTCATCATGCTGTGAGTGCACATCTAACAATCAAACTCTGATAGTGCTTCTATGTCATAATGTACAGTTTATATATTTATATATTTATAGTGGTGGGGGGGAGGAAGGGGAAAACAAAGAATGCTCTGTGGATTATTTTCACCCAACACCACCAGAGACAAGGAAGAGACTGCATTAGAAAACAACACAAAAGTCATTCACTGTTGGCATGGTCACGTGTAAGCCCCACCCCCACACCCCCTTTTCTGTAGCGCGATTTTGAGGTAAGACTGTGTCGACGTGGACTCCCGGCTTGTGTCCTGTTTCTGTGTGAAAGAACCCTGCACCGTGTGCACTCAGAGCGGCCCGGGGGGGGCGGGCGCTGATCTGCTGCGGGCTCCCGGGTTTGTTCCTGAAAAAAACTGACCAAAACCAAAAGTAAGGTGTGTACCTGCTTTGTAACGGCAGCCACAGCAGTTGAGAAGCTGCTCGCAGCACTGAGATATATCTGTGGGGATTAAGGTCTGCTATGGCTGAGAGCTCCCGAGGTAAACTGGTACGTTTTTAAAACTGCATCAGCGACACAGAGACGCATGCACACGTCCTGCAGTTACACCCAGAGAGTCTGCAGGTGTGGCCGCGAACTTCTGCATCTCAGAGGTTTGCCTGTTTTTCTTTAAAATTCCATGTATACATATACTGTATATATATATATATATTTATAAATGTGAGTGTGAGAAAGCACGTGTGTGTTGTCTCTGGTGTGTGGGGATTTGGGGAAAGAGCTCAGTAGAAGGATGTGGATAGAGTACAGGTCAGCAGACGGCAGAAGAACAAGGCGCCCGGTAGAGCTGGAGGACAGTGGGGAGGGCTGGGCTGGGAGGCGGCCAAGGAGAAAGGCGGCCGAGCAGAGCGGCGGGAATGGAGAGGGGCGGATAAACGGAGAGGCTTCACCTCGGGATTACAATCTTGAGTCGTGCCTGCATCCTCTCCCCACTTCTCAAGCTGAGCCAGTCTGCGTATGCACAGCAGCACCAGCTGGGACCGTTTCTGCTGGGTTTTAGCGGCGTCCCCACACAGGCTGGAAAACAAAAAAAAAAAGCTTCCAAAAGCAAAACAGGTGTCAAATTGTGGTATTAAGTCTTTCTGTTTATATTCATATACACGTCTCAGCTGATTTTCTATCACTTAAAGGCCCTATGTAGAACACAGAAGAAAAAACAGAAATCTTGGGAAGATAAAATATCTCAACTCAAGCATATATTTGCTTAATCTTTGTCTGACAAGATGTGTTTTTTTCTCGTCATGCAGTTTTCTGTAAGAAAATCTTACTTGTCAAATTTCTTGAAACAAGCATAATTTTTACTCGTTTTAAGGACGCAAACTCACAAATGCAGCTTTAGTGAAAGGTTTGTGGGAAATGTGGTTTCAACCCCTGGCTTGCTCAGGGTGTTCATTTACCATCTAGACTGGATGCTAAAACAGAAAACATGACTGATGTTCACCACGCTACACACAGCCCCAAAACCGCATGTCCAACATGAGCATTTTGACAGAACCTGTTGTCTAAAGGAGGCCAAAGTGTTCCATTTTAAATTTCTGTGTCACCAAAGGTTGTTTGGATAGACCAGGGGTCTGCAACCTGCGGTCCTGGAGCCACATGTGGCTCTTCTGCCCATGGCCAGCGGCTCCTTAAGGCCTTGACAAAAAAGAAAAAGAGGACACAGATTTGAGGGGGGAAATTACTAGAAAAATAACAAATTTTAAAATTTGAGCCAAAAATTAACAAATTTGCAAGAAATTGTCACAAAATTTCTGGTCCCCCCCCCCCCCCCAAACACAGAAATTTACTGGAAAAGTGGCAATTTTTTGAGAATAATGTTAGAAATTTATGTTAAAAGTTTGTGAAAAGGGTAACAAATTTACAAGGAAGAATATAACAATTTTATCAGAAAAGCAGAAAATTTATACCAAAAAAAAAAAAAGTGACAAATTTAGGGAATAAAGTTGAAATCCTATGAGAAAAACTACTTGTAAATTTAAATTTTGAAAAAAAAAAATCATAAATCTTCTAGAAAACTTGCATACCTGCTGGAAACTGCATTTTTATGAGAAAAAAATTATCATAAATGTGTGTGGAATGAGACTGCAATTTTATCTGAAAGCAGTAATGAATTTCCAAAGAAAAATATGACAAATTAATGAGAAAACCAGAAAATTTATGCCAAAAAAATCTCACTTTTTTTTTTTTTTTTTTAAAGTCACAGTTTTAGGAGGAAAACTTCTTAATATTGATGGTGTCGGGCCAATTTGTACAGCTAACTGTTTCTGTTAGACCTTAGTTTTCATGCTCAGATGTTTTTGAGGCTCAGTGCAGGTTTTGCTCGTCAAACGTCTCTAAAGTGGCGCTTTATGGTTGCCGACCCCGGGATGGGCCATAAATCAGTAAACCATCAAGATGCTCACCGCTGTTACGCAGTTTGGGAAGCTTTCTAACGTCCAAGTCTGTGTGGGAACCCCATTTAGCAACAACACCATCTTCCATCTTTAACTGGTTACCCTCACCTAACTGTAGCGCCCCCCCCCCCCCCCCCATCCCACACTCGGTTCAGCTCAAGAGGAGGCAGCAACATCCTCACTGTTTTTACAGTAAACAACAAATGCCATTGAGAAAACAGAAAAGGTAAAAACTGAAGTAACTGCACAAAAACGTAAAAGCAACAAAAATAAACTCAGGTTACATCGAAATTTCCCATCCCCCAAAATCAACAACAGTCCAACATCTGACGCCAGCGTCCAAACCACAGACAGGAAGTGACCCGGTGAGTGTGCTCTGAAAGGTGCAGAGGGCTCTGGCTCTCCGTGACAGCTGAGCAATCGCCCAAAGGTGCTTTATTCTTTTTTTTTGCTTCACTCACTGCTCGTCACTTTTGTTCCTCGCTGTGGATCAGTACCCGAGACAGGATCGGGAGTATTTAAAAAGAAATGAACAACCTCGTGGATGGAGTTGGGAAACAAAAACGGCTGCAGTGCTCTTTTTTTGGGGGGGGGGGGGGTCACGTCAGCGAGCTTTCAATCTACTGACAGCATTAATTTGGCTTTGTGGACATTTTTGGCAGGTCAGGTTGGATTGGGGGAAAATGAGCAGCAGGAGCCTCCGTCAAGCCTGCTGTTAAGGTGCTAGTACGAATACAGTGATGGAGACTTTCCATTACAATCTTCTGGAATATCACTGTTTCTTTATATTGTGCCACCTGGTGGTGTTGGGAGCTTCCTGTAGCTGAAGAACCACCCCCCCCCATTCTCTGAGCCACAGTCACTCTCTAACCCACAACGTGACGTCTTTAAACAAAAAGGGGGTGAAAAAACATTCATGCAGCAGTAGCTTGTTCTTTGAGGAAAAGCTGGTCCGAGAACCAGGTCAAGTAAACATACTTTGGGTCAATTACTGATGTGGCTTTTTGCAGGTGTTTGGATAGTCAATGGAGATCCTGTTTTGGATTTTTTGACAGACATTCAGACTTAAGAGCCTTTACATGAAGTGAGCCAGGCTGGCAGTTTTTGTTCATCCCCAACCGTCCATCTGTCCATTTTTTTTCAGCCCCCCCCCCGATCCCGTCCAGGCAGACGGCGGCTGCAGTACAGTAAAAATCAAACATCTGCTCCAGCGTTTAACCCCACCCGACCCTCACAGCACCCTTGGCCGTACAGCAATGCAAAAATATGTGGTTCTCTTTCTCTAAACTATTTTACAGCTATCCACATCTCAGTTTTCGCTTTTCTGTAGGTTCCTCTTTTTTTTTCTTTTTTTTTCTTACATAACTTGGCATCTCTACATACAGGTGTTAATGTCGTCTTATTAGTAGTATCTCCTTTAAGATTTCCTTTAAGAACTACAGTACACTAGCTTGATTGTAGAAAAATGAACAAAAAAGTTAAAAAAAAAAAAAAGATGTTAACACAAGAACAATCAAATGAAACAAAAGACCAAATGTTCAGCCCCGGTCAAGCTGTGCTCACACATAGCTGCCCTACAAAGGGGCAAAAAGCTGCAACCTGGTCAACAGTTGCAGAATTTATCTCATAAAAGATAATAAACCCCAGCATACTGGGGCATTGAAGCTTTAATGTTCAGGCTATTATTTATTTGCTCTTTGTAGGTCAGGAGTGTTCAAAACTTCTTTTTCAAGATTTCCCTCTCCTTTCTCCTCTTGGTAGCGCTCCACTACTGGCTTTTAACTTTCACTTCAAATCAAAGAGGAAATGAAATGGACACAGACCAGAAATAATGAAAATATCACTTTGGCTGTGCTTGCTGGAAGTACACTGCAATATCTTACAAAAAGAAAAGGTGGGGGGGAAGCGAGAACGTCTGCCTGTGAAGCTCAGCTCAAGCCTCTGTGTGCTGAAGACAAAAACTCGACAGAAAGCTCACATCGACCCTCTAATCACAACTGCCACCATCTTTTCTAACTCCTCTCCAGCCTGTATGAGATGATGAAAACACGCTCAGCCTCTCTGGGGTCGACTGCCGCCTCAGCGGCTCCCTACTCCGTGGTTCCTGTTAACTGACGTCACATAAACATTCATGTCAAAATAGATTTCTGCTACATGTTTATTTTTATCTCATCCAATTCTGACTCATTTTTAAATGATTATGTCTTTACTTATTAGTCTGCCTTTTGAAAAATAAAGTTTTATAACTTGTTTGAAGGGGTGTAGCAGTTAATATTTTAGACTACCTTGTTATGACTGGAAAATGAACAAAAATAAACTCTGATTCCCAGTTTACTCTTTACCAGCACTGGCCACTGTATCCCAGAGCTGTGCTACCATAGCAGTAGTAGAATGAGGATCGGATTTGGAGATATCCACAAGATAATTTATGTACTAAACTGTCACCAGAGATTAAATAAACACTTAAGCTGAAAAACTACCCTCTCCAATAATGTTACAGCCCAGATATTCCTATTTGCAACGCCCACAATCCGTTCAAACATCTACGAGAGAAAATACGTCGTGCTGCAGCTATGGGGGCAAGCAAGTGAACGGGAGCAGAGGTCACGTCTACCTGACCTAAAAAGGCCAGGGACAAGGTGTAGGAGTCATCGCAGCTTGCCAGTGTGTGCTATAACTCTCTTTTTTTCTCTCCTCAACCTGCCAACCTGTGGGACTCTGGTCAGGAGGAGGTGGGACGACCCTCTCTACAGTTTCGAATTTAGACCGCAGTTCTATTTTGAAATGTCAGGATTATGTAAAGTTCCTTCAACTATCTTTGTTACAAGAACACGGACGTCTCTCAGGGCAAACAAACAAAGCTGCAACACAAGACCATGATTTCTTTCTTTGTTTAGGAACTGCTACACCCCTGTTTATGTTGTTTTTGGTATTTATTTCTCTTTTTGTGACGGAGCACAAAAACCCTTTTAGACACAGTGCATTTTTCCCCATTGGAAACTTCCATTTACTGTTCATTTTTTATGTAGTCAAGCTTTTAAAGCAGTCAACGCCCTTGGTGCAAAAACACTGAGCAGTCAGCAGTTTTCGTCACTGCACCCAGAACGCTGAGGGCCATATTTTGGCAGTCTAGCCAGAAGTCTAATGTCTGAGCTGCAGAGCACATTTATGGGTGTGTCCAAATGCATTTTGTTATCACGGCAGTGGGAAAACGACCTCTGCACCAGGCAAAAGGTGCAAGAGGCTTCTAATTATTCAGAAGCGTGTTTTGGGTAATCCAATCCAAAGCACTCCTGCCCATCATTTAATGCACAGAGGCGCATAATCTAAGGTGAAGGCTGATCATGATGGCTTGTTTAAGACAGGTTTTGCACTGGCCTGAGGACATGCACGTGAGCAAAAATGTGTGCGATAGCAACGCTGTTTGGCATTAAGCCAGGCATTACTTATTGTCGATGTTCAGTCAGTTATTTTAGAAACAGGATGACATGATTGGACAAATGGGCTGAATTCAAATTAATTTAGGTTTAACACAGCATGCACAGATGCACGCCTTGTTGTGCTAAACGCATGTTTTCTCTGTCTACTGTTTCTTGATATCATTTGGAATAGGCTATATTATGTGGATAGTTTGTATTTAATTGTCCTCAAATTAATGCATTTAACAGACAGACAATGGCTGATTGTGTGCGTTTTTCACCAACCAGGACAACACACGCACATGTACAAATGGCCAAGATCGAAGGAGGTGACTGGGACTGAAATGATGTTGATTATGTATGTGGGCAGAATACTTTGTCACAGCAGAGAGGTTTGTAGTTTAAAATCTTCAGACTGACAGTTATCCTGGGGAGGAGCTGAGAGGATCAAACGCCGGTCCAGTGATGCCACCAAATCACCAGTCTGTGTCCAGACCAGATCAAAGAAGCCGCACCAGCTGAGGCACTTCCTGCGTAACACCTCTCCTCAAAGTACAGTCTGTGGTTAAAACTAAAACACACACACACTCCCCGTTCATTCCCCTAAAAAATAATTGCCTACTCTATAGACAATACTCATCCTGTAAGTCAAGTGATTAAAAATGAAAATGATAGAATTTTTAAAAAACTGTTAAGTGTATACCATATTGTAATTAAAATGATGGGTGATTAGATTATAAGTATTACAACTCTGTCCTTTAAAATAACTGAAAATCCCAGCTCATGTTGTTTCCTCGCGTACTCCTGTCAGTAGGAGCTGTGCAATTTCAAAACACCTCTGAAACAGCATTAACAATGTACTTCTGATGACAGACCTACTTTTTCCTGATCAAAAGTGCAACATTTTCATAAAATGCACTTTGCAACATACTAATGCAACTAATGCAACATACTAATGTGCAGAGATTGCGCCGCTGCCACACCTGTTATTAATGAGCCTCCTCTTTGCAGCACAAAGATGGTAATTAGATGGCATGACGCAAAGTGTAAAAAAACAGACAATGCACTGGCATAAACTAACAAACACACTGACGCAAGGCACAAAGCGTGGTGAAAAGCACGTTGTAGACTGTCAAAATAGGGCCCTGAGAGTTTAAAAAGCGTACAACTTTTGGAATGCTGCATCACTAGTCAGCAGCACACATCCCTACCCAGCAAGACAGAATCAGGCTAAAAGGATATTACAATTGAAAGCAAAACTGTGGAGACATGTGTGGTTGTTTACTAGTTTTTTGAGGTATAGTGGAGTAAAAAGGGAGTCTCTATAGCCCCTTTCAAAGTACCCCGGCAATCCAGGCAAACCCGGTACAATCCAGGTTCCCTCTGTTGTCTGAATAGGGTTACCCGTGCTACTTGATGCAGGCAAAACGACACTGCAAGCAACATGGGCCGTTGCCCACATTCGAATAGGACAACACGGATAAACACGTCATTAAGTAGGTGTCACTGTCATCACATCACAGCACAACAACAGAGTGGAAATGAATCAGAAGGCTGTTTGTCATTATTCTGACAAATTATATTAATTTCAAAGCTGCAGCAGACAACAGTGTGTGCAGCAATTACACTAATATCACAGCTGCTGAGAGTGAAGTTTCTTGTAAGAGCATTTATTCAGTCAGTTCCGCAGAGTCTGCAGTGACTCGAACCATCTCCGGCTGCTGTGGGAGACATAACAGTTTGGCGTGGGGCTGTCTCCCTGTTCAGCTCCACTCTGTGCTCATTCATGCATCTCTGTTCTTGGTTCACCCCACATTCACATGCACCTCTGCTCTTCTTTTTTTCCGTGACAGCCCCCTCCAGAAAAAAATTATCCAGCTTTGTATGGTGCTAGACACAAAAAGCAATACACAAACACGCAGCCCCAGTGGATCGATTACGCATGCACGCACACAGTGTTTCTTTTTGTAAAAATGAAAGGTATTCAGTGCTGACATGAAAAAAAATTATGGTAACTATGTAAAATGTCGGGTGCATTTTGACCCTGTCTGTTAAAACAGAGGACAAAGAGCAGCAACCATTGAACTATATCAGAGCCTATCTGATAGACTGTCAGTGACAGGAGTGTAGCCATCCATGTATGTCGCTGCATGGTTCTGATTTGCGCCAAGTGTAAAGTTAGACAGTACCTTACTCTATCTGACCAAGTAGGATACCCATATCAAATCTGCCCAGGGTGACCCATTTATACATGATACCAAACCATTCAGTTGGTGATAGATTAATGGAAAAGAGTGAATGTCTGAAAAGAATGTAAAAATATCTAGTTAATATAAAAAGTAGCTGCAAGTCTTTCATGTTTTCATCACATCTGAACCTTTAACCAGCACAAACTTGATATGATACACCAAATAAACAAGGCTGCTGATTTTTGCCAAAAGGCCAGTGACACTCCTAAAGTTGCCTAATGCCAATGTTTAACTGTCACACTGGTGCACTCCTTAAGTCAAATTGTCTGTCTTGCTAGGATTTCCAACAATTTGGAAAACAAGCAAATATCTACATCTAGAACCACAGAAGCCGTCAGTCAGTCCAAAAGGCTGTCCACACCAAACACGGTAAAGATAACGATATTAATTAAGAACTATAAAGATAAAGATGTGAGCATCCACACTGATGAACGATATCGCTCTATAACAGAGCCAAACCTGAGCTGCACGCTCCACACCGGCTTCACACTGCACCTCTCCGGCTGTAGAATGAAACCATTTATGTTGCTGCTGCTATCAGATAATCTTAAAGGTTTTTTTTTTAAACTAGACCTGTATCTTGGGCAAAGAAACAAATTAAGAAAAACAAAAAAAGAGTGTGAAATTATTCACCTGATTCTCAGTTACAGAGCCTCCTCGGACTCGCACAGGTAGGATGAAGTGACTACAAAAGCGGACTCATATGGGCTTGCAAATAATTATTATTAATAATAATAATAATAATAATAATCTCCTCCATAGATCGTTACCTTATTGTGGTGGAGAAGTTTTTGTGTCCTCATGATCTCAGGTGCTATGTTGTCAGTGGCATCTTGCCCCTGGTAGGGCCTGACTAAGAGTGGTTCAGTGGATCCCTATGGAATAAGTTACAAGGACTCAGGCTGCATTCACACCAGGATAGTCCGGGGGTCTTGGTTCGACTCGGCGGGGGATAGCGAGAATTTTCACACCTTGGTTTGGTTTGGTTTGCATTCACACAGCACTTTACTCAAGCGGATCAAATTGCTTGGACAACGTCACGCAGTTACAACAGCTGCTTGTTTCTGGCGCTATAGCCGACGCCACCACTGACCAGGAAGAAAAAATCTCAGTGAAAAAAATAAATCCGGCTCATCGATTGGCCAGGACCGAAGGGAAATCCGGTGCTATGCTGAGAATTGCTCACTTGCTAAGAATTGCATCCCATCCACCAAAACTATAAAATCTAACACTACAGCCAGGCTTGTAACCATCTGTGCATTTTTAGAAGTACCCATTACACATTTTTAGAAATAAAAATTGTTATTACCCCTTGTAAAGTATCTTTAAATTATGTTTATTCGACGATGGGATGCAATTCTCGGCATGCGAGCAATTCTCAGCATAACAGTTCCCTTCAGCCGAGGTGTTTGGCCGCCACAAACTAATAAAAATAAAAAGCTCCGCTGTCTGTATAAACCCCCCGTGCCGCCATCATGTTGCTAAACATTTTAAAAACATTGGTATTCTTGTGTGTAGCCACAAGCAGCTGAGAAATCTGATCCTCACGACCAAATGTCTATCAGAGCCTGCATCTCCTACCCACTCCTCATTCCTCCAAGTCCAAGAGACATTTTTTTTTTAACTTTTCTCCGGTGAAAGTATTTCTTGGATCCGCACGGTTGTCTTTGTTATTTTCTACCCAAAATGGAGGCTGAAGAACCGGGAGCTCTTCAGCTGAATCGGGGTGTTGGATTTATTTATTTACCCATGGATTCCTGCCACAGATGTGCTGCCATGGAAATACACATCAAGTTTTAAAGAGGGACAACTTTTTCAGGTGAGTGGCAACTTCGCCTGTCTGCATCTTAATGTCTTTTCATGTATTTACATTGAGTTATAATGTAATCGTGCTGCGCAAAAAATTCACCCGTTTGCATTTAATGTGAAGGCACCTTTACAGTAACACCACTTTCTCTTCTCACTGTGTGTTGCTGTGGTTACACAAACACCAAGGGGCATGTCCGCCCTGTGGTCCGCGGGATACTCCCTTTGTATTCACACGGCAAGCGAAGCGCACCAGACTGCATTTGCAAGCGAACTGAGACCCCCCTTTTCAGGGGGACCAGAGTTCGCTTGTTTGGAGCGCACCAGAGTTCCAATGCACGTTCAGACGGCACAAAACAAACCGAACTATCCACAGAATACACACTTTGGTCCTTCAGTCCGGACCAAACAGTGGCCGTGTGAATGCGCCCTCAGTGTACCCAACAAACCACATGGGTCCGCCCTCCAGTGGGCACACCACCTGCAAGAGGGATCATGGTGGTATGTGAACTGGGCAACAATCTGTCTTCTCTGCTTGGACTGCTACCCCCACAACCTGGCCCCCCAGATAGGTGGTTGAAGATGGATTGATGAAATAATAATACTTTAACAATAATAATTACCAGTAATGCTACTCTCGCTGACAGATTTAATAATTATTTTGACTCCACTGGAGAAAATCTAATAAAATCAGCCAACCTCATGGTGCCTCTTTCAAACATTATTTATCAGGAAACTACCTGAATTCTTTCTTCCTGAAACCAGCTGATTGGGATGAAGCCTGGAAAATCATTACGAATATGAAGAGTTTGAACTCTGTTGAAGCTGATGGAATTTCCAGCAAAATTCTGAAAAACATCACTAATGTAATTTTGGAACCTCATACCTACTGCATGAATCTGTCTCTAATTTCCAGAGTAGTGCCACAAACAGCAAAAATAGCACAAGTTATACCAGTCTTCAAATCCGGTGAGAAGAATGATTTGAGTAATTATCATCCAGTATCCATTCTGCCTACTCTCTCCAAGGTTTTGGAAAGAGTAGTTTATCAGTTACCTCGACAAGCTAGAAAGAAATGTACTACCTATACGCCAATACTCAATCTAATTGAAAAAAAAAATAATCAATGACTCAATTGAAAGAGGCAACTATGGTATTGGCATTTTCCAAGACCCATCTAAAGCATTTGATACCATTAAGCTCGACATCCTAATTAATAAATTGCATTATGGTATCAGAGGCCCAGCATTAGACTGGTTTAGTAGTTATCTGTTTGGAAGACACCAATATGTTTATGTAAATGACCACAAATCATCATATAAATTCACTGATCATGGGGTCCCCCAGGGTTCCATCTTGGGACAACTTCTCTTCACTTTGTACATAAATGGCTTTGTTAATTCCACATCTCTACTATATCAAGTATTATTTGCCGATGACACAAATTTATTTTTTGCCCACAAGAATCCAAATGAACTTGAACACATAATAAATAGTGAGCTTGTGAAAATAGACATCTGGTTTTGGTGCAATAAACTTTCTCTTAACATCAGTAAAACAAATTATATTGTATTCCATTCCAATAAAAAGCCAGACACCAAGCAACTTTGTCTCGAATATGACAAGAATCAGCTCTACAAAATTCCTGGGGGTCCTCAACAATGAATTTCTTAACTTCAAATGTCATATCGACGATTAAAAAACAAAAATCTGGCTAAATATGCTGCTTTGTTGTTTGAGTCATTTTCTTCCATTTTCAGCACTTCTCACTCTATATAAAACTTTATTTGAGCCGCATTTGCATTACTGCAACTAGTGCATTGCCCATAGAACACAAGTACTGTTTCTGTCTGAAGGTATACCGATTAGGCTTTACAGGCCCAAATGTAGGTTGTGTTTGAAAGTGGAATACAAACATTTGTGATTGTAGGCAATCACAAATGTTAAAACTTTGACAAATGTGAAAGGGACTGAACACCACTAAGATTTTTTTTTTTTTTTTGTTACTTATTTGTACCCGTAGGTAGATTTGGTTTGCAGTCTGGTGACAAGCCACCGGCTGCCGGTCGCTGCGTGCGCGAGCGCCCTAAACCTACATGTTTTTGGTATGCGGGAGGAAACCGGAGAAATCCCGGAGTAAACCCACGCAACACGGGGAGAACATGCAAACTCCACACAGCTCACTGTTGGTCGGGGGCTGGGATCGAACCCACGATCTCATGATCCCCGCGATCCCCCGGCCGAGGGTAAAACTGTGCTGCCACAGTGCTAAACCACTGCGCCACCGTGCAGTGGTTTAGTGGTTATTTGATTGTGTGAATATTAATTACAGAATACCTAATTACTGAAAATTAATGGGACATCCAATATTAGTGACTATTTCAGATCCCTTGTTTGTTTGTCAGATCACTTCTTTGAGTGATCTTTTATGACTTATATTCATAATAGTGTATCTTGCAATTTGGGGAATGGGAGTTGTTCAGTCACCATCATAATTGTTTTAGTTTACATCACTGTTCAGTGATGGAGTTCCTGCACAGTAGGTAAAATTATGTTGTAAAGTTGCCCTTTGTCTCTACAGCTGTCAGAGTTGTGTACATAAGCTCCATCATTTCATGCTAAACATTTATGTGCATTTTTGAAACAAAGGAGCCTCAAGCTTATGAATGGTCTGTAGCCTAATGCTGGAGAAAAGCTCATAAACGCTCAATGTCTTGCTGCTGTGTGTGTATTTAGTCAAACTTTTTGAAATAAAGGAACCTCAAGCTCATGAACGGCCTGTAGGCTAATGCTGGAGAAAGTACTATTTTTGTGTGTGTTTTCTGACCTGCTCACATGTAGATATGTACGTATATGAAGAATACAATGTCTTCGAATTCTTCTGACTTGTAAACATTTGTGCATTTCTCAAACTAATCAACAGAAATTAAACAATAAATAAATGATATTGTTTGTAGTTAGTGGAAAATAATGTTCCACATACAGAAATGACAATTTTTAAAGTTTATGATAAATTCGGCAATCAGACAGAGCAAAGAATTTAAGTAAAGTAAAATAACTAAACTGAATATTATGGACTAATTAAACATTTATATGATCTGCAGAATATATACAAATCGTACCGATAAGCAACAGTAGCAGTTTTTGACAAAGTAGCATAAACTGATGGACTCTGCTGTCGATTGGCGCTACCAGTAGCATTTTTCACATTAAATCTTCAGTATTATCTTTTTATAGTCAAATTTGTCATTTTTCACTTCCTTGTTTTGTTTAGTGAGCACTGTGGTGACTGACGTACTATCCAATCAGCATGGTCATGATGCCGTGTATTATCCACTCAGCACAGAGTCTATCCGAAACCCTGCCCACACTCCCTGAAGCCAGGGCATGAGGAGACAGAGTGATGGCTAAACTTTTATTGATAAGAATTGCATATTTTGACTGAGCCCACTCCATACTCGGGGATGCACGCCCTTGTAACCTCAGCAAAGCACTTATAAAATCTGATGTCAGTCTGACGAACGGTTTGAGAGATAAGTGAGGAACACACACACACACACACAGATTTGTTGCATTTATAGATATCGTATGGTGTAACACATTTCCAACTCACCTAAAAAAGCTAGAAATTCTAAAAAGATAGTTTTATGTGCCTAATCATGGTCTGAATATAATTCTCCTACTACTAGACATCTTTTCCACCGTTACAATCTCCTAAGACTTGCTGAGCATAATTACTTCCAGAATGCTTGTATAATGTACCAGGCTGTCCACAAACTCAACTATGAACTATGTGAACTCATTCCAATCTTTCTTCCTATGCACACCTGTATCACCAGGAAGAAAAACCAAATTACTGAAAAAAAAAAAAAATTAATATCTACCAGCTTTAGTATTGTGTGCAGTATTGTATGCAGAGGACCGCAGATTTGGAATGAGCTTGATGAGAATCTAAAATTATCACCTTCCATCTCGATCTTCAAGACAAAAACTAAAAAGGCAACTCTTATCATTATACAATTCATTTACTAACTGTATCATAAAACTTGGCTATTGTTATGTCTATTTATTTTATTGATGTCACTCCATTAGTGTTGAATAATCTGCTCATGTGTCTTAACCTTACCTACTAATTTAATGTAAACAGAATGCTGGGATTATGTGTTACTAATGCATACCCGTAGAAACCAAGTATAAGCAAGTATGTCTGCACACCCGTAGAAAGTTACTGTTACCATGGCAACAGCAACCATGGTGATGCCTGCCTTTGATCTTTGGCATGATACCTGTGCATGTCCGTAGAAACCAAGTATAAGCAAGTATTTCTGCTACATGCCTGCCTTTGATCTTTGACATGGTTACCATGGCAACAGTAATCCTGGTGATGCCTACCTTTGATCTTTGACATGGTAACCATGGCAACAGTAACCATGGTGACACTTGCCTTTGATCTTTGATGCCACCACTTGTTCAGTGATGCCTGCCTTTGATCTTTGATGATGTCATAGCGACTCACACAGTCCTATGATTGTGACACACACACAGACATACAAACAGACAGAGATTTCATGAATTATATGATATGTCTGTTTGTATGCTGCTGTAGACAAAAGATCCATCCATCCATCTTCTAATGCTTTTCCGGAGGTCCAGGTTGGGAAGGCAGCAGTTTAAGCAGAGAAGCCCAGACTTCCCTCTCCCCAACCACCTGCTCAAGTTCTTCAGAAAGGATACCAAGGCGTTCCCTGACCAGGTGGGAGACATAGTTTCTCCAGCGTGTCCTGGGTCTGCCCCGGGATCTCCTCCCAGTGGGACGTGCCCGAAACACCTCAAGTGGCAGGTGTCCAGGAGGCATCCTGTTCAGATGCCCATAACACCTCAAATGGTTCGTTTCAATGTGGAGGAGTAGAGGTTCTACTCTGAGCCTCTCCCGGATGACTGAGCTCCTCACCCTATCTCTAAAGGTGAGTCCAGCAATCCTACGGAGAAAACTCATTTCAGCCGCTTATATCCAATGATCTCATTCTTTCAGTCATTACCCAAAGTTCATGACCATAGGTGAGGGTAGGAATGTAGATTGACCCGGTAAATCTACAGCTTTGCCTTAGAGCTCAGCTCCCTCTTCACTGCGACAGACCGGTACAATGTCCGCATCACTGCAGATGTTGCTCCGATCCATCTGTCAATCTCTCGCTCCATTCTCCCCTCACTCATGAATAAGACCCCGAGATACTTAAACTCCTCCACTTGGGGCAGGAGCTTGTCCCCAGTCCGGAGAAGACAATCCACCTTTTTTGGGCTGAGGACCATGGACTCAGACTTGGAGGTGCTGATTCACATCCCAGCCGCTTAACACTTGGCAGCAAACCGTCCCAGTAAGACCTGTAGGTCACTGCTGGATGAAGCCAGCAGGACAACATCATCTGCAAACAGCAGACATGAGATCCTGTGGTCACCAAGCATGACACCCTTCGTTCCTTGGCTGCGCCTAGAAATCCTGTCCATAAAACTATGAACAGGACTGGTGACGAAGACCGTTGTGAGAGTTTGGTTTGTATTGCCAACACTCGGTCGGACTCATTCCCAGAGAAAGCTGGACTCCGCCAGGGCTGCCCTTACACAAAAGATATCTGGCCAATATCTAGTCTGTTATCACTTTATTTGTAGAAACTGGGCCCCCTATCAAAAGCTTTAAATAGCTTCCTTGGGGTGATACTTTCACACTTCTAGTCAATCTGAAAAAAAAAAAAAAAATAATAATTCATGCTGCTGATAATGTGCGATGTGAATAAATTATAAAAATAATAATTTCAGTTCGGATGCACAGAACTTTCAGAGACTCGGTCTTTTGCATCTAATTAGTTCTCCTCCCGCTGCTGTGGAGGTAGCATCCTGCTGAAAGCAGGAAGATAAACTTTCCATCTCTGCTGTCAAGTTAAGTTAAAGTGATGGTCAGATGTTTTCTGATTGGCTGAAAGTATTTTTATCGTTCATAAAATCGCTCTGAAAGTGATCCCAACAATATCATCTGCCACATTCATTATGGTTATCATTGTAGTGTAGACTCTACCACCCACTTGAGTAAGAATGATTTGCTGTCTGTCTCTCTGTGTTGGCCCTGCAATGGACTGGTGATCTGTCCAGGGTGTACCCTGCCTCTCACCCAAAGATGCTGGGATAGGCTCCTGCCCCCATGACCCAAAAAGGATTAAGCGGAAGAAAATTAATTAATTAATTTTATAGTTACTGTCATCTTTATTGTGCTTGCAAGTGGACGGCCCTTAACTCTGAATCTATCATCAAAATTATCAGACCATCAAATAATCAGCTGCAGTTTACTATACATTAAAAAGTGAGAAGGACTCCTAAGGACCCCTGTTTCCTTGGGGGCAGCTTGGTGGTGCAGTGGTTAGCACTGTGGCTGCACAGTAAGAAGGTCACGGGATTAATTCTACCCCTGACCATCAGTGACCCTTCTGTGTGGAGTTTGCATGTTCTCCCCATGTCTGCGTGGGTTTACCCCAGGTTTCCTTCCTCCCACAGGCCAAAAACATGCAGGTTAGGTTAATTAGAGACTCTAAAGTGGCCCTAGGTGTGAATGGTGAAAGCATGGCGCCGCACCGTGGCTGCCTCATCCATGTGGATGCCCTGAATTTCCCTCTGGGATTAATAAAGTATACACAAAAAAATGTCCTGATGGGACAAATCGAGATGGACTTACTTTAACTGTGACCTTTTCTGATTTAGAATGTGACAGATAAAACAGATTGGTAACCAACAGCAATACAATTACAAATGAATCAAACATTCACATTTTTCCATAAATTGAACACATAAGGATTTGCCTGCTGTTTGATGTAACACACAGTGCCAATAGGTGGGCAAAGTGAGAACCAAAAAGGCCATATAATCTCACATCATCATACTGCAGAATGAAAAATAATCAGCCAAACATGTTTCTGGACTTTAAAGTTTCTAACACTTTTTTAAAAATGTAGTGCAATTTTAACTTAACTCTTATCTTAAATCTTAACTAAAAAAAAAGTTTATACCTCATGTTTCTGTTTTCCAAATGCGTTTGTTATTCATCAAGATCCATATCAGCATCTGCTAAGTGGCTGCTCCTCTCATTTTGAGAGATTTAAGCAAATCTATAATTTATTTATTCAGCCACTAACCCCACCCTTCTACAAAATGGTACGCTACATAAACAAACAAGCACCCAGGTATTTATCTTGGTGGCACAGGGCCAGAGAGACACAATCACATCCTCCTCCTCCTTCCTCTGTCATTAGTCTCCTCATTCTCTCGCTCGCTCGCTCTCTCCTCTCACTCTTGTGTCTTTGTCTGGATTGAGGCTCATGTGACGGCAGAATGCCGCAATGCCTCGTCTGTCCTGGGAGATTCTTAACAAACATCTCCGCTGGAGAAGAACAGCAGCCACACCCCCTCCTCCTCCGCCACCCCTCTTCTTTCCCTGGCTGCTCAAGTCAAAAATAATTAGAATTATTTCTTTCAAACCCACTTGGTCACTTGGTTCAACAGTCTGGTTGATATTCACCTCATGATTGGCTGCGTCTCTCATGTGGACATCCTGATTGGTCAGCCGCAGCAGCCCAGGGAATATAAGGACAGATAGACCTTCCTCATCAATAGCCTGATTATTAAAGGTGCAGTAAAGACAAAAACACACACACACACACACACACAATTGAATGTCCCAGACACACAAAGCACTGCCTGGTCAGACGTACCTACACCCAATTATTTTCACATTTGCATTCAAATAGCTCATATGTATGCATGCGCGCACACATGCAGCAGCGACGTATTTGGCAGACTGGTCCGTTGTTGTCATAGACGGCTCACCCACATGCATGCTCACCCCCCCCCCCCCCACACACACACACACAGGGATAGAGATATACAGGGGATTTGCATTCTGCAAGGAAAATGGAGTCAAGACTGAAACGAAGCAGCGGTTGGATGGAAAATGATGGTTCACATAATGAAGCAACAAGGCACTGACACTATTTAGCGTCTTCCTCTGTGTGTGTGTGTGTGTGTGTGTGCATGGAGAGAGAGAGAGAGAGAGAGAGAGAGAGAGAGAGATGTACACATAAAGAGGAGGCGAGACAGCATGAAGATGTAAACAAACAGAATGGGGGGAAAAAAATGAAAACAGGGAGACCGTTAAGGACGGAGGACAGTTGAGGAGAAAAACATTTAGAGATGAAGAGTTGGGGGGGGGGGGTAATAAGAGCCCTGGCTGCAGTTACTCTGCTGTCCCGTGTAAGAATACAGGATGAGTGGTGGGGCAGAGATGGCAGTTTTGAAGGAGGAAATCTTCAAGATAAAGACTAAAGAAAGGAGTGTCCTTGTTATGCATTTCTGTCCAAACTTCACTTCAGATTTAAATGTTTAAATGTTTTTAAAACATGTCATCCAGAATTGCCACGGCACATCTGCAGCGTTAACACAGCACAGGCATGGACACTCTGTTCTGTGGATGTGTGACTCTGCAGATGTGTGTATAAGACGCTGGAAAAGAAAGGTATGCCGAGGCAGACAGAAACAAACAGCCACTCATCTCAACCTCTGTGCACATACCACCCACTCTCTCTCTCTCTCTCTCTCACACACAGACCTTATTCAGCCAAGCACCCAAACCACCCACACACAGTGACAGACATGCGCAGTCCCCCCCCCCCAATGAAGCCAGACACACATGTATGCAGCACATAAGATTGAGACGCAGACCCAGGGTGGCACAAGCATACGCATTAACCACACGCACGCACGCACACACACACACACGCACAGTACCACTGTCAAAAGGCTCTTTCTAGTGAGAGGTAGACATTAACATGCCATAAATGGAGAAAGAGGGAAGCAGGGGAAGAGGGAAAAAAATTGCATATACATACATTAGCATGGACACATACACTCATACACGCACGTATTAAATGCACACCCACACGTTCTATCCGCCCACAGATGTGTGCAAACACACACACATGTACAGCCTTTTACAAACAACTCCCACCACGTAACAAACCCCACACATGCACACCTGCATATACAGCAGTATGCATTCACATTGAATCATCCCCCCCCCCCCGGGGGGGGGGGGACTGTCCTCTCCTTCTCTGTCCATCTACATCGCTCACAATTTCTTTTTCCTCAATTAAGGCAGGGCTTTTTATACGAATCGCTGGAAATAAACAACTGTAAAATGAAATGAAAAATGCAGAATTCACCTCTGCTTTCTCACCCCTCCTCGCGCTTCTCAGCGTTTTTTGTCTCTCATCTTATGTGGGGTGTTAAACTTGGCTCAAGTCTATAACTGCAGGTTGTACCGTGTGGGGCGAAGGTGCTTCTGTCAGGACTTGACTTTATTTTTTTCGCCTTTTGTTTTTAAATTTGTTATTTTAGATTCTTCTTCATAAATGCATGTTTTTTTTCTCATAAGTTTGACACTTTTTGTGAAACTTCTTTCAGTGGGAAATTGTAATGTCTTTCCCATACATGAACAACTTTTTTCTTGCAAATTAAAAACTTCTCATGAATGTACAATGTTTCCCCATGAAGCTGCAACTCTTTTCTTGTAAATTTAAAACTTTCTCATAAATTTAAAAAAAAATCCCTATAAATCGGCATCTTTTTCTTTTTAATTTAAAACTGTTTTCTCATGAAATTACAATTTCCCTATAAATCTGTAACTTTTTCCTCATAAATTTACAGTTTTCCCCCACAGATTTGCTGTTTTTTCCACTATAAATTTGCAGGTTTTTTTCTATAAATTTGCAACTTTTTCCTTGTTAAAGAGTAACCTTTTCTCTTAAATTTGCACATTTTTTCCCCACAAAACAAGAAAAAAAAATCTTTCCTCCAAAGCCATGTTTTAAAAACAGATTTTTTTTCTAATAGCACGGATCTACAAAAACAGGTTCAAGCCTCAGAGGCTTTTTTTTTGTGGGGGGTGCGGTTCTTCAGCACTCATTTCATTTCAGCAGTTTGCTTAAGAGACTATTTAGGCGCAGACTCTTTGGCTTGAGGGCACGCACGCATGTGTGCACGTGGGAGTCTAAACATCACAATGAACCCGTGACAGCAGTGATATTGAACAGTTCAACTTTTTCTACTCGCCCACTCTCTGGTGTCTTGCTGGCATTAAGGTGCTCAAGGTTTCTTTAGTTAGAACAAAGCAAAAGCCAAATATTTATGTGGAAAAAAAATATTTACATGGGAAAAGTCTCAAGGCCCACATTACTTCAAACTCTTTCTCGTTTGGATTTCACTTATCCATTGTAGCAGAATGTTTGGTTTTTTGGAACTTGCACATGAAAAATGGCACAAATTTTTGATAAATCTTGACAGAGATTGAAATGGTTTTTTTTTTCCTGCACAGATACAGCTTAAGGCAAATCAAAGCATCTGGCTACCAGCATTCTAATAAAATATTGTGAGATATACAGTAATTTAATTTGAGTCCTATTTAAGTTTTACAGACATTTTAGTTGATCTAATGTTCCAAAAATAACAAGAAAATGCACAGAATTCTGAGTGTCTGAACTAGGGCTGCAACGATTACTCCAATAATTTGAGTAATTCGATTACAAAAATTCCTTGATTCAAAAATCTATGATTTGAAGCGTCATTTAACGTTGAACTTCTGGTCTATATGAACTTCTTCCGGTATGGCCTCCTTCCGGTCACGCTATGTAAACAAGACGTGGGTTTGTTTAATGGCGAGATTTCAGAATGATGGCAAAAAAGGAAGAAAGTCAGAGCAAACAGCAAAAAGTATCTCAAATCTGGGATCATTTCAAGCTCAAATTGAAGGAAAACAATGTGCAGTGTGTACATTGTAAAGCTGAGCGCCGAGCTAGCATACCATAACGTTGTTGCTGCAGCGTCTCGGCAGACAGTATCCAGCCACATCATGCATGGCCAGCACACCCGACAGAAGGTACGTAATTGACATTTTAAATTAAGATGAATAGAATGTAGTCAGCTATGCCAATTATGCTTATATGCATGCTTATATGGCCGAAGAACATATAGCAGCTACCGCTATTAGCAGTAGCTGCTATATGTTGCGAATTGAAGTTACAAAACATAACTTTATAGTGAAACGTAACTTTATAGTGTAACGTAACGTTTAAAGTTAGGTTCTATGCAATAAACATTGCAATAAATGTGTACCTTTGTTATTGAGTGTTTGGTACAATTACTACTACTCTTTAGGAATGAAAGTTCTGCACATGTTGGTCAATGCAAGTTTCTTCAATACCAAGTTTAAAAAAAATTAAAAAGTATCCGATTAGTTAAGTAATCATTCAAATATAGTGTGGTGATACAAAGGAGATGACACTCCACCCAGTACTTCGGAGTGTTGGGGGGCCAGCCAAGGGCCCCAGAGCACTGGGGGGTATGAAGCAAATAAAGATGTGCCTTTTGCCCCCGCCATGTCAGGCTCACACCTGAGGACGCAGGGGCGCGCATGTATTGTACTAAGCCTTGCTCTGTGACGTGTATGTTAATGTGTTTACCCTGAGTGCCAGAGGCGAGAAGAAAATGTATAAAGCAGTTCGCTTTGGCACTCAGAGTTAGTCTGTTCTGTGATGGAGGAGAAATAAAGTTTTGTGTTGTCAGCTCGTGTCTCGTCTGCTTTCATCCTCCACATTGGTGACCTAGAGATGTGAAATGGAAAACGGACCGAGCACCACCAGAGACACTCCTGCTGGAGTCTCCCACCGCTGCATGCGCCATTGCAGTCAGACTCCCGGACTTTCGGCTTCACGACCCAGCCGCTTGGTTTATTCATGTGGAAGCCCAGTTCACCCTCCACGGAGTCGTGGCAGACAACACAAAGTACCACCATGTGGTGGCATTGCTGGACACACGTGCCACAAGTCTACTCTGAGCCCTGCCAGCCTAAGGAAAATACGACGCTCTCAAGCGACTGCTGCTGCGCCATTATACCCTTTCAGACGCAGAGAGGGCAGAAAAGCTCCACACCCGCTCGGAGCTAGAAGACAGATCGGCTGTAGACCTGATAGAGAACAAGCTTGCGTTGATGGGCACGGACGACGGATCTTTCCTTTTCGCCTACCTCTTCCTCAGAAACCTACCAGTTAGCGATTCTCGCTAACTCACCGCTGCTAGCAGCCAGGGACTACCGTGCGCTGGCAGAGGAGGCAGACCGCATCACCCTGGCAAACAAGGCTTTCAGTAATCAGGCAGTGAGACCGGGATCTCCAGCAGAGCCCAGCAAGGTTGAGCAGCCGATGGCAGTGGCCGGGACAGCCACCCAGAGACACAGGACCAGGACGTTGTATTTTTATCACCGCCGTTTTGGCAAGGAAGCACAACGTTGTCTGCTGCCGTGCCACTTCAAGAAGCCCAGAAACGGGACAGCCAGTGGTCAGTAGCAGCCGTGACCGCTGATGACAAGGAGAAGCTGCTTTTCATAATGGACGCACATTCGGGGAGATGTTTTCTGATAGACTCTGGCTCCCAGAAGAGCCTCATTTTGCCAGTCAGTGCAGACAGGCTGGCAGAAGGCTGTGGGCTGTCTGTAACGGCCGAAAAAAAGATCCCACATCAGGACGTTTGGAGAAAGGACAGTGACTGTATGTTTACATGGAGGCAATTACCAGTGGGACTTTGTGGTAGCTGCATGTTCGGTCCCCATCTTAGGTGCTGATTTTCTGTGTGCTCATGGACTACTTGTTGATGTTGCCAACAGGCGTTTAGTGGACGCTATATATTTTTCCCCCTTGCCCTGCACAGGTCGGGGAGTTGGGCCACCAACACACGCAAATATTCTAGCTCCAGGGGGTAAGTACCAGCGTTTGCGCACATCCAGGATTTTTCCGTGCACCTGGCCAGGACGCACATTTTTTCAAAAGTGGATTTGGTCCACGGGTACCACCAGGTCCCAGTGCACGCAGAGGACATCCCCAAAACGGCAGTAATAACTCCCTTCGGTCTTTTCAAGATTTTGCGCATACTGTTCGGGTTAAAGGGCGCAGCGCAAACTTTCCAAAGGATGATGGATGCGGTGCTCCGTGACTTGCCATTCATTTTCATCTACTTGGACGACATTTTGGTGGCTAGCACGTCAGAGGAGGACCACCTCGCCCATCTCAAACAAGTTTTCCAATGTTTGGAAGCGCACGGGCTGATTGTTAACCCAGCAAAGTGTCAGTTTGGGCTGCCGGTAATTGACTTTTTGGGCCACTGCATCTTGCCAAATGGCGCAGTCCCACTGCCGGATAAAGTGTGCGCAGTGTCGGATTTTCCCCGTCCACAGACCGTGAGGGCGCTGCAGGAATTTTGGGGGATGGTTCATTTTTACAACCGTTTTCTTCCCCGGGCAGCACAGCTGCTGCAACCGCTGTATGGTGTGCTCAAAAAAAGAAGCCCGCGGATAGCATCGACTGGATCCCCGAGCGGGCTCAGGCTTTCACAAATGCCAAAAGGGCGCTCGCTAACGCAGCTCTGCTGGCCCACCCAGCCCCATCAGTGCGGATAGCGCTCACCACAGACGCGTCTGATGTCGCGGTAGGAGCCGTAGTGGAGCAGTATGTCTCTGGTTCGTGGCGGCCCCTCGCCTTTTCCAGCAGTACTTTGTGTGACAATGAGCGTAAGTACAGCGCTTTTGACACAGAGATGTTGGCTCTCCGCCTCGCTACGGGTCATTTTCAGTTCTGGCTCGAGGGTCGTGAATTTACCGCATTTGTCAATCATAAACCACTGACCTACGCGATGTCCAGTCTCAGAACCGTGGTCTGCTCGGCAACAACGGCACTTGGTCGCAATTTTGGAGTTCACGACCAACATCCATCATGTAGCTGGTAAACTGAACATTGTGGCAGACTGCTTGTCACATGCACTAGTCTCTCTGGTATACATGGGCATCGCTTTTTCTGCAATGTTGCCAACCAAACCGGGGACGCAGACATTTGCATGCTCCAGTCCGCAGCTACCGGGTTAAAACTCGAGAGCAGGGTGGTACAAGAAGGGTGTCCCCCCCCCCCCCCCCGCTCTGTGACATCTCCACCGGCTGCACCTGCCCCGTGGTTCCGAGCTCTTGGCGCCACCGCGTTTTTGAGTCCGTCCACTCCCTTTCACATCCCAGCGTGCGAGCCTCCGTTAAACTAGTGGGATCCAAATTCGTCTGGCCTCACTTATGCAGGGATGTGAAAGAATGGGCTGCAGCGTGCATCACGTGCCAACAGGATAAGGTGCACAAGCACACCAAAGCCCCCCTCGAGCCTTTTCAAACGAGGTTCCACCACATACACGTGAATTTAGTGGGTCCCCTTCCACCGTCGCAGGGGTTCACACACCTTTTAACAGTCGTGGACCACACTACGTGTTGGCCAGAGGTGGTTCCGCTGAGTTCTACCACGTCTGCCAAGGTAGCCCGCGCATTTTTGTCAGCTTGGGTTGTACGGTTCAGATCCCTGTTGGACATCACTTCTGACAGGGGTCCGCAATTTGTTTCAGAACTTTGGTCCGCGATGGCCGACAGCCTGGGGGTCAAAATCCACCGCACACAACCTTCAGGCTAACGGTTTGTGTGAACACTTTTACAGGTCGCTTAAAGCAATGCTCAGAGCCTCGATAGTGAATGCAAATTGGGTCGACCACCTGCCTTGGGTCCTATTGGGGTTGCGCTCCGCACCCAAGGAAGATTGGGCAGTTTCCCTGGCAGAACTTGTTTTTTCTCAGCCGTTGCAGATCCCGAGAGAATTTTTGCCAGAGAGCCCTGCACCTGGTACCAATCCGCCCACACACCTTTTTTCCGGTACAGGGGCTGCCAGTGTTTCGGGCCCCCGGTGCACCATTGTTTTGCCCGTACTTTTGTTCCAAAGCGCTTAGAGAACACCAAATTTGTTTTCGTCAGGCACGACACCCACAGAACCCCGCTGCGGCTGCCGTACGACAGCCCATTCAGAGTGTTGGAAACTGGGGAGAAAAATTTTGTGTTAGACTTGGGGAGGCGTAAGGAAACCGGCTGCATAGACAGGCTGAAGCCGACTTATGTGTTGGCAGACGAGCAGGTGGTGTTGGCTTAAGCTCCCCGGCGCGGGCGCCCACCAACAGTGGGTACGCAGGTTAGCATTCCCCCTACAGAAGACTGTTGTCAAGAAACTAACTTTTTCTCCTCCCCACCCTTTCCCCCTCCAGAGACCAAGTCTTTCTCCAACCCGCCTCGACAAGAAGATGCTTTGATCAGCCCACATTACAGCCGCTATGGGCACTTGCTCAAGCCCAAAGGTCCAGAGGGTTAGGACCCCTTCTTGGTGTTCGGGGGAGGGGAGGGGCTGTGTGATGACACGAAAGGGATGACACTCCACCCAGTACTTCGGGGTGTTGGGGGGCCAGCCAAGGGCGCCAGAGCACTGGGAGGTATGAAGTAAATAAAGTTATGCCTTTCGCCCCCGCCGTGCCAGGCTCACACCTGAGGATGCAGGGGCACGAATGTACTGTACTAAGCCTTGCTCTGTGATGTGTACATTAATGTGTATGCTGATGTGTGTTCACGCTTCGTAACTGGTATGTTAATGTGTTTACCCTGAGTGCCAGAGGCGAGAAGAAAATGTATAAAGCAGTTCGCTTTGGCACTCAGAGTTAGTCTGTTCTGTGCTGGTGGAGAAATAAAGTTCTGTCATTAGCTCGTGTCTCGTCTGCTTTCATCCTCCACAACAGTGACAAATTACTTGATTACTAAAACAACTGGTCCAGTGGTGTAAAGACAACAACCTCTTCCTGAACGTGGGAAAAACCAAGGAGATTGTGGTTGACTTCAGGAGGGGTCACACACAGCACCCCCCTCTGATCACACTGTTGCCAGCTCCTCAGTAAGGAAAGTAGTTATTGGCGGTCCTAAAAATCGCCAAAAGTTGATAAATGGCAGCATCACCTAATTTGCATAATTGGTCATTTGCATATAATTCTAATGGATGCTGTAGTAGAGAAGAATAATGTCACGGGAGAGACAAAAAGTGAGTAAAAAACACCCTTAATATGTTTAGAACTACAAATTAACTTTTGTATATTAGGCCTTTTTAAAAAGTTTGATCAGGGCCTATACAATATACGATCAAACTTTTTAAAAAGGCCAAATATACAATAGTTTTGGCATTTCCATGCGCACCCCCCCTTCAAAAAAGATGTTTTTATTGACATGAACACCCACACATCACCAGAAACTGAAGCTTGCTCTTACCCGATCAGCTCATACCTCCTGGGCTGGCTCCTCACTGTCTGCCACTGCCAGTCAGTCACATCAGGTATCCAAACGAAGTTAACCGCTAGCCCACACAGACTCCAGATTCCTTCCCTCATTCTGGCCAACGTACACTCACTTGACAACAAAACAGACCACATACAGCTCCTGTGAACCACGCAAGGTGATGCGGGGAACTGCAGTTTATATTGCGCACACCACTGAAGAGAGAGAAATGCCATTTCAACTCTCCTATATGTCCTGTACGTATAGTAGTATTTACAAATAAAATCTTTGAATCTGAATCTTGAATCTTTAAAATTAGTTACTTTAAAGTTTAAATTAAAAGCTCACAGAGTACAGTTTCTATTGAAGCCACAGAATTTATCGCAAACTTCTGACTCTTCATCTGAATGCCTCTAAGGGGGTGGTGAAGAGAACAGAAATAAAAGTGGAGATATTGATTGAGTACTTTGTGTAGCGAGTGTTGCTTTTAAAGTGCTTTATAAATAAAGTTGATTGATTGATTGAGTACTAGCTAACTAGCTAGCAAGAGACTTGACTAAAGCAACCAGACCCTAACTCTGGAAAATGATGTACGGTGAATATAATAAAATCTACACATCCCTGTTCAAATGCCAGGTTTTTGTGATGTAAAAAAATGAGACCAAGATAAATCATTTCAAAACTTTTTCCGCCATTAATGTGACCTATAACTTGTACAACCCAATTGAAAAACAAATTGAAATCTTTAAAGGGGAAAAATAAAAAAAACTTACAATCACCTGGTTGCATAAATATGGACACCCTCTTATAACTGGGGATGTGGTTATGTTCAGAATTAACCAATCACATTCAAACTCATGTTAAATGGGAGTCAGCACACACCTGCTGTGATGGTTCGCTCTGGCTGTCTATCATCCTCAGCTGCGCGCACACCTGCTCCCCATCACGGCTAGGGCTATTTAGACCGCGCTGAGTCGTCTGTCTCTTCTCCTAATGAGACCTGCACTCGCCTTCATCCTCATTCCAGAGTTTCCTTGCCTCAGCCTACCCTCGTCTTGGTATCCTGCCTCCTGCCATCCGACGTCAGGAGGAATCCTCATCACAGCTCCAAGTAAGCCCTCGCTCAATTCATCGTTATCTTCACTTGTTCCCCTGTGCACAGGTGGAGATCCGTGGCAGCGGACCTCTCTCCCTCCTGGCGGCGGACCAAGCTGCACCGCACTTCCCCAGACTCACCAACCACCTCCAGCTGCAACCGGGACAGCGGGCACAGTCTCCCTGGCCGTAGCCGTCGAGCTGAACCTGAACTTAACCCCATCTCTACAAACAGTAAGCACTGGACAATTCTGTACATCCCCTCCAGTGTCTACCACTAACTCTCCCTGTCTCTGTTTGTCCTTAGGGTTGCCAGGTTGCACGGTGCTCTGCTCGCCCCCAGCTGCCACACGATCACACACACACACACACACGCACTTACACTAATCTCAATAAAGATAACTGTATCTACTTTTGAGTCCGAGTCTGCTCTCTGGGTCAATAAACCATGTCACCTGCCACCTTTTAAAGTGCCTCTGATTAACCCCAAATAAAGTTCAGCTGTTCTAGTAGGCTTTTCCTGACACTTTTGTAGTCACATCTTACAGCACAAGCCATAATCTGCAGAGAGCTTCCAAAGCATCAGAGGGATCTCATTGTTCAAAGGTATCAGTCAGGAGAAGGGTACAAGAGAATTTCCAAGGCATTAAATATACCATGGAACACAGTGAAGACAGTCATCATCAAGTGGAGAAAATATGGCACAACAGTAACATTACCAAGAAACAGACGTCCCTCCAAAACTGATGAAAAGGCGAGAAGAAAACTGGTCACGGAGGCTGCCAAGAGGCCAACAGCAACACTGAAGGAAATGCAGGAATTTCTAGCAAATATTGGCCTTTTAGTACATGTGACAACGATCCCCCGTCTTCTTCATATGTCTGGGATACGGGGTAGGGTGGCAAGACGGAAGCCTTATCTTACGAAGAAAAACATCCAAGCCCGGCTACATTTTGCAAAGACATTTGAAATCTCCCAAACGCATGTGGGAAAATGTGTTATGGTCTGATGAAACCAAGGCTGAACTTTTTGGCCATAATTCCAAAAGGTATATTTGGCGCAAACACAACACTGCTCATCACCAAAAGAGCACCATACCTACAGTGAAGCATGGTGGTGGCAGCATCATGCTTTGGGGATGTTTTTCTTCATCTGGAACTGGGGCCTTAGTCAAGGTGGAGGGAATTCTGAACAGTTCCAAATACCAGTCAGTGTTGGCACAAAACCTTCATGCTTCTGCTAGAAAGCTGAAGATGAAGAGAAACTTCATCTTTCAGCACGACAATGATCCAAAGCACACATCCAAATCAACAAAAGAATGGCTTCATCAAAAGAAGATTAAGGTTTTGGAATGGCCCAGTCAGAGTACAGACCTGAATCCGATCAAACATCTGTGGGGGGATCTGAAGAGGGCTGTGCACAGGAGATGCCCTCACAGTCTGACAGATTTGGAGCATTTCTGCAAAGAAGAGTGGGCAAATATTGCCACATCAAGATGTGCCACGCTGACTCCTACCAAAAAAGACTGAGTGCTGTAATAAAAGCCAAAGGTGCTGCAACAAAGTATTAGTTTAAAGGGCTGATGACACGATTTTGACATTTTTTAGGATGTTGTTTAAACCCAAAAGTCATTGTCGATGATCAATATAATATTTACAACTGTGCCTGCATAAACTAGTTATCATCAAAAAACAGCAGCCACTGACTGGACTGTAGTGCCGCCCACTGAATTAAGGGAGGCACCCCAATGATGTAAGTGGGAGAACGGACTCCGGTGTTGTTGACTGGAATGACAGCAGCTTTGTAGCTCACAGTTTCTCTGGTTTCTTGTTTTAATTTTATGGCTGTGCCTTCGCGTTGTGTCGCAGGCTTAGATAAACAGCAAACCGTGAAAGACCACATCACACGCTTCAGCTCTAACTGTTTATTAAGTGTCCTTGTGCGCTCCTCGTGCCCTTTTATGCAGGAGGCGCGGAGGAGGGGAAGGATTAATGGATTTACGCGCAGCTTTGACCTACCTTCTGTGATTGCAAGCTGACATCTCGCCGGTCCGGTCACATCCCCTCTCTCATTATCATCAGCTGATACAAACTCCCACTGATCATGTTTCCCGGTCCTTGCCCAGGTGCTTCTCATCACACCGTCACCAGCAGTACATGTACTTCGCGGCCGTTTGCCAGTCACGCATTGCTGGTCCATAGTATTGTCATCTGTGCTGTTAGTCTGCCAGTATTTTTAGCACTCTCACGACCCGCTAGTCACTCCATGTTCGTCGTGGCTCTCGTGCGTCCTTGAAGCGATGTCGGCTCTGGGGCGCACCTGTGGCTAATACGTCTCCTCTCATTCGTTCCCTGGGCGATGCCGCCCCCCCGAACGCCATCACTAAGTGTGTCTGTGTTTCTTGTACGTCTTCACCTTTTAGGGAACTGTCTGTCTTTCTGTATTAAATGTGCTGTGGTGAACCCTGCAAGCAAATCCTCGTTATTTCCTCCTCCCTCTCCCTGCCCTGCGTAAGAGCGCACAGAGGGTCATGGTGAATGGATTTACGCGCAGAATTCACCACAGCACATGTATTGAACATAAGAATGATGACAACAGTTCCCAAAAAGGTGAAGACCCACAAAAATAAGCAGAAACACCCACAGTTGGCGTTCAGGGCCGACATCGCCCAGCGAACATGGAGAGGAGACGTGTTAACCACGGTTGCGCCCCAGGGCTGACATCGCTTCAAGGGGCGCAACAGAACCACAGCTATGTGGAGTGGCTAACACGTCGTGATAGTGTTGGCAATACTGGCTGGCTGACAACACGGCAGATGATGCACTCAAACCATGAACAGCTGTCAAAGACTGTCAAAGAGAGAGGGCGCGTGGTCGGACTGGCAAACCTTGGACAGTGCCCACCTGAAAGTGGCTCAAAACGCACATAAAACACATGTACAAAACAAAAACAACAAGAATTCAAAATATAATCCATAATAAACTCGATGCCTGAGCCACAGAGAATACACTGCTATGATTTTATTGAAAAATCGGGTTTAAATAAATTATATGTATGAACAAATAATTTGTTGCAATATCTGTAACAAAAGAATAACACTGGTGTTCTCCTGCCGTGTGTTTGTCGCTGCTGCTGCGGGCATGTGTGCCTCTCCACCGTTACTCTCCGAGTGTGACTCGCTTGGTACAATGCCCGCTTGGCACGGCTCAAACCTATACAGTCTGATGCCCCCCGATTCTTCATTATCATCCCATTCTTCGGAACTATAATCGTCTGAAGATTGGACAACACAAACCAATTCCAGACTGCATGTGCTGCAACCGTCGTCGATGTTTTCAGCCGCTTCCATCCTGTGTATACAATGGACAGCCAAGCGCTGCGTTCTGTCGATGACATTACAACATGGCTGGGGGGTTTTCCAGCCACTGACACAATTGGTGACGTGGCGCTCATGAAAACGTCGGATATTCGCGTGGAAAAAAAGCCTGTTTGACTTGGAACTGCACAGACCAACCTATTTTGTCATATTGTATTATGTGTTGAAAAATTAGATGAAGTCAAAAAGGTGTCATCAGCACTATAAGGGTCTGTGTATTTATGCAACCAGGTTATTGCGTTTTTTTTATTTTCCTCTTAAAAGATTTCAGTTTGTTTTCAATTGGGTTGTACAGATAGGTCACATTAATGGTGAAAAACATTTTGAAATGATTTATCTTGGTCTTATTTTTTACATCACAAAAACCTGGCATTTGAACAGGGGTGTGTAGACTTTTTATATCCACTGTATAAAAACAAGGACTGGTGGGAAATACTCAATGTCATATGAAAAACATGTAAAATGACAATGAATGTACAGTATATATATTCTTCTTGTTTGTGTTCACGAGTAGCAGTCAACAGCAACTTGTTTTCAAATTTAATATTCAGCTTCTAATTTTAGTAAATGGCAATTAAAACTGCCAAAATTTGGAGAAAAAAGTAGCAAATTCACAAGGAAAAAAACAGCAAACCTATTATATAAAAGACTGCAGATTTACATGAATACATTACCAAATATACAAGAAAAAAAAAAATTAAATCTCATGAATAGGGGGCGTCCTGTGGCCTAGTGGTCTACGGCACGGTGCATACCACCTAGAGCATGCTGCTCACGTAGACAGTATGGGTCCCAGCCTAGGCAAACACTCCTGCATGTCTCTCTACCTCACTTCCAGTCTATCTTCACCGTGTCTGACTAATACAGGCTAAAACGCGAAAAAAAAGTCTTGTGAATAAATTCATTAGAAAAAAAAACAACATCTTAAATTTGTGAGAAAAGTTGGAAATTTAAGAAAACAATGGCGTAGTTACAAGGGAAAAATTAATAAATTTACTGCTTTTTTCATTGCAACTATGCCAAGAATAAGTCACATTTTTTGAAAGAAAAAAGTAACAAATTAAAAAAAAAGACGGGCAAAGTTTCAAATACCTGATAAGACACTGATGCTGTTACCGTTCACTGGGGGAGAGGAAAGACAACAACAGAACATTTGGATATTTGTTCTGAATTACTACTGAATATTCAGAGCCCCGACACTGGTGTTTGGGACAGCCCTAAAATGAACACACATAAGTGTGTAATATACCCATATCAGCCAACTGATATTGGTCCAGATCTTTAATATATGGATCAGTGCAGCTGGGTGACCGTTTTTAATTTGAGCATTTCGATTTCAAAGGCTGAGGTCCATAATGTGCTCCACAAAGAGTTTAAACATTCATTAGAAACAATTCAAAGGAAGTGATAATCAAAATACAGGTGGCACTACATCAGTTCAGCTCATGTCCCTGTATTCAACCTGAAATTCAACAGGAGCAAAAACCCAGCTGCACGCTTTTAGATGAAGACTATATTCAGCTGTATTGATAAATGCTGAAGGTCAGGCATTTTTATTATAAAAGGAAAAGATTTAGTTCTGCATTGTTTTGCCCTTCGTTTAAAAAAAGCTGTGATTCATTTGCACAAATATCAAAGACAAATATGACTGAATGACTTTCAGGGTTGTTTCTATGCCAACACATCTCAACATTTATTACTCTGTGTCATTTTTTTCATGTCGAACACAAAGGTGAGAACTCAACCTTCAGCTGGCGAAGTGAAAGTTTTTAATCAGATCTAAATATTTTCTCACCAACACATCCACAGCCTGACTGGTCTGCTTCTGTGCAGCTCCTAGGGCTGGGCCATAAATCGAAATTCGTATTTTTTGGTTGAGACAAAAACTTGGCAATTTATTAATCAGAAATGTGTGGATTCATCTTTGCCCGATCAAACCTACAGTATGTCATAAACAGTGTTGGGAATATTAACGAGCTAACGCAAATAATTACTGTAGCCCAATTAATAGATTAAAAAATATTAACGCAAATTAATGCGCCCATAACACTTTATGCTATAACGGAAGTTGAAACGCGCAACAACTGTTCCGCTTGGACAGCTTTCACATGACATGCACTACAGTCCGTGATCACCCTTCTCATTTGGATTCTAGGAGTTCAAATCAGTTCGCTGGAGTAACATCGGTGTTTCCTCTGGCTTAAAGACTTTGGTGTGGTGGCAATGGTTTTTTTTGGGGGGGGGAGGGGGCAAGACTGTATGTGAAGCATGTGCAAAAATGAGAGAGCACATGACACTCAAAGGGAAAAAAACATTCATAATACTGTAGTATTTTACTTATGCATATTCTTAAATTATATGACCAGAGGTGGGTACAGTAGCCAGAAACTGTACTCATGTCAAACCAGTGTTGTCTTATGAAATTAATAATTAAGAGTAGACATCCCAAAAAATTACTGGTTGAGTAACCACACCTGTTAGCTTAGCGACTCATTATTGTCCCTGTTAGTGGGTTGAAACCATGGTTTCAATCCATGTGATAGGCAAGTGAATCCTCAGTGAAGCGCTAAGGCTTTCCTTCTAATTGCGCCGAAAAAGATTCAAAGTTTCGAGGCTTCAGTCTAACTAACAACAGTGACATCTGGTGGCCAAATGAAGGCACGACAACCTCTCAAGAGCGCAAATGGAGCACTAAAACAGTTTCAATCCCATGTCAGCAATAAAAATTCAGAAAAGCCTGTGTGTTTGTTTTATTCTGGTGATGTTTTTGTTCATTTATACCAGTGGTTCTTAAACTTTTTTTTATTCCCCACCTTGGAGAGCCAGGTGATTACCAAGCTGCAGTAGGCGCAGCAGAACAGCTGTGTGGGTGGGTAGACAGGCTACATTGCAGTGATGAGCACAGAAGCCAACTCCAATTTAATGGTTTGGCCAAATAACTGCCATTTCTGTTTGCCAGGGATGTGGGACTGTTTCCCACCGTGCTGCATCAGAGAGGGGAGTCCTCTAACCTCGTTTTAATTGGAGGTAAGTAATGTTAACACCATTTCACTCTTAAAACAGCATCATCATGTAGCATTTGCTAAGTTGTTGCTAACAGGAAACAGTGTGTCAGACCATCGTTTCTTTGGTTTAAATTACTGCTTAGTTTCTTACTTTTGTCTAAAAAAAATTTTAATTAAAGCTGCAAAACTGCATGATGAAGGCATATACATGCAAAATAAATAATAAATAAATTAAAACATGTCGGAACAGCAAGTTGTCTCTTCATGTAATCTACTTTATTTCTAATAAGATTAATTAGTCAAGTAGCGATAATGAATAAAGTTGAAGTCATCACATGTATTTTATTGCATTACCTTTTGTGCCATTGATTTTCAGATCATGGCCAATGTGAAATATTTTTACAAAGAAGCAAACAGGTTAAATCCTCTTCAGACTAATTTATATCTGTAGACGGCAGTGATGAGTAATTTTCTCATTTTCAGACTGACATTTTTTTCACAAGTTATTGCTATTCTCCTGTGGTTCAGGAAATACGTAACTTATTAACGTTTACTTTTCATTCATATGATATAATTTAGAAGAAAAAACTCAAATTTATGAAAATCATGTCTCAAATGCAAATAAAAAAAACCAGTTTTCTAACAACGTGGGGGGTTTTCTTCCTTGGCGGGTGCTGCCTCGGCCTCTATATTCCAATAGGGAATCATGTTTGTTTCATGTTTCGGGGATTTTATTTTCAGGCCATATTGCCCAGCCCTAGTAGCAACCTCTTTAAAGAGCTGTAATTATGCACTTTAAGAAATGCAGATGCAGCTTCCAGAGGTGTTAATGAAATGTCTGTGACATGCTTTTGTCAAAATAACTCAGGGTTGCAGTTACCTTTTAACACATGGGAAAGGAGCTCTCCTCAAAATGGGCTGGTTTACGGCAAATTGTTTCAAATGCTAAAGAGCCCCAGTTTAAACCCCCCCCCCATCTTTTTTTTTATTTCTCAGCGATCTCTGATTTAATAGAAACACCATGTTTGAGGCCAATATCAACCTTTAGCTTTTGTTGTCAGACTAAGTACCATACTAACAAATATTGACTGAATTTTAGAGGTTAGAAGACCAAAGAAAGTAATACTGTGGACAGGAGTGTGTGGTTTGAGTGGTTGATAGCATATGACCGGTCCCTGGAGTGTAATAAGCATAGAAACAACCCTGAATGCATGGTTAACTCTGCTAGCTGCATCCAGCAGGTAATCGAACCGAGGTATCCAGTCCAGAGTATAATAAACTATAATAAGTAAAATAATGTCTATGAATGAAATATGTGATCAAGCGCTGGTAGATGATCGAGCTGGGAGAAGGGATGTCTAGCAGGGATGGACAGACAAAAAAGACAAACACAGACGTCTCAGTTCGTACCAGCAGGTTGATCTCAAAAGTCATTCAGAAATCCCGGCCGTGGCCACTCAGACCAGTCAGTGCTAGCAGCCCAACATACCCATCTTTCACAGCCAAAATATAACAAAATAAGCCAGAATGGCACAACATAAATAATCACGATAGACTGATGACTGAGCTGGTCAAGTATGGTGACTACAATTTACCAAAAAGAACCATAAAATACCGGGTCACACTGACTCCTGTCACGAAGCTAGCAATGTTAACGGCACTGGGACTCACGGCCGGGTGGGGGGGGGGGGGGGAGAGTAGCAAATCAGGCCAGAATGACATGAGACATATTATCGACTGTGGATTAATGAATGAGCTGGGACCACAACATCTAGTGGGGTGACAAGAATTTACAGAGAAGAACTCTAAAGAACACTTTTGGGCTGTATGAAGACACAGTACAGTTGCCCACTTTGTTCCATAGCTACGTATGTGAGCTTGGAGACTCAGTATGGAACTTCGTCTTCTCTGAGGAGAGGGCGTGCAAGACTGTCCTCAGGGTAGGACTGTAAATAATGGCACGAGAACCTCATGGAAGAGAACAGCAAATGCAAACAAGCCATTTTAAGCAAGCTGTAGTCCTAGTTAGTTTCTGTGGGAAAGGAGAACTCTTGTGCAGGTGGACTTTAACCCCTTCAAAATCTGCTGACAATATAACGTCACAGAACTCCTACATGACCCGCTAAAATAAAGGGGAAACCCCAACAACACAACAGGGGCTCTTTAATTCCCACGTTGCTCTGGCACACTGTAGCCGACGCAGCTGACAGCACAGTATGTGTGTGCTCTCGCTGCAGTGGCTGGTGAATGAGTCGACCACGTGTGTGTGAACAACGCTGGCCGGCCCCTCCTCCCTGCTGCAGCAAAAACTGTGGTCATTTAAACACGCACCTACACATACGCCATGTTCCACTGCCTGAATTAGCACCTTTGTCCATGCCAGGTGAGCTCACATCCAAACAGAAACCTGTACCGTACTGCTAATGTCAATGTTCTGTTTAAGCATCAGCCAACGCAAGAAGAGCAACGCTGCTGCGTCCTCACACGCACTCACACTTGCACATCATAAAACGCTTCACTGAGCTCACGGGCTTCCCGACTTTCCTTCAGACTAGTAAAAAAAGGGTGTTTAATGGACATTAAAAAATGGATTTCAGCTAATATTTTCACCTTTTTTCCCCATTTTTTTTTAAACAAACCCCCACTCTTCTCTTTCTTATGCATACAAAAAAAGCTTCCGATTGTACTCGTATCGCAGGAAGTAACAGTGCATTTATCACTCTTAACAATCATCTGTAACAAGTTTCCTCTTCTGCAGGAGTATTGGCAAATATCACACACAAAGGAATTTTTTAAAAAAAACAGACGAAAAGTAAACAAACACTTACATTTGTAAAGGGTTTTGGGTTCAAAAACGGGTCGATTTGGGATGGAGAAAATGTTTGTCAAAATGGCACTACTCTGAAACCAGAAAGGCAAGCGTGCACCAGCCAAACGAGACTCCGCTGTCCGAAGGCTGCTGGGTCCGCTTCCCAGCGTGCCCAGCAGGGGCTGAAAGAGCACGCCGAGGTCGCAGGAGATCATGAACCACTGCCAATATACACATTAACATTCATCTCCACCCCTGACCTCACCGGCTCTGAGAAGCTTTCATCTGGTGATGAAATAAAGCAAAAAAATTAAAAAAAATTTTTTTAACAATAATAAAAGAGGGGCTCGGCAGAATGTCACTCAGCATTACTCTCACTTTGCTTTGCCACGCATACATTCAATATCAAAACAACAGTGTTCACCGGAGTTTGGAGACTCCAAACATGATTATCCCCCCACCCACCTCCCCCTCCCCAGGGAATGTCTGTGATTGATTATGAAAAAAAAAGAATTGACACTAACAACTTTAAACAAACAAAAAAAAAAAAGGTAAGAAATAAAGGATGAAACATTCAGGTCGCAGAAAGCTAAAGAGGCTGGGGGAGGGGGGGATGTTAACCTCCTCTTTCTGTGACCCTTCTGTGTCTTTCCATCTCTCTTCACCAGAAAAGAAGCAAGGAGAAACCCAAAATGATTCCTCCCTGGTTGTGGAGAGAGACAGAAACGTGGACCAAAAGAAAACAACAAATAAGGCAAACTGACCAACAGTGTCGCAAGAGAAGAAACGGATCCCCGAGCGCAAGGCTGCTGGGGAGAGGAGTGATAACGCTGATCTAGACTGCGGCAGCCATCGTCCTCTGATCATCACCCCGGAGAATTGCCATTCCTCCTTCAATCTCTCTGTTCTTCCTGTCTCGTCACTCACTCAAAACAAAGTGCTGCCATCTCCTCCCGTCCCCTGGAGGGTGTCTGTCGCTGTGGCTCCACTTCCCATCTCGCTGTTGTTGGTGGCTGCAGCAGCCACGGCTTCGAGCGAGGCGGGGTCGAAGCCTTGCTCCGCCCCTAGCACGTCGGCCTCCATCTTCACACTGTCGGCTAGGAAGGCAGAATAGGCATCACTGTCGGCCATCAGCAGTTTGAGTTTGGGGATCCAGCTCTTACGGACGACGCGCCGCGCGTTGGTGCACATGTCGGCTGCAATGGCGTTCATCTCACTCTCCTTGAAACTCGGAGCAAAGTTCTGGCAGTAGACTGGAGGAAGGGACAGAGTATGAGGAAGGAAACAAATGTGAAGAAGATCTCTGACATGCAACTCACAATATGAACAGAATTTACACACACACACACACACACACTGGATATAAAAAGTTTACACACCCCTGTTCAAATGCCAGGTTTTAGTGATGTTAAAAAAAAATGAGACCAAGATAAATCATTTCAAAACTTTTTCCACCATTAATGTGACCTATAACCTGTACAACCCAATTGAAAAACAAACTGAAATCTTTCAAGGGGAAAAATAAAAAATAAAAAACTTACAATAACTTGCTTGCATAAATATGCACACCCTTAAACGAATACAGGTACATCTCAAAAAATTAGAATATCATGTAAAAGTTCAATATTTTTTGTCACTCATTTCATAAAGTGAAACCCATATATTTATAGATTTATTACACAGAGAGTGATATATTTGTATATCATATATTTGTATGGGCTGCACGGTGGCGCAGTGGTTTAGCACTGTGGCAGCACAGTTTACCCTCGGCCAGGGGATCGCGGGGATCATGAGATCGTGGGTTCGATCCCAGCCCCCGACCAACAGTGAGCTGTGTGGAGTTTGCATGTTCTCCCCGTGTTGCGTGGGTTTACTCCGGGATTTCTCCGGTTTCCTCCCGCATACCAAAAAAACATGTAGGTTTAGGGCGCTCGCGCACGCAGCGACCAGCAGCCGGTGGCTTGTCACCAGACTGCAAACCAAATCTACCTACGGGTACAAATAAGTAACAAAAAAAAAAAAAAAAAAAATATTTCAAGTGTTTATTTATTTTAATTTTGATGATTATGGCTTACAGCCCATGAAAACCCCAAATTCAGTTTCTCAAAAAATTTGAATATTACATAAAATTATTTTTAAAAAAAATAGTTTTTTAATGGAAATGTTGCCCGACTGAAAAGTATGTCCATGTACACACTCAGTACTTGGTCGGGGCTCCTTTTGGATTAATTACTGTATCAATGTGGCGTGGCATGGAGGTGATCAGCCTGTGGCACTGCTGAGGTGTTATGAAGGTCCAGTTTGCTTTGATAGTGACCTTCAGCTCGTCTGCATTGGTGGGTCTGGTGTCGCTCATCTTCCTCTTGACAATACTCCATAGATTCTCTATGGGGTTTAGGTCAGGAGAGTTTGCTGGCCAATCAAACACAGTGACGCCATGGTCATTAAACTAGGTTTTGATACTTTTGGCAGTGTGGGGGGGTGCCAAGTCCTGCTAAAAAATGAAATCAGCTTCTCCATAAAGCTTGTCAGCAGAGGGAAGCATGAAGTGCTCTAAAATTTCCCGGTAGATGACTGCGCTGACTTTGATCTTGATAAAACACAGTGGACAAACACCAGCGGATGACCTCTGTTCAGATAAAAGTAAATTTTGCATTTGATTTGGAAATCAAAGTCCCAGAGTCTGGATAAAGAGTGGAGAGGCACAGAATCTAAGTTGCTTGAGGTTTAGTGGGAAGTTTCCACAGTCAGTGATGATTTGAGGAACCATGTCATCTGCATTGATACAGTAATTAATCCAAAAGGAGCCCCAACCAAGTATTGAGTGTGTACATGGACATACTTTTCAGTCAGCCAACATTTCCATTAAAAAACTATTTTTTAAATTAATTTTATGTAATATTCTAATTTTTTGAGAAACTGAATTTGGGGTTTTCATGGGCTATAAGCCATAATCATCAAAATTAAAATAAATAAACACTTGAAATATATCACTCTCTGTGTAATGAATCTATATGAGTTTCACTTTCTGAAATAAGTGGCAAAAAATATTGAACTTTTTCTTGATAGTCTAATTTTTTGAGATGTACCTGTACTTTGTTGCAGCACCTTTGGCTTTTATTACAGCACTCAGTCTTTTTTGGATAGGAGTCTATCAGCGTGCCACATCTTGATGTGGCAATATTTGCCCACTCTTCTTTGCAAAAACTCTCCAAATCTGTCAGATTGCGAGGGCAACTCCTGTGCACAGCCGTCTTCAGATCCCCCCATAGATTGTTAGATCTGATTCAGGTCTGGACTCTGGCTGGGCCATTCCAAAACCTTAATCATCTTCTGGTGAAGCCATTCTTTTGTTGATCTGGATGTGCGCTTTGGGTCACTGTCGTGCTGAAAGATGAAGTTCCTCTTCATCTTCAGCTTTCTAGCAGAAGCCTCAAGGTTTTGTGTCAACACTGACTGGTATTTGGAATAGGGATGAGCCGATACCAATTTTTCAAGACCAATACCGATACTGTGACTTTGAATATCGGCCGATACCGATCCAAACCCAATACCGTCTCTCTTATTTAAAACAACAATACAGTTGGTACTGACTGGTTGCATTTTGCATACATATAACAACGTAAATTTAAAAGTCAAAGAATATATTACAAATTTTACTCAGTTCAGCAACGTTGCTGCTTTTTTAAATTTTAAACTTTGCAACACTGGCAGCATTTCACTGGTCAGCACTATGTAAACGTGCATTCTGAAGCTTTAGGTGCAAGTTTACTGCAAAACTTTAAAGTAGAGTATTTAAGTAAACATTCAGATGAAATTCAAAGTGCCACTGTGCATGAGGTAAAAAATGCTGTAAATCTGAAAATAAAGGAACTGACCCATTAAGTTGTATTTTTCATTATTATTATTATCATCAGCATCATCATCATAAGTATTCTCCTGGTACTCAGTTTACTTAGTAGTTTATTCTCTGTCCATAGTTTTTAGGTTTGCTCTTATTTTGAAGTCATCCCTGTTCCATTTCATGTAGCCTTGTTAGGCTGTGTGTCCACCAAACGTGTTTTTTCCGCTCTGGGCGACGGTTTTCTATTCATTCTCTATGTAGTCCAGTGTTAACAGCGCTGAGCGCCCTCTGTGCTGAAATGCTTTGAGCGGTGGCTGTTTTTGTCACGGCACTCAGGGCACTCAGCATTGAAAAAAGTTCAACTTTTCATAATGCAGCTGAGCTTGTCAATGTCAGTCAGACCTTTCTAAGCAGCCAATCAGAATTAAGGAAGGGCGGGACATACTGGAAGAAGACAACGGTTATGATGTCGGAGGAGAAGCTGATGCTCGCTGTACCCGACAATCCAGTACTGTTTGAGCGGACGCTAAAAGGCCATCATGATCAAAATTTAAAAGCAAATGCTTGGAGGAATGTGTACACATCTGTCGGCATGTCAGGTGAGTGTTTGTTCCTTTGTTACGGTCATATTTCTCACAAATTTGTTGCAGTAGATAAGGAAGGGCGGGACACAGGACGCCGGTACAGTCTCTACTCAGACTCCTGTTTTCAGTGTCATCATATTTTACATCCAGAGCTGCTAAAACACGTTTCCTGTCCATTGTTATTTAGAGACTGCTATTAAAAAAATAAGTAGAAAGTCTGACCATAGGAAAAGCGGAAGTGCTGAGCTGAGCGTGACAAGCTGTTGCTGGGATACAGGGAACATACTTTTTTTTTCCCCAGAGAGCAGCGCACAAACGCTAAAAAAAAAAAAAAAAAAAAAAAAAGCTCAGGGCAGTCGGGCGACAAAAAACGTGTTTGGTGGACACGCAGCCTTAGTCCTTGTATAGTCCTGCTTCCAATTCACCAGCTATAATTAGCCATTTATGTTTCTGTCACCTACCTCTCCTCAGCTGTAGCTGTCCATCTGAAGGTAAGCTCATGTTATGTCTTCATTCCTGCTCCTCTGGTTTTTGCTGTCAGTTTCCTTCTTTTAGTTTCACTTTTAGCGTATTCAACCAGTAAAACAGAGGCTGCTGCTGCATGACACACTTGGTTCTGCTTGGTTCTTGAGAGAATTCAGCATATTTTTTTGCTGCTGTGATACGTTTGCAAGTGTTCTATCAAGTTGGTGGTGTAAAATTGTAAATGCTGGAACCACACAGCAACATACTAAGGCGAGTCCCACAGACTGGCTCCAGTGATGGAGCCCGTCTGTGGGATTTACAGAAGCCATGTGCAGCCCAGTTGAGAACAGGATCACAGGATTGCGCCTTCATTTTAATATTATTAATGTACTGGATCGGTAAATTTATTCCTTACCGATACCGATCCGGCCATTTTGCCTGGATAGAACCCGATACCAATACGACGGATCGGCTCATCCCTAATTTGGAACTGTTCATAATTCCCTCCACCTTGACTAAGGCCCCAGTTCCAGATGAAGAAAAACAGCCCCAAAGCATGATGGTGCCACCACCATGCTTCACTGTAGGTATGGTATTCTTTTGGTGATGAGCAGTGTTGTGTTTACGTCAAATATACCTTTTGGAATTATAGCCAAAAAGTTCAGCTTTGGTTTCATCTGACCATAACACATTTTCCCACATGCATTTGGGAGATTTCAAATGTGTTTTTGCAAAATGCAGCCAGGTCTGGATGTTTTTCTTCATAAGATAAGGCTTCCGTCTTGCCACCCTACCCCACAGCCCAGACATGTGAACAAGATGGGAGATTGTTGTCACATGTACTAAACAGTCAGTATTTGCCAGAAATTCCTGCAGCTCCTTCAATGTTGCTGTCGGCCTCTTGGCAGCCTCCCTGACCAGTTTTCTTCTCATCTTTTCATCAATTTTGGAGGAACGTCCAGTTCTTGGTAATGTTACTGTTGTGCCATATTTTCTCCACTTGAAGATGACTGTCTTCACTGTGTTCCATGGTATATTTAATGCCTTGGAAGTTCTTTTGTACCCTTCTCCTGACTGATACCTTTGAACAATGAGATCCCTCTGATGCTTTGGAAGCTCTCTGTGGACCATGGCTTGTGCTATAAGATGTGATTACAAAATGTCAGGAAAAGACTCCCATTTAACATGTGTTTGAATGTGATTGGTTAATTCTGCACACAGCCACATCCCCAGTTATAACAGGGTGTGCATATTTATGCAACCAGGTGATTGTAAGTTTTTTATTTTTCCCCTTAAAAGACTTCAGTTTGTTTTTCAATTAGGTTGTACAGGTTATAGGTCACATTAATGGTGGAAAAAGTTTTGAAATGATTTATCTTGGTCTCATTTTTATACACCACAAAAATCTGCATTTGAGCAGGGGTGTATAGACTTTTTATATCCACTGTATATATGTATGACTCACATTTGACAGCGTGCAGCACTCTGTTGTCCAGAGGTTTACGACTGGGGTCATTGGTTGAGGACCGGATGCCAGTACCACAGCTGTTAGCCAGAGTGCTCCTGAGCAACCACAGAAAACGGAGAAACAAAAACAGAAGGCAGTTGTTTTGACAGTCAGCACTAGAAACAAAGCACAAACTTATCATTCTTCAAAAATGTGAGTTTTCAAACCTATCAGGCCACACAGAAAGTTCTTCTCTTTTTTTAAGAAAACAAACAAATTGATAAAACACTGAATCAAGTATAGAGAAGGCTAGAAGACAGTTACGGGGCAGTTTCTATAGTGCAAATGCACTGGAACAGAACTCTTGGCAGCTGCAAGGCAGTTACCATAGTTAAACAGCAATAAGTGGCAAAGACATGTGACAACTTTTGTTTATATGCAGCAAAAAAAAATCATACAAAATACTTATTAGTCACAGCAGCCTTTTTTTTATTTTTAGTAGTTAATACCATACTGTTTACTTGACTGTAGTGATGTGTGGGTAAAAGCATACAAGTCAAGAACTGATTCTGAGCCTTTAATTATTTATGATCTATTTTTTGTCAGTTAATACAAGATGGAATAAGATTTGCTCTCAAGAATGTAAGCAGGTACTCTGTTTACTGCTGTGACTGAATACTGTGTGTGGTGTTTTTTTTGTGTGTTTTATTGCATATACCTTAACACTGCCACGTATTTTTGCCACTCAGCGTTTTGTAACTGTCATGAATTCTGTTCTGCGACATCATGTGCATAACCTCTACTAAAAGGTACTCACAAAAGCCCAAAATAATTTTGATGGTGTGGAGATGCATATTGTGGGGGAATCTGCAGACAGCGTCTCAGTCAAGAGGCAGTGATTAAACATAAGAGAATAATAGACAAGGACGTCCTGGGGAGTTGGCAGGAAGAGGGAGCTGGGGGTTGAAGTGAAATGTATTGTGGAGCTGGATATCATGCAGTGTGATGTGAAATGTCATGCAGATGTGAGATGATCTGTGGAGCTTATAAGGAGAAACCTGATTTGGCTGATTCATTGCTTTTCTGTGTATGAATGTTGAGAGTGTTAATAAATTTTGTCTGCTCGTAAACTGGCCGCCTCATTTCCCACACTCTCCACACTGGTGACCCTAGACGTATTATGGAACACGAGGCAAGAACCCCGGACTCGGCCCGGACGGGAAGCCCCAGCAACGCGGCAAGCACCCCACAGACGACTCGGACGGGAACCCCCAGCAACGCGTGCGCTGTTGCAGTCAAGCTACCGGACTTTTGGCAGCACAACCCGCGCTCTTGGTTCCACCACACCGAGGCCCAGTTCGCCCTCCGGGGAATAACGGCAGACGACACCAAGTTTTTCCATGTGGTTGCAGCGCTGGACGCTCACACAGCTCAGCAGGTAGCGAGCCTGCTCGACCAGCCCCCAGCCCACGACAGATATGAAGCTCTCAAAGCTGCGCTGACCCGGCGCTACACGCTCTCGGACTATGAGAGAGCAGAGAGGCTCCTGAGGCGTTCCGAGTTAGGAGATGGTTCGGCCGTCAATCTGATGGAGAAGATGTTGGCGTTAATGGGCACGGACGACGGGCATTTTCTGTTTGCCCACCTTTTCGTCTGGAACCTTCCAACAGAGGCGAGAGCGGTCCTGGCCAATTCGCCGTTGCTGGCCGCGCGTGACTACTGTGCGCTAGCCCAGGAGGCAGACCGGATCATCCTCACCACCAAAGCGCTCACGGTGAACGCGGCGGCGTCGGAGCCCAGCGAGATGACCAGAGGAGGTGAAGAGCCAACGACGGCAGCGGCAGCGGGGGCCAAGGAGCGCCAGAGAGACACGCTCTGCTTCTACCACCGCCGCTTCGGAGAGAACGCACGCAGATGTGCGCCACCGTGCCAATTCAAGTGCTCGGGAAATGCCAGAGCCGGCAGTCGGTAGCAGCTGCGACCGCCGGCGAAGAGAACAAGCTGCTCTACGTGACAGACTCGCGCTCAGGGAGGCGTTTCCTTGTAGACACTGGAGCCCAGAAGAGCATCATCCTGCCGACCTACGCCAACCAGCTGGCACGACCTAGCGGCCCCGGGCTGGTAGCAGTAAACAGCTCGGACATTAAGACCTTTGGTGAGAGAACACTGGCTTTATCTCTACACGGCCGTACATACAAGTGGACTTTTGTCATAGCAGCACTGAGTTTCCCAATCCTGGGAGCTGATTTTCTGTGTGCGCTTCAGGCGGTAAGTTCCACACACTGCTCACTCAGTTTCCAGCACTCACTGTTCCGATGTTTTCAGTGGCCATCGCTAAACATGGGGTGGAGCACTTTATCACCACCACCGGGCCGCCTGTGTTCGCACGACCTCGGCGCTTGGACCCAGCTAAACTGGCCATAGCGCGCGAGGGGTTTGCCAACCTGGAAAGGTTGGGCATTATCAGGCGATTGAACAGCCCATGGGCATCCCCGCTACACATGGTCCCTAAGGCTAAGGGGTCGTGGCGACCGTGCGGCGATTTCCGCAGGTTGATTAACGCCTCAGCACACGACCGCTACCCGATTCCCCACATTCAGGATTTTTCCGTTCACCTCGCCGGAGCACGCATTTTTTCTAAAATAGACCTGGTCCGCGGTTACCACCAGGTCCCAGTGCGCGCGGAGGACATACCCAAAACAGCGGTAATAACTCCATTCAGCTTGTTCGAGTTTCTGCGTATGCCATTCGGATTAAAAGGAGCGGCACAGACATTCCAGCGCATGATGAACGCGGTGCTGCGCGATCTCCCGTTTGTGTTCGTCTACCTGGATGATATCCTGGTAGCCAGTGCGTCGAAGACTAACACGAAACCCACCTCAGGACGGTCTTCCAGAGGTTGGAGGAGCACGGGTTAATAATCAACCCAGCGAAGTGCCAGTCCGGCGTGATGGGGATTGATTTTTTTGGGGCACCGCGTATCATCAGAGGGAGCGATACCCTTGCCCGACAAAGTGCGTGCAGTGGCGAACTTTCCCCGGCCTCAGACGGTCAGGGCGCTGCAGGAATTATTGGGGATGGTTAATTTTTATAACCGTTTCCTCCCCCGTGCAGCTCAGCTCATGCAGCCACTGTACGCCGCGCTCAAGAGACGGAAAACCGCGGATGGAGTCGAATGGACTCCGGAGTGAGAGCAGGCGTTCTCTGAGGTGAAAGCAGCTCTGGCAAACGGCGCACTGTTGGCGCACCCAGACCCGGTGGCCCGGATAGCGCTCACTACCGACGCCTCAGACGTGGCCATAGGGGCCGTTGTAGAGCAACGTGTCACCGGTTCTTGGCAGCCGCTCGCTTTTTTCAGCAGGGCTTTGCGCGACGGTGAGCGTAAATACAGCACGTTTGACAGAGAGTTGCTGGTTCTCCACCTGGCCATACGCCACTTCCAGTTCTGGCTGGAAGGGCGCAGCTTCACCGCGTTCGTGGACCACAAGCCGCTGACGTTCGCGATGGCCAAGGTTTCGGAACCATGGTTGGGCCGGCAGCAGAGACAGCTGGCCGCGATTTCGGAGTTTACGACCGATATTAAGCATGTGTCGGGTAAACTGAATGTGGTGGCGGACTGCCTCTAGCGCGCGGTAGTGGCCCCGATCTACGTAGGGATAGATTATACAGCCATGGCCGCAGAGCAGATTAGCGATACGGACGTGCGCACGCTCCAGTCTGGACCAACAGGGTTAAGGCTGGAGAGCAGGGTACTGCAAGACGGCAGTCCTCCCCTAATCTGTGACGTCTCCACGGGACGCCTGTGCCCGGTGGTCCCAGTCGCGTGGCGCTGCCACGTGTTTGAGTCAGTTCACGCTTTGGCGCACCCAGGAGTGCGCGCGTCAGTCAAAATGGTGGGAGCGAAATTCGTGAGTCCGGGCCTGCGCAAACAAGTGAAAGAGTGGGCGGCAGCCTGTGTAGTGTGCCAACGAGCCAAAGTGCACAGACACACAAAGGCTCCTTTGGAGTCGTTTAGGATACCGGCTAAAAGATTCGACCATGTTCACGTGGACCTAGTAAGCCTCCTCCCGCCGTCGCAGGGATGCACGCACCTTCTGACAGTGGTGGACCGCACCACATGCTGGCCAGAAGCAGTCCCGCTGGCGGCAACCATGTCCGCGGACGTGGCACGCGCTTATTTTAACAACATGGGTGGCGCGTTTTGGAATCCTGTTGGACATCACGTCTGATAGGGGCCCTCAGTTTGTTTCCGAACTTTGGTCCGCGATGGCCCACAGCCTGGGTGTTGCAATTCATCGCACAACCGCGTACAACCCACAGGTAAATGGGTTATGCGAGCGTTTTCACAGGTCACTGAAAGCAGCACTCAGGGCTTCGTTGATGGATGCAAATTGGGTTGACTGGTTGCCATGGGTTTTATTGGGGTTGCGTTCCGCACCAAAAGAGGATTTGGAGGCTTCACCGGCTGAGCTGGTTTTATTTTTAACACCTCCCTTAAGTTATGCCACGTGCCGTCCTGCCTCAAATCCTCCACCATCATCCCTGTCCCCAAGAAGCCACGGATCACTGGACTTAATGACTACAGACCTGTAGCGCTCACCTCTGTAGTCATGAAGTCCTTTGAGCGCCTGGTCCTGTCCCACCTCAAGTCCATCACCACCCCTCTCCTGGACCCGCTGCAGTTTGCCTACCGAGCCAACAGGTCTGTAGACGATGCAGTCAACCTGGCCCTCCACTCCATCCTGCAGCACCTGGACTCCCCGGGAACCTACGCCAGGATCCTGTTTGTGGACTTCAGCTCCGCATTCAACACCATCCGCCCCGCTCTGCTCCGGGACAAGCTGTCCCTGCTCAACGTGCCTGACTCCCTCTGCAGGTGGATCATCGACTTCCTGACGGACCGGAGGCAGCATGTGCGGCTGGGAAAGACTGTCTCAGACTATACTAGCATCAGCACCGGATCACCCCAGGGCTGTGTACTTTCCCCCCTACTCTTCTCCCTTTACACCAACTCCTGCACCTCCAGCCACCAGTCTGTCAAGTTGATCAAGTTTGCGGACGACACCACCCTCATCGGGCTCATCTCCAACGGCGACGAGTCCGCCTACAGGAGAGAGGTGGCCCAGCTGGCGTCCTGGTGCAGCAATAACAACCTGCAGCTGAACGCTCTGAAGACAGTGGAGATGATTGTAGACTTCAGGAAAGTCACTACTCCTCTGCCCCCCCTCACCCTCTCAGGCTCTCCCATCACCACTGCTGATTCCTTCCGCTTCCTAGGCACTACCATCACCAGGGACCTCAAATGGGAGCTGACCATCAGCTCACTCATCAAAAAAGCCCAGCAGAGGATGTTCTTCCTGCGGCAGCTGAGGAAGCTCAAGCTACCCACCAAGATGTTAGTGCAGTTCTACACAGCCATCATCGAGTCCATCCTCACCACCTCCATAACCGTGTGGTACGCAGGAGCCACTGCCAGGGACAGACTAAGGCTGCAGCGCGTCGTGCGCACTGCTGAGAAGGTGATCGGCTGCAAGCTCCCATCTCTCCAGGATCTGTACATCTCCAGGACCCGGAGGCGTGCTGGCCGGATCATAGCCGATCCCTCACACCCTGGTCATGTACTGTTTGCCCCCCTCCCCTCTGGTAGAAGACTTCGGTCCATCCAGACTAAAACCTCCCGTCACATGAACAGCTTCTTCCCCTCTGCCATTAGACTGCTGAACACTAAGTGACTCTCGTGCACCATGTACAGCAGCTCAACCAGACTCATGTCAATCATCACTGTTTTCTTCCTGCATTACCGACTGCACTATATAGTTCTCCACAGTATCTGCTGCTGGCTAATATATATTTTAACTGTTGACCAGTATCACTTAATCTTATCCTACACTTTATTACATGTATAGTTTATTTCTCTTATCTTATCATGTTTAATGTTGCAGCATTGTACCGAGACAAATTCCTAGTTTGTGTACTACATGAACAATGGCAATAAACCTGATTCTGATTCTGATCTCAGCCACTGCGGCTACCCGGGGAATTTTTGCCAGACAATCCCGCACCGGACAGCTGCCCATCTCAGCATTTGCAGTGTAGTGCAGACACAGGCACGCTGCCCGGTCTGGCTCACCACTGTTTTTTATGCGCTTTTGTGCCAAAAACTTTGAAGAATGCGGAGTTCGTGTTCGTCAGACACGATGCCCACCGCCCACCATTGCGCCCACCCTATAATGGCCCGTTCAGAGTGCTGGAAACAGGGGACAAGCATTTTTTGCTAGACTTGGGGGGGGCGTCGGGAGAAAATATGCATAGACAGACTTAAGCCCGCCTTTGCAGTGGCGGATAAGCAAGTGCTGCTGGCTCGGGCCCCCCGGCGTGGAAGACCCCCACGGAGTACTCCCCAGGCAAACGATCCACCAGGACAGCCACAGGGGCAGAGCGAAGTCCCCCCCCCCCCCCGTCGCCTTGGCCCAGCCACAGTCAGACACATGTCCAGCAGCCCCCCGCCGGCACAGAGACCCCAGTTACAGCAGATATGGGAGGAGACTGAAGCCCAAAAGACGTAGTGACTGAAACTCTGTCTGGGGGGGTGGGGGGTGATGTGAAGATGCATATTGTGGGGGAATCTGCAGACAGCGTCTCAGTCAGGAGGCAGTGATTAAACATAAGAGAATAATAGGCAAGGACGTCCTGGGGAGTTGGCAGGAAGAGGGAGCTGGGGGTTGAAGTGAAATGTATTGTGGAACTGGATATCATGCAGTGTGATGTGAAATGTCATGCAGATGTGAGATGATCTGTGGAGTTTATAAGGAGAACCCTGGTTTGGCTAATTCATTGCTTTTCTGTGTATGAATGTTGAGAGTGTTAATAAATTTCGTCTGCTCATAAACTGGCCTCCTCATTTCCCACACTCTCCACAATGGTACATCAGACCAGGAGAATGTTTTTTTCCACCATAGTCTGAGTGGGTCTACATCACCTGCAACCAAGGCTAGAGTAAGGAGGGTGGAAGCCCCTGGGCTAGACAGCAACGTCACCTCACATGAAACGTGGTGGACATTGGCACTACACATATCAACCTCAGTGTCTCAAAGTTACAGAGTAAGGTAAACTGGAAAAGTTTGCATTTCCTGAAGGAAATGCTGTGTGAATGCTGTTTGCTGAATAAGCTGAAGCACTTGAGTTGAAATGCTGCTAAAATATTAGCTGAAGTGCTACATCACCAAGTAAAATGCTGAACAAGCTGAAAGCTGAACAGTTTTAGCTGAAAGATTAAAAATGCTGAAACTGTTAGCTTAAAAATGCTAAAAATGAGCCTGAAACTTAAAAAAATGCTAGTTTACATGCTAAAATAGTCTAATTTTGAAAAACATTAGCATAAAGGCAGAAATAGCTTCATGTTGTAGGAACTTAGCTTATAAATGCTAAATAAAAGCATAAAATTAAAAAAAAATGCTAGCTTACATGGTAAAATAACCTAATCTTGAATAATATTAGCAAAGAAGTAGAAAAAGCTTAATGTTGCAGGGAGCTGACTTAAGTAATATATTTTGTGTGGGCAGGTTAAACTTGAAGGAATCTGTGGGAAAATGTTAGTAATTACCCCAAATCATCATCATGCAGCTCTCTCTCACCCCTAGTGCAGCGCTGCCATAGAAACGGACCCCAAGAGGTGTGTGTGAGAAAATTCCAACTCAAACCGGTCAGAAATTCAGCTGGTTAAAGGACGTTTTAATGACAGCCAATTTTCAAACACACGTTGATAATTCAAAACCATAGGTCTGACAGTCATCATTCTTGCACCGTTAGAAACGTGAGATGCTACACTCTGCAGCAGTGTGAATTTTGTGCTTTTAAGCGTACAATAGCGATCACACTGGCGAGTTAAAACCCGAAAACATTTATAAATCATAATTTTTCAGGCCCATACAAAAGTATAAGAGATTCTGTCATTTAAAAAATAGGCAACTTCTGACTTAGAGGAGACAACTGTGAGCGACATGTTCATTGCACTTAGAGTAACACGAAAATGATGCAAAGCTAAACCACTGTTAGGCAGTGTTGGGAGTAACGTAATGGTCGGAGAGGCTGTTGGCGCAGATTGGCAGCCACGTTTCCGTCAGTCTGCCCCAGGGCAGCTGTGGCTACAGTAGTAGCTTATCACTATCAATGTCTGTCTGGAGTGAATGAATAATGGACTCACTGCCCTCTGAGATGTCACTTGGCATGTAAAGCGCCATATTAATCTAATCCATTGTTATTCAGTTATGTTGGAAGTCTCATATTAATTATATTAAAGGTAAAATATTAAAATCAATTGCAATACTACACAGAGTGAAATATTTGCTGAATCAACCCACATTATATACTTTGTATCATTCATTAATACTCCCATACATGACATATTGTACTGAAGTATGGGGAAATACATATAAAACAAACATATATCCAGTCTTTATGCTTCAGAAGAGAGCTATTAGAATAATAAACAAAGCTGCTTACAGAGAACCAACAAACCCACTTTTTCTTAAATTAAAAGCTCTCAAGTTGAAAGAGCTGGTTGATTTTAAAACTGCAGTAATAATGTTTAAAGTGAAGAATCTATCACTGCCCGCAAATATCCAAAAGTTGTTCCAAATAAGGGGGAAACAATATCATTTCAGAGGAACATGTATATTTCAAAAACCTTCAGTGAGAACTACCACCAAGAAACACTGTGTGTCAGTGCAAGAAGTCAGATTGCGGAACGCTTTTGGAGCTGAATTAAAATCATGTACAACGCTTGGACAATTTAAACAAAAACTAACGGAAGAAATACTCCAAACATATATACAAGATGACATGTAAAATCACATAAGGATTGTCATATCCAGGCTATGTTGTGCTGTTGCTTAGCTTTGTTTTGTCACGTTTTGTCTTAGCTTTGTTCTGATTTGTAATCACTTTTATTTTATTTTATTTTTGAATTCTTAGATGGAACATGGGTGGGCAACATAAGCTGCGGCTTCAGCCATCACCCATTTCACATAACTTATGTTGAATTGTACAATCCAAGGAGTTATTGTTTAATTTGACCTTGTTGGATTTTTTTTTTTCCTCTTGTTATATTATTCTGTTCCTTTCTTTTAATCTTTTAATCTAATCTATCTGAAATAAAGATTCATTATTATTATTATTAATACTGTTAGGCAGTGTTGGCAATAACGTGTTACTGTAACGCCACTACTTTTGCAGTAACATGCTGTGTAACAAAATTACTGTTAAAAAATTCAGTAATGCACCCTGAATGTACTCTGCCTCTTGCCCAAAGATGCTGGGATAGGCTCCAGCCCCCCCGCGAGCCGAAAAGGATTAAGCGGAAGAAGATGAATGAATGAAAAAATGAAAATTCAGTAATGCCTTACAGTTAGTGAAATTTGATCAGATGCGTTACTCGTTACTCATTTCATTAATATGGATAGATATTTTTAGCGCAAATAAATGAATATACAAACTGACCCTACCGTAGCTGAGTAGCTGAGATGTAGCCATCACTCGACATGACCTGTTGCAAAAAGCCTGCATCTCCATTATGGAGCGAAGGAAAAGATGAAGCTACTTTGTTTTTGTGGAAATAGACAGATTATTTGTCCTTTGTCGCGGTTAAGGACAAAAGCATATTGGTGGGTTGCAAACTAAGTACCGGTTGAGACCGACTGCAATCTTCAGAAGCGCCTACAGCAACAAGCTCCAACAAAGCTAGTGCTAAGTAATGGCTAGTTATGCTAACAACTAACACCGTGAAGTGGATCTACTATCTGAACAGCCACGGCAGGATGTAAGGTGGAAATACTCTTATCTGAACACCCATGGTGGGATTTCAAGCACAGGTATGCATCTGGACAGTTTGTGACTCAGCAAGAATTAAACAGACTGATTGCCAGATACGTTGTTACAGAATGAAGACGTGATATCAACAGTCACTTTCCATCAGACAGCTGGACTGTGATCCACCCAAGTTAAATTGCATTTACTTGCTAACTGGATAAAGATTATTCAAAAATGGATTTTGATCTCCAAAAGGCTTTTGAGGGACTGGATCATGTCTCTGTCACAGCAGCTGTTTGGACTGTGAATAACGGACATTTTCTGTGGATCACTGCACATCAGAATAATCCATAACATAAAGGTAAGATACACATGGACAGCGTTATGCAGTGTTGCCAACTCTCACTCTTTTGGATTATCACTCTTTTTCCCTCTCTCTCACTCCAAACACCATTTCTCACTCCAAAATCACTCTGGGTGTGTTTATATTTATATATCTATATATTTATTCCATCTAGCTACAATGCTCCGCACTGTGTTTTTATATATCTACATATTATTCCATCTAGCTACATTGCTCCGCACTGTGTGTGTTTATATACTTGCATATTTATTCCACCTAGCTGCAATGCTCCGTACTGTGGGTGTTTATATATTTACATATTTATTCCATCTAGCTACAATGCTCTGCACTGTGTGTCTGTGTGTGTGTGTGTATATACTGTATATATTTTATAGTAATATGTACATATGTATATTAGCTGCTCTTGCTTGCTTGTTTTTTTTTCCTTGCCTTCTGATTGTTGCTCTGAGTGTTGCTATCCCTGTGCTGTTGCAATCCTGGAATTTCCCCGTTGTGGGACTAATAAAGGCTTATCTTATCTTATCTTAAATGAGGAAATTACTGGCAATATTGTGTTGCTATTCTTCAGATTTTTCCCACAATAAGAGCTCTCAAGGCAGGACAAAGCAGACTGAACATGTTCTAAAACTTATTCTGAGGTAAAGAAGTGTATGCCTTGAAAAAAGTAACTGTGTATTGTGCACCTGCACACTCACTCCCCCCCTAGTCTCCCCCTTGCACAATTTCCACTAAATCTCACTCCAAGCTTTTCTGAAAAGTTGGCAACTCTGCTTTATGTCTCACACACTGACACATGTGCAGCAACACCAACATTAAAAAAGGTGTCTGTGAAGCTCTGTCTGAAACAGTCTGTTTTCAGCCTGCCATTAATAAGCCCATAATGTAATCATTAATTAAATTATTTTGCTATGTGTGCAAGATGATTTAAGTATGCATTTAAAAGTAACATAAAAGTTACTTTTCCAAGCAGCTCTAATTACTTTAATCATGCAGTAATTGGTAAAGTAACTAGTAACTGTAATTAGTTACTAATTTTTAGTAACTTGCCCAACACTGCTGTTAGGTGAACAGCTATCCGGGCCCATTCAAGTTTTACAGTGGGAACTGACAAGAAAATGGACAAGCAGAGGGTGGATTTAAGAATCCGAACAGAGACTTGTAATCCCTGTGTGGTGATAACATAATCATGGCTGTGTAAAGGACTCCCCCAACATGCTAATTAGCTGCCGCTGCAAGTCATGTGACAGAAAAAACCCTCATCATGAGGTATGTATTATAAACACTTCTGCACTAGACAATATTTAATTTGTTTACATGTTGTGAAATTACATTATGCTCACCGCAGTGACATATTCATAGATACCACACTTTTGTGTAATATTGCTTAATTATGAGCCTTGTCAGTGAGTTATAAGGAAGAAAAATGAGGGGAAAAAAAGACAAAAAAATGAAAATGATGTGAAAGGTCCAATTAACTGTGATGCTGATTTAAGGTCAAACTGCCCAGCCCTAAGTAGACCCATCTGATGATCACTGTGTATTAATTTGTTAAGAATTATGGCAATTGCCTCAGAGTGTTAATTTTTCTAAAATCACATAAGTGTCCAGACATCCTGACCTTTCACCTTGATCTTTACCTTGAGCACAACCTGGATGCAAACACACCTGAGGATCATTGTGTGTGGGTTTGGTGACCATCAGGGCAATTGCCTAAAAGGATTCCAGTGAAATGTGGAAGGACGAACAGATGGACGGACACCATGGCATCGAATTAGCACCTTCCGGCTTCACTGGAATGAACTAAAAAAAATTAAATATCTACAGTACCAGAATGCAGAGTGGAACAAGATTATTAATGTTAGAGTAGCTTGTTCCAGCCTAATAAAATCACTTTGAGAGTGCTCAGATCTCCTGACCTTTGACCCGGAACTAGGCCTTGAGCACAACTTGGATGCAGACCCACCAGAGGATCATTGTGAGTGAATTTGGTGACCACTGGGGCAATTTTCTAGGACGAGTAGACATTCACATGAAATGTGGGCAGACGCCATGTCACTGCATTAGCTCCTTTCGGCTTCGCCAGAATGAGCTAAAGACCTAATAACTAGGGGCCCTAGGCTTTAACCTGTTGCAACAGCATTATGTAACATCCTTGTTCTGGTAGGAACACTGAAAAGACGCACACAGAGAAACAAACCTGAATCCATCAGTAAAACTCATTTCTAAAAGTTACACCAACACTTCATGTAAATAGTTTGTAAATGTTGTATAACACAAACTCCACATGACCTCACTGCAGACCATTATGACAGACAGGACAAATGAGTTCTTAAAACTGTTTCGTTTATATTGTAGGACTCTGTATTTTCTGGCAGCAGATAACGGGATACAAGGTTTCTGAATGACTTCAGATGATCCTTCTCTTCAATCATTTTCATTACAGTCTGAACCAAATATATTCACTTTTGAATTAATTTTCACAGAAAGACTTCTGTACAAAATTCTCATTCCTATCTATTTATACTTTCTAGTGGGGGCTGATAAAACACAAACATGATCGAGTGAGAACGCCCTGAACCACTTTCCTCTGTCCTCTGCTATTAAAGTCACTGTCACTGGTAATTTGGTGGTATAGGTCTGTAATGATAACAGTTAGAACAATTAATTGTACGATATGAAAAAACAACCATGATAAGTTTTCTGGTTACGGTAAGTTGTTTACTTGTGTGCATTTCTTTACCTTACCTGCCAACATTTCAGTGCTCCTTCTGTCCTCTGCACGCTCCCTGTGAGAGGCGGAACTCATGCTCACCGTGGGGACAGCCAGAACAAGTGAACAGGTGAACTGAAGTGTCCGCTCGCAATTTCAGCTTTTTCCAGCAGAGCCTAAAAGTCTGCTGCTTTTCAGCAGCGCAAGCGCTTCACACAACAAAGCTCTCAGTTTTTGCCCTCTTTAAGAGGTTGGCTTTAACTCTGGCTCGGTTTCTCATGCAACACCCATGTTTACGCTACATTTGTATGATCAGTACGATCATGCTTACTGTCATTGCCGGCTACATTAGAGAGTGCTACAGGAAAAAAACAACTCAGAACAGACGGTAAGGTCCATGAAGTCGAAGTGTTCACTATGTAGTTCTCTACTGTGCCATCTCTGAGATGCGCATATTGTAAATAAACCAACGGCGCTTACTGATGTAAAGCCATGTGCCCTGGTCATCCGTGGCAATGGTGTTTATTCATTTTATTTATGTTTTATTTATTTAGGATATTTTAAATATTTTAAAAATATCTTTTCCACATTTCTACTTCAGTGTTTAATACTGTACATAAATAAAATTTCAAAGCTCTTTAAAAAGTTGTACACAGACTTATCATTATATCACTATATCCGGGGCATAAAATGGTTTTCATGACATCAATGATAATATTGGTTGTCACGATAGTTTTGGAGAAAATTTATCGTCTGTCAGTATTCTGGGCATGGTCTGGGGACCATGCTCACGCTTTGAGGGTTTTTTTTTTTGCCTTTCTCTGTTTTCCCTTCCTCGGCCCAGTTTGTATTTTGGAATTCTGTGGTTATTATTATTCATTATTACAGTCGTGTTGTTCTTTATTCTGGACTGGGGTTTGAGTTTAGTTTGGTATGATTGTCTGTTATCATCATTTTTCATGGCCATGTATTTCCTGGTCCTGAGTTCGTGTTCTGTGTGTCCTCCATCTGTGATTGTGTGTGTAGTCCCGTCCGTCCTGCCACCTCTGTTTTCCTCATGTGTCAGCTGTCAGTCATGAATGGTCTCCCCACCTGTGTTGTGTTGTCTTGATTGCCCCCTCGTCTATTTATGCCAGTGTGAGTCTATGTCTAGTGCGGTGTCCTTGTCTCATCTTGGCGTGATTACATGCCTCTGTCCTGTGTCGTATCCTGCCTAAAGTTTGAATCATTGTTGTGCCAGGTTTTCAGTTTTTGTTACAGCCCACGCGCTGCTTTATTTTCTGTGTTTTCACAAATAAATCATGGTATATCACATTTGCCTTGCATCTGGGTTCTCTTTTTCCCTGCCCCGAAGGGGCAACTCTGACATCGTCCATCAAAATTTATTGTTACAGGCCTATTTGGTGGTCCGTCATATTAATGATCAATTAATCAAGAGTAAACCACCTATGGAGAAAATGACAGCTCAGCAAACTCAGATTTACACCAACACTGACCTGTCAAAGAAGGCTGCCAGCAGACGTCTGAGCAGTACTTTGTGTCGGGTACCAGCGCTGACGTGGCAATTCATCAGCTGGGCACGGGAGATAAATACGGACGTGCCGCTGACCAGCTCCAGCTTCTCTGCTGGGTCGCCCTCCTCGTATAGCTTCGGATGGCAACGGTTTCCTATTTGGCTGATGAGCTCAGCGGGCAGCGATGCCAGGTCCTGCCTTGACCGGCCCCCTCTGCCTCCCCGTCCACCCCCTGAGTCCGAGGCCAAGTCTGGCAGAGCCTCCACTCGCTCTCCAACAACTGAGGGAGGAAAATAACCAGATGACATCTGGTTATGCATCTACATTTAGGACTAATATGAAAATAGTTTCAGAATGTAAGAGTTGAAAAAGAAATGGCAGATTGATAAATATCAAAGCTTATAAAACCAACAGACGATATCACATCAATCTTTGACAGACTATGAGATTAACCAATAATGACAATAATCATAAGATTGGAATTGGGGTTTATACACACAGTGAAGTTGGGGCGTTGTGTAAAATTTAAATCAAAACAGTACACAGTGACTTGCAAATCCTTTTCAACATATATCCAATTTAATACACTACAAAGAAAATACATTTAATGTTTAAACTGATAAACTTGATTGTTTTGTTGCAAATATTTGCTCATTTTGAATTTGATGCCTGCAACACATTCCAAAAAAAGCTGAGACGGGGTATATTCACCTCTGTGTTACATCACCTTTCCTTTTAACAACATTCAATAAATGTTTAGGAATTGAGGACACTAATTGCTGAAGCTTTGTAGGTGGAATTCTTTCTCATTCTTGCTCAACAACTCCATTGGTGTATTTTGACCTCCATAATGCGCTACAAATTTTCAATAGGAGACTGACGTGATTGGAGGTTTAAACCCAGAAGCAGACAACAGACTCGATTAGAAATACAATGATCTTTATTGAACGTGAGTGTGTGTGCACGCGCGTGCGTGCACGTGAAAGTGAGTGCGGAGCGGGTGGAGTCTGGCAACCTTGCGAGGGAGAGAGAGAGGGAGATATGAGTAATCTTGTAACACATGGATGAATTAGTGGAATAAATAACAATCTTACGGAGCGAGGATGGGTAGAAGTGACACTACTTGCAGTCTTGATCTTCTCCAGAGTACCATAGTCCTGCAATGGTGAGGAAGTGCCAGTGCAGATATTATGTACAGTGATCCGTGCAGAGGAATCCTCAGCTGAGGAGGGAAAGGGAAAGTTCAGTCTAGGTGCTGAGGCGCTTACAGGATGCTGAAGAGGGAGAGGAGCTTCCAGCTCCTGGGACGAGTCCTGGTCCGCCGCCCGGAGTTGGGTTGGTCTGCCAGGAGAACGGTCCACCTGTGCACAGGTATAGAGGACAAGGAGAGGATGATACAGGTAGGTGAAAACAAGTTAACCGGCTGCTTGCGAGTTGTAGAGAGGGAGGCGAAACTCGAAGCCAACGAGGAGCAGAGTTGACGTAGTGGAAAGCGAGGCGAAGCTCCCAGCTGACGAGATTAATAGATTAGTGTCATGAAGCTCTTTCAGAGAGATGCAGCGTTGACGTCTCCGTACAGGAGTGGAGGACCCCACTCCTTATAAAGGCAGTCTGATTAGGAAGCGCAGGTGTGAGTGAAACCGCAGCTGTGGAAGATAATTAGGGAGAGAGGGAAAAAACAACACACAGCTCGGATCACCACAGAGACAAGTCTGGACTGCAGGCAGGCCAGTCAAGTAGCCGCACTTTTTTACTATGAAGTCAAACTGTTGTAGCACATGCAGAATGTGGCATGGCATTGTCTTGTTGAAATAAGTAGGAACATCCCTGAAAAAGGCGTTGCTCTGATGGCAGCATATGTTGCTCCAAAACCTTTATGTACCGTTCAGCATTAATAGTGCCTTCACAGGTGTACAAGTTATCCATGCCATGGGCACTAACACACCCCCATACCATCACAGATGTTGGCTTTTGATCTTTGCGCTGATAACAGTCTGGGTGGTCTTTTCCTCTTTAGCCCGGAGGACAGAACGTCCATGATTTCCAAAAACAATGTGAAATGTGGACTTGTCAGACCACAGTACACTTTTCCACTTTGTCTCAGTCCATCTCAGATGAGTTCAGGCCCAGAGCAACCGGCGGCATTTCTGGGTGTTGTTGATATATGACTTTTGCTTTGCATGGTAGAGTTTTAACCCCTTACCATACCTGTCAATTTCCAGCCAATGTAAAACACCCCACAGGCGGAATACTAGAAAGGTAAGAGGTTTTAACTTTCATTTGCAGATGTAACAACAAACTGTGTTAACTGACAATGGTTTTCCTTAAGTCTTTCTGAGCCCACGTGGTAATATCCTTTACACAATGATGTTGGTTTTTAATGCAGTGCTACCTGAGGAATCAAAAGTGACGGACATTCAATGTTGGTTTTCAGAAATTTCTCTAGATTCTCTGAATCTTTTGATATTATGGACTGTAGATGATGAAATCCCTAAATTCCTTGCAACTGTATGTTGAGAAACGTTGTTCTTAAAGGGGTCACTGATTGCGCTTTTTCCATTTTAACAGCTCACACGTCTTAATGAAATGTTTGTGATATATTTTGTTCACATTTTCTTTAATTTTTTTAAATTACTGGAGCACATTTGTTTTGTATTTTCTCTGGCTTTCTTGAAACACTCAGATTTAAAGCCCATCACTTCACGTTCACCTATTCAACTCCACCCTCCCTCTTACATCAGTTATCCATTAACTGACTAGCTTCTAGCTAGCCTTTAGCTTTTAGCCCCCTTCGTGAGCGGTGAGAGCCAGCAGCCTCTAGCCAGCAACCTTGAGTCCCGGGCCAGGTCGGTTGTAATGATCCATGTGCCGGTGCTGGCAATTTGCTATGGAATCATGGTAAAATTAGTGGGAAATGGGCCAGAATGACGTAGTGTATATCGTCAACTGTGGATTGGTGAACAAGATGGTAACAGGGATTGATATTAAGATGTCTAAGATCTGAAGAAAATAATATAAGCCACACTTGGTGTGAGCCTCCTGGTACCAATGTTAGCTCGGGGGCTAATAGGCTACCTTTAGCACCCCTTCCATCTCCATGACAGACAGCTCGGCGGGCCAATAATAGAGCAGTGGGTGGGTCTCAAGGATGGAGTTGGGTTGGCTTTGTTAATACGATTTACCCCAAAGAGTCAAAAATGTTTCTGGTGCTTCTTGGGGAGAAAAATGAGATAAAGGCTGTTTGTTTTTTAAGAGAACTGACTGTTTTGAAAACTTTTTGATAATTACGTGACCAACAGACACATTTCAGACAGTTAAAAACTACAAACACACCCTTTTCCAATGAATGACCCCTTTTAAACTGTTGTATTTGCCCGTGCAGCTGTTCAGAAAGTGGTGAACCTCGCCCTATCCAAGCTAGGGATGTATGTTATAGATTAATTCCTTTATCATTAGTTGATTCACCTTATCGATCAATAATGATTAATTAAGCAGCAATTTTCCTGAGAATGTGAATTTTCCTCAGTACAATATGGTCTTTCTATCTACAAGATAAAAACCTAATTACTGTTTATGATATACTGAATAAAACATGCACATCATATTCCTCAATGATTTATTATAGCATTTGAATTTTTTTTTTTTTTTTTTTTTACTACAGACAATGGCTTTTTTTTTTTTTAGCGAATCCTATACTGTATAGTGTATACTATGTGCTGGTGCATCTCAATTAATTAAAAGACCAGGATTTATAATTTATTTTTAAAACGATAAGATAAGATAAGATAAGATAAGATAAGCCTTTATTAGTCCCACAATGGGGAAACTACAGGACTGCAGCAGCACAGGGTTAACAGCACTCAGAGCAATACTGAATAAGATAAGAATTGGTTAACCAAAGCAGTAAATATACATATGAACACAGTATATATACACAGTGCAGGAGCAATGCAGTTAGATGGTATTAACAGCATTACAGTTAGTTAAATTACCCGGCAATATAGAAATACAGACCCAGACAGTATATTTCACATTTGAATGAAGAGTGTTGTTGCCACCCTCGATAACTGTAATTGTCTTAGTTGTATATTGGAGGGGACAATCTCTATTGTGCAAAGTTGTGATGTCTAATATGGCCTCTATGAGAAGCACTGGTTAGATTATAAAGTCTGACAGTCGCAGACAGGAAGGACCTGCTGAACCTCTCCATGAAGCCCCTAGGATGGCACAGCCTACCGCTAAATGAGCCCCTCAGTGCATTCAGTATGTCCCACATGGGATGGGACTCGGACTCCAGCAGAGATGACAGCTTAGTCATCATCCTCCTCTCTCCTATCTCCTCCACTGGGTTGAGCTAGCTTTTTTGATCAGTCTGTTCAGTCTCTTCCTGTCGGCTGCCATGATGCTGCTGCCCTAGCAGACCACTCCAAATGTGATGGCTGATGCCACCACCGAATCGTAGAGGTTCTTCAGAAGTGCCCCCCCACACTCCAAAAGACCTGAGTCTCCTCAGGAGGTACAGCCTGTGCTGCCCCTTCTTGTAGAGAGCGTTGGTGTTGTGTGACCAGTCCAGTTTATTGTTCAGGTGAATACCCAGGTACCTGTGAGATGTCACCATCTCAATGTCTGTTCCCTGGATGTTTACCGGTGTTGTGGGGGGTTGCCCACGCCTGCGGCAGTCCACCACCAGTTGCTTGTTTTCCCCGCATTGATCTGGAGGCAGTTCCGCAGGCACCAATCCACGAAGTCCTGGATAAGTCCTCTGTACTCTGCGTCATCTCCATCGGAGATGAGGCCGACGATCACAGTCATCAGAGAACTTCTGTAGATGGCAGGGTGGTGTGTTGTGTGAAAAGTCAGCAGTGTAGAGGGTGAACAGGAAGGGAGCCAGAAGTGTTCCCTGGGGGGCCCCCGTATTGCAGATGATGGTGTCAGACACACACAGCCCTGGGTGCTCACAAACTGTGGTCGGCTTGTGAGGGTAGTCCAGGATCCATGATGACAGGTGCTGGTCCACCCCTGCACACAGCAGCTTGTCCATCAGGATCACTGGTTGAATGGTGTTGAAAACACTGGAGAAATCAAAAAACATGATCCTCACAGTGCTCCCAGGCTTTTCCAGGTGGGACAGGGAACGGTTGTGAGGAGAAGATCACTGCATCCTCCACCCCGATGCCATGCTGGTAGGCAAACTGAAGTGGGTCCATTGCTGGTCCCACCCAGGGGCGGAGGTGGGCGAGGAGCAGCCTCTCCAGGGTCTTTATCAGGTGTGATGTGAGAATCACTGGTCTGTAGCTGTTCAGGTTCTTGGGGTGCAGAGTCTTCAGTATGGGTACCATGCAGGATGTTTTCCACAGCTGTGGTATCCCCTCCAGCTTCAGGCTCAGGCTGAAGATGTGCTCCACGATCCCGCACAGCTGGTCTGCACAGGACTTGAGGAGCCTCGAGCTGATGCCATCTGGACCTGCAGCCTTCCTCGCCTTGATCTTCTTCAGCTCAGATCTCACCTGGGTCTTAGTGAGGGTTAGACTGGGGCAGGGGGGCTGTGTGCTGGGAGGAGGGGGGTGTTGGGCCTGTTAGGGGAAAAAACAGCTGGGGGTGTGTACTGAGAGCTGAGGGATGAAGTGGGGGTGGAGGGAGGGCAGTGGACAGGGGGGACTAGATGAAGGTGGAGGCAACAGGGGTTGGAGGGCAGGCGGAGGAGAGGGCGGTTGGTCAAACCTGTTGAAGAATAGGTTCAGGTTGTTCACCCACTCCCTACCCCCATGGCCTGGAAGGAGGTATCCTGGTGCCCAGAGATGGTTTTTTAGACCTGTCCAGACAGCGCTGACATCACTCTGCTTCAGCTTGTCCTCCATCTTCTTCCTGTAGTTGTCCTTTCCCTCTATGATCTTCCTCATTAGTTGCCTCAATATGGACTTCAGCTACTCCTAGTTTCCCATCCTGAAGATCCTTTTCTTCTCTTTCAGCAATGTCTTTATCCAGGGTTGATCCAGGGCTTGTTGTTGGAGAAACACTGTATGGTCTTGGTTGCTATGGTGTTCTCCACGCAGAAATTGATGTAATCCTGTGATGGTGTGTGTGAGGCCGTTGATGTCCTCCCCATGTGGACCACAGAGCTGCTCCCACACTAGAACCAATATCTTCAAATGTATTCAAAAGGTTTGAAATATTTCACTTTGTGTAATGAATATAGTATGAAAGTTTATCTTTTTTAGTTATATTACAAAAAATGTAACTTTCAGAGTGTTCTAATTTGCTGAGATGCACTAGTAGACTGTTTTAACATGAAAATACATAGCCAATGACCATACAATGGCCAATGGAAATACAATGGCCAAATGACCCTGCCAACAACATGGGTCGTTGACCACCTCACCTCAGCTCGGTGAACATTTGAATAGGAAATGCGGAAAAACACACGATGAAGTAGACAATCACCACGTCACAGCGCAGCGACAGAGAGTAGAAATGAATCAGAAGGCTGCCCATCATTATTCTGACAGATTATATCAATTTCGAAGCTGCAACAATTAACTGTGTCTACACAACACGAAATTATCACAGTGGCTGAGTGAGAGGTTTCTTCTGAGAGCATTTTTTTCAATCACTCCCCACAGAGCCTCCAGCAGCTCTGACTGCCTCTTGCAATGTTTTCTCTTGTAAACCTGCAGTGTTTTTCCTATAAATTTGCAACTTTTTTCTCATAAACCTGTAACTTTTTCTTGTAAATGATGTGAATTTCTTTCTTGCAAATTTGCAACTTTTGTTCTTGTAAATTTGCATAATCATATTGATGCTGGTTATAATTTTTATACTTTGTAATGATTACTTGACAATGATTTAAGGGTTTTTTTGTTGTTATATTTTTGATGTCAGGGAGAGATTTTTTTCCCTCTTGTTTCCATTTTTTAAGGAGTTTCCAAAAATATGGGCCTCAAAGCACAATCTTGCAAAGGGCTCTCAAAAACCTAGAAGCTGCCCTGATAGACTAGTATGATCAAAATTCTGTAAAAGTTGGCCACATTTATAGAGTTTATATTGTCATCATTTACGCCGCCATCCCCTACTCATCCCTACTCCTAAAATTACATCAAAACACAAACTCCTCTCTGTGCCCTAGTTTTAGTGAGTTTAGTTTCTAGAAGGCACAGTATCCAATACTGTTCAAGTGCATTCCTCTGACAGCCTGACTCAATTACATTCTCTGTTACCATCAGTTTTCTAAACTGCCACCTGATGGCCCTGAAACTTTCCGATTAAAATCAACTATAAACAGTTCATAAACTTAAGTAGAATCCATCTGGAACAATTTTATCTCCCACTCCTGAGACGTAGGGATAAACAAAACCTTAACAGGACTGCTCAGAGACACAGAGAGGTACAGAGATCAGAGGAGAAAACTTTTACATTTATATGCAGACACAGTAACCTTGGGATTAACCCACACCCCTGATGAATTCAGCTGGCCATCAGTGCTTACCCGCAGCTCCAGCGTTCAGCATGCTATACATGGTGTACATGTTGCAGATATGTCTGTACTGCTCTTCGGCGCTCTCATCTGCAATGTCGTCCTCTTCCTCATCGTCGTGGAACTGATGGGCGAGTCACTCGTGTACATGCTCATTGTGCCTGGGCTCGTGCCCTCGGGGGTCCCGCCGTTGTTGTTGTTGTTATTGTTGTGGTTACTGTTGAGTCCAGCTCCTCCCACTACGGTGGTGCTGCCACTTCCCACCATGGCAGCATTGGCGGCTGGTCCCCGCCCACAGGCATCCTGTGTGATTGTGTTTGAAGAGGAGGATGAAGAAGACGAGGAAGAGTAGCGTGCCGCCTTCCTCAATCCACCACCCCCGCCCCCTCCAGACCCCCCTCCCCCGTCACGGTTGCCCCCCTCCCATAGCCGCTTGGCCACAGGGGTGCACACCACAGAGTACGGAGAGCCTTCCTGCTGAGGAGAGAGGAGCACGGGTTAGTTATTGTACATCCATCTTAGAGCAACAATTGTAACAACTTCTTATAAACAATCAACATCAGACCATCGGTGACGGAGTAGCTTATTATGGCCTAATGAAATCACCCCGGGAGTGCTCAGATCTGTGAGTGTTGCTCTTGAGCTCAACCTGGATGTACCCCAACCTTAGCATTGTATGGGAGAAGTCTGTTTAAAATTAAGGCAACTGCCTAGGGGGAGTAGCAATTTTCAAACCAAATCGTCAATGACAGAGCAGCTCATTCTGGCCTGACGATATCACCCCGGGAGTGCTCAGATCTCCTGACCATTGACCTTGACCTTAAGCACAGCCTAGATGCAGTGCCATCTAGGATGTTCTTAAAGTCAAGGTCAATGGTCTAGGAGGAGTAACGTTTTTCGTGAAATCATAAATGCCCAGATCGCCTGGCCCTTTCACTTTGAGCACAACTTGGATACAGACCCACCTGAGGATCATTGTGAATGGGTTTGGTGAGCACTGGGGCAAATGCCTAGGGAGGAGTAACGATTCCTGCGAAATGAGGATGGACAGACAGACAGACGGACGGCCGACGAGACGGATGCCATGTCACTGCATTAGCACCTTTCGGTTTCACCAGAATGAGCTAAAAGTCATAAGCACTCTGATCTCCTGACCTTTGCCTGAACTTGATCACAACCTTGATGATGACCTTCCCAATGATCGCTCAAGTAGGTTCATTTTGTCTTCTTTTAATTATTTACCTTTAAATTACTTACCTTTTGTTCTTATAAAGAGAGGCTGCAGTGAACAGTCAAAACATGTAAAGAAAGTAAAAAACATCTCCTTTATATTTTGTCTTCCCAATGATCATTGTGTATGAGTTTGTTGACAATTAGGCCAACTGTCTAGGAGTAGCAAATTTTTTTTTTTTAATCATACAAGTGCCCAGATCTCCTGACCTTTGACCCTGATCTTGACCTTCAGCTCAACCTGGACAGAGACACATCTGAGGATCACTGTAATTGAGTTTGGTGATCATCAGGGCAGTTGCCGAGGAAGAGCAGTGAATCCCGTGAAATGTGCAGACTTACAGATGCAGTGGTGTGAAAAAGTGTTTGCCCCCCTTCCTGATTTCTCTTTTTTTTTTTTGGTATGTTTGTCACACTTAAATGTCTCAGATCATCAAACAAATTTAAATATTAGATAAAGATAACACAAGTAAATACAAAATGCAGTTTTTAAAAGAAGGTGTTTATTACTAAGAGTAAAAACAAATCCACATGGCCCTGTGTGAAAAAAGTGACCCCCTCCCCCACCCCCCCCCCCCCCTCCCGTTAAAACATAAATCAACTGTGGTTTATCACATCTTTGGAACCTAAGTTCAATTTCTCTAACCACACCCAGGCCTGATTACTTCACACCTCTCAATCAAGAAATCAAATTAAATAGGACCTGCCTGAGAAAATGAAGTAGACCAAAAGATCCTCAAAAGCTAGACATCATTGCGTTCCAAAGAAATTCAGGAACAAATGAGACAAAGTAGCTGAAATCTCTCAGTCTGGAAAAGGTTATAAAGCCATTTCTAAAGCTTAGGGACTTCAGGCAAACCACAGCGACAGCCATTATCCACAAATGGTGAAAATATGGAACAGTGGTGAACCTTCCCAGGAGTGGCTGGCTGACCAAAATTACCCCAAGAGCCCAGCGAGGACTCATCCAAGAGGTCACAAAAAGACCCCACAACAACATCCAAAGAACTCCAGGCCTCACTTGCCTCAGTAAAGGTCAGTGTTCATGACTCCACCATAAGAAAGAGACTGGGTAAAAATGGCCTGCATGGCAGAGTTCCAAGACAAAACCACTGCTGAGCAAAAACAACATAAAGGCTCATCTCAGTTTTGCCAGAAAACACCTTCATGATCCCCAAGACTTTTGGGGAAAATATTCAGTGGACTGACAAGACAAAAGCTCAGTTTTTTTTGAAGGTTGTGTGTCCCATTACATCCAGCGTAAAAGTAACAGCATTTCAGAAAAGGAACATCATACCAACAGTAAAATATGGTGGTGGTAGTGTGATGGTCTGGGGCTTGTTTTGCTGCTTCAGGACCTGAAAGACTTGCTGTGGTAAATGGAACCCTTAATTCTGCTGTCAACCCAAAAATCCTGAAGGAGAATGTCCGGTCATCTGTTTGTGACCTCAAGCTGAAGTGCACTTGGGTTCTGCAGCAGGAAAATGATCCAAAACACACCAGCAAGTTCATAGGGATGTGATTTGGAGTTGGGGAAATTATCTGAAAATTTAGCAGGGGGTCTGGGGGACGCAGTTCCCCAGCGGGGTCCAGGGCAGAGCCCTGGTGGGGGGACAAAAGGGGGGCAAAGCCCCCCCAAGCTCCTGGGTTTTTATGATTTTTAAGTACCAGAACTGTGCTTAAATGACATAAAAAAAAAAAAAAAAAAAAAAAATCCAAGATGGCGCCGCGGATGGCAGCCACTGGCTTCTGCTCTCTGATGTTTTTGATAATTTTGTGTGTTTTTTTGGACTTCTGCTCTTCTGTCCGAATCACCTAATCAAGGGAGGAACTACTTTCACTCAGACTACCTCCCATTGCAACTTCTCCGCCAGTTACTGCTGCTGATCTGAAGTTTTTTCAGTCCATCTTAGCTGTGGGAGCAGCGGCTATTGGCGCTGGCCGGAAACGAAGGCGGCGTGGTAAACGTGCCGGTGCGTTAGTCAGGCTGAAGAAACGAGGATTTCGCACGCCGCTCCCATCGATCCATCTGGCAAATATCCGCAGTTTGGCGAACAAAATGGATGAACTGCTGCTCCTGACTCACAAAAACCGGGATTTTAGCAGATCTGGCGCCCTTTGTTTCACGGAGTCCTGGCTGAGTGAACACATCCCGGACAGCGCGGTCCGTCTGGACGGATTTCAACTGTTTCGCGCTGATCGCAGCCGAGAATTCTCTGGAAAGACTAAGGGTGGTGGAATCTGCTTCTACATAAACGAAGGTTGGTGTACTGATGTCACAGTGTTTGAAGAAGTTTTGTAGCCCTAAGCTAGAGTCACTGTTCATAAACTGTAAACCCTTTTATTCACCGCGAGAGTTCTCCTCATTTATTCTGGTCGGAATTTATATCCCGCCTGCTGCTTGTACAACGGAGGCCCTGCAGCACCTCGCTGACCAGATAGCAGAGGTGGAGGAAAAAACATCCAGACTCTCTGCTTATCATTCTGGGTGATTTCAATAGAGCTAATCTCACAAATGAGCTTCCTAAATACAGACAGCATATTAAATGTCCCACCAGGACACAAATACACTTGACCACTGTTACACAGTTTTAAGAAATGCCTATCATGCCGTCCCCCGTGCAGCTCTGGGTTTTTCTGACCACTGCCTGCTCCATCTTATTCCAACATACCGACAGAAACTAAAAACTTCCAAGCCTGTTGTAAGGACTGTGAAGAAATGGACTGAGGAATCAAAGCTGAAGTTACAAGCCTGCTTTGACTGCACAGATTGGAGTGTTTTTGAAGCTGCAGCCATTAACTTAAATGAACTCACTGACACTGTGACATCATACACCTGTTTCTGCGAGGACATGTGTGTGCAGACCAAGACCCTTCTGCATATACAACAACAATAAACCCTGGTTCATTCCTAAACTGAAGCAGCTACGTCAGACCAAGGAGGAGGCCTACAGGACTGGCTGACTGGACTCTGTACAAGGCGGGCCAGAAACATGCTGACGAAGGGAGACCAGGCTTGCTAAGAGGAGCTACAGTGTGAAGTTACAAAAAAAACTTCTCAGCTAACAACTCTGCTTCTGTCTGGAGAGGCCTACGGAATATCACCAACTACAGGAGACCATCCCCCCACCCTGCGGAAAACCTCCAGCTGGCTAATGACCTAAACAGCTTTTACTGCAGGTTTGAAAAGAACCTACAGTTCTCACCTCCCACCCACACAAAAGGATTATCTGCAGCCCCAGGAACTCCATCCCTCCTCCACTCTGACCTCCCACCAGCACTAATGATCTGTGAAGAGAAGGTGCGCCGGGTCTTTCAGAGACAAAAGATCAAGAAGGCTGCAGGACCTGATGGTGTGTCTCCGTCCTGCCTGAGAGTCTGCTCCAACGAGTTGGCCCCCATCTTCACCCCGGATCTTTAACAGATCACTGGAGCTGCGTGAAGTGCCTTCCTGCTTCAGACGCTCCATCATCATTCCAGTTCCCAAGAAAACCCTCCTATTACAGGATTAAACGACTACAGACCTGTTGCCCTGACCTCTGTGGTCATGAAATCCTTGGAGAGATTGGTGCTGAGCCACCTGAAGGTCATCACAGGCCCCTGATGGACCCACTGCAGTTTGCCTACCGGTCAAACAGGTCAGTGGATGATGCAGTGAATATGGGACTACATTACATCCTGCAACACCTCGACTCCCCAGGGACGTACGCCAGGATCCTGTTTGTCGACTTCAGCTCAGCGTTCAACACCATCATACCCAGGCATTCTTCATCAGAAACTCCTCCAGCTCAAGGTGCCCCCCTCCACCTGCCAGTGGATCTCCAGCTTTCTGACTGACAGGTGGCAACAGGTGAAGCTAGGGAGATTTACATCCAGCTCCCGAAAAATTAGTACTGGCGCCCCCCAAGGATGTGTCCTTTCCCCACTGCTCTTCTCCCTCTACTCCAACGACTGCACCTCAGAGGACCCTTCGGTGAAGCTCCTGAAGTTTGCGGACGACACCACAGTCATCGGTTTGATCCGGGATGATGATGAGTCTGCATACAGGCGGGAGGTGGAGCAGCTGATCCTCTGGTGCAGCCAGAACCATCTTGAACTTAACCCAGCCAAAACGGTGGAGATGACTGTGGATTTCAGGCGACACCCCCCCTTCATTCCCCCCACTCACCATCCTCAACAGCACAGTGTCCACTGTGGACTCCTTCAAGTTTCTGGGTACCACAATCTCCCGGAACCTGAAGTGGTCCTCCCATATTGACACTGTCCGGAAAAAGGCCCAGCAGAGGTTGTTTTTTCTGCGTCAGCTCAAGAAGTTTGATTTGCCTCAGGAGCTGCTGGTTGTCTTCTACACCGCCATCATCCAATCTGTCCTCTGCTTTTCCATCACTGTCTGGTTTGGATCTGCCACTAAACAGGACAAGACCAGACTGCAGCGGATCATTAAGTCTGCGGAGAGGATCATTGGTACCGACCTACCCTCCATTGAGAACTTATATCGGTCCATAACCAGGAAACGGGCGGGAAACATCTGTGCTGACCCATCACACCCCGGCCACAATCTGCTTGAACTTCTATCTTCTGGTCGTCGTTACAGATCACTGAAGGTCAAAACCACCCGTCACAGGAACAGTTTCTTTCCTCAAGCCATCACTCTGATGAACTCCTAACATTCACCTAGTCCTACCTGTTGCTGTACTCATGACTTTTCATCCATTATTACATTGCACATAACTCTCACACTGCTTTTTACTTCATTCACATTATATCACTGAATCTGAGTCCACATTGAAATACTGTGTGATTGTATATTTTTTCATATATTTCTGCAAAGTGTGGTTAGTCCGAGTAAATAACTGCATATATTCCTGTATATATTTGCATCCTTTTATAGAAACGTGGACAGACTGTAATTTACTGTACATACTCTGGTTGTCATTGAATCCTTATTTAAATCCTTCACCTGAACAACGAGAGCAAGTTTTTAGCCAAAGTCAAATTCCTTGTATGTGTTGTGCATACTTGGCCAATAAAGCTGATTCTGATTCTGATTCTGATAAAACAAACAGCTGAATGTCACTTATTACTGTATTTTCCAAGAAGATAGCATTCCTAAAATATTCCAACAAGCACTATCCATCACATGTGTGGCGTTAAAAATATTTTTTAAATAAAGTCCAAAACATCTTCAGCAGGCAAGATGAAGAAAAGTGAAAAGTGAACTCCTGTGGCAGATATAAAGGTCTACATTTAACCATGAGAAACTCCAGGTTAGCTGAGCAGCGTCTCCCAACAGTGACAGAGTTCGTGCACCAAGCCTTGTTAATATAAATGCATACTCCCCCACCTCTGGTCTTACCGGAGTCATCAGCTGCTCTGTCTGCCCGGAGAGTGTGCCATCCAGCCAGCTCAACAGCACCATCAAGTAATTCAATTCAATTCAGCTTTATTTATAATGCGCCACATCACAACAAAAGCCGTCTCGTGGTGCCACACAAGTACTCCACTATGTAGCCATGTTTCCGTGAAAATCATGATATTGCAGTTCATAAGTTTCTTACTGTTGGTGATCCGAAGCCGTAGCTCATCCATTCTGTTTGCCACTGACCGTCCATTAGCGAGGAAAATGCTGGGTAGAGAAAGCCGGTGCGGTGTTAGCTTTAGCTTAGCTCTTAGCCCTCCGCGCTTCCCCTGCCTTTGTTTACGGTCTCTACGCCGCCTGCGAGCACTTCCGGTCAGCCGGGTAGCTTACCTAGCGTCGGGTGTTCTCCAGAGCTCAGGGATGAAACGTAGGTTGCTGATAAAAAGGTCGTTATTTTGTAATCCAATGTCCAAAAGTTCATTTCGGGTGTAGGATGTAAAAGCGAAGCTGTTCTGAACAAACAGACCCGAAATGAGCAGAAATATCGCTGCTAATCCACAAAATCTGAAGAGACGCTGAGCCTCGCGTTGTGCACGCGCTGCCATCTGGTCTGAAAATTTTTGGAAGATAAAAAAAAGCGGAATTCCGCAAATTAGCGGAAAAATCACATCCCTAAGTTCACCTCTGAATGGCTTAAGAAAAACAAAATTAAGACTTTGGAGTGGCCTAGTCAAAGTCCTGACCTGAATCTGATTGAGATGCTGTGACATGACCTTAAAAAGGCGGTTCATACTCAAAAACCCTCCAATGTGGCTGAATTACAACAATTCTGCAAAGATGAGCGGACCAAAATTCCTCCTCAGCAATGTAAAAGAGTCACTGCCAGTTACTGCAAACACTTGATTGCAGTTGTTGCTGCTAAGGGTGGCCCAACCAGTTATTAGGTTTAGGGGGCAATCACTTTTTCACAAAAGGCCATGTAGGTTTTTTTTCCCCCCTTAATAATAAATGCCTTCATTTAAAAACTGCATTTTGTGTTTACTTGTGTTACCTTTGTCTAATATTTAAATTTGTTTGATGATCTGAAACATTTAAGTGTGACAAACATACAAAAAAAAGAGAAATCAGGAAGGGGGCAAACACTTTTTCACACCACTGTATATGAACAGATGCCAATGTATTGCATTAGTGCCTTTCGACTTTGCCAGAATGACCCAACAATAAAACTGCACAATAAATAAACACTGTTAATGTGGCTTACAAATCTTATCACAGTGCTATCAAGTAATTAACTCTTACTTAAAAGCATGGCTGTTATTGGGGTTTCCTGCCTCCTAATACTGTATAATGGAAGGATTCCTCTCTTCATCATCAGTTGTTTAAACTTCATTAAATACGCTACAGGAAAAACAAGCCTTGGTTTCACAGAGCTGACAGTATCTACTGAAGCCAGCTGCTTAAACAACAGACGTTAGACATGCAGGCAAGAATTGCATCACCAAACGGCTCTATAACCACCAGATGACTGACGAGACTGCTGGTTGAATTTGAATATCGGACAGTATTTTGACATTATAGTGCAAGTGGTCAAAAATGGATCATGCCATTAATGTGGTTGTCCAGACTGTTAATTTACCCCTAGTCAAATGTCTCAATCCTTATGTAAGAACATAAAGAGACTGAAATCCTAAGCACCATGAAGCAAGTTTACACAGTTTACTTTTTTTAGGGTAAATTGTCTACATGTGACCCATATTGAAATATAAAACCAGATATTAAACTTTCCGAATACTTGAAGATTCAAATAGAAATCATCACTATTAGCAGTTGTTTTAATGAATCTGGGCACAAATCTGAACATCTTGAATATGACATCACTTTCTTTTCAATTTTTAACAGGTTAAAAAAAAAAATAAAAAAACATCACTGGGTACCACTTTACAATCAGACTCCCCTAATAAAGGATTTAAGTGGCAAGATCAAGACACCTGTTGGCTAGAAATGCTGATAATGCTGAAATGGTAGTAGCCTGCAGTTTTTCCACAGCTTTAAGGAAGTTGACTTTAATACTTTCTGAGCCCTTTGTAAGGCTAGTTGATCATTTTAAGACCTTACATTCACAACATAGCAAAAAGTATATGTCTACATCAATTAGCCTTGTCCAGCTATTTACTGGAACTTAAATTATGGCAAATTTTGGGTAATCACTACAGCTCACATTAAATTTCCACATGCCCAAGACTGATGATGCCATGAGATAATTAAATCATCCAAGTAAATAACTGAACTTTGGCCTTCTCTTCAAAATCAAATCACAACTTTAATGGGGAAAAATCCTCCAAATTTACAAGAAAAAACTAATTTATGAGAAACACCCCCAGACACAAAATTCCAAAATAAAAGTTAGAAATTTTTGCAATTTAACTTTTTACATTTCAAAATGAAAAAACATGCTAACTACAAATTTACAAAAATGACACTTCTTCACAAAGGAAACCATAACTTTTCATAACCATCACTTTTATAGTTGTGGTATTTTGAAGACCTCCAAAAAGCAGATTTTAGAATTACCTGTCATTTCTAAACATAATTAAGGTCTTAATTTTGGCTAAACAAATGTTTAGACTTTTTAAGGATCAGCCAGTAGCAGCTTATTAACAAATATGTGATGGGGAAAATTTAGTTGATGTGAAAACAAAGTAACCTAAATAATCAGATATCTGAAGGCTCCCTTTTTATTCATGAAACGGGCCACTATTTCCCCATTTTATCTCATGTTGAATCAGATTATTAATGACTCGTAAAGTGTTAATAACCAATAATTTATAACTCATTATCAGAGAAGGTGCATTGTAAAGTGGTGCCTGCCACTGGTATTACTAGATTATAACATCCATCCATCCATCTTCTACCGCTTTTCCGGAGGTCCGGGTCGTGGAGGCAGCAGCTCAAGCAGAGAAGCCCAGACTTCCCTCTCCCCAGCCACCTGCTCCAGCTCTTCAGAGAGAATACCAAGACGTACCCAGGTCAGGAGGGAGACGTAGTCTCTCCAGTGTGTCCTGAGTCTGCTCTAGGGTCTCCTCCCAGTGGGATGTGCCCAAAACACCTCAAGTGGGAGGTGTCCAGGACGCATCCTGATCAGATGCCCATACCACCTCAACTGGCTCCTTTCGATGTGGAGGAGCAGCGGTTCTATTCTGTGCCTCTCCTGGATGACTGAGCTCCTCACCCTATCTCTAAGGGTGAGTCCAGTAATCCTACGAAGAAAACTCATTTCAGCCACTTGTATCCGTGATCTCATTCTTTCAGTCATTACCCAAAGCTCATGACCACAGGTGAGGGTAGGAACGTAGATTGACTGGTAAATCGACAGCTTTGCCTTAGAGCTCAGCTCCCGCTTCATCACAACAGACCAGTACAACCTCCGCATCACTGCAGATGCTGCTCTGATCCGTCTGTCAATCTCCCATTCCATTCTCCCCTCACTCATGAATAAGACCCCAAGATACTTAAACTCCTCCACTTGGGGCAAGAGCCTGTCCCCAACCCAGAGAGGACAATCCACCTTTTTCCGGCTGAGGACCATGGATTTGGAGGTGCTGATTCTCATCCTAGCTGCTTCACACTCAGTAGCAAACCATCCCAGCAAGACCTGTAAGGTCATTGCTTGATGAAGCCAGCAGGACGACATCATCTGCAAACAGCAAAGATGAAATCCTGTGGTAACTGAACATTACCCCCTCCGTTCCCTGGCTGCGCCTAGAAATCCTGTCCATAAAAATTATGAACAGAATCAGTGACAAAGGGCAGCCCCGGCGGAGTCCAACTCTCACTGGAAACAAGTCCGACTGGGTGTTGCCAATACGAATCAAACTCTTGCAACGGTCGCATAGGGACCGGATAGCTAGTAACAACAAGCCCGATACCCCATACTCCCGCAGCACCCCACACAAGAGACCACAATGGACGCGGTCGAATGCTTTCTCCAAGTCCACAAAACACATGTGGACTGGTTGAGAAAACTCCCACAAACCCTTGAGGATTCGCGAGAGGGTAAAGAGCTGGTCCGATGTGCCACAGCCAGGATAAAAACCACATTGCTCCTCCTGGATCCAATGTTCAACCAACGGCTGGACCCTCCTCTCTAGTACCTTGGCATAGACCTTCTCAGTGAGGCTGAGGAGTGTGAACCCTCTAAAGTTGGAGCACACCCTCTGGTCCACTTTCTTGAAGAGAGGAACCACCACCCCAGTTTGCCATGCCAAAGGCACTGTCCCCAACCTCCAACCAATGTTGCAGAGGGGTGTCAACCATGACAGCCCTACAACATCCAGGGCCTTGAGGTACTCAGGGTGAATCTTGTCCACCCCCAGGGCCCGACCACCAAAGAGATTTTTAACCACTTCGGCGACCTTAGCCCCTGTGATGGGTGAGTTGTCCCCTCATCCTCAAGACCTGCTTCCTCTGTGGAAGGCGTGTCAGTGGAATTGAGGAGATCCTCGAAGTATTCCTTCCACCGCCCGACAATGTCCCCAGTCGAAGTCAGCAGTACCCCATCCACACCATACACAGTGTGGACAAGGAGCTGCTTCCTCGCCGGACAGTTTGCCAGAATCTCTTCGAGGCCGACCAAAAGTCTTGTTCCATGGCCTCACCAAACTCCTCCCACACCAGAGTTTTTGCTTCAGCAACCACCCGAGCTGCACTACGCTTGGCCTGCCGATACACCTCAGCTGCTTCGGGAGTCCCACTAGCCAACCAAGCTCGATAGAACTCCTTCTTCAGCTCACCGCATTGAGATGAAATAGCCTTTGATATGTGAAATAATTTTAGTCCATCCTCATAAATGCATTTAAGAGTATATGTACACAGGAGGAAAAACTATAATGGTGTGTATGACTTCACCAGACTAGCAGGAGCATGTTTTTCATACCTTCACAGTGCTTACCTGCTGCTGCTGCTGGTGCTGCTGCTGCTGCGGGACTGGCTGAGATGTGGTGGCTGTCTGTTCAGTCTTCACTTTGGACACCAGGGGAAGGGGCGTCAGACAGGAGGCGGGCCTTCCTACTGTCATGCTGGCTCCACCTGCTCCAACCGTTTGAGTGACGGGGCTCTGAGGCTCTGAGGGTGGGATCTCCTCCGTGTGCAGACCCTGGGAGTCACAGCTTGGAGAGGAGACCTCCAGGGGATATAAAGAAGGCATTAAAGTTTCATGAATTAATACAGTATATTAGTTCAGTTCATTTATATAGCACCTTTCAAGCACATGTGCAACCCAAGGTGTTTTACAGAACCATGGTCAAAATGGAAACATAAAAACACAAAAAGGTAAGAGAAGGTTAAAATATTCAAACTTACGTAGGCAAGAAAGAAATACTGTAGATTAAAACAACTATAGGACAATAAAATCACAATAAATCAGTCAAAGTTCCATGAATTAGAAATAAGTGAACATCATAAAAACAACAAAAATATATATTACTAATAATAACAATAATAGCTAACTGTAAGCTTTATTAAAAAGGAAAGTTTTAAGCTTGATCTTAAAAAAAGAGATGGTATCGGCATCCCATACCCAGACAGGGAGCTGGTTACACGGGAGAGGCATTACCATCCCAACATGTAGTAATAGTATTACAGTGCCATTACTAAATACAGTATTTATTCTGGCCTATAAGGGTGGGATTTCTCATCGGTGTGACCTCAGTATGCCAATAAATTGTAGGTACTTGTAGAGGTTTCTAGAGTAGGTAAAAATATACAAACATAGTTGTCGTTTGTCGTATAATAAAAGATTAATATTTCGTTTTTTGAAACAGTTTAGAGGACTACATCCCCTTGTCTTGCGCTATACATGTCACGAACACAATTACAGCATTTTAGGGATTTGTGATCCAGCTTGTTTGACTTTGCAATGTCTGTCTGTATGGCACGTGGAGTGGCAGGGGCACGGAAAGCAGCCAGGTCAAAAAACCCTGTTCGCGCTTGAGATTAACTGCAACTAACTGGGATCAAAAAAGCTTTTAGCGTTAACGGGGGTGTTGCATTAACTGGCGATTAGCGTGTAAACTCCTTCGCCATAATATATATTTGTTTTTAAGTTGAAAGAACGAGTCGTAAATAAATAAACTGTAATTGTGGGCAATAAAAAAAATCTGACCTACAGCTGGTTTGAATATTTCATAACGAATCTTCAGTCATAACTTTTAGAAAAGAAAAAAGGTGATGTGGCGTCAGAGGCTGAGGAGCTGTGCAAAACTGAATTTAAAGCTATATCGGCTGCTCCACAGTGATTTTTTTTTTTATCATTCATTAAAGTTGAGCAACATTTTAGCAATGTATTTCAGTCTAAATCCAACTTGGCTATAAAGTTGGTGATTATTTTTAGCTATAAGGCTGCAGCTGTTGTAAACACATCCAGCTTAGTTTAATCACTGAGTTTATATTTCTGTGTGTGCTCAACTGTCGACAAACTATCCCAGTTTGGGGTAAAAACGTGTGCCTGGCCCCTTGTTTGGTGCTGTTGGTGCATTTTTGATTTTGGCTCATTATTACCCATTGATTACTTAAATGACTAACAAATCCTTCATTTTAATTTCATGTTTTTCTACTTATACTTCCTTCCAAAATTTTGTTTTTTTGTAAATTCTGCATTTGACATACTGTATTAGTCATATTATTTTGGTTATATTCAAATTAAGTGGAATATCTACACTTGCCTTTCATTCAGTTAGCACTTTATTATCAGCTGGTTATGTAAACTGGACCACTCATCACTCATTTGGTGTCTGCATGTCAGAATGAATGAACCTAGTTCAGTCTCTCGCCACACTATCCAGGTTGCCTGCAATGATTTTTGAAATCCAGCAGTTGCCTCTTTGAAATGATACACCAACACAGTATCGACAGAGTCAAGCAAATGTGCCACACGCTCTATGAGGCGTCATCTCCTCACTAGATGAAACCAAGATCAACCTGTACCAGAAGAATGATGAGAAGAAGAGAGTACGGAGAAGGCTTGGAACATCTCATGATCCACACAACATCTTCTGTAAAAAACAGTGGAGGCAGTGTGAAGCATGGGCATACAGTGGTGTGAAAAAAGTGTTTGCCCCCTTCCTGATTTCTCATTTTTTTTGTGTTTGTCACACTTAAATGTTTCAGATCATCACACAAATTTAAATATTAGACAAAGATAACACAAGTAAAGATAAAATGCAGTTTTTAAATGAAGGTGTTTATTATTAAGGGTAAAAAAAAATCCAAACCTACATGGCCCTATGTGAAAAAGTGACACCCCCCCCCCCCCCGTTAAAACATAAATTAACTGTGGTTTATCACATCTTTGGAAAGCTGAGTTCAATTTCTCTAGCCACACCCAGGCCTGATTACGGCCACACCTGTTCTCAATTGAGAAATCACTTAAACAGAATCTGCCTGACAAAGTGAAGTAGACCAAAAGATCCTCAAAAGCTAGACATCATGCTGTGATCCAAAGAAATTCATGAACAAATGAGAAAAAGTAATTGAGATCTATCAGTCTGGAAATGTAGTGATCCCGAGCGCGGGTCTGTCCCGTGCTCGAGTCACTTATTACTTTCCCCATTTTTCTGTGTATTTAGTCTTACTGATTATGGGAATTACAGTATCTATGCTTTTTTATTTTGACAGCACTGTGGCAGGACTTCCGGCTGTCAAGCCTGCTCGCAGCCTGTCACAGCTGAGTGTGTTTAGTAATTACTTTCAGTCCTCACCTGTTTGTAGTTGAGTTTCTGTTGTACTATTTAAGATCGCTAGTGGGGTTTATTCCTCGCTGCAATCTCGCCCTATCCAGGCGGGAATCCCCAACCCTGATTCCTCCATTCTTTAGCGTCAGGTTTCGCCCTCGCTACATATACAGTATGTAAGTGACTGTTTTGATTCTTTGTTTGTTCAGTTATTCACCCTTTGAGGTCGTATATATAGTTGTTGTGTTTTGCCCCTCGTGGCATGTTCTTTTGTTCCCTTTTTCATTAATAAATAAGCAAACTCACTGCTGGCATTTGGTGCCTCATTTATGCCCTGAAAGGGGCATACATAACAGGAAAAGGTTATAAAGCCATTTCTAAAGCTTTGGGACTCCAGCGAACCACAGTGAGAGTCATTATCCACAAATGGCGAAAACATGGAACAGTGGTGAACCTTCCCAGGAGTGCAGCGACGACTCATCCAAGAGGTCGCAAAAGACCCCACAACAACATCCAAAGAACTGCAGGCCTCACTTGCCTCAGTAAAGGTCAGTGTTCATGACTCCACCATAAGAAAGAGACTGAGCAAAAATGGCCTGCACGGCAGAGTTCCAAGATGAAAACCACCGCTAAGCCAAAAGAACATAAAGGCTCATCTCAGTTTTGCCAGAAAACGTCTTGATAATCCCAAAGACTTTTGGGAAAATACTCTGCGGACTGACGAGACAAAAGTTGAACTTTCTGGAAGGTGTGTGTCCCATTACATCTGGCGTAAAAGTAACACAGCATTTCAAAAATTGAACATCATACCAACAGTAAAATATGGTGGTGGTAGTTTGATGGTCTGGGGCTCTTTTGCTGCTTCAGGACCTGGAAGACTTGCTGTGATAAATGGAAGCACAAATTCTGCTGTTTACCAAAAAATCCTGAAGGAGAATGTCCGGTCATCTGTTTGTGACCTCAGGCTGAAGCGCACTTGGGTTCTGCAGCAGGACAATGATCCAAAACACACCAGCAAGTTCACCTCTGAATGGCTTAAGAAAAACAAAATGAAGACTTTGGAGTGGCCTAGTCAAAGTCCTGACCTAAATCCGACTGAGATGTGGCATGACCTCAAAAAGGCGGTTCATGCTCAAAAACCCTCCAATGTGGCTGAATTACAACAATTCTGCAAAGATGAGTGAGCCAAAATTCCTCCACAGTGCTGTAAAAGACTCATTGCCAGTTATCGCAAATGCTTGATTGCAGCTGTTGCTGCTAAGGGTGGCCCAACCAGTTATTAAGTTTAGTGGGCAATCAATTTTTCACACAGGGCCATGTAGGTTTGGATTTTTTTTCCCCTTAAACACCTTCATTTAAAAACTGCATTTTTTGTTTACTTGTGTTATCTTTGTCTAATATTTAAATTTGTTTGATCTGAAACATTTAAGTGTGACAAACATACAAAAAAATGACAAATCAGGAAGGGGACAAACACTTGTTCACACTACTGTACATGGCTTCCAGTGGCACTGGGTCACTTGTGTTTATTGATGACATGACAGAAGAAAGATGCCTGATAAATGAGAGCACTTTTTTATACTTTTACCAACTTTTTTTTATACAGTCTATGGATTAGAGTGGCATAAATGCCAACTTTGACCATGGTCACTACATGCATGGTGGTCATAATAGGCTAGATGAAGCCACAGGAAAGTCTTTTTATCGCTTTCCACTGGATCTAGTTTGGAGAGCCAAGTGTGTAGTGGCAGGCAGACGGAGGGTTAGCAGACTTCCACTACAAGTCAGATCTGCAGTCATCATTTCATCAGGGTTAAGTACATGTATGAACATGGCCTAGGCTATGAATATTATATTTTTCATGGAGGCACACCAGCAAAACAGAGGAGGAGAATAGGCAGGTGATTTTATTGTTTTGGAACTGTGGTAGAGGCTAAAATCTTTCCTACTCCAGTCTGAGTTAAGTTTATAATTATATGCCTGTATTTTTAAATAAATTATCAACTAAAAAAGTCGGCAGAATTTTTTTCAACTGCTCTCCCCATCCCACTGGCTGAGGCTGCTTGTGTCTGTTCATTAAATTTAGGATATTTTACTACTGAATAGTTGAAACAACGTTACTCAGTTGCCGGAAAATGGGGCAGACAAGCTGTTTAGTTCTCAGTATAACACCGGCCGTTAAGTTCCAGTGGCCGCATAAAGCCAGCGGAAGCACTCCGAGAGATCAGTCTCATCACTGCTGGCTGTGTTGAGAAAGCTGGTGTTGATATGATCCATGACCGTCTTCGCTCGCTTGAAAAAAATATTCTAGCAGTACAATTTAAATACAATATAAACTTGGGAAGGTGAAAAAATAAAAAGGGGAACAGCACTGTGAGGCTGAATAGCAAGGCCTGCCCCGGAGCCTCGCCTTCATAGAGTGTGGGTTAAGCAGTTTCAACTATTCAGCAGGAAAATATCCTCAATTTAATTTACAAACCATCTATTTCTATACCTGTTTCGGTGACCCAAACAAACAGCATGTAACCAGTACATGACCAGTGACATCATTTCCAAATCCTCTATGATTATTAATTTTTTCAGTGCACCTCTCTGCTGCCCAGTACCAAGTGGTCCGCAGACTGGTAATGGTCCGTGGCCGGTGGTGATTGGGAACCACTGTTATAGAGATAGAGGACTGGCAAATGAAGACTGCCTGTCCCCAGGCCAACTATTTTTCCCACATGGGTGAATATACAGTGGGGTAAAAAAGTATTTAGTCAGCCACCAATTGTGCAAGTTCTCCCACTTAAAAGATGAGGTCTCCAATTTTCATCATAGGTATACCTCAACTATGAGAGACAAAATGAGAAAAAAAAATCCAGAAAATCACATTGTCTGATTTTTAAAGAATTTATTTGCAAATTATGGTGGAAAATAAGTATTTGGCCAATAACAAAAGTTCATCTCAATACTTTGTTATATACCCTTTGTTGGATATGACAGAGGTCAAACGTTTTCTGTAAGTCTTCACAAGGTTTTCACACACTGTTGCTGGTATTTTGGCCCATTCCTCCATGCAGATCTCCTCTAGAGCAGTGATGTTTTGGGGCTGTCGCTGGGCAACACGGACTTTCAACTCCCTCCAAAGATTTTCTATGGGGTTGAGATCTGGAGACTGGCTAGGCCACTCCAGGACCTTGAAATGCTTCTTACGAAGCCACTCCTTTGTTGCCCAGGCGGTGTGTTTGGGATCATTGTCATGCTGAAACACCCAGCCACGTTTCATCTTCAATGCCCTTGCTGATGGAAGGAGGTTTTCACTCAAAATCTCATGATACATGCCCCCATTCATTCTTTGCTTTACACGGATCAGTCGTGCTGGTCCCTTTGCAGAAAAACAGCCCCAAAGCATGATGTTTCCACCCCCATGCTTCACAGTAGGTATGGTGTTCTTTCTTCTCCAAACACAAGTTGAGTTTTTACCAAAAAGTTCTATTTTGGTTTCATCTGACCATATGGCATTCTCCCAATCCTCTTCTGGATCATCCAAATGCTCTCTAGCAAACTTCAGACGGGCCTGGACATGTACTGGCTTAAGCAGGGGGACACGTCTGGCACAGCAGGATTTGAGTCCCTGGCGGTGTAGTGTGTTACTGATGGTAGCCTTTGTTACTTTGGTTCTAGCTCTCTGCAGGTCATTCACTAGGTCCCCCCCATGTGGTTCTGGGATTTTTGCTCACCGTTCTTGTGATTATTTTGACCCCATGGGGTGAGATCTTGCGTGGAGCCCCAGATCGAGGGAGATTATCAGTGGTCTTGTATGTCTTCCATTTTCTAATAATTGCTCCCACAGTTGATTTCTTCACACCAAGCTGCTTACCTATTGCAGATTCAGTCTTCCCAGCCTGGTGCAGGTCTACAATTTTGTTTCTGGTGTCCTTTGACAGCTCTTTGGTCTTGGCCATAGTGGAGTTTGGAGTCTGACTGTTTGAGGTTGTGGACAGGTGTCTTTTATACTGATAACGAGTTCAAAAAGGTGCCATTAATACAGGTAAAGAGTGAAGGACAGAGGAGCCTCTTAAAGAAGAAGTTACAGGTCTGTGAGAGCCAGAAATCTTGCTTATTTGTAGGTGACCAAATACTTATTTTCCACCATAATTTGCAAATAAATTCTTTAAAAATCAGACAATGTGATTTTCTGGATTTTTTTTTTCCTCATTTTGTCTCTCATAGTTGAGGTATACCTATGATGAAAATTGGAGACCTCGCTCATCTTTTAAGTGGGAGAACTTGCACAATTGGTGGCTGACTAAATACTTTTTTGCCCCACTGTATAGCTGCAGCTAGTGTTGTAGTCAAGACTAGAGTGAGACCAAAGTCTCCCAGGACCAAGATGAAACCAAGACCAATGTGTATGTAGGTCTTGGTCTCGACTTGGTCTCTCACTGACATTAAATCAGACTAAACTTTTCCTGTTTTAGGTCAGTTAGGACTACCAAAATTATTTCTATCTGATAAATGCCAGAATAATGACGGAGAGAATTTTTTATTATATTTGGTAGCATTGCCTTTAAACTGTATGACTTGGGTCAAACGTTTTGGGTATCCTTCCACAAGCTTCTCACAATAGTTTGCCGGAATTTTGGCCCATTCCTCCTGATACAACCGGTTTAGTCAAGTTTGTTGGCCACCTTGCTTGCACACATCTTTTCAGCTCTGCCCACACATTTTCTATGGGATTGGGATCAGGGCTTTCTGATGGCCACTTCAAAACATTGACTTTTTTGTCCTTAAGTCACTTTGTAACTAAGGAAGCAGTGTGTTTCAGGTGTGCCTTGAAGTACATTCACAGGTGTGCCTCCAGTTAACTCAAATGTTATCAACCAATCAGAAGCCATGACACCATCATTTACGCTTTCCCAAATTGTTTAAAGGCATAGAAATCGTAGTGTACGTAAACTTCTGACTGTGAAGTAACAGAAAAATTCTCTAAAACATTATTCATCAAATATAAAATTGTTTAGTAAATAGAAATAATTCCCCCTCATGGATCGTCACCTTATCGTGGTGGGGGGGTTTGCATGCCCCAGTGATCCCAGGAGCTATGTTGTCCGGGGCAATTTGCCTCTGATAGGGTCTCCCAAGACAAACTGGTCCTGGGTGAAGGGCCAGACTAAGAACGATCCAACAGACTCTCATGATAAATTGTATATCAAGGATTCAGTGTACCCCGCCCGGTATGGGGTTACCGGGGCCCCACCCTGGAGCCAGGCCTGGGGGAGGGGCTCGAAGGCTAGCGTCTGGTGGCCAGGTTTCCACCCATGGGACCCGGCCAGGCTCAGCCCGAAGGAGTTACATGGGTCCGCCCTCCAGTAGGTTCACCACCTGCAGGAGGGATCATGGAAGTCCGGTGCTATGTGGATTAGGTGGCAGTCAAAGGCGGAGACCTTGGCGGACTGATCCCAAGCTTTCTAAACTGGCTTTTGGTACATGGAATGTCACCTCTCTGGTGGGGAAGGAGCCTGAGCTGGTGTACGAGATTGAGCGATACCGGCTAGATATAGTCGGCCTCACCTCAACACACAGCTCCGGTTCCGGAACCAGTCTCCTGGAGAGGGGCTGGAGCTTGGCCTTTTCTGGAGTTGCCCCGGGCGAGAGGCGACGAGCAGGGGTAGGTATTCTTGTATCGCCCCACCTTGCTGCCTCTATATTGGAGTTTTCCCCGGTGGATGAAAGGGTTGCTTCCCTGCGCCTTCGGGTTGGGAAACGGGTCCTGACCATCATTTGTGCCTATGCACCAAATGATGTTTCAGAGTACCCACCCTTTTTGGAGTCTGTGACTGGGGTGCTGGAGGGTGCTCCTCCTGGAGACTCCATTGTCCTACTGGGGGACTTCAATGCGCACGTGGGCAACGACAGTGAAACCTGGAGGGGGGTGATCAGGAGGAACGGCCTGCCCGATCTGAACCCGAGTGGTGTTTAGTTATTGGACTTCTGTGCTAACCACAGTCTGTCCATAACGAACACCATGTTCAAGCATAAGGGTGTCCATATGTGCACCTGGCACCAGGACACCCTAGGCCGCAGGTCGATGATCGATTTTGTTATCGTATCATCAGACCTGCGACCGTATGTCTTGGACACCCGAGTAAAGAGAGGTGCAGAGCTGTCAACTGATCACCACCTGGTGGTGAGTTGGATCCGATGGCAGGGGAGGAAGCCATTCAGACCTGGTAGACCCAAACGTATAGTGAGGGTGTGCTGGGAGCGTCTGGCTGAGGCCCCTGTCCGGGAGGTCTTCAACTCCCACCTCCGGAAGAACTTCAACCACATTCCGAGGGAGTCTGGAGACATGGAGTCTGAATGGGCCATGTTCTCCACCTCTGTTGTTGAAGCGGCGGCCCAGAGCTGCGGCCGCAAGGTGGTCGGTGCATCTCGTGGTGGCAACCCCCGAACCAAGTGGTGGACACCAGTGGTGAGGGGGGCCATTAAGCTGAAGAAGGAGTCCTATCAAGCTTGGTTGGCTTGTGGGACTCCCGAAGCAGCTGAGGTGTACCGGCAGGCCAAGCGGAGTGCAGCTCGGGTGGTTGCTGAAGCAAAAACCCGGGTATGGGAGGAGTTCGGTGAGGCCATGGAACAAGACTTTCGGTCGGCTTCAAAGAGATTCTGGCAAACTGTTCGGTGGCTCAGGAGGGGAAAGCAGCTCCCCGTCCACACTGTGTATGGTGCGGATGGGACACTGTTGACTTCAACTGGGGATATCGTCGGGCGGTGGAAGGAATACTTCGAGGATCTCCTCAATCCCACTGATACGCCTTCCACAGAGGAAGCAGGGTTTGGGGACAAGGGGGATGACTCGCCTATCACAGGGGCTGAGGTCGCCAAGGTGGTTAAAAATCTCCTTGGTGGCCGGGCCCCGGGGGTGGACGAGATTCGCCCCGAGTACCTCAAGGCCCTGGATGTTGTTGGGTTGTCATGGTTGACACGCCTCTGCAACATTGCGTGGAGGTCGGGGGCAGTGCCTTTGGCATGGCAAACCGGGGTGGTGGTTCCTCTCTTCAAAAAGGGGACCGGAGGGTGTGCTCCAACTTTAGAGGGATCACACTCCTCAGCCTCCCTGGGAAGGTCTATGCCAAGGTACTGGAGAGGAGAGTCCGGCCGTTGGTCGAACCTCGGATTCAGGAGGAGCAATGTGGTTTTCGTCCTGGCCGTGGCACATCGGACCAGCTCTTTACCCTCTCGAGAATTCTTGAGGGTTCGTGGGAGTTTGCCCAACCAGTTTACATGTGTTTTGTGGACTTGGAGAAGGCATTTGACCGCATCCCTCGTGGATTTTTGTGGGGGGTGCTTCGGGAGTATGGGGTATCGGGCTTGTTGTTACGAGCTATTCGGTCTCTGTACGACCGTTGTGAGAGTTTAGTTCGTATTGCCAACACTCGGTCGGAGTCATTCCCAGTGAGAGTTGGACTCCGCCAGGGCTGCCCTTTGTCACCGGTCCTGTTCATAATTTTTATGGACAGGATTTCTAGGCGCAGCCAGGGAATGGAGGGTGTCATGCTTGGTGACCACAGGATCTCATCTCTGTTGTTTGCAGATGATGTTGTCCTGTTGGCTTCATCCAGCAATGACCTACAGCTCTTGCTGGGACGGTTTGCCGCTGAGTGTGAAGCGGCTGGGATGAGAATCAGCACCTCCAAGTCCGAGTCCATGGTCCTCAGCCGGAAAAAGGTGGATTGTCCTCTCCGGGTTGGGGACAGGCTCCTGCCCCAAGTGGAGGAGTTTAAGTATCTTGGGGTCTTGTTCACGAGTGAGGGGAAAATGGAGCGAGAGATCGACAGACGGATTGGAGCAGCATCTGCAGTGATGCGGACGTTGTACCGGTCTGTTGTGGTGAAGAGGGAGCTTAGTTCTAAGGCAAAGCTGTCGATTTACCAGTCAATCTACGTTCCTACTCTCACCTATGGTCACGAGCTTTGGGTAATGACCGAAAGAACGAGATCGCGGATACAAGCGGCTGAAATGAGCTTTCTCCGTAGGATTGCTGGACTCACCCTCAGAGATAGGGTGAGGAGCTCAGTCATCCGGGAGAGGCTCAGAGTAGAACCGCTGCTCCTCCACATTGAAAGGAGTCAGTTGAGGTGGTATGGGCATCTGATTAGGATGCCTCCTGGACGTCTCCCACTTGAGGTGTTTCAGGCACGTCCCACTGGGAGGAGACCCCGGGGCAGACCCAGGACTCGGTGGAGAGACTATGTCTCCCAGCTAGTCTGGGAACGCCTTGGTATCCCCTCTGAAGAGCTGGAGCAGGTGGCTGGGGAGAGGGAAGTCTGGGCTTCTCTGCTTGAACTGCTGCCTCCGCGACCCGGACCTCCGGAAAAGCGGTAGAAGATGGATGGATGGATGGATAGAAATAATTTTGGTAATCCCAACTGACCTAAAACAGGAAAAGTTTAGTCTGATTTAATGTCAGACAGTGAGAAAAAAAAACAAGAGCACCCTGAGGCGAGTGCAATATCCCCTGCTTCCGGTTTCTTTGAAGATCCCAATACTTACTGACGGAGAGCAGTTTTTAACTTTTCATTATAATTACTTTGGCAGAACCAAATTATGATAAACCCATCATCCACGAATATACAGCAAAGTATACAACCCATAGTTGCAGGATCCCAAAGTCAACCTGTGTAGTGAGTTTGGTGACCCTAGAATGCTTTACACATTCTAGAGTAAGAGAGCATAGGAAGTGCCAACCTTGACCATTGACCTTTTGATCCCAAACCTGTAATGATGGTCATGGTCTCAGAGTGAACCTGTGTACTAGGTTTGGTGACCCTAGCTTTCTTCGTTGTACAGTAATAAGGCATAGGAAATATTAACCTTGACCTTTGACCTTTTGACCCCAGACCCACAGTTTGAGGTCAGGATCCCAAAGTGAACCTGTGTACCAGGTTTGGTGGCCCTAGCTTAATTGGTTGTACAACAATAAGGCATAAGGAGTGCTAACCTTGACCTTTAACCTTTTGACCTCAAACCCATAGTCAGAGGTCAGGATCCCAAGGTGAATCTGTGTAGCAAGATTGGTGACCCTAGCTTTCTTTGTTGAGATATAGTTAATAAGCCATTTTGAGAGAAATGCCATTTCAATTCTCCTGTATGTCCTGTACGTATAGTAGTATTGACACATAAAATCTTTGAATCTTGAATTTTGATGTTGACCTTTGACCTTGCAATCCCCAAACCATAGTCACACTTCAGGGTCACAGGGTGAACCTGTGTACCAAGTTTGGTGACTCTTAATTTTACTCGTTGTACAGTAATAAGGCATAGGAAATATTAACCTTGACCACTGACCTTTTGACCCCAAGCCCATAGTCAGAGGTCAGGATCCCAAGGTGAACCTGTGTATCAGGTTTGGTGACCCTAACTTTACTCGTTGTACAGTAATAAGGCATAAGAAATGTTAACCTTGGCCTTTGACCCCAAACTCATAGTCAGAGGTCAGAATCCCAAGGTGAATACTTAAGAACAGACAGGACACCCCCCCCCCCCCGCATAAATGACAACCGCGTTGAAACCATCCCCACCTTCAAGTTCCTGGGCACCCACATCTCCTCTGACCTCTCCTGGACTGTCAACACTGAGGCCTTGGTGACGAAAGCCAAGCAGTGGCTGCACTTCCTCTGTGTCCTGAGGAAGAACAACCTGGACCAGAAGCTGCTACTGGCCTATCGCTGCTCAGTGGAGAGCATGCTCTTCTACTGTCTGGGTGTGTGGTACGCCGGCTCCATGGCCGAGAACCGGAAGACTGTGCAGAGGGTCATCAACATCGTCCAAAAACACATCGGCGGCCCCCTGCCCTCCCTGGAGATCATCTCCAGATCCTCCTATCTCAGAAGGATCAAGGGCATCACAGGAGACCCCTCACACCCCACCCACCACCTGTTTGACCTGCTCCCCTCTGGATGACAATTCAGATCAACAGGTCCCACACCTCCAGACTGAAACAGCTTCTTCCCCTGGGCCATCCAAACTGCAAACAGTCAGAGGCCCCACGCCCCTCCTTCCCAACACTCACATGCTCAGAACTGAGGACATTTTTAATTATCACAATAACACACCTGTCTTTGCACTCCACACTTTCATGTATATTGACCCATCCGTGAAACCGCTACTATGTACAGTATATCTTCCATAATCCTTGGGCCATTTTACTCAATTGTGTGTTCTGCACTCTCCACTCTTATGTACATAGTTCTGTCCGTGAAGCCACTACCGTACCTGTGTATATTTCCATAGTCCTGGGCTATTTTTATTTCAGTCGTGTATTTAATCATGTGTTCTGCAACTGTGTTTGATCTAATCCTTCTCTCTTACTTTATTGCGCAGTAGCCTGGTAGAGCACCCACAATTTCATTGTACTGTACAACTGTACAATGACAATAAAGCCTATTCTATTCTGTTCTATTCTATACCAGGTTTGGTGGCTCTAGCTTTACTCGTTTTATAGTAATAGTAAATGTAGCATTTACTGGGTCATCACGGTCAAGCATAGAAGCCCAGATTTTCCTCTTCCCAACCACCTATTCCAGCTCTTCAGAGAGAATACTAAGAAGATCCCAGGTCAATTGGGAAATATAGACTCTCTAGTGTGTCCTGGGTTCACCCAAGGGTCTCCTCTCATGGGGATATGCCCAAAACACCTCATGTGGGAGGCGTCCAGGAGGCATCCTGATCAGATTCCCAAACAATTTCAGCTGGTTCCTTTCGATGTGGAGAAGTAGTAGCTCTGCTCTGACCCTCACCCAGATAACTGAGCTCTTCACCCTATGTATAAGGGTGAGTCCAGCACCCCTATGGAGAAAGCTCATTTCAACTGCTTGTACAGTGGGGTAAAAAAGTATTTAGTCAGCCACCAATTGTGCAAGTTCTCCGACTTAAAAAATGAGAGAGGTCTCCAATTTTCATCATAGGTATGCCTCAACTATGAGAGACAAAATAAGAAAAAAAAAATCCAGAAAATCACATTGAGGGATTTTTAATGAATTAATTGGTAAATTCCTCAGTAAAATAAGTATTTGGTCAATAACAAAAGTTCACCTCAATACTTTGTTATATACCCTTTGTTGGCAGTGACAGAGGTCAAACGTTTTCTGTAAGTTTTCACAAGGTTTTCACACACTGTTGCTGGTATTTTGACCCATTCCTCCATGCAGATCTCCTCTAGAGCAGTGATGTTTTGGGGCTGTCGCTGGGCAACACAGACTTTCAACTCCCTCCAAAGATTTTCTATGGGGTTGAGATCTGGAGACTGGCTAGGCCACTCCAGGACCTTGAAATGCTTCTTACGAAGCCACTCCTTCGTTGCCCGGGCGGTGTGTTTGGGATCATTGTCATGCTGAAAGACCCAGCCATGTTTCATCTTCAATGCCCTTGCTGGTGGAAGGAGGTTTTCACTCAAAATCTCACGATACATGGCCCCATTCATTCTTTCCTTTACACGGATCAGTCGTCCTGGTCCCTTTGCAGAAAAACAGCCCCAAAGTATGATGTTTCCACTCCCATGCTTCACAGTAGGTATGGTGTTGTTTCTCCTCCAAACACGACAAGTTGAGTTTTTACCAAAAAGTTCTATTTTGGTTTCATCTGACCATATGGCATTCTCCCAATCCTCTTCTGGATCATCCAAATGCTCTCTAGCAAACTTCAGACGGGCCTGGACATGTACTGGCTTAAGCAGGGGGACACGTCTGGCCCTGCAGGATTTGAGTCCCTGGTGGCGTAGTGTGTTTCTGATGGTAGCCTTTGTTACTTTGGTCCCAGCTCTCTGCAGGTCATTCACTAGGTCCCCCCGTGTGGTTCTGGGATTTTTGCTCACCGTTCTTGTGATCATTTTGACCCCACGGGGTGAGATCTTGCGTGGAGCCCCAGATCGAGGGAGATTATCAGTGGTCTTGTATGTCTTCCATTTTCTAATAATTGCTCCCACGGTTGATTTCTTCACACCAAGCTGCTTACCTATTGCAGATTCAGTCTTCCCAGCCTGGTGCAGGTCTACAATTTTGTTTCTGGTGTCCTTTGACAGCTCTTTGGTCTTGGCCATAGTGGAGTTTGGAGTCTGACTGTTTGAGGTTGTGGACAGGTGTCTTTTATACTGATAACAAGTTCAAAAAGGTGCCATTAATACAGGTAACGAGTGAAGGACAGAGGAGCCTCTTAAAGAAGAAGTTACAGGTCTGTGAGAGCCAGAAATCTTGCTTGTTTGTAGGTGACCAAATACTTATTTTCCACCATAATTTGCAAATAAATTCTTTAAAAATCAGACAATGTGACTTCCTGGAAGATGGCGGAGAGACATAACACTTAAACAAAGAGCTCTCCCTAGCCGGATTAAAAATCATCGGTAAATGGCCAACTCGACATAAACGGATCAATAAACTAAGGGATGAAAACACGAAGGAACCGGGCACAAGGACAAAAACAGGGTAAAATTGAAGAATTCCTCTCCAACAACGCAGGAAAAACCGCTGTACGCAAAGCCCAAAAAAACGAGATGTCTACAGCAGAGAAAATGGAGGACACCAGACTCGACAACATGACGACTGGCATCGCCAGTTTGGGTGAAGAGTTAAGAGAATTCAAGCGACAGCTACAACAGGATTTAGCGGCTCTTAAGGAGGAATTGAAAAAAGAAATTAAGGAGGAAATCATGGACCTTCGAAGAGAAATGGAACGTAAATTAACGGAAAACATGGAGGAGCTGCGCTCCCAGCGGGCGTGTATGACAGAAGCGCAGACCCGAATTTCGGAACTAGAAGATTGGAAAAGGGAGGCAAACGAACAACTACAGACCCTGACGACGCAAACGCAGAGGATGCAGGAGAAAATAAACGACTTGGAGAGCAGATCCAGACGAAGCAATATGCGCATCTTTGGAATTCCGGAGGGCATTGAAGGCAACTCGATGGCAAAATTCATGGATCAGTTCTTAAAAAAAGAACTGGAAATACCCGGAGAAACGGATCTGCAGATTCAACGGGCGCACAGAACACCGGCACAGAACCCGAAAACAAACGCTACACCCAGGTCAGTTGTGGTAAACTTTGTGAAATATGACATAAAGGAAAGAATCCTGACGCAAGCATGGAAAAAAAAGATACGAATCGGCGACAAACAGGTATTTTTTGACCATGACTACCCGACAGAAATCGTGCAGCAGCGGAAGAAATATGCCAACATTAAAAAAACGCTGAAAGAGAAAAAAATTAGATTCCAAACGCCGCTAACGAAAATGAGGATTCATTGGGAGGAAGGCACAAGAACCTACAACACGGCCGAAGAGGCAGCGCGGGATATGATGGAGCGGGGCCTTGAGGTGAGCGTGCCGAAGGAGACGGCTGGAGCAGCGGCGGCCCTGAACGCACCACGACAGACGGAGTGGAGACGAGTGAACGGCGGAAGAAGGGGGAGAGACGTAGAGCAGCGGGCCCAGGACAAGCTACAAGGCTTTCAACTGAAAGCCTAGATCATAACAAAGATTAAGAAAGGCACAGAAGAAATGAAGGCCAAGAAGACAAGGTAAAAGAGAAACAGACGGCTAGGAGAGGTTTAAGTGATATTTGTTGGACATTTCTAGACTTATGACTATTACTTTGATAGTAATTAGAAGTCTAGGGAGGGCCCTTCACTCTGTGAAGACAAACTCCCCACCCACCAACAGGGACCAGTGGGCAGAAGAAAGGCCCAAAGTACGGAGGTCGAGATTTTTTAATGTATTTTTATATAAATATGTGTTATTTTTGTTGTTAAAGGGGCTAGGAGCACAAGTTAAAAAAATGGAAAAACATGAATATGGGTAAAAATCTTAAGATAATGACACTAAACGTGAATGGTCTGAACTCACCTGTTAAAAGGGAAAGAATAATAAGAAAATTCAAGAAGGAAAAAGCTGAAATTATATTTATGCAAGAGACACATTTGAGCAAGGCAGAACATGTGAAACTAAAGAGATTTGGCTATAAGAACTCCTACTACAGTTCATTTAAGGGAGGAGCAAAAAGGGGGGTTATGATACTAATCTCAAACAAAATACAATTTGAAAGTGAACAGGAAATCCAGGATAAAGAAGGCAGGTATGTAATAATAAAGGGAAGAATAGATGGTATGCAGATTACATTAGTGAACATCTATGCCCCACCAGAAAGTGACAAGGGTTTTTTTCAACATCTGTTTGATCTCATAGCAACACACAGTGAAGGAGTCCTAATTTGTGGAGGAGACTTAAATGCTGTCATGGATCATGAAGTTGACACAACAAGTGTTAAGAAGACAAAAAAACATGTAACAAAGTTCATAAGAACCTCACTGGCAGAAATGGGTATGGTAGACATATGGAGGGACCTACATCCACTCGAAAAAGACTATACACATTATTCAGCAGCCCATAAAGTACACTCTAGAATAGATTACTTCCTTATGAATGAAGGTGACAGACACAGGGTGAGAAATTGTTGGATTGGAGGGGCAGAAATATCAGATCATAATCCTATATACATGGAAATATATTTAAACAATAGAAAACGACAAACAACATGGAAACTTAACGTAGGACTGTTAAATGATGAGAAAATGAAAGAAAGAATAAAAATAAACAAACGAATATATCCAAGAGAATGACAATGAAGAAGTGGACCCAACAATACTATGGGACGCACTAAAAGCCGTGTTAAGGGGTAAATTAATTGTTGAAACAGGAAAAGCAAATAAGACTAAACTGGAAGCGTATGAACAAAGATGTGAGAGACTGAGGGAATTAGAACATAAACATCAAAGCACAAATGATCCAAAAATATATCAAGAAATTAAAGAAGAAAAAACAAAGATAAAAGAAACACAAATGGATGAAATTGAAAGGAAAAATAGATATCTAAAGCAAAAATATTATGAAACGGGGCCAAAAGCCACAAAACTGCTGGCAAAACGGTTAAGAAAACAACAAACAATGAATAATGTATACAAGATTAAAGACCCCACCACAAATAAAACCACAGTTAACCCAGAAAACATCGAAGAAATTTTCCATAATTTCTACCAAGAACTATACTCGCAACCTGAAGAAACAAATACTAAAGATATCAAAAAATTTCTAGACACATTGGACTTGCCATCAATAGGAAATCAACAAAATGAAAAACTAACAGCAGAAATAACAACACAAGAGATCAGAGATGTGATTAAGTCACTTAAAAACGGTAAATCACCAGGTAGTGATGGATACCCATCTGAGTTTTATAAACTGTTTATAGAAGAACTCACGCCACACCTCCTAAAGTCATTTAATTGGACGCTGAACAACAACAAAATACCTCCATCATGGAACGAAGCAATCATTTCAGTTATTTTAAAACCAGGGAAAGATAAAGAACAATGCGGAAACTATAGACCAATCTCTTTATTAAATGTAGATTATAAAATATACACAACAATTATATGTAAACGAATAAAGACATTCTTGACGGAATTGATAGAAGATGATCAAACTGGATTCATAGAGGGACGCCAAACACATGACAATATCAGGAGAACAATACATATAATTAACCAAATACATAAAGAAAAGAAAAGCGCAGTAATAATGAGTTTAGACGCAGAAAAAGCATTTGACAGGGTTAACTGGAAATTCCTATATAGTGTACTGGAGCGCTTTGGATTTAACGAAAAATCAGTACAATGCATAAGGACGCTATATCAAGAACCTGTGGCAAGAATCAAGATAAACGGTAGCTTAACAGACAAAGTAAATATACAAAGATCAACTAGGCAGGGATGCTGCTTATCGCCCACCTTGTTTGCTCTGTTCATAGAACCATTGGCTCAAGCGATACGACAAAATAAGAAATTAAAAGGTGTAACAATAAAGGGGGCGGAACACAAGATTGGGCTATTTGCAGAGGATATTATAGTTTACCTTGAACAACCAGATAAATCAATAATGGAAATGATGAACTTGATAGAAAATTTTGGAAAATTATCAGGATACAAGATAAACATAACAAAAACACAAATACTGACATTCCACTATAACCCTCTAAACCAGATAACTGATAAGATCAAACTAAACTGGAACCAAAAAGAAATAAAATACCTTGGAGTGAACATACCTAAAGACCTAAGCAAAATATATAAAGCAAACTATGATAGGCTGGAACAAGAAATAAAAAAAGATATTGATAGATGGTCAATCTTAAATATGGATCTGAATTCAAAAATTGAGACAGTCAAAATCAGCATACAACCTAGATTACTTTACCTCTTCCAGGCTATACCAACAGAGATTCCAGATGCCCAATTCTCAAAGTGGGACAGGATGATATCGAGATTTGTTTGGGGAGGTAAAAAACCAAGAGTGAAATATAAAACCCTCCAATTACCAAAAGAGAAAGGAGGCATGGGCCTACCGAGTCTAAAGGAATATTACTACTCAGCACAAATAAGATATATCATATGTTGGTGCGACGAGGGATATGAGGCAAAATGGAAAGAAATGGAAAAGGAAATTGAGGGACTCCCAGTACAAAGCATAATAGGGGATAAAGATGCATATAAGCAAATCAAATAAATAGACCCAATCACTAAATTTACTTTAGAACTGTGGTATAAAATAGTACAAAAATATAATATAAGGGAAGACATAAAACTATTGAAATGGGTAGCATTTGACAGTCAGTTTGAACCGGCAAAACAAGATAGGGGATACAAAAATCTGGTGAACAAGGGAATCACAGCATGGGGCAATATCGGAAAAAAAGATCTCGGGAGCTTTGTAAATATCAGGAGAAAATTTAAATTAGAAAGATCGGAATTTTTCAGATATCTGCAGATGAGAGATTACTATATGAAGAAGATTAGGCATAACCTCCAAACAGATGTGAACGAGATTATACAACTTATTTTAAGCTCATATGCAGGAAATAAAATAAGAATTATTTCAAAACTATATCAGAAACTTATGACAATCATACAAGTAACTATATAAAGGAGAAATGGGAGAAAGAGCTCAATTTAAACATAACAGAAGAAAGCTGGCAGGAAATATGGAAAACACAACACACATCAACAAATTCAAGGACATGGAGGGAATTTGGATGGAAAAACCTGATTCGCTTTTTCATTACACCACAGATTCAAGGAAAATATACAAATACCCAATCTTTATGCTGGAGGGGATGTGGGGCTCAAAATGCAGACCACTCACATATGTTTTGGAAATGCTACAAAATATCATCATTTTGGAAATCTGTGCATGTGACAATACAGAGGATATTAGGATATAATATACCAATGAACTGTAACCTGATGTACTTATGTGATCTTAAAAAAGACAATGTTATACAGGCTGAGGACAGATATCTAGTTAAAATCTTGTTGATTGCATGTAAAAAAAACTATCACAAAAAAATGGCGATCAGAAGTTCTTCCTGACCAAGAACAATGGACTGACATTGTTGAGGACATACGTATGATGGAAAAACTAACATATCGACGAAGAATGCAAGAAGGAATATGGGAGAAAAAATGGCGGAAATGGACACACTACAAAGTGCAACAACGAGGCAGAAATTGAAAGAATAACCAAAGACACTGAAAAAACCAGAAGAATTAAGAGATGGAAACTAAAAACTTGATGCTCCAACATTTGTCCCCCCCCCTTTTATTTATTTTTTTTTTCTTTTTCCCTACCCTAACCCCTTTGTTTTTTAAATGTAGAATGTGATCTGAATGCATTATATATGATGAAAAATGAATAAAAATCTAAGTTACAAAAAAAAAATCAGACAATGTGATTTTCTGGATTTTTTTTTCTCATTTTGTCTCTCATAGTTGAGGTATACCTATGATGAAAATTGGAGACCTCTCTCATCTTTTAAGTGGGAAAACTTGCACAATTGGTGGCTGACTAAATACTTTTTTGCCCCACTGTATCTGTGATCTCATTCTTTTGGTCATTACCCAAAGTTCATGATCATAGATGAGGGTAGGAATGTAAACTGACCAGTAAATTAACAGCTTTGCTTTGAAACTCGGCTCCCTCTTCACAACAACAGACCTACAGAGGCACCTGAAAGTTTGTGAACCCTTTAGAATTTTCTACATTTCTGCATAAATATGACCTAAAACATCATCAGATTTTCACACAAGTCCTAAAAATAGATAGAAAGCCAGTTAAATAAATGAGACAAAAATATTTTACTTTGTCATTTATTTATTGTGGAAAATGATCCAATATTACATATCTGCAAGTGCCAAAAGTTTGAGAAACTTTGATTGCAGTATCTGGTGTGACCCCCTTTTGAAGCAATAACTGCATCTAAACATTTCTGGTAACTGTTGATCAGTCCTGCACATCAGGCTTGGAGGAATTTTAGCCCATTCCTCCTTACAGAACAACTTCAACTCTGGGATGTTGGTGCATTCCCTTGCATGAACTGCTTGCTTCAGGTCCTTCCACAACATCTCAGTTGGATTAAGACCAGCACTTTGATTAGCAGTCAGGCTTGTCCATGTAATATTTAGCAAACTGCAAATGAGAAGCAATGTTCTTTTTGAAGAGCAGTGGCATTCTCCTTGCAACCCTGCCATGCACACCATTGTTGTTCAGTGTTCTCCTGATGGTGTACTCATCAACATTAGGACAAGGGGGAAAAAAACATTAACATTAGCCAATGCAAGTGACCCTTTCAGTTGTTTAGAAGTTATACTGGGGTCCTTTGTGACCTCGCCGACTATTACACGCCTTGCTCTTGGAGTGATCTTAGTTGGTGGACCACTCCTGGGGAGGGTAACAATGGTTTTAAATTTCCTCCATTTGTACACAATCTGACTTACTGTGAATTGGTGGAGTCCAAACTCTTTTAGAGATGATTTTGTAGCCTGAACAACCCTAAACATAAACAACCCTTTTTATGAGGTCCTCAGAAATCTCCTTTGGTAATGCCATGATACACTTCCACAAACATGTGTTGAAACTTTGATTGATCAATGTTCTTTAAATAAAACAGGGTGTGCACCCACACCTGATTGTAGAAAATTCTATAGGGTTCATAAACTTTCAAGCACCACTGTATGTGGATTAGGTGGCAGTCGAAGGCAGGAAAATCCCTGCATTTAAAATGAGGTTCATTTTCATTTTATACTTCCTAAGGCCATTCATTAGTGAATGTATACTGTACATCAGACCCAAGATACAAAGAACTCTCAAGAATATTTTATTAAGGTAAAACTGCTCCTGGGCTGTCTGCAACACTTGAAGAGAGTGCTTTAAAATAAACAAAGAATTATTAGCTACTCTTTTTGCAGCAAGTCTTGTCTGTTGTACAAAGCTGTCACACTAAAAGCTGCTGAACTGTGTTCTTAACATTCCTTAGCAGCCCTTCAACGTGGCTGTTGGCGTAAACATGCTATATCTGAAAATAATGAACATTTTAAGAGCTGCCAATGATGAAAAGCACAATTCATCAGCAGCAAATACTGTGTTTCTTTGAGAAGGCACCCAAGTTTCACGATGAGAAGGTTTGGGATTTGAACATCCTGGTCTCCCTGGAGGATTTCAATGTTTTTGTGTCCAACCTGCGTCGGTTCAGTCAGGGTGCACAAACAGTCCAATTACATGTGTATCAGGCTAACTGGGCATTCTAATTTGGCCGTGGGATAAGCTACACCCCCCACAACCCTGAGCTGGATAAATGCTTCACAAAATCAATGTTTGCTTTTGCTTTTTCAGCCTACATTTTGTAACACATAGCTGCTATTACATTAACTTTGTGTCTGTTGCGTGGAAGTTTTGAGGCAATCAGTTCCCCTCATTAATATGCAAATCTATGCAACAAGGCACTCCAAATCTAATCAGATCATCTGCTTCTATAGAGGGAACCTGTAGTGTCAGCATGATGTTTCAATTATTCTTGATTCACAAGAACGGTCTACCAACACAGACACCCCCACCCCCACTCCCCATCACAACATAATGTCACGCACAACAGGTGACATGGTGGCGGCACATCCAAACTTTGGGTTTTAAGTTTTCTTAGTTTTGATTACATTTAAATAATTGACATATTAACAGAAATATTCTTAAACACACACACAATCATATTTCACCAACTTTCCAGCAAGTACATGTACTCCAGCAACTTTCACAGAATTGTAGTTGTGTGACTGGTTTTAAGCAGAATTTTATTTACTCTTACATGAGGACATTTTGGAAGAAAAATATGTACGGGCTATGGGAGACCTGCGGGAGTATGGGCTTAACCGTTACAGAAACTTGGAGTTGGCTTTCCACAATAAGCTGAACGTCGGGATTTTAGGAATCCTATGTACACCCAGGACTGAGGAGTGACGGGGCTCCAGGTTGGTGAGATCGATCCTTTTTTTTCCTTCCTTTACAAACTGCAATTTTCCTGAAGTTAATCCCTTCCACACCATGTGGTGTATGGGGCGGCCCCTATCTCTGTTTCACTGAGCCTAGGCCACACAGCTACTGTGTGTAGCTATTAAATTCAGATAAGACTGAAGTCATTCTTATTGGTCCAAAAAAACCTGAGAAATACCTTTCCAAATCAAACTTTTAGTTTGGATGCAGTTACTCTTCCTCTTAATAGCTCTCTGAGGAACCTTGGAGTTATTGTTGATCAAGATCTGTTTTTCAATTCACATATTAAATTCGTTTCTAAGACTGCCTTCTATCATTTGTGTAATATTGCCAAGATTAGGAGCATTTTGTCTCAGAGTGATGCTGAGAAACTGATCCATGCTTTTGTTAGCTCTAGATTAGATTATTTTAACTCTTTATTATCAGGTTGTCCTAAAACATCTCAAAAAGTCTTCAGTTGATCCAAAATGCTGCTGCAAGAGTTTTAACAGGTACTAGAAAGAGAGATCATATCTCTGGTTCTGTCCTCCCTTCATTGGCTTCCCACAGAGTTTAGAATTAAGTTTAAAATCCTTCTTCTCATTTTCAAAGCTCTAAACCAGGGGTCACCAACGCGGTGCCCGCGGGCACCAAGTCGCCCGCAAGGACCACATGAGTCGCCCGCAGGCCTGTTCTAAAAATAGCACAACTCGCAAGTGAGCTGCTTCTAAGATGTAATTTTTTCTGCCGCTATTTTTTTAAAATCACACTTGCATTTATATAGATTTTAAAATGACAATGTCTTAAAAATAAAAAAATGAAAATATATTTATTACACGTAACGTTAAGGTGACCTCTGACCTAGTTCAAAGGTCAGTATTGTGCGCATGACAAAACCTTCGCGCTTGTGGAGCGTAAGCTAGCGGGCAGTGAAGATGGTGAGCGCAGTGCAGTTTCCTAGCCCAAAAACATGGCAAAAAAAAAAAAAAGACAGAAAATTTATCATTTTCAAAGTGAGCGGGAGGAAGAGTTCTTTTTTACTACCGTGAAAGGAAGCTGCGTGTGTTTCATTTGCGGGGCGACTGTGGCCCACTGCTGCCCACTCTTTTTTTTTTTTTTGACTTATTTTGTACCCGTAGGTAGATTTCTTCTGCAGTCCGGTGACAAGCCACCAGCTGCCGGTCGCTGTGTGCGCAAGCGCCCCTTAACTCCCGAACCTGCATGTTTTTGGCATGTGGGAGGAAACCGGAGAAATCCCGGAGTAAACTCACGCAAACACGGGGAGAACATGCAAACTCCACACAGATCACTGTTGGCCGGGGGCAGGGATTGAACCCACAATCCCCCGGCCGAGGGTAAACTGCTGCCGCGGTGCTAACCACTGCGCCACCGTGCATATAAGCACTCTCAGCGCTGTTTAGCTTCTTCTCATGAAAGGACAGTGCTGGTTATTACTCCAGCATGATTCTTGGCAAGAACTGTATGGATATAATTCCAGTGAAGAAGAACACACCAAAGTGTGTTTATTAAATGTAACAGATTTTGAGCAGAATTGCAGCAGATTTGTTCAGTTAAAAATGTGATAAGATTTATTTAATATGAAAGTTGATTTTTCTTAAATGTTGCATAACTTTTTCAAACATGGTTCAACATAGTTCATGAATTAAAAGGGTTTAGTTTTTTATGGTTAAAAGGGACTGGTGAAAACTGGACATTTTTTTAATGAAATGTAGAAGTGATCATCTGAACAATTGCTGAGATTAATAAAAACAAAGTGTTGAATATTGATCTTGTCTGTTACCCACTCTAAGTTATTGATAATTTTATATACAGTATATATATGTACACACACACACACACTACCGTTCAAAAGTTTGGGGTCACCCAGATAATTATTTTGTGTTTTCCATGAAAAGTCACACTTATTTACCACCATGAGTTGTAAAATGAATAGAAAATATAGTCAAGACATTGACAAGGTTAGAAATAATGATTTGCATTTGAAATAATAATTTTTTCCTTCAATCTTTGCTTTTGTCAAAGAATCCTCCATTTGCAGCAATTACAGCATTGCAGACCTAACATGACTGCACAAGGGTTTTCTAATCATCCATTAGCCTTCTGACACAATGAGCAAACACATTGTACCATTAGAACACTGGAGTGATAGTTGCTGGAAATGGGCCTCTATACACCTATGTAGATATTGCACCAAAAACCAGACATTTGCTGCTAGAATAGTCATTTACCACATTAGCAATGTATAGAGTGTATTTCTGATTAGTTTAAAGTTTTCTTCATTGAAAAAAAGTGCTTTTCTTTCAAAAATAAGGAAATTTCTAAGTGACCCCAAACTTTTGAACGGTAGTGTATATATATACTGTATATATATACACACACACACAATTTGTTATTTTAGAGGAGTGTGTCAAGCTGGTGCCCTTCACATGACTCGATACCCATGAAGTAGCTCTTGGTTTCAAAAAGGTTGGTGACCCCTGCTCTAAACAATCAGGCCCCTTCTTATTTAAAAGATCTGATATTACCCTATTATCCTAACAGAGCACTACGCTCCCAAAATGCTGGATTACTTGTAATACCTAGAATCTCCAAAAATACAATGGGGGGCAGAGCCTTCAGTTATCAAGCTCCTCTCTTGTGGAACCAGCTGCCAATCTGGATTCGGGAGTCAGACTTGATCTCTGTTTTTAAGAATAAGGTTAAAACCTCCCTTGTTGATATAGCCTACAATTAGGGAGGGATCATGCGTTTCTGAACCCTCCCTTAGTTATGTTGCTATTAGGTTTAGACAGCCGGGGGACCTCCAATAATTGCACTGGGCTTCACTCCTTTCTTCATTCTCAATGAATTTTTTTTTTTTTTGCTGGTCATTAACATCTGTTTGTTCCCTCCCATAGACTGAGTCCCCATCGTGCTGTTTGCTCTCTACATGTCTGTTCTTTTAATCTTCTCTATCCCCTCACCCCCCAGCCAGTCGCAGCAGATGACTGCCCCTCCCTGAGCCTGGTTCCGCTGGAGGTTTCTTCCTGTTAAAAGGGAGTTTTTCCTCTCCACTGTCGCCAAGCGCTTGCTCATAGGGGGTCGCCTGATTGCTGGGGTCTTTCTGCAATTGTGGGGGTTTCCCCTACAGTTGAAAGTGCTATGAGATGACTCTTGTTGTGAAATGGCACTGTATAAATAAAGTTGAATTGAATTGAGTAGTGAAACCTACAGTTGGGGGGGGGGGGGGGTTCCAGTCATCTGGTAGCTCTATGTGTTAACTTTCCTTTCCCCGTTCTGTTATACTTAGCAACAAGCTAGAAGGTGGAAAGTAACATTTTATATGGTATGACCCGGCTGGGATTTGAACCCATGGCCTCCTGGTGGGGTGGATGTGGATGCTCTGCCAACTAGGCCACCACGCCGATAATTTTCCTGAGCTCAGGGTTTTTTCCATTGATTTAAAGACATTAACTTCCTGTTCCACCGGAGTGGTGGCTCAGTCGGTAGAGCATCCGCCCCACACCCAGGAGGCAGGGGTTCAAATCCCAGCCGGGTCACGCCGAAGACCATATAAAAGTGGAACTTCCTGCCTTCCAGCTTGGTGCTCAGCAATAATGGAATGGAGGAGGGAAATTTGTGGCGGCGCCTTGCATGGCAGCGGCCCTCTGATTCTACACTTGGGGTGTGTGTGATTAACACAGTAGATAGGTAAAACACAATCTCCTTCAACTGTACATGATTGGTTGTACAGTTGAATGACAAAGGGTGATTTAAAATGATTTAAATTTATTTTGGGGGAAGTATCTGGACTCTTTTTTTTCCCCCTTTTGTGCCAGTGAAGATTTGTGGGGGACATTGCTACAGACTGGTTTTTTTGCATTTGTGTTAAGAGGCAAAATATGTGCATGAAAGACTGACTTTGACCGATTGATGAGAACAATATTATGTACCGGTATATGTATAATTTAATGTGTAAACTATTATTTTTCCCCCATTATGAGTTGAGTTACAACACACTCTGAAATCATATTTGCTTGTATTTTGAAATCATTTGCAAACCCATCTTTTTGGTAATAGTCTCTATTTAATAGCTGAAGGTTACACTTTTACTCAAGTACATTTGGTAATATGCTTTGAGTAACTTTTGATTTCACTGATATGAACTCAATGTAACTCAAATTTTCTTTCATCAATTTTGAAATCATTTTTCTATTCTGGTCAGAGCCATTTCTGGTTATAAAGCAGCATACGCAAATCAGGGTTTCTGCTGGTAACATGACAACAGAGACCAGAGCCGCCACGCTAAGAAATAAATGAAGGAATGAGCTCTGCTCCGCAAGCGTGCACGCAAACAACGCACATGCGCGTCGGAGTTCTGGGGCGCGCCGCCCACGTGACCATTCCAGTCGGCAGGCAGACCCAAAGCAGACCTATCTAGCGTCGCTATCTGTGAGGCAAATCTGATTCCGTGTCAGAGTAAAACACAAGCTTATTTAAGTACTTTTAACGAGGGGAAAAAAGCAGAAGAGGTATGTAAGCACTGGAGACATTTATTGGGGTTTTAACCAACTGGTAACAGGAACAATACTGAGTCACTTAGCAAACAGGTGTGGTTCGGCTTCATATACAGGCTAATTGAGGGAAAGGCAAGGGTGGATGAATTGCTGAGGGTTTATTTCACCAACCACTACAATATTAAGTAATTTATTTTCATTATTGGCAAGTTAAAATGAACAAAATTCACAAAGTCAGTGACTTAAATCCCTCAACATCCTCCAGCCTCCAGACAAACTAAACCAGGGGTGTCCAACCATGTGCCATGGAGAGCCAAGACCCTGCAGGTTTTCTCTTCTACCCAGTCTCTTCAGCAGGTGTTTTCACTTATCAGCAATCAGTGGGAAGAAGTTCACTGAAATCTGCTGTTGAAGACACTGGTTGGAGGTAAAACCTGCAGGGTCTTGGCTCTCCATGGCACATGGTTGGACACCCCTGAACTAAACCTACCAACATTTGGATTTCAAAATAAGGGTGTCATGAACCGAGCCAGTGTTCTCCTGTGGGCTCGGTTCTGATTGTTCTTGGTGGCTCAGGCATTGGCGTTGTCATGTGTTGTTATGTTTTGATTTCTCATCTATGTATTGTTTATTTCCATGCTTGTAGCCGCTGCTCTGGCCAGCGATTGTTAGGCAGCTGTTTGACCCACTTCCTGGTGGGCGCTGTCTAACATTCGCCGGTCCGACCACGCCCCCCTCTCTGACAGTCAGCTGTGCGCCCCGGTAATCATCTTTCCCGCTCCTCGCCCAGGTGTTGCCAATTTGTCACGCCAGCGGTGTTTGTACTTAGGTAGCTCTTTGCCAGTCAAACACCGCTGGACCATTGTACATGCTCACATGGTTGTTCTTCGTCGTGTGACCGTCACATCAGGTAAAGGATCGTTTGTGTTTGTGCTCACTGGCGGACTTGGACGACTCTGACTGTTCCTGCACGGTGATTAAGAGCTGTCTGCGTTTCTGTTTGCAGTTGTGCTGCTACGCTTGTCTGTAGCGTTTCCCCTTGCTGCCCAGCTCTTCTCCCGTGCCATCCGAGCGTCCTGGAGAACTCTAAGTTTACCAGAGCAGTTTGTCATTTTGTCCGCTGTTTTGTGCACAACTGTTACATTTCTGTAAGTCTTTATTTTTTGAACTGGTTGATATCAATAAATGTGTGTTTGGTGTAACCCGGCACTTAAGTCCATTCTTCCTCCTCCTCCTCCTCTGTGCGCTGTGGAAAAGCGCACGGGGAGCTTATGACAGAATGGTATAGCCAGTAAAAAGGACTTAGCAGGTTCACCCATACATCCCTTTTCCCCTTTTTTTGTCATTGTTTGGACTGACCTGTTCCTGGAGTTCACCATGCCCCGGTTTCGATGAGGCAGAAGAGGAACAGCAGCGGGGTTGCCCACAGTGGAGGAGGGATGGGCAGCTGAATTTATCCGGAGCTTCGTGAATGAGGCCCTCGCCGCCCGGGGACCAAAGAAGATGCTGGAATGCCTGATAGGAGTTGTGGAAGTCCTGGAGGCGTATCCTGGGTTGTGGGACTACCCTGAGTTTGCCAACCCGGTGGCCACCGTGTGTTCGCTCCAGCGCTCCTTCCCCGGGCTGACGTTCCCCATGGCACCGAGACAGAGACCCGGAAACCAGCAGGCCTTCATTCTCTGGGACTCTTCGCCTGATCTTCCTCCTGCTCCAGCACGGTCAGTACCGATTAATAGGGGACAGCATCATCCTGCGTGGAAGCGCCGGGAAAAGCCCTCTCCTCTGTCAGCTGCCATCGTCCCTCCAGCTGCCATGAGGTCCGCTGAGCTCACCCCGGCTACACCCACCTCCGTCGTCATGGAGACGGCTCCTCCACAAGTCTTCAAAGGAGCTCACGTCACCGCTGACACGGAGAGGGAAGACTGTCTGCCACCCGCAGCTGCCAACACCAACGACTGGGATGACAGACAAGTATTCTTTCTTCCTATACAATTTTGTAGTATTGAATCTTGCCTGTCTCCCGAGGGAGAGGCCCAGTTTCAGCAGTCCGCTGGGTCCTCTCCTCTGGCTGCAAATATTAATTCATTTTTTCCCCTCTCCGTTTCTCCTCCAATTCTCCCTGAGGGCCTGTTGGTCCAAGGTCGGGGCCATCGGACGGTGGAGGAGCCGGTGGGTTCGGATGATTCCTTCCCGGAGCCAGCATGGAGAGGTTCCCCTGCAGCCACGATGGATGAATTCCCAGCGTTGGAGCCGTTGCCGGGGGATATTAGGACTGTTACAACCATCTCGCCTGCTGTGGAGGCTATTGCCGCGGAGTGGGAGCCTGAGCCGGACCTCTTGGAGGCCAGGCTTGAGACGACATCGCTGGGTTCGACGGAGTCTTGGACAGCAGTGGAGCTCGAGCTCAGGCAAGTTTTCTCTCTCTCGTGTTTCTGATATCAGTATTAGAGAGATCTTGTCTGGCTCTAGGTGTGGAGAGTTGGGTGCAGCCCTCAGCTGCATCCGAATTCCTTTCGCCGGGCTCCGCCGCTGCCGGCGACCCAAACCTGTGTCTCTCCTCTGTCCCTGAGCCTTCTTTTAGGGTCGCCGGGGAGGTTCCACCATCATCAGGGGCCTCCGTGGATCCGGCCTCTTCACCTGGGGATGCTGCGGGTCTAGCTCTCCCTGCAGAGGTCCGCCTGGAGCCTGCTCCCCTCCTGCCTGAGGCCGTCATGTGGGTCCGGCCGCAGGCTGAATCTCCATGGGCACGGCAGGCTGGTTTCGGACCATCGTGGGGGCTGCGCTCCAGGACTAGCCCGACGTGGGTGCTGCGCCCCTGCTCGGACCCATCATCGAAGTCACGCTCCAGCGCGGGTTACACCACAGGTGCAGCCTTGGCCCGGTCGGGGTCCACCGCGGGTGCAGCAGAGCTTCAGCCAGAGGTCACTGCGGGTGCAGCAGAACCGGCCCGGTCGGGGTCCATCACGGGTGCATTTGAGCTCCGGCTGGAGTCCACCGTGGGTGCAGCGGAGCCTCAGCCGGAGGTCACCGCAGGTGCAGCGGAGCTGGCCCAGTTGGGGCCCACCGCAGGTGCAGTGGAGCCGGCCCGATCGGGGTCCACCATGGGTGCAGCTAGGTCCCAGCCTGGGATCACTGAGGGCGCTGCGGATCACCATGAGGATGCTGTGGACCCCTTCTCCTCCTGATCCTATGCCATGGGATCCCTTTGGTCCGGTCACCCACCAGCAAGCTTCCTGGTAGGCAGGCCACCTCCTGCCTCATCCCACCAGCCCTGGTGGATTTACAATGCTGGCCGAACGTCTGAGGGACTGAGTCTCTGGGCCAGATGGCCCGTGTTTCTTCGGCAGGCCGCCAGACTGGGTTCGCCGAACTGCCTGCTGGGCCTGGGACTCTGGGCGGCCTCCCAAGCCTCCACGTCTTTGGACTTTTGGGGGGAGGGGGTTAACTGTGGACCCTGGGTGGGGCATTGTGTTCCCTCCTTGCCTGTTCCCCCTACCTCCCACCTGGGTTCATGTTGTTATTCCTGTTGGGGATGTGTGTGTGTGTGTGTGGGGGGGGGGTTCTTTTCTTTTTTGATGTTACCGTGGGTGTCTGGTATCCACCCCTAGAGGGAGGGGCTGTCATGAACCGAGCCAGTGTTCTCCTGTGGGCTCGGTTCTGATCATTCTTGGTGGCTCAGGCATTGGGGTTGTCATAATAATAATAAGTTTATTTATAGAGCACCTTACACAGACAGAGTCACAAAGTGCTTAACATGGTAAAAAACAAAATAAAAACACAGGCACATAAAACAGTAAAACAAAGTAGACAGTAAAAGCACATAAAAATACAATCGGCACATAGTTAAAAAGCCAGGCTAAAAAGGTGGGTCTTTAGTTGCTTCTTAAAAACACCAATGGAAGGTGCAGATCTAAGATCAAAAGGCAAGGAGTTCCACAGTCTGGGAGCAACAGCAGCAAAGGCTCTATCGCCTTTGGTTTTGAGCCTAGTACTAGGAACTACCAATAGATTCTGATGAGAAGACCTGAGAGACCTGCTGGCTGGTGTAGAGAGAGCAGGTCACTAATATAAAAAGGTGCCTCTTCATGAATGGCTTTGTAAGTAAGAACAAGAACTTTAAAATCAATTCTATAATTTACAGGAAGCCAATGCAAGGAGGCCAAAACAGGAGTGATATGACAGAAACTACTGGACCTAGTTCTAGCGTTCTGGACTAACTGTAGGCAGTGTAAAGAGGATTTACTAAGACATGTAAAAAGAGCATTACAATAGTCCAAACGTGAAGAAAAAGGCATGAATAATGATTTCTAACTGAGTGTAGGAAACCAATGACCTAATTTTGGATATACAGTGATCCCTCGCTACTTCGCGCTTCACCTTTCGCGCCCTCAGTGCATCGCGGATTTTTCAGAAATATTCATCAAAATTGAGAAAAAATGGGCGGGCGCTAGCAGAAGGCAGGGAGACTACATTAGAACATCAGGTATCAACACGGAGAGCCGGCCAACTCAAAATCCACCTCTCTGACCACCGCTCCACTCCTCTCCGCCCACCTCTTCACTGCTCGGGAATCTCGCAAGCTGATTGGCCGCGACGTTTTACCTCGCAAGCTGATTGGCCGAGACATTTTACCCAGCTTCTCTCCCTGCCGACATACCCAGCAAAGGAAGACCGCATTCATTGTTCTTTATCGCTAGTCTCGCCGCGTGGAACTTTTCGCTGTTCTCTTGTGCCTTTTTGTGCGAAATAGTCTTCCCGTCGAGCCACTACGCCGCCTCCTGCAGCTGCCCTCAATGATGCTGCGCCTCTAGCACCTGACGATGAGGCGTCACCTGAGGAGCAGTAAAGCTCTCATTAACCTGTGCAGTAAATCATCTTCATCTTGAGTTACGTATCTTGTTATAAAAATAAAAGAGTTCTAAAAACATATTTATGTACACTTTATTTACATCTACGTATGTATGTACAGTTACACACACACACACGTATCATATGAGAGAAGAGAGTGAGAGAATGAACGTACGCGTTATTTATGGGTGACGTCATTAGGGGTGACGCTGCTTCGCGGTTTTTCACTTTTCGCGGTCGGTTCTGGAACCCATTAACCGCGATAAGTGAGGGATCACTGTATTCCTAAGGTGGAAAAAACAACTCTGGGTCAGAGATTTGACATGCTGATCAAAACGCATCGATTGATTGAAAATGACACCAAGATTTTTTAGATTAGTCCGCACGTTAGAGCTTAATGAACCAATGCTATTAACCAACTTAGGAATTAGATTATCAGGTGCTACAATAAGGACTTCAGTTTTATCAGCATTAAGTTGCAAAAAGTTACTAGACATCCAGTCCTTGATTGCAGACAGACAATCATGAATAATTTTTAAAATGTCAACATGGTCAGGCTTAAAAGAGAAAAGTAGCTGTAAATCATCAGCGTAGCAGTGATAAGACACACCTTTAAATTTGCTGATAATAGAACCAAGTGGCAGCATATATAGGGCAAATAAAAGTGGACCCAGAATAGAACCCTGAGGCACCCCACAGGTTAAAGGAGCAGAGTCAGATGAATAAGAGCCAACAGCCACGGAAAATGGCTGTTGGTCATGCATTGTTATGTTTTGATTTCTCATCTGTGTATTGTTTATTTCCATGCTTGTCGCCGCTGCTCTGGCCGGCAATCATTAGGTAGCTGTTTGACCCACTTCCTGGTGGGCGCTGTCTAACATTCGCCGGTCCAACCACGCCCCCCTCTCTGACGGTCAGCTGTGCGCCCTGGTAATCATTTTTCCCGCGCCTCGCCCAGGTGTTGCCAATTTGTCATGCCAACGGTGTTTGTACTTAGGTAGCTCTTTGCCAGTCAAACACTGCTGGACCACTGTACATGCTCACATGGTTGTTCTTCGCCGTGTGACCGTCACATCAGGTGAAGGATCGTTTGTGTTCGCTGGTGGTCTTGGGACGACTCGGGCTGTTCCTGCACGGTGATTAAGAGCTGTCTGCGTTTCTGTTTGCAGTTGTGTTGCTACGCTGGTCTGTAGCGTTTCACCTTGCGGCACAACTGCTACGCTTAGGCACTGCTGGCTAGCTCTTCTCCTGTGCCAGCTGAGCATCCTGGAGATCTCTAAGTTTACCCGAGCAGTTTGTCATTTTGTTCTGTCTGTTTTTGTGGCCACGGTGCACAGTGGTCTGCCCACTGCACACAATTCGTGTGAGCCATTTTGTGCACAACTGTTACATTTCTGTAAGTCTTTATTTTTTGAACTGGTTGATATCAATAAATGTGTGTTTGGTGTAACCCGGCACTTAAGTCTGTTTTTCCTTCTCCTCCTCCGTGCGCTGTGGAAAAGCGCACAGGGAGCTTATGACAATGGGAGGTTTTTCCTGTTGTCTGGGTGGTGAGGAGAGTTCCAAAAAAAACAAAACTGTAAAAATATTCAATTCAATTCAACTTTATTTATATAGCGCCATTTCACAACAACAGTCATCTCATAGCACTATCAACTGTAGGGGGGACCCCCACAGTTGCAGAAAGACCCCAGCAATCAGGCGATCCCCTGTGAGCAAGCACTTGGCGACGGTGGAGAGGAAAAACTCCCTTTTAACAGGAAGAAACCTCCAGCAGAACCAGGCTCAAGGAGGGGCAGTCATCTGCTGCGACTGGCTGGAGGGTGAGGGGATAGAGAAGAAGAAAGTAAGTAATATAGAAAGTAATATAGAAATATTATAACAGAAATAACAGCATCTTCCTTAGGTATGACTGTGAGAGTGAATGGTTGTCTGTCTCTCTGTGTTGGCCCTGCGATGGACTGGCGATCTGTCCAGGGTGTACCCTGCCTCTCGCTCAAAGATGCTGGGATAGACTCCAGCCCTCCCGCAACCCGAAAAGGATTAAGCGAAAGAAGATGAATGAATGAATGAAAAAAAATAACAGCATCTTCGGTCATTTTAGTTCATTTATTTCATTAAATACAATTTTATTAATAATTACATTTCTTTGAAATCAGAGTTAAATTATTGTTCTGTTCTGGGTCCACAAAATTATGGTAAAAGTTTAACCACTTGCACTCCGGGCAATTTTCCTAAAAATGCCTAAAAAAAACGTGCCCAAAGTAAATCGAAAGCTGTTATTCAGCCCTTTGCAGCATCTTCATGGGGTTGGTCTCATTTAAAAGAAAACACTTTGAATTTTTTGGCAAAAAAAACAATCTCTCTACGTGCTCCGGCCACTGAGTTACAGTCATCTAAACATACTGAACTTGAAGAAAAAAAATTTGGACACAGTGTTTTTTGGGATACAAATGCTTGTAAATAACACACAGCTGTCCGATCCGGCTGGAAAATGCAACAGAAATATAGAACCAAGTGTTATCCAGCTGAGATCCAAATTTGGTAACAATACCACAAAAAATGAATATTTTACACAGCTTTGTTCTCAGGCTGTTCCCAGGCGTTATGGAACTGTGCCAAATTGTGCCAAATGGCACAGTTTGGAAAAACGTCTGTAACTTTTGAATAATTCAGTGTAGAATCTTCATTTTAGGCTCTAATGAAAGGTCACACTCAGAGCTGTGTCTGTGTGTGTGTGGGCGGGGGGTCGTTTCCCCCCCCCCCCCCCGCTACCGAGGACCAAATTCGGCCCTCGCTACATGACGGAATACACTCTTTTTTCTTTTTTTTTTTTTTCCTTGCATGTTTTCACAGCGGCTCCCCCCCCCCCCCTCGCTACTGTGTGTGTGTGTGGGGGGGGGGGGACCGTGAACGCCCCCCCTCCTCGCTACAGAAGAGGGCCATCGCTACATGATGGAATAGACTGATATGCTTCCTCCCGCGGACCGGGGAGCGTTCGGACCGTCCCCCCCCCGCTCCTCCTCTGCAGCGGGGGGGGGAAGGGCGTTCACGGTCCGAACACGGCAAATGAACCGTTTATCGCGGCGCACGCACTTCGTGCGCAGTACAGTTGTAATTTACCGATCGGTCAAAAGTCATTTTTGGATTACAGTTTTCAGGGATAAATAATAATTTAGCTTATAACACCTTACCTCTTCAAAGCAGCAGAGTCGTGGCGAACAGCTCTTCCCACGCGTCAGACGAACGCGACGCTGCTCCGCTCGTGGATCCCTATCAACATAATTCCATTATTGCCGTTTTGGCGAATGATTTACGACTTTTGTCGTCGGCCTCCGTCTATTCTGCTGGAATGAGTGCAGGTCCCACTTGTGGGTGTTTTCCATGCTGCTGGGTGAGCCTGGGTCTGTAGTAGATTCGTACAGAGTCCTTCTGCAGCAGTAAATATCGCTTCACCCAGCCAGAATTTCTGTGCTTCAATTGGCTCCTGCGTTCACAGTAGGCGGGTCCTCCTTCCTAGATTTTCATTCATTGGCTCCTCAAGGTTTCAGAAACCAAATTCAAGGCTCTTATTAGTCAAATGAGAGGTCAATCAGATGAACTAATCTGTTCGCGGCTGTGTTTGCAGATTTTTTTTTCCAGTGGTGCTTGGAGGGCACACCACCTACACCAGGGGTGTCCAACCATGTGCCATGGAGAGCCAAGACCCTGCAGGTTTTACCTCCAACCAGTGTCTTCAACAGCAGATTTCTGTGAACTTCTTCCCACTGATTGCTGATAAGTGAAAACACCTGCTGAAGAGACTGGGTAGAAGAGAAAACCTGCAGGGTCTTGGCTCTCCATGGCACATGGTTGGACACCCCTGACCTACACCATCACCATCAATATCCTTATCATGCGTCATGCGCACGAGGGCGCACAAGGGCGCTCTCGCGCGCCCTCGTGCGTCATAGGACGCAGAGACTTGCCCGCCCGCGGAACAACAGAGCACAAGTGGTTAAATTATACAAGAAACAAAAGTCAAAATTTTACTACACTCCGTTTCAAATTTCTAAAAAAAAAAAAAAACTAATTTTATTTAAAAAATTTGCCATAAAATAATCCACAAATTTATAATAAAGTCTCAAATGAGATGAACAGAAAATTACAAATTTGAGGAAAATTGTTTCAAATTTAGATACATTTACAGAGAAAAGTAGAAAACTATGAGGAAAATGTCAAATTTTGAAGAACAACTGCAAACCTTCAAGACTGAAGTCATTACTCAAGTTTTTATTTAAGTGGGTGCTTTTTGTATCCTTACTTAACTAGAAATTTTTGGGTGTCTATTTTTAATTATTAATTTCATAAGATAACACTGCTTTCTATTGAATTTCTGGCTACTATACCCACCTCTGATCATATAATTTAAATATGTGTGAGTTAATTACTATTATGAATGTTTTTTCCTTTCTCTTTCCTACTCTCTCAATGGAAAAAAGAAACACTATAATAAAAATATAAAAAATATACATATTTGTGTCATTTATATAAATCATGACGCAAAAAAAAAAAAAATCATGCAGGACAAAACATGATACTTGGTATTTTCTAACCTGTTTGTATACCACCATAGACAGAGAGAGAACCTGAATAAGACAAAGCTCAAAGAGGGAAAGATGAAGCAGAAGAGAGGAGCCAAGGAGAGGAAAGTGTTCAGGCAGAGGGTCCAGGAGAGGAAGGAGAGAAGGAGAACACCAGTAAAAAGTCCAAACACAGGATGTCTGGGTGGGACCTCAACTGGCCCAATATTCCAACATTCAAGCCTTGGATGTACAATACTTCAAATGGTAAGCTGTATATGCAAAGTTACTGTGCAAAATTTAAAAAAAAAAAAGAAAGAAAGAAAGAAATAGTATAAAATTAACATATTCCGGTTACAATAGTGTCATGTGCCCCCCCCAGGTCTTTAAGGGTGCTTTCACACCTACAGGTGTGAAAGTTGAATGAACTCACAACTGTAGGTGTGAGTTCATTTCAACTGAACTCGAGTTCGTTTTCTCCATTAATGTGGTTCGTTTTGTCTGGTGACAATACGGTAATTGCACTCAGGTGCGCACCAAACCAACCGAAGGTGGTCTCGGTTCGAATCAAATGGCGAACTCTGGTGCTGTCCTGCATGTGAGAAAGGGACCGCACTAAAACAGGACCAGTGGTAAACTGTAAAACATTTTATGCCACTGTACATACCTGATGTAGCTTTTAAAATATCTGTGGCTGAGCATGACACCGTTCTGGAGGATTAACAAACATTAACATGTTATTTTACATCCGTAGCCGTGCTTCATTTTCAAACTCTATAATTTGCCAAAAGTGGTATATGCATGTAAGGTAATAAATGATAACCAAGGCGATGAAACCCCCATAAATTACGCTATGATTTGTACTATTTTCTCCCCATAAATGCATAGTAGTAATCCCACTTCCTGTATTTACCTTTCCTGTTCTCGTGGTAAAAAAAAAAAAAAAAAAAAAAAATCTGACCAATAAGAACAGAGAATGTTCTGACGTAAATCTCGCAGGACTTAATGTAACACAGTTTGGTCTGCGTGAATTTTTGCCTGTGTGAAAGGGAACCAAACCAAGGAGAAAATGATACAAAGTAACAAACTTATCAACTGGTTTGGACCAAAGTAAACGAATTTAGGTGTGAAAGCACCCAAAGTCAAAGGAAACACCACAAATGGTATGCCCCACCCCCCCCAAGCTAGTGTTCTGGTTGAGACCTCTTTAAGATCAAAGTCTCCCAAGACCAAGACCAAGTCAAGACCAAGACCTACATAGTACCCCTCTGACCTTCTCCACATCACTATACCTGCACGCACCCTTAGATCCTCTTTTTTCATTCATCTAACTGTCCCCTCTGTTCGCCTTACCACCATCGGGGGCAGAGCATTCAGCTTCTCGGCACCCAACCTCTGGAATTCACTCCCTCCTGACCTCCATAACACTGATTCTCTCCCATTTTTCAAACCTAAACTCAAAACTCATCTGTTCAGGCTTTCTTACTCGAATTGAGTTACACTGTCCATTGTCTATGTTTTATGCTTGTTCTAATGTTTCTAATCATTATTGCTGTAAGGTGACCTTGAGTGTCATGAAAGGTGTCCATAAATAAAATGTATTATTATTAGGGGTGTAACGGTACATGTATTCGTATCTGGATTTTTCAGTACGGCACCTTGGGTTCGGTGCAGAGGCGTACTGAGGTTCCACACGAACCATGTTGAGTGACGGACATAAAGTGTAACTGCCTCGTGCCGTACATGTAAACAAACAGTGCAGCTTGTTGCGTTTCCTACTAGTGAACATCATGGCTGGCTGTACAGAGAAGCTAGAGCTTGAAGACCGTCTTCAGATGTCTCCCGTCTGGGAACACTTCGGCTTTCCGGTGAAATATGTGAACGGATAAAGGTAAGTGAATAAGATGAAAACAGCATTGGATATGCTTTTGGCAGTATGTTGAACTTGTTAACTCATTTGAAACGGCACTACGCGAACGTGAATATTCATTGCAGCACGAAAAAAAGAAAAACCTAGCGCAGTACAAGCGCAGCTTCCAGCAGCATTTAGACAGCCTCTTGGGGCTTTTCCGATCGAGCCAAAGTAATAACAAATGCCTTTGGTGTTTTTATAGCAGCGGCTCTAAGGCCATATTCAGTTGTTGAGAACACCAGGTTTAAACACATGCTGAAGCTAACTGAGCCCCGGTATGAAGTACCTTGTTGTGCCCTCTTCAGCCAGAAAATAATTCCATCCTTTTAAGAACAAGCTAAATCTGTTAATGCTGCACTTTAGGACTGTTTTTCAAGGGTGCCCAGGTAGTTCCTTCTTAATTGTCCAAAAAATTGCAAATAATTTGCTGTTGTTGTGCATGGGTGCCTTCAGAACCTATACACAACACTAGCCATGGTTACATGGGCAAAATTTCTTCAATCTGATTACAATTCGGATGAGAATTTTACTGTTTACATGGATCCTGAAAAAGTTGATCCGATTAGGACGTGCGTTTCCATGTGTCACACGTTTGAACAGACTAAATCGTTTTGACATGTGCACAATTATCTGACATTCCAGAAATAGTAGAAGAAGCAACTTCCGATGTAAACAAACCCCGTTTCGTGTCTCTCTTTTTGAAATGGACCTGTACTGTGTTATTCAGACTGTACTTTTGCTTCTGCTGGTCTCTGTAATAAAGCTACAAGTACATACTTCTGCATATGATGAACAGAGGGCGACAGCAAGACGATACAGACCAGTTTTGTTTTACTCCCACCATGTCTTCCGCTAGTTGCTGTAAAGGCGGAAATAAGTCATGTCGACGTGTGGCTGAATGTACAGACACGCGCAGTAAACATACTTTCTACCCAAGCTTTGGATTAAGTACATATTTATATAAGCACCAATCGGAATAACAATCGGCATAACCCACCCGCCTCAATCGGAACGAAATTTTGATCCGAATGAGTGTGATTGGGTCAGAATATTCAGATTGGCGTGTTTACATGAAGCATTTTTATTCTGATCAGGCTTTTAATCCAGTTACTTGTGTCCATCTAAACATGGCTAATGACAAATTTGCAACTTTTTTTTGACCAATTAACCTCTTGCACTCCAGTGTACTGCGAGCGGGCACGTCTCTGCGTCCTAGAGCGCACGAGGGCGCACGAGGGCGCTGCGTCCTAGAGCACACTGAAAAAAAAAAGCTGCATTTCCGTTCTTCCACTACAGACACAGCCGCGAACAGAAAGCCAAAGGAATGCTTTGATTGGTTTAGATGTGATTGACCTCTCATTCGACTAATAAGAGCCTTGAATTGGGTTTCTGAAACCTTGAAGAACCAATGACTGAAAACCTAGCAAGAAGGACCCGCCTACCAACGGCTGCGAATACAGCCAGCCAATTGAAGCACAGAAGTTCAAAAGCTGTTTTGCGTAAGGCTGGGTGACACACAGGCGTTTGCCAGTCTTTTTTTCTTACTACTGTTCTTATTTGTTTTGAAAAATCGTTCGCCAAAACCGCAATAATGGAATTATGGTTTGACCGGGTCGCGTGACCAGAACCACGAGTCCGTAACAAGCGGACCAGCTTCGTGTTCATCTGACAATGAGGAAGAGAAGTTAGCCAGCTACGCTGCTGTTGTGGACAGGTAAGTGTTATAAGCTAAATTATTCTTTATCCCTGAAAATTGTAATCCAAATGACTTTTGACCGATCGGTAAATTACAACTGTGCGTTATCGCAACATGACGGACCGGGACCGCTCCGGTCCGGGTCCGTCATGTTGCGAACGGCCTCCCCCCCCCCCCCCCGCTACTCTTCTGTAGTGGATTGCAGATATATTGCAGATATCTTAGTCCAACTGTGCACAGTAGACCGCGGCGCACCGTCACTGCTTTCCGTCATGTAGCGATGGGCGATGTCCGTCCTCTGTAACGGGAAGGGGGGGGGAGTTGTTATCTTCTACATTACAAATATTTTAGTATAATTTTTAGTGCACTGTAGGTTATTTTTTCTTGTAAAAAAAAAAGCCACACATTTTTTACGTGGCATGCTTCTTTGTGTGTGGGGGCTTGTTTGTTCATTCATTCATTCATTCATTCATGAATGAATAAACAACCCCCCCCCCCACACACACACACACAGCCCTGAGTGTCACCTTTCATTAGAGCCCAAGATGAAGCTTCTATATTGAATCATTCTAAAGTTACAGACGTTTTTCCATACTGTGCCATTTGGCACAATTTGGCACAGTTCAAAAACGCCTGGGAACTACCTAAGAAAAAAGCTGTGTAATATATTCATTTTTTGTGGTATTGTTACAAAATTTTGACCTCAGCTGGATAACACTTGGTTCTACATTTCTGTTGCATTTTCCAGCCAGTATCTTAAGCTGTGTGTTATTTGCAAGCATTTGTATCCAAAAAAACACACAGGCCAAATTTATTTTCTTCAAGTTCAGTATGTTTAGAAGACTGTTACTCAGTGGCAGGAGCACTTAGAGAGATTATGACTGTTTTGCCAAAAAATTCAAAGTGTTTTCTTTTAAATGAGACCAACCCCATGAAGATGCTGCAAAGGGTTGAAGAACAGCTTTTGATTTACTTTGGTACATAATTTTTTGGCGTTTTTAGGGAAATTGACCAGAGTGCAAGGGGTTAACAAGTGAAATTAGATAATTTCTCATAGAAACCTGAACATATCAGAGCACCCTGGTTAAAATCAGTGCTTCAGGCAATAAGGAATAAAAGAATAATTCAGACTATTCAAAATTCTATTGTTGCACTTGTCTACATCGTTCATTTGCTAAAAAAATTATTTTATTGTATACATTTTATTTATTGGAGAATTGACTGCTGGCAGTTTGCAGTGTTTTTTTTCTTTTTTTTTGTCAAAGCTGTTCCTGCTTTTACAAAAGATAAGCAGTTTTATGTTTTGCATTTTGTTTCCTTACTGTACCGAAAATGAAACGAACCGTGACCTTAAAACCAAGGTACATACTGAACCATGATTTTTATCGTACCGTTACACCCCTAATTATTATTATAGTACACAGTGGTCTCTGTCTCAACTTGGTCTTGGTCTGGTCTCGACTTGCAACTACCTTAAGCCATTAGGAGACCCCCCCCCAAACCTACAAGTTCACACTCAACATTTTTCTAGGAGGGAGAATTAACATCAAAATCAACGTTTTTTTCTTTTAAAATTCCTGTCTTTCACCATGAAACAGGAAGTTGCTGTAACTCAGACATACAAAATCCTTTTTGTACCAAACTTCACAGGTTTGATGGTGGTACCCTCCTGAACACATCTGCATGTCAATATTGTCTTCCTTACAGCCCCACCCACTCAAACAGGAAGTGGCTTGATGGTGGAAGTATAATCCAAATTACCATCAATATCAAACGATGTGTTGGACACATCATAGAAATCAATGTGGCTTTTCAATCAAGGGTGGTTTATGGTGCCACATTGTTTAGAGAGCATGTGATCTATAAGTCCACAAGTTGCACAATTTCTACCAGAGGCCAGATTGAAATGCACTAATGTGGGGGTGGTTGAAGGCCAGAGCAGAGCCGAGGCACGAGCGCTGCTTGCAGATTTTATTATTATTTACATTGTCCAAATAAAATAATTCAAATTTCAATCTAAAATCATTTTATTTACAGCCCTAGCCTAGAGAAGAAGAGGATCTTTAGGTCGGGTAACAAGGAGCTAAAGTCTGTGCAGAGGTAGCTGAAGAGGAAGATCAAAGAGGGGAAGGACAACTAGAGGAAGCAGATGGAGGACAAGCTGCAGCAGAGCGACATCAGCGGTGTCTGAACAGGCCTTAAAACCTGTCAGATACAACCTCCGACAGATGAGGAAGAAATTGGACTCACAGTGCGGGCAGAACTCCAGTGTAGCATAGTTTATTGAAAGGAGAAAATAAATGCAGCTCGTTGGCTGTCAAACACAAAAAGTCACGGACTACAATGAACAGATGATGATAATAATGAACCATAGCGAATGCTCTGCAATGATGCCAAGGGGAGAAATGAAAACAGTGGGTATACTGTATACAGGGATACAGAAATTAGCTAACACAGGACAGCTGGGTAAATAATTAGGGTCAAATAAAAACACACGTGAGTGGCTGGAGAAATGGGAGGATGACAGGAGAGTAGGGCTGTGCAATATGACCAAAATTTCATATCACAATATAAGTAATCTTATTTGACGATAACGATACACATCACAATATACATTTCCAGTAAATTCTATAGTTTATATACAATAACCAATAAAAGGATCATCTCTTTTTTTCTCTCTTTCATCTCTTTTAAATTACATATTGAAAAAAATAATTTTATCAAATTAATTTTATGCACTTTTCCCTCTTAATTTTGCAGTGTTATTATAAAATTGTTTTTTAATGTGCATTTGAGATGACTTAAACTTTATTCATCATTGCTACTTGACTAATTAAAAATGATTAAAAATCAAGTTACATTAAGAGCGAGTTTCTTTCTCCAACACGTCTTAATTTATTTATTATTTATTTAAGGCAGCGCGGTGGCGAAGTGGTTAGCACTGCGGCAGCACAGCAACTCACCCTTGACCGGGGGATCCTGGGTTCGATCCCAGCCTCCGACCAACAGTGATCTGTGTGGAGTTTGCATGTTCTCCCTGTGTCTGCGTGGGTTTACTCCGGGATTTAAGATAAGATAAGATAAGATAAGATAAGATAAGCCTTTATTAGTCCCACAACGGGGAAATTCCAGGATTGCAACAGCACAGGAATAGCAACACTCAGAGCAACAATCAGAAGGCAAGAAAAAAAAAACAAGCAAGCAAGAGCAGCTAATATACATATGTACATATTACTATAAAATATATATATACACACACAAAGACACACAGTGCAGAGCATTGTAGCTGGATGGAATAAATATATGAATATGTAAACACACAGTGCGGAGCAATGTAGCTAGATGGAATAATATGTAGATATATAAACACACAGTGCGGAGCATTGTAGCTAGATGGAATAAATATATAGATATATAAACATAAACACACCCAGTGCGGAGCATTGTAGCTAGATGGAATAAATATGTAAATATATAAACACACACAGTGCAGAGCATTGTTGCTAGATGGGATAAAACAGCACAACCGTCTACTTAGTTATCCTACATGGTATGATTATGTGCCCATACATATTCTCACTCTCCATAGTGACCGGTATTTTCCTAGTTGTATGCCGGAGGGGACCATTGTGTAAGTCTATTGCATCTTTTGCATTCAAAAAACTATTAGTTTGTTACGTCTTTTTGCTATCTCTGCGAGCAGCCCTGCTTAGGTTGTACAGTCTGACAGCCGTTGGTAGGAAGGACCTGCGAAACCTCTCGGTTGTGCACCTGGGATGATGTAGTCTGCTGCTAAATGAGCTCCTCAGTGCATTCAATATGTCCTGCATAGGGTGGAACTCGGACTCCAGCAGAGATGACAGTTTAGCCACCGTCCTTCTCTCTCCTATCTCCTCCACCGGATCAAGGCGCTGCCCCAGGACAGAGCTAGCTTTCTTGATCAGTTTGTTCAGTCTCTTCCTATCGGCTGCAGTAATGCCACTGCCCCAGCAGACCACTCCAAAAGTGATGGCTGATGCCACCACCGTGTCATAGAATGTCTTCAGCAGCACGCCTTGTACACCAAAAGACCTGAGTCTCCTCAGCAGGAACAGCCTGCGCTGTCCCTTCTTGTAGAGTGCATCAGTATTGTGTGACCAGTCGAGTTTATTGTTCAGATGAACACCCAGGTACTTATAGGCTGTCACCATCTTGATGTCTGTTCCCTGTATATTTACTGGTGCTGTGAGGGGTTGTCCTTGCCTGCGGCAGTCCACCACCAGCTCCTTAGTTTTTCTCGCGTTGATCTGGAGGCACTTCCGATGGCACCAGTCCACGAAGTCCTGGATAAGCCCTCTGTACTCAGCTTCATCTCCATTGGAGATGAGGCCAACGATCGCAGAGTCATCAGAGAACTTCTGTAGATGGCAGTGTGTTGTGTTGTGTGAGAAGTCCGCAGTATAAAGAGTGAACAGGAAGGGAGCCAGCACCGTTCCCTGGGGGGCCCCCGTGCTACTGATGATCGTGTCGGACACACAGTCCCGGGTTCTCACAAACTGAGGCCGGTTCGTGAGGTAGTCCAGGATCCATGATGACAGGTGCTGGTCCACCCCTGCGCGCAGCAGCTTGTCCTTCAGGATCATCGGTTGGATGGTGTTGAAAGCACTGGAGAAGTCAAAGAACATGATCCTCACCATATTCCCGGGCTTCTCCAGGTGGGACAGAGAACGGTGAAGGAGGAAGATCACCGCATCCTCCACCCCAATGCCATGCTGGTAGGCGAACTGGGGTGGATCCATCGCTGGTTCCACCAGGGGGCGGAGGTGAGCAAGGAGCAGTCTCTCCAGGGTCGTCATCAAGTGGGACGTCAAGGCCACCGGTCTGTAGCTGTTCAGGTCTTTGGGGTGGGAAGTTTTTGGTACAGGTACCACACAAGATGTTTTCCACAGCTGTGGTACCCTCCCCAGTTTCAGGCTCAGGTTGAAGATATACGTCACAATCCCACACAGCTGGTCTGCACAGGACTTGAGGAGCTTTGCGCTGATGCCGTCCGGTCCCGACGCCTTCCTTGCCTTGATCTTCCTCAGCTCCGTCCTCACCTGGGTCCTGGTCAGGGTCAGGATGGGGGGCTGTGTGTTGGGAGTGGGGGGGGTGTTGGTGGAGTGGGGAGTGGCCAGCAGGACTTGATTTCTTTAGAGGCAGCAGTGGTTGTTGTGCAGACAGGGGGGAGGGCGGTTGGTCAAACCTATTGAAAATCAGATTCAGGTTGTTCGCCCACTCCCTGCCCCCCGTGGCCTGGGGGGAGGTATTCTGGAGCCTAGAGATGGTTTTGAGGTTTCTCCAGACCCCGCTGATGTCGCTCTGTTGCAGCTTGTCCTCCATCTTCTTCCTGAAGCTGTCCTTGCCTACTCTGATCTTTCTCCTCAGCTCCCTCTGTACGGACTTCAGCATCTCCCTATTCCCCGACCTGAAGATCCTCTTCTTCTCTCTCAGAAGTGTTTTTATCTCAGGGTTGATCCAGGGTTTGTTGTTTGAGTGATGCCGTAGAACAGTGAAATGTGTATTAATGTCTACAGGCAGACTCGTTTCGTCTGGCTCACTTCTGTGATGTTAATGTTGCCTTTCATGCATTGTGTTCATGCGTCCTGTCCTCACTGTGACCTAGGGACTGAGATCAATATGTCTCTCAAATGCAAATGTCTTATACCTGTTCTGTTATCCCTTGATCAGACCAACTGCTGTGAATCTGCTTTGATGTATTGTTTGAGTTGGGTATAAATACTGCACAGGTTCTGTAACACATCCCCTCTCTCTCACTTCCAACTGCTGCTGCAGACACGCACTCTGTGTCTTCTTTTCTGAGAGCCTGAGGATCCCGCTCCAGCCTGCACACACTTGGGCTGGAACCGGGATCCCGTGACGGCGGTATGATAATAAACTCTACTTAAAACCTTCAACAACGCCGCTTTATTTCATGCCGCCGCAGGCTCTCAGAAAAGAAGACACAGAGTGCGTGTCTGCAGCAGCAGTTGAAGTGAGAGAGAGAGGATGTGTTACATTTCTCCGGTTTCCTCCCACATGCCCAAAACATGCAAGTTAGGTTAACTGGCATCAAAACTGGGGATTCTAAATTGTCCTTAGGTATGACTGTGAGAGTGAATGGTTGTCTGTCTCTCTGTAGTTAGCCTCCTTGATGTTGGTTATGAGACCCACCACCATTGTGTTGTCCGCAAACTTGATGATTTGGTTGGTGTTGTAGGCTGATATACAGTCATGGGTCAGGAGGGTGAAGAGCAGCGGGATGAGCACACACCCTTGTGGGGCCCCTGTGCTCAGTGTGATGGTCTTGGAGGCGTTGCTGCCAACCTGCACATTCTGTGGCCTCCCAGTAAGAAAGTCCAGCACCCAGTTACAGAGAGAGGTTTTGAGTTTCAGGTGTCTGAGTTTTTGCATTAGGTGTTGAGGGATGATTGTGTTGAATGTTGAAGTCCAAGAACAGCATTCACAAGTAGAGTTCTTTGAGTCCGGGTGGGGGAGGGCTGGATGGAGAGCAGCAGCGATGGCATCTTCTGTGGATCTGTTTCACCTGTATGCAAACTGAGATGGGTTGTGGGAGGGAGGGAGGATAGACTTGATGTTCTGCATGACTAGCCACTCGAAGCACTTCATTACGATGGGGGTCAGTGCTACGGGCCGGTAATTGTTGTAGCTAGAAGGGACGGGCTTCTTTGGGACTGGTATTATTGAAGCAGTTTTGAAACATGTGGGGACAACAGCTTGACTCAGGGAGCTGTTGAAGATGTTGGCCAGGACATTCTTGAGCTCCTCTGCACAGTCCTTCAGAACATGACCTGGTATGTTGTCTGGTCCAGCTGCCTTGCATGGGTTGATCCTGCAGAGGGTCCTCTTCATGCTAGCCGGATCCAGACTTATGGCCTACTCGTCTGGAGGAGGAGTGGTCTTCTGTCCTGATGTGCTGTTTTGTGCTTCAAAGCAGCCGAAGAAGTCATTTAGGTTGTTGAGCAGTGTAATGTCACTCACACAGGTCTGAGGTGGAGGTTTGTAGTTGGTGAGGGTCTGTATGCCGTGCCAGAGGGAACGTGCATCTCTGATGTTGCTGAAGTGGCCAGATATTTTCTTGCTATACTGTCGTTTTGCCTCCTTGATGCCACGGGACAGGTTGGCCCTAGCTGCTGGCAGTCCTGCAGTATCGCCGGCCCTGAAGGCTGTGTCCCGAGCCCTCAGGGGCCTGTGGGCCTCTGCTGTCATCCATGGCTTTTGGTTGGCACAAACAGTGATGGTTTTGCAGTGACTGACATCATCAATGCATTTAGCTACAGTATGTATGCTACAACAACCTCAGTGTACTCTAGGTTTGTGTGTCCATTATGATTGGCTGCGTGCTTGAAAGTGCCCCAGTCTGTAGTGCTGAAGCAGTCTTTCAGAGCATCAGAGGTCCCCTCTGGCCACACACGTACTTGCTTTTTTGTTGGTCTGATAGTTTTCAATCAGACCAGCCTTCGAGGATCTCCTCAATCACACTGACATGCCTTCTACAGAGGAAACAGGGCTTGTGGACCTCCCACTTGAGGTGTTTCGGGCACGTCCCTGTGGGAGGAGACCCTGGGGCAGACCCAGGACTCGCTGGAGAGACTATGTCTCCCAGCTGGTCTGGGAATGCCTTGGTATCCTCTCAGAGCTGGAGCAGGTGGCTGGGGAGCGGGAAGTCTGGGCTTTGCTTGAACTGCTGCCTCCGCGATGCGGACCTCCGGAAAAGCGGTAGAAGATGGATGGATGGATGATTGTTTTCACTCTGGGTTTGTATGCTGGCCTTAACAAGATGGTGATGTGATCACAGAGACCCAGGTGGGGAAGGGAAAGGCTCTGCATGCTTTCTTGTGAGTTGTGTGCACCAGGTCCATCAAATTGTCTCCTCTTGTTGGAAAGTCTACATGTTGGTGTAGATTTGGTTGGACGGCCTTTAAATCTGCATGGTTGAAGTCTCTTGCTGTGATGAGGAATATGCCTGAATGCACTGTTTGTGTCTCACTGATGGTCTGGTAGAGTTCATTTAGTGCTTTACTCCTTTTGTCGATGGCAGTGGGGGGGAGATGGACGAAAATTCTCTCGGAATGTAAAAGGGTCATTTGATGATTGAGGACATTTGATGATCATAAACTCCACCAATGGAGAACAGTGTTTATGCACAACAGTTGCATCACGGCACCAAGCGTCACTGATTTAGACACAGACGCCTCCACCTTGCGTTTTCCCTCCTTCCTTGAACACTGTCAGCACAGCGGCATGTTAGCCCTGCTAACTGAATGGCAGAGTCCGGTATATTGTCATTTAACCCCATTTCTGTAAAGATAAAAACACAGCAGTTCCGCGCATCATGTTGTGTAGTTCTCAGGAGCTGTATGTGGTCTATATTGTTGTCAAGTGAGCGTACGTTGGCCAGAATGAGGGAAGGAATCGGGAGTCTGTGTCGGCTAGCGGCTAGCTTCATTTGGATACCTCTGCGTTTACCTCTCTTTTGTCACCGTTCACACCATCTACGGCATCTCCATTTGGGATGAAACAAAGCAGTTGAGTCCGGGGGTGTGGGGGTCTGGTGGAGAAGACCTAGGCCACGGAGTTCCTCTATAACGCTCTGATCCAGGACATAATGTTTAGACATATTCCTTATCTCCAGAAGGCTGTGGTGACTGTAGCTTGTGCGCAGCATCATATGTATACTGTATGTAAATTAAACACATGAATATACACTTGGGCGTAATTTAAACAACACTAAATGGCACAAAACATGAAGAGAGAAGGGAGGCCACTGCATGTTCACACACCACCTAGTGGTGAGACGTCCAGATTATGACAGTGGCCCCCCTTAAGGGCGGAATCTAGACATCCAAAAACAAAACAAAACAAAGAGCACCCAAATCGGGCGGGAGGAGGGAGACAAAGGCATGGCAGGGCAAAACAAGGACACAAACACAGCAGAAAAATGTTCATCAGGTGGTCAGCCAAAGTCCCAAGACCATCACCAGGTGGAATATGACGCATCTGGTGGCCTACCAAAGTCCATGGACCACCAGATGGAGAAACATGGTAGGTCGGGTGGCCTACCAAAGTCCAAAGGCCACCAGATGGATGAACAAGGTGCATCGGGCGGCTTGCCACAGTCACCTACGGTACATGGTACCGTAGGTGCGTAAAGCTCAGGAGCCTTTTACACGGAGAACAACAACATAGAGGCTTTAAACTCAGGAGATAATGACATAAAAACTTTACCCTCTGAAACTTTAACCTCTGGAGAAGACAACAAAGAACACTTAAACTCAGGGGAGGACAACATGGAAATCTTGCATTCAGGACATGATGACATAGAACCTTTACACTCAGAGGATGACAACATGAAATCCTTAAACTCAGGAGGTATCAACGAGGAACTCTTAACCTCGGGAGATAACATGGAACCTATAACCTCAGGAGGTGGTAACATGAAACTTTTAACCTCGGGGGGTAACATGGAACCTGTAACCTCAGGAGGTGATGATATGAACAGTCTGAACTCAGGAGATAATGGAAACGTTACACTCCGGAGACAGCAACAGGAACTATAAACTCAGAAAATGATAACATAGGGACAGTAAGGTCAAGAGGTGACCAAATGGGCACTTTAAACTCGAGAGGTAATGACAATACAGGAACTTGAATCTCAGGAGAGAATGACAATATGAGATTTCCTTGCACTAGAGACAGCATAGAAGTTTTAAACTCAGGACAAAACATAGGTACCTCTTGCTCAAAAGAAAATAACATGGGAGTTTTAAACTCAGAAGACCACAAAAGAGCCCCCTGACCCAGAGACCACAAAGGAACCGTTTGCTCTGAAAATAACCACATAGGAACTGTTTGCTCTGAAAATAACCTTGTAGGAGCTGTTTGCTCTGGGAAAAAAAAAAAAAAAAAACATGTAGGAGCCATTTGCTATGAAAATAACATAGGAGCCTTTTGCTCTGAACACAACAACATATGGGTCATTTGCTCTGAAGATAACAATATGGGAGCCTTTTGCTCTGAAAATGACAACATAGGAGCTTTTTGCTCTAAACATAACATAGGAGCCTTTTGTTCTGAAGACAACAATATGGGAGCTCTTTGCTCTGAAGAGAATATGGGAACCTTCTGCTCTGAAAATGACAACACAGGAGCCTTTTGCTCTGAAGACAACAATATGGGAGTTCTTTGCTATGAAGACAACAACATGGGAGCTCTTTTCTCTGAAGACAACATGTGAGCCTTCTGCTCCGAAGACGAAGACAACAGAGGAACTTCCTGCTCCGAAGATAACACAAGAGCTTTCTCCTTTGAAGATAGGATAAAGGAGACTGTGAGCGCCCCTTAGACGCACCACATTTGCTCAATCTGTGCCATCAGTGAGGGGCACCAAGATACGGAATAATATACCATCTGCAATCAGAGAACGTACCACATTAAACACTTTTAAGACTCATTGTAAAAAATTGGCTGTTAAACAACCAAAACTGTACCCATAACCAGTGGTTGCTCTGTGACATGCACATACAGTGGGGTAAAAAAGTATTTAGTCAGCCACCAATTGTGCACATTCTCCCACTTAAAAGATGAGAGAGGTCTCCAATTTTCATCATAGGTATACCTCAACTATGAGAGACAAAATGAGAAAAAAAAATAAGGAAAATCACATTGTCTGATTTTTAAAGAATTTGTTTGCAAATTATGGTGAAAAATAAGCATTTGGTCAATAACAAAAGTTCATCTCAATACTTTGTTATATACCCTTTGTTGGCAATGACAGAGGTCAGACGTTTTCTGTAAGTTTTCACAAGGTTTTCACACACTGTTGCTGGTATTTTGGCCCATTCTTCCATGCAGATCTCCTCTAGAGCAGTGATGTTTTGGGGCTGTCGCTGGGCAACACGGACTTTCAACTCTCTCCAAAGATTTTCTATGGGGTTGAGATCTGGAGACTGGCTAGGCCACTCCAGGACCTTGAAATGCTTCTTACGAAGCCACTCCTTCGTTGTCCGGGCAGTGTGTTTGGGATCATTGTCATGCTGAAAGACCCAGCCACGTTTCATCTTCAATGCCCTTGCTGATGGAAGGTTCAGGTTCAGGTTACTTTATTTGTACCCGTAGGTAGATTTGTTTTGCAGTCTGGTGACATCCATATTTACAAGCCACAAATTACATTCAACGTAGACACAAATACAAGCACATATGAAGCTGACTATAAACATGATAAGAATACTCAAGGCTCCATCAATCAGGGTATAAAAAGACAAAGAGATGGGAGGAAAAACCAGAGGTAAGAGAGAAGGGTCATATTAAAAGTTAAAAACTAGTCAAAGAGGTTAAAAACTCAAAGGTCTAAAACCCAACAAAATATTTAGAAAAATATTTAGAACCCAAGTGACATCCTACAAAAATAAGTAAATATAAAATGGAGTTAATAAATAGGTACCTAAATTCTGTGCAATATATTTTTACAGCTTGTTCTACTCTTTGACAGCAGCAGGGACAAAGCTGTTTTTGTAGCGCTGGGTTCTACTTTTTGGGACAGCAAACCTCCGTCTTGAGGGAAGAAGCTGAAAGTGGCAGTGCAAAGGGTGGGAGTCATCATTTAAAATGGAGGTAGCCATCCTCTGTACTTGTCTGGTGTACAGGGATGTCAGGCTCAGCTGTGGCTCACCAAGCAAACGACTGGACCATCTAACAACCTGATCCAAGGATTTCCTCTGTTTCAGTTTTATCTGACCAAACCATGACACTAAAGAAAAGGCTAAAACAGATTCAATAAAAGCCCAATAAAACATTGTCATTATGGTTCGGTCAATTTGGAAGCATGCAAGTTTTCTCAAGCAATGCAAATGTTGCTGACCCTTTTTGCACACCCTTTCACAGTTCTCTTCAAAGTTTAAATTACTATCAATAATCGTCCCAAGATATTTGTAGGATTGTACACATTCGGTGGTCTGGCCTTTTAGTACGGTGACTTTGTGCCTGGGATTTTTCCTCCTGAAGTCAATAATCGTGTCTTTAGTTTTTGTCGTATTCAGCTGCAGGTAGGAATCCTCACACCAGTGAACAAAATCATCAACTACTGGGCCGTGGCCACTCTCACCATCCTGGAGGAGACTGACAATAACTGAGTCATCAGCATACTTTATAATGTGTCTGTTGTCATGTCTGCTCCGACACATGTTTGTGTACAGGATGAAGAGCAGTGGTGACAACACACACCCCTGAGGAGAGCCAGTAGAAGAGCACTTTAGGTCAGACAATGTACCATTGACCCTTACTCTCTGCGTCCTGTTGGTTAAGAAATCCAGAATCCAACCCACCAGATTATTGCTCAAATCAAATTGCTGCAGGAGCCTTTCAACTAAGATATGAGGTTGGATTGTGTTAAAGACGGAGGAAAAGTCCACAAATAAAAGTCTGGCGTGTGTCCCATTAAAATCCAGATGTTTAAAAAGCATGTTAAACAGAGTGACAGTGGCATCCTCCAGTCCTCTGTGAGGCCTATAGGCAAACTGCAGAGGATCCAATGCATGCTCAGTCTGCTTTAGGACCTCACATCTGACCAGTTTTTCAAAAATTTTCATTAAAATTGAAGTCAAAGCAAGGACTTCCGGTTATGGCGGCCGCGTAGGAGGGTGTGCTCCACTCTGCTCTACTCCTAATGATAAAAAAGTAGGCTAAAACTCTCCCAATTGGAACAAAAACCTGTTCTAGCGTTTGGGGGCAGATATGGTAAAAACTAAGGCTGTGAAATCAGGCGGAGGAAAAACTGATTCGTCGAGACAAGCCAAGTTAACAGATTTCCACGCTCGTGACGCAGCAGATAAATAGCCTGTGACCATGGCTGAGGAGGGAGCTAGCGGTGGTGCGGTGACTGCCGAAGGAACGAATGCGGTCCTTGCTGCCATCAGCGCTATGAGAACAGACTTTTCATCTAAGTTTGATGGGATTATAGCTGCGTTAGAAGCTATGAGAAAAGAAATAAGCGACTGTATGGAGCGAATATCACAGGCAGAGCTCCGGATCTCCAACGATGAAGATGACGTCAACAGCCTGCAATTAAAGGTCCAAACATTGGAATTAAAAAATAAACGTCTGGAAGATAACGTCTTGGACTTAGAATCCCGGTCGAGACGGAATAATTTAAGGCTTGTGGGCCTTCCGGAGGGGGCGGAGGAACAGGATGCGTGTTCCTTTTTGGAAAAGTGGATTCCAGAAGCGCTGAATAACGCAGAGCTACAGTCATCAGTCGTCTTGGAGAGCGCACACCGAATAGGCCCACCGAGAGATAAGAAGACAACACCGAGGACGCTGATTATGAAGTTCCTCAACTACAGGGACAAGATGACGGTCTCCAACGCAGCGCGTACTAAAGGAGAAATTAAGTACCAGGATCAACAGGTGCGGTTCTACCCACATTTGGCCGCAGGAAACCAACAATTAAGGAAACAGTTTGACCCCGCCCGTAAAGAGCTGCGCAGCCTTGGGATTCGTCACGGAGTGATTTATCCTGCAAGACTGCTGGTCACGTATAAAGGGAGAACCCTAGTCTTTAAGACCCCTCAGGAGGTGCAGGAACTCATTAAGCAGATCCAAGGAGAGACTGGCGAGAGCCAAGCATGAAGCAAGAACAAGATATAAAAGGTAGAATATTTAAGCAACTGTTCAAGTATCTGACTGATTTGAAACATATAGCATGTCTACAAAATATAGATTGTATTATATATTAAAAAAAAAAAGCTATGATGTACAAAGTTGCTATAAAATTTTGGAGTTAAATTGGAAAAACTACAGAAGAGAGTTATTGTCATGCCATTAAAAGTAGCAGAGTCAGGGTGATTGAGAGGAGGAAAGAGTGAGTGGTTTGACTGATCCTCACGGGGGAGGAGCAGATTCAGGCTATAACGGGAGACAGATTTTTTTTTTTGATTTTGGGGGGGATTACCACGAATGTGGGAAGGGGGAATTTGTTTGTGTGTAGTTTGTGGGATGAATGTTCAACCATCCATGTTTTGCTTCTCTGTATGAGCATGTTTATATTGCGAGGTAATCTCAAACTCTTTATTGATCATAGACCAAAGCGTTAAGCTTAATTTAACATCATGGAATTGCAGAGGTCTACAAAATCTAAAAAAAACTTAAACAAGTTTTGAATAAAATAAAAGACATAGGTTCAAAAATTGTGTTTTTACAAGAAACTCATCTAATAGAGGAGGATGTAAAAAGAAAAAGGAGTAGATGGCAGGGAAGTGTATTCACCTCATCATTTTCATCTCGAGCCAGGGGAGTCATGACTCTCATACATAAATCAGTCCCATTTCAAGTGAAAAATGTAATTGGAGATAAATTGGGAAGATATCTAATTGTACATTGAATCCCAGTATAGATAGGTCAACAGGACAGGACTGTACGCACAATGGATGTAGGATGACCATTAATCATTTTATGAAAGAATTGAGATTGCTAGATATATGGAGAGAAATGAAACCACAAGTCAAAGCCTATTCTTGTTATTCTAACACCTACAAGACATTTTCACGTATTGACTATTTTTTGATCTCCACAGAATTAAGGTCCAAGATTCAAAATTGTTTCTATGATAACATTGTGATCTCTGATCACACACCCTGCTGTCTAATACATGTAGATAAGAAACTGACAAAGGTTCCTGGTAGGTGGCAATTTCAGCATAAATGGCTTCAAAATGAGGAATTTGTTAAGTACATAGAAAAACAGATAGATGAGTTCTTTGATATCAACACTACACAAACATCAGCATGTATAAAGTGGGAAGCTTTCAAAGCTTTTATTAGGGGGCATATTATTAGTTACACAGGTTCAAAATCTAGGAAGACTCGAGAGGAGAGAGTCCAATTGGAACGTAAAATAAAAATTCTTCAAGAAAATGTGTATGCAGGAAGTAATACCAAATTAGAGAATGAATTACTGATTCTGAGAGCTGAATATGACAAAAAATCAGCGAATAGAGCTGCCTCGAGTCTTCTAAGACTGAAGCAAACCTTTTATGAACAAGGTGAAAAATCAGGAAAATTATTGGCAGGCAGATTAAACAATTAGAATTTAAAACACCAATTACCAGTATTATAAGTAACGGACAGGCAGTCGTAGATCCTTTAGAAATTAACAGTGCCTTTAGAGATTATTTTGAAAAACTATATGATACAAAAAATGAAACTGACTTAACAAAACTAAATGGGTTTTTGGACGGATTATCTATACCGTGTATTCCAAATGAAAATAGGGAGATACTGGAGTCAAAAATTAGTCAAGAAGAAGTTGGGCTAGCCATTGATAATATGAAATCAGGAAAAAGTGCGGGACCTGACGGTCTTCCAGTTGACCTCTATAAAAAAATTTAAGAATAAATTAATAAAACCATTTTTGGAAATGGTTTTAGAAGAATTTCATAATAGTAAATTACCGCCATATATAAATAATGCCTTAATTATACTGTTGCCAAAACCAGGTAAACCTTCTAATAAATGTGAAAACATGAGGCCAATAAGCCTATTAAATGCAGACCTTAAGATAATCTGTAAAATTTTAGCAAGACGACTACAAGAAATATTACCAAATATAATTACCGAGATCAGAATGGCTTTATAATGGGAAGACAAGGCTTCCATAATGTAAGAAGACTATTTAATATTATTTATTCTAATAAAGAAGCGCTGGATACAGCTCTCCTATCATTGGATGCTGAAAAGGCCTTTGATAGGGTTGAATGGCCCTTTCTTTTTGAAGTTTTACAAAGGTTTGGATTTGGAAAGAATTTCATAAAATGGGTTCAGATAATATACAATAATGCTACAGCAGAAATCCTAACAAATAGCAATAGCTCAAAATCAATAAAAATTAATAGAGGTTGTCGACAAGGTTGTCCACTTTCACCTTTACTGTTTACTATGGCAATTGAACCTTTAGCGATGGCAGTACGTTTACATCCAAATATATGGAATTAAAGTAGGACCAACAGAACATAAAATCTCCCTGTATGCTGATGACATAATTTTGTTTATGTCGAATCTTAAAAAATCAATTCCGACCTTGTTAAATTTAATAAAGAGCTTTGGGGAATATCAGGATATAAAATAAATAAAACTAAATCTTCAATATTAATGCTAAATGAGATCCAGAGAAAGCACCCAGCTCCTGAGGTAAATCAATTCAATGTTGTAAATCAGTTTAAATACTTAGGAATTCAAATTGTGCCTAAGTTAGAATCAGCCGCTAGTATCAACTATGAAGCCTTAATGACAGGCATTAATGAGTTACTTCAGAGATGGATGTCACTACCAATGTCGATGATCAGGAGAATTAATATACTTAAAAGTAATATCTTACCCAAAATACTATATTTATTTCAATACATTCCTTTACCACCACCTTCAGATCTATTCTCAAGAATTAAAAAAAATTAGTGGAATTTATATGGAACAATAGGAAGGCTAGATTACGTCTGTCCTTACTATATTTACCATTTGATCGTGGAGGTCTGAAATGTCCAAACTTTATGTTGTATTACTGGTCAGCACAACTGAGGTCTATGACATATTTTTCAACAAATGATCTCCCTCACTGGACGGAGATGGAATCATACAATTTACCTTTACCTCTTCCCTTATTCATATACTCAGACTCGGCTAAAAAATTACAGAAACAAGTTAAAAATCCTATTGTAAAGCATATGATCAAAATATGGTATGAAATCAAAAAATATTTAAAAGAACCGCACTTATTGTCACAATTTAGCCCAATATGGGGTAATCAATATTTTACACCAGGGAGAGCGGATGCTGTATTTAAATTATGGAATTTAAAAGGAATTCAAAAGATTCAAGACTTATATTTGGCACGTTCAGACAACATAATGTCTTTTGAAGAACTGAGGGCCAAATTTAATCTTAATAGAACACATTTTTTTAAATATCTTCAGTTTAGGAATTTTATTCAATCAAATCAAAATAATGCTCTCACCCAACCTACCTATTCATACTTGGAAAAAATTTTGACGAAAAATAGTAAGAGAAAGGGTTCTATAACTCACTGATATTATCCTCAAGTGAAAACTCACAGAAAAGAATGAATTATTGGAAAGAAGACCTGCAAATTGAAATTTCAGAGGAACAATGGGAATTGGCTTGCACAGAAGCTCAAAGCAAATCAATAAATGTACGTCTTAAATTGATACATTTTAAATGGTTAATGCGGCTGTATGTTACACCGGTGGAGTTAAATAGATATAACAAAAACATACTAGATATATGCACAAAATGTATGGAAAGTAAAGGAACTCTATTTCATTGTTTATGGGAATGTAGAAAAATTAGAATGTTTTGGGAAGAGGTGAGGGTAACAATTGAAAAAAATAATTTCAAAACAACTCATATTGAATCCTAAATTGTTTTTATTAGGTCTGTATCCAGAAAACCATAACTTTAATAAGAGTGAAAGAACATTCATAGACCTCAGTTTGCTTAACGCCAAAAAATGTATTGCACTACTGTGGAAAAAGACTCATAGACCAGATGTGACTCAGTGGTTAAGACAGATGTTAACAAACCTTCCACTAGAAAGAATAACATACATACTGAAATCAAAGGAAAATGTGTTTGAGAATATATGGAGACCTTTCATTGATTATGTAAAGAAACTAAACATAACTTCTGAAGAAGAAGGTGAATGATATGTGTGGACCTTGTAAATTCCAAATTGGTGAATGTATAATATGTATACTTATGCAATGGATTACCTAGGCTAAACAGAGGAGCATTGTTTGACTTGTTTTGTTAATGGTTGTTGGTGTTTTTAGAACATTTATTTTTAATTTACTTTAGTGTTAGGGTTTGATTGTTGGTGTCATGTTTGTTATAAAAAGGTTCAATAAAAATATTGTGGGAAAAAAAACTGAAGTCAAAGCAACTGGTCTAAAGTCATTTACCGTTTTAGGACAGCTGGATTTTGGAACGGGAACAACCACGGCTTCTTTCCAGATCTTAGGCACATGTTGTGTCTGTAAGGACTTACTGAAAATGTAATGAAATATAGGACTCAGTTCATGTGCACAGTACTTTACCAAGTGCCCACATATAATATCAGGGCCCTGACTTTTGTTCACTTTTACAGCGCAGAACTCCCTTTTAACATCCTGCACCTCAATATTAAAGTACTGATTGTCTTTGAGTTTCTGTTTCAAATCTTGGGTTTCTGTGCTAAAATCAAAGGAGTCAAAACAACCATAAAAACAATTAAGAGCATTAGCCAGCTCTGTGTCTGAATTAAAACCATCTAAAAACACACGATTACTGCGCTCTGTGTTCTGAAGGCCTGCAATAGTTTTCATACTGGCCCAGGCTGAACCAAGTTTCTTTGTTGCCATCTTGCTTTCCAACTCTGGCTGCACGGTGGCGCAGTGGTTTAGCACTGTGGCAGCACAGTTTTACCCTCGGCCGGGGGATCGCGGGGATCATGAGATTGTGGGTTCGATCCCAGCCCCCGACCAACAGTGAGCTGTGTGGAGTTTGCATGTTCTCCCCGTGTTGCGTGGGTTTACTCCGGGATTTCTCCGGTTTCCTCCCGCATACCAAAAACATGTAGGTTTAGGGCGCTCGCGCACACAGCGACCGGCAGCCGGTGGCTTGTCACCAGACTGCAAACCAAATCTACCTACGGGTACAAATAAGTAACAAAAAAAAAAACAAAAAAAAAAAAACAACTCTGATTTATAATTCTGTTTTGCTCTTAAAATTTCGGCCTTCAGCTCCTTTGTGGCAACCTGTAGCTCAGAAACAGACCCCTGTTTAAAGGCAAGTGCTTTCCTCTGTAAGCAGGATTTAACTGATTTTGTAACCCATGGTTTGTTGTTGGGATATATTTTGACACGTTTACGTGGAACAATCTTATTTTTACAGAAAGCCATGTATGAGCATGTGACGTCCACCAAAGAGTCCAAATCATCCCCGCAGGCCAGTGTGAACATCTCCCAGTCTGTACAGTCAAAGCATTCCTGGAGGCTGTGCACTGAATCTTCTGTCCACATATCAATGTCTCTCGTCTCCACCTTGCCTCTTCTGAGAGCAGTTTTATATGTGGGCAGCAAATGTACACAGTTGTGATCTGAGGATCCTAAAGGAGGAAGGGGGAGTGATTTATATGCCCTCTCTATGGATCCATAGCACAGGTCCAATGGAAGGAGGTTTTCACTCAAAATCTCACAATACGAACTTCCGGTTATGGCTGCCACGTAGGACGGACGTGTCTCGCTCTGCTCTGCTCCTGGAGAAAAAAAATCGGCAAATAACTCTCTCATTTGGGACAGAACGTATCCCAGCATTTGGGCGAGGATATGTCGGCGAAGCCTAAGGCTGGAAAACCAGGAAAAGGAAAAAGCGAGCCGCCGAAACAGTCCAAATTAACGGACTTTCAGGTCTGTGACGCAGCAAATAAAACTCCATATATGGCGGAGGAGGCTGGCAGCGGTGCGATAAATGCGGGGAATGGCGCAGATGCGCTGATGGCTGCCATGAGTTCAATGAGAGCGGACTTTTCCTCTAGATTTGATGGGATTATGACAACGTTGGAAGGAATAAGAAAGGAATTGGGTGACTGTGTAGAACGAACGGCGCAGATGGAGCTCCGTCTCGCTAGTGCTGAAGATGACGTCACCCGTCTTCAATTAAAGGTGCGCACTTTGGAAAAAAAAAATAAATCTCTGGAAGATAATATTTTGGATTTGGAATCTCGGTCGAGACAGAATAATTTGAGGCTGGTGGGTCTTCCAGAGGAATCAGAAGGTCGGGACGTATGTTCCTTTCTGGAAAAGTGGATTCCGGAGGTGCTGGGCAGCGAGGAGTTGCAATCAGCAGTGGTTCTGGAAAAAGCACATCGTATTGGCCCACGGAGAGATAAGGGACCGCCGAGGACCTTAATTATGAAGTTTCTTAGCAACAGAGACAGGATGAAGATCTTCAACGCTGCACGTGCTAAAGGAGAGATTAAACACCAGGACCAGCAGGTGCGGTTCTACCCAGATTTGGCCACAGGAATCCAGCAATTGAGGAAGCAGTTTGATCCCATACGTAAGGAGCTGCGCAACCTTGGGATTCGTCATGGTGTAATCTATCCTGCGAGACTGCTGACCACGTATGAGGGCAGAACCCACATCTTCAAGACCCCAGAGGAGGCGCAGGAGTTCATCAAGAAGATCAAAGAAGATGAAGAGACTGGTGGGAGCTAAGCATGAACAAAATATAAGGTAGAATAATTAAGCATTTGCACAGGCATCTGACTGACTTGAAGTAAATAGTAAGTTTACAAAATATAGATTGTATTATATATTAAAAAAACAAAACAAAAACAAAACAAACAAAAAAAAAAACTATGATGTACAAAGTTGTTAAAAATTTTGGAGTTAAGTTGGAAAACTACAGAGGAGAGTTAATGTTACGTCATTAAAAGCAGTAGAGTTAGGGTGATTGGGAGGATGAAGAAGGAGTGGCTTAGGCTGTTCCCCGTGGGTGTGGAACGGTCGATGGCTATATCGGGAGACGGAATTTTTCTTTTGATTTTGGGGGGTTTGCCACAAGTGTGGGAAGGGGAAATTTGTTTGTGTGTAGTTTGTAGGATGAATGTTCAACCACTCATGTTTTTGCTTCTCTGTATGAGCATGTTTACACTGCAAGGTAATCCCAAACTCTCTATTGATCATGGACCAAAGTGTTAATCTTAATTTAACTTCATGGAATTGCAGAGGTCTACAAAATTTAAAAAAACTTAAACAAGTTATGAATAAAATAAAGGACATGGGTTCAAGAATTGTGTTTTTACAAGAAACTCATCTGATAGAGGAGGATGTTAAAAGAATTAGGAGTAGATGGCAGGGAAGTGTATTCACCTCTTCATTTTCATCCCAAGCCAGGGGAGTTATGACTCTCATACATAAATCAGTTCCTTTTCAAGTGAAAAATGTAATTGGAGACAAATTTGGAAGATATGTAATCATTCAAGGTTCTTTGCTATTAGAAAATATAAATCTTGTGAACTTATATGGTCCCAATATAGATGATCAGAAGTTCTTTGCTAATTTATTTCTCATCTTATCATCACTTACAGGGCAACATATAATAGCAGGGGATTTTAATTGTACATTGAATCCAGGTGTGGATAGATCAACAGGACTGGATTGTACGTACATTGGATGTAGGATGACTATTAATCATTTTATGAAAGAATTGAAATTGTTAGATATATGGAGAGAAATGAAACCACAAGTTAAAGCCTATTCTTGTTATTCCAGTACCTACAAGACATTCTCACGTATTGATTATTTTTTGATTTCCACAGAATTAAGGTCCAAGATTCAAAACTGCTTTTATGATAACATCGTGATCTCTGATCATGCACCCTGTTGTCTAATATATGTAGATAAAAAATTGACAAAGGAATCAGGTAGATGGCAATTTCAGCATAAATGGCTTCAGGATGAGGAATTTGTCAAGTATATAGAAAAACAGACGAGTTCTTTGACATCAATACTACACAAACATCAGCATGTGTAAAGTGGGAGGCTTTCAAAGCTTTTATTAGGGGACATATTATTAGTTATACAGGATCAAAATCTAAGAAGACTCGAGAGGAGAGAGCTAAATTGGAACATAAAATAAAAAGTCTTCAGGAAAAAGTGTATGCAGGAAGTGACCCAAGGTTGGAGAATGAATTACTGATTTTGAGAGCTGAATACGACAAAAAATCAGCGACTAGAGCTGCCTCGAGTCTTCTAAGATTGAAACAATCTTTTTATGAACAAGGTGAAAAATCAGGAAAATTATTAGCATGGCAGATTAAACAATTGGAAATTAAAACACCAATTACCAGTATTATAAGTAACGGACAGGTAGTTATAGATCCTTTAGAAATTAATAGAGCCTTTAGAGATTACTATGAAAAATTATATGATACCAAAAATGAACCTGATTTAACAAAACTAAATGGGTTTTTGAACGAACTATCTATACCGTGTATACCAAATGAAAACAGGGAGATATTGGAGTCTAAAATTAGTCAAGAAGAAGTTGGGTTAGCCATTGATAATATGAAATTAGGAAAAAGTGCAGGACCAGATGGTCTTCCAGTTGACCTTTATAAAAAATTTAAGAATAAATTAATAAAACCTTTTTTGGAAATGGTTTTAGAAGCATTTCAAAATAATAATTTACCATCATACATAAATAATGCCTTAATTATACTACTGCCAAAACCAGGTAAGCCCTCTAATAAATGTGAAAATATGAGACCAATAAGCCTATTAAACGCCGACCTTAAGATAATCTGTAAAATTTTAGCAAGACGAATACAAGAAATTTTACCAAATATTATTAATCGAGATCAGAATGGCTTTATAAAGGGTAGACAAGGCTTCCATAATGTAAGAAGACTATTAAATATTATTTATTTTAATAAAGAAGCACCGGATACAGCTCTCCTATCATTGGACGCCGAAAAGGCCTTTGATAGAGTTGAATGGCCCTTTCTTTTTGAAGTCCTACAAAGGTTTGGACTTGGAAATAATTTCATAAAATGGGTTCAAATAATATACAATAATGCTACAGCAGAAATCCTAACAAATAACAATATTTCAAAACCAATAAAAATCAATAGAGGATGTCGACAAGGCTGTCCACTTTCACCTTTACTGTTTACTATGGCAATTGAACCTTTAGCGATAGCGATACGTTTACATTCACAAATATATGGAATTAAAGTTGGACCAACAGAACATAAAATCTCCCTGTACGCCGATGATATAATTTTGTTTATGTCGAATCTAAAAAAATCAATTCCAACCTTGTTGAATTTAATAAAGAATTTTGGGGAAATATCAGGATATAAAATAAATAAAACTAAATCTTCAATATTAATGCTAAATGAGACCCAGAGAAATTACCCAGCCCCTGAGGTAAATCAATTCAATGTTGTAAATCAGTTTAAATATTTAGGAATCCAAATTATGCCTAAGCTAGAATCAGTCGCCAGTGTCAACTATGAAGCCTTAATGTCAGATATCAATGAGTTAACTCAGAGATGGATGTCACTACCAATGTCGATGATCGGGAGAATCAATATACTTAAAAGTAATATTTTACCTAAAATACTTTATTTATTTCAATACATTCCCTTATCACCACCTTTAGATCTATTCTCAAGAATAAAAAAAAAGTTAGTGGAATTTATATGGAACAACAGGAGGGCTAGATTACGTTTGTCTTTATTATATTTACCATTTGATCGTGGAGGTCTGAAATGTCCAAATTTTATGTTGTATTATTGGTCGGCACAACTGAGGTCTATGACATATTATTTTTCATCAAATGATCTCCCTCACTGGACTGAAATGGAATCATACAATTTACCTTTACCTCTTCCCATATTCATATACTCAGATTCGGCAAAAAAATTACAAAAACAAGTTAAAAATCCATTTGTAAAGCATATGATCAAAATATGGTGTGAAGCTAAAAACTATTTAAAAGAACCACAGTTATTGTCACAATTTAGTCCAATATGGGGTAATCAATATTTTAAACCAGGGAGAGCGGACGCTGTATTTAAAGTATGGAATTTAAAAGGGATACAAAAGATTCAGGATTTATATTTGCCATGTGCAGACAACATAATGTCTTTTGAAGAGCTGAGGATCAAATTTAATCTCAATAGAACACATTTTTTTAAATATCTTCAACTTAGAAATTTTATTCGATCAAATCAAAATAAAGCTCTCACTCGACCTATTTATTCATCCTTGGAAAAAATGATGATGAAAGATAGTAAAAGAAAGGGTATTATTTCAGAGTTTTATAACTCATTGACACTATCTTCAAGTGAAAATTCACTGAAAAGATTAAACTACTGGAAAGAAGATCTGCAAATTGAAATTTCAGAGGAACAATGGGAATTGGCTTGTACAGAAGCTAAAACCAAATCAATAAATGCACGCCTTAAATTGATACATTTCAAATGGTTAATGCGGATGTATGTTACACCGGAGGAGTTAAATAGATATAACAAAAATATACCAGATACATGCACAAAATGCATGGAAAGTAAAGGAACCCTATTTCATTGTTTATGGGAATGTAGATTAATAAGAATGTTTTGGGAAGAGGTGAGGGTAACAATTGAAAAAATAATCTCAAAACAAATCATATTGAATCCTAAACTGTTTTTGTTGGGTCTGTACCCAGAAAAGCATAATTTTAATAAAAGTGAAAGAACATTCATAGACCTCAGTTTGCTTAATGCCAAAAAATGTATTGCACTATTATGGAAAAAGACTCATAGACCAGATGTGACTCAGTGGTTAAGACAGATGTTAACAAACCTTCCATTAGAAAGAATAACATATATACTGAAATCAAAGGAAATTGTGTTTGAGAATATATGGAGACCTTTTATTGATTATGTAAAAAATTTAAACATAACTCTTGAAGAAGAAGGTGAATGATGTGTGTGGACCTTGTAAATTCCAAACTGGTGAACATAATAAGTAAACTTATGTATTGGATTGTCTAGACTAAACAGAGGAGCATTGTTGAAGACTTGATTTTGTTGGTGGTTGTTGGTGTTTTTAGTGCATTTTTTTTTTTTTGTAGTACTTTAGTGTTAGTGTTTGATTGTTTGTATCATGTTTGTTAAAAAAAAAAAAAAGGTTCAATAAAGATATTGTGGAAAAAAAAAATCTCACGATACATGGCCCCATTCATTCTTTCCTTTACATGGATCAGTCATCCTGGTCCCTTTGCAGAAAAACAGCCCCAAAGCATGATGTTTCCACCCCCATGCTTCACAGTAGGTATGGTGTTCTTTCTCCTCCAAACACGACAAGTTGAGTTTTATCCAAAAAGTTCTATTTTGGTTTCATCTGACCATATGACATTCTCCCAATCCTCTTCTGGATCATCCAAATGCTCTCTAGAAAACTTCAGACAGGCTTGGACATGTACTGGATTAAGCAGGGGGACACGTCTGGCACTGCAGGATTTGAGTCCCTGGCGGCGTAGTGTGTTACTGATGGTAGCCTTTGTTACTTTGGTCCCAGCTCTCTGCAGGTCATTCACTAGGTCCCCCCGTGTGGTTCTGGGATTTTTGCTCACCGTTCTCGTGATCATTTTGACCCCACGGGGTGAGATCTTGCATGGAGCCCCAGATCGAGGGAGATTATCAGTGGTCTTGTATGTCTTCCATTTTCTAATAATTGCTCCCACAGTTGATTTTTTCACACCAAGTTGCTTACCTATTGCAGATTCAGTCTTCCCAGCCTGGTGCAGGTCTACAATTTTGTTTCTGGTGTCCTTTGACAGCTCTTTGGTCTTGGCCATAGTGGAGTTTGGAGTCTGACTGTTTGAGGTTGTGGACAGGTGTCTTTTATACTGATAATGAGTTCAAACAGGTGCCATTAATACAGGTAACGAGTGGAGGACAGAGGAGCCTCTTAAAGAAGAAGTTACAGGTCTGTGAGAGCCAGAAATCTTGCTTCTTTGTAGGTGACCAAATACTTATTTTCCACCATAATTTGCAAATAAATTCTTTAAAAATCAGACAATGTGATTTTCTGGATTTTTTTTTCTCATTTTGTCTCTCATAGTTGAGGTATACCTATGATGAAAATTGGAGACCTCTCTCATCTTTTAAGTAGGAGAACTTGCACAATTGGTGGCTGACTAAATACTTTTTTGCCCCACTGTGTATAGTTCATGTGCCCATACGTCACACACATATGCCCTGCCTCTTGTTTGTTGCTGCTGTGAGGTGCTTGGGTGCATGTGCGTGTGTGTATATACGCATACACAGCGCTTCACTCATGTGACATTTGAATGTTTTGTAGCACCTTAACTCTTGCACTTTAGCATGTCCACTTTGTACAGTTTCCTTGCAGATGTCCTTCCCATGTATGACTGTGTTTTTGTGACCTGCCAGGGACTACAGATGTGTTTTTGTGACCTGCCAGGGACTACAGATGCACATTAGCAGCATTGCTAAATCTGGCAGGCTTACATTTGTATTAATGTTCATTAGTATATAATGTCCCTTTCAAATAAACATTAAACTAAGGGAAATTCACTAATGATTAATAAATTCATTGATAACTTGCATCCCTGCTGGGGAGTGCTGAAAAGCTCACCCCTTGCGTGAGGGGTATACCCTCACACATACCCCTCTGTGTATGTGGGACCCCGTTCATAAGAATCTGACAGAGCTGCGCGCTCTCTTTTGTCTTCTGCTTTTGGGACCTCTTGGTCTCTTTTCACTGCAGATCTACACAAGGTAACTTCATCCTTTGTTCATCAGAATGGTTCCTTTGTGTAAACTTTTTGTCCTAAGTTTTCCTTACAAGTGCTGTATTTCTCTTAAGAAGAACTGTTAAGAGTCTTTCAGAAGTGGTGCCTCCTGAATCTTTGAAATGAGATAATTTAATAACCAGATTAATAATTATTAATTACTAATAATTATAATCATATAATTATAGCATTACTGCTACACATAATACTGACTAAATATATCAGTACTTAATATAATGAGGTAATGCAACTTTTAAGTAACATTTCTGGCCGCTCTCTTCTCCTACATTTATAAATTTTAAGCATTCTTTAAAATAAATGTTAATGCTTTAATATCAGCTTACTTTGAGGAAAAACTCTGTGCCTTTCTCCATGATTTGTTGGATCTGGAGGAAGCCGGCGGTGTACATGAGGAGAAACTGGTCTCCCACATTCATGCTGAGGCGCCCTGTGTAGCAGAAGGCCAAGATCTGCTGGAAGCTCTGTGGCTGCACCGCCGGGGGCAGCTCCACCACCGAGCTCTTCCCCCCGGCATTGAACAGGTCCCGAAAGTAGGAGCTGCTGGCTGCCAGCACTGCACGATGGGCCTGAGGGAGTAAACAGCAGGGAAAGGTAAGTTAGAAGGCTTTAAAACACACATTTCCTATGCAGGAGACAGGATATACACTGGATATAAAAAAAAAGTATACACACCCCTGTTAAAATGCCAGGTTTTTGTGATGTAAAAAATGAGGCCATGAAAAATAATTTTCCAACTTTTCCCACCTTTAATGTGATCTAGAAACTATGCAATTCAACTGAAATGCAAACATACAGTGTTGTGAAGAAGTATTTGCCCCCTTCCTGATTTCTTATATTTTTGCATATTTGTCACAGTTAAGTTTCAGATCATCAAACAAATTTTAATATTACACAAAGATAAGCCAAGCAAATACAAAATATATTTTTTAAATTATAATTTCATTTATTAATTTATGACTTCCTCACCAACGGGACACAAGTCATTAGACTTGACTCACACCTCTCCTCTTTCATCTCGCTCAGTACAGGCGCACCTCAGGGGTGCGTGCTAAGTCCATTGCTTTATTCATTGTACACACATGACTGCATTCCAGCACACCCGGCTAACATCATCATTAAGTTTGCAGATGACACGGTTGTGATTGGACTTATAACAAAGGGAGACAAGTCCAGCTACAGAGATGAGATTCAGAGACTGATGAGGTGATGCGACACAAATAACCTGAAGTTAAATGTTAACAAAACAAAAGAACTCATCCTGGACTTTAAGATAAGATAAGATAAGATAAGCCTTTATTAGTCCCACAACGGGGAAATTCCAGGATTGCAACAGCACAGGGATAGCAACACTCAGAGCAACAATCAGAAGGCAAGAAAAAACAAGCAAGCAAGAGCAGCTAATATACATATGTACATATTACTATAAAATATATATATACACACACACACACACACAGACACAGTGCAGAGCATTGTAGCTGGATGGAATAAATATATGAATATATGAACACAGTGCAGAGCATTGTAGCTAGATGGAATAAATATGTAAATATATAAACACCCACAGTATGGAGCATTGCAGCTAGGTGGAATAAATATGCAAGTATATAAACACACACAGTGCAGAGCAATGTAGCTAGATGGAATAATATGTAGATATATAAAAACACAGTGCGGAGCATTGTAGCTAGATGGAATAAATATATAGATATATAAATATAAACACACCCCGTGCAGAGCATTGTAGCTAGATGGAATAAATATGTAAATATATAAACACACACAGTGCAGAGCATTGTTGCTAGGTGGGATGAAACAGCATAACCGTCTATTTAGTTATCCTACATGGTATGATTATGTGCCCATACATATTCTCACCCTCCATAGCGACCGGTATGTTCCTAGTTGTATGCCGGAGAGGACCATTGTGTAAGTCTATTGCATCTTTTGCATTCAAAAAACTATTAGTTTGTTACGTCTTTTTGCTATCTCTGCGAGCAGCCCTGCTTAGGTTGTACAGTCTGACAGCCGTTGGTAGGAAGGACCTACGAAACCTCTCGGTTGTGCACCTGGGATGATGTAGTCTGCTGCTAAATGAGCTCCTCAGTGCATCCAGTATGTCCTGCATAGGGTGGAACTCGGACTCCAGCAGAGATGACAGTTTAGCCACCGTCCTTCTCTCTCCTATCTCCTCCATCGGATCAAGGCGTTGCCCCAGGACAGAGCTAGCTTTCTTAATCAGTTTGTTCAGTCTCTTCCTATCGGCTGCAGTAATGCCACTGCCCCAGCAGACCACTCCAAAAGTGATGGCTGATGCCACCACCGTGTCATAGAATGACTTCAGCAGCGCCCCTTGTACACCAAAAGACCTGAGTCTCCTCAGCAGGAACAGCCTGCGCTGTCCCTTCTTGTAGAGTGCGTCAGTATTGTGTGACCAGTCTAGTTTATTGTTCAGATGAATACCCAGGTACTTGTAGGATGTCACCATCTCGATGTCTGTTCCCTGTATATTTACTGGTGCTGTGAGGGGCTGCCCATGCCTGCGGCAGTCCACCACCAGCTCCTTAGTTTTCCTCGCGTTGATCTGGAGGCAGTTCCGATGGCACCAGTCCACAAAGTCCTGGATAAGCCCTCTGTACTCAGCTTCATCTCCGCTGGAGATGAGACCAACGATCGCAGAGTCATCAGAGAACTTCTGTAGATGGCAATGTGTTGTGTTGTGTGAGAAGTCCGCAGTATAAAGAGTGAACAAGAAGGGAGCCAGCACCGTTCCCTGGGGGGCCCCCGTGCTACTGATGATCGTGTCGGAAACACAGTCCCGGGTTCTAACAAACTGAGGCCGGTTCGTGAGGTAGTCCAGGATCCATGATGACAGGTGCTGGTCCACCCCTGCGCGCAGCAGCTTGTCCTTCAGGATCATCGGTTGGATGGTGTTGAAAGCACTGGAGAAGTCAAAGAACATGATCCTCACCATATTCCCGGGCTTCTCCAGGTGGGACAGAGAACGGTGAAGGAGGAAGATCACCGCATCCTCCACCCCAATGCCATGCTGGTAGGCGAACTGGAGTGGATCCATCGTTGGTTCCACCAGGGGGCGGAGATGAGCAAGGCGCAGTCTCTCCAGGGTCTTCATCAAGTGGGACGTCAAGGCCACCGGTCTGAAGCTGTTCAGGTCTTTGGGGTGGGAAGTTTTTGGTACAGGTACCACACAAGATGTTTTCCACAGCTGTGGTACCCTCCCCAGTTTCAGGCTCATGTTGAAGATATACGTCACAATCCCACACAGCTGGTCTGCACAGGACTTGAGGAGCTTTGCGCTGATGCCATCCGGTCCCGACGCCTTCCTCGCCTTGATCTTCCTCAGCTCCGTCCTCATCTGGGTCTTGGTCAGGGTCAGGATGGGGGGCTGTGTGTTGGGAGTGGGGGGGGTGTCGGTGGAGTGGGGAGTGGGTAGCAGGACTTGATTTCTTAGAGGCAGCAGTGGTTGTTGTGCAGACAGGGGGGAGGGCGGTTGGTCAAATCTATTGAAAAACAGATTCAGGTTGTTCGCCCACTCCCTGCCCCCCGTGGCCTGGGGGGAGGTATTCTGGAGCCCCGAGATGGTTTTGAGGTTTCTCCAGACCCCGCTGATGTCGCTCTGTTGCAGCTTGTCCTCCATCTTCTTCCTGAAGCTGTCCTTGCCTTCTCTGATCTTTCTCCTCAGCTCCCTCTGTACGGACTTCAGCATCTCCCTGTTCCCCGACCTGAAGATCCTCTTCTTCTCTCTCAGAAGTGTTTTTATCTCAGGGTTGATCCAGGGTTTGTTGTTTGAGTGACGCCGTATGGTCTTGGTGGGAACGGATTTGTCCACACAGAAGCTGAGGTAGCCCGTGAAGGTGTGAATGAGGCCATCGATGTCCTCACCATGTGGATCGCAGAGCTGCTTCCAGGCAGTGGCTTCAAAACAGTCCTTTAGAGTGTCCATTGTCTCCTCAGACCATAACTCCACAGTGTGCATGGCCGGAGGTTGTCTGTGCACTAGGGGTTTGTACACCGGTCGGAGATGAACCAAGTTGTGATCCGATCTCCCAAGTGGGGGGAGTTGTGATGAGGTGTACGCCTCCTTAGTGTTTGCGTAGAACAAATCCAGTGTTTTATTGTCTCTAGTGTGGCATGTGACATACTGGGTGAAAGTGGGCAGAATGGGAGACAGTGAAACGTGGTTGAAATCGCCTGAGATGAGGAGAAGAGCATCTGGGTGTTCTGTCTGCAGCCTGCTGGTTACTGAATGGATGACGTCACGCGCTGTCCCAGCGTTCGCCGTCGGATTTGCATAAACAACAATGCAGATCACGTGTAAGTGTTCTCTCGGGAGATATGTAGGCCTCATGCTAACAGCTAGCAACTCAATGTCTTTGCTGCAGTGTCGTTGTTTAACAGTGATATGTCCCGGTCTGCACCAGTTGTTGTTAACATACATGATCACTCCACCGCCCCTAGTTTTGCCACTCTCTGGTGTTCGGTCAGCTCGTATCGTGTGAAAACCCTCCAGCTCAATGTTAGCATCTGCTGCTAGTTCAGTTAGCCACGTCTCAGTAAACAAAAGGAGAGAGCACTCCCGGTAAGTGCTATCATAACGGGAGATAGCCGCTAGCTCATCTAACTTTCCCAGTATCGACCGTACATTTCCCATGACAACAGATGGAAGGGAGGGTCTGTACCTTATATTTTTTGTCCTCCGCCTTACTCCAGCCCGGCAGCCGCGGCGTTTTCGCCTCAGTTCTCTCGGTATGTCGAGTTTTTCCAGTGGGACCGGGTGGCGGTTAAATGCTAGCAGCTCTTCCCTGTTATATCGTATCCTGCTATAAACAGTGGCTCCGTCCACCGGCTCAGGAGACATTTGGGATGATCTGTGTGTCCGTGATATAAGTGGGGTGAAAAAAAAAAAAAAAAAGTGATCAAAAGAGAGAGGAAGGGAAAAAAAAAACTCGGAATCGAGCCGCTGTTGCGCTGTAGTCCCACAATGGGGAAATTACAGGGCATGCACATGAGTGAATGAGGCAGCCACTGTTGCGGCACCCAGCCCTTTCACCATTCACACACACATTCACACCTGGGGCCATTTTAGAGTCTCCAATTAACCTAACTTGCACGTTTTTGGCATGTGGGAGGAAACCAGAGAAATCCTGAAGTAAACCCATGCAGACACGGAGAGAACATGCAAACTCCAAACAGATCACTGTTGGTCAGGGACTGGGATTGAAGCCAGGATCTCCCAGCCAAGGGTGAGTTGCTGTGCTGCCGCAGTGCTAACCACTCTGCCACCGCCCTGCCCACAAATTTTACAGGACACTGCCATCGCGCGCTACCTCAAAAGAGCCTCCATCATTTCAAAAGACGACACATCCTGGAAACAGACTGTTTCAACTCATGCCATCAGGCAGATGCTATCGGTCCATCAAAGTTCATACATCCAGATTTAGGAACAGCTTCTTCCCTCAGGCTATGATTGCACTGAACTCTCAATAATCATTATTTATGCTCATTTTGCATCATTTGTACCATGTCATTTTAACCTTATTTTTTTACTCGCAGGTTTGCAGGTTATTTTTAGGGTTTTTAACTATTATGGATTGTGTGTGGCTGTGATTTATCATGCTCATCTTGTATTATTTTCAGTAGTGTGGTGGACACACATACGGGACCTGTTTTGTGACTCACATTTTAGGTCAGAACAAAGGCAGGGCAGCTCCCTTAGTGATTACAGGAAGCTGCAAGAATCTTAGCTTTGGTATGCAAGGCTTGAGACTGTGGGGGGTTTAATTAAAGGATTAAAGAGGGGATGCATTGGAGACAGTGGAAGTGATATCATGGAAAGAAAATGCATTGTGACTTTCTTTATAATGCAAGGTGGTTTGTGAGACATGTGACCTGTGAAGTGAAGAGTCCTGATATTTAAGGACGAGAGTTTACTGTGGGGATCTTTTTCTCTGCTTTGAGATGATGGTGTTGTGAATAAAGCTGACTTGAGAGAGAACTCTGCCTCATCATTTTCACATCACCACACTGGTGACCCGAGATGTATCATGCAAGAGGAGAATTCCCCCGGGCCAGCCTCGTCAGGAGCCCCCAGCCAAGCGAATGCCACCACAGTCCAGCTACCGGACTTCTAGCAGAACAATCCGCGCTCCTGGTTCAACGCGGTTGAAGCGCAGTTCAACCTCCGGGGGATATCGGTAGACGCCACAAAATTCTACCACGTAGTCGCAAAGCTGGACAACAACACGGTCCAGCATGTGGAGAGCCTGATCGACCAGCCGCCGGACACAGACAAATATGGCACGCTGAAGGCTGCACTCATCCAGCAATTCACCCCCTCGGCGGAGGAGCGAGCAGAGAGGCTCCTGGTGCTGACGGAGTTGGAAAATGACATGCCCGCGAACCTGATGGAGAAGTTGTTGAGGTTGAAAGACTCTGACGACGATCACTTCATTTTCACCCACCTTTTCCTCAGGACTCTACCGTCAGCAGCGAGAGTGACCCTGGCCAGTTCGCCACTGTTGTTCCAACAGGACTACCGCACGCTGGGCCGAGAGGTGCAACGGATTGTCAACGCCACCATGTGGCGCGCAGCCATGGCCGCGGCAGCGGAACTCGGCGCGGCGACCGGAGACGACAGGGGGCCAGGGAACGCGGATCGGACGTCCTTTGTTTCTATCATCGACGTTTGGCAGAGAGGGCACGCAAATGTGTACCACCGTGCCAGTTCAGGCGTTTGGGAAACGCCAAGACCGGGGGTCGGTAGCAGCCGCGGCCCTCGGGGAAGAGAACAAGCTGCTCTACTTGTCGGACGCACGATCCGGGAGGCAGTTCCTTGTCGACACAGGCTCACAGTTGAGTTTCATCACACCTTCCCACGCGGACAGACTAGCTGGTTCCGGAGGTCCCCGGGTGACAGCAGCGAACGGCTCGGAGATTAAGACCTTTGGTGAGAAGACTCTGCTTCTGTCTCTACACGGCCGTGCATTTGAGTGGACTTTTGTTGTAGCAGCAGCAAATTTCAATATGTTGGGGGCTGATTTTTTGTGCTCACATGGTTTGTTGGTTGATCTCGCTAACAGGCGCCTGGTTAATGCACTTTCTTTTAATTGTATCCCCTGTACAGCGCGAGTGACCCCGCCAACAGCACAAGCCAACATCACAGCTGCAAGCGGTAAGTTCCACACACTGCTCACTCAGTTCCCAGCACTCACGGTCCCCACATTTTCGGCAACAGTCGCTAAACACGGGGTGGAGCATTTTATTACCACTACCGGACCGCCCGTTTTTGCAAATGCTCGGCGCTTGGACGCAGTTAAACTGGCCATAGCGTGCGAGGAGTTTGCCAACCTGGAGAGGTTGGGCATTATCAGACGTTCAAACAGTCCGTGGGCTTCCCCGCTACACATGGTCCCGAAAGCTGACGGAGCATGGCAACCTTGCGGGGATTCCCGCAGGTTAAACAACGCTACAGCGCACGACCGCTACCCAATCCCACATATCCAAGATTTTTCCGTTCATTTGGCGGGGGCGCGCGTTTTTTCTAAAATAGACTTGGTCCGCGGTTACCACCAAGTCCCAGTGCACGCTGAGGACATACCCAAAACAGCGGTAATAACTCTGTTTGGCCTCTTCGAGTTTTTACGCATGCCATTCGGACTTAAAGGGGCTGCTCAGACGTTTCAACGCATGATGGACGCGGTGCTTCGTGATCTCCCTTTCGTGTTCGTTTACTTGGACGATATTTTAGTAGCCAGTGCATCTGAAGACGAACACGAAAAACACCTGGCCACAGTTTTCTGAAGGTTGGGAGATCACGGGTTAATAATCAACCCGGCGAAGTGTCAGTTCGGGGTGGCGCAGATCAATTTTTTGGGACACCGCGTCTCCCCCGAAGGAGCAGTTCTGCTTCCTGACAAAGTACGCGCGGTAGCAGATTTTCCCTGGCTGCAGACGGTCAGGGCATTGCAGGAGTTTTTGGGAATGATGAATTTTTATAACCGTTTTCTCCCCCACGCGGCGCAACTCATGCAGCCGCTGTACGCCGTGCTCAAAAAAAAGAAACCCGCGGATAAGATCGAGTGGCCCCTGGAGCGGGACCAAGCGTTCTCGGAGGTGAAAGCAGCCTTGGGAAAGGCTGCGTTGTTGGCACACCCAGACCCAACGGCCCGCATAGCGCTCACCACTGACGCATCAGAGGTGGCCATAGGGGCGGTCGTGGAACAACATGTAGCCGGGGTTTGGCAGCCCCTCGCATTTTTCAGCAGGACCTTGCGCGATAGCGAGCGTAAATACAGCGCGTTCGACAGGGAGCTGCTGGCTCTCCATTTGGCCATCCGCCACTTTCAGTTCTGGCTAGAAGGACGCTCTTTCACCGCGTTCGTTGACCACAAACCGCTAACATTTGCGATGGCCAAGGTTTCTGAACCGTGGTCAGGCCGGCAGCAGAGACAGCTGGCCGCGATATCAGAGTTTACCACTGATATTCAGCATGTGGCGGGCAAACTCAATGTAGTGGCAGACTGCCTCTCGCGCGACATGGCAGCCCCAGTCAGCGTAGGGGTAGATTATGCAGCCATGGCCGCGGAGCAGGTTGGTGACGTGGATGTGCGCGCGCTTCAGTCTGGACCAACAGGGTTAAGGCTGGAGAGCAGGGTGCTGCAAGACGGTATGCCCCTCCCCCCCCCCCAATCTGCGATGTCTCCACGGGACGGCCGCGGCCAGTAGTACCGGCCACGTGGCGCCGCCGCGTTTTTGACTCTGTTCATTCCTTGGCGCACCCTGGAGTGCGCGCGTCGGTCAAAATGGTAGGAGAGAAATTTGTGTGGCCAAGCCTCCGCAAACAAGTTAAGGAGTGGGCAGCAGCCTGCACGGCATGTCAACGAGCCAAAGTATACAGGCACACGAGGGCTCCTTTGGAGCCGTTTCACATTCCGGCCAAGAGGTTCGATCACGTTCATGTGGACCTCGTGGGCCCCCTCCCGCTGTCACAAGGGTGCACACATCTTCTGACAATGGTGGACCGCACCACGCGCTGGCCTGAAGTGGTCCCGCTGGCATCAACCACAGCCGAGGAGGTGGCGCGCGCGTTTTTAACAGCTTGGGTGGCGCGTTTTGGCGTTCCGTCGGACATTACGTCCGACAGAGGCCCTCAATTTGTGCCCGAGCTTTGGTCGACAATGGCCCGCAGCCTAGGTGTCACAATTCACCGCACAACCACGTACAATCCGCAGGCTAACGGGTTATGCGAACGTTTTCATAGGTCATTGAAAGCGGCTCTCAGGGCGTCACTGACGGATGCAAATTGGATTGACAAGTTACCGTGGGTGTTATTGGGGTTGCGTTCTGTGCCTAAAGAGGACTTAGAAGCCTCCCCAGCGGAGCTCGTGTTTGCGCAGCCACTCCGGCTGCCTGGGGAGTTTCTCCCAGATAACCCTGCGCCAGACGCCTCCCCGTCTCAGCTGTTGCAGAGCAACATAGAATCAAGCACGCTGCCCGGCCCCGCGCACCACAGTTTTCCGCGCGTTTTTGTGCCTAAAACTTTGAAGAATGCAGAGTTTGTTTTTGTTAGACACGATGCGCATCGAACCCCGCTGCGACCGCCTTATGACGGACCATTCAGAGTGCTAGAAACAGGGGACAAGCAGTTTTTGCTAGATTTGGGGGGTAGGAAAGAGAAAATTGGCATAAACAGACTCAAACCCGCTTTTGTGGTGGCAGATGAGCAGGTGCTGTTGGCGAGGGCCCCGCGGCGAGGCAGACCACCGCGGGGGGCTTCACAGAGTAATGTTTCCCCAGAACACCCACAGGTGCTGACAAAAGGTTTCCACCCCCAGACGGCAAACCCCCCAGGACAGAGCCGCAGAGACGTTGAATCCCAGCTACAGCAGATACGGCAGGAGGCTGAAGCCTATACGGCATGTGGACTGATGTGTATTGATATTACCACGGCATGCATGTGGTTATTCTCTTGTTGTTCTGTTTATTCTAAAATGCTGGGGGGGCTTTGTGTGGTGGACACACATACGGGACCTGTTTTGTGACTCACATTTTAGGTCAGAACAAAGGCAGGGCAGCTCCCTTAGTGATTACAGGAAGCTGCAAGAATCTTAGCTTTGGTATGCAAGGCTTGAGACTGTGGGGGGTTTAATTAAAGGATTAAAGAGGGGATGCATTGGAGACAGTGGAAGTGATATCATGGAAAGAAAATGCATTGTGACTTTCTTTATAATGCAAGGTGGTTTGTGAGACATGTGACCTGTGAAGTGAAGAGTCCTGATATTTAAGGACAAGAGTTTACTGTGTGGATCTTTTTCTCTGCTTTGAGATGATGGTGTTGTGAATAAAGCTGACTTGAGAGAGAACTCTGCCTCGTCATTTTCACATCACCACAGTAGTTTTTTTTTTAGGGTTTTAACTATTACGGACTGTGTGTGGCTGTGATTTATCATCATTCATTATTATTGTGTGTTATGTTGACGTGCACCTAAGGAGCAGCATCTCCAATTTCGTTGTACTGATCATAATGACAAAGACTTGACTTACATTAAGGGCCAAAAGCTATCAAAACCTACCTGGCTCTATGTGAAAAAGTAATTGTGCTCGAGACCTAATAAATGAAATCATTGTTTTTGACGCCTGAATTTATTTCCAATTGTTAACAATTTTTTTTTCCATAATTGAAAATCTTTTTTTTTTTTTTTTTGTTTGATGCAAATTCGCGACAATAGGCGTCAAGGGGTTAAAAACTGCACTTTTTATTCACACAGGTTATTTTTGTCTAACATAAAAATTTGTTTGATGATCTGTAACGTGTGACAAATATACAAAAATCTAAGAAGCCAGGAAGGGCTGAATACTTTTTCACAGCATTGTGCATATTTGTTAGGAGGAAAAGTTTAAAACTATAATGTACAATAAGCTAGATGTGTAAGTGTTATAGTAATAGTACATCTCAGATGACCTAATGATACAAAAATGACAAAAACTCCAACCACTGATTGACATTGGTCTATTCAGTAGAAAAGAAATACCATAGTCTTCAAACTTGTTGTAGAATTTTTTCATTTTTCTGGTTAACTGAATGAAAAACTTAACATTACATTCCAGAAATCATTTCTTCTTTGCTGCCGGCAACCACTATCAGTCTCTCCAGGATTTTGCGGGGTGTTTTTATGATTGTTGCCGCCCTAAATTTAAGGGTGCTTTTCTAAAAAGTTGCAATAAAAGTTACAATGCAAAAGAGGGTTGTTTCTTTTGCAATGAAAGTTGTGGGCGGAAGTACAAATTTTCAAGCAGTTGCTTTATTCCATAGTTTACTGCAATGCTATCCTATAAAACAGGGATCACCAACTGGTGGACTCCGGTACGGATGCAGACCCCGAGAGTCCTCCGTCCGGAACCCGAAGCCTTTTCATACAATTTGGGGAAAAGTTTTATTTTGGTGGGGGAAAAAAGCAGAAAAAGCGGAACTGAATTGCTGCATCAGCAAATCGACAGATTATGGCACGAGCCCTTGGGCGCTCTCCTCCTGGGGCAGACTTCCCTCTTCGCTGTCCCACGAATGGCACTCTCTGCAGAGACTCTGTGGCTCCAACCACTCCAGAGAGTCAGTGGGTTGCAAAGTCAGGTTCGCTGCGGGCGCACCCCCCAGGCACACTTCCCAGACAACCCCCCCCCCCACACACACACACACACACACACACACACACACGGCTGACAGCCATGACATCCACCCCGGACAGACCATTGTAGGTCTGTACCCACAAAAGGAAGCTCTGTTGTGAAACTGCACGTATTTACCTTCTTCCTCTATTCTGCCGAGAGTAGTCCATGCTGGGATGCAGAGGTGAGGTCACTGGTTATCACTGAAAAATTCAGTAAAAGCTCTGTGTGTTACTGAACATGAAAAGCTCCACCTCCCCTCTCCCTGTAACCACGGCGTTACAGCTCCATCAATGATCTAATAGAGTTTACTGTTGAGATAAAAAAAAAAAAAATGTCGCGGAATTCTGTCACGTGGCATTATATCTTGTGTCCTGGAATTATATTTTGTGTCAGTTTTTTTTTCCTTAGTTTAAAACAGTTTTTCTGCACTGAAAATATTGTATAGAGGTGGACTTTTTGGGAAATTTTGTTTATTAGATATTAATCTTTAAAAAAAATGCAATACAATTTAGTTTGTGTTCTCTTGTAAAACCTAAAACGTGAGCTAAATAAGCTAAAACGTGAGCTTAATAAAATAATGTGTGAAAGCAGGTTAAATGATATTGGCCTGTCTGGAGACAGCTGTGGTCTTCTGAAAGAATGTCAATGAAAGGATGACCGTTCTTAAAAGCATATTTTAGATAAATTTGTCCATGTTTTTTATTTTTTTATTTATCCTTTATTTATACAGAGTAGTTCCATTGAGAGGAAACTTCTCTTTTACAAGGACGCCCCGTTCACACTCACATAGTTACACATTCACACCAGGAAGCTGCTCAGTACAACCACAGACTGGTCTGTGGCCACTGAGCAGCTCCACTGGAACAGTTGGGGTTAAGGGCCTTGCTCAAGGACACCACAGTGGGGTTAAGGAGAGTGGGGCAAACACTGCTATGTTATCTTTCCCACCCAGATCTGATCCTGCTGGTCCAGGGATTGAACCTGTGACCCTCCGCTCACCAGTCCACATCCCTAAACATTAAGCCACCACTGCCCACCATGCATCAGATTTCTCTTCCATTTGTTTCAATAAAAATGTTGGAAGTAAATTCATGGGTCACTGCAAATACTTTGCTTTAAAAGGGCCAAGTTGTCACACAGTGGAAGGGAAAATTCTTGAATACAAAAAAAAAAATGCATCAAGATGCATTGAGAATGGTTTTAGAATAAAGTTGGAGTTCTGAATCATAATCAAATCATGGGGTGCCGAAAGATTCCCACACCTAGTTTGGACCTCGGCTGGGGAGGAGGACTGACTTATTGGATCTTTTGCAGTTTTATTTGGTGACCCCTACTATAAAACATCACAAGAAAAGCAGAGGATTGCCAAAAATCTCCTATTAAATAGTGATTTATTTGTAAATTAAGCAGAAACTTCTAATAGACAGGAAACACTTTAATAACTAGGGCTGTCGCCACAATTATGTAATACTGCACTATGGACACACCTACCGTGGAGGAAAACGAGCAACCGCAACAACTGCGGTGTTCACTTTTTTTGTGTGTGGCTATATCTTGTTGTTCACTTATGTGCCCCTATTGATTATAAAATAAATTGTTAAATCAAGTGTATTTTTATTGCCAACAGCACATTTGCACCCGGTACTCTGGAAGCTTCCACAGCACCCGGTGCTGCTGCCGTCAGTGGGGCACTTTCAGGTAGACTCCAGCAGGCAATGTTTGGACTCCTTGCTAAATACAGCCGTGACAGTGAGCACTGAAAGGGCACAAAGTGTGTTATTTCCTTCTGAGCAGAGTGTGTATGCACCTGACTGTGTATGCTCCTGTGTATGAGCTCAGAGAGCCAAACAACTACTGCATAGTGCATTGCTTGTTTGACCATGATTTTTCGGACAGTGGCAAAAATCACAGAGACAAGACCCACGCAAGGTCCTGTAACGGAGGTTGTCCTGCTTAAATAAGCTGAATGTCGTTGCAGTCTCCAGTCTACACACCCCATAGTTCCCGCCACTGCTCTATGAAAATGATTGGGGGTTTTTTTTGTTTGTTTTTAACAGAATCAGCAGTTAATACCTGTAGAAAGAGTGGCGCTCTGCACAATTGTCACACATGCACATAAAGTTGAGAACGGAGCTGCAGCGAGTTTCTCACAGCTTCCATCGTTTGCCACATAAGTCATGAATGCTGTTTAAATTACGAGACCACAGGGTCCTAAAAACATTTCCAATAATACCACATATAGTGGTGTTGAGCTGTCCACTGTCACCACAGGGGAAATTTGTCTACAGCCCTTCGACAGCCTTATTAAGAACTCTAGAATTTTGCACAAGTACATGAGAATTAAGTGCTCAATTTGTCATAAAAATGACCAACATTGTGCTCTTGCTGATAACTTAAATAAAAAATATGAATAAAAGAATTAGCCATTACACCAGCTTAATTGCACTGAATGCATGTTAGAGCAGGCTGATTAGTGGACCACTTGATACTGGGCTGCAGAGAGCTGCAGAGAAAAAATAAATAATTTATTCTGTTCCTCTGTATATTAACTATCAAAGTCTGTGTTTTAGTTTAAAATTTATCAAATATTATTTTTCTTCCTATGCCTGACTTTCTGCCTATCATGTCTGTGAGGGTGTCTTGACACACACCTCTCATCACACGCTTGAAAATTAGACCCACAAGGAATCTTTCCTTTCAATAGAGTTATATCAGAAGGAGAGGCTCCCCGGCAGTTAACTGGAGGCGTGCATGACTGCAAGTCATGACCGGAGGATCACAGTCTCTGGGTCATTTTGGGCAGGTGCCCAAAGCCCAGTGACCCGGCTGTGACCTCCATGCTGGAGCACCCAGTCCCCGGGGAACTTAAGCACATGCAGGAGACGCTGGGGGAGGTGGAGGTACTTGCGGCGTGGGATACCTTGTAGGTGAGGTTCTTTTATAATCACACACATTTTGATTTTTTTTGCTGATGTATTCCATTTGGAAAGAGCTGAGCATGGTCTTTAGCTGTGATTTTAATAAGAGACTTTATTATCATATGCCTGCATATCCATATAAATAAGGAAGTAAGGAAATTAGAGCACCATAAAGGGTTGCATTTAATTGGTTCAACTGATGACATGTGTGTTTGAACACTATTCAGGGACAAATTTGATTGATTGGCAAAATTTGGGGAAAATGACAATGATTGGCTCAAATTGCGGGAAAGTCGCACTGATTAGACTAAGTTGCAAGGCAGCACCAAATTAGTGAGGCTTAGTTGAATTCGCATGCATTGATGTGATCACAACATTGCGAAATCCTGGAGGGACATCACTGTATCCCAGCACAAAGGGTTGCCTACAGTGAACTCGAGATAATCTGTCACGACTGTGTGTAGAGACTGGACCCAATTGCTGGACGTAAGTTTTAACAATTTTATTTGGGAGCTGGTCACCCAGACGCAGCTCGAGGGCTTAACAGAAATTAACGACTGCGGCTTGGAAGCAGCAACAAAAAACTAAGGCAAAAACAGAACAAATACAATCAGGCAGGAGAGTGCTGTTCACACCATATGACTGACAATGAGAACCCGAGCAGAACAGAAGTGGAACAGAACTTAAATAATCAAGGGGACAATCAAGACAACACAGCACAGGTGTAGAAACCAAAAATGATTGACAGCTGACACGAGGTAAACAGAGATGACAGGATGGGCAGGGCTACACACACACACACACACACACACACACACTCACAAACAGAGACACAGAACATGAGCAGAGGATCAGGGGATGCAAGACCATGACAATCATAATGCAAATTCACTGTCTACTGAAGCATCAAGTATGTATCTAAATGCTATGATAATTCCACATTTTCTTTACTATATGACCAGTTGGTCACAGGCGTGTAAATCTGCCCTGTGGCCTCTGGAATCATTATACAAATATTCTATCAAGATTCATGACAAGAAAAGACGAACGTTCCATCACTGCCCAATCCTGTCCAAATATAACCTGTTGAGCTTTGAAAATCTAATCATGTATACAAATGTGTGTCTTTTGTTTAAGGTAATCCATAACTCTGCTGCTCCTCCCTTAAAAAGGTTTGTTTCATTAAGTTCTGTAAATACTGTACATCTCGGACAACTCGATCAACAGCACGCGGCGAGTGCAGGATTCCTAAGCACAAGACAACATTAGCAAATTCAACATTTTCATGTGTGGCTATGCGACAGTGGAACATGTTACCAACGGAGTTACTTGCAGTAACAGACTATCACACATTTTCACGCTTGGTGAAAAACAGTTAATCTCTAAGCAAACCTGTGTCCATAATGTACTGTGATGTAAAGATGTTAGAGTGTGTGATGACGACAGTGGGACCAATAAGAGTCAGTGATTGGATGTGAAAAATTGTTTATATGGATGGAGTTATAAAATGTATTATTGTATGTTTTAGTTCTTGTCAATGTTTTGGGTTCTTATTAATGTTACTGTTTGTTTTAGTTTTTAGCAATGCTTGGTTTTAGTTTTTTAATTAATGTTTGGTTTTAGTTTTTATCAATGCTTACTTGTAGTTTTAGCAAATGTCTGCTTTTATTAATGCTAACACCAGCCCGCCCAGGGACTACAGGTGGAAATTAGCACTAGTGCTATAACCTGGTACAATGCATCTTTCCTCTTTAAGGTCAATGTATATTGTGCATGTCCCTGCATAAATAAATAAATAAAAAAAATAATAAAAAAATAACGACTAAACTGAACTCTGATCATAATAATCATAATAACAATACTCACAGAGCTAACAGAATCATGAATCTAACAAAATATAATAAATGCAGAAATTTAAAGAAGTAAAATCAAGGTGAGGACATGAATTGGAGTCCATGCTCTAAAGAAAAATACAAACTATAAATCAAGATGAAGACATGGGACCCAACCTTCGCCCAGACAGTACCCCCCTCTTTAGGGGCAGCTCCCAGACAATCCTCAAAGTACCACCAAAAAAAACCCAAAGACCCACCCCCCCCCACCCCCCAGGATGGGTAGTGGGGGTTGAAGGCCAGGCGGGCCAAAATAAATAAATAAATAAATAGATTAGTTTATTTGACAGGGACAGTGCAATAAACATAGACAATTAATCAATGGCAATCAATCTGATGTGTTGCACATGGAGTGTATAGCTATTAGCTAATTTGCAACTCTTGTCCCTGGATGGGCTTTAGAAAGGAGAAACAAGTAAAGAAAAGAAAAGAAATAAAGAAAATACACAATAACCACATACATCAATGCAAAAAGATTATAAATATACAATTATAAATATTATAAATACTATAAATATACAATTATAAGTATTATAAATATTATAAATATTATAAATACACAAATATAACAACCTGACTTACATTTGCCTATTTCAGGCCTCCCTCCCTTCGTCACTCACTATAAACAAACACATTCATTCCTTCCCTTCATTCACTCTCACCTTGTAGACAATCAATTCATACATGAGTACATTGTTTATTTTTCAGCCAGTTTTTAACCTTTTTAGTGAATGTTTTAAAGTCCGTTATTATTTTAATTTCATTTGGCATTGTGTTCCAGATGTGACTGCCCTTTATAGAGAATGCTGTTTGTCCAAATGTGGTTCTGCGGTGGAATATTTTACAGTTATTGTTAACAGAACTCCTGGTGGCTCTGCTGCTGTCCTGTCTTTGGATGAAACCAGCAAGTGGCTCGGGTGCTGATTTATGGAGACATTTGAACATTAATTTCAGAAAACAGAGGTCAATGAAACTCTCAAAACTCAATAGGTTGTATTTTTTTAAAACATTACAGTGATGCCACCTAATGGGCTTTTTGTCCAAGATTTTTAGGGTTTGATTATATAATGAACCTATATGTCTTATTGTGGAAGGGGCTGCTTGAGCCCAGACTGTCAAACAGTATGATATATGAGAAAAAACCATAGAATGCAAATACAGTACAGCTGCTTCGTAAGGTATGTAATATCTAATTAATTTAAAGCAGTTCAGATTTTTTTTTACTGTTTTTACTCTTACCTCCCACAGAGTCCAAAATCTGCTCTGAAAATGACACGAGTATCATACTCAGGGGAAAATGACATGAAAACTTTAACCTCAGAAATTTCAACCTCTGGAGAAGATAAAGAATCTTTAAGCTCTAGAGATGATAACATGGAAATTTTACCCTCAGGAGCTGTCAATAAAAGAATTTTTACATTCTAGAGATGACATGGAAATGTCAACACATGGTGAAAGCTTCTCGGCCTCCGGAACAGCTGAGACAAGCCGACCATCGGCGAAGCCAGACGACAAGGGCTGAAAATCCTCAAGTCCTGACGTCTGGGAATCCATCCCTGAAACAGCCACCTCAGATGGGGAGGAAAACACAACACCCGGGTCTCTACAACAGGTGGCAGTGAAGCGTGGCGGAGGAGGCCCAGAAGCAGAAGGTAGCTGCAACTGGGACCCTCCACTAAGAGCTAGGCAAGATCTCTCTAATACTGACATTAAAAATACAAAGAAGAGGACTTACATGAGCTCTTGCTCCACCGCTGATGAGGACCCCGGTGACTCTGGTGGATGGCAGATGAGGAAAAGGTGATGACAGGCTGAGCAGGAACAGGAGCCTACACTTTGGGCAGAGCAAGAAGAGAAGCGTGTACGTCAGACGGAGCAGGAACTGGAACGTGCATCTTGGGCTGAGCAGGAACAGGAGCGTGTACCTCGGGCTGAGCAGGAACAGGAGCTGGGAGGCGTCGTGGAGAAGGTATAGGGACTGGGGAACAACGTGGAGCAGGTACTGGAGCTAGGAAGCGACGTGAATCAGGTACTGGAGCTGGAGGTGCTGGAGAGCAGCATGGAGCTGGTACTGGATAATCCTCACATAGACCAGGCGCAGCAACAGGAGCAGCCGGCTCATCTCAGACCAGTAGATTGCCTCCCAGTATAGTCAGTTCCTCACAAAAAGCAGAACAGGAAACCGGAGAAGCAGGTGAGGATGGATGGACGGAAGCGGCGCAGAAATGACAGCAGAGATGGGTGAAGAGAGCTCAATGGTGGTAGGTGGCTGACACTGAGGCCCCTCACCAGAAACAGGACAAGAACCTTCATTTAATGGTGTTCGCCTGACGAGGAGCCATCACATGGTTGTGTGGTGCTGTGTCGAAAAACGAGGAAACAGACCTCTGGAATGCCTCCGAGGAAGAAGAAGGGCTGGGCCGCTATGCTCGCCAACGCCGGTGCAAGCTGCGTTTCCTGATGGCTCACTGTGGCTTCTCTTCCTTCTGCACCTCTCCGTCCACTGGCAACATCTCTTCCAGCGCCCAGACCATCCAGTGCAAGGACGGGACCAAATGCAGGTGTCCGGTGAGCTGGGGATAATGCTGAAGCATGGAAAAAGCTTCAGTCACCTTGGCAGTGCCTCCAAGGAATTTGAGGGCTTTCCCCTGTGTATTAGCAGCATAGCCATCCTCGACTAGGGCCTCGATGCGGTAAGCAGCCTAAACTTCCTCCTTGTTGAGACCCATAAGAAAAAACTTATGGTCCACTGGGTCCATACTGTCGGGTTCTTTCTGTCAAGGTTGTGTGTAGAGACTGGACCCAATTGCTGGACGTAAGTTTTAACAATTTTATTTGGGAGCTGGTCACCCACGCGCAACTTGAAGTCTTAGCAGAAATTAACGACTGCGTTTCGGAAGCAGCAACAAAAAACTACGGCAAAAACAGAACAAATACAATCAGGCAGGAGCATGTTGTTCACGCCATATGACTGACAATAAGAACCTGAGCAGAACAGAAGTGGAACAGAGCTTAAATAATCAAGGGACAATCAAGACAACACAGCACAGGTGTAGAAACCAATACTGACAGCTGACACAATGTAAACAGAGATGACAGGATGGGCGGGGCTACACACACACACACAATCACAAACAAGCGAAAGAACAGGAGCAGACAATCAGGGGAGACAAGACCATGACAATGATAATGCAAATAATGACTAAACTGAACTCTGATCATAATAAATATAATAATAACACTCACAGAACTAACAAGAATCATGAATCTAACAAATTATAATAAATGCAGAAAATTCAAAGAAGTAAACTCAAGGTGAGGATGTGAATTGGAGTCCATGCTCTACAGAAAAGAAATATAAACTATGAATCAAGATGAAGACATGGGACCCGACCCAACCCAAGCCCTGACAGTACCCCACTCCTAAGGGGCAGCTTCCAGACAACCCTCAAAGTACCACCACAAAAAAAAACAAAAAAACAACATCCTCCCCCAGGGTGGGGGTTCAAGGCCAGGCGGGCCAAAACAAAATCTTACCCCCCACAGAGACAAAATCAACCATAACCACAGTAAATGAAGTCCATGGCCCCAAAGGTCAACACAAAATGGGTCAGGTGGTCTTCCCGAGTCCCTGGACCACCGGACCGGAGAGCAAGGCGGGTCATGGGGCCTATCCAAGTCCATGGGACCCCAGACCAGAGCACAGCACGAGTCGGGTGGCCTACCACTGTTCAAGGACCACCAAACGGACAAACACGGCACGTCAAGTGACCTACCAAAGTCCATGGGCCACTAGACGGGAGAGAACACACAAGCCTCTTGCTTTGAAAATAACACACAAGCCTCTTGTTCTGAAAATAACACAGGAGCTCTTTGCTCTGAAAATGACACACGATCATACTCATCGTACTCATATAATACGATACTCATATGATATCATACTCAAGGGAAAATGACATGAAAACTTTAACCTCAGAAATTTCAACCTCTGAAGGAGATAAAGAACCTTTAAAGACTGGAGATGACAACATGGAAATTTCAACCTCAGGAGCTGGCAATAAAAGAATTTTTACACTCTAGAGATGACATGGAAACTTCAACACATGGTGAAGGCTCCTCGGCCTCCAGAACAGCTAAGACAAGCCGACCATTGGGATAGCCAGATGATAAGGGCTGAAGATCCTCAAGGCCTGACATCTGGGAATCCATCCCCAAAACAGCCACCTCAGACAGGGAGGAAAACACAACAACAGGGCCTCTACAACAGGTGGCAGTGGAGCTTGGCGGACGAGGCCCAGAAGCAGAAGGTAGCTGCAACCGGAACCCTCCCCCCCACTAAGAGCTAGGCAAGATCTCTCTAAAACTGATGTTAAAAATATAAAGAAGAGGACTTGCATGAGCTCTTGCTCCACCGCTGATTAGGACCCTGGTGACTCTGCTGTTGCAGTCCAACCAGCAGATGTGGTGGCAGATGAGGAAGGGGTGATGACAGGCTGAACAGGAACAGGAGCGTGCACTTTGGGTGGAGCAGGAAGAGGAGCGTGTACCTCGGACGGAGCAGGGACTGGAACATGCACCTCGGGCTGAGCAGGAACAGGAGCTGGGAGGTGCCGTGGAGAAGGTACGGGAACTGGGGAACAACGTGGAGCAGGTACTGGAGCTACGGCGTGACGTGGATCTGGTACTGGAGCTGAAGATGCTGCAGAGTGGCGTGGAGCTGGTACTGGATAATCCTCAAGCAGACCAGGTGCAGCAACAAGAGCAGCCGGCTCATCTCAGACCAGCAGGCTGCCTCCCAAAAAACAGAATAGGAAACCGGAGAAGCAGATGAGGATGGGTGGATGGAAGCGGCAGCAGAAATGACAGCAGAGATGGGTGGACAGAGCTCAATGGTGGTAGGTGGTTGACACCGAGTCCCCTCACCAGAAACAGGACAAGACCCTTCATTTAATGGTGTTCGTCTGACGAGGAGCCACTGCACGGTGGTGTGGTGCTGCATCGAAGGAGGAGGAAACGGAAATCTGGAACGCCTCCGTGGAAGAAGAAGGGCTGGGCCGCTGTGCTCACCAACAATGAGAACCCGAGCAGAACAGAAGTGGAACAGAACTTAAATAATCAAGTGGACAATCAAGACAACACAGCACAGGTGTAGAAACCAATAATGACTGACAGCTGACACATGAGGCAAACAGAGATGACCGCACGGGTGGGGCCACACACACACACACACACACACACACACACACACACACACACACACACACACACAGAGAGGATATAAAAAGTTTACACTGTGGAGATGTGAAAATGACGAGGCAGAGTTTATCTCTCGAGTCAGTTTTATTCACATCTTCCAACATCACGAAGCAGAATAAAAAGAGAACGACAAAGGGAACTCTCGTCCTTAAATACCAGGACTCTTACAGTTAACAGGCCACATGTCTCACAAAACCATTGCATTATAAAGACAGCAACAATGCATCTTCTCTGCATGATATCACACCACTATCTACAATGCATCCCCTCATTAATCCTGTCTCACAAAATCATTGCATTATAAAGACAGCAACAATGCATCCTCTCTGCATGATATCACACCACTATCTACAATGCATCCCCTCATTATATCCCACAGTCTCAAGCTTTGCATACCAAAGCTAACTCTCCTGCAGCTTCCTGTAATAACCACAGAAGCTCTGCCCTTGCTCTGGTCTAAAATGTGAGTCCAAAAGCAGGTCACGAATGTGTGTCCCCACACAAAGCCCCCCCAGCATTTTAGAACAAACAAGGGAAAAACAACATGCATGCCGTGATAGTATCAATACACATTAGTCCACCAGCTGTCTGGGCTTCCGTCTCCTGCCGTATCTGCTGTAGCTGGGGTTGGACGTCTCCGCGGCGCTATCACGCTGGGGGTTTGCCGTCTGGGGGTGGAAATCTTTTGTCAGCACCTGTGGGGGTTCTGGGGAAACATTACTCTGTGAAGCCCTCCGCAGGGGTCTGCCTCGCCGCGGGGCCCTCGCCAACAGCACTTGCTCATCTGCCACCACAAAAGCGGGTTTGAGTCTGTTTATGCCAACTTTCTCTTCCCTACCCCCCAAATCTAGCAAAAACTGCTTGTCCCCTGTTTCCAGCACTCTGAATAGTCCGTCATAAGGCGGCCGCAGCGGGGTTCGGTGCACATCGTGTCTGACAAAAACAAACTCTGCGTTCTTCAAAGTTTTAGGCACAAAAACGCACGGAAAACTGTGGTGCGCGGGGCCGGGCAGCGTGTTTGATTCTATGTCACTCCGCAACAGCTGAGACGGGGAGGTGTCTGGCGCAGGGTTATCTGGGAGAAACTCCCCAGGGAGCTGGAGTGGCTGCGCAAACACGAGCTCTGCTGGGGAGGCTTCTAAGTCCTCTTTAGGCGTAGAACGCAACCCCAACAACACCCACGGTAACTTGTCTACCCAATTTGCACCCGTCAGTGACGCCCTGAGAGCTGCTTTCAATGACCTATGAAAACGTTCGCATAACCCGTTAGCCTACGGATTGTCCGCGGTTGTGCGGTGAATTGTGACACCCAGGCTGCGGGCCATTGTCGACCAAAGCTCGGAAACAAATTGAGGGCCTCTGTCGGACGTAACATCCGATGGAACGCCGAAGTGCGCCACCCAAGCTGTTAAAAACGCGCGCACAACCTCCTTGGCCGTGGTTGATGCCAGCGGGACCACTTCAGGCCAGCGCGTGGTGCGGTCCACCATTGTCAGAAGATGTGTGCACCCTTGTGACAGCGGGAGGGGGCCCACGAGGTCCACATGAATGTGGTCGAACCTCTTGGCCGGAATGTGAAACGGCTCCAAAGGAGCTCTCGTGTGCCTGTGTACTTTGGCTTGTTGACACGCCGTGCAGGCTGCTGCCCACTCTTTCACTTGCTTGAAGAGGCTCGGCCACACAAATTTCTCTCCTACCATTTTGACCGAAGCGCGCACTCCCGGGTGCGCCAAAGAATGAATCGAGTCAAAAATGCGGCGGCACCACGCAGCTGGTACTACTGGTCACGGCCGACCCGTGGAGCCATCGCAGATTAGGGGGGGCATACCGTCTTGCAGCACCTTGTTCTCCAGCCTTAACCCTGTTGGTCCAGACTGGAGCGCGCGCACGTCCGTGTCACTACCCTGCTCCGCAGCCATGGCTGCGTAGTCTATTCCCACACTGACTGGGGCCGCTACGGCACGCGAGAGGCAGTCTGCAACTACATTGAGTTTGCCCGCCACATGCTGGATATCAGTGGTAAACTCTGATATCGCGGCCAGCTGTCTCTGCTGCCGGCCTGACCACGGTTGGGAAACCTTGGCCATCGCGAATGTGAGCGGTTTGTGGTCAACGAACGCGGTGAAAGAGCGTCCCTCCAGCCAGAACTGAAAGTGGCGAATGGCCAAATGGAGAGCGAGCAGCTCCCTGTCGAACGCGCTGTATTTACGCTCGCTATCGCACAAGGTCCTGCTGAAAAAAGCGAGGGGCTGCCAAACCCCGGCTACATGTTGTTCCACAACCGCCCCTATGGCCACCTCTTAAGCGTCAGTGGTGAGCGCTATGCGGGCCGTTGGGTCTGGGTGTGCCAACAACGCAGCCCTTGCCAAAGCTGCTTTCACCTCCGAGAACGCTTGGTCCCACCACTCGACCTTATCCGCGGGTTTCTTTTTTTTGAGCGCGGCGTACAGCGGCTGCATGAGTTGCGCTGCGCGGGGGAGAAAACGGTTATAAAAATTCACCATTCCCAAAAACTCCTGCAACGCCCTGACCGTCTGTGGCCGGGGAAAATCTGCCACAGTGCGCACTTTATCAGGAAGCGGAACTGCTCCTTCAGGGGAGACGCGGTGTCCTAAAAAAATCGATCTGCGCCACCCCGAACCGACACTTCGCTGGGTTGATTATTAACCCATGATCTCCCAACCTTCGGAAAATTGTGGCCAGGTGTTTCTCGTGTTCGTCTTCGGACACGCTGGCTACTAAAATATCGTCCAAGTAGACGAACACGAAAGGGAGATCGCGAAGCACCGCGTCCATCATGCGTTGGAACGTCTGAGCAGCCCCTTTAAGTCCGAATGGCATGCGTAAAAACTCGAAGAGGCCAAACGGAGTTATTACCGCTGTTTTGGGTATGTCCTCAGCGCGCACTGGGACTTGGTGGTAACTGCGGACCAAGTCTATTTTAGAAAAAATGCGCGTCCCTGCCAAATGAACGGAAAAATCTTGGATATGCGGGAATGGGTAGCGGTCATGAGCTGTAGCGTTGTTTAACCTGCGGAAATCCCCGCAAGGTCGCCATGATCCGTCGGCTTTCGGGACCATGTGCAGCGGGGAAGCCCACGGACTGTTTGAACGTCTGATAATGCCCAACCTCTCTAGGTTGGCAAATTCCTCGCGCGCTATGGCTAGTTTAGCTGCGTCCAAGCGCCGAGCATTTGCAAAAACAGGCAGTCCGGTAGTGGTAATAAAATGCTCCACCCCGTGCTTAGCGACTGTTGCCGAAAATGTGGGGACCGTGAGTGCTGGGAACTGAGTGAGCAGTGTGTGGAACTTACCGCTTGCAGCTGTGACGTTGGCTTGTGCTGTAGTCGGGGCCACTCGCGCTGTGCAGGGGATAGAATCAAAAGAAAGTGCATTAACCAAGCGCCTGTTAGCGAGATCAACCAACAAACCATGCGAGCACAGAAAATCAGCCCCCAACATATTGAAATTTACTCCTGCTACAACAAAAGTTCACTCAAATGTACGGCCGTGTAGAGACAGAAGCAGAGTCTTCTCACCGAAGGTCTTAATCTCCGAGCCGTTCGCTGCTGACACCCAGGGACCTCCGGAACCAGCTAGTCTGTCTGCGTAGGAAGGCGTGATGAAACTCAACTGGGAGCCTGCGTCCGACAAGTATAGCAGCTTGTTCTCATCCCCGAGGGCCGCGGCTGCTACCAACCCCTGGTCTTGGCGTTTTCCCGAACACCCGAACTGGCACGGTGGTACACATTTGCGTGCCCTCTCTGCGAAGCGGCGATGGTAGAAACAGAGGACGTCCGATCCGCGTTCCCTGGCCCCTGCCGCCACCGTCGATGAGTCTGGTACCGCTGCCTCTGGTCTCCTGTCATCTCCGGTCGCCGCGCTGAGTTCTGCTGCAGCAGCCACGGCTGAGCGCCGCTTGGTGGCGTTGACAATCCGCTGCACTTCTCGGCCCAGCGCGCGGTAGTCCCGCTGGGCCAACAGTGGCGAACAGGCGAGGGTCGCTCTCGCTGCTGACGGTATAGTCCTGAGGAAGAGGTGGGTGAAAATGAAGTGATCGTCGTCAGAGTCTTTCAACCTCAACAACTTCTCCATCAGGTTCGCGGGCATGTCATTTTCCGACTCCGTCAGCCCCAGGAGCCTCTCTGCTCGCTCCTCCGCCGAGGGGGTGAATTGCTGGATGAGTGCAGCCTTCAACGCGCCGTATTTGTCGTTGTCCGGCGGCTGGTCGATCAGGCTCTCCACATGCTGGACCGTGTTGTTGTCCAGCTTTGCGACTACGTGGTAGAATCTTGTGGCATCTACCGATATCCCCCGGAAGTTGAACTGCGCCTCAACCGCGTTGAACCAGGAGCGTGGATTGTTCTGTCAGAAGTCTGGTAGCTGGACTGTAGCGGCATTCTCTTGGCTGGGGGCTCCTGACGAGGCTGGCCCGGGGGAATTCTCCTCTTTCATGATACGTCTTAGGGTCACCAGTGTGGAGATGTAAAAATGACGAGGCAGAGTTTATCTCTCGAGTCAGTTTTATTCACATCTTCCAACATCACGAAGCAGAATAAAAAGAGAACGACAAAGGGAACTCTCGTCCTTAAATACCAGGACTCTTACAGTTAACAGGCCACATGTCTCACAAAACCATTGCATTATAAAGACAGCAACAATGCATCTTCTCTGCATGATATCACACCACTATCTACAATGCATCCCCTCATTAATCCTGTCTCACAAAACCATTGCGTTATAAAGACAGCAACAATGCATCCTCTCTGCATGATATCACACCACTATCTACAATGCATCCCCTCATTATATCCCACAGTCTCAAGCTTTGCATACCAAAGCTAACTCTCCTGCAGCTTCCTGTAATAACCACAGAAGCTCTGCCCTTGCTCTGGTCTAAAATGTGAGTCCAAAAGCAGGTCACGAATGTGTGTCCCCACAACACAATCATAATGCAAATAATGACTAAACTGAACTCTGATCATAAATAATCATAATGATAACACTCACAGAACTAATAGAATCATGAATCTATCAAATTATCATAAATGCAGAAAATTCAAATAAGCAAACTCAAGGTGAGGATGTGAATTGGAGTCCATGCGCTAAAGAAAACAAAGACAAACTATGAATCAAGATGAAGACATGGGACTAGGGCTGTGCGATATGATGATATATATCGGATGACGATATAAAAACATCTATAGTTTCATAGAATACTGCATCCTTTATATCGTTATTTAAAATGCACATACTTCCGTTTATTCAGTAAAGCTCTTCACCACTACTTTTCAGCGCCCCGTCTCTCCTCTACAGTGTGCACAGCGGAACTAGTATGCCGTACGTGGCTAGGCTTCAGTCCGGTGGATGCTAATGCTAACTCCAAGCTACCAGTTCAGATAGCTGCTACTCCTGTTTACCAGGGACGTGGGACTGTTTTTCATCGTGCTGGGTCAGAGAGGATAGTTCACTAACCTCGTTTTAGTAGGAGGTAAGTAACGTTAACACCATGTCTAATTATAAAATGTAAATGGTGATGCAAAGTTATGCTACCTGGAAACCGTAGCAGACCATCGTTTTATTGTTTTGTTTTTTAAATTACTGCCAAGTTTCTTAGTTTTGTCTGAAAAAAATTTATTAAAGCTGCAAAAGTGCATGATGGTGGCACATACACGCAAAATAAATAAATACATTAAAACGGGTCGGAGGAGCGTCTTTAACTTTCAGATCATGACCAATCTGAAATATTTTTACTAAGAAGCAAACTGGTTAAATCAGGCCAGAATGGCAGGCTGCAGGTCTACACTTAAATTTTCACTGATTTAAACTAACAGCTAATTTATATCTGTAGGTGAAAGCCATGGGTAATTTTCTCATTTTCAGACATTTTTTATGCCATCTGTTTTTGGTTTTTTGTTGTTTTTTTTGTTGCTATTCTCCTCTGGCTCAGGAAATATTTAACTTATTGAGGTTTACTTTTTATTCATATATGATTTAGGAGAAAAACCTAAAATTTATGAGAATCAAGTCTCAAATGCACATTAAAAAACTTTTATAACACTGCAAAATTGTGAGGGAAAATTGTACATGTAAAAAAACAAAAAAAAAAAGATGGTCCTTTTTATATGATTATCTACAGAATTTACAGAAAATGCATATCATGATATATATCGTTATTGTAATATAAGATGACTTATATTGTGATATGATTTTTTTGTCATATCGCATAGCCCTACATGGGACCTAACCCACACCCTGACATAATCTTTAAAACCAGCAGTTGCAGACATGGAATAAAAAAAAATTCAGTAACTAAACAGCTCATTTCTCTCATTTCACGTTTTCAGGAACAATATTCAGAGCTTTGTTTTCACTACTGCATTGGTCCTGTTCAGAAATCTGTCTGGTGTCATCGTCAAAGATTTCGTCCTCGCCAGTCATTCGTCCTTGAGAGCTCCCATGTCTAGTCCAAGTTTTTGTGAGTTTAAACTTTGCTTTGCATTGTGCATTTCGCCTGCCGAGTTTTAAGTTTTGTTTTTAGCCTACGTGCTGTTTTTCTTTGTTCTTGAATTTAATGTTTGTTAATAAATTGTCATTTTGCATCATACCCTGCCTGTGCCCTTGAGTTCTCTCTGTATACCCTCTTCTGGCCGGAGGGCACATTATGACTAATGACCCAAAGTTTAAATTACATGTCAAAAAGCTTAATTATATCAGCATATACTAAAAGTCTGAACAAATGTAGTTTATATTTAAATGTAGACATTACCCATCAACAACTTAGCTTCAGCTATGAATATAATGAAGTAACTGAATCCATACAAATACACCCATGTTTAATGTCTAAACAACCATAAATAACCAATTTTCCTAGGATGAAGTTGGACAAAGTTATAAGAAGAGAAGAGAAGGGGCTTTACTGCCACTGTACAGTAGTACAAGTAGCAGTACAAGTAGTACAGTAGTATAAGTATAAATGCTAGCTCGAGTAGGTTTATTTTGTCTTCTTTTAATTATTAGCCTTTTGTTCTTATTAAAGACAAAGATAGAAAGGAGATGTTTTTACCTTCTTTTCTTTTCTTTACATGTTTCGACTGTTCACTGCAGTCTTCATCCTTTTGTCTTCATGAAGACTGCAGTGAACAGTCGAAACATGCAAAGAAAAGAAAAGAAAGTAAAAACATCTCCTTTCTATCTTTGTCTTTAATAAGAACAAAAGGCTAGTAAGTATAAATGTTACCTATAAAGATGTATATACATACAATATAGTGTATCAGACCTTTGGTTTAAATTACAGCTGAGTTTGTTAATTTTGTCTGAAAAAAATATTACTAAAGTTGCAAAAGTGCATGACAGTAGCTGCAAATGCACTAAATAAATAATAATATTAAATTTAAATAAATTAAAATGTGTCGGAGGAACAAACTGCCTCTTGCTGTAACTTGATTTCTAATAATTTTTAATTAGTTAAGTAGAGAAAATGAATAAAGTTGAAGTCATCTCAAATGCACATTAAAAAAAACAAGTTTATAACAACACTGCAAAATTAAGAGGGGAAAAGGGTGCATAAAATTAATGACAGGTGTATTTGAACAATTGATTTTTTTCACTATTATTTAAAATGTAGAAAAAGAGATGGTCCTTTTATTGGTTATTATACGTATATGAACTATAGAATTTACAGAAAATGTATATTGTGATATATATCGTTATTGTCAAATAAGATTATTTATATCATGATTCGGGCTGCAGCTAACGACTATTTCACGGCTCAGGTAATCACCCACTCTAATCGAAGATTACTCGAGTAATCTGATCATTTGCATAACTTTCTTTCCTAAAGAGCAGTAGTAATTATACCAAACACTCAATAACACAAGTACACATTTACTGCAATGCTTATTATGTTTATTACATAGAATGTAACTTTAAACGGTACGTTACACCATAAAGTTCCTTTTTCTAGCAGTTAGCATCCGTTAGCGGACGCCGTTAGCATCCATTAACATCCAGATGCTAACAGCAGTGGCTATATGTTCTTTGGTCATATAAACATAATTAGCGTAGCTGACTACATTCAGTTCATCTTAATTTTAAAATCTCAATCATGCACCTTGTCTCGGGTGCCCTGGCTGTGCATGATGTGGGATGCTTTCGGCCGAAACACTAACATCTGACGTTGTAGCATGCTAGCTCGCCGCTCAGCTTTACCATGTACACACTGCATAATGTTTTCGATAGATAGATAGATAGATAGATAGATAGATAGATACTTTATTTCGAACAAAAAAGTAAAACAAAAACAAAACAAATGACAAGTGCAATAAAGTAACAGTATACAGTGTTCGAAAGGGAGAAGGAAGAAGTGAACACTTATTAATGCCAACTCCTCTTTTCCATAAATACAACCCATGTGAAATATATACAAATTACCTCATTTAAGACCCCAAGTAAACAATTAACTATATTTTGTACATATCAACATTAACACCCATCCATTCCAACATACATGGACTGTATAGTCCATACATCAAAACCAGCCCCAAACAACACAGATATACACATTGCTGTCCCACCCACCATTCCATAGTGTCCCAGAGTGAGCATAGTGAATCGTACATATAAATACTACTCTTCTAACATATATTCTTTCAGCAAATAATGTTTATACTGTGGGGTGACCCACCACAATCTACTTGGACAGACAGAGCACTCAGCTTGAGCAGGAAACAGAACAATGACATGTATGGACTGATATCGATATGTAAATATGCCTTGCATTCTCTTTTGTCCTACAGCCCCAGAGCAAAGAGAGGAATTCCGGCGCCAGTAATCAAGCTACTGATATGTGTGACTCTTATGTAAATGTTACATGCTTTCTTTCTTGACTGTTATGTAAATGTCCCATGCATTCTCTCTTGCTGGTATAAATGTGCTCACTCAAAGCTCACTGGGAAACGCATTCAGAACGCACTGACGACGACTCAGGGCTCACTCACAGCGCGCTGCCACAGCGCTGGGTGAGCCCCGTGATGGAGGAATAAAGCACCCTTAACCTTCAGCTTGCTGTGTCCGCCTGCACTTATTTCGTTCCTCCACAATACCTCTTTTTGAATTGATTTCTGTTTGTACATAGTTTCAGTTCCGGCTCCAGACTGTTCCACAAATCCACCCCACAGAAAGATATGCACATACTTTTCTTAGTTGTTCGTATCTTGGATTTTATAAAGTTTAAGTCTCCTCTCAAATTATAATCATCGTCTCTTTTTTTAAATATTTTTTGTATATTAGTTGAGAGTTGATTATTAATCGCCCTGTACATGACTTGTGCTGTCTTAAATTTAACTAAATCCATGAACTTTATGACATGTGACTTTAAAAACAACAAAATGGTATGGTCTATATCCTACATCATTTATTATCCTTATAGCTCTTTTTTGTAATGTGCATATTGGTTGGTCTTGAAGGTGTTTTCCCAGACTTCTACACTGTAGTTAAGATAAGGTAGAAACAGTGAATTGTACAGTAAGAACAATGATTTTTAGTCCAAGATGTGTCTTGTCTTCCCCAGTATCCCTATACATTTTGCCAACTTGGCCCAGATGTGACTGATGTGAGGTTTCCAGCAGATTTTATTGTCTAGCATCACCCCCAGAAACTTATTTTCCTGTAATGTTTCTATTCTGGTATCATCTATCGTTACCATTATTTCATCCAAACAACATAATCTGTTTTTTCAGATTTAGAGATAATTTATTTTTGTTGAACCACTGCGTTAACCTTTTCATTTCAGTCGTGACCACCTCTAAGACCTGCTGAAAATTCTTACCAGTGCAAAGGATATTTGTGTCATCCACAAACAAAATAAATTTCAGAATTTTTGATACTTGGCATATGTCATTTATATACAAGATAAAGAGTTTGGGTCCCAAAACTGACCCCTGAGGCACACCACAAGTGATGTCCATGAAGGGTGATTTGTGCTCACCAATTTGTACAAATTGTTGTCTGTTACTTAAATAACTTTCCACCCAACTCAGTCCAACCCCTCTTATCCCATACCTTTCCAGTTTCCTTAGTAGAATTCTGTGGTCAATGGTGTCAAAAGCTTTCTTTAAATCTATAAATACTCCTACAGCAAACTTTTTTTTATCTATACAACTAGTAATTTCTTCAATAAGTTCGATCAGTGCCAAAGATGTAGATTTATCTGCTCTAAAACCATACTGGCTGTCTGTAAGGAGGTTGTGTTTTTCAATGAAATCATCCAGTCTCTTAGTGAAGATTTTTTCAAGTATTTTGGAGAATTGTGAGAGTAAAGAGACTGGCCTGTAATTTGTGAAATAATGACTGTCTCCTGTTTTGTATAGAGGTATTACTTTTGCTATTTTCATTTTGTTTGGAAATTTACCAGTTTGAAATGACAGGTTACAGATGTGAGTGAGTGGCTTAACAATTCCTTCAATTACTTTTTTCACTATTGTCATGTCAATTTCATTCCAGTCCGTTGATTTTTTTGTTCTTAAATTTACTCACAGTCTCAATTTCTTTCTCAGTAACTGCACCCAAAAAGACTGTGTTTGGATTTCTATCTTCTATTTCATTTACAGAACCACTGTTGTTTGTTTCTGGTGTCACTATTGATTTTGCTAGTTCAGGACCAACGTTAACAAAAAATTTACTGAAACCACTGACCACATCCTCCGTATTATTTATCAAATTGCCATTTTCAATAAAATATTCTGGATAATTAGCATTCTTAAGTCGATTACTAATAATCCCATTGTGTACTTGCCATATTTCTCTTAAGTTATTTTTATTATCCTCTAATATTCTGTTGTAATATTCTTTCTTACAAGTCCTCATTATATTAGTAAGCTTATATTTATATCTTTTATATTTGATCTCAGCTGCCACAGTTCTGCACTTAATGAATTGTTTATATAATGTATTCTTCTTTTTACATGCATTTAGTAACCCCTTGGTGATCCAAGGAATATTTTTGTTTTGTTGTCTGTCACTGTATTGTTTTATAGGACAGTTTTTATTGTACAATGATTGAAATATTTGTAAAAATTTATCATATGCTTTATTTATATCATTTTCATCATAAACTATCTTCCAGTCTTGTATTAATAATTCCTTTGCCTGTAAATACATAGATTCTTCAGTTCTTATTCTTTTATAGTTAATATTTTTGGTATACTTTTTCTTCCTATAATCACATTGATAGACAACAAAAATCAGCAGGTGGTCACTGATATCATTCAATAAAAGCCCACTCCTGATATTATTTTCCATAATGTTTGTGAATATGTTATCTATTAGTGTGGCACTGTGTGACGTGATTCTGCTAGGTCCGGTAACTGTTGGATGTAAGCCCATACTGTACATTGTGTTGATAAATTCTTCTGTCACACTATGTTGTTTTGAATTCATAAGATCTATATTGAAATCCCCACAGATGAACATAACTTTATGAGTTAGTTTTGCATACATTTTTTCCATCCAGTCCTTAAATAAGTCAATGTTTGATCCAGGTGTTCTATATACACAGCTCACGACCATATTCTTCACATTGTCCGAACAGATTTATATTGTAATACATTCAAATAAATCATCCACAGTTACTGACAGATTTTCAACAACCTTGTATTGCAAGCTCTTGTCAACATAAATTGCAACTCCTCCTCCTTTTTTTCACTTTTCTATTTATATAATTTAATTCATAGCCATCCATGGTAAAATCCACTCCTTTCTCTTCACTGAGCCACGTCTCTGATATTGCCACAATATTGAATGGCTCTTTAAACTGACGTAAATAATCTTTAATGTTATTAAAGTTGGCCTAGAGACTTCTGCTGTTGAAGTGGATCATAGAAATACTGAAATCAGATGTGACTATTGTGTTAAACTGTTCATCCGTGTAGTAACTACAGTCATTATTGATGGAGCTAAATAAATTATTATCAGGGTCTATGTTATATTCTACGTCCTGTGGGTTGTGATCCGTATATTCAAAAATTTTCAGTTCCTATTGTTCCTGTTTGTTGATCTTTTGTTTCATGTTGTTAAATGTCCTGATGCAGATGAGTATAATCCTTCAGTGTCCTACAGTTGTCTCTTGTTGCTGTCGACTCCAATACATAATATTCATTGATATTTGTCCAGTTCCATAACATTTCGGATGTTAATGACCTTGGCTTCTTCAGGTGATCCATTTAATTTTATGTATATTTTACAGGTTGATGTCCAGGTGTTTTGAATCTTTTTCTGCTTTCTCAGGTATCTTGCTTTTCTGGCCATTTCTGCATTTTCTTTTGTAAGGTGCTCGTTTATATAGATGTTCGTTCTTTTCAGTCTCCTACCTTGTTTTAGCAGCGCAGTCTTGTGTTTTCTATTCACAAACCTCATGATCACAGCTGGTTTGTCGCTGTGTTTCCTGGGCAGAGGGTGGCAGGCCTCAATGGTGTTACAGTCCAGCTGGATTCCTTTGGACTGCAGGAAGGCCACCACTTGTTGCTCCGTGGATTCATCTTCCAGCGCTTCGAGCCTCCCTCCGAGCATATGATCGGGGTTTAATGTGGAGCCCCGTGATGATCACGTCGTTCACCCGGGTGTACTGCTCCAGGTCCGACACTCTGCTCTCCACATAGGCCAGCCTCTTGTCCTTCTCGGTGTTCTGGATCCGCAGCACTTTCACCTCCTCGAGCAGGCCCAGGATGTTTTTTTGCTGCAGCTTAACAGCAGAAACCTCTTCAGCCAAGAAGTCGAGAGATCTTTTAATGTCGTCCACCTCCTCAGTCTGCTGAGCTTTCTTGGGACCCATGATCCCGGCCAATGTATGTTGACTAAACAGCTAATGAACAGCTGTTTAGCTAGCTGAATGGCGGGCCGCTCCACTCCGCTCTCGTTTCCCAGTCCGTAGATGCCGGTATTGGCGTCTTAAATCAGACAGGGGTCGAAATCCACCAACTGACAGGATCTGACAGCAGGTTGACAGTCAATCTGAGCTTGAAATGATTCAATCTGAGATACTTTTGTCTTTTCTTTTTTTTTTTTTTTATTTATCTTTGCCGGCCCGTCACTATGCCGCTCTGACATGGTGCTGTTAAACAAATCTGCGTTTTGTTTAGGTAGCATGACTGGAAGAATGTCGCACTGGAAGAAGGTCATATAGACCGGAAGTGCTACATTCAATGACACGTCGACGCATAAATTTTGAATCGAGGATTTTTTGTAACTGAATTAATTGAGTAATTGTTGCAGCCCTAATCGTGACATGAAATTTTGGTCATATCGCACAGCCCTAACGTGAACTATTACTTGTATACCATAATGGGACATGAAACAATAAGTCTGCATGCACCTTTGATTTAGCAGATGTAAACATGTACATATGCACTTGACCTGAATACATTTATTTACCAAGACATAAATGTTACAGGGTGTTCACTTATATAGCTTATTTTACTCATCTCTGGATGACCAAAGCACTTTACAGATCCTGCTGTCCACCCATTCACACACTGATGGCGGCAGAGCTGCCATACACAGGCACTGGCCTGACCCACCAGAAGCAACTGGGGGTTCAGTGTCTTGCTCAAGGACACTTTGAAATGCAAACAGAGCGGCAATTGAACCCCTCACCCTCCGATCAGTAGTCGGCCACACTACACCTGTGCCACAGCCGCCCCCATAAAGCTGCAGGAAAATGCTGATTGCGTCATACTTGTATCTCATTTGTGTAAAATTTCTCAAATTAATATCATGCTTGCATATGGGACACAGAAAAATTACAAAGAGATAAATTGCAAATTATTTTCCAGTGATTTTATGAGATTCACAATTGGGCAGACCTAAAAAATAACAAGTAAAATGTGTGCAGACATGTATTTTGAGTCTGTAGAATAAAAATGACAAATTTCATAAAAATCTGTCACAAAAATCAGCTGTAATACGGCATGTTTTTAAATATATTATTTGCCGTAACTTCGTTGATTGTTGGGGTATCTTCACAAAATTTTCAGGAACTGCCAGTTACAAAATCTACAAAAATCACCTATATATTGGTTGAAGATGCAACAAATAATTGTTTAAAGTGTCTTTGCTAAAGGGAACTACAAACGGGGGGGGGGGGGGGGTAGTTGTCCTACATTATTGTAAAACAGGTCATTAATGTAGTATTGGCATAGAGCATCAGCATCATTCCAATGCATGTTGAGTGCTAAAAATCAAACCCAACATCCCACAACACCCAACAGTGGCATTGTGCCTTCCAAGGTAAAAGTTATTGCAATAACAAAAATTTGACAGATGAACAGAAGAACAAACCAGTCCCTAAGGTAAAACAGTATGAACTGTGTTGTAATGTCAACCATAATGTGGTGACTATTCCGAAAAATTAAAATAGAAAAAATATATCAAACCTTAAATGCATGTCCCTTGACGACCACGGAAACATCACAGTAGAGGCCCTGCAGCCGCTGCTCGTTCAAACACTCCAGGACATTATTGCCAAAGTTGGGGATCGCCATCTGCAGCATCTGAGCCATAACGCTTTGCCCAGCACTACAAAGTCTGAGGAAAGAAACAAAATTGTCAAGGCAAGTACAACAGGATGACTGAAAGGTGAGACAAAGGACAAACAGATGGGATATGTAGATGATGGGGTCATGTAGATAATCACACTGAAGGCCAGAAGAGTTGTGAACGGGGGAAATGAAGAAACAGCGTGATGGGAAGGAGAGGATGAGATGAGGGGCATAAGGGAAGCAAGAAAAACTAAACAAATAAGTTACGAGAAAGAACAGATTTGGTAAACAACTTTAATTCAAAACTCTTAGCTTCAAAATGAAAGAGAATTTTGGGCCACCAGCAGCAGTTATATAAGCCTTTATCTCTTTTCTCCAACCCTGTTTCATTACATCTTATTCACAGTTAATAAACTGTTTTGGTGGTTTTTTGGCCTACTTTGTTATTTTCTCGTTGTTCCTTTTCAGTCAAAAACAGTGTGGCTTACATAACTCATCCATTTCACTCGCCCTCGTCACATCCAACAAAGAAGTCTGTGATCAAAAGTGGATGAACTGTCAAAACTGGCACCAAAATAAAACAAACATGGGGACTAGCTCAGCTTATTTCATTTTTTTAAATGACACTTTATTTTTGTTTATTAAAACATATTACCACACAAGACAAAAACCCCAGGTGGTAGCCATGCTGACCCAAAAATCAGGATTTCATAACTCATTTTAAGGCCGGTGGTTTGGTTCATATGGGAAATTACCTTTGTTAATTTATTTGTGTCCCTTAATGGCCCATAACTTAACATAAAACAAGAATCTTTCCTTAATATGCTTTTTTACTTTGTTTTATTTAGCCATTTTCATACCAACATTAGAGCACACTGGGAGAGTGTAAACTTTCTCCAAGGCTGTTTGTACACCGATTAAAATGTGATTAGAATGTGCCATTGACAGAGCATCATAAGCTGTCTGTTGATCAACCCATTATTTTTTTGTGATATTGTGGAGTGTGTCAAATAAGAGGCAGATTCATGGCAGACGGTTTATTACACACTTCACATCTCTCAAGCACAGAACAGAATGAATGATCTCAACAAGCTCTCCTCTCTTCACTCAAATCACTCTTCACACGTTTCATGGCAATTTACATTACACTGCATTCAACCCCCTATGTCCCTGACTACTTCCAGCTATCTCACCAGGAACTCCCTGGGCATTGTTCTCCCATGCTTATTCACTGTCTCCCTCTGAGATGCTAAATAATCTGACTTCCCCAAGGTCCCACACCGCCCCCCCAGCATCTTAGATAGAACAATAGAATATCAGTCCACACACTGTTTTGGCCTCAGTCTCCTCCCATATCTGCTGTAACTGGGTTTTACCACCTCCGTGGCGCTGCTGTGCCGGTGGGGGGGTGCTGTGAGTGTGTCTGGCTGCGGGTGGGCTGTGGCGAGGAAGGGGAGGGGGCGGACTTCGCTCTGTCCGTGTGACTGCCCTGGTGAATTGTTTCCCTGGGGAGCTCTCCATGGGGGTCTTCCACGCTGAGGGGCCCTAGCCAACAGCACTTGCTCGTCGCTGCTACAAAGGCGGGTTTGAGTCTGTCTATGCCAATTTTCTCCCACCTACCCCTCCAAGTCTAGCAAAAAATGCTGATCCCCTGTTTCCAACACTCTGAACGGTCCATCATAGGGTGGGCGCAATGGAGGGTGGTGGGCGTCGTGTCTGACGAACACAAACTCCGCGTTCTTCAAAGTTTTAGGCACAAAGGCACGCGGAAAACAGTGGTGGGCCAGTCCGGGCAGCGTGCCTGTGTTTGCGCTCCGCTGCAAAAGCTGAGACGGGGAGCTGTCCGGCACGGGATTATCTGGCAGAAATTCCCCGGGCAGCCGTAGGGGCTGCGCGAAAACAAGCTCTGCCGGGGAAGCTTCCAAATCCTCTTTTGGCGTGGAGCGCAACCCCAATAAAACCCACAGCAACCTGTCCACCCAATTTGCATCCGTCAGTGAAGCCCTGAGTGCTGCTTTCAGTGATCTATGAAAGCGCTTGCATAACCCGTTGGCCTGTGGGTTGTACGCGGTTGTGCGATAAATTGCAACCCCCAGGCTGTGGGCCATCGCGGACCAGAGTTCGGAAACAAATTGAGGGCCCCTGTCAGACATAATGTCCGACGGGACTCCAAAACACGCCACCCATGCTGTTAAAAAAGTGCGTGCTACGTCTGCGGACGTGGTTGCCGCCAGCGGGACTGCTTCTGGCCAGCGCATGGTGCGGTCCACCACTGTCAGGAGGTGCGTGCACCCCTGTGATGGCGGGAGGGGGCCCACGAGGTCCACGAGAAAGTGGTCGAACCGCTTAGCCGGTACCCGAAACGGCTCCAAGGGAGCCTTTGTGTGTCTGTGTACCTTGGCTCGTTGGCACGCCATGCAGGCTGCAGCCCACTCTTTTACTTGTTTGCGTAGGGTCGGCCACACAAACTTCTCTCCCACCATTTTGACCGACGCGCGCACTCCTGGGTGTGCCAGAGTGTGAATTGACTCAAACACGCGGCGGTGCCACACGACCGGGACCACCGGACGCAGACGTCCCGTGGAGACGTCACAGATTAGGGGGGGGGGCATGCCGTCTTGCAGCACCCTGCTCTCCAGCCTTAACCCTGTTGGTCCAGACTGGAGCGTGCGCATGTCTGCATCGCTAATCTGCTCCACGGCCATGGCTGCGTAATCTATCCCCACGTAGACCGGGGCCACTACGGCGCGCGAGAGGCAGTGCACCACTACATTCAGTTTACCAGACACATGCTGAATATCGGTAGTAAACTCTGAGATTGCGGCCAGCTGTTTCTGCTGCTGGCCCAACCACGGTTCTGAAACCTTGGCCATCGCGAACGTTAGTGGCTTGTGGTCCACGAACGCGGTGAAGCTGCGCCCTTCCAGTCAGAATTGGAAGTAGCGTATGGCCAGGTGGAGGGCCAGTAACTCCCTGTCAAACGCGCTGTATTTACGTTCGCTGTCGCGCAAAGTTCTGCTGAAAAAAGCGAGCGGCTGCCAAGCTCCAGCGACGCGCTGCTCCACAACAGCCCCTATAGCCACATCTGAAGCGTCGGTGGTGAGCGCTATCCGGGCCGTCGGATCCGGGTGTGCCAGCAGTACGGCGTTTGCCAGGGCTGCTTTAACCTCCGAGAACGCCCGCTCTCGCTCCGGGGTCCATTCCACCCCATCCGCGGGTTTCTGTCTCTTGAGTGCGGCGTACAATGGTTGCATGAGCTGCGCTGCGCGGGGAAGGAAACGGTTATTAAAGTTCACCATCCCCAAAAATTCCTGCAGCGCCCTGACCGTCTGAAGCCGGGCAAAATCCACCACGGCGCACACTTTGTCGGGCAACGGGATCGCTCCTTCCGGAGAGACGCGGTGCCCCAAAAAATCAATCTCCGTCACGCCGAACTGGCATTTCACCGGGTTGATTTTTAACCTGTGCTCCTCCAACCTCCGGAAAACCGTCCTGAGGTGGGTTTCGTGTTCATCTTCGGACACACTGGCTACCAGGATATCGCCCAGGTAGACGAACACGAACAGGAGATCACGCAGCACTGCATCCATCATGCACTGGAATGTCTGTGCTACGCCTTTTAACCCGAATGGCATGCGCAGGAACTCGAATAAACCGAACGGAGTTATTACCGCTGTTTTGGGTACGTCCTCCGCACGCACTGGGACTTATTGGTAACCGCGGACCAGGTCTATTTTGGAAAAAATGCGTGCTCCGGCGAGGTGAACGGAAAAATCCTGAATGTGGGGAATCTGGTAGCGGTCGTGCGCTGTGGCGTTGTTCAATCTGCGGAAATCACCGCACGGTCGCCACGATCCCTCAGCCTTAGGGACCATGTGTAGCGGGGATGCCCATGGACTGTTCGAACGCCCGATGATGCCCAACCTTTCCAGGTTGGCGAACTCCTCGCGCGCTATGGCCAGTTTAGCTGCGTCCAAGCGCCGAGGACTTGCAAAAACAGGCGGCCCGGTGGTGGTGATAAAGTGCTCCACCCCGTGTTTAGCGATGGCCACCGAAAACGTCAGGACCGTGAGTGCTGGGAACTGAGTGAGCAGTGTGTGGAACTTACCGCCTGGAGCTGTGACGTGTGCTTGTGCTGTTGGCTGGGTCGCTCAAGCTATACAGGGGAGAGAGTCAAAGGACAGTGCATTAACCAGGCGCCTGTTAGCAACATCAACCAGTAAACCATGTGCACACAGAAAATCAGCCCCCAAGATATGGTAATTCAGTGCTGCTACGACAAAAGTCCACTCGTATGTACGGCCGTGTAGAGATAAGATCAGTGTCCTCTCACCAAAGGTCTTAATTTCCGAGCCATTTGCTGCCAACATCCCGGGGCCGCTAGGTCCTGCCAGCCGGTCAGCGTAGGTCGGCAGGATGATGCTCCTCTGGGCTCCAGTGTCCACGAGGAAACGCCTCCCCAAGCACGCGTCCGTCATGTAGAGCAGCTTGTTCTCTTCACCGAGGGTCGCAGCTGCTGCCGACTGCCGGCCTTGGCGTTTTCCTGAGCGCTTGAACTGGCATGGTGGCGCACATCTGCGTGCGTTCTCTCCAAAGCGGCGGTGGTAGAAACAGAGCGTGTCTCTCTGGTGCTCCTTGGCCCCCGCTGCTGCTACCGTCGGTGGCTCCTCGCCTCCTCTGGTCGTCTCGCTGGGCTCTGCCGCCGCCGCGTTGTCTGCGATCGCGCTGGTGGTGAGGATGATCTTGTCTGCCTCCTGGGCTAGCGCACGGTAGTCACGCGCGGCCAGCAACGGCGAATTGGCCAGAACCGCTCTCGCCTCTGTTGGAAGGTTCCGGAGGAAAAGGTGGGCGAATAGAAAGTGCCCGTCGTCCGTGCCCATTAACGCCAGCATCTCCTCCATCAGGTCGATGGCCGAACCATCTCCTAACTCGGTCCGTCTCAGGAGCCTCTCCGCTCTCTCACATTCCGAGAGCGTGTAGCACTGGGTCAGCGCAGCCTTGAGCGCCTCGTATTTGTTGCGGGCTGGCGGCTGATTGAGCAGGCTCGCTACCTGCTGAGCTGTGCGGGCATCCAGCGCTGCTACCACATGGTAGAATCTGGTGTCGTCTGCCGTTACTCCCTGGAGGGCGAACTGGGCCTCGGTGTGGTGGAATCAAGAGCGCAGGTTGTGCTGCCAGAAATCTGGTAGCTTGACTGAAACCGCACACGCGTTGCTGGGGGCTCCAGTCCAGGCTGTCTGTGGGATGGCTGCTGCATCGCTGGGGCTTCCCGACCGGGCCGGCTCCGGGGTTCTTGCCTCGTGTTCCATAATACGTCTTGGGTCACCACTGTGGAGTGTGTCAAATAAGAGGCAGATTCATGGCAGACGGTTTATTACACACTTCACATCTCTCAAGCACAGAACAGAATGAATGATCTCAACAAGAGCTCCTCTCTTCACTCAAATCACTCTTCACACGTTTCATGGCAATTTACATTACACTGCATTCAACCCTCTATGTCCCTGACTACTTCCAGCTATCTCGCCAGGAACTCCTTGGGCATTGTTCTCTCATGCTTATTCACTGTCTCCCTCTGAGATGCTAAATAATCTGACTTCCCCAAGGTCCCACAATATTAGCAAAAAAAAGCTACAAAGATGCCCTGTCTCACAATGCTAAAAAAGGGAACTAGTCCAGTCAGCTGACAGATCTGGATATTCACCAAAATCACTCATATTTACACTACTTGGCTATAAGTCAAAAATACTGGTGGCTGCCAGTAGTACTGCTCAGCCTCTATGTTTATTGTTGAGATGCAGTTTATATGGCATTTTGACCTAGACCTTTAACCCTTGCAATCCTTAAAACCATAGGCAGAGATCAGGGTCTCAGGGTCAACATGAGTACCAAGTTTGGTGACCATAGCTTTACTCGTTCTATAGTAATGGTGCCAAGGGAATGTTAATATTGACCTTTGATCTATTGACTCCAAACCCATAGTCAGAAGGAAGGGTCTAAGCCATCCAAGATTTGTCTTAGACATGATATTGATTTGAAAAGGCAACATTGTTCCTTTGTGTAGTTATCACATTAAAAGATTTAGGGAAAAATGACCTCTGACCTTGACCTAAAGGTCAGAGGTCACCCAAATTCGAACTAGTCCAAAATTTTTCATAGATATACCCATGCTATCAATTTGAAATGGCCATATCATTTCTTTCTCTGGAAGGTAGGTGTCGATGCGACCACTGTTGTAGATATACAGTACATCCGCCCAGCAGGGTGATGACAACACCCCTTCAGCCTTTAGAGACTGAGGGCCATATTACAACAACATGGTTGGTTACTGTTGCATTCCAAATACCCATACATGTACGGGTATTTATTTCGCCCAAAAATGCAGCCCTATACGGTCTTATTTGGGTCTATACGCTTATTGGGATATGCCCTATGTCACCCTATACGGTTTTATTTGGGTCTATACGCTTATCAGAACGCATGGACCTGAACGTAGGTCCCAGTCGTGGGTGTTCTCCAGAGAGTTTCGCCTGGAAACTCTGCGTCGTAAGTCTCCCTGAAGTGGAAGGGAGGGCAGATCAGTCAGGCTGCTGCGTTCGTTTGTCGTCGGAGACTCACCGCCGGGTGCTGCGTTCGTTGCCATCAGGACACCAGCGAGGCTGTCCAAACCAGAAGGTTGCGTTGCACAAAGCGTGTGCATTTTCGGGGTCCGCGCCAGCTTTGACATGAAGGACATTTTTTCAAGATTTATTCAAAGCTTTACCGATTGAAATGTGGCACTCGTATGTATATATTTTTTCAAGGGTGTGTATACTAAGCAGCAGGCCCGCAGCCACTAAATCACTCCTCGTAACTGGCTGAAAAAGCTGTCGGAGGCACTTCCTGAATTCTGACTGAACAAACTGATCAAGAAAGCTAGCTCTGTCCTGGGGCAGCGCCTTGATCCAGTGGAGGAGATAGGAGAGAGAAGGACGGTGGCTAAACTGTCATCTCTGCTGGAGTCCGAGTTCCACCCTATGCAGGACATACTGAATGCACTGAGGAGCTCACTTTTTTGAATGCAAAAGATGCAATAGACTTACACAATGGTCCCCTCCGGCATACAACTAGGAAAATACCGGTCGCTATGGAGGGTGAGAATATGTATGGGCACATAATCATACCATGTAGGATAACTAAGTAGACGGTTATGCTGTTTCATCCCATCTAGCAACAATGCTCTGCACTGTGTGTGTTTATATATTTACATATTTATTCCATCTAGCTACAATGCTCCGCACTGGGTGTTTATTAGGGGTGGGTTCAAAAGATCAATATATCGATATGGATCGATATATGTTTGACTGAGCCGATATCGATCCACAAAATCAGCGGATCGATCTTTTGATATTAATATGTTTTAATATAATATTTTTACGTTTGTGAACGTCTGCTGAGTATAATCGGGTTGAAACCGGGTCAGTGAGCCAGTAACAATGGCCGAGAAGCATAAACAGCCGACGCGCTAACGGAGCTACCAAGCTAACGGATATGCTAGTTCTTCTTCTGTGGTGTTAAAACGGTTCTCATCCAGCAAGAGTTTCCTGCCGCGCGTGCTCTTTCGTGTTTACACGAGCGGAGATAATAACGTGCGTCTCTTAATTTAGCAACAAAAGTCACCGTAAAGATTGTCCTCAACAGCTTCTGAATATTTTTCATAAATAAAACTTCTGTGTTCCCTGCGGCGCGTGCACACGTCTTTTGTGTTTACATGACGCGGAGCTAATAACATGCGTCTCTTAATTTAGCAGCAAAAGTCACCGTCTGTCCGTCTGACTGTCCTCAACAGCTTCTGAATATTTTTCATAAAGCGGGGATAAACGGACTTTTACTCCATGCAGCGCTGTGTTGGAACATAAAGTTGACGACTGATAAACGGAAAATGCGCGGAGACTGAAACCCGTGAAGCAAAGACTTGGAGCTGCTGAGACTGTAAGTATAATATTTGTTTGTTTTAACATTTGTGTCGTCAATTAATAATTTATCTGGCATGATGATGGTTTCTTTTACAAACTATGGACACAGAGAGAACTGTTGGTTAAGCGCTGTGAATAAATGCAGAATTAAGGTATATTTTATGAGATTATGGACTTCTGCCACTTAAGCGATGTGAAGAGAATAAATCACAATAAAATTAATAAAGGCTGCAGTACAACAAGCTATTTTTACTCAGTAGAACTAAATTGAAATGAACAAACCTTCTCAGGAAATGAACTGAAACCCTTTTCCAACATTGAAAGTTAATTTGTAGTTAAAATATAAACACCCCCCCCCTAAATTATTAAACCCTACAGTGGTGTGGCGATCTAAAAATATGAATGTTAATTTTACTGTGAAATCTGTTCTTTTTATCTGCCTTCAGATGTGTGAAGACTGGAAGCTTCATCCTGCACTGAGACCTTCTGAAGGTCAGAGGTGGTCAGTGGAGGAACATCCCTGCTTCATGTGGATTTCAGCACAGAAGAAGACCTTCACATTCAAGATTCAAGGAGGTGCTGCCATCATTTTCTCCACACTAACATGCATTCAATGCAATTTAGTTGTTGTAATGACAAATTCTTTTATTTCTTTTTTAAAGTTCTCAGCAAGAACACAATATTGGTCTCTTTTTTTTTTACAGTTTTACTGAGCATTTAATTCTAAATAAATCACTGTTTAACAAGAAATCTTTGGCAATCCTGTACTTTTCTTGTGGTGTTACATAGAATAGCATCACTGTAAACTATGGAAAAAGCAGCTGCTTTAAAATTTGTACTTCCTCACACAACTTTGAGTGCAAAAAAACTCTAAAAGTGCCATAACTTTTTTGAAAAGCTCCCACAAATCCAGGCTTTTTGGGCCACAACAATCACAAAAACAGCTGACAAAATCCTGGAGGGACTGAAATACAGTGAGATTATGTCTGCATGGTTCATGCATTGAATTTGTTTACTTACTCTGGGTGCTGAACTTGACACGACACACCCTTTGCACTAAAGAAAGCACCTGTGAGCACTTTATGAAATGATAAGTTAAATAATAAAAAGTGCATTATTGTAACTGATTTTGGGTCAGTTCTATATGTGATAATTTATGTATTAACAAAGTTAGAAGATTCTTGGTACAATTTGCAGCATTAGGTCTCGAAGATTTTTGTTTCATGGGAAGTAAAATGGCTATTAAAATGGTAATTCCCCAGATCGAATCGGGATCGAATCGATTCAGAATCTCAAGAATCGGAATCGAATCGATTCTGGAAATTAGGGATCGTTCCCAGCCCTAGTGTTTATATATCTACATATTATTCCATCTAGCTACATTGCTCCGCACTGTGTGGGTTTATATATTTACATATTTATTCCACCTAGCTGCAATGCTCCATACTGTGGGTGTTTATATATCTACATATTTATTCCATCTAGTTACAATGCTCCGCACTGTGTGTTTATATATTCATATATTTATTCCATCCAGCTACAATGCTCTGCACTGTGTGTCTGTGTGTGTGTATATATATATTTTATAGTAATATGTACATATGTATATTAGCTGCTCTTGCTTGCTTGCTTTTTTTCTTGCCTTCTGATTGTTGCTCTGAGTGTTGCTATCCCTGTGCTGTTGCAATCCTGGAATTTCCCCGTTGTGGGACTAATAAAGGCTTATCTTATCTTATCTTATTACTGATACATTCACTGGTAACATTTACTGGTAACATACATGTATCTGAACTAGAAGTACAATAAGGAAACAAAGAAGTTTAATAATATGTCTGTATGTGAACCCTACTACCCTATTAATCAACAATAAAATCATTATATGCTATATTGTTTAATTATAAAGTAAATATATATATTTGTAAACTAAATCCTCATATTTTTGGCAGGTAGCAAGTATTAGTAAGCTGATTTGCAATATTATGAATATACTGGTACATTTGTTGTATTATTTTTTTTTCAAATGTTTAAACTTCACCATTAAATTTGGTAAATTTTAAATTGCTATTAATGTTCCTCTGATAAATTGTTCATACAATATTTTCAAAAGAAATAAAACCAATTCAGAAGGTGGTTTCTTTTAATTTTGTAGATATTTCAATATCTCAGGCATAATTATGAACATTATTTAACTTTGTATGTATTGTGCGTCCCTATACTATTATTGCGCACCTATAATTTTATTGAAATTTTAACAAATTTCCAGCCTATACTATTATTACGCCCTATACTCTTATTAAAATTTTCAGTTTTTTCCACCCTATACTATTATTCCTACCTATACTCTTATTTGGAATGCAACAAGGTCAGTTGTCACTGAGGCAGAATGTGTTTATGGGTGTTTCCAATTCATTTAAGATAAGATAAGATAAGATAAGCCTTTATTAGTCCCACAATGGGGAAATTCCAGGATTACAGCAGCAAAGGGATAGCAGCACTCAGAGCAATAGTAAATAAGATAATAAGAATTGGTTAGCCAAAGCAGTAAATAAATATACATATGTACAGTTATATACATAGTGCAGGAGCATTACAGCTAGTTGGTATCAACAGCATTACAGTTTGTTACCCGACAGCATATAAATATGCACCCAGACAGTATATTTCGCATTTGAATCAACAATGTTGTTGCCAACCTCAATAATAATTGTAATTGTCTTTGTGTATTTGGGGGGGGGCGATCTCTATTGTGCAAAGTTGTTATGTTTAGTACATTTAACACGACCTCTACGAGCAGCACCGATTGGGTTATAAAGTCTGACAGCCGTAGGTAGGAAGGACCTGCAGAACCTCTCCCTCGAGCACTAACAATGGCACAGCTTACCGCTAAATGAGTTCCTCATTGTGTTCAGTGTGTCCCGCATGGGGTGGAACTTGGACTCCAGCAGAGATGACAGTTTAGCCACCATCCTCCTCTCTCCTATCTCCTCCACTGGGTTAAGGCGTTGTCCCAGAACAGAGCTAGCTTTTTTGATCAGCCTGTTCGGTCTCTTCCTGTCGGCTGCCGTGATGCTGTTGCCCTAGCAGACCACTCCAAATGTGATGGCTGATACCACCACCGAATCATAGAAGGTCTTCAGGAGTGCCCCTTGCACTCCAAAAGACCCAAGTCTCCTCAGGAAAAACAGCCTGCACTGCCCCTTCTTGTAAAGTGCGGTGGTGTTGTGTGACCAGTCCAGTTTATTGTTCAGGTACTTGTAAGATGTCACCATCTCAATGTCTGTTCCCTGGATGTTTACCAGTGCTGTAGGGGGTTGTCCTCGCCTGTGGCAGTCCACCACCAGTTCCTTGGTTTTCCTCACATTGATCTGGAGGCAGTTCCCCAGGCACCAGTCCACAAAGTCCTGGATAAGTCCCCTGTACTCCTCATCATCCCCATCAGAGAGGAGGCCAACGATCGCAGAGTCATCAGAGAACTTCTTTAGATGGCAGTGTGGTGTACTCCTTATCACAACAGCGTAGAAATGAACTTTCCGCCAGCACATGACGCAGAGGCCGGTCAATTATTCAGAGGTGTGTTTAGGATAATCCAATCCAAAGCGCTCATGCCCATCCCTTTAATGCACAGAGGCACATTATCTAAAGTGAACTGTGATTATGACAGTTTAAGACGGGTTTTGCACTGACCAAAGACCGTGCGTGTGAGCCAAAATGCATGCCATAGTAATGCTGCTTGGTAATATGGAAGACATCAGTCCCAGATGATGCCCAGTTAGTTATGATAGAACAAACAGGGAAGAATGCTGAGCTGAAAAATTAGTTGAATGGTTTAATGTAGTGTGCACGGATGCAACACACAGACATGAATGGGTTTGAAACTTCAGGGAAAGAGGATGATGCCTGTGCAAACTTTCATTAATAATGGCATGAAAGTCGCTCCCGGCCATGGGGAGATGGAGTGCTCCCTCTCCTGTTGCTTTCGGCAACTGAGGGTCTCCCACATCTCGGCGAGGGTCTGCCAAGGTTTGCGGCTCTCTTCATTAAAATAAAAGAAGATCCCAGTGCATGCTGTTTCCCCATGAGCTCTGGAACTGTGCAATTTCAAAGCACCCCATTGAAATTATATTAACACTAGAAGTCCCAGAGAGGGGCCATTTGGCCTTTTTGGCTAGAAAACCCATAGGGGGACCATCAAGTGGCCACAAGAGGGCTAATGTCTGGGACTTCTATTAAACAATGTGCTTCTGACGATAGACCTTTTTTCTAATCAAAAGCGGATTGTCATAACATGTACTATAACAGTAATGCGCATTAGATTGTGCACCGCTACACCTCTCTGAAATGAGCCTCGCCTACCAGCGCATAGCGGGCGCACTGTTAACTGGTAATTTGATGGCATGATGCAAAGCATAAAAAACAGGCAATGCGCTGATAGAAACTAACAAAAACACTGGTGAACAGTGGAAAAGTCCACAGATGATCGTCAAAACTACTGAATCCCCGTTATATGTTAGTGGTAGATAGGGCTGTAACAGTTAGTCGAGGTTGTTGACAACATCAATCATAAAAATTTGTCGACACAGATTTTTATTAACGACGCACTGTTTAATTTTAAAGTTTTTAAGCATGGCGTGGAAATGTTCAGTTTAACTATTCCAGTGAAGGAGAGGAGCGCATCATGGCAACACAGACAGAAAATCACAGAGAAGGCCAAAACTTTCCGAAGTTTATATATATACACAGCTACTCACAAAAAGTTAGGGATATTCGGCTTTCAGGATGAACCTAAAATGCACTGTAACCTTTACAGGTGAACTTAACTTGACCTTCTCTAGCCTTTTGAATGCACACGTCCAACTGTTCAATATTTCAGTATTTTTTGTATAACTTGCTGTTGTCAAACAAGGTGCTTAATGACAAAATTCACAACAAGTGTTTGATCCATGAATCGACCAATAAATTTTCTGGTTCGATTAGAACTAATATCTAAACAGTCCTCTTCATCATGCTGTTCACATTTTGACATCATGAGACCAAGACGACACCTAACAATTGATCAAGAGTACCTCATCATTGCAAGGCTTCAAACCGGATATTCTCAGAGGGAAGTGGCCACTGAGCTTAGAGTGTCATCAGCAGGTTGCAACAGAGATACAGAGAGACTGGAAGAGTCACAGAAAGGCATAGAAGTGGATGTCCTTTGGCCACATCCCACACTGATGACCGCTCCATTGTGAACTGTGCCCAGTGGAACAAGGTGATGAATGCCACTCCAGGCACATTTAAGGGAGGTGAGAGGCACCCAAGTGGCACCCAAGAAACCATTTACATAAGCGTGGTACGCGTGCTAGATGACCTGCAAGGGTATCTGACCACACCAGGCACAGGCGTCATCGTCTTGAATGGGCCAGGGAGCATTTACACTGGACAAGGGACCAGTAGGCCTCAGTGCTATTCTCTGATGAAAGTCAATTCAGGTTGAGCAGAAATGATGGCCACCAACAATGTTGGAGACATCAAGGAGAGCGCTATGCATCAGCCACTGTTGTCACCATGTTACAGTCTGTGCAGGTGTGTTTAGTAAATACAGAACTGCCCTACACCTTGTGAATGGTACAGTGACAAGCTGATACTACCTGAATAACATCATTAATCCAGTCATTGTGCCCCTGCATGAACAACACAGGCCTAAATTCATCTTCCTGAATGACAATGCTCCAGCTCATCAAGGTTGCATCATTAGGGAACGGCTGCTGGAGGCTGGGGTACCTCAAATGGAGCAGCCTGCACTTTCTCCAGACCTGAATCCCATAGAAAACCTACGGGATCACTTGAGTCGCCGTGTCAACGCTCGGAACCCTGCACCCCACAACCTCAGTGACCTGAGGGTCGCCCTTCAAGAAGAGTGGAATGCCATGCCTCAGCAGACAATAAGTCAACTTGTGAACAGCATGAGACATCATTGTCAAGCTGTAATTGATGCTCAAGGACACATGACAAGTTATTGAGACATTGACATTTTTTGTTGTGGTATCCCCACCGCTGCTGTTGGCTTTTGTTTCAATAAATTGTTTGAGATGAAGAAATCATCATTGCACGCTTCCACTTAAATGCCCTACTTTCATGATGTAATATCACTATAAAGTGAACTTTTTACATTTTCCATAAATTTCTCCCGAAAGCCATATATATATATATATGTATTCAACCTGCAAATATTAACTGGCTATCTACACTGAAATTTAACTTGCATAAAGGGTCAATCCTTGATTTTAGCATTGTAGCAAACACTGCAAGTTGTCAATGTCAAATGCAAACAGTCTCACAGACTTGTGTAGTTTCTACATTTCCCAGGATTTTGTTGAACAAATGACTAAACGATCAAAGTGGTGATAGACACTGATTTAATCAGAATCAGCACAGTGACATTAAGTCCAGCAATATGCTGAACTTTGCTGAACTAGTGGCAGCTAAAAAAAACTATGTAATCTCTCAACTTTCAATACCCTCTCATTGTAACCACAGGTTTCATATACAGCACAGAAATGACCTACTCTTTAATCACAGACGGGGAAAACTTAGACAAAGAAGGTTTTGCAAAATCAACTTTAGCAAAACAAGTAAATTACAACTTCTGGAAAATGCACCAACTGCTGGTATGGTTTCCATTAAATTATAAAACAATACAAGGGCATCTGACTATGTGTTTTTTGTTATCATTTAAGTTATAACTTCTCTGGTGGAAGTATACCCTTGCCAACAATAAAAAAAACAGTGGTTGTACTGGGAAGCTTCCAGGTGTGAATGCATAGTGGACTGCTATGGCATGCATGCTCAGCAAAGCTTCTCTAGCTGAAAAATAAAGATGGAAAAAAAATGACAAAAGCAGTCCTTTGCTCCTGCTTTACACCTACATAAGGGCAGCACTGAGAATAGAAGGCCCTCATCATTTCAGCATAATTAATTGTTAAGTTTATAGGAGCCAATTATGTTTGATAGATGCAGACATAACAAACAGAATAGTAAATATCAGTCTTGATTATCAGCATCGAGGGGGGCTGAAACAGTGCATCAGCTGGAAAAAGATGCTTAAGCTTAGCCCAAATGCTAACATTAATATGTGCATTAATAGCATAAGCTGCTTACAATATTACATTTAATTTAGGGGGCAGTCCTGCTCTGTTCAAGAAAAATTAAGATCAAAGCTGGATTATTGGACAAGGAACAGTCAGTACAATTTATTGTCGGAAACATTCTCACCATATCAAAGCTCTGTTATAAAAGATATGTTGGCATTGTCAATAATGTTGATTATAAAAATTTGTCAATGCAGATTTTTATTGTCGACAAATCATTTAATTGTAAAGTTTATATGCATGTCGAGGGAATGTTCAGTTTAACTGTTCCAGCGAAGAAGAAGAGGGACCTATCATGGCGACATGGAGAGAAAATCACGGAGAAGGCCTAAAGTTTCCAAAGCATGGGAGGATTTTACAGAAAATTAATAAATGAAACAAGTTAAATGTAGACTGTAAAGCAGTTTGTCATATCACAGCTGCAATACAGTGATGTATCCATTCCCTCCTCCTCTTTGTTCGTCCGTCTCCGGCCACTTGTCAGCAGACTGCACCGGTAAGGTTAGCAAGTAGCGTTAGCCTTTCTTATTTTCAATGAGTGGCTCTCTCAGCTTTAGAAAACTGACCACACTACCAATGTGTGCCATTTAAATAGTTTACCTGTTCTCGGACAATAATCTCTCTTACGATGGTTGCTGACAGCTGAGCTGTTTCCGTTATGTTAGCTAATATGTTAACTGCAGTAAATGGGTGAATTACATGAGCAGCTTACTCTTTTTCGTATTCTCAATTATTGTCACCATAACAATACTGACAAAGTCTGACATACAATACTGACATAACAAAACTGAATATTAGTGCATCTCTGTAAATTAGAATAGCATGATTTGCAATTTAATTAAAAAAGTAACCATAATCATCACAAATAAATTTAAAATGGCTTAAATAATTGACTGTATGTGTGGTGGAGGCTTACATTCCTGCACTGATATTTAAAGTGTTTTTTTTAATTTATTATTTAATTGTGTTGCTACAAACACTTCTGTTTAAGCTGTAAAGTTTAAGTTTCCAACTCATGTTTGATGGGTCATTATTTTATTTAGCAATGGGAACTTTTTATAATAGGCCATTATATTAAGGCGGAGACTGACAAAGTAATTTTCACAGGTGTGCAGGCTTAAAACAGGTGAGGTAAACACGACTTGGAGCCCCGAACAGGAGCCGTGCCAGCAGGAAGCTGAGCTATCGGACATGACAGAAATAATCGCAATTAGTCGACTAATCGAAAAAATAGTCGTTAGATTAGTCGACTACCAAAATAATCATTAGTTGCAGCCCTAACATGCACTCACACACGAGCGTACACACACACATCAAATCGAATCTAATCGAGAATTGAATGTGGCATGAAAAAAATCTGGGATTTTTTTGAGAGGCCACATTGCCGAGCCCTAGATAATACTAACAGATTTATTCGTAAACATGATGTATGATCAATTTATATGAACTTGTGGGATTTGCCAATCTGTCAGTAGCTTGAAATTTAATACAGGTACTAACAAAATTTATGAGTTCTCCAAACCAGCTGTAAGAGTTTCATGTAAATACGTTCAAGGTCAAGGTAAACTTTATTCTGCCCAAATGGGGCAAGTTACTCGAAAGCAGCAACAGTTGAAAAACACACATCCAAGGTCCACATACTGCAAAGACAGGCGTTACATATACAGTGAGGCAAAAAAGTATTTAGTCAGCCACCAATTGTGCAAGTTCTCCCACTTAAAAGATGAGAGAGGTCTCCAATTTTCATCATAGGTATACCTCAACTATGAGAGACAAAATGAGAAAAAAAAATCCAGAAAATCACATTGTCTGATTTTTAAAGAATTTATTTGCAAATTATGGTGGAAAATAAGTATTTGGTCACCTACAAACAAACAAGATTTCTGGCTCTCACAGACCTGTAACTTCTTCTTTAAGAGGCTCCTCTGTCCTCCACTCGTTACCTGTATTAATGGCACCTGTTTGAACTCTTTATCAGTATAAAAGACACCTGTCCATAACCTCAGTCAGTCAGACTCCAAACTCCACTATGGCCAAGACCAAAGAGCTGTCAAAGGACACCAGAAACAAAATTGTAGACCTGCACCAGGCTGGGAAGACTGAATCTGCAATTGGTAAGCAGCTTGGTGTGAAGAAATCAACTGTGGGAGCAATTAGACATACAAGACCACTGATAATCTCCCTCCATCTGGGGCTCCACGCAAGATCTCACCCCGTGGGGTCAAAATTATCACGAGAACGGTGAGCAAAAATCCCAGAACCACACGGGGGGACCTAGTGAATGACCTGCAGAGAGCTGGGACCAAAGTAACAAAGGCTACCATCAGTAACACACTACACCGCCAAGGACTCAAATCCTGCAGTGCCAGACGTGTCCCCCTGCTTAAGCCAGTACACGTCCAGGCCCGTCTGAAGTTTGCTAGAGAGCATTTGGATGATCCAGAAAAGGATTGGGAGAATGTCATATGGTCAGATGAAACCAAAATAGAACTTTTTGGTAAAAACTCAACTTGTCGTGTTTGGAGGAGAAAGAACACCATACCTACTGTGAAGCATGGGGGTGGAAACATCATGCTTTGGGGCTGTTTTTCTGCAAAGGGACCAGGATGACTGATCCGTGTAAAGGAAAGAATGAATGGGGCCATGAATCGTGAGATTTTGAGTGAAAACCTCCTTCCATCAGCAAGGGCATTGAAGATGAAACGTGGTTGGGTCTTTCAGCATGACAATGATCCCAAACACACTGCCCGGGCAACGAAGGAGTGGCTTCGTAAGAAGCATTTCAAGGTCCTGGAGTGGCCTAGCCAGTCTCCAGCTCTCAACCCCATAGAAAATCTTTGGAGGGAGTTGAAAGTCCGTGTTGCCCAGCAACAGCCTCAAAACGTCACTGCTCTAGAGGAGATCTGCATGGAGGAATGGGCCAAAATACCAGCAACAGTGTGTGAAAACCTTGTGAAGACTTACAGAAAACGTTTGACCTCTGTCATTGCCAACAAAGGGTATATAACAAAGTATTGAGATGAACTTTTGTTATTGACCAAATACTTATTTTCCACCATAATTTGCAAATAAATTCTTTAAAAATCAGACAATGTCATGAAAATGTAAACAATGCATTGCTGTAACGACCTGTATACCCTTTACAAAAACTTAAATAAAAAAAAAAAAAAAATCAGACAATGTGAGTTTCTGGATTTTTTTTTTTCTCATTTTGTCTCTCATAGTTGAGGTATACCTGTGATGAAAATTGGAGACCTCTCTCATCTTTTAAGTGGGAGAACTTGCACAGTCGGTGGCTGACTAAATACTTTTTTACCCCACTGTAAGTTACCTGTTGCCATTCAGGAGGCCAATGGTAGCAGGGACAAATGAATTTTTAAATCTGTTCTGTATTTGGGCAGAGCATACAGTCTACCTGATGGCAGCATCTTGTACTCTGCACATAAAGGGTGATTGCTGTCTGCAAAAATAGCCTGAGCTTTCCTCATGGCTCCATCCCTGTATAAGGGAACAAGTCCGTGTAAACCTGTGCCAGCAATTTTGCTGCACATTTTCACAATGTGTTCCAACCTCTTCCTTCCAAACTAGCTGATAAAAGAGAAGGTTAGAACAGACTCAGTAAAACAAGACACACTTGTTATTTTGTCTGAATCAAATGTAAGAGTGTAAACCCTATAAACTTAATAATTATTTGACAAGATTTTATTCTTTGAATAAAGCTACAATTACAATAATTAAAAATAACTGAAAACAGTGTCCAGGAGTTAAAGCAAAAAAATCCTGAGCCTGAACTTTTTTCCAGAGGCAGGGTCACAGGGGTGGACACACACACACACACACACACACGTGCGTGCGCACACACACTCACACACACATATAAGGGCTGTAACAATTAGTCGACATTGTTGACATTGTCAACAGATTTTCATTATCGACAAATCGTTTCATTTTAAAGTTTATATGCATGCCACGGAAATTTTCAGTGGTAACCGTAATGCATGACTGAAACTGCTGCGGGCAGTAGCGCCTCTGTTGTCCGGCATGCGTGAACAATTTCCAGCGAAGAAGAAGAGGAGCACAGCATGGCAAAGCGAAAAAACAAACACATTGAAATGGAGCTTAAAAAAAAAAAAAAAAAAAAAAGGCAGACCCAAACTTTCTATAGTACGGGAACATTTCACAGAAAACAAAAAAAAACAAAACAAGTAAAATGCAGACTTTGCAAGTCAGACCTTTCCTGTCATGGCAGCACTACAGTGATGCCTCAGCATCTGAAACGACGACACCCGGGAGCCGCGACATTAATGACTGCTTTTGCTTGGTAAGTTTTAGTGAGTAAAGAAAGTTAGCGCCACTTAATTTTCAATGGCCAACTGTTTCAAGCTTTAGAAAAATGACAGTCCTGTTAGTACGTGCTGTTTATATTAGCTCACCTGTTTGACAGTAAGCTCTCTGGTTGCTGAGGGCTGAGCTGTTTAAGTCACGGCTAACGTGATGAATGCAGTAAATGACTGAATTACAGCAGTCGCTATCTCTTTTTCATCTTCGTTAATGTTAGCCCTCATTCTGAATATTAGTGCATCTGGGTTAATTAGAATATCCTAATTTGTAATTTAATAGATAAAAACCTACAACCATCATCATTAAAATTAAATCAAACAGCTTAAAATATCCCTCTTAAGTGCAGTGAATACTGAATATGAAGGTTTACCTTTCTGAATTATATTGTTAAAAAATGCACTGACAGAAAACTTCCACCTAGTGTTAGTTTGTGGGTTGGAGCAGCTCAGTAATTCAGTTGTAAGATATTTAATCAATTGTTTAACTGACATTACGCATTATGCTGTCTGTGATAAATTGATACATAACCTTAAACTTGTGATAATTAATACAGCTTTCTTGGTTTTTTATTTTGTATTTAGCTCTGAAAAATGCTTATAAAATGTTATATTAAAGGAGGGACTGACAACAAGGTGATTTGCACAGGTCTGCAAACAGGAAGCAGAGATGGCAGACATGAGAAATAATTGTGATTAGTCAACTAATCAGATTAGCTGACAGCCAAAATAGTAACAGGCCACCATATTAATACTGAGTGTTTTGGGTGTACTAATATGGCGGCCAGGTGGCTTCACTCGGCTCTGTACTTGCTAATGGGGCGTGAGCTATCCAGGTTTTCTATAGAGATCAGTGGAGCACACAAGCTCAATATCACTCAAGACATTCCAGCATCTTGGATCGCTAGATACAGCAACTCTGCTTGGACAAAAAGTGTTTCTGCGTACAGAAACAGGAAGTAAATTTCCCCGCAGCCAAAAAACAAGACACAAAAAAAACGCACAAGCCGGAAATCTGGCACAGTGTTGGAAAACTTTAAGCCCAGAGTATCATTCCAGAGCAGCGCAGGGCTTTGTTCTACCAGGGAACAGTGCAGTGGGGATGTGTCTGACAAATGGTGATGCTGATGGCTGGCTGTTCAGTAAGTGGCATCAATTATTACAATGCAAATCACATGGATATCATTCTGATTTTCACTGCTTTCATATGGGTATTTAAGGTGCAGAGCAGGGGCCATTTTGTAGGCGTGGGGGAAGAAAACTGATGCATCGTAATATCACGACACTTTGTGGTGGTGATACTGTATCGAGTCAGACGCACAGTATCGTGACACTTTACCAGAAATTACTAATAAATGTTACAAACTTGACTATTTAGGTAGCAGAGTAATAAAAAACCATTTGACTTTTCAGGCCATTAAATCAGTCACTCCTGGATTTTGCGATCGCACCAATTCATGCGAATTCAACCAATCCCCAGAATTTTGCGCCACTCTGCAACTTTCCCACAATTTTGGTCATCTTCCATGAATTTTGCCAATCAAACCTGTTCCCAAGTAGCGCTCAAACATGTACGTCATCAGTCTAAACTAGAGCTGCACAATTAATCGAATTTTGATCGTGATCACGATTTTGGCTGCCACGATTAAATTAACATGATCATCGGTGATATTGACAGTTAAAATGCGGGCTCTGCTGCATATCAAACCAAGCATTTTCTCAACCAACAGCCAGCCGCCCACCAGGGGGTGAACACACGTTAGGGCAACATTAAGCTGCAGAACTGACGAGCAAGTGCACCCTGTAGCAGCAGCCTTAAGTTTTCAATAGTGGACTGGTGTGATGGTGAAAGACAAACCAGATGTCGGGAGCAAAAGGCAACAGTACGGCAACACGTGGAGGCAAGGAGCTAGTGCCTCGAGAGGATCATCATCCGTTGTTTGGACGTATTTTGGATTCAGAGTAAGTGATGCTGACCAAAAAGAAATTATATGCAAACACTTCCATAGAGCTGTGTCTGCACCACAGGGCAACACAACTAACTTATTCAACCACCTGAAAAAAACACAAACACAAGTATGATAAATGCATGAAGGCTAAAGTGAATGTCACTTCACTAAATCATAGTCTGTGTCTGGCGCCAACCCAGGCAATTATAGTATCAGCCCTGCACAGAGCCTCACCGTATCCATCCACCTCCCAAAGACACGCTAAAGTAACTGATGCAACAGTGTTTTATTTGGCAAAAGACGTGTCCACTAAATACTGTATGAGCAACGAAGGCTTCAGAAACATGGTCAAAACACTGGACAAGAAATATGTGATCCCCACGTGACTCTCCAAAGTTGCATTACCTGCGCTGTATGAAAAATACAGACGGACATCACAATTATCGAGTACTTTGCAACTACGACTGACCTATGGTCAAGCAGAATAATGGAGCCGTACCTGTCACTACAATTCACTACAATGATGGAGATTTTAAAATGAAGGGTCGATGCTTGCAGACATCATTTTTCCCACAAGACCACACAGCAGAAGCTATAGCCCACGGACTGAGGGAAGCACAATCATCTTGGAGCCTACAGGAGGAGGGACTAGTCTGCATAACAACAGACAATGGATCTAACGTCGTTAAGGCAGCTTCTCTAAATAAATGGACGAGGCTCCAGTGCTTCGGCCACAGGCTTCATCTAGCAATTGATAAGTAGGATGAATTTAAAAAAAATAATTTTATGTTATCTGGTTTTTCCTAAAGTTAATGAATAATTGTGATTAATAACTGTGATTTCAATATTGATCAAAATAATCATGATAATCATTTTGGCCATAATTGTGCAGCCCTAGTCTAACCAATCAAATGCATCCCTGCACCGTGCCTGTCCCCAGGTATTAAAAGTTACTACAGGAGTAGTTTACAACAATATACAGTACATAGTTAGGTACTGTATAAAGCTCCTTTTGGTCAAGTAAATCTGTTTTGGCACAATAAGGGTAACAGACCTCTGTTCTGCTTACCTAGCTGCCTGACAGGACAAGGGGAATAAAACATCTACTGACTGTAACGAAACTGACATGAAAATTGTGATAAAGGTCATAGAGGGGATTTCAGAACTACTAACATATACAGTATGTGTAACTTATCATTCCAAACCAGTAAATTTCCTAATAAAATGAAAATAGCTAAAGTTGTGCTGATGTATAAAACTGGGATAGACACCACTTCACAAATTAAAGGCCTGTTTCTTTACTTCCACAATTCTTCAGAATACTAGAAAAACTGTTCAATAACAGATCAGATAAATTCACTGACAAACATACTACTACTTTTTGACAGTCAATACGGATTTAGGTCAAACAGCTCAACATCACTAGCGTCAGTAGAATTAATGGAGGAAATTACAAATGCAATAGATCACAAACAGTATGCAGTAGGAGTAGTTATCGATCTCAAAAAAGCTTCTGATGCAATCGATCATAACATATTAATCAATAAACTGAAACTGTATAGAATTGGGGGTAGTATTGCATTGGGTGCAAAGTTACTTATGGGACACAAAACAATATGTAAAGTTGGGACAATATACATCGCCATGCCTGGACATGGTTTGTGGCGTTCCCCAGGGGCCAGTATTGGGTTCAAAACCATTTATGATATACAGTATATACAGACGTGGACAAAATTGTTGGTACCCCTCTGTTAACCACTTGCGCTCCGTTGTTCCGCGGGCGGGCAAGTCTCTGCATCCTATGACGCACGAGGGCGCGCGAGAGCGCATGACGCATGATGGTGATGTAGTAGCGTCCAAGTGCCACTCAAAAAAAAACTGCAGAGACAGCCGCGAACAGATTAGTTCATCTGATTGACCTCTCATTCGACTAATAAGAGCCTTGAATTGGGTTTCTGAAACCTTGAAGAACCAATGAATGAAAATCTAGGAAGGAGGACCCGCCTACTGTGAACGCAGGAGCCAATTGAAGCACAGAAATTCTGGCTGGGTGAAGCGATATTTACTGCTGCCACAGATGAAAACAAAGGACGCTGGACAAATCTCCTACAGACCCAGGCTCACCCAGCAGCATGGAGAACACCCACAAGTGGGACCTGCACTCATTCCAGCAGAATAGACGGAGGCCGACGACAAAAGTCGTAAATCATTCGCCAAAACGGCAATATGTAATGGAATTATGTTGATCGGGATCCACGAGCGGAGCAGCGTCGCGTTCGTCTGACGCGTGGGAAGAGCTGTTCGCCACGACTCTGCTGTTTTGAAGAGGTAAGGTGTTATAAGCTAAATTATTATTTATCCCTGAAAACTGTAATCCAAAAATGACTTTTGACCGATCGGTAATTTACAACTGTACTGCGCACGAAATACGAAGTGCGTGCGCCGCGATAAACGGTTCATTTGCCGTGTTCGGGCCGTGAACGCCCCCCCCCCCCCCCACCCGCTGCAGAAGAGGAGGGGGGGGGGGCACGGTCCGAACGCTCCTGGGTCGGCGGGAGGAAGCACATCAGTCTATTCCATCATGTAGCGATGGCCCTCTTCTGTACCGAGGGGGGGGGGGGGGGGGCTGTTCACGGTCCGTTCACGGTCCCTCCCCCACACACACACACAGTAGCGGGGGGGGGGGGGGGAGCCGCTGTGAAAACATGCAAGGAAAAAAAAAAAAAGAGTGTATTCCGTCTTGTAGCGAGGGCCGAATTTGGTCCTTGGTAGCGGGGGGGGGGGGGGGGGGGGGGAACGACCCCCCCGCCCACACACACACACACAGACACAGCCCTGAGTGTGACCTTTCATTAGAGCCTAAAATGAAGATTCTACATTGAATTATTCAAAAGTTACAGACGTTTTTCCAAACTGTGCCATTTGGCACAATTTGGCACAGTTCCATAACGCCTGGGAACTACCTGAGAACAAAGCTGTGTAAAATATTCATTTTTTGTGGTATTGTTACCAAATTTGGATCTCAGCTGGATAACACTTGGTTCTACATTTCTGTTGCATTTTCCAGCCGGATCGGACAGCTGTGTGTTATTTACAAGCATTTGTATCCAAAAAAACACTGTGTCCAAAATTTTTTTCTTCAAGTTCAGTATGTTTACATGACTGTAACTCAGTGGCCGGAGCACGTAGAGAGATTATGTTTTTTTTGCCAAAAAATTCAAAGTGTTTTCTTTTAAATGAGACCAACCCCATGAAGATGCTGCAAAGGGTTGAATAACAGCTTTCGATTTACTTTGGGCACGTTTTTTTTTGGGCATTTTTAGGAAAATTGCCCGGAGTGCAAGTGGTTAATGAAAGAAAAACCCATAATGGTCACAGAAATAACTTGAATCTGACAAAAGTGGTAATAAATAAAAATTCTCTGAAAATTAACCAATGAAAATCAGACAATGCTTTTGAATTGTGGTTCAACAGAAGTATTTAAAAAAAAAAAAAAAAAAAACTCATGAAACAGGCCTGGACAAAAATGATGGTACCCTTAACTTAATACTTTGCTGCACAACCTTTTGAGGCAACAATCACTGCAATCAAACGATTTCTGTAACTGTCAATGAGACTTCTGCACCTCTCAGCAGGTATTCTGGCTCACTCCTCATGAGCAAACTGCTCCAGTTGTCTCAGGTTTGAAGGGTGCCTTCTCCAGACGGCATGTTTCAGCTCCTTCCACAGATGTTCAATAGGATTTAGATCAGGGCTCATAGAAGGCCACTTTAGAATAGTCCAATGTTTCACTCTTAGCCATTCTTGGGTGTTTTTAGCTGTGTGTTTTGGGTCATTATCCTGTTGCAAGACCCATGACCTGCGACTGAGACCAAGCTGTCTGACACTGGGCAGCACATTTCTCTCTAGAATACCTTGATAGTCTTGAGACTTCATTGTACCCTGCACACATTCAAGACACCCTGTGCCAGATGCAGCAAAGCAGCCCCAGAACATAACAGAACCTCATCCATGTTTCACAGTAGGGACAGTGTTCTTTTCTTGGCATGCTTTATTTTTGCGTCTGTGAACATAGAGCTGATGTTCCTTGCCAAAAAGTTCCAGTTTTGTCTCGTCTGTCCATAGGACATTCTCCCAGAAGCATTGTGGCTCGTCAACATGCAGTTTGGCAAATTCCAGTCTGGCTTTTTTATGATTTCTTTTCAACAGTGGTGTCCTCCTTGGTCGTCTCCCATGAAGTCCACTTTGGCTCAAACAACGACGGATGGTACGATCTGACACTGATGTACCTTGACCTTGGAGTTCACCTTGAATGTGTTTAGAGGTTGCTCTGGGCTCTTTTGTTAACATTCGTATTATCCGTCTCCTCCTGTGGCCACGTCCAGGGAGGTTGGCTACAGTCCCGTGGATCTTAAATTTCTGAATAATATGTGCAACTGTAGTCACAGGAACATCAAGCTGCTTGGAGATGGTCTTATAGCCTTTACCTTTAACATGCTTGTCTATAATTTTCTTTCTAATCTCCTGAGACAACTCTCTCCTTTGCTTCCTCTGGTCCATGTTTAATGTGGTACACACCATGTCACCAAACAGCACAGTGACTACTTGTCACCCTTTAAACAGGCCGACTGACTGATTACAAGTTTGTAGACACCTGTGATGTTAATTAGAGGACACATCTTGGTTGAACATGTCCCTATGGTCACATTATTTTAAATCTTTTCTAGGGGTACCATCATTTTTGTCCAGGCCTGTTTCATGAGTTTGTTTTTTTAAATAATTCTGTTGAACCACAATTCAAAAGCATTGTCTGATTTTCACTGGGTAATTTTCAGAGAATTTTTATTTATTACCACTTTTGTCAGATTCAAGTTATTTCTGTGACCATTGTGGGTTTTTCTTTCATTAACAGAGGGGTACCAACCATTTTGTCCACATCTGTATATAAATGGCATTCTCAAAATATCAAGCATAAGTGGTAAAATGGTAAATGGCATTCACTTACTGTATATAGCACTTTTTCTCATCTCTGGATGACCAAAGTGCTTTACAGATCCTGCTATCCACCCATTCACACACTGATGGTGGCGGAGCTGCCATGCACCGGTACTGGCCTGACTCACCAGGAGCAACTGGGGGTTCAGTGTCTTGCTCAAGGACACTTCGACATGCAGACTGCAGACAGAACGGGACTGAACCCCTCAGGTGTAGTGCTAAAACTAGTACTATTTGCTGATGATGACTCAACTATTTTTTGTTCTGGGGGTGATTTACAGGAGCTACTAGAGATTATCAGTTCTGAAATGTGCAAATTGAAAAGGTGGTTCAACAGAAATAAATTATCATTAAACTTAAGTAAAACTAAATTCATGGTATTTGGTTATGATAAAAGGGACACTCATGTACAGATACAGGTAGGTGGTATGGACATTGAAAGAGTTTATCAAAACAAATTTCTTGGTGTGATAATAGATGATCGAATAAGCTGGAAATGTCACAAAAAACATACAAAAACTGTCAAGAAGCATTTCAGTACTGAGTAAAGCAAAACCTATTTTGGACCACCAATCACTCCACATTCTCTACTGTTCACTCATTTTGCCATATTTAAATTACTGCGTGGAGGTTTGGGGCAATGCATACACCATGTTCCAAATTATTATGCAAATGATATTTGTCTCTGATTTTCCTAAATAGTCGATGCAAATGACAGGCAATGTAATTTTCAAGTCAACCATTAGAGCATAATTAAAATTTTATTGAACAAACCTTCCAATGATAACTATTTTTTGCAAGAATAAAAAAACTCAAAATGCACTGTTCCAAATTATTATGCACAACAAAGTTTCAAAACATTTTAATGGTTGTAAAGAATTGAAAATGGCATCTGTTGAATTTGCAGTATTAGGTCATATTTACTGAAATCAAAAGCTATTTCAATCAACAACATCTTAACAGGCCAACTTGCATGTTAACACAGGGCCCCTTCTTTGATATACAGTGGTGTGAAAAAGTGTTTGCCCCCTTCCTGATTTCTCATTTTTTTGTATGTTTGTCACACTTAAATGTTTCAGATCATCAAACGTAATTTAAATATTAGACAAAGATAATACAAGTAAACACAAAATGCAGTTTTTAAATGAAGGCTTTTATTATTAAGGGTAAAAAAATCCAAACCTACATGGCCCTGCGTGAAAAAGTGCTTGCTCCACCGTTAAAACATAAATTAACTGTGGTCTATCACATCTTTGAAAAGCTGAGTTCAATTTCTCTAGCCACACCTGTTCTCAATCAAGAAATCACTTAAATAGGACCTGCATGACAAAGTAAAGTAGACCAAAAGATCCTCAAAAGCTAGACATCATGTTGTGATCCAAAGAAATTCAGGAACAAATGAGAAACAAGGTAATTGAGATCGATCAGTCTGGAAAAGGTTATAAAGCCATTTCTAAAGCTTTGGGACTCCAGTGAACCATAGTGAGAGCCATTATCCACAAATGTTGAAAACACGGAACAGTAGTGAACCTTCCCAGGAGTGGCCGGCCAACCAAAATTACCCCAAGAGTGTAGCGACGACTCATCCAAGTGGTCGCAAAAGACCTCACAACAACATCCAAAGAACTGCAGGCCTCACTTGCCTCAGTTAAGGTCAGTGTTCATGACTCCACCATAAGAAAGAGACTGGGCAAAAATGACCTGCGTAGCAGAGTTCCAAGGCAAAAACCACTGCTGAGCAAAAGGAACATAAAGGCTCGTCTCAGTTTTGCCAGAAAACATCTTAAGGCTCCCCAAGACTTTTGGGAAAATACTCTGAGGACTGACAAGACAAAAGTTGAACTTTTTGGAAGGTGCGTATCCCATTACATCCGGAGTAAAAGTAACAGCATTTCAGAAAAGGAACATCATACCAACAGTAAAATATGGTGGTGGTACAGTGTTTCCTCTGGCTTAAAGACCTTGGCGCGGTGGCAACATATTTTTCCCCTGGGTGGGGGGGGGGGGCAGTAAACAGGAATATGTTAATTTCATACTATTTATTTCTTTTTAAAATTTTACACAGTAATGTTACATATGGAACTTACCATTTGAAGTATTGTACAACCGAGGCTTGAATATTGGGCCAGCTGAGGTCCCACCCAGACATCCTGTGTTTAGACTTTTTAGTGGTGTTATCCTTCTCTCCTTCCTCTGCCTGAACACTTTCCTCTCCTTGGCTCCTCTCTTCTGTCTCATCTTGCCCTCTCTGAGCTCTGTCTAATTCAGGTTATCTCTCTGTCTATGGTGGTATACAAACAGGTTAGAAAATATCAAGTGTCATGTTTTGTCCTGTAGGACTTTTTTGTCATGGTTTTTTCATCTGCTGCAGCAGATGAAAAAAGGACCCGCAGGAAGAACCACCACAGACCCAGCAGCACGGAGACCACCCACAAGTGCGACCTGTGTGACAGGGACTGCCATTCGCGCATCGGCCTGTTCAGCCACAGGTGGTGCTGTTCCAGCAGAGTAGACGTTTAGGATTCTCTTCCATGGTCATCATAGACCGACGGAGGCCGACGACATAAATGACAAAAATATGTGTATTTTTTGTATTTTTATTCCAGTGTTTCTTTTTTCCATTGAGAGAGTAGGGAAGGGAAAGAAACATTCATAATAGTAATGTACTCATGCATACTTAAATTATATGATCAGGTGGGTATAGTAACCAGAAATCCTACCCATGTAAAAGCAGTGCTTTGAAATTAATAATTAAAAGTAGACAACCAAAAATTTCTACTTGAGTTAACGGTACAAAGAGCACCCACTTAAAAACTTGAGTAATGACTTCAGTCTTGAAGGTTTGAGGTTTTTCTCAAAATTTCATAACAATTTTCTTATAGTTTTCTACTTTTCTCTGTAAATCTATCTAAAGTTGAAACCATGTTCCTCAAATTTGTAATTTCTTCTTGTAAAATTGACTTTTCTTGTACATTTGAAAATTTATTATAAATTTGTGGATTATTTTACAATTAATTTTTGTCTGTTTTTTAAAATAAAATTACTTTTTTTTTTTTAGATAAATTTGAAACAGACTGCGGTATTTTTTTTACTTTTTCCTTATAACAATTTACATTTTTGACTATAATTTTGTAGTCAGAACAGAACAATAATTTAACTCTGATTACAAAGAAAAAATATTAATAAAACTGCATTTAATGAAATAACTTAAATGACCAAGGATGCCATTATTTGTTATATTTCTTTATATTTATAGGTTGTTTGTTTTTTTTGTTTTTTTAGAAATCTCACCACCCAGACAGCAGGAAAAACCTCCCTTATTTTAAAATCAAATGTTGGCATGTTTAGTTTGTCTGAAGGCTGCTGACAGATTAAAGTCATTGACTTTGTGAATTTCGGGCATCTTAACCTGCCAGGTACATAATAGGGAACTGTAGTGGACTCTAAAGACATAATTCGCCACAATATGTGTTCATGTACAGAAAGATCTGTTTAGGCAGTTTTAATAGTTGTGCTCTCAGGCTTTCTCATCAGGCACCTCTCTAGGCAGCCGCTGACACGGTTAACGGCAGGATATCTGGGGAGAGCGGGATTCAAACCGCCAACCGACCAGTTATTGGATGACCTGCTCTACCTCCTGAGCCACTGCCACCCATAATGTGCATCTGAGATGACTTCAACTTTATTCATTATTGTTACTTGCCTAATTAAAAATTATTAGAAATCAAGTTACAGTAAGAGCCAGTTAGTTCCTCCGACACGTTTTAATTCATTTATTTTTTATTAATGTGTATGTGGCCACTGTCATGCACTTTTGCAGCTTTAGTAATATTTTTTCAGACAAAATTAAGAAACTCGGCAGTGATTTAAAACCCGAACGATTGTCTGATACACTATGTTTCCTATTGGTGACAAGTTAGCATTGTCATTTAGCATTTGCTGTTTTATAATTAGAGAGAGATGGTGTTAATGTTATTTACCACCAATTAAAACGAGGTTAGAGGACTATCCTCTCTGACGCAGCACGGTGGGGAAAAAGTCCCACGCCCCTCGTACAGAAATAGCAGCTCCACAGAAGTAGCGGCAAAACATTAGCTTGCTGTTAGCTGCTGTGGCGCACCTGGTGCACTGCTGCAGGAAAGCGGTGGGGCAGTGACAAGTAGAAACGAGTATGTGTCTTTTAAATCCTGATATAAACGATACAGCTTTATATGAAACTGTAAGACGTTTTTTATCGTGTCACTGATCTACGTATATCATCATATCACACAGCCCTAATCCGACAGGGGCTCACCTGAAAAAGTTGTGGCTGCATCCATTAAAACTCGTAGCTGGGAGTCCATGGGTACATAACGACATTCCAGAGCTCTTAGCACTTCTGTCTCCAGGTGAGTGAAAGTCTCATTTTCAAACTAGTTTACTCTCCAGTGTTGATACTTTTACTCCGATGACGACAGAATCCCAAAGCTAGCACTATCCCTCGGACGTGAATACATGATTTCTTGTGTGCTCGCTGTGGCATACCACTAATACCACCTTAAAGGATACCTGTAGTGAATTTTAATCAATAGCTATTTCAAAGGATCAAATATGATACTAGTGGTTCCGTCCAGTAATTTTGGTCATGATTCCTTCTTAAATATGCTTGAGTTTCAAGTCACTGCTCTGTCAGTCAGTCATGGTCAGGGACATCTTGCCTCCTCCATAGGCTGTCTCTGCACCGGTAGTGACGCACAGTCACTGTTTTGTGCGATTGACTGGGTTGCAGTATAGCAGTCAACAAGTTTTAACATCAGAATTTTATGTAATTTTTTTAAGAGATTTTTTAGAGTCCTTTATTATTCCCACAATGGGGAAATTACAGGGCATCCACATGAGTGGATGAGGCAGCCACTGGTGCGGCGCCCAGCCCTTTCACCATTCACACACACACATTCACACCTGGGGCTACTTTAGAGTCTCCAATTAACCTAGCTTGTATGTTTTTGGCATGTGGGAGGAAACCGGAGAAATCCCACACAGACGGGGGAGAACATCCAAACTCCACATAGATCACTGTTGGTCAGGGGCTGGGATCGAACCCAGGATCCCCCGGTCAAGGGTGAGTTGCTGTGCTGCCGCAGTGCTAACCACTCCGCCACCACGCTGCCCATAGTCAACATACAGGTACATCTCAAAAAATTAGAATATCATTAAAAAGGTCAATATTTTTTGTCACTCATTTGAGAAAGTGAAACCCATACGTTATATTGATTCATTACACAGAGTGTGATATATTTCAAGTGTCTATTTTCATTTTGATGATTATGGCTTACAGCCCATGAAAACCCCAAATTCAGTTTCTCAAAAAATTAGAATATTACATAAAATTGGCACTGCTGAGGTGTTATGAAGGTCCAGGTAGCTTTGATAGTGGCCTTCAGCTCATCTGCATTGTTTGGTCTCGTCTCTCTTCTTCCTCTTGACAATACTCTATAGATTCTCTAAGGGGTTTAGGTCAGGAGAGTTTGCTGGCCAATCAAACACACTGACGCCATGGTCATTAAACAAGGTTTTGATACTTTTGGCAGTGTGTGTGTGTGTGTGTGTGTGTGTGTGTGTGTGTGTGTGTGTTTGGGGGGGGGGGGGCAAGTCCTGCTGGAAAACAAAATCAGCTTCTCTATAAAGCTTGTCAGCAGAGGGAAGCATGAAGTGCTCTAACATTTCCTGGTAGACGACTGCGCTGACTTTGGTCTTGATAAAACACAGTGGACAAACACCAGCAGATGACATCTGTTCAGATAAAAGTAAATTTTGCATTTCATTTGGAAATCAAAGTCCCAGAGTCTGGAGAAAGAGTGGAGAGGCACAGAATCTAAGTTGCTTGAGGTTTAGTGTGAAGTTTCCACAGTCAGTGATGATTTGAGGAACCATGTCATCTGCTGGTGTTAGTCCACTGTGTTTTATCAAGACCAAAGTCAGCACAGTCGTCTAATAGGAAATTTTAGAGCACTTCATGCTTTCCTCTGCTGACAAGCTTTACGGAGAAGCTGATTTCATTTTCCAGCAGGACTTGGCACCCCTCACACACACTGCCAAAAATATCAAAACCTGGTTTAATGACCATGGCATCACTGTGTTTGATTGGCCAGCAAACTCTCCTGACCTAAACCCCATAGAGAATCTATGGAGTATTGTCAAGAGGAAGATGAGAGACACCAGACCCAACAATGCAGACGAGCTGAAGGTCACTATCAAAGCAACCTGGGCCTTCATAACACCTCAGCAGTGCCACAGGCTGATCACCTCCATGCCACGCCACGTTGATACAGTAATTAATCCAAAAGGAGCCCCGACCAAGTACTGAGTGTGTACATGGACATACTTTTCAGTCGGCCAACATTTCTATTCAAAAACTATTTTTTTAAATTAATTTTATGTAATATTCTAATTTTTTGAGAAACAATCTAGGGTTTTCATGGGCTGTAAGGCATAATCATCAAAATTAAAATAAATAAACATTTGAAATATATCACTCTCTGTGAAATGAATCTATTATATATGGGTTTCACTTTCCGAAATGAGTGACAAAAAATATTGAACTTTTTCATGATATTCTAATTTTTTGAGATGTACCTGTAGTTTTACAACCATGTACAAGCAAATCTACCCGCATATAATTTAATGGAATAAAATTCTAGTATATCAACATTTATTCAACGTGTTCTAAAGTTACTTGACTGGGAACTTGCCTGTTTGTCAGGTCCCCTTCAGGTGCTGGTCCCCGGAGGTATCTACGGTTCATGCCGTCAATGAAGGCCATTTCCAAGGACGGTTTGTGCAGTATATATTTGTGCAGATTCTGCATTGTTTTCAACTCATCTCTCGACCCACTGAGCATCTGCTGAACACATTTACTCAACCACGGTAAGCATGTTTACTCGTCCGCGGTAAAGCTGGAATCGACAAGTGCACATCACTTTCGGCTGGCAATGACTGCTCCCCATTGGTTTTGACCGAGCGGTTTTCATGGGATAAAATTATTCAGTATACTGACTCTAGGGGGTTATTTTTACTGAATAAATGCATTTTTTGGTTTATAAGTAATACCTAAAGCACGATTAATGTTGTTATAATGACCAGTATTGGTTTCCTTTAAGTGCCACAAACATGGAGACGCATTCATATAATGATGTCACCGCAATGAAAACTTGGCGCATCCGTGTTCAAAGAATTGCTATTGCAGCCAAGGACAGAGTCCCTGTATGCCATATTCCCAAATTCAGAATACAGTTAATGAGCACTTTTTCTTTCTCCAGAGGGGAAAAAAAAAAAAAAAAACTTTTTTATGGTGGAGGCGTGGCAGCTCTTTTCTCGTGTGTACCGGAGGCTCAGAAGCCATTCCCACAGCCTTCTCTGGCCCATACCCTACAGTCTTCTGATAGGAGGTTGAGATTGGAGCTAATTGGTTTGACTTTTCTATGTACAAGAGACATGCCAGATCTGAACAGCACAATTTAGGCTTGAACCGGAAGTCAGAATCACACTCAAAATACACAGTCTTAGGCTATGTGGCTGATTTTGTTATTGATAAGTGCTGGAAGTGACGAACACTTTTTAAACATGTTAAAAGTTAAAAATAGTCGATTTTGACTGCAGTGGGTCTTTAAAACTTTGAAGCCAATTTGAGAATGAAATTTCAGTCATATGGTACAGAAGTGTGGCCTTATATGGTAGTTTTAGGGCATTAATTATGCAAATCTTCAATACTTGTGAACATGCACTCACTTACACACAGGTGTAATTCACCATTTTTTCGTGGGCTGTTGACACTTGTGTGCTTTAAAATTAAATTAAATTAAATCACCCTTATTGTCATTCAACCGTACAACCAATCATGTACAGTAGAACGAGATTGTGCTTTACCTATCTACAGTGTCAATCACACACACCCCAGTGCAGAATCAGAGGGCCGCTGCCATGCAAGGCGCAGCCACAGATTTCCCTCCTCCATTCCATTATTGCTGAGCACCAAGCTGGACGGCAGGAAGTTCCACTTTTATATGGTCTTCGGCATGACCCGGCCGGGATTTGAACCCCTGCCTCCCGGGTGTGGGGCGGATGCTCTACCAACTGAGCCACCACTCCAGTAGCACATAAAACGGATGAGCCGCACTCTGAAATATGGTCTTGCAAACTTTCGTTGCATCAGAAACTCACTTACTTTAAAAGCATCAAAAACCTTTCTGAATGCCATGATTCTGACACATTTCTCCTATTGCATCTCTTGCACTGGTCACAAGCCAATAGCATGACTCTGAAACCCTTGGAACCCCTGTATAAATAATCCATCAAAATTCTGGATAAGACGACACAACGGTATCACCATTGTGGTACGCTTGCCAAACACAAGATGTTAAGCTTTGAAAACAAGATCATGTATGCAAATATATGGCTGATCTTTAAAATTATCCATGGTTCTGCACCCCCGTCCCTGAAGACTTTTGCGTACCCGACTTCTGAACAAAATACCAGAGTAACAAGGACTTCGTCTAGGTCGAATTGTTGCATCCCCCTACATAAAACTGCTTTTGGACAATCAGCCTTCTCATACAACGCTATAACGGAATAGAACAAGCTCCCCACTGCTTGAAGACCAGAACAAATTACAGAGACTTTACCACAGAGACTAAAAAATGGATTTTAAGTAATCAAGTCTGCTAGCATTGACTCTCTCCCTTAAACGGGATCATGAAATTGTACTCCTAAATTGTTTTTTTTATGTGTGCCATCTCTTATCTTTTTACCTTTAAACCTACTCCCTGCTTGTTTCAGGGTCAACAGTTTCTGAAACCCGACCTGAATCGTCTTCAATATGTGCTGTTTTTCTTTAAATATCTTCCTGCCTGTCCCAGGTACTACAGATGGAAATTAGTGAGAATGCTATAATCTGGTACAGAGCATCTTTACCCTGTGTTTAATGGGGTTTTTTTCTGTACATGGTCCCTGACAAATAAACCAATAAACTAAACTAAACACACTTTTGTAGGACATACTAGTGTTTGTTAAATCTGGAGTAGCTCATTCATACTAACATGGCTCACTCACAAAGTACGGGGGATTTACACATGCTAACTCTAACATCTTTTTATGTGGGTGGGTGGATGGATGGATAGATGTACTTTATTAATCCCAAACTGGGAAATTACAGTGTGACAGCAGCATGGCACTTTAGACAACCCAGAACCAACAGAAATACACACAGCATAATAGAAAGAGTAGTTACCCAGGGAAGTAAAAAGTAGATGACTTTATATACTACATCGGCTACTACTAGGTTAAATGGATCATGATCCTTATGACTCTATGGATAGTACTGACTCGCCCATTGTCTAGATTTTTCCTAATTAATAAAAATCTATATTATTTCAGCAATGAGAAAGTCCCTTTCTCCCTGCTAGCGTACCCTTACACATTGTTACATCTTGACAGCTTGTGTTAATGTAAAGAATTCAATAAGCATTGACTGGATGTAATCATAATTCATCTGAGGTGGCTCAGAGTGACATTTTCTCTATAAATTTTGCATCTTATCCAAGATTTGTTTATGTGGATTACTCCTACATTAACAAGCGCATAATGATCTTGTTGATATAGGTTACAAAAACAAACTGTACTCATAGAGGGGTGAACAAAAAAGTGTTTTTTTTTTGTTTTTTTTACCTCTGTGCTCCCTGGGGAAAAATCTAGACTGTAAAAACTTATAATTTACCCTGTCTGCCCCCTAAAATCTGCACTTCCCCTGGCCTTTAGCGAGCAACTGAACAGACAAGTGTCCCTGCGGAGCATCTCGATGACCAATAGTAAGATGCCTGTGCTTGTTTCCAGGTCTAAATATGTGCAGTCATTAGAATAATAAGCAGGCAGTAGCCAAGACAAAAGCTTGTGTGCAGAGAAAATCTCCAGCTGGTACAAATAATGAGATGTATCAGTACAAAGGCAACACACAACATCTACGGTTCTAAATGTTCTGATTTGGCGACAAACGTTTAATAAAACCTTAAAAAGCTAACGTTTTCTTCCAACCCGGCAGGCGTGATCGCTCTCAGCACAGAGGTGCATTGACATGTCAGCGAGGGGAAAGCCTACCAGACACCTCTGCTTCCTCACGGGTCAGAGGTCCCAACAACTTCCAGGAAACATAAAAGGGGAGTCGATTCACACCACTTGACCCCCACCCGCCACTCCCCATGCGTCCCATTTATCTGCTCCGACTGCCCGCTAAGCAAGTGTGCTCCTGCATGCATTTTTATTAATTCTATACAACTATCAAAATTCATCTCCACTGACAAAAAAAAAAACCTCCAGTTTATTCTGTGCACACCAACCACCTCCTGACAACACCCCGGAATAAAAATGTAACATCCTCATCTACGGGCACTTAACAACCCCAAACACCCGTGTGAGTAGAGCTTTTGACATCAACCTCAATCACTTGTTTAATCATATTCAGTTTCCTGGTTTTTTTGGAGGTTAAAGGTGGCCTGTTAGCAAATAGCAGGCTAAAGCTAAGGGCTAACACTTGTGTTGCCAAAACACGTCGCACAGCCGTAACTCGGTAGCAACGCTTCAAATCGCACGTAATAAACTCCAGCCTTGCGTGGGCTTAAGTTTTCAGACACTTCGGGCAGGAAAGGGCCGTAATTACCAGACCTAAGGTGGGACACGGGCAGTCTCAATGTGGCTACAGCCGTAGCCTCCCGAGAGCACGGCCAACAGCAGAAACTTCGAAACCCAACTATCATTTATACACACAGATTATACAGCAAATCTCTGGGGAACGTCTAGCAGAGTCTCACCGACACGCTCCTCCGAGAGAGAGAGAGAGAGGGGGGGGGGAGAAGCACAGCCAGCACCGCGGCGCAGCAGAGCGGTCGGAGTGGGACGGGGAGCTCTCGGTGCCCCGCCGTGTGCCAGCCTCGATGCCCGCTAGGATTTGGGAGTCCTCGATTGGCCCGGGCCGGTGTGTGTGTGCGGAGGGAGGGAGGGAGGTCTGGAGGCGGCGGCAGCAGTGGAAAAAAAAAAAAAGACAAAAAAAAAAGGTAACTCCTCTTCTTTACTGTAAATTCGAGTCCTCTACTCGACGCTTTTTCGTACGGGGAACACGGGAGGGCACAAAAATAGTCATGGTGGTGAAATATTCAGCAGTCCCAGCTCCAATCTCCAGTGTCCAGCGCGGTGTGATGTCCGCTCAGTCCCAATTCCCTCCTCCTCCTCTGGCCGAACGGAACAGACACGGCGTCCCTCCACCCCAAAATGTCGCTTATGGTATATCACAGCTTATAAATTATTTATACGTCCCCCCCCCAAAAAAAAAAACACAAAAAAAAAAAAACACAAGAGCGCCTCACGGAAATACGTTCTGAATCCCGACTGTATTTCTACCGGAGAAGACAGGTAACGGGGTGGTCCTGCCGCTTCATCTTTAGCCGACATCAACAGGTCATCCCGGGACACAAATGCGGTGCAACTGTGGGCGAGACAGACGGACGGATCCGGCGGAGACGAGGGGAAAGTAGGGGGCTGACTGAAGTCCGAGCCCGTTCACGGACGGCAGCCGGAGTCGTAATGCTGGAAGTGTGAACGACTGTCACAGCTTTTGTTAAAGACCTTACTTGAATACATAAAAGGACAAAGCCGCGCATGCATGTGCGCCACCGAGTAGTTCTGGGGAAAGTTCAGGAATGCGGCGGAAGAAGAGGAGCCGAGGACACACGAAGACACCCGCGGGAGGGGGGGTGCATAGCCCGCGGGCGACAAGTGAGAAGCCCGGTGGCGTGAAATGGTTAAAGTTTGGGGGTCTTACCCCCCCACCCCCAACACGTGAGCCCATCCCCCACAGTAGCCAGCACAACTTTACCCCCCCACCCACCCCCCAACAACAAAAAAAAACAATAGCTTAACCTCCACTTTAGCACGGAGCGGGAGCCCGTACACCGCTCCTCCACGCTCCATCCAAATTTAAGAAGACGCCCCCGTATCGTGGAGAAAAAAGAAAAAAAAAGACACACCACAATGGAACCGGACGACCGGCTGACCCAAGTCAGAACCCCAGGCCACGCACACACACACGCCGCCACTCAAGCCCAAACTTACCGCGGGGCCGCTGCCGCTGCTGCCGCTGGAAAAGTGCTTCAATGGAGGAGCCGAGCAGAGGCGGTCTACTGTCTCCCTCCGCTCGGCACAGACGCCCATTCACCGTGACTGTACGCCGTGAAGCCACGGCGCGCGCACAAGGCATGCAGTGCACGTGTGCATGCATACATACACGTGCACGCGAGAGCGCGGAGCTATGGAGGAGGAGGAGGAGAGCAGAGGGGATTTTGAGATTTTTTTTTTTTTTTTTGACTGTCCTAGGGGCTGCAGACAGATCGCAGAGCTACCGATCGACGGGACAGACAGATGGACAAATAGAGACGCTATCTTATCGTTTCACCCGCCGTCCTTATCTAGCGTGTCGCCGATCAATGGGGAGCAGTAGTAATTTAGATGTTGACTGCCTCCAATCAGTTGCCTAATGTGAAATTATTAGCCCGAATATCCATGAATCCTCGATATCTGCATGTCTAGATAAAAAGTTGAAGTTGTCCGATCTAATAACTTAAAGCAAACTTTACAAATCAAGTCGGTTTAAAGACATAAATGCAAGTTGAAAGGTAAATAAAAGATTATCGTGTCACTGTAGATTATTATCAAAGTTGATTTATAGACTAATTGAACGTGCTTTTTTTTTACATTATCCATTTAAAAATTAATCCTTTTGCTCAAATATCAGATATTTAAAAAAAACAATCATACTCAAGCAGAAGCGATGACATAAGGTGCGGAGACTAGCGGATTTCTGGTAGGAGCCGAGGCTGCCGCCGCTGCAGGCAGGTAGACAGGCAGCGTCCCCAGTCGACCCGGCCGTCTGAGCCCCACCCACTCACCGGCGCGTCTTTGGTGGCGGGGACCGATTCCCTCCGAGCGGACCGTGGAGAGTGGCGGGGCCGGGCGGTTCGATCCGGCACCGATCGCGGTGTCTAGACTCCTATCGGGCAGGTGAGCCCTCCGGGGGCCTCCAGGCAGCTGTGCGCAGTGAATGCTAAACAGGATGAGACTGCATTCGGGCACGGCACTGCGCTCCCCGCTCTCTCTCCCTGTCATGCCAAATACTATTAACTCTATAATTCTCCTGTGTCAGATGTATAGCGCGACGCTCTCTGGGCATTCATTGTCACAGCGCCCCCCACCATCCAGATGTGCCAGGCTCGTGCTGCATGTACAGTAGAGGAGGCAGTTTCTCCTTTCACTCACTCATATATGTCACTTTTTTTTTTTTTTTTGAGGGGACATGGGTGGAAAACACTAGACACAAGATCTGACAGTGAGAGCGAGACTTGAGTGCACAATATGTTGCCTTTCAATCTGCATCATACCTGGCAATTGGACTATAGGACCAGGGGTGTTTCTAGCCTTTTGCAGTCCTATGAGTGCCCCTTAGGGGGGCATTTTTTTTTTTTTGGAATGGGGACGAGTTCAAACCCTTTAACTGCTGAAAATAAAACCCTCACCCCTAACGACATTACAGAAATAAACTTGGGTCACCATCTAGATGACCGGGGAAGGGGGGGCATTAAACTATTACATCCTCTTCTAGGGCTTATCTGGGGTCCGGGTCATGGGGGCAACAGTTCAAACAGAGTAGCCCATGCCACCCAGTTCACATAGCACCACGATCCTCATGATCGCTCCTGCAGGTGATGAGCCCACTGGAGGGTGGACCCATGTGGCTCCTTAGGGGACACTGGGTCCTTGATGTAACTTTTTTTAAACTGGGCCGCTCTTGCTCTGTCCCCTTCACCCAGGACCAGTTTGTCTTGGGAGACCCTACCAGGGGCAAGTTGCCCCCAATACCATAGCTCCTTGGATCACTAGGGCACTTAAGCCCCTCCACCTCGATACGGTGGTGACTCACGGAGGGGACCGTTACATAGAATCATCATTTAACCAACATCCACGTGAACATTGCAAATATCCAAGAAAAAAGCTGCAAATTCACAAGAAGGGGGTCACAAATTTATGAGAAAAAAAAGTTGCAGATTTACAAGAAATAAGTAGTGAATTAAAGAGAAGTTGAAATCTTTTATGAGAAAAAGTTGCATATTTATAACAATAGGCTGCATATTTATTGGGACAAACATTTAAACCTTACAAGAAATGAGTTGCAAATTTACAGGGGAAAAAAAAGTCAAATTTATGAGAAAAATGTTGCAAATTTATGAGAAAAAGTCACAAATGGATTGAAAAAGTTGAACCTTTAGAAGAAAAAAGTAGCAAATTGATTAGAAAAAAGTTTTTTGGGTTTTTTTTTTTGTTTTTTAATTCTCCCCACAAAAATATTGAGTGTGAACTTAGCTGAAGAGGCGTGTAGCATTTGTGCTTTATACGCAGAAACAGCTCTGGTCAGGACTTGTCATCAAATAGTTTCACAGTTATTACTGTTTAGTCCGAACCTGACTTGTTTAAACTTTTTTCCCTTAGGAGTAATAACACTCTAAATGTCCTAAGTGAATCTAATTTCACAAAAATCTAACTACTGTACTTTAAAGTCCTGTATTGAGCATCATCTAGGGATTAATTTTAGGTTTTGACATCCTCAAGGAAATATACATGTGGTTCGGAAGACCAAAAAAGATTTCTGTGTTGTTTTTCATCATCAATAAAGCTATCTGTAAAGTTCTGTCTGAAACAATGGGTCTTCAGCCTGCTCATTAATATTAATGAGCCGCTAAATTGACTGGGTATAGATTTTCAGACTGGACGAATCACAAGTAGTCAGAGTACATTGATTTTGCAAAGTTAAGCTGTTGTTTTGTCACCTTGTTTTCATTCACAGAGACAATGCAAGTGTGAAAATTGCAAGCCGGAACACCATTCAAAAGACGCAATACGACATCGCTTGCTTTTCTTCCCCTTTCGGCTGCTCCCTTTACAGGTCACCACAGTGGATCATCTGCCTCCACCCCACCCTATGCTTGCATCCTCTTTTCTCATACCAACCCTCTCCATGTCCTCCTTCATTACATCCATGAATCTCCTCTGTGGTCATCCTCTTTTCCTTCTTCCTGGCTAATCCATCTTCTACATCCTTTGTCCAATATATCCACTAACCCTCCTCTGTCCAAACCATCTTGGCATCTTTGTGTCCAAAATGCCCAATCTGAGTTGTCCCTCTGATATACTTATTTCTAATCCTGTCCCTCCAAGTCACTCCCAGTGATAATCTTAGCATCATCAACTCTGCCACCACCAGCTCCACCTCCCGTCTTTTTGCCACTGCCACCATCTCGAAACCATACATCATAGCAGGTCTCACCACTGTCTTGTAAATCTTTCCTTTCACACTAACCCTTATCCTTCTGTCACAAATCATCCGTGACACTCATCTCCACCCACTCCACCTTGCCTTCACTCTCTTCTTAACCTCTCTTGTGCACTGTTGACTGTTTTGGATGGTTGACCCCAGGTATTTAAACTCATCTACCTTCACTATCTTTACTTGCTACACTATCTTTACTTGCATCTTTACCATTACACTTGCCTCCCTCTCATTTACACACGTATTCTGTCTTGCGTCAACTGACTTTCATTCCACTTCTCTCCAGTGCATACTCTGTACTTCTCCAGGTTCTCTTCCACCTGCTCCTTACTCTCGCTGCATCATAATGTCATCTGTGAACATCATAGTCCATGGAGAATCCTGCCTGACCTCATCTGTCAGCCTGTCCATCACCATATAAACAAGAATGGGCTCAGAGCTGATCCCTCATATAGTAATCACACCCCCACCTTGAATTCATCTTTTACTCCAGTAACATACCTCAGCACCATCTCTTTATCCTCATCCATGTCCTGCACCACCCTCACATACTTCTCTGACGCTCCTGACTTCCTCATACAATACCATACTTCTACTGTTGGCACCCTATCATCTGCTTTCTCTTGACCCACAAAGACACAGTGCACCTCCTTCTACCTTCTCTATACTTCTCCATCAACACTTTTAAAGCAAACAGTGCATTTGTGGTACTCTTTTTTTGGCACGAAATCATACTCATGCTCACAAATTGTGACCTCTTTTCTTAACCTGGCTTCAACAACTCTCCCATGTCTTCATAGTGTGGCTGATCAACTTTAAGCCTCCGTAGATACTACAGCTCTGAGCATTTGCATAAACTGCAAACTGCTGGTCACCTGGTGGAATTTCTTCTTAGATTTTTCAGTTTGCTCATCATCTGAGCTTTGTCTTATGTGTAGCCATGTTCATTCAGTTTCTGTATTCTCTCCATGAAGAGCCGGTAACTGTGCCTTCAGTGTAAAGTTCAAAAAGTTCAGGAATCTCCTCGTCTTCCCAGTTTGCCTTTATATTCTTTGTTGTTGTCATTGAGTCGTCGAGTGTGGACCAGAGTCGCTGTTTTTGACAGTGTTCAATGAAAACATGCAGAGTGTGTTAACTTTTCTTTTCTTCCATCTCTTGCTAGTGATTGTGAGATATGTATTTGGCATCTTTATTGTGAAGTGCAGCGTGATGACGTGCACTTCCCGTCATGTCATCGCACTGCCCATATATAAGGAAGAGGCACCATCTTACGGCCTCTTTGCCAGATGCCTATGCCAGGTGCGTACTGTGTCACTGCTGTACATAGTTCCTAAATAAAGCTGTGTTCGTCAACCATCATCGTGCCTCATCCTTCACCCAGGTATTTACATACAGTGTAGCACCTTGGGGGAGTCAGATTATTTAGCATCTCAGACAAGAGACAGTGGATAAGCATGGGAGAACAATGCTCAGGAGGTTCCTGGCAAGATAGCAGGAAGGAGTCAAGGACGTAGGGGGTTGAATGCAATGTAATGCAAATGTCATGTTGTGTGTGGAGAAATGTCATGAAACTTGTGAGGAGAGATTTGGGTAAAAGAAGAGTGCCTGCTGAAATGTTTCATTCTGTTCTGTGCTTGAGAGATGTGAAGTGTGTAATAAACCGTCTGCCATTAATCAGCCTCTTATTTCACACACTCCACACTGGTGACCCAAGACGTATTATAGAACACGAGGCAAGAACCCCAGAGCCGGCCCAGTCAGGAAGCTCCAGCGAGGCGGCAGCCATCCCACAGACAGCCCGGACTGGAACCCCCAGCCACGCGTGTGCGGTTTCAGTCAAGCTACCGGATTTTTGGCAGCACAACCCGCGCTCTTGGTTCCACCACACCGAGGCCCAGTTCACCCTCCGGAGAGTAACGGCAGAGGACACCAGATTCTACCATGTGGTCGCACTGCTGGACGCCCGCACAGCTCAGCAGGTAGCGAGCCTGCTCGATCAGCCTCCAGCCAGCAACAAATACGAGGTGCTCAAGTCTGCAATCACCCGGCGCTACACGCTCTCGGACTGTGAGAGAGCGGAGAGGCTCCTGACGTGGGCCGAGTTAGGAGATGGTTCGGCCGTAGACCTGATTGAGAAGATGCTGGCGTTAATGGGCACGGACGACGGGCACTTTCTGTTTGCCCACCTCTTGCTCCGGAACCTTCCAACAGTGGCGAGAGCGGTTCTGGCCAATTCGCCGTTGCTGGCCACGCGCGACTACCGTGCGCTAGCCCAGGAGGCAGACCGGATCATCATCACCACCAGGGCGATCACAGTCAACGCGGCAGCGGCGGAGCCCAGCGAGACAACCAGAGGAGGCGAGGAGCCACCGACGGTAGCAGCAGCGGGGGCCAAGGAGCGCCAAAGAGACACGCTCTGTTTCTACCACCGCCGCTTTGGAGAGAATGCATGCAGATGTGCGCCACTGTGCCAATTCAAGTGCTCGAGAAAACGCCGAGGCTGGCGGTCGGTAGCAGCTGCAACCCTCGGTGAAGAGAACAAGCTGCTCTACTTGACAGATGCACGCTTGGGGAGGCGTTTCCTCGTGGACACCGGAGCCCAGAAGATTTTCATCCTGCCAACCTACGCTGACCAGCTGGCAGGATCTAGCGGCCCCGAGATGTTGGCAGCAAACGGCTCGGATATTAAGACCTTTGGTGAGAGGACTCTGCTCTTATCTCTACACGGCCGTACATATGAGTGGACTTTTGTCGTAGCAGCACTGAATTACCATATCCTGGGGGCTGATTTTCTGTGTGCACATGGTTTATTGGTTGATGTTGCTAACAGGCGCCTGGTTAATGCACTGTCCTTTGACTCTCTCCCCTGTATAGCTGGAGTGACCCAGCCAACAGCACAAACCAACGTCACAGCTACAGGCGGTAAGTTCCACACACTGCTCACTCAGTTCCCAGCACTCACGGTCCCAACGTTTTTGGCGGCCATCGCTAAACACGGGGTGGAGCACTTTATCACCACCACCAGGCCGCCCGTTTTTGCAAGACCTCGGCGCTTGGACGCAGCTAAACTGGCCATAGCGCGCGAGGAGTTCGCCAACCTGGAGAAGTTGGGCATCATCAGGTGTTCGAACAGCCCATGGGCATCCCTGCTACACATGGTCCCTAAGGCTGAGGGATCGTGGCGACCGTGCGGTGATTTCCGCAGGTTGAACAACGCCACAGCGCACGACCGCTACCCAATTCCCCACATACAGGATTTTTCCATCCACCTCGCCGGAGCACGCGTTTTTTCTAAAATAGACCTGGTCCGCGGTTACCACCAAGTCCCAGTGCGCGCGGAGGACGTACCCAAAACAGCGGTAATAACTCCGTTCGGTTTATTTGAGTTCCTGCGCATGCCATTCAGGTTAAAAGGAGCAGCACAGACATTCCAGCGCATGATGGATGCAGTGCTGCGCGATCTCCTGTTCGTGTTCGTCTACCTGGACGATATCCTGGTTGCCAGTGCGTCTGAAGACGAACACGAAACCCAACTCACGATGGTTTTCCGGAGGTTGGAGGAGCACGGGTTAATAATCAACCCGGCGAAATGCCAGTTCGGCGTGACGGAGACTGATTTTTTGGGGCACCGCGTCTCTCCGGAAGGAGTGATCCCGCTGCCCGACAAAGTGCGCGCCGTGGCGGATTTTCCCCGGCTTCAGACGGTCAGGACGCTGCAGGAATTTTTGAGGATGGTGAACTTTTATAACCGTTTCCTTCCCCGTGCGGCGCAGCTCATGCAACCATTGTACGCCACGCTCAAGAGACAGAAACCTGCGGATAGGGTCGAATGGACCCCGGAGCGAGAGCGGGCGTTCTCAGAAGTTAAAGCAGCCCTGGCAAACGCTGCACTGCTGGTGCATCCGGACCCGGCGGCCCGGATAGCGCTCACCACCGACGCTTCAGACGTGGCCATAGGGGCTGTTGTGGAGCAGCCCGTTGCCAGGGCTTGGCAGCCGCTCGCCTTTTTCAGCAGAACTTTGTGCGACAGCGAACGTAAATACAGCGCGTTTGACAGGGAGTTGCTGGCTCTCCACCTGGCCATACGCCACTTCCAGTTCTGGCTGGAAGGGCGCAGCTTCACCGCGTTCGTGGACCACAAGCCGCTAACATTCGCGATGGCCAAGGTTTCAGAACCGTGGTCGGGCCGGCAGCAGAGACAGCTGGCTGCGATCTCAGAGTTTACTACCGATATTCAGCATGTGTCGGGTAAACTGAATGTGGTGGCAGACTGCCTCTCGCGCGCCGTGGTGGCCCCGGTCTGCGTGGAGATAGATTACACGGCCATGGCTGCGGAGCAGATTAGCGATGCAGACGTGCGCACGCTCCAGTCTGGACCAACAGGGTTAAGGCTGGAGAGCAGGGTGCTGCAAGATGGTGGCCCCCCCCCAATCTGCGATGTCTCCACGGGACGCCCGCGTCCGGTGGTCCCGGTCGCGTGGCGCCGCCGCGTGTTTGAGTCGGTTCACACTCTGGCGCACCCAGGAGTGCGCACGTCGGTCAAAATGGTGGGAGAGAAGTTTGTGTGGCCAAGCCTACGCAAACAAGTGAAAGAGTGGGCTGCAGCCTGCATGGCGTGCCAACGAGCCAAGGTACACAGACACACGAAGGCTCCCTTGGAGCCGTTTCGTATCCCGGCTAAGAGGTTCGACCATGTTCACGTGGACTTCGTGGGCCCCCTCTCGCCATCACAAGGGTGCATGCACCTCCTGACAGTAGTGGACCGCACCACGCGCTGGCCAGAAGCAGTCCCGCTGGCGGCAACCACGTCTGTGGACGTAGCACGTGCTTTTTTAACAGCATGGGTGGCGCGTTTTGGAGTCCCGTCGGACATTACGTCAGACAGGGGCCCTCAATTTGTTTCCGAACTCTGGTCCGTGATGGCCCGCAGCCTGGGTGTTACAATTCACCGCACAGCCGCATACAACCCACAGGCCAATGGTTTATGCAAGCGTTTTCATAGATCACTGAAAGCAGCGCTCAGGGCTTCACTGACGGATGCAAATTGGGTAGACAGGCTGCCGTGGGCTTTATTGGGGTTGCGCTCCGCGCCAAAAGAGGATCTGGAAGCTTCCCCGGCAGAGCTGGTTTTTGCGCAGCCCCTACGGCTGCCCGGGGAATTTGTGCCAGATAATCCTGCGCCGGACAGCTGCCCGTCTCAGCTTTTGCAGCGTAGCGCAAACACAGGCACGCTGCCGGGCCCTGCCCACCACAGTTTTCCGCGTGTTTTCGTGCCTAAAACTTTGAAGAGTGCGGAGTTCGTGTTCATCAGACACGACGCCCACCGCCCTCCATTGTGCCCACCCTATGATGGACCGCTCAGAGTGCTGGAAACAGGGGATAAGCATTTTTTGCTAGACTTGGGGGGTAGGCGGGAAAAAATTGGCATAGACAGACTCAAACCCGCTTTCGTTGTGGCGGACGAGCAAGTGCTGTTGGCTAGGGCCCCTCGGCGTGGAAGACCCCCACGGAGAGCTCCCCAGGGAAATGATTCACCAGAGCAGCCACATGGACAGACCGAAGTGCCCCCCCCCTCGTCATGGCCCACCCGCAGTCAGACACACTCCCAGCAGCCCCCCACCGGCACAGCAGCGCCACGGAGGCAGTAAACCCCAGTTACAGCAGATATGGGAGGAGACGGAAGCCCAAACGGCATGTGGACTGATGTTCTATTGTTCTATCTAAGATGCTGGGGGGGAAGTGTAGCACCTTGGGGGAGTCAGATTATTTAGTATCTCAGACAAGAGACAGTGGATAAGCATGGGAGAACAATGCTCAGGAGGTTCCTGGCAAGATAGCAGGAAGGAGTCAAGGACGTAGGGGGTTGAATGCAGTGTAATGCAAATGTCATGCTGTGTGTGGAGAAATGCCATGAAACTTGTGAGGAGAGATTTGGATAAAAGAAGAGTGCCTGCTGAAATGAGTCAGTCTGTTCTGTGCTTGAGAGATGTGAAGTGTGTAATAAACCGTCTCCCATAAATCAGCCTCTTATTTCACACACTCCACAACATAACATTTGGCGACCGAGGATTAACTCACGGAGGCATGCATTACACTGCTTCGTCCCTTTCTCAAGCTCCCGGGCAAATCACCGGTTTTATGGCCACATTGGCTGGAGGCCTATCAGACGTATATTATGGCACTGGACCTCGGGAAGCTCACTGGGGCGAGAGCTCGAGCACTTCTCATTTACAACCTGGGTATCGAGGGCCAGAGGGTCCTACAGACACTCGGCACGTGCAGATTCATACAAGAAAGTTGTGGAGCTGCAAGCTAAATGTTTCTCCACCCCAGATAATGTGACTGTTCGGAGAATTCGTGTTTGCCAGAGACACCAGCGGGTAGGTGAGCCTATCCACCAGTATGTCATTGACTTGAAGCAGCTAGCCAAGCGAGTGTCGTTTTGAACCACTTGATGATGAAATGGTACGCGACCAACTAGCAGAGCACACATGTAACGCTGAGCTGTGTGCTAGGCTATTAGTGGCGCCTAATGACTTAATGTTAGCTAAAGCAATGGAGCTAGCTCTCCGGTGGGAGGCCCTTGATAAGCTAGTTGTGGAGCTAAATTGGCACCAGCCACAGAAGACGCTGGAGTCACTTGCCTCAGCTAATGTTGCAGACCCTGATAGCGAGAATAGCTCAGACAAAGATTTTTGGGAAATCAGTGCTGCCAGCCAAAGGTTTGCCCCAGGAAACTCCCGTGGCAGGGGTTGTGGGTCCACGACTCACTGCCATAAAGCTAAGAAATGCCCGGCTAGAGGAAAACATTGTAGCAGATGTGGATGCTTGAATCACTACGCCAGAGTGTGCTGTTTGTCTTGCCCGGGGAACCCAAGGGAGAAATCACCCTGCTCGCCCCAATGGACACTGGAAGCGAACAGTACGAAGAGCTATCGGATGCCCTCACTTTCAAGTCAACCAGTTTTCACTCAGGGTCGGTACCCATGCCGATGAGTGACACCATGCTAGCCCCAGATGCCTCCGGTTCTTGGCCACAGTTGGGTGGGGTGGTCTGCAGCTACAATGGAGAACACTACAATGTTTAAAGAAGAGCACGGGGCCGGACCAACAAGCATGGAGTTACCGCATGCTCAGCAGCAGCACATCGGGCTGAGTAAAATTCCACTCTGGGTTATGGACTCGGTTCGGGGTGAAGGATGTCCATGGCGAAGATGGGCCAGACGACAGCCAGCAAAACATCGAGAGTGTCTGCGCATAATGGCTAAGCTGGGCGCAGCTTACTTCAGGTTGTCTGATGGTTCATCAAGGCATGCCAATCAGCTTTGGCATGTCGAGGAAGACGCTCCAGGTGGCGAGGCTGGACGGGAGTCGTGATGGTGTTGTGAGACCCAGGCTCCGTCATCCAGAAGATTGGCCATCGCTCCGGGGTCTGCCGTCCAGGGGCGCGCCTACTGAGGGGCTGCCCTGGACCCCCCCCCCATGCAAGTTTCAACCTTTTTTCACCAGAATGACTGTGCAATAGCACCTTATTTATAGTTCTTGGTTTTTTGCATGCATGTTATGTTTTTTTTTATGTGTTTGTGTTTCAGTTTTGGAGCGTGGCTGATATTTTTAGTTTCAATAAAGGACTTTTTAGGTTATTGGGTGGCAGAATAATCCACCCCACTGTGCGGGCTGTACGGTAGTCCACCCGTCAGCCCTATTCTATTCTAGGTTGTTTTGAGTGAGTGTGTTAGGCCAGTTTAGTACATTATTTTTTGTTATTTTAGTCTGTGATTCAGGTCCCAAATTTGTGTGGGGGGTGTCAATTGTGTGTATGGTTTTGGACTTTTCTGAAGGCAGTGGTGGTAGGGGGAGGATGTGAGATATGTATTTGGCACCTTTATTGTGAAGTGCAATGTGATGACATGCACTCCTTGTCACATCATTGTACTGCCCATATATATGGCAGGGGCGCCATCTTACGGCCTCTTTTCCGGATGCCTATGCCAGGTGCATACTGCGTCACTGCTGTACAAAATTCCTAAATAAAGCTGTGTTTGCCAATGATCATCGTGCCTCACCCTTCACCTACGTATTTACATACATAACAGTGATGTCCATACAGTTGCAATCAAAATTATTCAACCCCCATTACATTTTAGGTTTATTGGCAAAATGCAAAAAATTTAAAGTTTTTGCAATAAACAAACTGATCAAGAACATTTTAAATAGTTAAATCTATTACAAGGATTTTATGCAAATTCAACACTAAATCCCGTTTTCAATGACTACTGCAGTCTTATAACTGTTCAACTGTGGAAGATGGAATCAGATGAGACAAGCTGACGACACACATCTTTATTCTCCTCCAACAAGCAGAACAGACAGACTAAATCCTGGGTGCCAACACAAACTCCTTTATAAAACTTTATTCCCACCTATGGTTCCCAGGGTGAACACATTGACACATGCGTCAGAGACACTGTACACACATCCATATACACGTCACACAGCATGGCTAACAATACATTCGCGCCCCGGAGTCCTTGGGTGTGAAAAGTGTCTTACTTCTCCACAACACATCCCACACCTGGCACAGCGGGGGTGAAGGTGTATCTTTATTCAGTTCAATACCCCCCTAGCGCTCTGGCGCCTGTCTCACTTCTTCCCCCATTACCATCTCTTCTTTCCTTCCCCCATGCCCCAAAGTCCTGGGTGGAGTACCATCTCTTATTGTGTCACCACAAATACCCAGAAGTGGCTCTAACCCTCCGGTCCTATGGGCCTGAGCCGATGCCTGTAATGGCTGTAACGTGGAGCTGCCGGGCCGGCCGAAGTGCCTTGCTGTCGAGGTGGGTAGGAGACAAACTCGGTCTCTGGCGAGCAATCCTCTGAAGGGCGAAAGGGTGGGGAGGGGAAAACCCTAGTCTCGTGCAAACAGTTCTCTTGCGGAGCCACCATAGGTGGGCGTCCACGCCGGGGAGCCTAAGCCAGCACCACCTGCTCATCTGCCAACACATAAGCAGGCTTCAGCCTGCCAATGCAGATGGTTTCCTTACGCCCCCCACCCCCCAAGTCAAACACAAAATGTTTTGTCCCCGTTTCCAACGATCTGAACGAGCTGTTGTACGGTGGACGTAGCAATGTTCTGTGGGCGTCATGCCTCACGAAAATGAATTTGGCGTTTTCCCAACGTTTTGGAATGAATGTGCGGGGAAAACAATGGTGCGCCGGCCCAGGGACGCTGCCAATCTCTTCCCCGGAAAAAAGGCGTGGGCGGGTCAGAACCGGGCATGGGGCTCGCTGGCAAAAATTCCCCCGGGATCCGCAACGGCTGAGAAAAAAAACGAGTTCTACTGGGGAAGCTGCCAAATCTTCCTTAGGCATGGAGCGTAACACCAACAGGACCCAAGGCAGGCGGTTGACCCAATTTGCGTCCTTTAACGAGGCTCTGAGCACTGCTTTAAGCGACCTGTGGAAACACTTTCACAAACCATTAGCCTGCGAGTTATAGTTATGGTGCGGTGGATTTTGACCCCCAGGCTGTCGGCCATCGCGGACCAAAGTTCTGAAACAAATTGCAAACCTCTGTCGCACGTGATATCCGATGGGGAACCGAACTGTGTGACCCAAGCTGACATAAACCTAGGGGCTACCTTGGCGGACGTGATGGAATTCAGTGGAACCGCCTCTGGCCAATGTGTAGTGCAGTCCACGATTGTTAGCAGGTGTGTGTACCCCTGTGACGGCAGAAGGGGACCCACCAAATCCACGTGTACGTGGTCGAACCTCCTGACTGGAATTTGAAAAGGCTCGAGGGGGGCTTTGGTGTGTTTGTGCACTTTAGCCCATTGGCACGGGACACACGCGGTGGCACATTCTTTCACATCCCTGTGTAAGTGAGGCCAGACAAATTTGGACCCCACCAGTTTAACCTAAGTTCGCATGCCAGGATGTGAAAAGGAGTGGACAGACTCGAAAACGCGGCAGTGCCAAGAGCTCGGAACCACTGGGCGGGGGCGGCCAGTGGAGATATCACAGAGCAAGGGGGGGCACCCTTCTTGTACCACCCTGCTCTCCAGTTTTAATCCGGTTGCTGCGGACTGGAACGCACATATGTCTGTGTCCCCGGTTTGGTCGGTGGCCATGGCAGAAAAGTCAATTTCCATGTAGACCGGGGAGACCAGCGTGCACAACAGGCAGTTGGCCATGACATTAAGCTTACCAGCTACATGTTGAATGTCGGTAGTGAATTCTGAGATTGTGGCGAAGTGCCGTTGTTGCAGAGACGACCACAGTTCCAAAACTTTGGACATTGCCTAAGTTAGTGGTTTGTGATCAACAAACGCAGTAAACTCGTGGCCCTTGAGCCAGAACTGGAAAGGACGTGTAGCCAGGTGGAGCGCCAATAACTCCCTGTCAAAAGTGTTGCATTTACGCTCGTTGTCGCGCAAAGTACGGCTGAAAAAGGCGAGGGGTTGCCACGAACCAGAGACGTACTGCTCCACCACGGCTCCTACCCTGATGTCAGACGCGTCTGTGGTAAGCGCTATCCGTGCTGATGGGGTTGGGTGGGCCAGTAAAGCTGCGTTAGCAAGTGCCATTTTGGCGTTTGTGAATGCTTGGATCCGCTTGGGGGGTCCAGTCGATGCTATCCGCGGGGTTCTTTTTTTTGAGTGCACCGTAGAGCGGTTGCAGCAGCTGGGCTGCCGGGGAAGGAAACGGTTGCAGAAATTGACCATCCCCAAAAATTCCTCACGGTCTGTGGACGCAGAAAATCTGACACTGTGCATACTTTATCCGGCAGCGGGATTGCACCCTCCAGCAAGTTGCCATGGCCCAAAAAAATCATTCACTGACAGCCCAAACTGACACTTCACCGGGTTCACAATCAGCCCATCTGCTTCCAACCGTTGGAAAACTTGCTTGAGATGGGCGAGGTGTTCCTCCTCTGACACACTAGCCACCAAAATGTCATCTAAGTAGACGAAAATGAACGGCAAGTCCTGGAGTACCGGGTCCATCATCCTTTGAAAAGTTTTGGCTGTGCCTTTTAACCTGAACAGCAAGCGTAAAAACTTGAAAAGACTGAAGGGCCTTAATACTGCTGTTTTGGGAACATCCTCTGTGCAAACTGGGACCTAGTGGTAACCACAGACCAGATCCACTTTTGAGAAAATGCGCGTCCCGGCCAGGTGCATGGAAAAATCCTGGATGTGCGGGATAGGGTAACAGTCGTGTTCCGTGGCATTGTTCAAACGTCGGAAATCGCCGCATGGCCGCCACGACCCATCGGACTTGGGCACCATGTGCAGTGGGGATGCCCAAGGACTGTTGGAGCGCCTAACGATGCCTAAGTGTTCTAAGTTAGCAAACTCCTCATGCGCGATGGCTAGTTTAGCCACATCTAGGCAGTGAGGGCGCACAAAAACAGGTGGACCTTTCGTGGTGATAAAATGCTCAACCCCATGCTTGGTTACCGTAGTGGAAAAAGTGGGCACTGTGAGTGCTGGGAACTCGGACAGCAAACGCTGGTACTTACCCCCTGGAGCTAGAACCGGTGCATGTGTTGGTGGCCTGACTCCCCCAAGCTGTGCAGGGCAAGGAGGAAAAAGATACAGCGTCTACTAAACGTCTGTTGGCAACATCAACCAGGAGACCATGAGCACACAGAAAATCAGCACCTGAGATGGGGACCAAACATGCAGCTATCACAAAGTCCCACTGGTAACTGCATCCATGTAAACATACAGTCACCGTCCTTTTGCCAAATGTCCTGATGTGGGACCTGTTGGCAGCCATTAAAGATGGGCTGCAACCTTTTGCCAGCCTGTCCCTGCTGACTGGCAAAATGAGGCTCTTCTGGAAGCGCAAGTCTACCAAAAAACGTCTCCTAGAACGTGTGTCCATGATGAAAAACGGCTTCTTCCTGTCACCAGAGGTCGCAACTGCTACTGACCGCTGGCTGTCCCGTTTCCCGGCTTTCTTGAAGTGGCATGGCAGCAGACAACATTGCGCTTCCTTGCCAAAACGGCAGTGATAAAAACACAGCGTCCTGGTCCTGTGTCTCCTGGCGGCCATCCCGGCCACCACCATCAGCTCCACAACCTTGCCAGGCTCCGCCGGAGATTCTGGTCTCACTGCCTGGATGCTGAAAGCCTCGTCTGCCAGGATGATGCGGTCTGCCTCTTCTGCCAGCGTATGGTAGTCCCTGGCTGCCAGCAGCGGTGAGTTAGCGAGGATCGCTCGCACTGAAGCCGGTAGGTTTCTGAGGAAGAGGTGGGTGAAAAGAAAAGATTTGTCATCCGTGCCCATCAATGCAAGCATGCTCTCCACCAGGTCCACAGCCGATCTGTTTCCCAGCTCCAAGCAGGTGAGGAGCTTTTCTGCCCTCTCTGCATCTGAAAGGGTATAATGGCGCAGCAGCAGCCGCTTGAGAGCGTTGTATTTTCCTTGGGCTGGTGGGGCTCGGAGTAGGCTCATGGTGCACTGTGTGTCCAGCGCAGTTACTATATGATGGTACTTCGTGTCGTCTGTTGAGACTCCACCAAGGGCGAACTGGGCTTCCACGTGTATACACCAAGCGGCCGGGTCGTGAAGCCAAAAATCCGGGAGTCTGACTGCAACAGCGCATGCAGCAGTGGAGACCCCAGCGGGAGTGTCCCCACGGAGGAGCTCGGTCCGTTTTCCATTTCACGTCTATAAATCACCAATGTGGAGGACGGAATCAGACAAGACACGAGCTGACAACAAACAACTTTGTTCTCCTCCAACAAGCAGAACAGACAGACTAAATCCTGGGTGCCAACGCAAACTCCTTTATACAACTTTATTCCCGCCTTTGGCTCCCAGGGTGAACACATTGACACATGCGTCAGAGACATTGTACACACATCCATATACACGTCACACAGCATGGCTAACAATACTTTTGTGCCCCGGAGTCCTCAGGTGTGAAAAGCATCTTACTTCTGCACAATATATCCCACACCTGGCACAGCGGGGGTGAAGGTGCATCTTTATTCAGTTCAATACCCCCCTAGCGCTCTGGCGCTCATCTCACTTCTTCCCCCCATTACAATCTCTCCTTTCCTTCCCCCATGGCCCAAAGTCCTGGGTGGAGTACCATCTCCTATTGTGTCACCACACAACCTCCTGAATAGAATTAATCATAAGAGCACACATTTGCAAATCAGGTATGGTCTCAAGCACACCTGATGCAACCAGTCAAGGGCTTCATTAGTTGCATCAGATGTGCTTGAGATAGAACACCTGAAATACAGTGGCGTGGTGTGAGGAAAATTTTTGAGGAAGCTGAATGAAATGAAATGAAACCACTGCTTGCTACTGGGGTGGGGGCCACGAGCGTAACACTACATACATCAGCTAATTTCACTATCCATCCATCTTCTTCCGCTTAATCTTTTTCGGGTCGCGGGGGGGCTGTAGCCTATCCCAGCATCTTTGGGCGAGAGGCAGGGTACACCCTGGACAGATCGCCAGTCCATCGCAGGGCCAACACAGAGAGACAGACAGCCATTCACTCCCACAGTCATACCTAAGGACAATTTAGAATCCCCAGTTTTGATGCCAATTAACCTAACTAATTTCACTATTTGGAACGGAATTCTGTTGTACCTTACAGATGCAGCTTGCACACGCTCTCGCTTTACTATCGAATGCATGCATGTTAAACAACATTTGACTTACAAAGTTACTATACCAAAAAAACTAATTATGCAATTCCACACCTGATGAGGATACACACAGACAGTGATGCAGTTTTTCTGCATGTCAGCAACCACAATAAAATAACCAACAAAACTGATGGAGAAACACATGCAGCTAAAGGAAAAACAAAGATAAAGATTCAGTTGTGGAGTGTGTCAAATAAGAGGCAGATTCATGGCAGACGGTTTATTACACACTTCACATCTCTCAAGCACAGAACAGAATGAATGATCTCAACAAGCTCTCCTCTCTTCACTCAAATCACTCTTCACACTTTCATGGCAATTTACATTACACTGCATTCAACCCCCTATGTCCCTGACTACCTCCAGCTATCTCGCCAGGAACTCCCTGGGCATTGTTCTCCCATGCTTATTCACTGTCTCCCTCTGAGATGCTAAATAATCTGACTTCCCCAAGGTCCTACACCGCCCCCCCAGCATCTTAGATAGAACAATAGAATATCAGTCCACACGCTGTTTTGGCCTCCGTCTCCTCCCATATCTGCTGTAACTGGGTTTTACCGCCTCCGTGGCGCTGCTGTGCCAGTGTGTGTGTGTGTGTGGGGGGGGGGGGTGCTGGGAGTGTGTCTGGCTGCGGGTGGGCCGTGGCGAGGGGGGGGGAAACTTCGCTCTGTCCGTGTGACTGCCCTGGTGAATCGTTTCCCTGGGGAGCTCTCCGTGGGGGTCTTCCAAGTCGAGGGGCCCTAGCCAACAGCACTTGCTCGTCCGCTGCTACAAAGGTGGGTTTGAGTCTGTCTATGCCAATTTTCTCCCGTCTACCCCCCAAGTCTAGCAAAAAATGCTGATCCCCTGTTTCCAACACTCTGAACGGTCCATAATAGGGTGGGCGCAATGGAGGGCGGTGGGTGTTGTGTCTGACGAACACGAACTCCGCGTTCTTCAAAGTTTTAGGCACGAAAGCACGCGGAAAACAGTGGTGGGCCGGGCCCGGCAGCGTGCCTGTGTTTGTGCTACACTGCAAAAGCTGAGACGGGCAGCTGTCCGGCGCTGGATTATCTGGCAGAAATTCCCCGGGCAGCCGTAGGGGCTGCGCGAAAACAAGCTCTGCCGGGGAAGCTTCCAAATCCTCTTTTGGTGCGGAGCGCAACCCCAGTAAAGCCCACGGCAACCTGTCCACCCAATTTGCATCCGTCAGTGAAGCCCTGAGTGCTGCTTTCAGTGATCTATGAAAACGCTCGCATAACTCGTTGGCCTGTGGGTTGTACGCAGTTGTGCGATGAATTGCAACCCCCAGGCTGCGGGCCATCATGGACCAGAGTTTGGAAACAAATTGAGGGCCCCTGTCGGACGTAATGTCCGACAGGACTCCAAAACACGCCTCCCATGCTGTTAAAAAAGCGCGTGCTACGTCTGCGGACATGGTTGCTGCTAGTGGGACTGATTCTGGCCAGCGCGTGGTGCGGTCCACCACTGTCAGGAGGTGCGTGCACCCCTGTGATGGTGGGAGGGGGCCCACAAGGTCCACGTGAACGTGGTCGAACCTCTTAGCCGGAACCCGAAATGGCTCCAAGGGAGCCTTCGTGTGTCTGTGTACCTTGGCTCGTTGGCACGCCACGCAGGCTGCAGCCCACTCTTTTACTTGTTTGCGTAGGCTCGGCCACACAAACTTCTCTCCCACCATTTTGACCGACGCGCACACTCCTGGGTGCGCCAGAGTGTGAACTGACTCAAACACACGGCGGCGCCATGCGACCGGGACCACCGGACGCGGGCATCCCGTGGAGACATCGCAGATTGGGGGGGCATGCCGTCTTGCAGCACCCTGCTCTCCAGCCTTAACCCTGTTGGTCCAGACTGGAGCGTGCGCACGTCTGCATCGCTAATCTGCTCCGCGGCCATGGCTGCATAATCTATCCCCACGTAGACCGGGGCCACCATGGCGCATGAAAGGCAGTCTGCCACCACATTCAGTTTACCCGACACATACTGAATATCGGTAGTAAACTCTGAGATCATGGCCAGCTGTCTCTGCTGCTGGCCCAACCACAGTTCTGAAACCTTGGCCATCGCGAATGTTAGTGGCTTGTGGTCCACGAACACAGTGAAGCTGCGCCCTTCCAGCCAGAATTGGAAGTGGCGTATGGCCAGGTGGAGGGCCAGTAATGCCCTGTCGAATGCGTTGTATTTACGTTCGCTGTTGCGAAAAGTTCTGCTGAAAAAAGCGAGCAGCTGCCAAGCTCCGGCAACACGCTGCTCCACGACAGCCCCTATAGCCATGTGTTACACCCGGAGGGCGAAGAAGAGAGGCCAAATGGCGGACTTTTCAGCGGTTTATTGACTTCACTTTTACAAACACCAGGCACGGCACTCTGACACGGGACATCACCCGATAACGGCCACATCACTCTTGACCATTTTTCCTTCACACTCTAGAACATTCTCCACTCTTCTTCTCTCGCGCTCCAACACTCAACAGTGTCTCATCACTACCGAGCGCCACCTGTGGCGCAAAAGCGCTACTGCTTTCACTGACAAACAGTTTAAATTAAAACAGTTCAAATTACAGTCCTTTAGTTACATTTCCTATAAATGCTCATCTTTACCATCAACATTTAAATTACAGTCTTTAGATACATTTATTAGAAATGCCTATATTAGCCATCAGCATCTAACCAAAAATGTTTTCTGGGGTTTTCTAGAGGTCGTCCAAAATTGAATTTTTCCTACACTCACCCCTCGAAAATTTAATTTCGACCTGTGGAGCGTGTAAGTAACGAGGCGGATTTGACTCAGACGATTTATTACACATCTCACACAAGAAGCATAGACAGAATGACAACTCAGCAGAGACTCTTCTCTTAAATAGCATAGCATTCCTCTAGAAGCTTCTAACACACAAAAGGTCACATTGCACTCACTTCCTTAATCCTTTACCATTCCTCTAGAAGTTTCTGACACACAAAAGGTCACACTGCATTCATCCTTCACACCTCCCTGTTATCTCCCAGGGAACCTCTGCTCTTTGTTCTTGTCTAAGATGTTACACAATTATGCTCTCCCTATATGCCGCCATACGACCCCCCCCGAGCATCTTGGATAGAACAATAGAATAACAGTCCGTATGCTGTGGTAGAATCATTAAACATCAATCCACATGCTGCTTGGGCTTCAGTCTTCTCCCGTATCTGCTGTAACCAGGATTCACTGCCTCTGCGGCGCTGTCATGCTGAGGGGTTGATGTTTGAGGGGTAAAAGTCTGTCCGTGTGGGTGCTCTGGGGAATCTTTTCTCTGGGGAGCTCCCCGTGGGGGTCTTCCACGCCGAGGGGCCCTCGCCAACAGCACTTGCTCGTCTGCCACCACGAAAGCGGGTTTGAGTCTGTCTATGCCAATCTTTTCTCTCCTACCCCCCAAATCTAGCAAAAAATGCTTGTCCCCTGTTTCCAGCACTCTGAACGGTCCATCACAGGGTGGGCGCAGTGGAGGTCGATGGGCGTCGTGTCTGACAAACACGAACTCCACGTTTTTCAAAGTTTTAGGCACAAAAACGCGCGGAAAACTGTGGTGGGCAGGGCCCAGCAGCGTGCTTGTGTCTATGCTACGCTGCTACAGCTGAGACGGGGAGCTGCCCGGCGCGGGATTATCTGGAAGAAACTCCCCGGGCAGCCGAAGTGGTTGCGCAAAAACAAGTTCAGCCGGGGAAGCTTCCAGATCCTCTTTAGGCGCAGAACGTAACCCCAATAAAACCCACGGTAGCTTGTCTACCCAATTTGCATCCGTCAGTGAAGCCCTGAGAGCCGCTTTCAATGATCTATGAAAACGTTCGCATAACCCATTAGCCTGTGGATTGTACGCGGTTGTGCGGTGAATTGTGACACCCAGGCTGCGGGCCATTGTTGACCAGAGTTTGGAAACAAATTGAGGGCTTCTGTCGGATGTAATGTCCGAAGGGACTCCAAAACGCGCCACCCATGCTGTTAAAAACGCACGCGCCACCTCCTCGGCTGTGGTTGCCGCCAGCGGAACCGCTTCCGGCCAGCGCGTGGTGCGGTCTACCATTGTCAGGAGGTGCGTGCACCCCTGTGATGGCGGAAGGGGGCCCATGAGGTCCACGTGAACATGGTCGAACCTCTTAGCCGGAATGTGAAACGGCTCCAAGGGAGCCTTCGTGTGTCTGTGTACTTTGGCTCGTTGGCACGCCACGCAGGCTGCCGCCCACTCTTTCACTTGTTTGCGAAGGCTCGGCCACACAAATTTCTCCCCTACCATTTTGACCGACGCGCGCACTCCCGGGTGCGCCAAAGAATGAATCGAGTCAAACACGCGGCGGTGCCACGCGGCCGGGACCACGGGATGCGGGTGCACCGTGGAGACATCGCAGATTAGGGGGGGCATGCCATCTTACAGTACCCTGCTCTCCAGCCTTAACCCTGTTGGTCCAGACTGGAGCGCACGCACGTCCGCATCACTAACCTGCTCCGCGGCCATGGCTGCGTAATCTATCCCCACGCAGACCGGGGCCGCCACGGCGCGCGAGAGGCAGTCTGCCACTACATTCAGTTTACCCGACACATGCTGAATATCGGTAGTAAACTCTGAGATCGCGGCCAGTTGTCTCTGCTGCCGGCCTGACCACGGTTCTGAAACCTTGGCCATCGCGAATGTTAGCAGCTTGTGGTCAACGAACACGGTGAAACTGCGCCCTTCCAGCCAGAACTGGAAGTGGCGAATGGCCAGGTGGAGAGCCAGCAACTCCCTGTCGAACACGCTGTATTTACGTTCACTGTCGCGCAAAGTCCTGCTGAAAAAGGCAAGCGGCTGCCAAGCCCCGGCTACGCGCTGCTCCACGACCGCCCCTATAGCCACATCTGAAGCGTCAGTGGTGAGCGCTATCCGGGCCGTTGGGTCTGGATGTGCCAGCAATGCGGCGTTTGCCAGGGCTGCTTTGACTTCCGCGAACGCCCGCTCTCGCTCCGGGGTCCATTCGACCTTATCCGCGGGTTTCTGTTTTATGAGCGCGGCGTACAATGCTTGCATGAGCTGCGCTGCGCGGGGAAGGAAATGGTTATAAAAATTCACCATTCCCAAAAATTCTTGTAGCGCCCTGACCGTTTGCGGCCGGGGAAAATCTGCTACTGCGTGCACTTTGTCAGGCAGCGGGACCGCTCCTTCGGGAGAGACGCGGTGCCCCAAAAAAATCAATCCCCGTCACCCCGAACTGACATTTCGCTGGGTTGATTATTAACCCGTGCTCTTCCAACCTCCGGACAACCGTCGTGAGGTGGGTTTCGTGTTCATCTTCGGACGCGCTGGCTACTAAGATGTCATCCAGGTAGACGAACACGAAAGGGAGATCGCGCAGCACTGCATCCATCATGCGTTGGAACGTCTGTACAGCCCTTTTGAGCCCAAAAGGCATGCGCAAAAACTCGAATAAACCGGAGTTATTACCGCTGTTTTGGGTATGTCCTCAGCACGCACTGGGACTTGGTGGTAACCGCGGACCAGGTCTATTTTAGAAAAAACGCGCGCTCCTACAAGATGAACGGAAAAGTCCTGTATGTGAGGAATTGGGTAGCGGTCGTGCGCTGTGGCGTTGTTCAACCTGCGGAAACCCCGCAAGGTCGCCACGAACCCTCAGCTTTAGGGACCATGTGTAGCGGGGAAGCCCATGGGCTGTTTGAGTGCCTAATGATGCCAAACCTCTCCAGGTTGGCGAACTCCTCGCGCGCTATGGCCAGTTTAGCTGCGTCCAAGCGCCGAGGTCTTGCAAAAACGGGCGGCCCGGTGGTGGTGATAAAATGCTCCACCCGTGTTTAGCGATGGCTGCCGAAAACTTTGGGACAGTGAGTGCTGGGAACTGAGTGAGCAGTGTGTGGAACTTACCGCATGTAGCTGTGACGTTGGCTTGTGCTGTTGGCCGGGTCACGCGAGCTATACAGGGGAGAGAGTCAAAAGACAGTGCATTAACCAGGTGTCTGTTAGCGACATCTACCAACAAACCATGTGCACACAGAAAATCAGCCCCCAGTATATGGAAATTCAATGCTGCTATGACAAAAGTCCACTCAAATGTACGGCCGTGTAGAGACAAGAGTAGAGTCCTCTCACCAAAGGTTTTAATCTCCGAGCCGTTTGCTGCCGCCATCTCGGGGCCGCTAGATCCTGCCAGCCGGTCAGCGTAGGTCGGCCGGATGAAACTCTTCTGGGCGCCGGTGTTCATGAGGAAATGCCTCCCCGAGCGTGTGTCCGTCAAGTAGAGCAGCTTGTTCTGCTCCCCGAGGGCCGCGGCTGCTACTGACCCCCGGTCTTGGCGTTTCCTGAGTCGCTTGAATTGACACGGTGGTATACAACAAAGCGTGTCTCCCTCGCGTTCCTTGGCCCCTGCTGTTGCTGCTGCCGTTGGTGGCTCTGCTGCTGTCGTCGATGGCTCCTCACCTCCTCCGGTCGTCGCGCCGAGCTCCATTGCTGCCGCAATGGTCGTGAACTCCCTGGTGGCGATGATGATCCGGTTTACTTCCCGGGCTAGTGCACGATAGTCCTGCTTGGCCAGCAACGGCGAATTGGCCAGGGTCGCTCTTGCCGCTGACGGAAGGTTCCGGAGGAAGAGGTGGGTAAAAATGAAATGGTCGTCGTCTGTGCCCTTTAACCTCAGCATCTTCTCCATCAGGTCTATGGCCGACCCATCTCCCAACTCGGTCCGAGTCAGGAGTCTCTCTGCTCTCTCACCATCCGAGAGTGTGTAGTGCTGGATGAGCGCAGCCTTCAGCGCGCCGTACTTGTCGTCGGTTGGTGGCTGATCGAGCAGGCTCTCTACGTGCTGAGCCATGCGGGCGTCGAGCGCTGCGACCACATAGTGGAATTATGTGTCATCCGCCGATATCCCCCGGAGGGCGAACTGCGCCTCGACTAGGTGGAACCAGGAGCGCGGGTTGTGCTGCCAAAAATCGGGTAGCTTGATCGCAACAGCACATGCGTGGCTGGGGGTTCCCATCAAGGTTGGCTCCGGGGATCTTTCATCGTGTTCCATGATTCGTCTTGGGTCACCAGTGTGGAGCGTGTAAATAACGAGGCGGATTTGACTCAGACGATTTATTACACATCTCACACAAGAAGCATAGACAGAATGACAACTCAGCAGAGACTCTTCTCTTAAATAGCATGGCATTCCTCTAGAAGCTTCTAACACACAAAAGGTCACATTGCATTCACTTCCTTAATCCTTTACCATTCCTCTAGAAGTTTCTGACACACAAAAGGTCACACTGCATTCATCCTTCACACCTCCCTGTTATCTCCCAGGGAACCTCTGCTCTTTGTTCTTGTCTAAGATGTTACACAATTATGCTCTCCTCATGTGCTGCCATAGACCCGACATTACAAACAACTTTCCAAAGCTACTTTTTTTTTTTCTTTCACAGTCCACATTTGGTAACCATGTATCTCATGTAAGTAGGATATTACTAAACAGGAGTCAGAGTTCATTAAAGTCCATAAAGATGCAAACTGGTAATAGTCCATAGTACAGCATGTATCTCCTGTTCCATGCAATACATTCGCAGAAGAGGTCTTTGTGCACGATGACCATCAACCGCTCCATCCATCATGGTGGGTATCTGCATCTTTCCTGAGAGTAAGGGCCCTCAATCTAGTCATAGCCTACCAAATAAACCTTTATGTGATGCCTGTACCTTAGTAACACACTGAAAATCCTTTTTAAAAAAAAAAAAAAATCAACCATAAAAGTAACTTGGTGATGAGTTTAGTCACTACTCATTTACTTTCCAAAACATTTATGTCTGAACAATGGTTATCTCTAGCTTCTACACACTTTATATTTGTTTTAAACAGATGAAGTGCAAGGTTGGCCTAACTTATCATAAGTAAATCTCAACGTCTGTTTTCTCATTCTTGAAGGATACGTTTTAGCAGGGATCTCGACAGGTCCCTCCTGGTCACTGGAACTGGACTCCGACACCACATCACCCTGGTCCTGGTCTGCCTCAGCTGGATCTGGGACCACCGGACTGTTGACCTCTGGTGCCAGCTGCACCTGTGTGACGTCATCTGTGTCCTGGTCCTCATCCTCCGGAGTAGTGTCACTGTGCGGGTAGAACTCCGGTGCATCGGCTCTCAGTGGACGGTGATTTTGATCCTTTCCAGCTCGTAATCCGATTATGGCACTCCAGCCCTCTTCATCTTCATCGTCAGTGCTGTTTTGTCTGTCCACATTCCTTTGCCTTTTAGACTCTCTTTCTCTTGTTTTATTAGAGGCAGGCTCCACTGTTTCCATGGAAAGAAAGTCACAGGGTAGCAAAAGGTTTCTGTGCATGACCCGAGTGCGCCCCTTGCCATTTTCATGTCTGATTTCATACACTGGACTGTCTGGGTACTTCTTTTGGGTCACGCCATACACCTTGTCTTCCCAGAATGATATTAATTTTCCTGGCCCACCTTTTTCGGTCAAGTTTCGGACCAGTACTCTGGATCCAGGGGGCAACTCAGCACCATGAACGTTTTTATCATAAAGGGCTTTACTTCTCATCCCTTCTTTGTTTGCTGTTTTAGAGGCGAGTTTGTAAGCTTCAGCCATTGTAGCTCTCCACTTTTCAGCATAGTCCTGCTGAGAAGCACTCTGCTCTCTTGTTGTGAGGCCAAATATTAGATCAATAGGCAACTTTGGACTACGGCCAAATAGCAGAAAATATGGCACGTACCCCGTAGCCTCACTGCGCGTGCAATTATAGGCATGAACCACTTTTGCCAGAGAAGACTTCCAATCTGCCTTGGCTGCTTCGGGCAAGTTTCTGAGCATTGCCAACAGGGTGCGATTGAATCGTTCCACCTGCCCATTCCCTTGGGGATGGTAGGGCATTGTTCGGGACCCCTGCACACCACTGTACTCCTGGAGTTTTGCAAAGAGTTTATTTTGGAACTCTCTACCCTGATCATGATGGAGACGTGTGGGGAAGCCAAATTTGAGGGCAAAATCCCCAAATATCTTCTCAGCAGCGGTGTGGGCAGCCTTGTTGCGACAAGGATAAGCCTGGGCAAAGCGAGTGAAGTGGTCCATTAGAACCAGGATATACTCATATCCTCCTTTGCACCTCTCCAAGTGCAAGAAATCAACGGACACCAGTTCGAATGGATACGTGGTGACAATGTTAGTCAGTGGTGCCCTTGTTATCTTGTTGGGACGTTTATTCTTCAAACAACTGCAAACTTTAGTGATGTAGTGCTCAACATCCCTTTGCATATGAGCCCAATAAAAGCGCTCCCTTATCAAGTTCATCACTCTTTCTACCCCTAAATGGCCCATGTTTTCGTGGAGCTCTTTAAACACGAGCTTGTGAAACTTTTGGGGTAGAAGTAGCTGGTCATGCGATGCCGTTCTCCTGTAAAGCAGTCCATCATCTTCTAGGTACAGCTTTTGTTTTTGCCTGACTAAAGCTGCAATCTTACTGTTCAGCTGTTTTCCACTTCTTGGCCATTGTTTTGACAACACATAACGCAACACCTCTCCAATCACAGAGTCTTCTTCTTGAGCTCTTTTTAGAGCAGTCTATGATATTTCAGCTACAGAGCTGGCTTCTTGATCTGCTTCACTAATGAGAGTAGAAATAATGACTGGGCAGAACCAGGGGTCATTTCCTTGTGACTTTACCTTGACTGCCTGCGCCACACAGTGCATTACATCAGGATCAACATTTTGTGTGCATTTGTTCATGTACTGCTCCATATCTAGGGGCATACGTGAAAGGCCGTCTGCATCTCTGTTTGCTTTCCCAGGGCGGTACTTAATCACAAACTGGAAATCAGCTAGTTCTGCTACCCACCTCTGTGTGGTTGCATTTAACTTTGCGGTAGTGAGCACATACGTTAGGGGATTATTGTCCGTATAGACAGTGAATGGTGGGGAATAGTACAGGTAATCCCGAAACCTCTCACAGATGGCCCACTTCATGGCAAGATACTCCAGCTTCCCTGAATGAAGGTGGTAGTTCTTCTCTGGATTTGACAGTGTCCTGGAGCCATACACTATCACCACCAGTTTGCCTTGTTGTCGCTGATATAACACCGCCCCAAGCCCCTCCTGTGAAGCGTCACAGTGCAAAATGAAGGGTTCCTCAAAGTTCGGGTAACCTAACACTGGGGGCTGGGAGAGAAAGTCAACAAGCTGACAGAGTACTGCATGATGCTCAGGGCGCCACCTGATTGCATGGGATGAGGGCAACTGGCCACTGTCTTTCTTTTTTTTTTTTTTTAAATTTAAGTTTTTGTAAAGGGTATACACATCATTACAGCATTGCATTGTTTACATTTTCATCACATGTTCCTTTATTTTTTGTTATTTGACAACATTGGAAGAATAATTATTACAACATCCCTTTTTTTAAGTGAAAGAAAAAGTGAAATTAAAGAAAGAACAAAAAAAAACACAAACAAACAAAAGAGCAAAAAACAAAAACAAACAAATAAAAATAAATAAATAAAAATAAAAGAGCATCTGAGTAGCGTTGGAACAAAGAGCGGTGCCATTATTGAAATGGTATTTGTCAAAGATTAGATCTAATGGAAGACACATATGCGATCCAGGGTTGCCAAAAGTTCAAGAACCCATCCATGTCCCATTTAATAATTTTTTTGTTAACATTGGACCTAAACTGGCCCGAGAAATACCCACTACGGTGCCTACAGGTGATACAATATGCAATAACACTGCTGTAAAAGACTCCATCTTCATAAAGAACACAGACGAAAGAGAGGTCATTGAAACTGTTAAATCGTTCAAAAGTAAAACATCTACGGACTGTGATGGTATTGACATGCTACTAGTCAAAACTGTTATCGAATGCATAGTAAAACCACTGACGTATATCTGTAACCTGTCTCTCCAATCAGGTATATTTCCCAATGCAATGAAAATAGCTAAAGTAATTCCGATATACAAGACGGGCGACAGAGGGGAACTCTCAAACTATAGACCAATTTCACTATTACCGCAATTTTCCAAGATACTTGAAAAAATATTCTATGAGAGAATTGACAACTTCATACTGAAGAATGATTTATTGTGTGAGCAGCAATATGGGTTCAGACACAAGAGGACAACTGCATATGCCCTAATGGAATTTACAGAAAAAATATCAACAGCCATTGAAAATAAAGAGTATTCAGTTGGAGTATTCCTAGATCTTAAAAAAGCATTTGATACAGTAGATCACAATCTATTATTAAAGAAACTACAAAATTGTGGTATTAGAGGGGTAGCACTGTCCTGGTTAAGAAGTTACTTAAAGAATAGATATCAGTTTGTATGTGTTAACAACAAAAACTCAGAGCTACTGAAGGTCACCTGTGGAGTCCCACAGGGTTCAGTTTTGGGACCATTATTATTCAATATGTATATAAATGATATATGTAAAGTTTCAGAAAAAATGGACTTAATATTGTTTGCTGATGACACTAACCTGCTATGCAGTGGAAACAATTTGGAACAACTTCTGGATACACTCGGAAAGGAATTAGGAAAGCTGAAACTGTGGTTTGATTCAAACAAATTAACGCTCAATTTAAGTAAGACAAAATTTATAGTCTTTAACAACCATCACAACAACCCAGTACCCAAACTCAGTGTAAATGGTGTAGAGATTGAAAGGGTATCTGAAACTAAATTCCTTGGAGTAATAATTGATAACAAACTGTGTTGGAAGTCACATATTAATTATATTAAAGGTAAAGTATCCAAATCAATTGCAATATTACACAGAGTGAAATATTTGCTGAATCAACCCACACTATACACCTTGTATCCTTCATTAATACTCCCATACATGACATATTGTAATGAAGTATGGGGAAATACATATAAAACAAACATATATCCACTCTTTATGCTTCAAAAGAGAGCTATTAGAATAATAAACAAAGCAGCTTACAGGGAACCAACAAACCCACTTTTTCTTAAACAAAAAACTCTCAAGTTGAAAGATCTGGTTGACTTTAAAACCGCAATAATAATGTTCAAAGTGAAGAATTTATCACTGCCCGCAAATATCCAAAAGTTGTTCCAAACAAGGGAGAAACGATATCACTTCAGAGGAACATGTATATTTCAAAAGCCTACAGTGAGAACAACCACCAAGCAACACTGTATTTCAGTGCAAGGAGTCAGATTATGGAACGATTATGGACCTGAATTAAAATCATGTACAACGCTTGGACAATTTAAACAAAAACTAAAGGAAGAAATACTCCAAACATATTTACAAGACGACATGTAAACTCACATAAGGATTGACATATCCAGCCTGTGTTGTGTTGTAGCTTAGTTTTTTTTTTGTTTTTTTTTCTCTGTGACATTTTGTCTTAGATTTGTTTTTGAATAGTAACCGCTTAACTTAGCCTAGCTTAGTTTTCTTTTTTTTTCCTCTCAGTCACATTTTGTCTTAGCTTTGTTTTAAATTGTAATCCCTCTTGTCTTGTTTTCTCTTTTTTCTCTTTTGAATTCTTGGATGGAATATGGGTGGGCCATATAAGCTGCGGCTTCAGCCATCACCCATTTCGGATAACTCACGTGGAATTGTATAGTAGGAGGAGTCTTTGTCTAATTTGACCTTGTTGTTATATTATACAGTTTCTTTTAACCTGTACTGTACTATCTGAAATAAATTCATTCATTCATTCATTCATTCATTCATGTCCTGTCTCAGTGTGAATGTCAACTTTTCCATCAAGTAAATGTCTTGGATCACGTTAATCCAATCTTCAGGTGTAGGACAGTCCTTCAACATCCATTTTTTAGTTAGGGCTTTTTTACTTGCCAATATTAAAACAGTGAATAAGTATTTTTCTCCTCGTCTTTCCAGTGAATCCGGTAGTAAACCCAAATACAAAGTTACAAAAGAAAAGGCGACTGTTATTTTGAATATTTTCCCCAATATTGTCTGTACATTGGTCCAATATTGGTGGATAACTGGGCATGACCAAAACACATGAAAATGATTTGCAGTCTCTTCACCACACAAGCGCCAACAATTCAACCCCTTATGAGTAAATTTGTTTTGTGCAGGTGTTCTGAAAAATCTTGCCAAATTTTTCCATCCAAATTCTCTCCACTGCAGGGATGAGGTACTTTTCCATTGCTGTTTATTTAGCTTTTCCCATATTTCCAGTTGTAAAGAGAAATTCCCCTCTTTTTTCCATCTCTCTTTTATATATGATGTGTTGTCTCCTTTTAAGTCTTGAAGACCTTGGTATATTTTAGAGATGTATCTGATCCCTGGGATCCCTTTATATGCCATTAAGAAGACCTTCAGAACACCTGACTGGGCCCTTTCCAAATCCTCCTTTTTAAGTATATTGTTTATGTGGTGTCTAAGCTGAAAGAACCTGTAAAGGTCTTGATTTATTAGACCTTGTTTTTTCAAATCTTCAAAACTTCTTAAAATTTGCCCTTTAAAAAAATTGTAATATTTTATCAGTCCGTTCTCTTTCCACTTTTTAAATCTAGTGTCTGTTTTATTAGGAGTAAAGTCTTGATCATAGGCAATCCATTGCAGAAGTCGATCGGGCTCTTTAGTTTGATTCTCTCTGACTATCTTAAACCAAATTTTTAGCGGGGTCTCTATCCACGGGTTAGTGTTATTCAAAAGTTTAGGTAGGGCATTGTTCCCTATTATCGCCTGTAGGGGGGTGTCACTTGTTATTTGGCATTCCATCTCCTTCCATTGTGCAGTGTAGACTGGGTTACATATCTCTACTAAAGTTTTAATTTGTGCGGCTTTAAAATAGTCCCTGACATTTGGCAGCGCGAGCCCACCTTTGTCTTTGTTTAGCTGTAGGGTTCTATATCTGATTCTAGGTTTCTTGCCCTGCCATATGAATCTTGAGATCCTTCTGTCCAGTTCTTGCCATGTTTTTTTGGGAGGTTCTACCGGTATTGTTTAGAAAAGGTATAGAAGACGTGGAAGTATGTTCATTTTGACTGCTTCAATTCTTTGTGCACTACCCAAGAATGGTATCATATTCCATCTTGCTAGATCAGATTTTATTTTTGCCACCAGTGGATCATAGTTTAGTGTTATAATTTTGTTGAGTTGTTTCTGGATATTGACCCCCAGATATTTCATAGATTCCATCTCCCAGTTAGTTTTGAGTTTGCTTAGTAAATACTGATTTGGATCATAGTTGAATGTTAAAACTTGGGTTTTATGCATGTTTAGTTCGTACCCCGATAAATCTCCATACTCTGAAAAAACTGAGATTAGTTCTGGAAAAGAGGTGTCCGGCTGCCCCAGGTATATTAAAATGTCATCAGCAAAGAGTGCTATTTTATGTTCCTTCTGACCAAGTGTAATACCTTGAATTTTTTGATTCTGTCTTATCCATTGGCTCAGAGGTTCTATGAAGATTGCAAAGAGCAGTGGAGACAAGGGGCAGCCCTGACGACATCCTCTTTCCAGCTCAAAAGATGATGATAATTTACCGTTAATCCTTATTTTAGCTGTTGGTTTTTTATATAATGCCTGGATAGTTCTAATGAAGTTGTTATGAAAATTGAAACTGGATAAGATTCTATATAGGAAAGACTAGTCAACCGAATCAAATGCTTTTTCAGCATCTAATCCCAATATGACTGGATTTAAGTTATATTTTTTTATATGATGAATTATGTGTAAAGTGCGTCTAATGTTGTCTTGTGTCTGTCTTTGTCTTATAAAACCTGTTTGGTCTAAATGAATTAAGTCTGTCAGTATATTTTCTAACCTTTTGGCAAGGATAGTGGTAAAAAGCTTATAGTCCTGATTTAATACACTGATTGGTCTGTAGTTGGAGCATTCCAGTTTATCCTTTTCAGGTTTAGGTATGACTGCAATGACCCCTTCTCTCCAGGAGGGGGGGATTTCCCCTGTGTGGAGGACATAGTTAAATGTTTTCAGGAGGAGAGGAGATAGTTGCTGTTTAAAGGTTTTGTACCACTCTGCTGTATAGCCATCTGCTCCCGGGGATTTGTTAGCTTTAAGTTTCATAATTGCTTTTTCTAATTCTTTAGGTTGTATTTCTGACAGTAGTGTTTTATTTTGAGACTCAGTAAGCTGGGGAGGGTTTAATGTGTTTAGGAATGCTTTGGATGCATTTTTATGTTTTTTGATGGAGTACAAGTTCTTATAGTAGTTCTCGAAGTTTTTAAGAATATCCTGAATTCTGAATTTTATTTCCTTTGATACTGGGTCTCTGATTTTGTAGATTGCTCTCTCTGTTTGTTGTTTCCTCAATTTATAGGCTAGTAATTTTGCTGATTTGCTGCCTGCTTCATAGTATTTTTGTTTCAGAAATGTAAGTTTCTTCTGGATTTCTATTGTGTAGATCTCATTTATTTGGTTTTTAATTTCCTTAATTTTGAGCGAGTCATTAGAATGAGTGTTGTCTTTGTGCTCTTTTTCTAGGTTCTTAAGTTCTGACTCTAATGTGGTTAGTTTTTCTTGTCCCAGTTTCTTTTGGATTGCCAGTTTTGCAATAATCTTTCCCCTTATTACAGCTTTGCATGCATCCCACAGTATTAAAGGGGATACTTCTCCATCATCATTTTCTTCCAAATATCTGAGAATATCTGATTCCAATTCATCTTTCAGTGGTCCTTTCAGGACATTTGAATTTAACCTCCAAGAAAATGTATTATTTGTGTATTTTTGGATACTTAAGTCCGTATAGATCGGACTGTGGTCAGAGAGATCCATCAGTCCTATTTTACATGTTTTTACTCTTCCAATGTCTCTATTAAACACAAAAAAACAGTCAATCCTTGAGTATGATGAATGTGGCGCTGAGTAAAATGTATAATCTTTTACACTGGGGTTGAATTCCCTCCACACATCACAGATTCCCATTTCTTTTAGTAGCATCCGAGTTTTCCTACTTTGAGTGTTATTTTGATGTGGAGAATTACCTGATGCATCCCAGTATGGATTCAGTCTTAGATTGAAGTCTCCACCACATATCACTAAACCTTGGGCTTTAGTTATCATTAGGTCAAATACATTTTTATAAAATTTCCAGTTAGCCCCTGGAGGTGCATATACATTCAGCAGGGTGATATCTTCTCCCTCTAGCCGCCCAAGTACCAAACTGTATCTCCCTTCTTTATCTTTGTGTTCTGATTTTTTTTCAAATGTAATTTTGGTTGAGATCAATGTCGCTACTCCTCTCCTCCTCCCTGACTTATATGAAGATGAAGAGATCATTTTAAACCCTTGTCTATTGAGTTTAGTGTGCTCCACGTCTGTTAGGTGGGTTTCTTGTAAAAATATTATTCCTGCTTTGTCTTTTTTCATTTTGCCTAGAATCTTGGATCTTTTAACTGGATTCAGGATCCCTTTTACATTACATGAGATTATTTTAGTTACACCCTGTTTCTCCATTGTATTGTCTTATTTAGTTTAACAGTGTGGTGGCCCTCTTTTATGCTACTCAGAAACTGAAAGAACATTAAGAACATAAAAAACATTAAGAACATAGTGTATAAAACTTTAAAACAAAAAACTGACAAAAGAACTTCCTGAGCTGAGGTCTTTTTAGAGACCCTGGAAGAGCCTTGATGGAGTGTAGGCTCAGAGGGAAATTCCTCAAACTCTTTTACGTGTTGAGGTCCCTCGCTTACCCCTGTAAGTTGTCCCATGTTTTTAACGTGAATTTCAGATCCCAATCCGAACTTGTAATGATTTTTTTTTTTTTTTATGCCTATACCCTAAGAAATTGTGTGCACCCTCCCACCACCATCACAGCAAACGTTCACGCTAATACAGTATTTGTTAGTGTGGGGAGAACATGTGGATCATTGTCACATTTCTATTTTAACAAGTTTTTTTTTTAAAGACTTATTTGTTTCTAATATTATGACTGTTCCATGAAATGTTTTACCACATGCTGATTCTGCATCTCCTTTAATGTTTGTTACCTTGTAGGAGGGGGGTTGGATGTGCAGATTGACTAAAAAAATCGTTATTCCCTCCTATAAACGGCCAGTTTTTCCTTGTAGGTCTGACGCTGGGTTTCCCGCTGCTGGCCCGTGGATTTTGAGGGTCTCTGTGTGGACCACGTTTGAGCCTTGATTCTTTCGCTCGGGTCTGCTGCGGGTTTAAACACCATTACTGGGAGCCCTCTTCTCGCCATATCCGCGGTTGTTTCTTCCGCCGAATTGTAGAGACAAGTCTCATCGCCGTAGAAGACGAGCAGCTTCACTGGAAATGGTGTCTGGAAGCGCAGTTTTTTCTCTCGTAGTACCTTTTTAGCGTCGTTGTATTCCCGATGCTTTTTAAGGACCTCCGGGGCGTAATCGTGTTCCACGAAAACTTTTCTCTCTTGGTGCATAAATCCTTTTTTCTGCCAAGCCACTCTTACAACCTCTTGTTTTATTTTGGAGTTGGAGAACCTCACCACAACCGACCGTGGTGGCGCTTCCGCCGCCGGCCTAGGGGCTAATGTACGGTGCGCCCTTTCTATCTTCAAGTCGGTGGATTGGGGAATATCCAACTTCTCTCCCAGTAAGGATTCCACGCATGCCGCCATTGTGGTGAAACCATCCTCGACTCCTTCTTTCAGACCATGAATTCTTAAGTTGTCTCTTCTCAGTCTTCCTTCTTGGTCGGTTAGCTTAACCTCCAGTCTTGACTGCCTTTTGTGTAGATCCAGCACGGAATCTTCCATCTCTTTTATTCTTTCCTCTGCTTCCAAGATTCGGTCCTCGGCCTGGTCCACTCTGCTGTTTGTCCTTTTTAATTCTTCTTTGATTTCACGAAATTCTGCCCAACACTCTCGGCGAAATCGTCTTAATTCTTTAAGTACCATTTTCAAGCTAACATTTTTGTTAGCTTCATTCAGCTCCTCGTCTTCTGAATGGAAATCCTCCGGATCAGATTCTTCGGCTGATGCGTGTCCTGGCCTGGTAAATGTCGATTTCTTCTGTTTTCCTTTAGGCATGATGACTTTGTCTTTTGATTTTCACTCTTCCAAAAATCCGTTAAATCTGATTTTCAAGGTATTTTCCTTTATTGGGTCTGGGAGCTTCAGCGTTAAGCTGCTATCACCATGGTGTCCAGACCGGAACCACTGTCTTTCTTTTTGACATGTTTTTTCGAGTTTTTCTTTGCTTCATCTGTGTGGTCGTTAGCAAGAAGGTCGTAAAGAGGCTTTGCTATATGGGAGAAGTTTGGAATATAGCTGCGGTAATATGAAATAAAACCTAGCAATTTCCTTAGTTCTCCAATAGTGGAAGGTTGCTGCTGTTTGAGTGTCTGCACCGGGGCAATGTCCGCAGGGTCCATAGTGTAGCCCTGTTTTGTTACCATTTTACCAAGGAAACGTACCTGCTGCTTGAATAACTCACATTTCCGGGGAGTCAGCTTCACCCCATGGCTTTGATAGCGGTGCAGGAACGCTTCTCAGGTCTCCCAAGTGGTCTTCAAAAGTCTGTGAATGAACAAGGTTATCATCGAGGTAAGGCAGACAAATATCATCCCTCAACCCCCACAAACACTCCTCCATAGATCTTTGGAATGCTGCTGGTGCTGAAGACAAACCAAATGGAATTCTTACTCACTCGAACAAACCCCAGGGAGTGATAAATGCAGTGAGGGGCCTACTCGACTCTTCCAGGAAACCCTGGTGATACGCCTTCCCTTGGTCGAGGACTGAAAACCACGCACTCCCATTTAGACTGTTGAGCATATCTTGTATGCGGGGAATTGGGTGTCTGTCAGGGATAGACTTCTTGTTCAGCTCTCTAAAGTCACAGCACAAACGCAGGCCTCCATCTTTCTTTCGCACACATCTTTCTTTGCTTCCCCGGCAGAGCTGGTTTTTGCGCAGCCCCTACGGCTGCCCGGGGAATTTCTGCCAGATAATCTCGCGCCAGACAGCTGCCCGTCTCAGCTTTTGTAGCGTAGCGCAAACACAGGCACGCTGCCGGGCCCTGCCCACCACAGTTTTCCGCATGTTTTCGTGCCTAAAGCTTTGAAGAGCGCTGAGTTCGTGTTCGTCAGACACGACGCCCACCGCCCTCCATTGCGCCCACCCTATGATGGACCGTTCAGAGTGTTGGAAACAGGGGATAAGCATTTTTTGCTAGACTTGGGGGGTAGGCGGGAAAAAATTGACATAGACAGACTCAAACCCACTTTCGTTGTGGCGGACGAGCAAGTGCTGTTGGCTAGGGCCCCTCGGCGTGGAAGACCCCCACGGAGAGCTCCCCAGGGAAACGATTCACCAGAGCAGCCACACGGACAGACCGAAGTGGCCCCCCCACCTCGTCACGGCCCACCCGCAGTCAGACACACTCCCAGCAGCCCCCCACTGGTACAGCAGCGCCACGGAGGCAGTAAATCCCAGTTACAGCAGATACGGGAGGAGACGGAAGCCCAAACGGCATGTGGACTGATGTTCTATTGTTCTATCTAAGATGCTTGGGGGGGGGGAGTGTAGCACCTTGGGGGAGTCAGATTATTTAGCATCTCAGACAAGAGACAGTGGATAAGCATGGGAGAACAATGCTCAGGAGGTTCCTGGCGAGATAGCAAGAAGGAGTCAAGGACGTAGGGGGTTGAATGCAGTGTAATGCAAATGTCATGTTGTGTGTGGAGAAATGCCATGAAACTTGTGAGGAGGGATCTGGGTAAAAAGAGAGTGCCTGCTGAAATGAGTCAGTCTGTTCTGAGCTTGAGAGATGTGAAGTGTGTAATAAATCGTCTGCCATGAGTCAGCCTCTTATTTCACACACTCCACAGTATGATATTTTATGACGCAGTACAGTAGATAGAGATAACTGGACTAATTGAATATGGACAACTAAGCAGTGCTCTGCACATTTGTGCAGATTGTTTTGTAACCGGGTCATATTTATGGATCTTTGTTGATTTGATTTGCGTTTAAATATTTTGATTTGAACTTGACTCAACAGGAAGTGACTTCAGGGTGTGGGCGGGATATGCCAGGTAGAGGATTTTGAATATCTGGGTTTTTTTGGTTGGGAAAACGGTTCAGGAGACCGGATTTGAAAAGCAAGCAAGACGAGGAATAATCTTCATAAAGAAACGTTGTAAGTTCACCAATGCAGTTAAAATATATTGTTACTCTTAACGAACACGGTGAATTATGCCGAGGAGGATGTAATAAAGTCGGCCTAGTAACAGATAAGACGTAGATGGACCTACAGATTTGCTGCCTGACTAGCATGGTATACCGTGGCTGAACATAGTGCCTATCCAAGAGGATATAGTTTAAAATATCAGGCTATGTACGATGTAAGCATGAGTGTAAATGTAAAAGTGTGTTGTTTGCTACTCTGGTCACAATGTTATGATGTGTTTTTTTGTTTTACACGGTGACGAGTACTGAAACATTTTATACTGTCAATCAAACCAGGGAGACTCGGGTGTCCTGTGAAGATCAGTCAGTGATCAAGCGCTGGTGTGGCGTCGTGTGTATGTTGTAAGTGAAAAGCTTTTCTTGTTAAGTTTTGAGCATATTTGGAGTGTGAACTTAAGGTTTGTGGTGTACTAAAGCTATTATGTGCCTTTCTCATTTCCAGTTTCACCACTACCGTTTGTACGGACTTATTTGGGGTCATTAGTTTACTGAGCATTTTATCAGATTGTATTTTTCTTTGTTAGTAATCCACCATTTTGTTTAAGATCCGCCTCCTGTGCGTTTGAGGCAGTACAGACTGTAACACAAACGTGAGAGTTTTAAACAAAGAGACAATTTGTACATTTCATTTTATTTTATTTACATTTAAAAATTATTGTAAATCTTTTCATTCTGAAGCGTGCTGCTCTTTATTTTCTATATATCAGATAAAACCCATAAAATACATTTGTTGTTCAGTGTGTATTATTTCCCGGCAACAGTTGTTTTTTTTTTTTTTTTTTTTTTTGCTGAGATATTCCAGAGGGAGACCTTATAGAAGCCACCACTTCACACTGCCTCCAGGATTCACCCCATCATCTCTTCATCACCTCACCCTGGTGGATTCCCCTCATCATCATTATCCCTTTCCATTCTTTGTCTTCTCAGCCTGGAAGGACAATTTTCTTGCCGTGGGTGGTGGTAGGAGCTAGAGACTGATTTTTTTATTGTTGTTAATTTATGTTATTTTGAGATCTGTTTATTGGTTTATTTATGAGCTCTACTGGTTGATTTTTCTTTTCTTTATTTATTTGTTTTGCCTGGGCCCAGCATTGTTAATTTGTATCAGAGTTGTCAATGAAATTTGGTAAATAAGTTTACATGATCAGTGTGAGTCATTAGAGGGAGAACGGGGTAACATTTTAAGTTGCTGTGCTATTTCATCGTATGCCAAACCTCCTCAGTGAACCTAGATACAGATCTACCTGCAACAAGACTGTAAGGTGTGGTGGATTACATTAAGAAAACACAAACCAGCCAACATGGATGGCAGTTTGATGATGCAGGAAATGAGTGGAAGGTTATCATTGAGTTCAATCAGGGTGGGGGCACTATCACCCTGTTAAGCTAACAAAAGCTATTGAGGAAGAAATTGGGAGAGTTAAGTTTGCAGAGTTTTTGAATAGTAACTGGGTGTTAATACATGCATCAAGTAAACACCAGCAAGAGAAAATATTGAGAATGACATGTCTAAAAGGAGAAAAAAAATGATGGCTCATGTTCCTGACGCAACAGCAAAATTAAGGGAAGTTACATTATGTGTCCCTTTGAGCATTTCTATGGAAGAAGTGAAAAACGAGATACAAGGAGGAAAAGTGAATGATGTGAAAAGGCTAAAGAGCAAAACAGAAGGTTCACTGAAGGATATACTGTCTGTAATGATTCAGTTTGAGGAAACACTCCCTAAATCAGTTCAAATAGGATACTGTGGCGGCATGAAATAATAGGCTGCGAACTGAGGTTTAAAAGTGGGTTTTATTTCATTCTGCCATCACAGAACTCACTCCAGCGCCGTGCAGGCGCGCCGGAGCGAGCTCTCAGGCTCTCGTCAGCAGCAGTGGTCAGAAGCAGTAGTCAGAGAGCGAGAACATGTGAATTTCAGTCAGCTTATATACCCAGTTACAGACAATACGTGAAAGGCACATTAGCATCACAGTACAGAGCAGGAAGCCATGAACACCTGCATTTGAGTCACACATAACAGCAGGACACTGGCACCTGAACTAGATAAAGAGATGCTGCCCATTGATGTCAATACACACATCTCATTGTTCTGCTAATTGCTCCAGCTGAGTGCTCTGCTTGTCTGTAGGCTGTGGGGGTGACCCACACACTCCCCCCCAGAGGGCTCAGCAGGAAGCTGAGGCCTCGATAGTCCGGCTTTGGTAGCGAGCAGGGAAAGCTCTGTGTAGGCGGAGGTGGAGGGAGGGGTGTGGGGGTAGCAAGTGCCGGCCCAGGACGGCGAAGTTGTCTGGGCCGCGCAAAAATTGCATGTGGATCCACGGTGTTGAGGGGCTGTCCCGTTGAACGTGCGGTGGTCCACAGCGGCTATGAGAAGAAAAACTTGTCTCTGACTCCTCTCGCGGCTATGAAGAAAAACAGGAGCTGCAAGGCTGCGTAGCGGCTGTGAGAAAAAAGGAGCTGCAGCTGTGTGAGGGACTTGGCGTGTTGGCTTTAGGGCTGCGCGCGCGCGCAGCCCTAAAGCCCTCGGGAACAGCTGACGGCTGAATTCCCTTTGTGCGCCGTGACTGAGACCCATACAAAATCCTGTGAGCGAGCTGCGTGCGTGCTTCAGGTGTGTGAGCAGCCCTGAAGGTTCTGTGTGCAGTGGTGAAGGACGATGGCGGTCTGTGGAGCCGTTATTGTCCCGTGCGTGGTGCGCCGTCCTCGTAACCCCCCGGTGTGCGTGCAGGGGTTCAGTACGTGGGTGGTCCGCTGTTGAGAGACAAGTCAGGGTCAGGGAGCTTGATGGAGATCAGCGTCATCGGCGCCGATGGTCCTCCCTGTCTTGGCTGTTGCTGTAGTTTGCTGGTGCCGGGTCATGGTGCGTTCTGGTCCAAGCGCTGCGTTCTCCGTTGTGCGCGCTTGTGTCAATGCAGAGGAGCGGTGGGAGGGAGTAGACGGTCTTTGTCCCTCGGGCTCGTGTCGATGCGGAGGAGCGGTGAGAGGGCGGAGGAGCGGTGAGAGGGAGAAGACGTTCTGTGTCCCTCGGCCGGTCCAGCGTGGATGTCCCGATCTCAGGCGAGGGTCGCACCATGAAGCTTTCTGCGGCTTTCCCGGTCGTGGGTGATCTCCGGAGAGTTCGCCTGGTGTTGGTTCTGCGTCGAGGTCTCCCTGTAGCCGAAGGGAGGGCAGTCCATTTGCGTCAGGCTGCTGCGTTCGCTTGTCGTCGGAGAGTCACCGCCGGGGGCTGCCAGCGTGTTCTTTTCTTGGGGTCACCAGTGTGGCGGCATGAAATAATAGGCAGTGAACTGAGGTTTAAAAGTGGGTTTTATTTCATTCCGCCATCACAGAACTCACTCCAGCACCGTGCAGGCGCGCCGAAGCGAGCTCTCAGGCTCTCGTCAGCAGCAGTGGTCAGAAGCAGTAGTCAGAGAGCGAGAACATGTGAATTTCAGTCAGCTTATATTGACCATTTGCTGTGACGTCACACCTTTTGTTTACGCCGCCATATTGGACGGCGGAAGCGAGTGGATGGCCCATTCAGCAGCTGTTCAGCGGTGTACCAGATCTCGATATATTTACCTGATTTCAACCTACGTCTTTGTTTTATTTTATGTTGGCATTGAATTAGACTATGTTGTTTCACTGCTGTGCCTTTGGGTGTACAAATCGCCAGAAAAAGGGATCCGACTTGAAGTTTTACCGGTTCCCAGCTGATGAAGACAGGCGCAGGAGGTGGGTGGCAACCCTGAAGAGGAAAGATTGCATAGCCACCTTACTCGCGGCTATGCAATCAACATTTTATATGATGCACGCAATGAAATAACCTGAAAATTATTTATAACAATTAAATTTGAATTTATTACTTAAGTCATGATATATATTTACATGCAATAGCTAAGCTAGTTGTACAACAAAGAAATATTATATTCTATTTGGCCAATACATTTTATTATTTTTAGTAAACCTCAGGTGATGATACAACCACAATCTACATGCTACACACACTTAGTTCTTCAGATTTTTCTGACTCCTTGAAATTGCTCTACAATCTGGACAGCACCACTTTTTCTTTGGAACATTTTTCAGCCTGAGACACTGTACATGGAACTGACCAATTTGACAAAAGCCAGACTCACAGGTTACAATAGATGCATCACCACAGGTTTTTCTGCAGTAGCAAATGACACTAGTATTATCACCTTTTGGGGTTTCTTTTGTCTTACAAGATATATGAAACAAATTTGGATTTTTGGTATACCATTTGGCGAGTAGTTCTGGTAAAATGACAGACCTGTGATATTTACCAACAAGTTGAACTTTCTCATTAAAAAAGAGGTCATCAAACTCAATTCTTTGAACATTACAACCTTTTTGAGTCCAGAGAACAAAGTCACAGTAAGAAAGTTCTGTGACACCCGGTTGAGCTTGGATTTGGTAGAAATATTTATGAGATGGTTTCAGCTTGATGTCGCCATCAATGTTGCTTGCACAAAACTGAGGGTCTTCCACCGCTTCCTCTAAAGCCTGATTCCTCTTACAGAAAGGACATTTCACCTCCACCAGACCCTCCCCACAGCAGCTACAGGAGACAAATCCATCTGGAGAGGCACCCATGAAGGGGAAGCGCTGACTGAGGACTAGTCCAGCATCACACACTAGTAGATCCTGGTGCTGAGAAGACCTGATTTCTTCATACTGATCACGGGCCACTTTCTCATGGTCGCATCCCCATCTGTAAACAAATCGGCAAAATTATTGACAGAGTACAAAAAAAAAATGTACCAGTATTCCTTAAAAACAATATAGAACTATTTTCTGTAAGAAATCTGAATATTTTAGATAGCACAATGAAATGACAATTGTTTTAGAATTATATGTCTGCTTTACAATTTAAATGTTGTCAGTTTCCATAGTCAACCCACTTAGTACTCAATGATTCAATTGAGCACCAAAAGTAGCTTACAGTAAGTAGCTAAGCATAGAATGAATGAATGAATGAATGAATGAATGAATTTATTTCGGATAGTACAGTACAGGTTAAAAGAAACTGAATAATATAACAACAAGGTCAAATTAGACAAAGACTCCTCTTATTATACAATTCCACGTAAGTTATCCGAAATGGGTGATGGCTGAAGCCGCAGCTTATATTGTCCACCCATATTCCATCCAAGAATTCAAAAGAGAAAAAAGAGAAAACAAGACAAGAGCGATTACAATTCAAAACAAAGCTAAGACAAAATGTGACTGAGAGAAAAAAGAAAATTAAGCTAGGCTAAGTTAAGCGGTTACTATTCAAAAACAAATCTAAGACAAGATGTGACAGAGAAAAAAAGAAAAAAAAAACAAAAAAAACAAAAATAAGCTACAACACAACACAGGCTGGATATGTCAATCCTTATGTGAGTTTACATGTCGTCTTGTAAATATGTTTGGAGTATTTCTTCCTTTAGTTTTTGTTTAAATTGTCCAAGCGTTGTACATGATTTTAATTCAGGTCCAAAATCGTTCCATAATCTGACTCCTTGCACTGAAATACAGTGTTGCTTGGTGGTTGTTCTCACTGTAGGCTTTTGAAATATACATGTTCCTCTGAAGTGATATCGTTTCTCCCTTGTTTGGAACAACTTTTGGATATTTGCGGGCAGTGATAAATTCTTCACTTTGAACATTATTATTGCGGTTTTAAAGTCAACCAGATCTTTCAACTTGAGAGTTTTTTGTTTAAGAAAAAGTGGGTTTGTTGGTTCCCTGTAAGCTGCTTTGTTTATTATTCTAATAGCTCTCTTTTGAAGCATAAAGAGTGGATATATGTTTGTTTTATATGTATTTCCCCATACTTCATTACAATATGTCATGTATGGGAGTATTAATGAATGATACAAGGTGTATAGTGTGGGTTGATTCAGCAAATATTTCACTCTGTGTAATATTGCAATTGATTTGGATACTTTACCTTTAATATAATTAATATGTGACTTCCAACACAGTTTGTTATCAATTATTACTCCAAGGAATTTAGTTTCAGATACCCTTTCAATCTCTACACCATTTACACTGAGTTTAGGTACTGGGTTGTTGTGATGGTTGTTAAAGACTATAAATTTTGTCTTACTTAAATTGAGCGTTAATTTGTTTGAATCAAACCACAGTTTAAGCTTTCCTAATTCCTTTCCGAGTGTATCCAGAAGTTGTTACAAATTGTTTCCACTGCATAACAGATTAGTGTCATCGGCAAACAATATTAAGTCCATTTTTTCTGAAACTTTACATATATCGTTTATATACATATTGAATAATAATGGTCCCAAAACTGAACCCTGTGGGACTCCACAGGTGACCTTCAGTAACTCTGAGTTTTTGTTCCTAACACATACATACTGATATCTATTCTTTAAGTAACTACTTAACTAGGACAGTGCTACCCCTCTAATACCACAATTTTGTAGTTTCTTTAATAATAAATTGTGATCTACTGTATCAAATGCTTTTTTAAGATCTAGGAATACTCCAACTGAATACTCTTTATTTTCAATGGCTGTTGATATTTTTTCTGTAAATTCCATTAGGGCATATGCAGTTGTCCTCTTGTGTCTGAACCCATATTGCTGCTCACACAATAAATCATTCTTCAGTATGAAGATGTCAATTCTCTCATAGAATATTTTTTCAAGTATCTTGGAAAATTGCGGTAATAGTGAAATTGGTCTATAGTTTGAGAGTTCCCCTCTGTCGCCCGTCTTGTATATCGGAATTACTTTAGCTATTTTCATTGCATTGGGAAATATACCTGATTGGAGAGACAGGTTACAGATATACGTCAGTGGTTTTACTATGCATTCGATAACAGTTTTGACTAATAGCATGTCAATATCATCACAGTCCGTAGATGTTTTACTTTTGAACGATTTAACAATTTCAATGACCTCTCTTTCGTCTGTGTTCTTTATGAAGATGGAGTCTTTTACAGCAGTGTTATTGCATATTGTATCACCTGTAGGCACCATAGAGGGTATTTCTCGGGCCAGATTAGGTCCAATGTTAACAAAAAAATTATTAAATTCATCTGCAGGAGAAGCTATATTCACACTCTTGAGTCGTTTTATTATTTTTTGGAATATTAGTTGGGTTGCTTGTATTTCTGCTTTTATTTCCAAGGATACTGTTGAGTATTGTCCATGTATTTTTAATATTGTCGTTGTTTTTCTCCAGTTCTTTACCGTAATAGTCTCTTTTACTACATCTTATTATATATGTTAACTTATTTTTGTAAGTTTTATACCGCTGCTCTGCTTCTTTTGTCCTTTTCTTTAGGAAAGCTTTATATAATAAATGTTTCTTTTTACACGCCTTTTGTAGTCCTTTGGTTAACCATGGCTTATCAGCAAATTTGTGTTTAAGCTTTTTTTTTTACTAATGGGCAGTTTTTTTCATAAAGAGTGGTTACAATGTTTATAACTGTGTCATAGGCTTCATTTACATCTGATACATAGACTTCTGTCCAGTCTTGCTTCAGCAAGTCCTCTTTAAAAGAACTGATTGCATCTGGTGATTTGTATCTGAACGATTTTGAAATTTTTTCTGCATTGGGCCCCATGTGGCCATGGATAAGTGCAAAGGTTGGCAAGTGGTCACTTATATCATTTATCAATAATCCACTTTCTATTTTCTTATCGATAACATTGACAAACAGGTTGTCAATAAGTGTAGCAGAGTGAACTGTGATTCTACTGGGATGTGTTATTGTGGGATATAGACTCATGCTGTACATAGAGTTCATGAACTCTGTAACTACATTTTGTTGATGTGGATTCAGTAAATCAATATTGAAATCTCCACAAATTGCTACCATTTTCTTACTAGTAATATTATTGTACAGCTTGACTAATTTATCTCTGAATGTCTCAATGCAAGTTCCCGGCGTTCTATATATGCAGCTTATGATTAGATTTTTTGTTTTGTCTAGGTCAATTTCAACAGTAACACATTCCAAGATCCCTGGTAGTGCAAAGGACATTCCATTTACAAGCTTACACCTATATAGGTCATCAATATACAGTGCAACACCACCACCCTTTTTTTGAGATCTGTTAATATGAAACATCTGATATCTCTCTATTGCCATCAGGGGAGCCTGTTCTTCATTAAGCCAGGTTTCAGAGACTGCAATAGCTGTGAATTTTCTGTCTAGCTGTTTTAAATAGTCCTGAATCTGTGGAAAGTTTTTGTTAAGACTTCTGCTATTGAAGTGTATTATTGACAGTTTACCATCTAATTGCACTTGACTTTTGAATTGCTTTTCAGTGTATTATTCACAGTGGTTATGAATATTATTGAAAAAGTGGTTATCAGGATCAATATCATTCTCCATCTCTTGTGGTTTATGTTCAGCATAGTGGCATATTTTCAGAGTTTGAGTTTCCTCACTCTGTGTCAGATGACTTCCTCCAGCTGGGGATAGTTGATGTCTACTCGAGTTGGTCATAAGTTTTTGTTTATTTTGCTTATTTTTTTTTAAAGTACTTTGGCATGGTGTATCAAAAGAACTATTCTTATCGTGTGTATGAATATGGATTATCATTGACTCATAATTTTTTTTAATCGGTGTTCATCTGTATTTATTTAAGTCAGTAGCATCTCTGATCATTATACTCCTTGCTTGCTCTGGTGTTCCATTTAGTTTAATCCAAATTCTACAATTTCTTGTCCAGGTTGCCTGTATCTTATTTTGTTTTTTCAGCATCCGTGCCTGCCGTGCTAATTCAGCTTTTTTTTTTTTGTCAGGTGTTCATTTAGGTAAACTTGAGTTCCCTGTAGCTTTTTGGCCTGCCTCAGTATGTCATTCTTTACCCTTCTGTTCACAAAGCGCATCACAATCGATTTCTTTGTTTTGGAATCTTTCTTCGGTAAAGCATAACAGGCTGAAATTGCATTGGCTTCTACCTTAATGTCTCTATTATTAAGAAACTGAAGCACTTGATTTTCTAAGGAGACTGATTCACTCATGGGAGCATCTTCACCATTCAGTCCTGTTGTGGCATGGGCGTATGACTGATATCTGATGTCTAGTCCACTTATAACTAGGTCATCAATACGAGAACCTTGTTCAAGATCCTCGACGCGTTGCTCCAAAAGATGCCCGCGTTTCTCCAGGTCCATAATTTTTTTGTCTTTTTCTTGAATTATTGATTGTAGGGCTTGTACATCTTCTATTAGGCCTATTATTTTGGCCTGCTGGCTAGTCAATTTGGCCAATTCTTCTGACATGAAGTTCAGAGATTTTTTGATTTCTTCCATTTCCTGTTTTTTTGGTGGCATTTTACTGACCTGTGGATAGAAATAAACAGAGAATCCGGCTAGGCCTCAACTAGCCCAGCCGCTGCTGGACCCTCCGCTCGCCGCCGCCGCCGCAACCGAGCTCCTGCACAGCCCCTCCGCCAAGTAACGCTGCACAGCTCCGCTGATCACCGCCGTCGATCACCGCCGCCTGCCGCTGTCTACCTGGGCGGTTATGCCGCACACCGCCGGCGCAGCCGAGCTCCACTGATCACCGCCGCCGATCACGCCGCCTGCCACCGTCTGCCTGGGTGGTCACGCCACACACCGTCGGTGCAGCCGAGCAGCGCTGGTCACCGCCGCTGATCACCGCCGCCTGCCGCCGTCTGCCTGGGTGGTCCAGGTGCCCCCCGTCTCTCACCAACATCGCTCCCGAGCTTCGATCCGGCTCGCGCTCGCACTCAGCTGCCGCCTCGGTTAGTTCCTCCGGTAAGTCTTCATCGGAGGCTGAGTCGCTTCATGTCTGAGTTAGGTGGCACAACTGGGCCAGCGTTAAGCTAACTAGCGTTAACTAGCGTTAGCAGTTAGCATAGCAGGCTAAAAAGAGATGATTACCGGTAAAAAAACAATTCAGGAATTGCATGCAGGCTTGGCGGAGGTTTGCGCTCTCCGAGTGCTTTTCTAGTCTCTTACTTTGTTGCTTTACTGGTAAAACTAACTGGGTAGCATATCTTGTTCAGCAGGCTTCTCGAAGGAACGTCAAGATGAGTCTGCGCAGCTTCTTTGAAGATGGATGCCGTTATTCTGCCGACTCGCTGCTGATGCCACAATACACACTTGTTCTGCGATCTGGTAGTTTCTTCAACAAATTTTACCTGCAGAAGAAACAATTTCTGATTTAACTAACCTAAATTTTCCTGCATAGATATTATGACGTCCCACATAATGATTATATAGTATTTAATAGACTGTAAAGCACTTTAAAAGTTGTTATTTTTAGAAATAAATTTTAAAATCGATATCACGCAATGCAGCAAAAGGAAGCTTCAAGTTTGCTGTTGGTGTATTCCAGGCGCAGGGAACATCAGTGCAGGTCTGGCCTTGGGACAGGCGGACAGCACACTCAACAGCAAACAACACAGCTGCAACATGCGAACAAGTCTCTCCTAACCCTGCCATACAAGTACAGTGTGAAGACAATATGACACCATCTTGCTTCATGATCACCCTGGGTTTCAGTGGGGGGTCCGACATCTTCTGGGAGTGATGTACCTGTAGTGGATAAATATTCTTATAATTAATATGTGGGTATGATGACTTTTTATCTGGATATAAGTCTTTCTTGTATAGACTGAACAATAAAATTTGTAATATATCTAATAGTGTTGGGAGTTGTTTATCGAGTATTCTATTGATAAGACAAATATTTAAAAATCCTTTTACAGAATATATAGATCTATAAAAATATTTAATTATTTTTTAATTAATTTAATTGAGATACTATATATACAGCTAATAACAATAATAATAATTGAATATTTTATAATATTTTAATAATTTATCACTTAATAGATTCTATATAACATGACAAATCTATACAGTAGGGGAGAGACTAGAGTCTGAATTTGGGAAAAAATAAAATAAAAATACCTGAGCCTTCACGACATAGTGGACCGTTAAAGTGATGACTGGGGGATATCAGCACATTTCTCACAAGCCCAGCAACAAAATAACTATAAGCGTCCAAACTTTTGTAGGCTTTCAGAGACTCTCCAGTGCACCTAGACGGTGTGTTGACCAGGTAGTTGTAGATGTCCATATAGTGTACGTCAGGTTTGGGGCAAAAATCTATGAAACTGGTGAATTTTTCAAGCGACAAGTTGTAAGGGTCCACGCCGATAACACTGTGCTTTTCCGTGTACCGGTCACGATGTTTTTTATCTAGTAGTTGCGCTACATCGGACAAAGCCGGCACATCTGACTGAGCAAACGCCATGTTGAAACGCACTCACACAGCGCCCGAGTTGACGCCCAATATGGCGGTATCAACAAAAATCACGTGACGCGGGACGTCACTGGCAAATGGTTAATACCCAGTTACAGACAATACATGAAAGGCACATTAGCATCACAGTACAGAGCAGGAAGCCATGAACACCTGCATTTGAGTCACACATAACAGCAGGACACTGGCACCTGAACTAGACAAAGAGAGGCTGCCCATTGATGTCAATACACACATCTCATTGTTCTGCTAATTGCTCCAGCTGAGCGCTCTGCTTGTCCGTAGGCTGTGGGGGTGACCCACAATACCTGTATTACAGTGTCAGAGAATACGTCCCAAAATCGCTCAGGTGTTACAAATGTCAAAGGATGGGTCACACTGCTCAGCAGTGTAAGGGAAAGTTAAGATCTGCTCGATGTGGAGGGGAGCATGAATATGGTAAATGTGAAAAGGATGCCAGAGTAAAGTGTTGCAACTGCGGGGGTGAGCACAGTGCTGCATAAGTTTACATGATCGGTGTGAGTCATTACAGGGAGAAAGGCGTGACATTTTAAATTGCTGTGCTATTTCATTACATGCCAAACCTCCTCATAGAACCTAGATATACTGTAGATCTACCTGCAACACGACTATAAGGTGTGGTGAGTTACATTTATGGTGAGCCAGCCAGAGGGTTATCCAAGAGTGGAAAAAAAAACTACCCAACTCACAAGCTCGAGTACTTGGCACTAAAATGGGGAGTTTGTGATAAGCTTAATGACTATCTCTATGGTTCAGAGTTTGTAGTTCTCACTGACAACAACCCACTCACTTATGTCCTTCCCTCTGCCAAATTGGATGCAGCAGGCTATTGCTGGCTAGCAGCATTGTCAACTTACAATTTCAGCATAAAATATCGAGCAGGCCTTGCTAACAAAGACACAGATGGGTTGTCCAGGTGACCACATGGGCCACCACAAGAAGACGATGCTTTTCTAAAAGAAAAAGAAAGGATTGAAGGCTTTAAAAACTGTGTCCTGAGTAATGAGACTGAAGTGATCTTGAAGGAAGTGATCACTGCCCTATGTCAGTGTCACAGTACCCATTCTAGTTTGAATGTATCAGAGTATCCTGTGCTAGTGGAGTCTATGGCACTTGAACCCTCTGCTATACCCGGGAGTTTTGTTAACCCCAGTCAAGACACCATACCTGGCATGAAAAGAGATGACTGGCATCAACTTCAAAGGGAAGATCCATCTTTAAAGAAGATCATTCATTATCTTGAAACAGCATATATGTAAACCCCATTACACAAAATTAAGAAATAAGCTTATTGAAGTTAAACTACTTGTTAGGGAATGGAATAAATTGAAATTCAAGGATGGAGTGCTGTACAAGAGGTCTATCCACAATGGCTGTGAAGTCTTTCAGCTTGTCCTTTGCAACAAAGCTTTGTGAACTTGCCTTAAAGGGTTTTCATGATGAAGTTGGCTATTTAGGAGCTGAACGAGTGCTTCTGTTGGCCAGGAATGGCTAAGGAAATTGCAAACAAATGCCATACTTGTGAAAGATGTTTCAGGAGGAAAGCCACTCCACAGAAAGCGGCTCCCATGCAGAACATTCTCACAACCTATCCATTAGAGCCAGTATGTATGGATTATCTGTCACTTGAGCCTGTTTTTCAGTCCAGAAAAACTGTTTACGATGAAAAAAGTGATGTGTGGGTGAATCCGCTTCATTTGTAAAGGACATTTCAAGGTAAGACAGCTGTGTTTTATATTAAACTATTTTCCTTCTTGCAATGCTCTTAACTTTAGTGTTATTGCAAACGAGCAACTTTAAAACACACAACTCGCTGCCATCCATTTCAAAGTGAAACACCGGTTTCACGTTGTCGAAGCCAGGCAGGACTTAAATGACACAACAGCCGGTTTAACCTTTGGATTATCTTAGCGACTTTGAACCTTTTGTGGTATACTGATTTGGCCGTTTTATACAAAGGTAGACTCTTCAACACTTTAGACTTTTAACTGGAACAGCAACCCCTTAAAGATGAAGCCAAAGTAAAATTTTAACATTTTTGTATGGAATCTGGTCCGTCCCATGAGGTAATTGGAATGTTTGAGTGCAGGTGATCTGCAGGCAGAACTTCATTAAGGAATCCAAAGATTTTTATTCTTAAACACTCCCAGTTGTATTCAGATTGATTGTTTTTAGTTCGTCTTAATTAAGTTGGTTGCAAATACTCTTCTTGTTTGAATTAAGATCTAAATGTGATCAAATAAAATTGTATGTTAAACGGCATATTGTATGATATACTGTAGTTAGAAATGTACTTTAATTCAGTTAACATTATTCTTAAAATGATGTTTTAAAAATTCAAAGCAATCAGAAAGTGGCCATAAGGACTGGAAGAGAAGCAAAGAAAAAAAATCAGCAAAATTTAAAACAATGTTTCATGGGTTTATGTTTATGTTTATGCTGAAGCTTATGTTTCCTGAAATTGTGACTTAGATTAACCATTATAATTCAATAAGTGACTCTGTGAAACACTCATGGCTGTTCTGTTCATTCACAGACCAGAAAATTCACACTGTTATCCTGTTAAATCAAAGGGAATAGTCATTCTTTTGCATGTTCTTTTGTTGTTAAAATGTGTTAACAGGTCTGAGGAGTTGTTAGTTCCTGTCCAGCAGGTCAGTTGTGGGGGGAAGGGGGTATCAGTGCTGCTGTTAAAGCCACGTCACCCTTTACCCTTTGGTTTCCATCTCAACAGCAGCTCTTTTTGAATTGTCCTCAGAAGGGAACATGTAAATGGACAGAGGTGTGAAGTTTGTCCCAGCTGTTCCCACTGATGTCATGGGGGGGGGGGATCTGTTGGGTGTCATGGGGTGTCATGTGTTTACTCCTCCTGGGTTAACTGGATTATTTCTGCTGCTGTGGATCACCTATTCCTCTTCTTCTTCTCTTTTCCCCTGCTGATTAGTGCAGATCTGCAGGATATAACACCACCGAACACCACCGTTTAGTTCCTCCTCACGGCTGTCATTTAAAAAAATGGCCAACACACACCAATTTATCACATCCTTTTTCATGTAAATTAGAAACGTTCTTTTGTAAATGTGAGAATTTTTCTCATAAATTTGCAGGATTTTCCTGCAGAGTTACAGACATTTTACTCAGAAAGGTGCAGCTTCTTACTTGAAAATTTGCAGCTTTTTATTATTCATAATTTTGCAGCTTTTTCCTCATGAATTTAGAACTTTTCTTACTCTTGAATTTGCAGTTTAAAAAAGCTTAAATTTGCAGCATTTTACTCAAATCTTATATTTGCAGCGCTTTACGTTGTAAACAGTTGGAAATTTACACCTTTTTTGTCTTTTTGCTAAAGTTGCAGCTTCTTTCCCATAAAATTCCACTTTTTTTTTGGTCAGAAATTGGCAGCTTTTAACTGAGACTTACATCCTCCCCCCCCCCTTTTTTTTTTTTTGTCAGGTCAGGCATTGGCTTGCTTGCTACCGGATAACCATGAAAACCAGTACTACCTGTCTCATGGGTCGGGCTGTCGGCAACTCCACCGGCATCCCCGCCCTTCTGAGGGCATGGAGGGTGAAACAGGGCATCCTGGCAGAATTAAAAACAATATCTGCAACAGGTCTGTGGTGGACCACTCACAGTTACACAGGGTGAGACTGGACATCATGGCAGATAAACACATCTGCCGCAAGGTCTGTGGTGGACTGTGCCAGTTGGTGCATCATGACATGCACTACACAAAGAGCAGAGATAAACAAACCTATCATCTGGTCAGTCACTGCAACAGATACTGGAGTCAGTTTGTCTTGGCTTGTCCTTGCCACTGATAATACCTTTATCTGCTAAGAATGTGCTGCTAGTCCAGCAAAAGCTAGCGGTACTCAAATACTTTGCAAACAGTTTCATGAAATGGTCAATCAGAAAGCAACTCATACCAGCTTGGATGTCGCCCGGGCTTACAAGGTCTGCGCTGATCTGTTCACACTCCGACAGGCAGCGAAAAGTAAGCTAGGAGCAGGAAGACAAAAGAAGAGGAAAACAGCAGCAGAATGGAATGTAGGCACTCTGTTGGACAGAACAACATCACAGAGCCCAGAAAGACAGACCACGCTTGTGGCCCTGGAAATGAACAGGTACAATGTAGACATAGCTGCACTTAGTGAAACAAGATTGCCTGGATATAACAGCTTGGAAGACCATGAGTACATCTTCTTTTGTAGTGGGAGATCATTTCAAGAAAGGAGAGAAGCAGGAGTAGGTTTTGCAGTTAGAAAGGAGATAGCAGCAATGCTTGATGAGGAACCGGTGCCAATCAACGACAGGATAATGACTATAAGACTCCCACTACAGTGGAAGATGTATGCCACACTCATCAGCGTATATGCCCCAACAATGACCAACACAGAGGAGGTGAAGGAAGAGTTCTACAGTGATTTACGTGAGACTATCAGGCGTGTACCGATTGATGACAGGCTGATACTCATTGGAGATTTTAATGCCAGAGTTGGTTTGGACACTGAGAAATGGAAAGGAATGCTAGGCAGTCATGGAGTAGGCAAGTGCAATGCTAATGGAGAACTTCTACTTGCACTATGTTCAGAGTACAACCTTGTGATAACCAACACTCTATTTAAGCACAAGCACACACACAAGAAGACATAGATGCACCCAAGATCCAAGCACTGGCACTTGTTAGACTACATCATAGTCAGGCAGAGAGACATAAGGGATGTATTGGACACCAGAGCAATGAGAGGCGCGGACTGTGGTACTGATCATGTTATGCTGAGATCTAGATTAAGGATTTGGAGATGAAAACAGCACTGCAGGATGGGTGCGAAGCCACCACGGAAGCTAAACACTAGTGCACTGAAAGGCCAAAAGAAGCAGGAAGAACTTATACAGGAAATGGATGAAAACTTGAAAGACTGGGACAGCAACAACTCAGAGAATGACATAGAAGAGAAATGGGTAACACTGAAGGATATGGTGTATCAGACTGCGAGTGATGTATTTGGCCACCCTGAGGGGAAACAGCAAGATTGGTTTGATGAGCATGATGAACACCTGAAGAAACTACTAGAAGTGAGGAAAACAGCTAGTCAGGAAAACCTACAGTGTAGCACAAGGTCGAAGAAAAAGAAATACTCAGAGGCTCAGAGTGAGCTACAGAAGTACACTAGAGAGATGAAGTCCAACTGGTGAGATGAAAAAGCAGAGGAACTTCAAACTGCAGTAGACAGAAAGAACATGAAAACATTCTTCACAGGTCTGAGAGAAATCTACGGCCCTAAACCAAGAGGATTGAGCCAACAAAAGGCTATGGATAGTGAAATGGTTTTGCCGGAGAAAGACAAGATCCTGGACAGATTTGCAGACCACTTTGACCAACTACTAAACAACCCTGGAGATCTCACTGAAGAGGCTAAAGAATCTCTAGTACAGCGTCCAGCTGTATCAAGTCTGGATGAACCACAAAATTTTGATGAACTAATGGCAGCTATCAGGACAACACAGGATGGTAAAGCTCCAGGAAGGGATGGAATTCCAGCAGAAGTGTGGAAATTTGGTGGTGTTCAGCTGACCAACTGCCTGCACAAGCTCATCCAAGGGATATGGGATGCCCAGAAAGTACCTCAAGACTGGAAGGATGCAAGTATTGTGCTTTTGTTCAAGAAAGGTGACAGGAAAGATTGTGGAAATTACCGAGGTACATCACTGCTAGTCATTGTTGGTAAGATTCTCTCACGTGTACTACTGAACAGACTCAATGAACACATTTCGCAGAATGTACTACCAGAAACCCAGTGCAGCTTTAGAAGTGGAAGAAGCACAATGGACATGATTTTCTGCTTGAAACAGGTTCAAGAGAAGTGTATCAAACAGAACATGCCGCTTTATGTAGTCTTCATATACTTCAGTAAAGCCTTCGATACTGTTTCGTGACAAGGACTTTGGCAGGTACTCAAGAAATATGGCTGTACAGAGAAGTTTGTCAGCCTGATCGAGGCACTCCATACAGGTATGAAAGCAAACGTGGCAATGAGTGGTTCAGTATCTAAAGACTTTTCATTAAGCAACGGGGTGAAACAAGGGTGTGTGCTGGCGCCTACACTCTTCTCGCTATATCTGGCAGCCATGCTTGAGGTGGCCTTCAAAGACACTTCAGAAGGAGTATACATTCAAACAAAGAAAGAAGCAGACTTGCTCAGTGTGGCACAGTTTAAAGCCAAGAGTAAGACATCGATAAAGGTAGTAAGAGAAATGCTCTTTGCCAACGACAATGCTCTCGTTGCACAGTGTGGAAGATATGCAATCTTTAGTGGAGAAATTTGCAAGAGCAGCTAGTCAATTCAGCCTCCAAATCAACATCAAGAAGACAGAGTGCCTTTTTCAACCACCAAAGTTCCAATTATCAACATCACTACCAGAAGAGATCAGCATTGGTACAGAGCCACTAATTCAATTCAATTCAGCTTTATTTATAATGCGCCACATCACAACAAAAGCCGTCTCGTGGTGCCAAGTCTTGCACTAGTCAAGTGCAAGACTTTCAAGTATCTAGGGAGTACTGTTTCAGAGAATGCTAGGCTGGAGGATGAACTATCTCTCAGAATGGGAAGAGCGAGCCCTGTGTTTAGAAACTTGAGGGAGAGACTGTGGAACAATCGACATGTGTCTATCTGTGTGAAATGCAAAGTGTACAGAGCGACAGTACTGGCTACTCTATTGCACGGTGCTGAAACTTGGACTGCCTACAGAGTGCAGGTAAAGAAACTCCATGCATACATGATGAGACACCTTTGAGCCATAATGAACATCTCATGGAAAGACAAGATAACCAACATAGAAGTGTTGAAACGAGCTGGTCTACCATCAATGGAGGACATGCTAATACAGATGAACCTGAGATGGCTCAAACATGTTGAGAGGATGGGCCACCAGCGTCTCCCTGAGCAGTTACTGTACTCACAGTTATGCAAAGGCAAACGCAATCAGGGTAGACCAAGGCTCAGATTTAAAGATACTGTAAAAAGAAACTTGAAGAATTTGGATATAGACAGGAGTTCCTGGCAACAGAAGGCTAAGGACAGAGCTGTGTGGAGGAATCTGATCAGACCTAAATGAAACAGTCATTGTCACCCACGACAGACTGCTATGATGATGATGAGCCTGACAACTGTGACATCAGAAGCATCTTAGTCATTACTGACCATTTTACTAAGTTTGCAGTGGCAATACCAGCCAAAGACCAAAAAGCAAGAACTACAGCAAAGGCATTATGGGAACACTTCATAGCTCCCTATGGGTTTCCTAGCCGCCTCCACAGTGATCAGTGAAGGGATTTTGAATCCAAAACCATAAAGGAGTTATGCTCACTGATAGGAGCAGAGAAAGTGTGCACAACACCTTATCATCCTCAAAGGAATCCTGTAGAGCAATTTAATCGCACACTTCTGAGTATGTTGGGGACTCTAGAGGAAAAGGATAAACATCATTGGAGAGATGATGTAAAGCCATATGTTCATGCATACAACTGTACAAGAAATGACACTACCAGCTTCTCACCCTATGAATTGATGTTTGGGAGACAGCCAGCATTGCCTGTAGATCTCATTTTAGGAACCCATCCTTCCATGGGATCCCACAGTATTCATTCAGAGTATATTCAGAACCTGCACCAATGACTCCAAGAAAGTTATTCATTAGCTACAGAAAATGCCAAGAAAGGGGGTGAACAAAACAAAACCAGGTTTGATATTAAGGTTAAAGTTGCTGAGTTATTCACTGGAGACAGAGTGTTGGTACTCAATGTTAACATTTGTGGGAAACACAAATTGGCAGACAGATAGGAGAGAACAATACATATCATTGTGAAAAGGATTAATGATGGCCCAGTCTATACAGTAAAGCCTGAGAGAGGACATGGGCCACTTCGCACTCGTCACAGGGATCTTCTTCTTCCATGTGGGTTTTTGCCCATTGATTTAGTTCCAGAAGAAAAAGAAATAACCAAGTTCAAGAGATTAAATTTGAGAAGCAGTCAAGCCACTGATCAGATGAATCAGAGTGATCAGGAAGATGACATGTGCGATGATGAGGAAAGTTGTTGTCCGCAAAGGATAATAAATGTAGTGACCAAATGCCCAGTTGTGCTACCTTCAAAGAATGAAGGGATTCCACAGCCCCCAGCAACACTAAATCCCCAGCTACTGAGTTCACTCTGAAAATGCCAGAGGTTCAGACAAATGCGCTGTCATACCCTTTGTTAATGCACCTGAGTCAATCAATGAAACTAAGGATATATTCTCCCATTATCCTGCAATGTCTTCTCATCAGATTGCGATCAACATTCCAGAACCTGACATTTTTTACCCTTCTCCTCCTGAAGCGCAAACACAGTCCTTGTCAGGACAAAGTGACAGTCAGGATATCTCGGAGAAAAGTCATGATGTCCAGCAGAGACAGATAGCTTTGTATAAAAATGAGGCAAATGAACCTAGACGTTCTCACAGTGACACCCACCCCATAGATTTACCTATGATGAACTTGGAAAGCCCTTGATTCTTGCTCTGAGGTCATTTTTTGAAAGTCTGCAGGTTATCTTGTCCCAGCCCTAGACTTGTCCCGATAGCTTGAACTCAGGTTACACGCATACAGAGACTGATGCGGTTTAGAGGGAGAGAGTGTAGCCCAGTGAAACTGAGCAGCTTCGTAGGATATTAAAAGCTCTAAGTAAACAGGTGCTTATAGTTGTTACAGGGAATATTTGATTTATTGTGGCCCATTAGCACCCCCTAGTGGCATACTCAGGAGAGTGATGTTCAGAGATGCTGACGTGACCGTTAGAGCCAGACCTCACATCCAAGCTTGTTGTTACATGGTGACTACAGCGCTCCTGCGGTAGATGAAAAAAAGATCTTTTTGGAACCAGGTAGTCATAAAATTAAGCGATAATCAATCATATAGAAATTAGATATTATATAAATTGGCCACTGTACTGTTCATATAGTTAAATTGTTGTTTTATTTCCTTTTAGAGGGGCCATTTTTCCATTTAATTAACCATTAGTTCCTCAGCAGAGCCGTTACAGAGACCAACGGTTCTCAACAGACCTTCTGGTTAGTTAGCCAGTTGCTGTTAGATAAGTTTGTACATTAGATACTCACTTTGGAAGTAGTAAGAAAAAAAAACAGTTGGGATGATCTATTTTTTTTTTTAAATTTTGTTTATTTTATTGCAGTCTGTGTTTAGACAGATATTGTATATTCTATTTATGTCCCTGTTTCTATGCATGTGAACAAATGCTGGGCTAATTTGCTGTTAATTAACTGAATATATGAAAGGAGATAAATATGTTAAGCAATTTCTGTTGTTAAACTGATTTTTACTGTGACTGTGATATTTTGTAAATATGTTAGATGTAACACAAGTGGAGTATGATATTTTATGATGCAGTGACATGTGTCTGTGGGCTTATGTCACTCCAGACCCCTGACACAGACTGTTGTTGTATTTTGGTTCCTTGTTTTGTCCACTTATTGTATAGATTGATTCTGTATTCTGCTCTGCCTCTCCCTCTTCCTCCAGGCACTCCCCATTGGTTGTTCAGCCTGCCTCTGCAGTAAGCAGTCTGTAATCAGTACACCTGCTGCAGTTTCCCACCGGTATTCACTCTGTGTCATTAGTTCACCATGCATTTATCCTCTATCAGTTCTTTCACTCATTGTCATGGCGTTACTTTGTATTCAGCACGCAGTCAGCCTCCTTGTTCAGTAAACTCTCCGTGTTTGGACTACTCTTTCTCAGGACTATGTTTGGTGTTGTTTTTCCAGAGCCCAGCTGCACTCCGACACATGCATGTAAGTCCTCCTTTCCCGGCTCACGTTTCTTGTTTCCCCCCAGCGGCCAGCTTTCCCTGGGGTGTGAGGTGAACTTTCTTCCTCGTAGCCAACCAACTCTCTGAACTGTTCTCATCTGCTGTGTTGCTTATTTGATTACTTTTGTTGGACACTTTGTATTATTTACTCTCTGTTAATAAAACACACTCTTCACCTGCAAATGGGCTTATCTCTCTCCATTTGTGCATGGGTAAAAGCGCACGCTCATGACATGCAGTATGTTATGTCCTAATCTTGGTATTCAAGGAGGAGGCTCAGGGTGCATTTGAACGTCACTTTATTAACAAACAGAACCTATCTCACAGGTGCTCCGTACAGGTCAAGGGGTTGACGGCCAAGAGCCCAGGTCTCTTCCGCCCTAGCCCTTTATGCCCCTGGTGACGGTGGAACCGGATAGGTGGGCCGTCACCTCCCACTACACCCAGGATGATATGGGCGCCGTCTTACTACACCACATCCCCCCCCCCCCCCCCGTAGAAAAATGCAAGCACACAAATCAGACCCACCCCAATTTAAACCCGACTCACATGCTAACAAAACAGTTTGTACAAGCCTATCCATACACACAACTACCTAGAGGGGGACAGGTAGAATGCTGACCCCCCTACACGAATTAGACGGGTTATTCTGCTGTCTGATTTTATAAAGTCCATAAACAAAAATAGCCGTATTCCTACAAAACTAAATTAATTCCAGAACTTACATATGTACAAGCAAACAATTCTACATAACCAATAACGTAAACAGTCAATATGTACAGTCATTTGCGTGTCATCCTTGCGCCTCGGGTCACGGGTAGTCCTCCCTGTAGAATTGGAAGAATTGGTTAATTTTCATAGAATTTTTATTTATTACCACTTTTGTCAGATTCATGTTATTTCTGTGACTATTGTGGGTTTTTCTTTCATTAACAGAGGGGTACCAACAATTTTGTCCACGTCTGTAGTTCTTTAAAATAAACCTTATAAAATGTCACCTCGCCTCCTCACTTATTCAGACACTACATTTGGTGACAAGGATAATTGGAAATGGAGAGGGCTGCTACCGCGCTGCACTTTGTGCTGCAGGCTCCGGGTGAGCTGTTGGGCCTGTGGACCAGGTGGCGGGCAGCCTTCAAATACTATCTACTTGCATTAGACCTTGGCGACCTGGATAAATTATGTGCACTGGCTATCTTGGTCCATAACCTGGATGACGAGAGCCAGAAAATCCTCAGCACGGTTGGAGGAGGTAACCTATTCGGCCAGGTGACTAGGCTCATGGTGGGCTACTTTCGCGCCACTGGAAATATCATAAGATGGCGCAGGCAAGTTAAGCAGTGGAACCAGCAACCCGGACAGTCGGTTCAACGGTTTGTGGCAGACCTTTGGTGGCTGGCGGGTGAGTGCAAGTTTGGGACTTTGGAGGAGGAGTTGGGCCGCGGCCGGCTAGTGGAACATGTGGCCGGCCCCCCAGCAAGAGGTCTGCTAACTCGTGCTGGTGAGCTAGCACCGATAGCAGCCATGGAGCTAGCACGACAAAACGAGGCAGCAGAGCGGCTGACGAAGCGCATTAGCTGCGAAGAAGCTGCGAAGAAGCCCGTCAGAAGAGCGGAGCACACGGGACGACCCTGACTTTGGATTCGGACGAGGGCCGCGATGACAAGTATGCGGCCATTGTCAAGATACGGTCCACCCCAGGGACTCCACGATGCTACGGGTGCGAATCCACTAAGCACCGTTATCGAGTCAGGGAGTGCACAGTGAGGGGCAAGCGTTGTGGACGGTGCGGTCTGCTCCGTCACTTCACCAGAATTTGCCGCAGTTTCGACAAGGAGGAACAGAGGTCTGCTAGGAACGGTGGATAGAAGAAGGTGCCTACAGTGGTCCACACTGTCTCTCCCAACACGAACGGGACACCGGTGCCGATGTTGGTGGACACGAAGTCGGCAACCTCCATTTTGACCTTGGGAAGTGTAAGACGGTGTTTTCCCGACGGTGTTTGTGAGTAAAACGCGCATTGCATGTTGTGATTATGGAAATGATCCCCTTGGCATTATATTGTCTCGAGACGGCAGTGATCTGACGGGTAGTATCTTGTTTTATGTGGGAAGTGGCACAGAAGTGTAGGACTTTAGGTGGCCCATTCCGGGTGAAGAAGGACACTGCCAGCACCTTAGTACGCCGACAAGACGGGGGTCCCATGCCAATGTTTGCGGTCCAGCAGAGGACATACCTGAATGGCAAGGTTTGATCCCTGCGGTGGCGGAAAGGTCCAAAGAGCGTGAGCTACGGGGCTCTGGTGGCCGACAGGTTCCGGCTGCTGAGCCACCAGTGACTGATGCCGTTCCAACACACCATCATTTGGAGTCCGGGGCAACACCAGACGGCACAGACCCCAGCCGTGCCAATACCAGAGGCGAGGGACATGGCTTGAGTCAGCTTGGCGATCTGCTGAGGAGCCATAAGGGAGCCAGATCGTGGCGCAAAAGACGGAGGAAGCCAGTGAGTGCTCTCTGGGTGGGGGTGAGGAGATCAGAATCAGAATCAGAAAAGCTTTATTGCCAAGCATGTTAAAAACATACGAGGAATTTGACTTGACATTGGCGCGCTCGATAAGCGCTTCCAATGACACGGCAGCCATGCAAGGCGCCTCATCAAAACAGTGGGGGGTAAAGAGGGGGAAGAGGGGAGGGGATGACACATTGGGCAGAGAGAAAAAAAACATAGTTATCAAAATAAAGCTCGTTGAATGAGCAAGATTGTGATTACATAGAAAAAAAACCCCTCTAGTTGCACAATTAGCAGACAATACAAATCCACGCAAAAACAAAGAAAAAAGAGAGAGACCAGTGTGTGTATATCAGTCATGTGATATCAGTGTGAGTGCAGTGTGAATGTATCAGTTACTGGAGCACAACAAAAATCGTCTCCTAGGCAACGGCTAGATGTTATATTCATGTATTCTAAACATAGATAAGCATGTCCTCGAGTTTATCTCTCTTCATGCCAGATGGTAAAATTCCATGTTAGTCCCATGACAACGCTGTCCTAGGTTGTCATGGGACCCTAGGATGCGCCCTAGGGTTGAGCAGAGGTTGTTTTTTCTGCGTCAGCTCAAGAAGTTTGATTTGCCTCAGGAGCTGCTGGTTGTCTTCTACACCGCCATCATCCAGTCTGTCCTCTGCTTTTCCACTACTGTCTGGTTTGGATCTGCCACTAAACAGGACAAGACCAGACTGCAGCGGATCATTAAGTCTGCGGAGAGGATCATTGGTACCGACCTACCCTCCATTGAGAACTTATATCGGTCCATAACCAGGAAACGGGCGGGAAACATCTGTGCTGACCCGTCACACCCCGGCCACAAACTGTTTGAACTTCTATCTTCTGGTCGTCGTTACAGATCACTGAAGGTCAAAACCACCCGTCACAGGAACAGTTTCTTTCCTCAAGCCATCACTCTGATGAACTCCTAACATTCACCTAGTCCTACCTGTTGCTGTACTCATGACTTTTCATCCATTATTACATTGCACATAACTCTCACACTGCTTTTTACTTCATTCACATTATATCACTGAATCTGAGTCCACATTGAAATACTGTGTGATTGTATATTTTTTCATATATTTCTGCAAAGTGTGGTTAGTCCGAGTAAATAACTGCATATATTCCTGTATATATTTGCATCCTTTTATAGAAACGTGGACAGACTGTAATTTACTGTACATACTCTGTTTGTCATTGAATCCTTATTTAAATCCTTCACCTGAACAACGAGAGCAAGTTTTTAGCCAAAGTCAAATTCCTTGTATGTGTTGTGCATACTTGGCCAATAAAGCTGATTCTGATTCTGATTCTGACATATAGGGTGATTCCCTCCCATGGGGATACAGTATAGAGTGTAATGTTATTGAAATATGTAGGCCAGATGGAAAAGGAAATATTAAGCTGATTCATTTTTACAACTCATGTAGGAAGTTAACAGCAGATACTGTATATTCAGTGTTGTGGCAGGGGAAGTGCATATGAAAGAGGTGTGGTGTGGGGACTTTAATGCCCATAATAGCTTGAGGGGAAGCAAACATACAGATAACGATGGAAATGTTGTGGAAGAGATGTTAGATGAAAGATCCCTAATTTGTCTCAACAGTGGTGAGGTACCAGGGTGGATGTGCACAGGGGAACATCATCATGTATTGATCTGACCGTGGTATCTGATTCTTTAGTGAGCGCCTGTGAATGGACCGTCATGAACAGTACAACTATTGGAAGTGATCATTTCCCAAAACTTACAGTCATTAAAACTGAAGTATGTATACAAGAGGGAAGATATTTTACAAGATGGTGTTTTGACAAGGGAGACTGGGGAAATTTTAGGAAATACTGTGTACAACCATGTCATCTGGTAACATCAGAAGGTGGCATAGAAGAATGTTCAAGTCAGGTAACTAATCATATTCTGAATGCTGCAATAGCAAGCATACCTAAGAAAACTACACAGAGTCGGAAGAAGGTCGTACCTTGGTGGAAAGAGGAATGTAGTACTGCAGTAAAAGAGCAAAACAAGGCATTCAGAGAGCTGAGGAGAAATATGACTAGTGGAAATTTAATAGATTATAAAAAGAAAAGGGCAGTAGCTCGAAGGATTATTAAAAACAGGAAAAGGTCAGCATGGAGAGAATTTTATTCCACCCTTGGTAGGAAAATGGAATTAGGTGATGTCTGGGGTATGTTTAAAAAAATGAGTGGGAAAAGGGTATCAGTTAAAATTCCAGCTCTGGCTTCCGGTCTGGACACCATGGTGATAGCAGCTTAACGCTGAAGCTCCCAGACCCGATCCGTGAAAATACCTTGAAAATCAGATTTAACGGATTTTTGGAAGAGTGAAAATCAAAAGACAAAGTCATTATGCCTAAAGGAAAACAAAAGAGATCGACATTTACCAGGCCAAGACACGCATCGGCCGGAGAATCTGACCCGGAGGACATCCCCTCAGAAGCAGAGGAGCTGAATGAAGCTAGCAACAAGGTTAGCTTAAAAATGGTACTTCAAGAATTAAGGCAATTTTGCCGAGAGTGTTGGGCCGAATTTCACGAAATTAAAGACGAAATAAAAAGGACAAACAGCAGAGTGGACCAGGCTGAGGACAGAATCATGGAAGCAGAGGAAAGAATAAAAGGGCTGGAAGATACCGTGCTGGATTTACTTAAACGACAGTCAAGACTGGAGGCTAAGCTAACCGACCAAGAAGGAAGACTAAGAAGAGACAACATAAGAATTCATGGTCTGAAAGAAGGAGTCAAGGACGGTTTCACCACAATGGCTGCATGCGTGGAATCCATACTGAGAGAGAAGTTGGAAATTCCCCAATCCACCGACTTGAAGATAGAAAGGGCGCACCGTACATTAGCCCCAAGGCCGTCGGCGGAAGCACCACCAAGATCGGTGGTGGTGAAGTTCTCCAACTTCAAAATAAAAGAAGAGGTTGTGAGACTGGCTTGGCAGAAAAAAGGATTTATGCACCAAGAAAGAAAAGTTTTTGTGGAGCACGACTATGCCCCGGAGGTCCTTAAAAAGCGTCGGGAATACAACGATGCTAAAAAGGTACTACGAGAGAAGAAACTGCGCTTTCAAACTCCATTTCCGGCGAAGCTGCAGGTTTTTTACGGGGCTGAGACGTGTCTCTACTACTCGGCGGAAGAAGCAACCACGGATATGGCGAGAAGAGGGCTCCCGGTAACGGTGTATAAACCCGCAGTAGACCCGATCGAAAGAATCAAGGCTCAAACGTGGTGCACACAGAGACCCTCAAAATCCACGAGCCAGCAGCGGGAAACCCAGCGCCAGAGCTATAAGGAAAACATGAGCGTTTTTAGGAGGGAATAACGATATTTTTAGTCAATCTGCACATCCAACCCTCCTCCTACAAGGTAATAAACATTAAAGGAGATGCAGAATCAGCAAGTATCAAGTAGTAAAACATTTCATGGAACAGACATAATATTAGAAACAAATAAGTATTTAAAAAAAACCTTGTTAAAATAGAAATGTGACAATGAACCACGTGATCTCTCCACACTAACAAATACTGTATTAACATGACTGTTTGCTGTGATGGTGGTAGGAGGTTGCACACAATTTCATAGGGCATAAGCATAAAAAAAAAAAAAAAAGAGCCAACACACCATCAAGGCTCTTCTAAGGGCACTAAAAAGACCTCAGCTCAGGAAGATCTTTTGTCAGTTTTTTGTTTTAAAGTTTTATACACTATGTTCTTAATGTTTTTTATGTTCTTAATGTTCTTTCAGTTTCTGAGTAGCATAAAAGAGGGCCACCACACTGTTATACTAAATAAGACAATACAATGGAGAAACAGGGTGTAACCAAAATAATCTCATATTGTGGCACACATATGCACATATGTATATCACTTCATGCTTCATATGTATACCACTTTAGGCTTCACATCTTAGATTGAACAAAGAACTGGGTCTCTTTGGAGATAACAGGAGGATGTGAAAGTTTAGGCTTTGGTATGCAAAGAGATGGCCTGGGGGGATTTTCCTGGCCACCAGAGATTGGGAGTGGAGGTGATAAGATCTGAAAGAAGATGCATTGTTACTTGGGATTAAATACAATGTGACTGTGTGCTTTGAAGTCCTGAGGTATTTAAAGGACGAATGTCTGGGTTTCTTCCTCTTTCTGTTTTTGATGATGTTGGAAGATGTGAATAAACCTGACTCGTGAGATGAACTCTGCCTTGTCATTTTCACATTTTCCACACTGGTGACCCTAAGACGTATCATGAGTGAAAGAAATTCCCCCGAGCCAGACGGGTCAGGAACTCCCAGTCAAGTGTATGCCGCCACCGTCCAGCTACCGGACTTTTGGCGAGACAACCCGCGCTCCTGGTTCCACTTGGTCGAAGCACAGTTCGCCCTCCGGGGGATAACGGTAGATGACACGAAGTTCTACCATGTGATTGCCAAGCTTGACAACTGCACGGCTCGGCATGTGCAGAGCCTTGTGGAGCAGCCACCGGCCGACGACAAATACGGCGGGTTGAAGGCTGCGCTCATCCAGCGCTTCACTCCCTCAGTCCAGGAGAGAGCGGAGAGGCTCCTGGCTCTGAACGACTTGGGAGATGGCACACCTGTTGGCCTGATGGAGAACATGCTGTGCTTGAGGGGCTCAGACAACGCTGACTTCATCTTCACCCACATTTTCCTGAAAACCCTACCTTCGGCCACGAGAGCGACCCTGGCCAGTTCGCCGTTGTTGGCCCCGCGGGACTTCCGCGCGCTGGCCCAGGAGGCGCACCGGATTCTCAACGCCAGCAAACAGCGCGCGGCCACCGTGGCAGTGACGGAGTTTAGCGCGATGGCTGGAGATGGCGAGGGGCCAGAGACGGTGGTAGCAGACCCACCGACGACAGCGGCGGCGGGGGCCAAGGATCGCAGAGGAGATACCCTGTGTTTCTACCATCGCCGCTTTGCAGAGAAGGCACACAAATGTATACCACCGTGCCAGTTCAAGCGCTCGGGAAACGCCAAGACCGGAGGTTGGTAGCAGCTGCGGCCCTCGGTGAAGAGAACAAGCTGCTCTACTTGACGGATGCGTGTTCGGGGAGGCAATTCCTCGTGGACACAGGCTCCCAAGTGAGTTTCATCACGCCTACCTCCGCTGACCGGCTGGCGGGCCCCGGAGGTCACGGGGCGTCAGCAGCGAACGGCTCGGAGATTAAGACCTTTGGTGAGAGGAACCTGCTTCTGTCCCTACATGGCCGTACATTTGAGTGGACTTTTGTTATAGCTGCAGTGAGTTTCAATATGTTGGGGGCTGATTTTCTGTGCTCACATGGTTTGTTGGTTGATCTTGCTAACAGGCGCCTGGTTAATGCACTTTCCTTTTATTCTATTCCCTGTGCAGCCCAAGTGACCCCGCCCACAGCACAAGCCAACGTCGCAACGGCAAGCGGTAAGTTCCACACACTGCTCACTCAGTTCCCAGCACTCACGGTTCCCATGTTTTCAGCAACCGTTGCTAAACACGGAGTGGAACATTTTATTACTACCACCGGACCGCCTGTTTTTGCAAAAGCTCGGCGCTTGGATTCAGCTAAACTGACCATAGCGCGCGAGGAGTTCGCCAACCTGGAAAAGTTGGGCATCATCAGGCGTTCGAACAGCCCATGGGCTTCCCCGCTTCACAGGGTCCTGAAAGCTGATGGCTCGTGGCGACCTTGTGGAGATTTCCGCAGGTTGAACAACGCCACAGCGCACGACCGCTACCCAATCCCGCATATCCAAGATTTTTCCGTTCATTTGGCGGGGGCGTGCATTTTTTCTAAGATAGACTTGGTCCGCGGTTACCATCAAGTCCCAGTGCACGCTGAGGACATACCCAAAACAGCGGTAATAACTCCGTTTGGCCTATTCGAGTTTTTGCGCATGCCGTTTGGGCTTAAGGGCTCTGCGCAGACGTTCCAACGCATGATGGATGCCGTGTTGCGCGATCTCCCCTTCGTATTCGTCTACCTGGACGACATCTTAGTAGCCAGCGTGTCCGAAGACAAACACGAAAACCACCTCATGGCAGTTTTCTGGAGGTTGGGAGAGCACGGGTTAATAATCAACCCAGCGAAGTGTCAGTTCGGGGTGACGCAGATTGATTTTTTGGGGCATCGTGTCTCCCCAGAAGGAGCGGTTCTGCTGCCTGACAAAGTGCGCGCGGTAACAAATTTTCCCCAGCCACAAACAGTCAAGGCGTTACAGGAGTTTTTGGGAATGGTGAATTTTTATAACCGTTTCCTCCCCCGCGCAGCACAGCTCATGCAACCATTGTATGCCGCACTAAAAAAACAAAAACCCACAAATAAGATCGAACGGTCTCCGGAGCGAGAGCGAGCATTCTTGGAGGTCAAAACAGCCCTGGCAAACGCTGCGTTGTTAGCACATCCAGACCCAACGGCCCACATAGCGCTCACTACTGACACGTCAGATGTAGCCATAGGGGCGGTCGTGGAGCAGCATGTAGCCGGGGCTTGGCAGCCACTCGCCTTTTTCAGCAGGACTTTGCGCGATAGTGAACGAAAATACAGCACATTCGACAGGGAGTTGTTAGCTCTCCACTTGGCCATTCGCCACTTCCAGTTCTGGCTGGAGGGACGCCGTTTCACCGCGTTCGTTGACCGCAAGCCGCTGACATTCGCGATGGCCAAGGTTTCAGAACCGTGGTCAGGCCGGCAGCAGAGGCAGCTGGCCGCAATCTCAGAGTTTACTACCGATATTCAGCATGTGGCGGGTAAACTGAATGTAGTGGCAGACTGTCTCTCGCGCGCCGTGGCGGCCCCAGTCCGCGTAGGGATAGATTATGCAGCCATGGCTGCAGATCAGAGTAGCGACGCGGATGTGCACGCGCTCCAGTCTGGACCAACGGGGTTAAGGCTGGAGAACAAGGTGCTGCAAGACGGTATGCCCCCCCTAATCTGTGATGTCTCCACCGGGCGACCGCGTCCTGTGGTACCCGCCGCGTGGCGCCGCTCCGTTTTTGACTCGATTCATTCTCTGGCGCACCCGGGAGTGCGCGCGTTGGTCAAAATGGTGGGAGAGAAATTTGTTTGGCCGAGCCTGCGCAAACAAGTTAGAGAGTGGGCGGCAGCCTGCATGGCTTGTCAACGAGCCAAAGTACACAGACACACGAGAGCCCCCTTGGAGCCGTTCCACATCCCGGCTAAGAGGTTCGATCATGTTCACGTGGACCTCGTAGGCCCCCTCCCGCCGTCACAGGGGTGCACACACCTTCTGACAATGGTAGACCGCACTACGCGCTGGCCGGAAGTGGTCCCACTGTCGTCAACCACAGCCGAGGAGGTGGTGCGCGCGTTTTTAACAGCATGGGTAGCGCGCTTTGGAGTCCCGTTGGACATTACGTCCGAAAGAGGTCCCCAATTTGTTTCCGAGCTTTGGTCAGCAATGGCCCGCAGCCTGGGGGTAACGATCCACCGCACAACCGCGTACAATCCTCAGGCTAATGGGTTATGCAAACGTTTTCATAGGTCATTGAAAGTGGCTCTCAGAGTGTCGCTTACGGATGCAAATTGGGTAGACAGGCTACCGTGGGTTTTATTGGGGTTGCGTTCTGCACCTAAAGAGGATTTAGAAGCCTCCCCGGCTGAGCTAGTTTTTGTGCAGCCACTTCGGCTGCCTGGGGAATTTCTCCCAGATAATCCTGCACCAGAATGCTCCCCGGCCCAGCGGTTGCAGAGTGGCACGGAATCGGGCACGCTGCCTGGCCCCGTTGACCACAGTTTTCCGCGCGTTTTTGTGCCTATGGTCTTAAAAAACATGGAGTTTGTTTTTGTCAGATACGATGCCCATCGCCCACCGTTGCGACCACCTTATGATGGACCATTCAGAGTGCTGGAAACAGGGGATAAGCATTTTTTGCTAGATTTGGGGGGCAGGAAAGAAAAGATTGGCATAAACAGGCTCAAACCCGCCTTTGTGGTGGCAGACAAGGATGTGCTTGTGGCCAGGGCTCCTCGGCGTGGCAGACCCACTAGGGGACACTCCCCAGAACACCCACAGCGATTGACTAACAGTTCTCACCCTCAGACAGCAGCTCCCCAGCAGGATGGCGCCGCGGAAGTGGTAAAACCCGCTTACAGCAGATACGGGAGGAGACTGAGGCCCAAGCAGCACGTGGACTGATGTGTAATGGTTTATCATGACATGCAGACTGTTATTCCGTTGTTCCATCTTAGACGTTTGGGGGAGTCATGTGGCACACGTATGCACATATGTATATCACTTCATGCTTCATATGTATACCACTTTAGGCTTCACATCTTAGATTGAACAAAGAACTGGGTCTCTTTGGAGATAACAGGAGAATGTGAAAGTTTAGGCTTTGGTATGCAAAGAGACGGCCTGGGGGGATTTTCCTGGCCACCAGAGGTTGGGAGTGGAGGTGATAAGATCTGAAAGAAGATGCATTGTTACTTGGGATTAAATACAATGTGACTGTGTGCTTTGAAGTCCTGAGGTATTTAAAGGACGAATGTCTGGGTTTCTTCCTCTTTCTGTTTTTGATGATGTTGGAAGATGTGAATAAACCTGACTCGTGAGATGAACTCTGCCTCGTCATTTTCACATTTTCCACAATATAATGTAAAAGGGATCCTGAATCCAGTTAAAAGATCCAAGATTCTAGGCAAAATGAAAAAAGACAAAGCAGGAATAATATTTTTACAGGAAACCCACCTAATAGACGTGGAGCACACTAAACTTAATAGACAAGGGTTTAAAATGATCTCTTCATCTTCATATAAGTCAGGGAGGAGGAGGGGGCTAGCGACATTGATCTCAACCAAAATTATATTTGAAAAAAAAATCAGAACACAAAGATAAAGAAGGGAGATTCAGCATGGTACTTGGTCGGCTAGAGGGAGAAGATATCTCCCTGCTGAATGGATATGCACCTCCAGGGGCTAACTGGAAATTTTATAAAAATGTATTTGACCTAATGATAACTAAAGCCCAAGGTTTAGTGATATGTGGTGGAGACTTCAACCTAAGACTGAATCCATACTGGGATACATCAGGTAATTCTCCACATCAAAATAACACTCAAAGTAGAAAAACTCGGATGCTACTAAAAGAAATGGGAATCTGTGACGTATGGGGGGAATTCAACCCCAGTGTAAAAGATTATACATTTTACTCAGCACCACATTCATCATACTCAAGGATTGACTATTTTTTTTATGTTTAATAGTGTAGAGAATGATCACATCATGGTCACCAGTGTAGAGAATGTGGAAGGACGAGGCTGAGTTTATTTCACAAGTCAGATTTATTCACATTCTCCAACATCATCCAAAAACAGAAAGAGGACGAATCCCCCAACATCTGTCCCTTTTCTACCCAGGACATCAAAACACACAGTCACATGGTACTTAATCCCCAGTAACAATGTAACTTCCTCCCGATCTTAACACCCCCCACCTCCAGTCTCTGGCCGCTGGGCGAAATCCCCCACGGCTGTCTCTTTGCATGCCAAAGACTAAACTTTCACATCCTCGTGTTATCTCCAGAGCGGCTCAGTCCTTTGTTCCATCTCAGATGTGAAGCCTAAGGTGGTATACGTATGAATCATGCAATGATATACATACTGTATGTGCATATGTGTGTCCCACAGTAGAGACATTGGAAGAGTAAAAACATGTAAAATAGGACTGATGGATCTCTCTGACCACAGTCCGATCTATATGGACTTAAGTATCCAAAAATACACAAATAATACATTTTCTTGGAGGTTAAATTCAAATGTGCTGAAAGGACCACTGAAAGATGAATTGGAATCAGATATTCTCAGATATTTGGAAGAAAATGATAATGGAGAAGTATCCCCTTTAATGGCCAAGGTTTCGGAACCATGGTCAGGCCGGCCGCACGTGACTACTGTGCGCTAGCTCAGGAGGCAGATCAGATCATCCTCACCACCAGAGCCCTCACAGTGAACGCGGCGGTGTCGGAACCCAGCGAGACGACCAGCGGAGGCGAGGAGCCAGCGGAGGCGAGGAGCCAGCAACGGTAGCGGCAGCAGCGGCCAGGGAGCGTCAGAGAGACACGCTCTGCTTCTACCACCGCCGCTTTGGAGAGAACGCACGCAGATGTGTGCCACCGTGCCAATTCAAGCGTTCGGGAAACGCCAAGGCCGGCAGTCAGTAGCAGCTGCGACCGCTGGTGAAGAGAACAAGCTGCTCTACGTGACGGACTCGCGCTCGGGGAGACGGTTCCTCGTAGACACCGGCGCCCAGAAGAGCATCATCCTGCCGTCCTATGCCGACCAGCTAGCGGGAGCTAGCAGCCCCGGGCTGGTAGCAGTAAACGGCTCGGACATTAAGACTTTTGGTGAGAAAACACTGACTTTATCCCTACACAGCCGTATGTACAAGTGGACTTTTGTCACAGCGGCATTGAGTTTCCCAATCCTGGGAGCTGATTTTCTGTGTGCACATGGGTTGCTAGTCGATGTTGCTCATTGTCTCTGTCTGAGGTGCCAAATAACCTGACTTCCATACCGCCCCCCCAGCATCTTAGATAGAACAATAGAATATGAGTCCACATGCTGTTTCAGCTTCAGTCTCCTCCCATATCTGCTGTAACTGTGTTTTACTGCCTCCGTGGTACTGCTGTGCCTGTGGGGGGCTGCTGGGAGTGTGTCCGACTGTGTGTGAGCCGTGGTGGGGGGGGGGGGGGTTCGCTCTGTCCGTGTGGCTGCTCTGATGAATCGTTCCCCTGGGGAGTTCTCCGTTGGGGTCTTCCACGCCGAGGGGCCCTCGCCAACAACACTTGCTCATCCGCCACTACAAAGGCGGGTTTGAGTCTGTCTATGCCAATTTTCTCCCGTCTACCCCCCAAGTCTAGCACAAAATGCTAATCCCCTGTTTCCAACACTCTGAACAGTCCATCATAGGGTGGGCGCAATGGAGGGAGGTGGGCGTCGTGTTTGATGAACACAAACTCTGCGTTCTTCAAAGTTTTAGGCACGAAAACACGCGGAAAACAGTGGTGGGTCGGGCCCGGCAGCGTGCCTGTGTTTGCGCTACGCTGCAAAAGCTGAGATGGGCAGCTGTCCAGCGTGGGATTGTCTGGCAGAAATTCCCCGGGCAGCCGTAGGGGCTGCGCAAAAACCAGCTCTGCCGGGGAAGCTTCCAGAGCCTCTTCTGACATGGCGCGCAACCCCAATAAAACCCACAGCAACCTGTCCACCCAATCTGCATCCGTCAGTGAAGCCCTGAGTGCTGCTTTCAGTGATCTATGAAAACGCTCGCATAACCCATTGGCCTGTGGGTTGTATGCGGTTGTGCGATGAATTGTAACACCCAGGCTGCGGGCCATCGTGGACCAGAGTTCAGAAACAAATTGAGGGCCCCTGTTGGACGTAATGTCCGATGGGACTCCAAAACGTGCCACCCATGCTGTTAAAAAAGCGCGTGCTACGTCTGCGGACGTGGTTGCCGCCAGTGGGACTGCTTCTGGCCAGCGCGTGGTACGGTCCATCACTGTCAGTAGGTGCGTGCACCCCTGTGATGGCGGGAGGGGGCCCACGAGGTCCATGTGAACATGGTCGAACCTCTTAGCCGGTACCCGAAACGGCTCCAAGGGAACCTTCGTGTGTCTGTGTACCTTGGCTCGTTGGCACGCCACGCAGGCCTCAGCCCACTCTTTTACTTGTTTGCGTAGGCTCGGCCACACAAACTTCTCTCCCACCATTTTGACCGGCGCACGCACTCCTGGGTGCACCAGAGTGTGAACTGACTCAAACACGCGGCGGCACCACGCAACCGGGACCACCGGATGTGGGCATCCCGTGGAGACATTGCAGATTAGGGGGGGCATGCCGTCTTGCAGCACCCTGCTCTCCAGCCTTAACCCTGTTGGTCCAGACTGGAGCGCGCGCACGTCTGCTTCGCTAATCTGCTCCGCGTCCATGGCTGTTTAATCTATCCCCACATAGACTGAGGCCACCACGGCGCGCGAGAGGCAGTCCGCCACCACATTCAGTTTACCCGACACATGCTGAATATCGGTAGTAAACTCTGAGATTGCGGCCAGCTGTCTCTGCTGCCGGCCCGACCACGGTTCTGAAACTTTGGCCATCATGAACGTTAGTGGCTTGTGATCCACGAACGCGGAGAAGCTGCGCCCTTCCAGCCAGAACTGGAAGTGGCGTATGGCCAGGTGGAGACCCAGCAACTCCCTGTCAAACGCGTTGTATTTAGGTTCGCTGTCGGGCAAAGTTCTGCTGAAAAAAGCGAGCGGCTGCCAAGCCCCGGCGACGCGCTGCTCCACGACGGCCCCAATGGCCATGTCTGAAGCATCGGTGGTGAGCGCTATCGGGCCGCCGGGTCCAGATGCGCCAGCAGGGCGGCATTTGCCAGGGCTGCTTTAACATCCGAGAATGCCCGCTCTCGCTCCGGGGTCCATTCGACCCTATCCACAGGTTTCTGTCTCTTGAGCGTGGCGTACAATGGTTGCATGAGCTGCGCCGCACATTGAAGGAAACGGTTATAAAAGTTCACCATCCCCAAAAATTCCTGCAGCGCCCTGACCGTTTGAGGCCGGGGAAAATCCGCCACAGCGTGCATTTTGTCAGGCAGCGGGATCGCTCCTTCCGGAGAGACACGGTACCCCAAAAAATCAATCTCCGTCACGCCGAACTGGCATTTCGCCGGGTTGATTATTAACCCGTGCTCCTCCAACCTCCGGAAAAATGTCCTGAGGTGGGTTTTGTGTTCGTCTTCGGACGCACTGGCTACCAGGATATCGTCCAGGTAGACGAACACGAACGGGAGATCGTGCAGCACTGCATCCATCATGCGCTGGAACGTCTGTGCCGCGCCTTTTAACCCGAATGGCATGCGCAGGAACTCGAATAAACCGAACGGAGTTATTACCGCTGTTTTGGGTACGTCCTCCGCGCGCACTGGGACTTGATGGTAACCGCGGACCAGGTCTATTTTGGAAAAAATGCGTGCTCCGGCGAGGTGGACGGAAAAATCCTGTATGTGGGGAATCGGGTAGCGGTCGTGTGCTGTGGCATTGTTCAACCTGCGGAAATCACCGCACGGTCACCACGATCCCTCAGTCTTAGGGACCACGTGTAGCGGGGATGCCCATGGGCTGTTCGAACGCCTGATGATGCCCAACCTTTCCAGGTTGGCGAACTCCTCGCACACTATGGCCAGTTTAGCTGCGTCCAAGCACCGAGGTCTTGCAAAAACGGGCGGCCCGGTGGTGGTGATAAAGTGCTCCACCCCGTGTTTAGCGATGGCCGCCGAAAACGTCAGGACCGTGAGTGCTGGGAACTGAGTGAGCAGTGTGTGGAACTTACCGCCTGGAGCTGTGACGTTGGCTTGTGCTGTTGGCTGGGTCACTCGAGCTATACTGGGGAGAGAGTCAAAGGACAGTGCATTAACCAGGCGCCTGTTAGCAACATCAACCAGTAAGCCATGTGCACACAGAAAATCAGCCCCCAGGATGTGGTAATTCAGTGCTGCTACGACAAAAGTCCACTCGTATGTACGGCCGTGTAGAGATAAGATCAGTGTCCTCTCACCAAAGGTCTTAATTTCCGAGCCGTTTGCTGCCAACATCACGGGGCCGCTAGGTCCTGCCAGCCTGTCGGCGTAGGTCGGCAGGATGAAGCTCTTCTGGGCTCCGGTGTCCATGAGGAAACGCCTCCCCGAGCGCATGTCCGTCAAGTAGAGCAGCTTGTTCTCTTCACTGAGGGTCGCAGCTGCTACCGACCACTGGCCTCGGCATTTTCCCGAACGCTTGAATTGGCATGGTGGCGCACATCTGTGTGTGTTCTCTCCGAAGTGGCGGTGGTAGAAACAGAGCATGTCTCTCTGGCGCTCCTTGGCCCCCGCTGCTGCTACCGTCGGTGGCTCCTCGCCTCCTCTGGTTGTCTCGCTGGGCTTCGCCGCTGCCGCATTGACTGTTATCGCCCTGGTGGTGATGATCATCCGGTCCACTTCAGGCCAACGCGTGGTGTGGTCCACGATTGTCAAAAGATGCGTGAAACCTTGCGACGGCAGGAGGGGTCCCACCAAATCCACGTGGACGTGGTCGAACCTCCTGGCCAGGATTTGGAATGGCTTGAGGGGGGGCTTTGGTGTGCTTGTGCACTTTGGCTCGTTGGCACGTGACGCACGCTGCAGCCCACTCTTTGACGTTGTTGCGCAAGCGCGGCCAGACAAATTTCGCCCCCACCAGTTTAACCGAAGCGTGCACTCCAGGATGCGAAAGGGAGTGGACTGACTCAAAAATGTGGCAGCACCAAGAACTCGGAACCACCTGGGGCGGGCAACCAGTGGAGACGTTGCAGAGCAAGGGAGGGCTCCCTTCCTGCACCACCCTGCTCTCCAGCTTTAACGCAGTAGGTGCAGACTGGAGCGGGCAAATGTCTGCGTCCCGGGCTTGCTTCACGGCCATAGCGGGGAAATCTATTCCCATTTAGACCTGGGAGACTAACGCACATGAAAGGCAATTGGCCACGATGTTGAGCTTACTGGCAACATGTTGAATGTGGGTTGTGAACTCCGAGATCGCGGCCAAATGCTGTTGCTGCCAGGCAGACCACGGCTCCGAGACCTTTGACATCACATATGTTCACGGTTTATGATCCACGAATGCAGTGAACTTGTGCCCCACTAGCCAAAACTGGAAATGGCCCGTCGCCAGGTGGAGAGCCAACGATTCTCTGTCGAATGTGCTGTTTTTGTGTTCATTGTCGCGCAAAGTACGACTGAAAAATGCAAGCGGCTGCCACGAGCCGGACACATACTGCTCCACCACTGCCCCATGGCAACGTCAGACGCGTCCGTGGTGAGCACTATCCACGCTGACGGGTCAGGGTGGGCTAGCAAAACAGCATCAGTGAGCGCTGTTTTGGCGTCTGCGAAAGCCTGGACTCGCTCAGGGGTCCAGTCAATGTTTTCCACAGGCTTCTTTTGCTTAAGTGTGGTGTACAATGGCTGCATCAGCTGGGCTGCCCAGGGGAGGAAATGACTATAAAAGTTGACCATTCTCAAAAACTCCTGTTGGGCCCTCATGGTCTGCGGACGCGGAAAGTCCAACATGGCGCGCATCTTATCCGGTAGTGGGAATGGGGCTCTCTGGCGAAATACGATGGCCAAAAAAATCAATTACTGGCACACTGAACTGGCACTTCGCCGGGTTCACTACAAGCTCATGCGCTTCCAACCTCTGGAAAACCATCTTGTGATGGGCGATGTGCTCCTCCTTGGACGCACTAGCCACCAGAATGTTGTCTAAGTAGACAAAAACGAAGGACAAGTCACGGAGCACTGAGTCCATTATTCTCTGAAAGGTTTGCGCCACGCCCTTTAATCCGAATGGCATGCATAAAAGCTCGAAAAGGCCGAAAGGAGTTATTACCACTGTTTTAGGAATGTCTTCTTCGTGCACTGGGACCTGGTGGTAACCGCGGACCAGATCCACTTTCGAAAAAACATGTGTTCCGGTCAGGTGCAAGCAAAAATCCTGGATGTACGGGGTGGGATACCGATCGTGTTCCGTGGTGTTGTTCAAGCGCTGGAAATTGCCGCACGGTCACCATGACCCGTCGGCCTTAGGCACCATGTGTAGCGGGGATGCCCAAGGGCTGTTGGAGCCCCTGACGATGCCCAGCTGCTCCACGTTGGCAAACTCCTCGTGCACGCTGGCCAGTTTAGCTGCATCCAGGCGCCGAGGTCGCGCAAACACCGGCGGGCCTTTTGTGGTTATAAAATGCTTGACCCCGTGTTTGGTTACTGTAGCCGAAAAAGTTGGGACCGTGAGTGCTGGGAACTGTGCAAGTAAATGCTGGTACTTACCCCCTGGAGCTACAACGTTAGGCAGTGTTGTTGACCCAGCTCCCCAAGCTGTGCAAGGCAGGGAGGTGAAAGGAACAGCGTCCACTAAATGTCTGTTGGCAACATCAACTAATAACCCATCAGGTCTACGGCCGACCCATCTCCTAACTCAGTCCGTACCAGGAGCCTCTCCTCTCTCTCACATTCCGAGAGCATGTGGCGCTGGGTGAGCGCAGCCTTGAGCGCCTCATATTTGTTGCTGGCTGGTGGCTGATCAAGCAGGCTTGCTACCTGCTGGGCTGTGTGGGAGTCCAGCGCTGCCACCACATGGTAGAACTTGGTGTTGTCTGCCGTTACTCCCCGGAGGGCAAACTGGGCCTCGGTGTGGTGGAACCAAGAGCGCGGGTTGTGCTGCCAGAAATCCGGTAGCTTGATTGAAACTGCACACGCGTTGCTGGGGGTTCCAGTCCGGGCTGTCTGTGGAATGGCTGCTCTGTCTCTGGGGCTTCCCGACTGGGCCGGCCCCGGGGTTCTCACCTCATGTTCCATAATACATCTTGGGTCACCAGTGTGGAGTGTGTAAATGAAGAGGCAGCTTCATGTCAGACGATTTATTACACACTCACATCTCACAAGCACTGGTTACAGCAAGCACTCCTCTCTATATCACAAGTCACCTTCACAAGCGTTAAGGCACTTCCTCATACACAGCATGATATTTACACTACACTTCATTCAACCCCCTCTCACCCTCTTGGGCATTGTTCTCCCATGTGTATTCATTGTCTCTGTCTGAGGTGCGAAATAACCTGACTTCCATACCATTAACATTATACAATCAACCAACAGAAAAAGTGAGTGAGTTCAAATATCTGGGATTGTGGTTTGATAGTGCATACAAGTGGAGAATTCATGTTAAAAATCTGGAGACAAAGTGCAAAAAAGTAATTAATCTCATAAAAAGCTGTAGCTGGACACGAATGGGGTGCAGATAAACAGACATTAATTGACATTTACAGAGCACTAATGAGATCGACAATAGACGATGGAGGCATGATTTATGGAGCAGCAGCAAAGACGACTCTGGAAAAAATAGACAATGCAGCATAAAGCGCTTTGCCTGTGCATTAGAGCCATCAAAATAACACCAAACAATGCAGTTTTAATAGAAGCAGGAGAAATACCAATGGATTTGAGAAGAGATAAACTCGCATTATCATACTGGGTCAAGCTGAAAGGAAGTGACGAAGCGAATATTTCAAAAACAACACAAGACTGCTGGGAATATACTGACTTCCAGGGACACGGGTTTGGGTGGACAATTGAAAGAAAAGCCAGACTGTATGGAATAGACACTATTGATATAGCTAACACCAGTCCAGTGAGTAATGTTCCCCCTTGGCTGTTCCCTGGAAAAGAAGTAGACATCAGTCTGCTAATGAGGAAAAAGGATTGGCATATGGGTGAAGTTGGTGTTAAAACAAGCATTTACCTCAGGAATAATTATAACTACTTACAGCTCTATACTGACGGTTCAAAAAACAAAGAGGACTCTGTTGGAATTGGAGTATACGTACATTCCAGAGTTTAAAGTGACCATCTTAAAATGACTCTCCAACAATACATCCGTGTATACAGCGGAAATGGTGGCAATAATTATTGGTTTGCAGTGGGTCGAGGGGGTCAGACCGGACAGGGTGGTGGTGTGCACAGATTCACTTGCAGCTTTAAAAACATACAGACACTAAAATCTGCAAGGGAAGACTTGGCGATTGAGCTATATCACATTTTATTTAGGATACACAGGGGTGGTGGAGATGTTCAGTTTTGTTGGGTTCCTGCACATGAAGGATTGAAAGGGAATGATTGTGCAGACAAATTAGCAAAAAGTGCACCTGGGAAAGAAATAACTATACCATTGACACTTGGAAAAGGAAAAGGGAAAACAGTAATCAAGAAAAAAGGAATTGAGCTATGGCAAAAAAGATGGGACGAAGATCACAAAGGTAGATCATATTGTGGAAGAAGAAAGCAGACGAGACAATGAGCTGAACAACACCTGAACTTTATTCTTCTTCCAACATCAAGTACAGGAAAAACTCTCTCTGGGTCTCTCTGCGCCTCCTTTTTATAACCTTTACTCTTGCCGCATGAGACCCAAGGAGTCCAAACATAATACTTTCAGCACAAAGACATGCATGGCACATTAACATAATAACAACTTCTCTTCTTCTCTCAACTCCTGCTTCTCTCTACTCCCCCGGGGAGGATAGTCCTTTCCAATGCATCTGAGACCGCCCCCGGAGCCACTTCCTCCTTCAGTCCTTTTGTTCCATCTTTCCCCGGCTCCCGACTCTGGGTGGAGAACCCACACACAGTGCCACCACACAGCCCCCACCAACACCCAGAAAGGGCACAAACCCCCTTGTCATTTTGCCTTGAGCCTGTGCCCATAGCGGCTGTAGCAGGGGGTCGCCGGTCTGGTTGAAACACCCTGCTGGTGAGGTGTGCAGGCGGGCACCTTGGTCTATGAAGGGAAAAAGGGTGTGGGGGGGAACATGTCAGCTTCGCGAGCACAGTTTTCTACCACGGGAACACCAACTTGCAGAGCCACCAACGGTGGGCATCCACGCCCGGGATCTTGGGCCACCACCACCTGTTCGTCTGCCAACACAAAAGCGGGCTTCGGCCTGTCGATGCAGATGGTCTCCCTCCGCTCCCCCAAGTCTAACACAAAATGCTTTGCCCCAGTTTCCAGCACCCTGAATAGTCCGTCTCACGGTGGTTGCAGCGGGGTCCAGTATGCATTGTACCTGACAAAAACAAAATGAGCGTTCTGTAAGCTTTTCGGGACAAAGGTGCGGGGCAAACAATGGTGGGCCGGGCCCAGCACGTTAACAGCCTACGTACTGTGCAAAAATTGCAGGGGTGGATCGGCCCCGGGTGCGGGGTTTTCCAGTAAAAACTCTCTGGGGATCCACAGCAGCTGAGAAAAAACGAGTTCTGCCAGGGAGGCTGCCAGATCCTCCTTAGGCGCGGAGTGCAACCCTAAAAGAACCCAAAGCAGGCGGTCGACCCAATTTGCATCCGTGTGTGAAGCTCTGAGCGCTGCCTTAAATGACCTATGAAAATGCTGGCATAACCTCTTAGCCTGGGGGTTGTACGCAGTAGTATGGTGAATTTTGACCCCCAGGCTCTGGGCCATCGCAGACCAGAGTTCCAAAACGAATTGTGGACCCCTGTCGGAAGTGATGTCTGACAGGGGTCTGAACCGTGCAACCCAAGCTGACAAAAAAGAGTGAGCCACTTCCGCAGACGTGGTGGAAGCCAGCAGGACCACTTCAGGCCAACGCGTGGTGTGGTCCACGATTGTCAAAAGATGCGTGAAACCTTGCGACGGCAGGAGGGGTCCCACCAAATCCACGTGGACGTGGTCGAACCTCCTGGCCAGGATTTGGAATGGCTTGAGGGGGGCTTTGGTGTGCTTGTGCACTTTGGCCCGTTGGCACGTGACGCACGCTGCAGCCCACTCTTTGACGTCGTTGCGCAAGTGCGGCCAGACAAATTTCGCCCCCACTAGTTTAACCGAAGCGTGCACTCCAGGATGCGAAAGGGAGTGGACTGACTCAAAAATGTGGCAGCACCAAGAACTCGGAACCACCTGGGGCGGGCGACCAGTGGAGACGTTGCAGAGCAAGGGAGGGCTCCCTTCCTGCACCACCCTGCTCTCCAGCTTTAACGCAGTAGGTGCAGACTGGAGCGGGCAAATGTCTGCATCCCGGGCTTGCTTCACGGCCATAGCGGGGAAATCTATTCCCATTTAGACCGGGGAGACTAACGCACATGAAAGGCAATTGGCCACGATGTTGAGCTTACTGGCAACATGTTGAATGTGGGTTGTGAACTCCGAGATCGTGGCCAAATGCTGTTGCTGCCAGGCAGACCACGGCTCCGAGACCTTTGACATCACATATGTTCACGGTTTATGATCCACGAACGCAGTGAATTTGTGCCCCTCTAGCCAAAACTGGAAATGGCCCGTCGCCAGGTGGAGAGCCAACAATTCTCTGTCGAATGTGCTGTATTTGTGTTCATTGTCGCGCAAAGTACGACTGAAAAATGCAAGTGGCTGCCACGAGCCGGACACATACTGCTCCACCACTGCCCCATGGCAACGTCAGACGCGTCCGTGGTGAGCACTATCCACGCCGACGGGTCAGGGTGGGCTAGCAAAGCAGCATCAGTGAGCGCTGTTTTGGCGTCTGCGAAAGCCTGGACTCGCTCAGGGGTCCAGTCAATGTTTTCCACAGGCTTCTTTTGCTTAAGTGTGGTGTACAATGGCTGCATCAGCTGGGCTGCCCAGGGGAGGAAATGGCTATAAAAGTTGACCATTCTCAAAAACTCCTGTTGGGCCCTCATGGTCTGCGGACGCGGAAAGTCCAACATGGCGCGCATCTTATCCGGTAGTGGGAATGGGGCTCTCTGGCGAAATACGATGGCCAAAAAAATCAATTACTGGCACACTGAACTGGCACTTCGCCGGGTTCACTACAAGCTCATGCGCTTCCAACCTCTGGAAAACCATCTTGTGATGGGCGATGTGCTCCTCCTTGGACGCACTAGCCACCAGAATGTTGTCTAAGTAGACAAAAACGAAGGACAAGTCACAGAGCACTGAGTCCATTATTCTCTGAAAGGTTTGCGCCACGCCCTTTAATCCGAATGGCATGCATAAAAACTCAAAGGCCGAAAGGAGTTATTACCACTGTTTTAGGAATGTCTACTTCGTGCACTGGGACCTGGTGGTAACCGCGGACCAGATCCACTTTCGACAAAACATGCGTTCCGGCCAGGTGCAAGCAAAAATCCTGGATGTACGGGGTGGGATACCGATCGTGTTCCGTGGTGCTGTTCAAGCGCTGGAAATTGCCGCACGGTCACCATGACCCGTCGGTCTTAGGCACCATGTGTAGCGGGGATGCCCAAGGGCTGTTGGAGCCCCTGACGATGCCCAGCTGCTCCACGTTGGCAAACTCCTCGTGCACGCTGGCCAGTTTAGCCGCATCCAGGCGCCGAGGTCGCGCAAACACCGACGGGCCTTTTGTGGTTATAAAATGCTTGACCCCGTGTTTGGTTACTGTAGCCGAAAAAGTTGGGACCGTGAGTGCTGGGAACTGTGCAAGTAAATGCTGGTACTTACCCCCTGGAGCTACAACGTTAGGCAGTGTTGTTGACCCAGCTCCCCAAGCTGTGCAAGGCAGGGAGGTGAAAGGAACAGCGTCCACTAAATGTCTGTTGGCAACATCAACTAATAACCCATAAGCACATAAAAAATCTGCGCCTAAAATGGGGGCAGAACATGCAGCTACCACAGAGTGGAAATTGCATCCATGCAAGGATATCGTCAGTGTCCATTCGCCAAATGTCCTGATGGTGGATCTGTTGGCAGCCGTGAGCTCAGGACCGCTGCCTCCTGCCGAACTGTCTGGACTGACCGGCAGGATGAGGCTCTTCTGAAAGCTGGAGCCCACCAAACACCATGTGATCGTGATATAAAGCAGCTTGTTCCTGTCGCCAGCGGTTGCAGCTGCTACTGACTGCTGGTCGTGCCGTCTTTCCGGCTTCTTGAACTGGCATGGTGGCAGGCAGCTTTGGGCATTCGAGCCAAAGCTGCGATGATAGAAACAGATGGCCCCTCTGGTTGCTAAAGTGATGCGGCCCGCTTCTTGCGCCAATTCGCGGTAGTCCTTGGTCACCAGCCGTGACGAGTTGGCCAGGATTGCCCTTGCTGTAGCAGGTAGGTTCCTGAGGAACAGGTGGGCAAACAGGAAAGATTTGTCGTTCTTCCCCCTCAGCGCCAACATGCTCTCCATAAGCTCCATGGCTGATCTGTCACCTAACATGTTAGGTGACTCTGCTGGAGGTTTCTTCCTGTTAAAAGGGAGTTTTTCCTCTCCACCGTCGCCAAGTGCTTGCTCACAGGGGATCGCCTGATTGCTGGGGTCTTTCTGCAACTGTGGGGGTCCCCCCTACAGTTGATAGTGCTATGAGATGACTGTTGTTGTGAAATGGCGCTATATAAATAAAGTTGAATTGAATTGAATTGAATTGAGTTTCTCTGCCCTCTCACTATCAGACAGGGTATAACACTGGAGTAGCATCCTCTTGAGCGCTTCATATTTCCCTTGGGCCGGTGGCTCCTGGAGCAGGCTCGTTACCTGCTGCGTGGCACACACATCCAGCGCAGTGACCACATAGTAATATTTCGTGTCATCTGTTGTGATCCTGCGGTGTGCGAACTGGGCTTCTATATGCAAGAACCACGCTGTCTGGTTGTGAAGCCAGAAGTTTGGGAGCTTGACTGTGACAGCGCATGCAGCGCTGGTGCTCTCCCTCTGGGTAGTCTCCAGGGTGGTGCTTGGCTCGCTCTCCATGGCACGTCTTGGGGTCACCAATGTGGAAGAAGAAAGCAGACGAGACAGCGAGCTGAACAACACATGAACTTTACTCTTCTTCCAACATCAAGTACAGGAAAAACTCTCCCTGGGTCTCTCTGTGCCTCCTTTTCATAACCTTTATTCTTGCAGCATGAGACCCAAGGAGTCCAAACATAATACTTTCAGCACATAGACATGCGTGGCACATTAACATAATAACCACCTCTCTTCCTCTCTCAACTCCTGCGTCTCCCTACTCCCCGGGGGGAGTCCTTTCCAATGCATCTGAGACCCTCCGGAGCAACTTCCTCCTTCAATCCTTTTGTTCCATCTTTCCCTGGCTCCTGACTCTGGGTGGAGAACCCCCACACAGTGCCACCACAGTATTACAAAATACAAAAATCTATTGCAATAAATGATTATAAAAGAACAAACAGGAGGGAAGACATCATTAAGGCAAGACCCAGACTGGATCACACAGGTTTAAACAGCACTTTATTCATCATGGGGAAAAGCAATAGTGACAAATGTAGAGAATGTGGCGTAAAAGAAAATGTAGAGCACATCTTATTGCACTGTCACAAGTATGGAAATGAAAGACAGAGAATGGAAAATGAAGTTCGAGAGGCAGGTAGGGAATGAGATTTAACTGTGATTCTGGGAACAGAAGGAGATGGAGAGGCAATGAGGATCACGAGAAGGGCTCTTTTTTTCTATTTGAAATAACAGGATAGCGCTGTACTGCGGCAGCACAGTAACTCACCCTTGCCTGGGGGATCCTGGGTTCCATCCCAGCCCCCGACCAACAGTGATCTGTGTGGAGTTTGCATGTTCTCCCCGTGTCTGCGTGGGTTTACTCTGGGATTTCTCCGGTTTCCTCCCACATGCCAAAAACATGCAAATTAGGTTAATTGACCTCAAACTGGGGATTCTAAATTGTCTTTAGGTATGACTGTGAGAGTGAATGGTTGTCTGTCTCTCTGTGTTGGCCCTGCGATGGACTGACGATCTGTTCAGGGTGTACCCTGCCTCTCACCCAAAGATGCTGGGATAGGCTTCAGCCCCCCCGCCCGCGACCCGAAAAGGATTAAGCGGAAGAAAGTGAATGAATGAATGAATGAATGGAGGATTAAGTCATAGAATTAAGGGGTCGGGCTCAAATGACCATAATGTTACACACTCTTGTACAGTAGGTGGCGGTCTGCACCTTTTAGTTGCTTGCTCTCCGCCAGTAACCGAGAGAAGAAGAAGAAGGGCAAATCAAACATGGCTTCTTCCACGGCGTAACGTGATGGGAAAGTGAAGACAGCAGCAGGTAAACAGACACCACATGACCGCCTTAACCGCGTTAATAATAAAACTCTCGGTAAAACAGAAGGACGTCTGTGAAGAGGTGTTACAGGTAAACACGTGTGTATTATTTATTTGGCTTAGTGATCTAGTAAATATGCTAATTGTTATTGTTAGCAGCATAAGCATGAACGGGAAAACAACCTGGCAACGTAAAGATATAAAACCATCGGCCACATTTGAACGAGGGGATGTCAATTTATTTCTGCTATGCTAAAGTCTTCAAAGATGAGTAGAAATTTCTTTTCATTTTTTTCTGTCACGTAGATGCAGGGGTGTAGCTCCAAATTTTAGGCCCTGGGTTCAACAGTGTGTGTGGGCCCCCCTCCACATGAAAGCTTAACGTGAATTTAACTGTTGAAGTTTTCAGTGACCCCCCCCCCCCCCCCACACACACTGTGCATCCCACCACGACCCCCAATCTGACACCCCTGCATCAATGTCTTCTGGAGGATAAACTGAGCAGTGAATACACTAAATAGTCTGAAAAATTGTGTGTTTGAGTCATTTAAATGTAAAACTGTCGCTCCGTTATCCATCCATCCATCCATCTTCTTCCGCTTAATCCTTTTCGGGTTGCGGGGGTGCTGGAGCCTATCCCAGCATCTTTTGGTGAGAGGCAGGGTCCACCCTGGACAGATCGCCAGTCCATCACAGCGCCAACACAGAGAGACAGACAACCATTCACTCTCACAGTCATACCCAAGGACAATTTAGAATCCCCAGTTTGAGGCCAATTAACCCAACTTGCATGTTTTTGGCATGTGGGAGGAAACCGGAGAAATCCCGGAGTAAACCCACGCAGACACGGGGAGAACATGCAAACTCCACACAGATCACTGTTGGTCGGGGACTGGGCTCGAACCCAGGATTGTCGCTCCGTTATAGCTGTGAAAATCTTTGCTCTTTGGGTTTATTTTGTATGGGGCAGGGAATGACTGATTAGTGGCTGTAATAATGTTTTATAGTTATAGTTGTACTGTACAACTGTACAATGACGATAAAGCCTATTCTGTTCTAGTTAGTTATAGTTTATTGGTTTATTTGTCAGGCACCATGTACAGAAAAAAAGATTAAACACAGGGTAAAGATGCTCTGTACCAGATTATAGTGTTCTCACTAATTTCCATCTGTAGTCCCTGAGGCAGGCAAGAAGATTTTAAAATAAAACCAGCACATATAGAAAGCAATTCAGGTCAGATTTTAGTTGAATTGGTGCTGTTTTAACCCCTTTTCCATTAGCACCTACCCAGCCCTACTCGCCTCGACACAGTGTGGTTGGTTTTCCATTACAACTGAGTGCCACCTCGAGTGGGTGGGTTCATTACGGGGAGGCGGCCTGTTATTCCTTTATGTTGTTGACATGCTAACGTTTTCACTGATAAATAACTTAAAAGATGCTTAAAATCACAGAACACTCACCATCTTCCCCGTGAGCAGCCGTCAGCTCGGAGACCTCCAGGTATATTTTTTCGTTTCTGGTCGCTCCGCCGCAGCAGGGCCGACGGGGCTGAAAAATTCATAGGTTGAGAATTTGATAGTTGTCAAATTTGACCAAATGTCGTTTATTTTTCAAGCGCAGGGATCGAAGCGCTGCAACACCGATGGAAGAACTGTGCACACTGATGGGGAGACTGTTGAAAAATAACCTTATTTGGTCAAATTTGACCACTATATGAACTTTTCAGGTTGAGCATTCTGAAATGAAATACCAGGAGGTCTCCGAGTTGATGGCTGCTCATGGGGAAGATGGTGTTTTGTGATAGTGTTGATTTGTGTAGCCATTTATTTTGTTGATTATCACAGAAATAATTAAAACTCCCGGCCAAATTTACAAATGGCTGTTTTGAACCTTGTGAAGATGTCGCTCTCATCCACTGATGTTATGCCCTGGCCAATCAGTGGCCTGCAATCTGTTGACGTCACATTTTCAGCTCGACTCGGCACAGTTGGGACCTTACTGAAGTAGTTAGGTCCCAAAAAAGTACCTAGTACTAATGGAAAGCCCGACAAACTGAGTACAATCGAGGCGAGTAGGGCTGAGTAGGTACTAGTGGAAAAGGGCCCTAAAGCCACATTTCCACTATATAGTTCTGCGCTACTCTTTTCTTTTCTTTACTACTTGTTTCTCCCGCGGCTGTGCCTCCATCACAACCGCGGAAAGCCGAGAATTGCTGGGGTGGGCGGGATCGAGGTGGCGCTACACTGCTGACGTATAAAGGACGAGACTGACTCCTCAACAACACAGAAAAAAATAGCGGATTACGAGCGGAGGATTTCCACGGTTTTTAACACAATGAATGTCTTTAACGAGACAAGAGAATTTTACAGGAGAAGACGACGTGGATTGAGACAACACACGTTGGAGCAGGAGAGGAGAATAGCGGTTGCCCAGGAGGAATCTGAAGCAGCTGCATATGAAGCAGAGATCATTCAGAGATCATTTCATTTGTTCAGTGTTCATGTGCATACATATGTCAAACGTGTTTTTTAAATAAAATGTGCACTTTTAGAGTCATTCCCAGTGAGAGTTGGACTCCGCCAGGGCTGCCCTTTGTCACCGGTCCTGTTCATAATTTTTATGGACAGGATTTCTAGGCGCAGCCAGGGAATGGAGGGTGTCATGCTTGGTGACCACAGGATCTCATCTCTGTTGTTTGCAGATGATGTTGTCCTGTTGGCTTCATCCAGCAATGACCTACAGCTCTTGCTGGGACGGTTTGCCGCTGAGTGTGAAGCGGCTGGGATGAGAATCAGCACCTCCAAGTCCGAGTCCATGGTCCTCAGCCGGAAAAAGGTGGATTGTCCTCTCCGGGTTGGGGACAGGCTCCTGCCCCAAGTGGAGGAGTTTAAGTATCTTGGGGTCTTGTTCACGAGTGAGGGGAAAATGGAGCGAGAGATCGACAGACGGATTGGAGCAGCATCTGCAGTGATGCGGACGTTGTACCGGTCTGTTGTGGTGAAGAGGGAGCTTAGTTCTAAGGCAAAGCTGTCGATTTACCAGTCAATCTACGTTCCTACTCTCACCTATGGTCACGAGCTTTGGGTAATGACCGAAAGAACGAGATCGCGGATACAAGCGGCTGAAATGAGCTTTCTCCGTAGGATTGCTGGACTCACCCTCAGAGATAGGGTGAGGAGCTCAGTCATCCGGGAGAGGCTCAGAGTAGAACCGCTGCTCCTCCACATTGAAAGGAGTCAGTTGAGGTGGTATGGGCATCTGATTAGGATGCCTCCTGGACGCCTCCCACTTGAGGTGTTTCAGGCACGTCCCACTGGGAGGAGACCCCGGGGCAGACCCAGGACTCGGTGGAGAGACTATGTCTCCCAGCTAGTCTGGGAACGCCTTGGTATCCCCTCTGAAGAGCTGGAGCAGGTGGCTGGGGAGAGGGAAGTCTGGGCTTCTCTGCTTGAACTGCTGCCTCCGCGACCCGGACCTCCGGAAAAGCGGTAGAAGATGGATGGATGGATGGATGGATGTGCACTTTTAAACTACGTCTGCCTCTGTTGTTCAAAACGGTTAAATGTTAACAGACGGTTAATTAAATGCTGAAACACCGGGGTAATTTAAAATTATGCAGAAGCTTAATCCTAAACCCCTTTAACTTACCAAATAATTTATGATATTATAAAAAAAGCCAATCCAAATCTAGACCCATTTTGTATATTGTGTAATAATGATACACTGATGATAAACTGACTTCCCAAAAAAAGCAGCAGCTATACAACGCACTTTTGGTTTGATGGAATTGCCAATTGACCTTGGAATTATATGTGGAAACTTGTTATACTTCCAGTTAACTTTAACTTACAAAATGATTAAAAATATTATAAAAAAGCCAATCCAAATCTAGGCCCATTTTTTGTATTGTGTATCATTTGAGTATCATTGTACAATCTATTGTTATTTATAAGGGTTATCTGTTCAGTGGTGGCTAATTACACACTAAAACAACGTAGAAAATGACTGCAAAGAAAATGCTGCAGCTAGCCAAGTCACTTTTGATTTGATGGAATTGCCAATTGACCTTGGAATTATATGTGGAAACTTGTTATACTTCCAGTTAACTTTAACTTACCAAATAATTGATATTATAAAAAAAGCCAATCCAAATCTAGGCCCATTGTGTATCATTTTTCCAATCTATTGTTATTTATAAGGGTTATCTGTTCAGTGGTGGCTAATTACACACGTAGAAATGACAAAAAAAAAAAATGCTGCAGCTAGACAACTCACTTTTGGTTTGATGGAATTGCCAATGAACCTAGAAATTTTATGATGAAACTTTTTTTAATCCTACTAAATACACTGACATTGTCACACTGCCCAACACCAAATTATAATTTTCTTTTTCAAACCAAAGATCACTATGGATCTATTGAATCACAATAGCATAGGTTTATCATATACATGTCAACGTTTACAACATCGAAAATGTTATATTTGGGTTTACATGTATGGGTATTTTCGCTTTATATTATACTAGACTGCTTATAATTTATTGGAATTCTCAGAATTTGGAATGCCGATATAACATTCAATTCACATGTACTTACCTTTTACCCAATTCGACTTTCACCTTTATCAGTGTCTACTGCTGAATGTAAATTACACCTGTGCAACTGCTTACAATTTTACTTAAAAACTGTACCCAATGTAGAGCAATGGATACAGCAGTGGTAATATTTATTAAATTTAACAATAACAATTACATTACCATTAAAAATCTTGACACCTTTATGGCTGAACAGCAGGATTAGGGTCATATGAGGCAATGGAATGTGTATGTAATTATTCGCCTTTATCATCCAGTGTTATAATATACAAACCACACTTTTATCCAAAAGACTAACATTTTATTACATTACAAATATTCCCAAAACATGTTAACAAATGGAGAGCTTTCAGTACTTCGACCAGACTGCCAAAATGGTTTCGGAAGGCTCCGTGGAAGGAAGCCGTCTCTGTCAGCTCATCCCTTCTTAATGCGGCTAACTGCAGGTGTCTTTCGCGCTGTTCGAGCATCCTTTCATGGATCCGCATCTCCTCAGCATGATTCTGGGCCATCAGTGATGCAAGGTCTGCAATGTTGCTGGACCTCTTCAGCTTGCCTATATGAAAGACAGAAGTCATTGTATTTAGATAACACCGGATCAAAACATGTCAGAAAAAATAATATGGAATTAAACTGTTGAAAGCCTGTGGTGGGATGCTTTGTTGCTGTATTTAAGCTCAACTGTCATGTCGTTGCCCCTCAGTAGAGTGGACTATAAGAAACTTCTGTGGTGATGTGGTTAGGCCCCCCTTCATTTCAAAAAGGATTAATTGTAAAAAGTATTTTGATTTAATGGGTTATTTTTAAAAGAATTTCTTTGTACTGTGGCCACATAAATCAGAATGGGTTAATAGTGTTAGCTGACTTGAAGAATTTCAATCAAGCATTTTGATTTGAAGTCTGTACATGTGCTCCTTTTTTTTTGTGAAAATACAACAGTATTTCACCACCAACACACCTATAACACTGGGCCACTGTGGCTATGAACACCCCTGAATCTAGTATTTTTATAAATGTAGAAAGACATTTTAAATTCCTTGTTATGCGTCTATAGAAAACAATCACATATAAAAACAACCGGGTGGTAATTTTCAGTTTGTTGTGCCTTACCAGCACTTGACCGGGAGATGCCGGGGCAGTCCAGTGAGGCGGACCCCAAGGGATTTGAAAACTGTGTATAGAAGGAAAAAACACACAATAACGCTCACAAAGTGCAACATGTACCGCAAACACAAAACTTTTTAACCAGAATACAATAAGCTTACGTCAGCGTTTTGTTCACGTGAATACTGAAATAAAAGCGCGATTCAGCAGCTTGATGCCAGGTAGCAGCAAGGTACAGAGGTAGCTAGCTATTAGCGGGCTAGCCATCACCACAATTGCCCACAATCAAACAACTTTCTTTATTGCTAAAATAAAGTGCGCTTTTGACCGAAAGGCAAGAAGATGGACAATAACAAAACAACACTCACCGTCACCGTTTTCCAATTCCGTGGCCGTGTCGAGTCCAAATTCTCTGCCAATAATAGCAGGCCGGACACTTCCTGGTATATTTTTTCATTGCAAGTTGCCCCACCAACTCGCTCTGGATGTAGTCATCGGCTACGAGGGACAGAAAAGTCCGCACCTCATCGTTTGTTCATGGAATAAACTTGCGCGTGGACATCGTTATATGAGAACACAATTGTGAATCCAGTCACCGCGGTTACTCGCTGAAATTACAAATGGCGGACGTGTAGCTTCAACAGAAAACAAAACGGACGCGTTTGGTGACGTTACGCCCTGACCAATCAGCGTTTAGCAGTCGATTGACGTCAATTCACACCTCGCTTTTCGCTCGCTTGTACCCTGCCTCTGAACAGGCACGAAAATCGTAATGGTTAAACCGTGAGGACTTGGGTGGAAATGGCGAAAAACCGAAACAAGTAAAAAAAAGTAAAGCCCAGGTGATACTGGTGGAAATGGGGCTTAATAAGTGTACCCCAGATCAGAATAAAAGCTGCAAGTTGTATTATCAGATGCATTTCATTCATTGAAATAGTATGGGCTAAATCACTTAATATGGATTGGAGTGTTGATTAAGAAGTGCAGAGAAGGTCAGGAGTTGCATTGTGTTTTTGTGGATCTAGAGAAAGCATATGATAGAGTACCAAGAGAGGAAGTGTGGTAATGTATGAGGAAGTTAGGACGGGCAGAAAAGGTATGTGAGGGTGGTGCAGGACATGTGTGAGAACAGTGAGACGGTGGTGAGGTACTGTATGCTGCCGGAGTGACAGATGGATTCAAGGTAGGGGTGGGATTACATCTGAGATTGGCTCTGAGCCCCTTCTTGTTTGCCATGGTGATGGACAGGCTGACAGGCAAGGTCAGGCAGGAGTTTCTGTGGACTATGATGTTTGCAGATGACATTGTGATCTCAAGCAAGAGTAAGGAGTAGGCCTGCAATGATACCAGCTACTGTAAACTGATTAGTCATACAATAAGAAAAAACAACCATAATGAATTTTCTGGCCACAATAAGTTGCCGTTTGTGTGTGTGTGTGTGTGTCTGTGTGTATTTACATAATGTGCTGTCATTTTCAGCTGGCCACATTTGCTTCTCTACCTCTGCATGCTCCCTGTGCGAGGTGGAGCTCATGTGAACACTGCCAGGAAAAAAAAAGCAAAGCAGTGGGCAATATGGCCTAAAAATATCACAATCCATCCATCCATCCATCTTCTACCACTTTTCCGGAGGTCCGGGTCACGGAGGCAGCAGTTCAAGCAGAGAAGCCCAGACTTCTCTCTCCCCAGCCACCTGCTCCAGCTCTTCAGAGAGGATACCAAGGCGTTCCCAGAACAGCTGGGAGACATAGTCTCTCCACCGAGTCCTGGGTCTGTCCCGGGGTCTCCTCCCAGTGGGAGGCGTCCAGGAGGCATCCTAATCAGATACCCATACCACCTCAACTGACTCCTTTCAATGTGGAGGAGCAGCGGTTCTACTCTGAGCCTCTCTCGGATAACTGAGCTCCTCACCCTGTCTCTGAGGGTTAGTCCAGCAATCCTACGGAGAAAGCTCATTTCAGCCGCTTGTATCCGCAATCTCGTTCTTTCAGTTATTACCCAAAGCTCGTGACCATAGGTAAGAGTAGGAACGTAGATTGACTGGTAAATCGACAGCTTTGCCTTGGAACTAAGCTCCCTCTTCACCACAACAGACTGGTACAATGTCTGCATCACTGCAGATGCTGCTTCAATCCGTCTGTCAATCTCTCGCTCCATTTTCCCCTCACTCGTGAATAAGACCCCAAGATACTTAAACTCCTCCACTTGGGACAGGAGCCTGTCCCCAACCCAGAGAGGACAATCCACCTTTTTCCGGCTGAGGACCATGGACTCGGACTTGGAGGTGCTGATTCTCATCCCAGCCGCTTCACACTCAGCAGCAAACTGTCCTAGCAAGAGCTGTAGGTCATTGCTGGATAAAGCCAACAGAACAACATCATCTGCAAACAACAGAGATGAGATCCTGTGGTCACCAAGCATGACACCCTCCATTCCCTGGCTGCGCCTAGAAATCCTGTCCATAAAAATTATGAACAGGATTGGTGACAAAGGGCAGCCCTGGCAGAGTCCAACTCTCACTGGGAATGAGTCCGACCGAGTGTTGGCAATACGAACCAAACGCTCACAACGGTTGTACAGAGACCGAATAGCTCGTAACAACAGGCCCGATACCCCATACTCCCGAAGCACCCCCCACAAAAAACCATGAGGGACGCGGTCAAATGCCTTCTCAAAGTCCACAAAACACATGTAAACTGGTTGGGCAAACTCCCACAAACCCTCGAGAATTCTCGAGAGGGTAAAGAGCTGGTCCGATGTGCCACGGCCAGGACGAAAACCACATTGCTCCTCCTGAATCTGAGGTTCGACCAACGGCCGAACTCTCCTCTCCAGTACCTTGGCATAGACCTTCCCAGGGAGGCTGAGGAATGTGATCCCTCTAAAGTTGGAGCACACCCTCCGGTTCCCTTTTTTGAAGAGAGGAACCACCACCCAGGTTTGCCATGCCAAAGGCTCTGCCCCCGACCTCCACGCAGTGTTGCAGAGGCGTGTCAACCATGATAGCCCAACAACATCCAGGGCCTTGAGGTACTCAGGGCAAATCTCGTCCAGCCCCGGGGCCTGGCCACCAAGGAGATTTTTAACCACCTTGGCGACCTCAGCCCCTGTGATAGGCGAGTTATCCCCCTCGTCCACAAACCCTGCTTCCTCTGTGGAAGGCGTATCAGTGGGATTGAGGAGATCATCGAAGTATTCCTTCCACCGCCCGACGATATCCCCAGTTGAAGTCAACAGCACCCCATCCACACCATACACAGTGTGGACAGGGAGCTGCTTTCCTCTCCTGAGCCGCCGGACAGTTTGCCAGAATCTCTTCGAGGCCGACCGAAAGTCTTGTTCCATGGCCTCACCGAACTCCTCCCATACCCGGGTTTTTGCTTCAGCAACCACCCGAGCTGCACTCCGCTTGGCCTGCCGGTACACCTCAGCTGCTTCGGGAGTCCCACAAGCCAACCAAGCTTGATAGGACTCCTTCTTCAGCTTTATGGCCCCCCTCACCACTGGTGTCCACCACTTGGTTCGGGGATTGCCACCACGAAATGCACCAACCACCTTGCGGCCGCAGCTCTGGGCCGCCGCTTCAACAACAGTGGTGGAGAACATGGCCCATTCAGACTCCATGTCTCCAGACTCCCTCGGAATGTGGTTGAAGTTCTTCCGGAGGTGGGAGTTGAAGACCTTCCGGACAGGGGTCTCAGCCAGACGTTCCCAGCACACCCTCACTATACATTTGGGTCTACCAGGTCTGAATGGCTTCCTCCCCTGCCATCGGATCCAACTCACCACCAGGTGGTGATCGGTTGACAGCTCTGCACCTCTCTTTACCTGAGTGTCCAAGACATACGGTCGCAGGTCTGATGACACGATAACAAAATCGATCATCGACCTGCGACCTAGGGTGTCCTGGTGCCAGGTGCACATATGGACACCCTTATGCTTGAACATGGTGTTCGTTATGGACAGACTGTGGTTAGCACAGAAGTCCAATAACTGAACACCACTCGGGTTCAGATCAGGCAGGCCGTTCCTCCTGATCACCCCCTTCCAGGTTTTACTGTCGTTGCCCACGTGCGCATTGAAGTCCCCCAGTAGGACAATGGAGTCTCCAAGAGGAGCACCCTCCAGCATTCCGCTCACAGACTCCAAAAAGGGTGGGTACTCTGAAACATCATTTGGTGCATAGGCACAAATGATGGTCAGGACCCATTTCTCAACCCGAAGGTGCAGGGAAGCAACCCTTTCATCCACCGGGGAAAACTCCAATATAGAGGCAGCAAGCTGGGGGGATACAAAAATACCTACCCCTGCTTGTCGCCTCTCGCCCAGGGCAACTCCAGAAAAGGCCAAGCTCCAGCCCTTCTCCAGGAGACTGGTTCTGGAACCGGAGCTGTGTGTTGAGGTGAGGCCGACTATATCTAGCCAGTATCTCTCAACCTCGTACACCAGCTCAGGCTCCTTCCCCACCAGAGAGGTGACTTTCCACTTACCAAAAGCCAGTTTAGAAAGCTTGGGATCAGTCCGCCAAGGTCTCCGCCTTTGACTGCCACCTAATCCACATAGCACCGGACCCCCATGATCCCTCCTGCAGGTGGTGAGCCCACTGGAGGGCGGACCCATGTAACTCATTCGGGCTGAGCCTGACCGGGTCCCATGGGTGGAAACCCGGCCACCAGACGCTAGCCATTGAGCCCCTCCCCCAGGCCTGGCTCCAGCGTGGGGCCGGGCGGGGTACACTGAATCCTTGATATAGAATTTATCATGAGAGTCACAATATTTCTGTGAATTTCACGATATTACAGAATCCAGGTTTTTTTTCTTTTATATATTCTAGTGCTTGTTGAATGTCTGAAAACAGGTAGCCCAGTTTGGCTTTATAGGCCCTAATGTAGGCTGTGCCTGCCATTCTGGCCTGATTTAACCTGTCTGCTTCTTAGTAAAAATATTTCAGATTGGTCATGATCTGAAACTCAAAGACACAAAAGGTGACATAATAAAATACATGTGATGACTTTAACCTTATTCATTATCACTACTTGACTAATTAAAATGATTAGAAATCAAATAAATTACAGTAAGAGCCAACTTGCTCCTCTGACCCATTTTAATGTATTTATTATTTTGTGTGTATGTACTATCATGCACTTTTGCAGCTTTAATAATTTTTTTTTTTTAGAAAAAACTAAGAAACTCAGCAGTACTTTAAACAAAAAAAAAAAACAAAAAAAAATGATGGTCTGCTACATGTTACATGTGCTACATGCCCTACATGTGGGCTGCACGGTGCCGCAGTGGTTTAGCACTGTGGCAGCACAGTTTTACCCTTGGCCGGGGGATCGCGGGGATCATGAGATCGTGGGTTCGATTCCAGCCCCCGACCAACAGTGAGCTGTGTGGAGTTTGCATGTTCTCCCCGTGTTGCGTGGGTTTACTCCGGGATTTCTCCGGTTTCCTCCCGCATACCAAAAACATGTAGGTTTAGGGCGCTTGCGCACGCAGCGACCAGCAGCCGGTGGCTTGTCACCAGGCTGCAAACCAAATCTACCTACGGGTACAAATAAGTAACAAAAAAAAAAAAAAAAAATGTTTCCAGTTAGCACAACTTAGCATCGTTATTTAGCATTTCATAATTAGACATGGTGTTAACGTTACTTGCCTTTTATTAAGAGGTCTGGTCGTCGTTACAGATCACTGAAGGTCAAAACCACCCGTCACAGGAACAGTTTCTTTCCTCAAGCCATCACTCTGATGAACTCCTATCATTCACCTAGTCCTACCTGTTGCTGTACTCATGACTTTTCATCCATTATTACATTGCACATAACTCTCACACTGCTTTTTACTTCATTCACATTATATCACTGAATCTGAGTTCACATTGAAATACTGTGTGACTGTATATTTTTTCATATATTTCTGCAAAGTGTGATTAGTCTGAGTAAATAACTGCATATATTCCTGTATATATTTGCATCCTTTTATAGAAACGTGGACAGACTGTAATTTACTGTACATACTCTGTTGTCATTGAATCCTTATTTAAATCCTCCACCTGAACAATGAGAGCAAGTTTTTAGCCAAAGTCAAATTCCTTGTATGTGTTGTGCATACTTGGCCAATAAAGCTGATTCTGATTCTGATTAAAACGAGGTTAGCGAACTATCCTCTCTGACGCAGCACGATGAAAAATGGTCCCACATCCCTGGCAAACAGGAGTAGCAGCTATCTGAACTGGTAGTTTGGAGTTAGCATTAGCAACCACCGGAATGAAGCCTAGCCACCTACAGCACACTTGTTACACTGCGCGCAGTCATGAACTGCAGAAAAGAGACGGGGCACTGACACAAGTAGTGGTGAGGTAGGAGCTTTGCTGAATAAACGGGTATGTGCATTTTAAATAAAATATAAACGATAAGAGTATTCTATGAAACGCCAGACGTTTTTTTATCGTCATCCGATATATATCGTCATATCACAATACTTTTTTACCCCACTGTATGTGTTGGTAGCAAAAACTCGCAGTTACTGAAGGTTACTTGTGGAGTCCCACAGGGTTCAGTTTTGGGGCCATTGTTATTCACTATGTACAGTGGGGCAAAAAAGTATTTAGTCAGCCACCAATTGTGCAAGTTCTCCCACTTAAAAGATGAGAGAGGTCTCCAATTTTCATCATAGGTATACTTCAACTATGAGAGACGAAATGAGAAGAAAAAATCCAGAAAATCACATTGTCTGATTTTTAAAGAAATTATTTGCAAATTATGGTGAAAAATAAGTATTTGGTCACCTACAAACAAGCAAGATTTCTGGCTCTCACAGACCTGTAACTTCTTCTTTAAGAGGCTCCTCTGTCCTCCACTCGTTACCTGTATTAATGGCAGCTGTTTGAACTCGTTATCAGTATAAAAGACACCTGTCCACAACCTCAAACAGTCAGACTCCAAACTCCACTATGGCCAAGACCAAAGAGCTGTCAAAGGACACCAGAAACAAAATTGTAGACCTGCACCAGGCTGGGAAGACTGAATCTGCAATAGGTAAGCAGCTTGGTGTGAAGAAAACAACTGTGAGAACAATTATTAGAAAATGGAAGACATATAAGACCACTGATAATCTCCCTTGATCTGGGGCTTCACACAAGATCTCACCCCGTGGGGTCAAAATGATCACGAGAACGGTGAGCAAAAATCCCAGAACCACACAGGGGGACCTAGTGAATGACCTGCAGAGAGCTGGGACCAAAAGAACAAAGGCTACCATCAGTAACACACTATGCCGCCAGGGACTCAAAATCCTGCAGTGCCAGACATGTCCCCCTGCTTAAGCCAGTACATGTCCAGGCCCGTCTGAAGTTTGCTAGAGAGCATTTGGATGATCCAGAAGAGGATTGGGAGAATGTCATATGGTCAGATGAAACCAAAATAGAACTTTCTGGTAAAAACTCAACTTGTTGTGTTTGGAGGAGAAAGAATGCTGAGTTGCATCCAAAGAACACCATACCTACTGTGAAGCATGGGGGTGGAAACATCATGCTTTGGGGTTGTTTTTCTGCAAAGAGACCAGGACGACTGATCCGTGTAAAGGAAAGAATGAATGGGGCCATGTATCGTGAGATTTTGAGTGAAAACCTCCTATCAGCAAGGGCATTGAAGATGAAACGTGGCTGGGTCTTTCAGCATGACAATGATCCCAAACACACCACCCGGGCAACGAAGGAGTGGCTTCGTAAGGAGCATTTCAAGGTCCTGGAGTGGCCTAGCCAGTCTCCAGATCTCAACCCCATAGAAAATCGTTGAAGGGAGTTGAAAGTCCGTGTTGCCCAGCGACAGCCCCAAAACATCACTGCTCTAGAGGAGATCTGCATGGAGGAATGGGCCAAAATACCAGCAACAGTGTGTGAAAACCTTGTGAAGACTTACAGAAAACGTTTGACCTCTGTCATTGCCAACAAAGGGTATATAACAAAGTATTGAGATGAACTTTTGTTATTGACCAAATACTTATTTTAAAGAGGAATTTATCAATTAATTCATTAAAAACCTTTCAATGTGATTTTCTGGATTTTTTTTTTCTCATTTTGTCTCTCATAGTTGAGGTATACCTATGATGAAAATTGGAGACCTCTCTCATCTTTTAAGTGGGAGAACTTGCACAATTGGTGGCTGACTAAATACTTTTTTGCCCCACTGTATATAAATGATATATGTAAAGTTTTGGAAAAAATAGATTTAATATTGTTTGCAGATGACACTAATTTATTACGCAGTGGAAGCAATTTGGAACAAGTTTTGGATAAGGTTAAAGGTTCCTTTATTAATACCCGTAGGTAGATTCTTTTTACAGTCTGGAGAGGGCATCTCAAACACACAACTTTGAACATCAAAACATTAAAAACATAGGACACATACATCAGACAATTTAAAAACAGCACAGACTAAAGACATGGACATGTACTCCAGAAACTTACTGAACATGGTAAAAAAGACTAAAAATAGATAGATAAAAAACCCAACTAAAATAAATAAAAGAACCCGTAGTAAACCAGATAAAAGCATTATACCACACCAGGGACCAGTAAAATAGTAGATAAGATAAAACCACATTAAAAGGCCAGACCCAATTTCACTTTAAAAAAAAAAGGGGGGGGGGTGTTGTAATAACTATCCTACCAATGTTGTCAAATAGCAAAAAATAAGGGAACATGTGATGAAAATGTAAACAATGCAATGCTGTAATGACCTGTATACCCTTTACAAAAACTTAAATAAAAAAAAAAAAAAAGGCCAGACCCAAGAGTTTAAATAAAATGCATGAAGGCCTGTTTAAAAGAACGATAGCAGCAGGAACAAAACTGTTACTGTACCGTGTGGTTCTGCATCTGGGGACTTTGAACCTCCGACCAGAGGGTAAAAGCTGGAACTCAGTGGCCAAGGGATGGGAGTCATCAGCTGTGATAGAGGTGGCCAGCCGCTGTACCTGCCTGGTGTACAGGGCCTCCAGACTCAGTTGTGACTCCCCCCCAATAAGACGACTGGACCATTTAATGATCTGGGCCAGTGAGTTTCTGTCTTTGAGGGGCAGGTTTCTAAACCATGACACTAACGAGAAAGATAAAACTGATTCAATAAAAGCACGATAAAAAAGTGTCATGATAGTCCTATCTACATGAAAATGGGACAACCTCCTCAAACAAAACAGGCGCTGGTGTCCCTTCCTGTTTATTGCCTCACAATTCAATTTAAAATTCAAAGTGTTATCAATAATTGTACCCAGATATTTATAAAATGTGACTTGTTCCACTATTTGTCCCTTAATCTTAGTCGGTTCAGGTGTGTTGGCATTTCGCCTAAAATCAATGACCATGTCTTTAGTCTTGCCTATATTCAGTTGTAGGTGCGAGTCCTCACACCATTGGACAAAGTCCTCTGTGACCGGGCCATGACTGTTTTCAGTCTCTTGGATCAGGCTCACGATCAGAGTCATCTGCATATTTTAAAATAAGTCTATTTTTAAAAGCACTCTGAGACATATTAGTGTACAGAATAAATAACAAGGGTGAAAGCACACACCCTTGTGGTGACCCAGTGGAGGAACACACCTTGTCTGATAAAAAGCCATTAACTTTAACCCTCTGTGTCCTGTCTGTTAAAAAGCTTAAAATCCAGCCCACAAGATTATTACTTAAATTAAAATGCTCTAAAAGTCTCCAAGTTAAAATGTGTGGCTGAATTGTATTAAAAGCAGACGAAAAGTCAATGAATAAAAGCCGTGCATGAGCCCCACTACCCTCCAGATGTTTAAAAAGCAGGTTAAGGAGAGTAAGAGTCGCGTCCTCTACTCCCCTCTTAGGCCTATAGGCAAACTGCAAAGGATCAAGTACATTCTCTGTGTTTTTAAGAATTTCTGAACAAACCAGTTTTTCCAAGATTTTCATAATTATAGAAGTCAGAGCCACTGGTCTAAAATCATTTAATGTTGTGGGTCGACTAGATTTAGGAACTGGGACCACGACAGCATCCTTCCAAATCCTGGGGACATGCTGCGTTTCCAAGGATCTGATGAATATCTTATGAAAGACTGGACTCAGTTCTTTTGCACAGGTTTTGATTAACCAACCACAAATGTTGTCAGGTCCTGGACTTTTGTTGACTTTTGTTGAACGAAAGGATCTTTCAACGTCCTCCTGTGTCACAGAGAAATGCCTGCTGTCACACAATTCAAGGCTTAGCGCCTGTATTTCTCTGCTAAAATCAAACGTGTTAAAACGATTATAAAAGCCATTAAGAGCATTAGCAAATTCAATATCTGAGCTAAAACCATTTAAAGTGACGCTAGAGCTACTGGTTCTAGTATTCTGGAGACCAGTGATCATTTTCATACTGAACCAGGCTGAACCCAAGTTATTAGAAGCCATTTTGTTCTCCAGTAAGGTTTTATAGCTCTGTTTTGCCCTTAAAATCTCTATTTTCAGTTCTTTAGTGGCTATATGTAAGTCCAATGCCCCCCCCTTGTTGAAAAGCTTGTTTCTTTTTCTTTATGGAGGACTTAACAGACTTGTTAACCCAAGGTTTATTATTAGGGTATATTCTGACCCTCTTATTGGGTATAAACATATCCCTGCAGAATTCTGAATATGAGCAGACGACCTCCGTCAGTTCGTCCAAGTCTTTACATGATTCCTCAAACATTCCCCAGTCCGTGCAGTCAAAACACTCCTGCAGAGAACACACAGCATTATCTGTCCACACTTTCACCTCCTTGGTTTGGACTTTCTCCCTCTTTAAAACAGTCTTATAAGTGGGGAGAAGATGCATGCAGTTGTGATCTGCAGAGGCCAGGGGAGGGAGAGGGAGTGATTTAAAAGTGTCTTTAATAGACCCATAACACCGGTCAAGTGTCTTGCCACATCTAGTTGGACAAGAGACATATTGATAAAAGTTGGTTAGGGTCTTTTCCAGTGACACATGGTTAAAATCACCCAGTACAAAGTTGGGAGCCTCTGGTGAAATAGTCTGCAGTTTCTGTATAACCTCATATATAGTGCGGGAGGCGGCATCTGCCTTGGGGTGAATATATACAACTGTTATAAAAATCTGAGGAAACTCGCGGGGCAAATAAAACGGGCGCAGAGACACAGACAGGAGTTCAACGTCTGGCACACATATCTGTTCTCTGACAGTAACGGAGCTACAGTATCGTCTATTCACATAGACACACACACCCCCTACTTGTGTTTTCCCTGTCACCTCAGTGTTGCGGTCCAATCGGTACGGGGTCCCAAAACCATCCAGGAACAGATTGGAGTCCTGGTCTTGCTCACTAAGCCACGTTTCAGTGAATGCCAGGACACAGCATTCCTTAAAATTCTTTTGGAAACGAACGTTCCCCTGAAGCTCATCACTCTTGTTCCTGAGGGACTGGATGTTGGCCATGATGACGGAGGGCAGAGGAGTCCTGCTGAGCCGCTGTCTCCTTAGGCGCAGTTTTACACCTCCTCGTCTCCCCCTTTTCCTTCTGTTCCTCGCGCCGCTGGTGGAGAAGCCATGGTCCCTCTGGATACATGCTGGCACTCGTAGTATAGTGTCCATCATTCGAGTGTTCATTTGCAACAACATGTCACGAGTGTAAACATGACGTATCCTCTGTGGGATGACGGCTCCGCTGACATCGGCCACCGACAGAAAGTGCATTAAAAATCCCAACAGGGCCAGAAAAAAAAGATCCATGTCAGAAAAGCATCAGATGAGTACTCTCACTCACAAAATGGTCACTGGATTAACATAAAAACATTTAAGAACATTAAAAAACGACATAAAAGACTTGGACAGAGACGCCAACTTTCTGCTGCTGGTCGCTGTGTGCGCATGCACCCCGAGATCTAAATGACTCGGAAAGCAATTAGGAAAGCTTAAACTGTGGTTTGATTCAAACAAATTAACACTCAATTTAAGTAAGACAAAATTTATAATTTTTAACAACCATCACAACAACTCGGTATCTAAACTCAGTGTGAATGGTGTAAAGATTGAAAGGGTATCCGAAATTAAATTCCTTGGAGTAATAATTGATAATAAACTGTGTTGGAAGTTACATATTAATTATATTAAAGGTAAAATATCTAAATCAATCGCAATACTACACAGAGTGAAATATTTGCTGAATCAACCCACACTATATACTTCGTATCATTCATTAATACTCCCATACATGACATATTGTACTGAAGTATGGGGAAATGGATATAAAACAAACATATATCCAGTCTTTATGCTTCAGAAGAGAGCTATTAGAATAATAAACAAAGCTGCTTACAGGGAACCAACAAACCCACTTTTTCTTAAATTAAAAGCTCTCAAGTTGAAAGATCTGGTTGACTTTAAAACTGCAGTAATAATGTTTAAAGTGAAGAATCTATCACTGCCTGCAAATATCCAAAAGCTGTTCCAAATAAGGGAGAAATAATATCATTTCAGAGGAACATTTATATTTCAAAAACCTTCAGTGAGAACTACCACCAAGCAACACTGTGTTTTAGTGCAGAGAGTCAGACTGTGGAACGATTTTGGACCTGAATTAAAATCATGTACAACGCTTGGACAATTTAAACAAAAACTAAAGAAAGAAATACTCCAAACATATATACAAGATGACATATAAAATCACATAAGGATTGTCATATCCAGTCTGTGTTGTGTTGTTGCTTAGTTTTTTTTGTCACATTTTGTCTTAGCTTTGTTCTGAATTGTAATCGCTCTTGTTTTGTTTTTCTTTTGAATTCTTGGATGGAATATGGGTGGGCAATATAAGCTGTGGCTTCAGCCATCACCCATTTCGGATAACTTATGTTGAACTGTATAATCCGAGGAGTTATTGTTTAATTTGACCTTGTTGGATTTTTTCCCCCATGTTATATTATTCTGTTCCTTTCTTTTAATCTTTTAATCTAATCTATCCAAAATAAAGATTCATTCATACTTTCTGGATGCACTGTACATATATATAATTGTTTTGTTTTTTTTGTGATGGTGCCAGGGTCGTGTCACGTGACGGGTATTGCCGCTTTGTGATTTGCAATTACACACTGATGCTGCCGATGCAGGAGAACCACGCAGAGTAGCTCACTAAGCTAGCAGCCGGATGAAACAGTTGGAATAAAGAAAAAAATGGAGCAGCAAGAAATTTGAGACTGGTCTGTCTGCAGCTCGCAGACTCCATTAAGTTACACCCCTTCAACTAGTTACACTCTGTCAGCAAGTTACGTCCCCACATTATGTCACTCCATAAAGTTGCTGGCCGTAGCTGACTGTGCAAATATGGCTAAGCAGCACTGGGCTGATCATACACAAATTCAGGTGTTGTATCCTTGTAGACGGGCCGACGGTGGCCACACATTTCGAAGGACAAATGTAAAAGAATCTAAAAATGAGAGGTTTTAGTCTATAGATGGTAAAAAAAAGTTTGTGGTCTAGTCTTTGGATGACGTTTGTTTGCGTGACCACGCGCTACCCCGTTGCCCAGCAACCCTGACAGTCGCAGCTGTTTTTTTTCTAGCAGTTTTTGACAGTGATGGAAGCAATGTTCTATTCTTTGAATAAAAACCAAATCTTGTTATTGACTACAAGTAGACAAAAACTATTGATAATGAACAGACTAAAATAAAGCTATAAAAATAAAATCATCACAATAAATCTGGGCTCAGATTAGGTGTCAGAAACAAAATGCAGAAATGGTCATTTTAGTTTAATTTCTAGCTTCAGTGGATGAAAAAATAGATATACTGTAGTTTTTGTTGACGAAATTAACACTGGATGGAAGTATAATTTTGTTTGTTTGTTTTAAATTATTCCATTTACCTTTTACTGGAGAAGCTTCACCAGGCAAAGGACCATGACCAGATAATCACCCAGAGATGAAAGAAGGAAGTGGAAAAAGTTGTCAGTCCTCCTGCTGGACAGCGCACACTGCACCACTTTAATGAACTCCCGGCAAGTTCTGAACAGGCGAAAAAAAACAAAACATGAAAACTTGTAACAGCACTTTATTTGTTTTTTTTTTTTTAACTTTAAGTCTCCAAAGAATTTAGATGCTTAACTTCATATTTCTGCTGGTTTAAAATTAATACTACTTATGCATCAATTACGTTCAGTTCTTATTGAATTTGTTCATTGCGTTAAGTTACTGTATAGGTAACTGCACACTGCATACAGTTAGGTAGCACTATTATTTAAATGGATGTTCTAAGTATTTGTGATAGAATTTACTTAGGTTTTTAAATGAATAGCCTATCTTTCTAGAATGCTGAAGGGCGACCAACCCTACACACTGTAAAAGCTGTTAGGAACTGTGATGCTGAAAAGGAAAACTTTCAAAATTTATCTCACTTGTGTACGATTTCATTTTTAAAACACAAGTTTTCAAGAAATAAAAAATCAGTTACTAACCTAAGCCTACTTTTTTCATTTAACAGTATTTTATTGCAAATCAGTTGCTATAATTTGTTAAAAATATAACCCCCAAAACATCAACGCACTGTACTCTGCTTTCAAGCTTACCTCAGCATTTTCTGCAGTGCAGTGGACTTTTTTTTCCCTTGAGAATAGTGGTGTCTGTACTGAACTGAGAGCCAAATGTGAACCGAAAATCATTTGGAATCAAAAATCGATCCTGAATCAAATTGTGCCCCCCTCCCCCCTGAAAAAAAACCCAACCCGGAGTCGGATCGTGTGACTTCCAGATATTCTCAGCCTTATAATACACATTTGACGTTTGAGGGAAGAGTTCATTTCAGACGCATCTAATGAGAGGTTTATTTTTTGGGGAAGTGATCATTTTGTGTTGTTGCCACTATAGCACTTACATTTCTGATTGGATTGACTTCAAGTTTACACAGAAGCTTTAACTCATCAATACCTTGGTAGAATTTCATACACGTCTAATGAGGAGTTTGTTTTTTTTTGTTTTTTTTTTGAGGTGGGGGGCTAGTAATTTTTCAGTCCATTTTATATTGACCACAGTTATTGAGGTGTCTCATTCAGGTTCTCTCATTAAATGTTCAGTTGTGGGATGTACATTTGTGATGTGCTTGACGAGCCCCTGTCATGTCGTAGTATTTCATATGTACTCTCTAGCTCTTTTCTTAAGAAACCTATGATCTGTTTGATGTGTTCTTTTACAGACAAAGGATCCTCGATGTTCATGAAATCAGCTCGGCTTCTTCCACTTATTTCACCTCACCAGCATCTGTCCTGTTTGCATTCAGCAAGACGACTGTTTTGGCGGCATTTTGGTGTTTCTTTCAGGAGAGGAATGGCATCCACTGGAGCTGAAACTCCTGCCAACATCTCTTCGCCCACACCTGCCGAGTCCCCAGACGCTGACCTGCTAACCCCGGACGCTGCTAACACAAAGGATACCCATGAGAAAATGCCTACAGTTGGACTTTTACCTGGAGAGACGGTTGTCAAGGAGGGAAAGGCAGCCATCTTGTTTCCCAGTGCCAATGAAGTGTTCTATAACCCTGTCCAGGAGTTTAACAGAGATTTAACGTGAGTATGAAACTTTGACATTTGTTACTGTGTTTGCAACGATAGTGAAGAAGCTATCCAGAAAAAAAAACACTTTACCAAGAGCTTAATTAAAGCTAGGGGATTAACCAAACACACATTTAAAACTTCTAACCCACATAATCTTGCTCATATATATTCCTTTTTTTCCTGGTAATACTTTGCTCGTGTGTGTTCATGCATTGTCCTCTTATGGTTGCGAGTCCTAAATAAGTGCTTTATAAAATATCAACATGAAACTAGGAGGTACTCAGAGAGTGCATACCTCTGCCAACACTGTTAAAAAAAGTAAAGTGTTCCAGAATCTGCATGCTGATCTGGATGTTGCTCAAAAACTGCTGTATTCATCACTGGGCCAAGGGCCACCTCTGATGTACTGCTGCAGCTAACGATTATTTTAGTCATCAACTAATCTAATGACTATTTTTTTCAATTCGTCAACTAATCACGGTTATTTCTGTCATGTCTGCCATCTCTGCTTCCCATTGGCACGGCTCCTGTTCAGGGCTCCAGGTCATGTTTTACCTCACCTGTTTAAGCCTGCACACCTGTGAAAATCACGGTCAGTCTCTGATTTAATGTAATGTAACCTATTATATAAAGTTCCCATAGCTAAAAAAAAAAAAGTAATGACCCAGCAAAAAGAGCTGGAAACTTTAACTTCTACATTTTTTTTTTTTTTTTTTTTTTTTTTTTTTTTTTCTCTCGGCGCCACACGAGTCGGCTGCCTTTTGCAACAGCGGCTCGATTCCGAGTCTTTTTCCCTTCCTCTCTCTTTTGATCCGTCTTTTTTTTTCACCCCACTTATATCACGGACACACAGATCGTCCTAAATGTCTCCTGAGCCGGTGGACGGAGCCACTGTCTATAGCAGGATACGATACAGCAGAGAACAGCTGCTAGCATTCAACCGCCACCCGGTCCCATTGGAAAAACTCGACATACCGAGTGAACTGAGGCGAAAACGCCGCGGCTGCCGGGCTGGAGTAAGGCGGAGGACAAAAAATATAAGGTACAGACCCTCCCTTCCATCTGTTGTCATGGGAAATGTACGGTCGATACTGGGAAAGTTAGATGAGCTAGCGGCTATCTCCCGTTATGATAGCACATACCGGGAGTGCTCTCTCCTTTTGTTTACTGAGACGTGGCTAACTGAACTAGCAGCAGATGCTAACATTGAGCTGGAGGGTTTTCACATGATACGAGCTGACCGAACACCAGACAGTGGCAAGGCTAGGGGCGGTGGAGTGATCATGTATGTTAACAACAACTGGTGCAGACCGGGACATATCACTGTTAAACAACGACACTGCAGCAAAGACATTGAGTTGCTAGCTGTTAGCATGAGGCCTACATATCTCCCGAGAGAACACTCACACGTGATCTGCATTGTTGTTTATGCAAATCCGACGGCGAACGCTGGGACAGCACGTGACGTCATCCATTCAGTAACCAGCAGGCTGCAGACAGAACACCCAGATGCTCTTCTCCTCATCTCAGGCGATTTCAACCATGTTTCACTGTCTCCCATTCTACCCACGTTCACCCAGTATGTCACATGCCACACTAGAGACAATAAAACACTGGATTTATTCTACGCAAACACTAAGGAGGCGTACACCTCATCACAACTACCCCCACTCGGGAGATCGGATCACAACTTGGTTCATCTCCGGCCGGTGTACAAACCCCTAGTGCACAGACAACCTCCGGCCATGCACACTGTGGAGTTATGGTCTGAGGAGACAATGGACACCCTAAAGGGCTGTTTTGAAGCCACCGCCTGGAAGCAGCTCTGCGATCCACATGGTGAGGACATCGATGGCCTCATTCACACCTTCACGGGCTACCTCAGCTTCTGTGTGGACAAATCCGTTCCCACCAAGACCATACGGCGTCACTCAAACAACAAACCCTGGATCAACCCTGAGATAAAAACACTTCTGAGAGAGAAGAAGAGGATCTTCAGGTCGGGGAACAGGGAGATGCTGAAGTCCGTACAGAGGGAGCTGAGGAGAAATATCAGAGAAGGCAAGGACAGCTTCAGGAAGAAGATGGAGGACAAGCTGCAACAGAGCGACATCAGCGGGGTCTGGAGAAACCTCAAAACCATCTCGGGGCTCCAGAATACCTCCCCCCAGGCCACGGGGGGCAGGGAGTGGGCGAACAACCTGAATCTGTTTTTCAATAGATTTGACCAACCGCCCTCCCCCCTGTCTGCACAACAACCACTGCTGCCTCTAAAGAAATCAAGTCCTGCTGCCCACTCCCCACTCCACCAACACCCCCCCACTCCCAACACACAGCCCCCCATCCTGACCCTGACCGAGACCCAGGTGAGGACGGAGCTGAGGAAGATCAAAGCGAGGAAGGCGCCGGGACCGGACGGCATCAGCGCAAAGCTCCTCAAGTCCTGTGCAGACCAGCTGTGTGGGATTGTGACGTATATCTTCAACATGAGCCTGAAACTGGGGAGGGTACCACAGCTGTGGAAAACATCTTGTGTGGTACCTGTACCAAAAACTTCCCACCCCAAAGACCTGAACAGCTACAGACCGGTGGCCTTGACGTCCCACTTGATGAAGACCCTGGAGAGACTGCTCCTTGCTCACCTCCGCCCCCTGGTGGAACCAGCGATGGATCCACTCCAGTTCGCCTACCAGCATGGCATTGGGGTGGAGGATGCGGTGATCTTCCTCCTTCACCGTTCTCTGTCCCACCTGGAGAAGCCCGGGAATATGGTGAGGATCATGTTCTTTGACTTCTCCAGTGCTTTCAACACCATCCAACCGATGATCCTGAAGGACAAGCTGCTGCGCGCAGGGGTGGACCAGCACCTGTCATCATGGATCCTGGACTACCTCACGAACCGGCCTCAGTTTGTGAGAACCCGGGACTGTGTGTCCGACACGATCATCAGTAGCACGGGGGCCCCCCAGGGAACGGTGCTGGCTCCCTTCCTGTTCACTCTTTATACTGCGGACTTCTCACACAACACAACACACTGCCATCTACAGAAGTTCTCTGATGACTCTGCGATCGTTGGCCTCATCTCCAATGGAGATGAAGCTGAGTACAGAGGGCTTATCCAGGACTTCGTGGACTGGTGCCATCGGAACTGCCTCCAGATCAACGCGAGGAAAACTAAGGAGCTGGTGGTGGACTGCCGCAGGCATGGGCAGCCCCTCACAGTACCAGTAAATATACAGGGAACAGACATCGAGATGGTGACATCCTATAAGTACCTGGGTATTCATCTGAACAATAAACTAGACTGGTCACACAATACTGATGCACTCTACAAGAAGGGACAGCGCAGGCTGTTCCTGCTGAGGAGACTCAGGTCTTTTGGTGTACAAGGGGCGCTGCTGAAGTCATTCTATGACACGGTGGTGGCATCAGCCATCACTTTTGGAGTGGTCTGCTGGGGCAGTGGCATTACTGCAGCCGATAGGAAGAGACTGAACAAACTGATTAAGAAAGCTAGCTCTGTCCTGGGGCAGCGCCTTGATCCGATGGAGGAGATAGGAGAGAGAAGGACGGTGGCTAAACTGTCATCTCTGCTGGAGTCCGAGTTCCACCCTATGCAGGACATACTGAATGCACTGAGGAGCTCATTTAGCAGCAGACTACATCATCCCAGGTGCACAACCGAGAGGTTTCGTAGGTCCTTCCTACCAACGGCTGTCAGACTGTACAACCTAAGCAGGGCTGCTCGCAGAGATAGCAAAAAGACGTAACAAACTAATAGTTTTTTGAATGCAAAAGATGCAATAGACTTACACAATGGTCCTCTCCGGCATACAACTAGGAACATACCGGTCGCTATGGAGGGTGAGAATATGTATGGGCACATAATCATACCATGTAGGATAACTAAGTAGACGGTTATGCTGTTTCATTCCATCTAGCAACAATGCTCTGCACTGTGTGTGTTTATATATTTGCATATTTATTCCATCTAGCTACAATGCTCCGTACTGTGGGTGTTTATATATTTATATATCTACATATTATTCCATCTAGCTACATTGCTCCGCACTGTGTGTGTTTATATACTTGCATATTTATTCCACCTAGCTGCAATGCTCCGTACTGTGGGTGTTTATATATTTACATATTTATTCCATCTAGCTACAATGCTCTGCACTGTGTGTTCATATATTCATATATTTATTCCATCCAGCTACAATGCTCTGCACTGTGTGTCTGTGTGTGTGTGTATATATATATATTTTATAGTAATACGTACATATGTTTACTAGCTGCTCTTGCTTGCTTGTTTTTTTTTTCTTGCCTTCTGATTGTTGCTCTGAGTGTTGCTATCCCTGTGCTGTTGCAATCCTGGAATTTCCCCGTTGTGGGACTAATAAAGGCTTATCTTATCTTATCTTATCTTACATTACAGTTGCATTTCATATTACAGTAAGGCACCGTGCCAGTGGCAGTCTGTTGCAGCAGCTCCTGTTGTTTGCTGCTGTGATGTTTTAATTCCCCTCTGGGATTAATAAAATTATCTAATCTAATTTGACAGCTTAATCAGAAGTGTTTGTAGCAACACAATTAAATAACAGAGGTTAAAGTGGAGTCTTTCAACCTCCAAAATAAAGTTAAAAAACTCAGATAGAAGCTTCTGCTGCTCCTTGGAGGGCTGTTGTAACTCTGTATGTTCATAATGCCACAAACACCTGCAGAGAGTGGTGAAGACAGCGGAGATCATCAAGACTCCACTCCTCTCTCTGCAGAGCATCTACTACCGCAGAGTCCAAAGGAGAGCTGACGCCATCCTCCGGGACCCCACCCACCTCCAGCACAGACTGTTCACATTTCTACCCTCAGGCCAGAGGTACAGAAGTGTGAAATGCAGGACAACCAGACTGAAGAACTCCTTCTTTCCCACTGCCATCAGACTCCTGAACAAATAACAACTCCCAAAACTCTGCAACACAGCTTTGCATATAGGAACTCACACACCGGCTGCTAAATTTGCACATTGCTGACCTGCACAGTGTACATAGTCTCACCCGTCTGATGTCAGAATCAGAATGAGCTTTATTGCCAAGCATGTTAATATCATCTCTGCTGCTATTTATCTTGTACAGTCTACTGGTACTACTGTTACGGAGAAATCAACACTGGGTGCTAATTTGTAATTTGTGATTTATAATTATATACTGCCCGCTGCACAATGCTCATTTGCACACTGTACATAGGTTTATGCCATCTCAGGTTCACATCATCTCTGATATCAATATACCACTACCACTATAGTCATCCAGTGAATTTTCAGTTTCATTCCTCTTGTTTGACTGCATCAACTGCTTTAGCTGTCCAAATTGCCTAGTGTGTGTTATTAGTATTCATTAGTATTAGTATTTAGTATCAAGGTGTGCATAGGAGTCCTAATTGCCAAACTGTGTGTTGGTGTGTGTGTTATTAGCATCAGTATTAGGATATAGTTATTGTGTTATTACCTTATTAGTATCGTTGGGTACCTGCTACCTTGGCATTCGTTCAGAGAGCAAAGTAAGAATTTCATTGCTCAGAAAATGTAGCATTTTTTTTAACTGTGCACATGATAATAAAGTCTTTGAATCCTTGAATCCATAACACACTAGAGTAATATTCAACTCCATTAAAGTGAAAAAGAAAATAACAAGCTAGTCCATCCTGTTTGAAGCCTTGCTGGGTCTAGAAGTTTAAACGTTTAATTAGGCTTAAGATGAAAATTAAAAGAACTTCTTCCATTCCAAAAACAATTTAATGTGAGAATGTGAGCCATTTTAATTTATTTTTGATCATTATTATATTTTTAATTTTAAAATTAAATTACAAATCATGGTATTCTAATTTACCAAGGGCTGATATTACCACAACAATAATGGAGAATATGAAAAACAGTAAGCTACTCCTGTAATTCCCTCATTTACTGCACTTAACATATTAGCCAGCATAACTGAAACAGCTCAGCTTTCAGCAACCATCATCCAAGAGAGATTATTGTCTGACAACAGGTAAACTATTTAAACAGCACACACCAATAGTGTGGTCAGTTTTCTAAAGCTGAGAGAGTCGCTCTTTGAAAATAAGAAGTGCTAACTTCACTCGCTAAAACTCTCTCATCTTATTAGTGCAATGTTTAAAAGTGGCCCGACTTCAGTCATTCATCACCGGGGTGGAGCGTAATGGAAGTTTGCTGACAGGCGGCCGGAGAAGTAGGGAACGGAGAGAAGGAGGGTAAGGAGGAAGAGGTGGCTGCGGATGGATGTATCATTTTGCTGCTGCTGTAATATGACAACTCTGCTTTACAAAGTCTGTATTTAACCTGTTTCATATGTTTATTTTCGGTAAAATCCTCCCATACTTTGGAAAGTTTGGGCCTTTGTGATTTTCTTTGTGTCGCCATGATGCATTCTTCTTCTTCTTCTTTACTGGAACAGTTTATCTGAACATTTCCGCGTGACATGCATATAAACTTTAAAATTAAACAGTGCGTCAACAATAAAAATCTGTGTCGGCAAATTTTTTTGATTGACATCGTCAACAACATTCAGTTCAATTCAATTCAACTTTATTTATATAGCGCCATTTCACAACAACAGTCATCTCATAGCACTTTCAAATGGAGGGGAACCCCCCACAATTGCAGAAAGACCCCAGCAATCAGGCGATCCCTGTGAGTAAGCGCTTGGCGACGGTGGAGAGGAAAAACACCCTTTTACCGGGAAGAAACTTCTAGCAAAGACTTCAAACAACATCCACTGATTGTTGCGGCCCTACTCTGATGATAATTTTGTCAATACCTGTCCAAAAGTTTTTTAAACAGAGGCTAATGCTGATGAAAATGTTACTTCCGTAGAGAATGTAATAATAATTTTCAGATTGAATAAGGGAGCAATAAACAGCTGGTATTTAAATGAGTCTCTTCATTGAACGACAACTTGGACCAACTTAGCAGCTGTGCTATGCTCACTGAGCCTCTCACTACTATGCTTTCCCATCAGATGTTTCCTGTTGGCAGCAGGCTAAAAACAAACCAACTAATGCTAAGGGATCACAAAACCACAGCTTCTGTTATGTTATAGTTGTGAAGCAACATATACACAACATAATGTGCAACTGAAGGTTGCACATTATGAAGTAGCTAATGAGCAATAGGAAAGGGGAAATAAACATTTAATAACTGAAGCAAAGGTAAAATGAAAGCAGTTATTGAAACACTTCAGTGTTAGGTAATCCTATTAGTCAAAGATTCTTTCCCCTTTGACATTTTTCTGATTTTTGGAAAGAAAATCTCCCAAACGTTATTGCAATTCTGCCAGTCCTGTTTGGAACACAGCAACCCTTTCTTTGTTTCCAGATGTGCTGTGATCACAGAGTTTGTGAGAGATCTGCTGGCTCAGCGCGGGGTGAAGGTGGTGGTCCCTGGAGAACCAGAGAGGATGGTGGTCTCACTTTCTGAGGACAAGACGGAGGCCGATGTTCCGTCAGATCAGGAAAATGGAGCGGAGCAGTCAGCTGTCACCGCTGCCGTAGGAGAGAAATGTGAGGTAATTGTGGACCTTTTTTTTTTTTTTTTTTTTTTTTTTACTGCTGCAGCTCCTGAAGATACAGCGGGGAAAATAAGTATTGAGCACATCAACATTTTTCTCATTAAACATATTTCTGATGGAGCTATTAACCTGAGATTTTCACCAGATATCAGTAACAACCCAAGTAATCCATACATACAAAGAAATCAAGGTACCTGTTCACAAAACAAATTATATTTAATAAAGTGGAATGACACAGGGAATAAGTATTGAACACATGAAGAAAAAGAGGTGCAAAAAGGTATAGAAAGCTAAGAAACCAGCTGAAATTCATCAGAATTTAGGAAGCCATCCCATCCCCCATCGGTGCAAACTAATTTCAGCTGGTTAAGTCCTGACAGATAGCCTTTAAAAAGGTCTGTGAATATCAGATTGTCACACCACAAAGAACTCATGATGGGTAGAAGCAAAGAGCTCTCCCGAGACCTTAGCAACCTTATTGTTGCAAAACATAATGATGGCATTGGTTACAGGCGTATTTCTAAACTGCTGAAATTTCCAGTGAGCACTGTTGGAGCCATCATTTGGAAGTGGAAAGAACATAATTTTACCATAAACCGGCCACAACCAGGAGCTCCTAGCAATATTTCTGACAGAGGAGTCAAAAGAATTATCAGAATAGTTATCCAAGAGCCAAAGACCACTTGTGGAGCTCCAAAAAGACCTGGAGTTAGCAGGTACTGCTGTTTCAAAAAAACAATAAGCAATGCACTCAACTGACATGGGCTCTATGCCTGCCCACCTCGCAAGACTCCATTGCTGAAGAAAAAGCATGTTGAAGCTTATTTAAAATTTTGCTGCACAACATTTGGGCAAGCCAGTAAAATACTGGGAGAATACAGTGTGGTCAGATGAGACCAAACTTGAACATTTTGAATGCCACAACACACAGCATGTTTGGAGGAAAAATGGCACCGCACATCAGCCCCAAAACATCATACCAACAGTGACGTTTGGAGGTGGGAGCATCATGGTGTGGAGGTGTTTTTCAGCACATGGTACAGGCAGTCTTCATATAATTGAAGGGAAGATGAATGGACAAATGTACAGAGACGTCCTTGATAGGAACCTGCTGCCATCTGCCAAGATGCGGAAGATGAAACGAGGGTGGACATTTTAGTAAGACGATAATCCCAAACACAGCTAAGGAAACTCTCGACTGGCTCCAGATAAGGAAAATAAAGCTGGTAGACTGGCCCAGTCAGTTACCTGACCTGAATCCAATTGAAAATCTATGGAATGAACTGAAGATAGAGTTCCTAGAAGACACCCACAGAACATTCAAGATTTGAAGACAGTTTGTGTGGAAGAATGGGCTAAAGTCATGCCTGAGCAGTGCCTGCCTTTCTCCATATAGGAGGCATCTGGAAGCTGTTATTACCAACAATGGCTTTTCTACTAAATAGTAAATGAATTTCACCAAGGGTGTTCAATACTTATTTCCTGTGTCATTCCACTTTATTAAATATAACTTGTTTTGTGAACACAGTTGCCTTGATTTCTTTGTATGTATGGATTACTTGGGTTGTTACTGATATCTGGTGAAAATCTCAGGTTCAATGGCTTCATCAGAAATTTGCTTGAGAAAAATGTTGAAGTGTTCAATACTTATTTTCCCCGGTGTATTCAATTCATTTTCAATTCAGTTCAGTTTTATTTATGTAGCACCAAATCACAACACAGTTTATCTCAAGGCACTTTACAGGAAAGGGTGGGTTTAGGCCACACTCTGAAATTTATAGAACCCAACAGAGACTCCTAAGAGCAAGCACTGTGGCGACACAGGCGAGGAAAAACTTACCTTTAACGGGCAGAAACCTCAAGCGGAACCAATGCTCATAGAGGACGGCCATCCGCCTCGACCGGTTGGTTTGAAAAAAGAGATTAAAAAGTAGGAGGCCTGGCAGTAGCTACATTCAAAACAAACATAACAAATACAATATTCAAAGACAGACATTCCAGTATCAAGCCTGGTTGGGCTGCACATCCGAGTGAAGGCGTGGCAGCGGCAACATTTTTAACTATAGGCCTTATCAAAGAGAAAAGATTTCAACTTACTCTTGAATAAAAAGAGTGTCTGCCCCCCGAACTGAACTGGGAAGATAGTTCCACAGGAGGGGAGCTTGATAACTGAAAGCTCTACCTCCCAGTCTACTTCTGGAGACCCTGGGGACCACAAGTAGTTTGGAGTTTTGGGAGCGCAGAGCTCTGGTTGGATGATAGGGAACTATGAGTTCTTGCAGGTAAGACGGAGCCAGACCATTAAGGGCTTTATAAGTTAGGAGCAGTATCTTGAATTCAATTCTATATTTTATTGGGAACCAATGTAAAGAAGCTAAAACTGGGATAATGTGATCTCTTCTCCCTGTTCTCATTAGGATACATGCAGCTGCATTCTGAATGAGCTGGAGAAACTTTATGGATTTTTTAGGACAACCTGATAAAAGTGAATTACAATGGTCTAACCTAGAGGTGATAAAGGCATGGACAAGTTTCTCTGCATCTTTATGAGACAGGATGGACCTAATTTTAGAAATATTACGCAGATGGAAGAAGGCAGTCTTAATGGTTTACTGTATATGAGAGTTGAAAGACATATCTTGGTCAAAGACAACTCAGAGATTCCTAACAGAAAACGTAGAAGCCAGTACGATGCCATCTAGTGTTATCTTACTAGAAAGAATACTTCTAGCATGTTTGGGGCCGATCTGTCCAGGGTGTACCCTGCCTCTCGCCCAAAGATGCTGGGATAGGCTCCAGCCCCCCGTGACCTGAAAAGGATTAAGCGGAAGAAGATGGGTGGATGGATGGATGGATGTTTGGGGCCAAGAACATAGCAGGAGTATTAACACACTTTCTTTGGGTTTGGGCAAATTTCAGCTTTTGTCAGTTGTCACTCTCATCTGGTTTCAGCATGGCGTCCGTGTCCTCGAGGGCCTGGCGGCATCTGGTCTTCGATCGGTGCGTTTTGCCCTGGAGGTCCCTGGCCTACAGAGTGTTACTGCCAACGACTTTTCCACTAAAGCTGCAGCCCTGATTGCCAGGAACGCCCAGTATAATGGAGTGAACCACCTGCTCCAGGCCAGCTGCAGAGATGCCAGGTATGATGAGACAGCATTAGTTTAGAGAAATGCAGATTTTCTGTTTTTCGAGGTTCAGTTATTTGCACCTCTTCAGTTGTCTTCTTTCTTCCTGCTTTCATCTGTTTGACTCTTTAGACTCTTTTCTCCTCTTGTTTCTCTGATGACTCACCTCGTCTCATTTCCACTCTGTCCAAAGATCACACCTTTTCATCAATCTGACAAATGTGGTAATAAATAAAAATTCTATGAAAATTAACCAATGAAAATCAGACAATGCTTTTGAATTGTGGTTCAACAGAATTACTTTAAAAAACAAACTCATGAAACAGGCCTGGACATAAATGATGGTACCCCTAGGAAAGATTGAAAATAATGTGACCATAGGGACATGTTCAACCAAGATGTGTCCTCTAATTAACATCACAGGTGTCTACAAACTTGTAATCAGTCAGTCGGCCTATTTAAAGGGTGACAAGTAGTCACTGTGCTGTTTGGTGACATGGTGTGTCCCACACTAAACATGGACCAGAGGAATCAAAGGAGAGAGTTGTCTCAGGAGATTAGAAAGAAAATTATAGACAAACATGTTAAAGGTAAAGGCTACAAGACCATCTCCAAGCAGCTTGATGTTCCTGTGACTACGGTTGCACATATTATTCAGAATTTTAAGCTCCACGGGACTGTAGCCAACCTCCCTGGACGTGGCCGCAGGAGGGAACGTGATGAAAAATGGAAGAGACGGATAATACGAATGGTAACAAAAGAGCCCAGAACAACCTCTAAACACATTCAAGGTGAACTCCAAGGTCAAGGTACATCAGTGTCAGATCGCACCATCCGTCGTCGTTTGAGTCAAAGTGGACTTCATGGGAGACGTCCAAGGAGGACACCACTGTTGAAAACAAATAAAAGTCAGACTGGAATTTGCCAAACTGCATGTTGACAAGCCACAAAGCTTCTGGGAGAATGTCCTATGGACAGGCGAGACAAAACTGGAAGTTTTTGGCAAGGCACATCAGCTCTATGTTCACAGATGCAAAAATGAAGCATACCAAGAAAAGAACACTGTTGCTACTGTGAAACATGGAGGAGGTTCTGTTATGTTGTGGGGCTGCTTTTCTGCATCTGGCACAGGGTGTCTTGAATGTGTGCAGGGTACAATGAAATCTCAAGACTATCAAGGTATTCTAGAGAGAAATGTGCTGCCCAGTGTCAGACAGCTTGGTCTCAGTTGCAGGTCATGGGTCTTGCAACAGGATAATGACCCAAAACGGTGCGGTGTGGTGGCGCAGTGGTTAGCACTGTGTCAGCACAGCAACTCACCCTTGGCCATGGGATCCCTGGTTTGATCCCAGCCCCTGACCAACAGTGATCTGTGTGGAGTTTGCATGTTCTCCCCGTATCTGCGTGGGTTTACTCCGGGATTTCTCCGGTTTCCTCCCACAGGCCAAAAACATGCAGGTTAGGTTAATTGGAGACTCTAAAGTGGCCCTAGGTGTGAATGTGTGTGTGAATGGTTAAGGGATAGCGCCGTACCGTGGCTGCTTCATCCATCCAGGTGGATGCCCTCAATTTCCCCTCTGGGGATCAATAAAGTATACAAAATCAAAAAAAAAAAAAATCAAAACACACAGCTAAAAATATCCAAGAATGGCTAAGAGCGAAACATTGGACTATTCTAAAGTGGCCTTCTATGAGCCCTGATCTAAATCCTATTGAATATCTGTGGAAGGAGCTGACACATGCCGTCTGGAGAAGGCACCCTTCAAACCTGAGACAACTGGAGCAGTTTGCTCATGAGGAGTGGGCCAAAATACCTGCTGAGAGGTGCAGAAGTCTCATTGACAGTTACAGAAATCGTTTGATTGCAGTGATTGCCTCAAAAGGTTGTGCAACAAAATATTAAGTTAAGGGTACCATCATTTTTGTCCAGGCCTGTTTCATGAGTTTGTTTTTTAAAATAATTGTTGAACCACAATTCAAAAGCATTGTCTGATTTTCATTGGTTAATTTTCATAGAATTTTTATTTATTACCACTTTTGTCAGATTCAAGTTATTTCTGTGACCATTGTGGGTTTTTCTTTCATTAACAGAGGGGTACCAACAATTTTGTCCACATCTGTATATGTTTGACAGCCTGTTCTATTCTGTCTTCTTTTAATTTCCAGCATGCTGATGTATGAAATGCGGGGGAAGAAGGATCGCTATGATGTCATTGATCTGGATCCCTATGGAAGCCCCGCCTCCTTTCTGGATGCTGCAGTTCAGGCTGTCAGCGAAGGAGGTGAGGAGTTCATGCTGTCAGTCAGTCATCCCGCCAACTCTCTCATGTGGAGCATTACAGTTGCAGTGGATTCCTACTGCAGCATTAACTACATTCACGCTGGAGAGAATTTTGTGACAGGATTCACAGAATTGTTTAGATGGTGTTGAGACTGTTGTTTCTACCATCTCATCTCCTGAAAGGAGATTTTTCAATCGCATTTAGACCTTTGTCACTATTTGACTTTCTTGTTTTGCCAGATTGTGAAATAGGAATGAGGAAACGCATACAGTTTCCTTTCAAAATATACTTCAGCACCTTTATTTTGAAAACAGAAATTGTTTTGTACAGGAAGCAATGGCTGATGGTACTTAGCTAAAAAAAAAAAAAAAAAACACTCAAAATTTTGATCATGACTGCTCATGTCCTTGGAATTTGTTGTAGCCATCAAATTCAAACTGAGCTTGAGCAAAAACTGCATATTTTCACATCTTCATATTTTAGTTTATTTGTTTTTGTGCTGTCAGGTTGAGGGTTTATATGACTTGAAAATTAAAGCTGTCAACGTTAACATGTTAATAATGTGTTAACACAATTGCCATGTGTGATGCGTCATTAAAGCGGTCACGCTGTGTTGTGACCATCAACCTGCATCCTACTTGCAGCCATCAGTGAATCCCCTCTAATGCCAGATTTAAACAGCACGTGTATCTCAGAATACTAGAATCTCCTGAAAATTGTCATTTTATTTTTCATAATTGAATTCCAAAAGTAAACTTACATATATTTTGTATTCCTTACAGGTAAAGGAGACTATTGCAAGCCTCTGTTTACTCTTTACTCTTCCTTCAAGATTACCCCTACTCTATTTCTCTTCTACACAGTTTAACAGGTTGATTGCACTTTTTCTCTACATTTCAACAGCTCCCAAGTCTTAATGAAATGACATATTTTATTCAAAATTTCTTCAGTTATTGGAGCAGATTAATTTATTTTTGTAGCCTTTCTGAGAACGGCTCATTTCAATACATGTCTTTTTAAAATCGCTCAGACTGCATTCTACTCTGCCCTCCCCTTTTCGTGACTGTTGCGAACCGCTTCAGGTAAAATTAGCTCGGATGGCAAGCATGAACCAACTAAAGTAAATTTGTCTTCAAAATGAATTACATTAAGCATCACTGGTGGGCAGGGGTGTGTAGTTTCTGTGGTCAATGTGGATATGACCGCTCTCTGGAGTGCAATAAGCACAGAAACATACATACGTAAGTGTTGGAGCTGAACTAGGATTCTAGTCAGGGTGAGCAGAATTTATAGAAAGTAGTGATCAAAACTGGTCGGATCAACAGTTAAGCTAACTCCAATGGGCCTGTCTGTCACCTCCTCCCTGCCGAGGCAAGCTATAACTCTGTTACAGCGATCGACTTCAGCTGCTTAGCATGCTAATGCTACTGGTGCATTGTACACACGTGGACAAAATTGTTGGTACCCCTCTGTTAATGAAAGAAAGACCCACAATGGTCACAGAAATAACTTGAATCTGACAAAAGTGGTAATAAATAAAAATTCTATGAAAATTAACCAATGAAAATCAGACAATGCTTTTGAATTGTGGTTCAACAGAATTATTTTAAAAAACAAACTCATGAAACAGGCCTGGACAAAAATGATGGTACCCCTAGAAAAGATTGAAAATAATGTGACCATAGGGACGTGTTCAACCAAGATGTGTCCTCTAATTAACATCACAGGTGTCTACAAACTTGTAATCAGTCAGTCGGCCTATTTAAAGGGTGACAAGGTGTGTACCACACTAAACATGGACCAGAGGAATCAAGGAGAGAGTTGTCTCAGGAGATTAGAAAGAAAATTATAGACAAGCATGTTAAAGGTAAAGGCTACAAGACCATCTCCAAGCAGCTTGATGTTCCTGTGACTACAGTTGCACATATTATTCAGAAATTTAAGATTCATGGGACTGTAGCCAACCTCCCTGGACGTGACTGCAGGAGGAAACTTGATGGAAAATGGAAGAGACGGATAATACGAATGGTAACAAAAAAGCCCAGAACAACCTCTAAACGTATTCAAGGTGAACTCCAAGGTCAAGGTACATCAGTGTCAGATCACACCATCCGTCGTTGTTTGAGCCAAAGTGGACTTCATGGGAGACGACCAAGGAGGACACCACTGTTGAAAACAAATCATAAAAAAGCCAGACTGGAATTTGCCAAACTGCATGTTGACAAGCCACAAAGCTTCTGGGAGAATGCCCTATGGACAGACGAGACAAAACTGGAAGTTTTTGGCAAGGCACATCAGCTCTATGTTGACAGACGCAAAAATGAAGCATACCAAGAAAAGAACACTGTCCCTACTGTGAAACATGGAGGAGGTTCTGTTATGTTGTGGGGCTGCTTTGCTGCATCTGGCACAGGGTGTCTTGAATATGTGCAGGGTACAATGAAATCTCAAGACTATCAAGATATTCTAGAGAAAAATGTGCTGTCCAGTGTCAGACAGCTTGGTCTCACTCGCAGGTCATGGGTCTTGCAACAGGATAATGACCCAAAACACACAGCTAAAAACACCCAAGAATGGCTAAGAGCGAAAGATTGGACTGTTCTAAAGTGGCCTTCTGTGAGCCCTGATCTAAATCCTATTGAAGATCTGTGGAAGGAGCTGAGACATGCCGTTTGGAGAAGGCACCCTTCAAACCTGAGACAACTGGAGCAGTTTGCTCATGAGGAGTGGGCCATAATACCTGCTGAGAGGTGCAGGAGTCTCATTGACAGCTACAGAAATTGTTTGATTGCAGTGATTGCCTCAAAAGGTTGTGCAACAAAATATTAAGTTAAGGGTACCATCATTTTTGTCCAGGCCTGTTTCATGAGTTTGTTTTTTTTTAAATAATTCTGTTGAACCACAATTCAAAAGCATCGTCTGATTTTCATTGGTTAATTTTCATAGACTTTTTATGTATTACCACTTTTGTCAGATTCAAGTTATTTCTGTGACCATTGTGGGTTTTTCTTTCATTAACAGAGGGGTACCCACAATTTTGTCCACGTGTGTAACATCGTCCAGAATATAACTAAATAAGCCAGAATGATGCAAGGTGTATTATCAACCAGGTGGAAACAGGGATGGCGAGGTAAACTATCGTGACTGAAATCTAAAGAAAATAACAATTTAAAGCACACTTTGTGTGAGCTTCCGAGTACCACTGTTGTCTCTTAAGTTACTGCCTTTGGCTCCCACCCATCTACATAAGATGAAATAAGATAAGCCTTTATTCAGGGATGGCAATTTTCCGCCGATCCGCTTTCAAATTGATCATTTCTGTGAATCGTCTAAATCCGTTGAGAAAATTTTAGGGGGGGGGTAAGGTACCTTATTGTTACCGATTTTAGCGAAAATCAACATGATTACATAAGCGCTCGGCGCTTCCCCGGAAGTCGTCTCCCGCGATAACCCGGATGTGTTGTGTTCAAGCTACTGCTGTATTGTAAACAGCCCTGCGATTGGATAGTTGCAAACGATTGGACCAATCAAATGGCTCGTTGTATGCTTTTTCAAAAATTCATGGCGGCTTGTTCTCAGGGATGTGATTTTCTGCTAATTCGCCGAATTCCGCTTTATTTTATCTTCCAGGAAGATAAAGTACATTAAGTACGTTAGCGGCTTGTGGTCCATGAACGCAGTGAAGATGCGCCCTTTCAGGCAGGACTGGAAGTGGCGTATGGCCAGGTGGAGAGCCATTAACTCTCTGTTACTGGCGGCGTACAACGGCTGTATGAGCTGGGCTGCGCGGGGGAGGAAACGGTAATAAAAGTTAACCATCCCCTTTTATGATTCCAAACAGTTTGAAATTGACAGTGCACAGTGGACATTGACTCATAACTTTTGAATATTTCTAAGACTTGGCTACATCAGTGATTGTGCAAAATGAACTGCTCAAGTCTCAATGGAGATTGAAACTGGTGATCTGAAATGAATGCTGAAATTATAAAAAGTAATGGTATGTTGGAATTTTATTTCTATTATGGAATAGATAAAATTAACTGATTTTGATTTGATCAAGTGTTAAAGCATGTGATGGATAATGCTTGTTGGAATATTTACCTCCGCCAAGGAGGTTATGTTTTCATTGGCGTTGGTTTGTCTGTCTGTCTTGTTTGTTTGTTTGTTAGCAAGATAACTCAAAAAGTTATGGACGGATTTTCATGAAATTTTCAGAGATTGTCAGAAATGGGGTATCCTACAGATGATTAGATTTTGGTGGTGATCCGGATCACCGTCTGGATCCAGGAATTTTTTTACTTATTGGGATTTCCGAAACAGGAATCACAGTAATTTGCATAATACAGGACAAGTTTTCAACAGCTTCTACAAGACATTTAAGACCTAAGGAAATGGAATAAATCTGGATAATGATGCAAAAAAATGAAAAAATAGGGAACCTTTGAAATTTTTAAAAGAACAAATGAAGCTATAAACACGCAACAAGCATCACAGTATAGCTAATATATGCCACTTGCGAATGGCATTTTTTTCATGGTCAAGGAATCTATAAAGTTACACAAAATAAATGGAGGATTAATATTTATGATAAACACTGTATGGGGAGAACTGTGGCGCTTGGCGGAGGTCTGCGCTCTCCGAATGCTTTTCTAGTTTAGGAATGTTATCTTCTTGGAACATAAGTCAATATTATACAGTAATAAGTGGCATTCAGCTGTTTGTTTTATGTCATTTAAGTACAGTTCTGGTACTTAAAAATCATAAAAACCCAGGAGCTTCGGGGGGCTTTGCCCCCTGAGCCCCCCCCCCCCCCCCACCAGGACTCTGCCCCGGACCCCGCTGGGGGACTATGTCCCCCAGACCCCCTGCTGCATTTTCAGATAATTTCCCCAACCCCAAATCACATCCCTGGTTCATGTTGGAATTCTGAGCTTTCGGTATTGTTTTCAGCGGAATTATGAGATTTTTATCGAAGGATCAGGAGTCATCAGTGCTAGAAATAGACAAAAGTGTCAAAAATAAGTTCCGATGGAATTGGCTTGAGAGAAAAGTTCAGGTTCAGGTTACTTTATTTGTACCCGTAGGTAGATTTGTTTTGCAGTCCAGTGTAAATAGTGTAATAAACTCTTATAGAACTGTTAAATATGTTGGACTAAAGACAGTGAGACAACATTGAAGAAAAAGTAAGTTAACTTTTCATTAAATTTAATGATTTATCTAAGTCTAGTATTTCATTTTTTTTTTTATCATTTTTTTCAGTCTAAATTACTTGTTTTACTGAAAACCTCCCAGCTTCAGGGGGGCTGTGCCCCCCCCAGCCCCCCCATAAGTCAATCAACCAAATTAGATTTCAGCTGAAATCAGAATTTCCTGTTGCCATCCCTGTTTATTAGTCCCACAATGGGGAAATTCCAGGATTGCAACAGCACAGGGATAGCAACATTCAGAGCAATAATTAAGAAGATACGGAAGATATAAATAAGAGCAGTGGATATACATACATACACATCAGTATATAAATATATATACAAAGTGCGGAGCATTGTAGCGAGATGGAATAAACAGCATAACCGTCTACTTAGTTATCCTACATAGTATGAGTATGTACCCATACATATTGTCACCCTCCATAGCGACCGATACTGTCCTAGTTGTATATACTGGAGGGGACCATTGTGTAAGTCTATTGCGTCTTTTGCATTCAGTACTATTAGGTCGTCACGTTTTTTTGCTGTCTCTGCGAGCAGCCCTGCTTAGGTTACACAGTCTGACTGCCGTAGGTAGGAAGGACCTGCGAAACCTCTCGGTTGCACACCTAGGATAATGTAGTCTGCTGCTAAATGAACTCCTCATTGCGTTCAGTATGTCCTGCACAGGGTGGGACTCGGACTCCGGCAGAGATGACAGTTTAGTCACCATCCTTCTCTCTCCTATCTCCTCCACTGGGTCAGGGCGCTGCCCCAGGACAGAGCTAGCTTTCTTGATCAGTTTGTTCAGTCTCTTCCTATCGGCTGCTGTAACACCACTGCCCCAGCAGACCACTCCAAAAGTGATGGCTGATGCCACCACCGTGTCGTAGAATGTCTTCAGCAGCGCCCCTTGTACACCAAAAGACCTGAGTCTCCTCAGTAGGAACAGCCTGCGCTGTCCCTTCTTTTTTAGATTAGATTAGATTCAACTTTATTGTCATTACACATGTATGAATACAAGGTAACGAAACACAGTTTAGCATCCAATCAGAAGTGCAAAGGACAGCAGTGCAGTATATACAGTAATTGACAGTATGTGCAATTTAAGCAAATATATGCAAATATATGCAGCAGTGCAGAAAGTTAAGAGTACTGTTATGTGCAAATAATGTACAATAAGTTAGCTGGGCAGTTATATACAGGTGAGGATGGTAAGAGATGATGGTAAGAGAGTCAGCGGGGAACTAAGTTCAATAACGTGACAGCTGTTGGAAAGAAACTGTTCCTAAACCTGCTGGTTCTAGTCCGAAGGCTTCTGAAACACTTTCCGGAGGGGAGAAGCTGGAACAGTCCATGAGCAGGATGGTTGGAGTCCCTAAGAATGCTGCGTGCCCGGCGCAAACATCTTTTCCTGTAGACGTCCTCTATAACTGGAAGTGGAGTCCCTGTGATGCGGTGGGCGGTTTTCACCACCCGCTGCAGCGCCTTACGGTCAGCGACAGAGCAGCTCCTATACCAGACTGTGACACAGTTGGTCAGGGTGCTCTCTATCACACAGCGGTAGAAGTTGCCCAGGATGTCAGTTGACAGATGGTTCTTCTTCAGTGTCCTCAAGAAGAAGAGGCGCTGTTGGGCCTTCTTGATCAGGCTGGTGGTGTTAACTGACCAGGACAGGTCCTCCGAGATGTGGGTCCCCAGGAATTTGAAGCTGGGGACACGTTCAACAGCTGTGCCATTGATATGGATGGGGTCATGTGTCTCTCCCCTCTCCTTCCTGTAGTCCACTATGAGCTTCTTGATTTTGCTGGTGTTAAGGAGCAGTTTATTGTCAGCGCACCAAGTAGCCAAGTGCTCAACCTCTGCCCTGTAATCTGACTCATCGTTGTCCCTGATGAGTCCGATCACCGTGGTGTCATCTGCGAACTTTATGATGGAATTGGATCCATACATAGGCCTGCAGTCATGGGTGAAGAGGGAGTAGAGGAATGGGCTGAGCACACAGCCCTGTGGTACACCAGTGTTGAGTGTGATGACGGAAGAACGGTTGGGGCCTGACCTAACATGCTGGGGTCTGTTGGTCAGAAAATCCATGATCCAGTTGCAGGTGGAGGTACTGATTCCCAGGTCCCCAAGTTTAGTGATCAACTTGGAGGGGATAACTGTGTTGAATGCTGAGCTGAATTCAACAAACAGCATTCTTGCGTAGGTGTTCTTGTCATCCAGGTGTCATCCAGCCTTACGTACGTTGACATGACTCAGTGCATTACGGACGTCGGTGTGGGTGAGTGTGAGGTGGTGGAGGTCGTCAGAGGGTGGGAAATTGATGTTCTTTTCATTATTGTCCTTGTCAAAACGAGCATAGAAGTCATTTAGCTCATTGAGAAAGGACACGGTCATGGCTATAGGTATGGAGTTGCTGGGCTTATATTCAGAGATAGCTTGAATGCCCTGCCACATGCGTCGGGGGTCAGAGTCCCCAAAATGTTCCTCCACCTTTAGCTTGTAGCTGTGCTTGGCCTTCTTGATGCCCCTCTTCAGATCTGCCCTGGATGAACTGTAGGCCTGTGCATCACCAGATCTAAAGGCATTGTTACGTGCCTTTAGCAGAAGCCGCACTTCTCTGTTCATCCACGGCTTCTGATTTGGGTATGTGGTGATCTGTCTTTCCGTGGTGACACTGTCAATAGTGGTGTTGATATGGTCCAGGACTGAGTGGGTGTAAGAGTCGATGTTTATGTGGGAGCCACAGGTAGCCTGAGAGGTGAACATACTCCAGTCTGTGTTCCTAAACTTTTCCTGGAGTACAGAGTCAACCCCCTCTGGCCACTCTTTGATGGTCCTCTCTGATGGCTTCACCCGGTTGATGAGTGGTACATACTTGGGGGTAAGGAACAAAGATAAGTGATCAGACTGACCTAGGTGGGGGAGGGGAGTTGCTGTGTAGGCTCCCACAGTATTGGTGTAAACATGGTCCAATGTTTTGTCCCCTCTTGTGTGACAGGAGACATGCTGGTAGAATTTAGGAAACACTGTCTTGAGGTTAGAGTGGTTAAAATCACCCACCACAATAAATGCTGCCTGTGGGTGTGCAGTTTGTTGTTTGCTAATAGCTGCTTGCAGTTCTTTCATAGCAAGCTTAGCATTAGCATCCGGAGAAATGTAAGCAGCTGTTATGATGGTACAAGTGAACCCGTGTGGCAGATAGAAAGGTCTACATTTAACCATGAGAAACTCCAGGTTAGCTGAGCAGTGTCTCTCAACAGTGACAGAGTTCGTGCACCAAGCCTTGTTAATATAAATGCACACTCCCCCACCTCTGGTCTTACCGGAGTCATCAGCTGCTCTGTCTGCCCGGAGCGTGTAGGCCGGCTAGCTCGATAGCATTGTCGGGTATTCCACTGTGTAGCCATGTTTCCGTGAAAATCATGATATTGCAGTTCATAAGTCTCTTATTGTTAGTGATCCGAAGCCGTAGCTCATCCATTTTGTTCGCTAGTGACCGTACATTAGCGAGGAAAATACTGGGTAGAGAAAGCGATTTTAGCTTAGCTCTTAGCCCACCGCACTTCCCCCGCCTTTGTTTACGGTCTCTACGCCGCCTGCGAGCACTTCCGGTCGGCCGGGAAGCTTGCCGAGCGTCGGGTGTTCTCCGGAGCTCAGGGATGAGACGTACACTACTGTTCAAAAGTTTGGGGTCACTTAGAAATTTCCTTATTTTTGAAAGAAAAGCACTTTTTTTAATGAAGATAACTTTAAACTAATCAGAAATACACTCTCTACATTGCTAATGTGGTAAATGACTATTCTAGCTGCAAATGTCTGGTTTTTGGTGCAATATCTACATAGGTGTTTAGAGGCCCATTTCCAACAACTATCACTCCAGTGTTCCAATGGTGCAATGTGTTTGCTCATTGTGTCAGAAGGCTAATGGATGATTAGAAAACCTTTGTGCAATCATGTTAGGTCTGCAATGCTGTAATTGCTGCAAATGGAGGATTCTTTGACGAAAGCAAAGTTTGAAGGAAAAAATTATTTCAAATACAAATCATTATTTCTAACCTTGTCAATGTCTTGACTATATTTTCTATTCATTTTACAACTCATGGTGGTAAATTCAATTCAATTCAACTTTATTTATATAGCGCCATTTCACAACAACAGTCATCTCATAGCACTTTCAACTGAAGGGGGGAACCCCCACAGTTGCAGAAAGACCCCAGCAATCAGGCGATCCCCTGTGAGCAAGCACTTGGCGACGGTGGAGAGGAAAAACTCCCTTTTAACAGGAAGAAACCTCCAGCAGAACCAGGCTCAGGGAGGGGCAGTCATCTGCTGCGACTGGCTGGGGGGTGAGGGGATAGAGAAGATGAAAAGAACAGACATGTAGAGAGCAAACAGCACGATGGGGACTCAATCTATGGGAGAGAACAAACAGATGTTAATGACCAGCAAAAAAAAATATTTCATAGAGAGTGAGGAAAGGAGTGAGGCCCAGTGCATTACTGGAGGTCCCCCGGCTGACTAAACCTATTAGCAGCATAACTAAGGGAGGGTTCAGAAACACATGATCCCTCCCTAATTGTAGGCTATATCAAAAAGGTAGGTTTTAGCCCTATTCTTAAAAACAGAGATCGAGTCTGACTCCCGAATCCAGATTGGCAGCTGATTCCACAAGAGAGGAGCTTGATAACTGAAGGCTCTGCCTCCCATTGTACTTTTGGAGATTCTAGGTATTACAAGTAATCCTGCATTTTGGGAGCGTAGTGCTCTGTTAGGATAATACAGTAGTATCAGATCTTTTAAATAAAAAGGAGCCTGATTGTTTAGAGCTTTGTAAGTAAGAAGAAGGATTTTAAACTTAATTCTAAACTCTATGGGAAGCCAATGAAGGGAGGCCAGAACCGGAGAGATATGATCTCTCTTTCTAGTACCTGTTAAAACTCTTGCTGCAGCATTTTGGATCAGCTGAAGACTTTTTAAAGATGTTTTAGGACAGCCTGATAATAAAGAATTACAATAATCTAATCTCGAGCTAACAAAAGCGTGGATCAGTTTCTCAGCATCACTCTGAGACAAGATGCTCCTAATCTTGGCAATATTACGCAAATGATAGAAGGCAGTCTTAGAAACAAATTTAATATGTGAATTGAAGGACAAATCCTGATCAAAAATAACTCCAAGGTTCCTCACAGAGCTATTAAGAGAAAGAGTAACTGCATCCAAACTGAAAGTTTGATTTGGAAAGGAATTTCTAAGGTTTTTTGGACCAACAAGAATGACTTCAGTCTTATCTGAATTTAATAGCAAGAAATTACAAGTCATCCAAGCTTTGATTTCCTTAACCACTTGCACTCCGGGCAATTTTCCTAAAAATGCCAAAAAAAAAACGTGCCCAAAGTAAATCGAAAGCTGTTATTCAACCCTTTGCAGCATCTTCATGGGGTTGGTCTCATTTAAAAGAAAACACTTTGAATTTTTTGGCAAAAAAAACATAATCTCTCTACGTGCTCCGGCCACTGAGTTACAGTCATCTAAACATACTGAACTTGAAGGAAAAAAAATTGGACACAGTGTTTTTTTGGATACAAATGCTTGTAAATAACACACAGCTGTCCGATCCGGCTGGAAAATGCAACAGAAATGTAGAACCAAGTGTTATCCAGCTGAAATCCAAATTTGGTAACAATACCACCAAAAATGAATATTTTACACAGCTTTGTTCTCAGGCTGTTCCCAGGCGTTATGGAACTGTGCCAAATTGTGCCAAATGGCACAGTTTGGAAAAACGTCTGTAACTTTTGAATAATTCAATGTAGAATCTTCATTTTAGGCTCTAATGAAAGGTCACACTCAGGGCTGTGTCTGTGTGTGTGTGTGTGTGGGCGGGGGGTCGTCCCCCCCCCCCCCCCCCCCGCTACCAAGGACCAAATTCGGCCCTCGCTACATGACGGAATACACTGTTTTGTTTTTTTTTTCCTTGCATGTTTTCACAGCGGCTCCCCCCCCTCGCTACTGTGTGTGTGTGGGAGGGGGTGAACCGTGAACGGACCGTGAACGCCCCCCCCCCCCTCGCTACAGAAGAGGGCCATGATGGAATAGACTGATATGCTTCCCCCAGCGGACTAGGGAGCGTTCGGACCGAGGAGCGGGGGGGGGGGGGGGGCGCCTTCACGGTCCGAACACGGCAAATGAACCGTTTATCGTGGCGCACGCACTTCGTATTTCGTGCGCAGTACAGTTCTAATTTAACGATCGGTCAAAAGTCATTTTTGGATTACAGTTTTCAGGGATAAATAATAATTTAGCTTATAACACCTTACCTCTTCAAAGCAGCAGAGTCGCGGCGAACAGCTCTTCCCACGCGTCAGACGAACGCGACGCTGCTCCGCTCGTGGATCCCGATCAACATAATTCCATTATTGCCGTTTTGGCGAATGATTTACGACTTTTGTCGTCGTCCTCCGTCTATTCTGCTGGAATGAGTGCAGGTCCCACTTGTGGGTGTTTTCCATGCTGCTGGGTGAGCCTGGGTCTGTAGGAGATTCGTACAGAGTCCTTCTGCAGCAGTAAATATTGCCACACCCAGCCAGAATTTCTGTGCTTCAATTGGCTCCTGCGTTCACAGTAGGCGGGTCCTCCTTCCTAGATTTTCATTCATTGGCTCCTCAAGGTTTCAGAAACCCAATTCAAGGCTCTTATTAGTCGAATGAGAGGTCAATCAGATGAACTAATCTGTTCGCGGGTGTGTTTGCAGATTTTTTTTTCAGTGGCGCTTGGAGGGCACACCACCTACACCATCACCATCAATATCCTTATCATGCGTCATGCGCACGAGGGCGCACGAGCGCGCTCTCGCGCGCCCTCGTGCGTCATAGGACGCAGAGACTTGCCCGCCCGCGGAACAACGGAGCGCAAGTGGTTAAGACAGGCTTCTAACTTGGCTAATTGATTACTATCATCTGGCTTCATTGACAGGTATAATTGTGTGTCATCTGCATAACAATGAAAATGTATACAGTGCTTTCTAATAATGTTGCCTAACGGAAGCATATATAAACTAAAAAGAGTAGGGCCTAGCACAGATCCCTGTGGAACTCCATGACTAAGCTTTGAATTGAAAGAAAACTCATTATTTACATGAACAAACTGGAACCTATCAGATAAATAAGATCTAAACCATTGCAGCGAAGTTCCATTAAGTCCAACATAGTGTTCTAATCTATCAAGTAGAATATTATGATCGATAGTATCAAAAGCTGCACTAAGGTCTAAAAGGACAAGTACAGAAACTAGTCCATTATCAGATGCAATTAGGAGGTCGTTAGTGACCTTCGCTAAGGCTGTTTCAGTACTATGATGGATTCTAAACCCAGATTGAAACTCTTCAAGTAAACCATTTCCCTGCAGGTGGTCAAATAATTGCATAGCAACAACTCTTTCTAAGATTTTTGAAATCTTATAAATAAGTGTGACTTTTCATGGAAAACACAAAATAATTGTCTGGGTGACCCCAAACTTTTGAACAGTAGTGTAGGTTGCTGATAAAAAGATCGTTATCGTTATTTTGTAATCCAATGTCCAAAAGCTCATTTTGGGTGTAAGATGTGAAAGCGAAGCTGTTCTGAGCGACCAGACCCGAAATGAGCAGAAATAACACTGCTAATCCACAAAATCTGAAGAGACGCTGAGCCTCACGTTGTGCACGTGCCGCCATCTTGTCAATATAGATATGTCAGTGTCAATATATCTTGTAGAGTGCGTCGGTATTGTGTGACCAGTCTAATTTATTGTTCAGATGAACACCCAGGTACTTGTAGGATGTCACCATCTCGATGTCTGTTCCCTGTATGTTTACTGGTGCTGTGAGGGGTTGTCCTTTCCTGCGGCAGTCCACCACCAGCTACTTAGTTTTCCTCGCGTTGATCTGGAGGCAGTTCCGATGGCACCAGTCCACGAGGTCCTGGATAAGTCTTCTGTACTCAGCTTCATCTCCGTTGGAGATGAGGCCGACGATTGCAGAATTGTCAGAGAACTTCTGTAGATGGCAGTGTGTTGTGTTGTGTGAGAAGTCTGCAGTATAAAGGGTAAACAGGAAGGGAGCCAAAACCGTTCCCTGGGGGGCCCCGGTGCTACCGATGATTGTGTCAGACACACAGTCCCGGGTTCTCACAAACTGGCCGGTTAGTGAGGTAGTCCAGGATCCATGATGACAGGTGCTGGTCCACCCCTGCACACAGCAGCTTGTCCTTCAGGATCATCGGTTGGATGGTGTTGAAAGCACTGGAGAAGTCAAAGAACATGAGCCTCACTGCATTTCCGGGCTTCTCCAGGTGGGACAGAGAATGGTGAAGGAGGAAGATCACTGCATCCTCCACCCCAATGCCATGCTGGTAGGCGAACTAGAGTGGATCCATCGCTGGTCCCACCAGGGCCGGAGGTGAGCAAGGAGCAGTCTCTCCAGGGTCTTCATCAAGCGGGACGTCAGGGTCACTGGTCTGTAGCTGTTCAGGTCTTTGGGGTGGGAGGTCTTTGGTACAGGTACCACACAAGATGTTTTCCACAACTGTGGTACCCTCCCCAGCTTCAGGCTCAGGTTAAAGATGAGCTCCACAATCCCACATAGCTGATCTGCACAGGACTTGAGGAGCTTTGCTCTGATGCCGTCCGGTCCCGACGCCTTCCTCGCCTTGATATGATGGATATTTAGGCAGGCCAGTAATAGAGCAGTGGGCAGGCATCAAAACTAGTGACGTTTCCCCATTTCTTGACGTACAGGAAAATACCCAGAATAGTTAAAATGGCTTTTTGAAGAGAAAAAAATAAAGAATGGTAGGGGGGGAAGAGTGAGTATTTTGTGCATAAAGTGCTGTTGTTTGCCAATGAGTTAACATATAATTTGTAAGGGATAATTATTACTGGATGCTACAAAACACAAAACTTAGTTGAAGAAATACTTTTTAGAATTTCATTTCAACAGAGTACTTACACAGGAGAATCCCTACAGTACGAATATATCATCATCATAGCAGTCTGTCGTGGGCGACAATGACTGTTTCATTTAGGTCTGATCAGATTCCTCCACACAGCTCTGTCCTTAGCCTTCTGGTGCCAGGAACTCCTGTCTATATCCAACTTCTTCAAGTTTCTTTTTACAGTGTCTTTAAATCTGAGCCTTGGTCTACCTTGATTGCGTTTGCCCTCGCATAACTGTGAGTAGAGTAACTGCCGAGGGAGATGCTGGTGGTCCATCCTCTCAACATGTCCGAGCCGTCTCAGGTTCATCTGTATTAGCATGTCCTCCATTGATGGTAGACCAGCTCGTTTCAACACATCTATGTTGGTTATCTTGTCTTTCCATGAGATGTTCATTATGGCTCAAAGGTGTCTCGTCATGTACGTGTGGAGTTTGTTCACCTGCACTCTGTAGACAGTCCCAAGTTTCAGCATCGTACAGTAGAGTAGCCAGTACTGTTGCTGTGTACACTTTGCATTTCACACGGATAGACACATGTCGATTGTTCCACAGTCTCTCCCTCAAGTTTCCACAGCGCTCGCTCTTCCCATTCTGAGAGATGGTTCATCCTCCAGCCTAGCATTTTCTGAAACAGTACTCCGTAGATACTTGAAAGTCTTGCACTTGACTAGTGGCTCTGTACCAATGCTGATCTCTTCTGGTAGTGATGTTGATAATTGGAACTTTTGTGGTTGATAAAGGCACTCTGTCTTCTTGATGTTGATTTTGAGGCTGAATCGGCTAGCTGCTCTTGCAAATTTCTCCACTAAAGATTGCATATCTTCCACACTGTGTGCAACTAGAGCACTGTCGTCGGCAAAGAGCATTTCTCTTACTACCTTTATCGATGTCTTACGCTTGGCTTTAAACTGTGCCACATTGAACAAGTCTGCTTCTTTCCTTGTTTGAATGTATACTCCTTCTGAAGTGTCTTTGAAGGCCATCTCAAGCATGGCTGTCAGATATAGCGAGAAGAGTGTTGGCGCCAGCACACACCCTTGTTTCACCCCGTTGCTTACTGAAAAGTCTTTAGATACTGAACCACTCATTGCCACGTTTGCTTGCATACCTGTATGGAGTGCCTCGATCACGCTGACAAACTTCTCTGTACAGCCATATTTCTTGAGTACCTGCCAAAGTCCTTGTCGCAAAACAGTATCGAAGGCTTTACTGAAATTTATGAAGACTACATAAAGTGGCATGTTCTGTTCGATACACTTTTCTTGAACCTGTTTCAAGCAGAAAATCATGTCCATTGTGCTTCTTCCACTTCTAAAGCCGCACTGGGTTTCCGGTAGTACATTCTGCGAGATGTGTTCATTGAGTCTGTTCAGTAGTACACGTGAGAGAGTCTTACCAACAGTGGCTAGCAGTGATATACGTTGGTAATTTCCACAATCTTTCCTGTCACCTTTCTTGAACAAAGGCACAATACTTGCATCCTTCCAGTCTTGAGGTACTTTCTGGGCATCCCATATCTCTTGGATGAGCTTGTGCAGGCAGCTGGTCAGCTGAACACCACCAAATTTCCACACTTCTGCTGGAATTCCATCCCTTCCTGGAGCTTTACCATCCTGTGTTGTCCTGATAGCTGCCATTAGTTCATCAAAATTTGGTGGTTCATCCAGACTTGATACAGCTGGTCGCTGCACTAGAGCTTCTTTAGCCTCTTCAGTGAGATCTCCAGGATTGTTTAATAGTTGTTCAAAGTACTCTGCAAATCTGTCCAGGATCTTGTCTTTCTCCGGCAAAACCGTTTCACCATCCATAGCCTTTAGTTGGATCAATCCTCTTGGTTTAGGGCCGTAGATTTCTCTCAAGCCTGTGAAGAATGTTTTCAGTAATAAAACGACAGCTGGAGAAACCCTCAGCTCAACTGTAATGGTGAAGAATATTTCAGAAGCTAAAAGTTTTTCATTTGTTTCCATTCCATCAAATAATCCATCCATCCATCTTCTACCGCTTATCCTGGGATCTGGGTCACAGGGGCATCAGTCCAGGCAGAGTAGCCCAGACGTCCATCCAGTTCATACAGCACCATGATCCCTCCTGCAGGCGGTGAGCCCACTGAACGACGGACCCATGTGCTTCCTTTGGGTACACTGGATCATTGAGCTAACGTTTTTCATGGAGATCCACTGGACCGCTCTTCGTCTGGCCCTCCACCGAGGACCAGTTTGCCTTGGGAGACCCTACCAGGGGCAAGTTGCCCCCAGCAACATAGCTTCTGGGATTATTTGGACACTCAAACTCCTCCACCACAATGAGGTGGCGCTCCACAAAGGGACCATCAAATAATTATAGTTTTTAAATCTGTTTTTAATATTTGCTGCAGTGATGTAAATATGGATAGAACATTTAGGCTGCGTGTCCACCAAACGCGTTTTTTCAGCTGTGGGCAACTATTTTCTATTCATTCCCTATGTAGTCCAGCGGCTCAGCGCTGAAACGCTCTGGGCGGTGGCTACTTTTTGTCGCAGTGCTCAGAGGTGAAAAAAGTTCAACTTTTCAGACTGCAGCTGAGCTCGTCAATGTCAGACCTTTTTAAGCAGCCAATCAGAATCAGGAAGGGTTGGACATAGGATGCTGGTACAGTCTGTATCCAGACTCCTGTTTTCTGTGTAATCATATTTTGCATCCAGAGCTGCTACCAATGCCAGCATACGTTTCTTGTCCATTGTTATTTAGAGACTGGTATTAAAAAATAAGTAGAAAGTCTGACCATCAGAAAAGCAGAAGTGCTGAGCTGTGAGTGACAAGCTGTTGCTGGGATACAGGGCACAGACTTTTTTTCCCAGAGCGCAGCGCACAAACTGAGACAAAATGCTCAGGGTGGTCAGGTGACAAAAAATGTGTTTGGTGGACATGCAGCCTTAGTCTTTAAATGTTTACTCATTTAAATATAACACAAGGCAAACATATCACTTGAAAGGTTGCACTGCTCATTATTGTAATTTGATATGATCAAATAATTCTCCCCTGCAGCAGGTTTCTTTGCTGCACAGCAAGTCTACAGCAACTTGAAAATGAGCATATACAAGCTCAAAGCTGTTGTGGGATTTGTGTGTACCGTATGATCACGTTCAGTTTGATAAATACTGATATTTTGGTTGAAATGATCACATGACCAGTTTTCTGTCTTAGGCACAATTGATAAATGAGGGACAGTATATCTACCTTCCTTCTCTCAGTCATATTGGCCAACTCTGTCCCTTTTCTAGTCATAGCCCCGACGTTTAAAGTCCTTATTCTCACCTCCACATTCCTGCCTTTCCTTTTCTCTCTTCCTCCAAACACGCCTTCCCCCTCTCGTCTTCCTGGGTCTTTGACCAACAGTAGCGCCCAGTTGCCACTGACATCCTGTCAGTCAACAGCACCGGTGGCGGTTGTTGTTAACATGGGCCTCGGCCGATCTCGTTTGTGATGATCTGTATATTTTTGATTTGGCAAAGATTTTACACTGGATGCCCTTCCTGACACAACCCTCTCTATTTACCTGGGCTTTGGACCAGCACTAGAGTACACTGGCTTCTGCTCCCTGCTGTGGCTAGGTTGGAATTGATTTAGAAAACATAAATTAAATTTTATACGATATTCAATTTTTTTGCAACGCACCCTGGAAGCAGAGACAGGGTGTTCAGACGGAAGTTACATTAAGTTGCTTTTTATTTTATTTTTTTTTTCAATTGGCCAAAAAAATCAGAATGATGGTTATGTGGGACAGATATTATTTGTATAATATGTTGACATTAATTCTTTTATGTCTCATTTAACGCTCTAAAGTTTCCTTATCTTGTCACTCTAAGGTCATACTCTCACTGGTGCCATTTGCCTTGTTCCGTGCTGAGATGACATGGCACTCTCAGCGCCAGTCAGCACCGGCTGTACCCGCGTGTCTTTTTAGCACCTTCTCCCTCTTGTCATTTGCAGGCAGTGTGTGTCACACACGTGGGCGGAGCACAGACTTGAAGTGACTTATGTTTTCACTACAGAGTGCGCTGACAGTCAGCTGAGCACACAGCGTTCATTTTAAAAATTAAAAATTTGGATTTTGTAGTTCACAAGCAGCATGAAAATATGTATAGTGGATATAGAAAGTCTACACACCCCTGTTCATACCAGGGTTTTTGTGATGTAAAAAAATGAGACGGAGACGAGTAATTTCAAAACTTGTTCCACCACTAATGTGACCTACAACCTGTACAACCCAATTGAAAAACAAACTGAAATCTTTTAAGGGGAAAAATAAAAAAACTTACAATAACCTGGTTGCATAAATATGCACATCCTGTTATAGCTGGGGTTGTAGCTGTGTTCAGAATTAACCAATCACATTCAAACTCTTGTTAAATTAGAGTCAGCACACACCTGCCACCATTTAAAGTGCCTCTGATTAACCCCAAATAAAGTTCAGCTGTTCAAGTAGGCTTTTCCTGACGTTTTTGTAGCCACATGTTATAGCACAAGCCATGGTCTGCAGAGAGGTTCCAAAGTATCAGAGAGATCTCATTATTCAAAGGTATCAGTCAGGAGAAGGGTACAAAAGAATTTCCAAGGCATTAAATCTACCTTGGAACACAGTGAAGACAGTTATCATCAAGTGGAGAAAATCTTTCACAACAGTGACATTAGCAAGACGTCCCTCCAAAATTGATGAAAAGACGAAGAAAACTGGTCAGGGAGGCGGCCAAGAGGCCGACGGCAACATTGAAGGAGATGCAGGAATTTCTGGCAAGTACTGGCTGTTTAGTACATGTGGCAACAATCTCCTGTCTTCATATGTCTGGGCTATGGGGTAGGGTGGCAAGAGGGAGGCCTTATTTTACGAAGAAAAATATCCAAGCCCAGCTACATTCTGCAAAAACACATTTGAAATCTCCCAAATGTGTGTGGAAAAATGTGTCATGGTCCTATGAAACAAAGATTGAACTTTTTGGCCATAATTCCAAATTTTGGCCATAATTCCAAAAAGTGTATTTGGCACAAACACAACACTGCTCATCACCAAAAGTACACCACACCTACAGTGAAGCGTGGTGATGGCAGCATCATGCTTTGGGGCTGTTTTTCTTTAGCTGGAACTGGGGCCTTAGTCAAGGTGGAGGGAATTATGAACAGTTCCAAATACCAGTCAGTGTTGGCACAAAACCTTCAGGCTTCTGCTAGAAAGCTGAAGATGCTTCAGCACGACAGTGACCTAAAGCACACATCTAAATCAACAAAAGAATGGCTTCAGCTGAAGAAGATTAAGGCTTTGGAATGGCCCAGCCAGAGTCCAGACCTGAATCCGATCGAAGATCTGTGGGGTGATTTGAAGAGGGCTGTACACAGGAGATGCCCTTGCAATCTGACAGATTTGGAGCATTTTTGCGAAGAAGAATGGGCAAATTTGGGAGGTGCAGTGGTTAGCACTGTGCCAGCACAGCAACTCACCCTTGACCATGGGATCCCTGGTTTGATCCCAGCCCCTGACCAACAGTGATCTGTGTGGAGTTTGCATGTTCTCCCCGTATCTGCGTGGGTTTACTCCGGGATTTCTCTGGTTTCCTCCCACAGGCCAAAAACATGCAGGTTAGGTTAATTGGAGACTCTAAAGTGGCCCTAGGTGTGAATGTGTATGTGAATGGTTAAGGGATCGCGCCATACCGTGGCTGCTTCATCCATCCAGGTGGATGCCCTCAATTTCCCCTCTGGGGATCAATAAAGTATACAAAATGAAAATCAAATATTGCTGCATCAAGATGTGCCACGCTGATAGACTCCTACCCAAAAAGATTGTGTAGCATAAATTGTATAATAAAATATTTGTCATAAGGTAAAGGAATTATTTATTTTATTTAATAGTGGGTGTGAAAGGGGGCGGAGTTAAACCATCACTTCTACACCCGCTAAATTAAATAAAAGCACTCGTAAAAGGGGCACCAGTCACAATGGACAATAATATTAACTTTAATTTTAATTAATTTTGTACCTTCAATTACTTAATGAATCGGTCTCAAAGTTTCAGTGAGTTCTTTTCCTGCCGTGATTAGGAAACATGTATATGCGAAAGGAAAAACGCTTCAACTTCTCTCATTCACCCTTTTATTAAACTCATTCAGGTTACATGGCATGACGTTCAAATGATTGGTAAACAGATTCAAATGATAACAGCGTAAGATATCACATCAACTGATATTGGATTCCTGAACATAAAATCCAGCGTTACACCTCTGTAAAACCAAGGAGGAACCAGACTTATGTTTCAACGGTAAATGAAGGCTGAAATGTTTTTAACAAAACAACGCAATTTTATGGGGAAAATTCATAAGCTAATTATCTAAAAATGACTTCTGAATTAATCTACAAAAATTAAGGGCAGTTACTTAAAAATGACTAAGAGTCTTTCTTCAGTTTATAGCTTTACCCTGTGGCTGAGAGACTAATTGAGCCCTGAAATACGGGCTATATTCAATTGTAATTTAATTGTTCGGACATCACGTTTAACCCAGCAGATAGTAAAATGAGCCTCACTCACAAGACAGCTGAAGGTCCACGTGTTCAGCGGGTCGATACCGGCCGAGTTTAGGGTCGGGACATCGGGAGGAAGCGGCTGCTGCGTTGCTTCCTCACAGCAGTCAGAAGTGTTGACCCAGCCGGGGGCTCGTTCAGGACGTCGGCAGCAGAGTGATCGTCCCCGAGCGGCGTGAAAAAGTCCTTGGAAACGAGTCCGGCCGAATCGGTGAAGTCTCTTGTAGCGGGATAGACCCCAAAACTGAAGGAACCACTTCTCAGTCAGGCAGGTATGAGGCCGGAAAGAGAGTCCAAAAAAACACAGTCTCTGTTCACTTTAAATTAGGAAAATTAAAGGTCCACTTTAACGGCTTGAAAAGTCATAAAAAAAATGAGAAAAACATTTACTAGGATAAGAATGGCTTCTGAGGTGAAGGAAAAAGTTTGAGAATTTGATTCTCTTAAAAAGCGAGCTCTAAAGAAAAAGTGATTTCTCCTCAGTAACCAAAAACTAACGCAGGATTTTGAAACGGTGGAATAAAATCTTCCTCTGAGATCTAGATTACTATTCTGCTTCTTTAATCTTAACTTAGTTCCTAATCTTTCTCAAAATCTCTTTCTTTCTTCTTTTCTGTGTTTCTAATTCTTAATCCTGTTTTTTTCTGAATCTCTCTAACTTCTTATCTTCTCTTTCATCTTTGATCTTCTCTTGTTCTCTCTCACATAACTGCAACTTTCTTAACTTTCTCTTACATGCAGGGCAGCTTCCACTTCTTTTTAAAGTTACCCCGCCTGGTCGTAAACTTGTGATGTCGATCGCAAGACTGACCAATCGACTTTATCAAAAGCAGTTTGAAATGGCTTCCATCTAATGTGAGAACATTTCTTTGTTTGAGAGCAGCCAATCAAACGAAGACACCATCCCATGAAATTGCAGAGAAAAATCAACACTCAGTCAGTTCTTATGAAATTAGGTGCTCAATATAAAATCTAACTAAATTAAAATGACTTGGCTAATATTTGGTGATCATTACTCTAATATTACATTTGTTTGAATAACACTCATGAATATAACATTTCTCATACATAATTATAATACATGCATTCATGTTTAGATCAAAGCTTAATGTAGTACAGCAAACTATGGTTAGTGATAAAAAGGATGATTCTCAGTGTCCTTAGGATCCGGGGGAGAAGAGGATAAGCTGAAAGAAACTTCATGTTTAGAACAAATTAAAAGTCATCCTAAGTACTGAAACACATTTCGTAGGTATCCGCTAGGAGGTACTGTTGAGCTGTAGATGATTTCTTTTCGGTCCATGGGATCTGGAAGAAATCTGGACAGCATCGGGGGGGTTATAAACCTGTCTGATTAAGCCGTTTATGACCCTTTTAAGAGCATTGGGTTCCTGTAAAAGGGTACGTTATCCAAATGCAATGTTCACATTGGAGGTCTGGTCTCCCGAGTTTATGTTCCTTTGAGCCTTTAAAAGCAAATTCTGACCCTTACAATCTCTGCAAGAGGCAACTGTTTACATTGGGGTCCTGGGAAAACAAACATCTTTGGTCAGGCCTGGATGAGGCCTGGATGAGTCGATATGAAAGCCAGTGATATTCCTGTAGAATGCAGAGAAGTGGTATTCCTGTATAAGGAATAAAGTGAAATTCCTGTAAAATGGAGAGAAGTGATCTTCTGTCTTGGTTTGAGGAGACAATGATGCTACAATTGAGTGCTGTAATAGAATCAGAATCAGAATAAGCTTTATTGCCAAGCATGTTTACATGTAAACATACGAGGAATTTGACTTGACATTGGGCGCGCTCGATAAGCGCTTCCCAATGATGCGGCAGCCATGCAAGGTGCCTGTCATACAGTGGAGGGTAAAGAGGGGGATGGGGGGGGGGGATGACACATTGGGCAGAGAGAAAAAACATAGTTTATCAAAATAAAGCTCGTATGAGCAAAATTGTGATTACATAGAAAAAAAACCCTCTAATGCACAATTAGCAGACAATACAGATCACACATTAACAAAGCAGCAAAGTTGAGAGAGACAGTGTGAGTGTGTGTGTGTCAGTGTATGTGTATCAGTCATGTAATGTTGTATGCAGTGTGTGTATCAGTTACTGGTGAACAGCAAAAATCCTCCCTGAGCAACGTTTAGATGTTATGTCTTTAGTGTCCTCAAAACATAGATGGCATGTCCACAAGAGTTTATTCTCTCAGTGCATGTCCGATGGTAAACTCCATGCTGGGCACATAACGCTGTCCTTGAGAGATCAGATTACTGCGCACCAGATGTTTATGTTAGGGAGAAGCAAGCCAAAACTCTTTTCTGCCTTATCTTCCTCCAGGAGGAATGTAATCTTCAGGGCTCCGAATCAAGGTCTAATAGGTACAGTTCACTCAGAGCATAGAATTTTCATCTCTCATGCGATTCTGTGCTTCCACATTCACAGGCTTTAAAATCATTCCCTGGAGAGCACCAGCGACTCCAAGATGTATTCCACCTACTGAATCAGCCACCATTCAGTTCACCATTTGCCGCTATCAGTGCACTCCCCAACTGGTCGAATTGTTGAAGGAGCTTTGCCAGGTCCACATTTTGATCAGCTCTCCCAACTTCTTTAATTTCTGATACATCAGGAAACTCCAAAGCCAAAGTAGAAATCCTGTGATCATAAGTCAAACAGATAGATGTCTTCCGCATCTTCAATCGAATCACACAGACACATGAGTTCCCAATTGTCCATGAGTCTCCCCACTTGGGCTCCCCCTGGCCCGATCTTCTTTTAAAGTGGTGTCAATTGCATTTAAAGCCCATTCCATAATTTTCCGTTTTGGGTCGAGATGCAGCAGAAGAAGAGCGAAACACAGACAGGACACAGCAAGCTGGGATCAGTGAAGGGAGGAGGAGAAGGGAGAGGAGAAGAAATGCGTCTGCTCTCTCTGAAAGCCGGAAGAAGAAAATAATAAAAGCCAAAGGTGCTGCAACAAATTATTAGTTTAAGGGTGTACATATTTATGCAACCAGGTTGTTTTAATTTTTTTTTATCTTTTTGTTTTTCCCCTTAAAAAGATTCCAGTTTGTTTTTCAATTGGGTTGTACAGGTTATAGATCACATTAATGGTGTAAAAAGTTTTGAAATGATTTGTCTTGGTCTAATTTTTTTCCATCGCAAAAACCTGACATTTGAACAGGGATGTGTAGACTTTTTATATCCGCTGTAAAGAAATAGATATTTTGTAGCATACATTACTAAATTGAGGAGCATGGGACACCCCCTTCAGGGGTCCGCTACATCTTACCCTCAAGGTAAATAGATGACCTTCCGCCAGAAGGAAAAATAAAACTGATGAGAAAAAAGCCTCAAATTTAGCAGAAAAAAGTCTCAAATTTAGATGAAAAAGTCTAATAAGTGGAAAAAGTCAGAAATTTACTAGAAAGCAAGCTGTAAATTTGCAGAAAACATTAGATTTATATGGTGGAGGCACATTCACAAGAAAACATAGCATAGAAGAGAGCTACAGTTTCAAAAACAGCACAGAAACAAATTTTGGCAGCAGTGGTGAGTTTGATTTAAATTGATTTCTAATGTTAAGTTTTTCTATTACCAACTTTCTGACAGCTGCAGCAGCCTGCCATTGGAAGCATGCATTTTAAAAATTAATTAAAGGATTATAGTTAAGTGGTGAAGAGTGGCAACAAAATAATTAATAGTTTGGACAATATTCTCAAATTAATGTACAGTTGACTAGTTGAAACCACTTACCCACACTACAGCGACGCTCCGTGAAACCGGGGAAGATGCCTTTGCTGCTTTCATCCAGAGCTCATCATGAGAGGAGGGGGAGTGGTTAAAAAAAATCTACCAACATTTTAGTTGTTTATTTAAAATACAGGCACAGAAACTTAACCCTGTCTCATCACTGGCTGAGGCCGCTGCGTCAGGAACAGCAGGCCAAAGAACTCTAGATTTGCAGAGAAAAACATGTGAAGGGAAAAGTACACATTCACACGGGAAAAAAAAAAATAGGACAAGCACTGCAGCTATTGGGGATGCTTGGCAACCTCCGCTCGGCTTGTCAATAGCAAGGTTATAGTGACAGTGATATATGCACGTGTTTGTACATGACCAACTGTTCCAAAGCTGGGGGAAGGTACTGTTCTGCAGAATGGCAGAGAGTGATCTCACTAACAATGGTTCCATACTTGAGGGGTCAAACCTCGGTCAGCACAGAACTGCCACTGCAGTGAGAGTAGGCCCTAACTGAAATGCTCTAGAGTGTTACTGGGGCAGCACAGTGGTGCAGTTGTTAGCAATATTGCCTAACAGCTAGAAGGTTCCAGGTTCAAATCCCCAGGCTGGCAGGGGTAGGAACCTTTCTGTGTGGAGTTTGCATGTTCTCCCTGTGCTGTATAGGTTTACTCCAGGAGCTCCGATTTCCTCCCACAATCCAAAGACATGCATGTTAGGTTAGTTGGTCATTCTAAATTGTCCTTAGGTATCTGTCTCCTATAGGCCCTTAGAATAGAGTGTTGGCACTAATGAAGCGCTTTGAGTGGTCTTTGAGACTAGAAAAAGCACTATATAAGTACAGGTCCTTATCCCTTATTCCTTACTGTGCTGTCTGACCCAGGTGGGAAGTTTCCTCCAGCTCTCATCTGTGCCATTTTCTGAGTGTTTCCCTTTTTCTGTGATTCTGTCTCCCTCAGGTCTTTTGTGTGTAACATGTACGGACATGGCTGTGATGGCAGGAAACAATGGAGAGACCTGCTACAGCAAATACAGTTCAGTCTCCATCAAAACCAAATACTGCCACGAGATGGTGAGGGCACGGAGTACACATGTACTCTCACAGATGTAAAAATATACATGACATTCACAGTGTCTTGATCCTTGATTCATGAATGCATGCTGTACATCTGTGAGACTCCCAGAAACATTGTAAACAGAGTCATAGATTCTGGCGTCAGGCTGCAGTTTAATCAGCTGGGCTTCTTTTGTTATTGACTTTATATTTACTTTATTCTGATGTCTTTAGAATTTTTAGTCTTAAAGGGACAGTTGACTCTGTGTATTGATGCTTACTATTTTTTGTCTGTTTCGCCATTGAAATAATGAACAAGAATTCAATTCAGCTTTATTGAAATAGCGCCATTTCACAACAACAGTCATCTCATAGCACTTTCAACTGTAGGGGAAATCCCCACAATTGCAGAAAGACCCCAGCAATCAGGTGATCCATTGTGAGCAAGCACTTGGCGATGGTGGAGAGGAAAAACTCCCTTTTAACAGGAATAAACTTCAAGCAGAACCAGGCTCAGGAAGGGGCAGTCATGTGCTGCGACTGGCTGGAGGGTGAGGGGATAGAGAAGAAGAAAAGAACAGACATGTAGAGAACAAACAGCACGATGGGGACTCAATCTGTGGGAGAGAACAAACAGATGTTAATGACCAGCAAAACTACTTGATTGAGAGTGAAGAAAGGAGTGAAGCCCGGTGCATTGTTGGAGGTCCCCCAGCTGTCTAAACCTATTAGCAACATAACTAAGGGAGAGTTCAGGGGCACCTAATCCCACCCTAATTATAGGCTATATCAAAAAGGAAGGTTTTAACCCTATTTTTAAAAACAGAGATCGAGTCTGACTCCCGAATTCAGATTGGTAGCTAGTTCCAAAGAAGAGCTTGATAACTGAAAGCTTTGCCTCCCATTATACTTTAGGAGATTCTAGGTATTATAAGTAATGCTGCATTTTGGAGCGTAGTGCTCTGTTAGGATGATCGGGTAGTATCAGATCTTTTAAATAAAAAGGGGCCTGATTATTTAGAGCTTTGTAAGTGAGAAGTAGGATTTTAAACTTAATTTTAAATTCTATGGGAAGCCAATGAAGGGAGGCCAGAACGGGAGGGATATGATCTCTCTTTCTAGTACCTGTTAAAACTCTTGCTGCAGCATTTTGGATCAGCTGAAGACTTTTTAAAGATGTTTTAGGATAGCCTGATAATAAAGAGCTACAATAATCTAATCTAGAGCTAACAGAAGCATGGATTAGTTTCTCAGCATCATTCCGAGATAAGATGCTCCTAATCTTGGCAATATTACGCAAATGATAGAAGGCAGTCTTAGAAACAAGTTAAATATGTGAATTAAAAAAACAGATCTTGATCAAAAATCTGTCAGAATATTACTCATCTTCTGGATCTCAAAGAGGCAAATAATAATTTCAAGCCAACAACAACTTTTTTTGTCATGGGAAATCAGGTTTTCTATGAAAATCGGACCATCTTGGAGAATATTAAAAAGAAAAGGTCCGTCCATCCATCCATCCATCCATCTTCTACCGCTTTTCCGGAGGTCTGGGTCACGGAGGCTGCAGTTGAAGCAGAGAAGCCCAGACTTCCCTCTCCCCAGCCACCTGTTCCAGCTCTTCAGAGTGGATACCAAGGCATTCCCAGATCAACTGGGAGACTTAGTCTCTTCAGCGAGTCCTGGGTCTGCCCCGGGATCTCCTCCCAGTGGGACGTGCTTGAAACACCTGAAGTGGGAGGCGCCCAGGAGGCATCCTGATCAGATGCCCAAACCACCTCAACTGGCTCCTTTCAATGTGGAGGAGCAGCGGTTCTATTCCGAGTTTCTCCCGGATGACTGAGCTCCTCACCATATCTCTTAAAGGTGAGTCCAGCGATCCTACGAAGAAAGCTCATTTCAGTCGCTTGTATCCGCAATCTCATTCTTTCGGTCATTACCCAAAGCTCGTGACTGTAGGTGAGGGTAGGAACGTAGATTGACAGGTATATTGACAGCTTTGCCTTAGAGCTTACCTCCCTCTTCACCACAACGTCTGCATCACCGCAGATGCCGCTTCGATCCGTCTGTCAATCTCTCGCTCCATTCTCCCCTCACTCCTGAATAAGACCCCGAGATACTTAAATTCCTCCACTTGGGGCAGGAGCCTGTCCCCAACCCAGAGAGGACAGTCCACTTTTTTCCGGCTGAGGACCATGAACTCAGACTTAGACGTGCTGATTCTCATCCCAGCCGCTTCACACTCAGTGGCAAACAATCCCAGTAAGCCCTGTAGGTCATTGCTGGATGAAGCCAACAGGACAACATCATCTGCAAAGAACAGAGATGAGATCCTGTGGTCACCAAGCATGACACCCTCCATTCTCTGGCTGCGCCTAGAAATCCTGTCCATAAAAATTATGAACATGATTGGTGACAAAGGGCAGCCCTGGCGGAGTCCAACTCTCACTCTGAATGAGACCGACTGAGTGTTGGCAATACTAACCAAACTCTCACAATGGTCGTATAGAGACCGGATAGCTCTTAACAACAAGCCTGATACCCCACACTCCCGAAGCACCGCCCCTCACAAGAGACCACGACCATGTCCACCCCCGGGGCCCGGTCACCAAGGAGCTTTTTAACCACATTGGCGACCTCAGCCCCTGTGATGGGCGAGTTGTCCCACTCGTCCACAAGCCCAGCTTCCTCCGTGGAAGATGTGTCAGTGGGATTGAGGAGATCCGCAAAGTATTCCTTCCACTGCCCGACGATGTCCCCAGTCGAAGTCAGCAGCGCCCCATCCACACCATACACAGTGTGGGCAGGGAGCTGCTTCCCCCTCCTGAGCCGCTGGACAGTTTTCCAGAATCTCTTCGAGGCCGACCGAAAGTCTTGTTCCATGGCCTCACCGAACTCCTCCCACACCCGAGTTTTTGCTTTAGCAACCACCCAAGCTGCACTCCACTTGGCCTGCCGGTACATCTCAGCTGCTTCGGGAGTCCCATAAACCAACCAAGCTCGATAGGACTCCTTCTTCAGCTTAATGGCCCCCCTCACTACTGGTGTCCACCACTTGGTTCGGGGGTTGCCACCACGAGATACACAGACAACCTTGCGACCACAGCTCTGGGCAACTGCTTCAACAATGGAGGTGGAGAACATGGCCCATTCAGACTCCATGTCCCCAGACTCCCTTGGAATGTGGTGGAAGTTCTTCCGGAGGTGGGAGTTAAAGACCTCCCAGACAGAAGCCTCAGCCAGACGTTCCCAGCACACCCTCACTATACGTTTGGGTCTACCAGGTCTGAATGGCATCCTCCCCTGCCATCAGATCCAATAATACCCAAAGTAAAGGTAAAGTTTGTATTCAGTGTGAATGGTGGTTTGTCATTTGCACAAGAAAAATAGGTTTTATAAAACAATGTAACTAGTTTTAAATTTACTGGACCAGGAGAAGTTGTTCTGTTCGAGAGGTTTAACGAGTCCAGGTCACTTAGCATTTATGGCAGTATTTCCTACAGAATAAGATTGTAGTGTTCAAGTGACACGCCACCAAAAATCTTGTTTGTTGTTTTCTTGTTAACGTGTCTGTAACATGTTTTTTATGACTTACAAGACACATCAAGAGCAAAATAACTCAAATTTGTCATGTTTGGGTTTTTTTGGTGTGAAAGTGTTTTTGGTGACGTTATTTCAGGTCCGTAGTAGGGCTGCAGTTGTCGATTAATCGGAGAAGCTTTGTTTCTTTTTCTCCTTTGATTGAAGACCTTTTGACCAAAATCTTGCTGTTTATGTATTAAGCAAACTTGCACTGGCCAATCTGTGCTGAACCTTCTTCCCTAGAGTGGTATCTGCCCCCCCACCTCCTCCCCGAACCCAAAGGTTCAGCAGTTTGGTCAGTGCCTATTTGCTTAATATATAAACAGCAAGATTTTGGTCAAAAGGTCTTCAATCAAAAGAAAAAAGACACAGAAAGCTTAATGAGTTAAATAATAGCTGCAGCCCTAGTCCGTAGTGTTGAGTCAGTCCTTGGGAGAAGAGGGCAGAACTAAAGACTGGAGTTAGCCTCCAGGGCTAGTTAGCATTTTTTGGACAGCTGCTTTGAAAACTTGATCCAAATTGAGATGGATTTTACCATTAAACTGCTTTTAAGGACTGATGCCATTTCAGTCATTAGATAGACTTTATTAATCCTAAAAGGGAAATTGATTTGTCTTAGCAACACACAAACTCATACACACAAACAACCCCCTCACAAATATAAATATCCCTAAACAGTTTTAAAAAAAAAATCACTAAATTGCCATATAATAAATAATAAAATACGTCAAACAGGTTCATTTTGTCTTCTTTCAATTATTTATCCTTTTTTTTTTTTTCCTTTGAAAGACAAAAGTAAAATAGAAAGATGTCTTTACCTTCTTTACATGTTTCAACTGCACTGCAGCCTTCATCAGAAGAGTCAGCTGATTGCTGCCAGGTGACATTTATCAGCTGATTTTCGTAGGCGGGGCCAGCTCAGCAGATCTGTCAGATCCGCTGAGCCGGCCCCGGCTCAGCGGATCTGACAGATCCGCTCACCCTTTGGAAGAGATACGTAGATGACATTCTGGAAAAAATAAGGAAAGGACATACACAAGAACTCACTGACCATCTGAACAGTACAGACAGTATGGGGAACATAAAATTCACACACGAAGAGGAGGAAAATGGCACCATAGCCTTTCTGGACATGAAAATCCACCACAACGAGGATGGCAGCATAAAAATCACAGTCTACAGGAAACCAACCCACACAGATCAATACCTACTTTGGACATCGGAACACCCCACAGCACACAAGCTATCAGTCGTCAGGACATTATATGAACGAGCCACCATCATCACGGAACAAGAAGACAGACAGGAAGAGGAAAACCACATAAAACATGCACTTATACGCTGCCAATATCCAGTATGGGCCATAAACAAAGGGAAACAGCAAGTCAAAAACAAAGAAAATAAACAGGACACAAGACACAGAACAAAAGCTGAAATCAAAAACAAGGAAACCATAACTATACCATACATACGAGGGATCACGGAACCAATTCAAAGGATCATGAAAAAATACAAAATAAACACAGCAGTCAAACCACACAAAAAATTAAGACAGTTATTAGTACACCCCAAGGACAGAATAGAACAAGACAATAAATGCAATGTATTATATGAAATATCATGCAGATCATGTAACAAAACCTACATTGGAGAAACCGGAAGATTATTCACCACAAGAAAAAAAGAACACCAGAAGGAATGTGAGAAGGAAACGCAAGGACGACTCACAAGATCACAAAAAGAAAAAGCAGAACAAGAAACATTAAAATCAGCTATATCGGACCACTGCAAAAGAAATAATCACATCATGGACTGGGACAACACAAAAATTATTGGATCGGAGAGCAACAGACACAAACGTTGGATCAAGGAGGCAATAGAGATCAGAAAGCGGGGAAAAGACACCATGAACCGAGATGAGGGGGCCTTTATGCTTTCTCACACCTGGGACCACATTCTCCAGAGACCATCTGACGGCGGGAGGCGGGGCCGGCTCAGCGGATCTGACAGATCTGCTGAGCTGGCCCCGCCTACGAAAATCAGCTGATAAATGTCACCTGGCAGCAATCAGCTGACTCTTCTGATGAAGGCTGCAGTGCAGTTGAAACATGTAAAGAAGGTAAAGACATCTTTCTATTTTACTTTTGTCTTTCAAAGGAAAAAAAAAAAAGGATAAATAATAAAATACAGTTGAGTGCACCGTTCTGGAGGCTGTATGTATATCGTAAAGCCTGATAGCCTCAGGCAGAAAGGACTTGCTGTGACACTCCTTTTTTAGATATATGGGCTGCAATAGTCTATTGCTATGACTGCTCCGTAGACTGTCCCATGTGGTGTAGAGGGGGTGAGAGACATTGTCCGTGATTGCTCTGATTTTATCCAGAATTCTCTCTCTAATCACCTCCTCCAATGAAGCCAGCCTCATACTCACGACTTACTCAGCCTTTTTTTAAGAGTTTATTCAGTCTATGCTTGTCCTTCACCCTGATCCCTGATCCCCAACACACCATTGCAAAAAAAAAATGGTGCTGGCCACTGCTGGCTGGTAGAACATGTGGAGCATTCTATTGTGGACATTAAAGGGACATTATACTGGGCCACCGGGCTTACAACTGAGCATTTCCTTTAACTGGTAAGTCTTTTATCACAAGATTTATTCTGTTTAATGTCGCACTAGCCACCGTTGGCCTTGTAGGATGTGGGTGGACCTATTCACAGATCCTGGTGTTTTGAAGGAGGTGGAAAAGTGGAACCCCCCCAAAAAAACTTTCATAGTCTGAAAGACGGTGATAATGTTTTGTATCAAGATTTTGGTCCACCCACATCCTGCCCATGATGATGCCGACCTGCCACCTTTCCTCCACAACATCATCATACAAAAGTCTGCAAGCTGGCAAATTTGACCAGAAAACAATAGTATTAAAGATATAACGTTTTAAAAAAAATTACATTACAATGCTGTCGTGGCTGCAGAGCTTCCAAACAACCACTCGGCATTTGCGGAGCACACAAACACCACAGCAGTACTTCCAGCACACTGCGGTCCACAGTGGTGCTTGCTTCAGTTCTGGCTGCCACACAACACTACACTTTCATTCTGTGCACAGTCATCTTTGTACGATCTCAACACACCCCAGAAGTATTTTACTTTGCTGCACAGTGTTGGGGAAAAACTGCCAGGCATCACGTCTAATTACATTGCTTTTCTCTTCCTGCCTTTAATGTGCAGCAAGTCTAAGGATGATGTTACAAGGGATAAGGACCTGTACTTATATAGTGCTTTTCTAGTCACAGAGACCATTCAAAGCGCTTAACTAGTCGGTACACTAACCCTCTATTCTAAATACCTAGGGACAGTTTAGAGTCACCAATTAACCTAACATGCATGTCTTTGGATTGTGGGAGGAAACCGGAGCTCCCGGATTAAACCCACACAGCACAGGGAGAACATGCAAACTCCACACAGAAAGGTTCCCACCCCTGCCAGCCTGGGGATTCAAACCTTCTAGCTGTGAGGCAGCAGTGCTAACCGTTGCACCACTGTGCTACAAGGATAATGACTGAAACAGCATTGGTCCTTAAAAGCAGTTAAATGGTAAAATCCATCTTAATTTGGGTCAAGTTTTCAAAGCAGCTGTCCAAAAATGCTAACTGGCCTTGGAGGCTAACGTTGGTCTTTAGGTCCACCCTCTTCCCCCAAGGACTGGCTGGACACTATGGACCTGTTCTAGTGGCCTAACTAAAAATGCTCTGTCTAAACTGTTCCCCCCCCCCCCCCAAGTGGACAACTGGGGGGAAAAAAATGAAATTTCACAGCAAAAAAACCCCCACATACTGTACATGATACATTTGAGTGATTTTGTGCTTGATATGTCTTGTAAGTCATAAAAAAAACATGTTACAGACATGTTAACAAGAAAAAAAATCACTTTTTGGTGGAGTGTCACTTTAATAATAATAATAGTATGAATGTTTGTGAGAAAAATAAATATTGCTTCTCTATTCAGTCCCTTTTTCTGGCTGAACTTGGCTGTCTTGAAATGCAACATGCAGCAATAGTTTCTTTCTTCGCTTCATCTTTATGAACTCTGTGTAAGAACACAAGAACCATTTGGCTTCCAACTCACAGTGAATATCTAGAACGGAGCAAAGAGCTACCACACTGAGCTGCTGTCAGAAAGTCTGACTGCAGTGTGAGAGAGCTGAAAAAGTTAGCTGAATGATATTTAAAGGTCACTGCAGTGGCTACCAGATCACCACATTTACATATTTAGGCCAGCGATATGACCCCTCAGTTAGTTTGAACTTTAGGGATTAGATTTTATATGCGTAAACTAGCTAATACATAACAATTAGCAAGTTAAACACTATTAAACAGGTGTCTAGTGGAATGAATAGAATACATAGAAAATAGACAAACAGACATCGAGTAAAAGCTAAACTGAAAGCTAGCAGACTCCTCTCTGTTTGTACCCAGCAGGTGGCCCTTGAAGCCGATCAGAAAGCTGTGGCCTCTCACAGCAGCTAATGTTAACAGCCCCATATACCTGACTATAATGACCAAAATATAAGAAAATAAGGCAGAGTGGGACAAGGTATATGTTCAGCTGTGGATGATTAAATGAGCTGATCTAGTACGGTGATGACAATAAAACAAAAAGCTGTAAAACTATTGCCCTACTGATTCATGTCGCTAAGCTAGCCATGCTAACAGTAACTGTGTCATGGGGAAAAAACATAACATAGGCTAGAAGAATGTGATATATACAGTGGGGCAAAAAAGTATTTAGTCAGCCACCAATTGTGCAAGTTCTCCCACTTAAAAGATGAGAGAGGTCTCCAATTTTCATCATAGGTATACCTCAACTATGAGAGACAAAATGAGAAAAAAAAAATCCAGAAAATCACATTGAAGGATTTTTAATGAATTAATTGGTAAATTCCTCTGTAAAATAAGTATTTGGTCACCTACAAACAAGCAAGATTTCTGGCTCTCACAGACCTGTAACTTCTTCTTTAAGAGGCTCCTCTGTCCTCCACTCGTTACCTGTATTAATGGCACCTGTTTGAACTCGTTATCAGTATAAAAGACACCTGTCCACAACCTCAAACAGTCAGACTCCAAACTCCACTATGGCCAAGACCAAAGAGCTGTCAAAGGACACCAGAAACAAAATTGTAGACCTGCACCAGGCTGGGAAGACTGAATCTGCAATAGGTAAGCAGCTTGGTGTGAAGAAATCAACTGTGAGAGCAATTATTAGAAAATGGAAGACATACAAGACCACTGATAATCTCCCTCGATCTGGGGCTCCACACAAGATCTCACCCCGTGGGGTCAAAATGATCACGAGAAAAAATCCCAGAACCACATGGGGGGGACCTAGTGAATGACCTGCAGAGAGCTGGGACCAAAGTAACAAAGGCTACCATCAGTAACACACTACGCCACCAGGAACTCAAATCCTGCAGTGCCAGATGTGTCCCCCTGCTTAAGCCAGTACATGTCCAGGCCCATCTGAAGTTTGCTAGAGAGCATTTGGATGATCCAGAAGAGGATTGGGAGAATGTCATATGGTCAGATGAAACCAAAATAGAACTTTTTGGTAAAAACTCAACTTGTTTAATCTCAATAGAACACATTTTTTTAAATATCTTCAACTTAGAAACTTTATTCGATCAAATCAAAATAAAGCTCTCACTCGACCTATTTATTCATCCTTGGAAAAAATGATGATGAAAGATAGTAAAAGAAAGGGTATTATTTCAGAGTTTTATAACTCATTGACACTATCTTCAAGTGAAAATTCACTGAAAAGATTAAACTACTGGAAAGAAGATCTGCAAATTGAAATTTCAGAGGAACAATGGGAATTAGCTTGTACAGAAGCTCAAACCAAATCAATAAATGCACGCCTTAAATTGATACATTTCAAATGGTTAATGCGGATGTATGTTACACCGGAGGAGTTAAATAGATATAACAAAAATATACCAGATACATGCACAAAATGCATGGAAAGTAAAGGAACCCTATTTCATTGTTTATGGGAATGTAGATTAATAAGAATGTTTTGGGAAGAGGTGAGGGTAACAATTGAAAAAATAATCTCAAAACAAATCATATTGAATCCTAAACTGTTTTTGTTGGGTCTGTACCCAGAAAAGCATAATTTTAATAAAAGTGAAAGAACATTCATAGACCTCAGTTTGCTTAATGCCAAAAAATGTATTGCACTATTATGGAAAAAGACTCATAGACCAGATGTGACTCAGTGGTTAAGACAGATGTTAACAAACCTTCCATTAGAAAGAATAACATATATACTAAAATCAAAGGAAATTGTGTTTGAGAATATATGGAGACCTTTTATTGATTATGTAAAAAATTTAAACATAACTCTTGAAGAAGAAGGTGAATGATGTGTGTGGACCTTGTAAATTCCAAACTGGTGAACATAATATGTATACTTATGTATTGGATTGTCTAGACTAAACAGAGGAGCATTGTTGAAGACTTGATTTTGTTGGTGGTTGTTGGTGTTTTTAGTGCATTTTTTTTTTTTTGTAGTACTTTAGTGTTAGTGTTTGATTGTTTGTATCATGTTTGTTAAAAAAAAAAAAAAGGTTCAATAAAGATATTGTGGAAAAAAAAAAACTCAACTTGTCGTGTTTGGAGGAGAAAGAACACCATACCTACTGTGACGCATGGGGGTGGAAACATCATACTTTGGGGCTGTTTTTCTGCAAAGGGACCAGGACGACTGATCCGTGTAAAGGAAAGAATGAATGGGGCCATGTATCGTGAGATTTTGAGTGAAAACCTCCTTCCATCAACAAGGGCATTGAAGATGAAATGTGGCTGGGTCTTTCAGCATGACAATGATCCCAAACACACCACCCGGGCAACGAAGGAGTGGCTTCGTAAGAAGCATTTCAAGGTCCTGGAGTGGCCTAGCCAGTCTCCAGATCTCAACCGCATAGAAAATCTTTGGAGGGAGTTGAAAGTCCGTGTTGCCCAGCGACAGCCCCAAAACATCACTGCTCTAGAGGAGATCTGCATGAAGGAATGTGTGTGTGTGAAAACCTTGTGAAGACTTCCAGAAAACGTTTGACCTCTGTCATTGCCAACAAAGGGTATATCACAAAGTATTGAGATGAACTTTTGTTATTGACCAAATACTTATTTTACAGAGGAATTTACCAATTAATTCATTAAAAATCCTTCAGTGTGATTTTTTGGATTTTTTTTTTCTCATTTTGTCTCTCATAGTTGAGGTATACCTATGATGAAAATTGGAGACCTCTCTCATCTTTTAAGTGGGAGAACTTGCACAATTGGTGGCTGACTAAATACTTTTTTGCCCCACTGTATTACTGACGGTGGACTAATGAACAAGCTGGTTGTGTAGTGGGGTGACTAAAATTTAGAGAGAAAAGCTCTAAAAACCCTGATTGAGTCATTAGCTCGTAGCTTGCTAGTTTGATAGTTATGTGAGCTTAGAGGTTCAATGGGAAATTTCCTCTTGTCTTCAGAGCAGAGGGTGAGCCAGTCTAGCTCGGATGCAGGTCTGTTAAGTAATGACAAGACAAAGGAGAACAGCAAATCCAAATAAGACATTTCAGTCAGAGTTGTAGTCCGAATTTCTGTGGAAGAGGACTTCTGTGCAGGTGGACTTTGCACTGTTTGATTTTGCAGACCATTTAAGGTCACAAAAATCCCACATTACCCACTAATATAAAGGGGAAACCCCCAAAACCAATATAGAGGCTTTTTAAATATCTTCATGAATACTTGTGGTTGTCTGTGACCCCTGCAGGCCCTTCGTATCATCCTCCACAGCTTGGACCAGCGAGCGGGAGTGTACCAGCGCTATATCCAGCCCCTGCTCTCTATCAGTGCAGACTTTTACATTCGGGTCTTCGTGCGTGTCTTCACAGGACCGGCTACAGTCAAAAACTCAGCCAGGTGCTCCTCATCTATATAATATTCTGTGATGAAAGAAGAATGATCCTGAAACTGGGTCACTGCAGCTTCATGTAAAAAAAAAAAAAAAAAACACTCATGGCAGCAGCAATTTTTGATGAGACAAAGGAACAAAAGAGAGGAAAGATAATAGAAATTATGAGTATGTGCACCCTTTTCACGTTGATTATTTAGATTGATTTTAAGAGGATTAGAAACAAAGAAGGGTTTAATTACAGTATACAAACAAGATAGGCTTTTAGTGTGCATTTTCCCACATGTGCACATTAAAAGCATCAAAGTCATAAAGGCTGGATCTGACGGACAAGCTCAGTGATTAAAGTAGTTAACTGTCTTTTTGTTTTTTGTGTTTTGTTGCAGCAAACAGGCTCTAATCTACAACTGCGTGGGCTGTGGCTCTTTCCACTTGCAGAGAATGGGCAGAAGAATAAGCAACGGGCAACAGTAAGAGTGTATTTCTGGCTGTTCACCTGATTTGCTTGTAACTCTTACATTGAGGTGGCTCGTGAGCAGCAGGCACGCTGTCAGAGATGAGACACTGCTGGAAAATCAGGGTTGGATTAACTAACTAACTAACTAACCTGCACTTATATAGCGCTTTTCTAGTCACAAAGACCACTCAAAGCGCTTTCATTAATACTAACCCTCTATTCTAAGGGCCTATAGAGAAAACCAGGTGCTTAGAGTTGCAAGGTGGCCTGCAGTGGCATAGGAACTTAAACTTTATTATAAATTTTACAACAGTTGGTTATGACCGAGCAGTTAGTCAGGAGTTATTCTGTTCCCTGATAACCACATTTGGATGTTTCACTGTATATATACAGCGGGGAAAATACGTATTGAACACGTCAACATTTTTCTCATGAAATATATTTCTGATGGAGCCATTGATCTGCGATTTTCACCAGATATCATTAACAACCCAAGTAATCCATACATACAAGGAAATCAAGGCAACTGTGTTCACAAAACAAGTTATATTTAATAAAGTGGAATGACACAGGGAGTAAATATTGAACACATGAAGAAAAAGCGGTGCAAAAAAGGCATGGAAAGCCAAGAAACCAACTGAAATCCATCAGAATTTAAGAAGCCATCCCATCAGTGCAAATTAATTTCAGCTGGTTAAGTCCTGACTGATAGCCTTTAAAAAGGTCTGTGAATATCAGATTGTCACACCACAAAGAACTCATGATGGGTAGAAGCAAAGAGCTCTCTCTAGACCTTCACAATCTTATTGTTGCAAAACATAATGATCAAAGTCAAAATACCTTTATTAATCTCCTTCAGGAGAGATTTGTCTTGGACAGAGGGGTCCTGCTGCACAACAGAAACACATACAATACATACAACCAATACATAAACACCAAAAATAAAAATCAACATAATTCAACCAAAGTACGAATACAATACAGTTGTCTGTTCAATCTCACAGTCTCCCTAACTTCTATTCACCTGACTTATCCACTTATTAATGAGCTTCACCAACAAGGGAATGAATGAATGCTTATACCGATTATATTTACAAAGAGGTACCCTATGCCTTCTTCCCGAATTCATTTAAACATATTTGGGATACAATACATGAGAACCATCAGATAAAAGGCAATTTACCTGTCTGAGGATGGCTTGTTCAAACAGGTCATGGGGAGTTAAAAGTGCCACCATGCCCATGATTTTACCTGCTTTATCAGATTTGATATCTGAGCTGATGGCATTGGTTACAGGCGCATTTCTGAACTGTTAAATGTTCCAGTGAGCACTGCTGGAGCCATCATTCGGAAGTAGAAGGAACATCATTTTACCATAAACCGGCCATGACCAGGAGCTCCTCGCAAGATTTCTGACAGAGGAGTCAAAAGAATTATCAGAAGAGTTATCCAAGAGCCAAAGACCACTCATGGAGAGCTCCATAAAGACCTGGAGTTAGCAGGTACTGCTGTTTCAAAGAAAACAATAAGTAATGCACTCAACCGACATGGGCTCTATGCCTGCTCACCTCGCAAGACTCCACTGCTGAAGAGGCCTCTTTGAAGTTTGCTGCACAGCATTTGGGCACACCAGTAAAATACTGGGAGAATATAGTGTGGTCAGATGAGACCAAAATTGAACTTTTTGGATGCCACATTTTTTTTTTTTTGATTTTTGATTTTGTATACTTTATTGATCCCCAGAGGGGAAATTGAGGACATCCACCTGAATGGATGAAGCAGCCACGGTACGGCGCTATCCCTTAACCATTCACACACACACACATTCACACCTAGGGCCACTTTAGAATCTCCAATTAACCTAACCTGCATGTTTTTGTTCTGTGGGAGGAAACCGGAGAAATCCCAGAGTAAACCCACACAGATAAAGGAAGAACATGCAAACTCCGCACAGATCACTGTTGGTCAGGGGCTGGGATCGAACCAGGGATCCCATGGCCAAGGGTGAGTTGCTGTGCTGCCGCAGTGCCCACATACAGCATGTTTGGAGGAGAAATGACACTACATATCAGCCCTTCAAGATTTGAAGACAGTTTATGTGGAAGAATGGGCTAAAATCACTCCTGAGCAATGCCTGTGCCTAGTTTCTCCATACAGGAGGCTTATGGAAGCTGTTATTACCAACAAAGGCTTTTCTACTTAATATTAAATGAATTTCATCAAGCGTGTTCAATACTTATTCCCTGTGTCATTCCACTTTATTAAATATAACTTATTTTGTGAACACAGTTGCCTTGATTTCTTTGTATTGCCACTATAATTTCTTTGTAATTACTCCTTCTGTAATTGATAGTATGGTAGATAGTGTAACAGCTTCTCTGCATCAGACTCTCGACACGGTGGCCCCTTTAAAAAAAGAAAAAGTCTAATCAAAGATTTCTCACTCCTTGGTTCAACACAGAAACTCGCAGCTTAAAACAGAAGACTTGTCAATTAGAAAGAAAATGGTGCTCCACTAAATTAGATGAAATCTATCTAGCTTGGAGAAATCAACGTCTAATTTATAAAAAAAAAGTCTCTTAGGAAAGCCAGAACAACTTATTATTCTGGATTAATAGAAGAGAACAAGAATAATCCCTGGTTTCTTTTCAGCACTGTAGTCATGCTGACAGAGAGTCAGGATTCTGTCAAATTTAGCATTCCCTTAGAGCTCACTAGTCAGGACTTTATGAACTTCTTCAATAATAAAATTTCATCAATCAGATCCAGTCAGCTCCTTCCCACCGTTAACTTAAATACAGTAACTACTACAACTCCTTCAACTGATATGTTTGGATGAGTTTACTCCAAGCTGAGCACTGAGGACCAGAGTGAGGAAACGCCATCTGTTACAACCCACTTTCTGGGCCAAGGCCAGAATTGCCTACTTCAACCTGGGATCATGAATCACAAATGGCGAAGTCCATTCTGACCCTATAATCAATTCTTCATTAACATTAGGCCATGTACCGCAGGCTTTTACAACTGCTGTAATTAAACCCTTACTTAAAAAGCCAGTTCTGGATTGTTAGAAAAATCCTTCTTAACCTTCAGTCAGAAACCAGGTGGGATCAGAGTTTCAGTAAATTTAATTACACTGGCCAGTGGAGAACAATACCAAAACAGTCTCAGAGCCTATTCGCGCACCATTCTGACCCAAACACACATTACTCAGTTCTTTAAGCCCTTCGTTATCTGAGAGGTGGAGGAGAGAATGTCCATGATGATTGGTTCAGTACGTCTGGTCAAAACTTGGTGTACAGATGATCTCTTTTTCAGGGACCATGACGCTCACTCAGCACCAGTCACACAGGAAACGCACAGGATGAACTAAAACAAAATGATAACAAAGTTCAGCTGCATCATAGACACTGTCACACAGACTCTGAGACAAAGCAAATCACAAATATAAGACAAATATAAAACTTTTCTATCAGGATCCAGGAGTTTTAGCTAACTATAGACCAATCGCCAATCTGCCTTTCATTTCAAAAATCTTAAGAGTTGTTGCTATGAAATTATTTGACCACTTGCAGGGAAATGGTTTATTTGACGAGTTTGTATCAAAGTTTAGAATTCATTATAGTACTGAAACAGCTTTAGTGAAGGTCACTAACGACCTCCTTATCACATCTGATAATGGACTTGTTTCTGTACTTTTCCTTAGTGCAGCTTTTGATACTATTGATCATAATATTTTACTTGATAGATTAGAACACCTTGTTGGACTTAATGGAACTTTGTTGCAGTGGTTTAAGTCTTATTTATCTGATAGGTTCCTGTTTGTTTATGTCAATAATGAGTTTTCTTCTAACTCAAAGCTCAGTCACGGAGTTCCACAGGGTTCTGTGCCAGACCCTGTTCTTTTTAGTTTATATATCCTTCCCCTAGGCAATATTGTTAGAAAGCACTGCATACATTTTCATTGTTATGCAGATGACACACAATTATACTTGTCAATGAAGCCAGATGACAGTAATCAGTTAGCCAAATTAGAGGCTTGTTTTAAGGAAATCAAAGCATGGATGACTTGTAATTTCCTGCTATTAAACTCAGATAAGACTGAAGTCATTCTAGTTGGTCCACCCCCCCCCCCCTTTAGAAATACCTTTCCAAATCAACCTCTTAGTTTAGATGGGGTTGCTCTTTCTCTTAATAGTACTGTGAGGAACCTTGGAGTTATTTTTGATCAAGATCTGTTCTTTAATTTACATATTAAAATTGTGTCTAAGACTGCCAAGATTAGGAGCATCTTGTCTCAGAGTGATGCTGAGAAACTAATCCACGCTGTTGTTAGCTCTAGATTAGAACATTGTAACTCTTTATGCCAGGGCGGCAGTGGCTCAGGAGGTAGAGCAGGTCGTCTAATAACCCGATGGTTGGCGGTTCGAATCCCACTCTCCCCATATATCCTGCCGTTGTGTCCCTGGGCAAGACACTTCACCCGCATTGCCTCCAGTGCCCATAACACTGGTTATGAATGTGTATAAATGTTCGGTGGTGGCCGGAGAGGCCGTTGGCACGGATTGGCAGCCACGTTTCCGTCAGCCTACATACAATCAACACATAGTTAATTAAAAAGCCAGTCTAAAAAGGTGGGTCTTTAGTAGCTTCTTAAAAACATCAGTGGAAGGTGTAGCTCTAAGTTCAAAAGGTAAGGAGTTCCAAAGTCTGGGAGCAACAGCAGCAAAGGCTCTATCGCCTTTGGTTCTGAGCCTAGTGCTAGGGACTACCAATAGATTCTGATGAGAAGACCTGAGAGACCTGCTGGGCTGGTGTAGATGGAGCAAGTCACTAATATAAAAAGGCGCCTCTTCATGAATGGTTTTATAAGTAAGAACAAGAACTTTAAAATCAACTCTATAATTTACAGGAAGCCAGTGTAAGGAGGCCAAAATGGGAGTGATATGACAGAATCTACTGGACCTAGTTAGTAATCTTGCAGCAGATTTCTGGACTAACTGTAGGCAGTGTAAAGAGGATTTGCTAAGACATGTGAAAAGAGCATTACAGTAGTCCAAACGTGAAGAAACAAAGGCATGAATAATGATTTCTAACTGACTGTAGGAAACCAATGACCTAATTTTGGATATATTCCAAAGGTGGAAAAAACAACTCTGGGTCAGACATTTGACATGCTGATCAAAACTCATCGATTGATCGTAAATGACACCAAGATTTTTTTGATTAGACTGTACATTAGAGCTTAATGAACCAATGCTAGTAACCATCTTAGAAATTAGATTATCAGGTTCTACAATCAGGACTTCAGTTTTATCAGCATTAAGTTGCAAAAAGTTACTAGACATCCAGTCCTTAATTGCAGACAATCATGAATAATTTTTAAATTGTCAACATGGTCAGGTTTAAAAGAGAAAAGTAGCTGTAAATCGTCAGCGTAGCAGTGATGAGACACACCTTTAAATTTGCTGATGATAGAACCAAGTGGCAGCGTATATAGGGCAAATAAAAGTGGACCCAGAATAGAACCCTGATGCACCCCACAGGTTAAAGGAGCAGAATCAGATGAATAAGAGCCAACAACCACGGAAAAACTCCTACCAGAAAGGTAGGAGAAAAACCAATCCAGAGCTTTTCCAGAAATACCTACCCAATTTCTGAGCCTTTGTAACAAAATACAATGATCAGTAGTATCAAATGCTGCAGTAAGATCTAATAACACTAAAACAGAGCATTTGCCAGAGTCTGATGACATTAAAATATCATTCGACACCCTAAGAAGAGCGGTCTCTGTCGGGTGTTTCTGACGAAAACCTGACTGAAATTTGTCGAAAATATTGTTCAATCAGAAAGTCAGTGAGCTGCTTGGCAACAACTTTTTCTAAAAGCTTAGAAATAAAAGAAAGCTTAGAAATTGGCCTGAAGTTTTTAAAAACAGATGGATCAAGGTTGGGTTTTTTTAAAAGTGCCTGCACAACTTCATGTTTAAAATACGAGGGCACACAACCAGATTCAAGTGAACTGTTAATGATATTAACCAAAGATGTACCCACTGAGCCAATTACCTCCTTTAACATTGAGGAAGGCAAAATATCTGAAGCGCAGGAGGAGGATTTCATGGAGCTCACCAACACTAACAAATCCTCAAAAGAAATTCAAATCAAATAAAATCAAACTTTATTGTCATATTGCTGTACATACAACTGTAGTGCAGGCAAAATGAAATTGCGTTTCTCTCGGCATCCATATAAATAGAAGCAGCATGATATAAGACACACTCACACATATCTTCACCCCCCCACCCCCACCCCCCATCCATTCACACATCCCTGAGACATACTTAGGAAAAACTAACTAACTATAATATACAAATGATATACATAATGTCTGTGGTGCAGTAGTGTGTATGAGAGATTCCGGGTCAACTGTTCAGCATCCTGACAGCTTGTGGAAGGAAGCTGTTGTTCAGTCTGGTGGTTCTGCCTCTGATGCTCCGGAATCGTTTACCAGATGGCAGAAGTTCAAAGTGTTTATGCAGAGGGTGAGAATGGTCCTTGACAATGTTCAGTGCCCTGCTCCTACAACGGTTCTGAAAAATTTCTTGGACAGAGGGGAGGGAGACTCCAATTACCCTCTCAGCTCCCTTGACTATCCTCTGCAGGGCTTTTTTGTCTGACATACTGCAGCTGGAGTACCATGTAGCAATGCAGTACGTCAGAACACTCTCCACCACACCTCTGTAGAAGGTCCTGAGGATGCAGATGGGGAGAGAGGCCTGTTTGAGTTTCCTCAAGAAGTGCAGTCTCTGCTGAGCCCGCTTCCTGATCCCCAAGGAATTCTTGCTCCAGGTCAGGTCCTGTGAGATCTGCACTCCGAGGAACTTGATGTTCTCCACTCTCTCCACTAAACGGCCGCCGATGCTGAGGGGGACGTGTTCAGGCTGTGACCGCCAGAAGTCGATAATCATCTCCTTCGTTTTGTCCACGTTGAGCACCAGATTGTTCTCCCTGGACCAGCCCTCCAGGTCTCTCACTTCTTCCCTGTACATTGATTCCTCATCCCTCTGAATAAGTCCCACCACCGTGGTGTCGTCTGCAAACTTAATAATCTGGTTCCCCTCGTGTCTGGATACACAGTCATGTGTTAGAAGTGTAAACAACAGTGGACTGAGTACGCAGCCTTGAGGGGATCCGGTGCTCAGCGTGACAGAGTTGGAGATGTTGTTTCCAACCCGGACAGACTGAGGTCTCTCAGTCAGGAAATCCAGGATCCAGAGACATGTGGCGGTGTTCAGACCAAGAAGGAGTAATTTCTCCATCAGTCTCTGGGGAATAATGGTGTTGAATGCTGAACTGAAATCAATGTACAGGAGTCTGGCGTAGGTGTCTTTCTGGTCCAGGTGGGTGATGACAGAGTGTAGGGTGGTGACTACAGCATCCTCCGTGGAGCGGTTTGAACGATATGCAAACTGGAGCGGGTCTTGTGATGCAGGGAGGCAGGCTGTAATGTGTGGTTTGACAAGCCGTTCAAAACACTTCATCACAATTGGTGTCAGTGCAACAGGACGATAGTCATTCAAACAGGACACAACTGGTGTCTTTGCCACCGGTACAATGATAGAGGTCTTGAAGCATCTGGGAACAATGGCCTGACTCAGGGAGATGTTATAAATGTCAGTCAGGACATCCGCCAACTCGCTCGCGCAGTCTCGGCGTACACGTCCCGGGATGTTGTCCGGACCTGCAGCTTTACGTGGGTTGACTCTGGTTAGGGTCCTCCGTGTGTCCGCTGTGTTGATGGTAAAAGCTGGTCCGACCGATGGTGGGGGTGGGCCAGCCCTCCCTCTGGTTGTCGGGTTAGATGCTTCAAAACGTGCAAAGAAATCGTTGAGCCTGTCTGGAAGCGAAGCGTCGTCATCATCGACCCCCTGCCTAGACTTATAGCCCATCAGTGTCTGAACTCCCTGCCACATCTGCTTGGTGTTCCTAATGTCACAGAGGTGTCCCTGGATTTTCTCTGCATAGGTGCGCTTCGCCGCCTTAATTCCCCTTGAGAGCGCAGACCTGGCTGAGTGGAGAGCGATCCTGTCCTCCGCTCTGAAGGCTGCATCTCTGGCTGTAAGCAGCGAGCGCACCTCTGTAGTCATCCAGGGCTTATGGTTACCCCGCATGGTGATGGTCTTCACTGTAGTGACATCCTCTGTGCACTTCGCGATGTAGCTGGTGACCGTTTCAGCATACTCCCACATCTGTCTTGTCTTCCTGGGAGGCTGCTATTTTGAAAACCTCCCAGTCTGTGTGCAGAAAACAGTCTTTCAGTGCAGAGGTTGCACTCTCTGGCCAAATCCTGATTTGTCTCACTGCCAGCCTGCTGCGCTTCAATAAAGGTTTGTAGACAGGCATCAGCATCACGGATATGTGGTCAGAAAGGCCGAGGTGGGGGCGGGGTATAGCCTTATATGCATCTGTGTTTGTGTACACTAAGTCCAACATATTCTCTCCTCTGGTCTTAAAGTCTACACATTGTTTAAACTTGGGGAGCACAGTCTTTAAGCTGCTGTGGTTAAAATCCCCCGCAACCACCACAAAACTGTCCGGATGTGAAGTTTGGATTTCACTAATCGCATCGTGCAGTTCCTCGAGTGCCTTCTTAGCATTAGCGTTAGCGTTAGCGCTCGGCGCTATGTAAACAGCCGCTACAAACACGTTGCTGAATTCCCTCGGCAAATAATATGGCCGACAATTTACAATAACGAACTCCGCCAACGGAGAGCAGTGTTTAGACACTAATGTGGCATTAACGCACTAGTTCTTGTTAACATAGATGCATAGGCCCCCCCCATGGCTCTTACCGGAGCTCGCCATTATTCTGTCAGCACGGAACATCGCCATATCTTCAGCTGAATGGCCTCGTCAAGAATGTTGTCGTGGAGCCATGTCTCCGTGAACACAAGCACACAGCAGTCTCTCCACTCTCTCCGGGTTTCTCTCAGCAGACGCAGCTCATCCAGCTTGTTGTCGAGGGAGCGGATGTTGGAGAGAAGAAGCGACGGTACAGCTGGTCTGGAGGGGTTAGCCTTTAGCCTAGCATGGATGCCGGCCCTTTTTCCACGCTTTTGCCTGCGTTCACACCGTCTGCGCTTCCTCCTCTCTCGGGTAGCTTCCAGCGGGGACTCTGCCAGAATTCCATGCTGGCGGAGAATGTCCAAATCACAACCGAGCGCCGCGATTCTTGCAGCGTGCAGTACCTTGATGTTTAATAAGGTCTCACGGTTGTAAGTTTTACAGAATGTACGTCCGGGATGATCAAAACATTCAAAACTCTCACATTCGCTGATGCCAAGAGGGGCCGCTGCGTCCGTGCGCGCCGCCGCCATTTTGTATTAAGTATTGTATTAAATTGGGGTAAAATCACTTAAAAAGGCCTGTCTGTTAGGACAATCAAGGATTGGGGAAAGGAATGAGTAAAACCAGCCCTCACAGCAGTGACCTTGTCAACAAAGAAGGAAAGAAACTTGTTAGTCATTAATTGAAAAACAGGGGGAGCAAAACTGATAGGATTAACTATACTGTCTATTGTGCTGAAGAGGATCTTTGGATTGTTACTATTGGAGGAGATGATGTTGGAAAAATAAAAAGTTCTTGCCATTTTAGTCATATTGTTAAATTCAATTAACAGTTCCTTAAGGTACAATCGATGCACCTCAAGTTTAGTGGACTTCCACAGTCTTTCCACCCTCCGACATTTACGTCTAAAGCAACAGAGATCATCATTTAACCAGGGGGATAAATTAACTGCACAGACAGTCCTGGTTTTAAAGGGAGCAACTACATCTAAGATGCTTGAACAGTGTGAGTTAAAAGAGCAGACCAAGCTCTCAGTATCGTCATCAGAGGATAAAACCACACTGCTGTCAAAGGCAGCAGAAAATTTCACAGCTGAAAACCGGTCAATGACACGAGAGCATTTTACCCGCTTGCCAGTGTAACAGACTGATTTTCCTGATAAATTAAAAAGAACACAAAAATGGTCTGACACGTGAAGCTCCTTAGTCTGAACATTATTCACATTACGACCAAGTGTAAAAACAAGATCAAGTGTATTTCCTTTTATATGCGTAGGGCCAGATAGACACAAAACAAAATTAAATGATTCCATCATACCCAAGAAATTAACTGCAAAACTGTCATTGGGATCATTAATATGCAAATTAAAATCTCCAAGTAATAAAATCCGCTCAAATTTAATAATAGAAGTTAAAAAATCACTAAACTCAGATAAAAAAGAGGCATAAACTCCTGGAGGGCGGTAAATTAAAACACAATAAAATGGGTTTGAGGAGCCAATTTTTAAAATCATCAGTTTAAATGATGAAAAAGTTCCATGGCTCACTGTCCGTGTAACGAAGCGGCGCCGGTTCACGATGGCCAGACCACCGCCGCGGCCTGTCAATCTCGGAGCAGAGGAGAAGGTACAATCCGGTGGACAAAGTTCAATTAAGGAGGTAAATTCCTCACTTCTCTGCCAAGTCTCAACAAGAAATAAAAAGTCCAGCCCTTCAGTAATGAATAAATTGTTCAAAAAGAATGATTTATTTGCGATGGATTACTTGGGCTGTTACTGATATCTGGTGAAAATCTCAGGTTAATGGCTCCATCAGAAATATGTTTAATGAGAAAAATGTTGATGTTTTCATTACTTATTTTCCCCACTGTAAATGTTTGTCTTCTGTTGCACTATATTCATTGATATCACACTCCCTCCCATGGTGCCAATGAAAACACCATGGGAGGTGTAAAATTCTTGGGGACCACTGCCAGTCAGAAATGTTACAAAATTACATATTGTAGCACTATGGGCAGCTCGGTGGCACAGTGATTAGCACTGTGGCAGCACAGTAAGAAGGTTGTGGGTTCAATCCCACCCCCTGACCATCAGTGACCCTTATGTGTGGAGTTTGTATGTTCTCCCCGTGTCTGCATGGGGTAGCTCTGGTTTCCTCCCACAGGCCAAAAACATGCAAGTTAGTTAATTGGAGACTCTAAAGTGGCCCTAGGTGTGAATGCCTGTGTGAGTGGTGAAGGGATTGGTGCCGCACCGTGGCTGCCTCATCCATCCACGTGGATGTCCTGAATTTCCCTCTGGGATTAATAAAGGATACAAAAATACAAAAAAAAATTATAGCACATGTAACTGCAATGTGGTCTTGTAATTTGTTTATACTCACTCAATGTGAAACTTGGGCCTGTTTAAATGAGCACAAAGCTGCGCCGTCATTTCAGACACTCATGCAGTTTTGCCGCTGAAGTCATTCTTGTTGAAAATACGCTGATGTGACCCGAAAAATTTCCTCTCCTTGTTGTTTTTTGTGGTAATTCTTTGCAAAACATGATATTTTCTCTGGTAGTGTCTCCTTCCACAAAACGCATGCCCACTTATGTCCACAGATTCATCGAGTTGCAATGCAAATTTCATGCTGATGCGTATCTTTTCCTAAACAATCTTCTTCAACATCTGCAGACATGTCATCAATAATTCTGGCAATTGTGTTATCTTAGAGAGGGACTTTAGCTACTTTAACTGCATCAGGGCCAATCATCTCATTCACAACAGCTTTGCAAGCAGGGACTCTGCCACAGTGTGTGGCTTTGTCAGTTCAGCTACTAAGTAGTACTTTTAGAGCTTTTTCAGATACCTTTTGTGTTTTTCTCATGAAAGTTACTTGTTTGTCCGTGTGCTCATGAAGACGAGCAAAATAGTCTGCGCTCTTATCTTAAAGGGACGGATATTTGGTTTTGAAATGATATTTAAGCTTTCTTGGGACCATGCCACTGTTGGTTGTTTTTTTCCCTTTTGTTGTTGCTAATAAGGTTTTCTGACTTGTATGCAACGTGACTGACTTGAGCATGATATCATTTTGATGTGTGAGATTGAAGGAGGAAGGCACCACTATAAAGAACCATAATGTTGAAATATAACACATTTTGTTAATACTTGAAACCAGTAGCCTAAACCAGTCAGAAAAGTGTTTCTGGAGATCATTACTTCAATGAGCAGTCGGGTCATTTTCTCAGAGACTTTAATACAATTTGTTGACTTTTGTCATTGAATTATCATTGTTGCACTCATCCATCCTTCCTTCCTTCCTCCACCGCTTTTCCGGGGTCTGGGTCATGGATGCAGCAGTCTAAGCAGAGAAGCCCACGCTTCCCTTTCTACAGCCACCTCATCCAGCTCTTCAGGGAGGGGATACCAAGGCGTTCCCAGGGCAGCTGTATTTTCTCCAGCGTCTCCTCCCAGTGAGATGTGCCCGAACCACCTCATATGGGAGGTGTCCAGGAGGCATCCTGATCAGATGCCCAAACCACCTCAACTGGTTGCTTTCGATGTGGAGGAGCAGTGGCTGTACTCTGAGCCTCTTCCAGATGACTGAGCTCCTCACCCTATCTCTAAGGGTCAGTCCAGCCACCCTATGGAGAAAGCTCATTTCAGCTGCCTGTATCTGTGATCTCATTCTTTCATTTGTTACAGTTATAGAAAGTTCATGACCATATGTGAGGGTGGGAATGTAGATTGGCCATAAATTGACAGCTTTGTTTAGAGCTCAGATCCCTCTTCACCATGACAATTATCTGTCAGTTTCCAGCTCCATTCTCTCCTCACTTGTAAGCAAGACCCCGAGATACTGAACTTCTGTTCACTACATGACACCTGCGGCTATGGCGCAGGTGTAGTGTAGCCGACTACTAATCGGAGGGTCTGTGGTTCAATTCTCGCTCTGTCTGCATGTCGAAGTGTCTGAGTAAGACACTGAACCCCCAGTTGCTCCTGGTGGGTCAGGCCAGCACTGGTGCATGGCAGCTCCGCTGCCATCAGTGTGTGAATGTGTGGATAGCAGGATCTGTAAAGCGCTTTGGTCATCCAGAGATGAGTAAAAAGCACTATATAAGTGAACGCCATTGACCATTTTACCATTCCTCCACTTGGGACAGGAACTCATCCCCAACCCAGAGAGGTCAATCTACCTTTTTCCGGCTGAGGACCATGGACTCTGACTTGGAGATGCTGATTCTCATCCCAGCTGCTTCACATTCGGTAGCAAACTGTCCCAGCAAGACCTGTTGGTCATTGCTCGATGAAGCCAACAGGACAACATCATCTGTGAACAGCAGAGATGAGATCCTGTGGTCACCAAACACGACATCCTCTGTTCCTTGGCTACACCTAGAAATCCTGTCCATAAAAATTATGAACAGGATCGGTGTCAAAGGGCAGCCCTGATGGAGTCCAACTCTCACTGGAAACGAGTTTGACTGATTGTTGGCGAAATGAACCAAACTCTTGCAACAGTCCTATAGGGACCGGATAGCTCATAACAAAAGCCTTGTACGCCAGACTCCCGAAGCACCCCCCTACAAGAAGCCACCAGGGACACTGTTGAATGCTTTCTCCAAATCCACAAAACACATGTGGACTGGTTGGGCAGACTACCACGAGCCCTCGAGGATCCTTGAGAGGGTAAAGAGTTGGCCTGATGTGCCACAGCCAGGATGGAAATCACATTGCTCCTCCTGAATCTGAGGTGCAACCAATTAGTATCTATTACACTGAATAAGAAAATCTGGCCCCTGCCCAGTGAGAGGTCATGCTTCTGCTTGTTTCTCAAAATGCTGTTTCAGCTGTGAAAAAGTTAACGAAACATGCAATTCAATTCAGTTCAATTTTATTTATATAGCGCCAAATCACAACACAGGTCATCTCAAGGCACTTTACAGAAAACAGTGGGTTTAGGCCACGCTCTCAAATTTATAGAACCCAGCAGAGACTCCTAAGAGCAAGCACTGCGGCGACACAGGGGAGGAAAAATTCCCTTTAATGGGCAGAAACCTTGAGCGGAACCAATGCTCACAGAGGACGGCCATCCGCCTTGACCGGCTGGGTTGAAAAAAGAGATAAAAAGTAGGAGGCCTGGCAGTAGCTACATTCAAAACAAACATAACAAATACAGTATTCAAAGCCAGACATTCCAGTATCAAGCCTGGTTGGGCTGCACATGCGAGTGAAGGCCTGGCAGCGGCAACATTTTTAACTATAGGCCTTATCAAAGAGAGAAGATTTCAACTTACTCCTGAATAAAGAGAGAGTGTCTGCCTCCCGAACTGAACTGGGAAGATGGTTCCACAGGAGGGGAGCTTGATAACTGAAAGCTCTACCTCCCAATCTACTTCTAGAGACCTTGGGGACCACCAGTAGTTTGGATTTTTGGGAGCGCAGAGCTCTGGTTGGATGATGGGGAATTATGAGTTCTTGCAGATAAGAAGGAGCCATGCCATTAAGGGCTTCATAAATTAGGGGCAATATCTTGAATTCAATTCTGTATTTTATTGGGAGCCAATGTAAAGAAGCTAAAACTGGGGTAATGTGATCGCTTCTCGCTGTTCTCATTAGGATACATGCAGCTGCATTCTGAATGAGTTGGAGAAACTTTATGGACTTTTTAGGACAACCTGATAAAAGTGAATTACAATAGTCTAACCTAGAGGTGATAAAGGCGTGAACAAGTTTGCAGTTCGTCATTTGTGTGTCTTTGCTTTTGATGCTAGTGTCTCATTGTGTGTGTTTAAATATTTCAGTATGAAGTACTCTGCTGCCACCGGGCCTCCAGTTGGACCAGAGTGTGGGTACTGTGGACAGAGACATCAGGTGACGTCCTAACTGTGATCTTTCAGTCTGAAGGCCATTGTTTTATAAAAGAAGATACATTTAATAGAATGCAGAATGCATTTTTTACTCATGTGGACCTTCAAAGTGTTTAGACAATAGCATATCAGTCATACCTGCAGAGTCTTTATATTCATTAGCAAAATAAATTATTAGTCAGTATAAATGTATTTTGTATGTGTGACTAAATTACATGTCTGTTTCAATTGCATCATTACAGTAGTCTTCGTCCAAACCCCACAGGATCATTTCCAGTCATCCTGTTTGTTACTGTAGGAGGTTCTCATCTTGCCACGTTGGTTTGCTTTTTGTCTGTTCTTTGATTACTCTGAAAAATAAATTGTATGATTTCTTTTTTTGGGGGTGGAGGGGGGACAAGGAACAGTCCATTAGATTTTGGTAGTCTTCTTCAGTAAGTACCAAAAGCCAAATAAAAATGATACTGTCTGTATTCTAGCTTGGTGCTGAGCATAATAGAATGGCAAAAGGAAAGTGAACACACACAGCTACCAGAGGACTGACGCCCCCACTGTAGCTTTGACTGCTTACAGTAGCTGTGTGGCCGAGGGTAACTGAAGTCAAGATGGGCACCACCACTATAAACCACATGGTGTCCCACATGCTGTGGAAGGGAATTAACTTATCTTCAAAAAGTAGTCTTATTGCAGGATACCCTTTACTCTTAGTCGAATACATTTATGAAGAATGCCCTTTTACTTAAATTTCTTAGTACGTAATGTTCTTGTCTATAGTGCCATAACATGTTCTTCAGTCTTTTTTTTTTTGCACTCTTCATAAATGGCTGTCCTCAGTGTTGTCATTACTGTGCTAAAATAATAAATTTATTTATATAGGACTTTTAAATACAACATTTAAAAAGTGCTTTTTAAAAAAAATAAATTTAACCTTTTTTTTTTATACAGGGTAGTTCCATTGAGAGGCAACCTCTCTCTCTCTCTTTTTTTTTTTTAAGGACGCCCTGTTCATGTTCAACAGTTACACATTCACACCAGGAAGCTCCCCAGTACAACCACAGACTGACCTGTGGCCACTGAGCAGCTGGGGTTAAGGGCCTTGCTCAAGTGGGTTTAAGGAGGGTGCGGCAAACACTGCTATGTTATCTGTCCCACCCAGATCTAATCCTGCCGGCAGTGGTGGCCACATCCCTAACCATTAGGCCACCACTGCCCCTAATTTAACAATCAAATCAAGAAATCAGAACACTGTACACAGCCAAAAACGACAGCAGTGAAGAGAAGGGATGCAGCAAGATTGAACTCAGTGAAATAACGTGAGGCCCTTAAAGACAGATTAAGTAAATGCAACAAAGGATAAAAGATAAGAAGAAAAAGATTAAAATCTAGAAATAAAAAGACAACATCACATAACGGGATTCAGGAATAGATGAAGTAAGAAGTAGGCAGCAGAGAAAAAAGTTAAAATTCAATATCACTGCATAAAAGCGAGTCTGTAAAAGTGAGTTTTAAGAAGAGATTTAAAAGAAGTGACTGATTCAGTGAGCCTTATCCCCTCAGGCAGGTCATTCCAAAGCCGAGATGCCCGGATTGAGAAAACTCTGTTGCCTCTGGTTTTGAGCCTCGACTTTGGAACAGAAGGCCTCCACCTGAGAATCTAAGGCTGTGGCTGGGGTTGTATGGTGTTATCAAGTCATTTATATAGAAAGATGCTAGGCCTACCCAAACTTTAAAAGGGATTAGTAAAATCTTAAAATCAAGTCTAAATCGAACTGGAAGCGAGTGAAAGGAGAAGAGGATCAAGGTTATGTGAAAATGTGAAACATCAGGTGACTCCTTCTCTGTCCTTCCTGTAGATGGGCGGTCCCATCTGGGCGGAGCCTATCCACAACATGGAGTTTGTCCAGAAGGTTCTGACTTCCGTGTCGGGGAACCCTAGCAGATTTGGGACTTCCAAACGGATTGAGGGCATGCTCAGCATGGTGACTGAGGTATTTGTTTCTTTGTTTTTTTTAGCGTAAAACCTTTGCCAAATCAAACATACTGTATGTATCATGATAGCTGTCGTAACTATAAAGGCATAAAGTTAATAAGCCACACTATGAAGATATGGGAAAGAGTTCTTGAAGCAAGCTTAAGAAGAGGGTTGACAATCAGTGAGCAGCAGTACGGATTCATGCCAAGAAAGAGTACTGCAGATGGAATGTTTGCTCTAGAATGCTGATGGAGAAGTACAGTGTATATACAGGTACATCTCAAAAAATTAGAATATCATGAAAAAGTTCAATATTTTTTGTCACTCATTTCAGAAAGTGAAACCCATATATTATATAGATTCATGACACAGAGAGTGATATATTTCAAGTGTTTATTTATTTAATTTTGATGATGATGGCTTACAGCCCATGAAAACCGTACACACTCAATACTTGGTCGTGGCTCCTTTTGGATTAATTACTGTATCAATGTGACGTGGCATGGAGGTGATCAGCCTGTAGCACTGCTGAGGTGTTATGAAGGTCCAGGTTGCTTTGATAGTGACCTTCAGCTTGTCTGCATTGTTGGGTCTGGTGTCGATCATCTTCCTCTTGACAATACTCCATAGATTTTGTATGGGGTTTAGGTCAGGAGAGTTTCCTGGCCAATCAAGCACAGTGATGCCATGGTCATTAAACCAGGTTTTGATACTTGGGCAGTGTGGGGGGGTGCCAAGTCTTGCTGGAAAATGAAATCAGCTTCTCTATAAAGCTTGTCAGCAGAAGGAAGCATGAAGTGCTCTAAAATTTCCTGGTAGACAACTGCGCTGACTTTGGTCTTGATAAAACACAGTGGATAAACGCCAGCAGATGACATGGTTCCTCAAATCATCACTGACTGTGGAAACTTCACACTAAACCTCAAGCAACTTAGATTCTGTGCCTCTCCACTCTTTCTCCAGATTATACAAATATTCTATCAAGATTCATGACAAGAAAAGACGAACGTTCCATCACTGCCCAATCCTGTCCAGATATAACCTGTTGAGCTTTGAAAATCTAATCATGTATACAAATGTGTGTCTTGTTTAGGATAATCCATAACTCTGCTGCTCCTCCCTTAAAAAGGTTTGTTTCATTAAGTTCTGTAAATACATCTCGGGCAACTCGATCAACAGCACGCGGCAAGTGCAGGATTCCTAAGCACAAGACAACATTAGCAAATTCAACATTTTCATGTGTGGCTATACGACAGTGGAACATGTTACCAACGGAGTTACTTGCAGTAACAGACTGTCACACATTTTCGCGCTTGGTGAAAAAACAGTTAATCTCTAAGCAAACCTGTGTCCATAATGTACTGTGATGTAAAGATGTTAGTGTGTGATGTTGACAGTGGGACCAATAAGAGTCAGTGGTTGGATGTGAAAAATTGTTTATATGGATGGAGTTATAAAAATGTATTATTGTATGTTTTAGTTCTTATCAATGTTTTGGGTTCTTATCAATGATATTAATGTTTGTTTTAGTTTTTAGCAATACTTGGCTTTAGTTTTTTAATCAATGTTTGGTTTTAGTTTTTTATCAATGCTTACTTGTAGTTTTAGCAAATGTCTGCTTTTTAATGCTAACACCAGCCTGACCAGGGACTACAGGTGGAAATTAGCACTTGTGCTATAACCTGGTACAATGCATCTTTCCTCTTTAAGGTCAATGTATATTGTGCGTGTCACTGCATAAATAAATAAATAAATTCTGGGCCTTTTGATTTCCAAATCAAATACAAAATGTACTTTTATCTGAACAGAGGTCATCAGCTGGTGTTTGTCCACTGTGTTTTATCAAGACCAAAGTCAGCGCAGTCGTCTACCAGGAAATTTTAGAGCACTTCATGCTTCCCTCTGCTGACAAGCTTTATGGGGAAGCTGATATCGTTTTTCAGCAGGACTTGGCACCTCCCCCCACTGCCAAAAGTATCAAAACCTGGTTTAATGACCATGGTATCACTGTGTTTGATTGGCCAGCAAACTTTCCTGACCTAAACCCCATAGAGAATCTATGGAGTATTGTCAAGAGGAAGATGAGACACCAGACCCAACAATGCAGATGAGCTGAAGGTCATCATCAAAGCAACCTGGACCTTCATAACACCTCAGCAGTGCCACAGGCTGATCACCTCCATGCCACGCCACATTGATACAGTAATTAATCCAAAAGGAGCCCCGACCCAAGTATTGAGTGTGTACATGGACATACTTTTCAGTTGGCCAACATTTCTATTAAAAACTATTTTTTAAAATTAATTTTATGTAATATTCTAATTTTTTTGAGAAACTGAATTTGGGGTGGGATCAGTCCGCCAAGGTCTCCACCTTTGACCGCCACCTAATCCACATAGCACCGAACCCCCATGATCCCTCCTGCAGGTGGTGAGCCCACTGGAGGGCGGACCCATGTAACTCCTTCGGGCTGAGCCCGGCCGGGTCCCATGGGGGGAAACCCAGCCACCAGACGCTAGCCTTCGAGCCCCTCCCCCAGGCCTGGCTCCAGGGTGGGGCCCCGGTAACCCCATACCGGGCGGGGTACACTGAATCCTTGATATAGAATTTATCATGAGTCTGTTGGATCATTCTTAGTCTGGCCCTTCACCCAGGACCAGTTTGTCTTGGGTGACCCTATCAGAGGCAAATTGCCCCGGACAACATAGCTCCTGGACATGGACATGTTCTCCACCTCTGTTGTTGAAGTGGCGGCCCAGAGCTGCGGCCGCAAGGTGGTCGGTGCATCTCGTGGTGGCAACCCCTGAACCAAGTGGTGGACACCAGTGGTGAGGGCGGCCATTAAGCTGAAGAAGGAGTCCTATCAAGCTTGGTTGGCTTGTGGGTCTCCCGAAGCAGCTGAGGTGTACCGGCAGGCCAAGTGGAGTGCAGCTCGGGTGGTTGCTGAAGCAAAAACCCGGGTATGGGAGGAATTCGGTGAGGCCATGGAACAAGACTTTCGATCGGCCTCGAAGAGATTCTGGCAAACTGTCCGGAGGGGAAAGCAGCTCCCTGTCCACACTGTATGGTGCGGATGGGACACTGTTGACTTCGACTGGGGATATCGTCGGGCGGTGAAAGGAATACTTCGAGGATCTCCTCAATCCCACTGATACGCCTTCCACAGAGGAAGCAGGGTTTGGGGACGAGGGGGATGACTCGCCTATCACAGGGGCTGAGGTCGCCAAGGTGGTTAAAAATCTCCTTGGTGGCCGGGCCCCGGGGGTGGACGAGATTCGCCCTGAGTACCTTAAGGCCCTGGATGTTGTTGGGCTGTCATGGTTGACACGCCTCTGCAACATTGCGTGGAGGTCGGGGGCAGTGCCTTTGGCATGGCAAACCGGGGTGGTGGTGCTCCAACTTTAGAGGGATCACACTCCTCAGCCTCCCTGGGAAGGTCTATGCCAAGGTATGCCTATGCCAAGGTACTGGAGAGGAGAGTCCGGCCGTTGGTCGAACCTCGGATTCAGGAGGAGCAATGTGGTTTACGTCCTGGCCGTGGCACATCGGACCAGCTCTTTACCCTCTCGAGAATTCTTGAGGGTTCGTGGGAGTTTGCCCAACCAGTTTACATGTGTTTTGTGGACTTGGAGAAGGCATTTGACCGCGCCCCTCATGGTTTTTTGTGGGGGGTGCTTTGGGAGTATGGGGTATCGGGCATGTTGTTACGAACTATTCGGTCTCTGTACGACCGTTGTGAGAGTTTGGTTCGTATTGCCAACACTCGGTCGGAGTCATTCCCAGTGAGAGTTGGACTCCGCCAGGGCTGCCCTTTGTCACCGATCCTGTTCATAATTTTTATGGACAGGAGTTCTAGGCGCAGCCAGGGAATGGAGGGTGTCATGCTTGGTGACCACAGGATCTCATCTCTGTTGTTTGCAGATGATGTAGTCCTGTTGGCTTCATCCAGCAATGACCTACAGCTCTTGCTGGGACGGTTTGCCGCTGAGTGTGAAGCGGCTGGGATGAGAATCAGCACCTCCAAGTCCGTGTCCATGGTCCTCAGCCGGAAAAAGGTGGATTGTCCTCTCTGGGTTGGGGACAGGCTCCTGCCCCAAGTGGAGGAGTTTAAGTATCTTGGGGTCTTGTTCACGAGTGAGGGGAAAATGGAGCGAGAGATCGACAGACGGATTGGAGCAGCATCTGCAGTGATGCGGACGTTGTACCGGTCTGTTGTGGTGAAGAGGGAGCTTAGTTCTAAGGCAAAGCTGTCGATTTACCAGTCAATCTACGTTCCTACTCTCACCTATGGTCACGAGCTTTGGGTAATGACCGAAAGAACAAGATTGCGGATACAAGCGGCTGAAATGAGCTTTCTCCGTAGGATTGCTGGACTCACCCTCAGAGATAGGGTGAGGAGCTCAGTCATCCAGGAGAGGCTCAGAGTAGAACCACTGCTCCTCCACATTGAAAGGAGTCAGTTGAGGTGGTATGGGCATCTGATTAGGATACCTCCTGGACGCCTCCCACTTGAGATGTTTCAAGCACGTCCCACTGGGAGGAGACCCCGGGGCAGACCCAGGACTCGGTGGAGAGGCTATGTCTCCCAGCTGGTCTGGGAACGCCTTGGTATCCTCTCTGAAGAGCTGGAGCAGGTGGCTGGGGAGAGGGAAGTTTGGGCTTCTCTGCTTGAACTGCTGCCTCTGCGACCCGGACCTCTGGGAAAAGCGGTAGAAGATGGATGGATGGAATTTGGGATTTTCATGGGCTGTAAGCCATTATCATCAAAATTAAATTAAATAAACATTTGAAATATATCACTCTCTGTGTAATGAATCTATAATATATGGGTTTCACTCTCTGAAATGAGTGACAAAAAATATTGAACTTTTTCATGATATTCTAATTTTTTGAGATGTACCTGTACAAAGTCTACACACCCCTGTTCAAATCTCTGGTTTTTGTGATGTAAAGAAATGAGACCAAGATGAATCATTTCAAAACTTTGTTCACCATTAATGTGACTTATAACCTGTACAACCCAATTGAAAAACAAACTGAAACTGTTTAAGGGGAAAAATAAAAAATAAAAAATTTACAATAATCTGTTTGCATAAATATGCAGTATTAGTTTAAAGGAAACTAATACTTTGTTGCAGCACCTTTGGCGTTTATTACAGCACTCAGTCTTTTTGTGTCGGAGTCCATCAGCGTGGCACATCTTGATGTGGCAATATTTGTCCACTCTTCTTTGCAAAAACGTTCCAAATCTGTCAGATTGCGAGGGCATCTCCTGTGCACAGCCCTGTTCAGATGTTCCATCAAATTCAGGTCTGGATGAGACTGGCTGGGCCATTCTAAAACCTTAATCTTCTTCTGGTGAAGCCATTCTTTTGTTGATTTGGATGTGTGCTTTGGGTTATAGTCATGCTGAAAGATGAAGTTCATCTTCAGCTTGAAAACCTGAAGGTTTTGTGCCAACACTGACTGGTATTTGGAACTGTACATAATTCTCTCCACCTTGACTAAGGCCCCAGTTCAGCTGAAGAAAAATGGCCCCAAGGCATGATGGTACCACCACCATGCTTCGCTGTAGGTATGGTGTTCTTTTGGTGATGAGCAGTGTTGTTTGTGCCAAATATACTTTTTGGAATTATGGCCAAAAAGTTCAACCTTGGTTTCATCAGACCATACCACATTTTCCCACATGCGTTTGGGAGATTTCAAATTTGTTTTTGCAAAATGTAGCTGGGCTTGGATGCTTTTCTTTGTAAGGTAAGGCTTCCGTCTTGCCACCCTAGACGGGAGATTGTTGTCACATGTACTTGGCACATGAGGGGCAATCATTTTTTCCACATAGGGCCATGCTGTGTCATTAGCTTAGCCTGCCTGGAGTCAACCTGCTGCTGCTGCTTTGAGTGTGGCCAACTTAGCCTCCCTGGAGTCAAACTTGCTGCTGTTCTGTGTGCGGCTGGCTTAGCCTGCCTGGAGTCAACCTACTGCTGCTGCTCTGAGTGTGTCTAACTGGGCCTACCCAGAGTTAACCTGCTACTTCTCAACCTAGCCTACCTGGAGTCCAAATGCCACTGTTGCTCTGAGTGTGCCAAGGTAAAGTCTGGAGAAGGGTGAGCATTGGATTGCAGATAATGGTCCACAGCAAGACTGCTTAATTTCACAAAGGTACTGTGTAGATATGATGGGCATTTGGTTCAAATGATGGCAACAGCAGGCAAGCTAATGAGTTAGAGTGATCCATATTAACCAAAATCTATTTGAATCAACTAGCGCCAATTACAACACAATGCCATCCAAAAGGATTGTAATATATGATGAGGTTGAGGAATTTAAAAAAAAAATCACTTGACTTTCTCTCAGAAGAGGTAACTGTGGTGAGAAAACAAAAACAGATGATTGATTTGGTGGAAGAGGCCAAAGCCTTGAGGCTGGAAAATGAGGAGAAAGACAAAAAGATTGCTTTTCTGGAAAATAGGGTGGACAGCCTGGAATAGTACACTCGAATGAATGACATTATTGTTTCAGGATTAGAAACAAAGCCCAGATCCTATTCCCAGGCTGTGGCAAGAATGGATGATACAGACCTTCGTGAGCTGGACTCCAGATTGGTGGAAGAACAGGTGACAACCTTCCTCCATTCTAAAGGCATAGAGATAGACAGTAACTGCATAGAGGCTTGTCACCCTCTTCCTAAAAGAAGGAAGGGTGAAAAATTGGCAATAATCAACCCTCTTACAAACAGAAAGTATAAAATGGATCTGCTGAAACAGGGAAGGAAGCTGAAGGGGACAGAAGTTTATTTGAATGAGCACCTGACCAAGAGAAATGGAGACATCGCCAAAAAGGCCCGATTCTTGCGAAAACCGAAGAAAATCCTCCAATCAACATGGACTTTCAACTGCAAAGTCTTTATAAAACTGAATGGAACACCAGAGGAGTGCAAAGTGCTGGTAATCAGAAATGAGGAGGAGCTGGATAAATATATGTAAGGAAGTCAGTCACAGTGAGGACAAATATGATTCCCCTGTGTGATCTGTAATTCCATAATTTCATCAATGTTTGGACCAGAACAAGATATTGATCCTGATAACAATCTCTACAATAATCTAAGCAACAACTGCTCTTACTACACAGTTGAACAGTTCAATTTTAATGTCAAGTCTGATCATTCTATATCAATTATCCATTTCAATAGCAGAAGTTTATATGCAAATTAAAAAAAAAATTAAAGAATATTTAAGTCAGTTCACTAAACCATTTAATGTGATTGCTATCTCAGAAACTTGGCTTAGTTCAGAGAAGGGGATGGACTTTGATTTGAAAGGCTATGAGATGAATTTCAATAATAGAAAGAATAAAAGAGGAGGGGGTGTAGCTTTATATACTGATAAAAGTATCAACTATAAAGTAGTGGAAAATATGACATCGACCATTGATAATGTAATGGAATGCATTACAATAGAAATCTGCATGAGAAATAAGAAAAATATAATTGTTAGTTGTGTATGCAGAACACCTAACTCCAGTATTGAAATATTTAAGAATAATATGGAACACCTGTTTGCAAAGTGTAATCAGAAGGTTGCGATCATTTGTGGAGATATGAATATAGACATGTTGAATCCCCATAAGCATGTGATGACAGATGAGTCTATATCCACTTATTACTAAGCCAAGTAGAATAACATTGCATAGTGCAACATTAATAGATAATATTTTTACAAATAATATGGAAAATAATATAGTGAGTGGGTTATTACTGAATGATGTTAGTGACCATTTGCCAGTTTTTGTGACGTACAATCGTGGTTATAACAGGAAAAGTAATGAATGTAAAACTGGATATAGGAGAGTAAGAACAGAAGAGTAATGAATGAAAAGTAATGAATGTAAAACTGGGTATAGGAGAGTAAGAAGAGAACAGAAGAATCCTTGCTAGGGGTTTCTTCCTGTTAAATGGGAGTTTTTCCTCTCCACCGTCGCTAAGTGCTTGTTCACAGGGGATCGTCTAATTGCTGGGTCTTTCTGCAATTGTGGGGTTTTCCCTACATTTGAAAGTGCTATGAAATGACTTTTGGTGTGATATGGCGCTATATAAATAAAGTTGAATTGAATTTAGAAGTGAATTATTATCACAAGACTGGAAAAGCGTTTATGAAGTTGATGATATTGATATAGCCTATGATTCCTTTTTGAAAATATTTAAATCATTATATCAAAAAAATTGTCCAATCCAGCAATACAAAAAAAAAAAAATGAATTATCTGGATAGGCCATGGATGACAAAGGGATTGAAAAATGCTTGCAGAAAAAAGAATACCCTATATAGGAAGTTTCTGAAATATAGGAGAATAGAGGCATAGAATAGATATAAAAGATATAAAAATAAATTGACTAATATTTTAAGGATATGTAAAAAGGATTATTATAATAAATTATTGGAAAATAATAAAAATAATATTAAGGGAATATGGAAGATAGCAGACAAGCACATCTGTCGCAAGGTATGTGGTGGACTTTTGCCAGTCAGTGCATCATGACATGCACATACACAAAGAGCAGAGATATACAAACCTATCATCTGGTCAGTCACTGCAACAGATACTGGAGTCAGTTCGTCTTGGCCTGTCCTTGCCACTGATAATACCTCTGTCTGCCGAGAATGTGCCACTAGTCCAGCAAAAGCTAGCGGTACTCAAATACTTAGCAAGCAGGTTCATGAAATGGTCAGTCAGAAAGCAACTCATACCGGCTCGGACGTCGCCCGTGTAACCCAGTGTTAAAAACGCAAATAAAAATATGAATATTGATACCGCTTTTTTTTCCCAATATATTTTTATTAAAATCAGTTTCAGAAATTACAGAGAAGTTTGCATAATACTTCTTGAAACAAGAAATAAAGATACACTTATTAAGCACATATACATACAGTATATGTATATAGGATCTAATAGTGCATCAACAAGTACTTTGTGGAGCGTGTAAATGAAGAGGCAGATTTGTTTTAGCCGATTTATTACACATCTCTCACATCAAGCATAGACAGAATGACATTCAAGTAGAAGCTCTTCTCTTAAATACCATGACATTCTTCTAGAATCTTCTCACACAAAAGATGATCTTCTCGTCCAATCGCAATCAACCCACTCATCCTTAACACCTCCCTGTTATCTTACTAGGGTATCTAGAATCTTCTCACACACAAAAGATGATCTTCTCGTCCTTTGTTCCTGTCTAAGATGGTATACAATTAGGCTCTCCCCAGGTTGCCCCCCCCCCCCCAGCAACTTAGATGGGACAAAAGGATAACAGTCCACATGCTGTGATAGAACCATTAACATCAGTCCACATGCTGCTTGGGCTTCAGTCTTCTCCCATATCTGCTATAACCAGAATTCGCCACCTCTGCGGCTCTGCCCTGCCTGTGGGGGGCTGTTGTTTGGGGGGAAAACTTTTCTCTCTGTCCGTGTGGGTGCTCTGAGGCATCGTCTCTCTGGGGAGCTCCCCGTGGGGGTCTTCCACGCTGAGGGGCCCTCGCCAACAGCACTTGCTCGTCCGCCACAACGAAAGCAGGTTTGAGTCTGTCTATGCCAATTTTTTCCCTCCTACCCCCCCAAGTCTAGCAAAAAATGCTTATCCCCTGTTTCCAGCACTCTGAACAGTCCATCATAGGGTGGGCGCAGTGGAGGGCGGTAGGCATCATGTCTGACAAAAACGAACTCTGCGTTCTTCAAAGTTTTAGGCACAAAAACGCGCGGAAAACTGTGGTGGGCAGGGCCCGGCAGCGTGCCTGTGTCTGTGCTACGCTGCAAAAGCTGAGACGGGCAGCTGCCCGGCGCGGGATTGTCTGGTAGAAACTCCCCGGGCAGCCGGAGTGGTTGTGCAAAAACGAGTTCTGCCGGGGAAGCTTCCAGATCCTCTTTAGGCGCGCAGCACAACCCCAATAAAACCCACGGTAGCCTGTCTACCCAATTTGCATCCGTCAATGAAGCCCTGAGAGCCGCTTTCAATGATGAAAACGTTCGCATAACCCATTAGCCTGTGGGTTGTACGCGGTTGTGCGGTGAATTGTAATACCCAGGCTGCGGGCCATCGCTGACAAGAGTTTGGAAACAAATTGACATTACGACATTATGTCCTCTGTCGGACGTAATGTCTGACGGGACTCCAAAACGCGCTACCCATGCTGTTAAAAAAGCGCGCGCCACCTCCTCGGACGTGGTTGCCGCCAGCGGAACCGCCTCCGGCCAGCGCATGGTGCAGTCCACCATTGTCAGGAGGTGCGTGCACCCCTGTGATGGCAGGAGGGGGCCCACGAGGTCCACGTGAACATAGTTGAACCTCTTAGCCGGAATATGAAACGGCTCCAAGGGAGCCTTCGTATGTCTGTGTACTTTGGCTCGTTGGCACGCCACGCAGGCTGCCGCCCACTCTTTCACTTGTTTGCGAAGGCTCGGCCACACGAATTTCTCCCCTACCATTTTGACCTACGCGCGCACTCCCGGGTGCGCCAAAGAATGAATCGAGTCAAACACGCGGCGACGCCACGCGGCCGGGACCACGGGACGAGGGCGCCCCGTGGAGACATCGCAGATTGGGGGGGGGGGGCATGCCGTCTTGCAGCACCCTGCTCTCCAGCCTTAACCCTGTTGGTCCAGACTGGAGCGCACGCACGTCCGCGTCACTAACCTGCTCTGCGGCCAAGGCTGCGTAATCTATCCCCACGCAGACCGGGGCCGCCACGGCACGCGAGAGGCAGTCTGCCACTACATTCAGTTTACCCAACACATGCTGAATATCGGTAGTAAACTCTGAGATCGCGGCCAGCTGTCTCTGCTGCCGGCCCAACCACGGTTCTGAAACCTTGGCCATCACGAATGTTAGCGGCTTGTGGTCAACGAACGCGGTGAAACTGCGCCCTTCCAGCCAGAACTGGAAGTGGCGAATGGCCAGGTGGAGAGCCAGCAACTCCCTGTCGAACGCGCTGTATTTACGTTCACTGTCGCGCAGTGTCCTGCTGAAAAAGGCGAGCGGCTGCCAAGCCCCGGCTACGCGCTGCTCCACGACCGCCCCTATGGCCACATCTGAAGTGTCAGTGGTGAGCGCTATGCGGGTCGTTGGGTCTGGATGTGCCAGCAATGCAGCGTTTGCCAGGGCCACTTTGACTTCCGAGAACGCCTGCTCTCGCTCCGGGGTCCATTTGACCTTATCCGCGGGTTTCTGTTTTTTGAGCGCGGCGTACAATGGTTGCATGAGCTGCGCTGCGCAGGGAAGGAAACGGTTATAAAAGTTTACCATTCCCAAAAATTCTTGTAGCGCCCTGACCGTTTGCGGCCGGGGAAAATCCGCCACTGCACGCACCTTGTCAGGCAGCGGGATCGCTCCTTCGGGAGAGACGCGGTGCCCCAAAAAATCAATATCCATCACTCCGAACTGACATTTCGCTGGGTTGATTATTAACCCGTGCTCTTCCAACCTCTGGAAAACTGTCATGAGGTGGGTTTCGTGTTCGCCTTCGGACGCGCTGGCTACCAGGATATCGTCCAGGTAGATGAACATGAACGAGAGATCGCACAGCACTGCATCCATCATGCGCTGGAACGTCTATGCCGCTCCTTTCAACCCGAATGGCATGCGCAAAAACTCGAATAAACCGAACGGAGTTATTACCGCTGTTTTGGGTATGTCCTCAGTGCGCACTGGGACTTGGTGGTAACCGCGGACCAGATCTATCTTGGAAAAAATGCGCGCCCCAGCGAGGTGAACGGAAAAATCCTGTATGTGGGGAATTGGGTAGTGATCGTGCGCTGTGGCGTTGTTCAACCTGTGGAAATCCCCACACGGTCGCCACGAGCCCTCAGCTTTAGGGACCATGTGTAGCGGGGATGCCCATGGGCTGTTTGAGCGCCTGATGATGCCCAACCTTTCCAGATTGGCGAACTCCTCGCGCGCTATGGCCAGTTTAGCTGCGTCCAAGCGCCGAGGTCGTGCAAAAATGGGCGGCCCGATGGTGGTGATAAAATGCTCCACCCCGTGTTTAGCGATGGCTGCCGAAAACGTCGGGACTGTGAGTGCTGGGAACTGGGTGAGCAGTGTGTGGAACTTACCGCCTGCTGCTGTGACGTTGGCTTGTGCTGTCGGCCGGGTCACTCGAGCTATACAGGGGAGAGAGTCGAAAGACAGTGCATTAACTAGGCGCCTGTTAGCAAGATCAACCAGTAAATTATGTGCACACAGAAAATCAGCCCCCAGTATATGATAATCCAATGCTGCTATGACAAAAGTCCACTCATATGTACGGCCATGTAGAGACAAGAGTAGAGTCTTCTCACCAAAGGTCTTAATCTCCGAGCCGTTCGCTGCCGCCATCTCGGGGCCGCTAGATCCTGCCAGCCGGTCAGCGTAGGTCAGCCGGATGAAACTCTTCTGGGCGCTGGTGTCCACGAAGATATGCCTCCCCGAGCATGCGTCCGTCAGGTAGAGCAGCTTGTTCTCCTCCCCGAGGGTCGCCGCTGCTACTGACCCTCGGCCTTGGCGTTTTCCCGAGCGCTGGAATTGGCACGGTGGCGTACATCTGCGTGCGTTCTCTCCGAAGCAGCGGTGGTAGGAACAGAGCGTGTCTCTCTGGCGCTCCTTGGCCCCCGCTACTGCTGCCGTCGGTGGCTCCTCGCCTCCTCCGGTCGTCGCGCCGAGCTCTGTTGCTGCCGCGATGGTCGTGAACGCCCTGGTGGCGATAATGATCCGGTCTGCTTCTCAGGCTAGCGTACGATAGTCCCGCTCGGCCAGCAATGGCGAATTGGCCAGGGTCGCTCTCGCTGCTGTCGGAAGGTTCCGGAGGAAGAGGTGGGTAAACAGAAAGTGGTCGTCGTCCGTGCCCTTTAACCTCAGCATCTTCTCCATTAGGTCTATGGCCGACCCATCTCCCAACTCGGTCCGCGTCAGAAGACTCTCTGCTCTCTCACCATCCGAGAGTGTGAAACGCTGGATGAGCGCAGCCTTCAGCGCCTCGTACTTGCTGTCGGTTGGTGGCTGATCGAGCAGGCTCTCTACGTGCTGAGCCATGTGGGCGTCGAGCGCTGCGACCACATAGTGGAACTTGGTGTCATCTGCCAATATCCCCCGGAGGACGAACTGCGCCTCGATGATGTGGAACCAGGAGCGCGGGTTGTGCTGCCAGAAATCCGGTAGCTTGATTGCGACAGCACATGCGTGGCTGGAGGTTCCCGTCGAGGTCGGCTCCGGGGATCTTGATTCGTGTTCCATGATACGTCTTGGGTCACCAGTGTGGAGCGTGTAAATGAAGAGGCAGATTTGTTTCAGCCGATTTATTACACACATCTCACATCAAGCATAGACAGAATGACATTCAAGTAGAAGCTCTTCTCTTAAATACCATGACATTCTTCTAGAATCTTCTCACACACAAAAGATGATCTTCTCGTCCTTTGTTCCTGTCTAAGATGGTATACAATTAGGCTCTCCCCAGGTTGCCACACCTTCACACTTAAGCACCAGATTTTTTTTTTTATATCCCCTAGAACAATACCCCCACCCCAGCTCACAAAATCAGTAGAGGAAGTACCTCAACAGGTGTATAATATGAAACAAATACACATAATAAAGTAGAAAAAAAATTACAAAAATATCTATATATAACAAGGCACATGCTTACATAATTATTAGATGGGTAAGACTTTTAGATTAGAAAAGTGAGATATAAAACATTGCCATTTCTGGTAAAACCTTTCTGTGCATCCTCTTATCGTATATTTTATTTTCTCAAGTTTTAGAAAAAACATCATATCCTTGAGCCATAGGGAAATTGAGGGATATCTGACAGATTTCCAATGCAGCAATAAAGTACGCCTTGCTATTAAGGATGTAAAGGCCACAATATCCCTTTGTTAGTGCAGTTCTACACAGCCATCATCGAGTCCATCCTCACCACCTCCATAACCGTGTGGTACGCAGGAGCCACTGCCAGGGACAGACTAAGGCTGCAGCGCGTCGTGCGCACTGCTGAGAAGGTGATCGGCTGCAAGCTCCCATCTCTCCAGGATCTGTACATCTCCAGGACCCGGAGGCGTGCTGGCCGGATCATAGCCGATCCCTCACACCCTGGTCACGTACTGTTTGCCCCTCTCCCCTCTGGTAGAAGACTTTGGTCCATCCAGACTAAAACCTCCCGTCACATGAACAGCTTCTTCCCCTCTGCCATTAGACTGCTGAACACTAAGTGACTTATTGACTCTCGTGCACCATGTACAGCAGCTCAACCAGACTCATGTCAATCATCACTGTTTTCTTCCTGCATTACCGACTGCACTATATAGTTCTCCACAGTATCTGCTGCTGGCTAATATATATTTTAACTGTTGACCAGTATCACTTAATCTTATCCTACACTTTATTACATGTATAGTTTATTTCTCTTATCTTATCATGTTTAATGTTGCAGCATTGTACCGAGACAAATTCCTAGTTTGTGTACTACATGAACAATGGCAATAAACCTGATTCTGATTCTGATTCTGATTCTGTGCCGAATTCAAAACTACAGAGGAGTCGGGAATCCCAAATATGGCAATAAATGGAGAAGGCAGCAGAGTCACTTGAAGAACTGTGGAGATAATTGTAAAGTAACTAGACCAAAAACTGTATAATTTCGGACAAAGAAAAAACATGTGGCCAAGGTGACAGGGAGATCCCTTACATTTATCACAACTACCATCAACTTCTGGGTAAATCTCAGAGAGTCTCGATTTTGAGAAATGGACTCTATATAGTACCTTAAACTGAATCAAGCTAAGACGAGCACATGAGGAAGACGTTCTAATTCTGTTAATGGCATCCTCCCAAAGCTCTTCAGTCATCTGTATACCCAGTTCTTTCTCCCACAATTTTTTTATTTTGACACTTGATTCGTCGTTTAATATTAAAATGGAATTATAAAGCTTAGATATCAGCCCTTTATGTTGTGGACCATGTGAAACTATACTTTCCCAGGGCTGCTCAGGAGGGATAGAAGGAAAGTTAGAGAAACACTTAGAAACAAAATTACGAATTTGAAAATAACGAAACAAATGGGTGCCGGGTAAGTTATAATTGGAAGATAAATTAGTAAAACTATCAAAAAGCCCAGATGTATGTAAATTCCTTATATGTTCAATACCCCTGTCATGCCAATCGGAGAATGACGAATCTGAGAGAGATGGGGGAAACAAATGATTTTTAGTTAAAGGACACAAAGAGGAGGCAGCTACAAAACCAAAGCGCCGCCTAAACTGAAACCAGATTTTTAATGTGTTGAGAACCACTTGACTGTCCGTATACAAAGAGGGTTTTTTAGGCAAAGAGGAAAAAATTAATGCAGGTATTGACGACCCACGACAGGATGATAATTCCATTCTACACCATGGGGAGCGAAAAGACTTTAACCAATAGCAGATTTTATGTATATGTGCCGCCCAATAATATGATTGAAAATCAGGTAATGCAAGTCCCCCACTAAGCCTACATCTTTGCAATAATTTTTTACGAACTCTAGGCGGTTTACCATTCCAGATAAAGCCACAAATTATCTTATCCAGAGAATCAAAAAAGTTTTTAGGCAGAAAAAGAGGAATTGATTGAAATAAAAAAAGAAATTTTGGTAAGATATTCATCTTGACAACATTAATCCTACCCAAGAGTGAAAGAGGGAGATTTCGCCAATGCTGGACATCAGAGGTTATTTTGGCAATAAGGGGAGAAAAATTGGCTGAAGCTAGGCTAGAGAAAGAGCGTGTCACATTTATACCAAGATACTTGAATCCTGTGTGACTAAGTTTGAAGGGTATGTCAGACTGCTGAAGATCACAGGCAGTCGTATTGATGGGAAAGCATTCGCTTTTTTCCAAATTCAATTTATAACTGGAAAAGGAACTGAAATTATTTAAGATACTCAAGACATTGAGGATAGAACTAACTGGATTTGACACATATAACAACAAATCATCCACATATAACGACAACTTGTGTTCAGTTCCATTTCGGAAAATCCCTCTCAATAAATTGGAAGACCGCAAGGCAATGGACAGAGGCTCAATGGCAATAGTGAAAAGCAAGGGCGATAATGGACAGCCTTGCCGTGTGCCACGTCCAAGAGGAAAATAATCGGAAAACATATCATTAGTATGAACCCTTGCCTTCGGGGATGTATAGAGGAGACAAATCCAAGAAACAAATTTCTCATTGAATCCAAATTTCCTCAAAACCGCAAACAAATATTCCCACTCTACCCTGTCGAACGCTTTTTCAGCATCTAGCGATATGACTATTTCTGGTGAATCAGATGACTGCTTTGCATAAATTATATTGAAGAGAGTACGTATATTAAAAAATAATTGTCGTCCCTTAACAAAACTGTTCTGTTCTTCAGATATAATCAAAGGGAGAACCTTCTCCAAACGGGAAGAAATTACTTTGGCTAACACTTTCACGTCAGCATTAAGCAATGATAGTGGTCTATAAGAGCTACATAGAGTTTGGTCTTTGTCCTTTTTATGAAGTAAAACAATCGAAGCTTGTGTTAGAGTTGGAGGAAGGATACCTCGTTCTAATGATTCATTAAATGTAGCTAAAAGTATTGGTGCTAATTTTTCTATAAACTTTTTATAAAATTCAATGGGAAACCTATCAGGGCCAGGTGCTTTGTTTGATTGCATTGCTTTAATTGAATTAATTATTTCGACAAGGCAGAGTGGGAAATCCAGGCTTTTTGCTGTATCCGAGTCAATTACAGGATTCGAGAGGTCATGAAGAAATATGTTCATGTTATATGAATCTGTTGGGAACTCCGACGTATATAGAGAAGAATAAAATGTTTTAAATGTGGCATTGATTTCATTAGGATCCGTCGTGATTATATGTTGGATATTCTGAATACTACTTATAATCCGAGAGTTTTCTTGACGCCATAGCTGATGTGCCAATAGACGACTTGCTTTGTCGCCATATTCATAATGAGTTCCACGACTTTGTAATAATAGCCGTTCAGCTTCTTGGGTTGAAATTAGATCAAGTTCTGATTGTACCTGCATGTGTAACGGATGCCAACTAGTGCTGTTCGGCGTAGAACGTTAGTAAAACCTCCCTCCCAAAGCCTCATACAGTATCGGTAGCGCTGAGCTACCGGTCGGACCTTTAGCTCAGCACGATCGTGCTGTGTGTGTCTCTGACCAGTTAACTGTGAGGTCGCGGGTTCGTGTCCTGTGTAGGGCGAACTGCGCTGATGACCTCAGTTAGTTAAAAGTGGTGCTGTGAGCCCCAGATGGTAGCGCTGAGCTACCGGTCGGACCTTTAGCTCAGCGCGATCGTGCTGTGTCTCCCATGCTCGAACTGTGTAGTTGACTGAGAGGTCGCGGGTTCGTGTCCCATGTGGGGCGAACTGCGCAGGATGATCTCTGTCACACTGGTGCCGTGAACCCGGGATGGGAGTGAGGTTTAAGGGGGAGAGTGTAACGGATGCCAACTAGTGCTGTTCGGCGTAGAACGTTAGTAAAACCTCCCTCCCAAAGCCTCATACAGTATCGGTAGCGCTGAGCTACCGGTCGGACCTTTAGCTCAGCACGATCGTGCTGTGTGTGTCTCTGACCAGTTAACTGTGAGGTCGCGGGTTCGTGTCCTGTGTAGGGCGAACTGCGCTGATGACCTCAGTTAGTTAAAAGTGGTGCTGTGAGCCCCAGATGGTAGCGCTGAGCTACCGGTCGGACCTTTAGCTCAGCGCGATCGTGCTGTGTCTCCCATGCTCGAACTGTGTTAGTTGACTGAGAGGTCGCGGGTTCGTGTCCCGTGTGGGGCGAACTGCGCAGGATGATCTCTGTCACACATGCGCTGTTTAAATAATTCTGGTGTAGGATTTAAGGCATATCTTTGATCAATATTACTGATAGCTAAAGTGAGTTCAGTAAACTTAGCGTGACGTCTCTTATTAGAAAGTGCAGAGTAGTAAATGATTTGTCCTCTAAGGTAGGATTTAAGTGTCTCCCATAGTAGTGAATATGAAGTAGAATCATTTTTATTAAACAACAAAAACTCATCAATTGAATTGGAAATAAAATCACAAAACTCTTTATCTGCTAAAAGAAGAGAATTAAACCTCCATGAAGGAAGACTACGTTTATAGGCACCCAACTGAATATCTAATGGTAATGGTGCATGATCAGATATTATTATACTTAAATAATCAGATGAAACTACACAGGAATTTAGAGTACAGTCAATAAAAAAGTAATCAATCCTGGAGTAAGAATGATGCACCTTAGAAAAGAATGAGAATTTTTTTACTGGTTGGATTGCGGAATCTCCAAGGATCGACAAAGCCATTCTGTGTCATGAAATCAGAAAATGTTTGAGACATTAAAGACTTATTTAGATTACGGGGATTAGATCGATCTAGTGATGGATCAAAGACACAATTTAAGTTGCCCCCTAAGATTAACAAATGTGAATTCAAAAATGGTAGGCTCCTTAATAATTTATTTGCAAATTCAACATCGTCAATGTTTGGGGCATATACATTGACTAACAGAACCTTTTTCTGCATCAAAGTACCGGCAACTATCACGTATCTGCCGTTTTTATCAGTTATAATGTTAGTAGCTGAGAATTGTACATTTTTATTTATAAGAATAGCAACCCCCCTTGATTTAGAGTTAAACTCTGAATGAAAAACTTGGCTCACCCATGGCAGTGCAACCGATGATGATCTTTTATCCGAAGATGGGTCTCCTGCAGGAACACTATTGAGGATTTTAATTGTTTTAAGTGATTAAAAACTTTTGATCTTTTGACAGGATGACCCATGCCCTTAATATTCCAGCTAATGAATCGCAAAGATGTGCCTAGCAAAGCTGTACCATGGCCTATAATGGTACTAGCCATTTACACGTAGAAAAAAAAAAAAACAACACGAGAGCTATTGCCGTGAGCTGAGGTAAAACACCACCCACCCAAGAAAACCCCAAAACAAATACACCCAAAGTCTCCATGTAACAAAAAAAACACACCCAAAAACCAGTGGAGACAGCAGTGTCACACACAAAACAAAAAAGTTGTTCTCAGTAAAATAGGAACAACTCGGAGGCAAAACCGAGCAAACAGAGGAAGAAGTACCAGTGGAAAACATGACTCCTGCCAACTTCCAGAAATTGAATTATAATATGTGCAATGATTAAGTTACATACTATTTTATACCAGTATTATAATCTAAACAGTAAAGTTAGAAAAAGTAATGATAATGTTAAACTCAACAATTCACTAAGAGATTCTAATGATCACTCTCAAAATAAAGCAAACTAGAAAAGCACTCGGAGAGCGCAGACCTCCACCAAGTGCCACAGTTGCCCCCCATACAGTGTTTGTGTGTACGTTTTCAGATTCCTTGACCATGAAAACATATGACTAGCAATTGGATTGACAATGATAGGATTAGTGGTTCAGTAGTAAAAGCATTACCTCCTTGGCGGAGGTAATAAACTGAAGTGTTGGTGTTGTGTCCATCTCGTGCATCTGCAAACTCCCAGGCTGCGGGCGTTGCAATTGAATGAATGAATGAATTAATCTTTATTTCGAATAGATTAAGAGTACAGGTTAAAAGAAAGTGAATAATATAACAAAGGGGGTAATAAAATCCAACAAGGTCAAATTAGACAATAACTCCTGTGATTATACAGTTCAACATAAGTTATCCGAAATGTGTGATGGGTGAATCCACAGCTTATATTGGCCACCCATGTTCCATCCAAGACTTCAAAAGAAAAAACAAAAGAAATCAACAGGCCAATGGGTTATGCGAGCGTTTTCATAGATGACTGAAAGCAGCACTGAGGGCTTCACTGACTGATGCAAATTGGGTAGACAAGTTGGCGTGGGTTTTATTGGGGTTGCGCTCCGCGGCAAAAGATGATTTGGAATCTTCCCCGGCAGAGAGCTTCTTTTTGCGCAGCTACTATGGCTGGCCGGGGAATTTCTGCCAAATAATCCAGCGGCGGACAGCTGCTCGTCTGAGCTTTTGCAGCGTAGCGCAAACACAGGCACGCTGCCGAGCCCTGCCCACCACTGTGTTCCGCGTGCTTTTGTGCCTAAAACTTTGAAGAAGGCGGAGTTTGTGTTCGTCAGACACGACGAGCAGCGCCTTCCATTGGGCCTGCACACATGTTGAAAATGGCCGTATCTGACAATGTTAAAGAATCCTTTAAAAAATTCCTGTATCCAGACGGTGATCCGTATCATCCCCAAAATTTAATTAGTTCTTCCTTGTACCATTTTCAACAACGCCTGAAAGTTTCATCGAAATCCGTCCAAAACTTTTTGAGTTATCTTGCTAACCAACAGACAAACAAACAGACAGACAGACAGACAAACAGACAAACGCCGGCAAAAACATTACCTCCTCCTGGCCTTTGGCCTGGCAGAGGTAATAAGCACAAATGTCCAGATAATAGCAACAAGTCTAGAGTCCATACAGATATAAGGATTGTAATGAAAGGTTCACAGCTAACCCAGAAATCAGAGTCTTGACGTATTCCTTCGCGTCTTCCGGCGAAGTAAACTTCTTTTCAGTCCCCTGGTAAGTAATGCGTAGCTGCGCCGGATGGAAAAGTCCATATTTGACTCCATCGATGCCACGGAGTAGCCGCTTGACCTCGTTGAATGCAGCCCGAGCCCGTGCTATCTTGGCAGTGTAGTCCAGAAAGACCGACAAAGTCATACCTCCGACTTTAATCCGCTGGAGCTCTCGCGCACGCCGTAATATATCAACACAGTCACTGTGGTAGTGAAGCCTGCACACAATGGCTCGTGGTCGGTCACCCGGTTTAGGTTTAGGCTGAAGAGTGCGATGAGACCGATCCACTAGCGGTTCCTTATCCAAAGAAAAAGCATCTTTCAGCAACGCAGCCACAGCTGTAGGAGAGAAAGAGCCAGGGCCCTCTTCAACGCCAATGATCCTTATATGTTATTGCGTCGCGATCTTGATTCTAGGTCTTCACATTTGTCTTCCAGCATAGCAACCTTGGCAGTGAGGCGCTCAATGCTTGTTTTCATGTCAGCCATGTCATCCGTATAACCTGTGAGCGTTTCTTCCATGTCCCCCATAGTACCCGTTAGCTTAGCCAACTTAGCATCGATAGCAGCATTGTCGCTCGCTAACTGTGATTTCACGGACTGCAGCTCAAGCTTAAGAGGTGCCAAAGCGTCTCCGATGATCTCTTGTAGCTCCTTCTTAATAATGCCAGCAATGTCTTCTTTTAGGGAGGAAAGCAGCTCAAATTTCAAGGCTTCAGCGTTCAAAACAGGGGCTGGTTCGACGTCTTGAGCTAGCGGCTCGGAAGTCGGGGCCTGTGGGCAAGGCCTCAGGTACGTCTGAATAGTGCGGGTTTTTCCTCTCCCCGACATTGCAAAACAATTCAAAAGTATCTCTTGAGGTACACAGCGAAAAAGAACCAAGAAAAACCACTGGGTTTTTGGAAAACTGCACAACTGAATAACAATATTATACGAAGTTGGCAGGAGCCACCAAATCTGCGTCCTACTCCACTGACCGCTCAACAGCGCCCCCCCCGATACCGCTTTTAAAAAGAAAACCACCCATTTCACAATGGGAGTAAATAATTTAAAGATGAATATTTAAATAAATATATATTCATAAAACAGTAGGGAACATTTTCTGGGGAGTTTTGATAAAGTTCCAAATGTTTTTATTTGGTATTTTGAGCAACCAATGGCTGCGCCATTGTTTGGCAGCGCCAGCCAATGGGTTAAGCGCTCTGTCTCCGGGTCTGGGTATGACTTGCATTTTTTGGCTCAGTCACGCCAGACGCCAAAAGACACCGACCAAGAAAGAGAGACGGTCCTTGATGATATGGCGACGCTAACGTGCTAATAGCAGTCTTTGTCTCGGATAAAACTTGAGATTGGTAAGCCTGAACAGACACCTGCAATGAGACATTGCTGTATTATCAAATTCTAATGCCCCGTTTGTTAAATTTTAAGATTTGGAGCCAAAGGCTGTAAACGCCGTTGAGCGCGGGAACTCCATGACGCACGTGTCGATTAGCATGGTGAGTGCTATCCATTTAGTGTGTATGGGAAATGCTAATTGCTAGCTTGAAATGCTAACCGCCGATGCTAATTTCGGCTAGGTTTTTCATGAGAAAAAGCTATTTTCCAAAGCTGTAACGGTTATCAAAGGTCCCAATTCCCTTGCCATTGATTGCTACTTAATGTTGAATGTTGAACCTGTGGTTTGTGTTTAATGTGTCAAATTGAGATAGTGTTGTGCTAGATGTGATGTTAGCTTGGTGCAGCACACTGCACAAATGTCCTGTTGATGTCAAGTGCCTTCCAAATGCACTTATTCATTGTTATGGCACCATGTTGATAAGTTTGAATAATAGATGTGTCTATTTTATGCACATTTATTGATTTAAGGAAATTGACTTATTATTGTATAACTTAGAACTATTTGAAACCCATGATAGCTGTGGATAATAGCTTGAGTTTTTGTGTTCTGACCTATTTTGTAGGTCAGGTTTTTTTTTTATTGGTTTCCTGGATCAAGAAACCATGAATCTCCAGACCTGGATGGCAAGCCGAATTGCCCGAACCTAATCATCTGGTAGAAGTGACCCAACTGGTCACCTGGAGTTGATATTAGAAGGACTGTATATATTGTAAATATATTTGGAGTATATGGATTGTATTTTCTTTTATTATTGAATCATTATTGTGATCAGCGCTCTACATCTGTTTATGTGTACACAACTTGAAAAAATATATATAGTTGCAAGTTCCATACACCTTCTGTGTTGTGTCATCTGTTGTTACGCCCTCCAGGCTCCTACGAACCTGTAATCTGTCTGATCTGGCCCAATTATCCCTTTTGTCCAGGTAGTAAAGTTAAGGTAACTACACTGCCATAACACAACACTACCAAAAGGGTACTACACCTAAAGTAGGTAGGTGTTAGAGGTGTTACACACAAGTGGTGTTACACCCGGGTTAACAAGGCCAGGAGTTCCTGGCAGGGAGGGCGAAGGACAGAGCTGCGTGGAGGAATCTGATCAGACCTAAATGAAACGGTCGTCATCGCCCCCAACAAACTGCTATGATGATGATGATGATGATGATGATGAAATAGAATCATTAGAAATGGACTAACCAATACTAGTTGTCCCGATTATTTCATTGATGGTGGTAAGCTAATTAATAATATGAATGAAGTAGTAGATGGGTTTAATAATTTTTTTTGTAAGTGTTGGACCTAAACTGGCTGATCAAATAGATGATCCACAGCTTAGAGAGGGAGGTGTTATTAAGGCTCATGGAGACAGAAATCCTAGTTCAATGATTTTAAGGGCTGTGGATAAAAATGAAATTATAGCTCTTGTTAGCAAATGTAAAAATAAAACATCTAAGGATTGGGATGATATTGATATGATTCTCGTGAAAAAAGTAATTGATTGTATTGTTGAACCATTAGAGTATCTTTTCAATTTGTCATTCAATATGGGTATATTTCCATGCAAAATTAAAACTGCAAAAGTTATCCCATTGTATAAAGCAGGAGACAAACATCAGTTTACAAATTACAGGCCTGTATCCTTACTTTCCCAGTTTTCTAAAATACTGGAAAAACTCTTTGTTGCAAGATTGGACGGTTTCATTGAAACACATAATTTATTAATGGACAGTCAGTATGGGTTGCAGATAGATCAATATCAATGGCATTGATAGAGATGATCGAGGAAATTACCAATTCTGTTGACAATAAGAAGCATGCTGTGGGTGTGCTTATAGACTTGAAAAAAGCATTTGACATAGTAGATCATGACATTTTACTTAAAAAATTGGAGGACTATGGTGTAAGAGGGATAGTCTAAATTGGCTTAGAAGTTATATTAAAAACAGACAACAGTTTGTACAGTTGGGTGAATTTAGATCAAGTCAGTTAGAAATTACTTGTGGAGTTCCCCAAGGGTCAGTATTAGGCCCCAAATTGTTTATTTTGTATATTAATTACATTTGCAAGGTATCAAATATTTTGAAACTAATAGTTTTTGCGGATGCCACTAACGTCTTTTGTGCTGGTGAGAATTTGCAGCAGTTGTTGAATGTGGTCACAAATGAATTGGGTAAATTTAAAATTATGGTTTGACAAAAATAAATTATCTTTGAATTTGGATAAAACTAAATTTATGTTGTTTGGAAACCGTATTATACATGAACAAGTGAAAGTGATGATTAATAATGTATTGATAGAGTGTATGAAAATAAGTTCTTGGTGGTAATACTAGACCACAAACTCTGCTGGAAAGCTCACATAAAACACCTGAGTTCAAAGCTGGCTAAGAATATTGGACTTTTGGGTAAAGTTAGTCAGATTCTAAACCACAATGCTCTGTATACACTGTACTGTTCACTTGTTTTACCGTATCTGCTTTATTGTGTTGAAGTCTGGGGTAACGCCTGCAAAAGCAGCCTACAGAAATTATGTATATTACAAAAGCGAGCAATAAGAATAGTAAACAATGTAGGCTACTATGATCACACTAATGTTTTGTTCTTAAAGTTAAAATTGAAATTTATGAATATGGTGAAATTAAAAACTTTACAAATAGTTTATAAAGCAAGAACTAATTTACTCCCTGACAATATACAGAAATTGTTTCTGGAGAGAGAGGGAGAGCATGATTTGAGAGGAAGATTTAATTTAAAAGTTCCTTGATTTTCACACTACGCAGAAAAGATTGTGCATTTCAGTTTGTGGGGTGATTTTGTGGAATGATTTGGATGAGGACATTAAACAGAGTAACAATGCCATATAGTTTAAGAAAGTACAAAAATATTATTCTTGAATGGTATAAACTTGAGGAAGAGAATTGTTTTGCTCCCTAATGGGAAAGAAATAATGATATACATTGTTCTTCATGTGTTGTTGTTTTTTTTTCCTCTTTCTGGATTGGTCTGTATGGGTGGAAGCTAGTTTTCATTAAAGTATTAAGTACTTACAGTACTGAGGGGTAGGACTTGAAAAGCTTTTGCTTCTTCCTACTCTTTCAGGCACCCAAGGAAAGGGTTTCGTTACTTTGCATTGTGTTTTTGTATCTTTTGGTGTATTTGTTGGATGTTCTTTTTTGTTTCCTTTTGTCTGAAATAAATAAATAAATAAATAAACAAGCCAGTACTTGCCAGAAATTTCTGCAGCTCCTTCAATGTTGCTGTTGGCCTCTTGGCAGCCTCCCTGACCAGTTTTCTTCTCGTCTTTTCATCAATTTTGGAGGGACGTCCAATTCTTGCTAATGTCACCGTTGTGCCATATTTTCTCCACTTGATGATGACTGTCTTTACTGTGTTCCATGGTATATTTAATGTCTTGGAAATTCTTTTGTACCCTTCTCCTGACTGATACCTTTGAACAATGAGATCCTCCTGATGCTTTGGAAGCTCTCTGTGAACCATGGCTTGTGCTGTAAGATGTGACTACAGAAATGTCTGGAAAGCCTACTAGAACAGCTGAGCTTTATTTGTGGTTAATCAGAGGCACTTTAAATGGTGGTAGGTGTGTACTGACTCTCAATTTAACATGAGTTTGAATGTGATTGGTTAATTCTGAACACAGCCACATCCTCAGTTATAAGAGGGTGTGTATATTTATGCAACCAGGCTATTGTAAGTTTTTTATTTTTCCCCTTCAGAGATTTGTTTGTTTTTCAATTGGGTTGAACAGGTTATAGGTCACATTAATGGTGGAAAAAGTTTTGAAATTATTTATCTTGGTCTCATTTTTCTTACATTGCAAAAACCTGGCATTTGAACAGGGGTGTGTAGACTTTTTATATCCACTGTGATAAGGTCAGAAGGAGTTCCACTGTGTCTTTGTGGATCTAGGGAAAGCATCTGAGGGCGTGCCAAGAGTGGAAGTGTGGTACTATGAGATAGTCAGGAGTGGCAGAGAAGTATGTGAGGGTGGCGCTGGATATGTATGACGACAGTGAGATGATGGTGAGGTGCGCTGTAGGAGTGACAGATGGATTCAAAGTGGGGGTGGGATTACATCAGGGATCAGCTCTGAACCCCTTCTTGTTGGCCATGGTGATGGACAAGCTGACAGATGAGGACAAGCAGGATTCTTCATGACCATGATGTTTGCAGATGACATTGTGATCTGTAGTGAGAGTAGGGAGCAGGTTTAAGAGAACGTAGAGGGGTGGAAATATGCACTAGAGAGAACAGGAATGAAATTCAGTTGATGCAAGACAGAAAAAATGAGTGTGAATGAGAGGGAGGCAGGTGCAGTGGTAAAGATGCAAGGAGTAGAGGTAGTGAAGGTAGGAGTTTATATACCTGGGATCAACCAAGGCAATGGAAAATGCACAAGAGAGGTGATGAAGAGAGTGCAGGCAGGGTAGAGTGGGTGGAGACGAGTGTCGGGTGATTTGTGACAGAATGATAGCTAGAGTGAAAGAGAAGATTTACAAGACGGTAGTGAGACCCGCTATGATGTATGGTTTGAAGACAGTGACACTGACAAAAAGACAGGAGGTGGAGCTGGAGGTGGCAGAGTTGAGGATGCTGAGATTTTCATTGGGAGTGGCAAGGAGGGACAAGATTAGAAATGAGTATATCAAAAAAGAAGACCACAGAGAAGATTCATGGATGTAGTGAAGGAGGACATGGAGAGGGTTGGTGTTCCAGAGGAAGATGCAAGGGATAGGGTGAGATGGAGGCAGATGATCTGCTGTGGCGACCCCTGAAGGGAGCAGCTAAAAGAAGGAATCAAGCGTATTTGTTTTGACCTGCTTCCTTTGATTTAAATATGGTGTTCAGTATTCAGACTTTTAGCTTACTCTGATGTTCAAGTTCGCTGATGCTTTTTATGATTTTTCAGGAGTTGGAGGATGTGCCTCTCTATTACACTGTGGACCATCTGAGCAACATCATACACTGTAATACTCCATCACTGCTGCAGTTCAGGTACACATACAGTTTATGTCACTTTACATTGACATCACATTGGCTTGACTTTCCCTGCTCATTATCCACGCAGACAAAGAAGAAGGTATAGGAATCCTCCGATCTGTTTGGGCTTCTTTCTGCCCATGTGCACAGCTGTAACTTGAGATCCACAGGTGGCAAGATCACCAAACTTGGTAGAGGTGTTGCAGGGCTATTTCTCACTTTTTTGGGGGGCCCTATGCAAGATTGTGTTTAAGAGCCCTTATTTTAGAAATGGGGATAAGTTCAAACGTTCAGAAAGTTGCAAATTTACAAGAAAAGGGGAGGAAAGAAAAAAAATAGGCCATCCATACTGCTCCCAAGAAATCGGCACCAAATATCCTGACTTTTAGTTCATTCTGATGAAGCTGAAAGGAGTTCATACAATGGTGCGATATTCGTTCGTTCACCCACATTTCACAAAGATGGCTACAACTCCTCCTAGGCAAATAAATCTGTTTTATCTTTAAACTAGCGTTGATGCCCGTTGAATATTGCATGCAGTGTTTACTGATGTTGGTACTACAATAGCAAGCAAGTTTTGTCCACATACTGTACATAGAGATACACCAGTGACACAATGCCTCTGACATGCAGTAAGCATGATGATACAGAAAGAGCAATTGCAAGGTTATCATATAGAAACTTGCTGCACATTTTGGACATCTGCTGAGATGTTTAGTGGCTAATTCAGTCATTCCCATCTTAATCAGTTACCCTGCAGAACAGTCCATGAAATCCTAAGAAATCATTGGATCAGTAATTTTATAATACTGTGTTCTGAGTTTTGGACACCAAACTTATGGAAAGGTCAAGTAAAAAAATTAACTAAAACTGGGAAATGTGGCATTTATAAATTATAGTACAACCCATCATAATAACAATGGGTCCAAATTACCTAAAATGGCACTAAAAAATTGACGGTATGCATGTTAGTATATATGCATGATATTCCCTTTCACAGCTGTGTTTGAAAACAGTTTCACGAAACGACAAACGGGACTGAACTGCACCGGACAGGACACCAAACCCCAGAAAACGTCCAAATAATGAATGAAATTTTTATTGGACACCAAAAGCCCACCGAACGGCCAAAAAATAAATCATTTGTATTTTAATATTTGACAAATGGTCATCGTTTTAGTAGCCAACGTTACACACAACAGGCAAATAACGGATTAAATTGTATGGAATGGGACAAAGTGACATCGAGTCAACTAATGAGACACTTTTACAAATATTTGAGTCCCATTGTAATGTTTTCCTTGTAATTCAAATAATTTTTGCATTTTTGTGTCCTGTTCGGTCCCGTTTGTGTTTTCGTCCCTAACAGTACATTAACTATAGTTGTGTTAAAAATGCTATGTTAGAAATTATAAGTATAATCTTTTAGGACTTATACTCATAGTAGTGTTGTATCTTGCACTTTTGGGAACGAGAATTGTTCATTTACCATTATAAATAATTATTTGGAAGTTTGACTCCTGTCATCTTTTTACAACCTTGGTTTGGGTGCAGTTGCAGAGCAGCGCCTCTAGGGGAGATGTGATATAGTGGATGTTGATGCCAAAATCTCCAGATTATTGTGCTTTTGAGTAGAAAGTGATCAATTTGCAACAGTAGACAGCATTTAAAACCAGTAGTATTACAAATGAAATCATATAATTTGTTATTTGGGCGGTTTTGTGTCCCGTTCGTTGATCAGTGAAACCTCCTGTGAACACACGGAGCATCAGCTCCACAGAGAGGTTCTACCTGCAGTTTGTGGGCTGCTTTCTGTTCGCAATGCGCACCAGCACCATACACGTCCGTGTGTGGGGAGAGAGCTGCAGGGTGCGTGAGATTGGATCCATGGTGTGCTTGATTCCTCCCCCGGCGTACACCTCAACGGGGTTATATGAGCCGATTAAAGTAAATAAAAGTGAATATAGGTAAATACAGTTTTCAGTGTCCCAGCACCCAGCGGTAACCTGTACCTCTGTCGCCCTCTCAGTCCACAACACCTGTATTGTGGAGGGAGAACACTCCGAACGATCCTACAGTCTGCCGACCATGGCGGGTGCGCTTGAGTCCTACCCTGGCCTACACCTCCACCGGTAAAGGTTGGCTAAAAAAGGTTACTTTTGACCTCCGTGATGGTCAAGCGATTGTGGCATCACCATGCAAGAGATGAGAGCCTGCAGTCAAGTGGCCTCTGAGTTAGTGTGTGTGTGTGGGGGGGGGGGCAAAGTTGCCACATACATACATAGCCACACCGCCTTCTCTTTTATATATATATATAAACGTGGACAGTTTTCATAGACTTTATATTTATTACCACTTTTGTCAGATTCAAGTTGTTTCTGTGACCATTGTGGGTTTTTCTTTCATTAACAGAGGGGTACCAACAATTTTGTCCACGTCTGTATATATAGAGAGAGATGAGGGTTATTTATAGCGAGTAAATCAAATAAATCAATCCACTGTTGCTAATAAACATGTCTCTGTTCCTCCACTACATCTGTGTTTCTCTCCGTGCAGGTCTGCTCTCCTCCATGCTGGTCACAAGGTTTCCCTCTCTCACGCCTGCAAGAACGCCATCAAGACGGATGCTCCTCCTGCAGTCATCTGGGACATCATGCGATGCTGGGTAAACACTTTGGCCAAAGGAAAAGAGCAGAGTTCTTTTTAATAACCCTGTTGCTGTTGGTTCAGGGTTTCTGGCCCTCATGGAAACCCACAAATAAGAGAAGACGAAGGTCAACTGCCGTTCACAAATGTAATCACTTTTCTGCCATAGGAGAAAACCAACCCTGTGAAGAGGGAGAGATTGTCTGAGACCAGCCCTGCATTCAAAATCCTCTCCACTGAGCCCAGGTAAGATTCATCATCCATATGTACAAAAAAAAAAAAGTTTACAAATTTACAGGAAAGACACAATTTCATACTAAAGAAGAAGAAACCCCCCCCTCTCTTATCAACTTTTATTGACAGGTCAGTTAATTCTTAGAAATCAGCTGTTAAAGTTCCGATATGTTTTGCTCCTCCATTGTCCAGCTTTTTTAAAAAAAAATGCGGAAATTGACTCCCTCTGTAGGCAATTGATTACAAAGATTTTAAATTTTTTTTTTTTCCACAATATCTTTATTGAACCTTTTTTTTTTTTTTTAACAAACATGATACAAACAATCAAACACTAACGCTAAAGTACTACAAAAAAAAAAAAAAATGCACTAAAAACACCAACAACCACCAACAAAATCAAGTCTTCAACAATGCTCCTCTGTTTAGTCTAGACAATCCAATACATAAGTATACATATTATGTTCACCAGTTTGGAATTTACAAGGTCCACACACATCATTCACCTTCTTCTTCAAGAGTTATGTTTAAATTTTTTACATAATCAATAAAAGGTCTCCATATATTCTCAAACACAATTTCCTTTGATTTCAGTATATATGTTATTCTTTCTAATGGAAGGTTTGTTAACATCTGTCTTAACCACTGAGTCACATCTGGTCTATGAGTCTTTTTCCATAATAGTGCAATACATTTTTTGGCATTAAGCAAACTGAGGTCTATGAATGTTCTTTCACTTTTATTAAAATTATGCTTTTCTGGGTACAGACCCAACAAAAACAGTTTAGGATTCAGTATGATTTGTTTTGAGATTATTTTTTCAATTGTTACCCTCACCTCTTCCCAAAACATTCTTATTAATCTACATTCCCATAAACAATGAAATAGGGTTCCTTTACTTTCCATGCATTTTGTGCATGTATCTGGTATATTTTTGTTATATCTATTTAACTCCTCCGGTGTAACATACATCCGCATTAACCATTTGAAATGTATCAATTTAAGGCGTGCATTTATTGATTTGGTTTGAGCTTCTGTACAAGCCAATTCCCATTGTTCCTCCGAAATTTCAATTTGCAGATCTTCTTTCCAGTAGTTTAATCTTTTCAGTGAATTTTCACTTGAAGATAGTGTCAATGAGTTATAAAACTCTGAAATAATACCCTTTCTTTTACTGTCTTTCATCATCATTTTTTCCAAGGATGAATAAATAGGTCGAGTGAGAGCTTTATTTTGATTTGATCGAATAAAGTTTCTAAGTTGAAGATATTTAAAAAAATGTGTTCTATTGAGAATAAATTTGATCCTCAGCTCTTCAAAAGACATTATGTTGTCTGCACATGGCAAATATAAATCCTGAATCTTTTGTATCCCTTTTAAATTCCATACTTTAAATACAGCGTCCGCTCTCCCTGGTTTAAAATATTGATTACCCCATATTGGACTAAATTGTGACAATAACTGTGGTTCTTTTAAATAGTTTTTAGCTTCACACCATATTTTGATCATATGCTTTACAAATGGATTTTTAACTTGTTTTTGTAATTTTTTTGCCGAATCTGAGTATATGAATATGGGAAGAGGTAAAGGTAAATTGTATGATTCCATTTCAGTCCAGTGAGGGAGATCATTTGATGAAAAATAATATGTCATAGACCTCAGTTGTGCCGACCAATAATACAACATAAAATTTGGACATTTCAGACCTCCACGATCAAATGGTAAATATAATAAAGACAGACGTAATCTAGCCCTCCTGTTGTTCCATATAAATTCCACTAACTTTTTTTTTATTCTTGAGAATAGATCTAAAGGTGGTGATAAGGGAATGTATTGAAATAAAGTATTTTAGGTAAAATATTACTTTTAAGTATATTGATTCTCCCGATCATCGACATTGGTAGTGACATCCATCTCTGAGTTAACTCATTGATATCTGACATTAAGGCTTCATAGTTGACGCTGGCGACTGATTCTAGCTTAGGCATAATTTGGATTCCTAAATATTTAAACTGATTTACAACATTGAATTGATTTGCCTCAGGGGCTGGGTAATTTCTCTGGGTCTCATTTAGCATTAATATTGAAGATTTAGTTTTATTTATTTTATATCCTGATATTTCCCCAAAATTCTTTATTAAATTCAACAAGGTTGGAATTGATTTTTTTAGATTCGACATAAACAAAATTATATCATCGGCGTACAGGGAGATTTTATGTTCTGTTGGTCCAACTTTAATTCCATATATTTGTGAATGTAAACGTATCGCTATCGCTAAAGGTTCAATTGCCATAGTAAACAGTAAAGGTGAAAGTGGACAGCCTTGTCGACATCCTCTATTGATTTTTATTGGTTTTGAAATATTGTTATTTGTTAGGATTTCTGCTGTAGCATTATTGTATATTATTTGAACCCATTTTATGAAATTATTTCCAAGTCCAAACCTTTGTAGGACTTCAAAAAGAAAGGGCCATTCAACTCTATCAAAGGCCTTTTCGGCGTCCAATGATAGGAGAGCTGTATCCGGTGCTTCTTTATTAAAATAAATAATATTAAATAGTCTTCTTACATTATGGAAGCCTTGTCTACCCTTTATAAAGCCATTCTGATCTCGATTAATAATATTTGGTATAATTTCTTGTATTCGTCTTGCTAAAATTTTACAGATTATCTTAAGGTCGGCGTTTAATAGGCTTATTGGTCTCATATTTTCACATTTATTAGAGGGCTTACCTGGTTTTGGCAGCAGTATAATTAAGGCATTATTTATGTATGATGGTAAATTATTATTTTGAAATGCTTCTAAAACCATTTCCAAAAAAGGTTTTATTAATTTATTCTTAAATTTTTTATAAAGGTCAACTGGAAGACCATCTGGTCCTGCACTTTTTCCTGATTTCATATTATCAATGGCTAGCCCAACTTCTTCTTGACTAATTTTAGACTCCAATATCTCCCTGTTTTCATTTGGTATACACGGTATAGATAGTTCGTTCAAAAACCCATTTAGTTTTGTTAAATCAGGTTCATTTTTGGTATCATATAATTTTTCATAGTAATCTCTAAAGGCTCTATTAATTTCTAAAGGATCTATAACTACCTGTCCGTTACTTATAATACTGGTAATTGGTGTTTTAATTTCCAATTGTTTAATCTGCCATGCTAATAATTTTCCTGATTTTTCACCTTGTTCATAAAAAGATTGTTTCAATCTTAGAAGACTCGAGGCAGCTCTATTAGCTGATTTTTTGTCGTATTCAGCTCTCAAAATCAGTAATTCATTCTCCAACCTTGGGTTACTTCCTGCATACACTTTTTCCTGAAGACTTTTTATTTTATGTTCCAATTTAGCTCTCTCCTCTCGAGTCTTCTTAGATTTTGATCCTGTATAACTAATAATATGTCCCCTAATAAAAGCTTTGAAAGCCTCCCACTTTACACATGCTGATGTTTGTGTAGTATTGATGTCAAAGAACTCGTCTATCTGTTTTTCTATATACTTGACAAATTCCTCATCCTGAAGCCATTTATGCTGAAATTGCCATCTACCTGATTCCTTTGTCAATTTTTTATCTACATATATTAGACAACAGGGTGCATGATCAGAGATCACGATGTTATCATAAAAGCAGTTTTGAATCTTGGACCTTAATTCTGTGGAAATCAAAAAATAATCAATACGTGAGAATGTCTTGTAGGTACTGGAATAACATGAATAGGCTTTAACTTGTGGTTTCATTTCTCTCCATATATCTAACAATCTCAATTCTTTCATAAAATGATTAATAGTCATCCTACATCCAATGTGCGTACAATCCAGTCCTGTTGATCTATCCACACCTGGATTCAATGTACAATTAAAATCCCCTGCTATTATATGTTGCCCTGTAAGTGATGATAAGATGAGAAATAAATTAGCAAAGAACTTCTGATCATCTATATTGGGACCATATAAGTTCACAAGATTTATATTTTCTAATAGCAAAGAACCTTGAATGATTACATATCTTCCAAATTTGTCTCCAATTACATTTTTCACTTGAAAAGGAACTGATTTATGTATGAGAGTCATAACTCCCCTGGCTCGGGATGAAAATGAAGAGGTGAATACACTTCCCTGCCATCTACTCCTAATTCTTTTAACATCCTCCTCTATCAGATGAGTTTCTTGTAAAAACACAATTCTTGAACCCATGTCCTTTATTTTATTCATAACTTGTTTAAGTTTTTTTAAATTTTGTAGACCTCTGCAATTCCATGAAGTTAAATTAAGATTAACACTTTGGTCCATGATCAATAGAGAGTTTGGGATTACCTTGCAGTGTAAACATGCTCATACAGAGAAGCAAAAACATGAGTGGTTGAACATTCATCCTACAAACTACACACAAACAAATTTCCCCTTCCCACACTTGTGGCAAACCCCCCAAAATCAAAAGAAAAATTCTGTCTCCCGATATAGCCATCGACCATTCCACGCCCACGGGGAACAGCCTAAGCCACTCCTTCTTCATCCTCCCAATCACCCTAACTCTTCTGCTTTTAATGACGTAACATTAACTCTCCTCTGTAGTTTTCCAACTTAACTCCAAAATTTTTAACAACTTTGTACATCATAGTTTTTTTTTTGTTTGTTTTGTTTTTGTTTTGTTTTTTTAATATATAATACAATCTATATTTTGTAAACTTACTATTTACTTCAAGTCAGTCAGATGCCTGTGCAAATGCTTAATTATTCTACCTTATATTTTGTTCATGCTTAGCTCCCACCAGTCTCTTCTTCTTCTTTGATCTTCTTGATGAACTCCTGCGCCTCCTCTGGGGTCTTGAAGATGTGGGTTCTGCCCTCATACGTGGTCAGCAGTCTCGCAGGATAGATTACACCATGATGAATCCCAAGGTTGCGCAGCTCCTTACGTACGGGATCAAACTGCTTCCTCAATTGCTGGATTCCTGTGGCCAAATCTGGGTAGAACCGCACCTGCTGGTCCTGGTGTTTAATCTCTCCTTTAGCACGTGCAGCGTTGAAGATCTTCATCCTGTCTCTGTTGCTAAGAAACTTCATAATTAAGGTCCTCGGCGGTCCCTTATCTCTCCGTGGGCCAATACGATGTGCTTTTTCCAGAACCACTGCTGATTGCAACTCCTCGCTGCCCAGCACCTCCGGAATCCACTTTTCCAGAAAGGAACATACGTCCCGACCTTCTGATTCCTCTGGAAGACCCACCAGCCTCAAATTATTCTGTCTCGACCGAGATTCCAAATCCAAAATATTATCTTCCAGAGATTTATTTTTTTTTTCCAAAGTGCGCACCTTTAATTGAAGACGGGTGACGTCATCTTCAGCACTAGCGAGACGGAGCTCCATCTGCGCCGTTCGTTCTACACAGTCACCCAATTCCTTTCTTATTCCTTCCAACGCTGTCATAATCCCATCAAATCTAGAGGAAAAGTCCGCTCTCATTGAACTCATGGCAGCCATCAGCGCATCTGCGCCATTCCCCGCAGATATCGCAGCGTTGCCAGCCTCCTCCGCCATATATGGAGTTTTGTTTACTGCGTCACAGACCTGAAAGTCCGTTAATTTGGACTGTTTCGGCGGCTCGCTTTTTCCTTTTCCTGGTTTTCCAGCCTTAGGCTTCACCGACATATCTTCGCCCAAATGCTGGGATACGTTCTGTCCCAAATGAGAGAGTTATTTGCCGATTTTTTTTTTTTCCAGGAGCAGAGCAGAGCGAGACACGTCCGTCCTACGTGGCAGCCATAACCGGAAGTCCAAGATTTTAAATTTAAAAAAAAAAAATCTGTTAATCGAAAAATTTTCATTGTGCTCCTAAAGGCATTTTATGCCCCTAAATTTAGAAGCACAAGTGCTTCTTGAGAAAAAAGCCAGTGTAGAGCCCTACTTTTGGTGGTGGGGGAGTCAGGAGTTGTCTGCAACAAAAAGCTGCATGTTCCTGTGTAGCTGGACGTTGGAAACCCCTGACCCAGCCAGAGTATATTTAACACAACTGAACATTTTATAGATACAGATTAGAAAATACATATTTAAGACATTTTAAGGACCAGACTCCACTCTGACAAACACCTGTGACTTGTGTCTCCCATAACTAAGTGTGTAGAAAAGGAAAAAGCTCCAGTGTTGAGGCTAACATGCAACCCTGCAGAGAAAACAGGCCCGCAGGAGTGGCCGTTTGCATGTGAAATAAACCACATTCACTTCTGTGTTTGTGAACGTAGACTGGAGGCCTGTTTCGCTGTGAGGGAGGACGCCAACCCTCAGTCCCGTAAACGCCACCTGACCCGTTTCCAGGAGAATCCTCAGGCGTTTTGGGGACCCAAAGCTCGAGCCAAAGCTGGGTGAGTAACATGGACAGGAGCACTAATGTGTAACACTAATACAGTGTTTGTAAGATTAGGCTATGAGGTGGATAAAATGATAAATGTGTGTCAGATGCATGCCCAGAATCTATCAGCAGCTTGCACACGCCCTGATTTTGTTACTTTTTAAGGAGACGTTTAGTGCTCTTTTTCCATATGCTGACACACTTCCCACTGGTCTTAATGAAATGAAATGTCTGACATGCTTTGGAGTAAATCCACACAAATCACCGGATTTCAGAAAATGTTCCCCACCGACCGTCTCTGATTTGCTCCATACTTTCTCAAAATAATGCTATTAGTCTCTGTAAATGCCATACCAAATTTCAGCCTTATATCTTCATTAATTTTTGAGATATTCGGGTTCTGAAAATGGGGTGTGACCTTGATTTTATTGTAAAAATAAAATGGTATAACAGTGGTATAACTGTTTCTCTGGTAGACCCTGCCATTCGTGAGCAGTATGCATTTGAAATATAGGCATGAAAAGATTTTCATTTTTAATGCCACATAAATCAGAATGTTATTTTTTTTTTTTAGAAAAATACTTAGTGACCAGAACTGTACTGCAACATGAGAAATAAATACCAAAATTTGAAAGATCTGAGGTGCTTCATTGTGGAGCGACAGAGGGCCAGAATTGCTCCTAAGTACAGACGAGACTTTTTTTTTTAAACAGTTTTCAGCAAGCTATAATTTGGCAAATATGCAACTGTGGATCTTCTTTTGCAGAAAGCAAAGGCATGTTGCACCTTAGAACAAGTCGTGAAAATTTTATACATCTGTCATGAATAGTTCAAACGTAACAACCTATTGAACTTGGTAGCTTTTCCTGTACCACTCGTTTTTACAGTAAAATTGGCATCATGCCTCTTTTTCAGAACCCTAATATCTCAAACTAATGAAGATATAAGAAGGAAATTTTGTATGGTGTTTATTGAGACCATCCGTCAATCTTCTACCGCTTAATCCTTTTTGGGTCACGGGGGGCTGAAGCCTATCCCAGCATCTTTGGGTGAGAGGCAGGGTACACCCAGGACAGATCGCCAATCCATCGCGGGATCAACACAGAGAGACAGACAACCATTCACTCTCACAGTCACACCTAAGGACAATTTAGAATCCCCAGTTGATGCCAGTTAACCTAACCTACATGTCTTTGGTCTGTGGGAGGAAACCGGAGTACCCAGGGTAAACCCACGCAGACACAGGGAGAACATGCAAATGCCACACAGGAGGGTCACCGATGGTCTGAGGGTGGGATTGAACTTATTGAGACTAATAACATTATTTTGCAGAGATGATCAGCTGGGAGGTCTTCTATGATTTTCATGGACTGTGAATACCTCACGGTTTAAATATTGCTTTCTCAGAATGGTTAGTTTCATCGCATGTCTCCTGAAATGCTCATGAGCCCCGGTTCACCCCATCCTCCCTCTTTCATCACTGCTGAGGTCAGTTTTTGATGCCATATTGCTAATGTTGGCTGGCTAGTTCCTAGCTCCAGTAGGAGCTACGGATTCATTCTTTCAACGTAAAATTGTCTGAAAGAATGACTAAAAGGAAGCATCAGTGGGGGACGGGGGTGTGTGGTTTCAGAGGTCATTAGGATATGACCGGTCCAGAGTCCAGTAAGCTGTTTGTGTTGGAAATATTTGCACGGATTCCTCATCATTGATCACAACTGAACGATTATAGTTGTTTGCTAGTGTTAGCTGTTTGTTTGTTTTGTTGTTAGAAGTTATAATTTTATATTTCCCTTGGTTGTGTGAAAATCTTTTCATTGAAAACTAGAAAGCACTCGGAGAGCACAGACCTCCACCAAGGCTCCCTCCATCCCTCATGGATCACCTCCAAAATGTAATAGGTTTGTGTGTAGGCCTAGAGCCACTTCTGGTGAAAATTGCAGTAAAGTCTATCCAGCAGTTTTGGAGTATTGTTGCTAACACACTGAAAGATAAGCCTTGGTTGAGGTGTGAATTCTCAGATCATCACCAAAATGTAATGGATTTGTCTGTAGCCCAAGAACCACCTGTGGTGAAAATTCCATCCAAATCCATCCAGTAGTTTTGGAGTACTGTTGCTGACACTCTGTGAGAAGGTGAGAGCCTTGGTGGAGGTATGCATCATCAAACTCTAATCATGTGTTCAGTGTGCCATTACACACCTTTGCTGAAAATTTGAATGGAAGGTGCAATATAAATGCAATCCATTATTATAATTAACAGAGAAACAACAGCAAAAACAACATGACTACATTATATGACTAAATTATAACCAAAACAAGACTGTCATAATTGTATTGACCATACATTGGGGCTGGGCAGTTCCACCTTAAATCGACATCATGGTTTACTGAATCTTTCAGATTGTCCCCCCCCCCCTCTCCATTACAGTTTACTGACAAGGTTCATAATTATTAAGCAATATTACACAACAGTGTGGTATCATACCCATTTTTTTTTTGCAGTTATCAACTACAAATTTGCACAGTATCCATATTATCTACCGCAACAAACTTGTAAGAACTAGGACCATGACAGCATGACAAAGGCACAAATGCTCACCTGGCACACCGACAGATGCGGACATGTTCCAAGCATTTGCTTTCAAATTTTGATCATGATATTCTTTGTGTCAGATCAAAGAGTACCAGGTTGTTTGATGCAGCAAAGTTCAGCCTCCACTGTCACCTCCCGTTCTCGTCTTCTTGTACCGGCGTCCTATGTCCCGCCCTTCTTTAATTCTCATTGGCTGCTTAGAAAGGTCTGATAGTGACGAGCGCAACTGTACAGTAGTCTGAAGCGTTTTCAGCTCTGAGCACCGCGACAAAATGCGGCCACTGCCCAAAGCGTTTCAGTGCCGAGGTAAACGCTGGACTACATAGAGAATGAATAGAAACTAGTCGCCCACAGCAGGAAAAATGAATTTGGTGGACATGCCCCCTAATACTTTTTCTGCAGTGTTTGGCTTCTGGGTTGCCGACGTGCGTGGCCCCATGGCATGTCCACGCACGTAACTCAGTGGACACGTCTTAAAGGGGCAGTACATGAAAAGCACCATATTGTAATATATATAAAAATAATATAAAAATTCCTGCATCCAGATCGTGATCCGAATCACCACCAAAATCTAATCATCTGTTCCTCATGCCGTTACACACCTTTCCTGAAAATTTCATCAAAATCCATTAATAACTTTTAGAGTTATGTTGCTAACAGACAGACAAACCAACCAACCAACCAACACTACTAAAAAACATTACCTCCTCCCTTGGCGGAGGTAATTATTCAGTGAGACTTCTGATGGCGTTAATGATACTATTTTTAATTTTTTTTTTAAGCCATGTTTGGTTTGTTCTGCATTCTGTGAGATGTCTTGAAGCACTTGTCATGATACGACTGCCTAATATGTGTTCAGTTCAAGTCTGCTTTTCAATAAATGTTGACCCTTTGGCCCTCAATTGAGACTCACTTTTTAGTTTTGGGCCCCGCAGTGACTGACTAAGTTTGACACCACTGTTCAAGTAACTGGCATTTTTGACAGTAAAGCTGCACATTGACATTCCTTTTTGCAGTTTTTCACTTTGACTATATTCTGTTCTAATGCTGTTTTTCTCTCATCTTTATTTCTTGTATCTGATCATTTCCATTTCTCTGCTCCAATCGCCAGTGGTGGAATCTCTACCGACCTTCAGGACAGGACGAAAAAGTTCCAGAACAAAAGAAAGAACCAGATCACAGACTCTGCTCAGCTGAAGGAGTTCCCCTGCAAGAGGTTCAGACAGGTGAGATTATCAAGCACAAGCTGGAAAGTGTATAAAACAAAAAACAAAAAAATACAATTAAACCTAGCGTAAGTAAATGTCACAGTTGGTTTCTCAGATGGAAAGTTGAAGCTCTGTTAATTCCTGGGCGAGTTGGAGCAAAGGAAGTTCAGTTCAATTCAGAAACACTTTATTTGTCTCCAGGGGTCAGTTTAAAAAGCGGGAGGAAACAGACTGAATCTTTTCTCATTGTCCAACAGCAGAGGAAGACTTCACCTGTAGCCATATACGACTGAAATATTTACTTTTGTCAAAAGATAAAATTTGTTAGCAACAACACACACAAACAAAACAATAGCACAAGTTCATTAATAAATTATTCAATCATCTGTTCCACACCCAATTAGCCCACCTCATTGATGGGCTAATTGGGTGTTGATCGTCACTTCCTTGTGGTAACGTATCGTCACTTCCTGTTTTGCTGTCTGCCTGTGTGGTTTGCTCTCCAGCTCTCGAGCCACTAGCTATGGCTACTACCTCTCTTTCCTCTCCTCCTCTGGTGTGCTCTCTCTGTCAGATGTTTAGCTACACCTCTGCCTCTTTTAGTGATAACGGTAAATGTAATAAATGTTGTCTTTTTGAGGCGCTCGAGGCGAGGTTGTCTGATTTGGAATCCCGGCTCCGCTGCATTGAAACACCGTCTGCGCCAGTTAATCTCGACGGACGCCCATTAGCTGCAGCGGAGCTAGCTAGCTTAGGTCCCCCTGTCACCGGTTCCCCGGCTCTCCTCTGCAGCGAGGAGACTGGGTGGGTGACGGTGAGAAGGAAGCCTAGTCGCAAAGCCCCGGTTCACCACCAACCTGTTCACGTTTCTAATCGTTTTTCCCCGCTCAGCGACACACCCGCTGAGGAAAAAACTCTGATCATTGGCGACTCTGTAGTCAGAAACGTGAACCTAGAGACTCCAGCGGTCATAGTCACATGCATTCCTGGGGCCAGAGCAGGCGACATCGAGTCAAATTTGAAAATGCTGGCTAAAAGTAACTGTAAATATTCCACAATTGTTATTCACGCCGGCATTAATGACATCCGTCTCCGGCAGTCGGAAGTCACGAAACTTAATATAGAATCGGTGTGTGACTTTGCAAAAACGATGTCTGCCACTGTAGTATTCTCTGGGCCCCTCCCCAATCTGACCAGTGATGACATGTTTAGTCGCTCGTCATCCTTGAACCGCTGGCTGTCTGTGTGGTGTCCTAAAAATGACGTGGGCTACATTGACAATTGGAGCTCTTTTTGGGGAAAACCTGGTCTTATGAGACGAGACAGCATTCATCCCACTTTGGATGGTGCTTCTCATTTATCTAACAATCTGGCATCTTTTTTATCCAAATTTCCAAAACCATGACTACTCAGAGTTGGGACCAGGAAGCAGAGTCGCAGTCTTACACGCCTCTCTGCAGCTCCTCTTCATCCGCCACCCCTCAGCTTAGCCCCTGTCTTCCCCATCAGAGAATCGTTGTCTGCTCCCTCCAAAGTAAATAAAAATATAATGTATAAGCATCCCAAAGTGATAAAGCAAAATATTGGTAAAACTCAAATTAAACATAAAGCCTCTAAATTGAATGATTTGGCCTCTGTTCCTCCTCATAATTTAAAAATTAAATGTGGTTTATTAAATATTAGGTCTCTAACTCCCAAGTCTCTGTTAGTCCATGATCTGTTAATTGATCATCAGATTGATTTAATTTCCCTTACAGAGACTTGGTTAGGACAAGAGGATTATGTTGGTTTAAATGAATCAACTCCCTCTGGTTATTTAAACTGTCAAAATCCCAGAAGTTCTGGTCGTGGAGGAGGAGTAGCAACAATTTACCATTCCAAATTACTAGTTAATGTAAAGCAAAAAACATGTTATAATTCCTTTGAGGGCCTGGTCCTCAGTGTTGGGCACTTTAGCAATTCCAGGTTAAACCCAATTTTATTTGCCATAGTTTATCGTCCCCCATCAACCTATTCAGAATTTTTATCCGAATTTCCTGATTTCTTAGCTGATTTAGTGCTGAAATCTGATAGAATAATTATAGTAGGGGACTTTAATATACATGTGGATGTAGATAGTGACTGCCTTAATGTGGCTTTTAATTCAATATTAGACTCGATTGGGTTTTCTCAGAAAGTAGGAAATTCTACTCATTACCTCCACCATACATTGGACCTTGTTCTGACATATGGCATAGAAATAGAAAATCTTGTAGTGTCTCCTCATAACCCTGTACTGTCAGACCATTGTCTGTTAACCTTTGATTTTACTATTTCTGACTATTTGGCTCCTAAAGAAAAATATTATCACAGTAGATGCCTCTCAGATGATGCTGTTTCCAAATTTATGCAGATTGTTTCCTCTATGCCATGTGTCAACACAATGGAAATAAGCTATAGACAGCTTGCTCCTTCTGTAATTGATAACATGGTGGATAGTGTTTCAGCTTCTCTGCATCAGGCTCTAGGCTTGGTGGCCCCCTTAAAAAAGAAAAAGTCTAATCAGAGATTTTTAACTCCTTGGTTCAACACAGAAACTCGTAGCTTAAAACAGAAGACTCGTCAATTAGAAAGAAAATGGCGCTCTACTAATTTAGATGAAATCTATTTAGCTTGGAGAAATCATCTTTTAATTTATAAAAAATCTCTTAGAAAAGCTAGAACGAGTTATTACTCTGCATTAATAGAAGAGAACAAGAATAATCCCAGGTTTCTTTTCAGTACTGTAGCCAGGTTGACAAAGAGTCAGGACTCTGTCAATCCTAGCATTCCCTTAGAGCTTACTAGTCAGGACTTTATGAACTTTTTCAATAATAAAATTTCATCCATCAGAGATAAAATCAATCAGATTCTTCCCACAGTTAACTTAAATACTGTAACTACTACAACTCCTTCTATTGATGTCTGTCTTGATGAGTTTACTCCAATCGACCTTTGTGAGTTAGACAAAATAGTTTCCTCATCCAAACCTTCAACTTGTCTTTTAGACCCTATTCCTACCAGGTTATTTAAAGAAGTCTTCCCACTTATTGGTAGCTTTATTCTTCATATAATCAATTCTTCATTAACTTTAGGCCATGTACCGCAGGCTTTTAAAACGGCTGTAATTAAACCCTTACTCAAAAAGCCAACGCTAGATCCAGGAGCTTTAGCTAACTATAGACCAATCTCTAATCTCCCTTTCATTTCAAAAATCTTAGAAAGAGTTGTTGCTACGCAATTATTTGACCACCTGCAGGGAAATGGTTTATTTGAGGAGTTTCAATCTGGGTTTAGAATCCATCATAGCACTGAAACAGCCTTAGCGAAGGTCACTAACGACCTCCTCATTGCATCTGATAATGGACTAGTTTCTGTACTTGTCCTTTTAGATCTTAGTGCAGCTTTTGATACTATTGATCACAATATTCTACTTGATAGATTAGAACACTATGTTGGACTTAATGGAACTTCGTTGCAGTGGTTTAGATCTTATTTATCTGATAGGTTCCAGTTTGTTCATGTAAATGATGAGTTTTCTCTCAGCTCAAAGCTTAGTCATGGAGTTCCACAGGGATCTGTGCTTGGCCCTACTCTTTTTAGTTTATATATGCTTCCGTTAGGCAACATTATTAGAAAGCACTGTATACATTTTCACTGTTATGCAGATGACGCACAATTATACCTGTCATTGAAGCCAGATGATACTAATCAATTAGCCAAGATAGAAGCCTGTCTTAAGGAAATCAAAGTTTGGATGACTTGTAATTTCCTGCTATTAAATTCAGATAAGACTGAAGTCATTCTTGTTGGTCCAAAAAACCTTAGAAATTCCTTTCCAAATCAAACTTTCAGTTTGGATGCAGTTACTCTTTCTCTTAATAGCTCTGTGAGGAACCTTGGAGTTATTTTTGATCAGGATTTGTCCTTCAATTCACATATTAAATTTGTTTCTAAGACTGCCTTCTATCATTTGCGTAATATTGCCAAGATTAGGAGCATCTTGTCTCAGAGTGATGCTGAGAAGCTGATCCACGCTTTTGTTAGCTCGAGATTAGATTATTGTAATTCTTTATTATCAGGCTGTCCTAAAACATCTTTAAAAAGTCTTCAGCTGATCCAAAATGCTGCAGCAAGAGTTTTAACAGGTACTAGAAAGAGAGATCATATCTCTCCGGTTCTGGCCTCCCTTCATTGGCTTCCCATAGAGTTTAGAATTAAGTTTAAAATCCTTCTTCTTACTTACAAAGCTCTAAACAATCAGGCTCCTTTTTAATTAAAAGATCTGATACTACCGTATTATCCTAACAGAGCACTACGCTCCCAAAATGCAGGTTTACTTGTAATACCTAGAATCTCCAAAAGTACAATGGGAGGCAGAGCCTTCAGTTATCAAGCTCCTCTCCTGTGGAATCAGCTGCCAATCTGGATTCGGGAGTCAGACTCGATCTCTGTTTTTAAGAATAGGGCTAAAACCTACCTTTTTGATATAGCCTACAATTAGGGAGGGATCATGTGTTTTCTGAACCCTCCCTTAGTTATGCTGCTAATAGGTTTAGTCAGCCGGGGGACCTCCAGTAATGCACTGGGCCTCACTCCTTTCCTCACTCTCTATGAAATATTTTTTTTTTGCTGGTCATTAACATTTGTTTGTTCTCTCCCATAGATTGAGTCCCCATCGTGCTGTTTGCTCTCTACATGTCTGTTCTTTTCTTCTTCTCTATCCCCTCACCCCCCAGCCAGTCGCAGCAGATGACTGCCCCTCCCTGAGCCTGGTTCTGCTGGAGGTTTCTTCCTGTTAAAAGGGAGTTTTTCCTCTCCACCGTCGCCAAGTGCTTGCTCACAGGGGATCGCCTGATTGCTGGGGTCTTTCTGCAACTGTGGGGGTCCTCCCTACAGTTGATAGTGCTATGAGATGACTGTTGTTGTGAAATGGCGCTATATAAATAAAGTTGAATTGAATTGAATTGAATCTCCATCTCTGTCATTAGGGGAAAGAAAGCCAGTGTATGTGTTAGACTGTTAATGAAATAGTTAAAGTTAAGTTGTCATTACCGTTTCAGTTAAATAATAAAGTCTAAAATACACAAGGTTTAGCAGCAGGTACTGGCAGAGTCAGATTAAAGACTGACCCTATCAGGTGTTGCTCTGTGACTTTACAGCTGTACGATCACTCTCTGGTGGCCTGGCTAACTCTGCAAATGGCAGCTTACCACCACTGGTCAGAGAGCCGCCCCAGCTGTTCTGACCAGAAAATAATAAACTATAATAAAATAAGATAAAGTAACCCAGCCACAGGGGGTGCACAAGCCAGTGTACTCCTAGTGCCGGTCCCAAGCCCGAGTAAATGGGGAGGGTTGTGTCAGGAAGGGCATCTGACATAAAACTTTAGCAAAAAAATCAAACATGCGGATCATGACAATTGAGACTTTCATAACGGCTCGGTTGAGGCCCGGTTTAACAACAACCGCTGCTGGCACTGTTAACAGACAGGGTGCTGGTGGAAATTGGGCTACTGTAGGTCAAAGATCGAGGAGGAGAGGGGGAAGGCGTGTTAGGAGGGAGAGAGAGAAGAGGAAAGATAGAAAAGGGGAGATGAGAGTAGGGACTTTAAATGTACGGACTATGACTGGTAAAGGCAGAGAGTTGGTTGATAAGATGGAGAGAAGAAAGGTAGATATACTGTGTGTTCAAAAAACCAGATGGAAGGGAAGCAAGGCTAGGAGCATTGGAGGTGGATTTAAACTGTTCTGCAATGGTGTAGATAGGAAGCGAAATTGTGTCGGAGTAATCATGAAGGAAGAGTATGTGATGAGTGTTTAGGAGGTGAAGAGGGAGTCAGGCAGAATCATGTTTGAAGCTAGAAGTCAGAGATGTGATGTTGAATGTTGTCTGTGCGTATGCCCCACAAGTTGGGTGTCAGTTAGAAGAGAGAGGAATTCTGGAGTAAGTTGGATGAAGTGGTAGAGGGTGTTCCCAGTGGGGGGAGAGTGGTGATTGGGGCAGACTTTGATGGACATGTAGGTGAAGGGAACAGAGGTGATGAGGAGGTTCTGGTTAGGCATCATCTTAAGGAGAGAAATGTGGAAGGACAGATGGTTGTGGATTTTGCTAAAAGGATGGAAATGGCTGTGGTGAACACATACTTCAAGAAGAGAGGGGAACATAGGGTGACTTACAAGAGTGGAGGAAGTTACATACAGGTGGACTACATCTTACGCAGAAGGAGAAATCTGAAAGATGGGAGACTGCAAGGTGGTGGCAGGGGAGAATACAGCTAGACAGCATCGGATGGCAGTCTGTTGAATGACTTTGGAAAGCAAGAATAGGAAGAGAGTGAAGGCAGAGCCAAAGATTAAGTGGGGGAAGTTACAGAAGGAAGAAGGTCACACAGAGTTCAGGAAGGAGTTGATACAGGCTCTGGGTGGTAGAGAAGAATTACCAGATGACTGGGAAAGTACATGTATGGTATGTGGTGTATCCAGTGGGCAGAGGAAGGAAGACAAGGAGACTTGGTTGTGGAATGAGGAGGTACAGGAAAGTGTTCAAAGGAAGAGGTTAGCAAAGAAAAGTCGGGTAGTCAGGGAGATGAAGAAAGTAGACAGGAGTATTTGAATCTGGGCGCATGGCAAAGGAAAAGGCATATAGTGAGTTGTATGAGACTGAGATATGGACTTAGGGGAATGGTATTAAATTGGGTCAAACTATTTTAATAACAGGCAACAATTTGTGAAGATGGGACAATATAAATCTGAGAGTTTGGACATTGTGGTATCCCCCAAGGGTCAGTGTTGGGACCTAAACTTTTATCCATCCATCCATCCATCCATCTTCTTCTGCTTAATCCTTTTTGGGTTGCCGGCGGGGGGGGGGGGGGGGGGGGGTCGCTGGAGCCTATCCCAGCATCTTTGGGCGAGAGGCAGGGTACACCCTGGACAGATCGCCAGTCCATCACAGGGCCAACACAGATACAGACAACCATTCACTCTCACAGTCATACCTAAGGACAATTTAGAATCCCCAGTTTGATGCCAGTTAACCTAACTTGCATGTTTTTGGCATGTGGGAGGAAACCGGAGAAATCCCGGACTAAACCCACGCCTAAACTTTTAATTTTATATATTAATGATATTTGTAATGTTTCTAAATTGTTCAAGATTGTGATGTTTGCAGATGGTACAACTGTTCTGGGTACTGGTGAAGATTGACAGCAACTTTTGAATATAATCACTACCGAATTTAGTAAAATAAAAGAATGGTTTAATAAAAATATCATTAAATTTGAGCAAAACAAAGTTCATGTTATTTGGAAATAGTAAGACAAACATTCAAGCCAAGATACAGATAGATAACATCAATATTGAAAGAGTTCAAGACAATAAATTTTTAGGTGTGATTATAGATGAAAAAATTTGCTGGAAACCTCACATTAAATACATATAAGCTAAACTGTCCAGAAGTATTTCGGTCATGAGCAGAACAAAGCACATACTGGATCAGAAATCACTCCATACTCTGTATTGTTCACTGGTTTTACCATATTTAAATTATTGTTCAGAAGTTTGGGGAAATACATACAGTATAAATGTTCATTACAGCCACTCGTTATTTTACAAAAAAGAGAAATAAGAATCATTCATGGTGCTGGCTTCTGTGATCACACAAATGGCTTATTTTTACAGTCTAAAAGTTTGAAATTCTTTGATCTGGTGGAATATAAAACTGCCATAATAATGTACAAAGTAAGGAACAATTTACAGCCAGCTAATATTCAAAACATGTTCGTTCAAAGACAAAAGGGTTTTCACTTGGGGGGGGGGGGTTACTTCTAAAAAATAGTGGGTGTACAAACAACTAAGAAGTTTTTGTGTTTCAATTTGTTAAATTATAGAATGGATTAAATATAGAGTTAAAACAATGTCCAAACATTTTGAGTTTTAAGAAAAAAGTATAAAAATGAGAAATTAGATAAATACAGGGAGGAAGATGTTCTGTTAAACACTAGGGTTGGTTGGGTGAAAGTCTGAGAGTCACTAGTGGAGTGTATGATTAGTGGGAAGCTGTGTACTTGTTTCATTTTGAATATTTATTATAAGATTTTGTAATGCATGTTGAGATTTGTTATTGGTATTTTTACTTATTGGGTTTTCATTTGTTGATGTGGCAATGTGTATGTATGTGTGTGTATACAGTATCTCACAAAAGTGAGTACACCCCTCACATTTTTGTAAATATTTTATTATATCTTTTCATGGGACAACACTGAAGATATGACACTTTGATACAATGTAAAGTAGTCAGTGTAAAGCTTGTATAACAGTGTAAATTTGCTTTCCTCTCAGAATAACTTAACACACTGCCATTAACCTGTTGCACTTCGGTGTACCGCGGGCGGGCACGTCTCTGCGTCCTAGGGCGCACGAGGGCATCTTAGTACGCACACTGTGCGTCCTAGGAGGCACTGAAAAAAAAAAAAACACCTGCATTTCCGTTCTTCCACTACAGACACAGCCACGAACAGAAAGCCAAAGGAGTGCTTTGATTGGTTTAGATGTGATTGACCTCTCATTCGACTAATAAGAGCCTTGAATTGGGTTTCTGAAACCTTGAAGAACCAATGACTGAAAACCTAGCAAGAAGGACCTGCCTACCAATGGCTGCGAATACAGCCAGCCAATTGAAGCACAGAAGTTTGAAAGCTGTTTTGGGTAAGGCTGGGTGACACACAGGCGTTCGCCAGTCTTTTTTTCTTATTACTGTTCTTATTTGTTTTGAAAAATCGTCCGCCAAAACCGCAATCATGGAAGCGCAAAACCGCAATAATGGAATTATGGTTTGACCGGGTCGCGTGACCAGAACCACGAGTCCATAACAAGCAGACCAGCCTCATGTTCGTCTGACAATGAGGAAGAGAAGTTCGCCAGCTACGCTGCTGTTGTGAACAGGTAGGTGTTATAAGCTAAATTATTCTTTATCCCTGAAAATTGTAATCGAAAATGACTTTTGACCGATCGGTAAATTACAACTGTGCGTAGTAGACCGCGGCACACCGGGCAATGTCCGTCCTCTGTAGTGGGGGGGGGGGACAACACCCCCCCCCCCCCCACACACACACACACAGCCCTGAGTGTCACCTTTCATTAGAGCCCAACATCAAGCTTCTATATTGAATCATTCAAAAGTTAGACGTTTTTCCAAACTGTGTCATTTGGCACAATTTGGCACAGTTCAAAAACGCCTGGGAACAACCTAAGAAAAAAGCTGTGTAATATATTCATTTTTTGTGGTACTGTTACAAAATTTTGACCTCAGCTGGATAGCACTTGGTTCTACTTTTCTGTTGCATTTTCCAGCCCGGATCTGAAGCTGTGTGTTATTTGCAAGCATTTGTATCCAAAAAAACACCCAGGCGAAATTTATTTTCTTCAAGTTCAGTATGTTTAGATGACTGTTACTCAGTGGCAGGAGCACTTAGAGAGATTATGACTGTTTTGCCAAAAAATTCAAAGTGTTTTCTTTTAAATGAGACCAACCCCATGAAGATGCTGCAAAGGGTTGAAGAACAGCTTTTGATTTACTTTGGGTACGTTATTTTTTGGCGTTTTTAGGGAAATTGACCAGAGTGCAAGGGGTTAATGTCTAAACCGCTGGCAACAAAAGTGAGTACACCCCTAAGTGAAAATGTCCAAATTGTGCCCAATTAGCCATTTTCCCTCCCCAGTGTCACGTTACTCGTGAGTGTTACAAGGTCTCAGGTGTGAATGGGGAGCAGGTGTGTTAAATTTGGTGTTATCGCTCTCACGCCCTCTCATACTGGTCACTGGAAGTTCAACATGGCATCTCATGGCAAAGAACTCTGAGGATCTGAAAAAAAGAACTGTTTCTCTACATAAAGATGACCTAGAGTGTATAAGAAGATTGCCAACACCCTGAAACTGAGTTGCAGCACTGTGGCCAAGACCATGCAGTTGTTTAACAGGACAGGTTCCACTCTGAATAGGCCTCACCATGGTCGACCAAAGAAGTTGAGTGCACATGCTCAGCATCATATCCAGAGGTTGTCTTTTGAAAATAGACTTATGAGTGCTGCCAGCATTGCTGCAGAGGTTGAAGGGGTTGGGGGGTTAGCCCGTCAGTGCTCAGACCATATGCCGCACACTGCATCAAATTGGTCTGCATGGCTGTCGTCCCAGAAGGAAGCCCCTTTTAAAGATGATGCACAAGAAAGCCCGCAGACAGTTTGCTGAAGACAAGCAGACTAAGGACATGGATTACTGGAACCATGTCCTGTGGTCTGATGAGACCAAGATAAACTTATTTGATTCAGATGGTGTCAAGCATGTGTGGCAGCAACCAGGTGAGGAGTACAAAGACAAGTGTGTCTTGCCTACAGTCAAGCATGGTGGTGGGAGTGTCATGGTTTGGGGCTGCATGAGTGCTGCCGGCACTGGGGAGCTACAGTTCATTGAGGGAACCATGAATGCCAACATGTACTGTGACATACTGAAGCAGAGCATGATCCCCTCCTTTCAGAAACTGGGCCGCAGGGCATTATTCCAACATGATAACCACCCCAATCACACCTCCAGGACAACCACTGCCTTGTTAAAGAAACTGAGGGTAAAGGTGATGGACTGGCCAAGCATGTCTCCAGACCTAAACCCTATGGAGCATCTGTGGGGCATCCTCAAACGGAAGGTAGAGGAGCACAAGGTCTCTAACATCCACCAGCTCCGTGATGTCATCATGGTGGAGTGGAAGAAGATTCCAGTGGCAACCTGTGAAGCTCTAGTGAACTCCATGCCCAAGAGAGTTAAGGCAGTGCTGGAAAATAATGGTGGCCACACAAAATATTGACACTTGGGCACAGTTTGGACATTTTCACTTAGGGGTGTACTCACTTTTGTTGCCAGTGGTTTAGACATTAATGGCTGTATGTTGAGTTATTTTGAGGGGACAGTAAATTTACACCGTTATACAAGCTGTACACCGACTACTTTACATTGTATCAAAGTGTCATATCTTCAGTGTTGTCCCATGAAAAGATATAATAAAACATTTACAAAAATGTGAGGGGTGTACTCACTTTTGTGAGATACTGTATATGTGTATATGTGGAAGAAGGGACAGGATAAGCTTTGGGCTTCACTCCTGTTCCTTTTCGGACTGTTATTTTCAGATTGTGATTTTGTTTTATTTTTGTTTGATATAAATGGCATCTATCAATCAATCAAGAGGCGGGGGATATTGCACTAGCCTCAGAGTGCTCTTGTTTATGTTGCTTTTGGAGTAATGGCTTCTTCCATGCTGAGTGGCTTTTCAGTCCATATTGGTATAGGACTCATTTCACTGTGGATAATGACACTGTTTTCCAGTTTCAGCCAGCATCTTCACAAGGTCTTTTGCTTTTGTTCTGGGGTTGATATGCACATTTCGCACCAAAACAACTTCCTTTCTGGGAACCAGAACTCATTTCCTTCCTTAGTGTTATAATGACTGGACATTCCTATGGCGTTTATACTTGTGTCCAACTGTTTGAACAGATGAACGTGGCACTTTCAGGCATCTGGAAATTGTCTGCAAGGATGAACCAGACTGGTGGAGGTTCACAATTCTCTTCCTGATATCTTGGCTGATTTCTTTTGATTTTCCCATGATGTCACTCAAGGAAGCAGAGTTTTTGAGGTGTGCCTTAATACATCCACAGGTGTGCCTCCAATTAACTCAAATGTTGTCAATTATCCTATCAGAAGCTTCCAAAGCCATGACATCATCATCGTCTGTGCTTTCCCAAATTGTTTAAAGGCATAGAAATCTTAGTATGTAAACTTATGACTTTCAAGAAAGTAATAAGATAAGATAAGCCTTTATTAGTCCCACAACGGGGAAATTCCAGGATTGCAACAGCACAGGGATAGCAACACTCAGAGCAACAATCAGAAGGCAAGAAAAAAAACAAGCAAGCAAGAGCAGCTAATATACATATGTACATATTACTATAAAATATATATACACACACACACACACACACACACACACACAGACACACAGTGCAGAGCATTGTAGCTGGATGGAATAAATATATGAATATATGAACACACAGTGCAGAGCATTGTAGCTAGATGGAATAAATATGTAAATATAGAAACACCCACAGTACGGAGCATTGCAGCTAGGTGGAATAAATATGCAAGTTTATAAACACACACAGTGCGGAGCAATGTAGCTAGATGGAATAATATGTAGATATATAAAAACACAGTGCGGAGCATTGTAGCTAGATGGAATAAATATATAGATATATAAATATAAACACACCCAGTGCTGAGCATAATAATAAACACTTCTCTAAGAAATAATTTTGCAAACATCAAAATTATTTAGCAAATAGAAATAATTTTGGTAATTCTAACTGACCTAAAACAGGAAAAGTTTAGTCTGATTTAATGTCAGACAGTGAGGGAAAAAAGGTTGTGTTTTTATACAGTGTATGTAAACTTCTGATTTCAACTGTATATGGAAAAGGTGAAAACTGCTCTCCTTCAGTAAGATATTGGGATCTTCAAAGACGACAGAGGCGATAGATATTGCACTCACCCCAGAGTGCTCTTATCTAAAATCTCCTCATTTCAGGGGCTGAAAAATGATTTGACAATTGACTTAAAAGCCATTTTATGGGCTGCATGGGCTATTTCCTTGTTAATCCATCATCAGTCAAGCAGGTAAAAGGTCTTGAGTTGATTCCAGGTGTGGCATTTGGAAGCTGTTGCTTTGAACACGTGTGGTCGAAGGAGCGCTCACTGGAAGTGGGACAGCAGTGGATGATCACAGGATCCTTTCCATGGTGAAGAAAAACCCCATCAGTATCTAAGTCTACCATACAGAGAAAAATTCACAAGAGCAAATACAGACAGTTCACCATCAGGTGCAAACCACTGATGAGCCTCAAAAATAGAAAGGCCATATTAGACTTCGCCAAAAAAAAAAAAGAAAAAAATTCTAAAGAAGCCAGCCCTGTTCTGGAACAGCATTCTTTGGACAGATGAAACCAAGATCAACCTGTACCAGAATGATGGGAAGAAGAAAGTATGGAGAAATCTTGGAGTGGCTTTTGAGCCAAAGCACACCACATCTTCTGAAAAACATGTTGGAGGCAGTGTGATCCATGGGCATGGATGGCTTTCAACAGGGATATACTGTCTGCTCAGATTCACTCAAATGCAGCAAAGTTGATTGGATGGCACTTCACAGTACAGATGGACAATAACCCAAAACACACTGTGAAAGCAACCCAGGACTTTAAGGCAAAGAAGTCTAATATTCTGCAATGGCCGAGTCGATCACCAGAGCTCAACCCGATCATGCATTTCACTTGCTTAAGACAAAACTTAAGGCAGAAAGAGCCACAGACGAGTAACAACTGAGGCCAGCTTCAGTGCAGGCCTGGCAACGCATCATAAAGGAGGAAACCCAGCATTTGGTGATGTCCATGGGTTCCAGACTTAAGGCAGTCGTTGCATGCAAAGGAATCTCAACAAAGTGTTAAACATAAACATTTAATTTATGGTAAAGTTAATTTGTCCAGTTACTTTTGAGCCCCTGAAATGAGGAGATATTGCATTAAAAAAAAGTTGTAATTCCTAAACCGATCCTCCAATTTGGATGTGAATTCCCTCAAAGCTGAGAGTCTGCACTTTATTTATTCAAAAGGATCCCCATGAGCTGACAGATGAACTGACATCAGCTAGTCTTCCTAGGCCATAGTGATTCTATAACTGTATCTTGAATGTGTTTTGGTGAACAGCTAAAATAACAAAACTTAGTATCAGTGTCCAAATATATATGGACCTAACTGTATGCTTAATTTTTTGCATCTACTAGGCCAAGCATCTTTTTATAACAGGACGCTGGATCTTGCGCATGCGTGGTCAACACGGTCACAAAATTTGAGCTGCATGTGCTCAGCCGTAGAGGGCCCCGTGACTGTAGATGATGAAATTTATGTCGCACAAGCCTTGCACTTGAGCAGACAGTGGAGGTGGAGCATGAATCCACCTTCAGACCTGTGAAGGCTCATGTCCTGGATCCAGACACGCTGCTTCGGCTTCTCCATCAGGTCTCCACTCACTTCTGGTTTCCTGCCAGACATGCTGGATGCTCTGCAAGTCAGAGTCTAAATACCTTTAGCTCTTTCAGACAACATTACCTGGGAGGTCAGCAGCCCGTCTGAGTGACATTACTCATGCTGTGTGTCGTGTTTTTTCTTTCAGGGAGCATGTACATATGGGGACAAATGCTGCTACTCTCATGACTTGGAGCAGGCCACTGAGAAGAAGATGGAGTAATATGACCTACTTTGGTTTCATTTTATTTTTAAATCATTTTATTTTTGGGGTTTGAATGTGGCTGTGCAGGCTGGATTAAGTTAAAACGTTACACAGTGGTCTCATTGCTTTTAGTTAAAGATGATAAAATGTACATAAGCTTAAGTCTGTTTCCAGTTCACTTATGGACTTAATATGCCAATAAAATCATCACTCTGGCTCAATTGTGAAATGTCTTTTGTTCAATTTACAATTGTCATTTTTAGCCTCAATAGGTGTGTCGCTTAAAATCAGGTCCTCATCCTGGTCCGTTTCATGAAGCCATGTTTCAGTAAATGCTGAAAGAGAGGCTTCTTTAATCTCCTGTTTGAATTTAGCCCAGGATTTCACCTCGTCCACCTTATTCCCGATGGATTATACATTTGACAGGAGGACTGTAGGCATCAGGGGGAGCCGGTGGCAGTTGTTTCAGGCCTCCTGTCCTTTGGCGATGGTTTATTGTAGCTCACTTGGTATTCCAGCAGGTGCTTCTCCTGTATTTGAGGTCTGCAATGAATGCAGATCGCAGTTGAGAATAAGGCACCTCCTCAGGCTTCATGACAGAAGAATGCCAGCAAGAGTGTTGCCACAAATAAAAGCCCATAAACCACATGTCGAGTCCATATATCGAGTTCCAGACACACAAAAAAGTTGATAAAATAACTAACCAAGAAAAAAATTGTTAAAAATGGAAAAAACAAGTAATAAAAGACAAAGCCAGGCCAGGTAGGTTGCTCAGGTCACACGTTAAAGCGCCCCCAACTTATAACAAGTTGTAGCCACTCAGTTTCTCTGATGGGAGGACAGTTTGGTGACATTTTTTTCAGGTGTAAATCAAGGGGGGACAGATCCCCCCCCTCCCCCAAATTAAAAATCATAACCTTTTTACATGTATCATAACTGAATGAAATAAATTTGAAACACCAGTGCTAAATATAAATTTGTAACTTTTTCCACACTGATTTAGTACAACTTTTCTTGTAAATTAACTTTTTACATCATAAATTTGAAATTTTCCTGTAACGACATTTTTTGTGAATTTGCAACTTTTTCATAAATTTGCCACTTTTTGCATCTATAAAAATGCAATTTTTTCTTGTAAATTTGCAATCTTTTTCTAATATTTTTCCCCATAAATTTGCATGTATTTTCTAGTAAATTTGACTTTTTATAAATTTGCAACTTTTTCTTGTAAATCTGCGATTTTTGCAAATCTTTGGACCAATTAAGAAGTGAAATTGGAAAATTTCCCACAGAAACCTGAACACTCCAGGAGCCCCAGGTTGGGCACCCCCTGGCCTAGAGCCTCCTCTTGTGAAAATTGCATCAGTCTATTAGTTTGGGAGTATTTTTGCTAACACACTGTGAGAAGATAAGAGCCTTGGCTAAGGTATGCATTCTCGGATCATCACCAGAATGGAATGGCTTCCTCTCTAGCACAAGAACCACCTCTGGTGAAAATTTCATCCAAATCCATCCAGTAGTTTTTGTGTAATCTTGCTGCACAAATACAAACAAAGCCCTTGGTGGTGGTATGCACTCTCAGATCATCACCAAAATCTAATCATCTGTTCCCCGTGCCATTACACACCTTTCCTGAAAATTTCATCAAAATCTGTTCTCAACTTTTTAGCCCCCGCCGGTCAAAGCCCAAAGGGGTCGAAGACCAAAGGGGCATTATGTTATGGGTCAGTCCGTCTCTCTGTCCCACTTTTGTGAAATCAACTCCTACAGTTTTGGTCCGATTGTTTTGAAACTTGGTACCATGGTTTGATTTACACTGAGGATGCGCATATTGCAATTTGGTTCTGATCGGATGATCTTTGCGGGAATTGTAGCCCCTGACCTATGACCTCCTGTTTCACCTCACTTCATGGACAGCAACTGTCTTGTGAAATGAACTCCTCCTACAGTTTTTTTTTTCCTGATTGTTTTGAAACTCCCTGATGATGCACGTATAGCAATTTCACTCTCATCGGATGACCTTGAGGTCAAAGGTCTGGTCAGATTTTCCCTAAATCTTCAAAAACACAGTACTGAGAGAAATGATGTAGGCTTTTCAAATCGATACAGTAGTTGTATCTAATACACATCCTGGACGACTTAACACCCTCACATGGGTTTGGGGTCAAAGTTAACATTGCAGTTACATTATGGTAAATGCTACATTTACTATTGGCCCTTTTCCACTAGTACCTACTCAGCCTATTCGCCTCGACTTTACCTGGTTTGTCGGGTTTTCCATTAGTACCAGGTACTTTCTTGGGACCTACTTCATTTGAGGTTCCAACCGTGCTGAGTCAAGCTGAAAATGTGGCGTGAACAGATTGCAGGCCACTGATTGGCCAGGGTGTAACGTCAGTGGATGAGAGTGACATCTTCACAAGATTCAAACATTATTTCTGTGATAATCAACAAAATAAATGGCTACACAAAAATCAGCACCGTCACAAAATACCATCTTCCCCATGAGCAGCCGTCAGCTCGGAGACCTCCTGGTATTTCACTTTGGAACACTCCGCCTGTGCCGGGGCTGAAAAGTTCATATAGTGGTCAAATTTGACCAGATGTGGTTATTTTTCAACAGTCTCCCTGTTAGTGCGCACAGTTCTTCCATCGGTGTTGCAGCGCTTGGATCCCGGCGCTTGAAACAAACTACATTTGGTCAAATTTGACAACTATGAACTTTTCAGCCCCGTCAGCCCTGTTGCAGCCGAGTGAGCCGAAATGAAAAAGTATACCAGGAGGTCTCCGAGCTGATGGCTGCTCACAGGGATGATGGTGTTTTGTGATTATAAGCATCTTTTACGTTATTTATCAGTGAACACATCAGCATATAAACAACATAATGCGCTGCCTTCCTGTAATGAACCCACCCACTTGAGGTGGTACTCAGTTGTAATGGAAAACCAACCACACGGTATTGAGGTGAGTCGGGCTGAGTAGCTGCTAGTGGAAAAGGGGCTTATAAAACAAGTAAAGCTAGGGCCACCAAACCTGGTACACAGGTTCACCTTGGAATCCTGACCTTACAGCTATGGGTTGTGTACTTTGTACAGTATATTTGTGGATGATGGGCTTATCATAATTTGGCTCTGCCACAGTAATTATATTGAAAAGTTGAAAACTGCTCTCCGTCAATATTGGGATCTTCACAGAAAATGGAGGTGGGGAATATTGCACTCGTTGAGTAATGTTGCCAACAGACAAACCAACCAACGTCGGTGAAAACATTACCTCCTCTTGGCAGAGGTAAAAAGTGAAATTTATGAGAAAGAAAATTGAATTGCAAATTTACAAGAAACGGTTGCAAATTTAGAAAAAGTCAAGTTCACTAGAAAAAGTGGCAAATCATGAGAAAAATGTGAATTTGTAAGAAAAAACTACGAGAAAAAGGTTACAAATTTACAATAAAAAAAAATTGCTGATTTAAGATGCAAAAACAGCAGATTTGAGGAAAAAAGTGGCAAATTTACAAGAAAAAAATAGGCTTTATTGTCATTGTACATTTACAATTAATTGTAGTAAATTTATGTGGGAAAAAGTTACAAATTTAAGAAAAAAGCTGCAGATTTTAAGGAACAAAATTGTCCTCCCCTGTATCCCTTTGATTTATGTCTATGTCACCAGACTGTCCTGCTATGGGAGGAGCAGGGTTATCATCCATCATCATCATCATAGCAGTCTGTCAGCAATGACTGTTTCATTTAGGTCTGATCAGATTCCTCCACGCAGCTCTGTCATTTGCCTTCCGCTGCCAGGAACTCCTAGCCTTGTTAGCCCGGGCGACGTCCGAGCCGGTATGAATTGCTTTCTGACTGACCATTTCATGAAACTGCTTGCAAAGTATTTGAGTACCGCTAGCTTTTGCTGGACTAGCAGCACATTCTTGGCAGATAGAGGTATTATCAGTGGCAAGGACGGGCCAAGACAAACTGACTCCAGTATCTGTTGCAGTGACTGACCAGATGATAGGTTTGTTTATCTCCGCTCTTTGTGTAGTGCATGTGACAATGCACCGACTGGCAAACGTCCACCACAGACCTTGTGGCAGATGTGTTTATCTGCCAGGATGTCCAGTCTCACCCCGTGTAACTGGGAGTGGTCCACCACAGACCTGTTTACCAGTGTAAGAGATACTGGATGGTGATCACTAATAGCTTGATTTGAACATATTTCAGTGTCTGTGATGTCTCTCACAATAGAGTTACTGGCTAAAAAGAAATCTAGACGTGAATGTGGACTATGAACTGATGAAAAAAAAGTGTATTCTCGAATACTTGGGTGAAGAGAACGCCATTCATCGCAAAAACCAAAATCATTCATGTATTGTTTGAGAGTGTCAGTAGCCTGCCATTTTCGATAATTTCCTGATGCACTGAGCCTGTCGATTGCAGGGTTGAAGCCCTGAAAAAAAGCAGCGGTTTAAACCAGAAACTCACCCACAGTCCACTCTCTTTTGTCCTTGGCGCTTCTCCAGGCCCGTGTCTCTTTTTCCCTCTGGTCCTTGGGCCACACACACACACACACACAGCTCAGCTCTTATCGTTTTTCTAAAGCAGGGGTGTCCAATCATGTGTCATGGAGGGCCAAGACCCTGCAGGTTTTCTCTTATACCCAGTCTCTTCAGCAGGTGTTTTCACTTGTCGGCAATCAGTGGGAAGAAATTCAGTGGAAGCTGCTGTTGAAGACACTGGTTGGAGGTAAAGCCTGCAGGGTCTTGGCCCTCCATGGCACATGACTGGACACCCCTGTTCTAAAGTAACTTTTTCTTTGTTAGAATTCTTTTTGTCCCACAAACTTTTCATTTTTTTAATTTTTCCCCAAAGTCTGCCATTGTTTTAAAAATTGTTAAACCAGTTTAAGTTTGATCTTTAATTTTTCTCCCTTTTTGTAAAGCAACACAAGGTTTTACGTTTTTCTCTTTACTTTTCTCTAAACTCGTGTACCTCCGCATGTTGGCACGCTCATTTTATAGCTTAAATGCTTCCTCCGGTTGTCTGCTTCAATCAAGACTCCATTGGGAGAGAGAAGGCCTTTGGCAACCATTTCCCCCTCTCCTCTATGACAACTCATGCAGGCCTCAAACCGGGCCCAGCCTTTGAGAAGGTTTTTGGTCACGACCTCCATAGAGTAGACCCACAAGTAGAACTCTGAGGACAGAGTTCTACCTCCTCTGAACCAGGCCGCCAAGGCAGTCCGATGCTCTAGCTTCATCCTGCTACCAAGGTGTGGTGTGACTATTGTTCTGGTTGGTTTGGTTATCACATGAGAGGAACTCCTGTGCCACTTTCATGGAATAAGGACAGCCAAGAGTAGCATTTTTAGTTAGTTAATTACGGTAATGGACTTAAAGATAACGTAAGCTATTAAATTGTCCATATCCAGACCTTGTCCATTCTCTATTTAATTTACTGGTTTATTTGTTGGACCATGTACAGAAAAAAACAAAACATTAAACACAAGGTAAAGATGCTCTATACCAGATTATAGCGTTCTCACTAATTTTCATCTGTAGTCCCTGAGGAAGGCAGGAAGATATTAAAAGAAAACCAGCACATATAGAAAGCAATTCAGGTCAGGTTTCAGAAACTGTTGACCCTGAAACAAGCAGGGAGTAATTTTAAAAGGTAAAAAGATAAGAGAAATGGCACACAAAAAAAACAATTTAGTACAATTTCATGATCCCATGTAAGGGAGAGAGTCAATGCTGGCAGGCTTGATTACTTAAAATCCATTTTTTCTGTGAAAAAGTCTAATTTGTCCTGGTCTTCAAAGCAGTGGGGAGTTTGTTCCATTCCGTTATAGCTTTGTGTGAGAAGGCTGATTGTCTAAAACCAGTTTTATGTAGGGGGATGCAGCAATGCCACCTAGAGGAAGTCCTTGTTACTCTGGTATTTTGTTTGCCCTGTCAAGGGCGTTCTTAAAACCATTTAGTGTTTTATTATGAAGTGCGGTGTAGTGGCAGTCACTTCCTCCGCCGCCACTGCACCGCCCTATAAATACCAGTGGGCGTCTTTATTCGGCCTCTTTGCCAATGCCCTTGCCTGGTGGCTGTATTGTGTTGCCAACCCCTTAATAAAGCTGAGTTCAACTGTGCATCTGGCCTCGTCATTACACAGGTATTTACAGACATAACATTTTGGCAATGAGAATAAACATGGAGGCGTGTATTTCACCGCTTCGGCCCTTCCTGGAGCTCCCGGGTGAGCCACTTGTGCCCTGGCCAAGATGGTTTGCTGCCTTTCAAAACTACATTGTGGCGCTCAACCTGGGTAAGCTAGATAAACTGAGGGCAGGTGTGCTTCTGGTGCATACAGTAATTTGGGGTTTGAGGGCCAGCGTATCCTGTGTACACTAGGAGCTTCCAGCTCATATGAAGATGTGGTCGAGTTGTTAACGTGTCATTTCAGCACCCCGGACAGCGTGACCATCCAGAGGATTCGAGATTCAAAGCCTTTATTATCATGTGCACAGCAAAGAAATGCTACATTTCCTGAGCAATGAAATTCTTACTTTGCTGTCCGAACGAATGCCAAGGTAATAGGTACAGAGACAATAATTCTAATAAGGTCATGACACACTAACACAGTAACTCAATCCTAATACTAATGGGTGCTAATAACACACGCACCAACACACAGTTAGGCAGTTAGGACTCCTTCAGCACACCTTGATACTGTGGAGCGTGTAAATGAAGAGGCAGATTTATTTCAGGTGATTTATTACACACTCACACTTGTCAAGCACAGAACAGACTGAACACTTAAGCAGAAACTCCTCTCTTAAGTTTCATGGCATTTACATCACACACAACATGACATCTGCATCACACTGTATTCAACCCCCTCATCCTTGACTCCTTCTTGCTATCTCACCAGGAATCCCCTGCTCTTTGTTCTCCCAAGCTTATCCACTGTCTCCTGTCTGAGATGCTAGACAATCTGGCTCTCCCAAGGTGTTACACATCGCTACACATCACCCCCCACCAGCATCTTAGATAGGACAATAGAATAACAGTCCACGTGCTGTGATAGAACAATTGAACATCAGTCCACATGCTGCTTGGGCTTCCGTCTCCTCCCGTATCTGCTGTAATTGGGGTTTACCGCCTCTGCGGTGCTGCTGTGCCGGTGGGGGGCCACTTCGGTCTGTCCGTGTGGCTGCTCTGGTGAATCGTTTCCCTGGGGCGCTCTCCGTGGGGGTCTTCCACGCCGAGGGGCCTTAGCCAACAGCACTTGCTCGTCCGCCACAACGAAAGCGGGTTTGAGTCTGTCTATGCCAATTTTTTCCCTCCTACCCCCCAAGTCTAGCAAAAAATGCTTATCCCCTGTTTCCAACACTCTGAGCGGTCCATCATAGGGTGGGCACAACGGAGGGCGGTGGGCGTCGTGTCTGACAAACACGAACTCCGCGCTCTTCAAAGTTTTAGGCACGAAAACACGCGAAAAACTGTGGTGGGCAGGGCCCGGCAGCGTGCCTGTGTTTGCGCTACGCTGCAAAAGCTGAGACGGGGAGCTGCCCGGCTCGGGATTATCTGGCAGAAATTCCCCGGGCAGCCGCAGTGGCTGCGCAAAAACGAGCTCTGCCGGGGAAGCCTCCAGATCCTCTTTCGGCGCGGAGCGCCGCCCCAATAAAACCCACGGCAGCCTGTCTACCCAATTTGCATCCGTCAATGAAGCCCTGAGTGCTGCTTTCAGTGATCTATGAAAACGCTTGCATAACCCATTGGCCTGTGGGTTGTACGTGGTTGTGCGGTGAATTGTAACACCCAGGCTGCGGGCCATCGCAGATCAGAGTTCGGAAACAAATTGAGGGCCCCTGTCGGACGTAATGTCCGACGGGACTCCAAAACGCACCACCCATGCTGTTAAAAAAGTGCGCGCTACATCCGCGGACGCGGTTGCCGCCAGCGGGACCGCTTCTGGCCAGCGCGTGGTGCGGTCCACCATTGTCAGGAGGTGCGTGCACCCCTGTGATGGCGGGAGGGGGCCCACGAGGTCCACGTGAACATGGTCGAACCTCTTAGCCGGAATACGAAACGGCTCCAAGGGAGCCTTCGTGTGTCTGTGTACCTTGGCTCGTTGGCACGCCACGCAGGCTGCAGCCCACTCTTTCACTTGTTTGCGTAGGCTCGGCCACACAAACTTCTCTCCCACCATTTTGACCGACGCGCACACTCCTGGGTGCGCCAGAGTGTGAACCAACTCAAACACGCGGCGGCGCCACGCGGCCGGGACCACCGGACGCAGGCGACCCGTGGAGACATCACAGATTAGGGGGGGGGCCGCCATCCTGCAGCACCCTGCTCTCCAGCCTTAACCCTGTTGGTCCAGACTGGAGCGCGCGCACGTCTGCATCACTAATCTGCTCCGTGGCCATGGCTGCGTAATCTATCCCCACGCAGACCAGGGCCACCACGGCACGCGAGAGGCAGTCCGCCACTACGTTCAGTTTACCAGACACATGCTGAATATCGGTAGTAAACTCTGAGATCACGGCCAGCTGTCTCTGCTGCTGGCCCGACCACGGTTCTGAAACCTTGGCCATCGCGAATGTTAGCGGCTTGTGATCCACGGACGCGGTGAAGCTGCGCCCTTCCAGCCAGAACTGGAAGTGGCGTATGGCCAGGTGGAGAGCCAGCGACTCTCTGTCAAACGCGCTGTATTTATGTTCGGTGTCGCGCAAAGTTCTGCTGAAAAAAGCGAGCGGCTGCCAAGCCCCGGCGACGCGCTGCTCCACTACAGCCCCTATGGCCACGTCTGAAGCGTCGGTGGTGAGCGCTATGCGGGCCGTCGGGTCTGGATGCGCCAGCAGTGCGGCGTTTGCCAGGGCTGCTTTAACCTCCGAGAACGCCCGCTCGCGCTCCGGGGTCCATTCGACCCTATCCGCGGGTTTCTGTCTCTTGAGCGCGGCGTACAATGGTTGCATGAGCTGCGCCGCGCGGGGAAGGAAACGGTTATAAAAGTTCACCATTCCCAAAAATTCCTGCAACGCCCTGACCGTCTGAGGCCGGGGAAAATCCGCCACGGCGCGCACTTTGTCGGGCAGCGGGATCGCTCCTTCGGGAGAGACACGGTGCCCCAAAAAATCAATCTCTGTCACGCCGAACTGGCATTTCGCCGGGTTGATTATTAACCCGTGCTCCTCCAACCTCCGGAAAACCGTCGTAAGGTGGGTTTCGTGTTCGTCTTCGGACGCACTGGCTACCAGGATATCGTCCACGTAGACGAACACAAACGGGAGATCGCGCAGCACTGCATCCATCATGCGCTGGAACATCTGAGCCGCTCCTTTTAACCCGAATGGCATGCGCAGGAACTCGAATAGACCGAACGGAGTTATTACCGCTGTTTTGGGTATGTCCTCAGCGCGCACTGGGACTTGGTGGTAACCGCGGACCAGATCTATTTTGGAAAAAATGCGCGCTCCGGCGAGGTGAACGGAAAAATCCTGTATGTGGGGAATTGGGTAGTGGTCGTGCGCTGTGGCGTTGTTCAACCTGCGGAAATCCCCACACGGTCGCCATGATCCCTCAGCCTTAGGGACCATGTGTAGCGGGGATGCCCATGGGCTGTTCGAACGCCTGATGATGCCCAACCTTTCCAGGTTGGTGAACTCCTCGCGCGCTATGGCCAGTTTAGCTGCGTCCAAGCGCCGAGGTCTTGCAAAAACGGGCGGCCCGGTGGTGGTGATAAAGTGCTCCACTCCGTGTTTAGCGATGGTCGCGGAAAACGTCGGGACCATGAGTGCTGGGAACTGAGTGAGCAGTGTGTGGAACTTACCGCCTGTAGCTGTGACGTTGACTTGTGCTGTTGGCTGGGTCACTCGAGCTATACAGGGGAGAGAGTCAAAGGACAGTGCACTAACTAGGCGCCTGTTAGCAACATCAACCAGTAAACCATGTGCACACAGAAAATCAGCCCCCAGTATGTGGTAATTCAGTGCTGCTACGACAAAAGTCCACTCATATGTACGGCCGTGTAGAGATAAGAGCAGAGTCCTCTCACCAAAGGTCTTAATATCCGAGCCGTTTGCTGCCAACATCCTGGGGCCGCTAGATCCTGCCAGCCGGTCAGCGTGGGTCGGCCGGATGAAGCTCTTCTGGGCTCCGGTGTCCACGAGGAAACGCCTCCCAGAGCGTGCATCCATTAAGTAGAGCAGCTTGTTCTCTTCACCGAGGGTCGCAGCTTCTACCGACCCCCGGCCTTGGCATTTTCCCGAGCGCTTGAATTGGCACAGGGGCGCACATCTGCGTGTGTTCTCTCCGAAGTGGCGGTGGTAGAAACAGAGCGTGTCTCTCTGGCGCTCCTTGACCCCGCTGCCGCTACCGTCGGTGGCTCCTCGCCTCCTCTGGTCGTCTCGCTGGGCTCCGCCGCTGCCGCTTTGACTGTGATCGCCCTGGTGGTGATGATGATCCGGTCTGCCTCCTGGGCTAGCGCACGGTAGTCGCGCGTGGCCAGCCACGGCGAATTGGCCAGAACCGCTCTCGCCTCTGTTGGAAGGTTCCGGGGGAAGAGGTGGGCAAACAGAAAGTGCCCGTCGTCCGTGCCCATTAACACCACCATCTTCTCCATCAGGTCTACGGCTGAACCATCTCCTAACTCGGTCCACGTCAGGAGCCTCTCTGCTCTCTCACATTCCGAGAGTGTGTAGCGCTGGATGAGCGCAGCCTTGAGCGCTTCATATTTGCTGCTGGCTGGTGGCTGATCGAGCAGGCTCGCTACCTGCTGAGCTGTGCGGGTGTCGAGCGCTGCGACCACATGGTAGAATCTGGTATCATCTACCGTTAGTCCCCGGAGGGCGAACTGGGCCTCGGTGAGGTGGAACCAAGAGCGCGGGTTGTGCTGCCAGAAATCCGGTAGCTTGACTGAAACCGCACACGCGTGGCTGGGGGTTCCAGTCCTGGCTGTCTGTGGGATGGCTGCCGCCTCGCTGTAGCTTCCCGACCGGGCCGGCTCCGGGGATCTTGCCTCGTGTTCCATAATACGGGGCATTAAATACGGGCGCTTGCGCATGCAGCGACCGGCAGCTGGTGGCTTGTCACCAGACTGCAAAACAAATCTACCTACGGGTACAAAATAAGTACAAAAAAAAAAAAAAATACGTCTTGGGTCACCAGTGTGGAGTGTGTGAAATCAGAGGTGGAATCATTTCAGACGATTTATTACACACTCATATCTTTCAAGCACAGAACAGAATGAACTCTCAAGCAGAAACTCCTCTCTTAAGTTTCATGGCATTTACATCACACACAACATGACATTTGCATCCCACTGCATTCAACCCCCTCATCCTTGACTCCTTCCTGCTATCTCACCAGGAATCCCCTGCTCTTTGTTCTCCCAAGCTTATCCACTGTCTCCTGTCTGAGATGCTAGACAATCTGGCTCTCCCAAGGTGCTACACATCGCTACAATACTAAATACTAAAACTAATTAGTACTAATAACACACACTAGGCAGTTTGGGCAGTTAAAGCAGTCAGACAAGAGGAATGAAATTGAAAATTCACTGGATGACTAAAGTGGTAGTGGTATATTGATATCAGAGATGATGTGAACCTGAGATGGCATAAACCTATGTACAGTGTGCAAATGAGCATTGTGCAACGATCGGTGTATAATTACAAATTGGCACCCGGTGCTAATTTCTGTACTGGTAGTACCAGTAGACTGTGCATGATAAATAGGAAAGGAGTTTTTCAGTCTGGTTGTCCTGCATTTCACACTTCTGTACCTCCGGCCTGAGGGTAGAAGTGTGAACAGTCTGTGCTGAGGGTGGGTGGGGTCCCGGAGGGTGGCGTCAGCTCTCCTTTGGACTAGGCGAGGCGCCTACGTTGGCGGGTGACGCAGACGAGCTAGCGTCAGTTTCCTCCGGAGCTCGGCCACATTGGGCTAGAGGATCTGGAGCTTCAACGGCGACCGCTGCAGCAGCTTTACAAGGAGTTAGGGCCAGACTGACAGGCACGGAGGGACCGCATGCCGATGAACAGCACTGCAGGCCGAGTAGAGCTCCTCTGAGAGTTACGGACCTTGTCCGGGCTCAAGGGGAGGGACGTCCATGGCGGATGTGGGCCAAACAACAGCAAGAGGAACACCAAGAGCAGCTGTGCATCGTGGCTGAGCGGGGTGCAGCCTACTTCCAGCTGTTGGACAGCTTGTGGAGGCACACCAATGAGCTGCGGCATGCCTGGGAGGAGGCTTCAGATGGCAGGTCTGGACGAGAGAGGTGGTCAATGGCGAAGGGGTGCTCTCATCATTGAGGTCAGTTGCGATCCTGGCGGCATGCCGCTTCCAGGGGCAGGTCTACTGAGGGGCTGCCCTGGGCCCCCCACAAGCCAGTTCTACCCCTTTCTGCCAGAAGAACAGTAGTGTATTTGTGGGAGAAAAAAAAAACAGAATAATTCCAATGTTCATATGTTTGTGTGTATTAAAAAAAAAACAAAAAAAACACACCCACCCAGACAATAACAGTTTAGGTTTTGTTTTTTTAAGAGCACGGCAATGTTTGTAGTTACAAATGGACTTTTGGACCAGGTAGCAGAATAAACCACCTTGCCGTGTGGGGTGGGACGGTTGTCCACCCGTCCCCCCCAGTTTAGGTTTGTTGTGTGAATGTGATAGGCCCTTTTAGTGATTTCAGTTCTAGTTTTAGTGCGTGATTCGGGTCCTAAATTGGGGAGGGTCTCAATTGTATGTGTGGTTTTGGATGTTCTACGGGGGGGAATGTAGTATTGTGTTTTATTATGAAATGTGGTGTTGTGGGTCACTTCCTCCTCCACCACTGCACCGCCCTATAAATACCAGTAGGCATCTTTATTCAGCCTCTTTGCCAGTGCACCTGCCTGGTGGCTGTATTGTGTTGCCAACCCCTTAATAAAGCTGAGTTCAACTGTGCACCTGGCCTTGTCATTACACAGGTATTTACAGACATAACACGTACCACATGAGGAGGTAATCTGTTCCAATGGCCAATGACGCGTTGTGTGTGTGTGTGTGTGGGGGGGGGGGGGGGGGAACAACTTCCGAACCTGGAGTCTAACTTGAGGTTTGTAAATCTTCTGTGAGTGGCCCCTTAGGTGTGTTACTTGTGCAGGTATGAAAAAATTGCTCTTGATATTCTTCATCTTATTCATCATCTTGAATACTTGCATTAGGTCACCCTGAAGTCTTCTCTGTTCTAATGTCATTAGATTCAAACTGACCAGTCTTTGTGGATATGGAAGGTGTCTAATATTTATGACTAGTTTTGTTGCTGTTCTCTGTATATTCTCTAATAGCTCAATGTCTTTCTTGAGATATGGATTCTATGCTTGAACAACATATTCTAAATGTAGCCTGACAATATGTGAAATTCTTCTTCGTCGATGTCTCCAAAAGCTATCCTTATCATTCTGAGTACTCTTATGCCTCTCTCTTCTGCTTTCGCACATTGCATGGATGGTTTCAAATAGTTTGTTAGCCATATTCCCAAGTCCTTTCCTTTGAGGTCTCTTCTAATACCATTCTCAAACCTTGGACCCCTTCCACTGAATAATTCCATCTCCTGTTCCTGTTGCCAATGTGCATCCTTTTGCATTTATCAGTATTAAAACTAAGCAACCACTTATTGGACCAACTTGTGACACTATCTTCTAGGAGAATTACTGGGTCTTTCTCTGAGTTGATGATTCTGTACAACTTGCTGTCTTCTGCAAAAAATTTCTTCTTGCTTGATATGTCCTTTCCAAAGTCGTTTACGAACACTAAGAATAGAATAGGTCCAATTACTGACTCTTGAGGGACACCACAAGGTACATCTTCTTCATCTGAATAGCTAGAACTCACGCAAACTTGCATTTTCCTTTCTGTAAGAAAACTGGTCAACTATTTCTGTAACCTCCCCTTCACTCCATACTTATCTAGTTTATACAGTAAATATTTGTGGGGCACTCGGTAAAAAGCTTTGCTGTAATCAAGGTATAATACGTCGACCCCATATCCTTCATCTAATGCTTGGGTCCAGTCCTCAAGGGTTTCCAGTAAGTTTGTCAGACACGATCTCCCTTTACTAAATCCATGCTGGTCCAGAGTCATAATCTGAATTTTTTTCCAAATGCCCTAAAAGCTGGTTTCTAATGATGAATTCAAGCAATTTGCAGGTTACTGACGCCAAGCTAACTGGTCTATAGTTTTTCACCTTAAACCTAGAACCCTTCTTGTAGATGGGAACCATTCTCGCTTTCGTCCACTCTTTTGGTATTGTTCCTGTCTCTAATGTGTTCTTATACAGTATATCATCAATAATGGCTTAGCAATCTGAACTGCACATTCCTTTATCACTTTGGGGTGTAGCTTGTCTGGGCCTGGACACTTGTCCTCTTTTAAATTTGCTATCTTTTTTTTCTGACATCCTGCTCAGTGATTAAAATACTATCTTACACACGTGGACAGAATTTTTGGTACCCCTCTGTTAATGAAAGAAAAACCCACAATGGTCACAGAAATAACTTGAATCTGACAAAAGTGGTAATAAATAAAAATTCTATGAAAATTAGCCAGTGAAAATCAGACAGTGCTTTTGAATTGTGGTTCAACAGAATTATTTAAAAAAAAAAAAAAACAAATGCATGAAACAGGCCTGGACAAAAATGATGGTACCCTTAACTTAATATTTTGTTGCACAACCTTTTGAGGCAATCACTGCAATCAAACGATTTCTGTAACTGTCAATGGGCTGCATGGTGGCGCAGTGGATTAGCACTGTGGCAGCACAGTTTACCCTCGGCCGGGGGATCGCGGGGATCATGAGATCGTGGGTTCGATCCCAGCGCCCGACCAACAGTGAGCTGTGTGGAGTTTGCATGTTCTCCCCGTGTTGCGTGGGTTTACTCCGGGATTTCTCCGGTTTCCTCCCGCATACCAAAAACATGTAGGTTTAGGGTGCTCGCGCACGCAGCGACCGGCAGCCGGTGGCTTGTCACCAGACTGCAAACCAAATCTACCTACGGGTACAAATAAGTAACAAAAAAAAAAAAATGAGACTTCTGCACCTCTCAGCAGGTATTTTGGCCCACTCCTCATGAGCAAACTGCTCCAGTTGTCTCAGGTTTGAAGGGTGCCTTCTCCAGACGGCATGTTTCAGCTCCTTCCACAGATGTTCAATAGGATTTAGATCAGGGCTCATAGAAGGCCACTTTAGAATAGTCCAATGTTTCTCTCTTAGTCATTCTTGGGTGTTTTTAGCTGTGTGTTTTGGGTCATTATCCTGTTGCAAGACCCATGACCTGCGACTGAGACCAAGCTGTCTGACACTGGGCAGCACATTTCTCTCTAGAATACCTTGATAGTCTTGAGATTTCATTGTATCCTGCACAGATTCAAGACACTCTGTGCCAGATGCAGCAAAGCAGCCCCAGAACATAACAGAACCTCCTCCATGTTTCACAGTAGGGACAGTGTTCTTTTCTTGGTATGCTTCATTTTTGTGTCTGTGAACATAGACCTGATGTGCCTTGCCAAAAAGTTGCAGTTTTGTCTCGTCTGTCCATAGGACATTCTCCCAAAAGCTTTGTGGCTTATCAACATGCAGTTTGGCAAATTCCAGTCTGGCTTTTTTATGATTTGTTTTCAACAGTGGTGTCCTCCTTGGTCGTCTCCCATGAAGTCCACTTTGGCTCAAACAACGACAGATGGTGCGATCTGACACTGATGTACCTTGACCTTGGAGTTCACCTTGAATGTGTTTAGAGGTTGTTCTGGGCTCTTTTGTTACCATTCGTATTATCCGTCTCTTCCATTTTTCATCAAGTTTCCTCCTGCGGCCACGTCCAGGGAGGTTGGCTACAGTCCCGTGGATCTTAAATTTCTGAATAATATGTGCAACTGTAGTCACAGGAATATCAAGCTGCTTGGAGATGGTCTTATAGCCTTTACCTTTAACATGCTTGTCAATAATTTTCTTTCTAATCTCCTGAGACAACTCTCTCCTTTGATTCCTCTGGTCCATGTTTAGTGTGATATACACCATGTCACCAAACAGCACAGTGACTACTTGTCACCCTTTAAATAGGCCGACTGACTGATTACAAGTTTGTAGACACCTGTGATGTTAATTAGAAGACACATCTTGGTTGAACATGTCCCTATGGTCACATTATTTTCAATCTTTTCTAGGGGTACCATCATTTTTGTCCAGGCCTGTTTCATGAGTTTGTTTTTTAAAGTAATTCTGTTGAACCACAATTCAAAAGCACTGTCTGATTTTCATTGGTTAATTTTCATAGAATTTTTATTTATTACCACTTTTGTCAGATTCAAGTTATTTCTGTGACCATTGTGGGTTTTTCTTTCATTAACAGAGGGGTACCAACAATTTTGTCCAAGTGTGTATAGTTTCACTGGTTTAGTCAGAAGTTGGCATATCATCATCTTCATCTGCAATGCACACTGATTTAAAGAACTTACACAGTTCCTGAGTCGTTTCCTGGTCATTCAGTTCTGGTTCCATCTCCTTTGTCCACCTGAGTCACTGAGACTTTTACTCTTTGCTGGTCTCTCACATACTTATAGAACATTTTAGGTTTGCTTCTGAAGATGTTCATCAGCTTCTTTTCATGCTGCCTATGCTCTCAACTCCTTGTAGATGTCACTCCTCAAACTTGTGTACTTGCAATGATCTAGTAACCTCCTGGTCCTTACATATTTCTCCCACAACTTATGCTTCCTATTAATTTTCTTCCTCATGTCTGTACTTATCCAAGGCTTACTTAAAATCTTCTTTGGTAAATTTCTGGGTACCACCTTGTCAGTGGCTTCAATAAGAGTTTCCTTGAAGATTTCCCATGAGTCTTCAACTGTTGTATCCCCCAGGATACTGTCCCAGTCAGTATCTCCCAATACCACTTTTAGTGTCTCTTGTTGGCTTTCCAGTAGATTCTTCCTGGAGTTTTTGCCTCTCGATCATTAGAGGAATCTGAGGGAAACTCAGTCTTTTCTTGTCCATAACTTTTTCCATAACTGTCATTCCTTTTTGAACCTAACATAGAGTTAATCTGTTTTCTTTTCCAAAGCAGTTTTCCAAATTCAAAATATTTTTCCATATTCCCTTTTCATTAACCTTGCATTATACTCAGTTTTTCTATAGTGGTTTCACGAATGGCCCTTTTCCATGAGCACGTACTCAGCTCGACTTGCCTCGACATGGTTTCGGTCATTTTCCATTACAATTGAGTACCACCGCAAAGTGGGTGGGGTCATGCTGTTGACATGCGGACTTTACATTTTGCTCTCAGAAGCGAATACTTAAGAGACAGCAAGCGCGAAATACAAGCAGAGCACAGAGTTAGCGTTGATGGCTAGCTAGCTCATTGTCTGCATATAGGAGACAACGGCGCTATCCTTGTTTGTTCAAAGTGAGGTTGCCACCAATGGGATAAATAATATAAAAGTAGGGTTGCCAACTTTCTCACAGCCAAATAAGGGACAGAGGGTTTTAACTGTTGCTCAGTGCCACAATGTTGTGGACATTATTGTTGTCTTAATACTACGATATTTTTTTACCTTGATAATACCTTAAAAAAAATACTACACTGTATACCTAGAAATTTCAGATTTTACAAAATACCGTAAAACGGGGCTATAAGGGACGGCATGGTAATAAGGTGCGGCGGCATGAAATAAAGCGGCGTTGTTGGAGGTTTTAAGTAGAGTTTATTAATCATACCGCCGTCACGGGATCCCCTCTCCGGTGCATAGTGTGAGCGGCCCGGAGCGGGATCCCAAGGCTCTCAGAGAAGGAGAGGAGACACGGTGTGTCTACCAGTTGCAGGATCAGAGTGAGAGAGAGAGAGATTGCGTTACAGAGTTGCCCCTTAAATACTTGACCATAACAATACATCAAAGGGACATACCCCACAGTTAGAATGATCAAAGGGATAACAGAACAGGCAGGAGATATTTGCATTTGTGAGACATACATCACAATGGGCAGATTAGCTAGACCTCGCTCCAAGTGTAGGACAAAGAGACCAACAGGCACATCTACATATTGATCTGAGTCTCTAGGTCACAGTAAGGACAGGACGCATGAGTACAATGGATGAAAGGCAATAATTAACATCACAGAGGTGAACTAGAAGAAACGCGTCTACCTGTAGACATTAATACACCGAAGCACATCCACATATGTAAGATGCTCAGAAAAAGCACAGTAAGGACGAGCCGTATGAACACTATACAGAATGGCGCATTACATCACAATACATGCATGTTTGCAACACAAATACATGAATGGCACATTGCATCTCAGTAGTGCAGCAGAGAAAAACAGAGACAAGAGGGCTGAGTGTCCTTAGTCTGTTGTGGGGTTAAAACGAACCGCCACACGCTCCCCCCCCAGAGGACGCGGCAGGGGGCCGTGACCTCGATAATCCATCTGTGTGAGCGAGCTGTGGGAGAAGCTCGCTGCAGGCGGAGGGGAAGGGAGGGGAGGGGTAGTAAGTGCCGGCAGGAGCTGTGAAATCGTCCTGGGCCGCGCAAAAATTGCTTGCTGCTCCGCGACGTCGAGGGGCTGTGCCGTTGCGCGTGCGGAGATCACAAGAAGAAAAATTAGTCTCTGACTCCTCTCGTGGCCATGAAGAAAAGCAGGAGCGGCTGTAATAAAAACATAAAAGCAGAGGGACTGGCGTGTTGGTTTTAGGTGCAGAAGCAGCCCCAAAACCCCCCGGGAACAACTGACGGCTGAAATCCCTTTGTGCTGTGGCTGAGACCATTAAAAAAAATCCAGTGGCGAGCTGCGTGCTTGCTTCAGGTGAACGAGCAGCCCTGAAGGTCCTGTGAGCAGCGGCGGAGGACGATGGCGGTCTCTGGAGCCGTTACTTGTCCCGTGCGTGATGCGCCGTCCTCGTAACTCCCCGATGCGTGCGCGGGGGTTCGTGCGTGGGTGGGCCGCTGGAGTGGCGAGTCAGGGTGCAGAAACTTGGTGGAGGTCGGCGCAGACGGCGCCGATAAAATCCAGGTTGAGCTGTGCGTCGTTCGGTCGTGGTGCGTTGGAGCGGTGCGAGGAAATAGACGATCTCTGTCCCTCGGGCTCGTGGAGACGCGTTGGAGCGGTGCGAGGCAATAGACGATCTTTGTGCCTCGGGCTCGTGGAGATGCGTTGGAGCGGTGAGAGGGAGGAGACGATCGTTGTCGCTCATGCGGCCATGGTGCGTTCAGTTCCACGCGCTGCGTTCTCCGTCGGCCCTGGAGGTTGCCGTTGTGGAGAGAGGACGAGGTGCATGCGCTCTCTGTGAGAGCGGCCGGTCCGGCGTGGATGTGCAGATCTCAGGCGTGCAGATCTCATCCTGAAAAACGGGTCACCAACGCAGCTGTGCGGCTGTCCAGCTCAGAAGGTTGCTTTCGCACAAAACGTGTGCGTGTTCAAGGGGTCACCAGTGAGGCGGCATGCAAAAATAAGCAGCGATGCTGTGGTTTTAAGCAGGTTTTATTAGTCATACCGCCGTCACGGGAACTCGGCTCCAGCCCATAGCGTGAGCAGGCTGAAGCCGAATTCCTCAGGCTCTCAGTGAAGAGGGGACACAAAGTCTGTGTCCTGCAGCAGAGGTTGAAGTGTGAGAGAGAGAGAGATTGCGTTACAGAGTTGCCCCTTAAATACTTGACCATAACAATACATCAAAGGGACATACCCCACAGTTAGAATGATCAAAGGGATAACAGAACAGGCAGGAGATATTTGCATTTGTGAGACATACATCACAATGGGCAGATTAGCTAGACCTCGCTCCAAGTGTAGGACAAAGAGGCCAACAGGCACATCTACATATTGATCTGAGTCTCTAGGTCACAGTAAGGACAGGACGCATGAGTACAATGGATGAAAGGCAATAATTAACATCACAGAGGTGAACTAGAAGAAACGCGTCTACCTGTAGACATTAATACACCGAAGCACATCCACATATGTAAGATGCTCAGAAAAAGCACAGTAAGGACGAGCCGTATGAACACTATACAGAATGGCGCATTACATCACAATACATGCATGTTTGCATCACAAATACATGAATGGCACATTGCATCTCAGTAGTGCAGCAGAGAAAAACAGAGACAAGAGGGCTGAGTGTCCTTAGTCTGTTGTGGGGTTAAAACGAACCGCCACAAAGGGACACTTTTCTGGGAAATGTTTTAAATGTAATTCTGCTTTTTTTATTTTGAGTAGGACGCTGAGTTGTGTTGTTATTGTCTTTCCTGTAGATAGATATTAGTTTTAAGAAATTTGTTGCCGTTATATTTAAGGAAAATTCGAAAAAAAAAGTGTCCCTTATTACCCCGCCGTCCCTTATAGCCCCGTTTTATGGTACAGAATCTCAGTTTAAAAATGTGTAATAGCCATGTTTTTAATAATGGATTGCATTTACAATATATAGCACTTTTCATGACCCCCAAAGACACTTTACAATGAGTCCATTATTCATTCACTCCACAGACAATGATAGTGGTAAGCTACATCTGTAGCCACAGCTGCCCTGGGGCAGACTGACAAAAATATAGCTGCCAATCCATGCCAACGGCCTCTTCGACCACCACCAAACATTTCTTGACATTCATACATCAGTGTCATGAACCATGAACACACTGGAGGCAAGGTGGGTAAAGTGTCTTGTCCAAGGACACAACAGCAAGGTGGGGGGAGTGGGATTCAAACTGCCAACCCTCCAGTTATTGGGCAACCTGCTCTACCTCCTGAGCCATTACGGCCTCATTTTTGTTTCTCTTGGAAAAATAATGCAACTTTGAGCTAGAAAACACAACTACACTGCAAAAATTCAAATATAAGTAAAATGAAATAAATTAAGGCTGTTTATGCTTGTTTTTTTTGTCCGACAAGATATTCTTGCTGTGCAGTTTATGTGTAAGAAAATTTTACATGCTTTCCAATAGTTTTAATTTGTTTTATGCAATTTGATAAGTCAAATTTTCTTGCTTTGTTGGCAGATAATTTTACTTAAAATTCTGGCAATAGATAATTCTAGTTAAAATTAGAAAAAAAAATCTGCCAACAAAGTAAGATTAAATTGCTTAAAGCAAGTAAAATCTTACAGAAAACTGCACAACAAAAAGAAATTCTTGTCAAAATTATCTTCAGAGAAAAACAAGCATAAAGCCTTGATATTTTATCTTACTGAGATTTCCCTTTTTATAGTGTGATAGATACTGCCTTCGGCATAAAATTACATCAGTGAAATATTCCTGATTCAAACAAGCGCAACAGCGGCAATGAAAAACCTTCAAAAGTGGCTAGAAAGCACTGCAAATAATAATAATAATAATATATTTTATTTGTATAGCACTTTCCAAGGCACTCAAAGACCCTTTACATAAAAAAACCCCAGTAAAAATTAAAGATTAAAATCAAGTCTGAACAGGTGGGTTTTGAGTAATGATCTGAAATAGATTAAGACTGTGCAGTCACGGATCTGTTGGGGGAGAGTTCCAGAAGGAAGGGGCCATGATGGAAAAGGCTTTGTCCCCTCAGGTTCTATGCCTGGTTCTGTGTGGTGGAGAGAGGAGGTTTGCATCAGAGGAACAGCAGGCAGGGGTGGGGGGTGCTGGTGATGGAGGGCTACTGGAGGTGAGAAGGACTTTGAACTGTATGCGTTGTGAGATTGGGAGCCAATGGAGATTCTGGAGGACGGGGGTGATGTGGTTGTGGGAGCTGGACTGGGTAAGGAGACGGGCGGCTGAGTTCTGAATGTATTGAAGTTTCTGGAGGACTTTGGATGATGAGCCGTAAAGAATGCTATTGCAGTAGTTGAGTCTGGATGTGACAAATGTGTGTATGAGGGTTTCTGCAGTGGAGAAGGTGAGTGAGGGATGGAGTCGGGCTGTGTTTATTGGTGAAAGAAGGCAGTTTTGGTGACATGATTGATGTGCAGTTCAAAAGTGAAGCGGCTGTCAAAGATGACTCCAAGGTTTCGTATCTGTGGGGATGGGGAAAGTGTAGAGTTGGCAACAGTGAGGTTGAAGTTGTGGGTGGTTTTGATGAGGGATTCTGGGCCGATGATCATCATAGACTTATCATAGTTAAGTTCTAGAAAGTTCTTTTGCATCCAGGATTTTATTTCAGAGAGACAGTTTTCCAGTATGGAGCAGGTTACTGTGGTTATGCAGTTAGTGGAAATAGCATGTCTTACATTTTTAGAAGTCCTTTATTCTGGCCTTATTTAAAGAAAAATCCTTCATTACGCCCTTTAAAGGGCCTAAATCATGCAAAATCGACTTTTTTGAGCTTTTAAGCATGTTATAATGTTAATTCCTCACTAAAAACACCCCCAAAGTGGTATTTTGCTCCATTCACGCATCTCTGAGTATTCCTCCTCAACCCTGCTCTCTGAGCTGCTGCTCCGCCCTGTCCCTGATAATGACTGGGTCCCCACGTTCATACGTATGAACATGGGTGAGCCGCCCACTCCAGGAAGTGCCTGTGCTGCCAGCACCGCCCCCAGGCTAACGCACACAACCACTTTCTCCACGCAGCTAATGGAGCGGTAATCGGCAAAACTCTTTCACTTTAGCATTGACACTGTGAAGAAGTAGTTCCTCTCGCACCTAATCTGCTCAGTGACAACAACTGTTTGCTTTTTTACGTAAGACAATGTCTTCTAAGTGGCATAAATGTGTCTTTGGCTGTAAGAGATTTAGGAGTTTGTTCAGCCTTCTTTGTTTTCGTGGGCGGAACCCAGCGACACGCTGCAGCAGCCGGCTCAGGGGTTACGTCATGAATTGGGCGGCCACAAGAAGGAGAGGCAGAGCCTCAGAGATCAAGACATCTTACTTCCGGGCTCGCGAAAATAACTCATATTTCATAAGAAATTCATTCTCCAGTGTACCAAAAGTAATATACTATCACATACATGCATATAGTTTACTCCGAAAGGCTTAAAATAGCATGATATAGGCCCTTTAAGTCCAGCTCACGAATATCGTCATACTCTATGGATGCATGTGTGATCCGGTCTGGTTTTTACCAAGTTTGGAGTCCACTGTCCCACGCACAGCTGTCTGATGTAAGCAATCATGGCCTATGTTCTCCCTTTGCCCTTCTCCTCCAGGGGAGTGCTTTAACGGCCTTCTTGTCTTCGCAGTGCAGTAATTAGCAGCCTCCTCCACTCAGTGCTCCAGCTTAGTAAAATCCTTTACGCTTCGGAATTTTTTTTTAGCAATTCATGTTCCCTAAGCTCTTTTCCTCTCAATAATTTTATGAGCACCACTTTTAAACTTTTTCCAGACATTTTGACAGAGCTAATTACTTCTTACACTGGCGCTTGCAGAGTCCTATGTCAAAACAATTCCTCTGATAGGCTATTGTTACTGGTACCCATGTGAGGCACTTGTAAATTAGACCAATCAACAGCCACACATGAATATCAAGTGACAGACATAGAATTTGCCCAATTAACAACAATGTGATCTTTTTCATATGCTCATGATAGACCCTGACCTACGTAGGCCCCTGGGCTTCAGCCCAGCCTAGCCCATTCATTAAGACGGTCTTGAATATACGGGACAACGCACATCCCGCTTGGGACAAACATATTTAGCCCAATAAACGGGACGTCTCGGCTAAAACGGGATGGTTGGCAACCCTACGTAAAAGAAACTTAAAATCATAAAACACTCACCATCCTCTTATCATGGTTTTCATTGATGCCGTGGTCGAGTTGAGGCCACTCTCCCTCTTGTTGCTTGCCGGTCAGTGCCCTTAAATGGCGTCCATTTGGTTCAACTACTTCCAGTCTTTTCTGTTTGACCCACTTCAGCCGTTGTGGTCCTTGATGGTCTGGTAATTGCTTTTTAGTTTCTTAAGCTTTTCCTGACATTGTTTTAATGTCCAGTGATACCCGTGAGCAGCCATCAGCTTGGTGACCTCCTGGTATACTTTTTCATTTTGGGTCGCTCTGTCTAGCTCCCTCTGGATTCTCTCATCAGCCACCAAAAGGCCCTTTTCCATGAGTACCTACTCAGCCTGACTCGCTTCGAGTCTACTCAACTCTACTCGGCTCAGCACAGTGTGGTTGGTTTTCCATTACGACTGAAACAAACCTCAAGTGGATGGGATCTTTATGGCAAGGTGGCCCGACACTCCCATGACGTCATTTGTATGCAACACAAGCAAAACACAAGATAGAGGATATCGAGGCGATGGAAGACCTGCTGCTTGCTCTACATGGCTTTTTGTCAAGAGTAAATGCAAAAAAGGAGAGCCAGAGAAGGCCACATGCGGCGAGATGAAACACTCTGGGAAAGTACTGGAGAGTTTAGGAAGCCAAAGAGCAGTATAAAGCCGAAGATGTGAGGATACGAACTAGATCACATATGAAGGTAAGTTAATGGTTGCTAATGCTAGTTTGCTACAGTCGTTAATAAGTCCCCTGTACTACATTGTAATGGTGGCAAGTTATCGGTGTTGGGTATTAAAATATGTATGCTCTGTGTGTGTGTGTGTGTGTTTCAGATGTGTCTCTTGTGGCAAAATTATTGCTTCAAACCGTCGGTCTGGGTGTTCAACCGAGCCTCCCAGTGGTGCGATGTCACCTCTGCTTCATGAACATGCAGTGAGATGGCACCCACCAAGGCAGACATCTTTGCTCGTTGTTTTGCATGGGTTCTGTCACCATGCACAACAATGGCAAATTTTCAGTCTGCCAGTGATGCTTCCACCTCCAAACCTCACTGTTGGAACAATGATTTTTGAGTGATGTGCAGTGTCATTTTTCCTCTGTACATAAGCCAATTTGATTTCATCTGACCATACTACAGACTTGTCCATGCAACACACTCAAGCCAGATTGAACTCTGCAATTCCCCCTCACGAAGTTCGTTGCTCAATTTATGAACTTTTGAGACTGTTAACGTTGTTCCAATTTTCATCACCCCCACAGGATCCAAACAGCTTCTGGGTGCATTCCATGACCCCTCCCCCCCCTCTCAACCACACAGACTTTTCACACCCAGTGTGAGGAGCGGAAGAAAAGCCCCTTTTCCAATAGTACCTACTCAGCCCGACTCAACTCTACACGGTGTGGTTGGTTTTCCATTACAGCTGAGTACTAAATGGGTGGGTTCATTACAGGAAGTCGGCCCGTTATCCCATTATGTTGTTTACATGCTGACATTTTCACTGATAAATAATGTAAAAAATGCTTAAAATCACACAAAAACTCACCATCTTCCCCAAGAGCAGCCATCAGCTCAGAGATCTCCTGGTATACTTTCATTTCGGCTTGCTCCACTGCAGCAGAGCCGACGGGGCTGAAAAGTTCATAGTTGTCAAATTTGACCAAACTAGTGCATACCCATGCATGCCTGTAGAAACCAAGTATAAGCAAGTATTTCTGCATGCCCATAGAAGGTTACTGTTACCATGGCAACAGTAACCATGGTGATGCCTGCCTTTGATCTTTGACGTGGTTACATGTGAACAACTCCTTTTATGTTCACTTATACATACCTGTGCATGCCCGTAGCAACTAAGTATAAGCAAGTATTTCTGCATGCCCGTAGAAAGCAAGTGTAAGCAAGCATTTCTGCATGCCTGCCTTTGATCTTTGACACGGTACCTGTGCATGCCCACAGAAACCAAGTATAAGCAAGTATTTCTGCTGCATGCCTGCCTTTGTTTTTTGACATGGTTACCATGGCAACAGTAACCATGGTGATGCCTGCCTTTGATCTTTGACATGGTCACCATGGCAACAGTAATCATGGTGAAACCTGCCTTTGATCTTTGATGCCACCACTCGTTGAGTAATGCCTGTCTTTGATGATGTCATAGCGAGTTCTATGAAACCTGCCTGTGATCTTTGATGTCACCACTCGTTCAGCCATGCCTGCCTTTGATCTTTGACATGATTACCATGGCAACACAGTCCTGTGATTGTGACACACAGATTTCTTGAATTATATATAGAGTGATGTAGTTTATTTTTCAAGTGTAGGGATCCAAGTGCTGCAGCAACGGGGAGACTGCTGAAAAATAACCACATTTGGTCAAATTTGACCACTATATGAACTTTTCAGCCGCAGCACCGGTGAAGCATTCCGAAATGAAATACCAGGGTCTCCAAGCTGATGGCTGCTCATGGGGAAGATGGTGAGTGTTTTGTGACGGTGTTGATTTGTGTGTCGCCATTTATTTCATTGATTATCAAAGAAATAATAAAAACTCACAGCCGAATTTACAAATGGCGGTTTTGAATCTTGTGAAGACGTCGCTTTCATCCACTGACGTTGCACCCTGGCCAATCAGTGGCCTGCAATCCGCTGAAGTCACATTTTCAGCTCGACTCAGCATGGTTGGAACCTCACTGAAGTAGATCCCAAAAAAGTACCAGGCACTTATGGAAAATGCTACAAACAGAGTAGAGTCAAGGCAAGTAGGGCTGAGTAGGTAATTGTGGAAAAGGGGCTTTAGTCATGTAATCCGATTGGGTGGTCAGAGTAAGGACCGCCCCCGTGTGTGTGAATCTATTCCTTTTTTCACAGGATAAACCAGAATTCTTTCTAGCTCCCAGAGAGTGGCTTCTTTTTCCTCTGTCTGGCCTTTGGGCCACAACTCTCAGCTCTTCTGTTTTTACCCCAGGTAAATACAGTGCTTTCTTTCCCTTTTGTTACTCAATACTTTTTTCATTTGAACTTTTACACTTTTTTTGCGTTTTTCTTTAGGGTTTTGCCACCTTCTTTAGAAAGCAGTGACTAGTTGGATTTAATTCTCAATTTTTCCCAAGCTTTGATTTTTTTTTAACCTTAATTTTTCTGTAAACAAACACAATTAAGTGTGCAACCACCATTCTTTTTGAGCCTAATGTAAAGTTGATGTTTTTTTCTTTTTTCATGACACTTTTTCCAAATTCCTTTTTCATTAGCTTTGCGTTATGCTTAATTTTTGTTACCGTCATTCCACAAATTCTCCAGTCAGCCACATGATCACATTTCAGCTTTATTTCACATATGCAAGACCTGTAAATATTGCTCTTCATATATGCAAAATTACCACTGATAATGCTACTTTTATCTCTCTATTTTACAAGCTAAACAGATGTGTATTGTCACTTTAACTCTTTATTAAAACCACTAAACTGAGTACAGGTGTGCTTTCTTTGTCCAGACTCACTCAGTGGCAAGAACTGACATCCAGATTATGAAACTGATGAAATAATGGTCCATTAAATGATTAATTAATTAATGTGTAACTTATTAGCAAAAATTCCTAAGCTTAATTATTTGGTCATAGTGTCCCCACAGCTCCATCCACGGTCTGGGTGGTGCCCCCTAGTGTTATGAGGTAATACAATAATTAATAATTCCAGTTATTAATTATTAATAATCATATACAACGGTAATGTTAACACTACATCCAAATGCTGCTTAGCAAACCTTAAATGAGCCTGAGCATGTGTTTTCTTTTATAACAGTCTTGCAAGGTGACTTTGCATGCTCCGTGATGGTAGCACATGCACTGCCTATTTTCTCTGTCACAATTGTACCTGCTACCTCAAAATCTTTCTGGCGATGCTCTTCTGGCTACTGTTCTGATTTCCTGGCCAGATATCTTGTGAGGAGCTCCTGTGGGTGGCCAGTTGATGATCCTTCCAGTTGTGGATAATGACCCCCAATAGTGCTTGCTAGAAGATTCATTAGTTTTGATATACATCTGTAACCAAATCCATCAGTGTGTTTGGTAACAATCAGGTTGCAAAGGTCTTGAGAGAATTTCATGTGATTCTTTGCCTTACCATGCCTTTTTTTTTTTGAAAATACAAAATAATTTAATGTAAAACTTTAATTGGCATCAAACTGGGGATTCTAAATTGTCCTTAGGTACAACTGTGAGAGTGAATGGTTGTCTGTCTCTCTGTGTTGGCCCTGCGATGGACTGGCGATCCGTCCAGGGTGGACCCTGCCTCTCGCCCAAAGATGCTGGGATAGGCTCCAGCCCCCCCGCGACCCGAAAAGGCTTAAGCGGAAGAAGATGAATGAATGTTTAAAACAACATGGAATGTAAAAAACAACACATGACTACAAGAGGGTGTCAAAGCCAGCAATGATGGTTCGGGGTTTGTTTTTTTCCAGGTGAGCGCTGAGAATTACAACAATGAGCATATGCATGACCAAGCATGGATGCACTCCAAGTCCCACGGTTTAAGAAAATGGAGACGAGCTAAAACATTTTTATTTGCATCAAAAAATTGTACATTTTAATTTACACGCCCCTTCCAGCATTACATTTAAAAAAAAAAAAAAAAGAGGAGGGGAGATGAAACAAAACAGTCCCTGGAAGTGAAGAGGAGTCCCGCCAAGGAGGAAAAAGGAATGTCTGAACTCAAGTTTGGGCTAAAATCACAGTTCTGGTTAAAGGAGCTGGTCCTGTGCTGCCAAACAAAAAGTTTTGTTTAAAAATGTCTCATGAATATATGGCCATATACTCATAAAAGTGACTGAAATGAAACGAGTGAGGAGGCTGAAACAAAAACTCTTCAGGGACATTTTTTTTGAGGGGGAGGGTGTTGCTGATGGAGTTTTAAAGCACGTTTCCGTCCGGGAGTCTGTGCTTGTTGTTGTTCGTCTCCTCTTGGGCCGAGGCAGAAATGGCGTTCTGTGGCTGGGTGGTGCCGGAGCCCAGGCCGTACAGCCTCCCGCAGTACTTGGGTGTTGTCGATGTTGTCTTCAAAGAAAAGCTCCTTCATCTTGACCGCCATCCCTGTGAGCAGCGAATCAGATTCAGCCTGATGCTGTCGGCCAATCCGCTTCAGCTCCAGCTGGATTTGAAAGAAGTCGTGCTCCTCCTTGGGAAGCCGGGCATCTCTTAGGAGTTTGACCAGATAACCAAAGTCATACCCCCTGTGGAAGGAGAGCCATTTGATGTTTTCACACAGCACCAGACCGGACGTCATAAGGAGCTCGGCGAACTAAGGCATGTCAATCCCTTCTTGTTTCTTAAACTGGAGCAGGTCTGTGGAGTCCTGCGAGTACAACTCTTCTGTGAGGTTGAACTTGAACTGCCACGTGGTCGGTCTGGGGGGGATAATCTCCATCCTCGTTCATGAAGGGGAGGCCCAGCAGAATGATCTTCAGCAGGTTGACGTTGCACCGCAGCAGCTGATACGATAATCCCCCATGCTGCGAAATTCGCCAATTGGCCGGACGACGACTCCGGGAAACTCTGTGTCCATAGGGACGTAGGTGTAGCTCTGGACAAGCTGTTGGATCTTCCTCATTTTGTCCTCCATGTTGCTCGCCCAGACTGCAAGTGTGTCTGGCATGCTGACAGATTGGAGACTAACTAAAATACAAAAAAACTCCAGCAGTCCTTGGGGGGGGGGGGGGGGGGGCTGATGAAGAAAAGGCGAATCTCAGAATTTTCCTCAACGTACCCAGACTAGCTAGCTGCTGCTAACAGTCATTAACGTTTCCGTTTAACGTTCAGATTCAGAAGTTTTGATATACATCTGTAACCAAATCCATCAGTGTGGTTGGCAACAATCAGGTTGCAAAGGTCTTGAGAGCATGCTTGGCTTTCTAGCAACTTATGGATTTCATGTCATTCTTTGCCTTACCATGCCTTAGTATACTGCTTTTTATATGTTCAGTACTTGTTTCTGTCTTACTCTACTTTATTACTTATGAACTTAAATTATTTGATTTCTTTGTGTGTGGATTTCTTAATACTAAAATCTAGTGAAAAGTTCATGACTAGCTTCATTGGAAATATGTGTACTCGAAGAAAACTATAATGGAATCAGCATTCATTCAATTTCCACAAAAACACAATTGAAAGATTGACTTTATTATCAGCTTCTCTTCAGTGCAAAAATCATGTTCAAAGTATATAGACATGTGTAGAAATACAAAAATTACAAGTGTACCTGTAAAGGAGTTCATATAAACCACATCTTAAAATGCTACAATCTTTGCTCATTTAGTTTAACTGGCATTGTTATATATATTTTCACATAAGATCAAGAAGAATTAATTCAGACTCAAATTTTCATCAGCACAATCCTTTTCACCCTTTTTCTCATGTGTGCAGGCTTTGTTCCATCAAATCACCTGGATCTTCTTTTAAAATGTGAAGCATGTGATTGACTATCTCAGTTTGACTCGGAGCAGGAATGTACGAATCTCCATTGGCCTCAAGGTCACCTCCCAAACGGAGGGGTCCTCAAACATCTTCAGCAGGGGTTTTCCCTCTGGAACACAAAGTGGAAATGAAAATAACATCTCCTGAATGGAATTAGCTCATTAAAAGAGGTTTAAAACCATGTGCTCTCATTAAAGGACTAAATTATAAAATGCCTCATAAAAAGTTAACATTAAAGCTACAAGTCATAATACACTGGTCGCTTAGCTTTGTTGTTCAGTGGATGGTGGATTGCTATACTCATTCTTTACTGGAAGCCATCAGATATTCATTTGTGGCCTTAGCCAATGGATAATCAACTGCATCTTATTTTCTCGAGTGCCCTCATGCTCAAGCCACACCACTTGACACTGTGCCGAGCATTTGAAGCAGAAGCATTCGACAGCTGCGATTTGACACCCGTTTTGGGTCGCCCAAAAATCATGTAATCATTCCAAACCAAGGCCTCATTACATCATACACATGACAAAATTATATAATGGAGAACCTATTCATATTTTACAGGGTTTTCAGAAAGTAATCTTATGACACACAGTGTTTCCTCTACTTTTATAATGCCCCCCCGAGTGTCAATTTTTTAAAATTTTATTTTTCTATATAGTGCCAAATCACAACAGAAGTCATTTTAAGATACATTCACTATAGAACAAGTCTTTACCTTGTCCTTTTCTTAAACTAAATATCCTTATGTTATTTATCTTATTTACACGACAGCAGCTCATTTCTGTCTCTTCTCTGTGCTCAGCGGTGTGGAACTCTGCTGCATGTAAACACAGACATGACATGCGTGCACACACACAGACATGTGCGTGCATTAGTGATAGCATCCACAGTTCACTAAAATGTACTGAATCACTTTGGTTAATTCACTAAAAAGAGCTGTTCTAAAGATTCGTACACTGAATCACTCAGTGCTGTACTGGAGCTCTAAAGGTGCGTTCACACCATGCATACAGTCAGTGGAAAGAGGTGAGCACACGCGAAATCGCGTGTTCATGTCCGAGAGATGGCGCTAGCTTTGAAATTCTGTCGTCAAAGTATCAACATTGGAGAGTAAACTAGTTTGAAGATGAGACTGACACTCACTTGCAGGCAGAAGGACCAGGAGCTCTTCAGCTGAATTGGGATGTCCGAGATATTTACCCATGGATTCCTGCCACAGACATGCTAACAAGGCTAGCGGCCGCTCAGTTCAGCGCCAACATGGCTGAACTGAGCGGGCGGGGCTTGCGCCTTCACTGCTCTTCAGTACACTCACTGACTGAACTGATGAGAAACAACTGCTGTACGATTCAGCTGGTGTGTCGGTCTCTGCTCCTGAGTCAGTACACGTTCATGTACTGAGAACTGTGTGGGAGGCTGCTGAACGAATCAGTAGTGTTTCCAGTCTCTGCGCCACAGTACATGTTCATGTACCGGCAACGTGTGGGAGGCTGCTGAATGAAGCAGCAGGCAAGGTGGCTTGGATTCCTGCTGTGTGTTTAAACATGGTAAACGGATGTAACGGATAATCATTATGCTGGATTATTTTAAGAGAATATTTAACCCTTTTATTTTAGTACTTGGGGGTTTTATGCATTTTATTGGTTTTAATTGAATTTGCTGTTTTTCTTTAATTTTTTTTTTTTTTTTAACCAGTTGATTTGTAACATATTACCTCCGCCAGGCCGAAGGCCAGGAGGAGGTTATGTTTTTGCCAGGGTCTGTTTGTTTGTTTGTCTGTCTGTTGGTTAGCAAGATAACTCAAAAAGTTTTGGACGGATTTCGATGAAACTTTCAGGCGTTGTTGGAAATGGTACAAGGAAGAACTCATTAAATTTTGGGGGTGATACGGATCACAGTCTTGATACAGGAATTTTCAAAAGGATTCTTTAACATTGTGAGATACGGCCATTTTCAACATGTGTGCAGGGGCAATAGAGGGCGCTGGTCGTCGTGTCTGACGAACACAAACTCCGCCTTCTTCAAAGTTTTAGGCACAAAAGCACGCGGAAAACTGTGGTGGGCAGGGCCCGCCAGCGTGCCTGTGTTTGCGCCACGCTGCAAAAGCTGACACGGGCAGCTGTCCGCCGCCGGATTATTTGGCACAAATTCCCCGGCCAGCCATAGGGGCTGCGCAAAAACCAGCTCTCTGCCGGGGAAGCTTCAAATCCTCTTTTTCCGCGGAGCGCAAACCCAATAAAACCCGTGCCAACCTGTCTACCCAATTTGCATCCGTCAAAACAGTGGTGGCCCGGGCCCGCCAGCGTGCCTGTGTTTGCGCTACGCTGCAAAAACTGAGACGGGCAGCTGTCCGCCGCCGGATTATTTGGCACAAATTCCCCGGCCAGCCATAGGAGCTGCGCAAAAACCAGCTCTCTGCCGGGGAAGATTCAAAATCCTCTTTTTCCGCGGAGCGCAAACCCAATAAAACCCACGGCAACCTGTCTACGCAATTTGCATCTGTCACTGAAGCCCTGAGTGCTGCTTTCAGTGATCTATGAAAACGCTCGCAGTTTGGGACTTTGCACATGAAGGAGATGGACACAACACCAACACTTCAGTTTATTACCTCCGCCAAGGAGGTAATGCTTTTACTACTGAACCACTAATCCTATCATTGTGAATCCAATTGCTAGTCATATGTTTTCATGGTCAAGGAATCTGAAAACGTACACACAAACACTGTACGGGGGGGAACTGTGGCGCTTGGCGGAGGTCTGCGCTCTCAGAGTGCTTTTCTAGTTGCATGTTTTGTTTTGGTGGTTTTTTTAAAGGACAACTTAAAAAAAAAAAAACAGCGATTGTAAACTTCACTCCTGTACAGTGGGGCAAAAAAGTATTTAGTCAGCCACCAATTGTGCAAGTTCTCCCACTTAAAAGATGAGGTCTCCAATTTTCATCATAGGTATACCTCAACTATGAGAGACAAAATGAGAAAAAAAAAATCCAGAAAATCACAATGAAGGATTTTTAATGAATTAATTGGTAAATTCCTCGGTAAAATAAGTATTTGGTCAATAACAAAAGTTCATCTCAATACTTTGTTATATACCCTTTGTTGGCAATGACAGAGGTCAGACGTTTTCTGTAAGTCTTCACAAGGTTTTCACACACTGTTGCTGGTATTTTGGCCCATTCCTCCATGCAGATCTCTAGAGCAGTGATGTTTTGGGGCTATCGCTGGGCAACACGGACTTTCAACTCCCTCCAAAGATTTTCTATGGGGTTGAGATCTGGAGACTGGCTAGGCCACTCCAGGACCTTGAAATGCTTCTTACAAAGTCACTCCTTCATTGCCCGGGCGGTGTGTTTGGGATCATTGTCATGCTGAAAGACCCAGCCACGTTTCATCTTCAATGCCCTTGCTGATGGAAGGTTTTCACTCAAAATCTCATGATACATGGCCCCATTCATTCTTTCCTTTACACGGATCAGTCGTCCTGGTCCCTTTGCATAAAAGCAGCCCCAAAGCATGATGTTTCCACCCCCATGCTTCACAGCAGGTATGGTGTTCTTTCTCCTCCAAACACGACAAGTTGAGTTTTTACCAAAAAGTTCTATTTTGGTTTCATCTGACCATATAACATTCTCCCATTCCTCTTCTGGATCATCCAAATGCTCTCTAGCAAACTTCAGATGGGCCTGGACATGTACTGGCTTAAGTAGGGGGACACGTCTGGCACTGCAGGATTTGAGTCCCTGGTGGCGTAGTTTGTTACTGATGGTAGCCTTTGTTACTTTGGTCCCAGCTCTCTGCAGGTCATTCACTAGGTCCCCCCGTGTGGTTCTGGGATTTTTGCTCACCGTTCTCGTGATGAGAACGGCTTAATCTTATCCTACACTTTATTTATCACTTAATCTTATCCTACACTTTATTACATGTATAGTTTATTTCTCTTATCTTATCATGTTTAATGTTGCAGCATTGTACCGAGACAAATTCCTAGTTTGTGTACTACATGAACAATGGCAATAAACCTGATTCTGATTCTGATTCTGATCATTTTGACCCTACAGGGTGAGATGTTGCGTGGAGCCCCAGATCGAGGGAGATTATCAGTGGTCTTGTATGTCTTCCATTTTCTAATAATTGCTCCCACAGTTGATTTCTTCACTCCAAGCTGCTTACCTATTGCAGATTCAGTCTTCCCAGCCTGGTGCAGGTCTACAATTTTGTTTCTGGTGTCCTTTGACAGCTCTTTGGTCTTGGCCATAGTGGAGTTTGGAGTCTGACTGTTTGAGGTTGTGGACAGGTGTCTTGTATACCAATAAAGAGTTCAAACAGGTGCCATTAATACAGGTAACGAGTGGAGGACAGAGGAGCCTCTTAAAGAAGAAGTTACATGTCTGTGAGAGCCAGAAATCTTGCTTGTTTGTAGGTGACCAAATACTTATTTTACCGAGGAATTTACCAATTAATTCATTAAAAATCCTTCAATGTGATTTTCTGGATTTTTTTTCCCCTCATTTTGTCTCTCATAGTTGAGGTATACCTATGATGAAAATTGGAGACCTCTCTCATCTTTTAAGTGGGAGAACTTGCACAATTGGTGGCTGACTAAATACTTTTTTGCCCCACTGTATATAGCTTAACAGTGATTGGTAATGAACCTTGTTTAAACATTGCTGCCTACTGTTCCTTACTGAGGTGCAAATGAACAGATGTGTGTGTCATATAAAAACAGATTCAGCAACTAAATGATATATTGCACGCTTCAAAATCACTTTTGCCGTTTCATTTCGTTGTGCTGAATCCATCCATTGTTTACTTCCTGGTTCCTGCAGGCCAGGCAGGAGGAGCCTTTCATGAACAACTCCTCCAATAGAAGCAGCTCCTTCGAGCGCTCTAGGTTTGCGAGGCTGTAATGGGCTGTAGAAGGCTAGGAGAGCTACCAGTCAATGACGTGTACGTGATTCTGAAGCGGGGGATGAATGGGCCGCCATTTCCCAAGTGATTCATTCAGTTACGGTAAGTGATTTAGTACAGTTTGTTCACCCAAAAGAACTAGTACACTTGAACGAATCGTTCATGAACATTCCAACTCTAGCGCGCATACAGGTGAACACACTCTCACCAATGGAGAGCACATAGTAAAGCAGGTTGCGTCAGCCAACTGAGAAGCAGAAAAAAAAAATGTGTTTAAACGCACCAAGGATGACGAAGGTTGCAAGACTAGCTCTCCTGCTCCGGGTCCAAGTGTAGAAAAAAGCCCAAGTGCTGCATGCCCTGCCCCCGACAAGCAGCAAAAGTCCAGTGTCGTGCCAAAAAGTGATGGGCCGCCAGAAACTCATCGGCTCGCTGCGGGAGCGCAACTCGCTTGGTTAAAGCTGTTTCTCTTCCGATTCTGAGGCTGACTGCTGCTTTTGAGCAAAGCCGGAGCAACAGCCCATTTCTTGTCTTTGTCTGAGCCACCCCTCTAAAGGGGGAAAAAGTTGTAACACTCCAATATTAAATAGGGACTATTACCAAAAAAAAAAAAGGGGGTTTGAAATGATTTCACCATAGACAAGCCAATATCATTTTCAGTGTGTTATTGAATTAAAGGTGAAAAAATGATAACTGCAAAATAAATAATTTCCTTACAAGTTATCCACACCCCAAACTGTTTTAAACCAAACACAACTTTACAATACAATATTCAGTCCTTTTTGTTTTATACCCAAATTTCTGGCGCCAAACAGTCCGTGGCAATGTCAGAGTTTTCACCGGCACCAAAAAAGAAAAGAATCCAAATAATACCCCCCAAAAATAACAGGACGTCATTGTCTTTCAGTCACAAAAACAACCCTGCACTCAGGCAACGTGCAGTTTGTAAATAAGAAGAGGAAAAAATAGGATTGCTGTCACTGGCCTGCGGCCCCGTCACCCCTCAGTCTGGGTACGCTGTGGGTTTCTGCTACTCCCAGCGTCCAGCTTCCTGTACAATACCAACTCCCCGTTCACTGGAGTGGATAAGCCGACCCTCGCAGGTCTCCCGTAGCCTCCCTGCGATCAGGCACTCCTCTGGCCACTCCAGTCGTCTGAGAAATGGCCTTCCTCCTTTCGTCTTCCGCCTTTCTTTTAACCTGCAGCCAGCTGCTGGAAATCAGCTGATTGCCCGTCACATGACCCACTGACGTTTTGACAGCTTGTTTTTTCTTGAACAGAGTCCAGAGGATGTGCTGTGGTGTAATTGGCCTGTCTGACAATTACACCACAGCACATCTTGCACAACAAATTGCTATGGTAGTATAGTAGTATAGTACAGTAGCTATTGTATTTTTGTGTATGCAGATTTAAACTTAATTATTGTGTAAATGGGGATTCTAAATTGTCCTTAGGTATGACTGTGAGAGTGAGTGGTTGTCTGTCTCTCTGTATTGGCCCTGTGATGGACTGGCGATCTGTCCAGGGTGTACCCTGCCTCTCGCCCAAAGATGCTGGGATAGGCTCCAGCCCCCCCGTGACCCAAAAAGGATTAAGCGGAAGAAGATGAATGAATGAATGAATGTATTGTGCGCCTGCAGCCATAATGACCCACCTTTAAATCCACGTGGTGATTTTTGATTCTTTTTCATGCCCTGCAGATAGCCTGTAACCCTGCTAACATTTACAGTTCTGTTGCTGTACCACCTTTAACAGCAGTTTAACTGGGAGGCTTCCATCTGTGCCCTTCAGAGGTAAAGTGGGCTATCCCACAAAAAAAAAAGTTACCCATTGGGGTAACTTTTTAATGATATAGGCACACTGATTTTTTGAGAATATTTCAACTTTAGAGCTCATTTTCTCAAAATAATGGTTTTGTGGGATAGCCCACTTTACCTCTGAAGGGCACATCTTAGAAGACCTGTGGTCTTGTCTTGATGTGTTCTATAAACTAAAACTGCAATAGTGTAGGGGGTGTGGTACCTCTCTCAGGGGTCCAGTCAAAACGTTTCATCTCATCCTTCCACTGATTGGCCGACAGGTTCAGCTCTGACACACCCAGGACATCCAGAGTGGAAAACAGCTTCTGCACAGATGGAATATATAGAATTATTGAATCATATCATCCATTTTAACCTTAAAAAAAGAATCTGTGACATCTCAGTATCGATAGTAAATGTCTGCTTTCAGATGTCTGACCTGCAGGTTGACTGTGACAGGCTGTGAGTAGAGTTGACTCTCCCAGCTCTGGAACTGGTGCTCCAGTCTCAGCAGCACAGAGTCTTTGTCCCACTGACTGAGTGTCAGGATGTGGACAGCAGGGGGCAGCACAGCCTGGAGTCCTGAGAACTGGAGAGGGACAAACCATCAATTTAATCCCAGTTAAATAAACCTGAGACTCATTCAAAATTGGTCACATTTTCTTGCAAATATGTACAGAACAGGACAGAAATCAGTTGGAACCAATGAGTTTATGCACAAGACAGCTAGAGACTGCCAATAGGTGGCACATAGACACAGGAACTTTGTTTGCACTGCAGGTCACAGCAATGATTCAAACCCGTTTATCACTGAAACCAATTGTTAAGCATCCTGTGTCGACTTGCATAATGTGAAAGGCTCAGATGATTTAAATATTCAACAAAAATCAGTTGCCCCAAGTACACAACTGTTAACATATTATTCTGTAAATGTACAATGCTGGTTAATGTAACACAACAACCTGGTACTAGATGAGAGTCCTTGTTTCCCTGACTAGAGTACAAGGACTCGACTACAATAGGTTGGTGGTAGATCATTGAGAACGATGTCTAGTTGTGAAGCTGTTTTCGATGAAGAAGCAAGGTTTCGAAGACTTCATTGTACAACACCTGTGCGTGAAAGAAATTGAGAGAGAAGCTGTTGAGCTAGAGCAACCTCATCCTCTCAGCCACAGAAGACAAGAGTCCAATGGCACGATGCGATGTTGCGACTGGAAGCTTCCTTGGCTGCAGTGGGTGGCCAACAGCATCTTTGTGTCCTGCTGTGCCCCGTTTACGTTCCACAATGCTTAGCTGGTTCGCCATTCTGCCCGTTGAACCAATCTGGTGAATTCCTCTGTGCAGTTCGCCGGGTCCAGTCTTCGTATGTGAAGGGTGGACAAGCCCTAGCACACCAAGCACTTCAGACCCATCAGCTACCCTCACCAGGTTTTGCCAGCTAATGGAAGCTACTGACTGGGGTGTGCCAGGGTGGCCACTGTTGCATGCAAACAGCTACAGAGAGCCACTGGTGAGAGCCGGGTACCAGGTGGGGACCAAAGCGGACGAACTACTCCCACTGGAGCACCACATGTCCCTCCGTCAGAGGTACTACCCCTCCCTGACACCCCTGACAATAGGTAAGTAACCTGCAACCACACAGGTGCTGGTGTAACCTTAGCACATCACACTAGTTTGTTGAGTTTGACTAAAGTGACGATCATTTCAGTAGCAGTTGCACTGATTTCATCTAGGAACGCAGCTCTTCAAATGGCGAACCCGGTCCAAATTCAAACCATGAGAGTCTTCCTTTCGGACCCTGAAGCGTTTTGATTAGGGCTGCAACAATTACTCAAATACTTCAAGTAATTCGATTACAAAATTTCCTTGATTCAAAAATCTATGATTCAAAGCTTCGTTTAACCTAGCTTTAAGGTCTATACAACCTTCTTCCAGTATGACCTTCTTCTGGTCATGCTATGTAAACAAGATGCAGGTTTGTTGAATGGCGTAATGTCAGAGCGACAGAGCAATGCCAAAAAGGAAGAAAGCCAGAAAAAAATAAAAAGTATCTCAAGTCTGAGATCATTTCAAGCTCAAATTGAAGGAAAACACTGTGCAGTGTATACACTGTAAAGCTGAGTGACAAGCTAGCATACCAAAACGTTGATGTTGCAGTGTCTCAGCAGACTGTACCCAGCCACATCATGCAGAGCCAACGCACCCGAGACAAGGTACATGATTGAGATTTTAAATTAAGATTAATAGAATGTAGTCAGCTACGCTAATTATTATCATAATTAGCGTAGCTGACTACGCAATTTAACTTCCCCAATCTGACCAGTGATGACATGTTTAGCCGCTTGTCATCCTTCAACCGCTGGCTGTCTGTGTGGTGTCCTGCAAACAACCTGCAAACAACGTGGGCTACATTGACAATTGGAGCTCATTTTGGGGAAAACTTGGTCTTATGAGACGAGACAGCGTCCATCCCACTTTGGATGGTGCGTCTCATTTATCTAACAATCTGGCATCTTTTTTATCCAAATTTCCAAAACCTTGACAACTCAGAGTTGGGACCAGGAAGCAGAGTCGCAGTCTTACACGCCTCTCTGCAGCTCCTCTTCATCCGCCACCCCTCAACTTAGCCCCTGTCTTCCCCATCAGAGAATCATTGTCTGCTCCCTCCAAAGCAAATAAAAATATAATGTATAAGCATCCCAAAGTGATTAAACAAAAAGTTGGTAAAACTCAAATTAAACTTGAAGCCTCTAAATTGAATGATTTGGCCTCTCTTCCGCCTCATAATTTAAAAATTTAATGTGGTTTATTAAATATTAGGTCTCTAACTCCCAAGTCTCTGTTAGTTCATGATCTGTTAATTGATCATCAGATTGATTTAATTTCCCTTACAGAGACTTGGTTAGGACAAGAGGATTATGCTGGTTTAAATGAATCAACTCCCTCTGGTTATTTAAACTGTCAAAATCCCAGAAGTTCTGGTCGTGGAGGAAGAGTAGCAACAATTTACCATTCCAAATTACTAGTTAATGTAAAGCAAAAAACATGTTAATTCCTTTGAGGGCCTGGTCCTCAATATTGGGCACTTTAGCAATTTTAAGCAAAACCCAATTTTATTTGCCATAGTTTATCGTCCTCCATCAACCTACTCAGAATTTTTATCCGAATTTGCTGAATTCTTAGCTGATGTAGTGCTGAAATCAGATAGAATAATAATAGTAGGGGACTTAAATATACATGTAGATGTAGATAGTGATTGCCTTAATGTGGCATTTAATTCAATATTAGACTTGATGGGGTTTTCTCAGAAAGTAGGAAATTCTACTCATTATCTCCACCATACGTTGGACCTTGTTCTGACATATGGCATAGAAATAGAAAATCTGGTAGTGTCTCCTCATAACCCTGTACTGTCAGACCATTGTCTGTTAACCTTTGATTTTACTATTTCTGACTATTTGGCTCCTAAAGAAAAATATTACTACAGTAGATGCCTCTCAGATGATGCTGTTTCCAAATTTATGCAGATTGTTTCCTCTATGCCATGTGTCAACACAACGGAAATAAGCTATAGACAGCTTGCTCCTTCTGTAATTGATAGCATGGTAGATAGTGTTACAGCTTCTCTGCATCAGACTCTAGACTTGGTGGCCCCCTTAAAAAAGAAAAAGTCTAATCAGAAATTTCTAACTCCTTGGTTCAACACAGAAACTCGTAGCTTAAAACAGAAGACTCGTCAATTAGAAAGAAAATGGCGCTCCGCTAATTTAGATGAAATCTATTTAGCTTGGAGAAATCATCTTTTAATTTATAAAAAAATCTCTTAGAAAAGCTAGAACGAGTTATTATTCTGCATTAATAGAAGAGAACAAGAATAATCCCAGGTTTCTTTTCAGTACTGTAGCCAGGTTGACAAAGAGTCAGGACTCTGTCAATCCCAGCATTCCCTTAGAGCTTACTAGTCAGGACTTCATGAACTTTTCAATAATAAAATTTCATCTATCAGAGATGAAATCAATCAGATTCTTCCCACTGTTAACTTAAATACAGTAACTACTACAACTCTTTCAATTGATATCTGTCTTGATGAGTTTACTCCAATTGACCTTTTACAGTTAGACAAAATAGTTTCCTCATCCAAGCCTTCAACTTGTCTTTTAGACCCTATTCCTACCAAGTTAGTTAAAGAAGTCTTTCCACTTATTGGTAGCTTTATTCTTCATATAATCAATTCTTCATTAACTTTAGGCCATGTACCGCAGGCTTTTAAAATGGCTGTAATTAAACCCTTACTCAAAAAGCCAACGCTAGATCCAGGAGCTTTAGCTAACTATAGCCCAATCTCTAATCTCCCTTTCATTTAAAAAAAATCTTAGAAAGAGTTGTTGCTACGCAATTATTTGACCACCTGCAGGGAAATGGTTTACTTGAAGAATTTCAATCTGGGTTTAGAATCCATCATAGTACTGAAACAGCCTTAGCAAAGGTCACTAACGACCTCCTCATCACATCTGATAATGGACTTGTTTCTGTACTTGTTCTTTTAGACCTTAGTGCAGCTTTTGGTACTATCGATCATAATATTCTACTTGATAGATTAGAACACTATGTTGGACTTAATGGAACTTTGTTGCAGTGGTTTAGATCTTATTTATCTGATAGGTTCCAGTTTGTTCATGTCAATAATGAGTTTTCTTTCAACTCAAAGTTCACTCATGGTGTTCCACAGGGATCTGTGGTAGGCCCTACTCTTTTTAGTTTATATATGCTTCCATTAGGCAACATTATTAGAAAGCACTGTATACATTTTCATTGTTATGCAGATGACACACAATTATACCTGTCAATGAAGCCAGATGATAGTAATCAATTAGCCAAGTTGGAAGCCTGTCTTAAGGAAATAAAAGCTTGGATGACTCAAGTAGGTTCATTTTGTCTTCTTTTAATTATTTATCTTTTGTTCTTATTAAAGACAAAAATAGAATAAAAAGGAGATGTCTTTACCTTCTTAACATGTTTCGACTGTGCACTGCAGCCTTTGTCAGAAGAGTGAGCTGATTGCTGCCAGGTGGCATTTATCAGTTGACTTTCGTAGGCGGGGCCAGCTCAGCAGATCTGTCAGATCCACCGAGCATTAACCTCACTCAAGACAGATAAAACAATCACAATCCTCCTATCAGGCAAAGGCAGAACCACAGTAATATTGGATACAGAAACATATGAAAAACAGATGGAAACCATGTTGGCAGATGAAAGTACATATGAAATCATTAATACAAACCCCACAGAAGAAAAGAAAAAAATGCTAAAAGCCCTTCTCAAACCCCTATTAGAAAGTAAAAAAAATCACAAAGGACGCATATGATCACCTGATACCCACAGCCAGCATCACCCTCCGGATCTATGGAACCCCAAAAATACATAAAAAGGATATCCCACTGCGGCCAATAATAGACAGTATTGGATCAGTCACGTACAGCTTATCAAAAGCCCTGGTTGAAATCATCAAACCCCTCCTTGGACTATCAGATTTCCACTGCAAAAACTCAAAAGAGCTGGCACAAGAACTCAAAAATATGAAAATAGAATCAGACGAGAGCCTCATTTCACATGTCATTTCATTATTCACAAAGACACCTGTTGATGTCACACTACATCTAGTGCAAGAACGCCTCAATAATGACAGTACCCTTAAAAGATGCACCAATCTCACAGTTCACGACATATCCGAACTATTACAATTTGTTGCAAAATCCACCTATTTTCAATACAGAGGAAAAATTTACAGACAAAAAGAAGGATTTGCAATGGGAGACCCACTATCAGCCATTATGAGCAGCTTTTTCATGGAGGATCTGGAAAACAAAGCCATCAACACAGCACCTACACAATGCAAACCCACCCTTTGGAAGAGATATGTGGATGACATTCTGGAAAAAATAAGGAAAGGACACACACAAAAACTCACTGACCATCTCAACAGCACGGACAGCACTGGTAATATAAAATTCACACACGAAGAGGAGGAAAATGGCACCATAGCCTTTCTGGACATGAAAATCCACCACAACAATGACGGCAGCATAAAAATCAGAGTCTACAGGAAACCAACCCACACAGATCAATACCTACTATGGACATCGGAACACCCCACAGCACACAAGCTATCAGTTGTCAGGACGTTATATGAACGGGCCACCATCATCACAGACCAAGAAGACAGACAGGAGGAGGAAAACCACATAAAACATGCACTTATACGCTGCCAATATCCAGTATGGTCCATAAACAAAGGGAAACAGCAAGTCAAAAACAAAGAAAACAAACAGGAAATAAGACACAGAACAAAAGCTGAAATCAAAAACACCATAACTATACCATACATACAAGGGATCATGGAACCATTTCAAAGGATCATGAAAAAATACAAAATAAACACAGCAGTAAAACCACACAAAAAATTAAGACAGTTATGAGTACACCCCAAGGACAGAATAGAACAAGACAAAAAATGCAATGTAATATATGAAATATCATGCAGATCATGCAATAAAACCTACATTGGAGAAACTGGAAGATCATTCACCACAAGAAAACAAGAACACCAGAAGGAATGTGAGAAGGAAACACAAGGGCGACTCACAAGATCAAAAAAAAGAAAAGGCAGAACAAGAAACATTAAAATCAGCAATATCAGATCACTGCAAAAGAAATAATCACATCATGGACTCGGACAACGCAAAAATTATTGGATCAGAGAGCAACAGACACAAACGCTGGATCAAGGAGACCATAGAAATCAGGAAGCGGGGAAAAGACACCATGAACCGAGATGAGGGGGCCTTTATGCTTTCCCACACCTGGGATCACATTCTCCAGAGACCATCTGATGGCGGAAGGCGGGGCCGGCTTGGTGGATCTGACAGATCTGCTGAGCTTGCCCCGCCTACGAAAGTCAGCTGATAAATGTCACCTGGCAGCAATCAGCTGACTCTTCTGACGAAGGCTGCAGTGCACAGTCGAAACATGTTAAGAAGGTAAAGACATCTCCTTTCTATTCTATTTTTGTCTTTAATAAGAACAAAAGATAAATAAAGCTTGGATGACTTGTAATTTCCTGCTATTAAATTCAGATAAGACTGAAGTCATTCTTGTTGGTCCAAAAAAACTTTAGAAATACCTTTCCAAATCAAACTTTCAGTTTGGATGTGGTTACTCTTTCTCTTAATAGCTCTGTGAGGAACCTTGGAATTATTTTTGATCAAGATCTGTCCTTCAATTCACATATTAAATTTGTTTCTAAGACTGCCTTCTATCATTTGCGTAATATCGCCAAGATTAGGAGCATCTTGTCTCAGAGTGATGCTGAGAAACTGATCCACGCTTTTGTTAGCTCTAGATTAGATTATTGTAATTCTTTATTATCAGGTTGTCCTAAAACATCTTTAAAAAGTCTTCAGCTGATCCAAAATGCTGCAGCAAGAGTTTTAACAGGTACTAGAAAGAGAGATCATATCTCTCTGGTTCTGGCCTCCCTTCATTGGCTTCCCATAGAGTTTAGAATTAAGTTTAAAATCCTTCTTCTTACTTACAAAGCTGTAAACAATCAGGCTCCTTCTTATTTAAAAGATCTGATACTACCGTATTATCCTAACAGAGCACTACGCTCCCAAAATGCAGGATTACTTGTAATACTTAGAATCTCCAAAAGTACAATGGGAGGTAGAGCCTTCAGTTATCAAGCTCCTCTCCTGTGGAACCAGCTGCCAATCTGGATTCGGGAGTCAGACTCGATCTCTGTTTTGAAGAATAGGGTTAAAACCTTCCTTTTTGATATAGCCTACAATTAGGGAGGGATCATGTGTTTCTGAACCCTCCCTTAGTTATGCTGCTAATAGGTTTAGTCAGCCGGGGGACCTCCAATAATGCACTGGGCTTCACTTCTTTCTTCACTTTCAATGAAATATTTTTTTTTTTGCTGGTCATTAACATGTGTTTGTTCTCTCCCATAGATTGAGTCCCCATCGTGCTGTTTGCTCTCTACATGCCTGTTCTTTTCATCTTCTCTAGCCCCTCACCCCCCAGCCAGTCGCAGCAGATGACTGCCCCTCCCTGAGCCTGGTTCTGCTGGAGGTTTCTTCCTGTTAAAAGGGAATTTTTCCTCTCCACCGTCGCCAAGTGCTTACTCACAGGGGATCGCCTGACTGCTGGGGTCTTTCTGCAACTGTGGGGATTTCCCCTACAGTTGAAAGTGCTATGACAGGTACTAGACAGGTACAACGCCCTCTTACGTTGATTGTCTAACGAGGAGGGAGGATGCTGGCGCTGCTCTGTTCGCCGCTTCCCCATTCGTGATTCATTCGTAATTTCTTCTTCTTTTTTTTTTTTTAACTTTACAGTTTCTGTGTTGTTTGTTTGTTCATTTCCCTACATTGCTGGACCTGGATACTACTATTTTTTGTTCATTTTACTGGTGGTGTGGACGCTTACCTGCAAGACGATCTTGGCTGTCAACTTCACCCACCGGGCTGACTCAAGTGCTACTCCGGTCACAAACTGTTCTGTTGTCCTGTCATGGTTTGGATTGTCTTCATCTGCCTCTCTACTCTCCATCTCTGGAACATCTACCCGCAACTTGCTGGTGGCCTTAGCCTGCGGGAAAGCGGGCTAGCGGGAAACTGGCTGTTAGCCAGCCAGTTGACGGCTGGCCGACCGCTACCTGTCCGTGCTTTGGCTGTCATCTGTCTGGGACTCCCTGCTAACATCGCTGGGCCATCAGCTAGTTCGCTACCGGGTGTCTCGCTACAAGCTGGCGGGTCAACGGCTAACTGGCTGCTGCCTGGTGCTAGCGCTGCTCGGCTAGAAATCAGAGAGGCTGGGAAGCGTCCTTCCATGGTCGACACGTTCTGTCACTTCATCCTGCAACTCTGCCGACTCATTGGTTTTATCGCCTGCAACAAACTCGGACCTCCATCACCCACCTCCAGCACCGGCATAGCCCCAGTTATGGCGCTACGCTACACATCCGTGCAACTCCTCCGGCTAAACCACCAAACCTCTCCCTCCTTGGAACTCATTGCCTCACTAAAAAGCTCCAGACTTCTCCTCCGGCCCCGATATATCCACCGAAGTTCACGCCGCAAGTTTAATTACCACTTCACCACAACAAACTGTATCCCCGTTCTCTGGTCAAATCGCTGCATGGACACCGGCTTCCGCACTTCCGCGCTGCATCATCACAACAATGTGACGCGTCATCAGAACAACCCCAACGTGAATCCTTTCAATCTCCGCCCTATCCCGACTTCCGCACCCGCATTTTCAAAAAAAAAGCACCTGAAACTTGCCCTCTTCAACACACGATCCCTTAACAATAAAAGCCTCATTCTAAATGAATTCATCACTGATAATAAACTGGATCTCCTCTGTCTCACTGAAACTTGGCAAAAACCCCTGGATTACATCGCACTTAACCAAACCACCCCTGCTGGATATTCATACCTGGACAACCCACGCCCTGAAGGCCGTGGAGGAGGCATTGCTGCTATTCATCTTCATAACCTTAATCCACGACCTCTCTCCATACCCGCTGTTTCCTCTTTTGAACACCTGACTTTTAAACTCCTCGGCCCAAAACCTCTCCTCATTGCAATTATTTACCGCCCTCCCAAACCAAATCCATCTTTTTTATCAGATCTTTCAGAACTCATTACAGTACTGTCTGCAACCTCACCATCTGTCCTACTGCTTGGCCATTTCAACCTCCACATTGATTCCCCTGACTGCAAATACGCAAACGATTTTCTGGACTTACTAAAGTGTCAAAACTTCACCCAACACATAACTTTCCCTACCCACAGACGTGGACATGTCCTGGATCTGGTTTGCTCCACTGGTCTCCACATTCACAACATCTCCAGCACTGACCTCACCATCTCGGATCATCTCGCCATCACACTGGACATTGACATCCCGGCCCCTCAACCCAAACAAGACCGAACAATAACCTTCAGGAATCTTAAGTCCATCTGCTCAGTTTCTCTCTCCACATGCATATCTAACACTCTCTCCAACCTCACCTTCCCTGTAAACCCAACCCCTACGGACTTAGTAAACATCTACAACAACACATTGTCTACCTCCCTCAACAAACTGGCCCCCATGATAACAAAATCCGTCACTTTCATTCATTCGGCCCCCTGGTACACCTTAGAACTTCACAAACTCAAAAAACAACTGCGGCAGCTTGAACGCCTGAGCTGCAAAACTGGTCTGACTGTACACACCCTCGCTCACATAGAACTGATGCACCTATATCAATCCTCACTCAATGAAGCTCGCTCTGCCTACTACTCCAGCATCATTCACTCTGGATCCTCCAACCCCCGCACTCTGTTCTCCACCATCAACAAACTCCTCAAACCCCAGGACATCATTTCATCATCCTTCACCCCTGAAAAATGCAATAGCTTTCTATCATTTTTCCATTCCAAAATTGACAACATTCACAACCAACTTGCCTCCTCCCCAGCCATCACCCCTGACCCAGAACCCACTTTTTCTCCACCCATAGATAAACAGCTCTCCCTTTTCTCACCCATAACCACTGATGAACTTTCCAAAATACTCTCCAGCATGAAATCATCTACATGCCCCCTGGACCCCATCCCCTCCCCCCTTATCAAAGCCTGTCTCACCCCTCTTGCCCCCCTTATCATCGACACCATCAACTCCTCCCTGACCACTGGCATTGTCCCCCCATCACTTAAGATTGCTGCCATCACCCCCCTCCTTAAGAAACCTGGCCTGGACTCTGACGACCCCAACAATTTCAGACCTATCTCCAACCTCCCATTTCTGGCTAAAATATTGGAAAAAGCTGTTGCCACCCAACTCAAGAAACACCTCCTCTCCAACAAACTCTACAAAACATTCCAATCTGGATTCCGTTCTCACCACAGCACTGAAACCACCCTCCTCAGGGTCACCAATGACCTCCTGCTCGCCTCTGACTCTGGCTCCCTCACCATTCTTCTCCTTCTCGATCTCAGCGCTGCTTTCGATACCATCAATCATTCCATCCTGCTCCGTCGTCTGCTTTCTATTGGCATCACTGACTCCGCCCTCTCTTGGTTCACCTCCTACCTGTCAGAGATTCCAGTACATCTCCATCAACAATCATAAATCACGCACCACCCCCGTCTCACACGGTGTCCCTCAAGGCTCTGTGCTCGGTCCAACCCTTTTCACTCTCTACATGCTTCCGCTTGGTCACATCATTCGTCAACATGGTCTTCACTTTCACTGCTACGCCGACGACACCCAGCTGTACATCTCCTCTAAATCCATCAACCCCGCCATTCTCTCCACCATCACCAACTGCCTTACAGACATAAAAACCTGGATGACGAACAACTTTCTCAAGCTAAACAGCAATAAAACAGAAATCATCATTTTTGGACCAAAATCTCTTTTACCCTCTTCCCAGAACTTTTCATTCCAAATCGATGGTCACTCAGTCACCCCCTCCCCCCTGGCCAGAAACCTCGGCATTATCATGGACCCCACCCTCTCCTTCAAATCTCACATCAACCTTATCACCAAAACAGCATTCTGTATGGACTTCCTTCCACCATCCTCCAAAAACTACAGTATGTCCAAAACTCAGCCGCCCGCCTACTTACTCACTCCCGCTCCAGAGACCACATCACTCCTCTCCTCCGTCAGCTCCACTGGCTCCCCATTCAACAGCGCATCAACTTCAAGATCCTCCTCATCACCTATAAAGCTCTTCATAACCTCGCCCCCTCATACCTAACGGACCTTCTGTCTCGTCATTCTCCCACTCGTCTCCTCCGCTCTGCTGACGCTCACCTTCTTACCCCCATCACCAAGACAAAATTCCGCACCCTGGGTGATAGATCATTCGCCATTGCCGCACCAACCCTCTGGAATTCCTTGCCCCTTCACATCCGGTCTGCCAACACACTTGCTTCTTTTAAAAGTGAACTCAAAACCCATCTTTTCAAATCTACCTACAAAAACTGACTGCCTCTTCTACCTATGTGTACCTACCTTGTCTGTTTACTCGTCCTCTATACGTTTGTCCCTATGCTGCTTTGTAAAGCGTCTTTGAGTATTTAGAAAAGCGCTATATAAGACTGATGTATTATTATTATTATTATTATTATGAGATGACTGTTGTTGTGAAATGGCACTATATAAATGAAGTTGAATTGAATTTATTCCATCTCGCTACAATGCTCCGCTCTGTGTGCGTTTATATACTCATATATTTATTCCATCCAGCTACAATGCTCCGCACTTTGTTTATATATATATATATATATATATATATATATATATATATATATTTATATTTATATGTACATATGTATACTCATTGCTCTTGTTTTTCTCTTGCCTTCTGATTGTTGCTCTGAGTGTTGCTATCCCTGTGCTGCTGCAATCCTGGAATTTCCCCATTGTGGGACTAATAAAGGCTTATCTTATCTTATATGTTAGCTATGTTGTGAGTTGAAGACAAAGCCACAAAACACAAACATTGCAATAAGCATTGCAATAAATGTGTACCTTTGTTATTGTTTCCCCCCCCCCCCCTTTTTCTGTCATCCTACATCTGCTGAGATGTCAGTAGGTGAAAGACAGTTTTCACGAGGTTTAGGGTGGGAGCTCTGCGCTGCGCTCCGGGAAGTGGATGGATATATCGCCGCCGCTCACAAATCTCCCACCCCAACAGACGCTGTGTGGAACTTGAGCCTGGTAGAGGCGGCTGTGCAGCGTCACCCGCAGCTTGTGCTGCACACCGAAGGAAGGGAGAGGGTGTTTTTGATGGAGGATTTGCAGTGAGAGTATTGCTGGAGGAGCTCTGTTCATGAATCGAGGTCCATGCCAGCGAGACGGCGTTCCCAGACCTCGGCACCATCGGCTCCTCTCCAGCCCCGAGCTCCGGCGTTCCACCTCCATCATCAGAAACCAAAGCCTCCGCCTCCTTCCTAGGCAATGTTGATGGTGGACAGAAGAGCCTCATCTGGTCCCTCCTCAGCAGCAGGAACCATCAGGCGCCGGGAAATAAGGCAGGTGGGTTGTCATTCCTTTGTGCCTCATAAGGTTACTTCCGGCGCCAAACGAGTAGGCTGCCTTTTTGCAACAGCGGATCAATTTCTTCCTATTTCTATTTACTATCTGGCTCTCTTGCTAATCTTTCTGATCCAGTGACACCTTTATTCCATCCGGACACATAGATCGCCCAGATGTCTCCTGAGCCAGCGGACAGAGCCACTGTTTCTTGCAGGAGGCAGTACAATAGAGACCAGCTGTTAGCATCGTGGGTCGGTTAAGTGCTAACGCAAAAACTCGACATACCGGCAGAAGTAAGACGGAAATGGCGTGGATGTCGAGCTGGAGTAAGACGGCGGGCGAGGAATATAAGGTACAGACCCGTTCTCCCATCTGTTATTATGGGGAGTGTACGATCGCTACTCAATAAAACTGACGAGCTAGCGGCTATCTCCCGCTACGAGAGCGTGTAGAGAGAGAGTAGCATGATGTTGTTTACCGAGACGTGGCTAACAGAACTAGCAACAGATGCTAACATTGAACTGGAGGGTTTCCACGCAATACGGGCAGACCGGACACCAGACAGTGGGAAGGCAAGAGGCAGGGGAGTGATAATGTATGTCAATAACAGCTGGTGCAGACCGGGACATATCACGGTTAAGGAACAGCACTGCAGCAAAGACATTGAGTTGTTAGCTGTTAGCATGCGGCCTACCTATCTCCCGAGGGAATACTCACACGTGATCTGCATTGTTATTTATGCAAATCCGACGGCGAACGCTGGGACAGCGCATGATGTCATCCACTCAGTAACTGGCAGGCTGCTGACAGAACACCCAGATGCTCTTCTCCTCATCTCAGGTGATTTCAACCATATTTCACTGTCCCCCATTCTACCCACGCTCACCCAGTATGTCACATGCCACACTAGAGACAATAAAACACTGGACTTATTCTATGCAAATACTAAGGAGGCGTACACCTCATCACCACTCCCCCCACTCGGGAGATCGGATCACAACTTGGTTCATCTCCTGCCGGTGTACAAACCCCTAGTACACAGACAACCTCCGGTCATGCACACGGTGAAGATAGGGTCTGAGGAGGCAATGGACGCTCTAAAGGACTGTTTTAAAACCACTGCCTGGGAGCAGCTCTGCGATCCACATGGTGAGGACATCGATGGCCTCACTCACACCATCACGTACTACATCAGCTTCTGTGTGGACAACACCGTACCCACCAAGACCATACGGTGTTGCTCAAACAACAAACCCTGGATCAACCCTGAGATAAAAACACTTCTGAGAGAGAAGAGGAGGATCTTCAGGTAGGGGAACAGGGAGATGCTGAAGTCCGTACAGAGGGAGCTGAGGAGGAAGATCAGAGAAGGCAAAGACAGCTTCAGGAAGAAGATGGAGGACAAGCTGCAACAGAGCGACATCGGTGGGGTTTGGAGAAACCTTAAAACCATCTCTGGGCTCCAGAATACCTCCTCCCAGGCCACGGGGGGCAGGGAGTGGGCGAACAATCTGAACCTGTTTTTTTTTTTTTTAAATACGTTTGACTAACCGCCCTCCCCCCCGACTGCACAACATCCACTGCTGCCTCTAAAGTCATCGAGACCTGCTGTCCACACCCCACTCCACCAACACCCCCCCCCCCCCACTCCCAGCACACAGCCCCCCAACCTGACCTTCACTAAGACCCAGGTGAGGACGGAGCTGAGGAAGATCAAGGTGAGGAAGGCCTCAGGACCGGACGGCATCAGCGCAAAGCTCCTCAAGTCCTGTGCAGACCAACTGTGTGGGATTGTGGAGCACATCTTCAACCTGAGCCTGAAGCTGGGGAGGGTACCACAGTTGTGGAAAACATCTTGTGTGGTACCTGTACCAAAGACTTCCCACCCCAAAGACCTGAACAGCTACAGACCAGTGGCCCTGACGTCTCACATGATGAAGACCCTGGCAAGACTGCTCCTTGCTGACCTCCGCCCCTTGGTGGGACCAGCGATGGATCCACACCAGTTCGCCTACCGGCATAGCATTGGGGTGGAGGATGCAGTGATCTTCCTCCTTCACCGTTCTCTGTCCCACCTGGAGAAGCCCGGGAATACGGTGAGGATCATTATTCTTTGACTTCTCCAGTGCTTTCAACACCATCCAACTGATGATCCTGAAGGACAAGCTGCTGTGCGCAGGGGTGGACCAGCACCTGTCATCATGGATCCTGGACTACCTCACTAACCGGCCACAGTTTGTGAGAACCCGAGATTGTGTGTCTGACACAATCATCGGTAGCATGGGGGCCCCCCAGAGAACGGTTTTGGCTCCCTTCCTATTCACCCTTTATACTGCGGACTTCTCACACAACTCACTGCCATCTACATAAGTTCTCTGACGACTCTGTGATCGTCAGCCTCTTCTCCAACGGAGATGAAGCTGAGTACAGAGGATTTATCCAGGACTTTGTGGACTGGTGCCATTGGAACTGCCTCCAGATCAACGCGAGGAAAACTAAGGAGCTGGTGGTGGACTGCCGCAGGCAATGACAACCCCTCACAGCACCAGTAAACATACAGGGAACAGACATTGAGATGGTGACATCCTACAAGTACCTGGGTGTTCATCTGAACAATAAACTAGACTGGTCACACAATACCGACGCGCTCTACAAGAAGGGACAGCGCAGGCTGTTCCTACTGAGGAGGCTCAGGTCTTTTGGTGTACAAGGGGCGCTGCTGAAGACATTCTACAACACGGTGGTGGCATCAACCATCACTTTTGGAGTGGTCTGCTGGGACAGTGGCATTACAGCAGCCGATAGGAAGAGACTGAACAAACTGATCAAGAAAGCTAGATCTGTCCTGGGGCAACGCCTTGACCCAGTGGAGGAGATAGGAGAGAGAAGGATGGTGGCTAAACTGACATCTCTGCTGGAGTCTGAGTCCCACCCTATGCAGGACATACTGAACGCACTGAGGAGCTCATTTAGCAGTAGACTACATCATCCTAGGTGCGCAACCGAGAGGTTTCGCAGGTAACTTCCTACCTACGGCTGTCAGACTGTATAACCTAAGCTGGGCTGCTTGCAGAGATAGCAAAAAAACATGACGACCTAATAGTATTGAATGCAAAAGACGCAATAGACTTACACAAATGGTCCCCTCCAGTATACAACTAGGACAATATCAGTCGCTACGGAGGGTGACAATATGTATGGGTACATATTCATACTATGTAGGATAACTAAGTAGACGGTTATGCTGTTTATTTCATCTAACTACAATGCTCCGCACTGTGTATATATATTTTTAAATATTTATGTGTACGTATGTATATTCACTGCTCTTTTTTTTATTTTTCTTCTTAATTATTGCTCTGAGTGTTGCAATCCTGGAATTTCCCCATTGTGGGGCTAATAAAGGCTTATCTTATGTTATCTTATAATGATATACCTTGCCTTATTCCTGGTGATTTTGGTCAGGTCAGGCATTGGCTTGCTTGCTACCGGATAACCATGAAAACCGGTACTACCTGTCTCATGGGTCGGGCCGTCGGCGCCTCAACCAGCAACCCCGCCCTTGCGAGGGTGTGGAGGGTGAAACTGGGCATCCTGGCAGAACTAAAAACAGTATCTGTCACAGGTCTGTGGTGGACCACTCCCAGTTACACGGGGTAAGACTGGACATCTTGGCAGATAAACAACACATCTGTTGCAAGGTCTGTGGTGGACTTTTGCCAGTCGGTGCATCGTGACATGCACTACACAAAGAGCAGAGATAAACAAACCTATCATCTGGTCAGTCACTGCAACAGATACTGAAGTCAGTTTGTTTTGGCCTGTCCTTGCCACTGATTATACCTCTATCTGCCAAGAATGTGCTGCTAGTCCAGCAAAAGCTAGCAGTACTAAAATACTTTGCAAGCAGTTTCATGAAATGGTCAGTCAGAAAGCAACTCATACTGGCTCGGACGTCGCCCGGGTTACAAGGTCCGCGCTGATCTGTTCACACTCCGATAGGCAGCAAAAAGTATGTTAGGAGCAGGAAGAGAGAAGACGAGGAAAACAGCAGCCTTGTTTGTAGCAGAATGGAATGTACGCACTCTGATGGACAGATCAACATCACAGTGCCCAGAAAGACAGACCGCGCTTGTGGCCTTGGAAATGAACAGGTACAATGTAGACACAGCTGGACTTAGTGAAACAAGATTGCCTGGATATGACAGTTTAGAAGATCATGAGTACATCTTCGTTTGGATTTGGAAATCAACTCAAGAAAGGAGAAAAGCAGAAGTAGGCTTTGCAGTTAGAAAGGAGATAGCAGCAATGCTTGATGAGGTGCCGGTGCCAACCAATGAGACTCCCACTACAGCGGAAGATGTATGCCACACTGATCAGCGTGTATGCCCCAACAATGACCAACACAGAGGAGGCGAAGGAAGAGTTCTACAGTGATTTACGTGAGACTATCAGGCATGTACCGTCTGATGACAGGCTGATACTCATTGGAGATTTTAATGCTAGAGTTGGTTCGGACACGGAGAAATGGAAAGGAGTGCTAGGCAGTCATGGAGTAGGCAAGTGCAATGCTAATGGAGAATTTCTACTTGCACTATGTTCAGAGTACAACACTGATAACCAACACCCTATTTAAACACAAGGACACACACAAGAAGACATGGATGCACCAAGATCCAAGCACTGGCACTTGTTAGACAACATCATAGTAAGGCAGAGAGACATAAGGGTTGTATTGGACACCAGAGCAATGGGAGGTGCGGACTGTGGTCTGAGATCGAGATTAAGGATTTGCAGAAGAAAACAGCACTGCAGGACGGGTGCAAAGCCACCACAGAAGCTAAACACTAGTGCACTGAAAAGCCAAAAGAAGCAGGAAGAACTTAAGGTGCATTCACACCAAACGCGAATAGGTGAATTTTTCGCACGGCACGATTACATTATAAATCAATGTACATGCCAACAGACAGGAATAGTGAGATGCAGACAGGTGAAGTTGTCTTTAAAACTTCTGCAGCTGTGTTCGACCTGCTGTGGAAATTCCCAAAATAACGTCATAATTAGGTTTACATTATCCAACCGGGGGCTCACCTGAAAATGTTGTCCCAAGCCTCCAAAACTTCACAAATGATGGGTGTCTACGTTGCTAGCTTGCTAGGATGTCCATGGCCAGAAACCGTGGGTAAATAACTCCAAAATCCCAATTCAGCTGAAGAGTTCCCAGTCCTCCCGTCTCCCGGTGAGTGAGTTTCATTTTCAAACTAGTTTACTCTGCAATGGTGATATTTTTATTCCGGTGACAGCAGAATCTCAAAGCTAGCAATTGCTAGCAGATATGAACGCGTGACTGCGTGTCTTCCTATTCACTTTGTATGGATTCGCGCCGCCCGTTCACCTTTGGTGTGAATACACTTTTACACAGGAAATGGAAAACTTGAAAGACTGGGACAGCAACAACTCAGAGAATGACAGAAGAGAAATGGGCAACACTGAAGGATACGGTGTATCAGACTGCAAGTGATGTTTTAGGCCAGCCTGAGAGGAAACATCAAGATTGGTTTGATGAGCATGATGATCATCTGAAGAAACTACTAGAAGCAAGGAATACAGCTAGGCAGGAAAATCTACAGTGTAACACAAAGTCAAAGAAGAAGAAATACTCAAAGGCTCAGAGTGAGCTATAGAAGTCCACCAGAGAGATGAAGTCCAACTGGTGGGATGAAAAAGCGGGGGAACTTCAAACTGCAGCAGACATGAAGGACATGAAAACATTTTTCACAGGTTTGAGAGAAATCTACGTCCCTAAACCAAGAGGATTGATCCAACTAAAGGCTAGGGATGGTGAAACGGTTTTGCAGGAGAAAGACAAGATCCTGGACAGATTTGCAGACCACTTTGACCAACTACTAAACAACCCTGGAGAGCTTGCTGAAGAGGCTAAAGCTCTAGTGCAGTGACCAGTTGTATCAAGTCTGGATGAACCACCAAATCTTGATGAACTAATGGCAGCTATCAGGTCAACACAGGATGGTAAAGCTCCAGGAAGGGATGGAATTCCAGCAGAAGTGTGGAAATTTGGTGGTGTTCAGCTGACCAACTGCCTTCACAAGCTCATCCAAGAGATATGGGATGCCCAGAAAGTACCTCAAGACTGGAAGGATGCAAGTATTGTGCCTTTGTTCAAGAAAGGTGACAGGAAAGATTGTGGAAATTACCGAGGTATGTCACTGCTAGCCACTGTTGGTAAGATTCTCTCACGTGTACTACTGAACAGACTCAATGAACACATCTCGCAGAATGTACTACTAGAATCCCAGTGCGGCTTTAGAAGTGGAAGAAGCACAATGGACATGATTTTCTGCTTGAAACAGGTTCAAGAAAAGTGTATCGAACAGAACATGCCACTTTATGTAGTTTTGATTGACTTCAATAAAGCCTTCAATACTGTATCACAACAAGGACTTTGGCAGGTACTCAAGAAATATGGCTGTACAGAGAAGTTTGTCAACCTGATCAAGACACTCCATGCAGGTATGCAGGCAAACGTGGCAATGAGTGGTTCAGTGTCTAAAGACTTTTCAGTAAGCAATGGGGTGAAACAAGGGAGTGTGCTGGCGCCTACACTCTTCTCGCTATGTCAGCCATGCTTGAGGTGGCCTTCAAAGACACTTCAGAAGGAGTATACATTCAAATAAGGAAAGAAGCAGACTTGTTCAATGTGGCACAGTTTAAAGCCAAGAGTAGGGCATCGATAAAGGTAGTAAGAGAAATGCTCTTTGCCGATGACAGTGCTCTAGTTGCACATGGTGCGGAAGATGTGCAATCTTTAGTGGAGAAATTTGCAAGAGCAGCTAGCCAATTCAGCCTCAAAATCAACATCAAGAAGACAGTGCCTTTATCAACCACCAAAGTTCCAGTTATCAGCATCACTACCAGAAGAGATCAGCATTGGTACAGCACCACTAGTCAAGTGTAAGACTTTCAAGTATCGCGGGAGTACTGTTTCAGAGAATACTAGGCCGGCGGATGAACTATCTCTCAGAATGGCAAGAGCGAGCGCTGTGTTTGGAAACTTGAGGGAGAGACTGTGGAACAATCGACATGTGTCTATCCGTGTAAAATGCAAAGTGCACACAGCGACAGTACTGGCTACTCTATTGTACGGTGCTGAAACTTGGACCGTCTCCAGGGTGCAGGTAAAGAAATTCCATGCGCACATGGGACACCTCCAAGCCATAATGAACATCTCATGGAAAGACAAGATAACCAACATGGAAGTGCTGAAGCAAGCTGGTCTACCATCAATGGAGGACATGCTAATACAGATGAACCTGAGATGGTTCGGACATGTTGAGAGGATGGATCACCAGTGTCTCCCTCGGCATTTACTCTACTTACAGTTATGCGAGGGCAAATGGAATCAGGGTAGATCAAGGCTCAGATTTAAAGACACTGTAAAAAGAAACCTGAAGAAGTTGGACATAGATAGGAGTTCCTGGCAGCGGAAGGTGAAGGACAGAGCTGCGTGGAGGAATCTGATTAGACCTAAATGAAACAGTCACTAGCCACGGTTACATGGGCAAAATTTCTTCAATCTGATTACAATTCAGATCAGAACTTCACTGTTTACATGGATCCTGAAAAAGCTGATCCGATTAAGACGTGCGTTTCCATGTGTCACACATTTGAACGGACTAAATCATTTTGACATGCGCACATCGACATTTCGACATTCCGAAAATAGTAGAAGAAGAAGCAACTTCCGGTGTAAACAAGCCCCGCTTAGTGTCTTTCTCTTTTTGAAATAGACCTGTATTGTGTTATTCAGACTGTACATTTGCTTCTGCTGGTCTCCGTAATGAAGCTACAAGTACATACTTCTGCATATGATGAACAGAGGGAGACAGCAGGACGATACAGACCAGTTTTGTTTTACTCCCGCTATGTCTTCCGCTAGCTGCTGTTAAGGCGGAATTACGTCACGTCAACGTGTGGCTGATGTACAGACATGCGCAGTAAACATATTTTCTGCCCAACCTTCGGAATAAGTGTTTATATGAGCACCATTCGGATTAACAATCGGCATAACCCACCAGTCTCAATTGGAATGAAATTTTGATCCGAATGAGTGTGATCAGGTCAGAATATTCAGATTGGCATGTTTACATGAAGCATTTTTATTCCGATCAGGCTTTTAATCCGGTTACTTGTGTCCATGTAAACATGGTCACTGTCGCCCCTGAGAGACTGCTATGATGACCTGGTACAATTACTACTGCTCTTTAGAAAAAGTTATGCACATGTTGGTCTATGCTAGTTTTTCAATACAAAAAAAAGTATCTGATTACTCAAGTGTAGCATCAATCCATGTGGCTCCAATCTGTAAAATCACTCTTCACCTTGAAGAAATTGTTTCACCCAGAAGTCTGGTCAAGAATTGTTTCCTTCACCTAAGGACCACAGTTTGAAAACACATTCCATAGTAAAAGGGCCAATAAGGATCCCATTTCGTGCCAGGAAGGGATTAGTCTACAATCATAAATAACTGGAACTTCCTCCCAACCAGGCAGTTTTATGCTTTAGGTACTGTTTGAGCCATCCCAGAAACTTTGGATTGCATTCCACAGGTCGCTAGGAATTATCCACAGCTCAACATTGCCCCTTTCTGTCAACTCAGGGACATGTTGGATTTAATAAACATGGGAATTTTATCTGCTGAAATAATCCTTTCTCCTCAAGACTTTATTTTTCCAGGAAATACTGCTCAGAACACTGTTGAAGATGACTGCCTCTGTGTTGGACAATGATGGGTTTGAGATGTTTCATTAATCATTGATTTTAAACGTGTTGAATGTTTGAAAATGCTTAAATGAACCTTATTCTAATACATGTTAGTTATAGAAGGACAAGTTTATAAAAGTGCATGCTCACTGAAAGTTGGTCATGAATCACTGAAGTTAGTTTCAATTTTATATTAAGTATATAATGAATTTCACAGTTAAAATGTGTATATGCCTTCTGAAACTTATCCCAGTCATCTGACTGGTATCAGCCAATCACCAGGCTGTCTCTGTTGGATGACGCCCCTTTCATTCTATTGGTCGTTTACAAAGGACTGCTTTCTTATTGGACCATAGCCCATTGGAATCTCCCACAATAGCCAATAATTGGTTCTTCCTGCTGCCAGTCATATTTTATGATCTAAGGAGCGTGCACTGTTAAATAGAGAAAATGCCCTAGTAGTTCAGTTAAGGTTTTTTTTTTTTTTTGTTCAGTTCAGTCTTTGTAGTAGTAGATTAGTTTATTTGACAGGGACAGTGCAATAAACATCGAGTTTTCTGTGAATTTTGTCTGTTTCAGAAGTTTTCTGTTAAGTCTTTTTCTGTTTTTCCTTGGCATCTGAGGACAGATCGTCCTTTCTTGTTGAACTCAACCCTTCTTAATGGAGTGAAACTCAAATGACTTTTTCCCTCTCAGACGCCGTGTTCGTTCTGCTGAACTTTTCCTATTGATTTTCTTTAACTTGCCGTTTAAGTGGACTGATAGTGATTTTTGAACTTTTTCCCCTCAAGACTGCCTCACCTACACTACCGTTCAAAAGTTTGGGGTCACCCAGACAATTATTTTGTGTTTTCCATGAAAAGTCACACTTATTTACCACCATGAGTTGTAAAATGAATAGAAAATATAGTCAAGACATTGACAAGGTTAGAAATAATGATTTGTATTTGAAATAATATTTTTTCCTTCAAACTTTGCTTTCGTCAAAGAATCCTCCATTTGCAGCAATTACAGCATTGCAGACCTAACATGATTGCACAAGGGTTTTCTAATCATCCATTAGCCTTCTGACGCAATGAGCAAACACATTGTACCATTAGAACACTGGAGTGATAGTTGCTGGAAATGGGCCTCTATACACCTATGTAGATATTGCACCAAAAACCAGACATTTGCAGCTAGAATAGTCATTTACCACATTAGCAGTGTATAGAGTGTATTTCTGATTAGTTTAAAGTTATCTTCATTGAAAAAAGTGCTTTTCTTTCAAAAATAAGGAAATTTCTAAGTGACCCCAAACTTTTGAACGGTAGTGTATGTCTCACAACATTAGAAGAACTAGGATTTCATGGGTGGAACTGTCTAAAAAACATTTTTTTTTTTCCTTCAGCCTGTGGTTTTCTTATCGGCTGGTGGACATCCTAAATTTGCAGGCCAGGAAAGAATCTGTTGCCCAGAGGAGACGTCACACCTGCCCAGGGGGCCAGCCGTTCATTCTACTGCCAGCTCCACTCTCTGGACACCAGCTGCCATACCCGCTGCTAAGTCTGTGCCATAACCGCTGTAACAACTGGAAAGGTCTGCTGGCAGTCTTTCCTCCTTTTTGCCATCTGCTGGCGTTCAAGATCACCACTGGACTCAGCTGGATACAGCTGATACTGGATACAGCTGTTCGTAAGCCAGGCTTCCACTTTGTATCTGCTGGGCTAAATGTGATGTCTAATTATAATTGAATATGACCAATTTTTCATGTTAAAAGTTAGTCCATAAGCTACGATAGGAGCTATCAAGCTGAAGGAAAATTAATATTCCTTTTTCAATAACCTCCGATCTTTTTGTAGAGTAAATCAGAATTTTCTTTTTCATATAATCAGCTTTTGTCATTTTCTTCATAAAATTGTGTCCAATTTTATGCATATTTTTGTTACAGTTATTTCACAGTCTCCCATTGCATCACAGTTACAAATTCAAAATCTGGTTTTCTTTTGTTTTCACAAAGGTTTAACTATTGACTTTATGGTCAGGAATCCGTTACTAGCTAATATGATATTTGATACTTGTTGATCATTTCACCTGCTTACAAATCAATTGAATGTAATGTCATTTAACTTGAGTTTGAGTATTAAAACTGTTAACAGTATATAGAAGTTTCTGCTTGATTTCTTTTGTGTGTGCGCTTTTCTGGGTCACGGCAGAGGAATTCACAAATATTGAGACTGGTTAATGAAAGGTTCAAGGATTATTTATTAATAAATTGTCCAAGTTGGGCTGGTGCCCCTTTACGAGTGTTTCTCTCTTGTTTTGTGAGTGTTTGTGGTCACGAAGTAAACCTCCGTCCCCACACACAAATTAAATAATCCTTGTACCTTATCACACTTATAATCAATTGTTACTACACGCTATACGAGTAATCATTTGATTACAGTGACAGACAACTCAATTAGTAAAATAGTTGTTAGCTGCAGCCCTACGTTTGGTACAATTTGAAAAAAACTTGCCTGTTTCATTTGAAGGAATGGGGGAAAAAAAAAAAAGGTAACTCAAATGTTGCAATAGCTGCCAGCCGGACAGTTTATGGTGCAAGGACAAGCCCTGGATGGAGTGAGGTCTTTGACGAAACTCCATCAAACCAAGGCAAAATGCTCAGTGGAGGCAAGCATGAGAAACCACACCGCTCCCCACCCGAAAGAGGGAAGAAAACGGTTGTGATTGCTGCTGGTGACCAAAGAACTACAACCTGGAAAGGAAACCTGCATTCCACCTTTGGTAATCAGGGTTCCCGCCTGCTCCACGCCACATCGCACCACCACACTCCACAGACCAGTGATCCACAAGTAAAGCCAGGGAGCCTCTGTCAGACAGTGGTAGGGTTGCTTCCAATTTTTATTACAAATCTGATATTCATGTGAGAAATTCTATGCATTTTTGACTGAAGGACTGGGTTCCTTGTTTATTTTATTTCATCTTTATTTAATATGAGCTTCTCTGTGCTTACCAACTTTGCTGTGCTGCCTGTGTGTGACTGAATCAGTGTTGTGTACGTGCACTGAGTGACACCTGTGGTCTAGGGCTGCAACGATTATTTTGGTAGTCGACTAATTGGAAAAAAAAAAAGCTGTTAGTCGACTAATTGTGATTACTTCTCTCATGTCCACCATCTCTGCTTCCTGTCGGGGCTCTAGTGCATATTTTACCTCACCCGCTATTTAAGCCTGCACACCTGTGAAAATCACCTTGTTGTCAGTCCCTGCTTATAACATTTTTATAAGCCGTTTCCAGAGCTAAATACAAAAAACAAGAAAGCTGTATTAATTATCACAAATTTAAGGTTATATATCAGTTTATCATAGACAGCACAATGACTAATGGCAATTAAACAACTGATTAAATATCTTACAACTGAATTACTGATCTGCTGCAACTCACAATGTAACATTAGGTGGAAGTTTTCTATAAGTGCATTTTTTTAAACAATATAATTCAGAAAAGTAAACCTTCAAATTCAATATTCATTGCACTTAAGAGTGATATTTCAAACTGTTTGATTTAATTTTGATGATTATGGTTGTAGGTTTTTATTTATTAAATTATAAATTGGGATATTCTAATTCACCCAGATGCACTAATATTCAGAATGAGGGCTAACATTAACAAACATGAAAAAGTGATAGCGACTGCCGTAATTTAGTCCTTTACTGCATTCAACACGTTAGCCATGACAGCTCAGCCCTCAGCAACCAGAGAGCTTATTGTCAAACAGGTAGGCCAACATTAACAGCAGTATTGTCATTTTTCTAAAGCTTGAAACAATTGGCCATTGAAAATAAGTGGCGCCAATTTTCTTTACTTGCTAAAACTTACCAAGCGGATGTTAATGTCGTGGCTCCCGGGTGTCATCCTTTCAGATGCTCATGCATCACTGTAGTGCTGCCATGATAGGAAAGGTCTGCCTTGTAAAGTACGCATTTTACTTTTTTTTTCCTCAGTGAAATGTTCTCATACTACAGAAAGTTTGGGTCGACTTTTTTTTTTTTTTAGCTCCGCTTTTACATATTTATTATCCTTCCATTTCGCCATGCTGTGCTCCTCCTCTTCACTGAAAATTGTTCATGCACGCTGGACAACAGAGATAACTGCCCACAACACGTCCGGTCATGCATTACAGTTACAACTGAACATTGCCGCGGCATGTATATAAACTTTATGATTCAACGATTTGTCGACAATAAAAATCTTTGTCGACAAATTTTTATTGTTGATGTTATCGACAACGTCGACTGATCGTTTCAGCCCTACTGTGCTCGCCATCACTCCGTTCCAAACAGCTGCCTGACCGCTACTACCAACTTGGCCTTGCCGCTACTGTAGCTCGAAGAGTGCGCTCGTTGCCCTGTGTGTGGGTGCGCCCATCACCAGTGCAATTATGTGCACTAATGTTCTGCTAACTGCCGCTGAAAGTTGCTGGATTCACCCAGCTACTCCCACAGCAGGAGAGCCTGGTGACACAGGCATAAATCAATGGTATCTCGGGAAGGGGGGGGGGGGTCTTTAAAATTTGCAGCTTTTTTCAGAAATTTGTAACTTTTCTTAATAATTTACTACATTTATTGGTAAATGTGAGGATCCTTGTCAGTGAGTTTGGTAAACATCGAGGCCATTGCTTAAGAGGAGTAGTGATTTTTCTGAAATCGCCTAAGTGCCTAGATGCCCTGATCTTTCACTGTGACCTTGAGCCCAACCTGGATGGATGGACAGACGGAGGGATGCCCCGTCATCGCATTAGTTCCTTTCAGCTTTGCTGAATGAGCTCATAAAAAAAAAAAAAAATACAGAAAATAGTCACTGATGCATCTTCCCTTTTTTCTTTGTCAGGAGAGGAAAAGTTATCATCACCTCTTGATGGCTGAGGAATGCACAGCACAATAAAAGATCAAAAATCACATGTCAACAGTAAGTAACCAAAGGTCAAAGCTTCAATTCAAAGATTATTTATGTGATAAATATTTTAGTCCATTTTTCCAGTGACTTCAATTACAATTGTCTGAATGAACAACAGAACTAATATTTTTTTAATTCAACCTTTTTTTTATTAAACTCCTACTTTAGATTAATAATCAGATTTTTTTTTCAATTAACCAATTGTTTAGGTTCTGATTTAATTTCTCATTTAGATAAACTGCAATACAAACTAAAGCAATAAATTATTTCAAAAAGGAGCTGAACCACAAATTTCGACCTTTTTGCTTAAAATAACCTTTTTAAATGAGTCACCTACCTTAACTTTTATTCTTTTCACATGCATCTATCCCAGTTAGTTCTTCCTATATTTTGACCTCTGCTAAACATTACTAACCTCCAGTCGAGTGCCTGGCTTCAGACTTCCATCAGTGAGCGTCAGCAGTGGCTGCAGTACCATCTCCTCTGCCAGGGGGCGGTGTCTGTCAGCAGCATTTTGTGGAGGATCGAGGGTGAGAAGGAGGCAGCCGCGGACCACAAGGCCTTCTGGGAAGATGTCTGAGGTTTCATTGAGGGGCTCACCGACACCACGCACATCATCGTACAGCAGCCTGCGGTGGAGCTGAGGTGGAGGGAGACAAACTTGAGTAATTCAGCATGGATAATTCCTTTTTCTTTTATGCTGTGTGTGTTTCTGTCATCCTGGTCGTCTACTGTCATGCTGCTGTTACACTGTAATTTCCTAGTTTGGGATCAATAAAGTACATCTATCTATCTATGTGAACTGTGAGAGAACCCAGGTTTAATGAAAGGCTTAAATGTGCATCTAACATTATGGCCCAGTTTCCCCATATAGATTTACATGTAAAAAGTTTCCAATTTATGTGGAAACAAGAGCACTCTGAGACGAGCGCAATATCCCCCCACCTCTGTTTTCTTTGAAGATCCCAATATGTCACTGAAGGAGAGCAGTTTTCAACTTTTCCAACTTTTATTGGAGCAGGAAAAAAAAATACGCCCATCATCCATGAATATACAACAGGAATAGTTGTATACAACCCATTGTTGTAGGTCAGGGTCCCAAGGTGAACCTGTGTAGCAAGTTGGTTGACTAAATTTACTCGTTCTATAGTAATGGGGCATAAGGAATGCTAACTTTGACCTTTTGGCCCCAAACCCATAGTCAGACGTCACAGGCTCAGGGTGAGCCTGTGTACCAAAGTTGGTGACCGTAGCTTTACTTGCTCTATAGTAATAGTGCAAAAGGAATGTTAACATTGACCTTTGACCCCAAACCCACAGATGCAGGTCAGGGTCCCAAGGTAAACCTGTGTACCAAGTTTGGAGACCCTAGCTTTCTTTGCAGTTGAGATATATGCTGTGTTCGAAATGCTCACTCCTTCCTCATAATGTGCTATATAGTGAATCAGCCATCTTGTAGCACTGTTTGGAATCTTAACTGAAAATTTCATTCACTACATATAGTACACTCAAAATATCCCACAATGCATTTTGAAAAGTAGTGTACAATGGATGGTCACTACATTAGCCAATATATCCTATAATGCCGGCAGCGCGGTGGCAGAGTGGTTAGCACTGCAGCAGCACAGCAACTCACCCTTGGCCAGGGGATCCTGGGTTCGATCCCAGCCCCCGACCAACAGTGATCTCTGTGGAGTTTGCATGTTCTCCCCGTGTCTGCGTGGGTTTACTCCAGGATTTCTCCGGTTTCCTCCCACATGCCAAAAACATGCAAGTTGGGTTAATTGGCATCAAACTGGGGATTCTAAATTGTCCTTAGGTATGACTGTGAGAGTGAATGGTTGTCTGTCTCTCTGTGTTGGCCCTGCGATGGACTGGCGATCTGTCCAGGGTGTACCTGCCTCTCGCCCAAAGATGCTGGGATAGGCTCCAGCACCCCCGCAACCCGAAAAGGATTAAGCGGAAGAAGATGGATGGATGGATCCTATAATGCAATGCACAGCCAACAGAGCAATGAGAGGAGAGCTTCACATCACAACATAAACTACCTTAAGGTATTTATATTTATTAGTTCAGCAAAAACGATTTAATACATATTTACTACAAATTACCCCCTCATGGATCGTCACCTTATCGTGGTGGGGGGGTTTGCGTGCCCCAGTGATCCCAGGAGCTATGTTGTCCGGGGCAATTTGCCTCTGATAGGGTCTCCCAAGACAAACTGGTCCTGGGTGAAGGGCCAGACGAAGAACGATCCAACAGACTCTCATGATAAATTGTATATCAAGGATTCAGTGTACCCCGCCCGGTATGGGGTTACCGGGGCCCCACCCTGGAGCCAGGCCTGGGGGAGGGGCTCGAAGGCTAGCGTCTGGTGGCCGGGTTTCCACCCATGGGACCCGGCCGGGCTCAGCCCGAAGGAGTTACATGGGTCCGCCCTCCAGTAGGTTCACCACCTGCAGGAGGGATCATGGAAGTCCGGTGCTATGTGGATTAGGTGGCAGTCAAAGGCGGAGACCTTGGCGGACTGATCCCAAGCTTTCTAAACTGGCTTTTGGTACGTGGAATGTCACCTCTCTGGTGGGGAAGGAGCCTGAGCTGGTGTACGAGATTGAGCGATACCGGCTAGATATAGTCGGCCTCACCTCAACACACAGCTCCGGTTCCGGAACCAGTCTCCTGGAGAGGGGCTGGAGCTTGGCCTTTTCTGGAGTTGCCCCGGGCGAGAGGCGACGAGCAGGGGTAGGTATTCTTGTATCGCCCCACCTTGCTGCCTCTATATTGGAGTTTTCCCCGGTGGACGAAAGGGTTGCTTCCCTGCGCCTTCGGGTTGGGAAACGGGTCCTGACCATCATTTGTGCCTATGCACCAAATGATGTTTCAGAGTACCCACCCTTTTTGGAGTCTGTGACTGGGGTGCTGGAGGGTGCTCCTCCTGGAGACTCCATTGTCCTACTGGGGGACTTCAATGCGCACGTGGGCAACGACAGTGAAACCTGGAGGGGGGTGATTGGGAGGAACGGCCTGCCCGATCTGAACCCGAGTGGTGTTCAGTTATTGGACTTCTGTGCTAACCACAGTCTGTCTATAACGAACACCATGTTCAAGCATAAGGGTGTCCATATGTGCACCTGGCACCAGGACACCCTAGGCCGCAGGTCGATGATCGATTTTGTTATCGTATCATCAGACCTGCGACCGTATGTCTTGGACACCCGAGTAAAGAGAGGTGCAGAGCTGTCAACTGATCACCACCTGGTGGTGAGTTGGATCCGATGGCAGGGGAGGAAGCCATTCAGACCTGGTAGACCCAAACGTATAGTGAGGGTGTGCTGGGAGCGTCTGGCTGAGGCCCCTGTCCGGGAGGTCTTCAACTCCCACCTCCGGAAGAACTTCAACCACATTCCGAGGGAGTCTGGAGACATGGAGTCTGAATGGGCCATGTTCTCCACCTCTGTTGTTGAAGCGGCAGCCCAGAGCTGCGGCCGCAAGGTGGTCGGTGCATCTCGTGGTGGCAACCCCCGAACCAAGTGGTGGACACCAGTGGTGAGGGGGGCCATTAAGCTGAAGAAGGAGTCCTATCAAGCTTGGTTGGCTTGTGGGACTCCCGAAGCAGCTGAGGTGTACCGGCAGGCCAAGCGGAGTGCAGCTCGGGTGGTTGCTGAAGCAAAAACCCGGGTATGGGAGGAGTTCGGTGAGGCCATGGAACAAGACTTTCGGTCGGCTTCAAAGAGATTCTGGCAAACTGTTCGGCGGCTCAGGAGGGGAAAGCAGCTCCCCGTCCACACTGTGTATGGTGCGGATGGGACACTGTTGACTTCAACTGGGGATATCGTCGGGCGGTGGAAGGAATACTTCGAGGATCTCCTCAATCCCACTGATACGCCTTCCACAGAGGAAGCAGGGTTTGGGGACGAGGGGGATGACTCGCCTATCACAGGGGCTGAGGTCGCCAAGGTGGTTAAAAATCTCCTTGGTGGCCGGGCCCCGGGGGTGGACGAGATTCGCCCCGAGTACCTCAAGGCCCTGGATGTTGTTGGGTTGTCATGGTTGACACGCCTCTGCAACATTGCGTGGAGGTCGGGGGCAGTGCCTTTGGCATGGCAAACCGGGGTGGTGGTTCCTCTCTTCAAAAAAGGGGACCGGAGGGTGTGCTCCAACTTTAGAGGGATCACACTCCTCAGCCTCCCTGGGAAGGTCTATGCCAAGGTACTGGAGAGGAGAGTCCGGCCGTTGGTCGAACCTCGGATTCAGGAGGAGCAATGTGGTTTTCGTCCTGGCCGTGGCACATCGGACCAGCTCTTTACCCTCTCGAGAATTCTTGAGGGTTCGTGGGAGTTTGCCCAACCAGTTTACATGTGTTTTGTGGACTTGGAGAAGGCATTTGACCGCGTCCCTCGTGGATTTTTGTGGGGGGTGCTTCGGGAGTATGGGGTATCGGGCTTGTTGTTACGAGCTATTCGGTCTCTGTACGACCGTTGTGAGAGTTTAGTTCGCATTGCCAACACTCGGTCAGAGTCATTCCCAGTGAGAGTTGGACTCCGCCAGGGCTGCCCTTTGTCACCGGTCCTGTTCATAATTTTTATGGACAGGATTTCTAGGCGCAGCCAGGGAATGGAGGGTGTCATGCTTGGTGACCACAGGATCTCATCTCTGTTGTTTGCAGATGATGTTGTCCTGTTGGCTTCATCCAGCAATGACCTACAGCTCTTGCTGGGACGGTTTGCCGCTGAGTGTGAAGCGGCTGGGATGAGAATCAGCACCTCCAAGTCCGAGTCCATGGTCCTCAGCCGGAAAAAGGTGGATTGTCCTCTCCGGGTTGGGGACAGGCTCCTGCCCCAAGTGGAGGAGTTTAAGTATCTTGGGGTCTTGTTCACGAGTGAGGGGAAAATGGAGCGAGAGATCGACAGACGGATTGGAGCAGCATCTGCAGTGATGCGGACGTTGTACCGGTCTGTTGTGGTGAAGAGGGAGCTTAGTTCTAAGGCAAAGCTGTCGATTTACCAGTCAATCTACGTTCCTACTCTCACCTATTGTCACGAGCTTTGGGTAATGACCGAAAGAACGAGATCGCGGATACAAGCGGCTGAAATGAGCTTTCTCCGTAGGATTGCTGGACTCACCCTCAGAGATAGGGTGAGGAGCTCAGTCATCCGGGAGAGGCTCAGAGTAGAACCGCTGCTCCTCCACATTGAAAGGAGTCAGTTGAGGTGGTATGGGCATCTGATTAGGATGCCTCCTGGACGCCTCCCACTTGAGGTGTTTCAGGCACGTCCCACTGGGAGGAGACCCCGGGGCAGACCCAGGACTCGGTGGAGAGACTATGTCTCCCAGCTAGTCTGGGAACGCCTTGGTATCCCCTCTGAAGAGCTGGAGCAGGTGGCTGGGGAGAGGGAAGTCTGGGCTTCTCTGCTTGAACTGCTGCCTCCGCGACCCGGACCTCCGGAAAAGCGGTAGAAGATGGATGGATGGATGGATACTACAAATTACATGCAGCTATTCATTTTTTTTACCACCATTAGTCTGTTAGGTTTTACTGTCTCACGTGATGACGTCATTAACCGTGCCATGAAAACAAGCCAGTAGTGTCCGAAAGCTGTTAATTTTTATTGTTATATTAAGTTTACTATATAGTCCACTATATCTAAATTGACTATATAGTGAGTAGGGAGGGAGGGAGTGAGTGAGTGAGTGAATATTCCAAACACAGTCATAGTTTCCATGGCATTTTGACCTTGACCTTTGACCTCGCAATCTCAAACCCACAGGCACAGTTCAGGGTTTCAGGGTGAACCTGTGTACCAAGTTTGGTGACCGTAGTTTCACTTGTTCTATAAGTAAAAGGGAATTCCAACTTTTGACATTTGACTTTTTTTTCCCCCTAACTCAAACTAAAATCAGATTATTTTAGTTTGAGTACCAAGTTTTAAAACAATCAGCACAAAGGAGGAGTTGATTTCACAAAAGTGGGACAGACGGACGGACGGACGGACAGACCACTTCATGACATAATCCCCCTTCGGTCTTTGACCCTTTTGGTCTTCAACTGGCAGGGGATAAAAAAACATTTATGAGGGAAAAAAAGAGTAAATGTACAAGAAGCTGCAAAATTAAGACAAAAACCTCAAATTGGTGACAGTGAAGTTGCTACTACCTTTTTACCCAGTACTTTGTACTCAAGTTATTTTTGATGGCTATTTATGTACGCAAGTATTCACAGCCTTTGCTCAATACTTTGTTGGTGCACCTTTGGCAGCAATTACAGCCTCAAGTCTTTTTGAATATGATGCCACAAGCTTGGCACACCTATCTTTGGGCAGTTTTGCCCATTTCTCTTTGCAGCACCTCTCAAGCTCCATCAGGTTAGATGGGAAGCGTCGGTGCACAGCCATTTTCAGATCTCTCCAGAGATGTTCAATTAGATTCAAGACTGGGCTCTGGCTGGGCCACTCAAAGACATTCACGGAGTTGTCTTGAAGCCACTTCTTTGATATCGTGGCTGTGTGCTTAGGGTCGTTGTCCTGCTGAAAGATGAACCATTGCCCCAGTCTGAGGTCAAGAGCGCTCTGGAGCAGGTTTTCATCCAGGATGTCTTTGTGCATTGCTGCATTCATCTTTCCCTCTATCCTCATTAATCTCCCAGTTCCTGCAGCTGAAAAACATTCCCACAGCATGATGCTGCCACCACCATGCTTCACTGTAGGGATGGTATTGGCCTGGTGATGAACGGTGCCTGGTTTCCTCCAAACATGACGTCTGGCATTCACGCCAAAGAGTTCAATCTTTGTCTTATCAGACCAGAGAATTTTGTTTCTCATGATCTGAGAGTCCTTCAGATGCCTTTTCGCAAAGTCCAGGCGGGCTGCCATGTGTCTTTTACTAAGGAGTGGCTTCCGTCTGGCCACTCTACCATACAGGCCTGATTGGTGGATTGCTGCAGAGATGGTTGTCCTTCTGGAAGGTTCTCCTCTCTCCACAGAGGAACACTGGAGCTCTGACAGAGTGACCATCGGGTTCTTGATCAGCTCCCTGACTAAGGCCCTTCTCCCCCGATCGCGCAGTTTAGACGGCCGGCCAGCTCTAGAAAGAGTCCTGGTGGTTCCAAACTTCTTCCATTTACAAGCGATGGAGGCCACTGTGCTCATTGGGACTGTCAAAGCAGCACAATTTTTTCTGTACCCTTCTCCAGATTTGTGCCTTGAGACAATCCTGTCGCAGAGGTCTACAAACAATTCCTTTGACTTCATGTTTGGTTTGTGCTCTGACATGCACCGTCAACTGTGGGACCTTATATAGACAGGTGTGTGCCTTTCCAAATCATGTCCAATCAACTGAATTCACCACAGGTGGACTCCAATAAAGTTGTAGAAACATCTCAAGGATGATCAATGGAAACGGGATGCACCCGAGCGCAATTTTGAGCTTCATGGCAAAGGCTGTGAATACTTATGTACATGTGAGTTCTTAGTTTTTTATTTTTAATAAATATGCAAAAATCACAACAACTTTTTTCACATTGTCATTATGGGGTATTGTGTGTAGAATTTTGAGGAAAAACATCAATTTAATCCATTTTGGAATAAGGCTGTAATATAAAATGTGGAAAAAGTGAAGCGCTGTGAATACTTACCGGATGTGCTGTACTTTGATGTCAGTGAGATTAGTGCGTCATATTTGGGGGTAAATACAACTTCAGTATTCTAAATCTAAATGCATTTTTATGACCACTAAATAACTTAGATTGAGATAACAGCAGTGGTATTGATATTATCGATAATTTTTATATTCCCACCCCTAAGATCTGGTCCTCATCTTAGCCATTCACTGCACCTGTGCATCTATGGGGGCGGTGCTGCAAGTGAAAACTGACTGACTCAAGCTGACTGAGGCAGGGGCAGAGCAGTCTTCATTTTAGGCTCTCCAATTTAGTTTATTTCTCCATCTAATAAGCAAACTAATTCAGTCAGGTAGCCATTTGTTAGGAAGTAAATGTGCTTACAATTGCAAGAATTTTCAAGTACGTTTTGAAAAACTCAAGCACTTCCACAACAGTGAAAAAAACATTAAAACTGGAGTACTTTCAAGCACCTGTGGGAACATTGCGAACAGTATTTTTGCTGATTAGAAGACTCTGGTATATTTAATGCTCAAGAGATGCTGCTAAATGTTACTTGACAAAATACTTATTTGGCATTTATTCTTCAGCTATATTTGAGTCATTGTGCAACAAGGTCATAAGCAGTAACAATTGTTTGGAGGATAAATTGTCCAAGAAATGATGACAATAAACAACATCATGAAGACCATTTTATGCCACAGATATAACAATGAAAACATGAAAATGGATGAAAGAACATTGAACTTTTATTCATCAAAAGCATTCACCATTAGAAATGAAATGCAGAAAAATATTTGCTGATCACATACCCACAACGGGAACATCCAGAATCAAATGAAATGCAGAGGAAGAACATGAAGGCAGCACGTTTCAGCATCAGCAGTAGCAGGGGTGGGAATCTTTAGGCACCTCACAATTTTTTTTTTTTTTTTTATTTAAGTTTTTGTAAAGGGTATACAGGTCGTTACAGCAATGCAGTGTTTACATTTTCATCACATGTTCCCTTATTTTCTGATATCTGACAACATTGGAAGATTAATTCTTACAACACCCCTTTTTTTTTTTTTTTTAAAGTGAAAGAAAAAGTGAAATTAAAGAGAAAAAAAACAAAAAACAAATAAAAAAAACAAACAAACCAGTAAAAAACAAACAAAAAGAAAAAGTAAGTAAATAAAGATAAAAGAGCATCTGAGTAGCGTTGGAACAAAGAGCGGAACCATTATTGAAATGGTATTTGTCAAAGATTAGATCTAATGGAAGACACATATGCGGTCCAGGGTTGCCAAAAGTTCATGAACACATCCATGTCCTGTCTCAGTGCGAATGTCAACTTTTCCATCGAGTAAATGTCTTGGATCACGTTAGTCCAATCTTCAGGTGTAGGACAGTCCTTCAACATCCATTTTTTAGTTAGAGCTTTTTTGCTTGCCAATATTAAAACACTGAATAAGTATTTTTCTCCTCGTCTTTCCAGTGAGTCCGGTAGTAAACCCAAATACAAAGTTACAAAAGAAAAGGGAACTGTAATTTTGAATATTTTCCCCAATATTGTCTGTACCTTGGTCCAATATTGGTGGATAACTGGGCATGACCAAAACACATGAAAATGATTTGCAGTCTTTTCACCACACAAGCGCCAACAGTTCAATCCCTTATGGGTAAATTTGTTTTGTGCAGGTGTTCTGAAAAATCTTGCCAAGTTTTTCCATCCAAATTCTCTCCACTGCAGGGATGAGGTACTTTTCCATTGCTGTTTATTTAGCTTTTCCCATATTTCCAGTTGTAAAGTGAAATTCCCCTCTTTTTCCCATCTCTCTTTTATATAAGATGTGTTGTCTCCTTTTAAGTCTTGAAGACCTTGGTATATTTTAGAAATGTATCTGATCCCTGGGATCCCTTTATATGCCATTAAGAAGACCTTCAGAACACCTGACTGGGCCCTTTCCAAAACCTCCTTTTTAAGTATATTGTTTATGTGGTGTCTAAGCTGGAAGAACCTGTAAAGGTCTTGATTTATTAGGCCTTGTTTTTTCAAATCTTCAAAACTTCTTAAGATTTGCCCTTTAAAAAAATCGTAATATTTTATCAGCCCTTTCTCCTTCCACTTTTTAAATCTGGTGTCTGTTTTATTAGGAGTAAAGTCCTGATCATAGGCGATCCATTGCAGAAGTCGATAGGGCTCTTTAGTTTGATTCTCTCTGACTATCTTAAACCAAATTTTTAGCGGGGTCTCTATCCACGGGTTAGTGTTATTCAAAAGCTTAGGTAAGACATTGTTCCCTATTATCGCCTGTAGGGGGATGTCACTTGTTATTTGGCATTCGATCTCCTTCCATTGTGCAGTGTAGACTGGGTTACATATCTCTACTAAAGTTTTAATTTGTGCGGCTTTAAAGTAGTCCCTGATATTTGGCAGCGCGAGCCCACCTTTGTCTTTGTTTAGCTGTAGGGTTCTATATCTGATTCTAGGTCTCTTGCCCTGCCATATGAATCTTGAGATCCTTCTGTCCAGCTCCTGCCATGTTTTTTTGGGAGGTTCTACCGGTATTGTTTGGAAAAGGTATAGAAGACGTGGAAGTATATTCATTTTGACTGCTTCAATTCTTTGTGCAGTACCCAAGAATGGTATCATATTCCATCTTGCTAGGTCAGATTTTATTTTTGTCACCAGTGGATCATAGTTTAGTGATATAATTTTGTTGAGTTGTTTCGGGATATTGACCCCCAGATATTTCATAGATTCCGACTCCCAGTTAGTTTTGAGTTTGCTTAGTGAATAATGATTTGGGTCATAGTTGAATGTTAAAACTTGGGTTTTATGCATATTTAATTTGTACCCCGATAAATCTCCATACTCTGAAAAAACTGAGGTTAGTTCTGGTAAAGAAGTGTCCGGCTGCCCTAGGTATATTAAAATGTCATCAGCAAAGAGTGCTATTTTATGTTCCTTCTGACCAAGTGTAATACCTTGAATTTTTTGGTTTTGTCTTATCCATTGGCTCAGAGGTTCTATGAAGATTGCAAAGAGCAGTGGAGACAGGGGGCAGCCCTGACGACATCCTCTTTCCAGTTCAAAAGATGATGATAAATTACCGTTAATCCTTATTTTAGCTGTTGGTTTTTTATATAATGCCTGTATAGTTCTGATGAAGTTGTTATGAAAATTGAAACTGGATAAGATTCTATATAGAAAAGACCAGTCAACCGAATCGAATGCTTTTTCAGCATCTAATCCCAATATGACTGCATTTAAGTTATATTTTTTTATATGATGAATTATGTGTAAAGTGCGTCGAATGTTGTCTTGTGTCTGTCTTTGTCTTATAAAACCTGTTTGGTCTAAATGAATTAGGTCTGTCAGTATATTTTCTAACCTTTTGGCAAGGATAATGGTAAAAAGCTTATAGTCCTGATTTAGTACACTGATTGGTCTGTAGTTGGAGCACTCTAGTTTATCCTTTTCAGGTTTAGGTATAACTGCAATGACCCCTTCTCTCCAGGAGGGGGGGATTTCCCCTGTGTGGAGGACATAATTAAATGTTTTCAGGAGGAGAGGAGATAGTTGCTGTTTAAAGGTTTTGTACCACTCTGCTGTATAGCCATCAGCTCCTGGGGATTTGTTAGCTTTAAATTTCATAATTGCTTTTTCCAATTCTTTAGGATGTATTTCTGACAGTAGTGTTTTATTTTGTGACTCCATAAGTTGGGGAAGGTTTAATGTGTTTAGGAATGCCTCGGATGCGTTTTTATGTTTTTTGTGGGAGTATAAGTTCTTATAGTAATTCTCGAAGTTTTTAAGAATATCCTGAATTCTGAATTTTATTTCCTTTGATACTGGGTCTCTGATTTTGTAGATTGCTCTTTCTGTTTGATGTTTCCTCAATTTATAGGCTAGCAATTTTGCCGATTTACTGCCTGCTTCATAGTATTTTTGTTTCAGAAATGTAAGTTTCTTCTGGATTTCTATTGTGTAGATCTCATTTATTTGGTTTTTAATTTCCTTAATCTTGAGCGAGTCAGTAGAATGAGTGTTGCCTTTGTGTTCTTTTTCTAGGTTCCTAAGTTCTGACTCTAATGTGGATAGTTTTTCTTGTCTTAGTTTCTTTTGGGTTGCCAGTTTTGCAATAATCTTTCCTCTTATTACAGCTTTACATGCATCCCACAGTATTAAAGGGGATACTTCTCCATTATCGTTATCTTCCAAATATCTGAGAATATCTGATTCCAATTCATCTTTCAATGGTCCTTTCAGGACATTTGAATTTAACCTCCAAGAAAATGTATTATTTGTGTATTTTTGGATATTTAAGTCCATGTAGATCGGACTGTGGTCGGAGAGATCCATCAGTCCTATTTTACATGTTTTTACTCTTCCAATGTCTCTATTAAACATAAAAAAATAGTCAATCCTTGAGTAAGATGAATGTGGAGTTGAGTAAAATGTATAGTCTTTTACACTGGGGTTGAGTTCCCTCCACACGTCACAGATTCCCAATTCTTTTAGTAGCATCCGAGTCTTCCTGTTTTGGGTGTTATTTTGATGTGGGGAATTACCAGAAGCATCCCAGTATGGATTCAGTCTAAGATTGAAGTCCCCACCACATATCACTAAACCTTGAGCTTTAGTTATCATTAGGTCGAATACATTTTTATAAAATTTCCAGTTAGCCCCTGGGGGAGCATACACATTCAGCAGGGTGATATCTTCTCCCTCTAGCCGCCCAGTTACCAAACTGTATCTCCCTTCTTTATCTTTGTGTTCTGATTTTTTTTCAAATGTAATTTTGGTTGATATCAATGTCGCTACTCCCCTCCTCCTCCCTGATTTATATGAAGATGAAGAGATCATTTTAAACCCTTGTCTACTGAGTTTATTGTGTTCCACGTCTGTTAGGTGGGTTTCTTGTAAAAGTATTATTCCTGCTTTGTCTTTTTTCATTTTGCCTAGAATCTTGGATCTTTTAACTGGATTCAGGATTCCTTTTACATTATATGAAATTATTTTGGTTACACCCTGTTTCTCCATTGTGTTGTTTTGTTTAGTATAACTGTGTGGTGGCCCTCTTTTGTGCTACTCAGAAACTGAAAGAACATTAAAAACAAGAAAAACATTAAGAACGTAGTGTAAAAAACTTTAAAAACAAAAAGCTGTCATAAGAACTTCCTGAGCTGAGGTCTTTTTAAAGACCCTGTAAGAGCCTTGATGGAGTGAAGGCTCTGAGGGAAATTCCTCAAACTCTGTTACGTGTTGAGGGCCCTCTCTTACCACTGAAAGTAGTCCCATGCTTTTAACGTGAGTTTCAGAACCCAATCCAAACTTGTAATGATTTTTTTTTTTTTTTTTCCTTTTATGCCTAAACCCTGTGAAATTGTGTGCACCCTCCCACCCCCATCACATCAAACATTCACGCAAAAACAGTATTTGTTAGTATGAGGAGAACATGTGGATTATTGTCACATTTCTATTTTAACAAGTTTTTTTTTTTTTTTTTATTACAAAGACTTATTTGTTTCAAATAATATGATTGTTCCATGAAATGTTTTACCACATGCTGAATATGCATCTCCTTTAATGTTTGTTACCTTGTATGAGGGGGGTTGGATGTGCGGATTGATTCAAGAGAAAAGAAAAAAAAAAAAAAAAAAAAAAAAAAAAAAGGTCGCTATTCCAACCTGAAAACGGATAGTTTATCCGCGACGCTCTGGTGCTGGGTTTCCCGCTGCTGGTCCGTGGATTTTGAAGGTCTTTGTGTTGTCCATGTTTGCGCTTTGATCTTCTGACTCGGGTCTGCTGCGGGTTTAAATACCGTTACCGGGAGCCCTCTTTTCGCCATGTCAGCTGTTGCTTCTTCCGCCGAATTATAGAGACACGTTTCATCGCCGTAGAAGACCCTTAACTTCGCAGGAAATGGTGTCTGAAAGCGCAATTTCTTCTCTCTTAACACCTTTTTCGCGTCATTGTATTCCCTGCGCTTTTTAAGGACCTCCGGGGCGTAATCGTGTTCCACGTAGACTTTTCTCTCCTGGTGCATAAATCCTTTTTTCTGCCAGGCCAGTCTTACAACCTCTTGTTTTATTTTGAAATTGGAAAATCTTACCAACACCGAACGTGGGGGCGCTTCCGCCGCCGGCCTAGCGGCTAATGAACGATGTGCCTTTTCTATCTTCAAGTCGGTGGTTTGTGGAATATCCAATTTCTCTCTTAGTAAGGATTCCACGCATTCTGCCATTGAGTTAAAACCATTTTCGGTTCCTTCTATCAGACCATGAATTCTTATGTTGTCTCTTCTTTGTTTTCCTTCTTGGTCGGTTAGCTTAGCCTCTATAGCTGCTTGTCTTTTGCGTAGGTCTAGCACAGAATCTTCGAGCACTTTTATTCGATCCTCTGTTTCCAAGATTCGGTTCTCGGCCTGGTCCACTCTGCTGTTTGTCCTTTTCAATTCTTCTCTGAATTCCCGAAATTCGGCCGTAACATCTCGGCGAAATCGTCGTAGCTCCTCAAATAGTGATTTCAGGCTAACCCTTTTGTTAGCTATCACCAGTTCCTCGTCTTCTGAACGGAGATCTTCCAGTTCGGATTCTCCGGCCGATACGTGTCCTGGCCTGGAGAATTTCAGTTTCTTCTGTTTTCCTTTAGACATGATGATTTTGTCTTTTGATTTTCACTCCTCCAAAAATCCGTTAAGTTTGATTTTCAAGGTGTTATCCTGGATTGGGTCTGAGAACTTCAGTGTTAAGCTGCAGTCGCCATGGCGTCCAGACCGGAAGTCCATGGCACCTCACAATTTTAAAACAATTCCCAGTGCAATCTTTTTTTTTTTCCTATTCAGGTTTTTTCCCCTCCCACTTTGCGACAATGACGGGCCAGATATGTGAGAATAAACTAAAACACACAATTAAATAAATAAATGTGTCATTTATAATTGAAATGAAATTCTTTCATTAAATAAATGTCATTATTTAAAGCTGGAAATAAGCCAGTATTAACTACATATGCATTATCTAAATTATTATTTAATTCATTTAAATACACATTTCTTCACTATACTGTATATTTAATTATTTCATAGTTCCTATGCATCATTGTGTTCAAATTTATTTTATGTCAACCTCATAATTAAAAACATTCAAACAATTTTAATAAATTATTTATGCCAAATTTTAAATTATAACATTTATTTAATGAAACATCTTTTCATTTCCAATTATCAACAATTCTTGACATTTATTCAATTAATTAATGGTGTATTTATTGTAGTGGTGAAGAATGCGTTACACGCATGTTAACTGACAATTTTTCTGACCGCGGTTAATCACGCGTTTGGACCTTTCTGGCTTTCCATATACAAGACGCTCCACTGTTTGGGAATTGCGCACACGCGCAGCTGCCCTTTGCTCCCCTGCATGGCTGCCCGCACGTGCAGGCCCCCAACGACTCTCTAGCCAGATCGTACTGGCCCACAGAGTGAGGAACGCACCACAGTCCTGCGTACAACACTCTGCAAGAGATGGCAAGGCTCCCCGTGAACTAGTTGGAGATAAAACAAGAACACCACACACGGTACATCATTCGCCCGTCCATATCCATTATCAATAATCTAGAAGTAGCACACCTACAACCAAAAATCCAGGATCCAATATACTCCAAATCTGTAATAAAACTACTAACCAGACCTAACCTGACTTATCCAGGACTTCGTTGACTGGTGCCATCGGAACTGCCTCCAGATCAATGAGAGGAAAACTAAGGAGCTGGTGGTGGACTGCCACAGGCAAGGACAACCCCTCACAGCACCAGTAAACATACAGGGAACAGACATCGAGATGGTGACATCCTACAAATACCTGGGTGTTCATCTGAACAATAAACTAGACTGGTCACACAATACCAACGCGCTCTACAAGAAGGGACAGCGCAGGCTGTTTCTACTGAGGAGACTCAGGTCTTTTGATGTACAAGGGGCGCTGCTGAAGACATTCTACAACACGGTGGTGGCATCAGCCATCACTTTTGGAGTGGTCTGCTGGGGCAGTGGCATTACAGCAGCCGATAGGAAGAGACTGAACAAACTGATTAAGAAAGCTAGCTCTGTCCTGGGGCAACGCCTTGACCCAGTGGAGGAGATAGGAGAGAGAAGGATGGTGGATAAACTGTCATCTCTGCTGGAGTCCGAGTCCCACCCTATGCAGGACATACTGAATGCACTGAGGAGCTCATTTAGCAGTAGACTACATCATCCTAGGTGTGCAACCGAGAGGTTTCGCAGGTCCTTCCTACCTACAGCTGTCAGACTGTATAACCTAAGCAGGGCTGCTCACAGAGATGGCAAAAAAAACGTGACAACCTAATAGTATTGAATGCAAAAGACGCAATAGACTTACACAATGGTCCCCTCCAGTATACAACTAGGACAATATCGGTCGCTACGGAGGGTGACAATATGTATGGGTACATATTCATGCTACGTAGGATAACTAAGTAGACGGTTATGCTGTTTATTCCATTTAGCTACAATGCTCCGCACTGTGTGTATATATATTTATATATTTATTCCATCTAGCTACAATGCTCCGCACTGTGTGTATATATATTTATATGTACATATGTATATTTGCTGCTCTTGTTTTTCTTGTCTTCTTGATTGTTGCTCTGAGTGTTGCTATCCCTGTGCTGTTGCAATCCTGGAATTTCCCCATTGTGGGACTAATAAAGGCTTATCTTATCTTATCTTAACCATGTAATTGGAAGGAGCTTAAGCAAAGAATCTCCAAATTCAAAGTGGAACAAATTTAGAGAAAATATCAGAAAATCATTCAACCCCCTACAATATGCAATCATCAATACATGTACAAACACTGAAAAAAAAATGTCCTAGCTTGAAAAACATGGGAGGAGTTAGCTGGACAAACCATGTATGCTACTGACATTTCTGGTACGGAATGACAAAGTTCTAAAATCTGTAACTTTTGCAAGAACGATCCAGAATCAAAATCCTTGTAATATTGTCGTGGTTCGAGCGCCAATTTCGTCTGCGCTTGGGCCATGCAGTATTTTCCTTCCAGCTGATGTGCGTGTCCCCGATGGCTCTCAGAGCTCTTATTGTAACAGCGCTCGGAGGGGCTTCCGGCTGTCAGAGCAGAGCTCTCTGACAGCTGAACTGCAGTAGCGATTGCCATCAGCTGTCCCATCCTGAGCCCTATTTAAGGGATCAGCTAAGGGCTGAGTGTCGCTGCAGTCTCCGTCAGACAACCCCTCATCTGACATCGTCGAGCATCCCTCGCCGAGCTTCCTGGTCAGACATCATCTACCCTTCGTCTATTATTGTAAGTGTGTTTCATCATGAATCCATTCTTCCTTGTCATTGTCTGAGTTACAGTTATAGTGCGTTTTAGCCCCCTGTGGCTCGTTATTTTGTCATCTTTCTTTTCCTTTAGTAAACTGTGCAAACTCACTGGCTGATATATAGCATCTTATTGATGGCTCGTGAGGGCCATCCATGACAAATATACACATCTTCAATACATGTTCTAATGTTGTGTGAAATTTTAAAAAAGTCCTAGCTTGAAAACTGGGAGGAGTCGGTCGGACAGACAGACATCATCATACCATAATACTGTAATGTCCCGTCTATCGAAGGACATAAAAAAAACCAAAACTTGCCAGTGTAGTGGATGTTGTGGCCGGGGTGCCGAGGGCATCGCGGACTGGAGTTGGCTCACCGCAACCTGGCCCTGGGCAGTGGACGAGGTCAAGCTTAGATGCTGGTGTGGCGGACCGGAGCTCTGAGGGGCTGTCAGCGGGTCCTGGTGTGTTGGCCATGTCCAAGTGACTTACAACATCTGTCCAAGGGACTACAGATGAAAAATAGCCTTTTGGCGAACTCGGGCACATTTACAAAATTGTTTATTATTGCGCACCGTTTCTGTTAAATAATCAGTCTCACTTATTTATTGGTCTGAGTGAAGAAGTGGACAGACTGCTGGATGAGGAGGCTGGCTCCACATCCTCCACATCAGACGCAGCAGGCCCTGGCACCGGTTCGGCTTCCTCTTTAGGGGCCGTGGGGCAGGGACAGCTGCCCTCCATCCCGAGCCTTGCCTTTCTTGCCCTTGGGTGGCATGGCGACACTGTCGGTCACAGTTGTATCAACGCGTGCCATAAAATGACCAGGCCGTTCACGCCCGTCTCATCCTTTCTGTCTCGGTCACAATTTGGTTTCATGGGTCCCCCAACCCCTCACAAAGGCTTAGATGCCAAACTGCAGCGACTGTGGATTTCGTCCTGCGAGGCGTTCACATCCTTGGGCTGTAGGTCTGCTCTCAGGTGGGAAGAACGCTGCACCAGCCACGGGTCTCATGAACGTAACAGTTTGTTTAAACCTATAACAGGTCATGTCCATGGATCTTTAAAAAGCATCAATTTAGCCTATTAATTTATTCAAAATAAAGGCCTTAGTCAACCTTAAAATGCTGATCCTTAGTTCAGACTTTCAGAGGTCTTAATACCACTCATTGTCTTAAAGCTTTTAATATTGGGGAAACTAAAATAAGCAGAATAAACTAAGAATAGACTTTTTCCAGGCAAATTTTGAGCTTTTTTCCCTCTCATAAATTCGTGACCAAGATTTGGCAATATTTTCAAATTTGTAACATTTTTTCTTGAGTTTTGCAACTTTTTTCTGGACTTTGTTATTTTCCCCTAAAATTTAAATCATTGTTCTGATAAATGATTTTTTTTTTCTGATAAATTTGACTTTTCACATAAACATAAATGTGATTTTTTTTTTAAACCACATAAATCTGCTACTTCCTCCACATAAATCTGCAACCTTTTGCCCCTCATATAGCTGGAACTTTGTTTAAACCTAAATTACCCATCTGTTTTGCACAAGCAGTACTTGTGAGGTTTTTGTGATATAATACTCTGAGTAGTATTTGCCATGATGTTGACATGCTGAAATCAACCTGCAGTTGCAGAAAGCAAGCACATTTGTCCACTCCCATGTTAATAAGAGTATGAAAAACTTGAAAAATGACTGCTGACCTCCTTATACCCATTGGCAATTTAGAGCCACCAATTAACTGAGCATGCAGGTTAGGTTAATTGGTGAGACTAAACTGTCCCTATGTATCCGTCTCTGATAGGCCCTTAGAATAGAGGGTTACTATAGCTACTAGTGTTTCAGAGTGGTTTTTGTGAATAGAAAAAGTGCTAATCAAGTACAGGTCCTTATCTCTTAAAGTCTGTGTGCTGAAAAAGAGGAAGCAGGAGCTGCTGCATTCTGTCGTACCAGTGAAGAGAGGATGATAAAAGCATTGCAGTCCCTGGAGGAACATGGCCTTATGCATTACACACCGTCAGTCGGCAGCACAGAGAAATGCTTACATGCTGTCTGAATTTGTGTGGACACTTCTCACCATGATTTCCAGAGAACCGTTGGTGAGGCTGCTGCCTCCCTGTGAGCGATCGGTCACCACGGTAAGTTGGTCCACGTCGTCCTACAGACACATAACGGTGTAATCACACATTTATGACGGGTTTTTTTTTTTTGGCTAGAATATTTCTCCATAAGAACACTAAAGTTAAAGGAAGAAATGCACAAAAGCAGACCTTGATGAAGGCTCGAGAGTTGATGGGATAGTAGTTTCCAGCCACTGGTTCAGACTGTGTCAGGTGCCATGTGGGCCGGAAGTCTTTCCTGTTGGGGGTTCAGTGACATGCTCGCACTCAGTTACTCAGGTTTCCTCATAATAAGTCCATACTTCAACCATCAGTTTGACTGTATAACTTCACATATTGCAATTTTTTTTTAAAATTTGCATTTTATCTAGTAAAATAAATTTTCCAGCTTTATAAATGGCTCAGAAGAATTTTCAGTCCGTACTTCCTCTGTAGCACCTCCCTGCCATTGGAATCGGTGTAGAAATACTCAGAGGTTTTGATGTCGGTGTCGAGACGGGTGATCACCTCCTTCCCCAGGTTGTCACTGAGGGATGAGGAGAGAAATTATAAAAGTCATTTTCTTCCATGTTGGAAATAAGCAATACAAGTTTCATCACAGGAGAGCCCTCACATCCCGCCCACCACCTGTTCGACCTGCTCCCCTCTGGACGACGGTTCAGATCCATCAGGTCCCATCCGAACTGTAAACAGTCAGACCCCCCCCCCCCCCCCCACCAAACGCTCACATGCACAGAACTGGGGACCTTTTAATTATCACTGTAACTCACCTGTCTTTGCACTCCTCACTTTCATGTATATTGAGCCATCCGTGAAACCACTACTATGCATATTTTCCATAATCCTTGGGCCATTTTACTCTGTTGTGTGTTCTGCACTCTTATGTACACAGTTCCACCCGTGAAGCCACTACCGTACCTGCATGTATACTAATGGGCTATTTGTTATTTTTACTTTTATTTTTACTTCAGTCAAATGGTTAACTGTGTGTCCCATAACTGTTTTTTTTTTCAAACTCTTCTCACTTACTTTATTGCGCAGTAGCCTGGTGGAGCACCCACAATTTCATTGTACTGTACAACTGTACAATGACGATAAAGCCTATTCTATTCTATTAAACTGCAGCCTAAAACATACCCAGAGTGAGGCACTATTGTGTGGATGTTTCAAACTATTTTCTTCCACGTCTTTTTTTTTTTTTTTTAAAGCTGAAAGCCAGTTTAGTCCCCCAGAAAACAACACAGTCAGTCACAGTGCTCTCTCTACGTTGCTCCAAATAGTCTTAAGCACAGCATCAATTGCTACAAAACATATGAGATCACACTCACTCTATGGGCAGAGGACCAACAGTCCACTCCAGCTCCAGGGCTCTGCTGTCGGCATACAGACGGACAACCTGAGACACCCACGGAGCAAACCACTGCCTCACCTCCTGCATCACGGGGGTCTGAGGACGAGGGGAGGGGGGGCAACATTCACAAATAGTCAGGGACTGCTACACTGTCAGAACTGTTTGGAGAGTAGTACAGAAGGCATGTGATTCATATAACCAAAATCTCTCAAAATACAAAACTCACAACAAAACTGTCACGGTGTAAACCGGACTACAACGGAATAAGCTCTGCATTTTAAAAAAATACAAGAACACGTTAGCCTCATCAAGCTTAAGGTGATCACTGTTGCTTCTCTCTGTACCTGGATGCTCTCCGTCTCGGCTGTCTTACTGATGATAAATGGCACGGAGGAGTTTGGTCTGAATATGTACGCTCCAGAGGGCTGGATACTCTCCCAGTTATTACCGTCACTGGCATTATACCTGAAATATAACATTCACACAAACACATGACGAAATCTGTTAACTTTCCATGATTTGATCGGTGTGCTTTGAGAAGAACTGACCAGTAGAAGTTCTGTGTGAGTCTGATGCTCTGGTTGGTCTCCAGGTTGCTGAGGCTGCTCAGGAGGCCAGTATCGGGGTCAAAGGTCACTTTTAGATACTGAGGTAGATTGAAAACACAAACAACTGTAAGAATGCATCCGTGTATTTTCACATATCAGTTATCATCAATCAGGACAGCTGGATAACTAATTTAGCAAGCTGACAGTCTAGCGCATTTCCAGAGTTATTTTTTAATCCTTCTGTGCCAGTAAAAGTTTTTCATATGCATCATATGATGCTGCAGTAGTAGTGCTTGTAAAAAAAAAAAAAAAAAGTGCTGGGTGTGGCTTATAGTAATCATATATTCCATACCTACATATGTATAGACATATTAGAATGTTTAGTGATTACATATGTGGAATGACCTCACGCCTATGAACAGGACAAGAGGTCTCAACCGCCAGCGAGGATCAGAGAGCAGACAGAGTCGCAGCGGTGGAGACCAGATCGATCTCCCTGACCACCCAGGGTCAGGTGGAGGAGACGGAGGACAATGGAGGGGGGGATTATGTTAATGCGGGATGTCAGCTTTGATATGCAATGTCTTTTGTTGAGTGTGGGTACAAGTATGAAGGTCTGACTGCGTTCGACCTCTTATTCTGCTTCTGCTTCTGCACCGAGATGAGACATGTTAGGGAGGTGAAGCTGATATTAAACTTTGGTTTATAAAAGCATATCGCTTCTTCATTTCTAACTCCCTACACTGGTGACCAGACGTGAGGATGGAACAGAGACGTTCTCCCGCGATTAACTCATCAGAGGCGGCCCACACAAGCGCCGTCACCGTCAAGCTGCCAGAATTCTGGCAAGAAGACCCAAGCTCGTGGTTCCAGCAAGCTGAGGCTCAGTTTGCACTGGCGGGCATAACGGCAGACAAGACGAAGTTTTATCACATCGTCGCCAAACTCGATGCTGCCACGTCAAGATGTGCGCGGAGCATTATCCAACAGCCGCCCGCCCATGACAAATACAGAGAACTTAAGGCGACCATCGTCGAGAACTTCGTCCCCTCAGCCGAGGAGAGAGCAGAGAAGATCCTGGCGATCTACGGCCACAGAGGATGCAGACCCAAGGCCCTCATGGAGGACATGCTGCAGCTCAAGGAAGAGGACAACGACAACTTCCTCTTCCAACACATCTTCCTCAGCACTCTGCCGCCACACATGAGGGGGACGCTGGTCAACATGCGGTGCAGCACTCAGCAGGACTTCCGCACGCTGGCCCGAGAAGCGCAGCGGCTCATCAATGCCTGCGGGGAACAGATGGCCACAGCAGCATCCGCAGATCTCAGCGCGGAAGCCCAGAACAGCGGAGAACCACAGGCAACCGAGCAGGGCCCGCCCACCATGGCGGCAACACGACCAAGGCGCAGCAAGCGGAACGACATCTGCTATTACCACCACCGTTTCGCCGAGAGGGCGTACAAATGCGTGCCCCCCTGCAAATTCAAAAAGTTCGGGAAACGCCAAAGCTGAGTACCGTTAACAGCCGCGGCTCTCGGCGAAAAAAATAAGCTACTTTACGTGACTGACGGACACACCGGGAGACAGTTCCTGATCGACACCGGAGCTCAACTGAGTTTTATCACCCCTTCCCACGCAGATCGGGCCATGGGTCCCCGGTGAAATGGAGCGATGGCAGCCAACGGCTCAATCATCGACACTTTCGGCGAAAGGAGCCTGCCTCTTTGCATCCACGGCCGCAACTATAGATGGACATTTATTGTAGCGGCGGTGAGTTTTAACTTGTTGGGCGCTGATTTTTTGTGTGCACATGGGTTGTTAGTCGATCTAGCAAATAGGCACTTGGTTAATGCACTGTCATTTTCTTCCATCCCCTGCTCAGCTCGTGTTTCTCCACCACCCGTGCAGGCCAGCGTCGCAACAGCAGGAGGTAAGTTTGACCAAATCCTCACCCAATTTCCAGCACTCACAGTTCCAAAATTTTCAGCAACGGTAGCGAAACACGGGGTTGAACACTTCATTCCCACAACAGGCCCACCCGTGTTCGCCAAAGCTCGGCGCTTAAACGCGACCAAGCTCGCCATAGCACGGGACAAGTTTGCCACCCTGGAAAAATTGGGCATTAATAGACGCTCGAAAAGCCCCTGGGCATCGCCACTCCACATGGTCCCGAAAACCAACGGTTCTTGGAGACCTTGCGGCGATTACCGCAGATTAAACAATGCGACAGCGCATGACCGCTACCCAATTCCTCACAGCCAAGATTTCTCACTACATCTGGTGGGTGCGCGCATTTTTTCTAAAATAGACCTGGTCCGCGGCTATCACCAAGTCCCCGTTCGAGCAGAAGACATTCCTAAAACGGCTGTAATAACCCCTTTCGGTCTTTTTGAATTTTTGCGGATGCCGTTCGGCCTCAAAGGCGCTTCTCAAACCTTTCAGCGTATGATGGACGCGGTATTACGCGACCTCCCCTTCGTGTTCGTCTACCTCGACGATATGCTGGTAGCCAGCTCGTCAGAGGAAGAACACGAACAACATCAAACTACGGTTTTTCAGAGACTAGAAGAGCACGGGTTAATAATCAACCCAGCCAAATGCAAATTCGGCGCGTCACAAACTGATTTTTTGGGACACAGAGTTTCACCGAAGGGGGCAGTCCCATTGCCAGACAAAGTCCACGCGGTAAAAAATTTTCCACGACCACAAACGGTCAAATCACTGCAAGAATTTTTGGGAATGGTGAATTTTTACAACCGTTTCCTCCCCCGCGCAGCTCAACTCATGCAGCCCCTGTATGCCGCGCTCAGAAAACAAAAGCCTTCCAACGCGGTCGAATGGACCCCGGAGCGCGAACGCGCCTTCGCGGAAATAAAAAGTGCTCTAGCGAATGCCACATTGTTGGTTCACCCCGATCCCTCGGCCCGCATAGCGTTAACCACAGACGCTTCAGAACTGGCCATAGGGGCAGTCGTGGAACAACATGTTGGCGGAACCTGGCAACCTTTAGCATTTTTTAGCAAATCTTTAAACCAAACCGAGCGTAAATACAGCACTTTTGACAGGGAGCTGCTAGCGCTTCATTTATCCATCCGCCACTTCCAGTTCTGGTTAGAGGGGCAGCGTTTCACGGCTTTTGTAGACCACAAACCGCTCACTTTTGTGATGGCTAAAATTTCAGAACCATGGTCAGGCAGGCAACAAAGACAGCTAGCTGCATTTTCAGAGTTCACCACAGACATTCGACATGTGGCAGGCAAACTTAACGTGGTAGCAGACTGCCTCTCTCGTGCTGTGACATCGCCAGAGCACGAGGAGACAGATTATACTACCTCAGCCGCAGAACTCTTCGCCAACGCGGACGCGTACGCGGCCCCAATTCACGTAGGGATAGATTACGCAGCCATGGCAGAGGAACAAAGCAGTGACGCGGACGTGCGCGCGCTCCTGTCTGGACCAACAGGGTTAAGACTGGAGGAAAGGGGTTTACGTGACGGTGTACCCCCCCCAATCTGCGACGTTTCAACCGGCCGACCTCGCCCGGTAGTCCCAGCTGCATGGCGCCGCTGCATTTTCGACTAGGTTCACTCCCTTGCGCACCCAGGGGTGCGTGCCTCGGTTAAAATGGTCGCAGAAAAGTTTGTTTGGCCGGGCCTGCGCAAAAATGTAAAGAATGGGCAAAAACTTGCATGTCTTGTCAGCGCGCCAAAATACACAAACACACAAAAGCTCCTCTAGAGCCTTTTCGAATCCCAGCCAGAAGGTTTGACCACGTTCATGTCGACCTCGTGGGACCACTACCTTCGTCTCAGGGTTTCACACACCTGTTAACAATGATAGACTGTACTACGCGCTGGCCTGAGGCGGTCCCTTTGGCGTCAACCACAGCTGCGGAAGTCGCTCGCGTTTTTTTTAACAAACTGGGTGGCACGTTTCGGCATCCCATCGGACATCACGTCCGATAGGGGGCCTCAATTTGTCTCAGAGCTTTGGTCAGCCATGGCCAGCAGCTTAGGGGCGACAATTCACCGCACCACCGCTTATCACCCTCAGGCTAATGGGTTATGCGAGCGTTTTCACAGATCTTTAAAGGCCGCCCTCAGGGCCTCACTAACGGATACAAATTGGGTGAATAAACTTCCCTGGGTTTTATTAGGGTTGCGTTCTGCGCCTAAAGAGGATCTAGACGCCTCCCCAGCAGAATTAGTTTTTGCACAGCCTCTCAGACTCCCAGGTGAGTTTTTACCAGAGAACCCAGAGCCTGGGCATCTTCCAGCCCTGAGGCCTTTAGGCAGCACCGGACCGGACTCTCTCCCCGGACCGGCACATCACTCCTTTCCACGGGTTTTTGTCCCCCAAGCTTTAAAAAACGCCGAGTTCGTTTTTGTTAGGCACGAAGCTTTAAAATCAACCCTCCGTCCACCATACGACGGATCATTCAGAGTGCTGGAACCTGGTGATAAGCATTTTGTGCTTGATTTAGGGGACAGAAAAGAAACAGTCAGCATTGACAGACTTAAACCTGCCTTCTTGTTGAGAGACGAACCTGCACGGGTGGCGAGAGCACCTCGGCGGGGTAGACCCCCCAAGAAAACAAACTCAGCCCCCCTGCAGGGAACAAATAACCACTCTCCTCCCCAAGCTGCAGATTACTTACAGGAGGGTCCCACCACGACGCCAAAGCGGACCTACAGCAGATTCGGGAGAAGATTAAAACCCAGACGGCACAGGGACTGATACAAATTGACCAAAAGTTGTTAACTATGTTATCAGATTGTGCCGTGACAGTTTTAAGGCTGATTTGTGATATTACTATACTGTTGTTGTTACCACTGAATTCTCTACAGGAGCATGACTGCTGGAAGGATTTTTCCCCGTTTTCCCTGTCAAGAGGTTTAACAATATAATATGTCATAGAGATTATCTTAAACTGTAAACTTAATATGATTGTCCTTTTCTTAGTCGTTTGGGGGGGGGGGCTGTGGCTTATATTAATCATATATTCCATACCTACATATGTATAGACATATTAGAATGTTTAGTGATTACATATGTGGAATGACCTCACGCCTATGAACAGGACAAGAGGTCTCAACCGCCAGCGAGGATCAAAAAGCAGACAGAGTCACAGCGGTGGAGACCGGATCAATCTCCCTGACCACCCAGGGTCAGGTGGAGGAGACGGAGGACAATGGAGGGGGGATTATGTTAATGCGGGATGTCAGCTTTGATATGCAATGTCTTTTGTTGAGTGCGGGTACAAGTATGAAGGTCTGACTGCGTTTGACCTCTTATTCTGCTTCTGCTTCTGCACCGAGATGAGACATGTTAGGGAGGTGAAGCTGATATTAAACTTTGGTTTATAAAAGCATATCGCTTCTTCATGTCTATCTCCCTACACTGGGAATCGATTACATTCTTTGGATTTGATAAAAGACAGTGGACCATCAGCAGCAGATGACATGGCTCCCCAAAGCATCACTGATTAGATTAGATCAACTTTATTGTCCCACACGGGGAAATTTGTTTTGGGCTTACCACCCATGCTGCAACCACACAAGACACAATGGATGCAGTACATAAAATCCTTCATATAGAAAATACAGATGAAGTAAAATACAATACATAATACAAATATCAAAATGTAGCCATATCTAAAAAACAAAATACACACAAATAAATAAATAAATAAATACATAACAGCAGTCATTAAGAGCAGGAATTTATAAGTGTCCCCGGCCTATTTAAGTTTAAAAGTTTTACTGACGACAGGATAAATGAGTTCTTGTATCTGCTGAACCTGCACTCAGGGACTCTGTATCTCCTCCCTGAGGGGCAGCAGCTCGTATTCATCGTTTAGTACATGGCTGTTGTCACCGATTATTTTTTGGGCTCGTCTACAGGCTGCCTGTTTGTATATGGTCTGCATGGATACATACTCTTTAACTCCAATGATTTTCCATGCAGTATCAATTAAATGCAGCACTCTGTTCTTTAGTTTCACAGAGAGGTTGCCAAACCAAGCTGTGATGCTGTATTACATACAGCTCTCCAACACAGCCTGGTAAAATATTAGCATAAACCTTTCATCGACACCATGGATTCTTAATCTTCACAAAAAATGCAGCCGCTGTTGTAGTCTGCTGCAGAGGTAATCAATATGTGCGCTCCAGGTTAAGGAATTGTCGATACATACTCCCAAATATTTATAGCAACTAACCTGTGTTATAGTGTGGTTGTGGTCACCAACTCCCCGAGGGTCAAACAGCATCTCCTTTGTTTTGTCAGTATTCAAAATGAGATGACTCATCACACCAATTGACAAACCTCTGAATTTCGATAAGATGGTTCGACATATCATGAGCCTTTTGAAGTAGTGATAAAACGGCAGGGTCATCAGAAAACTTAATAATTCAGCTGCCTGGATAAACACTTCTGCACTCATCAGTGTACAAGGTGAACAAGACTGGTGAGCTAACACAACCTTGGGGAGCCCCTGTGCTGAGGGTTTTAGATTCTGATAAAATCCCATTTACACTGACCCGCTGTTTACGATGAGTTAAAAATGAGTGGTACCATTTAATAATGACAGGATGCACATTAAAATCATTTAACCTCTTAATTAAAAGGTGTGGCTGCAGTGTGTTAAAAGCTGAACTAAAATCAACCAATAAAAGACGTGCATATGAGGTTGTCTCCTCCAAATGTTTAAAAAAAGAATGGGTTAAGGTTGAAATGGCATCCTCTGTACTTCTATTATTTTCATAAGCAAACTGCAGAGGATCCAAAAGTCCTCCAAAATCAGTTTTCACAATGTCAATGACAATCTTGAGGCACTTCATTACCAGTGAGGTCAGTGCAACAGGACGATAGTCATTATTCTCTTTGTAGCTTGCTTTTTTTTTTGGTACAGGAATTATAATAGAGCTTTTCCAAATTACTGGGACAGAACACGTATCTAAAGACTTCTGGTAGATGGGACTCCAGGCTTCTGCTAGCTCCTCACTACATGACTTCAGTAAGCGCCCAGAGATCCCGTCTGGTCCAGATGCCTTCCTGGGGCTCATACGTGAGAAAAATCTTTCCACAACATGCTGGTCAACTATAATTTTTGTGGAAACTGAAATAGGTATAATGTCCAGAGCAGCTTTTTGTTCATGAGAAAAGTCTCTAGTCTCAAATCTGCAAAAAAAAAATTATTTAACTCAGTTGCCTTTTCTTCCTCATTTATTACATTAATGCAGCTTTTGGATGGAGTCATCTTTGTCATAACTTTAACCGAGTCCCACAATTTCCTCGAACTTTTTGCTAGGCATTCAGATTCAGATTTCTTCCTTGTCTCCTCTCTAGCTGTTCTTAGTTTATAATTAAGTTCTTTCTGTGTGTTTTTCGTACTTGAAATGTCCCCATTCTTAAAAGCAATCTTTTTCTGTACTATGCACCGTTTTAATTCCTTGGAAATATAAGACTTATTATTAGGGTACATAGTGATTACTTTCTGAGTTAAAACATTTTCTTTACAGAATTTTATGTACTCAGTTATGGTGTCTGTGGCCTCCTCTAACTCCAAATTATGAAAGAGTCCCCAGTCGGTACAAGAAAAGCAACCTCTCAAAGTTTCTATGCCTTCATTGTCCCATATAAAGATTGTCTTTGTGGTTTATCGCTTTTAAGCAGAGACTTGTAAGTAGGAGTCAAATGAACAGCATTATGGTCTGAGAACCCCAAGGGGGGCTTAACCCTTGCTGTATAGGCATTTCCGACGTTCCCATAGTGTTTGTCCAAAATATTTTTCCCCCTTGTACTGCAGTTCACATATTGGCTGAAGCCTGGCAGTGCCGCATCCAGTTTGCAGTGATGAAAATCACCTAAAATCAAACAAGGTGCTTCAGGAGTGCGTTCCAGTTGTCTGTGTACACAGTCCACGATAGCATTTGCAGCGTTGAAAGCGTTCCCACTGGGCGGGATATAAACGGTGCATAATAAAATGTTTCCAAATTCACGGGGGAGATAAAAGGGTCTCAGGCTTAAGCACAGCAGTTCTATGTCCGGGGTACAAACCAACTCTCTCGTGGTGAACTGTGAACACCATTTGTTCTTAATGTACACACAAATACCTCCTCCTTTGGTCTTACAGAGAGCGTGTCCCTGTCCTGCCGCAGCAGGGAAAAGCCGTCCACAGATAGGAGCGAGTCAGGCACGTCCTCCTGAAGCCACGATTCCATGAAAATGAGCAGGCATGACTCCCGGTACTCGTATAGGAACCTGGCATTGATTTTGAGTTCCTCCATTTTGCTCTTTAGTGAGCGGATGTTGCAGAGCAACATGGATGGCCGTGGCCGCCTGTTCTCTCTCCTCCGAAGTCTCTGTCATACTCCACCACGTTTCCCTCTTTTCCGCGACTGGCTTCTATGCCTTCCTGTTGGGTTTCGTAAGAGCTCCCTAGGCAGGAAGGGTGCAACTGACTGTGGAAACATCACACTGGACCTCAAGCAAATTGGATTCTGTGCCTCTGCACTCTTCCTCCAGACTCTGGGACCTCTGCTGACAAGCTTTATGGAGAGGTTGGTTTCATTTTCCAGCGGACTTGTCGCCGCACTGCTAAAAGTACCACTACTCACCTCACCAAAACTCCATAGAGAATCTATGGGGTCACTGTCAAGTGGAAGATGAGTGACACCAGACCCAACAATGCAGATAAACTGAAGGCTGCTATCAAAGCACCCTGGGCCTCCATAACATCTCAGCAGTACCACAGGCTGATCGCCTCCATGCCACGCCGCTGTGATGCAGCAATTCATGTAAAAGGAGCCCTGACCAAGTGTTGAGTTTGTACATGGACATACTCTTCAGTAGGCCAACTTTTCTATTAAAAATCCACTTTTTTAATTGATCTTATGTAATATTCAATTTTTTTTTTGGTATCCTCTCTGAAGAGCTGGAGCAGGTGGCGGGGGAGAGGGAAGTCTGGGCTTCTCTGCTTGAACTGCTGCCTCCGCGACCCGGACCTCCGGAAAAGCGGTAGAAGATGGATGGATGGAAACTGAATTTTTTGTTTTCATTAGCTGTAAACCATAATCATCAAAATTAAAAGAAAATGCTTGAAATATATCAGTGTGTAATGAATCTACATAATGTATGAGTTTCATTTTTTGAAATGAATTAGTGAAATATAACTTTTCAGTTATATTCTAATTTACTGAGATGCACCTGTAAAGCTCTCTGCAAAGCTACTTAAAAAAACAACTTTGTTCTCACACTTCCTCTTATTTTTAAGGTAATCACCTAAACAAAGTTAGCTGATATTAACGCAGGTAATTTTATTTCACTTTGTTGGGTTGAGGAAAATTTGCGCTGCAGTGAGGCCTTCCTTTTGTCTGAAACTGGTTAGTGCTGTTTTTTTCCAAGCTAAAATTTAGCCAAACTAGCTTTATTAATAAAATTTGCTCATGTGCAAGCACACACTGCACACTTGGGGCGGTGCGGTGGCACAGTGGTTAGCACTGCGGCAGCACAGCAACTCACCCTTGGCCATGGGATCCTTGGTTCGATCCCAGCCCCTGACCAACAGTGATCTGTGTGGAGTTTGCATGTTCTCCCTGTGTCTGCGTGGGCTTACTCCGGGATTTCTCTGGTTTCCTCCCACAGGCCAAAAACATGCAGGTTAGGTTAATTGGAGACTCTAAAGTGGCCCTAGGTGTGAATCTGTGTGTGAATGGTGAAGGGATAGCGCCGTACCGTGGCTGCTTCATCCATCCAGGTGGATGCCCTCAATTTCCCCTCTGGGGATCAATAAAGTATACAAAATCAAAAAATCAAAAACAGCGAAAGAGGGAACATGACCATGCTGCGTTAGGACCTTGTTCTGCATCACGGTGGGAGTTTGGAGCCGTGCGGAAGCAGGTGGGCGTCCATCTTCAAGAAGGGACACAGAGTAGGTGGTGTAGCCCAGAGGAGGAGCCTGAACCTGGAAGATGAGCTCGTTCACAGCAGAGCCCCGACTCTTCCTTAACTTCTGCGTGGCTTTAGAAACCGGAACCACCTTTAACACAGACACACAGAAAACGGATCCTTGTTATGACTTTTAATTTTACATTTGAACATCTAACAACAACAACAACAACAACAAAAAAATCACATCAACATAAAGGGTGTGGATTTGGACTATTGCATTAAATCTAATTACTAAAAATTACTAATTATGATTAAGACTGATCAAGATAAAAGCTGCTCACTGTGCTTTTAAATGAAGGAGGTGTACATTTGTATGCAGATTACCATGTACAGTGTATTTCACTACTTCCTTATTTCAAGATTCAAAGGCTTTATTATCATGTACACAGCTAAGAAATGCTACATTTCCTGAGCAGTGAAATTCTTACTTTGCTCTCCGAACGAATGCCAAGTTAAATGGTACAGAAACAACAATTCTAATAGGTCATGACACACTAACACAGTAACTCAATCCTAATACTAATGGGTGCTAATAACGCACACACCAACACACACAGTTAGACAGCAGAGGAATGACACTGAAAATTCACTGGATGACTAAAGTGATAGTGGTATATTGATATCAGAGATGATGTGAACCTGAGATGGCATGAAACTATGTACAGCGTGCAAATGAGCATTGTGCAACCTGATGTGAACCTGAGATGGAATAGACTTATGTACAGTGTGCAAATGAGCAGTGTATAATTACAAATTATTTGTGTAACGGTAGCACCAGTAGACTGTGCATGATAAGTAGCAGCAGAGGTGATATGGACATCAGACAGGTGAGACTATACTGTATCTACTGTACAGGTGAGCAATGTGCAAATTTAGCAACCGGTGTGCGAGTTCCCATATGCAAAGCTGTGTTACTGTGTTGGGAGTTATCTGTTCAGGAGTCTGATGGCAGTGGGAAAGAAGGAGTTCTTCAGTTTGGTTGTCCTACATTTCACACTTCTGTACCTCTGGCCTGAGGGTAGAAGTGTGAACAGTCTGTGCTGGGGGTGGGTGGGGTCCTGGAGGATGGTGTCAGCTCTCCTTTGGACTCTGCGGTGGTAGATGCTCTGCAGAGAGGGGAATGGAGTCCTGATGATCTTCTCCGCTGTCTTCACCACTCTCTGCAGGCGTTTGTGGTCCAGGGCAGTGGTGCTGCCATACCACACAGTGATGCAGTTGGTCAGGATGCTCTCGATGATGGAGCTGTAGAAATTGCTGAGGATCCTGGAAGACATGCCAAACTTCCTCAGCCTCCTCAGAAAGTACAGTTGCTGTTGAGCTCTCTTAACCAGCTCTGTGGTGTTGTGTGTCTACTTAAGGTCCTTGCTGATGTGGATGCCCAGGTATTTAAAGCTGCTCACCCTCTCCACCTCAAGCTCCCGGATGAACAGCGGCCAATGGGGTCTCCTCCTCCCTTTCCTCATGTCCACTATCACCTCCTTTGTCTTGTCCATGTTGAGGGTGAGGTTGTTGTCCTCACACCATGACATCAGGTTGGCCACCTCCCTCCTGTAGGATGCTTCGTCATCACCAGTGATGCGTCCTATCACTGCTGTGTCCTCTGTAAACTTTAGGATGATATTGTCCTTGTGGGAGGCAACACAGTTATGGGTGAAGAGGCTGTAGAGGATGGGGCTGAGAACACAACCCTGTGGGACACCTGTGTTTGTGATGATGCTGGTTGAGGTCCTGTTACCCATCCTGACAGACTGGGGCCTGCCAGTTAGAAAGTCCAGTAGCCAGTCACAGTGGGTGGGGTGCAGGCCAAGTGAAGACAGTTTGTCGCTGAGTTTGTGGAGAATGACCATGTTGAAGGTGGAGCTGTAGTTGACAACGAGCATCCTAATGTAGGAGTCTTTATCTTCCAGGTGGGAGAGAGAATAATGGAGTGCTGCAGCAATGGAATCTGAGGAGGACCTGTTGGGCCAGTGTACTGCAGGGGGTCCAGGGTGCCCGGTATGCTGTCCTGAATGAGGGGCAGCACCACACTCTCAAAGCACTTCATGATGACTGGAGTGAGTGCTACTGGTCTGTAATCATTCAGACAGGTCGGCGGGCTCCTTTTGGGGAGAGGGATGATGGTTGTCGTTTTGAAGCAGGAGGGGACTATGTTCTGTTTGAGGGAGAGGTTGAAGATTGCTGTGAGAACATCAGTCAGCTCGGCAGCGCATGTTCTGAGGGCCCGCCCAGGTATGTTGTCTGGTCCTGTTGCCTTGCGGGGGTTGATATTCCTCAGTGCTTTGTTTACCTGACCGGGTGAGAGTCTTAGTGGTGTGTGTGTGTGTGTGTGTGTGTGTGAGTGTGTGAGAGTATGTGACTCTTGTCTATACTGTGGCTGGTGGTCTCAAAGCGGGTGTAAAAGATGTTGAGATCGTCCGGCAGGCTGTCTGTAGAGCTAGTGGTGCTGCTGTTGGTCCTCTTGTAGTATGTCATGTGTTGCAGGCCTTGCCACATGTGCCCCGGGTCAGGAGTGGAGTAGAGGCTGTCCAGCTTTTCTCTGTACTGCCTCTTGGCTGTTGTTATAGCCTCTCTCAGTCCATACTTTGCAGCTTTGTATTCGACCTCGCAGCCTGATTTAAATGCACGAGAGTGAGCACGCAGCATCTGACGTACCTGACTGTTGAGCCAGGGCTTTTGGTTGGGGAACTTCCTGACCTGAATGGTGGGTACAATGGTATCAACACATGTGCTGATGTACCCAGTCATATATTCAGCATAATCCTGTATGTTTACAGAAGAGTCCTCTCGGGTGGTTGCAGCTTTAAACACATCCCAGTCTGTGCAGGCAAAACAGTCTTGCAGGGTACTTTCAGCCTCTGGAGTCCAGCGCTTAATTTGCTTAATAACACGGTTTGTTTGTTTCAGCTTTTGTCTGTAGGCTGAGTACATAAGCAGTGAGATGTGATCTGACTGTCCGAAGTGGGGGCGGGGTGCCGCTCTGTAGGCACCACTTATGTTGGAATAAACATGATCCAATGTGCTTTTATTGCGGGTGGGAATGTCCACATGCTGGTAATATTTGGGGAAGACAGTCCGTAAATTGCACTGGTTAAAGTCGCCAGCAACAATAAAAACAGCATCAGAATGTTTCGTCTTTACTGCGCTGATGACATCATGGAGTTTGTTTAGCGCTACTGTGTAGTTGCTCTCTAGACCAGGGGTGCTCATTACGTCGATCGCGATCTACTGGTCGATCGCGGAGGTAGTACTGGTCGATCGCAGTTTGTACGACTGTTGACTGATTTCTGTACCTTTATCTTGTTCTCAAAGTTTGGAGAAAAAAAAACTGGTCGATCGCAGCGTGACATTAAAAAAAATATTTGTCAGCCTATCAAACATCCCGTCACTTGATTGACATACAGGGCAACCATTCAGATGACAACTGAATTTTGACCTTTAGGTCACCGCTCATGCGTAAACAACGGCACTAAGCGCAGCAAAACTTACAAGCTAGTCAGCGAATTACCTCAGATTTTAAGCCCTTGCTAAAACATATGGTGATCAAAATGAGTCGTACTGTTCATGGAAAATACGACATCGACTTTCTGCCGAAAAGCCAGCTGAGAAAGAGAAAGGTAGAGGAACTAAAATCCCAGTTGTCCGGACGGCAGTCATTTTTCACTCAACAAACTTCAAAAGCGAAAGCCGCCACCGAAGCATCATTCCGGGTGAGTCACGCCATCGTTAAAAACAATAAGTCCTTCCAAGACTGAGAGATGGTAAAAGAAGCATTCGTTGAAGCAGCTGACTCATTTTAATTTTAATTTAATTAAAATTAAAATGATTAATTAATTTAATTAAAATTAAAAAAAATTAATTTAATTTTAATTATATGTTTTGCATTTTTGTAGTGGGTAGATCATTTTGACTTGGTTGTTTTATAAGTAGCTCGCATGCTGAAAAAGTGTGAGCACCCCTGCTCTAGACAGATGTATACAGCAGCCAAAAACACAGCAGAAAATTCCCTCGGTAAATAATAGGGATGGCATTTCAGTAGTAAAAACTCCATGTTGGGCAAGCAGTGCTTGTAGACGTTTTGTTCATCTCCACACCATGAGTGGTTTATAAATACACACACACACACCCCTCATCTTACCAGAGTCTCCTGTTCTGTCTGCCTGGTGTGTTGAGTGGGTCTGTAGCTGAATAGTGCTCTCCAGGACTCTGTCTGAAAGCCAGGTCTCGCAGAAAATTAGGGCACAGCACTCTCTTGTCTCCCACTGGTCTTCAATTCTTGCTCTTAGTTCGTCTAGCTTATTTTCCAAAGACCGAATGTTTGTCATTAAGAGACTAGGTAGTGGTGGCCGCGGCTGGAGCGAGCCTTTAGCCTAGCATGTAGCCCTCCTCTCTTGCCTTGCCTTCGGCAGCTTTGGCCCCGCCTCCAACGCGCTCTCTTTGGGTCAGCATGCTCACGCGGGCTCGGTGCTTCGAGGCCTTCCTGGGGGTGCTGATGGTCACCGTGGGGGTGGACGATGCATTGCAGGTCGGGTGGTATAAAGCCAGTAAACTCCATGTGGCTGTTTGACTTGGCGATATCCAGTAGTGTCTGTAGGTCGCATGTTAGCAGCGCATGACCTCCATGCACTGTAGAAAGAACAGCAACTATGCAAAAAAGGAGAAAAGTCGGCTTTCGGGAGCGGAACGAGCAAAGACGTTCGCCAACGGTGAGCGCCATCTTTCTTGTATTTTTGTCTATCACACTTTAAATGTTTCAGATCAAACAATAATAATAATGGATTGCATTTATATAGCATTTTTTCATGACACCCAAAGACACTTTACAATGAGTCCATTATTCACTCACTCCACAGACAAAGGTAGTGGGAAGCTATTTCTGTAGCCACAGCTGCCCTGGGGCAGACTGATGGAAATGTGGCTGCCAATCCACACAAACGGCCTCTCTGACCACCACTGAACATTTATTCACATTCACACACCAGTGTCACAGACACTACAGGCATGGTGGGTAAAGTGTCTTGCCCAAGGACACAACAGCAGGGTGGAGGGAGTGGGTTTCGAACCACCTACCTTCTGGTTGTTAGACGACCTGCTCTACCTCCTGAGCCACTACTTAAAGTTTAATACTAGACAATACTAGGGTAGTATCAGATCTTTTAAATAAAAAGGGGCCTGATTGTTAAGAGCTTTGTAAGTGAGAAGAAGGATTTTAAACTTAATTCTGAACTTTATGGGAAGCCATTGAAGGGAGGCCAAAACTGGAGAGATATGATCTCTCTTTCTAGTACCTGCTAAAAACTGTTGCTGCAGCATTCTGGATCAGCTGAAGACTTTTTAAAGATATTTTCTGACAACCTGATAATAAAGAGTTACACTAATCTAATCTAGAGCTAACAAAAGCGTGGATCAGTTTCTCAGCCTTACTCTGAGACTAGATAGATAGATAGATGTACTTTATTGATCCCAAACTGGGAAATTACAGTGTAACGGCAGCATGACAGTAGACAACCAAACAACAGAAACACACACAACAGACAAACGGATTACCCATGGAAAGTAAAACTAACACAACTATAAAACCAATATACATCATAGCTTAGTATATGATGACCCGTATAAACACATGAATCATCCCATAGTACAAAGGAGGACTATCAGGAGCAGAGTGAAATGTGATGTATCAGTTAGTCTGTAAGGTGCAGTGTGGCAGCATTGTTATGACCAGAATACAACATCATAATGAGTTATTGTACAGTGAAATTCCATGTGGCAGGAAAGATTTCCTGTACCTGGCCGTTCAACAGCGAAGCTGTAGTAGTCTACTGGAGAAAGTGCTTCACTGTCTGTCTAGTGTGTGGTGGAGGGGGTGATCAGGATTGTCCATGATGGATCGCAGTTTATTTAGTGTTCTCCTCTCCACTACTGTCTCAAAGGTCTCCGGTCTGAGACCAATTACAGAGCCAGCCCTCTTGATAATCTTGTGAAGTCTGTTGGTGTCTCTGGCCCTGATACTGCTACCCCAACAGACAGTAGCAAAGAAGATGGTGCTGGCGACAACGGTCTGGTAGAAAAGCTCCAGCATCCTGCTGCACACATTGAAGGATCTCAGCTTCCTCAGGAAGTAGAGTCTGCTCATCCCCTTCTTGTGCGCAGCATCGGTGTTGGCTCTCAAGTCCAACCCGCTGCTGATTCTGACACCCAGATATTTGTAGTCCTCAACCACTCCCACATCCTCCCCCCTAATCTGCAGTGGCTGAAAAGACGTCTTCCTCTAAGATGCTCGTAATCTTGGCAATGTTACGCAAATGATAGAAGGCAGCCTTAGAAACATATTTAATAAGTGAACTGAAAAACAGATCTTGATCAAAAATAACTCCAAGGTTCCTCACAGAACTATAAAGAGAAAGAGTAACCGCATTCAAACTAAGAGTTTGATTTGGAAAGGTATTTCTAAGGTTTTTTGGACCAACTAGAATGACTTCAGTCTTATCTGAATTTAATAGCAGGAAATTACAAGTCATCCAAACTCTGATTTCCTTAAGACAGGCTTCTAACTTGGCTAATTGATTACTATCATCTGGCTTCATTGACAGGTATAATTGTGTGTCATCTGCATAACAATAAAAATGTATACAGTGCTTTCTAATGATGTTGCCTAACAGAAGCATATATAATCTAAAAAGAGTAGGGCCTAGCACAGATCCCTGTGGAACTCCATGACTGAGCTTTGAGTTGAAAGAAAACTCATTATTGACATGAACAAACTGGAGCCTATCAGACAAATAAGATCTAAACCACTGCAGCGAAGTTCCATTAAGTCCAACATAGTGTTCTAATCTATCGAGGAGAATATGATGGTCGATAGTATCAAAGGCTGCACTAAGGTCTGAAAGGACAAGTACAGAAACAAGTCCATTATCAGATGCGACAAGGAGGTCATTAGTGACCTTCATGAAGGCCATTTCAGTACTATGATGGATTCTAAAGCCAGACTGAAACTCTTCAAATAAACCATTTCCCTACAAGTGATCAAATAATTGTGTAGCAACAACTCTGAGATTTTTGAAATGAAAGGCAAATTACAGATTGGTCGATAGTTAGCGAAAACTCCTGGATCCAGCGTTGGCTTTCTGAGAAAGGGTTTAATTACAGCAGTTTTAACATGGCCTAATGTTAAAGAAGAATTGATTATTTGAAGAATACAGCTACCAATAAATGGGAAGACTTTAAATAACCTGGTAGGAATAGGGTCTAAAAAACAAGCTGAAGGCTTGGATGAGGAAATTATTTTGTCTAACTCTAAAAGGTCAACTGAAGTAAACTTATCCAAACAGATATTAATTGAAGGAGTTGTAGTAGTTACTGTATTTAAGTTAACGGTGGGAAGAATCTGACTGATTTTATCTCTAATAGATGAAATTTTATGATTGAAAAAGTTCATAAAGTCCTGACTAGTAAGCTCTAAGGGAGTCCTGACTCTTTGTCAGCCTGGCTACAGTGCTGAAAAGAAACCTGGGATTATTCTTGTTCTCTTCTGTTAATGCAGAGTAATAACTTGTTCTAGCTTTTCTAAGAGATTTTTTATAAATTAAAAAATGATTTTTCCAAGCTGAATAGTTTTCATCTAAATTAGTGGAACGCCATTTTCTTTTTAATTGACGAGTCTTCTGTTTTAAGCTACGAGTTTCTGTGTTAAACCAAGGGGTTAGAAATCTCTGATTGGACTTTTTCTTTTTGGTCACCAAGTCTAGAGTCTGATGCAGAGAAGCTGTAACACTATCTACCATGTTATCAATTACAGAAGGAGCAAGCTCTCCATAGTTTATTTCCGTTGTGTTGACACATGGCATAGAGGAGACAATATGCATAAATTTGGTAACAACATAATCTGAAAGACATCTGCTGCAGTAATATTTTTCTTTAGGAATCAAATAGTCAGGAATAGTGAAATCAAAAGTTAACAGACAATGGTCTGACAGTACAGGATTATGAGGAGACAGATTTTCCATTTCTATGCCATATGTCAGAACAAGGTCCAATGTGTGGTGGAGATAATGGGTAGAATTTTCTACTTTCTGAGAAAACCCCATTGAGTCTAATATTGAATTAAATGCCTTATTAAGACAGTCACTATCTACATCTACATGTATATTAAAATACCCTACTATAATTATTCTGATTTCAGCACTAAATCAACTAAGAATTTGGCAAATTCGGATAAAAACTCTTGACTAGGCTGAGGGAGGACGATAAGCTATGGCAAAGAAAATTGGTTTTAACCTAAGATTGCTAACATGCCCAATACTGAGGACCAGGCCCTCAAAGGAATTAAAACATGTTTTTTGCTTTACATTATCTAGTAATTTAGCATGGTAAATTGTCGCTACTCCTCCTCCACGACCAGAACGTCTGGGATTTTGATAGTTTAAATAACCAGAGGGAGTTAATTCATTTAAGCCAACATATTCCTCTTGCCCTAACCAAGTCTCTGTCAGGGATATTAAATCAGTCTGATGATCAATTAACAGATAATGGACTAGCAGAGACTTGGGAGTTTGAGACCTAATATTTAACAAACCACATTTAAATTTTTAAATTATGAGGAGGAAGAGATGCCAAATCATTAAATTTAGAGACTTGATGTTTAATTTGAGTTTTACGAACTGTTTGTTTAATCATTTTGGGATGCATATACATTATATTTTTATTAACTTTGGAGGGAGCAGACAATGATTCTCTGATGGGGAAGACAGGGGCTAAGTTGAGGGGTGGTGGATGAAGAGGAGCTGCAGATAGGCATGTATTTATCAAGTTATGTTGTATTTGTCTTGGGTTATAATGTTTTGGGTAACGGGAGACAGACACAATCTCTATGGGGTTATGAATTGAAGACTGATCTAAACAGTGAGAATTATTTGGATTAATATGAGAAGTGGAAGCAAAAAAGGGCTGGTTGGCAGACCCAGGTACTTCGGGGAGAGTTACAGCTGTGGACAAAATTGTTGGCACCCCTCTGTTAATGAAAGAAAAACCCAAAATGGTCACAGAAATAGCTTGAATCTGACAAAAGTGGTAATAAATAAAAATTCTATGAAAAATAACCAATGAAAATCAGACAATGCTTTTGAATTGTGGTTCAACAGAATTACTTTAAAAAACAAACTCATGAAACAGGCCTGGACAAAAATGATGGTACCCCTAGAAAAGATTGAAAATAATGTGACCATAGGGACATGTTCAACCAAGATGTGTCCTCTAATTAACATCACAAGTGTCTACAAACTTGTAATCAGTCAGTCGGCCTATTTAAAGGGTGACAAGTAGTCACTGTGCTATTTGGTGACATGGTGTGTACAACACTAAACATGGGCCAGAGGAAGCAAAGGAGAGAGTTGTCTCAGGAGATTAGAAAGAAAATTATAGACAAGCATGTTAAAGGTAAAGGCTATAAGACCATCTCCAAGCAGCTTGATGTTCCTGTGACTATAGTTGCACATATTATTCACAAATTTAAGATCCATGGGACTGTAGCCAACTTCCCTGGACGTGGCCGCAGGAGGAGACGGATAATACGAATGGTAACAAAAGAGCCCAGAACAACCTCTAAACACATTCATGGTGAACTCCAAGGTCAAGGTACATCAGTGTCAGATCGCACCATCCGTCGTTGTTTGAGCCCAAGTGGACTTCATGGGAGACGACCAAGGAGGACACCACTGTTGAAAACAAATCATAAAAAAGCCAGACTGTAATTTGCCAAACTGCATGTTGACAAGCCACAAAGCTTCTGGGAGAATGTCCTATGGACAGATGAGATAAAACTGCAACTTTTTGCCAAGGCACATCAGCTCTATGTTCACAGACACAAAAATAAGGCATACCAAGAAAAGAACACTGTTGCTACTGTGAAACATGGAGGAGGTTCTGTTATGTTCTGGGGCTGCTTTGCTGCATCTGGCACAGGGTGTCTTGAATGTGTGCAGGGTACAATGAAATCTCAAGACTATCAAGGTATTCTAGAGAGAAATGTGCTGCCCAGTGTCAGACAGCTCGGTCTCAGTCACAGGTCATGGGTCTTCCAACAGGATAATGACCCAAAACACACAGCTAAAAACACCCAAGAATGCCTAAGAGCGAAACATTGGACTATTCTAAAGTGGCCTTCTATGAGCCCTGATCTAAATCCTATTGAACACCTGTGGAAGGAGCTGAAACATGCCGTCTGGAGAAGGCACCCTTCAAACCTGAGACAACTGGAGCAGTTTGCTCATGAGGAGTGGGCCAAAATACCTGCTGAGAGGGGCAGAAGTCTCATTGACAGTTACAGAAATCGTTGGATTGCAGCGATTGCCTCAAAAGGTTGTGCAACAAAATATTAAGTTAAGGGTACCATCATTTTTGTCCAGGCCTGTTTCATGAGTTTGTTTTTTAAAATTATTCTGTTGAACCACAATTCAAATGCATTGTCTGGTTTTCATTGGTTAATTTTCATAGAATTTTTATTTATTACCACTTTTGTCAGATTCAAGTTATTTCTGTGACCATTGTGAGTTTTTCTTTCATTAACAGAGGGGTACCAACAATTTTGTCCACGTGTGTCACATACCAGCTTTCAGTCACTGTACTAAAAAATGCTGAATGGAATAAAACAGATTGTCCATTAGAACACATGCACCGAGTCTATTTGGATGGATGCCATCTGGCCTCATAAATGATGGGCGGTTCCAAAACAGGTTGAAATTGCCTATAAAACCAATGTTAAAAGTAGGACATGTTGAACACAACCAGGTACTGTATTATGGCTGAGAGTTCTGCTAAAATAATTGCAACCTCTTCTAAAAGGAGCACGTGGCTGAGAAATAAACACACGTCTGCCACAGTTCATAAGAGTGGACAGAAGGCTCCTGAAGTCACTCTTTAAGATCCCCAACGTTTCATCAGGGATGTTGTTGCATCCAACGTGCACAACAACAGTTTTAGCATGGGGGTATTCATTTAATAAGTCAGGGGTAAGAGCCTCAATGTCTGACACTTTAGCCCCAGGAAAAAATTTTGTGACGCAGTAACCTGCTTCTGATGTTCCTCATTATTGAATCACCAATTATCAGCGTCGTCTGGGGGAGCTTTGTCGGTGGCTTCTGAAATGGTGGATAATTTTGCAGTAGTTGCTGCAGTGGCGGCGGGGTGCCAATGCGGGGGTGATGCGGGGTGATGCGCTCTCTTCTTTTTGGAGCTGGTGTATAGTTTGGCACACCTAAGGTAGTTTTGATCTGGGGCTTGCGGATTTGGGCCGCTGCTGAAGGAGTAGGGGCGGCCATGGGAGGATGATCCATGTCCAGGTGGGGGAAATCTCCCAGGGAAAAGATGTCAAATCTGTTTCCCAGCAAAAGGGGAAGGGAGGAGGCGCGGCTATGTCTGGTCAATCCCCGACGTTTGCTATTTGGCCCAACCATGGTCCAGGGCGCGCATTGAGGCTGTGACGAACCACCCAGGGCTTGGGGTTTAGCTCCGAGCTGAAGCCAGTGTTTGATGCTGGAGTCCTGGACAGCTGAGGTGACCGGAGCAGGGGTGGAAGTGGATGGCAATGTGCTAATTTCACCCAGGTAAGTAGCCGTCTCTACTAGATGCGAGTCCGTCGCTGGGGCCGATGTCCGTCCAAAAATAATAATGTCCAGGTGGTTTTCAGCCTCCTGAATCTTATAAAGGTTAGAGAATCTCAATTCCAACTCAAAAACCTTCTTAGAGAGGGAGACACAGCTGACACAAGTAGGGGATGGAGCCATTGCTTTCCAGGCCAGAAGTGGCTAGCTAGCTAGCTAAAACAGGTTAGCCTAACCTGGTGAACAGCCCTGCCCGGGGTCTGAGTCACCTGTGTGCCTGATCGGGCTGTTGTATTTACTAAGCTAACACTAAGTAAAAAGTTAATATCAGTAAAAGAGATCGAGAGATAAAAAAATTAAAACAGAGCTAATACAATAAACAAAAACAGACAAGATAACGCTTTGGTAGCGTCGTGACAGTTTACAAACAGATGCCGACACTATCAAACTACAATCCGAGATATTTGAACTAGATATTTGAACTCACTGACTTTCTCTATTGGTTGATTATATAATGTTAATGGTTCTGTACCAGTTTTGCATTTTTTTTTTTTTTTGTGAAAGTCATATAGCAGGTTTTACTGTTTGAAAATTTAAATCCCCAGTCATATGACCACTTTTCCACTTTCTCCATTGCTTTCCTGATGTTTCTGAACACAATTTCTCATTTCTTCCCCTCGTCCATATGACTCCATCATCTGCATATAGTGCTGTTTTGATGGATCCCTCTTGATCCTCAAACACGTCATTAACAGGGTTTCCTCTGGTAACATTTCTCGGTGGCGGTCAGCCCACCAGAAATTTTACCGCCACGCCAAGGAGATATGAATTTATTAAGAAAAATATATGAAGCAATGACTTTCCGCAAGCGCGCACACGAACAACGCGCGTGGCCGTCATCCGTGCGGAGTTTAGAAGTGCCCCACCCATGCGAGTTTTCCAGTCAGTCAGCAAGCAGTGTCTCGCTAAGTGTGACTGTCCGACAGAAACATGTGTTTGTTAAAGTACTTTAAACGTGGAAAAAAATCAGAAGAGGTATGTAAGCACTGGAGGCATTTATCATGGTTTTAACCCACTGGAAACGGGAGCAATAATGGAAGAGTCACTTAACTAAGAGACGTGGTTAGAATTCATATGCAGCCGGCTTCATATGAAGGGAAAGGCAAGGGGGACTGATGAATTGCTGAGTATATATTTTACCAGCCACTACTATGTACCTGACAAGTTAAGATGACCGAAATTCACGACGTCAATGACTTTAATCCATCAGCAGCCTTCAGACAAATTAACGTGCCAACGTTTGTATTTCAAAATAAGGGAGGTTTGTCTTGCCGTCTTGGTAGTGAGGAGATTTCTAAAAAAAACTATAAATATATAGAAATATTATAAAAGAAATAATGACATCCTTGGTTATTTAAGTTAAGTTAAATCATTAAATGCAATTTTATTAATTTTTTTTTCTTAGTAATCAGAGTTAAATTATTGTTCTGTTCTAACTGCAAAGTTATGGTCAGAAATATAAATTGTTAAAAGGAAAAAGTAAAATAAATAAATAAATAAATAAAAAGTCTGTTTCAAATTTATTTTTAAAAAAAAACAGACAAAAATAAGCCATAAAATAATCCACAAATTCATAATAAAGTTTCAAATGTACAAGAAAAGTCAATTTTACAAGCAGAAATTACAAATGTGAGGAAAATGGTTGCAAATTTAGATAAATTTACAGAGAAAAGCAGAAAACTAAGAAAATTGCTGTAAATTTTGGAGAAAAACCTCAAACCTTCAAGACTGAAGTCATTACTCAGGTTTTAAGTGGATGCTCTTTGTACCCTTAACTAGAAATTTTTGGTTGTCTCCTTTAATTTACATGGCACTTGATATTTTCTAACCTGTTTGTATACCACCACAGACAGAGAGAGAACCTGAATTAGACAGAGCTCAGAGAGGGCAAGATGAGACAGAAGAGAGGAGCCAAGGCGAGGAAAGTGTTCAGGCAGAGGGTCCAGGAGAGGTGGGAGCAGAGGAAGGAGAGAAGGATCACACCAGTAAAAAGTCCAAATACAGGACATCTGGGTGGGACCCCAAGTGGCCCAATATTCCAACATTCAAGCCTTGGTTGTACAATACTTCAAACTGTAAGTTCCATATGCACGGCAGTGACTCAGGGGGTAGAGAGGGTCATCCAATAACCGGATGGTTGGCGGTTTGAATCCCGCTCTCCCCAGATATCCTGCCGTTGTGTCCCTGGGCAAGACACTTTACCCACCTTGCCTCCAGTGCCCATAACACTGGGTATGAATGTGTATAAATGTTTGGTGGTGGCCGGAGAGGCCATTGGCCCGGATTGGCAGCCATGTTTCTGTCAGCCTGCCCCAGGGCAGCTGTGGCTACAGTAGCAGCTTGCCACTACCATTGTCTGTCTGGAGTGAATGAATAATGTATCTGTAAAAAGCATCTGTGAGTGTCTATGATAAAGCACTATATAAATGTGATGCATTATTATTATTATTATATCCAAAGTTACTGTGCAAAATTTAAAAAAAATGAAATAAATAGTATAAAATTAACATATTCATACATATGTATTTTCTGCCCCCCTCCCCCTGGAAAAATATGTTGCCACCGTGCCAAGGTCTTGAAGCCAGAGGAAACACTGCATTAATCATTATATTGAATAAAACAAGGCTTATCACACTCCCCTGAGGAACACCATTTTCTATTTCAAAGTCATTAGAAACTTCTGATCCTGCTTTAACCCTAATAGTCCTGTGTGTTAAAAAAATCCATTATCCAGTTATACATCCTCCCACCAATGTCCATTTTATTAAATTTCATAAGAAGACCGTCCCTCCACAGTTAGTCATCATCATAGCAGTCTGTCGTGGGCGACAATGACTGTTTCATTTAGGTCTGATCAGATTCCTCCACACAGCTCTGTCCTTAGCCTTCCGCTGCCAGGAACTCCTGTCTATGCCCAACTTCTTCAAGTTTCTTTTTACAGTGTCTTTAAATCTGAGCATTGGTCTACCCTGATTGCGTTTGCCGTTGCATAACTGAGTAGAGTAACTGCCGAGGGAGACGCTGGTGGTCCATCCTCTCAACATGTCCGAGCCATCTCAGGTTCATCTGTAATAGCATGTCCTCCATTGATGGTAGACCAGCTCGTTTCAACACTTCTATGTTGGTTATCTTGTCTTTCCATGAGATGTTCATTATGGCTCGAAGGTGTCTCATCATGTATGTGTAGAGTTTCTTCACCTGCACTCTGTAGACAGTCCAAGTCTCAGCACCGTACAATAGAGTAGCCAGTACTGTCGCTGTGTACACTTTGCTTTTCACACGGATAGACATGTCGATTGCTCCACAGTCTCTCCCTCAAGTTCCCAAACACAGCACTCGCTCTTCCCATTCTGAGAGATAGTTCATCCTCCAGCCTAGCATTCTCTGAAACAGTACTCCCTAGATACTTGAAAGTCTTGCACTTGACTAGTGGCTCTGTACCAATGCTGATCTCTTCTGGTAGTGATGCTGATAACTGGAACTTTGGTGGTTGATAAAGGCACTCTGTCTTCTTGATGTTGAACTGGAGGCTGAATTGGCTAGCTGCTCTTGCAAATTTCTCCACTAAAGATTGCATATCTTCCACACTGTGTGCAACTAGAGCACTGTCGTCGGCAAAGAGCATTTCTCTTACTATCTTTATCGATGTCTTACTCTTGGCTTTAAACTGTGCCACATTGAACAAGTCTGCTTCTTTCCTTGTTTGAATGTATACTTCTGAAGTGTCTTTGAAGGCCACCTCAATCATGGCTGCCAGATATAGTGAGAAGAGTGTAGGTGCCAGCACACACCCTTGTTTCACCCCGTTGCTTACTGAAAAGTCTTTAGATACTGAACCACTCATTGCCACGTTTGCTTGCATACTTGTATGGAGTGCCTTGATCACACTGACAAACTTCTCTGTACAGCCATATTTCTTGAGTACCTGCCAAAGTCCTTGTCGCAAAACAGTATCGAAGGCTTTACTGAAGTCTATAAAGACTGCATAAAGCGGCATGTTCTGTTCGATACACTTTTCTTGAACCTGTTTCAAGCAGAAAATCATGTCCATTGTGCTTCTTCCACTTCTAAAGCCGCACTGGGTTTCTGGTAGTACATTCTGCGAGATGTGTTCATTGAGTCTGTTCAGTAGTACACGTGGGAGGATCTTACCAACAGTGGCTAGCAGTGATATACCTCGGTAATTTCCACAATCTTTCCTGTCACCTTTCTTGAACATAGGCACAATATTTGCATCCTTCCAGTCTTGAGGTACTTTCTGAGCATCCCATATCTCTTGGATGAGCTTGTGCAGGCAGTTGGTCAGCTGAACACCACCAAATTTCCACACTTCTGCTGGAATTCCATCGCTTCCTGGAGCTTTACCATCCTGTGTTGTCCTGATAGCTGCCATTAGTTCATCAAAGTTTGGTGATTCATCCAGACTTGATACAGCTGGTTGCTGCACTAGAGCTTCTTTAGTCTCTTCAGTGAGACCTCCAGGGTTGTTTAGTAGTTGGTCAAAGTGGTCTGCAAATCTGTCCAGGATCTTGTCTTTCTCCTGCAAAACCGTTTCACCATCCATAGCCTTTAGTTGGATCAATCCTCTTGGTTTAGGGCCGTAGATTTCTCTCAAACCTGTGAAGAATGTTTTCATGTCCTTCTGTCTGCTGCAGTTTGAAGTTCCTCCACTTTTTCATCCCACCAGTTGGACTTCATCTCTCTGGTGTACTTCTGTAGCTCATAAGCCTTTTCAATATCCAGATAAACTATAACCATTACTTCTTTCATTTTGAGAGTCTTTTCAATATTATTACTTACCCTAACTAGAGCATCCACTGTGGATCTTCCTCTTCTAAAACCATTCTGATAGTCGTTTATTAATCGTTTTTGCTCTAATACATATGAGAGTCTGTAAACTAACACCTTCTCCATCCATTTCCCTAAATGTGATGTTAATGCTATTGGCCTGTAGTTGCCTGGATGAGCTGGATCTTTCCCTGGCTTATTAAATGGTAAAATTACAGCCTTTTTCCATCCACCCTCTTGGGATCACCCCCTCCTTCCATACCTTGTTAAACAATTTCAGCACCAGTTGCATTGATTGCATAGGCAACTGCTGGAACATAGCATAGCTTAACTGATCATATCCTGGAGCTGTGTATCCACTATCTTGCAAAGCTCTCTTAAGCTCTGACATTGTGAGCTCGAGGTCTAACACAGTCATGCCCTCTTTCACTTCATTTTTTAAGTTTGCATTTTCTCTGAGTTTATGCTGCCTTTGCTGTCAATGACTCTCACCAAGATGGTCTCCTCTATGCACTTCTGCAAATGCTCTACCTAGGACTTCTGCCTTTTCTTTGTCTGATACAGCCATCTTGTCCCCATCCACTAAAGCTGGAATTTTAACTGATACCCTTTTCCCACTCATTTTTTTAAACATACCCCAGACATCACCTAGTTCGGTTTTCCTACCAAGGGTGGAACAAAATTCTCTCCATGCTGACCTTTTCCTGTTTTTAATGATCCTTAGAGTATAAAAAGAAAAGGGCAGTAGCTCGAAGTTTTCACTAGTCATATTCTTCCTCAGCTCTCTAAATGCCTAGTTTCGCTCTTTTATAGCAATACTACATTCATCATTACACCAGGGTACAACCTTCTTCCTACCATGTGTTGTTTTCTTAGGTATACTTGCCATTGCAGCATTCAGAATATGATTGGTTACCTGACTTGAACACTTTTCTATGCCACCTTCTAATGATACCAAATGACACGATTGAACACAGCATTGCCTAAATTTTCCCCAATCTGCCTTGTCAAAACATCATCTTGTAAAACATCTTCCCTTTTGTATACATACTTCAGTTTTAATGACTGTAAGTATTGGGAAGTGATCACCTCCCATAGTTGTCCTGTTCATAACCATCCATTCACAGGTGCTCACTAAAGAATCAGATACCAGAGTCAGGTCAATACATGATAATATGCCCCTATGCACGTCCACCCTGGTACCTTCACCACTGTTTAGACAAATTAACAATCCTTCATCCAACATCTCTTCCACAACATTTCCATTGTTATCTGTATGTGTGCTTCCTCACAAGCTATTGGGGGCATTTAAGTCTCCACACCATACCTCTTTCATATGTCCTTCCCCTGCCATAACACTGAAAATATCTGCTGTTAACTTCCTACATGGGTTGTAATAATTAATCAGCTTAATATTTCCTTGTCCATTTGGCCTACATATTTCAATAATATTATACTCTATCTCCCCTCATGGATCGTCACCTTATCGTGGTGGGGGAGTTTGCGTGCCCCAGTGATCCCAGGAGCTATGTTGTCCGGGGCAATTTGCCTCCGATAGGGTCACCCAAGACAAACTGGTCCTGGGTGAAGGGCCAGACTAAGAACGATCCAACAGATTCTCATGATAAATTGTATATCAAGGATTCAGTGTACCCCGCCCGGTATGGGGTTACCGGGGCCCCACCCTGGAGCCAGGCCTGGGGGAGGGGCTCGAAGGCTAGCGTCTGGTGGTCGGGTTTCCACCCATGGGACCCGGCCGGGCTCAGCCCGAAGGAGTTACATGGGTCCGCCCTCCACTGGGCTCACCACCTGCAGGAGGGATCATGGGGGTCCGGTGCTATGTGGATTAGGTGGCGGTCAAAGGCGGAGACCTTGGCGGACTGATCCCAAGCTTTCTAAACTGGCTTTTGGTACGTGGAATGTCACCTCTCTGGTGGGGAAGGAGCCTGAGCTGGTGTATGAGGTTGAGAGATACCGGCAAGATATAGTTGGCCTCACCTCAACACACAGCTCCGGTTCTGGAACCAGTGTCCTGGAGAGGGGCTGGAGCTTGGCCTTTTCTGGAGTTGCCCCGGGCGAGAGGCGATGAGCAGGGGTGGGTATTCTTGTATCCCCCTACCTTGCTGCCTCTATATTGGAGTTTTCCCCGGTGGACGAAAGGGTTGCTTCCCTGCGCCTTCGGGTTGGGAAACGGGTCCTGACCATCATTTGTGCCTATGCACCAAATGATGTTTCAGAGTACCCACCCTTTTTGGAATCTGTGACTGGGGTGCTGGAGGCTGCTCCTCTTGGAGACTCCATTGTCCTACTGGGGGACTTCAATGCTCACGTGGGCAACGACAGTGAAACCTGGAGGGGGGTGATTGGGAGGAACGGCCTGCCCGATCTGAACCCGAGTGGTGTTCAGTTATTGGACTTCTGTGCTAACCACAGTTTGTCCATAACGAACACCATGTTCAAGCATAAGGGTGTCCATATGTGCACTTGGCACCAGGACACCCTAGGTCACAGGTCGATGATCGATTTTGTTATTGTGTCATCAGATCTGCGACCGTATGTCTTGGACACCCGGGTAAAGAGAGGTGCAGAGCTGTCAACTGATCACCACCTGGTGGTGAGTTGGATCCGATGGCAGGGGAGGAAACCATTCAGACCTGGTAGACCCAAACGTATAGTGAGGGTGTGCTGGGAACGTCTGGCTGAGGCCCCTGTCCGGGAGGTCTTCAACTCCCACCTCCGGAAGAACTTCAACCACATTCCGAGGGAGTCTGGAGACATGGAGTCTGAATGGGCCATGTTCTCCACCTCTGTTGTTGAAGCGGCGGCCCAGAGCTGCGGCCGCAAGGTGGTCGATGCATCTCGTGGTGGCAACCCCCGAACCAAGTGGTGGACACCAGTGGTGAGGGGGGCCATTAAGCTGAAGAAGGAGTCCTATCAAGCTTGGTTGGCTTGTGGGGACTCCCAAAGCAGCTGAGGTGTACCGGCAGGCCAAGCGGAGTGCAGCTCGGGTGGTTGCTGAAGCAAAAACCCGGGTATGGGAGGAGTTCGGTGAGGCCATGGAACAAGACTTTCGGTCGGCCTCAAAGAGATTCTGGCAAACTGTCCGGCGCCTCAGGAGGGGAAAGCAGCTCCCTGTCCACACTGTGTATGGTGCAGATGGGACACTGTTGACTTCGACTGGGGATATCGTCGGGCGGTGGAAAGAATACTTCGAGGATCTCCTCAATCCCACTGATATGCCTTCCACAGAGGAAGCAGGGTTTGGGGATGGGGGGATGACTCGCCTATCACGGGCTGAGGTCGCCAAGGTGGTTAAAAATCTCCTTGGTGGCCGGGCCCCGGGGGTGTACGAGATTCGCCCTGAGTACCTCAAGGCCCTGGATGTTGTTGGGCTGTCATGGTTGACACGCCTCTGCAACATTGCGTGGAGGTTGGGGGCAGTGCCTTTGGCATGGCAAACCGGGGTGGTGGTTCCTCTCTTCAAAAAAGGGGACTGGAGGGTGTGCTCCAACTTTAGAGGGATCACACTCCTCAGGCTCCCTGGGAAGGTCTATGCCAAGGTACTGGAGAGGAGAGTCCGGCCGTTGGTCGAACCTCGGATTCAGGAGGAGCAATGTGGTTTTCGTCCTGGCCGTGGCACATCGGACCAGCTCTTTACCCTCTCGAGAATTCTTGAGGGTTCGTGGGAGTTTGCCCAACCAGTTTACATGTGTTTTGTGGACTTGGAGAAGGCATTTGACTGCGTCCCTCGTGGTTTTTTGTAGGGGGTGCTTCGGGAGTATGGGGTATCGGGCTTGTTGTTACGAGCTATTCGGTCTCTGTACGACCGTTGTGAGAGTTTGGTTCGTATTGCCAACACTCGGTCGGAGTCATTCCCAGTGAGAGTTGGAGTCCGCCAGGGCTGCCCTTTGTCACCGATCCTGTTCATAATTTTTATGGACAGGATTTCTAGGCGCAGCCAGGGAATGGAGGGTGTCATGCTTGGTGACCACAGGATCTCATCTCTGTTGTTTGCAGATGATGTTGTCCTGCTGGCTTCATCCAGCAATGACCTACAGCTCTTGCTTGGACTGTTTGCCGCTGAGTGTGAAACGGCTGGGATGAGAATCAGCACCTCCGAGTCCATGGTCCTCAGCTGGAAAAAGGTAGATTGTCCTCTCTGGGTTGGGGACAGGCTCCTGCCCCAAGTGGAGGAGTTTAAGTATCTTGGGGTCTTGCTCACGAGTGAGGGGAAAATGGAGCGAGAGATTGACAGACGGATCGGAGCAGCATCTGCAGTGATGCGGACGTTGTACCGGTCTGTTGTGGTGAAGAGGGAGCTTAGTTCTAAGGCAAAGCTGTCGATTTACAAGTCAATCTACGTTCCTACTCTCACCTATGGTCACGAGCTTTGGGTAATGACCGAAAGAACAAGACCGCGGATACAAGCGGCTGAAATGAGCTTTCTCTGTAGGATTGCTGGACTCACCCTCAGAGATAGGGTGAGGAGCTCAGTCATCCGGGAGAGGCTCAGAGTAGAACCGCTGCTCCTCCACATTGAAAGGAGTCAGTTGAGGTGGTATAAGATAAGATAAGATAAGATAAGCCTTTATTAGTCCCACAACGGGGAAATTCCAGGATTGCAACAGCACAGGGATAGCAACACTCAGAGCAACAATCAGAAGGCAAGAAAAAACAAGCAAGCAAGAGCAGCTAATATACATATGTACATATTACTATAAAATATATATATACACACACACACACACAGACACACAGTGCAGAGCATTGTAGCTGGATGGAATAAATATATGAATATATGAACACACAGTGCAGAGCATTGTAGCTAGATGGAATAAATATGTAAATATATAAACACCCACAGTATGGAGCATTGCAGCTAGGTGGAATAAATATGCAAGTATATAAACACACACAGTGCGGAGCAATGTAGCTAGATGGAATAATATGTAGATATATAAAAACACAGTGCGGAGCATTGTAGCTAGATGGAATAAATATATAGATATATAAATATAAACACACCCAGTGCAGAGCATTGTAGCTAGATGGAATAAATATGTAAATATATAAACACACACAGTGCAGAGCATTGTTGCTAGGTGGGATGAAACAGCATAACCGTCTATTTAGTTATCCTACATGGTATGATTATGTGCCCATACATATTCTCACCCTCCATAGCGACCGGTATGTTCCTAGTTGTATGCCGGAGAGGACCATTGTGTAAGTCTATTGCATCTTTTGCATTCAAAAAAAAAAAAAAAAAAAAAAAAAAAAAAAAAAAACTATTAGTTTGTTACGTCTTTTTGCTATCTCTGCGAGCAGCCCTGCTTAGGTTGTACAGTCTGACAGCCGTTGGTAGGAAGGACCTACGAAACCTCTCGGTTGTGCACCTGGGATGATGTAGTCTGCTGCTAAATGAGCTCCTCAGTGCATCCAGTATGTCCTGCATAGGGTGGAACTCGGACTCCAGCAGAGATGACAGTTTAGCCACCGTCCTTCTCTCTCCTATCTCCTCCATCGGATCAAGGCGTTGCCCCAGGACAGAGCTAGCTTTCTTAATCAGTTTGTTCAGTCTCTTCCTATCGGCTGCAGTAATGCCACTGCCCCAGCAGACCACTCCAAAAGTGATGGCTGATGCCACCACCGTGTCATAGAATGACTTCAGCAGCGCCCCTTGTACACCAAAAGACCTGAGTCTCCTCAGCAGGAACAGCCTGCGCTGTCCGTTCTTGTAGAGTGCGTCAGTATTGTGTGACCAGTCTAGTTTATTGTTCAGATGAATACCCAGGTACTTGTAGGATGTCACCATCTCGATGTCTGTTCCCTGTATATTTACTGGTGCTGTGAGGGGCTGCCCATGCCTGCGGCAGTCCACCACCAGCTCCTTAGTTTTCCTCGCGTTGATCTGGAGGCAGTTCCGATGGCACCAGTCCACAAAGTCCTGGATAAGCCCTCTGTACTCAGCTTCATCTCCATTGGAGATGAGGCCAACGATCGCAGAGTCATCAGAGAACTTCTGTAGATGGCAGTGTGTTGTGTTGTGTGAGAAGTCCGCAGTATAAAGAGTGAACAGGAAGGGAGCCAGCACCGTTCCCTGGGGGGCCCCCGTGCTACTGATGATCGTGTCGGACACACAGTCCCGGGTTCTCACAAACTGAGGCCGGTTCGTGAGGTAGTCCAGGATCCATGATGACAGGTGCTGGTCCACCCCTGCGCGCAGCAGCTTGTCCTTCAGGATCATCGGTTGGATGGTGTTGAAAGCACTGGAGAAGTCAAAGAACATGATCCTCACCATATTCCCGGGCTTCTCCAGGTGGGACAGAGAACGGTGAAGGAGGAAGATCACCGCATCCTCCACCCCAATGCCATGCTGGTAGGCGAACTGGAGTGGATCCATCGCTGGTTCCACCAGGGGGCGGAGATGAGCAAGGAGCAGTCTCTCCAGGGTCTTCATCAAGTGGGACGTCAAGGCCACCGGTCTGAAGCTGTTCAGGTCTTTGGGGTGGGAAGTTTTTGGTACAGGTACCACACAAGATGTTTTCCACAGCTGTGGTACCCTCCCCAGTTTCAGGCTCATGTTGAAGATATACGTCACAATCCCACACAGCTGGTCTGCACAGGACTTGAGGAGCTTTGCGCTGATGCCGTCCGGTCCCGACGCCTTCCTCGCCTTGATCTTCCTCAGCTCCGTCCTCACCTGGGTCTTGGTCAGGGTCAGGATGGGGGGCTGTGTGTTGGGAGTGGGGGGGGTGTCGGTGGAGTGGGGAGTGGGTAGCAGGACTTGATTTCTTAGAGGCAGCAGTGGTTGTTGTGCAGACAGGGGGGAGGGCGGTTGGTCAAATCTATTGAAAAACAGATTCAGGTTGTTTGCCCACTCCCTGCCCCCCGTGGCCTGGGGGGAGGTATTCTGGAGCCCCGAGATGGTTTTGAGGTTTCTCCAGACCCCGCTGATGTCGCTCTGTTGCAGCTTGTCCTCCATCTTCTTCCTGAAGCTGTCCTGAAGCTGTATGGGCATCTGATTAGGATGCCTCCTGGACGCCTCCCACTTGAGGTGTTTCAGGCACGTCCCACTGGGAGGAGACCCCGGGGCAGACCCAGGACTCGGTGGAGAGACTATGTCTCCCAGCTGGTCTGGGAACGCCTTGGTATCCTCTCTGAAGAGCTGGAGCAGGTGGCTGGGGAGAGGGAAGTCTGGGCTTCTTTGCTTTAACTGCTGCCTCCGCGACCCGGACCTCTGGAAAAGCGGTAGAAGATGGATGGATGGATGGATGGATTATACTCTATATCCTCAGGGGAGGGAATTACCCTATACGCCAGGCCATCTTTAATGAAAGTGGCACATCCTCCTCCATTTAAATCTGCCTTGACTAGTATTACTCATTATTATTATTATTATTACTTATTATTCTACACTTATTGCATGTTTTTAGTCTTTTAGTTTTTTTTTTTAGTTCATCTCTTTATCTCTTCATGTTTTTAATGTTGCAGCATGGCACCGAGACAAATTCCTAGTTTGTGTACTACATGAACAATGGCAATAAATCTGATTCTGATTCTGATTCCATTTACAGTGTTAATTCTGTCCTGTCTGAACTGTATCCTGGAATAACAAAATCTAAGTGAGGTTGAAGCCATGTCTCCTGTACACACACTACCTGTGGAACAACTAGTTCATAAAGATACTTCTTGAGTTCTTGTCCGTTTGCTATAAGACTTCTCGCATTCCACTGTAGTATGTGTAGTACCATAATTAAGGTCTTGTTTCAGCATGTGCAGTCTCCCCAGTTTCAGCTTTCAATAAAGCATGAATCTGGTCAGCTGTGGTATCTTTCACATCTAGGAAGCTTTCTGCTGCTTCCACAATGGTTTTGATTCTGTCACTTTTCTTCTTTAGCTGTGCAGCAACATTCATGGTGTGGCAGATAAAAGCTATAAAGTTTGTCCTCTTAACTATTAATGTGTCATCATCCATTTTGCATTTGTGAACACAAACATTCCTTGCAGCTGCACGATCCTGTGCTTGCGTGGGACCCGTTGATTGCTGGGCTTCCATTTGAACTGAGCTGCTTTGAGGAAGGCCTGCTGTTTCTGACTATTCCTACCTCTCTAACTGTCTTTAGAGCTTCCGCATACGAGATTTTCTTAGTTATTCTGATTTCCTGGGCTTGTCTAGCTTCCCTCTGCACAACACATCCTCCATATGCAGCACTGTGCTCACCCCACCTCAGTATTTTCTGTTGCTGTTGTTTATTTGTGTCTTCTTCTTCTCTCGGTTACTGGTGGATAGCAAACAACTGAAAGGTGCATACCGCCACTTGTGCCTTTTTCTTCTTCTTCTTCTTTTAGATTTGATTGGCAGTTGGCAACCAGCTTACAGGTGCATTACCGCCACTCACTTACTTAACCCCTTGCACTCTGGTCAATTTCCCTAAAAACACCAAAAACTAACGTGCCCAAAGTAAATCAAAAGTTGTTCTTCAACCCTTTGCAGCATCTTCATGGGGTTGGTCTCATTTAAAAGAAAACACTTTGAATTTTTTGGCAAAACAGTCATAATCTCTCTAAGTGCTTCAGCCACTGAGTAACAGTCATGTAAACATAGTGAACTTGAAGAAAATAAATTTCACCTGGGTGTTTTTTTGGATACAAATGCTTGCAAATAACACACAGCTTCAGATCCGGGCTGGAAAATGCAACAGAAATGTAGAACCAAGTGTTATCCAGCTGAGGTCAACATTTTGTAACAATACCACAAAAAATGAATATATTACACAGCTTTGTTCTCAGGTTGTTCCCAGTCGTTTTTGAACTGTGGCACAGTTTGGAAAAACATCCGTAACTTTTGAATGATTCAATATAGAAGCTTCATCTTGGGCTCTAATGAAAGGTGACACTCAGGGCTGTGTGTGTGTGTGTGGGGGGGACCCCCCCCCGCTACAGAGGATGGACATCGCCCGGTGCACCGCGGTCACGGTGCGCCGCGGTCTACTACGCGCAGCTGTAATTTACCGATCGGTCAAAAGTCATTTTTGATTACAATTTTCAGGGATAAAGAATAATTTAGCTTATAACACTTACCTGTTCACAACAGCAGCGTAGCTGGCGAACTTCTCTTCCTCATTGTCAGACAAACATGAAGCTGGTCTGCTTATTACGGACTCGTGGTTCTGGTCACGCGACCCGGTCAAAACATAATTCCATTATTGCGGTTTTGCGCTTCCAAGATTGCTGTTTTGGCGAACGATTTTTCAAAACAAATAACAGTAGTAATAAAAAAAGACTGGTGAACGCGTGTGTGTCACCCAGCCTTCGTCATCGGCCTCTGTCGGTCTATGATGACCATGAAAGAGAATCCTAAACGTCTACTCTGCTGGGACAGCACCGCCTGTGGCTGAACAGGCCGATGTGTGAATGGCAGTCCCTGTCACACAGGTCGCACTTGTGGGTGGTCTCCGTGCTGCTGGGTCTGTGGCGGTTCTTACTGCGGGTCCTTTTTTCATCTGCTGCAGCAGTCAGTCTCTCTTCACCCAGCCTTACACAAAACAGCTTTCGAACTTCTGTGCTTCAATTGGCTGGCTGCATTCGCAGCCGTTGGTAGGCGGGTCCTTCTTGCTAGGTTTTCAGTCATTGGTTCTTCAAGGTTTCAGAAACCCAATTCAAGGCTCTTATTAGTCGAATGAGAGGTCAATCACATCTAATCTGTTCGCGGCTGTGTCTGTAGTGGAAGAACGGAAATGCAGCTTTTTTTTTTCAGTGCGCCCTAGGATGCAGCACCCTCGTGCACCCTCGTGCACTCTAGGACGCAAAGACGTGCCCACCCGCGGTACATCAGAGTGCAAGAGGTTAGAAGTTTGAGTTGTACTGTCCTGCGTGCGCTGGTGAAAGCCACCTTCTTTGAGACGGATGAGGGATCATTTTGATGGCCACGATGAAGGCTATGCTTCTCCGTTAGTAGAGCTTTGATTTTCTCATCATTTTCATCAAACCAATCATGCTTTTTCCGTGGTTAACCACACAACTCCTTATGTGTAAAAAATTATTGCTCTCCATTTATGTAGCATCTGGTTGGTCTATATGACATCATAAAGACATCGAGGCAGGCATCATAGGACACTACATCATAGGCAGCCAGTCCTGTTGCCTATATGACGGCATCGCGAGTCCTATGTAGCCTGAGATCATAGGATCATCATAGGACATCATGCAGACATCATAGGACACTACATCATAGGTAGCCAGTCCTATTGCCTATATGACGACATCGCCTATATGACATCATCGCGAGTCCTATGTAGCCTGAGATCATAGGATCATCATACTACATCATGCAGACATCATAGGCTGTCCTATGATTGCGACACACAGACACTACATTACTACATCATAGGTAGCCAGTCGTAAAATACATCAAGACAGGCATCGTGAATGGTCTATATGACATCATAAAGACATCAAGGCAGGCATCATAGGACACGACATCATAGGCAGCCAGTCCTATTGTCAATAGGACTGGCTGCCTATGATGATCACTACTACCTAGTGATCACTACTGCCTATATGACGGCATCACGAGTCCTATGTAGCCTGAGATCATAGGCTCATCATAGGACATCATGCAAACATTGTAGGCCATCCTATGATGTCCTATGATCGTGACACACAGACAGACACACAGAGATTTCTTGAATTTATAGAGTGATTTATAGCGTTATAGAGTGAGATATATATATATATATATACTGTATATATATATATATATATATATATATATATACAGAGAGAGTGTTGTATGAAAAGATATAGGGTAGGTGGCGGTGGTGCACCTGTGGGCTGGTTGCCAACCGCCATTCGGGTCTAGAAGAAGACGACGACCATCTCAAAAGACTGGAGACGAAGAAGAGTGATGTCTGAAGATAAGAGTTGAGGTTCGATTGGACACAGCAATGATGACAGAAGGACTACAGCGCCTGACCAGATAGTGATGATATAGAGTGAAGTACGTGGCGGTAATGCACCTGTAAGCTGGTTGCCAACTGCCAATCAAATCTAAAAGAAGAAGAAGATGATATAGGGTAAGAACTCCTTATAAGAACTCCTTATATGGCCAATCAAATCTAAGAGAAGAAGAAGAAAACTGATCGAGTTGGACTGTTTGAAGAAGAAGAAGAAGAAGAAGAAGAAGAAGGTTGGGACCGCATTTACGTCTGTGTTCAGCTGGCGGTAGGATTGATTTGTTTGTGGCGGATAGCAAAAACTGTACGCTGTCTGTAACATTATGGCATCTAGATCTGACAGGTACGATAAAGATGAGGTGGGCTGGACACTATCCAGGCCTGGGGTCTGGAAAAGAGCAGCTAGGGGGGCAACAAGACCTAGAAACGGGTCAGATGAGAGTGATGCGGGAGGAAGTAACAATGCGAAGAAAACACAAACTGGCCAAAATGGATGGAAGTTTGAGGATGTAGGGAATGACTGGAAGGTTGTGATTGAGTTCAATCAGGGTGGGAGGCACTATCACCTGGTTAAGCTAACAAAAGCAATTGAGAAAGAAATTGGGAGAGATAAGTTTACTAAGTTCTTGAATAATAACCGGCTGTTAATTCATGCCACAAATAAACAACAGCAAGAGGAAATACTGGCAATGACATGTCTAAACGGAGAACAAATAAAGGCGCATGTTCCTGGCGCGACAGCTAACTAGAGGGGAGTTATATCAGGTGTCCCTTTGGGCATGTCTATGGAAGAAGTGAAAACGAGATCCTAGGAGGAAAGGTGAAGGATGTGAAAAGGCTAAAGAGTAAAAAAATAAAGTTCACTGAAGGACACACTGTCTGTCATGATTCAGTTTGAGAAAACACTCCCTAAATTAGTCCTAATAGGATACATGTATTACAGTGTCAGAGACTACGTCCCAAAGCCACTCGGGTGCTACAAATGTCAAAGGATGTGTCACACTGCTCAGCAATGTAAGGGAAAGCTAAGATGTGCTAGATGTGGAGGGGACCACGAATATGGTAAATGTGACAAGGATACCAAAGTAAAGTGTTGCAACTGCGGGGGTGAGCACAGTGCTGCATATGGAGGATGTGTTGTGCAGAAGGAAGCTAGACAAGCCCAGGAAATCAGAATAACTAAGAAAATCTCGTATGCAGAAGCTCTAAAGACAGAGAGACAGGAATAGTCAGAAACACAGCAGGCCTTCCTCAAAGCAGTTCAGTTCAAATGGAAGCCCAGCAATCAACGGGTCCCATGCTATTCACCATGGAGAAAAGCGAAAGTGACAAATGTAGAGAATGTGGCGTAAAAGAAAATGTTGAGCACATCTTATTACACTGTCACAAATACGGAAATGAAAGACAGATAATGAAAAATGAAGTTCGAGAGGCCGGTAGGGAATGGGATTTAACTGGGATTCTGGGAGCAGATGGAGATGGGGAGGCAATAGGAATCACGAGAAGGGCTCTTTTCTCTTTTTTAAATAACACAGGATTAAGTCATAGAATTTAGGGGTCGGGCTCAGATGACAATGTTACACACTCTTGTACAGTAGGTGGTGGCATGCACCTTTCAATTGTTTGCTATCCCCCAGTAACCGAGAGAAGAAGAAGATATAGCGTAAGGCGTTGTTCAGAACTCCTTATATTACACAACAAAACAAAAGTAATTTTTTGGTACGTTGCCTGTGTTTTTTCAACTGATTTAAGACAATTTTGCACCACTGAATCCGAAAAGGACATCCGTTTCTCTCGATCAGGTCAGGTTTTTATGCTAAGTTCTAAGGAGTTGTACAGTTGTACTGTAAATTGAATAGTAGACATTGATAAAGGTAAGTACATGTAAATTGAATGTTACATCATCATTGTTCAAAATTCAGAGAATTTCAAGAAATAAAGAATTTTGCATCATATAAAACGAAAATACACAAACAAAAATGTAAAAAAACATGTGGCCATAGTTTAAAAAGTTGACCTGATTGAGCAAAACCAGTGTGATTTTTGGATTCAGCACATCAAAATTGTCCTAAATCAGCTAAAAAACCTAGACAATAAATTTGGTGTTGACCAGTGTTGTCAAGCTGGTCGATATCGCTAAGAGGACCAGTTAAAAACCTTGGCCACACCTCGGACACAGTCCCAAGAATAATTTTTTCACACATAAGGAGTTGTTCAGAACTCCTTATACAAAGATATAGAGTGATGAGGTGGCCAACATCTTGGCCGTAAAGATGTGTAGAGTGATGATATACAGTGAAGTGATGATATAGAGTAAAGTACGAGGAGACGAAGAAGAGTGATGTCTGAAGATAGAGTTGAGGTTCAATTGGACACAGCAATGATGATAGAAGGACTACAGCTCCTGACCAGATAGAGTGAAGTACATGGTGGTAATGCACCTGTAAGCTGGTTGCCAACCACCAATCAAATCAAAAAAGAAGAAGAAGAACTCCTTATATAGGAACAACCAGATGTCTGGCCACGGCAAAGACGGATGATTTTTTTCACATGTAAGGAGTTGTAATTCCTTATACAAAGATATTTTTTTTTTTTGATTTTGTATACTTTATTGATCCCAGAGGGGAAATTGAGGGCATCCACCTGGATGGATGAAGCAGCCACGGTATAGCGCTATCCCTTAACCATTCACACACATTCACACCTAGGGCCACTTTAGAGTCTCCAATTAACCTAACCTGCATGTTTTTGGCATACAGAGTGATGATAATCAAGTCAGTGGCGGTAATGCACCTGTAAGCTGGTTGCCAACTGCCAATCAAATCTAAAACTAACTAACTAACTAAACTGCACTTATATAGCGCTTTTCTAGTCACAAAGACCACTCAAAGTGCTTTCACTAGTACTAACCCTCTATTCCAAGGGCCTATAGGAAACAGATATCTAAAAGAAGAAGGTTTTGTGTATACTTAACGGAAGCTCCTCTGGCGGTGACAGCCGAGGACACAGTCCAAGGATGATAATTTTTTCACACAGAGGGAGTTGTTCAGAGCTCCTTGTAAGAACTTATACAAAGATACTGTATATAGAGTGAAGTACGTGGTGGTAATGCACCTGTACCTGGTTGCCAACCGCCAATCAAATCTAAAAGAAGAAGAAGTTTTGTGTATGTTGAAGGATGAAACACTCACATTTCCAGTCACTCACTCTCCCTGTCACTATCTGATTAGGAGCGTGCCACTGATAACTATAGAAAAACTGGAAGGATCATTGGCCACCAGAAGTGAAGCCACCTGGCTGCCATATTAGTACTGAGTGTTTTGGGTGTACTAATATGGTGGCCAGGTGGCTTCACTTGCCTCTGTACTCGCTAATGGGGTGGGAGTTATCCAGGTTTTCTATAGTGATCAGTGGAGCAGTTGGTGGCAGGAGAAGGATAGCTCCTTAGTGTCCAGGACACAGTCCAAGGACGGATAATTTTTTCACACATAAGGAGTTGTTCAGAGCTCCTTATAAGAACTCCTTGTACAAAGATATAAGATAAGATAAGATAAGCCTTTATTAGTCCCACAACAGGGAAATTCCAGGATTGCAACAGCACAGGGATAGCAACACTCAGAGCAACAATCAGAAGGCAAGAAAACAAAAACAAGCAAGCAAGAGCAGCTAATATACATATGTACATATTACTATAAAATATATATATACACACACACAGACACACAGTGCAGAGCATTGTAGCTGGATGGAATAAATATATGAATATATAAACACACAGTGCAGAGCATTGTAGCTAGATGGAATAAATATGTAAATATATAAACACCCACAGTACGGAGCATTGCAGCTAGGTGGAATAAATATGTAAGTATATAAACACACACAGTGCGGAGCATTGTAGCTAGATGGAATAAATATATAGATATATAAAAACACAGTGCGGAGCATTGTAGCTAGATGGAATAAATATATAGATATATAAATATGAACACACCCAGTGCTGAGCATTGTAGCTAGATGGAATAAATATGTAAATATATAAACACACACAGTGCAGAGCATTGTTGCTAGATGGGATGAAACAGCATAACCCTCTACTTAGTTATCCTACATGGTATGACTATGTGCCCATACATATTCTCACCCTCCATAGCGACTGGTATTTTCCTAGTTGTATGCCGGAGGGGACCATTGTGTAAGTCTATTGCATCTTTTGCATTTAAAAACTATTAGTTTGTTACGTCTTTTTGCTATCTTTGCGAGCAGCCCTGCTTAGGTTGTACAGTCTGACAGCCGTTGGTAGGAAGGACCTACGAAACCTCTCGGTTGTGCACCTGGGATGATGTAGTCTGCTGCTAAATGAGCTCCTCAGTGCATTCAGTACGTCCTGCATAGGGTGGAACTCGGACTCCAGCAGAGATGACAGTTTAGCCACCGTCCTTCTCTCTCCTATCTCCTCCACCGGATCAAGGCGCTGCCCCAGGACAGAGCTAGCTTTCTTAATCAGTTTGTTCAGTCTCTTCCTATCGGCTGCTGTAATGCCACTGCCCCAGCAGACCACTCCAAAAGTGATGGCTGATGCCACCACCGTGTCATAGAATGACTTCAGCAGCGCCCCTTGTACACCAAAAGACCTGAGTCTCCTCAGCAGGAACAGCCTGCGCTGTCCCTTCTTGTAGAGTGCGTCAGTATTGTGTGACCAGTCTAGTTTATTGTTCAGATGAACACCCAGGTACTTATAGGATGTCACCATCTCGATGTCTGTTCCCTGTATATTTACTGGTGCTGTGAGGGGCTGCCCATGCCTGTGGCAGTCCACCACCAGCTCCTTAAGTTTTCCTTGCGTTGATCTGGAGGCAGTTCCGATGGCACCAGTCCACGAAGTCCTGGATAAGCCCTCTGTACTCAGCTTCATCTCCATTGGAGATGAGGCCAACGATCGCAGAGTCATCAGAGAACTTCTGTAGATGGCAGTGTGTTGTGTTGTGTGAGAAGTCCGCAGTATAAAGAGTGAACAGGAAGGGAGCCAGCACCGTTCCCTGGGGGGCCCCCGTGCTACTGATGATCGTGTCGGACACACAGTCCCGGGTTCTCACAAACTGAGGCCGGTTCGTGAGGTAGTCCAGGATCCATGATGACAGGTGCTGGTCCACCCCTGCGCGCAGCAGCTTGTCCTTCAGGATCATCGGTTGGATGGTGTTGAAAGCACTGGAGAAGTCAAAGAACATGATCCTCACCATATTCCCGGGCTTCTCCAGGTGGGACAGAGAACGGTGAAGGAGGAAGATCACCGCATCCTCCACCCCAATGCCATGCTGGTAGGCGAACTGGAGTGGATCCATCGCTGGTTCCACCAGGGGGCGGAGGTGAGCAAGGAGCAGTCTCTCCAGGGTCTTCATCAAGTGGGACGTCAAGGCCACCGGTCTGTAGCTGTTCAGGTCTTTGGGGTGGGAAGTGTTTGGTACAGGTACCACACAAGATGTTTTCCACAGCTGTGGTACCCTCCCCAGTTTCAGGCTCAGGTTGAAGATGTACGTCACAATCCCACACAGCTGGTCTGCACAGGACTTGAGGAGCTTTGCGCTGATGCCGTCCGGTCCCGACGCCTTCCTCGCCTTGATCTTCCTCTGCTCCGTCCTCACCTGGGTCCTGGTCAGGGTCAGGATGGGGGGCTGTATGTTGGGGTGGGGGGGTGTTGGTGGAGTGGGGAGTGGGCAGCAGGACTTGATTTCTTTAGAGGCAGCAGTGGTTGTTGTGCAGTCAGGGGGGAGGGCGGTTGGTCAAACCTATTGAAAAACAGATTCAGGTTGTTTGCCCACTCCCTGCCCCCCGTGGCCTGGGAGGAGGTATTCTGGAGCCCAGAGATGGTTTTGAGGTTTCTCCAGACCCCGCTGATGTCGCTCTGTTGCAACTTGTCCTCCATCTTCTTCCTGAAGCTGTCCTTGCCTTCTCTGATCTTTCTCCTCAGCTCCCTCTGTACGGACTTCAGCATCTCCCTATTCCCCGACCTGAAGATCCTCTTCTTCTCTCTCAGAAGTGTTTTAATCTCAGGGTTGATCCAGGGTTTGTTGTTTGAGCAACACCGTATGGTCTTGGTGGGAACGGATTTGTCCACACAGAAGCTGAGGTAGCCCGTGAAGGTGTGAATGAGGCCATCGATGTCCTCACCATGTGGATCGCAGAGCTGCTTCCAGGCGGTGGCTTCAAAACAGCCTTTTAGAGTGTCCATTGTCTCCTCAGACCATAACTCCACTGTGCGCATGGCCGGACGTTGTCTGTGCACCAGGGGTTTGTACACCGGCCGGAGATGAACCAAGTTGTGATCCGATCTCCCGAGTGGGGGGAGTTGTAATGAGGTGTACGCCTCCTTAGTGTTTGCGTAGAATAATAATATAGAGTGATGATATAGAGTTTACCAACAATTGAAGAAGAAGATATAAAAAGTGATGATATAGAGTGAAATACGTGGTGGTAATGCACCTGTACCTGGTTGCCAACCGCCAATCAAATCTAAAAGAAGAAGAAGAAAAGATATAGAGTGATGATATAGAGTGATGATCGATAAGAATTTACCAACAGAAAACGTCACAGAGCTATGAGGAAAATGTCACAAAGCTATGAGGAAGACATCACGCCACTCTTAGGAGTTAATTTTCATACGTTGGTTTGGATGGCAGTGGAAGAAGAAGAAGAAACAGATCTAGGAAGCCTTGACCATCTGCCATGGCCAAGATGTGTAGAGTGATGATGTAGAGTGAAGTGAAGATATAGAGTGAAGTACGAGGAGACGAAGAGTGATGTCTGAAGATAGAGTTGAGGTTCAATTGGACACAGCAATGATGATAGAATGACTACAGCTCCTGACCAGAAAAAGTGATGATGTAGAGTGGAGTATGTGGCGGTAATGCGCCTGAAAGCTGATTGCCAACCGCCAATCAAATCTAAAAGAAGAAGAAGAAGAAGAAGAAGAAAGAAGACGTCACAAAGTTATGAGGAAACACAAGTCATGAGGAAAAACAGACACACAGAGTGGTGAGCTGTTTGGGAGCCGGCAATCAGATCTAGAAGAAGAAGAAGAGTGATATAAAGTGATGTGGCGGTAATGCACCTGTAAGCTGGTTGCCAACTGCCAATCAAATCTAGAAAAAAGAAGAAGAAGAAGAAGAGTTTACCAACAATCTAAAAGAAGAAAAAGAAGATATATAGAGTGATGATATAGAGTGAAGTACGTGGTGGTAATGCACCTGTACCTGGTGTGTTATGGTCCAGGGGTGGGGGTGGGGGGAGAGTGGGCAGAGTTCAGGGTCCTGATGGCCTGATGAACAAAGCTGTTTAGCAGTCTTGTGGAGCGGGCCCAGAGGTTCCGATACTTTTTCCCCAAGGGCATGGGGCTGAAGAGGGAGTGTGAGGGATGGGAGGTGTCGCCTGCAATGTTGATGACTCTGCGGGTTAAGCGGGTGTGGTAGATGTCTGAGAGGGAGGGTAGAGGGGCACCGATGATCTTCCTGGCTGCTTACACTGTGCGTTGTAGAGTCTTCTGGCAGGAGGCGGTGCAGCTTCTGTACCACACCGTGATGCAGCTGGTGCCCCGGTAGAATGAGCACACGATGGGGGGTGGGACTCGTGCTTTCCTTAGTTTGAGGAGGAGAGGTGAGTTTGAGCCTTCTTGGCCAGTGATGTGGTGTTGTTGGACCAAGAGAGGTCCTCAGAGATGTGCACCCCCAGGAACTTGGTGCTGCTCACCCTCTTCACAGCTGCTCCATCAATGATCAGAGGGGGATGCATCCATCCATCCATCTTCTACCGTTTTTCCTGGAGGTCCATGTCGCAGAGGCAGCAGCTCAAGCAGAGAAGCCCAGACTTAAAAGTTCACTTTTTAAAGTTAATTTTATGTAACATTCTAATGCTTTGACAAACTGAATTTGGGGTTCTCATGAGCTATAAGCCATAATCATCAAAATTAAAAGAAATAAACACTTGAAATGTATCACTGTGTGTAATTAATGTATATAATATACAAGTTTCATTTTCTGAATCGAGTTAACTAACTACTAACTAACCTGCACTTATATAGCGCTTTTTCTAGTCACAAAGACCACCCAAAGCGCTTTTACTAGTACTAACCCTCTATTCTAAGGGCCTATAGGAAACAGATATCTAGGGACAATTTAGAACAACCAATTAACCTAACATGCATGTCTTTGGATTGTGGGAGGAAACCGGAGCCCCCGGAGTAAACCCACGCAGCACAGGGAGAACATGCAAACTCCATACAGAAAGGTTCCAAACCCTGCCAGCCTGGGGATTTGAACCAGGAACCTTCTAGCTGTAAGGCAACAGTGCTAACCACTGCACCACCATGCTGCTGAAATAAATCAATTTTTTGATGACATTCTAATTTGAGATGCACCTGTATCATCATCATCACTCTATAAAAGCAACAAATCTCTGTGTGTGTGTGTGTCTTCTCTGTGTATGTGTCACGCTTCATAGGACATCATAGGACGGCCCATGATCGCTGCCTGAACATCATAGGACGTCCTATGAACTCCGGCATCATAGGACACATAGACAAATGTGTCCTTATGATGTCATATAGACCATGTGTCTTTGAACTCAGGCATCATAGGACACACGGACTAATGTGTCTTTATGATGTCATATAGACCATGAACTCAGGCATCACAGGACAACTCGCAATGCCTATATGACGGCACATAGACAAATGTGTCTTTATGATGTCATATACATCAAGGGTGCCTTCATGTCTTTATGATGCCATATACAGTAAGTCCATGCCGGAAAGCCTCTTTTTGCTCAGATCTATTTTCATGATCCTGTCCCATGAACTGAAATTACAACGCACCTATCCCTCAACCAGTGGTCTCAATGAAGAAGAAGAGGACCCACCAGATGGAGAGCAATAGAATGACGACAAATGCTGCACGTCAGAAAAGATGCCATGAAGATGAAACACCTGAGGTTCCAGCAGTACATCGCACCCGTCTGAGACAGGAGGACACCTTTCACCAGCATAGGGTACAACAGTTTAAAGCACATTTCTAGGACATCATAGGACAGCCTATGATCTCTGCCTCATCATCATAGGCGCGTCCTATGAACTCAGGCATCATAGGACGACTCACCATGCCTACATGACGGCAAATGTGTAATGTTGACGAATGCCAGTCTACACTACAAATGTGTAAAATGCCAAGCAAAGCACTGATTTTCTCCGAGTGCTCCGGTTTCTTGGTTTCTACGGGCATGCGTGGGCCTTCCTGAACAGGGTCGAAAGCCACTTTTTCAGGATCGTGCCCATGAACTGGAATTACGACGCACCTATCCCTCAACCAGTGGTCTGAACGAAGAAGAAGAAGACCCACCAGATGGACAGCAATAGAATGAGGAGAACTGCTGCACATCAGAAAAGATGCCATGAACATTAAACACCTCAGGTTCCAGCAGTACGCCGCAGGCATGACTGAAGAATACAGCTGTCTCAGACAGGAGGAGACCCTTCAGCAACGGGCATGCAGAAATACTTGCTTATACTTGGTTTCTACGGGCATGGATGGGTATGTACTAGTATATATAGACACAGGTAAGCAACATAACACAGAACAGTTACAGGCAGGAGAAGAAGAAACAAGCAGGGGCAAACAGCCCCAGATGGCAGGGCATATTTTGTGTGATTTTTATGTTTGGCTGCATACAAAAGCCATCACATGTCATTGCCACTTAGTGCAGTGTTGCTATACCAACTGTCCTGTAACTGGCAAGAATTCTGTTCCAATGCATCCCCTCAACGGGCATGCACGGGTTTCTACGGGTATGCACTAGTATTTTAAGCATGAAATGTTTGTTGTTCCTTCAACACGGGAAACCTCACCCGGCCCAGACACGGAAAGGCTTGACAGATTCGGGGTGAGACTGGACATCCTGGCAGATAAGCACATCTGTCGCAAGGTCTTTGGTGGACTTTTGCTAGTCGATGCATCGTGACATGCACTAGACAAAGAGCAGAGATAAACAAACCTATCATCTGGTCAGTCACTGCAACAGATACTGGAGTCAGTTTGTCTTGGCCTGTCCTTGCCACTGATAATACCTCTATCTGCCAAGAATCTGCCGCTAGTCCAGCAAAAGCTAGCGGTACTCAAATACTTTGCAAGCAGTTTCATGAAATGGTCAGTAAGAAAGCAACTCATACTGGCTCGGACGTCGCCCGGGTTAACAAGGTCAGGAGTTCCTGGCAGCGGAAGGCAAAGGACAGAGCTGCGTGGAGGAATCTGATCAGACCTAAATCAAACAGTCATTGTCGCCCCCGACAGACTGCTATGGTGATGATGTTGTTCCTTCAAGTAAAATGTCACCACAAGGGGGCAAGCTGTCATAAAACCAAGGTTAACTGTTAACTTGAATGCTTTGTAATCACCATTGTGTCCCTGATCAACCTGTTGTGGATCTCTCTCATACATACTGACCTGGCAGTCCACAGATTTGCCATCAGCATCTGATACGCTGTATGAATCGCCATTGACTGGCAGCCTGATGGGCCACATGACGGGCCGGGCGAGAGGGTTGTAAACATTGACTGAGAACTAAATAAAGAGAAAGACAAGAAAAAGATTAACATATTTGCATTTACGGAGAATTTATTTTAATGTATCAAGAGCATATAGCATATCTCAACTTCACTGCAGCCCAGTTTGCCTGTTACAGTGTTTTTATGAGTATCACCTTCTTGCTTGTCTCAGTGAGGGGACACACGCTGATGTTGAGGTTATTGCAGAAGACTCGCTTAGCAGATGAGCCGCTGAGAACAGCCAGACTGTTGCTGACCAAAACCTGACAAAGAAATTGATTAAGTTTGCTTTTCATTCAACAAGTTAAAAAAAAAAACATTGATGTGGTAAATTTTCTTTATAGTAGAGACAAAGACTGAATATTAGTATGGAAATGTAGATGACATTGATCAGAGACATAATTTACCTGACAGTGTTGCCAGCCATTAGCTAGCCTTCTGGCGTAGTCATCTGCCACGTGTTGTTTCTCTGTGCCCGACACGGCATCATGGTGCTGAGCCACAGCCATGGCTTCCTCTGTCAGTAAAAAATACATGCCGTTCATTTTAGGTCAATTAATTCCCTTCCAGAACAGGTAGGGCACCACATGGTATCTCCGTTTCTATTACCACACAATTGCTTTAAGAAGTGAAAGCTACTGTGTGTGTGTGTGGGGGGGGGGGACAGTCCTCTGGTAGCTCTGTGTGTTTAACGTACCTTTCCCCATTCTATTATGCTGAGCTCCAAGCCAGAAAGTGGAAAGCACCATTTTTTTATGTGGACTTTGGTATAACCAAGTTGGGGCATAAACCCACAACCTCCTGGCTGGGGGGTGGATGCTCTAAAACTGCCACCAACAAAAAATCTTCCATGGCCTCGCCAAACTCTTCCCACACACGAGTTTTTGCTTCAGTAATCACCCGAGCTTAACTCCGCTTGGCCTGCCGATAGACCTCAGCTGCTTCGGGAGTCCCACAGGCCAACCAAGCTTGATAGGACTCCTTCAGCTTGATGGCCCCCCTCACAACTGGTGTCCATCACTTGGTTCGGGGGTTGCCACCACGAGATGCACTGACGACCTTGCGGCCACAGCTCTGGGCAGCCGCTTCAACAATCGTGGTGGAGAACTTGACCCATTCAGATGCCATATCTCCAGACTCCCTCAGAATGTTCTTCTGGAGGTGGAAGTTGAAGACCTCCCGGACAGGGGCCTCAGCCAGACACTCCCAGCACACTCTCACTATACGTTTGGGTCTACCAGGTCTGAATGGCATCCTCCCCTGCCATCGGATCCAACTCACCACCAGGTGGTGATCAGTTGACAGCGCTGCACCTGTCTTTACCTGAGTGTCCAAGACATACAGTCGCAGGTCTGATGACACAATAACAAAATCAATCATCGACCTGCGACCTAGGGTGTCCTGGTGCCAGGTGCACATATGGACACCCTTATGCTTGAACATGGTGTTTGTTATGGACAAACTGTGGTTGGCATAGAAGTCCAAAAACTGAACACCACTCAGGTTCAGATTGGACTGGCCGTTCCTCCCAACCACCCCCCTCCAGGTTTCACTGTCGTTGCCCACGTGAACATTAAAGTCCCCCAGCAGGACAATGGAGTTTCCAAGAGGAGCACTCTCCAGCACCCCAGTCAGAGACTCCAAAAAGAGTGAGTACCCTGAACCATCATTTAGTGCATAGGTATAAATGATGGTCAAGACCCGTTTTCCAACCCAAAGGTGCAGAGAAACAACCCTTTCGCCCACCAGGGAAAACTCCAATATAGAAGCAGCAAAGTGTGTGTGTGTGTGTGTGGGGGGGGGGATACAAGAATACCCACCCCTGCTTGCCGCCTCTTTCCCGGGGCAACTTTAGAGTAGGCCAACCTCCAGCCCCTCTCCAGGAGACTGGTTCCGGAACCAGAGCTGTGTGTTGAGGTGAGGCCGACTATATCTAGCTGGTATCTCTCAACCTTGTGCACCAGCTCAGGCTCCTTCCCCACCAAAGAGGTGACATTCCATGTACCAAATGCCAGTTTAGGAAGCTGGGGATCAGACCACCAAGGTCTCTGCCTTCAACCGCCACCTGATCCACATAGCACCGGACCCCCATGGTCCCTCTTGCAGGTGAGCCCACTCAAGGGCGGACCCATGTAACTCCTTTGGGCTGAGTCTGGCCAGGTCCCATGGACAGAAACCTGACCACCAGGCGCTAGCGATCGAGCCCCTCCCTCAGGCCTGGCTCCAGGGTGGGGTCCCGGTAACCCCATACTGGGCGGGGTACACTGAATCCTTGATCTTACATTCATCATGGGAGTCTATTGGATCATTCTTAGTCTGGCCCTTCACCCTACCAGAGGCAAATTGCCCCGGACAACATAGCTCCTGGGATCACTACAGCACACAAACCCCCACCACAATAAGGTGACAATCCATGAGCACGATCCATTGATTCATTTCACTTTAACTTAATTTATATACAGTGGGGCAAAAAAGTATTTAGTCCGCCACCAATTGTGCAAGTTCTACCACTTAAAAGATGAAAGGTCTCCAGTTTTCATCATAGGTATACCTCAACTATGAGAGACAAAATGAGGGGAAAAAAAATCCAGAAAATCACATTGTCTGATTTTTAAAGAATTTATTTGCAAATTATTGTGGAAAATAAGTATTTGGTCACCTACAAACAAGCAAGATTTCTGGCTCTCAAAGACCTGTAACTTCTTCTTTAAGAGGCTCCTCTGTCCTCCACTCGTTACCTGTATTAATGGCACCTGTTTGAACTCGTTATCAGTATAAAAACACCTGTCCGCAACCTCAAACAGTCAGACCCCAAACTCCACTATGGCCAAGACCAAAGAGCTGTCAAAGGACACCAGAAACAAAATTGTAGACCTGCACCAGGCTGGGAAGACTGAATCTGCAATAGGTAAGCAGCTTGGTGTGAAGAAATCAACTGTGGGAGCAATTATTAGAAAATGGAAGACATACAAGATAGTTATTAGTTATGCTGCTAATAGGTTTAGTCAGCCGGGGGACCTCCAATAACGCACTGGGCCTCACTCCTTTCTTCACTCTCAATGAAATTTTTTTTTTTTGCTGGTCATTAACATCTGTTTGTTCTCTCCCATAGATCGAGTCCCCATCGTGCTGTTTGCTCTCTATATGTCTGTTCTTTTCTTCTTCTCTATCCCCTCACCCCCCAGCCAGTCGCAGCAGATGACTGCCCCTCTCTGAGCCTGGTTCTGCTGGAGGTTTCTTCCTGTTAAAAGGGAGTTTTTCCTCTCCACCGTCACCAAGTGCTTGCTCACAGGGGATTGCCTGATTGCTGGGGTCTTACTGCAACTGTGGGGGTCCCCCCTACAGTTGAAAGTGCTATGAGATGACTGTTGCTGTGAAATGGCGCTATATAAATAAAGTTGAATTGAATTCAATACAAGACCACTGATAAGCTCCCTCGATCTGGGGCTCCACGCAAGATCTCACACCGTGGGGTCAAAATGATCACGAGAACGGTGAGCAAAAACCCCAGAACCACACGGGGGGACCTAGTGAATGACCTGCAGAGAACTGGGCCCAAAGTAACAAAAGCTACCATCAGTAACACACTATGCCGCCAGGGACTCAAATCCTGCAGTGCCAGACGTGTCCCCCTGCTTAAGCCAGTACATTTCCAGGCCCGTCTGAAGTTTGCTAGAGAGCATTTGGATGATCCAGAAGAGGATTGGGAGAATGTCAAATGGTCAGATGAAACCAAAATAGAACTTTTTGGTAAAAACTCAACTTGTCGTGTTTGGAGGAGAAAGAACACCATACCTACTGTGAAGGATGGGGGTGGAAACATCATGCTTTGGGGCTGTTTTTCTGCAAAGGGACCAGGACGACTGATCCGTGTAAAGGAAAGAATGAATGGGGCAATGTATCGTGAGATTTTGAGTGAAAACCTCCTTCCATCAGCAAGGGCATTGAAGATGAAACGTGGCTGGGTCTTTCAGCATGACAATGATCCCAAACACACCGCCCGGGCAACGAAGGAGTGGCTTTGTAAGAAGCATTTCAAGGTCCTGGAGCGGCCTAGCCAGTCTTCAGATCTCAACCCCATAGAAAATCTTTGGAGGGAGTTGAAAGTCCGTGTTGCCCAGCAACATCCCCAAAACATCACTGCTCTAGAGGAGATCTGCATGGAGGAATGGGCCAAAATACCAGCAACAGTGTGTGAAAACCTTGTGAAGACTTACAGAAAACGATTGACCTCTGTCATTGCCAACAAAGGGTATATAACAAAGTATTGAGATGAACTTTTGTTATTGACCAAATACTTATTTTCCACCATAATTTACAAATAAATTCTTTAAAAATCAGACAATGTGATTTTCTGGATTTTTTTCCCCCTCATTTTGTCTCTCATAGTTGAGGTATACCTATGATGAAAATTGGAGACCTCTCTCATCTTTTAAGTGGGAGAACTTGCACACTTGGCGGCTGACTAAATATTTTTTTTACCCCACCGTAGCTCCAATTCACAACAGTCATCTCATAGCATTTTCAAACCGCAGGGCAAATACTCCACAATTGCAGAAAGACCCAACAATCAAGCGATCCTCTGTGAGCAAGCACATGGTGATGAAGGAGAGGGAAAATTCCCTTTTAACAGGACGAAACCTCTAGCAGAATCAGGCTCAGGGAGGGGCAGTCATCTGCTACGGCTGGCTGAAGGGTGAGGGGATAGAGAAGAAGAAGAACAGACATGTAGAGAATGAACAACACAATGGGAACTCAATCTAAGGGAGAGAGCAAACCAATGCTAATGAACAGCAAAAATGGTACAACAAATATCAAGAGTGACCAAAGAAGTGAAAGCCCAGTGTATCATGGGAGGCCCCTCAGCTGTGTAAAACTATAGCAGCATTACTATAAGCTTTGTCAAAAAGGAAAGTTTTAACTCTATTCTTAAACCAGACCATCAGCGATTGAGTCGCTCATTCCAGCCTGACGAAATTACCCTGGGAGTGCTCAGATCCCCTGATTGCTGACCTTAAAGATGCACTGCGGTGGATATACAGTAAATCCCTTTTAAAAACAAATCTGCATTGTCTAAAATGGTATTTCATGCCCTTTTTTTTTTCACAAAAAGCCCTTTCATTGTCTTACAGTTGCTTGTAAAATTCTTTTCCCTTTTTCTCTTTCTTCAAAAGCCAGGATCTAATTAGGCTCACCCACATCATGCCCATGAGGACACTGATGCGCCACCTGTCCTCCAGGACCACAGCACACAGAAGTCTGCCAGTTGGCAAATTTAAACAGCCAGAACTTAGTCCTGATTGGTTCACCTGTTATAGCGACATCAAAAAAACACAATGTCTAAACTTTCCTTTTTCCATGGGGAGGAGCATAAGTGAACTTTCACAACAGAAAAAAATACAAACATGACACCTAAGAGGATTTTGCTCTTGATGTCTTGTAAGTCATAAAAGACATGTTCCAGACATGTTAACAAAAAAACCCCTTGATTTTCACCAGTGTGTTGCTTTAAGCACAGCCTAAATATAGACCCATCAAAGAATGTCCTTAAAGTCAAGGTCGATGAACTAGGAGGAGTAACATTTTTCATGAAATCGCAAATGCCCAGATCTTCTGACCTTTAACAATGATCTTGACTTCAATCTGGATGCAGACTTACCTGAGGATCATTGTGAGTGAGTTTGGTGAGCATCGAGGTAATTGCCTAGTCAGAGTAGTGATTTTTCTAAATCGCCTAAGTGCCCAGATCTGACCTTTGACATTGACCTTGAGCAAAACCTGAATGTAGACCTATTTACCTTTTATTCTTATTAGAGACAAAAATAGAAAGGAGATGTTTTTACCTTCTTTACATGTTTCAACTGTTCACTGCAGCCTTCATCAGAAGTGTCAGCTGATTGCTGCGAGGTGTCATTTTATCAGCTGACTTCCATAGGCAGGGCCAGCCCAGCAGACCTGGCAGATCCACTGAGCTGGCCCTGGTGGATCTGACAGGTCTGGCAGACTGCTATGATGATGATTTCATTTTTTGAATGTATTTATCTGTTTTTAGGGAATCATGCAGTGTTTTTTACATACTTGAATAGTGCTTATTTTGTTTATTTTTCCAAAATTTTGCTGCTTCGTGTCACCACAGTTACAATAGTCGCTGTTATTATACGCCTGTTAACCTCCTTCTGCAAATTCACTCCTGACTGATGAAGCCATTTGGATGAATGGTGAAACGTTCCAGAGTAAAACTGGATTAAAGTAAATGAGTAACACTTGAATCCAATTGAGCTGACTGAGCTTTCATACAGTATACTTGCCTGGCTGGATGACAGAGTCTTCATCAAGGTCGCACAGCACTCAGGAAGGAGTTAATACAGGTTGCGGGTGTTAGGGAAGAATTACCAGAGGACTGGGAAAATACAGCAAATGTATTGAAGGAAAATGGATAGAAAGGTATGTGGTGTACCCTCTGGACAAAAGAAACAAGATGAGGAGGTACAGCAAAGTATTCAAAGGAAGAAGTTGGCATAGAAAAAGTGGAATAGTCAGGGAGATGAAGAAAGCAGGCATGAGAACTTGAGAGTCTAGGTGTATGGCAAAGAGAGCAGCAATGGAAAAGGCATATAGTGAGTTCTATGAGAGGCTGGGCACTAAGGAAGGAAGAAAGGACTATCAACTGGAAGAGAGATCAAGCTGGAAAGCATGTGCAGCAGGTTAGGATGGAGTCTCGGGGGTGATGTGTGACAGAAGGATAGCAGCTAAAGTAATAGGTAAGATTTACAAGATGGTAGTGAGACCTGCTATGATGTACAGTTTGGAGACGGTGGCGCTGACAAAAAGGCATGAGGCAGAGCTGGAGGTGGCAGAGTTTAAGATCCTAGGATTCTCATTAAGTGTGAGCAGGGGGCAGGTTTGGACATGTGCAGAGGAGGGATAGTGGATATATTGGACAAACGATGTTGAAGATGGAGCTGCAAGGCAGGAGAAAATGAGGAAGACCACAGAGAAGATTCATGGATGTAGTGAAGGAGGACATGGAGAAGGCTGGTGTCGCATAGGAAGATGCAAGGGATAGGGTGAGATGGAGGCAGATGATCCTCTGTAGAGACCACTAAAAGGAGCAGACAAAAGAAGAAGAGAAGAAGAAGCAGAGCCAGGTACCTGATCATTTAGAGCTTTGTAAGTCAGAAGCAATTTAAATTTAATTCTAGATTCTATAGTCATCAGCAAGATTAAGTCCAAGAATTTATAAAAAAAAAAGAAGGGGGAAGAAAAAAAAAATAATCAACCCACGCAATATTTTGCTGTCTCCTTGCCCAAAAGGCCCCTTCCTGGAAGCCGGACCTCCAACTACCTCTAGCTGGTTACATGTCTGGAAGGCAAAAACCAACATGAGTGTTGACTTTAATTACACAGGGTTACAAAAATAAATTTTTTTGTAAGTTGTCCGTGTTTTTTCAACTGAATTAAGACAATTTTACACTGCTGAATCCGAAAATGACATCATTTTCTTTCTATCAGGTGCCAAGTAAAAACCTGTACTTAGTACTTACTTAGTACTGTGCATGTATTTACCTTTATATAAAGGTAAGTACATGTAAATTTAATGTTACGTCATCATTGTTCAAAATTCAGAGAATTTCAAGACATAAAGAAGAATTTTGCATCATATAAAGTGAAAATACCTGTACATGTAAACAAAAACATATAAAACAACATGTGGCCATAATTCAAAAAGTTGACCTGATTGAGCAAAACCAATGTGATTTTTGGATTCAGCACATCAAAATTGTCCTAAATCAGCTCAAAAAACTTAGACAATAAATTTGGTGTTGACCAGTGTTATTAAACAGATGCATATTTGCAGTGACAGAACATCTGGTTCTACCTGCAGGTTGCTGTTGCTTATCCTCTCGTATCGTTTCAGTGCTGGTCGGCTGGTGAAGTAGCCCGTCCAGAAGTCATGAGCGCTGTCTGCATAGGGAAAGAAATCATCCCTCTTCAAAGGCCTGTGTAGAAAAAGGAAGTCGCTGTCATCTACAAACTTATTTTGATAATATAAACAAACGTCCACTGCTCATTTAAAGAAAACAGTACCAGGTGAGGTTTGCTTTGTGAAGCTCCTGGAGGTAGCAGGACGGCGTCGAATACAGCACATTCACATTGGTGAAATTCGACTGCTGGGCATTCACGTAGTGTATCAGTTTGTCCAGGTTCTTGTACCACAGGTTGGCGTTCTCATACTGGAAGTCTGAGCCCATGGTCATGATTATGTGATTGGTCTTATAAACACTGGCCTGAAAAAATGGAGGAGAAATACTGCTTATAAATGCCTTCCACGGAGAACAGCCTGAATGTTTTGTTTTCTGTCAAACCTGACTATAAACAATGGACAGGAAGCGATGCACCACATCATCAACATTATAGTCTTCAAGATCAGGGTCATCACTGATTGGGGGGTCACTGCACGACTGGTCCCAGCAGAAGCCATCAGGAGGGTTGTACCCATTGGGAAGGACTCCTGTTAGTGAAGTGGAGTGAAAGTTCAAACATTTTTTTTTTTTTTACATGCATGGTCCTAAAATACACACAAAGGTGTAATAAAGAACACTGTTACCAGTGAAAAGGTCTGCCATGGGTGGTGGGAGGCTGTCTGAGGCTCTCCACAGAAGCTCTTGCTCTCTTGCAAGCCTCCTGCGAGACCGGTCTTCATAGTCGATGCGACCAAAGAAGAAGCCGTCATATCCCATCTGAAACATCAACAGGGAATGGAGAATCAGAGAGCAACCTCTGAGGAGAAAGTGTACGCAAATTGAAAAAGTGGAAGCAAATTGTATCACCAGTTGAAGTAAATGGTTTAAAAAAAAAAAAAAAAAAAAAGGTTGACATATTCAATACACACTGATAACATCTAACATTTAAAGGGATTGTGGCATTATCGATCTGTACACCATGTGGTTGAATGAACCCGAGATATCATTATCCCCCTTATTCCTAGAGGTGCTGCTGTCGAAACGATTATGGGCACAACTTCCACCCCATGGTGGAAGTTGTGTTACAGCAGTCAGGTGTGGTGAAGTAGCGGGTCATTTAAAATCCCGTTTTTTAAAGTTTCTCGACTCTGATTTAACGTATAGCCCCCATACGTGTTTTGCAGTGAACTGGCAATTAATTTCCCCACTTGGTTTTTGAATTTTAGAATGTCTCTGTATACAGTGGTGTGAAAAAGTATTTGCCCCCTTCCCGATTTCTCGTTTTTTTTGTCCGTTTGTCACATTTAAATGTTTCAGATCATCAGACCAGGTAAAGAAACAGCTGGAGAGACTCCGCCAGCGGAAGGCGGCGGGCCCTGATGGCATCGCCGCCAGGACCCTGAGGACCTGTGCCAACCAGCTAGCTCCGGTACTGAAACACCTGTACAACCTGAGCCTGAGTCTGGAGAGAGTACCGATGCTGTGGAAGACATCCTGCCTGGTTCCTGTCCCCAAGAAGTCATCTCCATCGGACCTGAACGACTACCGACCAGTTGCCCTCACATCTCATGTGATGAAGGTCCTGGAGAGACTGGTCTTAGCCCACCTGAGGCTGCAGGTGAAGACGTGGCTGGACCCTCTGCAGTTTGCATATCAACCCCATTTAGGAGTTGAAGATGCTGTCATCTACCTGCTGCAACAAGCCCATCTGCACCTGGATGGTGCAGGAGACACTGTGAGAATCACTTTTTTTGATTTCTCCAGTGCCTTTAACACCATCCAGCCACTGCTGCTGGGTGAGAAGCTGCGGGTGATGGGGGTCGACAGCTCTGTGATCTCCTGGATTACTGACTACCTGACAGGCAGACCACAGTTTGTCCGGCTGGGCAGTGTCTTGTCTGGAGTGGTGGCTAGTGATACGGGAGCTTCACAGGGGACTGTGCTCTCTCCTTTTCTCTTTACTTTATACACCACTGACTTTCAGTACAACACTGAGTCATGCCACCTGCAGAAATTCTCTGATGACTCAGCTGTTGTGGGGTGTATAAGAGGAGGAGAGGAGGGGGAGTACAGGGCACTGGTAGACAGATTTGTGGAGTGGACGGAGCAGAATCACCAGAGGTTAAATGTCTGCAAGACCAGAGAGACGGTGATTGACTTCAGGAGGAGGAAGATGCCTTCGCAGCCACTGCAGATTAGGGGGGAGGATGTGGGAGTGGTTGAGGACTACAAATATCTGGGTGTCAGAATCAGCAGCGGGTTGGACTGGAGATCCAACACCGATGCTGCACACAAGAAAAGGATGAGCAGACTCTACTTCCTGAGGAAGCTGAGATCCTTCAATGTGTGTAGCAGGATGCCGGAGCTTTTCTACCAGAACGTTGTTGCCAGCACCATCTTCTTTGCTGCTGTCTATTGGGGTAGCAGTATCAGGGCCAATGACACCAACAGACTTGACAAGTTTATCAAGAGGGCTGGCTCTGTAATTGGTACAGGGCGGAGACCTTTGAGACTGTGGTGGAGAGGAGGACCTATAAACTGCAATCCATCATGGACAATCCTGATCACCCCCTCCACCACACACTGAACAGACAGCGAAGCACTTTCTCTAGTAGACTACTACAGCTTCGCTGTCCAATGGCCAGGTACAGGAAATCTTTCCTGCCGCATGCCATTTCACTGTACAATAACTCACTATGATGTTGTATTCTGGTCATAACTATGCTGCCACGCTGCACCTTACAGTCTAACTGGCACCTCACGTTTCACTCTGCTCCTGATAGTCCTTCATTGTGCAGCGGGATGATTCATGTGTTTATACGGGTCGTCATATATTAAGCTATGATGTATATAGGTTTTATAGTCATGTTAGTTTTAATTTCCATGGGTAATCCCTTTGTCATGCGTGTGTTTCTGTCATTTGGTTCTCTACTGTCATGCTGCTGTTATACTTTATTGATCCCAAACTGGGAAATTACAGTGTATCTATCTATCTATCAAACAAATTTAAATATTAGGCAAAGATAACACAAGTAAACACAAAATGCAGTTTTTAAATGAAGGCCTTTATTATTAAAGGTAAAAAAAAAATTAAAACCTACATGGCCCTGTGTGAAAAAGTGATTGTCCCCCTGTTTTTTTTTTCCACAATATCTTTATTGAACCTTTTTTTTTTTCCACAATATCTTTATTGAACCTTTTTTTTTTTTTTTTTAACAAACATGATACAAACAATCAAACACTAACACTAAAGTACTACAAAAAAAAAAAAATGCACTAAAAACACCAACAACCACCAACAAAATCAAGTCTTCAACAATGCTCCTCTGTTTAGTCTAGACAATCCAATACATAAGTATACATATTATGTTCACCAGTTTGGAATTTACAAGGTCCACACACATCATTCACCTTCTTCTTCAAGAGTTATGTTTAAATTTTTTACATAATCAATAAAAGGTCTCCATATATTCTCAAACACAATTTCCTTTGATTTCAGTATATATGTTATTCTTTCTAATGGAAGGTTTGTTAACATCTGTCTTAACCACTGAGTCACATCTGGTCTATGAGTCTTTTTCCATAATAGTGCAATACATTTTTTGGCATTAAGCAAACTGAGGTCTATGAATGTTCTTTCACTTTTATTGAAATTATGCTTTTCTGGGTACAGACCCAACAAAACCAGTTTAGGATTCAATATGATTTGTTTTGAGATTATTTTTTCAATTGTTACCCTCACCTCTTCCCAAAACATTCTTATTAATCTACATTCCCATAAACAATGAAATAGGGTTCCTTTACTTTCCATGCATTTTGTGCATGTATCTGGTATATTTTTGTTATATCTATTTAACTCCTCTGGTGTAACATACATCCGCATTAACCATTTGAAATGTATCAATTTAAGGCGTGCATTTATTGATTTGGTTTGAGCTTCTGTACAAGCCAATTCCCATTGTTCCTCTGAAATTTCAATTTGCAGATCTTCTTTCCAGTAGTTTAATCTTTTCAGTGAATTTTCACTTGAAGATAGTGTCAATGAGTTATAAAACTCTGAAATAATACCCTTTCTTTTACTATCTTTCATCATCATTTTTTCCAAGGATGAATAAATAGGTCGAGTGAGAGCTTTATTTTGATTTGATCGAATAAAGTTTCTAAGTTGAAGATATTTAAAAAAATGTGTTCTATTGAGATTAAATTTGATCCTCAGCTCTTCAAAAGACATTATGTTGTCTGCACATGGCAAATATAAATCCTGAATCTTTTGTATCCCTTTTAAATTCCATACTTTAAATACAGCGTCCGCTCTCCCTGGTTTAAATGACTCTGCGATCGTTGGCCTCATCTCCAATGGAGATGAAGCTGAGTACAGAGGGCTTATCCAGGACTTCGTGGACTGGTGCCATCGGAACTGCCTCCAGATCAACGCGAGGAAAACTAAGGAGCTGGTGGTGGACTGCCGCAGGCATGGGCAGCCCCTCACAGTACCAGTAAATATACAGGGAACAGACATCGAGATGGTGACATCCTATAAGTACCTGGGTATTCATCTGAACAATAAACTAGACTGGTCACACAATACTGATGCACTCTACAAGAAGGGACAGCGCAGGCTGTTCCTGCTGAGGAGACTCAGGTCTTTTGGTGTACAAGGGGCGCTGCTGAAGTCATTCTATGACACGGTGGTGGCATCAGCCATCACTTTTGGAGTGGTCTGCTGGGGCAGTGGCATTACTGCAGCCGATAGGAAGAGACTGAACAAACTGATTAAGAAAGCTAGCTCTGTCCTGGGGCAGCGCCTTGATCCGATGGAGGAGATAGGAGAGAGAAGGACGGTGGCTAAACTGTCATCTCTGCTGGAGTCCGAGTTCCACCCTATGCAGGACATACTGAATGCACTGAGGAGCTCATTTAGCAGCAGACTACATCATCCCAGGTGCACAACCGAGAGGTTTCGTAGGTCCTTCCTACCAACGGCTGTCAGACTGTACAACCTAAGCAGGGCTGCTCGCAGAGATAGCAAAAAGACGTAACAAACTAATAGTTTTTTGAATGCAAAAGATGCAATAGACTTACACAATGGTCCTCTCCGGCATACAACTAGGAACATACCGGTCGCTATGGAGGGTGAGAATATGTATGGGCACATAATCATACCATGTAGGATAACTAAGTAGACGGTTATGCTGTTTCATTCCATCTAGCAACAATGCTCTGCACTGTGTGTGTTTATATATTTGCATATTTATTCCATCTAGCTACAATGCTCCGTACTGTGGGTGTTTATATATTTATATATCTACATATTATTCCATCTAGCTACATTGCTCCGCACTGTGTGTGTTTATATACTTGCATATTTATTCCACCTAGCTGCAATGCTCCGTACTGTGGGTGTTTATATATTTACATATTTATTCCATCTAGCTACAATGCTCTGCACTGTGTGTTCATATATTCATATATTTATTCCATCCAGCTACAATGCTCTGCACTGTGTGTCTGTGTGTGTGTGTATATATATATATTTTATAGTAATACGTACATATGTTTATTAGCTGCTCTTGCTTGCTTGTTTTTTTTCTTGCCTTCTGATTGTTGCTCTGAGTGTTGCTATCCCTGTGCTGTTGCAATCCTGGAATTTCCCCGTTGTGGGACTAATAAAGGCTTATCTTATCTTATCTTTAAAATATTGATTACCCCATATTGGACTAAATTGTGACAATAACTGTGGTTCTTTTAAATAGTTTTTAGCTTCACACCATATTTTGATCATATGCTTTACAAATGGATTTTTAACTTGTTTTTGTAATTTTTTTGCCGAATCTGAGTATATGAATATGGGAAGAGGTAAAGGTAAATTGTATGATTCCATTTCAGTCCAGTGAGGGAGATCATTTGATGAAAAATAATATGTCATAGACCTCAGTTGTGCCGACCAATAATACAACATAAAATTTGGACATTTCAGACCTCCACGATCAAATGGTAAATATAATAAAGACAGACGTAATCTAGCCCTCCTGTTGTTCCATATAAATTCCACTAACTTTTTTTTTATTCTTGAGAATAGATCTAAAGGTGGTGATAAGGGAATGTATTGAAATAAATAAAGTATTTTAGGTAAAATATTACTTTTAAGTATATTGATTCTCCCGATCATCGACATTGGTAGTGACATCCATCTCTGAGTTAACTCACTGATATCTGACATTAAGGCTTCATAGTTGACACTGGCGACTGATTCTAGCTTAGGCATAATTTGGATTCCTAAATATTTAAACTGATTTACAACATTGAATTGATTTACCTCAGGGGCTGGGTAATTTCTCTGGGTCTCATTTAGCATTAATATTGAAGATTTAGTTTTATTTATTTTATATCCTGATATTTCCCCAAAATTCTTTATTAAATTCAACAAGGTTGGAATTGATTTTTTTAGATTCGACATAAACAAAATTATATCATCGGCGTACAGGGAGATTTTATGTTCTGTTGGTCCAACTTTAATTCCATATATTTGTGAATGTAAACGTATCGCTATCGCTAAAGGTTCAATTGCCATAGTAAACAGTAAAGGTGAGAGTGGACAGCCTTGTCGACATCCTCTATTGATTTTTATTGGTTTTGAAATATTGTTATTTGTTAGGATTTCTGCTGTAGCATTATTGTATATTATTTGAACCCATTTTATGAAATTATTTCCAAGTCCAAACCTTTGTAGGACTTCAAAAAGAAAGGGCCATTCAACTCTATCAAAGGCCTTTTCGGCGTCCAATGATAGGAGAGCTGTATCCGGTGCTTCTTTATTAAAATAGATAATATTAAATAGTCTTCTTACATTATGGAAGCCTTGTCTACCCTTTATAAAGCCATTCTGATCTCGATTAATAATATTTGGTAAAATTTCTTGTATTCGTCTTGCTAAAATTTTACAGATTATCTTAAGGTCGGCGTTTAATAGGCTTATTGGTCTCATATTTTCACATTTATTAGAGGGCTTACCTGGTTTTGGCAGCAGTATAATTAAGGCATTATTTATGTATGATGGTAAATTATTATTTTGAAATGCTTCTAAAACCATTTCCAAAAAAGGTTTTATTAATTTATTCTTAAATTTTTTATAAAGGTCAACTGGAAGACCATCTGGTCCTGCACTTTTTCCTGATTTCATATTATCAATGGCTAGCCCAACTTCTTCTTGACTAATTTTAGACTCCAATATCTCCCTGTTTTCATTTGGAATACACGGTATAGATAGTTCGTTCAAAAACCCATTTAGTTTTGTTAAATCAGGTTCATTTTTGGTATCATATAATTTTTCATAGTAATCTCTAAAGGCTCTATTAATTTCTAAAGGATCTATAACTACCTGTCCGTTACTTATAATACTGGTAATTGGTGTTTTAATTTCCAATTGTTTAATCTGCCATGCTAATAATTTTCCTGATTTTTCACCTTGTTCATAAAAGATTGTTTCAATCTTAGAAGACTCGAGGCAGCTCTATTCGCTGATTTTTTGTCGTATTCAGCTCTCAAAATCAGTAATTCATTCTCCAACCTTGGGTCACTTCCTGCATACACTTTTTCCTGAAGATTTTTTATTTTATGTTCCAATTTAGCTCTCTCCTCTCGAGTCTTCTTAGATTTTGATCCTGTATAACTAATAATATGCCCCCTAATAAAAGCTTTGAAAGCCTCCCACTTTACACATGCTGATGTTTGTGTAGTATTGATGTCAAAGAACTCGTCTATCTGTTTTTCTATATACTTGACAAATTCCTCATCCTGAAGCCATTTATGCTGAAATTGCCATCTACCTGATTCCTTTGTCAATTTTTTATCTACATATATTAGACAACAGGGTGCATGATCAGAGATCACGATGTTATCATAAAAGCAGTTTTGAATCTTGGACCTTAATTCTGTGGAAATCAAAAAATAATCAATACGTGAGAATGTCTTGTAGGTACTGGAATAACAAGAATAGGCTTTAACTTGTGGTTTCATTTCTCTCCATATATCTAACAATCTCAATTCTTTCATAAAATGATTAATAGTCATCCTACATCCAATGTGCGTACAATCCAGTCCTGTTGATCTATCCACACCTGGATTCAATGTACAATTAAAATCCCCTGCTATTATATGTTGCCCTGTAAGTGATGATAAGATGAGAAATAAATTAGCAAAGAACTTCTGATCATCTATATTGGGACCATATAAGTTCACAAGATTTATATTTTCTAATAGCAAAGAACCTTGAATGATTACATATCTTCCAAATTTGTCTCCAATTACATTTTTCACTTGAAAAGGAACTGATTTATGTATGAGAGTCATAACTCCCCTGGCTCGGGATGAAAATGAAGAGGTGAATACACTTCCCTGCCATCTACTCCTAATTCTTTTAACATCCTCCTCTATCAGATGAGTTTCTTGTAAAAACACAATTCTTGAACCCATGTCCTTTATTTTATTCATAACTTGTTTAAGTTTTTTTAAATTTTGTAGACCTCTGCAATTCCATGAAGTTAAATTAAGATTAACACTTTGGTCCATGATCAATAGAGAGTTTGGGATTACCTTGCAGTGTAAACATGCTCATACAGAGAAGCAAAAACATGAGTGGTTGAACATTCATCCTACAAACTACACACAAACAAATTTCCCCTTCCCACACTTGTGGCAAACCCCCCAAAATCAAAAGAAAAATTCTGTCTCCCGATATAGCCATCGACCGTTCCACACCCACGGGGAACAGCCTAAGCCACTCCTTCTTCATCCTCCCAATCACCCTAACTCTACTGCTTTTAATGACGTAACATTAACTCTCCTCTGTAGTTTTCCAACTTAACTCCAAAATTTTTAACAACTTTGTACATCATAGTTTTTTTTTTTTTTTGTTTGTTTTGTTTTTGTTTTGTTTTTTTTTAAATATATAATACAATCTATATTTTGTAAACTTACTATTTACTTCAAGTCAGTCAGATGCCTGTGCAAATGCTTAATTATTCTACCTTATATTTTGTTCATGCTTAGCTCCCACCAGTCTCTTCTTCTTCTTTGATCTTCTTGATGAACTCCTGCGCCTCCTCTGGGGTCTTGAAGATGTGGGTTCTGCCTCATACGTGGTCAGCAGTCTCGCAGGATAGATTACACCATGACGAATCCCAAGGTTGCGCAGCTCCTTACGTACGGGATCAAACTGCTTCCTCAATTGCTGGATTCCTGTGGCCAAATCTGGGTAGAACCGCACCTGCTGGTCCTGGTGTTTAATCTCTCCTTTTTTAGCTCGTGCAGCGTTGAAGATCTTCATCCTGTCTCTGTTGTTAAGAAACTTCATAATTAAGGTCCTCGGCGGTCCCTTATCTCTCCGTGGGCCAATGCGATGTGCTTTTTCCAGAACCACTGCTGATTGCAACTCCTCGCTGCCCAGCACCTCCGGAATCCACTTTTCCAGAAAGGAACATACGTCCCGACCTTCTGATTCCTCTGGAAGACCCACCAGCCTCAAATTATTCTGTCTCGACCGAGATTCCAAATCCAAAATATTATCTTCCAGAGATTTATTTTTTTTTTCCAAAGTGCGCACCTTTAATTGAAGACGGGTGACGTCATCTTCAGCACTAGCGAGACGGAGCTCCATCTGCGCCGTTCGTTCTACACAGTCACCCAATTCCTTTCTTATTCCTTCCAACGCTGTCATAATCCCATCAAATCTAGAGGAAAAGTCCGCTCTCATTGAACTCATGGCAGCCATCAGCGCATCTGCGCCATTCCCCGCAGAAATCGCAGCGTTGCCAGCCTCCTCCGCCATATATGGAGCCCTGTTTGCTGCGTCACAGACCTGAAAGTCCGTTAATTTGGACTGTTTCGGCGGCTCGCTTTTTCCTTTTCCTGGTTTTCCAGCCTTAGGCTTCGCCGACATATCCTCGCCCAAACGCTGGGATACGTTCTGTCCCAAATGAGAGAGTTATTTGCCGATTTTTTTTCTCCAGGAGCAGAGCAGAGCGAGACACGTCCGTCCTACGTGGCAGCCATAACCGGAAGTCGATTGTCCCCCTGTTAAAACATAAATTAACTGTGGATTACATACATACATACATATATATATATATATATATATATATATATATATATATATATATATACACAGTGGGGTAAAAAAGTATTTAGTCAGCCACCAATTGTGCAAGTTCTCCCACTTAAAAGATGAGAGAGGTCTCCAATTTTCATCATAGGTATACCTCAACTATGAGAGACAAAATATGAAAAAAAAAATCCAGAAAATCACATTGAAAGATTTTTAATGAATTAATTGGTAAATTCCTCGGTAAAATAAGTATTTGGTCAATAACAAAAGTTCATCTCAGTACTTTGTTATATACCCTTTGTTGGCAATGACAGAGGTCAAACGTTTTCTGTAAGTTTTCACAAGGTTTTCACACACTGTTACTGGTATTTTGGCCCACTCCTCCATGCAGATCTCCTCTAGAGCAGTGATGTTTTGGGGCTGTCACTGAGCAACAAAGACTTTCAACTCCCTCCAAAGATTTTCTATGGGATTGAGATCTGGAGACTGGCTAGGCCACTCCAAGACCTTCAAATGCTTCTTACGAAGCCACTCCTTCGTTGCCCGGGCGGTGTGTTTGGGATCATTGTCATGCTGAAAGACCCAGCCACGTTTCATCTTCAGTGCCCTTGCTGGTGGAAGGAGGTTTTCACTCAAATCTCATGATACATGGCCCCATTCATTCTTTCTTTTACACGGATCAGTCGTCCTGGTCCCTTTGCAGAAAAACAGCCCCAAAGTACGATGTTTCCACCCCCATGCTTCACAGTAGGTATGGTGTTCTTTCTCCTCCAAACACGACAAGTTGAGTTTTTACCACAAAGTTCTATTTTGGTTTCATCTGACCATATGACATTCTCCCAATCCTCTTCTGGATCATCTAAATGCTCTCTAGCAAACTTCAGACGGGCCTGGACATGTACTGGCTTAAGCAGGGGGACACGTCTGGCACTGCAGGATTTGAGACCCTGGCGGCGTAGTGTGTTACTGATGTAGTCTTTGTTACTTTGGTCCCAGCTCTCTGCAGGTCATTCACTAGGTCCCCCCATGTGGTTCTGGGATTTTTGCTCACCGTTCTGGTGATAATTTTGACCCCACGGGGCGAGATCTTGCGTGGAGCCCCAGATCGAGGGAGATTATCAGTGGTCTTGTATGTCTTCCATTTTCTAATAATTGCTCCCACAGTTGATTTCTTCACACCAAGCTACTTACCTATTGCAGATTCAGTCTTCCCAGCCTGGTGCAGGTCTACAATTTTGTTTCTGGTGTCCTTTGACAGCTCTTTGGTCTTGGCCATAGTGGAGTTTGGAGTCTGACTGTTTGAGGTTGTGGACAGGTGTCTTTTATACTGATAACGAGTTCAAACAGGTGCCATTAATACAGGTAACGAGTGGAGGACAGAGGAGCCTCTTAAAGAAGAAGTTACAGGTCTGTGAGAGCCAGAAATCTTGCTTGTTTGTAGGTGACCAAATACTTATTTTACTGAGGAATTTACCAATTAATTCATTAAAAATCCTTCAATGTGATTTTCTGGATTTTTTTTTTCTCATTTTGTCTCTCATAGTTGAGGTATACCTATGATGAAAATTGGAGACCTCTTTCATCTTTTAAGTGGGAGAACTTGCACAATTGGTGCTGACTAAATACTTTTTTGCCCCACTGTATATATATATACACACACTGTATATATATATTTCCTCAGAGTGACGGGATAATTTCAAGTGTGGCGGGCCACCATCCGGAAATGTTACCAGAGGAAACCCTGGTTAGCCATTCACTCATTCAGGGTTTGTGTTTATTACAACTCTGAGACCTTTTATCTCCTATAATGCTTTATTTGGGCTTTTATAATATCTAGCATTCACCCAGTGTTTGTTCGTATGTTTCTAAGTCCAACAACCTAAGCTAAAGGGTAATGGCTCCAGTATACAACTAGGAAAATACCGGTAGCTACGGAGGGTGACAATATGTATGGGTACATAATCATACCATGAAGGATAACTAAGTAGACGGTTATGCTGTTTCATTCCATCTTGCTGCACTGCTCCACACTGTGTGTTTATATATTTACATATTTATTCCATCTAGCTACAGTGCCCCGCACTGTGTGTGTTTATATATTTGCATGTTTGTTCCGCCTAGCTACAATGCTCCGCACTGTGTGTTTATATATCAATATATTTATTCCATCTAGCTGCAATGCTCCGCATTGTGTGTCCATATATTTATGTTTATATGTACATACACTACTGTTCAAAAGTTTGGGGTCACTTAGAAATTTCCTTATTTTTGAAAGAAAAGCACTTTTTTTCAATGAAGATAACTAAACTAATCAGAAATACACTCTATACATTGCTAATGTGGTAAATGACTATTCTAGCTGCAAATGTCTGGTTTTTGGTGCAATATCTACATAGGTGTATAGAGGCCCATTTCCAGCAACTATCACTCCAGTGTTCTAATGGTACAATGTGTTTGCTCATTGCGTCAGAAGGCTAATGGATGATTAGAAAACCCTTGTGTAATCATGTTAGGTCTGCAATGCTGTAATTGCTGCAAATGGAGGATTCTTTGACGAAAGCAAAGTCTGAAGGAAAAAATTATTATTTCAAATACAAATCATTATTTCTAACCTTGTCAATGTCTTGACTATATTTTCTATTCATTTTACAACTCATGGTAGTAAATAAGTGTGACTTTTCATGGAAAACACAAAATAATTGTCTGGGTGACCCCAAACTTTTGAACGGTAGTGTATGTATACTCGCTGCTCTCGTTTTTTCTTGCCTTCTGATTGTTGCTATCCCTGTGCTGTTGCAATCCTGGAATTTCCCCATTGTGGGACTAATAAAGGCTTATCTTATCTTATCTTATGTTAGCCTCAAGCATGGCATCATCATCAAAGCACAAATCTGAGAGAAATGGCAAAAGAGGGAGGGTGGGGTGAACTGGGGCTCGTTAGCATTTAAAGCTAAATGCCATAAAACAGCCCGTTTAAAGGACAAGTCCTTTTCCTTGTGTACAATGACACTCCAATAATTAAAACATTAGCTGGTTTTGTTTTGTTTTGTTTTTTTAAATCAAAGCATGTGACAGACAATGCGGTGGTGCAGTGGTTAGCACTGTGGCAGCACAGCAACTCACCCTTGGCCATGGGATCCCTGGTTCGATCCCAGCCCCTGACCAACAGTGATCTGTGTGGAGTTTGCATGTTCTCCCCGTGTCTGCGTGGGTTTACTCCGGGATTTCTCCGGTTTCCTCCCACAGGCCAAAAACATGCAGGTTAGGTTAATTGGAGACTCTAAAGTGGCCCTAGGTGTGAATGTGTGTGTGAATGGTTAAGGGATAGCGCCGTACTGTGGCTGCTTCATCCATCCAGGTGGATGCCCTCAATTTCCCCTCTGGGGATCAATAAAGTACACAAAATCAAATCAAAAAATTAACGCCTCTAGGAGTTGTGTCCACTTGTGGAAAACTAACAAAACAAAACAACCCCCCCCCCCCCCCAGCATAATAGGGGTCTTTAACATTCATCAAAAAGCGCTCATTACTGGACATACACACATGGACAAAATTGTTGGTACCCCTCTGTTAATGAAAGAAAAACCCACAATGGTCACAGAAATAACTTGAATCTGACAAAAGTGGTAATAAATAAAAATTCTATGAAAATTAACCAATGAAAATCAGACAATGCTTTTGAATTGTGGTTCAACGGAATTATTTTAAAAAACAAACTCATGAAACAGGCCTGGACAAAAATGATGGTACTCCTAGAAAAGATTGAAAATAATGTGACCATAGGGACATGTTCAACCAAGATGTGTCCTCTAATTAACATCACAGGTGTCTACAAACTTGTAATCAGTCAGTCGGCCTATTTAAAGGGTGACAAGTAGTCACTGTGCTGTTTGGTGACATGGTGTGTACCACACTAAACATGGACCAGAGGAAGCAAAGGAGAGAGTTGTCTCAGGAGATTAGAAAGAAAATTATAGACAAGCATGTTCATACCTGCCAACTTTTAAAACCTGAAAAGCCTAGTAGCTAGCTGGGGTCCAGGGGCCGCAGGCCCCGGTAGGTCCAGGACAAAGTCCTGGTGGGGGGGTTCAGGGGGGCAAAGCCCCCCGACGCCAAACAAATATTAGCATTAAATCAAGTTAAAATGTGGCTAACAACCTCATATTTCTTCAACAATCATGTTTCTATTTTCCTTAAATTGTCAATGCAGATATGCTGATGGAAAAGATCAAGGACAAACTCTATGGTAATTCTCAAGCATTGTTGTTTTCCATGGTGCGCCTCTTAGCTTTCTTCAGTTGGTCTTTTGAATGGGACACGCTGCGGCACTTGTTACCCGAAGCTGTCATCATCATTTTCCCAGGCATGAGAATGGGGTTTGGGAAAAAAAGAGGAAACTAAGCTGGGGGTCCTCGGGGACGCAGGTCTCCAAGCCGGATCCAAGGCGGAGCCTTGGTGGGGGGTCTAGGGGGGCAACGCCCCCCAGAAGCTAACGAAATCTGGTGTTTTAGAATGCTCAAATGTGGTCTCATATTTAAAGTTAGAAGTAAGTACAAATGCATTTATAGTTTACCTTTTTAATCTGCTGCTGCATCACATGTGTAATCATGTTCAATACTGTTCTGATTCAGTGTCACACTTGATTGAGAAATAGAAAATGTCATTTCCATATTTACATACCTGTGCTACTACTCTACGAACTTACGTATGTACAAGTCAATGCATTCTTCACATCTAATTGTGCAATTTCTTCTTCTCGGCTACCAAAGCCTGGAGCCGTTCTGTAGCCTTCCTCTTCTCCGATTTTCTGTGGGCAAGCAGTGCCTACTTAGCTGCAGCTTCTCTGTTCTTTTTCATGGCTGCCTTGCTTGCCACAGAATCATGTTGAAGATTGAGTTCTTTCTGTTTCATTTCCTTCTCTTTCCTTTTTTCTTCCTTTTCATGCCTGTAGGCACTTGCTGGATATGACAAAGGAAATCTAACAAAATCGCCGATTGGTTGCTTCAATAAGTATCAGCCAGTCAGTGGCCTTGTTACATTACATTAGTGATCTCGCTGGGTAGCGCGTTCTGCGCGGTGGATTTTAGCAGCCAATCGAAAATACGACTTGCCGGTCATAACATACCTCACTTCCCCTCCCCCCCTAAAATTTTCTCCCCAAATTTAGACGATTCACGAGAATGACCCTAGACATGATCAAAATCCGCGGAAAATTCTCATCCCTGTTTTCCTGGTCATGAGGTTGCCCAGAACTTTAGTTGACAGACTGGACCTGAACTCAGTTTTGTTCTTGTTCACATGGCTGAATATGCGCTCACAGTCCGCAATAATAATTCCTGGAAATGCTTTGGAGTATTCCTCACGAAAAGACTCTAATTTTCGTTTGGATTTCACGCTCATTTGTGATTTTTCTCCGGCAGATTCCATGATGAAAACGTATACAATGCTGACCTAATTCCTTCACGATTCCAAATGGAAACAATGGCTCAGACCTCTCGCACATGCGCAATACACCTACAGGAAGCAGTGCCGATTGCCTTTGTTCTAAATTAGATACGATTCCTAGCGATCTCGTGTTTGGAATTGCTTTCGTGTTTTTTTTACGATTTAAAATTTTTGACTGAATTTTTAGTGAAAAACTGTAATTTTGATTAATAAAGCCGTAACCCGGAATGGGGTCTTGAAAACCGTAACCATTACGGCAAAACCGGAGTAGTTGGCAGGTATGCATATTAAAGGTAAAGGCTATAAGACCATCTCCAAGTAGCTTGATGTTCCTGTGACTACAGTTGCACATATTATTCAGAAATTTAAGATCCACGGGACTGTAACCAATCTCCCTGGACATGGCCGCAGGAGGAAACTTGATGAAAAATGGAAGAGACGGATAATACGAATGGTAACAAAAGAGCCCAGAACAACCTCTAAACACATTCACAAAAATGAATCATACCAAGAAAAGAACACTGTCCCTACTGTGAAACATGGAGGAGGTTCTGTTATGTTCTGGGGCTGCTTTGCTGCATCTGGCACAGGGTGTCTTGAATCTGTGCAGGGTACAATGAAATTTCAAGACTATCAAGGTATTTTAGAGAGAAATATGCTGCCCAATGTCAGACAGCTTGATCTCAGTCGCAGGTCATGGGTCTTGCAACAGGATAATGACCCAAAACACGCAGCTAAAAACACCCAAGAATGGCTAAGAGCGAAACATTGGACAACTCTAAAGTGGCCTTCTATGAGCCCTGATCTAAATCCTATTGAACATCTGAGGAAGGAGCTGAAATATGCCGTCTGGAGAAGGCACCCTTCAAACCTGAGACAACTGGAGCAGTTTGCTCATGAGGAGTGGGCCAAAATACCTGCTGAGAGGTGCAGAAGTCTCACTGACAGTTACAGAAATCATTTGATTGCAGTGATTGCCTCAAAAGGTTGTGCAACAAAATATTAAGTTAAGGGAACCATCATTTTTGTCCAGGCCTGTTTCATGAGTTTGTTTTTTAAAATAATTCTGTTGAACCACAATTCAAAAGCATTGTCTGATTTTCATTGGTTAATTTTCATAGACGTTTTATTTATTACCACTTTTGTCAGATTCAAGTTATTTCTGTGACCATTGTGGGGTTTTCTTTCATTAACAGAGGGGTACCAACAATTTTGTCCACAGCTGTAAATTTTTCTTCATTTTTTTTCCTCTTGTTGCTTGGTTTCTCCCTATCACACAATGAGCTAGCACTATACTTTCTCTGGAAGAATCACACCTTCAAAATTATTCCCCCATTTTAGTCTCCATGCAAAGTATTACTTAAAGCCAAAATACAGTACCTGTGCAAACATAGAGGCGTGTTCGCGGGCGTGGCCAAAGGGGTCGATGTGCCAAGCAACACGGGGACGACCACAGGGTCCAAACGTCTCGTTGAGGAACCTCAGCCCCAAGGTCATTTGGTCAATCACGGCACTGTAGTGGGTGGTGGCCTCATCGCTCATACACCAGCCACCATTCACAAACTCCAGCCGGCCTGGGGGAAGAAGCATTCACAGTCTGGATTCATGGAAATCATTAAGCAAGTAAAATCCAGCCCTCATCGAATAACTGATGTACCTTCATTAACCAGCTGCTTGACTGTCTGCTGCATAGTGGCACTCTGCTGCTTCCACCAACGGTAGAAGAAGGCAGTCTCCACATAGATGAACCTCCTGTCAGGATTCTTCAACAGTTGATCGACCACCGAGTCTAGGATGTACTGGACCCCAGCATGCTGGATGTTATTGCGAGCTACACAGATGTACACAGACAGAAATTAGAAGTTATCACAGACTTAAATAAGATTTTCCTCATCAAACATCCCTAGTGTTTTAAGCTGCACTGATGTCTAAGCATTTGTTTTCCTCTTTGCCTAGCTACAATGTATAACACATACTAGACATGTTGTGCCTTAAAGGACAGCAGTATCAAGATTCAAGGCAGAGTTGAACTTTTTCTCATTTGGTTGTAGCTGAAACTGAACAGAAGAACAATGATATCAACACCAGTCTCAAAGAAATATGATTATAAGTTTACTACAATGATAATCTGCAATCATTTCTAGCAAGAATAAGTTGTTACAGTTTAAAAAGAAAGACATTCAACATACAGTATACAATAAATGCACGTTCAAAAACACTTCAAATGGAAACCGCATGGAGACTGGCTGAAACTTGTGAATAGACCCAGACAGAGAGGGAGGTCTGTTGGAGCTGCTGAGATTTTAAGGAAAATATTGTTTGAACATTTGTGTCGTAAATTAATAATTCATCCAGCTTGATGGTGTTTTCTTTTACAAGCTATGGATACAGTAGTTAACTGTTGGTTAAGCGCTGTAAATAAATGCAGAATAAAGGTATATTTTTAGTCAGGACTTTGGGACTTCATGACAGAGGCAGCTGTCTTCATGTAACATTTGTACTGAATGACATTTAATTTTGGACTTCTAGCACTTGAGAGATTTGAAGATAATAATCCCGTCATGATCATAAGACTCGCTAAAAGTTCATAGGACTCGCTATGAGATCAAAGGCAGGCATCACTCATGATCATAAGACTCGCTAAAAGATCATAGGACTCGCTATGACATCAAAGATCAAAGGCAGGCTTCACTCACAATCATAGGACTCGCTATGACATCATCAAAGGCAGGCACCACTAATAATCATAGCACTTGCTATGACATCAAAGATCAAAGGCAGGCATCAATGAACGAGTGGTGACATCAAAGATCTAAGGCAGGTTTCATAGGACTCACTATGACTCAAAGATCAAAGGCAGGCATCACTGGACAGGTGGTGACGTCAAAGATCAAAGGCAGGCATCACTGTATGACGTCATCAAAGATCAAAGGCAGGCATCACTGTATGACGTCATCAAAGATCAAAGGCAGGCATCACTGAACGAGTTGTGACGTCAAAGATCAAAGGCAGGCATCACTGTATGACATGGTGAAACTTGCCTTTGATCTTTGACGTCACCACTCGTTCAGTTTAAATTAGATACAAATACTAAAGTCTGCCATGTGAAATGAAAATCAAAACTTTCATATATGACAAAAATAAACTATTTTATGGGGTTTGCGCTTATATGGAAGTTTAAAATAAGCTTTAAAAAAAAAAAAACTCCTCCTATATTATGCTCCTCCGAACTGGCTGTGTCTGTGTTGATGACCCGCTTCCTCAGGTGTGCCTGTACGCAATTTTGTGCTGCTCGTGGTGGATGGGTGGTCATCACTCTATATCACTCTATACTAGTACTGTACTTGTGCATACCTGTGCATGCCCATAGAAACCAAGTACAAGCAAGTATTTCTGCATGCCCGTAGAAGACAGGTGTAAGCAAGCACGTTAGCACTCGTTCAGTGATGCCTGCCTTTGATCTTTGATGGTGTCATAATGAGTCCCATGATCTTTGATGATGTCATAGGGAGTCCTATGATCATGAGTGGTGACTGCCTTTGATCTTTGATGATGTCACTGGCAAAAATTGCCCACTCCCTGAGGCGTTCTGTCTAATTTGCACACTCCCTAATTTGCACTGCCTTAGCAAATCTGCCCCTAAGCCTTTATTCCAATCTTCCTGCTTTTAAACCCCATATAAAAATACTGCAACCACTGTAGGAATGCATCAGCAGCTATTATAATATACTGGTGCATACCCGTGCATGCCCGTAGAAACCAAGTATAAGCAAGTATTTCTGCATGCCCGCAGAAAGCAAGTGTAAGCAAGCATTTCTGCATGTCCGTAAAAAGTTACTGTTCCCATGGCAACAGTAACCATGGTGATGCCTGCCTTTGATCTTTGACATGGTTACCATGACAACAGTAACACTGGTGAAACCTGCCTTTGATCTGTGACGTCACCACTCGTTCGGTGATGCCTGCCTTTGATCTTTGATGATGTCATAGCGAGTCCTATGATCATGACACACACAAAGTCCTGTGATTGTGATACACAGACAGATGCACACACACACACACTTTCTTGCATTATAATGACTAGTGCATACCTGTGCATGCCCGTGCATACCTGTAGAAACCAAGTATAAGCAAGTATTTCTGCATGCCCGTAGAAAGCAAGCGTAAGCAAGCATTTCTGCATTTCTGCCTTTGATCTTTGACATGGTTACCATGGCAACAGTAACCCTGGTGAAACGTGCCTTTGATTTTTGATGTCACCACTCGTTCAGTGATGCCTGCCTTTGATCTTTGATGATGGCATAGCGAGTCCTATGATTGTGACACACAGACAGAGCCTATGATCGTGACACACAGAGATTTCTTGAATTAAAAATAGAGTGATACTAGTGCATGCCCGTGCATGCCCGCAGAAACCAAGTATAAGCATTTCTGCTCTAGATCAATGCGAGGAAAACTAAGGAACTGGTGGTAGACTGCCACAGGCGAGGGCAACCCCCCACAGCACCAGCAAACATACAGGGAACAGACATTGAGATGGTGACATCCTACAAGTACCTGGGTTTTACATGAACAATAAACTGGACTGGTCACACAACACCAACAACCAATGCTGCATTTCCCCTCTAGTCCACTTTGGTACGCGTGTACTTTGGACAAGCCCGTGGCACACGCAGCATTGTACATGCTTACTTTTTTCATCTACCAGGCCAAGCAGTTGATGCATGCGCACAACTGTTATTTGTAGTTTTGCCCCAGCCCTATGGGTAGTGCAAATACACCAACACGCCAGTTTGCTCACCGGCTATAAAACACAAGAGTGACGCACATTGAAGATTTAAGATTCAAAGGCTTTATTATCATGTGCACAGTTAAGAAACACTACATTTCCTGAGCAATGAAATTCTTACTTTGCTCTCCGAACGAATGCCAAGGTAATAGGTGCACAACAATTCTAATAAGATTACACACTAAGACAGTAATTCAATCCTTATACTAATGGAGGCTAATAACACACACACCAACACACAGTTGGGCAATTAGGACTCCTTAAGCACACCTTGATACTAAAACTAATGAGTACTAACAACAAACACTAGGCAATTTGGACAGTTAAAGCAGTCAAACAAGAGGAATGAAATTGAAAATTCACTGGATGACTAAAGTGATAGTGGTATACTGATATCAGAGATGATGTGAACCTGAGATGGCATGAACCTATGTACAGTGTGTAAATGAGCATTGTGCAACCTGATGTGAACCTGAGATGGCATAAACCAATGTACAGTGTGCAAATGAGCATTGTGCAACAAGTAGTGTATAATTACAAATTTCTTCCTCTTTTAGGTTTGATTGGCGGTTGGCAACCAGCTTACAGGTGCATTATCGCCACATACTTCACTCTATGTCATCACTATCTGGTCAGGAGCATCACCCCTACTCAAATTCACATTGGGTGCTAATTTCTCTGTAATGATAGTACCAGTACACTGTACACGATAAATAGCAGCAGAGATAATAATCAGCAGCAGAGATGATATGGACATCAGACAGGTGAGACTATATCTACTATACAGGTGAGCAATGTGCAAATTTAGCAGGTGGTGTGCGAGTTCCGATATGCAAAGCTGTGTTGCGGAGTTTTGGGAGTTGTTATCTGTTCAGAAGTCTGATGACAGTGGGAAAGAAGGAGTTTTTCAGTCTGGATGTCCTGCATTTCACACTTCTGTACCTCCGGCCTGAAGGTAGAAGTGTGAACAGTCTGTGCTGGGGGTGGGTGGGGTCCCGGAGGATGGTGTCAGCTCTCCTTTAGACTCTGTGGTGGTAGATGCTCTACAGAGAGGGGAATGGAGTCCTGATGATCTTTTCCGCTGTCTTCACCACTCTCTGCAGACGTTTGGGGTCCAGGGCAGTGGTGCTGCCGTACCATGCAGTGATGCTGTTGGTCAGGATGCTCTCGATGATGCAGCTGTAGAAATTGTCACGGATCCTGGAGGACATGCCAAACTTCTTCAGCCTCCTCAGGAAGTACAGTTGCTGTTGAGCTCTCTTAACCCACTCTATGGTGTTGAGTGTCCACTACTTCTTTTAGATTTGATTGGCGGTTGGCAACCAGCTTACAGGCGCATTACCGCCACGTACTTGGTGTTGTTCACAACATTATAAGTTCTATCAGTCCTCAGATGAGGTGTGGTATTCAGCAAGTCTGCTTAAAAACGTTAGGCAACATTATTAGAAAGCACTGTATACATTTTCATTGTTATGCTGATGACACACAATTATACCTGTCAATGAAGCCAGATGATACTAATCAATTAGCCAAGTTAGAAGCCTGTCTTAAGGAAATCAAAGCTTGGATGACTTGTAATTTCCTGCTATTAAATTCAGATAAGACTGAAGTCATTCTTGTTGGTCCAAAAAACCTTAGAAATTCCTTTCCAAATCAAACTTTCAGTTTGGATGCGGTTACTCTTTCTCTTAATAGCTCTGTGAGGAACCTTGGAGTTATTTTGATCAGGATTTGTCCTTCAATTCACATATTAAATTTGTTTCTAAGACTGCCTTCTATCATTTGCGTAATATTGCCAAGATTAGGAGCATCTTGTCTCAGAGTGATGCTGAGAAACTGATCCACACTTTTGTTAGCTCGAGATTAGATTATTGTAATTCTTTATAATCAGGCTGTCCTAAAACATCTTTAAAAAGTCTTCAGCTGATCCAAAATGCTGCAGCAAGAGTTTTAACAGGTACTAGAAAGAGAGATCATATCTCTCTGGTTCTGGCCTCCCTTCATTGGCTTCCCATAGAGTTTAGAATTAAGTTTAAAATCCTTCTTCTTACTTACAAAGCTGTAAACAATCAGACTCCTTTTTATTTAAAAGATCTGATACTACCATATTATCCTAACAGAGCACTACGCTCCCAAAATGCAGGATTACTTGTAATACCTAGAATCTCCAAAAGTACAATGGGAGGCAGAGCCTTCAGTTATCAAGCTCCTCTCCTGTGGAATCAGCTGCCAATCTGGATTCGGGAGTCAGACTCGATCTCTGTTTTTAAGAATAGGGCTAAAACCTACCTTTTTGATATAGCCTACAATTAGGGAGGGATCATGTGTTTCTGAACCCTCCCTTAGTTATGCTGCTAATAGGTTTAGTCAGCCGGGGGACCTCCAGTAATGCACTGGGGCCTCACTCCTTTTCTCACTCTCAATGAAATATTTTTTTTGCTGGTCATTAACATTTGTTTGTTCTCTCCCATAGATTGAGTCCCCATCGTGCTGTTTGCTCTCTACCTGTCTGTTCTTTTCTTCTTCTCTATCCCCTCACCCCCCAGCCAGTCGCAGCAGATGACTGCCCCTCCCTGAGCCTGGTTCTGCTGGAGGTTTCTTCCTGTTAAAAGAGAGTTTTTCCTCTCCACCGTCGCCAAGTGCTTGCTCACAGGGGATCGCCTGATTGCTAGGGTCTTTCTGCAACTGTGGGGGTTCCCCCTACAGTTGATAGTGCTATGAGATGACTGTTGTTGTGAAATGGTGCTATATAAATAAAGTTGAAACTGAATTAAAAGTCCACTTAAGGTCCTCACTGATGTGGATGCCCAGGTATTTAAAGCTGCACACCCTCTCCACCGCAAGCTTCTGGATGAACAGCGGCTGATGGGGTCTCCTCCTCCCTTTCCTCATGTCCATTATCATCTGCTTTGTCTTGTCCTTGTTGAGGGTGAGGTTGTTGTTCTCACACCATGACACCAGGTTGGCCACCTCCCTCCTGTAGGATGCTTCGTCATCACCAGTGATGCGTCCTATCACTGCTGTGTCATCCGCGAACTTTAGGATGATATTGTCCTTGTGGGAGGCAACACAGTCATGGGTGAAGAGGCTGTAGAGGATGGGGCTGAGAACACAACCCTGTGGGACACCTGTGTTCATGATGATGCTGGCTGAGGTCCTGTTACCCATCCTGACAGACTGGGGCTTGCCAGTTAGAAAGTCCAGTAGCCAGTCGCAGAGGGTGGGGTGCAGGCCAAGTGAAGACAGTTTGTCAGTGAGTTTGTGGGGGATGACCGTGTTGAAGGTGGCGCTGTAATCGACAGAGAGCATCCTAATGTAGGAGTCTTTATCTTCCAAGTGGGAGAGAGAATAATGGAGTGCTGCAGCGATGGCATCCGAGGTGGACCTGTTGGGCCGGTAGGCATACTGCAGGGGGTCCAGGGTGCCCAGTATGCTGTCCTGAATGAGGGGCAACACCACTCTCTTGAAGCACTTCATGATGATTGGATGTGAGCGCTACTGGTCTGTAATCATTCAGACAGGTCGGCGGCTCCTTTTGGGGAGGGGGATGATGGTTGTTGTTTTGAAGCGGGAGGGGGACTATGTTCTGGTTGAGGGAGAGGTTGAAACCTGATGTAAGAACATCAGTCAGCTTGGCAGCGCATGCTGTGAGATCCGGCCAGGTATGTTGTCTGATCTTGCTGCCTTGCGGGGATTGATATTCCTCAGTGCTTTGTTTACCTGGACTGGTGAGACTGTTAGTGGGGGGGGGGGAGGGTGAGTGTGTGGTTCTTCTCTGTACTGTAGCTGGTGGTCTCAAAGCAGGTGCCAAAGATGTTGAGGTCGTCCGGCAGGCTGTCTGTAGAGCTAGTGGTGCCGCTGTTGGCCCTCTTGTAGTATGTGATGTGTTGCAGGCCTTGCTACATGCGCTCCGGGTCAGGAGTGGAGTAGAGGCTGTCCAGCTTTTCTTTGTACTGCCTCTTGGCTGTTGTTATAGCCTCTCTCAGTCCTTACTTTACAGTTTTGTACTCAACCTCACTGCCTGATTTAAATGCGCGAGAGCGAGCACACAGCGTCTGATGTACCCGACTGTTGATTCAGGGCTTCTGGTTGGGGAACTTCCTGACCTATATGGTGGGTACAATGGTATCAACGCACGTGCTGATGTACCCAGTCACATATTCAGCATAATCCTGTATGTTTACAGAAGAGTCCTCTCAGGTGACTGCAGCTTTAAACACATCCCAGTCTGTGCAGGCAAAACAGTCTTGTAGGGTGCTCTCAGCCTCTGGAGTCCAGCGCTTAATTTGCTTAATAACAGGGTTTGTTTGTTTCAGCTTTTGTCTGTAGGCTGGGTACATAAACAGTGAGATGCGATCTGACTGTCTGAAGTGGGGGCGGGGTGCTGCTCTGTAAGCGCCACGTATATTGGAATAAACATGATCTGATCTGATAGCAGCAGACTACATCATCCCAGGTGCACAACCGAGAGGTTTCGTAGGTCCTTCCTACCAACGGCTGTCAGACTGTACAACCTAAGCAGGGCTGCTCGCAGAGATAGCAAAAAGACGTAACAAACTAATAGTTTTTTGAATGCAAAAGATGCAATAGACTTACACAATGGTCCCCTCCGGCATACAACTAGGAACATACCGGTCGCTATGGAGGGTGAGAATATGTATGGGCACATAATCAGAATCAGAATCAGAATCAGAATCAGGTTTATTGCCATTGTTCATGTAGTACACAAACTAGGAATTTGTCTCGGTACAATGCTGCAACATTAAACATGATAAGATAAGAGAAATAAACTATACATGTAATAAAGTGTAGGATAAGATTAAGTGATACTGGTCAACAGTTAAAATATATATTAGCCAGCAGCAGATACTGTGGAGAACTATATAGTGCAGTCGGAAATGCAGGAAGAAAACAGTGATGATTGACATGAGTCTGGTTGAGCTGCTGTACATGGTGCACGAGAGTCACTTAGAGTTCAGCAGTCTAATGGCAGAGGGGAAGAAGCTGTTCATGTGACGGGATGGTTTTAGTCTGGATGGACCGAAGTCTTCTACCAGAGGGGAGGGGGGCAAACAGTACATGACCAGGGTGTGAGGGATCGGCTACGATCCGGCCAGCACGCCTCCGGGTCCTGGAGATGTACAGATCCTGGAGAGATGGGAGCTTGCAGCCGATTACCTTCTCAGCAGTGCGCACGACGCGCTGCAGCCTTAGTCTGTCCCTGGCAGTGGCTCCTGCGTACCACACGGTTATGGAGGTGGTGAGGATGGACTCGATGATGGCTGTGTAGAACTGCACTAACATCTTGGTGGGTAGCTTGAGCTTCCTCAGCTGCCGCAGGAAGAACATCCTCTGCTGGGCTTTTTTGATGAGTGAGCTGATGGTCAGCTCCCATTTGAGGTCCCTGGTGATGGTAGTGCCTAGGAAGCGGAAGGAATCAGCAGTGGTGATGGGAGAGCCTGAGAGGGTGAGGGGGGGCAGAGGAGTAGTGACTTTCCTGAAGTCTACAATCATCTCCACTGTCTTCAGAGCGTTCAGCTGCAGGTTGTTATTGCTGCACCAGGACGCCAGCTGGGCCACCTCTCTCCTGTAGGCGGACTCGTCGCCGTTGGAGATGAGCCCGATGAGGGTGGTGTCGTCCGCAAACTTGATCAACTTGACAGACTGGTGGCTGAGGTGCAGGAGTTGGTGTAAAGGGAGAAGAGTAGGGGGGAAAGTACACAGCCCTGGGGTGATCCGGTGCTGATGCTAGTATAGTCTGAGACATTCTTTCCCAGCCGCACATGCTGCCTCCGGTCCGTCAGGAAGTCGATGATCCACCTGCAGAGGGAGTCAGGCACGTTGAGCAGGGACAGCTTGTCCCGGAGCAGAGCGGGGCGGATGGTGTTGAATGCGGAGCTGAAGTCCACAAACAGGATCCTGCGTAGGTTGACGGGGAGTCCAGGTGCTGCAGGATGGAGTGGAGGGCCAGGTTGACTGCATCGTCTACAGACCTGTTGGCTCGGTAGGCAAACTGCAGCGGGTCCAGGAGAGGGGTGGTGATGGACTTGAGGTGGGACAGGACCAGATCGCTCAAAGGACTTCATGACTACAGAGGTGGAGCGCTACAGGTCTGTAGTCATTAAGTCCAGTGATCCGTGGCTTCTTGGGGACAGGGATGATGGTGGAGGATTTGAGGCAGGACGGCACGTGGCATAACTTAAGGAGGTGTTAAAAATGTCTGTTAATACAGGAGCCAGCTGTTTCGCACAGAGTCCTCAGGGTGGAGGGAGACACGCCGTCTGGGCCGGGGGCCTTGCGCGGGTTCAGTCTGGAGAACTGTTTGAGCACATCCTGCTCACTGATGATAAGGGGAGGGGGGAGGTGGGGGGGTGTGCCTTAAATGAAGTAGGTGGGAATGTGGAGGCTGTGAGCTGGAGGGAGGGGGGGAGTTGGACACAGATGACGAGGTGTCAAAACGGGCATATGTTTGGGACAGTCTCTGACAAAGGGCTTTTTCATCCTGACCTTTAGGAGCCTGAGGCCGATAGTTGGTGATCTGCCTCAGTCCTCTCCACACGGAAGCCGAATCATTAGCAGTGAACTGCTGCTGGAGTCTCTCTGAGTACACAGATTTAGCCCTCTTCAGCTCTCTGTTAAACCGGTATTTAACCTCCCTGTAGCAGTCCCTGTCTCCACTTTTCAGCGCTGCTTCCTTCTCCTTCCTGATCTGTCTGAGCTTAGCTGTGAACCAGGGTTTGTCATTAGAGTAACTCACCCTGGTGCGTGATGGAAGAATGTTCTCTTCACAAAAGTGGATATATGAGTTCACAGTGTCCGTGTACTCATCCAGATCATGCGTGGCTCCTTTAAGCATGCCCCAGTCAGATATTTCCATGCACGTTTCCAGCTTCTCCTCAGCATCACTGGTCCGTATCTTCGTAGTGCTCACAACAGGTTTAGTGAGCTTCAATCTCTGTCTGTATGTGGGAATGAGGTGAACCATCACGTGATCAGATAATCCCAGCGCAGCTCGAGGGACAGCGCGATATGCGTCTTTCACTGTGGTGTAACAGTGATCCAGTGTGTTTAATCCTCTGGTGGGGCATTTAATAAACTGTTTGTAGCGGGGGAGATCGTGGCTCAGATTGCACTGATTAAAGTCGCCAGCCACAATAATCAGCGAGTCTGGAAAACTCCGCTCTGTGTGTTGAATGTGATCCGCGAGCACGCGCTGAGCTTCGCGCGTGTCCGCGTCGGGAGGGGCGTACACAGCGATCAGTATAAAAGAAGCAAACTCCCGTGGGGAATAAAAAGGCTTGCAGTTGATAACAAGAAATTCCAAGGCAGGAGAACAGTGTTTGGAAATTTCCGTTACATCAGAGCACCAGCTACAGTTGATGTAGAAGCAGACACCGCCTCCTGTGGTCTTGCCGGAAAGCTCTGTGTCACGATCAGCACGGAAGAGCTGGAAGCCGTCGAGGCGCAGCGCGCTGTCCGGTATATTTTCCCGGAGCCAGGTCTCAGTAAAGCAGAGGACAGCTGAGGAGGCGAGGTCCTTAAAACGCATCAGCAGTCTCAGTTCATCCACCTTGTTAGAGAGAGAGTTGGTATTGGACAGAAATATGCCAGGCAGCGCCGTTCGCGAGCCTCTCCTGCGAAGTCGTACGAGAGCGCCCGCTCGTCTTCCTCTCTTCCGCCGTCTCACTTTCCGAGCCAAACAATAAACCAGATCGGCGGCAGGGGCTAGAAAAACTGGGAGGAGGTCCGTGGGGGTCAAAGTCCTGATATTTAAAAGTTCTCATGGAAATCATACCATGTAGGATAACTAAGTAGACGGTTATGCTGTTTCATCCCATCTAGCAACAATGCTCTGCACTGTGTGTGTTTATATATTTACATATTTATTCCATCTAGCTACAATGCTCAGCACTGGGTGTGTTTATATTTATATATCTATATATTTATTCCATCTAGCTACAATGCTCCGCACTGTGTTTTTATATATCTACATATTATTCCATCTAGCTGCAATGCTCCGCACTGTGTGTGTTTATATACTTGCATATTTATTCCACCTAGCTGCAATGCTCCGTACTGTGGGTGTTTATATATTTACATATTTATTCCATCTAGCTACAATGCTCTGCACTGTGTGTTCATATATTCATATATTTATTCCATCCAGCTACAATGCTCTGCCCTGTGTGTCTGTGTGTGTGTGTGTGTGTATATATATATTTTATAGTAATATGTACATATGTATATTAGCTGCTCTTGCTTGGCTTGTTTTTTTCTTGCCTTCTGATTGTTGCTCTGAGTGTTACTATCCCTGTGCTGTTGCAATCCTGGAATTTCCCCATTGTGGGACTAATAAAGGCTTATCTTATCTTATCTTATCTTATCCAATGTGCCTTTATCGCAGGTGGGAATGTCCACATGCTGGTAGTATGTGGTGAGTACAATCCATATATTGCACTGGTAAAAGTTGCCAGCAACAATAAAAAACAACATCAGGATGTTTCGTCACTACTGCACTGATGATGTCATGGAGTTTGTTTAGCGCCACTGTGTAGCTGCTCTGCGGACAAATGTACACAGTGGCCAAAAACGGTAAATTCCCTCGGTAGTTAATAGGGACAACATTTCAGCAGTAAAAACTCCACGTCAGGTGAGCAGTGCTTGAAGACAGTCTGTACATCTCCACACCACAAGTGGTTTATAAATACACACACACCTCCCCCTCTCGTCTTACCAGAGTCTCCTGTTCTGTCTGCTCGGTGTGTTGAGTGGGTCTGTAGCTGAATAGCACTCTCTAGGACTCTGTCTGAAAGCAGGGTCTAACACAAAATTAGGGCACAGCACTCTCTCGTCTCCCGCTGGTCTTCAATCCTTGCTCTTAGTTTGTCTAGCTTATTTTCCAAAGGCCGAACGGTTACCATTAAGAGACTGGGTAGTGGTGGCCAGCTGGAGCAAGCCTTTAGCCTAGCATGTAGCCCTCCTCTCTTGCCTCACCTTCGGCCCCATCTCCGACGCGCTCTCTTGGGATCAGCAAGTTCACACGGGCTCGGTGTTTCAGGGCATTCCTGGGGACGGTGCTGATCTCTGCGTGAACGTACGATGCATTGCAGATTGGGTGGTATAAAGCCAGTAAACTCCGTGTGACTGCTTGACTTGGCAATATCCAGTAGTGTCTGTCGGTCGTATGTTAGCAGTGCATGTCTTTTATGCACTGTAGAAAGAACAGCAACCATGCAAAAAAGTAGAAAAGTCAGCATTCGAGAGCGGAATGAGCAAAGACGTTCACCATCGGTGGGCACCATCTTGCATTTTTTTTTGTAGCAACAACAATGGCATCGTTTCAAGGAAAGGAGGAATTACCATTTTCCAGTACCCTTCTCTGCTCAAGCTGCTGCAAAAGGATTCATGTGGTAACGTAATGTCACTTCCCATGTTGCTGGCTGTCTGTGTGGCTTGCTCTGTGGTTAGCTCTCCTCATTCTCCTGAGGATTTTGCCTTTAATTGTATTTTAATTACTTTTTTCCATCTACCGTTAGCTCTCACTTCTGTTTATCAAGCCTCCTGCACCTGTGTGCGCACTCAGCGTCATCTAATCACCCTCTAGCCTTCTGTTCACCTTTCATCTGTGTTTTTGTTAGCTTCGGGTTAGCCACTAGCTATGGCTACTAGCTCTCCTCTGGTGAAAGGGAAGGAGACTCCATCTGGATTCTGACTCCATCTGGATTCGGGAGTCAGACTCAATCTCTGTTTTTAAGAATAGGGTTAAAACCTTCCTTTTTGATAGAACCTACAATTAGGGAGGGATCATGTGTCTCTGAACCCTCCCTTAGTTATGCTGCTAATAGGTTTAGACAGCCGGGGGACCTCCAATAATGCACTGGGCTTCACTCCTTTCTTCACTCTCAATGAATTTTTTTTTTGTTGCTGGTCATTAACATCTGTTATTAACATCTCATCTCATTAACATCTCTCCCATAGATTGAGTCCCCATCGTGCCGTTTGCTCTCTCCATGTCTGTTCTTTTCATCTTCTCTATCCCCTCACCCCCCAGCCAGTCACAGCAGATGACTGCCCCTCCCTGAGCCTGGTTCTGCTGGAGGTTTCTTCCTGTTAAAAGGGAGTTTTTCCCTCTCCACCGTCGCTAAGCGCTTGCCCACAGGGGATCGCCTGATTGCTGGGGTCTTTCTGCAACTGTGGGGGTTTCCCCTACAGTTGAAAGTGCTTGAATGTTGTTGTGAAATGGCGCTATATAAATATAACTGAATTGAACTGAATGTATTCTCGTCTTCCACCTCCTCATTGTCTTCCTCATCTGCTTTGTCTTTATATGCTATGTTGATAGTGCCATCTTGTGACTGTGACGTTCAGTCTTGCGCATGCTCTGTCAGTGCGTTCAGATTGTGGGCAGGCCACGCAGTCACAAAATTTAGATAGATTTGTTTATTTGACAGGGACAGTGCAATAAACAGACAATTAATCAATGACAATCAATCTGATGTGTTGCACAGAGTGTATAGCTATTAGCTAATTTGCAACTCTTGTCCCTGGATGGGCTTTAGAAAGGAGAAACAAGTAAAAAAAAAAAAAAAACGGGCTGCACACGGTCATCCACGGTCTGCGTACACTAGCGGAGTGGAGATGATGACGTAAATTTTGTCACATGAGGTTTCCGGTTGCACGTACACAGACAGCGGAAGTGCAGTATGAATCCAGCTTGAGGAGGCTCAGGTCTTTTGGAGTGCAAGGGGCACTCCAAAAGACCTCCTTTGGCACATATGTTTGGTTCATATTTCCCACAAGAGTGTGGCACATATGTCTGGTTCATATCTCCCACAAATGTATGGCTTATGTGGATTGAGGCTTCACGTCTGGAGGAACAGGAGATTGGATCGACGGGGGCCGACAGGTGATGGCGAGGAGGTGTGAAGTCGGGCCCTTGTCTCAGAGGAGGCCCTGGGGGGTTTCCCGGGACACCGGAGAATAAGAGACAATGGTGAATCTTCAGAGACTTGCATTGTGATTGAATGTTTGCAGAAGCACCATGTGACTTGAGTTCTTAATCCCCCGGAGGTATAAGAGTGAGCTGTAATATTATTCTGCCTCTTCTTGCTTTTGAGAATGTTGGATGAATGTGTTCTGCAATAAAGCCGAACCTGAGAAATACACTCATGTCTCGTCATTGAACACATCTTCCACACTCCTACGATTTGGTGGTGGCATTGGCTATCACATTTGGAGTGGTCTGCTGGGGCAGTGGCATCACGGTAGCCAACAGGAACAGACTGATCAAAAAAGCTAGCTCTGTTCTGGAGTGACGCCTCAACCCAGTGGAGCAGACAGGAGAGAGGAGGATGGTGGCTGTCATCTCTGCTGGAGTCCGAGTCCCACCCCACACAAGACACACTGAACGCACTGAGGAGCTCATTTAGCAGTAGGCTGTACCATCCTAGGTGCGTGACGAGAGGTTCCACAGGCCCTTCCTACCTATGGCTATCAGACTTTATAACTTAACCAGGGCTGCTCGTAGAGGTCGTATTAAATGTACAAAATGTAACAACCTTGCACAATAAATGGTCCCTTCCATCATACAACTAGGACAATATCAATCATTACTGAGGGTGACAACACTGCTGATTCAAATACGAAATATACTGTCTGGGTATATATATTCATATTCTGCAGGGTAACTTAACAGACCATGATGTTGTCTATACCACCTAGCTGCAATGCTCCTGCACTGTGTATATATGTGTGTGCATATGTATATTCATTTGTTCTTATTATCTTATTAATTATTGCTCAGTGCTGCTATCCCTGTGCTGCTGCAATCCTGGAGTTTCCCCATTGTGGGACTAATAAAGGCTCATCTCATCTGAGCCTCACTGCCCACTTCATTGATCAAAATTGGAATTTGCAAAGCAAATGTCTTCAAACTTTCCTGAAGACCATACAGGTGAGGTGAAGTCATTTAGGACTGACCGAAGCACTTGCATCCTGGAGACTGACAAACAAGTCTGCATCACGACAGACAGTGGGACAAAGGCTGCAGTGCTCTGGGCATGTAGTTCACTCAGCTATCGGTTAGTTGATGAGCAGAATCTTATAAAATATTTATATTTTATAATTATGTAGCATTATCATGAGGTGGGGACACCCACCTCATGATTCTTAATCATTCACCCACCTTTGATTCTTAAAATCTGGACAGAGAGGACACTGATGAAGAGGTTAGTAAATTTATTACAGAAAAACCCAAAATGAAAAAAACATCTATATAGCTTGTAGAATGGGAAGATAACCAAATTAGCATGAACAGTGGTAATTTTGCATATATGAAGAAACAGCAGTATTTACAGGTCTTGCATATGTGGAATATGGGTGAAGTGAAAATAGTGGTAAAAATTAAGTGGAACGCAAAGTTAAGGGAAAAGGAATATGGAAAAAAATTGTTATGAAAAAGAAAACAGATTAACTTTACCTCATGTTCAAAAAGGGACGGTCATTACCGAAAAAGGTTATGGCTTTCCTTGAAGCTAATGCTGTTAACTGCCTTACTCTCTTGGCGTTGCTTGGTTCCCAAGAGGCTTGGAACAGGACAAAATGGTCGAGCCTTAGAAGGGGTCACAGGCGTGAGAGGAATGATTCTGGGTAGCCCGGATTTGGTCCAGCCTGGGCTGGAGATGAGCCTTGGCGGCAATGGTTCTCCCTGCTGTCCTATGCCCTGGGGTCTCAGCCTGGAAATCCTCGGTGAGGTGGGGCCTGGTTCAGGCCCAGAGCTTGCGTCTGTTGGAGGTGGCTGGAACAATGAATCTCTTCTAGGCCTGCATTTTGCAGTGTAGGATAGCCAGAAGGAAGCCTTAAAAAATGGAATGAGCTCTATAAAGTGTGATCATGCTTAACTTACAAAAAAATTAAGATTTAACAAGAAAATCATGGCTTGGTTGGCTTTAGAAAAGATAAAAAAATTGAAGATTACTTCCACTAGTCATGAATTGCTAGACAGGATGATGAAGTTTTAAAGAAAAATTCAAAAAGTATCAAAATTTAGGTAGTTAAGGCATGCTAGAAAATAGGAAAGCTTCAAGTGTTACCTTCAGTCAGATAAGAGCTGGATTAGAGGCCTTAAGGCCTCTGAGGAGCGCGAGAGGGCTGATGACCTCTCTCCTCAGAAAACAGCAGCAAAAAAAGAAAGAAATCTGGATAGAGACATGTAATAAAGGGATATTGGCCCCTACCCCCAGGGCGGTCCTGAGGGATCGGCTAATCAGGGCTTTGCATGACTATCTCATTGCCCCCTTGGTAAACTCGCTCGTTCCAGTGAAGAAGTGAGACAGTCATCACACAGACACTTATCACAACTAGACACACATTATCAGAATACCTCCATCTGAATTTTCTAATCTATGAGGGTTCATAAGTAAGAAAAACATGCATAAATAAAACATTTATGACAACAGATAATGCAGCAACATTATAAGCACATTTAGAAAGTCTTTAGGAAAAATCTCTGTTCTGCAGGAATTTCACTGCCATGGTTGTAAAATAATGTCTCAGTCGGGAAGTTTGTTTCCTGCTTCTCTCTTCTCCATGTCAAGGACCTGTGCTAAAAGGAAGGAAGAGAGGGGGCAGGGGTGCTGCATATGGTCCTCCATCACAGCTGGATCCTGTTGGGGGTGATGAAACTAGGCAGAGGGTTGACAGTTCGTTCATACATGAATCAAAGTTCCAATTTTAGTGTTCAATCCAGCTCAAGTCTGCTACAATTATTTTGTTTTATAGTTATTTGAAATATAGTTGTATAATGTTCGACACTACATTTGCCAAGTTCAGCTTCTGACAGAAAATAAATATTTAAAATTAATCTTGTTAGCTTCACATTTCAGGAGTAAAAAGGAACCTTTTAACCTTGGTTTGCTTTTACATTCTTATGCATTTCTTTTGCAACTTGCTGTCATGCTTTGAATTGTCTTGTACACGAAATGTGCTATACAAATAAACTTGCCTTGCCAGAAATAGTAATTGGATTCATATCGCAACATTGATAAACATTAAAAAAATTTATCATGACTGGAATTTTTTCACATCACCCAGCCCAATATGCAGCACATGGAACTCAGGGTGTGTCATATCGTATTGCTCACAATAATACTGGTATAAATTTTGATACTGGTGTAAAAATGAATATTGTGATATTTGGGGTCTGCTGCGTGACGTCACACTGCATAGAAATGGCAAAACAAACATGGCGCACGAAGCTGCAGCTCCGAAGTCAGACCGTCTCCAGTTGAGTGGAAATATTTAAGTTTCAGACTGCTGTCATGTTAAAAAAAATTGCAGCAGTGTGGACAATCTGCCTGGATTTTTCCTGCACGTCCACAACACCTCCTCGTCGGCCTCCGTCGGTCTATGATGACCATGGAAGAGAATCCTAAACGTCTACTCTGCTGGAACAGCACCGCCTGTGGCTGAACAGGCCGATGCGCGAATGGCAGTCCCTGACACACAGGTCGCACTTGTGGGTGGTCTCCGTGCTGCTGGAGCTGTGGTGGTTCTTCCTGCGGGTCGTTTTTTCATCTGCTGCAGCAGTCAGTCTCTCTTCACCCGCCTTGAGCTGTCTGGTCAGGGTGCCTCTCCATTTGGAGCGGTCCATTGCAAGGTCCTCCCAGCGCTCTGTGTTGATCTCCAGGGCCTTCATGGCTCTCTTGCAGATGTCTCTAAAGCGCAGCTGTGGGCGGCCAACGTCTCTCCTGCCAGTCGCCAGTTCTCCGTAGAGGACGTCTTTGGGGATTCTACCATCCTCTATACGGTGAACGTCACCTAGCCAGCGGAGCCTGCGCTGCCTGAGTAGAGTGAACATGGAGGGAAGGCCGGCGCAGGACAGAACTTCTGTGTTGGGCACTTTTCCTGCCAGGATATGTCCAGGATGCGGCGAACGCAGCGCAAGTGGAAGGAGTTCAGTCTCTTTTCCTGTCGGGCATATGTTGTCCACGTCTCACTCCCATAGAGCAGTGTGCTGATGATGCAGGCATTGTATACTGCCATCTTCGTCTTGACAGAGAGTTTGGGATTCTCCCACACTTGTGTGGTGAGGCGAGCGAGTGTGGAGGCTGATTTTCCAATCCTCTTGTTGATCTCTGTATCAAGGGAGAGGTTGCTGCTGATCGTGGACCCCAGGTACGTGAACTGATTCACGACCTCCAGCTCGTAGTCGTCGATGGTGATGGTTGGTGTTGCTTCCGTACCTTGCGCCAAGATGTTAGTCTTCTTCAGGCTGATGGTAAGCCCGAAGTCCTTGCATGCCTGGGAGAAGCGGTCCATCAGGGTCTGAAGCTCCTGCTGTGTGTGGGTCGCGACTGCAGCGTCATCTGCGAACAGCATGTCTCTGATTAGAGCCTCCCGTACTTTGGTTCTGGCTTTCAGGCGGGCGAGGTTGAAAAGCCTGCCGTCAGATCCTGTATGCAGGCAGATTCCCTCTGTTGCTGTGCTGAAGGCATGCCTCAGGAGCATAGCAAAGAAAATCCCAAAGAGGGTTGGTGCAAGTACACAGCCCTGTTTCACTCTGCTGCGTATGTTGAATGGCTCTGAGACGTTGCCGTCGTGCTGCACTATCCCCTGCATGTTGGTGTGAAACGATTCGATGAGGCTTTGCAACTTTGGTGGGCATCCTATCTTTGGCAGGATCTTGAAAAGGCCCTCTCTGCTGACCAGATTGAACGCTTTGGTGAGGTCGATGAAGGCGACGTACAGGGGCATGTTCTGTTCTCTGCATTTCTCCTGGAGTTGGCGGATGGAGAATATCATGTCTACCATCGATCGCTCAGCGCGGAAGCCACACTGAGACTCGGGGTAGACACGTTCGGCAAGCTTCTGTAGACGAACGAGAACAACTCTTGCGTAGACTTTACCAACAACGCTGAGGAGGGAGATGCCCCTGTAGTTGTTGCAGTCGCTTCTCTCCCCTTTGTTTTTGTAGAGGGTGATGATCTTGGCGTCCCTCATGTCCTGTGGTACGGCACCTTCCTTCCAGCACTGGCAGAGGACGTCATGCAATGGCAGCAGTAGGGCGGTCTTGCAGTGCTTGATCAGGTCGGGGTGTATGCCGTCGTTGCTGGGTGCCTTGCCAGCGGCCAAGCCATCAATGGCCTTGCTGAGTTCGTCGATGGTTGGCTTGGCGTCAAATTCGTCCATGGATGGCAGGCAATCGATGGCATCAAGGGCTGACGGTGTCACGGTGTTCTGTCTGGAGTAGAGGTCGGAGTAGTGCTACACCCATCTCTCCATCTGCTTGTTCTTTTCTGTGATCATCTCCCCAGTGGAGGATTTGAGGGGGGCCGCCTTGCTCTGAGCCGGACCAAGTGCTTTCTTGATGCCATCGTACATACCACGGATGTTCCCTGTTACGGCAGCGGTTTGAATGTCTTGGCTGAGCTGAGTCCAGTACTCGTTGGCACAGCGCCGAGTAGTCTGCTGAACTTTGCTTCTCGCAGCCCTGAGAATCTGGAGATTCTTCTCGTTTGGGTACTTCTTGTACTCGGCAAGAGCTGAGCGCTTCAATGACGGGGGTCATCTCGGTCAACTTGGCATCAAACCAGTCCTGTGACTTCGAGGTCTTCCTCCCAAAGGTAGCCAAGGCTGTGCGGTGGATGGTGTTTTGCAGCTTTTCCCACTTCTGCTTTGCTGATTCTCCTTCTTGTGGTACACCAAGTTCCTTCTCAAAGGTGGAGGCAAACCGCTCAACAAGTTCTGGTTGGGCCATCTTGCTGGTGTCAATCCGTGCCTTTCCAGGCTGTCTAGCACGATGGAATTTCTTCAGCTGCACCTTGACCTTGCAACACACCAATGAATAGTCTGTGTCGCAATCTGCACTCTGGAACGAACGGGTGATTAGCATGTTCTTCAGTGAGGTGCGCCTGGTCAGGATCAAGTCCAGCTGGTGCCAGAGCTTTGAGCGCGGATGTCGCCAGGAAACCTTGTGTTGGGGCTTGGTCTTGAAGAACGAGTTTGTGATGCACAGATCGTGATAAGTGCAGAACTCGAGTAGCCGCTGTCCGTTGCCGTTCATTCTGCCCACGCCAAATGGTCCAAGACAGGAGGGCCAGGAGTCATGGTCAGCACCCACTCTGGCATTGAAGTCTCCAAGGAGAATGAGTTGTTCAGAGTTGGGGATGATCCTGACAGTTGTTGCGAGATTCTCGTAGAACTCGTCTTTTGCCTCTGGTGTGGCTGTCAGTGTTGGGGCATACACACTGACGAGGGTGACTGGGCCTTGAGTGGTGTTGAGGCGGAGGGTGAGGAGTCGTGCAGAGCCAGTGCTGCCCGGTTCCACCATCTTCAGCAAGGTGTTCTTCACTGCGAAGCCCACTCCGTGTTCCCTGTGTTCGTCACTGCCCTTTCCCTGCCAGTAGAACGTGTAGTCCTTCTCTCTCAGTGTGCCTGCGTCAGCCAACCGTGTTTCCTGGAGAGTGGCGATATCCACTTCCAGTCTCTTCAGCTCATTATTGATGATGGCAGTCTTCCTGGTGTTGTTGATGTCCTTGAGGTTAGCAGCGAGTCCTGTCATCATAGTGCGGACGTTCCAAGTTCCCAGTTTTAGAGTTGGTCTCTTTTGTTTTATTGTCTTGCCTGGTGTGAAGGTTCTCAGCCTGCCGTTCAGACTTCTCCTCATCCCCATGCACCCAATGAGGAAAGCAGGCTGTGGTGGGACAACACCTTATTGGCTGGGGGCTGCCCAGCTTGAGGCGGGCGGTAGCTGTCCAGTGAGATCCAATGATCCCTCCCACCGTCGGGAACAACCCCTGGCGCCGCACTCTACGCCAATTGAGCGGTGGCTTATAACCGGTAACTGTCATTCCCCGTGTTTTGTCTACGCCAAAGGCGAAGCTGGCGTGTCCTCTCCAGTGATCTGGTGTTCTACCTTCCAGCGTTGGGCATTGGTAGGATTCAAGCCTGGGCAGGAAGATATGGAGGACAAGATGTTGCCCATGCAGCATGTCCCCCCTCTCCACGTCACTGATGAATCCAAAGGAACAGCAGGGCTGCTACAGTTTGGCACCAGCGCCGTTGCAGGAGCTGCCAGAACGATGTTGAGCACAACAAAGAACTGCTTTAGGGTCTCCGACTCCGGATTTTTCCTCAGGGTTGACTCCCGAACCCTTTCCCGTGACCGGGTGTGCCGCAAGGCAGCAGAGGTTTGAAATCAGGGTTTACCTTCCCCTAGATGGGCTACCTTCCCAGGTTGAAGAGCCACCATCTACCCGAAGCATCTGGTTTTAAGGCGCCAGAGATCCGCCCTCGCCCCTTCTCCTATTAGTAAAAGCAGTTCCACCGGGCTTAGAGACTAAACCACACAGGCAGGCTAGGAGTTGGACTTAGTTGTCAGAGGCTTTTCGAGACGCATGCCATAAGGAGCATTTTATAAGCACTGGGAGCTTAACCCCAGTGCCGCTCCTGGCTATGACAACCTTGGAACCATTGGACAATGTGCAGCTCAACGTGGCTGTTGATTTTTACTTCCATTTTGGTCGCTTCATCTTGATTTTATTCAACCATCTGGGGGGGGAGGGGCATCTCTTCAGTGCAACGAGACCCAAAAGCCCCAGGACAGGTCTATGCAACAGGAATAATACAGGTAAAGTGATTCAGCATAAAATCCAACCTCTGTGTGCAGTTAAGATGTAAGGGTTTATATTATTTTCTTGTAATATTTGAATATTGAATATTTATTCAGGGCAGTGCGGTGGCAGAGTGGTTAGCACTGCGGCAGCACAGCAACTCACCCTTGGCTGGGGGATCCTGGGTTCGATCCCAGGCCCTGACCAACAGTGATCTGTGTGGAGTTTGCATGTTCTCCCCGTGTCTGCGTGGGTTTACTCCGGGATTTCTCCGGTTTCGTCCCACTTGCCAAAAACATGCAAGTTAGGTTAACTGGCATCAAACTGGGGATTCTAAATTGTCCTTAGGTATGAAGGTGAGAGTGAATGGTTGTCTGTCTCTCAGTGTTGGCTCTGTGATGGACTGGCGATCTGTCCAGGGTGTACCCTGCCTCTCGCCTAAAGATGCTGGGATAGGCTCCAGCCCCCCGCGACCCAAAAGGATTAAGTGGAAGAAGATGGATGATGTAATTTTTGATACAGAACTAAAAAATATTTTAAACTAAATCTGAGCTGCGGTTTATAAAATGGAGAAATAAGGTTTTTTGTTTTGTGTTTCCTGAATATGTTGAAGGTAAATAACGCTGACTTGTGAAACTGTCCTTGCATAAATTTAAAAGGAAAAAAAAACTGTATTCTCTAATACCGTGAAAAATATTGTTATTATGAAAATTCACAGAAATACTGTGATATAATTTTTAGGCCATATTGCCCACTCCTACATGGAACCCACTCAACCAGTGGATTGATCTCTTTTCTATGGACCTGTAAGGCCTTACGTATATGCCCCAGACACGTTAGCAGCATTGTCTCCTGCAGTTGCTGATGTCAGGGTTAGGATTGATGTCAATACTCAACTCTTTCAGAACCTGCGACACAAACCTGCATAAAGCTTTTCCTGTGTGACTCAATAGGTTTTTCTGTGAACATTTCCTCTGCAACTTCACTCAAAACCACCTGAAAAGTTTGGTTTTCCTGTGTTCTTTAAGACTCCACCTCATCTCTAAATCATATGCTGTAAGAGTTTCATTACAGCCTGCATTACCTGTCAAGAATAAAATGTAAAAAAGTGCACAAGCAAATGAAAACACTAAAGGATTTCTTTCACAATTTAGGACTTTATAAGGCAAGTTAACAGTGCAGGTCAAAGGACCCAATATTACTTGGACCAAAGGCCAGCAACCTCTGATATGAAAAGTCATTTGGAGCAATTACGGGCCAAAAATCGGTATGAAGCAGAGGTTGCTCTAAACTTTTTTGTTATCATTTTAACATCCAGGCTTGTCATTTTAAGTGAATTTAATTAGATCACCCTCAGTGTAATCTGTCAAATGACAGACAGCTTTCAGGATTTTCAGTCAAAATCTGTCAATGAAGGACAATTTTTAGTTAACACAACCGCTGGTATGAAGCCTAGCTATGGGTATGAACTGGCACTGAACAGCAGACATAGGCCAGGGTTCTTATAAAATATCAGACTTTTTATTTTAATTTTCAGCATTTCCTTTTAATTAGTTTGCAGTTCATCATCATTATTAATAGCTATTTTCTAATAAACTTTTTTTTTCTTTTTTTTTTTTAATCACCAGAAGCTGCACTTCGCCCAAGGATAAACCCCTCAGGTTTTGGGCCAGATCTGGATCAGTATCCGGATTCTGGATCATGTTTTCACCTTTTTAAAAAAATGGTTTGCAGAAGGTATGCATTCTACAAGTAGCTTCCAGGTTTTAAAACATAATGTATATGTATTCTTGATTTTTTTTCCCCAATTTCTTTTTCTTTTAAATTTATGTTCAGATTTTGGTCTAAAATTTACAGTTAGATCTATATATATATTTGGTCACTGACTCAAGTTTTGTTATTTTAGCCATTTACCAAAACATATTCAAGTCAGTTATATAGCCAATGTGGCCTTAAAGTGCAGACTCTCAGCTTTAATTTGAGGGTATTCACATCCAAATTGGTGCTACGGTTTAGGAAATGCAACCATTTTTATACAAAAACTCTTCATTCCAGGGTCTTAAAAGTAAATGGACAATTGACTCAAAGGCTGTTTCATGGGCTATTCCCTCATTAATACCCCATCAATCAGGCAGGTAAAAGGTCTGGAGTTGATTCCAAGTGCAGCATTTGCATTTGGAAGCTGTTGCTGTGAGCCCACAACATCCAGTCAAAGGAGCTCTCAATAGATGTGAAATAGACCATCTTTAAATGGTAAATGGCATTCACTTATATAGCACTTTTTCTCATCTCTAGATGACCAATCGCTTTACAGATCCTGCTATCCACCCATTCACACACTGATGGCGGCAGAGCCTCACAAGACAAGAGTGGTGGATGATCACAGGATCCTTTCTATGGTGAAGAAAAACCCCTTCACAACATCCACCCAAGTGAAGAACACCCTCCAGGAAGTAGATGCATCGGTATCTAAGCCTAACATAAAGGGAAGAATTCACAAGACAAATACAGAGGACTCACCATGAGGTGCAAACCAGTAATCAGTCTAAAAAAATAAAAAGGCCAGATTAGACTTTGCCAAAAAACATCTAAAAAAGCCAGCCCAGTTCTGGATCAGCATTCTTTGGACAGATGAAACCAAGATCAACCTGTATTAGTATGGTGGGAAGTAGAATTTATGGAGAAGGCCTGGAACAGCTCATGATCCAAAACACACCACATCATCTTTAAAAAATGGTGGAGGCAGTGTGATGCATGGGCATGCATGGCTTCCAATGGCACCGGGTCACGAGTGTTAATTGATGATGTGACAGAAAAGACAAGCAGCTGGATGAATTCTGAAGTGTACAGGGATATTATTTCACCGTTTCTTTTTATCAGACAAATGCCTGTAAGGCCAGCCTGACAGATCTTCTAGCCTGGCCGGGCATAGGAAAAACAGCTGCTCAGTGACAATACAGCAGTCAGCTGATGCATTGGAGGAAGACTGCAGACATCGGTCAAAACAAATCAAGGTAAAAAATGAACATCTCCTACTTTTTGTCTGATAAAAAGAAACTGTGAAATAAAAATATAAACAAGAAGACAAAATGAACTTTCTTGAATTATGTATAGGGACACAGTTTTGCTCAGATTCAGTAAAGTTCAATGTATGGTACTTCACACTAGGGTTGAGCAATATAGGTCAAAAATTCTCTCTCGAGCGGTGTTGTTATCGGGGACATGTATGTACAGGTGTCCCCGTTATCTGTTCCATCAACGCGCGTCACCGTTTCAGGTGTTCCTCCTTTCATCACTGACGAGCAGTTGGAGACGGAGCTCCGCAGATTTGGGAAGTTTGCGGGCCCGTTTAGAACTGTGAGTTTTGGGATGCAAGGATACCAAATTAAAACATGTAAAATCACTCAGGCGACAGGTGTTCATGTTTTTGGACTCGCCCACTCAAACACTGGAAGTGTCCTTCCGGGTCAAACATGGGGACGGCTCCTACATGGTGTATGCGAGCTCAGGACAGATGAAGTGTTCTGAATGTGGAGACGTGGGCCATAAACGGTTCGCTTGTCCGCACAAGCAGCGGGCGGGGGGCTCTGATGAAGCCGCTGCTGAAACCGGCGGTGCGGCCTCCGCTCACGCCGCTACTACAGACGACGTTGCGGGGCCTTCCGCTGGTCCTGCTCCGGAACCTGCTGCTGTGTCTGTGGACAGCCCGGCTGGGGCACCCGTGGCCCAGCTTACGGTTGGGAGTGTGGCTGGTGATGACGCCCAAACAGTCACTGATGGTGCGTCAGAATCTAGCTGTGAGAAAGAGCTTGTGACATCAGCGGCTGTGGTTCCGGTGGCCGGAAACCTGTATTCTCTAAAACCGTGAAAAATATTATTATGAAAATTCACAGAAATACTGTGATATAATTTTTAGGTCATATTGCCCACTCCTACATGGAACCCACTCAACCAGTGGATTGATCTCTTTTCTATGGACCTGTAAGCCCTTACGTATATGCCCCAGACATGTTAGCAGCATTGTCTCCTGCAATTGCTGATGTCAGGGTTAGGATTGATGTCAATACTCAACTCTTTCAGAACCTGCGACACAAACCTGCATAAAGCTTTTCCTGTGTGACTCTCAATAGGTTTTTCTGTGAACATTTCCTCTGCAACTTCACTCAAAACCATGTTTGGTTTTCCTGTGTTCTTAAAGACTCCATCTCATCTCTAAATCATATGCTGTAAGAGTTTCATTACAGCCTGCATTTCCTGTCAAGAATAAAATGTAAAAAAGTGCACAAGCAAATAAAAACACTAAAGGATTTCTTTCACAATTTAGGACTTTATAAGGCAAGTTAACAGTGCAGGTCAAAGGACCCAATATTACTTGGACCAAAGGCCAGCAACCTCTGATATGAAAAGTCATTTGGAGCAATTACGGGCCAAAAATCGGTATGAAGCAGAGGTTGCTCTAAACCTTTTTGTTATCATTTTAACATTCAGGCTTGTCATTTTAAGTGAATTTAATTAGATCACCCTCAGTGTAATCTGTCAAATGACAGACAGCTTTCAGGATTTTCAGTCAAAATCTGTCAATGAAGGACAATTTTTAGTTAACACAACCTCTGGTATGAAGCCTAGCTATGGGTATGAACTGGCACTGAACAGCAGACATAGGCCAGGGTTCTTATAAAATATCAGACTTTTTATTTTAATTTATTTTAATTTTCAGCATTTCCTTTTAATTAGTTTGCAGCTTATCATCATCATTAATAGCTATTTTCTCATAAAGTTTTTTTTTTTTTTTTAAATCATCAGAAGCTGCACTTCGCCCAAGGATAAACCCCTCATGTTTTGGGCCAGATCTGGATCAGTATCCGGATTCTGGATCATGTTTTCACCTTTTTTAAAAAATGGTTTGCAGAAGGTATGCATTCTACAAGTAGCTTCCAGGTTTTAAAACATACTGTATATGTATTCTTGATTTTTTTTTTCCCCAATTTCTTTTTCTTTTAAATTTATGTTCAGATTTTGGTCTAAAATTTACAGTTAGATCTATCTATCTATCTATCTATATATATATATATACATACATACACACACATATTTGGTCACTGACTCAAGTTTTGTTATTTTAGCCATTTACCAAAACATATTCAAGTCAGTTATATAGCCAATGTGGCCTTAAAGTGCAGACTCTCAGCTTTAATTCGAGGGTCGTCGTCGGCCTCCGTCGGTCTATGATGACCATGGAAGAGAATCCTAAATGTCTACTCTGCTGAAACAGCACCGCCTGTGGCTGAACAGGCCGATGCGCGAATGGCAGTCCCTGTCACACAGGTCGCACTTGTGGGTGGTCTCCGTGCTGCTGGGTCTGTGGCGGTTCTTCCTGCGGGTCCTTTTTTCATCTGCTGCAGCAGTCAGTCTCTCTTCACCCGCCTTGAGCTGTCTGGTCAGGGTGCCTCTCCATTTGGAGCGGTCCGTTGCAAGGTCCTCCCAGCGCTCTGTGTTGATCTCCAGGGCCTTCATGTCTCTCTTGCAGACGTCTCTAAAGCGCAGCTGTGGGCGGCCAACGTCTCTCCTGCCAGTTGCCAGTTCTCCGTAGAGGACGTCTTTGGGGATTCTGCCATCCTCCATACGGTGAACGTGGCCTAGCCAGCGGAGCCTGCGCTGCCTGAGTAGAGTGAACATGAAGAGAAGGCCGGCGCGGGACAGAACTTCTGTGTTGGGCACTTTGTCCTGCCAGGATATGTCCAGGATGTGGCGAATGCAGCGCAAGTGGAAGGAGTTCAGTCTCTTTTCCTGCCGGGTGTATGTTGTCCACGTCTCACTCCCATAGAGCAGTGTGCTGATGACGCAGGCGTTGTACACTGCCATCTTCGTCCTGACAGAGAGTTTGGGATTCTCCCACACTCGTGTGGTGAGGCGAGCAAGTGTGAAGGCTGATTTTCCAATCCTCTTGTTGACCTCTGTATCAAGGGAGAGGTTGTTGCTGATCGTGGACCCCAGGTACGTGAACTGATTCACGACCTCCAGCTCGTAGTCGTCGATGGTGATGGTTGGTGGTGCTTCCGTGCCTTGCGCCAAAACAATAGTCTTCTTCAGGCTGATGGTAAGCCCGAAGTCCTTGCACGCCTGGGAGAAGCGGTCCATCAGGGTCTGAAGCTCCTGCTGTGTGTGGGTTGCGACTGCAGCATCATCTGCGAACAGCATGTCTCTGATTAGAGCCTCGCGCACTTTGGTTCTGGCTTTCAGGCAGGCGAGGTTGAAAAGCCTGCTGTCAGATCTTGTGTGCAGGTAGATTCCCTCTGTTGCTGTGCTGAAGGCATGCCTCAGGAGCATAGCAAAGAAAATCCCAAAGAGGGTTGGCGCAAGTATACAGCCCTGTTTCACTCCGCTGCGTATGTTGAATGGAAACGATTCGATGAGGTTTTGCAACTTTGGTGGGCATCCTATCTTTGGCCAGTATCTTGAAAGGCCCTCTCTGCTGACCAGGATCGAATGCTTTGGTGAGGTCGATGAAGGCGACGTTATAGGGGCATGTTCTGTTCTCTGCATTTCTCCTGGAGTTGGCGGATGGAGAATATCATGTCTACCGTCGATCGCTCAGCACGGAAGCCACACTGAGACTCGGGGTAGACCACGTTCGGCAAGCTTCTGTAGACGAACGAGAACAACTCGTGCGTAGACTTTGCCAACAACGCTGAGGAGGGAGATGCCCACTGTAGTTGTTGCAGTCGCTTCTCCACACTGCCCCTTTGTTTTTGTAGAGGTGATGATACTTGGCGTCCCTCATGTCCTGTGGTACGGCACCTCATTCCAACACTGGCAGAGGACGGTCATGCAATGGCAGCAGTAGGGCGGTTCTTGCAGTGCTTGATCAGGTCAGGGGGTTATGCCGTTAGTTGCCGGGTGCCTTGCCAGCGGCCAAGCCATCAATGGCCTTGCTGAGTTCGTCGATGGTCGGCTCGGCGTCAAGTTCGACCATGGATGGCAGGCAAGTCGATGGCATCAAGGGCAGAAGGTGTTGTCACGGTGTTCTGTCTGGAGTAGAGGTTGGAGTAGTGTTTCTCCACCCATCTCTCCATCTGCTTGTTCTTTTCTGTGATCATCTCCCCAGTGGAGGATTTGATGGGGGGCTGTCTTGCTCTGAGCCGGACCAAGTGCTTTCCTTGATGCCATCGTAATACCACGGATGTTCCCTGTTATGGCAGCGGTTTGAATGTCTTGGCTGAGCTGAGTCCAGTACTCGTTGGCCCACAGCCGAGCAGTCCTGCTGAACCTTTGCTTCTCGCCAGCCCTGAGAATCTGGAGATTCTTCTCGATTGGATACTTCCTTGTACTCAGCAAGTGCTGAGCGCTTGTCCTTCAATGACGGGGGTATCTCGGTCAACTTGGGCATCAAACCAGTCCTGTGACTTCGAGGTCTTCCTCCCAAAGTAGCCAAGGCTGTGCGGTGGATGGTGTTTCCGCAGCTTTTGCCCCACTTCTGCTTTGCAGATTTCCTTCTTGTGGTACATCCAAGATCCTCCTCAAAGGTGGAGGCTAATCTGCTCAACAAGTTCTGGTTGAGCATCTTGTCTGGTGTACAATCCGTGCCTTTCCAGGCTGTCTAGCACGATGGAATTTCTTCAGCTGCACCTTGACCTTGCAACACACCAATGAATGGTTCTGTGTCGCAATCTGCACTCTGGAACGAACGCGGGTGATTAGCACGTTCTTCAGTGAGGTGCGCCTGGTACAGGATCAAGTCCAGCTGGAGCCAGTGCTTTGAGCGCGGATGTTGCCAGGAAACCTTGTGTTGGGGCTTGGTCCTGAAGAATCGAGTTTGTGATGCACAGATCGGATATGTGCAGAACTCGAGCAGCCCGCCTGTCCGTTGTCGTTCATTCTGCCCACGCCAAAGGTCCAAGACAGGAGGGGCCCAGGAGTCGTGGTCAGCACCCACTCTGGCAGTTGAAGTCTCCAAGGAGAATGAGTTGTTCAGAGTTGGGGATGATCCTGACAGTTGTTGCGAGATTCTCGTAGAACTCGTCTTTTGCCTCTGGTGTGGCTGTCAGTGTTGGGGCATACACACTGACGAGGGTGACTGGGCTTGAGTGGTGTGAGGCGGAGGGTGAGAAGTCGTGCAGAGCCAGTGCTGCCCGGTTCCACCCATCTTCAGCAGGTGTTCTTCACTGCGAAGCCCACTCCGTGTTCCCTGTGTTCGTCACTGCCCTTTCCCTGCCAGTAGAACGTGTAGTCCTTCTCTCTCAGTGTGCCTGCGTCAGCCAACCGTGTTTCCTGGAGAGTGGCGATATCCACTCCCAGTCTCTTCAGCTCATTAATTGAATGATGGCAGTCTTCCTGGTGTCGTTGATGTCCTTGAGGTTAGCAGCGAGTCCTGTCATCATAGTGCGGACGTTCCAAGTTCCAGTTTTAGAGGTGGTCTCTTTAGTTTATATTGTCTGCCTGGTGTGAAGGTTCTCAGGCCTGCTAGTTCGGATTTCTCCTCATCCCCATGCACCCAATGAGGAAAGCAAGCTGTGGCGGGACAACACCTTATTGGCTGGGGGCTGCCCAGCTTGAGGCGGGCGGTAGCTGTCCAGTGAGATCCGATGATCCCTCCCACCGTTGGGAACAACCCCTGGCGCCGCGCTCTACGCCAATTGAGCGGTGGCTTATAACCGGTAACTGTCATTCCCCGTGTTTTGTCTACGCCAAAGGCGAAGCTGAAGTGTCCTCTCCAGTGATCCGGTGTTCTACCTTCCAGCGTTGGGCGTTGGTAGGATTCAAGCCTGGGCAGGAAGATATGGAGGACAAGATGTTGCCCATGCAGCATGTCCCCCCCTCCACGTCACTGATGAATCCAAAGGAACAGCAGGGCTGCTACAGTTTGGCACCAGCGCCGTTGCAGGAGCTGCCAGAACGATGTTGAGCACAACATAGAACTGCCTTAGGGGCTCCGACTCCGGATGTTTCCTCAGGGTTGACTCCCGAAGCCTTTCCCGTGACCGGGTATGCCGCAAGGCAGCAGAGGTTTGAAATCAGGGTTTACCTTCCCCTAGATGGGCTACCTTCCCAGGTTAACGAGCCACCATCTACCCGAAGCATCTGGTTTTAAGGCGCCAGAGATCCGCCCTCGCCCCTTCTCCTATTAGTAAAAGCAGTTTCCGCCGGGCTTAGAGATTAAACCACACGGCAGGCTAGGAGTTGGACTTAGTTTGTCAGAGGCTTTTCAAGACGCACGCCATAAGGAGCATTTTATGAGCACTGGGAGCTTAACCCCAGTGCTGCTCCTGGCTATGACAACCTTGGAACCTTAAAGATGGTCTATTTAATTTGAGGGTATTCACATCCAAATTGGTGCTATGGTTTAGGAAATGCAACCATTTTTATACAAAAACTCTTCATTCCAGGGTCTTAAAAGTAAATGGACAATTGACTCAAAGGCTGTTTCATGGGCTATTCCCTCATTAATCCCCCATCAATCAGGCAGGTAAAAGGTCTGTAGTTGATTCCAAGTGCAGCATTTGCATTTGGAAGCTGTTGCTGTGAGCCCACAACATCCAGTCAAAGGAGCTCTCAATAGACGTGAAATAGACCATCTTTAAACGGTAAATGGCATTCACTTATATAGCGCTTTTTCTCATCTCTAGATGACCAATCGCTTTACAGATCCTGCTATCCACCCATTCACACACTGATGGCGGCAGAGCCTCACAAGACAAGAGTGGTGGATGATCACAGGATCCTTTCTATGGTGAAGAAAAACCCCTTCACAACATCCACCCAAGTGAAGAACACCCTCCAGGAAGTAGATGCATTGGTATCTAAGCCTAACATAAAGGGAAGAATTCACAAGACAAAATACAGAAGACTCATCATGAGGTGCAAACCAGTAATCAGTCTAAAAAAATAAAAAGGCCAGATTAGACTTTGCCAAAAAACATCTAAAAAAACCAGCCCAGTTCTGGATCAGCATTCTTTGGACAGATGAAACCAAGATCAACCTGTATTAGTATGGTGGGAAGTAGAATTTATGGAGAAGGCCTGAAACAGCTCATGATCCAAAACACACCACATCATCTTAAAAAATGGTGGAGGCAGTGTGATGCATGGGCATGCATGGCTTCCAATGGCACCGGGTCACGAGTGTTAATTGATGATGTGACAGAAAAGACAAGCAGCTGGATGAATTCTGAAGTGTACAGGGATATTATTTCACCGTTTCTTTTTATCAGACAAATGCCTGTAAGGCCAGCCTGACAGATCTTCTAGCCTGGCCGGGCATAGGAAAAACAGCTGCTCAGTGACAACACAGCAGTCAGCTGATGTATTGGAGGAAGACTGCAGACATCAGTCAAAACAAATCAAAGTAAAAAATAAACATCTCCTACTTTTTGTCTGATAAAAAGAAACTGTGAAATAAAATATAAACAAGAAGACAAAATGAACTTTCTTGAATTATGTATAGGGACACAGTTTTGCTCAGATTCAGTAAAGTTCAATGTATGGTACTTCACACTAGGGTTGAGCGATATAGGTCAAAAAAGTCTCTCTCGAGCGGTGTTGTTATCGGGGACACGTATGTACAGGTGTCCCCGTTATCTGTTCCATCAACGCGCATCACCGTTTCAGGTGTTCCTCCTTTCATCACTGACGAGCAGTTGGAGACGGAGCTCCGCAGATTTGGGAAGTTTGCGGGCCCGTTTAGAACTGTGAGTTTGGGATGCAAGGATACCAAATTAAAACATGTAAAATCACTCAGGCGACAGGTGTTCATGTTTTTGGACTCACCCACTCAAACACTGGAAGTGTCCTTCCGGGTCAAACATGGGGACGGCTCCTACATGGTGTATGCGAGCTCAGGACAGATGAAGTGTTCTGAATGTGGAGACGTGGGCCATAAACGGTTCGCTTGTCCGCACAAGCAGCGGGCCGGGGGGCTCTGATGAAGCCGCTGCTGAAACCGGCGTGCGGCCCTCCGCTCACGCCGCTACTACAGACGACGTTGCGGGGCCTTCCGCCAGTCCTGCTCCGGAACCTGCTGCTGTGCCTGTGGACAGCCCGGCTGGGGCGCCCGCGGCCCAGCTTACGGTTGGGAGCGTGGCTGGTGATGACGCCCAAACAGTCACTGATGGTGCGTCAGAATCTAGCTGTGAGAAAGAGCTTGTGACATCAGCGGCTGTGGTTCCGGTGGCTGCGGCCATTTCAGAGCAGCCAACGGAACAACGCCAGTCAGCTGTTGTAGGTGGCGTTCAGGAAAATGTGGCTCATGATGAATCAGCTGGGTCAGCTGTATCAAACAGTCAGCTAAGTTGTGCTGATGAAGGAATGGATTCTGATTCTGACACTGTGTCTATTGGAGCAACTTGCAGTAGAAACACGAGTTTGTGTTAACTGGAAGAAATAAATGTTTTTCTGGATGAAACCTATAACAGAGCCGTTAAAGTCACTGATTACTTCAGTGACGCTGATAAATTTGTTAGGTCTGTTAATGTGCTAAAAAGGCAGGTTGGTCTTGACCTCCTGGATGAAAGAAAATGTTTTCGCCTTAAAAAGCACCTAACAGCCCTGCGTAAATCAGTAGGAGGACAAAAGGTCAAGCGCACCCGGCAGATGAAATAACTTACATGGGCACAGCACGGTGTTCCTAATATCCATCTCTCTATGCAAACCATTACATTAGGATCCTTAAACATCAATGGTGGGAGGGTCAATCATAAGAGTGGATTAGTTAGTGAATTGTTTAGACAAAAAATCTTAACATTTTGTTTTTGCAAGAAACTCATACCACTTCAGCAGATGAAGTGGACTGGGGCTTGTGGTGGAAGGGTCCTTTTTCACTCAGTCATGGTACAAATTTTAGTGCAGGAGTAGCCATTTTGTTTGGGGAATCTGTAAATGCAACAGTTTTATCTGTAGTGGAGGTAGTGAAGGGCAGGGCTGCTCCTTGTTAGGGGCCGAAATAGGGAATTCCGTATTTTGTTTGCTCAACGTTTATGCTCCAAATCAGAGTTCTGAAAGAGCTGCCTTTTTCAATACACTGAAAAATGAATTGTAGAGCTATCACCAAGACCACCTTATTGTTGCTGGTGATTTCAAACTGTACCTTGGATTTCAATCTGGATCACACTAATGCAGAACCTCATCTTCAGTCTCTCAAGTTTTAAAAAATATCACTGTACAGTTCGACCTCTTGGATACGTGGAGAGTTAAACGTGCAAACACTAGACAGTATACCTGGTCAGAGTCACAGATGATATGGTCAGTGCTGCTAGATTAGACAGATAATATGTTTCTCCAAACTTTTGGCCTGGGAATCCTCCGCAGTACATAAGTCCCATCGGTTTTATAGATCATATCATCTAGCCTCATGTGGTGTTCATTAGCTCACCAGGGAAAGAACTACATCTTATTGGCATTTCAATAATAAGCTCCTTCCAAGACAACACTTTTTGTCAATATTTTGTGTGTTTCTGCTGGAACACTGGAGGACTACAAAGCCTCGTTTTAGTTCCCTGGAACAGTGGTGGGAGGTTGGCAAGGTGCAAATTTCCATTTTTTGTCAACAGTATACTGCGAACTCGACTGCTATCATCAAGACCCAAAGTGTGTGAACTTGAGGACACTGTCAAGAGGCTGGAGGAGAGTTTGGTTAGGGATCAGGATTCTACCTCAGGTCCTTTGTTGCAGGAGAAGAGATCTGCCCTGAGCTCTTTCCTGCAGGAAAGAATGAAGGGGGCGCTTGTTAGGTCCTGGTTTACTCTGCTGCAAGACATGGATGCCCAACATCATTTCCCCCCCCCCCCCCCAAATCTGGAGAATGCTGCTGCAAAAAAGAAGTTGATGACTTGCTTAAAACTCCCACATGGTCAAATGACTACAAATCCATCTGAGATGAGGAGCCATGCGGTGGATTTTTACGGGGCCCTGTTTGGTGCAGAACCATGTTGCATAGAATCTCAAAATCAACTCTTTGAAGGTCTTCCCAAGCTCAGCCCAGGCGACAGGGCTGCTCTGGACTGTGAACTGACTTCAAGAACGTCACGTACGAGAAAAATATTGTCCATAATGGTTCGGTCAGGAACACAATATGTTTGATCTCTATCTATGATTAAATCCAAGACATTTTTCAGTCTACTTGACAGGGCTTTAGAAAGCGCCTTGTAGTCTGTGCAAAGAAGAGCAACAGGCCTCCAGTTTTTAAGCAAGGCCAAGTCCCCTTCCTTAGGCAGCAGAGATAGTACTGCACGCCGGCAGGAGACAGGTAAAGATCCAGTTCTGTAACAGTCAATTAGAACGTCATAAAAGTCTGATCCAATAATATCCCAAAAATGCTTAAAGAAGTCAGAAGAAAGACCGTCAAGTCCAGGTGCACGTCCCAGAGCCATTTGATTAACTGCTACAGTTAACTCATCCAAAGTCAGTTCACAGTCCAGAGCAGCCCTGTCCTCTGGGCTGAGCTTGGGAAGACTTTCAAAGAGTTGATTTTGAGATTCTATGCAACATGGTTCTGCACCAAACAGGGCCCCGTAAAAATCCACCGCATGGCTCCTCATCTTAGATGGATTTGTGGTCATTTGACCATGCGGGAGTTTTAAGCAAGTCATCAACTTCTTTTTTGCAGCAGACTTCTCCAGATTGAAAAAAAAAAAAAAAAATGTTGGGGCATCCATGTCCTGCAGCTGAGTAAACCAGGACCTAACAAGTGCCCCCTTCACTCTTTCCTGCAGGAAAGAGCTCAGGGCAGATCTCTTCTCTTGCAACAAAGGACCTGAGGTAGGATCCTGATCCCTAACTAAACTCTCCTCCAGCCTCTTGACAGTGTCCTCAAGTTCACACACTTTGGTTTTGATGGTAGCAGTCGAGTTTGCAGTATACTGTTGACAAAAAATGGAAATTTGCACCTTGCCAACCTCCCACCACTGTTCCAGGGAACTAAAATGAGGCTTTGTAGTCCTCCAGTGTTCCCAGAAACACACAAAATATTGACAAAAAGTGGTGTCTTGAAGGAGCTTATTGAAATGCCAATAAGATGTAGTTCAGGGGTCACCAACCTTTTTGAAACCAAGAGCTACTTCATGGGTATCGAGTCATGTGAAGGGCACCAGCTTGACACACTCCTCTAAAATAACAAATTGTGTGTGTGTGTATATATATATACATACATACATACATACATACATACACATAAATAAATAATTATCAATAACAGAGTGGGTAACAGACAAGATCAATATTCAACACTTTATTTTTATTAATCTCAGCAATTGTTCAGATGATCCCTTCTACATTTCATAAAAAAATGTCCAGTTTTCACCAGTCCCTTTTAACCATAAAAAACTAAACCCTTTTAATTCATGAACTATGTTGAACCATGTTTGAAAAAGTTATGCAACATTTAAGAAAAATCAACTTTCATATTAAATAAATCTCATCACATTTTTAACTGAACAAATCTGCTGCAATTCTGCTCAAAATCTGTTACATTTAATAAACACACTTTTGTGTGTTCTTCTTCACTGGAATTATATCCATACAGTTCTTGCCAAGAATCATGCTTGAGCAACCAGCGCTGTCCTTTCATGAGAAGAAACTAAACAAGCACTGAGAGTGCTTATATGCACGGTGGCGCAGTGGTTAGCACCGCGGCAGCAGTTTACCCTCAGCCGGGGGATTGCGGGGATCGTGGGTTCGATCCCGGCCAACAGTGATCTGTGTGGAGTTTGCATGTTCTGGTGGTGCATGTTCTCGTTTTTCATGCAAAAACATGCAGGTTAGGGAGTTAAGGGGCGCTTGCGCACGCAGCGGCTGGTGGCTTGTTACCGGACTGCAGAACAAATCTACCTACGGGTACAAGATAAGTCCAAAAAAAAAAAAAAGAGTGGGTAGTGAAGTGGCGCTTCACCATCGCCCCGCAAATGAAATACACGCAGCTTCCTTTCACGGTAGTAAAAAAGAACTCTTCCTCCCGCTCACTTTGAAAATGATAAATTTTCTGTCTTTTTTTTGCCATGTTTTTGGGCTTGGAAACAGCACTGCGCTCACCATCTTAACTGCCGGCTAGCTAAGCTTACGCTCCACAAGCGCGAAGGTTTTGTCATGCGCACAATACTGACCTTTGAACTAGGTCAGAGTTCACCTTAACTTTACGTATAATAAACATATTTTCATTTTTTTTTTATTTTTAAGACATTGTCATTTTAAAATCTATAATAAATGCAAGTGTGATTTTAAAAAATATAAAAAATATAAAATAAAAAATAGCGGCAAAAAAATTACATCTGCAGCTCACTTGCGAGTTGTGCCATTTTTAGAACAGGCCTGGCGGGCGACACATGTGGTCCCTGTGGGCGACATGGTGCCCGTGGGCACCGCGTTGGTGACCCCTGATGTAGTTCTTTCCCCTGGTGAGCTAATTAACACCACAGAGGCTAGATGATGATCTGTAAAACCGATGGGACTTATGTTACTGTGGAGGATTTCCGGACCAAAAGTTTGAGAAACATATATTCTGTCTAATCTAGCAGCACTGACCATAGCATCTGTGACTCTGACCCAGGTATACTGTCTAGTGTCTGCACGTTTAACTCTCCACGTATCCAAGAGGTCGAACTGTACAGTGATATTTTTTAAAACTTGAGAAGACTGAAGATGAGGTTCTGCATTAGTGTGATCCAGATTGAAGTCCAAGGTACAGTTGAAATCACCAGCAACAATAAGTTGGTCTTGGTGATAGCTCTGCAATTCATTTTTCAGTGAATTGAAAAAGGCAACTCTTTCAGAACTCTGATTTGGAGCATAAACGTTGAGCAAACAAAATACGGAATTCCCTATTTTGGCCCTAACAAAGAGCAGCCTGCCCTTCACTACCTCCACTACAGATAAAACTGTTGCATTTACAGATTCCCCAAACAAAATGGCTACTCCTGCACTAAAATTTGTACCATGACTGAGTGAAAAAGGACCCTTCCACCACAAGCCCCAGTCCACTTCATCTGCTGAAGTGGTATGAGTTTCTTGCAAAAACAAAATGTTAAGATTTTTTGTTTAAACAGGTCACTAATTAATCCACTCTTATGACTGCCCCTCCCACCATTGATGCTTAAGGATCCTAATTTTATGTTTTGCATAAAGAGATAGATATTAGGAACACCGTGCTGTGCCCATGTAAGTTATTTCATCTGTCGGGTGCGCTTGACCTTTTGTCCTCCTGCTGATTTACGCAGGGCTGTTAGGTGCTTTTTAAGGAGAAAACGTTTTCTTTCATCCAGGAGGTCAAGACCAACCTGCCTTTTTAGCACATTAACAGACCTAATGAATTTATCAGAGTCACTGAAGTAATCAGTGACTTTAACGGCTCTGTTATAGGTTTCATCCAGAAAAACATTTATTTCTTCCAGTGAATACAAACTCGTGTTTCTACTGCAAGTTGCTCCAATAGACACAGCGTCAGAATCAGAATCCATTCCCTCATCAGCACAACTTAGCTGACTGTTTGACACAGCTGGCCCAACTGATTCATCATGAGCTACATTTTCCTGAATGCCACCCACAACAGCTGACTGGCGTTGTTCCGTTGGCTGCTCTGAAACTGTAGCAGCCACCGGAACCACAGCTGCTGATGTCACAAGCTCTTTCTCACAGCTAGATTCTGACGCACCATCAGTGACTGTTTGGGCGTCATCACCAGCCACGCTCCTAACCGTAAACTGGGCTGCAGGCGCCACAGCGGGGCTGTCCACAGACACAGCAGCAGTTTCTGGAGCAGGACCAGCGGAAGGCCCCGCAACGTTGTCCGTAGTAGCGGCGTGAGCGGAGGCCTCACTGGCGGTTTCAGCTGCGGCTTCATCAGAGCCTCCCACCCGCTGCTTGTGCGGACAAGCGAACCGTTTATGGCCCACGTCTCCACATTCAAAACACTTCATCTGTCCTGAGCTCGCATACACCATGTAGGAGCCGTCCCCATGTTTGACCCGAAAGGACACTTCTAGTGTTTGAGCGGGCAAGTCCAAAAACATGAACACCTGTCGCCTGAGTGATTTTACATGTCTTAATTTGGCATCCTTGCATCCCAAACTCACAGTTCTATACAGGCCCGCAAACTTCCCAAATCTGCGGAGCTCCGTCTCCAACTGCTCGTCAGTGATGAAAGGAGGAACACCTGAGACGGTGATACACATTGATGGAACAGATAAGGGGGACACCTGTACATACGTATCCCCGATAACAACACCGCTCCCAATCAGACTGTGGACACACTCCTCACCAGCCAGAAACACAACTACAGCTTTATTCATTCGGGACGCAAAGCAGATCGCATCTTGTCCCACCTTCTCACCCACAGCAAGAAGGACCTCCTCCACAGTAACGCTGCTATCCAGGAAAACGATCCTCACTCCCTGCCGGATAGACGGAAATGGCGCCTGGACTTTCTGCTTTTTATACATCTGTCTTACATGCATGGCAGGTCATCACCGTAGCCCGCATTCCTGAGGAGACACCAGGCATGTGGCTGTTCGAGGAACCACTGTTTTTCAATCAATTCATGGACACTCAAGTGCTGCAGTCTGTTAGTCTGCGAACTTGTTTAAGAGAGGCAGGCTGTACCAAGCTTGGTCATCTTATGAAGATGTCAACCACGTCCATAGAAATGCTGAGGCGGAGTGCCAATATTACATCTGTCAGACTGGTGCATAGGGTGGTGGAGGAAGTGTGTGCTGCCCTGCCACGACCACTTAGAGCCTTTGCGGAAAACCGTACTCTTTCCAATCAATGGGATGAGGACACTGTGTCCAGCTTTCCTGCCCTTTCCATAAGTCCAGCAGTGGGAGAGTGGCAGGAGGGAGAAGATCACCTGCTGTCCTTCAGAACTCCTCATCTGGGCAAGTTCCAGATTGTAGGGAAGAAGACGGTGTATCACATCTGTGTGAAGGTTCTGAATCTGCGCTCTCTGACGGAGGTGAAAGAGTCGAAGTGGGCGGGGTCTTTGGGGCTGGTATTCTCCCCGAAAGGCAGCTTGCGGTCCATGTACAAGCTCCCGATTGAGAAACGGACAGCAGATCTCCAGTGGAGGATTGTACATGGGGCAATAGCTACGAATGAATACAGAGCACACCTGGATCCTAATGTGGGGGAAGAATGTTTGTTTTGTTCCCAAGTTGAGACCCTGGAGCATTTGCTTGTTAAATGTTTTCGTTTACCTGGGCTTTCTGATCTTTTGAAAGTGTGGTTTCATAATTTTGGTGAATGTTTTTCTTTTGGTTTGTTTATTTACGGTCCAAACATAAAGTGGCAAAGAAGTCTGTGCACACTTTGATAAACTTCCTATCTGGTACTGCTAAACTTGCCATCTGGCTGACAAGAAAAAATCGGACTATTAACACTGGGAATGTGGATCCTGTGTTTGTTTTCAAGGCCTTGTTAAAAGTCAGACTCCAGGTGGAGTATTCTTACTATAAAATGGTGGACAATTTGGAAGGTATTCACCAATAGATGGACTGTAGGGAATATTTTGTGTTCTGTAGGAGAGGGGGATGAGTTATGTTTGCACTTTTGAAATGTGAGACACTTGGTGGAATGCTGGTGTCATGATGATCTTACATTTTGGAATTGTACAATAAAAGGATTTTTTAAACCTCAAACCTCTCTCTCTCTCAAGCATACAATAAGAACTAGCTATATAAATAAAAAAAAATCATTTAAATTCATGATCATATTCTGAATGGTAAATGGCATTCACTTAGGCTGCATTCAGACCAGGACAGTCCGGAGGTCTTGGTTTGATTGGGCTGGGAATGCTGAGAATCTTCACACCTTCGTTTGGTTTAGTTTGCATTCACACTGCAGTGGACCAAAGTGCCTGGACAACGTCACACAATTACAACTGTTCATTTGGGTCGCTATAGCCAAAACCACCACTGACCAGGAAGAAAAAAATCTGGGTGAATAAGTAAAAAAAAAAAAAAAAAAAAATCAGGCTCATTGATTGGCCAGGACCGAAAACGGAAATCCGTTCCCTTCAGCCGGGTTATTTGTCCACCACAAACGAGACATTTTTTAACTTTTCTCCTCGGCTTTCACTGGTAAAAGGATTTCTCGGCTCTGCACGGTTGTCTTTATGGTTATTTTCAATCCAAAATGCACTACGGTAAATGCCACTTCCTCTTCTCCTTACGTGTTGCTATGGTTACACAAACGCCGAGGGGCACTTCCGCCCTTTGGTCCGCTGGATACTCCGTTTAGATTCACACTGTAAGCGAAGCGCACCAGGCTTTGTTTGCAAGCGAACCAAGACCCCTGTTTTTAAGGGGACCAGACTTCACTTGTTTGGTGTGCACCAGAGTTCCAACACACATTCAGACGGCATCAAACAAACCAAACTATCAGCGGATAGTCCTTTGGTCTGGACCAAACAGTGGCAGTCTGAATGCGCCCTTATATAGCGCTTGTTCTCATCTCTAGATGACCAAAGTGCTTTACAGATTCTGCTATCCACACATTGACACACTGATGGCGGCAGAGCTGCCTTACACAGGCGCTGCCCTGACCCACCAGGAGCAACTGGGGGTTCAGTGTCTTACTCAAGGATACTTCGACATGCAGACTGTAGACGGAGCAGGAATTGAATCTCTGACCCCTCCAATCAGTAGTCGGCCACACTACACCTGCGCCTCAGCTGCCCCCTGAACGTGAACATGACATCATTGTTTATCGTTTCCTCCTCTCAGTCCTAGGGTGATAGTTCCATAGCACTTGCAGTGCAGTGGTCTAGCCAATCATTTAAGGCAAGGGAGAAATGATTTGCATTTCACCAGTCAATGCCAACAAATAGGATTTGGTGCGGTGAAAATATCACTATAAACAAATCTAACACAGTGACGACAGCAACCAGCTGCTGTAAAGTAACAGAGTTAGTGAATGGTTGTGTACCAAGCAGACGCAGCAGCAGCCTTCAGCAACCCCTAAATTTGGTTACAGTCTTTGATGCTCAATCCTTTTGAGAATTTTCTTATAAAGAACTTGGACCAGACAAGCCCGATATTAGAGTAGGTTTGGAGGGAGACAGAATGAAGTACGTGGTGGTAATGCACCTGTAAGCTGGTTGCCAACCGCCAATCAAATCTAAAAGAAGAAAAAAGAAGCCCGATATTAAAATCACTCAAAAGGCACAAGGGAAAGGTAAAAAAAAAATGCCAGAGGAGCTTCTCAAAAAATTTGTATGACCTGGAAGGCTAGGCTAACTGGCTGTAGCTTTGCTCATGATGCAATTTTTTCCCCGTCTGTTGTTTAAAACAACGGCATGTGATTCTTGGTGGATTGTAAGAGTTGTGAGAGACCTGAAGCATTTATCCTAAAGAATAAAAACATGAACGTTCAAGGATACACATGGAAAACTTTGTAAAGCTAGCAATGCTAGGCAGAGTTAGCATAGCTACACAGCGTGATTACAGGCAGAACTGCAGTGAGAAGCAGTGTTGGGAGTAATGTGCAACGCCACTACTTTTGCAGTAACATGCTGTGTAACGAAATTACTGTTTAAAAATTCAGTAATGCGTTACAGTTACTGAAATTTGATCAGATGAGTTACTCGTTTTATTAATATCGATAGATATTTTAGCGCAAACAAGTACAAACTGACCCAACCTAGCTAAGGAGCACCGTCAGTCAAACAGCCTCTTCACTGCTGCAGCCACAAGTGGAGCTTGCTCCTGCTGGGAAAAGGTGAAGCTACTTTGTTTTTGTGGAAATTGACACATTATTTTTTCTTTGTCGCGGTTAAAGATTAAAGCACAGAAGTAGGACACTGACAACGATTTCTTGAAGGAAAAATCTAGAAGTGGATATAATTCAGCTAGGAGGAATGGAGGTAGGAAGTGGGAAAGAGGAAGTTTGGAGCTCGGTGGAGTCTAAAAGAAGCAAACGTAGATGTAAAGAAAATCAATCAAGAGCGTTATCAAGTGCTAATGAATCGCAAGATGAACAATCCTGGAATAAACAGAAGGAGTGTAAAGTCAGTGTTTCCTCTGGCTTAAAGACCTTGGTTAAAGGTCTTAAAGACTTAAGACCGGTATGTTTATCCCCCCCCCCCCCCCCGGAATATGTTAATTTTATACTGTTTATTTCTTTTTTAAACTTTACGCAGTAACGTTGCATATGGAACTTACCATTTGAAGTAATGTACAACCGAGGCTTGAATATTGGGCCAGTTGGGGTCCCACCCAGACATCCTGTGTTCAGACTTTTTAGTGGTGTTATCCTTCTCTCCTTCCTCTGCCTGAACACTTTCCTTTCCTTGGCTCCTCTCTTCTGTCTCATCTTGCCCTCTCTGAGCTCTGTCTAATTCAGGTTCTCTCTCTGCCTATGGTGGTATACAAACAGGTTAGAAAATATCAAGTGTCATGTTTTGTCCTGTAGGATTTTTGTGTCATGGTTTACATAAATGACTAAAATATGTGTATTTTTTGTATTTTTATTCTAGTGTTTCTTTTTTCCCCATTGAGAGAGTAGGGAAGGGAAAGAAACATTCATAATAGTAATGTACTCATGCATACTTAAATTATTTGATCAGGTGGGTATAGTAACCAGAAATCCTACTCATGTAAAAGCAGTGCTTTGAAATTAATAATTAAATGTAGACAACCAAAAATTTCTAGTTGAGTTAACGGTACAAAGAGCACCCACTTAAAAACTTGTGTAATGACTTCAGTCATGAAGGTTTGAGGTTTTTCTCAAACATTTATAACAATTCTTATAGTTTTCTACTTTTCTCTGTAAATCTATCTAAAGTTGAAACCATGTTCCTCAAATTTGTAATTTCCTCTTGTAAAATTGACTTTTCTTGTACATTTGAGACTATCATAAATTTGTGGATTATTTTATGACTAATTTTTGTCTGTTTTTTAAAATAAAATTACTGTTTTTTTAGATAAATTTGAAACAGACTGTGGTAATTTTTTTTTACTTTTTCCTTATAATAATTTACATTTTTGACCATAATTTTGCAGTCAGAACAGAGCAATAATTTAACTCTGATTACAAAGAAAAAATATTAATAAAATTGTATTTAATGAAATAACTTAAATGACTAAGGATGCCGTTATTTCTGTTATAATATTTCTTTATATTTATAGGGGTTTTTTTGTTGTTTTTTTTTTTTTTTTTTTTTCAGAAAACTCCTCACCACCCAGACAGCAGGAAAAACCTCCCTTATTTTGAAATCAGATGTTGGCATGTTTAGTTTGTCTGAAGGCTGCTGACGGATTAAAGTCATTGACTTTGTGAATTTCGGTCATCTTAACCTGCCAGGTACATAATAGGGAACTGTAAAATGGTAAATGGTGTTCACTTATATAGCGCTTTTATTCTCATCTCTTGATGACCAAAGCGCTTTACAGATCTTGCCATCCACCCATTCACGCACACATTCACACACTGATGGCGGCATGCTGCCTAACATGGCGCTTCCAGACCCACCAGGAGCAATTGGGGGTGAAGTGTCTTGCCCAGGGACACAACGGCAGGACACTGGGGAGAGCGGGATTCGAACCGCCAACCATGTGGTTATTGGACGACCTGCTCTATCTCTTGAACCGCTGCCGTCCCAGTAGCGGACGGCAGTAGTAACTGTAGCGGACTCTAAAGACATAATTCACCACAATATGTGTTCACGTACAGAATGATCTGTTTAGGCAGTTATAGTTGTGCTCTCAGGCTTTCTCATCAGGCACCTTTCTAGGAAGCCGCTGAAGGACCTCAGTTTAGAGTGAAAAGAGAGCTAGTGTTTTTAGCTGTTGCTTTTTGTCACTGCCACTGGAGAATAAAAACGGCACACCTGCTCGTGTGAGAAAAGAGAGAAATTGCCAGTCTCTTCATTCCTGCAATTCCTACAGAACATAACTTAATATTGTAGTGGCTGGTGAAATATATCCTCAGCAATTCATCAGTCCCCTTTGCCTTCCCCTTCATATGAGCCGGCTGCATTTGAATTCTAACCACATCTCTTAGCTAAGCAACTCTTCCATTATTGCTCCTGTTTCCAGTGGGTAAAAACCATGATAAACGCCTCCAGTGCTTACATACCTCTTCTGATTTTTTTCCGCATTTAAAGTACTTAAATAAACTCATGTTTCTGTCAGACAGACGCGCTTAGCGAGACACTGCCTGCTGACTGACTGGAAAACTTGCGTGGGCGGGGTGCTTCTAAACTCCGCACGGATGACAGCCACGCGTGTTGTTCGTGTGCGTGTTTGCGGAAAGTCATTGCTTCATGTATTTTTAAGATAAGCCTTTATTAGTCCCACAATGGGGAAATTCCAGGATTGCAACAGCACAGGGATAGCAACACTCAGAGCAATAATTTAGAAGATAAGAAAATAAGAGCAGTGAATATACATATGTACACATAAATATATAAATATATATACACAGTGCGGCGCATTGTAGCTAGATGCAATAAACAGCATAACCGTCTACTTAGTTGGGCTGCACGGTGGCGCAGTGGTTAGCACTGCGGCAGCACAGTTTACCCTTGGCCGGGGGATTGTGGGGATCGTGGGATCGTGGGTTCGATCCCAGCCCCCGACCAACAGTGATCTGTGTGGAGTTTGCATGTTCTCCCCGTGTTGCGTGGGTTTACTCCGGGATTTCTCCGGTTTCCTCCCACATGCCAAAGACATGCATGTTAGGTTAATTGGCTGCTCTAAATTGTCCCTAGATGTCTGTTTCCTATGGGCCCTTAGAATAGAGGGTTAGTGTTGATGAGGGCGCTTTGAGTGGTCTTTGTGACTAGAAAAGCGCTATATAAGTGCAGGTTAGTTAGTTAGTTAGTTAGTTAGTTATCCTATATAGTATGAATACGTGTCCATACATATTGTCACCCTCCGTAGCGACTGATATTGTCCTAGTTGCATACTGGAGGGGACCATTTGTGTAAGTCTGTTGCGTCTTTTGCATTCAATACTATTAGGTCGTCACGTTTTTTTTGCTATCTCTGCGAGCAGCCCTGCTTAGGTTATAAAGTCTGACAGCCGTAGGTAGGAAGGACCACAAATTTCTGGTGAGGCGGCCCGCCACCGAGAAATGTTACCAGAGGAAACCCTGAAAGTAATCATTAAACTTACTCAGGAAGGGGCATCATTTCATGAGTGGAACCCAATCAAGCTCACAAATGCAATTAATAAGTTACTTGGAGAAGTTTTAAATGCAAGAATTCTTCGTAGTGGTTCGTTACTAGTTACATGTAAAGATAGTGTTCAACAAGGAAAAGCAATCAGAGTCAAGATGGAGGGGAAAATGTGCAGTGTTCAGTAGTGATGGGTCCGGCAACACCGATGCGTCTGCGCATGCGTCGAGTTCATAGAGCAAAACCCCATGTCGGTGTGCGTATCGCTTTAAGAAAGTCACGTGACCGATACAGGTACTGTTTCGAAGTGACGCTGACGCGCCAAACTGCGTTTATAAGGAAGTGCATCTGTCAACGGGATGCATGTGCCCAAAGAATCTCTGATGTGTTGCGGACGGTTCATCGGCAAATTCCTCAAGAATTATGGAGCACGAGCAGCCTCAAGCTAAAAGAAAGGTTTCCACCGTGTGGGACCATTTTGATCTCATATCGGAAAATAAGGTACTTGTTTTAATTTCCTTGTTGTTTCATCCTGTTCCTCTCAGAGTTTCCACTTGATCTATCTGAATTCAAATTGACTCTTAGTTTACTATTCATATTATTTTCTGCAGGTTAAATGTCGCATTTGTTCGACTGAACTTTCATATTTAAACAAAAGCACCTCCTCAATGCTGAGGCATTATAGGGCCAGGCAAGACAATGAAGTCCCACATACACCCAGGATAGACTCAGGTATACAGCCATTCTACAACTTACTCACAGTTGCTTTATTGATAATTAATTCCTATTAATTTATTCTTTACTTCATTTTTAACCATCAAGCTTCCAGGAAGCAGATGCTGGATGCGACTCTGCTCAATTTCATCCTGAAGGACTGCCAGCCCCTCAGCATTGTGGAGAGTGAAGGGTTCAGGGAACTGGTTCAGGCCCTTCAGCCCTCATATGTTTTGCCCACCAGAAAGGTTTGTGTGTAAATTATCTAAAGTAGTAGTTGATATATCCAATTTATTTAATCTTTAATTTAAATATATGGATTTGCTTTTGGCTTGACTTGGTGTAATTTTCAGACCATCAAACAAATGGTGGCCAAAAAGTACGAGGAGGAACGGGAACAAGTAAAAAAGGAAGTACAGCAAGCTGTGGCAGTGAGTATAACAGCTGACATGTGGACATCTGTGAACATGGAGGCTTACTTGGCTCTTACCTGTCACTACATTAATGAGAATTTGCAGTTGTGTACGTCTGTGTTGGGTGTGCAGTACTTTCCACAAAGTCACACTGCTGACAATTTGGCCCAGGACAAAAGGGACATGATGGAGGACTGGGCCATAACCAATAAAGTAAAGTGTCTTGTGACCGACGCAGCACCAAACACGATTGCATCCACTCGACAGCTCCAAATTCGGCACTCAATTTGCATTGCACATAGTCTAAATTTATTAGTTAGTAAATCATGTGATCAGATCCCCACACTTACATCCATCAGACACAAAGCTAGGCACATTGTCACATACTTCAGATCAAGCACTACAGCCAAGGAGAAGCTTGCTCAAGTGCAGCAACAGATGGGACGACCAACCCTGAAACTTATCAATGAGGTGCCAACACGCTGGAACAGCACATATGAAATGTTGTCAAGGCTACATGATGAGAGGGAACCAGTGTGGGTATCTCTGGCCTCTCTAAAAACAGATTTAACTCCACTTACAGCTGATGAGTATACCATCATGAGAGAAACACTTCTTGTGCTTGCTCCTTTCCATCAAGCTACAGTGGAGTTGTCTGAAGAGAGGCGAGTGTCAGGGTCAAAGGTCATCCTGATGATGAAAATGCTCTCTCTTACACTAGAGCGTAATGCTTCAACCTTGCACACACAGGCAGCCATACACCTACATGAACACCTGAAGCGTTGAGTCACAGACACTGCTTCCAATCTGGAGTCATTAAGTGTGTTGACCCTAGCCACACTTCTAGACCCCAGATTTAAATCACTCGGGTTCCGCAGTTCCTCCAAGTGCAATGAGGCCATCAGTAGACTGCGGTCAGAATGTGCGTCTGTAATCGGACGCACAAATGAGCCCCAGCCGGGACCGTCTTCACAACAGCTGTCTGCACCCACTTCAGACATGTTATTCAGCATTATTTGTTGTTGTTTGGAAATCATGTACTAAAATGCCATTTTGCTGTTTTTTAGATAACTTTTGGCAACCTCTTGACATAGAAGTGGGCATGCAGACCAAAAGTGCCACGGCTGATGCCATCCAGGAGGTGCAAAGATTCCTGGCAGACGGCAATATTGCCAGGTCCCAGGATCCTCTGAGATACTGGGACAACCAGAAGACCATCTATCCCAACCTCTTTCAGCTTGCATTACAATTTCTCTGCACTCCAGCCTCATCTGTGCCGTGTGAGCGGGTTTTTTCAACAGCTGGAGAAGTTGTGTCCAAAAAGCGTAACAGACTGAAGTTCAAAACATTGGAAAAACTAATTTTTTTGAATAAAAATTTGTAAAAAAAAAAAAAAAAAAAAAATCCCAGTCCACAAGCATCCTCATTCACAACATGTTCACTTAGATTTTCACGTTATGATACATGTTCACATTATTTATTGACTGTATCTAAAAATATCAATGATATTTGAAATTAAAATGAAGAGATGAAATAATACAATATAAAATACAAGGACTTAAATTATATACTGCTCAAAAAAATAAATGGAACACTAAATAACACATCCTAGATTTGAATGAATGAAATATTCTTATTAAATACTTTGTTCTTTACATAGCTGAATGTGCTGACAACAAAATCACACAACAGCATGTGAAATTGATTGTCAATCAGTGTTGCTTCGTAAGTGGACAGTTTGAGGGACAGTGTTCCCTTTATTTTTTGGAGCAGTACATTATTGTATATACCAGGTCATCAAATCAGTGTCAGTTGAGTCTGTCAACTAGGTTGCCTGTAGGGATTTTTAATGTCCAGTAGGTGTCAGTATTCAGTGACAGTATCAATACAGTTTTGCAATGTGACGAAACGCATCATGACGCCTCATCTACCCATCACTAGTTCAGTATTGGAAGGAAATAAGGCAATGAGAGGAGTGATATTGGGCATTTCAACGGCTGTCTCAACTGATGAAATAATGAAAAACTTAACTAGAGCAAAAGTGACAGAGGTGCAAAGATTGAAAACTAATAGAAATGGCAAAAAATGTGACAGTCTGTCGGTAATGTTAAAATTTGATGAAACAAGACTGCCAAGTAAGGTGTATATTGGCTACATGAGCTATGAAGTCAGATTTTACGTTCCTCCTCCACTCAGATGTTTCAAATGTCGAAAGTTTGGTCATGTAGCAGCAATATGCAAAGGTAGTCAACGATGTGCCAGATGCTCCGGTGGACATCAATATGGAAAGTGTGAAAGAGGAGCCAAATTAAAGTGCTGTAACTACGGTGGTGAACATAGCTCTGCATATCGAGGTTGTGAAGCCAGCAAAAGAGCAGCAGAATTTCAGCAGATAAAAGTCTTCCAGGGATTAACATAAGCAGAAGCTGCGAAAAAGGTGCCGGCTAAATAAGTGAGAGTGGACTCTAACAGCGAAAGTGTGCAGACTTGCAGTGCATGCAGCAGAATTAAGGGAGACAATTATTTTCCTTCAAAACCAGAGTGTCTTATTTGTGGTAGATGTGATAAACTGCACTGCGTAGACTTCCAAGAAAACAGAAAAAAATCAAAATCATTGTGAAAGCAGCAGAAAAATATCTTGGCATTAAGGGGCTACATTGGGAAGCAGTTGAGGACTTGTAAAGTGGGGGATCTTTAAGTTCACAGACATCATGGCCTGGTGGATCAACCACCAGAATAAGAATAATGAGATGAGATGCAGATACGGACTACAGCTCCTGACCAGATAGAGTGAGCCGCCAGTCAAGTCTAAAAGAAGAAGAAGAAGAACACGATTGTTCAGAACTCCTTATACAAAGATATAGAGTGATGATAATCAAGTCAGTGGCGGTGATGCGCCTGTGGGCTGGTTGCCAACCGCCAATCAAATCTAAGAGAAGAAGAAGATTAGCACCGGACGGCCGCGCCTTGGACACAGTCCAAGGACGGATAATTTTTTCACACATAAGGAGTTGTTCAGAACTCCTTTTACAAAGATAAAGAGTGATGATAATCAAGTCAGTGGTGGTAATGCACCTGTAAGCTGGTTGCCAACCACCAATCAAATCTAAAAGAAGAAGATATTGGTGGGTTGCAAGTTAAATGTGTTTGAGACCAACTGCAATCTCCAGAAGCGCCTAAGAACAGCAACAAGGTCCTGCAAAGCTAGTGCTATGCTATGCTAAGCTAAGACCGTGTTAGTGGATTTACGCTATCTGAACTGCAGCTGGATTTTGAGTACAGGTATGGATCTGAACTGTTTGGGATCCAGCAAGAATTAAACCAACTAATTGCCAGATGCGTTGTTACAGAATGAAGACCTGATAACAGTCATTTTCCATCAGACAGCTGTTATCCACTGAAGTTTCAACACATTTACTTGCTACCTGGATAAAGATTATTCAAAAATGGATTTGATCTCCAAAAGGACTGGATCATGTCTCTGTCACAGCAGACATTTGGACTGTGGATAATGGACATTTTTTTTTGTATCACTGCACATCGGATTAAATTCATAATATAAAGGTAAGAAACGTGGACAGCTTTATGCAGTGTTGCCAACTCACTCTTTTGAAGTGATTCTCACTCTTTTTCCCCTCGCTCTCACTCCACAAACCCTATTTCTCACTCCAAAATGAGGAAATTACTGAGCAATTTTGTGTTGATTTTCTTCAGATTTTCCCCACAATAAGAGCTCTCAAGGCAGGATAAAGCAGACTGAACATGTTCTAAAAGCTCTGTCTGAAACCATCTTTTTTCAGCCTGACATTAATAAGCCCATAATGTAATCCATTAATTAAATTATCTTGCTATGGGTGCAAGATGATTTGTGTACATTTAAAAGTAATGTGAAAGTTACTTTTCCAAGTAACTAGTGACTTTAACCATGCAGTAACTCAAAAGTTACTCAGTTACTTTTGAAAAGAAGTAACTAGTAACTAGTTACTATTTTTTAGTAATTTGCCCAACACTGGTGAGAAGACACATGGACCCGGCTCCAGAAGAGAAGCATGGCCTCTGTCTACATTGGAGGACTCCTTCAGATGTTCACAAACAACATACAAGGTATCTGGTCATTTATATGAGTTTTCATATTGGATGATAAAATTCTTAGGCAGATTAAACTAGGGCTGCAGCTATCAATAAATCGGATAAGCTTCTTGTGTCTTTTTTTTTTTTTTTTTTGATAAATGACCTTTTGACCAAAATCTTGCCGTTTATATATAAACAAACTTGCAGTGACCAATCTGTGCTGAATCTTTTCCCCTAAAGCCGGATTCATGCTGCACCTCTGCTGTCTGCGTACATGTAACCGGAAACCTCGTGTGACCAAATTTAGGTCATCATCTCCACTCCGCTAGTGTCCGCAGTGCTCAATCGCGTGCAGCCAAAATTTTGTGACCGCGCCACTTGTCCATGACCTGAAAGCGTTGAAAAGCGCATGCGCAAGACTGAACATCCTATTCATGAGGTGGCGATGTCGGCACAGCATACCAAGACAAGGTAGACGAAGAAGACAACGAGGAAGCAGAAGACGAGAATAAACATACATGAATCATACATAAATACTTCAGCAGCATCTTTGTGGAAAAGGAGTGAAAACTGGGAAGTCAAGCAGCAGAAAGCAAGCAGCATTTCTTCGTTGGTGAAAATCCTGGCGCATCAGCACATTGGTGCTACCTATCGGGCGGGAGTGAAACTACAAATGATGGTTGTGCGCATGCTTCAACCGCTTGGCCTGGGTAGATGAAAAAAGTGAGCATGAACAGCGCCGTGTGCGTGCCGGGCTCATCCAAAGTGCACGTGGACCAAAGCGGACTAGAGGGGAAATATAGCATGAATGGAGTGGAATCAGACCCTTTCCTCCTGCCCCCCCCCTCCCCACTCAGTATCAGTATTTAATCATATAATCACACGGTCTGCGCGTGACAAGAACAGGAAGAATGTGCTAAACAAAGTACAATGCAAGTATGACCTGCACTGAACCCCCCCAGCTGAGAATGCTATGTCATCTCAGCACGGAACAAGGCAAACGGCACCAATGAGAGTATGACTAGGGGGATAAAAACTTTCCACGGCACAATGATCGCATCAATGCTCTGGCTATGCTTTCCGTAAAGAAAAAACTTATACAGGACATTAGAGACTTCAATCCTAGGGTCAATGAGATTTTTGCCACCCAGAAAGACAGACGAGCAAAGTTAGTGTTTAGGTAATAACTCTCCATCCCTGTCACTCACTCACTCACATAACTGTAAAGTATCTGTAAATATTTAAAGATGAGCAACTCTCTCTTGCTCTCTATTTTAACAGACCGTTACCATGATCCAATGTGTGATTTGTGTATAGTGACCCTTAATCATCATCCAACTGTATGACAGCAAAGCCTATTCTATTCTAAATATCTCTCAAGAACTAGAATGTGGTATCATGTTCTATAGTACAACTGATAGCTATGCGTTTGCACCTTCTATGTGAGAAGTGAGCACAGTAAAAATGCATGTTGTTTAACTGCTGATTTCTATAAGACAGATAATTGTCATCTATACTTGGAGCACTGGTATCCTTTGTTTTTTTAAAAAAATTCCTTTAACGTCCGTTTATCCACTACGGCAGACATCGATCTATCTGCCACAGTCTTACAGTTTTTGAAGCAGCGTTTTTACACCAGATGCCCTTCCTGATGCAACCCTGCCCATTTTTATCCAGGCTTGGGACCGGCACAGGGAGTACACTGGCTTGTGTACCCACCGTGGCTGGGTAACCAACATTTCCCTGCTCCGTTCCATTATCGCTGAGCACCAAGCTGGACGGCAGGAAGTTATACTTTTATATGGTCTTCGGTATGACCCAGCCGGGACTTGAACCCCAGCCTCCCGGTTGTGGGCCGAATGCTCTACCTCTCCATTTCTGTTCTTTTATCGCAATAGGTACTAAAAAGTAAAGCACTCGATGGTGTCAAAACAGCCCCACCAAAAGTGTTTTTCACCAGCCGCCACTGAGGCTAAACTCTTAATCTTAATTCTAAAGTCCATCTAATGTCACGTAAAATAGCGTGAGGAAGACCCTCCGATCAGAGGTCGACCACATGGCCATAGACTCAGCAAGCTTGAGCTGATCTGAAAAGGTTCTGTTGTTTTGTAAACTCTTCCATATTTGTACACTCCCTTACAACCTGCCCCCCCCCCCAAAAAAAAAGAAGATAGAAACAGCCCTGTCTTTGTGTCAGTGACAGACCTCCATAGTAGTACTGGTCCACAGTCTTGAGCCAGCCGACATCATCGTGTGTGTGAGGGACCAGGTGGACGTTCAACATGCCCGGTTTGGTGGGGTGACACGACTGAAAAGACACACACTGTGAACACATCTACCACAAAGGACGTCCACGTCGATGGCTTTCTGTGACTCTTCCAGTCCAACAATGTCATTGTACTTTACAGCTGTACCATGACAGTAAAGCTTATTCTATTCAACAGACTACAACTGTGCTCTAACTTCAATTAAATCTGATTCAGGCACAAAGTCAGAAAAAAATACGTTAAAAAAATTTAAATATACAGGCTAAGTGAAACTGTAAGCAGCAAAAGTAGCAAACAGCTTACTATTAATAAATATCCCCCCCCCCAAAAAAAAGGCGGAAATATTTAAAAAAAAAAAAACAGAAATAAAAGTAACTCACATCGTATCCGCATGTCGTTTGGGTGTATTTCGGTCTGTGGTCCAGCGGAAAACTGGAAACTAAAGGAAACACTAAAGGGAGAGCAACAGCCAGCAGCTGTAACCCAGCCGCCATGCTGGAAAATATCCCCAAAATCATATGACAGGTTTTTGATAACGCCGGTCACGTGACAGCTGCTCTATTCCTGCCACAGCTGTAGAGGTATTTAATCCCTCAGTCAAGACTGTCAGGAGTGGAAGGCGTGGAAATTTTATATATACAGTATCAGTGCTGGAAATCCATTAAACTTTTTAAAACTAATTAATCAAACAAACGAAAAGCCATCTCAATTAATCACAGTTACTTAAAAAACCTAATTAACTAGTTAACTACAATTAATTGCAGGGAAATTGTGGGTGGGGGTGGAGTGAGCTTGCATGGCACAATGAACTATTTGCACTTAACAGTTGTAAATAATGTGGCTCCTTCAGATCCAGTTTGCATTTACAATATACGATTGTGGTAGATCTAGAAAGATTTATCATGAGTGTACATAAAAAAAAAAATATTTAATATGGAGCAATTCTAAGGACAGGAGAAAAAATACTCCAGGAATGGCTCTGCCCTGCTTTGCTCAGCATCACAGTTTTATAACAGAAATGTACATTTTCATGGCTTTACAATTATGTTGACCAAGGAGGTCTAAAGCACCGTTTGGACTGTTAGCTATTATCATACAGGGCTACTGTTTACCTCAGAGAAAGCATGTAATGTTGTTTTAAATTGTAGTGGCCATGATGAACATTAAAAAGGGAGATAATACCCTGATGTGTCTTGTTCTCAGGATCACACTAATTTTACTATTTTGACCACCCTGGCTGAGAGGACACTGTATGTCAGCGCTTCTCAGTTCATGAGAACTGAGAACTGACATGATGTCAAGTGGACTAGACATCAGATATCAGTCGTACGCCCATGCCGCTACAGGACTGAGTGGTGAACATGCTTCCATAAGTGAATCAATGTCCTTAGAAAACCAAGTGCTTCAGTTCCTTAATGATAAAGACATTAAGGTAGAAGCCAATGCGATCTCAGCCTGTTATGCTTTACCGAAGAAAGATAACAAAACAAAGAAATCAATTGTGATGCGCTTTGTGAACAGGAGGGTGAAAAATGACATACTGAGGCAGGCCAAAAAACTAAAGGAAACTCAAGTTTACCTAAATGAACACCTGACAAAAAAAAACGCTGAATTAGCACGGCAGGCACGGATGCTAAAGAAACATAATAAGATACAGTCAACCTGGACAAGAAATTGTAGAATTTGGATTAAACTAAATGGAACACCTGAGCAAGCAAAAAGTATAATGATCAGAGATGCTACTGACTTAGATAAATACAGATGAACACTGACTATGAAACACAGAGTGAGGAAACTCAAACTCTAAAAATATGCCACTATGCTGAACATAAACCACAAGAGATGGAGAATGATATTGATCCTGATAACCACTTTTTCAATAATATTCATAACCACTGTGAATATTACACTGAAAAGCAATTCAAAAGTCAAGTGCAATTAGATGGTAAACTGTCAATAATACACTTCAATAGCAGAAGTCTTAACAAAAACTTCTCACAGATTCAAGACTATTTAAAACAGCTAAACAGAAAATTCACAGCTATAGCAGTCTCTGAAACCTGGCTTAATGCAGACCAGGCTCCCCTGATGGCAATAGAGGGATATCAGATGTTTAACATTAACAGATCTCAAAAAAAGGGTGGTGGTGTTGCACTGTATATTGATGACCTATATAGATGTAAGCTTGTAAATGGAATGTCCTTTGCACTACCAGGGATTCTGGAATGTGTTACTGTTGAGATTGACCTAGACAAAACAAAAAATCTAATCATAAGCTGCATATACAGAACGCCGGGAACTTGCATTGAGACATTCAGAGATAAATTAGTCGAGCTGTACAATAATATTACTAGTAAGAAAATGGTAGCAATTTGTGGAGATTTCAATATTGACCTACTTAATCCACATCAACAAAATGTAGTTACAGAGTTCATGAACTCTATGTACAGCATGAGTCTATATCCCACAATAACACATCCAGTAGAATCACAGCTCACTCTGCTACACTTATTGACAACCTGTTTGTCAATGTTCTCGACAAGAAAATAGAAAGTGGATTATTGATAAATGATATAAGCGACCACTTGCCAATCTTTGCACTTATCCATGGCCACACGGGGCCCAACCCAGAAAAAATCTCAAAATCTTTCAGACACAAATCACCAAACGCAATCAGTTCTTTTAAAGAGGACTTGCTGAAGCAAGACTGGACAGAAGTCTATGTATCAGATGTAAATGAAGCCTATGACACATTTACAAACATTGTAACCACTCTTTATGAAAAAAACTGCCCATTAGTTAAAAAAAAGCTTAAACACAAATTTACTGACAAACCATGGCTAACCAAAGGACTACAAAAGGCGTGTAAAAAGAAAAATTTATTATATAAAGCTTTCATAAAGAAAAGGACAAAAGAAGCAGAGCAGCGGTATAAAACATACAAAAATAAGTTAACATATATAATAAGATGTAGTAAAAGAGACTATTACAGTAAAGAACTGGAAAAAAACAAAGACAATATTAAAAATACATGGACAATAATCAACAGTATCCTTGAAATAAAAGCAGAAATACCAGCTACCCAACTAACATTCCAAAAAATAATAAATCGACTCCGAATGTGAATATAGCTTCACCTGCAGATGAATTTAATAATTTTTTTGTTAACATTGGACCTAAACTGGCCCGAGAAATACCCACTACGGTGCCTACAGGTGATTCAATATGCAATAACACTGCTGTAAAAGACTCCATCTTCATAAAGAACACAGACGAAAGAGAGGTCATTGAAATTGTTAAATCGTTCAAAAGTAAAACATCTACTGACTGCGATGGTATTGATATGCTACTAGTCAAAACTGTTATCGAATGCATAGTGAAACCACTGACGTATATCTGTAACCTGTCTCTCCAATCAGGTATATTTCCCAATGCAATGAAAATAGCTAAAGTAATTCCGATTTACAAGACAGGCGACAGAGGGGAACTCTCCAACTACAGACCAATTTCACTATTACCGCAATTTTCCAAGATACTTGAAAAAATATTCTATGAGAGAATTGACAACTTCATACTGAAGAATGATTTATTGTGTGAGCAGCAATATGGGTTCAGACACAAAAGGACAACAGCATATGCCTTAATGGAATTTACAGAAAAAATATCAACAGCCATTGAAAATAAAGAGTATTCAGTTGGAGTATTCCTGGATCTTAAAAAAGCATTTGATACAGTAGATCACAATCTATTATTAAAGAAACTACAAAATTGTGGTATTAGAGGGGTAGCACTGTCCTGGTTAAGAAGTTACTTAAAGAATAGATATCAGTTTGTATGTGTTAACAACAAAAACTCAGAGCTACTGAAGGTCACCTGTGGAGTCCCACAGGGTTCAGTTTTGGGACCATTATTATTCAATATGTATATAAATGATATATGTAAAGTTTCAGAAAAAATGGACTTAATATTGTTTGCTGATGACACTAACCTGCTATGCAGTGGAAACAACTTGGAACAACTTCTGGATACACTCGGAAAGGAATTAGGAAAGCTGAAACTGTGGTTTGATTCAAACAAATTAACGCTCAATTTAAGCAAGACAAAATTTATAGTCTTTAACAACCATCACAACTACCCAGTACCCAAACTCAGTGTAAATGGTGTAGAGATTGAAAGGGTATCCGAAACTAAATTCCTTGGAGTAATAATTGATAACAAACTGTGTTGGAAGCCACATATTAATTATATAAAAGGTAAAGTATCCAAATCAATTGCAATATTACACAGAGTGAAAAATTTGCTGAATCAACCCACACTATACACCTTGTATCATTCATTAATACTCCCATACATGACATATTGTACTGAAGTATGGGGAAATACATATAAAACAAACATATATCCACTCTTTATGCTTCAAAAGAGAGCTATTAGAATAATAAACAAAGCAGCTTACAGGGAACCAACAAACCCACTTTTTCTTAAACAAAAAACTCTCAAGTTGAAAGATCTGATCGACTTTAAAACCGCAATAATAATGTTCAAAGTGAAGAATCTATCACTGCCCGCAAATATCCAAAAGTTGTTCCAAACAAGGGAGAAACGATATCACTTCAGAGGAACATGTATATTTCAAAAGCCTACAGTGAGAACAACTACCAAGCAACACTGTATTTCAGTGCAAGGTGTCAGATTATGGAACGATTTTGGACCTGAATTAAAATCATGTACAAAGCTTGGACAATTTAAACAAAAACTAAAGGAAGAAATACTCCAAACATATTTACAAGACGACATGTAAACTCACATAAGGATTGACATTTCCAGCCTGTGTTGTGTTATAGCTTAGTTTTTCTTTTTTCTCTGTGACACTATGTCTTAGATTTGTTTTTGAATAGTAACCGCTTAACTTAGACTAGCTCAGTTTTCTTTTTCTCTCAGTCATATTTTGTCTTAGCCTTGTTTTAAATTGTAATCGCTCTTGTCTTGTTTTCTCTTTTTTCTCCTTTGAATTCTTGGATGGAATATGGGTGGGCAATATAAGCTGCGGCTTCAGCCATCACCCATTTCGGATAACTCACGTGGAATTGTATAGTAGAAGGAGTCTTTGTCTAATTTGACCTTGTTGTTATATTATACAGTTTCTTTTAACCTGTAATGTACTATCCGAAATAAATTCATTCATTCATTCATTCATTCATGATCACATTTGTTTTTCTGTGCTCATCAGCCCTATTTTCTCCGGATATGGGACCTAATCTGTCGATACCTTCTCTGTCTGGCTGTGTGTCCGTGTCTATTCACAGAGCTGTCAACTGTTCAGAAAAGCTTGGAGTGAGATTTAGTGGGAATTGTGCAAGGGGGAGACCGAGGCGTGGGGATGGAGTGAGCGTGCAGGTGCACAACACACATAAACAGTTATTTTTTTTTTCCAAGCATACTTCCTGAGACTCACTCCAAAAGAGTGAGAGTTGGCAACACTGCATTCGCCTTCCTCCTCTTCTTCTTTTAGATTTGATTGGCAGTTGGCAACCAGCTTACAGGTGCATTACCGCCACTGACTTGATTATCATCACTCTATGCCAGACACAGGTCAATATATGCAGCAGCTGCAGCCCGCCTGACATCATCCCCCAGACAGCTACGGCAAGCCCCAAGGGCCAAACCCCACACACCACAGGTTTCAGTAAATGTGGTGCCAAAATTACACATTTATGAGAAAAAAGTTGAAACTTTATGAGAGAAAAAAAGTCACAAATTTATGAGGAAAAAAAGGTTAAAATTTTGGAGAACAAAGCTGTAAATTTACAAAAAAAAAAAAAAAAAAAGCAAAATTCCTTCAAAAAAGTTACAAACTTTTAAGAAAAATTTTGCAAATTTACAAGAAAAAAAGTCACAAATTTATGAGGAAAAAAAACCTGGAAAAGTTGCAAATTAACAAGAGTAGCAAATATATGAGTAAATAAATTGAAAATGTGTGACAAAAAAGTCACAAGTTTATGAGAAAAAGCTGTAAGTTTACATTAAAAAAAAAGTTGAAAATTTTTGAGAAAGTTCCAAATTTAAAAAAAAAAAATGCTCCAAATTTATGGGAAAAAGTAAAAAAAAAAAAAAAGAGAAAAAGTTGCAAGATTACAGTAAAAAGTGGCAAATTTATGAAAGTTCTAAAATGACAAGAAAAAGTCAGCAAATTTTCAAGAAAAAGTCACAATTTTACAAGAAAACAAATTTATGAGAAAATGTACATTTGCAAGGAAAAAAATCACCAATTTATGAGAAAAAGTTGAAAGTTGACAGTAAAAAGCTGAAAATTTATGAGAGCGTTTCAAATTTTCAAGAAAATGTATCAAATTAATGGTTAAAAAGTCACAAATTTACAAAAGTCACAAATTTCTCATTGGCGGCGGAGTCCAGAGACACGGCATGGGTGTGTGTGGCACACGCGAAGAAGAGACCGTTGAAATGGTGTGTGCTAAAACTTGACGGAGTCGACATGCCGCTTATGGTGGACTCAGGGGCCGGTATGTCCGTACTGAGTACGGCTATTTTGAAGAGACTTTTCCCAAATAAAACCATCAATGCTGGAGCAGTGAAAATGTTTGGATATGGCCACGCTGAAATTGAAATGGTGGGCATAGTCGACTTTTCAGTGAAATGTGGGTTGAAGACGATTCCTGCATTCACTTTCCAAATTTCACGCCAGAGGGCGGACTTGCTAGGGATAGATCTACTGGGTGAATTGGGATTCTCCATCAAGGAGCCAGAGGGCTCGACAGTACTGACAGTGTACCCCGAATGGCATGTCCGCTGGCTGGTGCTGTTCAGAGGCCTGGGATGCGTCAGTGCGTTCCACCACCACCCGCTCATAGATCCAAGTGTGGCGCTGAAAATTCAACTGCTACGGTGGCTTCCCCTCGTCCTATGGGACGATGTCATGGTGGAGTTGAACAAACTGCTGGATGCAGGCATCATCGAGAGAGTGGATTCTTCACCCTGGATATCAAATATCGTGGTGGTCAAGAAAAAAATCGGGTGGCATCCAACCATGTATCGATCTTAGGATGGTGAATAAAGTGATCGTCCCGGACAAGTACCTGCTCCCCACGATAGAGGAACTCACCACAACATTCAGCGGTTCAAAGGTATTCACCAAGCTGGATCTTCGCCAGGGTTACCTGCAGGTGTCCCTCCACCCAGCCAGCAGGAAACTGACAGTGTTCATGACCCACATGGGTGTGTTCAGGTACACCCACATGCCTTTTTTTTTTTTCCTGTTTTTTTTTCTCCACAATATCTTTATTGAACTTTTTTTTTTTTAACAAACATGACACAAACAATCAAACACTAACACTAAAGTACTACAAAAAAAAATGCACTAAAAACACCCACAACCACCAACAAAATCAAGTCTTCAACAATGCTCCTCTGTTTAGTCTAGACAATCCACTACACAAGTATACACATTATGTTCACCAATCTGGAATTTACAAGGTCCACACACATCATTCACCTTCTTCTTCAAGAGTTATGTTTAAATTTTTTACATAATCAATAAAAGGTCTCCATATATTCTCAAACACAATTTCCTTTGATTTTAGTATATATGTTATTCTTTCTAATGGAAGTTTGTTAACATCTGTCTTAACCACTGAGTCACATCTGGTCTATGAGTCTTTTTCCACAGTAGTGCAATACATTTTTTGGCATTAAGCAAACTGAGGTCTATGAATGTTCTTTCACTTTTATTAAAGTTATGGCTTTTCTGGGTACAAAACCCAACAAAAACAGTTTAGGATTCAATAAGATTTGTTTGAAATTATTTTTTCAATTGTTACCCTCACCTCTTCCCAAAACATTCTAATTATTCTACATTCTCATAAACAATGAAATAGGGTTCCTTTACTTTCCATGCATTTTGTGCACGTATCTGGTATGTTTTTGTTATATCTATTTAACTCCTCCGGTGTAACATAATCCGCATTAACCATTAAAAATGTATCCAATTTAAGACGTACATTTATTGATTTGGTTTGAGCTTCTGTACAAGCCAATCTCCCATTGTTCCTCTGAATTTCAGTTTGCAGATCTTCTTCCCAGTAATTTAATCTTTTCTGTGAGTTTTCACTCCCACATGCCTTTGGTCTGAGCTCAGCACCCAGCTGTTTTCAGAAAATAATGTCCACAATTCTGGCCGGCCTCAAGGGTGTGGTGGCATACCTGGATGACAATTTGGTACATGGCACATCACGGGAGGAACACGATGATCAGTTGGGAAGGGTGCTGACAGTACTACAGGAACATGGAGTCACCCTAAATGGGGAAAAATGCATCTTTGCGGTGGACTCCATCGAGTTTGTGGGGTTCCGGTTGACGGCGGGGGTGCTGGGGTCCCTGCATTCGAACATGGAGGTGGTCCTGCACCTCCCAGACCCTTCCACACCTGCACAGATTTCCTCATTTCTGGGTATGGTGAACTTTTATGGGGGTTTTATTCCCTGCTACTCGGAAATGATTGGACCCCTCCGGGCCCTGTTGAAACAGGATGCGCCATGGCAATGGACACCAGCCTGCTCAGCGGCAGCTGCAAAGCAGAAGTTTCAACTCACTTCCCCTCCAGTGTTGGCCCATTTTGATCCAAAGCAGCCAACCATTGTGACCTGTGACGTGTCTGGCTTGGCGGTGGGGTGGTTATGTCTCAGGTTCAAGACGGTACAGAGCGCCCGGTGGTGCTCGCATCAAGGTCTCTCTCAGCAGCTGAACAAAAGTACACCGTGGGTGAGAGGGAGGTGCTCGCCTGCATCTGGGCATGTGAACGGTAGTATATCTACCTCTATGGGCGCCATTTCACTCTGCGGACGGACCACCGAGCACTGACAACATTACTGGAGATGTCGGGTTCAGGACACAGACCTTTGCGGATCCACAGGTGGACGGAGTGGGCTCAGGGCCTACAATTTTACCACCCAGTTCACTCCTGGTACAGGATACGTAGTGACAATCTCCTGTCCTGCACCATGGCCAACACTGTACAATCGGACGACAACGATGACAATGATCCCATGGAGACGGATCTGGTCAATATACTGCACGGGGCCCTCCGGGACATAGTATCCTTCCAAGAACTTCGGGCGGAGTCGGAACAAGACCCTGTGCTGTCACAACTGTGCTTGGTGATTAGGGAGGGTTGGCCCGCAAAGGTGCAGGGCAGGCTTGCACTCTTCCACCGGTTTAAAGACAAAGTGAGCTGTTGGAATGAGGTGTGTGTGGCGAGGGGACACTGCACGCTAATCCCTGTGTCTCTGAGATCACGTGTCCTCATGATGCTCCATGAGGGCCACCTGGGCGTGGTCAGGGTAAAACAGCGCTGCAGAGATTCAGTTTGGTGGCCAGGTTTTGATAAGGACATTGAAGCTATGGTGAAAAACTGTGTTCCGTGCTTGGAGAGCGGGCAGACCAGCGGGCCACCCCCTCCACCCCGCTGTCATATCCAGAGGGCCCTTGGAAACGTATACAATTGGACATCTGCGGAAAACTACATACAGCACCCCCAAACAGCCGGTTCCTGCTTGTGGTCTACGACCTGTTCTCAAAGTGCCGGAGGTGTTATCCACTAATTCAGTCACGATGGATGTGGTTACGGGTTTCCTCTCATCACTGTTGGCCAGGTGGGGGGTCCTGAATGTAATCACGACTGACAATGGCCCGCAGTTCACCTCTGGAGTGTTTGAAGAGTTCTTGAGCGCTAGGGACATGGAACACATTAAAACCGCACTCTACCATCCCCAGGCCAATGGGAGCCGTAACAAGACCTTGAAAAACTGACTTGGCAGATGACTTTGTATTTCCGGACACCCTCCAGAGCACACTCCTCCACTACAGGGCAACGGCCCATGCTATGACAGGATGCTCCCCGGTGGCTCTCATGCTGGGACATGAACTACTTCTGCCTTTGGATCAACTGAGACCACCCACAACTCCTCCTCCAAGAAATATAGACTCTTCACAGGACCAGGTCGCTGTGCAACAGCATAAGATGAAGCGGCGATTTGACAGGAAGCACCGGGCAAGAGCCCACGGACTGAATGTGCCGGATCAAGTTTGGATCAAACACCCTAACCGCATGCATGAACTGCAGCTGTCCTGGACGGGGCCCCTGCGGATCACGAGGCAACGGGGCCAGGACATGTTTGAGCTTGCAGATGGGTCACGGTGGCACTCCAGTAGACTCAGAAAGTCACCACTGGAACAGAGGACTAGAGCTACAGTGGAACAACCCGATGTGAGGTGGGACTTGGTGGACTGGGGTGGTGAGAACTCACAGGTGTGGCTGATGGTGCCTGGTGCAGAGTCCCCACCTAGGGGACGCCCAGCTAGAGTTTGTCAGAGGCCCAGGTACCTGGAAGACTATGTATTGAAGACAGTACTAGCTAATGCGTGTTGGGACTAAGCGACAGAATAACCCGCTCCAACATGGTGGGGCATTCTGGTAGTCTACGCAGATGCCCATTTGGCTGGCTGAGTTTTGCCTACTTAGTTAAAAAAAAAAAGGGAGACAACACTGTTTGTTTGTTTTTTTCTGTTCGGTGGTGGTGGTGGGGTCTTTGACTTTGTGGGGGGGGGGATGTTACGTGTGAGATTTGACTCACGGGGCTTGCCGTACCCTGGCCGAGGGGGTTGGGATAATGACGTCAGGCGGGCTATGGCTGGAGTGCATATTGTGTTGTCCTCGATAATAAAGTCAGTTCAGTGTTCAGCTGAGAGTGGCTCCAATCTCATGTTGTTTGGACATAGCATATTACCTCTGCGAAGGGAGGACGGAGGTAATGTTTTTAGTGGCGTAGGTTTGTCTGTTGGTTGGTTTGTTAGCAACATAACTCCAAAAGTTATGAACAGATTTTTTTCCCCCTTGTCCTGTCAGGCAGCTAGGTGCGCAGAACAGAAATCTGCTACCCTTACCCGCAGAGTCCAAAGGAGAACTGCTGCCATCCTCCAGGACCCCACCCATCCCCAGCACAGAATGTTCACACTTCTTCCCTCAGGCTGGAGGTACAGAAGTGTGAAACGCAGGACATCCAGACTAAAAAACTTCTTCTTTCCCACTGCCATCAGACCCACATGCTTCCATACCTTGTTTTAATCCACTTTTATTCTCATCGCCAAATGTTATGTCGGAATATGGAGCCAAGGATGAGGCCAGGTGTCGAACCAAACACACGTTTATTAGAGAGGCACAGGTGCAACACACACACAGCCACCAAGCAGGGGAAATGGCCAAGAGACCGTCCTTCCTGCCTGCAGCCCTTTTATAGTCACGGGTGGTGGCATGACTGGAAGGCGGAACCACCACAACATGCCACACAAATATGAGCACCAAATACGAACCATATAAATAACTATATAACATTTCCCTCCCCCCTTACAAAAGTCCAAAACACACACACAGTTCAGACCTACCCCAATTTAGGACCCGAATCACGCACTAACATAACGTAAAATAATGTATACAAATTGGCCTAACACAATCACACGTAAAAACAACTAAAACTAGAGGAGAATAGGTGGACTGCCGTCCCACCCCCACACGGCAAGAAGGATTATTCTGCTGTCTGTATTAAAGGAAAGGATCTATAAACAAAAAAACTGCCGTGTTCCTATGCTAGAATAAAACACACAAAATAAAACCAAACTGTATACACGCCAGCACAGAAAGATGACTCCGTGGGCCCCCTGGACCGTCTTTTCATCAATCCGCCCCGGAGACAGCCAGCCTCCCGGGCTGCAGCAGGTTGCTTCAGGATCGGTGCGCCTCCTCTTCATTACCACTCGCTCCACTCGTCCAGGCCCACGTCCTGCAGTTCCCTCCCAGGCACACCGCAGCTCATTCAGGTGCCCCCATGAACTGTCTAGCAGCTGGAGATGATCTTCTTCCTGAACCCAGGCCTTGACCTTCAGAGGGGTCCCGCTCGGCTTGCAGGGTCTCTGCTTGGCACGTCGTTCTACCATGCCTGACGGTCCAGCCCCGACCTCTTTTAACTTCGCCGCCGTCATCACCGTTGTGGCCCCCTGTTCACTGGCCCCCTTCAGCCGAAATCCGGGAACAGGTGAAACCAGCCTCTCGATGTCACCTGTCGTCACAGGTGTCCCGCTGTACCGCCCAGTACCCTCATCCAGGGCGACTTGAGCTCTGGCACAGGGATCCTCCTGTGATGACCCTGAGCGATATTGGTCTTGCTCACTCTCCAGGGTGCCAGGCAGTTCCTCATCCCACACTGCACCGTCTACCACTCCCAGGATCGGATGGCCCCACATCTCGGCCAATTTGCATCAAGCAGTCAGTTCCCACATTCCCACCGTGGCCAGCCATTGTCCTCCACAACCACAAAGTGGCACCGGGCCGCTCTCAATCCTGATGTGTAGGGAAAAACGTCTCACAGTTGTCCAATTCAGCACGGAGCCCACCGCTCCTGTGTCGATCCATAAAAGCACTTCCACCCCGTCCCACTCCACCATACAGTACGTGTGTCCGTTGGTACTTGGGGACACAGCATGGACAACCGTGGGTGCGCGAGAGTCCTCTTTGTGCTACGGACTTCCTTGCTTGGATCTGTGGCATACCCTGATGACATGAAGCAAGTGACCACACTTACCGCAGCACTCCGCTCTTGCCGAACAACCTCTGGTCTTGAAATGGTGCTTCATGGACCCACAACCCTCACCTTTGGGCTTTCCCAGGGCAGACCTCACATTCCGAGTGCTAGCGTCGTCCCCCACGCTTCCCACGCTGCCCGGGTCCACTGCATGTGCATTTGGCAGTGATCCCAAATATTGGTGTGACAAGCTGACAAGCACTCTCTCAGCTCCCGTGACAGTTTATCCACAGCTTCCAGCAGTTGAGCTAACTCGATAGCTGTGGGCCGTGTCAGTTCACCCGAAAACATAAACCGCTTTGACCAAATCGCAGCACCATTGGTATACTCCGCCAACTGATTGCGAATCATCTTCTCTTCGAACGGTCCGAGCTGGCACCCGTTGACCAACAGCCCCAAGTCCACTACGAACCACTGAATAGACTCGCCCACTTGTTGGTGGCACTGTCGAAACTGAATCTTGCAAACCATGATGTTTTCCAGGGCGCAAAAATAGCGCACCATTAGCTCAACCACTTCGACAAAACTATCACAGTCACCCAGTGTGCTCAGGACACGCTGTTCCTCCACCACAACATTGTGCACCAACAACTCACGTGCCCTCAACTTCTCCAGCTTCCCAAGGTTCAGTGCCACCATGCGTGTCCAGAAAACGGCACAGCACCTTGGCCAGGGAACAGATAGCTCACCAGGGGGCTTCAAAAACGGCCAAATTTCAGACCCACACACTTCCTTACCTTGTTTTAATCCACTTTTATTCTTGTCACCAAATGTTATATCTGAATATGGAGCCAAGGATGAGGCCAGGTGTCGAACCAAACACACGTTTATTAGAGAGGCACAGGTGCAACACACACACAGCCACCAGGCAGAGGAAATGGCAAGGAGACCGTCCTTCCTGCCTGCAGCTCTTTTATAGTCACGGGTGGTGGCATGGCTGGAAAGCGGAGCCACCACCATGTGCCACACAAATAAGAGCACCAAATATGAACCATATAAATAACTATATAACACATGGTCTCACCCAGTCTCATGTCCATATCATCTCTGCTGCTAAATTATCTTTGTACAGTCTACTGAGTATCATCATTACAGAGAAATTCTCACAATGGGTGCTAATTTGTACATTGTTCATTTGCACATTGCTCATTTGCACATTGTACATAGGCTTATGTCATCTCAGGTTCATATCATCTTTGATATTAATGTACCATTGTCCATTATGGTCATCCAGTGAATTTTCAATTTTCGTTCTTCTTGTTTCCTCCAGTTTAACTGCTTTAACTGTCTTTATTGCCTATTGTGTGTTATTCATTAGTAGTAGTATTTAGTATTAAGGTGTCCTAATTGCCTCCTCCTCCTCCTTCCTGGCATCCTTCAGTCTCGGGAGACTATGGATCTGCACGTTGAGTTGGAATAACGGGGTTACGGCAGCATTGCTTGTGGCTGTGTAAGCCGATATGTGAGTGACAGTCACGGTTGCAACGGTTGCAGACGTAGGCGCTTGGTTGCGGTGTCTTTTTCAATGCATCCTTTCGAGATGATCATTTTTCTTTGGCAGACTGGCGAAGGTGCTCTTCTCCCCTCCTGAGTCCGTCTTTCAGTGCATGTCTCTAGCGGTTTCAGTCGTCTGCAGTATCCTCCCAGTTGATCACGTCCATGCCCAGTGTTTTCATGTCTCTTTTGCATGAATCCTTGAAACGGAGATACGGTCGACCTCGAGTTCATTTGCCGGATGCAAGCTCTCCGTACAGAATGTCTTTCGGTATTCTCCCATCCGGCATCCGATGGACGTGTCCCAACCAGCGGAGTCGACGTTCACGAAGCAAGGTGAACAGGCTTGGTAAGCTCACGCGGGAGAGTATCTCATTGTTTGTGATACGGTCGCTCCATTTAACGTTAAGAATACTTCTCAGCATGCGGAGATGAAAGGTGTTGAGCCGTCGCTCTTGCGAGGCATACAGACACCATGTCTCACTGCCATATAGCAAGGTACTGAGGACGCATGTCCTGTAAACAGTGATCTTCGTGTGCCTCGACAGTTTTTGGTTCAGCCATACCTTCTGTGATAATTTCCCGAAGGTCGTTGCAGCAAGGCCGATTCTTCTACTGAGCTCGTTGTCGAGTGAGTGGTCATCCGATATTTTGGATCCGAGGTATGTAAACTCATGAACCACATCCAGTGGGTGGTTTTCGATATTTATTGTAGGAGGGTTCGAGACACCTTGGCCCATTACTTTGGTCTTCTGCTGACTGATGGTCAGACTGAAGTCGTCGCAGGCTTTATTGAGTGTGTCGATCATTGATTGTAATTCCAGTTCCGAGTGAGCTATCAGCACTGCATTGTCGGCAAACAGCATCTCACTGATGGATACTTTTAGGATCTTGGATTTTGCACTCAGTCGTGATAGGTTGAACAGTTTGCCATCAGACCTTGTGTGGAAGCAGACACCATCGTTCCGAGTACCAAATACATACTTTAGCATGACGGCAAAATATACGTTAAACAGGGTAGGCGCAGGGTAGGAGCTAATGTGTGTTATTACTACTCATTAGTATTAGTGTTTAGCATAAAAGTGTGATATTACCTTATTAGCAGATGTGTATCTATTACCTTGGCATTCGTTCGAAGAGCAGAGTAAGAATTTCATTGCTCAGGACATGTTGCATTTCTTAACTGTGCACATGATGATAAAGCCTTTGAATCTTGAATCTTATTGTGCCAAACAGATTTACTTTGCCAAAAGGAGTTTTATACAGTACCTATATATGTACTGTATGCTGTTGTAAATTCCTCTTGTAATAACTTTTAGTACTTTATTTAAATTATTTTACTCATGAAGGACCAGACAGGATGGGGAATGGGGAAAGAAGGTGTGGGGAGAGAGAAAGAAAAGGGAGAGGGACAGGCAAAAAAGGCAAACAAACCAACAGCTAAAACAAACAGAAGACAGACTGCTTCTTCCACCGAAGAGGTCTCAACATGAGTCTGGCATCCGCACCTGTTAAAGGAGAGACATTTGTGTGTGTACATCCGTGTGCTTGTGTATGAGAGTGCGCGCAAAATAAGTGTGTGCATGTGAATGGTTTATCAGGAAACATATGAAGAGGACACTCGGTCGCAGCACCCCCCCCCCCCGGAAACCCCAAGCAAGCAGGACAATGGCACCAACCCCCACAGAGCACAAATGTCTGAGGCCAAAAAGCCCCAGGAAAGCCAGTCATTTGCTCCAGGAGGGATGGCTGAGGGAGGCCGGCCTGCCAGGCAGCCGGTGTGGTGGGCCCACACCCACACCCCCAGACCCGCCAACCCCCCACTCCCCCAGCGGGGCCAACGCCAGCCCCCGGGCCCCCGGCACAAGGAGGCCAGTGCCCCCACCCCCTGGGCCGGAGACTGGCACGAGCCCTCCCAGGCACCCCCACAGGGGGCCAGCACCCACACCAGCACCACTGCCCCACACCCTGGGGACCCCCACGTCTAAAGAAGGCCCCCCCATCCAGGGGAGCCCACGTAGCCAAGAGGCACTCTCCCCTCAATCCAGCACTTCCTGACCAACAGACACATCCATTCCCACGCATTCACACCCTCATGCTGTTATACGCACCCACACACACTCACTTACTCTCGCTCACCCTCTCCCCCACACAATCCCACAATCGCACTCCCGGACCCAACAACTCTTTCTCACTCCTGTACCCGCTCAATCTCACTCCCACTACCACTCGCCCTCAGAGTCACCCGCACTCACTCACGTTCACCCTTACATGCACTCTCACTCACACTCCGACCTACTCACATCCATTTGTGCTCTACTCCACACACTCACCCACACTCATTCACCCTTATTACTTAGGGTGACCGTAATGCAGATGCAGCGAGCATGAACCAGTGCACCAGTGCCTGGCAGCGGCCGGGGAGACCACCAGTGCAGGCCAGCAGCCACACCCCCGCCGACCCACCCCAGGGTGGCCGTGGCCACAGAAGCAGACCACCACCCCCAACACCCACCCAAGCGACTGATCAGCGGACCACCACAGACGCTCTGAGATGCCACCCGACATGCAAAGCGCCACACAAAACCACCCCACCATCACCATCTCCACTCATCACTCCCTCACTCTTGCTTACTCTCTTGTTCAATCACTCTCTCACTCCCTTGCTCGCATCTATTCATTCAGCAGCACCCAGGGATTTTGACAACATGACCACATGAAAGTTATGAATGGATTTTGATGAAATTTTCAGGAAAGGTGTGTAATGGCATGGGGAACAGATGATTAGATTTTGGTGGTGATTCAGATCACGATCTGGATGCAGGAATTTTTTGAATATTATTTTATATATATTAATATGGTGCTTTTCATGTACTGCCCCTTTAAGACATGTCCACTGAGTCACCATACGGTCAACGTGGCCTCAGCAACCCAGTGTTCATGACTCCACCATAAGAAAGGAGACTGGGCAAAAATGGCCTGCATAGCAGAGTTCCAAAATGAAAACTACTGCTGAGCAAAAAGAACGTAAAAGCTTATCTCAGCTGTAGCATCATCTTGCTTTGGCTCATCATTAAAATTATTCTTCAGCTTAAAGACATTGTTTCACCCAGGAAAAGGACAGTCAAGAACTGCTCTTTCATTCCAGGACCACAGCTGAACTAACATTCCTTTGTTAAACTAGTCTCCGGGATTCCTCCTAATGCATTTCCTCCTGAACATTTTATTGGCCAATAAAACATGGGCAAAGAACAGACCTTTGTGGAATGCCCATATGGCCTACAAAATATCCACAGCTCAACATTGCCCTCTACTGGTAACTCTGGGACATGCTGGATTTAACCAGTGAACTTTTTGACTACATTCTTGTTACAAAACTCAATTCTCAACATCCCCCTTTTTCAGGACACCATGGAAAAGCAAATGGACCTCTGATGTTTGATGTAGACAATCAATAATGGGTTTGAAATATTATTAATCCTTGATTTTAAATATGTGCATGCTAAAATGTTTAATGATGTTTATTCCTGCATGTTAATTAAAAAAACACTAGTTATAAAGTTGCATGAATCACTGAAGTAGTTTAGATTTTATACATAAGTGTATAGATGAATTTTCAGTGTTAAGATGTGTGTATTAAGATAAGATAAGATAAGCCTTTATTAGTCCCACAACGGGGAAATTCCAGGATTGCAACAGCACAGGGATAGCAACACTCAGAGCAACAATCAGAAGGCAAGAAAAAAAAAAACAAGCAAGCAAGAGCAGCTAATATACATATGTACATATTACTATAAAATATATATATACACACTACCCACACACAGACACACAGTGCAGAGCATTGTAGCTGGATGGAATAAATATATGAATATATGAACACACAGTGCAGAGCATTGTAGCTAGATGGAATAAATATGTAAATATATAAACAAAAAAAAATAGTATAATAAATATAATAAATAGATGCCAAACATCCTTCCAGTCCATGTGACTGATGCTGCTAGTCTCTGCTTGGCTCCAGCTCCTTCATTCCATTGGTTCCTTACAGACCAAAGCCTGTTCATTGGACTAAAATTCATAAAACCTGCCCACAAAGGAAGACTATTGGCTGGGGCTCCTGCTAATCCCCAGAAGCCCACAGAGGTTATCCACAGATAAAGGGGAGAGAAACCCTCTTTTCAAGTCCTTTTTTTTTCTTCTCTTTCTCCTGCTCTTCACTTCATGGCAGATGACTGCAGAGCACTCCTGGAGATCACTACGGGAGAACAAAGAACAAAGAGATCTGTTCACTTCCACAGAACAAAGGAGACTTCTCCCATGTGTTTTTTTGTTTTTCTTTAAACGACTAGGAATTAATTCTTTTCTTTCCTCAGCTCAAATCCTAATTCGGAGCCAAACTCCCGCTCCTAGACATCTACTTTTATAACTTTTTCCTGTTAAACTTTGTTTAAACTCACCGTTTTTAATTTTGACTTTTTATATTGACCACCTCCACCCTAGAAGCTAATTTCATCTCCAAAAAGTCAGAAAATCTTTTAATTTTGCTATTGGATCAGATTTTGTAATTATTCTCGAATTCCCCCGTGAGAAGCAGCTGATCCATGACGACGCAGCTAGTCATTACGCGCCACTGAAGAAGAACCAACATTCGCCATTACGCTTTGACCTAAGCTCCAACTACTATCGCAGTCAAAATTTCATCTCGTGGACTGTAGACTTTGGAAGCAGCCATACCTTGTCCGAATACTGCTGCAAGATATTCTGGTTTTTGGTGCCATGTACGAACTAAAGCTACAGGAAGAAGGATCTCCACCACACATGGGTCACATGAGCTGCATTCTTTATTCATCTGCTGAATAAAACGTCTTGAGATTTGAGAATAATTCAGTATCTGATCAGATGCAAAATTAAAGAGCAATTAACATAACTCTTCTTTTCCTCAAAATTCCATTTTCATTTTCTTAAGAGTAATCCAGAATTTTCCATATAATTAGTTTAATTTTCCACATAAATTTGCATTCAGTTTTCCATAATCTGTTAACATCAAACTGATCTAAATTCAGCTTACATTTTCACCCTGGTTCTGCAAATGTTCACATTGTTACTCTATCATTTACAAGTTTAATTTAATGGTTAATGAAACTCATTTCAAAGTCCTTTAATCATCATTTCATTTAATAAATATGTGAAAATGAGAGAAGTTGTTGGGAATTTATTTCATTCTGAGTATGGTTTCAAAGCCCCAGTATCGAATTCACTAAAATTTTGAGACTGATTATTAATTAATTTATTGAGTGATTAAACAGGTATAAATTGAAATTAATGATCAAAGTGCTCACTAAAGAGGTGAGCTGGTATCCCCACGAGTGTTTATTAACTTTTTCTGTGTGTGTGGACCCGGAGTACATCTCAGGTCCCGATACATTAATACAAATAAAACAATTTTTATACCTGATCATAATTATAAATCACTTACTGCTACACAGTTTTGCCAGAAAACATCTTGATGATCCCCAAGACTCTGGACTCTGGCTGGGCCATTCCAAAACCTTAATCTTCATCTGATGAAGCCATTCTTTTGTGATTTGGATGTGTGCTTTGTTGGGGTCACTGTCCGTGCTGAAAGATGAAGAGGAACTTCATCTTCAGCTTTTGCATTGCCAGAAGCCTGAAAGGTTTTTGTGCCAACACTGACTGGTATTTTTGAACTGTTCATAATTCCCTCCACCTTGACTAAAGCCCCAGTCCAGCTAAAGAAAAACAGCCCAAAATCCTGATGTGCTGCCACCCACCATGCTTCACTGTAGGTTTGGTGATCTTTTGATGATGAGCAGTGTTGTGTTTGTGCCAAATATACCTTGTGAAATTATGGCCAAAAAGTTCAACCTTGGTTTCTGTTAGCTAGTATATTGTATATATATTTATATGGTGCCCTGTAATATAAAGGGGTGACGCCCCGCCAACGGGGGGTGGTGTCAGTTGGGATATAAGAGGCCACAGCGGGAGCCATCTTGTATCTTTACTGTGGCTCCTGTGCATGTGTGGTGACTCCTGTGTTCCTGTTAACGTTTTACAATAAAATTACAAAGCCTCACCTCGATTCCTCATTAATTAGAGACGTCACATTTGGCGATGAGGAAACACGGCAATGGAAAGGGCTACTACAGCATTTCGTCCATTTTTGGAGGCTCCTGGTGAGCCGCTGGTCCCTTGGGCCAGTTGGTATGCAGCCTTCGAGAATTATCTCAAAGTGTTGGACCTCGGCGACCTGGGCAAATGGCGTGCGAGGGCTATTCAAGTCCACAACTTAGGTATGGAGGGCCAGAGGATCCTGAGCACACTTGGAGGAGGTGACACATTTGGCGATGTGGTGCGGTTCATGGCGGGCTACTTCTGTGCCCCTGAAAACATCATTATGCGGCGGATTCAATTCAGACAACGATGCGAGCGACCAGGGGAATCGGTCCAGCAGTTTGTAGCAGACCTTCGGTAGCTGGCGGGTGAGTGCAGGTTCGGAGCTCTGGAGGAGGAGATGGTCCACGACCAGTTAGCAGAACACGTGGCGTATTCCTCCACGAGGGTCCATCTGCTAACTCATGCTGGTGAGCTATCACTGCTAGCAGCCATGGTGCTAACACAGCAACACGAGGCAGCAGAAAAGTTAACAAAGAATCTTGGTGATATGGAGGCCCTGCCCAGGAATGAGAGACAGTGGAAGGCACTGGCCTTGGATCCGGACGACGGCAGTGACGATGACTACGCAGCCGTCGTGAATATTAGGTCCGCCCCGGGGACACCGAGATGCTACGGCTGCAGATCCAGCAGGCACTGCTATAAGGCAAGGGAGTGCGCAGTGAAGGGGAAGCGTTGTGGACAGTGCGGTTTGTTCCACCACTTCGCCAGAGTCTGCCGGAACTTCAAGAAGGAAGACGGTCACTAAAGGAAGGGGGCCAGTGAGGGAGACTTCGGGTATGAAGATACCCATGGTGGTCCACACGGTTTCACCCAGCACTGACGGACGAATCATCTGTGACGTTGTGCTGGACGGAGTGCCAGTCCCGCTGATGGTAGACACGGGGTTGGCAACTTCCATCTTGAACTTGGAGATGGTGAAGACGTTTTTCCCACATTACACAATGAGTAGAACGGACATAGCCTGCAACGGGTATGGTAACAACCCCCTGGACATTGTGGGCTCGGTGTGGCTATCGGTGAAGTACAAGGAGGCCTCAATGTGTGCAGCCGAGTTCATGGTGGGTCGTGAAGGGAGCAATCTGATGGGCTGTGACTTGTTCTACAGGCTCGGGTTCTCCATCGCCTACGGTGTCAGAGAGGAGTGGTCAGGCGGTGGACTGTGAGACCGGCTGTTTTACGTGAGAGGCGGCAAAGAAGTGTGGGACTCAGGCTGGCCCGGACCGAGTGTAAGCAGGCGCCATCAGCACCAGGAAATGCCACCACGGCGAGCATCCCGTGCCAGTGTTTGCGGTACCCTGGATGAGGGACCCGAACGGCATGATTTGATGCCCGTGGAGGTGAATGGGTCCAGAGAGCAGGTGAAGCGAGTTTCCAGTGGCCGACCAAGTACCACTGTTGAGCCAGGCGCTGGTACAGCCGCTCCGACGCTGAAAATGAAAATGATCAGGGTGAGGCCAGATGGCACAAGCCCTAGACATGCCCAGAATGAAAACCAGGGACGGAGCTCGGGCCGGATCAGTGAGACGCTATGAGACTGTGTAAGGACCAGGTCACGGCGACGCAGAAGAAGGAAGCCAGCGAGTGCTCCCCTGGGTGTGGGTGATGGCGTGCGCCCTAGGGTTGAGTCTCGGCTTGGATAGGTCAGAATGTCACGGGAACAGCGAGGTGACCTGGGTGATCTGCGGGTGGTGCAAACTGCTGATGACGGTTACCTTGAGCTGTCGAATGGGTCCAGGCGGCACTCATACGAGCTGCGGTGCTTGGAGGAGAAGAGCTGGTGCAGCCCGTCTCCAGTGAAGAAATGACGGAGACGCTCTGGCAGTGGGCCGCGGGACAGACGCTCCGGGGGGAGCCGCTGGGAGACTGGTAGCAGGACTTTTGTCATTGTTTTAAAGGGCTAACGGTATGTCGGGTTGTGCTGTGTTTCTGACATTTGTATATATTATGGTTGTTATTGAACTGAAAAAAAAAGGGGAATTGTAAGAAATGACCACCATTGTGTGTGCATATGGAGTACCTGTGTGTGTGAGTGGGTCAGTAGGAGGTTACACCGAGGTGTGAATGTTTGAATGGAGTGTGTGAAATGCAAATGTGCCCTGTTTTCTTTCATAGTGTTTATGTTTGTGTGGAGTCTTGGGACCGCCATTGTGTAATGTACATAGTTATTTATTACTTATAGTGTCTATAATGTACGGTGGGGTAAAAAAGTATTTAGTCAGACACCAATTGTGCAAGTTCTCCCACTTAAAAGATGAGAGAGGTCTCCAATTTTCATCATAGGTATACCTCAACTATGAGAGACAAAATGAGAAAGAAAAAAAATCCAGAAAATCACATTGTCTGATTTTTAAAGAGTTTATTTGCAAATTATGGTGGAAAATAAGTATTTGGTCACCTACAAACAAGCAAGATTTCTGGCTCTCACAGACCTGTAACTTCTTCTTTAAGAGGCTCCTCTGTCCTCCACTCGTTACCTGTATTAATGGCACCTGTTTGAACTCGTTATCAGTATAAAAGACACCTGTCCACAACCTCAAACAGTCAGACTCCAAACTCCACTATGGCCAAGACCAAAGAGCTGTCAAAGGACACCAGAAACAAAATTGTAGACCTGCACCAGGCTGGGAAGACTGTATCTGCAATAGGTAAGCAGCTTGGTGTGAAGAAATCAACTGTGGGAGCAATTATTAGAAAATGGAAGACATACAAGACCACTGATAATCTCCCTCGATCTGGGGCTCCATGCAAGATCTCACCCGTGGGGTCAAAATGATCACGAGAATGGTGAGCAAAAATCCCAGAACCACACGGGGGAACCTAGTGAATGACCTGCAGAGAGCTGGGACCAAAGTAACAAAGGCTACATCAGTAACACACTACGCCGCCAGGGACTCAAATCCTGCAGTGCCAGATGTGTCCCCCTGCTTAAGCCAGTACATGTCCAGGCCCGTCTGAAGTTTGCTAGAGAGCATTTGGATGATCCAGAAGAGGATTGGGAGAATGTCATATGGTCAGATGAAACCAAAATAGAACTTGATGGTAAAAACTCAACTTGTCGTGTTTGGAGGAGAAAGAACACCATATCTACTGTGAAGCATGGGGGTGGAAACATCATACTTTGGGGCTGTTTTTCTGCAAAGGGACCAGGACGACTGATCCGTGTAAAGGAAAGAATGAATGGGGCAATGTATCGTGAGATTTTGAGTGAAAACCTCCTTCCATCAGCAAGGGCATTGAAGATGAAACGTGGCTGGATCTTTCAGCATGACAATGATCCCAAACACACCACCCAGGCAACGAAGGAGTGGCTTCGTAAGAAGCATTTCAAGGTCCTGGAGTGGCCTAGCCAGTCTCCAGATCTCAACCCCATAGAAAATCTTTGGAGGGAGTTGAAAGTCCGTGTTGCCCAGCGACAGCCCCAAAACATCACTGCTCTAGAGGAGATCTGCTTGGTGGAATGGGCCAAAATACCAGCAACAGTGTATGAAAACCTTGTGAAGACTTACAGAAAACGTTTGACCTCTGTCATTGCCAGCAAAGGGTATATAACAAAGTATTGAGATGAACTTTTGTTATTGACCAAATACTTATTTTACCGAGGAATTTACCAATTAATTCATTAAAAATCCTTCAATGTGATTTTCTGGATTTTTTTTTCTCATTTTGTCTCTCATAGATGAGATATACCTATGATGAAAATTGGAGACCTCTCTCATCTTTTAAGTAGGAGAACTTGCACAATTGGTGGCTAACTAAATACTTTTTTGCCCCACTGTACTTATTTTCCACCATAATTCGCAAATAAATTCTTTAAAAATCAGACAATGTGATTGTCTGGATTTTTTTTTTCTCATTTTGTCTCTCATAGTTGAGGTATACCTATGATGACAATTGGAGACCACTCTCATCTTTTAAGTGGTAGAACTTGCACAATTGGTGGCTGACTAAATACTTTTTTGCCCCACTGTATATATTTCTTTCAGGATTAATTTAATTTGGTGAGTGACCCTTTTGTTCACTGACTGTTTAACTCTGAAGGCGGAGGGGTCCGCCGGGCCAGTGTGGTATGACTGGATAGGTCTGTATATTTTTGTGCTTAGAAAGTGAGTCGGGTGTACATTTTGGGAGGGCCTAATTAGTGTGACATTTTTTTTCGGGGGGGGGATTGTTAGATAGTATATTGTATATATATTTATATGGCGGTGCCCCGTAGTATAGAGGGGTGACGTGTCACCTGGGGTACAATTCAATTCAATTCAATTTTCAATTCAACTTTATTTATATAGCACCATTTCACAACAACAGTCATCTCATAGCACTATCAACTGTAGGGGGGAACCCCCACAGTTGCAGAAAGACCCCAGCAATCAGGCGATCCCCTGTGAGCAAGCACTTGGCGACGGTGGAGAGGAAAAACTCCCTTTTAACAGGAAGAAACCTCCAGCAGAACCAGGCTCAGGGAGGGGCAGTCATCTGCTGCCACTGGCTGGGGGGTGAGGGGATAGAGAAGAAGAAAAGAACAGACATGTAGAGAGCAAACAGCACGATGGGGACTCAATCTATGGGAGAGAACAAACAAATGTTAATGACCAGCAAAAAAAAAAAAAATTCATAGAGAGTGAGGAAAGGAGTGAGGCCCAGTGCATTACTGGAGGTCCCCCGGCTGACTAAACCTATTAGCAGCATAACTAAGGGAGGGTTCAGAAACACATGATCCCTCCCTAATTGTAGGCTATATCAAAAAGGTAGGTTTTAGCCCTATTCTTAAAAACAGAGATCGAGTCTGACTCCCGAATCCAGATTGGCAGCTGATTCCATAGGAGAGGAGCTTGACAACTGAAGGCTCTGCCTCCCATTGTACTTTTGGAGATTCTAGGTATTACAAGTAATCCTGCATTTTGGGAGCGTAGTGCTCTGTTAGGATAATACGGTAGTATCAGATCTTTTAAATAAAAAGGAGCCTGATTGTTTAGAGCTTTGTAAGTAAGACGAAGGATTTTAAACTTAATTCTAAACTCTATGGGAAGCCAATGAAGGGAGGCCAGAACCGGAGAGATATGATCTCTCTTTCTAGTACCTGTTAAAACTCTTGCTGCAGCATTTTGGATCAGCTGAAGACTTTTTAAAGATGTTTTAGGACAGCCTGATAATAAAGAATTACAATAATCTAATCTCGAGCTAACAAAAGCGTGGATCAGCTTCTCAGCATCACTCTGAGACAAGATGCTCCTAATCTTGGCAATATTACGCAAATGATAGAAGGCAGTCTTAGAAACAAATTTAATATGTGAATTGAAGGGCAAATCCTGATCAAAAATAACTCCAAGGTTCCTCACAGAGCTATTAAGAGAAAGAGTAACTGCATCCAAACTGAAAGTTTGATTTGGAAAGGAATTTCTAAGGTTTTTTGGACCAACAAGAATGACTTCAGTCTTATCTGAATTTAATAGCAGGAAATTACAAGTCATCCAAGCTTTGATTTCCTTAAGACAGGCTTCTAACTTGGCTAATTGATTACTATCATCTGGCTTCATTGACAGGTATAATTGTGTGTCATCTGCATAACAATGAAAATGTATACAGTGCTTTCTAATAATGTTGCCTAATGGAAGCATATATAAACTAAAAAGAGTAGGGCCTAGCACAGATCCCTGTGGAACTCCATGACTAAGCTTTGAGTTGAAAGAAAACTCATTATTTACATGAACAAACTGGAACCTATCAGATAAATAAGATCTATACCCACTGCAGGGGCTACGAAGGTTCCATTAAGTTCCAACATAGTGTTCTAATCTATTCAAGTAGAATATTAGTATCGATAGTATCAAAAGCTGCACTAAGGTCTAAAAGGACAATGTACAGAAACGTAGTCCATTATCAGATGCAATAGGAGGTCGTTAGTGACCTTCGCTAGAGGCTGTTTCAGTACTATGATGGATTTCTAAAGCCCCAGATTGAAACTCTTCAAGGTAAACCATTTCCCCTGCAGGTGGTCAAGATAATGTGCGTTAGCAACAACTCTTTCTAAGATTTTTGAAATGAAAGGGAGATTAGAGATTGGTCTAGTAGTTAGCTAAAGCTCCTGGATCTAGCGTAGGGCTTTTTGAGTAAGGGTTTAATTACAGCCGTTTTAAAAGCCTGCGGTACATGGCCTAAAGTTAATGAAGAATTGATTATATGAAGAATAAAGCTACCAATAAGTGGGAAGACTTCTTTAAATAACCTGGTAGGAATAGGGTCTAAAAGACAAGTTGAAGGTTTGGATGAGGAAACTATTTTGTCTAACTCACAAAGGTCGATTGGAGTAAACTCATCGAGACAGACATCAAAAGAAGGAGTTGTAGTAGTTACAGTATTTAAGTTAACTGTGGGAAGAATCTGATTGATTTTGTCTGTGATGGATGAAATTTTATTATTGAAAAAGTTCATAAAGTCCTGACTAGTAAGCTCTAAGGGAATGCTAGGATTGACAGAGTCCTGACTCTTTGTTAACCTGGCTACAGTACTGAAAAGAAACCTGGGATTATTCTTGTTCTCTTCTATTAATGCAGAGTAATAACTTGTTCTAGCTTTTCTAAGAGATTTTTTATAAATTAAAAGATGATTTCTCCAAGCTAAATAGATTTCCATCTAAATTAGTAGAGCGCCATTTTCTTTCTAAGTGACGAGTCTTCTGTTTTAAGCTACGAGTTTCTTGTTGTAACCAAGGAGTTAGAAATCTCTGGATGTAGACTTTTTCTTCGTGTGTGAAGGGGGCCACCAAGTCTAGAGCCTGATGCAGAGAAGCTGTAACACTATCCACCATGTTATCAATTACAGAAGGAGCAAGCTGTCTATAGCTTATTTCCGTTGTGCTGACACATGGCATAGAGGAAACAATCTGCATAAATTTGGAAACATCATCATCTGAGAGGCATCTACTGTAATAATATTTTCTTTAGGAGCCAAATAGGTCAAAATAGTAAAATCAGAAGGTTAACAGACATTGTCTGACATACAGGGTTATGAGGAGACACTACAAGATTTTCTATTTCTATGCAATATGTCAGAACAGAGGTCCAAGTGTATGGTGGGAGGTAATGAGTAGAATTTCCTACCGTTCTGAGAGAAACCCCAATCGAGTCTAATATTGAATAAAAGCCACATTAAGGCAGTCACTTATCTACATCCACATTATATTAAAGGTCCCCTACTATATTTATTCTATCAGATTTCTGCACTAATCAGCTAAGAAATCAGCAAATTCGGATAAAAATTCTGAGTAGGTTGATGGGGGGACGATAAAACTATGCAAATAAAATTGGGTTTAACCTAAAGTTGCTAAGTGCCCAATACTGAGGACCAGGCCTCAAAGGGGGAATTGATAACATGTTTTTGCTTTACATTAACTAGTAATTTGGAATGGTAAATTGTTGCTACTCCTCCTCCGAAGCCAGGACTTCTGGGATTTTGACAGTTTGAAATAGACCAGAAGGGAGTTGATTCATTTAAACCATCATAATCCTCTTGGCCCAGAACCAGTCTCTGTAAGGGGAAATTAAATCAATCTGATGATCAATTAACAGATCATGGACTAACAGAGACTTGGGAGTTAGAGAACCTAATATTTAATAAACCCACATTTAGATTTTTAATTATTGAGGGAGGAACAAAGGCCAAATCATTCAATTTAGAGGCTTTATGTTGAATTTGAGTTTTACCAATGTTTTGCTTTATCACTTTGGGATGCTTATACATTATATTTTTATTCACTTTGGAGGGAGCAGACAACGATTCTCTGATGGGGAAGTCAGGGGCTAAGCTGAGGGGTGGCGGATGAAGAGGAGCTGCAGAGAGGCGTGTAAGACTGCGACTCTGCTTCCTGGTCCCAACTCTGAGTAGTCAGGGTTTTGGAAATTTGGATAAAAAAGATGCCAGATTGTTAGATAAATGAGAAGCACCATCCAAAGTGGGATGAATGCTGTCTCGTCTCATAAGACCAGGTTTTCCCCAAAAAGAGCTCCAATTGTCAATGTAGCCCACGTCATTTTTAGGACACCACACAGACAGCCAGCGGTTCAAGGATGACGAGCGACTAAACATGTCATCACTGGTCAGATTGGGGAGGGGCCCAGAGAATACTACAGTGTGACAAGAGGCCACAGCAGGAGCCATCCTGTCTCTTCACTGTGGCTCTGGTGCAAGCGTGGTGACTCCTGTGTTCTTGTTAACGTGTTCCAATAAAACTACAAAACCTCACCTCGACTCCTCATTAATTACAGACGTTGTGGGCCTCAGGTTATTTCACACCTTAGACAGAGACAATGAATACACATGGGAGAACAATGCCCAAGTGGGTGAGAGGGGGTTGAATGAAGTGAAGTGTAGATGTCATGCTGTGTATGAGGAAGTGCCTTGATCCTTGTGAAGAGTGATGTAACCCTTGCCTTATGTTAATTAGGTAAGGGAAATTATTAAGTGTAGACCAGTTGCTAAGTTCGTAAGGGTTACAATAGGGAATTAAAATGAGTGTGGAATGAAATAGCTGGAGGCAAGAAATGAGCAATACTGGTTATTTGTAGAGGTAAAGAGAACAATATATACAAACAATTTACAACTATACAAATATAACAACGGCCGGCATAAAATAAAACCCCCAAAATGTCCTACTGAGCTCAGTGTTTGTTTGTCCTTTTGGTTTAGTCGTTTGACCAGTCAAGATACCTTGTGTCTCCAGACTCAGGTTTCTTTTCCTCTTTTAAAGCGGCGGCTTGAGTTGCTACCACTTCGAATTTTGTGCACTGGAGAGAGGAAGGATGTTCTTCAATCGAGATCTTGGTCAGATCTCGGTTCAGTCTCGGTTCAGTCTCGGGTCAGGCTCACCATCTCCATTCGGAGAGAATCCAGGATCCAGAAGGTTCTTGATCGGCAACCAAAAAAACCTAGCCTGCACAACAATAATGGTATTACTGTTTACAGCTAGAGTAATTCGTTTTCCAATCTCTTCTTATATAACACCATAGCTTAGTGTTTAAATTCTTCTCTCATATTACTATTATTACAATCCAGTAATATAGTAAGATCTTACAATTCACATCTTACATCTTACATGCATGTGTTCTTTTTCTCACAATCTCTCTGGTAGTACATGACATACTTTTTTTCTCATGTAATCAATTAAATGAATTTCTCTTTTTATCTCTACATCATTTAACCATGAAATTATGATTAATCCCTTTTAACCTTGTCTTTGTAAATCATGAAATGAAATACAATTAATCTATCACATAACCAGGGAATATACTGTCCCATTACTTCCAATATTCCCTTTTAAATCGGTAAAACCCTGTCTGAGCTACTGGGTTTAGCATAACCTATGAATTTACATAGGAGACCAACACAATGTGCTTTTAGCATCAAACTACACATTACATTCGACAGAAATAGTGCATAAGAACTAAAAGTACTTCAGCATACTCTTGGGAACTGAAATCACATTTAGGAAACCCATACAGACACAAAAATAGTCTTTTCCATTGCTTTTAAACAGAAAAAAATCCACTCGCGATTGGCATTAGCATGTATTGTTTAGTACACACTCAGTTTCACTCACCAAGATGAGGTATCAGTGTGAACACAGCAAAAGTCACAGCCTCATGGCCTCTCAAGCTCGTGCTTCCATCAACTTAGGATAATAAAGGTTTCAAATTAGTGTTTGGACAGTGTTTAGATTCATTTACAGCATCTTTCTAAATTAAACTCACCAAGAAGAGGTATCAGTGTGAACCAGACCGTCCACAGCCTCTCTCGTCCGCTCTCAGATCGTAAAAGACCGAAACCCGAGTGCGCGCCTGCTGCCTCTGCTCGGAAGGCGGGGCTAATATCGCTCTTAACGAATGAAAAGACCACAATCACCCAAAGTGACCATGAAACGGGAATTTAAAAGTTGGATAACGAGGATCACATTTCCTCTTCCCAAAATAATCACTTTTCAAAATAAAACCACACAATTGTATTAATACAACTGACATCTGAGGAAAAAAAAGGGGTCATTTTCTCAGCTGGGTTACACCCTCCTGTGCTAAATATCAAGCACGTCCCGTTGCATGTGTAACCAAGACTGTCCATCGTCAGTATTGGTTGAGTTGTAATGTGATCATTTTCAGTATTGTCTCCATCTGGTATCATTTATGGTCGGAACTACGACGGTATCTGATCGTCTTCGGACCTCCGACTTTCATTTCTCTTTTGGCTTTGTACTGAGTGTACTTTTTGAGTTTTGAGCTTTTGGTCCTGCAGTTAGTTTTACTAGTTGCGTTTGAATTTCTGCAACTTGTTTTGAGAGTTCTTGAAGTGAGTTTAATGTGATACTGTTCTCATTTTCACCTGAACTGCATTGCACAGTTTGCACGTGGGATGTCATTTTTTGTTTTGAACTGCTCAAATGTTGTCTCATTCGCAAGTTTTTGGCAGCATTTTGGTATTCTTCAGTACGTAGCAAGAGAAGCAAATCAGGAAAAGTTGGGGGATTTGTTCGTTTTTGTTTTAACTGGAGTGCAGTTAAAAGGGAATCATCCCAACAACCTCGACAAAACTGTGTGACAAGCAGTCTGTCCAAATCTTGGCTTGAAGCACCTTGAATACTGGACTCAGCTGCAGAAGGCTGAGGTTGAGGTTCATCCAAGAAAGCTTCAGGTAAGTTATCAGGTAACTTAACTTGCTCTGACTGATCATTTTCAGATTCTTTGATTGCCTCAGAAATCTGTGACATCATGTCTTTCAGGACATCTGCAAAATCTCTGCCACTCATCTTCGCTAGGTTCTTAATGTCAGTGAGATATAACTTGGTCATATCAGTCCCTACACGGTGCGTATAAACACTGGCAAGAGATTGTATCATATAGCTGGCTCCACTATCAGATACATGAGTACATGGCAATGGGTCAAGAGCTTCAAAAGCAATACCCGAGTGATACTCAAAAACAGCACTCTGGGAAAACTCAGACTTACTATCTGCTACTTTTATGATTCTTGAAATCGATCCATACCGTTTCGAAAACTCAGTCACTTCATCAAGTTGCTCATCTCCAGCGATTTCACTCACTATCACTGCATTTGGAATTTTCACAGATTCACGTTCAACAATATCCATTTTGGGTATGTTATAGGCTTGAATTAACCTAAGGGAGAGAAGAAAAAGGCTCCTGGCTGGGCTCGCCACTTCTTATTGTAACCCTTGCCTATGGTTAAATTAGGTAAGGGAAATTATTAGTGTAGACCTGTTGCTAGGGTTCGTAAGGGTTACAAATAGGGAATTAAAATAAGTGTGGAATGAAATAGCTGGAGGCAAGAAATGAGCAATACTGGTTGTTATTTGTAGAGGTAAAGAGAACAATATATACAAAACGATTTACAACCTATACAAATATAACAACGGCCGGCATGAATAAAACCCCAAAATGTCCTACTGAGCTCAGTGTTTGTTTGTCCCTTTGGTTTAAGTCGTTTGACCAGTCAAGATACCTTGTGTCTCCAGACTCAGGTTTTCTTTTCCTCTTTTAAGCGGCAGCTTGAGTTGCCACACTTTCGAATTTTGTGCACTGGAGGAGGAAGGATGTTCTTCAATCGAGATCCTTGGGTCAGATCTCGGTTCAGTCTCGGTTCAGTCTCGGGTCAGGCTCGCCATCTCCATTCGGAGAGAATCCAGGATCCAGAAGGTTCTTGATCGGCAACCAAAAAAAACCTAGCCTGCACAACAATAATGGTATTACTGTTTACAGCTAGAGTAATTCGTTTTCCAATCTCTTCTTATATAACACCATAGCTTAGTGTTTAAATTCTTCTCTCATATTACTATTATTACAATCCAGTAATATAGTAAGATCTTACAATTCACATCTTACATCTTACATGCATGTGTTCTTTTTCTCACAATCTCTCTGGTAGTACATGACATACTTTTTTTCTCATGTAACCAATTAAATGAATTTCTCTTTTTATCTCTACATCATTTAACCATGAAATTATGATTAATCCCTTTTAACCTTGTCTTTGTAAATCATGAAATGAAATGCAATTAATCTATCACATAACCAGGGAATATACTGTCCCATTACTTCCAATATTCCCTTTTAAATCAGTAAAACCCTGTCTGAGCTACTGGGTTTAGCATAACCTATGAATTTACATAGGAGACCAACACAATGTGCTTTTAGCATCAAACTACACATTACATTCGACAGAAATAGTGCATAAGAACTAAAAGTACTTCAGCATACTCTTGGGAACTGAAATCACATTTAGGAAACCCATACAGACACAAAAATAGTCTTTTCCATTGCTTTTAAACAGAAAAAAATCCACTCGCGATTAGCATTAGCATGTATTGTTTAGTACACACTCGGTTTCACTTACCAAGATGAGGTATCAGTGTGAACACAGCAAAAGTCACAGCCTCACGGCCTCTCAAGCTCGTGCTCCCATCAACTTAGGATAATAAAGGTTTCAAATTAGTGTTTGGACAGTGTTTAGATTCATTTCAGCATCTTTCTAAATTAAACTCACCAAGAAGAGGTATCAGTGTGAAACCAGACCGTCCACAGCCACTCTCGTCCGCTCTCAGATCGTAAAAGACCGAAACCCGAGTGCGCGCCTGCTGGCCTCTGCTCGGTAAGGCGGGGCTAATATCGCTCTTTAACCGAATGAAAAGACCCACAATTGCCCAACGTGACCATGAAACGGGAATTTAAAAGTTGGATAACGAGGATCACACTTCCTCTTCCCAAAATAATCATTTTTCAAAATAAAATCACACAATTGTATTAATACAATTGACATCTGAGAAAAAAAAGGGGTCATTTTCTCAGCTGGGTTACACCGACGTGATATAGAGAGAGGAATGCTTGATGTGACCAGTCAGTCTGTTCTTTGCCTGTGAATGTGTGTGTGTAATAAAATCGTCTGAAATGACTATGCCTCTTATTTTACACACTCCACACTGGTGACCCCAAGACATATTATGGAACACGAGGCAAGAGCCCCGGAGCCGGCCCGGTCGGGAAGCCCCAGAGATGCTGAAGCCAACCCGCAAACAGCCAGGACTGGAACCCCCAGCAATGCGTGTGCAGTTTCAGTCAAGCTACCGGATTTCTGGCAGCACAACCCACGCTCTTGGTTCCACCATACCGAGGCCTAGTTCGCGCCTCCGGGGAATAACAGCAGACGACACCAAGTTCTACCATGTGTAGCAGCGCTGGACTCCCGCACAGCCCAGCAGGTAGCGAGCCTGCTCGATCAGCCACCAGCCAGCAGCAAATATGAAGCACTCAAGGCTGCGCTCATCCGGGCGAGACACGCTCTCGGAATGTGAGAGAGCGGAGAGGCTCCTGGCGGCGGACCGAGTTAGGAGATGGGTCGGGCCGTAGACCTGATGGAGAAGATTCTGGCGTTGATGGGCACGGACGACGGGCACTTTCTGTTTGCCCACCTTTTCCTCCGAACCTGCCAACAGAAGCAAGAGCGGTTCTGGCCAATTTGCCGTTGCTGGCTGCGCGAGACTACCGTGCGCTAGCCCAGGAGGCAAACTCGGGATCATCCTCACCACCGGGGCGATCACAGTCAACGCGGCAGCAGCGGAGCCAGCAAGAGACGAGACCGGGGAGGCGATGAGCCACCGACGGTAGCGCAAACGGGGGCCAAGGAGCGCCAGAAAAGACACGCTCTGCTTCTACCACCCGCCGCTTCGGAGGGAACGCGCGCAGGATGCGCGGCACCGTGCCACTTCAAGCGCTCAGGAAACGCCAAGGGCCGGCAGTCGGTAGAAGCTGCGACCACTGGTGAAGAGAACAAGCTGCTCTACGTGACGGACTCGCGCTCGAGGAGACGCTTCCTCGTCGACACCGGAGCCCAGAAGAGCATCATCCTGTCATCCTACGCTGACCGGCTAGCAGGAACTAGCGGCCCTGGAATGGTGGCAGTAAACGGCTCGGGGATTAAGACGTTTGGTGAGAGAACACTGACCTTATCTCTACATGGCCGCTCGTATGAGTGGACTTTTATCATAGCAGCACTGTGTTGCCCGCTCCTGGGCGCTGATTTTCTGTGTGCACATGGTTTACTTGTGGATGTTGCTAACAGGCGCCTGGTTAATGCACTGTCCTTTGAATCTCTCCCCTGTATAGCTCGAGGGACCCGGCCAACAGCATAAGCCAGCGTCACAACTCCAGGCGGTAAGTTCCACGCACTGCTCACTTCAGGTTCCCAGCACTCACGGTCCCGACGTTTTCGGCAGCCATCGCTAAACACGGGGTGGAGCACTTTATCACCACCACCGGGCCGCCCGTTTTTGCAAGACCTCGGCGCTTGGACGCAGCTAAACTGGCCATAGCGCGCGAGGAGTTCACCAACCTGGAAAGGTTGGGCATCATCAGGCGTTCGAACAGCCCATGGGCATCCCCCGCTACACATGGTCCCTAAGGCTGAAGGATCGTGGCGAACGTGGCGGTGATTTCCGCAGGTTGAACAACGCCACAGCACACGACCGCTACCCAGTTCCCCACATATAGGAATTTTCCGTTCACCTCGCCAGAGAACGCGTTTTTTCTAAAATAGACCTGGTCCACGGTTACCACCAGGTCCCAGTGCGCATGGAGGATGTACCCAAAACAGCGGTAATAACTCTGTTTGGTTTATTCGAGTTCCTGCGCATGCCATTCGGGTTAAAAGGTGCAGCACAGACGTTCCAGCGCATGATGGATGCAGTGCTGCTTGACCTCCCGTTCATGTTCGTCTACCTGGACGATATCCTGGTAGCCAGTACGTCCGAAGACGAACACGAAACCCACCTCAGGATGGTTTCCGGAGGTTGGAGGAGCATGGGTTGATAATCAACCCGGTGAAATGCCAGTTCGGCGTGACGGAGATTGATTTTTTGGGGCACCCGCATCTCTCCGAAGGAGCGATCCCGTTGCCCGACAAAGTGCGCGCCGTGGCAGATTTTCCCCGGCCTCAGACGGTCAGGGTGCTGCAGGAATTTTTGGGGATGGTGAATTTTTATAACAGTTTCCTTCCCCGCGCGGCGCGCTCATGCAACCATTGTACGCCGTGCTCAAGAGACAGAAACCCGCGGATAGGGTTGAATGGACCCCGGAGCGAGAGCGGGCGTTCTCGAAGTTAAAGCATCCCTGGCAAACGGCGCACTGCTGGCACATCCGGACCCGACGGCCCGGATAGCGCTCACCACTGACGCTTCAGAACGTGGCCATAGGGGCGGTCCGTGGAGCAGTGCGTCGCCGGGGCTTGGCAGACGCCTCGCATTTTCACAGAACTTGCGCGACAGTGAACATAAATACAACGCGTTCGACAGAGAGTTGCTGGCTCTCCATCTGGCCATACGCCACTTCCAGTTCTGGCTGGAAGGCGCGCAGCTTCACCCGCGTTCGTAGACCACAAGCCACTAATGTTCACGATGGCCAAGGTTTTAGAATTGTGGGTCGGGCCGGCAGCAGAGACAGCTGGCCACGATCTCAGATTTACTACCGATATTCAGCATGTGTCGGGTAAACTGAATGTGGTGGCGGACTGGCCTATCGCCCACCGTGGTGGCCCCAGTCTACATGGGGGATAGATTACGCAGCCATGGCCGCGGAGCAGATTAGCGATGCAGACGTGCGCACGCTCCAGTCTGGACCAACAGGGTTAAGGCTGAAGAGCAGGGTGCTGCAAGATGGCGGCTCCCCCCAATCTGCGACGTCTCCACGGGACGCCCGCGTCCGGTAGTCCCGGTCGGCGTGGCGCCGCCGCGTGTTTGAGTCGGTTCACACTCTGGTGCACCCAGGAGTGCGCATGTCTGTCAAAATGGTGGGAGAGAAGTTTGTGTGTGGCCGAGCCCTACGCAAACAGGTAAAAGAGTGGGCTGCAGCCTGCGTGGCGTGCCAACGAGCCAAGGGTACACAGGCACACGAAGGCTCCCTTGGAGCCATTTCCAGTAAGAGGTTCGACCATGTGCACGTGGACCTCGTGGGCCCCCTCCCGCCATCACATGGGTGCACGCACCTCCTGACAGTGGTGGACCGCACCACGCGCTGGCCAGAAGCAGTCGCGCTGGAGGCAACCACGTCCGCGGATGTAGCACACACTTTTTTAACAGCATGGGTGGCGCGTTTTGGAGTCCCGTCGGACATTACGTCCGACAGGGGCCCTCAATTTATTTCCGAACTCTGGTCCGCGATGGCCCGCAGCCTGGGTGCTGCAATTCATCGCACAACCGCGTACAACCCACAGGCCAATGGTTTATGCGAGCGTTTTCATAGATCACTGAAAGCAGCACTCAGGGCTTCACTGACGGATGCAAATTGGGTAGACAGGCTGCGGTGGGTTTTATTGGGGTTGCGCTCCGCGCCAAAAGAGGAATTGGAAGCTTCCCTGGCAGAGCTGGTTTTTGCGCAGCCCCTACGGCTGCACGGGGAATTTCTACCGGACAATCCCGTGCCGGGCAGCTCCCCGTCTCAGCTTTTGCAGCGTAGCGCAAACACAGGCACGCTGCCGGGCCCTGCCCATCACAGTTTTCCACGTGCCTTCGTGCCTAAAACTTCGAAGAACGCGGAGTTCGTGTTCGTCAGACACGACGCCCACCGCCCTCCATTGCGTCCACCCTATGATGGACCGTTCAGAGTGTTGGAAACAGGGGATAAGCATTTTGTGCTAGACTTGGGGGGTAGAAGGGAGATAATTGGCATAGACAGACTCAAACCCGCCTTTGTAGTGGCGGGTGAGCAAGTGCTGTTGGCGAGGGCCCCTCGGCGTGGAAGACCCCCACGGAGACCTCCCCAGGGGAACGATTCATCAGAGCAGCCACACAGACAGAGTGACCTTCCACGGCTCACCCACAGTCGGACACACTCCCAGCAGCCTCCCACCGGCACAGCAGCTCCACGGAGGCGGTAAACCCCAGTTACAGCAGATATGGGAGGAGACTGAAGCCGAAACAGCATGTGGACTGATGTTCTATTGTTCTATCTAAGATGCTGGGGGGGGGGGGGCGGTGTGGACCTCAAGTTATTTCACACCTTAGACAGAGACAATGAATACACATGGGAGAACAATGCCCAAGTGGGTGAGAGGGGGTTGAATGAAGTGTAGTGTAGATGTCATGCTGTGTATGAGGAAGTGCCTTGATCCTTGTGAAGAGTGACTTGATATAGAGAGAGGAATGCTTGATGTGACCAGTCAGTCTGTTCTTTGTCTGTGAGATGTGAGTGTGTAATATATCGTCTGAAATGAATATGCCTCTTATTTCACACACTCCACAACGTAACAGTTTCATCAGACCATAACACATTTTCCCACATGCGTTTGGGAGATTTCAAATGTGTTTTTGCAAAATGTAGCCAGGCTTGGATGTTTTTCTCCGTAAGATAAGGCTTCTGTCTTGCCACCCTAGACGGGAGATTGTTGTCACATGTACTAAACAGCCAGTATGTGATGTTGTGATTAACGCCATTACTGTGAAGTGCAGTGTAGCGGCAGCCACTTCTGGTTCCACCACTGCACCACCCTATAAATATCAGGGGGCATCCATTTTAGGGCCTCTTTGCCAATGTCCCTGCCTGGTGGCTGTTCTGTGCCCAGTGTTATTAATAAAGCTGAGTTCACTTGTTCATCTGACTTCATCCTTGCAAGGATGAGGTCAGATGAACTGGTTTTTTTATGTCTGCTTTTTTATGTCTGCTTTACAGACATAATTGAAATGTTATGTCTGTAAAGGTATTTACAGACATAACATTTTGGTGACAGGACAAACTATGGAGGTGTGCATTTCACCACTTTGCCCCTTCCTGGAACTCCCGGGCGAGCCACCTGTGCCCTGGACATGATGGTTTGCGACTTTTCAAAATTACATCATTGCGCTTGACCTGGGTGAGCTAAATAAGCTATGCGCACGTGTACTCCTTGTACATAATTTGGGAATTGAGGGCCAGCATATCCTGTGCACACTCGGGGCTTCAGACTCGTTTGAGAATGTGGTCAGGTTGCTAGCAAGCCATTTTCATTCCTCGGATAGCATGACTGTCCGGAGGATTTGGTTCTGGCAGCGACACCAATGTGCAGGCGAGCCTGTCCACCAGTTTGTCGCCAACTTGAGGCAGCTAGCTAGAGAGTGTCATTTTGGGCCACTGGATTAAGATATGTTACATGACCAGTTGGCGGAGCACACGAACAGCGCCGCTTTACGAGCTACGCTACTCACGGTGCCAAGTGACCTAACGTTAGCCAGGGCTGTCAAGCTAGCTCTCCAAATGGAGACCGCAGACAAGCTAGCTTTGGAGCTAAAGTGGCGCCAGTCACAACGGCAGCTGGAGCCTACCACCACGGCATTAATAGTGGACCCTGATTGCGAGGATAGCTTGAACGATGACAACGTGGAAACCAACACTATCAGCTGAAGGTCTGCCCCAGGAAAACCCCTGTGCATGGGTTGTGGGTCCGTGAAGCAGCAATACAAGGCTAGGGAATGCCCAACTAGAGGGAAGCATTGTGGCAAGTGTGGACGCTTGAATCATTATGCTAGAGTGTGCCTGTGCCGTATATCTGAGCTGTAGAGCCCATGGAAGAAATCCCACCGCCTGCCCCCGACAACTATCCACACGGTGTCCTCGAGTGCCAACGGGTGCGCGTTCTGCGTAGTGACACTGGACGGCGTGGAGGTACTGCTGCTGCTCGAAACGGGGGCAGCGAGGTTGTTGCTGAATTGGGCCATGGCGAAGAAGTTTTTTCTCCACTACAGGATAAAAGCTAACCCAGCACTGCTTTATGGTTATGGAGGTTGCAGGCTGTGCATGGTTGGAACGTTGGCGTTAGCGGTTCGGTACAAGTCTGCGACGATGGCTGACTTCATGTTTCATGCGACGGCCCGAGGCGACAACATCATGGGCTGTGATTTGTTCTACGGACTGGGTTTTGCCATCAAAGACGATGCTGGGGAAGAATGGTCTGATTGTGGCCTCTGTACTTGTACGATCACACAGTTAAGATCAAAGACCTTGACATAACCGCCTGCCATGATGTGAACATCATAAAAAACCAAAAGAACCCATTCGAGTCTGTGAAGTTCCCCTAATTATCAGACGATTTTACCACCATCCTCTACACACAACGTCACACAACACACAACGTTCACACAACGTCATCCTCTACCACCGGAACCGGAGGACTAACGGACACCACGGTGGTCAAGCAGGACCAGTCTCACCCAGGTTTGGTGCAGGAGGGTCTCAGTGCCGGTGCTCGGAAAACAGTAGAAGGGGGAACCGAGTGTGGCAGTGAGGCACCTGCATTGGCGAGTGATGCCAATGTGCTAGCCCCCGATTCCTCCGGAGCTTGGCCACAGAGGGATGGAGGATTGGCAGCTACGACGGTGACCACTACAATGGCTTTAGAAGAGGACGGGGCCAGACCGACAGGCACGGAAAGACCGCGTGCCAAGCAGTACCATATCAGGCCAAGCAGAACCTCGCTTAGGGTCATGGACTTGGTTCAGGTTCGAGAAGCGGGACATCCACATTGAATATGGGCCAGACGACAGCCAGCAGAACACCTACACATTGTGGCTAAGCTGGGTGCAGCTTACTTTCAGCTGTCTGATGGCTCGGCAAGGCATGCCAATGAGCTGCAGCATGACCGGGAAGAGGCTTCTGGTGGTGGGGCTGGACAAGAGCAGCAGTCGGTGGTGATGAGGAGAGGCACTTTTGTGAAGGAGATCAGCCACTATTCTGGGAGCCTGCTGCTTCCAGGGGCACGTCTGCTGAGGGGCTGCCCTGGCCCCCCCAAGCTGGTTGTACCCTTTTCTGGCCAAGGGACAGTAATGTAAATTTTGCTGATTAGTTCTAATGTTTATATGTTTGTGCATGTTGAAAAAAAAAAGAAAAAATGTTATTGTTCTGGGTGTTTTAGTAGTTTAGGAACACGGCAATACTTTAAGTTATAAATGGACTTTGGGTTTAGACCAACAGGTGGCAGAATAATCCAGCTTGCCGTGTGGGGTAGGACGGTACTCCACCCGTCCTTCCTATTTTAGGTTCTGTTGTGTGAGTGTGGTAGGCCATTTAGTGATTTCAGTGTCTGTTTTGTTAGTGTGTGTTTTGGGTCCTAAAATGGAGAGGGTCTTAAATGTGTATGTGATTTTGGACTTATCTACGGGGGCGGGGAGGGGGGGGGTGATGTTGTGATTAATGCCATTATGGTGAAGTGCAGTGTAGCGGCAGCCACTTCCGGTTCCGCTACTGCACCACCCTGTAAATACTAGTGGGCATCCATTTTAGGGCCTCTTTTCCGATGCCCCTGCCTGGTGGCTGTTCTGTGTCCAGTGTTATTAATAAAGCTGAGTTCACCTGTTCATCTGGCCTCATCCTTGCATCAAGGCATTTACAGACATAACACAGTACTTCCAAGAAATTCGTGCAGCTCCTTCAATGCTGCTGTCGGCCTATTGGCAACCTCCCTGACCAGTTTTCTTCTCATCTTTTCATCTATTTTGGAGGGACGTCCAGGTAATGTCACTGTTGTGCCATATTTTCTCCACTTGATGATGACTGTCTTCACTGTGTTCCATGGTTTATTTAATGCCTTGGAAATTCTTTTGTACCCTTCTCCTGATTGATACCTTTTAACAATGAGAGCCCTCTGATGCTTTGGAAGCTCTCTGCGGACCATGGCTTGTGCTGTAAGATGTGGCTATAAAAATGTCAGAAAAAGCCTACTTGAACAGCTGAACTTTGGGGTTAATCAGAGGCACTTGAAATGGTGGCGGGTGTGTGCTGACTCCCATTTAACATAGGTTTGAATGTGACTGGTTCATTCTGAACACAGCCACATCCCCAGTTATAACAGGGTGTGCATATTTAAGCAAATAGATTATTGTAAGTTTTTTATTTTTAATTGTTCCCCTTAAAATATTTCAATTTGTTTTTCAGTGGGGTTAGACAGGTTGTAGGTCACATTAATGGTGAAAAAAGTTTTGAAATGATTTATCTTGGTCTCATTTTTTTACATCACAAAAACCAGGCATTTGAACAGGGCTGTGTAGACTTTTTTATATCCACTGTATATAGTGTGTAGCGGGAGATGGGAAAATCAGTGATGCAGAACATCAGGGAACTTGCTGGAGCTTCTGCAACTGGTGAGTGTTATAAAATGGGGAGTGTTCAAAGATTTCTATTCAAGAAAGGAAACATTTCCACAGTGTGTGGTTTCAGTCTGCTCCTCTTGTGGCTTACTACCTCTCCAGCTTTGGAAAAGACCCGCTCACATAGCACTGACTTTGCTGGCATGCGGAGATACTTTTTTGCCATCTTGTAAAGGTTTGGGTATATGGTTTTACGTGCTGCCCAGTAAGAGAGCGGGTCTTCTCCTCTGGAGAGGTAGGGCTCAGACAAATATCATTGAACTTCCACTGTGGCATCTGCTGTTGCTCTTTGAGAGTGCTGTGTTTCACCAAAACAGAAACAAATGTAATTAGCAATATTTTATAATAAGAAAATGATGCTTAAAGTAATAACATAATACAAACCAACTTTGCTATCCAAAAGATCCCACAAGTTGCCTTCTGCTGAAGGCCCAGGTTCTTCTGCTGCTGACTGATGGAATCGATAATGTCTGTCTGTCTTCTAGTGTGTGTGTGTGTGTGTGTGTGTGTGTGTGTGTGTGTGTGTGTGTGTGTGTGTATGTAGCTCTATGTAATATTTAGTAAATGTAATGTGTTTTTGTTTAATGTTACTGAACCTAATTCTAACTTGTGTATTCCTCTCTCTGACTTATATTCAAATAGCCAATGCAATAATGACAACAAATCTGCTCCTCTCAAAAAACCCACTGCTTGAGCAGTGAATCAAACCCCTTTTAAATCCTTGATGTATTGAAACGCCAGCCCTCTCAAACTTCCCACGAGTCCTCGAGTCACGTGATGTGACATAATGAGGCTTCGCTCACTATGGTCACGTGACTGTGGGCATGCTGAAACAGTGCTCAGTACACAGGTCATGACAGTTCCCCGACACTTCCGCTTCATATTGCTCAAATCAAGTTCGAGTAGGCGGTGTTGAGCGTAACATCACTAATTCAAATGCATGTGGCAAAATTGACAAGTAAAGTAAATGTGTGCACTCCAAATAGGTAACTCAAGTGCCAATTAACTGGCAACCAAATTAAAAATATGTTTAACAAAAATGTGTGTGTCTATTTTATATAAAGATGTGCTATAAAGTAAATGAAAAGTTACCAGCATTTATTCCTGGTGTGTGGCTGGTGGGCCAGCCATCACAGGTACCAACAAATCTGACCAGTCACATATACCCATGTATATAGCCTACTATGATATTATTTATAAAGCATACTGAAATGTTTGGTATTCTGCGTATTATGTCCTACTAACCCCAAAAAGCAATGAGAAGTTTAAAAAAAAATGCCTGGATCTCAGGAGGTTAAAAATTCCCTTCTAGCATGGTAGACCCACAGGGATTCATGCTGCCTGCTATAAATATCATCTGCAGTTTGCACTAAACACTGCATGAAAATCCATATCATTACTGTCACTTTGGAGGCTATTTATATACTGCGTTTCATCCAAGCTAATAACAGATGTGGACATGCTCTATGTTCAGTGTGGTGCACACAGTGATATCAAACTACACAGTGCTCCAGCAGGTCAGACGAGAGGGTCACAAAGCTGGGGAGAGAACCACAGAGCCAGAAGTCCTAATGGTGTTGGACAGTTGGTAACTGAGCAAATAGCTGAGGAGCTGAAGGGATCCCCCAGAGCAACGATGATGTCAGCTCTCGCACAGAAGAACTAGTGTGTCAGCCAAAACCAGTGGAGAGAAATAACAAACTGAAATGGACAAAGTCAAACAATGATGAAGAATGGTGTAGACTCGATGAACATCTGAACATCATACATGAGGAGTGCATGGAAAAGTTTGGAGAAATGACACTATGATATGCATCAGCCCCTAGACCAGGGGTCGGGAACCTTTTTGGCTGAGAGAGCCATGAACACCACATATTTTTAAATGCAATTCCGTGAGAGCCATACAATATGTTTAAAACTAAAAATACAAGTAAATGTGTGCATTTTATGTAATTTCAACACTTTTAAAGTACAATAAGTCTCTGAATTCTTTTTAATAACATTGTTATGCTGTTGCTAATCAATGATGAGTATTTCTTACCATTAATGCGACTTCTGGTGCTCAATATTGGCTGAGCCTGGAGTACCCGGATGTGCAGCGGCTTCCGGGATATTCAAATTTAAATTCAAACGTTTATTTCAAACTCAGGGTTCATATTAAATGCAGAACTGAAACGAGTAGAAAATAAATAAATAAATGCTTAAATTCAGCGAAACGTCTCACGTGATCTGAGCTCGTAATGGCCGCAACACGGAAGATGATTCTAAAACTATATACAGAGCAGCAGACACTCGGCGCTCTTGTAAAAACAAAATCTTTAAAGTTTAAAGATTTGTCTGCGAGCCAGATGCAGCCATCAAAAGAGCCACATCTGGCTCGCGAGCCATAGGTTCCCGACCCCTGCTCTAGAGTATCCTAGATTCCCCTGTCTGTCACTCATGGCTTCTTTGAGCACAAAGTAACAGCTGCAGACAAGCAGAGAAGTGCATGTTCTATTTATATTTGCTCAACTACAAGTACTTGGGCAACTTTTTTTTTTTTCACAATTTTGTACTTTTGTGAGTAGTTTAGCATACTTTTTCTCTTACTTGAACACGTTTTTGAGGTAAAAATTGTACTTACTGTCAGTAGATTTTGCCATGCTTACTGAGTTACTTTTGGTTTGACTCATTTGAACGCTGGTCAGAAATGTGCTGGCTTACAATGTAATATTGCATGTTTGTTTTAGTAAATTTTGTATTTAAATAGACGTTTAAATCATTGTTCTTCTTTTTTGAGCTTAGTTGCCAAGTAACAAAAAATATCAAATTTATGAGAAAACTGAAATTTTATGATTAATGTAATGTTTTGGAGCACAACTTTTTGATGCAATCACTGCAATCAAGTGATTTCTATGATTCTTGATGAGATTTCTGCACCTATTGACAAGTATTTTGGCCCACTCTTCGTGAGCAAACTGCTCCAGCTGTCTCAGGTTTAAAGGGTTCCAGCTCCTTCCACAGATGTTCAGTAAGATTTAGATCAGGGCTGCCATGGAAATTATTATTTGTCATTCTTAGAGTATTAAAGAATCAGCATGTTATTGTCTTTTGTCCAATTTAATCTTGCAAGAGAGACAGCTGATCACACCGAGCACACAGCAGTGAGTGAGGAAGTCTGCCTGAGCAGAGTGAACCCTTCATTTATATACACCCATCTACAGGAGGCCATAAAACAAAGTGACACATAAGCATCACACAGGAAACCCCATTCAGCTCTCCCCATCCTGGGTAATAAACCTTACAACCCCTTGACCAGAACTCTTTGGTTTTTATAACAGGAAATTACCTATCAGTTGGAACCCAAGGCAGAAAAGACAACACCATTTCCTTCAGACAGAGCAAAGATTTCAATTTCTCTTACATTTCAATTAAAATTCCTCTCAGGGCTCATAGAAGGCCCCTTCAGAATAGTTTAGTGTTTTGTTCTTAGCCCTTCTTGGGAGGTTTTAGCTGTGTGTTTTGAGTCGTTATCCTGTTGGAGGACCCATGACCTGTGACTCAGACCAAGTTTTCCAACACTGGGCAGCACATTCGCTCCAGAAAGCCTTGATAGTCTTGAGATTTCATTGTACCTTGCACAGATTCAAGACACCCTGTGCCAGATGCAATAAAGCAGCCAAAAATGATTGAGCCTCCTACATGTTTCACAGTAGGAATGGTGTTTCTTTTAAAGCTTCATTTTTCTTTCTGTAAACATAGAGCTGATGTGACTGGCCAAAAGGCTCCAGTTTTGGCTCACCAGTCCAAAGGACATTCTCCCAGAAACGTTGGGGCTTCTCTGCATGCATTTGGCTGTTTTTTAATGTTTTTTCTGTCAGCAGTTCAGCCCTTCTGATCTTCTACCATAGAGTCCATTATACAACCTTTACACAGGGGTGGAGATCATTGAGAGATCTGTCCAATTGTTGATCTATCTTTAGTGATCTCCACAGTTGCTACTGTCTTCTCAAAATTTTGGCTCAGTCCAAAACACACAAGGATCATCCAAAAGATCCCAAAGATCAAAAACTGCCCTAATCTGTCAACGATCTCTGTGCTGTGTAAAGGGGCCCTTATTGTTCCAAGTGCAACACATGTTGGGATCACATAGTGACATACCTTAACCTTGGAGTTCAGCTTGAATGATTTTGGATGGTTTCCTAGGCATTTTTTTTTTCTGCAATACATACTATCCTTCTGATCAGCGTGGGGTTGTGTTTCTTCTCAAGTCCACATCCTGGGATGTTGGCTACAGTCCAATGAATCTTAGAATTTTTAAAGATATTAGCAACTGTGGTCATAAGAACATGGCATGCTGCTTGGAGATGGCCCTATAGCCTTTACCTTTAACATGGTTATTATAATCTTCTTTCTGAGCTCCTCAGACAGCTTTCTCCTTTGCTTTTTCTGTTCCATGTTCAGTGTGGTGCACACCATGACACTAAACTAAACACTGACACTAAAGTAACCTGAACCTGAACCTAAACTACACAGAAGCATATTTTTCCCCTTTAAATAGGCTGAATGGCTTGATGAAAAGCTTGAAGACACCCGCAATGCTAATTACAGGACACACCTTAGTTTAACATGTCTCTATGGTCAACTTACTGAATTTTCAGTTTCCTTTTCCAGAAGTTCCATCATTTTTGTTCAGGCCAGTTTCATTATTTTTTTTAATGATTGTGCTGAACCAAAATTCAAAAGCAATGTCTGTTTTTCATTAGTTAATTTTCAGATTTTTTTTTTTTATTAATTATTACTTTTGTCAGTTTCAAGTTATTTCAGTGACCACTGTGGGATTTTCTTTCTTAACAGAAGGTCACTAACAAATTTGTCCACATCTGTGTCACAGTTTTACCACAAACTTTTCAGCTTCATAAGGAGAAACTGTAAATTCAGTATAAAACAGATATACATTCTGGAGTGGAAAAATCAAGAGGTTGATGAGGAAAAAGGTCATATTTGCAAGAATAATGAAATTCATGAGAAAATCCTCACGTATGTTGAAACATGTTTTGAAACCTGAACTTGTTTTGATGGCAAACACAAAACAGTTCAGAATGGCAGTTCATTTTGTGGCACCACCTTTTGCAGCAATCACTGCCAAGCAATTTCTGTACTTCACAATGACATGTACAGTATGTATTTGCCATCAGACATTAAGCTCAATTAAAGGGGAAAAACATGCTCAAGAAACAAAATATACGTTATGTCTTTCTTGCTTGGCTTCTTAGCCTGCCGCACCTCCTCCGATGCCCTTTGGGTCAGCTGCAGGGTCATCAGCTGGAGCCACAGATCACTGATGTTTTGCCCCTTATCCAGTATATCTCCCGGTGGGGGGGCCGTGGCCAAATGGGGACGTCTCCTCCCGCCACCCCCTGCAATTGACCCTACTAGGGTGCTTTACCCCACATGCTGTCATTCCTCTGCTGGTAACCCCTCCTCCTAAGGGACAGTGAGTTCAATGATGGCGACCTTGCTTATAGCTGAGGACCACATGACACAGTCTGGTCTGAGCATAGTCTTGATAATCTCTGATGTAAAAACTAGCTGTCTGCCCAGGTTAACCCTTATCTCCCACGCCTTTCCAGGGGTGAACGAAGACATTCTTCCTGCTCCTGGCTTCTGATGGACCTCCCCTGCTCTTACAAAGTGCACAAGCTTTTTCTGAGCTGGCATGGTGTTTGCAGTGGCCTTGTTCTTCTCCAGGAACTCGGCAAGCTTCAGCAGCACCTGGTTGTGTCTCCACCTGAAGCGCCCCTGTGTCAACGCCACTCTGGAAGGATGTGTTGGAGTCCTGTACAATGGCACTGCACAAGGTGCACTTCTCCTCACTTCCATACCAGCAGGAGAAGTTGCGGGGCCATGGTAAGGTGTCATAATTGAGTCTAAGATTTTACTACTGACATTCAAATCCCTTCATGATCTAACCTCATCTTACATTTCTGAACTTCTAACCTCATATTTGGCTCCCAGACCCCTCTGATCACTGAATCAGTTACTATTAAATGTCCCACGATCCTGCCTCTGCACAAAGGATGATCATGCTTTTTCTATTTCAGCTCCAACTCTCTGGAACAGACTCCCCCTCAGTATCAGATCAGCTAGCTCAGTGCCACAGTTTATGAAGTTGTTAAAAACCCATCTGTACAGACTGGCATTTTTAAAATGTTTTAATTGAACTACTAACCTTGTATATACCTGTGTGCATAGATGCATATATATATATACAGTATATATACATACATTAACTATGTGTGTGTGTGTGTGTGTGTTGCTTTGTACCCTGCCGAGGACCTCCTTCTGCTGCAACCTACTCTGTGGCTTGGTCCACCTCTGTCTCTGTTCTTCAACTTTGTCCTGTATGTACCTCTGCCCCTGCCCTTCTCACCAGTCAATCCCTTGACTCCCACAATTCCAGTACTAGGTGTGTCTTGTCCTGCTTGTACCCAAAGCTGATGAACTTCAGTGGAAGCTGCAATGTGTTCTTGCCAAAGAGGCCACTGTCTGAGAAGCATCAAGGGAGACCCAGCCACTTCCTGATGAAAGAGTTGGAAATGCGGTCCATCTTACTGGCTGCTGCTGCTGGTATTTCACACACTTTAAGTGGTCACATTATCCACTGGTAGAGAGTGAACTGGTAGCACCACATCTTGTACTTCCCTGGTAGATGGCTGCTATCAATCCTTGTCAGTCCATCTACCAGCTGTTTCTGTGCCAGTCTCCCCATTTGTTTGTCTGAGACCTCTGCCATATACTCTTTCCCTAGACTCCTGATCAGTTTATGTGCCAGACACAGATTTTCTTCACTGCCTACTACAAACACCGCATTGTCATTCCTCACTCCAGAGAGACAGACTCCAGGACTTTGAGGGCTCGATCTTTAGCCATGCCCATCCTACCAACTCATCAAAATGCTTCAGTAGTCTTGCTACTTGCCTAGCTCCAATGACGATGACCTCGAATGTGATGAGAAACAACCCTGGTGAGATGGCGCAACTATTGCAATGCCGACTTTGAGCTGTTGCCATCCAGTTGTGAAGCCTTTAGTTGCAAAGCACAGGTGGAATTTGCTGAAGTACTTCGCAGTGATATTGGTAATGCATGTTGGGATGTGAAAGAACTCCAGGGCAAACTTGATCAGCTTATGCAGCACTGACCTATAGGCATTTGCCAGGTCAAGCCACACCACACGTAGGTCACCCTTTTCCCTTCTGGCATGCTGTATCTCCTCCCAGATCATAGATGAATGCTCAGTTCAACCTGGGAAGCCTGGAAGGCCAGCCTACTGGCATGTAGTGTCAGTGTAGTTGTTGTTGCTAAGGAAGCTGGTCATCCTTCAGACTAGGACTGAAGAAGATTATACCTTTGATGTTCAGCACTACAATGCTGCTGAATTGGCTGAGGGAGGTGGAATTTTGTTCCATGAGTATAAAGACCAGATCACCTGCTGCCATTCTGATGGGATAATCTTCTTTCTCCAAACCATCCTAATGAGCTTCCATTGGATCTACACTACCTAGGGGCAGTTCTTATACAGCCTATATGGGAGCCTATTGTGTCCCAGTGCTGACGCTGCTCTGGCCCCTCTGATGGCATCTCTGACCACTTGTAACCTTGGTGGAGAGGTGTCAAATGGGACATCTGGTGGTGCTGGATGCTGTACATACCCTAGTGAGCCTAGTGGAGTTTCTCTGGCCTCAACCGAATATTGAATCCTCATGAGTTGCTCCAGATCTTCCTTAGACATATCCAGAGTTCAGCTTTGTGTTTTGTCAAGCAGCTGGTGGACATATCTGAAAGGGTTCTTGAAGAAATTGCTGCTCTTCTTTTCCTTCCTCCTCCTCCTAATTTGGTCTGCTCTGCACAGGTTACCAAGCCTTTGCCTAAGTTCATCCCACAACACCTTCAGATCTGCCTTTTCCTCTGGGGCTGCCTTCTTCCACCTCCTGTGCAGCTGGTGTCTGTCGCATATCAGCTAATCGATGTCTTGTATCTCTCTAGGTCCTTTCTGTCTAGGGCAGGGGTCGGGAACCTATGGCTCGCGAGCCAGATGTGGCTCTTTTGATGGCTGCATCTGGCTCGCAGACAAATCTTTAAACTTTAAAGATTTTGTTTTTACAAGAGCACCGAGTGTCTGCTGCTCTGTATATAGTTTTAGAATCATCTTCCGTGTTGCGGCCATTACGAGCTCAGATCACACGAGACGTTTCGCTGAATTTAAGCATTTATTTATTTATTTTCTACTCGTTTCAGTTCTGCATTTAATATGAACCCTGAGTTTGAAATAAACGTTTGAATTTAAATTTGAATATCCCGGAAGCCGCTGCACATCCGGGTACTCAAATATTGATCCAGATCGCATAGTTTTAGAATCATCGGCCATTACGAGCTCAGATCACACGAGACGTTTCGCTGAATTTAAGCATTTATTTATTTATTTTCTACTCGTTTCAGTTCTGCATTTAATATGAACCCTGAGTTTGAAATAAACGTTTGAATTTAAATTTGAATATCCCGGAAGCCGCTGCACATCCGGGTACTCAAATATTGATCCAGATCGCATAGTTTTAGAATCATCGGCCATTACGAGCTCAGATCACACGAGACGTTTCGCTGAATTTAAGCATTTATTTATTTATTTTCTACTCGTTTCAGTTCTGCATTTAATATGAACCCTGAGTTTGAAATAAACGTTTGAATTTAAATTTGAATATCCCGGAAGCCGCTGCACATCCGGGTACTCCAGGCTCAGCCAATATTGAGCACCAGAAGTCGCATTAATGGTAAGAAATACTCATCATTGATTAGCAACAGCATAACAATGTTATTAAAAAGAATTCAGAGACTTATTGTACTTTAAAAGTGTTGAAATTACATAAAATGCACACATTTACTTGTATTTTTAGTTTTAAACATATTGTATGGCTCTCACGGAATTACATTTAAAAATATGTGGTGTTCATGGCTCTCTCAGCCAAAAAGGTTCCCGACCCCTGCTTTAAACTGATGTAAATAATCTTTAATGTTATTAAAGTAGAAGAACTTCAACCACATTCTGAGGGAGTCTGGAGACATGGAGTCTGAATGGGCCATGTTCTCCACCTCTGTTGTTGAAGCGGCGGCCCAGAGCTGCGGCCGCAAGGTGGTCGGTGCATCTCGTGGTGGCAACCCCCGAACCAAGTGGTGGACACCAGTGGTGAGGGGGGCCATTAAGCTGAAGAAGGAGTCCTATCAAGCTTGGTTGGCTTGTGGGACTCCCGAAGTAGCTGAGGTGTACCGGCAGGCCAAGCGGAGTGCAGCTCGGGTGGTTGCTGAAGCAAAAACCCGGGTATGGGAGGAGTTCGGTGAGGCCATGGAACAAGACTTTCGGTCGGCTTCAAAGAGATTCTGGCAAACTGTTCGGCGGCTCAGGAGGGGAAAGCAGCTCCCCGTCCACACTGTGTATGGTGCGGATGGGACACTGTTGACTTCAACTGGGGATATTGTCGGGCGGTGGAAGGAATACTTCAAGGATCTCCTCAATCCCACTGATACGCCTTCCACAGAGGAAGCAGGGTTTGGGGACGAGGGGGATGACTCGCCTATCACAGGGGCTGAGGTCGCCAAGGTGGTTAAAAATCTCCTTGGTGGCCGGGCCCCGGGGGTGGACGAGATTCGCCCTGAGTACCTCAAGGCCCTGGATGTTGTTGGGTTGTCATGGTTGACACGCCTCTGCAACATTGCGTGGAGGTCGGGGGCAGTGCCTTTGGCATGGCAAACCAGGGTGGTGGTTCCTCTCTTCAAAAAAGGGGACCGGAGGGTGTGCTCCAACTTTAGAGGGATCACACTCCTCAGCCTCCCTGGGAAGGTCTATGCCAAGGTACTGGACAGGAGAGTCCGGCCGTTGGTCGAACCTCGGATTCAGGAGGAGCAATGTGGTTTTCGTCCTGGCCGTGGCACATCGGACCAGCTCTTTACCCTCTCGGGAATTCTTGAGGGTTCGTGGGAGTTTGCCCAACCAGTTTACATGTGTTTTGTGGACTTGGAGAAGGCATTTGACCGCGTCCCTCGTGGATTTTTGTGGGGGGTGCTTCGGGAGTATGGGGTATTGGGCTTGTTGTTACGAGCTATTCGGTCTCTGTACGACCGTTGTGAGAGTTTGGTTCGTATTGCCAACACTCGGTCGGAGTCATTCCCAGTGAGAGTTGGACTCCGCCAGGGCTGCCCTTTGTCACCGATCCTGTTCATAATTTTTATGGACAGGATTTCTAGGCGCAGCCAGGGAATGGAGGGTGTCATGCTTGGTGACCACAGGATCTCATTTCTGTTGTTTGCAGATGATGTTGACCTGTTGGCTTCATCCAGCAATGACCTACAGCTCTTGCTGGGACGGTTTCCCGCTGAGTGTGAAGCGGCTGGGATGAGAATCAGCACCTCCAAGTCCGAGTCCATGGTCCTCAGCCGGAAAAAGGTGGATTGTCCTCTCCGGGTTGGGGACAGGCTCCTGCCCCAAGTGGAGGAGTTTAAGCATCTTGGGGTCTTGTTCACGAGTGAGGGGAAAATGGAGCAAGAGATCGACAGACGGATTGGAGCAGTATCTGCAGTGATGCGGACGTTGTACCGGTCTGTTGTGGTGAAGAGGGAGCTTAGTTCTAAGGCAAAGCTGTCGATTTACCAGTCAATCTACGTTCCTACTCTCACCTATGGTCACGAGCTTTGGGTAATGACCGAAAGAACGAGATCGCGGATACAAGCGGCTGAAATGAGCTTTCTCCGTAGGATTGCTGGACTCACCCTCAGAGATAGGGTGAGGAGCTCAGTCATCCGGGAGAGGCTCAGAGTAGAACCGCTGCTCCTCCACATTGAAAGGAGTCAGTTGAGGTGGTATGGGCATCTGATTAGGATGCCTCCTGGACGCCTCCCACTTGAGGTGTTTCAGGCACGTCCCACTGGGAGGAGACCCCGGGGCAGACCCAGGACTCGGTGGAGAGACTATGTCTCCCAGCTGGTCTGGGAACGCCTTGGTATCCCCTCTGAAGAGCTGGAGCAGGTGGCTGGGGAGAGGGAAGTCTGGGCTTCTCTGCTTGAACTGCTGCCTCCGTGACCCGGACCTCCGGAAAAGCGGTAGAAGATGGATGGATGGATGTTATTAAAGTTGGCATAGAGACTTCTGCTGTTGAAGTGGATCAGAGAAATATTGAAATCAGATGTGACCATTGTGTTAAACTGTTCATCCGTGTAGTAACTACAGTTATTACTGACGGAGCTAAATAAATTATTATCAGGGTCTATGTTATATTCTACGTCCTGTGGGTTGTGATCTGTATATTCAAAAACTTTCAGTTCCTGTTGTTCCTGTTTATTGATCTTTTGTTTCATGTTGTTAAATGTCTTGTAGCAGATGAGTATATCCCTTCAGTGTCCTACAATTGTCTCTTGTTGCTGTGACTCCAGTTCATAACATTCATCGACATTTGTCCAGTTCCATAATATTACGGATGTTAATGACCTTGGCTTCTTCAGGTGATCCGTTTAATTTGATGTATATTTTACAGTTTGATGTCCAGGTGTTTTGAATCTTTTTCTGCTTTCTCAGGTATCTTGCTTTTCTGGCTATTTCTGCGTTTTCTTTTGTAAGGTGCTTGTTTATGTAAATGTTCGTTCCTTTCAGTTTCCTACCTTGTTTTAGCAGCGCAGTCTTGTGTTTTCTGTTGACAAACCTCATGATGACAGCCGGTTTGTCGCCGTTTTTCCTGGGCAGAGGGTGGCAGGCCTCAGTGGTGTTACAGTCCAGCTGGATTCCTTTGGACTGCATGAAGGTCGCCACTTGTTGCTCCGTGGATTCATCTTCCAGTGCGTCAAGCCTCCCACCGCTGTCAGCGGCCACTGCTCGCGCGTACAATCGGGATTTAATGTGGAGCCCCGTGATGATCACGTCGTTCACCCGGGTGTTCTGCTCCAGTTCCGACACTCTGCTCTCCAGATACGCCAGCCCCTTGTCCTTCTCGGCGTCCTGGATCCACAGCGCTTTCACCTCCTCAACCAGGTCCAGAATGTTTTTTTGCTGCAGCTTAACAGCAGAAATCTCTTCAGCCAAGAAGTCCAGCGATCTTTTGACGTCGTCCACCTCCTCAGTCTGCTGAGCTTTCTTGGGACCCATGATCCCGGCCGATGTTCATTTATTGTGATCGTAAAAAAAACAACAAAAAAAAAACAAACACATGGGAGAAATCCCTTTGTTCTCCCCGAGTGTGAGGGGACTGATTGCTTCACCAGCCACTACAATATTAAGTTATGAGACTGGCAATTTCTCTTTTTTCGCAAAAGCAGGTTTATTCTCCAGCGGTAGTGACGAAGCAACAGCTCAAAACGCTAGCTCTAAACTGAGTTTTAAAGCAAGAAACGAACTGGGAGCCTTTACCTGTGCGTCCTCACCTTACATGCCATAACAGGAAGTTTTTGGTGATGGTGATGGACAGGTTGACAGATGAGGTCAGGCAGGAGTCTCCATGGACCATGATGTTTGCAGATGACATTGTGATCTGTAGTGAGAATAGGGAGCAGGGGGAAGAGAACCTGGAGAGGTGGAGGTATGCTCTGGAGAGAAGAGGAATGAAAGTCAGTAGAAGCAAGACAGAATACATGAGTGTGAATGAGAGGGAGGCAGGTGCAACGGTGAAGATGGAAGGACTGGTGGCAGTGAAAGTAGATGAGTTTAAAACCTGGGGTCAACCATCCAAAGCAATGGAAAATGCACGAGAGGTGAAGAAGAGAGTGCAGGCTGGGTGGAGTGGGTGGAGATGAGCATCAGGGGTGATTTGTGACAGAAGAGCAGCAGCAAGAGTGAAAGGGAAGATTTACAAGACGGTTGTGAGACCTGCTATGATGTATGGTTTGAAGACAGTGGCGCTGACAAAAAGACAGGAGGTAGAGCTGGAGATGACGAGGTTGAAGATGCTAAGATTTTCATTGGGAGTGACTAGAAGGGACAGGATTAGAATGAGTATATCAGAGGGACAGCTCAGGTTGAACGGTTTGGAGACAAAAGAGGCAAGGCTGAGATGGTTTGGACATGTGCAGAGGAGAGATAATGGATACACATATTGGACAAAGGATGCTGAAGATGGAGCTGCCAGGCAGGACGAAGAAGACCACAGAGAAGATTCATGGATGTAGTGAAGGCGGACATGGAGTGGGTTGGTGTTACAGAGGAAGATGCAAGGGATAAAGTGAGATGGAGACAGATGATTCGCTGTGGCAACCCCTAAAGGGAGCAGCCGAAAGAAGAAGAGGAAAAAGAAAGTGACGTTTTTAGGTCATGGGAACGAGGGGGTTCATAGTGATCGCTGCACTGACCTGTGTGTGTGTGTTATTCCTCCCTCCCTGACGCTGAAAGGCTGGTCCATGCCTCTATCTCCTCCAGGCTGCACTACTGTAATGCACTCTTCATTGGGATACCTGGCAGAAGCATTCAAAAGCTCCAATACATTCAGAACAGTGCTGCCAGAATCCTGACAAGGGTGTGGAAACATGACCACATCACACCCATCCTCCAGACTCTCCACTGGCTCCCTGTTCATCTCAGGATTGAATTTAAAATCTGCCTGCTTTCCGACCAATGTTTACATGGCAGTGCACTAGACTATCTGAAGATCTTTAATCACATCTCATTACAGTGTCATGAAAGAGCTCTGCTCCAACAACAGCCATCATCTCCAGCCTTTCAAGACCAAGCTCGGTACCGTGGAAGACTGGGCCTTTCAGGCAACTGCCCCATGACTGTGGGATGCCCTCCCAGAACATTTGAGGAGGCCACAGTCTGTTGAGACATTTAGAAAACATTTAAAGACCTTTTTATTCACAAAAGCCTACTCATCATCATCGGGAATCACTCGATAATCAAGTAAGATTGTACACTTCAAAATTATCTGTGTGTTCTTTGATGGCTAAAAAGGCCAATCCGAGAAACACATACATGGTTACAAACTTGGCATGTATAAGTGGATGTTGGTGCTTGCAAAGGATCTCCTTCCTGCTGCTTGCACTGCAGGCATTTCTCTTCAGTTTTGTGCTGTCTTTCTTGCTCAAAATGGGCGGCACCCTTAAAAACTGTATTACACCATCCCAACCTGTTACATGCTACCGCTTCCCAGTTGTCAATACTGATATTACAATATTTCAGAGATGCTTTTAGGTTATCTTTGAAACGCTTTCTCTGTCCCCCTTGCGATCGTGCACCTGAGCAGAGTTCACTGTAGAGGACTCGTTTGTAAAAACAAGAATCCTTCATCCTGAGGATATGGCCTAACCAATGCAGTTGATTTCAGATCACCATGGCCTCGACACTTGTACAATTTACCTCATCCAAAATGCTGCTGTTTGTCCGTTGATCCTGCCAGTTTACATCTAAAATACGGCACAGACAGTGCTGGTGGTACTTTTCAAGGGTCTTAAGGTGTCGTCTATAAATGGTCCAGGACTCTGAGCCGTAAAGAAGAGTTGGTAATATGACTGCCTTGTAAACAAGTACTTTGGTATCTGTTCTTATACCTCTCACCGAAGACTCTCTTCCGCATTCGACCAAATGCATAGCTGGGAGCTTGAAGGTGGTACTGCTCCGGGGAATAACGACGGATGACACCAAATATTACTACGCGGTTGCAGCACTGGACGCACGCACAACTCAGCAGGTGGTGAGCCTGCTCCAACAGCCCCCAGCCCACGACAAATACGATGCTCTCAAAACCGTGCTGACCCGGCACTACACGCTCTCGGACTGCGAGAGAGCAGAAAGGCTCCTGACGCACTCCGAGTTGCGAGACAGGTTGGCGGTTGAATTAATGGAGAAGATGTTGCCGTTGATGGGCACAGATGACAGGCATTTCCTCTTTGCTCACCTTTTCCTCTGGAACCTCCCGACAGTGGCCAGGGCGGTCCTTGCCAATTCGCTGCTGCTGGCCTTGTGCAACTACCTGGCGCTAGCACAAGAGACAGATCGGATTATCCTCACCACCACAGCTCTCGCAGTGAACGCAGTGGCATCGGAACCCAGCGAGAAGGCCAGCGGAGGCAAGGGGCCAACGACGGTGGCTGCAGCGGAGGCCAAGAAGCACCGGAGAGACACGCTCTGCTTCTACCACTGCCATTTTGGAGAGGACGCACGCCAATGTGTGCCACCGTGCCAATTCAAGCGCTCAGGAAACGCCAGGGCCGGCAGTTGGTAGCAGCTGCGACTGCCGGTGAAGCAAGCAAGCTGCTCTATGTGACAGAATCACGCTCGGGGAGACGGTTCCTCGTGGACTCCAGTTCCCAAAAGAGCCTCATCCTGCCATCCTACGCAGACCGGCTGGTGGGAACTAGTGGCCCCGAGCTGACAGCCGCAAACGGCTCAGACATTAAGACTTTTGGTGGCAGGACACTGACTGTATCCTTGCACGGCCGTACATACCAATGGACATTTGTCATAGCGGCATGCAGCTTCCCCATTTTGGGCGCTGATTTTTTGTGTGCACACGGACTACTAGTCGATGTGGCTAACAGATGCTTGATTAATGCAATGTCTTTTGATTCTCTCCCCTGTACAGCTAGAGGAGCCGAGTCCACAACACTAGCCAACGTCACAGCTCCAGGGGGTAAGTTCCACACACTACTCACCCAGTTCCCAGCACTCACGGTCCCGACGTTTTCGGCGACCATCACTAAACACGGGGTGGAGCACTGCATTACCACCACGGGGCCGCCCGTTTTCGCATGATCTCGGCGCCTGGATGCAGCTAAACTGGCCATAGCGCGCGAGGAGTTTGCCAACTTGGAAAAGTTGGGCATCATCAGATGCTCAAACAGCCCATAGGCATCCCCGCTACATATGGTTCCTAAATTCGAGGGATCATGGTGACCTTGTGGAGATTTCCGCAGATTAAACAACGCAACAGCGCACGACTGCTACCCGATCCCCCATATTCAGGATTTTTCCATTCACCTCACCGGGGCACGCATTTTTTCTAAGATAGACCTGGTCCGTGGTTACCACCAGGTCCCGGTGCGTGCTGAGGACTTACCTAAAATGGCAGTAATAACCCCGTTTGGTCTTTTTGAGTTTTTACGCATGCCTTTCGGGTTAAAAGGCGCAGCGCAGATATTCCAACACGTGATGGATGCGGTGTTGCGCGATCTGCCGTTTGTGTTCATCTACCTGGACGACATCCTCGTCCGAGGACGAACACGTAGCCCACCTCAGGGCAGTTTTCCAGAGGTTGGAGGAGCACGGGTTAATAATCAACCCGGCGAAGTGCCAGTTCGGGGTGATGGGAATCGATTTTTTGGGCCACTGCATCTCACCGGAGTGCGCGATACCCTTACTGGACAAAGTGCGTGCAGTGGCAGATTTTCCCCGGCCTCAGACGGTCAGGGCGCTGCAGGAGTTTTTGGGGATGGTTAACTTCTACAACCGTTTTCTCCCCCGCGCAGCCCAGCTCATGCAGCCATTGTACACCGTGCTTAAATGGAAACCGGCGGACAGAGTCGACTGGACTCCTGAGCAAGAGCAGGCGTTTTCCGAGGTTAAAACAGCTCTGGCAAACGCTGTACTACTGGTGTACCCGGACCCGGTGGCTCGGATAGCGTTCACTACCGACGCATCGGACGTGGCCACAGGGGCCGTCGTGGAGCAGTGTGTTGCCGGTTCTTGGCAGCCGCTCGCCTTTTTTAGCAGGTCTTTGCGTGACAATGAGCGTAAATACAGCGCGTTCAACAGGGAGTTACTGGCTCTCCACCTGGCCATACGCCACTTCCAGTTCTGGCTGGAAGGACGCACCTTCACTGCGTTTGTGGACCACAAGCCGCTAATGTACGCTATGGCCAAGGTTTCGGAACCATGGTCGGTCCAGCAGCAGAGACAGCTGGCCGCGATCTCGGAGTTTACAACCGACATTCAGCATGTGGCCGGTAAACTCAACGTGGTGGTGGACTGCCTCTCATGCGCATTAGTGGCCCCAGTCTACGTGGGGATAGATTACATGGCCATGGCTGCTGAGCAGATCGGCGATGCAGAAGTTTGCGCGCTCCAGTCTGGACCAACAGGGTTAAGGCTGGAGAGCAGAGTACTGCAAGACGAGCCCCCCCTAGTCTGTGACGTCTCCACAGGCTGCCTGCGCCCGGTGGTTCCACGTGCTTGGCACCGCCGCGTTTTTGAGTCGGTTCACTCCCTGGTGCACCCAGGAGTGTGCGCGTCAGTCAAAATGGTGGGAGCAAAGTTTGTCTGGCTGAGCCTGCGCAAACAGGTGAAAGAGTGGGTGGCAGCCTGCGTAGTGTGCCAACGAGCCAAGGCACACAAAGGCCCCCTTGAAACCGTTCCATATTCTGGCTAAGAGGTTTGACCACGTTCACGTGGACCTCATGGGCCCCCTCCCGCCATTGCAGGGGTTCATGCACCTCCTGACAGTGGTGGACCGCACCACGCGCTGGCCCGAGGCAGTCCCGCTAGCTTCCACCGCGTCTGCAGAAGTTGCACGCGCTTTTTTGACGACATGGGTGGCACGTTTTGGCACCCCTTCGGATATCACATCCGATCGGGGCCCGCAGTTTGTTTCCAACCTCTGGTCCACGATGGCCCGGGGCATGGGCATCACAATTCATCGCACGATTGCGTACAACCCCCAGGCCAACAGGTTATCCGAGCGTTTCCATAGATCACTTAAAGCAGCGCTCAGGGCTTCGCTTATGGATGCAAATTGGTTGGACCAGTTGCCGTGTGTTCTATTAGGGTTGCATTCAGCACAGGAGGATTTGGCAGCCTCCCCAGCCGAGCTGTTTTTTTCCCAGCCGCTTCGGCTCCCTGGAGTTTTTGCCGGACAACCCTGCGCCGGACACCGATCCATCCCCGCTTTCACAGCATAGCGCAGAGGCAGGGACGGTACCCAGCCCGGCCCACCACTGTTTTCCCAGCGCTTTTGTGCCAAAGACTTTGAAGGACGCGTCGTTCGCATTTGTCAGGCACGATGCCCACCGGACCCCATTGCAACTGCTCTACGACGGCCCGTTCAGAATGCTAGAACCCGGGGAGAAACATTTTGTGTTAGACTTGGGGGGACGCAGGGAGACAATCTGTATAGACAGGCTTAAGCCCACCTTCGTTTCAGCAGACAAGCAGGTGGTGTTGGTCCGAGCTCCTCGGCGTGGACGACCCCCACTGAGACCTCCCCAGGTGAATGACTCGTCAGATCAGTCACAATGGCATACTGAAGATGTCCCTCCCCTCCCCAATGTCCCCCCACAGACGGACGCACCCCCAGGAGCCCCCCACTGGCACAGCAGCGCCTTGGAGCCGCCGGCCCCCCGTTACAGCCGCTATGGACGTAGGCTGAAGCCCAAAGGACATGAGGATTAAGGCTCAGTCTGAGTTTCGGGGGGGGGGGGGGAGACCCACTCAGTATGTTTCCACTCAGACTGAAGGGGAATGCTCACGGGGGGATTTGTGTGTTGATGCGAACAGTGACAAAGGGAAATGGAAAATGTATTTATGTTAATGCAGCACCCCAGGTCGCAGAGAGAGTGGTATGCTAGAAAAGGAGAGGTGCCTGCGACCTGCTTTTTTATGCTTGTGATTCTTGTGAATGTGAGGGAGAGATTAATAAAGTCTGCTCTGCTCTGCACCGCTTCGCCCGATTATTTCTTTCTCCACAATATAAAGATGGAGAAAAGGGTCGGTGTGATCACACGTCCTTGCTTTACCCCTGTTCGCACTTCGAAAGGCTCATTATTGCCGGTACTGCCCAGGACTTTAGCAGATATGCCATTGTGAAGAAGTCTTAGGATCGAGATAAACTTCTCAGGGCAGCCGTATTTTGCCAGGATCTGCCACAAGGCTTCACGATCGACAGAGTCAAAGGCCTTAGTCAGATCTATATAGGTCAAGTAGAGTTGTTCATTGTGCTCTCTGCTTTTCTCTTGTACTGCCTAGCAGTAAAAATCATGTCAATTGTTCCTCTTTCAGCTCAAAAACCACACTGTGATTCTGGAAGAAGATTCTTGGCGTGCGGACATAGCCAATTAGCAAGAACTCTAGCAATGATTTTGCCAACAATAGCAAGGAGGGAAATGCTGCGGTAATTTCCACAGTCAGATTTGTCCCCTTTCTTAAAAAAATGGGCGATTTCTGCATCTCGTAAGTCCGTAGCTATTTCCTCCCTTTTCCAAATGAGGCCGATGAGCTGATGTAAACAGCCAGCCAGTTCTTCTTGATCGCCGATTTGGTGATTCTGCTGGGCGTGGTATTCCAGCCAGGGAAAAGTGGAACAGACTATTTTTAGGGCACATTTTCTAGCCCCCTCCCCATATTGGGGTGAGCCTAAACATGCCGGTCTGAAACTACAGACCTCCAGATCTCACTAATCCTGTCCGTGTCACTTCTCCCCAATCACCGTAGGACTTTTTCAGTGGACTCCTTGTGCGTGAAAACTTTTAACGTGGGAGTACTGCTGCACAACAGTAAACACACGGTGCTTTACAGAGAAAGGTCCCAGTCCAATGGCAAGGAAACTTTGACGATTGGTGATCTGGTCTCTGTAGTGACAAATCCCGAGGTGCTTGGAAGATCAACATGTAGCACCTATATGATGGACCACCTTTCGGGATTTAGGAGTGGGGACATCCGCTAATTTGGTGGGATTTTTTTTAATCAGGGTTGTCTCCCCTAGACACAAACACAGCCCTGCACAGAGGTCCTTAACAGCTAGAAACAGCCCTAATGGTATGGCTTTAAAATTCATAAATAAATAAAAACATGTTCTCCATAGTGGAAAATCTGTTTGTTGAATAACAAAGGCAAGATTATAAACTGACTCAAACTGCCAACATAGACCTCCATGGATCAGTTTATTGCAAATCAAAGTCCAGTTATTCCAGTTGCATGGAATATACAAATGTATAAGTGCAACCCCCCACCTCACCCCCCCACAACCTACAAAAAAACCCCAAAACAAAACTCCACACAAATACTAAATCTCAAAAAAAAAAACCCTTCATGATGCATAGTTTGTGTAATAATGCACTTTATGACAAATTAAAAAAAAATTGCTAGTACCACAGTGTTTGTAGCATGGTTTCTCTTACAGTACTACTTAAGTTCTATTTCTTACAGCGGGTAAAATAAGTATTGAAAACATCACAATTTTTCTGAGTAAATATATTTCTAATGGGGCTATTGTAACGAAATTTTCAAAGTCAGCAACAACCCACGCAATGTACTGTACATGATAAAGAAATCGCATTTCCTAATTTGTTTTTGATTATGTTATTCTGATATTGGTACGACATGACATTTAATCATTATTTTGAATTTGCATTTAACTATATGTACCTTAATTCTCTGTCCTGAGTGTGTACTCTTCTGTATAACTGATCTTATGACCAGCATGTGCTTTCTGAGGTCAACACATGACCCAGTATCTCCTTAAGACATGGTGCCAGTCAGACATGACCTTCTATATGTCAAACAGTACTACTGAGTTCTTAAATTATCTGTACATTTGTGGATGTCTTGCGATTCTGCTGACAAAGCAGGCACTTCATGTGTCTGTTGTAGTCATGTGTCTATGATTAGATAGTAAACATTAGATATGTGAACAGTGTATATAAGTCCAATGTTTCTGTCAAAATGTTTATGCATTTTCCACTTGGTACTTCTGGGTGTGAAACTGTCACTGCGCAAGAATAAACCGTTTTTTTCTCTTCTGACCACAAACACTGCTGCCTCAGCTTATTCTTCTAAGTTAGAATTCCTCAAACAGCACACAAAGAAAGAAATCAAATCTTAGATGCCCATAAATTATGTGCAATTATGTAAAATGACAGGGTCAAATATTGAACACACTTTAAGTTACTCAACACCTTGTAGAAAAGTCTGTTGATAATGTCAGCTTCTAGATGCCTCCTCAAATTTGGGCCTCTTTATGAACTCTGACCTTTAGTTCTCTCCATAGATTTTCAATTGGATTCAAGTCAGGCCATTCTAGCAGCTTTATTTTCTTTCTCTGAAACCAATCAAGTTTCTTTGCCTGTGTGTTTGGGATCATTGTCTTGCTGAAATGTCCACCCTTGTTTCATCGTCACCATCCTGGTACATGGCAGCAGATTTTTTTTTTTTTAATCCAGAATCCCTCAGTACTTTTTTTCCCCCCCATTCATCCTTCCTTCAATTATATAGTTTGCCAATATCATATGCTGAAGAACAGCCCCACACCATGATATTCCCACCTCCAAACTTCACTGGTGGATGGTGTTTTTGAGATTCCATTTCTCCTCCAAACATGGTGTATTATAGCATCCAAAAAGTTCAGTTTTGGTCTCATCTGACCAGAATATATTCTCCCAGTGTTTAACAGGCTTGTCCAAATGTTGTGCAGCAAACTTTAAACAAGCTTCAGCATGCTTTTTCTTCAGCAGTGGAGTCTTACACAGTGAGTGTGTCAGGCCATGACGGCTGAATGCATTGCTCATTGTTTTCTTTAAAACAACTGTACCTGCTAATTCCAGGTCTTTCTGAACCTCTCCCCAAGTGGTTGCTGGCTCTTGGACAACTCTTCTGATTATCATTTTCCCTCCTCTGTCAGAAATCTTGCGAGACGCACCTGGTGAAATTATGTTCTTTCCACTTCCGGATTATGACCCCGACATTGTTCACTGGAACATTCAGAAGTTTAGAAATTCTGTAACCAATGCCATCAGTATGTTTTGCAACAGTAAGGTCACAAAGTTCTTGAGAGAGCCCTTTCCTTTTATCCGTGACAGTTGGGATTGAAGCAGCTGATATTAGTTTGCACAAACATGGGGCAGTTTTGCTTTCTAATTACCGATAGATTTCAGCTAGTGTCTTGACTTTCAATGCCTTTTTGCACATCCCTTTCTTCATGTGTTCAATACTTTTTCCTTGTGTCATTTCCCATTATTACACAATTTATGGACATCTTTGGTTGCATTTCTTCGCGTGTGGATTTGTCTGACATTTAGTGAAAATGTCCCTACAATAGCCCCATTAGAAATATATTTATTAAGAAAAATGGTAATGTGTTCAATACTTATTTTACCTGCTGTATATCTTTGCACACAGTTCTGTTATATATTTCAGAATAAAATTTATAATAACTTCCTATTTGTTACATAGTTTGGTTTACAGCTTCAAACAGTCCTTGGTCAAGAGACCAGAATCCTGTAACAAAGAAAAAACAAATTTTAAAAATGAAGCCTTGATCAAATGGAAGAAAGGCAGTAGCTACAATAATATGGCATCAGTTTATTGTGCACGAGAGGCAAGGCCACATCTGGGTCTGAAGCTACTGCACAAACACAATCCACATGTTTGTTATGCTACAATCACTCAGAATTAACAGTGGCAGGAGAAGGGACCAAGTTATAGGTTTAAATAGTTGAAAAGGCTTGAATCCACTTTAGCTGATATTGGGATTAGATCAGGTTAGGCTGGACCCGATTAGATATGGTACAATAGAATCAGACAGGGATGCATGCTGAATGTATGAGGTCAAAATTTTCTCTAAACACACCCAGCCAATTATATTAATGCAGCGGTATTAAGTGTAGTACAATGCAGATGTAATAGGCACTTAAGACTTCGGAAGGCCTCTCAAATTTAAATATCTTACCGACAAAGCAGCAAAAACAAAAAAAAAAGTGAATCGCAATGACTTCTGAGGTTTTCCTCACAGCTCTGATAGCAGCATCGCTGTGACAGACGCACAGAAAATGGTGATTTGACATTGATGTCTCTGACTGGTTTGTACTGTCTCTGTCTTTGAGATACTGTTTTAAGCACAATATAAACAAAACCAGCTTAAAACCAAACCAGTGCCAGTGATTAAAACTTCATTTTTGCTGATTTGGTGCCATTAAAAGCATTTAAAGCATCTACAAAAATACTGCTGCCTACCAGTGGTACACTTCAGCTCCAGTCTTTGTTGCTGAGATATAGTTTATTTGACATTTGACCTCTTGACCCCAAATTCATAGCTGTAGGTCAGGGTCCCACTGTGAAAGAATTACAAAGCTTTAACAATTAAGTGCCCTCAGTTCCTAAAAACTTGTTGAGTGTTGTTAAAGGGAAAGTTGACGTAACAGAATTAAACTTGCACCTGTCCCAGCTTTTTTGGAACATACTGCAGGCATCAAATTCAAAATGAGTGAATATGTGCGCAAAAAAAAAAAAAAAAAAAGTTTCAGTCTGAACATTAAATCGCTTGTCTATGTAGATATTCAATTGAATATAGGCTGAAAAGGATTTGTAAATCACTGTATTCTGTTTTAATTTATGTTTTACCCAATGTCCCAACTTCATTAGAATTGGGATTTGTACAGTTAATGTGTCAAAAATACACACAGCATAAATGATTCTTTTTATTCAAATCAGGACAAATGTAGCACTAACCAAAGGCACCGTTTGCTTTAACTCAAAGTGGCAGAGCCACTTCACCTCTGGATGCCGTTATTATAGTTAATATCTCACAAAAGGACAGCACAAACAATGTTTTTTTCCCAGCACAGATCAGCAAAAATGTAGCCCTAACCAATGGCACGTTTTTTCCCCCACAATTCTGACGGTGACTGAGCCAGCTTCACTCACACAGAACGTTGACCTTTAGGTTAAAAGTCTACATGACATCAGTGCTATTTTGTTCCTCTGTGGACATTAAAAAACAAAAAATTATATCTGGCTAAACTAAAATTAAAATGTGTCGCTACTTGTACACAACCTGGTGTAAGATTCTTTTTAGTCATTTAGCTCTGTTCACTCTTATTAGCATTAACATGCATAAATATACCCTTTCAAAATACATGATTATAGATTGATATTGTGATATTACTGAAGGTGTAGTTTGATTTTTTTTTTGAAATTATGTCAATTTAACTTCTTGAAGTAATAAAGCCACTGTTGAGATCTGACTTGTCAACTAGTGTATACCTGTGCATGCCTGTAGAAACCAAGTATAAGCAAGTATTTCTGCATGCCTGTAGAAAGCAGGTGTAAGCATGGATGTAAGCAAGCACGTCAGCACTCGTTCAGTGATGCCTGCCTTTAATCTTTGATGCCGTCATAGTGAGTCCTATGACTGTGAGTGATGACTGCCTTTGATGATGTCATAGTGGGCCCTATGGTCTTTGAAGATGTCATAGTGAGTCCTATGACATTTGATGATGGCATAGCGAAGCCTATGACACCTGCATTTGATCTTTGATGATGTCATAGCAAGTCCTATGATCGTGAATGATGCCTGCCTTTGATCTTTGATGTCCTGTGATTGTGAGTGATGCCTGCCTTTGATCACACAGACACGCACTCAGATTTTCTTGAATTACTCTATACTATGATGTCTATATGACGTCATATAGATACTGTCACGACCATAAGACTCGCTAAAAGATCACAGGCTCGCCTATGATGTTCCTATGACCTCTACATGATGTCTATATGATGTTATATAGACACCATAGTATAGAGTGATTCAAGAAAATCTGTGCGTGCGTCTGTGTGTGATTAAAGGCAGGCATCACTCACAATCACAGGACATCAAAGATGAAAGGCAGGCATCACTCATGATCATAGAACTCGCTATGACATCATCAAAGATCAAAGGCAGGCATCACTGAACAAGTGGTGATGTCAAAGATCAAAGGCAGGCATCACTGAATGAGTGGTAACGTCAAAGATCAAAGGCAGGCATCACTGAATGGCGACGGCAAAGATCAAAGGCAGGTTTCACCATGGTTACTGTTGCCATGGTAACCATGTCAGAGATCAAAGGCAGGCATGCAGAAATGCTTGCTTACACTTGCTTTCTACGGGCATGCAGAAATACTTGCTTATACTTGGTTTCTATGGGCATGCATGGGTCAAAGATCAAAGGCAGGCATCTCCATGGTTACTGCTGCCATGGTAACAGTAACTTTCTACGGGTATGCGGAAATGCTTGCTTATACTTTGTATCTACGGGCATGCACTAGTTATATATAGAGTGATGTATATTTATCACTCTTATATTCAAGAAATCTCTATGTGTCTGTATGTCTGTCACGACCATAGGACTCACTAAAAGATCATAGAATTCGCCTATGATGTCTATATAAAGATCAAAGACATGCATCACAGATCAAAGGCAGGCATCACTGAACGAGTGGTATGACATCAAAGATCATAGGACTCGCTATAACGGTTTCTTCTTCTAGATTTGATTGGCAGTTGGCAACCAGCTTACAGAAAAAGAAAGCAAACTCTGGCCCCTCCGGGGCGCGGGCATTCAGAAATGCACAGTCCAAGGACGGATAATTTTTTCACAGATAAGGAGTTGTTCAGAACTCCTTGTAAGAACTCCTTATACAAAGATACAGAGTGATGATAACCAAGTCAGTGGTGGTAATGCACCTGTAAGCTGGTTGCCAACCGTCAATCAAATCTAAAAGAAGAAGAACCAGCTTACAGGTGCATTACAGCCACTGACTTCACTCTATATCATCACTTTATATATCTTGGCTGTGGCAACTGCCACTGTGTCCTACTGCCACCAACATCATCACTCTATATATAATTCAAGAAATCTCTGTCTCCTATGACAGTTTCTACGGGCATGCACCAGTTATAATAATTCAAGACTTTCTAATTTAAAGATAAACTTGAAAGTGGTGTAGACTGGCCAATCCGCAGAGTAAAAAAAGGATAACAGACATAACCTAAAATGAAAATATTTTGAATACAGTCTGTTCCTTCTTTCTTGAATCTAAAATCTGCATCACTTCTTCAGGTTAATTTTCAAAACTGCATCAGGTTTTCCATGTCTTATGTCACATGTTAGCAGAGCTGATAAAAGAATTCATCCCATTCCCATAGAAATACATGTATTACCCAGAGGAAATGGGAGGAAATACTGACCAGTTGGATTTGTGAATTTCACTGATGATGGGAATATTCTGCTGCATTTTCAACTGTCATGCTTAGTTTATACAGGTTTATATAATTAATTACACATTTTACATTTATAGATACAGCTTTGTCTTTAGAGCCTGGGCTCTCTGCTCTGTCCTCAGAATATATCTGCTCTATAGACATTTTTACAACACACAACTCATTACAGGATAAAAAGTAAACTTCATAACAACAGTAATAAAAGAGTGCGTCACACTGTCCCATTTCCAAAAAAAGCGTGATGAATTTAGAATTCAAAAATTGAAGAAGTATGACAGAAGCATTGATTTGCATCAGCCACAACAATCCTCAAATGCTAACAGTTATTAAAATAGGAGGTGATGCAAGTGGTAAACATGCCAATTTAGCAACATTTCTGAAACGTTACAAATTAGAGAAAAAAAACCCTCAAAACTTATGAAGAAAAAAAACAAATTTAGAAGAAATCTGCCTTAAATTAATGAGCATAGAGTCTCAAATGCACAAAAATATAAGGAGAAAACTGTGTAAAAAAAAGTTTTAATTTACAAAGAAAAAGTAGTAAATAAACTTACTAGAAAAAAGCACAAATTCACAACCTAGTGAAAGTTGTTTCTATTCAAGTAACTTTTTGAGTAGATACCTTGTTTTTTTACTTTTACTCAAGTAACTGTTGCTGACTACTTGTACTTGAGTAATTAATATAAGGTGACACTACTTTTACTTGAGTACAAACCGACTCGTCTACCTCCATCTGATCATAATGGACTTTCTTCACTCCGCTATAACGAACTCTGCTCGAAACCAACAGCTCAGTCCAGCCTAATAAACACACCACAAGGTAACCAACAGCCTTTGCTTCTGTGGCTATGTATACACACATGCTTATAACCTACACCTACAGCTGAAGTGACACATACACACATCCTGCTGACCTTTGACCTCAAGCACAACCTGGACTAAGACCCACCTGAAGATCAGTGTGTGGGTTTGGGGAGCATCCGGGCAGCTGTCTAGGAGGTGTATCTATTATTAATTTTGGACGGACAGACGCGGTGTCATGGCATTAGCCCATTTCGCCTTTGCTGGAATGGGCTCATAAAAAAATGCATATTAAAAAAACCGTATACCTCTTTGCTATACAACTCAGTGCAACTGTGATTTCAAAGTAAAAGAACTTTGCTTGATTTTTGGTGGACATTTTTTGCTGACATTTCACCTACATATGTGAAATATATAAAAATAAAAGTCTGTCAGTAGAGTGTACAGCCCTTTCTGCACATACAGAGTCCGAGGTGAAGTCAGTCTTGATTAAGATGGGTTTCCATTGCCTCTGTCATGGGGGCAAATGAGCATGGTGGAGTCCAGGTCCAGACGGAAGGCGGGGTAAAGCGGCTGTGTGAACGGGCAGTGGAAGGTGTGCAGCAGCAGTATGGTGTCTGACACACTGTAGAAAGACAAGGCTCCTTTCTGGCGTTCCAGGAACACACCAATCCGAGGGCAAGGCGGTGCCGCCACTGTGGTCTTACGGTTGTCGTGCCATGCCGCATATCCAGCATTTGTACACCTCAGGCGCCACGAGTTTTCGTTACGTCCGAGCAGGCAGGGCTTTCCTCCACCTTTGCGCCCGATTCCTCTGTAGGTCACACCGATATCAATCCATCCTCCGCCCTTCCACTCCACCTCCCAGTAGCTGGCACCACCAAACTGGCCCTCCCTGCACAGGACTTGTGCCACTGAGTCAAAGCGTTGGGGGTGAGGAGGATAAGGCTGCAGCTCCTCACCACAGTGGGCCCCCTGGGGCCCCTCAAGGAGGACCAGAGTCGGGTGGGCTGTACTGGGGTCCAGTGACAGACGACATGAAACTGGAGGAAAGGAGACAGGACAAAAAGTAACAACCCCACACAAAGTCAGCATGACATTTAAGAGAGATACTGGGTTTCTGCCGTTTTTTTAGTCAGGGAGTTCATGTAATTCCAGGTTTACATACAAACTTTGGGCTGTTTTATACCCAATTCATTCTTTTCAGATTCAGAAGATGCATCTAGTCCTTCTCATTACCATTATCTGGTAATGGGTGTGTTGGGGAGTGTTTTGCAGAGTCAGTCCTAAAGCTCCCATAAATCTTACAAACTCTATGCCACCTGTGTCAAACTCAAGGCCCGTGGGCCGGATCTGACCTGCAATGTCATTTTATGTGGCTCCCAGGCAATTAAAAAGAATATAGAGAGCCTAAGTCATGCTCCCTCTACTTCCGCACATATGACCTTAAATCGGAAAAAATCTCCATTGAAATGAATGGCAAGAGTAAAATTAATGTTTGACCCATATCGAATGTTGCCACGAGTTACACATATGACGTTTGTCAATTTAATTTACATATTTTCATAACCTCATACCTTAACAGTTAGACAACAACTTACATCATTATTTACGTGGAAAATTATCTTTTAAAAGACTACAAACACGGATGGACGGAGCTTACATCACCTTTTCAAAGCGCATCCAGGGTGAAGTAACTAACAGTCCTCTGGATCAGCTCCAGCTCTCAAAATACAAAACAATATCTTTGTGTTGTTTTTCTCCTCTTTGGATCCTTCTTTCATCGGTCAGGAAACAGGAGGTGAGGTTTTAGTAATCTCTCACCATGATCATGTTTGGTGATGTGGGATGATGAGAGATGTAGTCCGCTAAGCGTTTTCACAAAAACTCAATATTACTCTATTATATGACAACCAACAATTTTACTTATGTGGAAAATGATCTTTTAAATTTCAAACATCATATGTGCAACTCGTGGCAAAATTCGATCGGGATCAAAAGATACAGTGGTGTGAAAAAGTGTTTGCCCCTTCCTGATTTCTCATTTTTTTTGTATGTTTGTCACACTTTAATGTTCCAGATCATCAAACAAATTTAAATATTACACAAAGATAACGCAAGTAAACACAAAATGCAGTTTTGGAAATGAAGGAGTTTATTGTTAAGGGAAAAAAAATCCAAACCTACATGGCCCTGTGTGAAAAAGTGATTCTCTTCCCAGTTTATCACATCTTTGGAAAACTGAGTTCAATTTCTCTAGCCACACCCAGGCCTGATTACTGCCACACCTGTCCTCAATCAAGAAATCACTTTAATAGGACCTGCCTGACAAAGTGAAGTAGACCAAAAGATCCTCAAAAGCTAGACATCATGCTGCGATCCAAAGAAATTCAGGAACAATTGAGAAACAAAGTCATTGAGATCTATCAGTCTGGAGAATGTTATAAAGCCATTTCTAAACCTTTGGGACTCCAGCAAACCACAGTGAGAGCCATTATCCACAAATGGCGAAAACATGGAACAGTGGTGAACCTTCCCAGGAGTGGCCGGCCGACCAAAATTACCCCAAGAGCGCAGCAACGACTCATCCAAGAGGTCACAAAAGACCCCACAACAACATCTAAAAAAACTGCAGGTCTCACTTGCCTCAGTTAAGGTCAGTGTTCATGACTCCACCAAAAGAAAGAGAGTGGGCAAAAATGGCCTGCATGGCACAGTTCCAAGACGAAAACCACTGCTGAGCAAGAAGAACATAAAGGCTTGTCTCAGTTTTGCCAGAAAACATCTTGATGATCCCCAAGACTTTTGGGAGAATACTCTGTGGACTGATGAGACAAAAGCTGAACTTTTTGGAAGGTGTGTATCACGTTACATCTGGCGTAAAAGTAACACAGCATTTCAGAAAAGGAACATCATACCAACAGTAAAATATGGTGGTGGTAGTGTGATGGTCTGGGGCTGTTTTGCTGCTTCAGGACCTGGAAGACTTGCTGTGGTAAATGGAACCATGAATTCTGCTGTCTACCAAAAAATCCTGAAGGAGAATGTCTGGCCATCTGTTTGTGACCTCAAGCTGAAGCGCACTTGTGTTCTGCAGCAGGACAATGATCCAAAACACACCACTGTCCACCTCTGAATGGCTTAAGAAAAACAAAATGAAGACTTTGGAGTGGCCTAGTCAAAGTCCTGACCTGAATCCAATTGAGATGCTGTGGCATGACTTTCAAAAGGCAGTTCATGCTCAAAAACCCTCCAATGTTCCTGAATTCCAACAATTCTGCAAAGAAGCGTGGGCCAAAATTCCTCCACAGCACTGTGAAAGACTCGTTGCCAGTTATCGCAAACGCTTGATTGCAGTTGTTGCTGCTAAGGGTGGCCCAACCAGTTATTAGGTTTAGGGGGCAATCACTTTTTCCACACAGGGCCTTGTAGGTTTAGATTTTTTTTACCTTTAATAATAAACACCTTCATTTAAAAACTGCATTTTCTGTTTACTTGTGTTATCTTTGTCTAATATTTAATTTTCTTTTTTTGATGATCTGAAAGATTTAAGTGTAACAAACTTAGAAAAAAAAAAAAGAGAAATCAGGAAGGGGGCAAACACTTTTTCACACAACTGTAATTTCCTCTTGCCATTCATTTTTCCAATTTAAGGTCCCATATGCGGAGGTAGAGGGGGTGTAACTTAGGCTGTATTCACACCAGGATAGTCCGGGGGTCTGGGTTCGACTCATCGGGGAATGGTGAGAATTTTCACATCTTCGTTTGGTTCAGTTTGCATTCACACAGCACTTCACTCAAGCGGATCAAACTGCTTGGACAACATCACGCAGTTACAACAGCTGCTCATTTGTGGCACTGTAGTCGAAGCCACCACTGACCAGGAAGAAAAAAATCTCGGCAAAGAAGAGAAATCCGGCTCATTGATTGGCCAGGACCAGTGTTATGCCGAGAATTGCTCGCTTGCCAAGAATTGCATCCCATGCACCAAAACTATAAAATATAACACTACAGCCAGGCTTGTAACCATTTGTGCATTTTTAGAAATACCCATTATACATTTTTAGAAGTAAAAATTGTTATTACTTCTTGTAAATTATCTTTAAATTATATTTATTCGACGATGGGATGCAATTCTCGGCAAGCGAGCAATTCTCAGCGTAACTCCGTTCCCTTCAGCCGAGGTGCTTATGTGCCACAAACTAATAAAAATGAAAAGCTCCGCTGTCTGTGTAAACCCCCTGTGCCACCATCATGTCACTAAACGTTTTAAAAACATTGGCATTCTTGTGTGTAGCCACAAACAGCTGAGAAATCTGGTCCTCAGACCAAATTGCATCTCCTCCTCACTCTTCATTCCTCCAAGTCCAAGAGACATTTTTTTTTTTTTAAACTTTTCTCCTCGGTTTTCTCCGGTAAAAGTATTTCTTGGATCCGCGTAGTTGTCTGTTATTTTCTACCCAAAAGGGAGGCTGAAGAACCAGGAGCTCTTCAGCTGAATCAGGGTGTTGGATTTATTTACCCATGGATTCCTGCCATGGAAACACACACGGAGTTTTCAACAGGGACAACTTTTTCAGGTGAGTGCCGACTTTGTCTGTCTGCATCTCACCCAGACAGTGAATTAATGTCTTTTCATGTATTTACATTGAGTTATAATGTAATTGTGCTGCGCGAAAAATTTGCACGTTCGTGTTTGATGTGAAGGCACCTTTACAGTAGATGCCACTTTCTCTTCTCACTGTGTTGCTGTGGTTACACAAACGCAGAGGGGCACGTCCACCCCTTGGTCCGCTGGATACTTTGTTCGACAAGCGAAGTGCACCAGACTGCGTTTGCAAGCGAACCGAGACCCCCCTTTTCAGGGGGACCAGAGTTTGCTTGTTTGGTGCTGCACCAGAGTTCCAGGCGCATTCAGACGGCGCCAAACGAACCGAACTATTCACGTTATACACACTTTGGTCCTTTAGTCTGGACCAAACAGTGGCCGTGTGAATGCGCCCTTGGGCTCTCTACTGGGTTGCCTTTGTTGAGCTGCAGTAGTTCCACCACCCCACCAGGGGGCGTAGGTGAGTTTGAGTAGCTGTGTTTCTGTAGCTGAAGCAGTGAGTCTGATTAATCTGACAGTGCTGCACAAATAAGCAGCTCTTAAGCTGGTTTCATACATCTGAAACAACTGTTTACACACATTGTATAAAAAGTCCCAAACCCCCCCCCCCCCCCCCCCCCCATTGTCCGATATTAAATCAGACTAAACTTTTCCTGCTTTAGGTCAGTTAGGATTACCAAAATTATTTCTATTTGCTTACTGTTTTTTATATTTGATAAATATTTCACAGATTTTTTAAAATTACTTTCTTCAAAGTCAGAAGTTTACATATACTAGATTACTATATCTTTAAACTATTCAGGAAAGCCAAGATGATGATGTCATGGCCTTGGAAGCTTCTGATTTAATGAGTTAAATGGAAGCACACCTGTGGAGGTATTTTAAGGCACACCTCAAACACACTGCTTCCTTGTGTGACATCATGGGAAAATCAGAAGAACTCAGCCAAGATATCAGAAAGAGAATTGTGGACGTCCACAAGTCTGGTTCATCCTAGGTTATAATTTCCAGATGGCTGAAGGGGCCACAATCTCTTCAAAAAATTATATGCAAGTGTAAACACCATGGGGATGTCCAGCCATCATACCGCTCAGGAAGAAGATGTTTTTATTGTGCAAAATGTGCTGATCAACCTCAGAACTTTTTGAATGCATTTTTTTCCCCTTTGTAACCATAAAAATTGCAGCTTTTGCTTATAAATTTTCATATTAACATATACTGTAGGTCTATGTAGCTAATTTTTTCTTGGAAATATAGAACTTTGTTTAAAAATCTTTGTAATGACTTCCGGTCTAGCACATCATGGTGCAGGTGGCTTTTTCGCAGAGCTCCTGCAGAACCAATTATGTTTCTAAAATTTTCCGGCACTTTTCAGATATCTTTGCAGTTCAAGTCTTTTCCTAAGTCTTTTTTTAAGCAATAGTGGTGATTTATTTTTCCTCATTTTGCCGTCGTAATGCCTCCAGAGCCTAATAAAGGAGGGAACACTATCCGGCTGCTGCCACCATTGATGTTGACGTGCTTAAGATCAACGTCCTCTCGGCTCTTCGCAAGGATATTGCTGCCATTTTCAAAGCCGAATTACAAACAGCGCTTGGTGACAACCTCTTCTCCATTAAGTCTGAGTTGCTCGCTGTAGCACTGATGTACTATAGCATGATGCACTCACTGTAGCAAAGATGGAGCAGTCCTTGTTAACCTGTACATCCCATAGTGCTACACCTGTAGCGCTATGGGATGACGTCTGTTGTGATGTGGCGCTTTATAAATAAAGCTGAATTGAAAACTGAATTGAATTACAGATGACATGGTTACCCTTCAGGCTAAGATGGAGCGCATGACTGAAATGATGGCAAAATTAGAGGACAAGTGCGACGATTTGGAGTCTAGGTCTCAACGGAACAATATGCGTATTGTTGGTGTCCCAGAAGACGAACCAGCCTTGGCATCTGCTGCTAACGTGTCAAAATTGCTGATTGAGGCCCTCGACCTCGAGAAAGAGCCGCTCGTGGACTGCTCCCACCGTTCTCTTCTCCCCAAGCCCAGACCAGGTGAACAGCCCCGAGCCATAGTGGTGAGACTCCGCTATTATTCTGACTGTGTTCGCATCCTCACAAAAACAAGAGAGCTTCAGTAAATCAAGCGGTGAAACATGACTATCTCCGTCTTCCTGGATTACACTGTTAAGACGGCGCGGGCTCGCGCTGCTTTTACCGAGGTTCACCACATGTTACGGGGGATTGAGGGAGTCAGATTTGGCCTTCTTCATCTAGCTCGGCTGCGCATCACCCATGAAGGTATCCAGCGTGACTTCGTTTCACCGGACGAAGCCAAAAAATACATAAAATCCATAATCAAATAAGCTCAAGACCTTGAGTGGTTTATTATGCTGCTGTTTTGGTTGATGTAATCTGAGGGATCGGGTGAGTTATATACGGTTCATTTAAAATATTTTACTATTATCCTGAAGGACTTAAAGACTTAATTCTATTTTTTTTAAATGTCAGTATTTTATTTATTTTTCCCCCTTTTTTTCCTCTTCTTTATTCCTTTTTTTGGGAGGGGTGTTCTTATTTACCTTCTTTCCAAATATTTAATTAGATGTATGTTAGTTCGCAAAAGTTAGAAGGTGGTTCCTCAGTTAGATTTTTAAGTTGGAATGTTTAAGGACTGAATAATCCGGTCAAGCGGTCAAAGGTATTTTCCCATCTTAAGCGCTTAAAAGCTGATATAGTGTTTCTTCATGAAACTCATCTCCGTGATCAAGATCATCCATCCATCCATCTTCTTCCGCTTAATCCTTTTCGGGTCGCGGTGGGGCTGGAGCCTATCCCAGCATCTTTGGGTGAGAGGCAGGGTACACCCTGGACAGATCACCAGTCCATCACAGGGCAAACACAGAGAGACACACAACCATTCACTCTCACATCCATACCTAAGGACAATTTAGAATCCCCCGCTTGATGCCAGTTAACCTAACTTGCACGTTTTTGGCCTGTGGGAGGAAACCAGAGAAATCCCAGAGTAAACCCACGCAGACACGGGGAGAACGTGCAAACTCCACACAGATCACTGTTGGTCGGGGGCTGGGATCGAACCCAGGATCCCCTGGCCAAGGGTGAGTTGCTGTGCTGCTGCAGTGCTAAGGTCAAGATCACTATAGACTTAAAACGCCCATGGGTAGGTGATATCTTTCATTCTTTATTCAGCTGAAAAGCCACAGGAGTAGCTATTCCAATTAATAAAAAAAATAGTAACTGATAAAAATGGCAGATACCTGATTATTGCAGGTAATTCATTTCACACTCCTGTTTTATTGGTTAACATTTATGCTCCTGATTTGGACAGTCTGGACTTTATGAATACACTATTTAGTACTCTTGCTTTCCTAGACACACATTTCCTAATTCTAGCTGGCAATCTTAATTGTGCTATAAACCCGTCTTTAGACCATTCTTCTCGCTTCTTCACACAATCCTCTATGGCTACAGCAATATCTGAGTTTATGCACCAAAATGGGTTTGTCGACCCCTGGAGGTTTATCAACCCACAAACCAGGGCAGATTCCTTCTTCTCTTCCTTCTTCCTTCTTCTTCCATCAAACTGGGGATTCTAAATTGTCCTTAGGTATGACTCTGAGAGTGAATGGTTGTCTGTCTGTCTGTGTTGGCCCTGCAATGGACTGGCGATCTGTCCAGGGTGAACCCTGCCTCTCGCCCAGAGATGCTGGGATAGGCTCCAGCCCCCCCGCGACCCGAAAAGGATTAAGCGGAAGAAGATGAATGAATGAATGAATGAATATAAAATAAGTAGGCTTCGATGTGCTTGTATATGAGTCTGTTTATAACAATTTTCTTTTCCCTTTTCTTGCATATTTTAGTTATTTTTTTTTATACAGAGACACTGTTCTGTTCAGATTGTAAAAACAAAAAACATGAGAGTTCTGCTGCATACAACCATGTATCATTCCTTTAATCTCTAAATAAAAAAAAAAATTATATAATTAGAATTATTTAGTTTTTCAGTTTATGAGAAAAAATATGTTGGGAGTCAGAGAATTGTGAACTGTTTGATGGCAGCTAAATATTATAGAATTTATTCTGAGAGTCATTTCACTAAGCTGAGGTGCTGAAAATCTGACGGCCTCTGTGCTGTAGCAAGAACACTCCTCTGCAGCCTCCTCTCCCCTCACCTGTGCCGTCTGACTCATTTTTCTTTGGGAAAATCGCCTCTTCTATCAATTTCTGCCATTTGTTAACCATCAAAATGTGAACACACCTTCTGTAGTCCTGCACCTGTTGAATGCCGTCAGTCTGTCTTTCAGTCGGAACAATCATTACTGGCACCAAATTCTGAGGGATGCTCTGGTGTGTAGCCCAGTCAGGCAGATTTAGGGCTATTAAACATCGGGACAGTGCTCACAACATGTCTACCGCAGATTAGGTTATATTGATGTTAATCAATTTTACATCCAACTAGAACACCAGCCCATCAGTGAAGTGGCCCACTGGGATATGGGCCACTCCGGCCCTGCACTCACGCCTCCAGTCACGCTACATACGGCAACAACGCTTGGACAAAGAGCAGTTCTGCATAAAGGAATAGGATGGAAATCTTCTGTTTTTATAGGACAGGGGTCCTCAAATGTTTTTGCCAGGGGTCAGCATTTGTTTTTTCCAGTGGACCAGCGGTCCGGAGCAGTGAAAGCATGATGCATGGGCGGATATTTCATTTTTATGTTGGGAGGGTCAATAAACCAAACATTTTCTCCAGAGTAAATACTGAAGGGACACCAAGTATTACTGTTGTCAGTCCCAAGTTTATGAGAAAGAATGTACAAATGTACACTTATGGAGAAAATGCTGCAAATTGACAAGAAAAAAAAAGTCAAATTTATGAGAAAGAAAACTGCAAATTTAAAAGAAACAATTGCACATTTACAAGATGTCAAGTCTACAAGAAAAAAGTTGCAAATTCAGTGAGAAAAAATATGTAAATTTATAAGAAAAAAGTCACATTATAAAAAGGTAAATTCACAAGAAACTTTTTTTACAGACTTAAGATGCAAAACCAGCAGATTTATGAGGGAAAAGTGGCAAATTTACAACAAAAAAGTTTTATATTTACAAATAAATGTAGTAAATTAATGAGAAAAGGTTACACATTTGAGAAAAGCTACAAATTTTAAAGAAAAAAAGTCCCCCCGGACCCCCTTGATTTGCGCCCATGTCACCAGGCTGTCCTGCTGTGGGAGGAGCTGCTGGAGGCGGACACTTTCACAACAGACTTCACAACTCTGTTGCTTTTCACTGTTGTATCATAGATGTAACGAGAATCCTACTTGCAGCTTGATATGATGACTTCAGTGCATTTACTTTTGTTGTTCTTACCTCTGAATTTTGGGGAAATGTCTCTTCAAAATTCCCGTCCTTGTTCTCGTAATGCCGTTTCAAACTGTAAATCTTTACCAAGCTGTGGTCTTGTGCTGGTAGGAGGGAGTGTTGTACATTTGTTCAGTGTTCTTTTGGAGCTCTTGTTTGTGTGGTGCGGGATGGCGGCCCTGGTTTCCAGTTCCGCCATCTCCGGTGGTATAAGAGGGGCTGCTGGTAGAGGGGCGGTCTCTTCCGCCTTTCCTCTGCCAAGCGGCTGCACGTACGGTCGGGTGTACAGAGTACAGTTAGTTAATAAAGCAGTGTTCAGCTCCACTCCTGGCCTTGTCCTTGTCTACGAGTTACGACACAACATTTGGCGACGAGAGGTAAACTCATGGGGGCGTGTGGAACAACAATTCGTCCATTCCTGGAGCTCCCGGAGGAGCCGCCTGTGCTGTGGCGTCAATGGTATGAGGCTTTCCAGACGTACATGGTAGAGCTGGACCTGGGAAGAATGGAGAAAGTGCGAGCTCGTGCATTATTAGTGCACAACCTGGGAATGGAGGGACAAAGAGTTCTGGGCACGCTTGGAGATGCAGACATGTATGAAGAAGTGGTCGAGTTATTGGCCCGCCATTTCAGAGCGCTGGACAACGTCATCGTTAGGCGGATTAAGTTCAGACAGCGCCACCAACGGGTGGGCGAACCGATCCAGCAGTTCGTGTTGGACTTAAGGTAGTTGGCCGTTGAGTACCGGTATGGGCTGTTAGAAGAAGAAATGGTACAAGACTAGTTGGCAGAACACACCAACTGTGCTGCAGTCCGCTCCAAGCTACTCACGTTCCCGGGGAGTTGACACTGACTAGGGCCGTCGAGTTAGCGCTACAGCTAGAAGCAGCAGATAAGCTAACTCGGGAGCTAAGCGAGCGCCTTGAACCTGGGAGGTTCAAGATCCCCCATGGCCACACAGGTAGTGGACCCAGACAGCGATGGGAGTGTTGAAGATGACGCCGAGAGTACCAACGCTGTATGGATAAGGTCTGCCCCGGGGAAGTGTATGGGTTGTGGGTCCACGAAGCACCGCCACAAGGCCAGAGAGTGTGTGGCAAGAAAGAAGCACTGTGGAAATTGCAGCCGTGTCCACCATTTCGCGAGGATGTGCCAGTCAGCTGGACAAGAGAGCCCGCGCAAGACTTCAACTTCTCCCACTCCAACGGTGGTACACACGGTGTCCCTGAGTACTGATGGGCGCACGCGCTGCACGGTAATTTTGGATGGAGTTGCGGTACCAATGTTGGTCGACACAGGAGCAGAAGGTTTTGTGCTGAATTGGGCGACAGTCAGACAGTGTTTTCCCCATTACAGGATTGGAAGTTTCTGAGCGCCGCTTTGCGGCTATGGAGGAGGACGGTTGGCCACGGTGGGTACCATCATCTTGACGGGTTGGTACAAGTCGGCGATGATGGCCGCTGTGGAGTTCATCATGATGGCCTATGGCTCTAACATCATGGGCTGCAACTTATTTTGTAACCTTGGATTCTCCATCAGGAGTGGCGCTGGGGTAGAGTGGTCAGGTGGCGGATTATGGGATCGACCGGTTCCGAGGGTCCAGGACAATGCAGTGTGGGATGAACCGTTGTTGGGCACTCCGGAAAGTGGGCAGGCTGCGTCGCACTCAGGGTCGCCGCGAGAGGACCCCGGTGCCAGTGTCTGAGCTGCCCTGGATATGGGAGCTGGGCGGCATGGGGGAAGACATGCGGCGACGAGCGGGGCCCAAACGATGGGTCTCAGATGTTCCCGGAGCACGGTCGTGGAGGACTGGTGAACACAGGACCACAGGGGCAGGGTCAAAAGTGGATCTACAAGCAGTCGGGGCAGGACCGAGTGGCACTGGAAAAGAGAGTGCCAAGCGGAAACACCGCAGGCCGTGCAAGGCCCCACTTGGCGTTGCAGACTGGGTTTGGGCTCGGGTGGAGGCGAGGTCCAAGTGGGCAAGACAGAAGACGGGTGGGCACGACCCCAGACGGTTGGTGCACTCGGAGGAGTGGAGGAGAAGACGCTCTGAGGCGGAGGCGACCAGCTGTGGTCCGGGAAGTGGACTGCTGCCAGGGGTGGACTTCTGGTGAAGGGTCTGGGGGGGGGGGGGGGGTGTGGCACGGGTCATCCTCACCAAGTCATGGGCATGCTTCAATTGTTTAATTGTGTTCTGTGTTAATAGTTTTGGGGATTATTTTAGTTTGGTATATAGGAGACACGGCAGCATTTTCTTTTATGGACTTTAATAATATAGGCGGCAGAATAACCCACCTCGCCATGTGGGGGGTAGGACGGCAGTCAACCCGTCCCCCCAATTTTAGTTTTTTTGGGTGTGAATGTCATAGGCCCCTTTTTGGTGATTTTAGTTTATGTTTGGCGGATGATTTGGGTTCAAAATTGGGGTGGGTTGATTGTGTGTGTGTATTTTGGATTTTCTGCGGGGGGGGGGGGGGGTTTATATTATTTCAGTGTTTTTTTGGAGCTCTTGTTTGTGTGGTGCGGGATGGCGGCCCTGGTTTCTGGTTCTGCCATCTCCGGTGGTATAAGAGGGGCTGCTGGTAGAGGGACGGTCTCTTCCGCCTTTCCTCTGCCAAGCGGCTGCATGTACAGTCGGGTGTACAGAGTCCAGTTATTTAATAAAGTAGTGTTCAGCTCCGCTCTAGGCCTCGTCCTTGTCTATGAGTTATGACACAACAGGGAGAACAAATGCAAATTGCTCAGTCCATTTGTCTTTGAATTTCCGATTTTCACTGTCCACTTTTCCTTTAGCAGCAAACTTAGAACACACCATTTTCGCTCAATCTGGGCTCCCACTGCCGCTCCGAAAGTGAAAGCAAAACGTGCTGCTCGGCTGCAGCCGCTCACGCGCTGACAGGCTGTCAGTGCATCATTGGCATGTAGATAACGGTCCACGTTTACAGGTGCTGACCTAACCAAAACACGTAGTGAAGGAATCGCAGCTTGGGGGCCACAAATAGGGAGTTCACGGGCCACCTATTGAGGGCCACCATTATAGGAGTATCATTTTTCCCCCGCAGCCAAACGGCACACGCCAGAAATCTGGCACGGTGCTGGAAAACTTTAAGCCCTGTATTATGTGGAAATATTGAAGCAGCATTTCAAGACATCAGCCAGGAAATTAAAGTTTGGGCGCAAATGGGTCTTCCAACTGGCCAATAACCATAAGAATACCAACAAATTAGTTCCAAAGTGGCTTTACGACAATTAAGTCAGTGTTTTGGAGTGGCCATCACAAAGCCCTGATTTCAATCCCAGAGAAAATTTGTAGGCAGAGCTGAAAAGACGTGTGTGAGCAAGGAGACCTACAAACCTGACTCAGTTACACCAGTTCTGTCAATAGGAATGGGCCAAAATTCCAGCAAACTATTGTGAGAAGCTTGTGGAAGGATACCCACAACGCCTGACCCAAGTCATACAGTTTAAAGGCAATGCTACCAAATACTAAGGAAATGTATGTGAACTTCTGACTTTGAAGAAAGTAATAAAAAAAAAATTCTCTAAACCAAACGGCCAATGACAGACGAGCTCATTCCAGTCTGACGAAATCACCCAGGGGTGCTCAGATCTCCCGACCATTTTAACCTTAAGCACAACCTAGACACAGACCCATCTAAGATGGGTATAAAGTCAAGGTCAGTGGCCTTGGAGGAGTAACGTTTTTTGGGAAGTCATAAGTGCCCAGATCTCCTGACCTTTGAACTTGAGCACAACTTGGACGCAGAGCCACCTGAGGATCATTGTGAGAGAGTTTGGTGAGCACTGGGGCAGTGCATCGGAGGAGAAGTGATTCCCGTGAAGAGTGGACAAACAGACAGACGGCATGTCATCACATTAAGGCTGCGTGTCCACCAAATGCGTTTTTTCAGCTCTGGGCGGCTATTTTCCATTCATTCTCTATGTAGTCCAGCGTTTACAGCGCTGAGCACCCACGGTGCTAAAACACTCTTGGCAGTGGCCGTCTTTTGTCGCGGCGCTCAGAGCGCTCAGAGTTGAAAAAAGTTCAACTTTTCAGAGACTGCAGCTGAGCTCGTCAATGTCAGACCTTAAGCAGCCAATCAGAACTGCTGCGTGGGCGGGACATAGGACACCAGTACTAGTCCGTACTCAGACTCCTGCTTTCCGTTTCATCGTAAGCTCATATACATCATGTTTCATGGATGTTTCATATACATCCAGAGCTGCTAGAAAACGTTTCCTGTCCATTGTTATTTAGAGACTGCTATTAAAAAATCTATAGAAAGTCTGACAATAGGAAAAGCGGGAGTGATGAGCTGAGAGTGACAAGCTGTTGCAGGGATACAGGGAACAGACTTTTTCCCCCAGAGTGCAGCGTACAAACGCTGGGGAAAAAAAAAAAAAAAAGCTCAGGGCGGTCGGGCCACAAAAAACACGTTTGGTGGACATGCAGCCCAACTCCTTTCAGCTTCAGCAGAATGAGTTCAAAATGAGTAGTTTTCAGCTACTGCTCTTGCTATGTTGCTAATCACACAAACACTGGGCATAACATAGAATATAATAGTTTTCTTTTCATTTTACACACATTTTAATAACATCTGCTGCTGCTCACCGGTCATAATTTGCATGCATACTTTTCACACAAGGATGCTTTACACTGTGAGGCTTCGGTGGAAACATTCGGCTGTCAGATTTTAATCCAAACTTTGGGGAAACTAATGTAAAAAATTAAGCTAAGCGGACCATAATTAGCAGGAACCCAGAACACAGCAGCACAATTTCCAGGTTGTGAAGGCCATCTGGTTTCAAACAGTGGCATATTGTGGAAATTAAAACCTTGTTCAGGCTACACTTCCACTCTGGTGCGCTGAGATGCGTGTCTGCTTCAGACGAGGCTGGTGCCCACGTGGTTGTATGCATACTGGGTAGTGCAAATGCGCTAACACTCCAGTTTGTTCACCGAAGTGAAGAAACGTGAGACTGACGGGCATTTCTTTTTTGTAGCAACAACAACGGCGTCATTTCGAGGGAGAGGAGAAATTGCGGTTTTTCAGTGCTCATCTCTGCTCAAGCTGCTGGTGCTGCAAAATGATTCATGTATGTTTATTCTCGTCTTCATCTTCCTTGTCCTCTTCTTCATCTGCTTTGACTTTGTATGCCGTGTCGGTATTGCCACCTCTTGAATGGGAGGTTCAAATCTGCGCATGCGTAGTCCACGCAAAATTTAGACTGCACGCGGTCAGAAGCAGATCGGCCCAGCGGAGCCCAGTGGACTGGAGACGATGACATAATTTACGTCACACAAGCCTCGCGGTTGAGTGGACGTGGACAGCGGCGGCACAGCATGAACCCAGCTTAGGGTAATGCAGTTGTCACGATGCTGAAATTTCAAGAGCCATGACTGAAATGGGTGGAACTACAGCTGGAGGGGCATGATCATTCCAAGGAGCACTGGTTCACACATCACAGACGGAGGCAGAACAGAACAGCTCACCGAAAGAGACTCGGTGAGACCAAGGTGGAGTTTTTCCACCACCAGCCAGTCCAGATTCTCAAATTAATCTGCAAAAACACTAAAAAAGTGAAAATGCATTCATATGTCCCATTTAACTTACAGCCTTTAGTATTTCAATAAATATGCTCCAGAACTTATAACGCACGATAAGCCTTCCCATACAGGAGCTGTCATTTACACAACAAGGAGACAAATGACACAGCTTTAATCCGTCACTCACCAAATGTATTATTAATGCTCAACAAGGTGCTGATATGCCGTTATCGTGTCAGCGGGCTTGTTTTTGTCAGGATAAGGCACTGGTCCTAACCACACACCAGGATGTCATGAATACATGATGACCGTTATGCATCATTCATGGATCTGCACAGGAGTCTCAGATTTCTCAGCACTGTTTGATGGATTTGAAGCAGAAATGAGTACTTACACCTGAGGAAAGCGGCCCTCATCCTCTGATCGGCCAGCTCCAGAGACAAAGTGGACAAAGGGAAGGACACGGGGGCTGCTGCGAAAGGACAGACACAAAACAGAGACTATGTTGGGCTAAACATGTGCACAGAATGCAGAGCCATTTCTGGAAAATGCCACAGATCCTCTCAGCCACTAGGGGGACCCCAAGCTACAAGTTCAATCACAACATTTTTGGGGGGAGGATTTAAATTACGTCCAACTTTTTTCTCAATAATAATAAAAAAAAAAAAGCAAAAAAACTGTTTTTCCTCTTAAATTTTCAGCTTTTTTCTCTTAAATCTGGTGCTTTTTCATGTAAATTTGCAACTTTTTGTTGGAAATTTTCCATTTTTATCTAAGAAATTTGCAATTTTTTTTCCCTTTAAATGTATAATTTCTTTATCTTGTAAATTTGCAACTTTTTTATTGTAAATTTGTAATTGATATGCCAGTTTAGGAAGCCTGGGAAGAAAAAAGCTGGAACAGCTGGAAAAAGGATTGTCCTCTCCGGGTTGGGGACAGGCTCCTGCCCCAAGTGGAGGAGTTTAAGTATCTCGGGGTCTCATTCACTAGTGAGGGGAGAATGGAGCGAGAGATTGACAGACGGATCGAAGCAGCATCTGCAGTGATGCGGACATTGTACCAGTCCGTTGTGGTGAAGAGGGAGGTAAGCTCAAAGCCAAAGCTGTTGATTTACCGGTTAGTCTACGTTCCCACCCTCACCTTTGGATAAGGACTGAAAGAACGAGATCACGGATACAAGCGGCTGAAATGAGTTTTCTTCGTAGGATTGCTGGACTCACCCTTAGAGATAGGGTGAGGAGCTCAGTCGTCCGGGAAAGGCTCAGAGTAGAACCGTTGCTCCTCCACACTGAAAGGAGCCAGTTGAGGTGGTATGGGCATCTGAGCAGGACGCTTCCCACTTGAGGTGTTTTGGGCGCATCCCACTGGGAGGAGACCCCGGGGCAGACCCAGGACATGCTGGAGAGACTATGTCTCCCAGCTGTTCTGGGAACGCCTTGGCAAGAGCTGCGGCAGATGGCTGGGGAGAGGGTCATCTGGATTTCTCTGCTTGAACTGCTTCCTCTGCAACCCAGACCTCCGGAAAAGCAGTAGAAGATGGATGGATGGATCGATGTAATTGATATGGATGCTGGTTAGATTTTTATTCAATGTAAGGATTATTTTTTTTGTTAATCTAGAAAATGACCCAAATTATTACCTCTGCCAAGGGAGGAGGTACAGTCATGTGAAAAAGTGTTTGCCCCCTTCCTGATTTCTCATTTTTTGTCTCTGTCACTTAAATGTTTCAGATCATCAAACAAATTTAAATATTAGACAAATATAACTCGAGTAAATACAAAATGCAGTTTGAGTGGTCTTTGTGACTAGAAAAGCACTATATAAGTGCAGGTTAGTTAGTTAGTTTTGAAATGAAGGTGTTGATTATTAAGGGGAAAAAAAAAAATCCAAACCTACATGGCCCTTTGTGAGAAAGTGATTGCCCCCTAAACCTAATAACTGGTTGGGCCACCTTTAGCAGCAACAATTGCAATCAAGCATTTGCGATAACTGGCAATGAGTCTTTTACAGCGCTGTGGAGTAACTTTGGCCGACTCACCTTTGCAGAATTGTTGTAATTCAGCCACACTGGAGGGTTTTCAAGCATGAACTGCCTTTTTAAGGTTATGCCACAGCATCTCAGTCAGATTCAGGTCAGGACTTTGACTAGACCACTCCAAAGTCTTCATTTTGTTTTTCTTTAGCCATTCAGAGGTGGATTTGCTGGTGTGTTTTGGATCATTGTCCTGCTGTAGAACCCAAGGGTGCTTCAGCTTGAGGCCACAAACTGATGGCCGGACATTCTTCTTCAGGATTTTTTGGTAGACAGCAGAATTCATGGTTCCACTTTCCACAGAAAGTCTTCCAGGTTCTGAAGCAGCAAAACAGCCCCAGACCATCACACTACCACCACCATATTTTACTGTCGGTATGATGTTCCTTTTCTGAAATGCTGTGTTACTTTTACGCCAGATGTAATGGGCCACACACCTTCCAAAAAATTCAACTTTTGTCTCGTCAATCCACAGAGTATTTTTCCAAAAGTCTTGGGGATCATCAAGATGTTTTCTGGCAAAACTGAGATGAGCCTTTATGTTCTTTTGCTCAGCAGTGGTTTTCGTCTTGGAACTGTGTCATGCAGGCCATTTTTGCCCAGTCTCTTTCTTATGGTGGAGTCATGAACACTGACCTTAACTGAGGCAAGTGAGGCCTGCAGTTCTTTGGATGTTGTTGTGGGGTCTTTTGTGACCTCTTGGATGAGTCGTCACTGTGCTCTTGGGGTAATTTTGGTCAGCCAGCCACTCCTGGGAAGGTTCACCACTGTTCCATATTTTGGCTATTTGTGGATAATGGCTCTCACTGTGGTTCACTGGAGTCCCATAGCTTTAGAAATGGCTTTATAACCTTTTCCAGACGGATAGATCTCAATGACTTTGTTTCTCATTTGTTCCTGATTTTCTACGGATGATGTCTTGAGGATCTTTTGGTCTACTTCCCTTTGTCAGATGGGTCCTATTTAAGTGATTTTTTGATTGGGAACAGGTGTGGCAGTAATCAGGCCTGGGTGTGGCTAGAGAAATTGAACTCAGCTTTCCAAAGATGTGATAAACGGGGATGTCACTTTTTCACACAGGGCCAGGTAGGTTTGGATTTTTTTTTTACCCTTAATAATCAACACCTTCATTTAAAAACTGCATTTTGTGTTTACTTGTGTTATCTTTGTCTAATATTTAAATTTGTCTGATGATCTGAAACATTTAAGAGTGACAAACATACAAAAAAAAAAAAAAGAGAAATCAGGATGGGGGCCAACACTTTTTTATACCACTGTAATGTTTTCGGTAGCGTTGGTTGGTTTGTTACCAACATAACTCAAAAAGTTATGAACGGATTTTGATGAAACCTTCAGGAAAGGTGTGTAACGGCACGGGGAACAGATGATTAGATTTTGGTGATGATCTGAGAGTGCATACCTCCACCAAGGGCTTTGTTTGTATTTGTGCAGCAGGATTGCACACAAACTGCTGGATGGATTTGGATGAAATTTTCACCAGAGGTGTTTCTTGGACTACAGAGGAACCCATTACATTTTGGTGATGATCTGAGAATGCATACCTCCACCAAAGCTCTCATCTTCTCACAGAGTGTTACCAACAATACTCCAGAACTAATGAGATGAGATGAAATGAGATTCAACTTTATTGTCATTACACATGTATGAATACAAGGTAACGAAACGTGACTTGGCATTTGGGCACGCTCTGCAGAGCGCATCCAAGGCCGGGGCAGCCGCTAGGCGCCAGTCATAATGGACAGACTTTGATGCAGTTTACACCAGAAGTGGCTGCACACAAACCCATTACATTTTGGAGGCGATCCATGACAGACGGAAGGAGCCTTGGCGGAGGTATGTGCCCTCTTGAGTGTTTTTCTATTTTTTTTTTTTTTTTTTTTTTTGGGAGGGGAAAGACTTATGGGATGGATGGTAAAGGAAGTTTACAAAAACGGATATCACTTCCAGACTGTGGATACCGTTCGTGATGCCATTTTCGCCACATGTTCCCAGTCGCATCAAGCATGCCTGAACTAATTTTTGAAGTGATCAACAGGAAGTGTGGGGCTGCTCACTACTCAGTCCTTTTTTGACACTTTTAGTTCTGTTTTGGGGTTTTATGGGCTATGGTCTCAAACTTGTGATCAGCTAATGAACAGCCTGTTTGAGTTTAAATGCAGTTTTCAATAATTTGCCCACTCTCTAGTTTTTGTTTCTTGCTCCTATTTCTTCTTTTTTACATTTTGAAGCTCTACTTACAACCTGGTTATAATCTACCAGCGCAAAATGCGAATACTTGTAATTTCTCCGGTCTTAAGATTTTGATCAGGAGTGTACAACATACATGCTGTATATGCATCAGCACAGATTATGCCTCTGTTGTGTGTGCAGTGTGCCTAATGCATGCATACAGTGGATATAAAAAGTGTACCACCCCTGTTCAAATACCAGGTTTTTGTGATGCAAAAAAATGAGATCAAGATAAATCATTTCAAAACTTTTTCGACCATTAATTTGACCTACATGTTTTTGGCATGTGGGAGGAAACCGGAGAAATCTCAGAGTAAACCCATGCAGACATGGGGAGAACATGCAAACTCCACACAGATCACTGTTGGCCGGGGGCTGGGATAAAACCCAGGATCCCCCGGCCAAGGGTGAGTTGCTGTGCTGCCACAGTGCTAACCGCTCCACCACTGCGCCAAGTTAGGTTAACTGGCATCAAACTGGGGATTCTAAATTGTCCTTAGGTATGACTGTGAGAGTGAATGGTTGTCTGTCTCTCTGTGTTGGCCCTGCGATGGACTGGCGATCTGTCCAGGGTGAACCCTGCCTCTCGCCCAAAGATGCTGGGATAGGCTCCAGCCCCCCCGCGACCTGAAAAGGATTAAGCGGAAGAAGATGAATGAATGAATGAATGAATTTGACCTACAACTTGTACAACCCAATTGAAAAACAAACTGAAATCTTTTAAGGGGAAAAATAAAAAAACTTACAATAACCTGGTTGCATAAATATGCACACTCTGTTATAACTGGGAATGTGGCTGTGTTCAGAATTAACCAATCACATTCAAATTCATGTTAAATGGGAGTCAGCACACATCTGCCACCATTTCAAGTGCCTCTGATTCACACCAGATAAAGTTCAGCTCTTCTAGTAAGCTTTTTCTGACGTTTTTGTAGTCACATCTTACAGCACAAGCCATGGTCTGCAGGGAGCTTCCAAAGCATCAGAGGGATCTCATTGTTCAAAGGTGTCAGTCAGGAGAAGGGTACAAAAGAATTTCCAAGGCATTAAATACACCATGGAACACAGTGAAGACAGCTCAAGTAGGTTCATTTTGTCTTCTTTTAATTATTTACTTTTTGTTATTAAAGACAAAAATAGAAAGGAGATGTTTTTACCTTCTTTACATGTTTCGACTGTTCAATGCAGCCTTCGTCAGAAGTCGACGGATGACAAAACCGGTGGTTTATTGCATGCTACACCCAAAACACAAATTTCTGACCAGCCTCATTGCACTTTTTGCTGGTGCAGAGACCATTTTCCTGCTGCTATGATAACAAAATGGATTTGAAGATGCCTGTAAATGCACTCTGTGCCTTAGACCAGTGCTTTTCAACCAGGGTGCCCTGATATGTTCAGATTTTGTGGGCAATTATCTAATTTCACTCCAAAAAACTGAAAAAATTTGCTGCTATTGTACATGGGTTCTGTAGGCACCCACGCCTTAGACCAGAGGTCACCAACTGGCGAACTCCTGTCTGGATTTGGACCTCGAGAGTACTCCGTCCAGACCCCGAAGCCTTTTCATATAATCTGGGGAACAATTATACTGTCTTGTTTTAACCGAACAAAAAAGCGGAACTGAAACACTGTATCAGAGATCGCCCGGACATTTTATGGCGCAAAACCTTGGACGTTCTGTGCAGTGCAGGGACGTCACATGAGACGGACAGCCACGTTTCCTTTCTGGTGTGTACCTGCGGAATGAAGTGCTGTTATGAAATTGTGTATCCACTGTCACTCTGCCTCTGATGGTACAAGTCCACCCGGGGTTCTGTTGACAGAAGATCCCTGTGCCTCCTCCACATCTAACCCAGGACCATGTCCCCATTGAGCTAGTATGACATTGGTTATGGAGATAATTTCCGTGACCCTCTGATATCATGTAAAAACCAACCATTTGCTCTATGTGTCACTGAAGATGAAAAGCACCACATACATCCACCTCCTCTCTGTGACAATGTTACCCAGACACTGACCATGTTTACATGGACACAAGTAACTGGATTAAAAGCCTGATTGGAATAAAAATGCTTCATGTAAACACGCCAATCTGAATATGAGATGAGATGAGATTCAACTTTATTGTCATTACACATGTATGAATACAAGGTAACGAAACATGACTTGGCATTTGGGCACGCTCTGCAGAGTGCATCCAAGGTCGGGGCAGCCGCTAGGCGCCAGTCATTCGGATCAAAATTTCATTCCGATTGAGAGGGGTGGGTTATGCCGATTGTTAATCCGAATGGTGCGCATGAAAACACTTATTCCGAAGGTTGGGCAGAAAATATGTTTACTGCGCATGTCTAAGTCAGCCACACGTCGACGTAACGTATTTCTGTCTTTACAGCAGCTAGCGGAAAACATAGCGGGAGTAAAACAAAACTGGTCTGTATCGTCCTGCTGTCTCCCTCTGTTCGTCATATGCAGAAGTATGTACTTGTAGCTTCATTACGGAGACCAGCAGAAGCAAAAGTACAGTCTGAATAACACAATACAGGTCAATTTCGACACAAAGCGGGGCTTGCTAACACCGGAAGTTGCTTCTTCTTCTACTATTTTCGGAATGTCGAAATGTCATGCGCATGTCAAAATGATTTATTCCGTTCAAACGTGTGACACATGGAAACGCACGTCCTAATCGGACCAGTGTTTTCAGGATCCATGTAAACAGTAAAATTCTGATCTGAATTGTAATCAGATTGAAGAAATTTTGCCCATGTAACCGTGGCAACAACAGATGAGGTTAAAAAGATAAGAACACTGTTGGAAAAAAAAAAAAAAATCCCAAACCTCCGTGGAATTGTGGAATTATATTTTCTGGCCCTTTTTTAGGCTTACAGTTTGAAACTTTTTTTTTATACTGAAAATATAGTATAGAGGCGGACTTTTTGTGAGATTTTGTTTTTAGATATTCTTTTTTTTAAATGCATGTAATTTAGCTTGTATTCTCCTGTATAACTTTACATTTTTAGGATTTAAGTTGTATATTTTAGAATTTTAGAGCTATTTATTTGGAGTAAAAAAAAAACACATTTAAGGGCAGATTTACTAAGGTAGCGCAAATTAACGAGGGCGCAATTTAGACAGAGCACCTCCGGGAGTGGCCAATTTTTGCCAGTGATCTAACAACTTGCAAAATTATGAACACAGACGCAGACACTTCACTTCAATAACCACCCATCCACCAAGAGCACCGCAAAATTGTGCACAGGCACACCTGAGGGAGTGGGTCATCAACACAGGCACAGCCAGTTCGGAGGATCATAATATATAAAGCATTGTTAAGCGCAAACCCCACTAAAATAGTTTATTTTTGTCATATTTCAAAATTTAGATTTTCATTTAACATGGCTGACTCTTTTGTTTAATACGTATAAATGAAGCATTTGTATCCAATTTAAAAAAGGGCTACTCATGAATAAATTGATTATTTAACCACCATGTTTATTTTATTAACACTCGAACCATCAAGATGGTCTGATGGAGACTCTGGGGTTTTATTATGTGAATAACTTTATTTTAACAAAATCTACAGGTCACCGGAGTGGTGGATCAGTTGGTAGAGCATCCGCCCCACACCCGGGAGGCAGGGGTTCAAATCCCGGCTGGGTCATGCCGAAGACCATATAAAAATGGAACTTCCTGCTGTCCAGCTTGGTGCTCAGCAATAATGGAATGGAGGAGGGAAATTTGTGGCGGCGCCTTGCGTGGCAGTGGCCCTCTGATTCTGCACTTGGGGTGTGTGTGATTAACACAGTAGATAGGTCTCGCAGTTCACAACTTTTTATAAATGCCATTGAGTTATGGTGTTGCAATTTCGGGGGATGCTTCTATGGATCTGTGCGCTCTTTTTGTTAATAATATCATTGTTGTTTTCCTCTCATATTGTGTATCCTGAACTGGGAGAGAGAAATAAAGAGAAGAGGGAAATGAATTACCATTTTATGCACAGCAAAAAGAAATACTGTAAATACAGAAATATGGCTAGAGGAAAAAAAACGAAGAAAATTAACAATGTGGAAGATGTTGCTTCAAGAGCGAGAGGGAGCTGATAGGAGAGGAAAACTCCCGAGTCCGAGTCTGAACCTCCGCAGAAAAGAGAAAAAAATTGGCTGACACCATTTGTATGTCTACTGCAGGTAGGAAGGGCTCCTAAATCCTATTTTATGGATGCAAATTCATGTAGTAGGCTATACTATATACAGCATAAACAAATGAAATTTATAAAAACTGCTGGTTGATGTCCAGTTCAACATAACACCGATCTCTGTGAGACCATTGATATTCATACAATCTGTTCTTCTGTCATGCCAAATAAAGTCACGCGCAGTGAGAACAGACAGTTAGATAGATGTACTTTATTGATCCCAAACTGGGAAATTACAGTGTATCAGGAGCATGACCGTAGAGAACCAAAAGACAAACACACGCATGACAGACAAAGGGATTACCCATGGAAATGAAAACTAACACGACTATAAAACCTATATACATCATGGCTAAATATATGATGACCCATATAAACACATGAATCATCCCATTGCACAATGAAGGACTATCAGGAGCAGAGTGAAAGAGAAGCTTCTGTCTCTTCAGCCACACGCCCTCAGTTCTCGCCGGTGTCTCGGCACCAACGATTGCTATCATGTCAGGCACAGATGAATTAAGACCAGCTTTTTTGGGTGCGTTAAATCCTGGCGCATTTAGCAGGAGACTGACAACCGCAAACCTTCGTAAATCACCGTGCACCAGTCATTTAAGTACTCTCCTCTCCCAAATTTTCACTTTGACATAACTCTCACAAATACATATGCAATGAGGCCAGGTGCAAAATTAACCCTTTGAGTGAGAGAATTTGCGTGCCCCTAGTGGCAGAGTGTGGCACTGCGCCTGTCATTTCACTGACATCGCCGGCTGCATTGGGGATTTGTACTGATCTTCCAATTTCAGAAGGTGGCAGATATGTGCTGGAGGACTCAATGGATGACACGTAATACACCAAAGAAGAAGAACTCCTCATTTCCTTTTCCTGTATTCCCTTCTTTTAGCTCAGAAAGCTAATATGGCCGCAATCAGTCCTCGTGACGTCACTTAGTCGGCTTTGTACACGGAAAATAGCCGCGGGATACAAGCGACATTTATGTGGGATAATCATAAGACTTTGTAGATGCGGCAGAGAGTGTAAATGACTGACAGAACACAAAATAACAACCACGATGGGTGAAAATGCAGCGACCACGGCTTATAAACCAATCTAACAAAGCAGAGTAAAACCAAACTAGGAGATTAGTGTTAGTTATGGTTGATATCACTCACCATTGCCAACAGCCCCTTCAATTTTCCACTTACCCCTGCTGGTATGCTGCCCTTCAGATAGTGCTGGTTGCATTTGCTGAGGTTTGAAGTTCTCGGCACTGAGATTTCGGCCACCTCCCCAATACAACACATAAGAATTATATTGAAATTTGATAGTTAAAAAAACTTTTCATAACAAGAAATTCTTTCATTTCCATGAATGTGGACAGTTTTGTATTGCAAAGGTTTTACAATTAACTTTTTTATTTGCATTTTTTTTATACTTTATCCATGCTTGCCAAAGAAGCTGAAGCTACAAATAAATTAAACAATCAGGCAACAACAAGGGAAACACAATTATAGGTAGCAGCTCTGCAAGAACTTTAAGGTCTTAACTTGGGTGTCGTTATGGTATTACAGTTTACAGCGGTATAATAAAAAGAAATGAAGGAGTAGATCCAGGAGTTTTCTTTCCCCCACTTTCTTAAATATTGTGAAATACTTTTTTCTCCATTCTCGTTTTATTATGTGCTTGAGACTTTATGAAAAAAATTCTGGCACTCATGGGAGGCAAGTACCCATGAGGGTATAGAATATAGATGGACCCAATTAACACTCTGGATCTAGAACTTAAGAGCTGGAGGAGGTCTGGCCTCTCTGACTCGGTATATTTTGAAAGGATCTCCATTCTAGAATCAATCAATCAATCTTTATTTCAGATAGATTAAAAGTACAGATTAAAAGAAACAGAATAATATAACAAAGGGGGAAAGAAAATCCAACAAGGTCAAATTAGACAATAACTCCTCTGATTATACAGTTCAACATAAGTTATCCGAAATGGGTGATGGCTGAAGCCGCAGCTTATATTGCCCACCCATATTCCATCCAAGAATTCAAAAGAAAAACAAAAAAGAGCGATTACAATTCAGAACAAAGCTAAGACAAAATGTGACAAAAAAAAAAAAACCTAAGCAACAACACAACGCAGACTGGATATGACAATCCTTATGTGATTTTACATGTCATCTTGGAATATTTCTTCCTTTAGTTTTTGTTTAAATTGTCCAAGCGTTGTACATGATTTTAATTCAGGTCCAAAATTGTTCCATAATCTGACTCCTTGCACTGAAACACAGTGTTGCTTGGTGGTAGTTCTCACTGAAGGTTTTTGAAATATACATGTTCCTCTGAAATGATATTGTTTCTCCCTTATTTGGAACAGCTTTTGGATATTTGCGGGCAGTGATAGATTCTTCACTTTAAACATTATTACTGCAGTTTTAAAGTCAACCAGATCTTTCAACTTGAGAGCTTTTAATTTAAGAAAAGTGGGTTTGTTGGTTCCCTGTAAGCAGCTTTGTTTATTATTCTAATAGCTCTCTTCTGAAGCATAAAGACCGGATATACGTTTGTTTTATATGTATTTCCCCATACTTCAGTACAATATGTCATGTATGGGAGTATTAATGAATGATAAAAGGTATATAGTGTGGGTTGATTCAGCAAATATTTCACTCTGTGTAGTATTGCAATTGATTTGGATATTTTACCTTTAATATAATTAATATGTAACTTCCAACACAGTTTATTATCAATTATTACACCAAGAAATTTAGTTTCTGATACCCTTTCAATCGCTACACCATTTACACTGAGTTTAGATACTAAGTTGTTGTGATGGTTGTTAAAAACTATAAATTTTGTCTTATTTAAATTGAGCGTTAATTTCTTTGAATCAAACCACAGTTTAAGCTTTCCTAATTCCTTTCCGAGTGTATCCAAAAGTTGTTCCAAATTGCGTCCACTGCATAATAAATTAGTGTCATTGGCAAACAATATTAAATCCATTTTTTCTGAAACTTTACATATATCATTTATATACATATTGAATAACAATGGCCCCAAAACTGAACCCTGTGGGACTCCACAAGTAACCTTTAGTAACTGAGTTTTTGTTACCAACACATACATACTGATATCTATTCTTTAAGTAACTACATAACCAGGGCAGTGCTACTCCCCTAATACCACAATTTTGTAGTTTCTTTAATAATAAATTATGATCCACTGTATCAAATGCTTTTTTAAGATCCAGGAATACCCCAACTGAATACTCTTTATTAAGCTTAAAGGTCTCATTCAATAAAACATGGTGTGTTCATGGGTTTTAACCTTCTAAAATGCTTTCTTGGGTCATATGATCACTCACTCTCTCTTCACTTAGAAATATTTACATTTATTCACTGGTAGAAGGCAGTATAGCTCTTCCGCATTGTATTTCCATGATATTGATCCAGTCCATGCCCAGAGTTTCTCTGAGCCTGAGACCCGTTAGCTTTAGAACAAACAGTTAACAACAACATTGACTAAACCCACACAAAACAAACAAAAATTTTCTTGACTGGGAAAAAAATAGTTTTTATCTGCCTTGTCCCCAACCATGCACGATGGGCTCATCATGCCGAAGATCCTCCACTTGGAGCCAGAGAGCAGAATGGCCTGTTAGCATCAGAGCTAATGTTAGGCTAGTTAATCGTTTGACTAAAACAAAGTTTGAATTTCGTGGTGAAGCTATATTTTAGGAATGTTAATGCCACCCCAGTGTTGAGCCACCACCCATAAATACAGCGGGGAAAATAAGTATTGAACAGGTCAACATTTTTCTCATTAAACATATTTCTGATGGAGCCACTGATCTGAGATTTTCACCAGATAACAGTAACAACCCTAGTAATTCATACAAAGAAATGAAGGCAACTGTTTTCACAAAACAAGTTGTAGTTAATAAAGCGGAATGACACAGAAGATAAGTATCGAACACATGAAGAAAGAGAGGTGCAAAAAGGCACAGAAAGCCAAAAAAAAAAAAAACTGCTAAAATCCATCAGAATTTAGGAAGCCATCCCATCCCCCATCAGTGCAAATTAATTTCAGCTGGTTACGTCCTGACCGATAACCTTTAAAAAGGTCTACGAATATCTGATTGCCACATCACAAAGAACTCATGATGGTAGGAGCAAAAAGCCCCGTCTAGACCTTTGCAACCTTATTGTTGCAAAACATGATGGCATTGGTTACAGGTGCATTTCTAAACTGATGAATGTTCCAGTGAACATTGTTGGAGCCATCATTCGGAAGTGGAAAGACCATCATTTTACCATAAACCGGCCATGACCAGGAACTCCTCGCAAGATTTCTGACAGAGGAGTCAAAAGAATTATCAGAAGAGTTATCCAAGAGCCAAAGACCACTCGTGGAGAGCTCCAGAAAGACCTGAAGTTAGCAGGTACTACTGTTTAAAAAAAACAAAAACAATAAGTAATGCACTCAACCAATATGGGCTCTATGCCCGCTCACCTTGCAAGACTCGACTGCTGAAGAGAAAGCATGTTGAAGCTTGTTTAAAGTTTGCTGCACAACATTTGGGCAAGCCAGTAAAATACTGGGAGAATATAGTCTGGTCAGACGACACCAAAATTGAACTTTCTGGATACCACAACACACAGCATGCTTGGAGGAGAAATGGCACTGCACATTCCATCATGGTGTGGGGGTGTTTTTCAGCACATGGTACAGGAAGACTTCATATAACTGAAGGAAAGTTGAATGGACAAATGTACAGAGACATCCTTGATAAGAACCAGTTGCTATCTACCAAGATGCTGGAGATGAAACAAGGGTGGACATTTCAGCAAGACAATGATCCCAAACACACAGCCAAGGAAACTCTTAACTGGCTCCAGAGAAGGAAAATAAATCTGCTAGAATGGCCCAGTCAGTTACCTGACTGGAATCCAATTGAAAATCTATGGAACAAACTGAAGATCAGAGTTCCTAGAAGACACCCACAAAACCTTCAAGATTTGAAGACAGTTTGTGTGGAATGGGTTAAAATCACTCCTGAGCAAAGCCTGTGCCTAGTTTCTTCATACAGGAGGCATCTGGAAGCTATTACCGACAAAGGCTTTTGTACTAATTATGTAATGAATTTCACCAAGCGTGTTCAATACTTATTCCCTGTTTCACTCAACTTTATTAAATATAACTCATTTTGCGAACACAGTTGCCTTGATTTGTATGTATGGATTACTTGGGTTGTTACTGATATCTGGTGAAAATCTCAGGTCAACGGCTCCATCAGAAAAATGTTTAATGACAAAAAGGTTGATGTGTTCAATACATATTTTCCCCATTTTATATATATGTATAGCTCGAATGTGGTTTAACATACTGACTCCAACTGCCTAGCTAACACCAAGCAAACACCTTGAAGATCTTGGTGAGGAAGGGTGCAAAAGTCTGTCTACCCTGAGTTTTTTTTTAATCATCTTTTCCTACCTTGGGCCAGATGCCACTCGCCGCTAGCCTGAGGTGAGTCCTGGTTGGGTTTTGGTGATCGATAGGAGGTTGGGTGGAAGAGTATCGGCCGACGGCCTGTATAGGTCTGGTAAGACGGTGCCCTGAAGGTCTGCCCCTTGTCGGTCTCCAGCTCAATATAGCTCGTATCACTGGAGACGGACCTGCTGTAACTAAACTAAACTAGCCCGCTAGCTTGTTTTGTAGCATTAGTGCTACACTTTCCAAGACCTGCAGAAGCTACTGGGACCCATCTACCATCTAAACCCACCCGGGTCACTACGTTCATCTCCGCAGCGGGCCCAACTGCTGGGCCTGTGCTGCTACCACATTCAGCTATGACTCCACTCACCTCGCCATCTGGCTGTGTCAACTGCACCGTCCTCAGAGAGAAGGTTTCCGAGCTGGAAAAAAGAATATCCACACTCCACCAGATCCGTGAAGCCGAACTTCAGATGGACACCATCATCATCTGTTCCACTCAGCCAAACTTTGCATTCTCCACCAGTTCTGTCACCGAACCCTTCCCCGCTGAAGCTGCCTCTCCACCGGCATCTGATGTCTCTGCACGTGGCCAGGCTGCCACTACCCCTCCGCCGATCACAGATTCAGATGTCACCTGGACTCGGCAGGGGACCAAGTGTGACAAACTTGCAACCTCCACTCCATACGACCCTGTGCCCTGGTCGATGGTCACGCCTCGTCACCGGAGAAACAAACGATCCCCTCAGACACCCCTCCATAGCATCCAGCTTAACAATAAATACAAAATCCTAGACCTCCACGACTTTCCTCCCCTAGCGGGTGGATCCCAATCTCCACCACCATCCTTCCTGCTGTTCAAAAACCCATTGCTTCCTCAGCAGTCTTCTTCACGTTATCTTAAACACCCCATCCATCCCAGAGTCTGTCGTCTCTCTGTACCACAGTTCACACGGCTCCACAGTGCACCTGTGCTGCTGCCCCCACCTGTCCTCCTTCCTCTCTGCCCGCCCCATTACCGGTGGCAAAATCCCCCCTGAAATCCACTCCATCTTCCAACGTTGCTGAATAGGGCTGTGCGATATGGCAAAAAATTCATATCACGATATGTCACCTTATATCATGATATACACTACCGTTCAAAAGTTTGGGGTCACTTAGAAGTTTCCTTATTTTTGAAAGAAAAGCACTTTTTTCAATGAAGATAACTTTAAACTAATCAGAAATACACTCTATACATTGCTAATGTGGTAAATGACTCTTCTAGCTGCAAATGTCTGGTCTTTGGTGCAATATCTACAGAGGTGTATAGAGGCCCATTTCCAGCAACTATCTCTCCAGTGTTCTAATGGCACAATGTGTTTGCTCATTGCATCAGAAGGCTAATGGATGATTAGAAAACCCTTGTGCAATCATGTTAGGTCTGCAAGGCTGTAATTGCTGCAAATGGAGGATTCTTTGACAAAAGCAAAGTTTGAAGGAAAAAATTAATATTTCAAATACAAATCATTATTTCTAACCTTGTCAATGTCTTGACTATATTTTCTATTCATTTTACAACTCATGGTGGTAAATAAGTGTGACTTTTCATGGAAAACACAAAATAATTGTCTGGGTGACCCCAAACTTTTGAATGGTAGTGTACATTTTCTGTAAATTCTACAGTTTAGATAATCATATAAAAAGGACCATTTATATGTACCATTTCCCTCATAATTTTGCAGCATTATTAAATAGTTTTGTAATGTGCATTTGAAACTTGATTCTCATAAATTTCAGATTTTTTTTTCCTCAATCATATATGAATAAAAAGTAATCAATAAGAAATATTTCCTGAGCCAGAGGACAATAGCAAAAACAAAACAAAAAAATGTCTGAAAATGAGAAAATTACCCATGGCTGCCATCTACAGATATAAGTTAGCTGTTGGTTTAAATCAATGAAAATTTAAGTGTAGAAATGCAGCCTAAAGACTTAAAGATTTAACCTGTCTGCTTCTTAATAAAAATATTTCAGATTGGTCATGATCTGAAAATCAAAGACACAAAAGGTCTTTGACACAAAAGGCCACTGGAGTGGTTACCTAGTTGATAGAGCATCCGCTCCACAACCGGGAGGTCGTGGGTTCAAGTCCCAGCCGAGTCATACCAAAAGACCATATAAAAATGGTCCTTCCCACCTTCTAGCTTGGTGCTCAGCATGGGGGAAGGAAAAAGTTGATTGTGGCGGCGCCTTGTATGGCAGCGGCCCCTCTGATTCTAGATGTGGTTAATATTGTAGATAAGAGAAACGTAATTTCATTCTCCTGTACATGATTGGCTGTACAGATTAAATGACAATAAAGTTGGCTTCTTCTCATGTAATAAAATACATGTGATGACTTTAACTTTATTCATCATCAGTTCTTAACTAATTAAAATTATTAGAAATCAAACAAATTACATTAAGAGCCAACTTGCTCCTCTGACTCGTTTTAATGTTTTTATCATTTATTTTTCGTGTATGGGCCACCATCATGCACTTGTGCAGCTTTAATAAAATATTTCAGACAAAACTAAGAAACTCAGCAGTAATTTAAACTAAAAAAATGATGGTCTGCTACGGTTTCCAGTTAGCACAACTTAGCCTCGTCATTTAGCATTTTATAATTAGACATAGTGTTAACGTTACTTACCTCCTATTAAAACGAGGTTAGCGAACTATCCTCTCTGACGCAGCATGATGGAAAACAGTCCCACATCCCTGGCAAACAAGAGTAGCAGCTATCTGAACCGGTAGTTTAGAGTTAGCATTAGCAACCACTGGACTGAAGCCTAGCCACCAATTACAGCTGCACGCAGTCACGCACTGCGGGGAAGAGACGGGGCAATATAAACGATAGAATATTCTATGAAACCATAGATGTTTTATATCGTCAGCAGATATATATCGTCATATCGCACAGCCCTATTGCTGACCCACCTCCTGCTTGTCCCCCCCCCCCCAACCACTCTAATAATTGGAGATTCCATCACAAGAAACATTCGCTTCTTCAATGCAATAACACACTGTTTTCCCAGCGCCACCATTCCTGTCATCCTCACCAAACTCCCTGGCATCCTCCAAACACTCCCCTTATCTGTCCAGAGAATTATCGTTCATGTTGGGCTGGATGGATGCATCCCGCCGGCAGTCAGAAATCACCAAAGCACAGTTCATCAAACTTTTTCAGCTTTTCTGTGGCAAATTAGCTTGTATTAGTGGACCAATCTCTCCTCACGGTCGCGGATACAGACTCTTCAGCTGAATCCTTTCCCTCCACACCTGGCTTCTCTCTGCCTGCAAAATCCACAACCTGGGCTTCATTGACAACTTTAACCTCTTCTGGGGCCATAAAGCATTTTTAAAACCGGACGGCCTCCACCCCAGTAACTTAGGCAACCATATTTTAGCAGCTAATTTGCAGTTCATTGTCCAAACTGTCCAACGGCCACGTGACTGACTATTTACATTCCGCTGTCAGCCCCCCCGCCCCCCAATGGGTTCAACTCAGTGTTCCATCTCCCACCACAGCTCCCCCTACAGGACCCAACCACCACTGCTCCCTCCTGCCACTGCTTTCCCCATTCACCCCACAGTCACAGTCAGATTAAATTAAATTAAATTAAATCACCCTTATTGTCATTCAACCGTACAACCAATCATGTACAGCAGAACGAGATTGTGCTTTCCCTATCTACAGTGTAAATCACACACACCCCAAGTGCAGAATCAGAGGGCCGCTGCCATGCAAGGCGCCGCCAGAGGTCCCTCCTCCATTCCATTTATTGCTGAGCACCAAGCTGGATGGCAGGAAGTTCCACTTTTATATGGTCTTCGGCATGACCCGGCCGGGATTTGAACCCCTGCCTCCCGGGTGTGGGGCGGATGCTCTACCAACTGAGCCACCACTCCGGTATCATCGATAGATCCTAGATAGATCCATAGATCCTCATCACATCATAATAAATCGCAGGTAAACCCATCCAATCTCCACCCCATCCCTCAGTCTTCTCAACCTGTCCCAAAGCAATGCCACCTGAAACTGGCTCTACTCAACACACGCTCACTGAACAATAAAAGCCTTACCCTGAATGAATTCATCACTGACAATAACCTGGACTTTTTTGCATCACTGAAACATGGCATAAACCCCTGGACTATTTATCACTCAATGCGACCACACCTTCCAAATTCACCTACATCGATAAACCCTGCGAGGTGGTGTTGCTGTCATTCACCGAAAAAACGTCAAAATAGCCAACATCCCCACCCCCGCAGTCCACTCATTTGAACAGCTTGCCTTCAAACTCTCTGCTCCCATCTCCTTGATCACCGCTGTTATCTACCGCCACCCCCCAACCCAGACCCTTCCTTTCTACCTGAACTCTCGGATCTGTTGACCCAGCTCTCCGCCACCTCACCCTCTGTTCTTCTCCTCGGAGACTCTAATCTCCATATCAAAGCCACCGACTGCAAATCTGCCACCGACTTCCTGGAACTTCTTCAATGCTTCACCTTCACTCAACATGTTGACTTCCCGACTCACTCACATAGACACATTCTGGATCTGGTCTGCTCAATTGGTCTAACAATACTCCAACTCAGCAACATCAACCTCCATATCTCTGACCACCTGGTAATCACCAGACACATCAATGTCCCCATTCCCTCCTCTAAAGGAAAGTGCACAATGTCCTTCAAAAATATCAAAACCATCATTCTTCCAGTCCTCTCAGCCTCACTCACCAGCATGAGGTCTGCTTCCCCTCCCCCGCTCTCTGATGACCCCACGGACTTTGTACGCAATTACAACACCACTCTCTCCTCCTCCCTGAATCAGTTAGCCCCAATCAAAACTAAAACAGTCTCCTTCACTTGCTCTGCTCCCTGGCACACTTCTGAACTCGGTGCCATGAAATCCCGTAAGCAACAGCTGAAAAGACTCTACAAGAAAACAAAGGTAACAGTTCATCTCCAAGCCTACATGGACCACCTCCAACAATACAAGACTGCCCTCAACACAGTTTGGTCCATCGTCTACTCTCATCTCATACACGCTGGCTCCAACAACCCCAAAACACTCTTCTCCACAATAAACTTCTCAAACCCATCAACAACACCTGCTGAAAAGTGCAACTCATTCCTGTCCTTTTTCCAAACAAAGATCATCACCATCCACAGCAGCCTAGCCACCTCCTCTCTGAGCCTAACCCCTCTGTTAGCTCCTCCCCCCACCTCTATTCAGTCACTGTCTCATTTCCCCACACTGATGCCTCTGGAACTCACTAAAATTACCACAGGCATGAGAAGCACCACATCCGTACTGGACCCCATCCCCTCCACACTTATCAAATCCTGCTTCCCATCCGTCTCCCCACTCATCTGCACCATCATCAATGCCTCCTTCAGCTCTGGCTCACTTCCTGACCCCCTGAAACTTGCCGCTGTCACCCCAATCCTCAAAAAACCTGGACTAAACCCTGACATCATGAATAACTTCCGTCCCCATCTCCAACCTGCCCTTCCTATCAAAAATCCTAGAACGTGTTGTTGCCACCCATCTCAAAACCCACCTCACCTCCAGTGACCTCTTTGAGACATTCCAATCTGGATTCCGCTCACAACATACCACCGAAAAAGCCCTTCTCAAAGTGACAAACGACCTCCTCCTCTCAGCCAACTCTGGTCTCCTGAACATCCTCATCATGCTCGACCTCACAGCTGCCTTCAATACAGCCATCCACTCCATTCTCCTTTCCCGTCTGGAAACCTTCCTCAACATCACTGGTACAGCTCTTTCCTGGTTCCACTCATATCTCACCAACAGATAGCAAATTCATCTACGTCAACAACTGCACCTCCCTCACAGCCCCCCTCTCCCATGGTGTTCCTCAGGGGTCTGTGCTTGGCCCTCTCTCCTCTTCATCATCTATATACTCCCGCTTGGTAACATCATCCACTGACATGGCCTTAACTTCCTTCCATTGTTACACCGATAACGTTCAGATCTACATTTCTACTAACTGCATAACCATAGTAACCTGCTCCATACTGGAAAACTGTCTCTCTGAAATAAAATCCTGGATGCAAAAGAACTTTCTACAACTTAACTATGATAAGTATGATATGATTATCATCGGCCCGGAATCCCTCATCAATACCACCCACAACTACAACCTCACTGTTGCCAATTCCTCACTTTCGCCATCCCCACAGATACAAAACCTTGAGTCATCTTTGACAGCCACCTCACTTTTGAACCGCACATCAATCATGTCACCAAAACTGCCTTCTTTCATTTAAAAAGCATAGCCTGACTCTGCCCCTCATTCATCTTCTCCACCACAGAAACCCACATACACGCATTTATCACATCCAGACTCAACTACTGCAATAGCACTCTTTACGGCTCATTATCCAAAGTCCTCCAGAAACTTCAGTACATTCAGAACTCAGCTGCCCGTCTCCTTACCCAGTCCGGCACCCGCGACCACTTCATCCCTGTCCTCCAGAACCTCCACTGGCTCCCAATCTCACAATGCATACAGTTCAAAGTCCTTCTCCTCACCTTTAAAGCCCTCCATCACCAGGCCCATTCCTAACTCACCGACCTGTTGCATCACCAACCCCCCCCTGCCTTCCCCTGATCCAAACCTCCTCTCTCCACCACACAGAACCAAGCACAGAACTTGGGGAGGACAAAGCCTTTTCCATCGTGGACCCCTCCCTCTGGAACTTTCTCCCACAACACATCCATGATGGCACAGACTTAAACTCCTTCAGATCATTACTCAAAAATCCACCTGTTCAGACTTGCTTTTAATCTTTAATTTTAACTGTTTTTTTTTTTTAATGTAAAGCATCTTAGAGTGCCTTGGAAAGCGCTATACAAATAAAATGTATTATTATTATTATGGTGTTGCATTTGAAATATTCATTCATTCACTACTGGTGCACTACATTTGAATGGGAGTAAATTCAAATGTAGGGCTATTTGTCGTGAACAAGTGGACATCAGTGAATAATGCATCATCATCGATATCACAGCCTATAGCTTGGTGATGGGTTGTAACTGGAGACCAGATTATGTGTTCGTGACATAGAGAAATGTAACCTAGAAGAGCAATACTGGCTTCTGCTCATTCTACCAAAAAAGTAAAAATATAAATATTTTACAGTGAAAAGAGAATTTAATATTTTTCCTGTAATCAGAGCATCCAGAAAAGCATTTTATATGGTTAAAATCCACAAATACTCCATGTTTTAGTGAAAGGGACCTTCAGGTAACTGCTTTAACTGATTAAGTTAAAGTAATCAGACTGGGAGCGAGCAAGCTGGAGAAAAGCCCAAGTGTGTGTCAGACTTTGGCTGTCCTGCTCTGCATTAATAATTAACAGACCTACTATTCCGTGCAGTGTTAAATGTCATGTCAAAAGCTGCAGCCTGGTGAAATAGGTCATTTCAGCATCAACCCTGTGCATGTATGTGTGTGCATATTCTGTTTCTTATGCTTACCTTTTACATACTGTGCACCGGGCACATCATTTTCATTGACTGGAGGAGAAATTACAATATAAATATGAGCACACACATTTCTGCTGTAGCTGTCTGTAAGTTTGGTAAATCACATGATCATTAGTGCCAATCCTATGCAATGTACCGGCTCGGCTGATTTTGTCCACCTCCTCCCGGCAGACCTCCTCTACGTGGCTGCGGAGGTGGCACAGCGCTCTTCTGGCACCGCTGAAGGCCTCTGTGGGTAGGCTGGGGGCACCGGCAGGCCGGCCAGCGCTGAGAGGGATGCAGAGCAGTGGAGCCGCCTGAATTGATCAAGACCAAAGATAAAAACAATCAAACTGGACAAGTGGCTGGCCGCCTTCCCCCCTCAATTTCTTCTGTAATTAAATTTGAAAACAGCATTTAGGCAGCTACCATCTTTTTTCCACCGGTCATTGCTGACTCATACGCTCCTGTGCTAGAAGTTTCCTCATCTGCAGTTCCCCCACAGACTAATACAGTACCTCCAGATCTCAAGAGTGCTCTCTGGTGAGTTCCTACAAAACTCAGGATGCATTAGCTGTAATGGATATACATCGTAGGAAAGAGCTGCAAATGAGTTACCCGTCTCATGAGACAGATCTCTAGGGAAATGCTAAAAAAAGTATCTGATAGCCAAGTACCATATTAAGGAGAGCTGCAAAAACAAGACAGTAAATATTCATATTTCATTCTTTTGAGAAATTGTCAGTGATACCTAGTTGCTCCAGTTTCTAACATTATAGTAAGTTATTACCTCCGCCAGGCCGCAGGCCGGAGGAGGTAATGTTTTTGCCAGCGTTTGTCTGTCTGTTTGTCTGTTGGTTAGCAAGATAACTCAAAAAGTTTTGGACGGATTTTGATGAAACTTTCAGGCGTTGTTGGAAATGGTACAAGGAAGAACTGATTAAATTTTGGGGATGATCCGGATCACTGTCTGGATACAGGAATTTTTTACAGGATTCTTTAACATTGTGAGATACAGCCATTTTCTACATGTGCGCAGGCGCAATGGAGGGCGCTGCTCGTCGTGTCTGACGAACACAAACTCTGCGTTCTTCAAAGTTTTAGGCACAAAAGCACGCGGAAAACAGTGGTGGGCAGGGCCCGGCAGCGTGCCTGTGTTTGCGCTACGCTGCAAAAGCTGAGACGGGCAGCTGTCCGGCGCCGGATTATTTGGCAGAAATTCCCCGGGCAGCTATAGTGGCTGCGCAAAAACAAGCTCTCTGCCGGGGAAGCTTCCAAATCCTCTTTTGCCGCGGAGCGCAACCCCAATATAAAACCCACGGCAACCTGTCTACCCAATTTGCATCCGTCAGTGAAGCCCTGAGTGCTGCTTCCAGTGGAGGACATGGACACAACACCCACACTTCAGTTTATTACCTCCGCCAAGGAGGTAATGCTTTTACTACTGAACCACTAATCCTATCATTGTGAATCCAATTGCTAGTCATATGTTCTCATGGTCAACGAATCTGAAAACGTACACACAAACATTGTATGGGGGGGGGGGGGAAGTGTGGTGCTTGGCGGAGGTCTGCGCTCTCCGAGTGCTTTTCTAGTTTTATTTTATTTATTCCTAAGAAAATAATTATCATTGCAGTGCTGCATGGTTGATCTCACCGCAACTTTAACTGCACCGTAGACACTGAGGTTTTGGGTGTCTGCTGTCTACAAGCAGTGGGGACATCCCACCACTTCACTCCCCCCAGTTTTCAACTGCACTTTAGTAGTACATAGACTTTCACCCATTTTCAAGATTCACAGATTTTATTTGTCAATACTACTATACGTACAGAATATACAGGAGAACTGAAATACTGTTTGTCTCTCTTCAGTGGTGTACGCAATATAAGAAAAAGGAATAAGGCTGGAAAAACAACAGCAGTCTATGTATAGTAATGCTACCCGTAGTGCAAATAACGATAAAACCCAGCAATCCTATATACAGAAAAAGGTAGAGCAGTAATACTCGTAGTTGCAAGACTGATGTGGTAGTGTAGGTGCAGACAGTGACAGACTGGAGCAATGATGATATAGAGTGAAGTACGTGGCGGTAATGCACCTGTAAGCTGGTTGCCAACCACCAATCAAATCTAAAAGAAGAAGACGACGACTGCACATGATCAATATTTCAATAACAGACAGACAGCAGCAGGTACGGCATTTGTGCAAATGGTGGCAGTAAGGTGCAGAGACATACAGCAGTAGATGTATTACTTTTGGTGTACCAGTCTTTCTGTGCAAACAGCTGAGGTAGTTATTTTCATCATATTACATACACTTCTGTCCAATATCACCATACTAAAGCCTGTTTGAGTTTAAATGCAGTTTTCAATAAATTCCCTACTCTCTATTTTTTGTCGCTTGCTAACGTTTTTTCTTTTTGTATTTTGAAGTTCTACTTCTAGCCTAGTTATGATCTACCAGCACGAAATGCAAAGATTTGTAATATTTCCTCTGGTCTTAAGATGCACACACACACACACACACACACACACACACACACACACACACACACACACACACACACACACACACACACACACACACACACAGAGCGAGAGCGTTAGATCCATTTATACAACAGTTAGTTCGGACCAAACAATTTGATTGGACAACAGGGATTCCAGACGTTACTATATTCCACGATAATTGCACTCTGACGTTTCACTGGATATGTATCACTCCACTTCAAAGATGTTCTAACCACTCACATGCACACACTTATTTTGCGCGCGTTCTCATATATATGCACACAGACACACACACAAGTGTCTCTCCTTTAACAGGTGTGGAAACCATGAGACATCTTCGGTGGAAGAAGCAGTTTGTCGTTTGTTTTAGTTGTTGGTTGGTTGTTTTTTTTGTTTCTTTTTTGTCTGTTCTCCTCCCTTTTTTTCCCCCCCTTCACACACTTCGTTTCCCTCTTCCCCATCCTGTTGGGTCTTCCATGGGTAAAACAATTAAAATAAAATAAAGTATTAAAAGTTATTACAGGAGGAGTTTACAACAATATACAATACACAGTTAGGTACTGTATAAGCTCCTCTTGGAAAAGTAAATCTGTTTTGGCACAATAAGGGTGACAGATCCCTGTTCTGTTTGCCTAGCTGCCTGACAGGACAAGGGGAGAAAAAAAAAAAAAAGATGTTCTAGTAACTGTTAATTATTACTAACAACTTTCTGTCAAGTCTGTGGCTTTTTTAGATGAGAATTGTAATACTGTGTTGGATACCTCAATTTCCACAGTGATGCGCTGTTTGAAAAGAAATTATCTCCATGACCTAGAAGTCCTACCCTTTTTTTAAAACTTTATTTAGTTTACAAAGTCCTACCCTTGTAAATATCCTTAAGCTATTTCACCTCTATTTTTGACATTGTTAGAGTCTGCACTTTAAGCTCATATTAATTATATAACTGTATCATCAGTCTGCATACAAGTCAAACAGATCCACAGAAGATGCCATCACTGCTGCTCTCCATCCAGCCCTCACCCACCTAGACTCAAAGAACTCCTATGTGCGAATGCTGTTCTTGGACTTCAGTTCAGCATTCAACACAATCATCCCCCAGCACCTAATACAAAAACTCAGACACTTGGGACTCAAAACCTCTCTCTGTAACTGGGTGCTGGACTTTCTGATAGGGAGGCCACATAATGTGCGGGTTGGCAGCAACACCTCCCAGACCATCACACCGAGCACAGGGACCCCACAAGGGTGTGTGCTCAGCCCGTTGCTCTTCACCCTGCTGACCCATGACTGTATACCAGCCTACAACACCAACCACATCATCAAGTTTGCGGACATGATGGTGGTGGGCCTCATCACCAACAACGAGGAGGCCAACTACAGAAATGAGGTGAGCCAACTGGTCCAGTGGTGTAAAAACAACAACCTCTTTCTGAACGTGGGAAACACCAAGGAGACTGTGGTCCACTTCAGGAGGAGACATACACAGCATCCCCCTCTGGTCATCGATGGAGCAGCTCTGGAGAAGGTGAGCAGCACCAAGTTCCTGGGGGTGCACATCTCTGAGGACCTCTCCTGGCCCAACAACATCACATCACTGGCCAAGAAGGCTCAAACTCGCCTCCATTTCCTCTGCAACCTGAGGAGAGCACGAGTCCCACCCCCCATCATGTGCTCATTCTACCGGGGCACCATTGAGAGCATCTTCACCAGCTGCATCATGGTGTGGTATGGAAGCTGCACCACCTCCTGCTGGAAGACACTACAGTGACCAGTGAAAGCAGCCAGCAAGATCATTGGTGCCCCTTTGCTCCCCTCTCGGACATCTACCTCACCCGCAGAGCCATCAACATTACAGGCGACACCTCCCACCCCTCACACTCCCTCTTCAGCTCCTTGCCCTCGGGGAAAAGGTACCGCAGCCTCTGGGCCTGTTCCACAAGATTGCTAAACAGCTTTGTTCATCAGGCCATCAGGACCCTGAACTCTGTCCACCCCCACCCCCCCGGACTGTAACACACTCACCGGTACAATAACTACCTCAGCTGTTGGCACAGAAAGACTGGCACACCAACAGTAATACATCTGCTGCTGCATGTCTCTGCACTTTACTGCAACCATTTGCACAAATGCCATATCTGCTGCTGTCTGTTATTGCAATACTGATCATATGCAGTCCTATCTCTCACTGTCTGCATCTACACTACCGCACTGAACGTGCAACTACAAGTATTACTGAACTACAAGTATTACTGTTCTACTTTTCTGTATATAAGATTGCTGGGTTTCATTGTTTATCTTTATTTGTACTATGGGATGTCTGGATCTATCTATTTGCACTATGGTTAGCATTACTCTACATAGACTGCTGTTGTTGTTTTCCCTGCCTTATTCCTTTTCTTTTTTTACATTGTGCACACCACTGAAGAGAGACAGAAACACCATTTCAGTTGTGGGTGGCTGTGGCGTAGGTGTAGTGTGGCTGACTACTGTTCGGAGGGTCAGGGGTTCGATTCCCGCTCTGTCTGCAGTCTGCATGTCGAAGAGTCCTTGAGCAAGATACTGAACCCCTAGCTGCTCCTGGTGGGTCAGGCCAGTGCCGGTGTATGGCAGCTCTGCCACCATCAGTGTGTGAATGGGTGAATAGCAGGATCTGTAAAGTGCTTTGGTTATCTAGAGATGAGAAAAAGTACTATATAAGTGAAGGCCATTTACCATTCTCCTGTATATAGTATGTATGTATGTATGTACTGTATGTATGTAGTAGTAATGACAAATACAATCTTTGAATCTATCTTGAATGCTTTGGTAAACAGCTAAAATAACAAAACTTGAGTCAGTGTCCAAATACAGTATATATGGACCTAACTACATACACACTATGCACTCTGACCACTTCATATCACCTCAACTCCCTTCCCCATTCTCCTCTGTCAGGTCCAGTGTAACTAAAATTAAACTAGAAAAGCACTCGGAGAGAGCAGACCTCCACCAAGCGCCACACTTCCCCCCCCATACAGTGTTTGTGTGTACGTTTTCAGATTCGTTGACCATGAGAACATATGACAAGCAATTGGATTCACAATGATAGGATTAGTGGTTCAGTAGTAAAAGCATTACCTCCTTGGCGGAGGTAATAAACTGAAGTGTTGGTGTTGTGTCCATCTCCTCCACTGAAAGCAGCACTCAGGGCTTCACTGACGGATGCAAATTGGGTAGACAGGTTGCCGTGGGTTTTATATTGGGGTTGCGCTCCGCGGCAAAAGAGGATTTGGAAGCTTCCCCGGCAGAGAGCTTGTTTTTGCGCAGCCACTATGGCTGCCCGGGGAATTTCTGCCAAATAATCCGGTGCCGGACAGCTGCCCGTCTCAGCTTTTGCAGCGTAGCGCAAACACAGGCACGCTGCCGGGCCCTGCCCACCACTGTTTTCCGCGTGCTTTTGTGCCTAAAACTTTGAAGAACGCGTTGTTTGTGTTCGTCAGACACGATGAGCAGCGCCCTCCATTGCGCCTGCGCACATGTTGAAAATGGCCGTATCTCACAATGTTAAAGAATCCTGTAAAAAATTCCTGTATCCAGACGGTGATCCGGATCATCCCCAAAATTTAATCAATTCTTCCTTGTACCATTTCCAACAACGCCTGAAAGTTTCATCGAAATCCGTCCAAAACTTTGAGTTATCTTGCTAACAAACAGACAAACAGACAGACAAATAGACAAACGCTGGCAAAAACATTACCGCCTGCGGCCTGGCGGAGGTAATTAAATTATTAATTAAATTTAAATTATTATACAGCAAGAGAAGCCTTTAAATACTATTTATCTCTAGTATAAACACATCAGATGCGTGCAGAATTAATTTTGGCAAAGTAAATGTGTTTGGTACAACAAGACAATCAGATCTGTTCTTGCAAAGCTGCTGTACAGGACAGGGGATTTTTTTTAAACTATCAGTCATGGGGGGAACACAAGCCAGTACACTCCTAGTGTCAGTCCCAAGCCCAGGGTAAATGCGTCAGGAAGGGCATCCAGGGTAAAATATTTACCAAATTAAAAATGTGGATCATGACAAATGAGAATTCCAGAGTAGATGGGTCAAGGCCCTGGTTAATGACGACGGCCACCTGTGCTGTTTAACCGACAGGGTGCCAGTGGAAATTGGGCTCCAGTCAGCTGACATACAGAGGGGTGGTGTTACAGAGAAAGATGCAGATGGACCACTGTGGTGACCCCTAAAGGCAGCCACCGAAAGTAGTACTGCTTCTGGATAACATTGCTGTTATAGCTGTGGCCGTTTGTTTGTGGGTTTTCCTGTGTTCTGTTTGACGTTTTTCTGCTGCAGCGAGTCACTTTCTTCATAGAGGATCTTCGCCAGTGCAGTGCGCCACAGCTGGGTGGAAGTCGCTGGGGATTGGCTGAAACTGGCACCAACACCGGCTTAAAACCTCCGGCTGAACTGGGTGACAGTGGGCAGCCTGACAGCAGCTGCGTCTCGTTTCGGCCTCCAAAAATAGTGTGCTTTGTTCAGTTTGAGTAATTCGTTGTTAGTTATTTTGTGATTAATTCGTTGTTAGTTACTTTTTGACCTTTTTCCTTAAGGACTTGTAAATACTCATGTATATACTGTAAATTGTTAAGACCACATCCTTGTATATATTCACAGAGCAGAAGGGGTGAGCTGCCTATTTCTTTGGTGTCTGTTTTTCTCCTCTTCTTGTTAGTATAGGAAGTCAGGTGTAGGATCATCTTTTTGTTCCTTTTGTTTCACATAGGGACCACATAGCACTAATCTGGATAAAGATAGGTGGGGTTTTGCTTGTTATTTTGGCCTTGGTACATCCTGGAGACATGCTTACTGATTTGTAAACAATTCATGTGTAAATAAAGCACACTGAACTTGCTATTAATCTCCAGTTTTGTTTTTTGAGGACCAGGACGGGACTTTCCCCCTTTCTGTTTATGGTGTGCTCCTTTTCCCCCAGACAGGGGCGTAACAGTTGTGTACTCATAATTATCAGGTTACTGATCATTCAATCATTCGTGTTATAAATGAGTGACTTTACAAGCTAATGCGGGGTTTAAAATGAGTATACCTGTAAGAACAGCTGGACCTTTTGACATATCTAATTGAGAACGAACACAGTCAATATTAACCTGTAAGAAATGTGCGTTGTCCTCTGACTGCAGCAGCTGACTGATGTCCTCATCTCTTCTCCTCAGCTCCTCAAGGTCTTTCTCTTGCAGCTCTATATCAAGTTCGGCTCTCCCCACCACCGCTCGCTCCTTGGCCTCCAGCTGTGCTCGAACCTACCGTGCACACACACACACACACGCACACACACACACACACACACACCCAAAAGGCCCTATTCAGAATCTCCTACAGGATCACAGTGATCATTAATCTCCAGCTCATGCTCCAAACATTGTTAATATCCAGAATAAATTTTTTTTTCATGGCCAATTTTGATTACTGCTAGGCAAGGTGTGGGCGATATGCAACAGCTACAACCAATGTTCCGTTATAGCAGAAATTTAAATCTAGGTGTCAGAATAATAAAAAAGTCCTATTTTAAATGTAATTAAAATAGAAGTCTAACAAATTCTAATTCAGCAAAATTGAATTAAATATTAAATTAAACAAAACAATGCTCAACAAGAGTGATGTAAGTCTTTTAGACTCTTGAGGGGTAGACTATCATATGACTTCATTGATGGGAAGATTTTTTGTAAACTTTATTTATAATTAATGAGGAGATCCAAAATGTTTGTCTCCCTAAGGGCCCCGTCACACCTTGACGATTTAGGCAGCCTTTGCCAAACATATAAATATTGGTCTAAAACGCTGGCATACGCAGAAATGTTCACTTTTGGCTGTATGCATCGCATATTCATAATGAGTTTGATGCATACATAACGTACAGTGCATCCGGAAAGTTTTCACAGTGCTTCACTTTTTCCACATTTTGTTATGTTACCCCATAATGACAATGTGAAAAAGTTTTTTTTTTTTTTTTTTTTTTTTGAGATTTTTGCAAATTTATCAAAAATAAAAAAACCCTAAGCAATCACATGTACATAAGTATTCACAGCCTTTGCCATGAAGCTCAAAATTGCACTCAGGTGCATCCTGTTTCCACTGATCATCCTTGAGATGTTTCTACAGCTTAATTGGAGTCCACCTGTGGTAAATTCAGTTGATTGGACATGATTTGGAAAGGCACACACCTGTCTAAATAAGGTCCCACAGATGACAGTGCATGTCAGAGCACAAACCAAGCATGAAGTCAAAGGAATTGTCTGTAGACCTCCGAGACAGGATTGTCCTGAGGCACAAATCTGGGGAAGGGTACAGAAAAATTTCTGCTGCTTTGATGGCCCCAATGAGCACAGTGGCCTCCATCATTCATAAATGGAAGAATTTCGGAACCACCAGGACTCTTCCTAGAGCTGGCCGGCAATCTAAACTGAGTGATCAGGGGAGAAGGGCCTTAGTCAGGGAGGTGACCAAGAACCCGATGATCACCCTTTCAGAGCTCCAGTGTTCCTCTGTGGACAGAGGAGAACCTTCCAGAAGGACAACCATCTCTGCAGCAATCCACCAATCAGGCCTGTATGGTAGAGTGGCCAAGTGGAAGCCACTCCTTAGTAAAAGGCACATGGCAGCCCACCTGGAGTTTGCCAAAAGGTGCCTGAAGAACTCTCAGACCATGAGAAACAAAATTCTCTGGTCTGATAAGACAAAGATTGAACTTTTTGGCGTGAATACCAGCTGTTATGTTTGGAGGAAACCAGGCACCATTCATAACCACGTCAATGGGGGTAGTAGCATCATGCTGTGGGGATGTTTTTCAGTGGCAGGAACTGAGAGACTAGTCAGGATAGAGGGAAAGATGAATGCAGCAATGTACAGTGACATCCTGCATGAAAACCTGCTCCAGAGTGCTCTTGACCTCAGACTGAGGCGACGGCTCATCTTTCAGCAGGACAGAGGAGTCAAAAGAATTATCAAAGGTTATCCAAGAGAAAAAGACCACTCATGGAGAGCACCAGAAAGACCTGGAGTTAGCAGGCACTACTGTTTCAAAGAAAACAACAAGTAATGCACTCAACTGACATGGGCTCTATGCCCGCTCACCTCGCAAGACTCCATTGCCGAAGAAAAAGCACATTGAAGCTAGTTTCAAGTTGCTGCACAACATTTGGGCAAGCCAGTAAAATCCTGGAAGAATATAGTCTGGTCAAATGAAATCAAAATTGAACTTTTTGGATGCCACAACACACAGCATGTTTGGAGGAGAAATGGCACTGCACATTAGCCCAAAAAACACCATACCAACAGTGAAGTTTGGGGGTGGGAGCATCATGGTGTGGGTGTGTTTTTCAGCACATGGTACAGGCAGACTTCATATAATTGAAGGAAAGATGAATGGACAAATGTACAGAGACATACTTGATAAGAACCTGTTGCCATCTGCCAAGATGCTGAAGATGAAACAAGGGTGGACATTTCAGCAAGACAATGATCCCAAACACACAGCCAAGAAAATTCTCAACTGGCTCCAGAGGAAGAAAATGAAACTGCTAGAATGGCCCCGTCAGTCACCTGACCTGAATCCAATTTATAATCTATCGAACGAACTGAAGATCAAAGTTCATAAAAGACACCCACAGAACCTTCAAGATTTGACAGTTTGTGTTGAAGAATGGGCTAAAATCACTCCTGGCAATGTCTGCGCCTAGTTTCTCCATAAAGGAGGCTTCTGGAAGCGGTTATTGTTGTGTATAGAATGTGGTGTGTATGCAGCCCTGGTGGTGACATCAGGAGGGCTGCAGGAACAGTATATATATGGTGATTCTCTTGATAAAGTTCAGCTCATTGCTTGGCATAAGACTAACTTCAGTCTCCCATTATTCCAGACATAACATTTTGGCGACGAGAGAAAACTATGGGGGCGTACGGGCCACCTCTATCCTTATTACCATTTCTGGAGCACCCAGGAGAGCCAGCGATCCTGTGGCCGAAATGGGTGGCCATGTTCGAGGGTTGCATCGTGGCGCTAGGTCTAAGTAGACTTGACGGAGTAGGAAGACGAGCACTTCTGGCCCACCATCTCGGTGTGGAAGGTCAGAGAATTCTCTGCATGTTGGGAGAGATGGGGTCTTATGTGGATGCTGTCGGGCAACTGGCTGCAGTGTTTCCTCTGGCAACATTTCTGGGTGGCAGCCCACCTTGCCAGAAAAATTACCGCCACGCAAATGAGATATAAATTTAAGAAAAATATATGAAGCAATGACTTGCCGCAAGTGTGCACATGAACAAAGTGCGTGGCCGTCATCCGCACGGAGTTTAGAAGCACCCCGCCCACGCAAGCTTTCCAGTCAGTCATCAGGCAGAGTGTCGCGCTAGCGTGACTGTCTGACAAAAACATGAGTTTACTAAAGTACTTTAAAAGCGGAAAAAAAAAAAAATCAGAAGAGGTATGTAAGCACTGGAGGCATTCATCATAGTTTTAACCCGCTGGAAACGGGAGCAATAATGGAAGAGTCGCTTAGCTAAGAGATGTGGTTAGAATTCATATACAACCGGCTTCATATGAAGGGAAAGGCAAGGGGGACTGATGAATTGCTGAGGATATACTTTACCAGCCACTACAATATTAAGTTATGTTCCCTATTATATACCTGGCAAGTAAAGATGACCGAAATTTACAAAGTCAATGACTTTAATCTGTCAGCAGCCTTCACACAAAATAAACGTGCCAACGTTTGTATTTCAAAATAAGGGAGGTTTTTCTTGCCGTCTTGGTGTTGAGGAGATTTAAAAAAAAAAAAAAACTATAAATATATGGAAATATTATAAGAGAAATAACAGCATCCTTGGTCATTTAAGTTAATTTATCAACGCAATCAAACGATCAACGCGAGGAAAACTAAGGAGCTGGTGGTGGACTGCCGCAGGCAAGGACAACCCCTCACAGCACCAGTAAATACACAGGGAACAGACATCGAGATGGTGACATCCTATAAGTACCTGGGTGTTCATCTGAACAATAAACTAGACTGGTCACACAATACTGACGCACTCTACAAGAAGGGACAGCGCAGGCTGTTCCTACTGAGGAGACTCAGGTCTTTTGGTGTACAAGGGGCGCTGCTGAAGACACTCTATGACATGGTGGTGGCATCAGCCATCACTTTTGGAGTGGTCTGCTGGGGCAGTGGCATTACAGCAGCCGATAGGAAGAGACTGAACAAATTGATCAAGAAAGCTAGCTCTGTCCTGGGGCAGCGCCTTGACCCAGTGGAGGAGATAGGAGAGAGAAGGATGGAGGCTAAACTGTCATCTCTGCTGGAGTCCGAGTTCCCCCCTATGCAGGACATACTGAATGCACTGAGGAGCTCATTTAGCAGCAGACTACATCATCCTAGGTGCACAACCGAGAGGTTTCGCAGGTCCTTCCTACATACGGCTGTCAGACTGTACAACCCAAGCAGGGCTGCTTGCAGAGATAGCAAAAAGACGTGACAACCTAATAGTTTTGAATGCAAAAGACGCAATAGACTTAAACAATGGTCCCCTCTGGTATACAACTAGGAAAATACCGGTCGCTATGGAGGGTGAGAATATGTGTGGGTACATAATCATACCATGTAGGATAACTAAGTAGACAGTTGTGCTGTTTCATTCCATCTAGTTACAATGCTCCGCACTGTGTGTGTTTATATATTTACATATTTATTCCATCTAGCTACAATGCTCCACACTGTGTGTGTTTATATATACGTATATATTTACAGTGGGATAAAAAAGTATTTAGTCAGCCACCAATTGTGCAAGTTCTCCCACTTAAAAGATGAGAGAGGTCTCCAGTTTTCATCATAGGTATACCTCAACTATGAGAGACAAAATAAGAAAAAAAAAATCCAGAAAATCACATTGAAGGATTTTTAATGAATTAATTGGTAAATTCCTCGGTAAAATAAGTATTTGGTCAATAACAAAAGTTCATCTCAGTACTTTGTTATATACCCTTTGTTGGCAATGACAGAGGTCAAACATTTTCTGTAAGTTTTCACAAGGTTTTCACACACTGTTGCTGGTATTTTGGCCCATTCCTCCATGCAGATCTCCTCTTGAGCAGTGATGTCTTGGGGCTGTTGCTGGGCAACACAGACTTTCAACTCCCTCCAAAGATTTTCTATGGGGTTGAAATCTGGAGACTAGCTAGGCCACTCCAGGACCTTGAAATGCTTCTTACGAAGCCACTCCTTCGTTGCCCAGGCGGTGTGTTTGGGATCACTGTCATGCTGAAAGACCCAGCCATGTTTCATTTTCAATGCCCTTGCTGGTGGAAGGAGGTTTTCACTCAAAATCTCACGATACATGGCCCCGTTCATTCTTTCCTTTACACAGATCAGTCGTCCTGGTCCCTTTGCAGAAAAACAGCCCCAAAGTATGATGTTTCCACCCCCTTGCTTCACAGTAGGTATGGTGTTCTTTCTCCTCCAAACACGACAAGTTGAGTTTTTACCAAAAAGTTCTATTTTGGTTTCATCTGACCATATGACATTCTCCCAGTCCTCTTCTGGATCATCCAAATGGTCTCTAGCAAACTTCAGACGGGCCTGGACATGTACTGGCTTAAGCAGGGGGACACGTCTGGCACTGCAAGATTTGAATCCCTGGCGGCATAGTGCGTTTCTGATGTAGCCTTTGTTACTTTGGTCCCAGCTCTCTGCAGGTCATTCACTAGGTCCCCTCATGTGGTTCTGGGATTTTTGCTCACCGTTCTCGTGATCATTTTGACCCCACAGGGTGAGATCTTGCGTGGAGCCCCAGATCGAGGGAGATTATCAGTGGTCTTGTATGTCTTCCATTTTCTAATAATTGCTCCCACAGTTGATTTCTTCACACCAAGCTGCTTACCTATTGCAGATTCAGTCTTCCCAGCCTGGTGCAGGTCTACAATTTTGTTTCTGGTGTCTTTGACAGCTCTTTGGTCTTGGCCATAGTGGAGTTTGGAGTCTGACTGTTTGAGGTTGTGGACAGGTGTCTTTTATACTGATAACGAGTTCAAACAGGTGCCATTAATACAGATAACAAGTGGAGGACAGAGGAGCCTCTTAAAGAAGAAGTTACAGGTGTGTGAGAGCCAGAAATCTTCCTTGTTTGTTGGTGACCAAATACTTATTTTACTGAGGAATTTACCAATTAATTCATTAAAAATCCTTCAATGTGATTTTCTGGATTTTTTTCTCTCATTTTGTCTCTCATAGTTGAGGTATACCTATGATGAAAATCGGAGACCTCTCTCATCTTTTAAGTGGGAGAACTTGCACAACTGGTGGCTGACTAAATACTTTTTTGCCCCACTGTATATATTTACTTTATCTAGCAACAATGCTCCACACTGTGTGTGTTTATATATCTACATATTTATTCCATCTAGCTACAATGCTCCGCACTGTGTGTTTATATATCTACATATTATTCCATCTAGCTACAATGCTCCGCACTGTGTGTTTATATATCTACATATTATTCCATCTAGCTACAATGCTCCGTACTGTGTGTGTTTATATATCTACATATTTATAAGATAAGATGAGCTTTTATTAGTCCCACAATGGGGAAATTCCAGGATTGCAACAGCACAGGGATAGCAACACTCAGAGCAACAATCAGAAGGCAAGAAAAAACAAGAACAGCTAGTATACATATGTACATATTACTATATATATATATATATATACTGTATATAGACACACAGTGCGGAGCATTGTGGTTGGTGGATGTGCAGCAGAAAGTCTAAGCTCTCTCTCCGCGGATGCGGCGGGCCATCTGAATGTCTTTGGGCATCCTCTTGGCGTGGATGGCGCACAGGTTGGTGTCCACGAAGAGACCCACCAGGTAGGCCTCGCTGGCCTCCTGCAGAGCCATGACGGCGGAGCTCTGGAAGCGCAGGTCGGTCTTGAAGTCCTGAGCGATCTCCCTCACCAGGCGCTGGAAGGGCAGCTTACGGATGAGCAGCTCCGTGGATTTCTGGTAGCGACGGCTCTCTCTCAGAGCCACGGTACCGGGCCTGTAACGGTGAGGCTTCTTCACTCCGCCAGTGGCCGGAGCGCTTTTTCCGAGCAGCCTTGGTGGCTAGCTGCTTCCTGGGGGCTTTTTCCTCCAGTAGATTTATGGGCGGTCTGCTTGGTTCTTGCCATCACCTTCTTTATTATTCTGTCTAATATTTCTTGCACGCCACCTAAACTCCAGCCCGGCACCCGCGTCGTTTCCGCTACAGTTCCTCGGTATGTCGAGTTTCTCCGTTAGCACCGGGTGGCGGTTGAGTGCTAGCTAGCTCTTCCCTGCTGTATCGTCTCCTGCTGTAAACTGAGGCTCCGTCCGCCGACTCGGGAGCCCTTTGGGGTAATCTGTGTGTCCGTTATTCCATCTAGCTACAATGCTCCACACTGTGTGTGTTTATATATCTACATATTTATTCCATCTAGCTACAATGCTCCGCACTGTGTGTGTTTATATATCTACATATTTATTCCATCCAGCTACAATGCTCCGCACTGTGTGTCTATATATATACGTATATATATATATTTATATTTATATGTACATATGTATACTTGCTGCTCTTGTTTTTTTTCTCTTGCCTTCTGATTGTTGCTCTGAGTGTTGCTATCCCTGTGCTGTTGCAATCCTGGAATTTCCCCATTGTGGGACTAATAAAGGCTTATCTTATCTTATCTTATTTCCTTAAATACAATTTTATTAATATTTTTTTCTTTGTAATGAGAGTTAAATTATTGTTCTGTTCTTACTGCAAAGTTACAGTCAAAAATAGAAAAAGTACAAAAAAAATTACCACAGTCTGTTTCAAATTTATTTAAAAAAACAGTAATTTTATTTTACAAAAACAGACAAAAATAAGCCATAATATAATCCACGAATAAAATTTCAAATGTACAAGAAAAGTCAATTTTACAAGAGGAAATTACAAATTTGAGGAAAATTGTTTCAAATTTAGAGAAATTTACAGAGTAAAGTAGAAAACTATAAGATTGAGAAAACCCTCAAACCTTCAAGACTGAAGTCATTACTCAAGTTTTTAAGAGGGTGCTCTTTGTACCCTTAACTCAACTAGAAATTTTTGGTTGTCTACTTTTAATTATTAATTTCAAAGCACTGCTTTTACATGAGTAAAATTTCTGGTTACTATACCCACCTCTGACCATATAATTTAAGTATGCATGAGTACATTACTATTATGAATGTTTTTTCCTTTACCTCGTCTCTCAATGGGAAAAAAAGAAACAATTGAATAAAAATACAAAAAAATGCACATATTTTTATCATTTATGTAAACCATGACAAAAAATTCTGCAGGACAAAACATGACACTTGATATTTTCTAACCTGCTTGTATACCACCATAGACAGAGAGAGAACCTGAATTAGACAGAGCTCAGGGGAAAGATGAGACAGAAGAGAGGAGCCAAGGAGAGGAAAGTGTTCAGACAGAGGGTCCAAGAGAGGCGAGAGCAAAGGAACGAGAGAAGGATAACAACACTAAAAAGTCTAAACACAGGAGGTCTGGGTGGGACCCCAACTGACCCAATATTCCAATATTCAACCCTCAGCTGTACAATACTTTAAATGGTAAGTTCCATATGCCAAGTTACTGTGAAAAATTTAAAAAAGGAATAAATATTATAAAAATTAACATATTCCGTAACAATAGTGTCATATGTCTACTCCCACCCGGAAAAATATGTTACCACTGCGCCAAGGTCTTTAAGCCAGAGGAAACACTGGGCTGAATATTTTGCCAAACATACGAGGACCACGCAGCTGTGGATAGAAGAGCTGTTGGCACCAAAAGAAGCTAAGCTAGCTAGCTCTGAGAAGCTAACGGCTCAGTCAGGGGCAATGGGGAAGTTAGCCACAAGGCTAGGTGCACGACAAAATCAAGCTACAAGCTACCAGCTGGACTTCGAGGCAGAACTGGGGCCACAAGTGGGGGAGTCCCTGGTTACCAAAGACGGCGAGCCAGCCGAAGAGCTCAGCACTGTGTGTGACTGTAGCGCTGGTGTTGTTGACGGCGCGGTGAGCAGTGACAGTCTTCCCCGCAGTTGGAGTCTGGGCAGCGGGAGAGTGGAAGCAAACAGGCTGGAAGCCCCGGGAAGCAGCAGCAACAGCCAGGTGCAGAGGCAGAGCAACGGAGTGCCTTGGACGAGGGTGCTGGGCGCAGCGGCGAAGCGCCTGGTTCGGTGAGTGATGCCGACGAGAGTGATGCTGTGAGCCCTGGGAGTGAGCAATGACAGCTGGGCATAGAGGCAGCGCAGAGGAGTGCCCTGAACGAGGGTGTCGGGCGCAGCGGCAAAGCGCCTGGGTTGACGGGTGACGCTGATGAGAGCGATGCTGTAAGCCCCGGGAGAGAGCAGCGACAGCCGGGCGCACAGGCAGCACAGCGGAGCGCCTTGGACGAGGGTGCCAGGAGCAGTGGTGAGGTGCCTGGGTCAGGGAGTGGCGCCGATGAGCTGCAAGACCAATATATATATTGTGGTTCTCTCAATTAAGTTCAGTTCATTGCTTGGCATAAGACCGACTCCAGTCTCCCGTTATGTCTGGAATAACAGTTATTACCAACAAAGGCTTTTCTACTAAATATTAAATGAATTTACAGTGGGGCAAAAAAGTATTTAGTCAGCCACCAATTGTGCAAGTTCTCCCACTTAAAAGATGAGAGAGGTCTCCAATTTTCATCATAGGTATACCTCAACTATGAGAGACAAAATGAGAAAAAAAAAATCCAGAAAATTACATTGAAGGATTTTTAATGAATTAATTGGTAAATTCCTCGGTAAAATAAGTATTTGGTCACCTACAAACAAGCAAGATTTCTGGCCCTCACAGACCTGTAACTTCTTCTTTGAGAGGCTCCTCTGTCCTCCACTCGTTACCTGCATTAATGGCACCTGTTTGAACTCGTTATCAGTATAAAAGACACCTGTCCACAACCTCAAACAGTCAGACTCCAAACTCCACTATGGCCAAGACCAAAGAGCTGTCAAAGACACCAGAAACAAAATTGTAGACCTGCACCAGGCTGGGAAGACTGAATCTGCAATAGGTAAGCAGCTTGGTGTGAAGAAATCAACTGTGGGAGCAATTATTAGGAAATGGAAGACATACAAGACCACTGATAATCTCCCTCGATCTGGGGCTCCACACAAGATCTCACCCCGTGGGGTCAAAATGATCACGAGAACGGTGAGCAAAAATCCCAGAACCACATGGGGGGACCTAGTGAATGACCTGCAGAGAGCTGGGACCAAAGTAACAAAGGCTACATCAGTAACACACTACACCGCCAGGGACTCAAATCCTGCAGTGCCAGACGTGTCCCCCTGCTTAAGCCAGTACATGTCCAGGCCCGTCTGAAGTTTGCTAGAGACCATTTGGATGATCCAGAAGAGGACTGGGAGAATGTCATATGGTCAGATGAAACCAAAATAGGACTTTTTGATGAAAACTCAACTTGTCGTGTTTGGAGAAGAAAGAACACCATACCTACTGTGAAGCATTGGGGGTGGAAACATCATACTTTGGGGCTGTTTTTCTGCAAAGGGACCAGGACGACTGATCCGTGTAAAGGAAAGAATGAATGGGGCCATGTATCGTGAGATTTTGAGTGAAAACCTCCTTCCATCAGCAAGGGCATTGAAGATGAAACGTGGCTGGGTCTTTCAGCATGACAATGAACCCAAACACACCGCCTGGGCAATGAAGGAGTGGCTTCATAAGAAGCATTTCAAGGTCCTGGAGTGGCCTAGCCAGTCTCCAGATCTCAACCGCATAGAAAATCTTTGGAGGGAGTTGAAAGTCCGTGTTGCCCAGCGACAGCCCCAAAACATCACTGCTCTAGAAGAGATCTGCATCGAGGGATGGGCCAAAATACCAGCAACAGTGTGTGAAAACCTTGTGAAGACTTACAGAAAACGTTTGACCTCTGTCATTGCTAACAAAGGGTATATAATAAAGTATTGAGATGAACTTTTGGGATTGACCAAATACTTATTTTACAGAGGAATTTACCAATTAATTCATTAAAAATCCTTCAATGTGATTTTTTTTGGATTTTTTTTTCTCATTTTGTCTCTCATAGTTGAGGTATACCTATGATGAAAATTGGAGACCTCTCTCATCTTTTAAGTGGGAGAACTTGCACAATTGGTGGATGACTAAATACTTGTTTGCCCCACTGTATGCTAAAGAAGACAAAATGAACCTACTTGAGCTACTAAATGAATTTCTCCAAGCGTGTTCAGTTCTTATTCCCTGTGTCATTCCACTTTGTTGAACACAACTTATTTTGTGAACACAGTTGCCTTGACTTTTTTGTATGTATGATTACTTGTAAAAGTAAAATCCATAAAATGTATGCTTCATCTACCAAAAATTCATTAAGGCTCCCAATTCGGATTCAAACATTTTATCTGCCAAAAAATTATTTGATTTGGTTCTTCAAGGTTGAATTGTGAAGATTATAAAATAACATGTTCTGTCCAATTTGTGAATAGTCTCAAAGGGCTGTTATAGCTTATAAATATGTTATTTCACCTGCCAAAAAATTGATTAAAGGTCTTAATGTTGATTTAAACAGTTTTCATGCTTTAAGAATGATTTGATTTCATTGTTAAGGATTAAATTGTGAATATAATACTTTAACTTGCTCTGTCCTACCTGTGAAATAGTCTCAAAGGACAGTTATAGCTTATAAATATATTACTTAACCTGCCAAAAATTGATTAAAGGTCTTAAGTGTTGATTGAAACAGTTTTCATGCTTTAAAAATGATCTGATTTACTTGTTAAAGTTAAACTGTGAATATAATACTGTAACTTGCTCTCTTACACTTGTGAAATAGTCTCAAATGGCTGTTATAGCTTATAAATATGTTATTTCACCTGCCAAAAATTGATTAAGGGTCTTTATGTCGATTGAAACAGCTTTCATTCCCCCCCTTCCCCAATGCTGTGAACCTAGGGGAAACACCGTCATTACAGAAAAAGATAACAGAAAATACTTGCAGTTCCATCTCCTCACCTCCGTCTTTGCTTTTTCCAGGCAGAGTGCCATGTCTGCAAACAGAGCTTCACTGTCCTCCAGAAGAGCAGATGCTGATACCTGAAACACAAGAGTGCAACAGAGAATTCCTTAGAATTACAATAAATGCAAATAATTAAAAGCACCATGTAGAAATTTGAGGGTCACAGTATATATAGTATATTTGCTTTAAGATTCAATATCTGTTTAATAATAATTACAAGATCCTACAATGTGCTTTTTAAAAGCAGATTCAGGGGTTTCACTGAGTTCATGTAGTTATTTTCCAAGAAGCCAGAGCAGGTACAGACAAATGGATGAAACAAGATGATGCTCAGGGGAATAGGAGGAGAAAAGGCTTTCCTGGAAGATGGAATGAGTGGCATCAAACTGGAAAATAAATTAGCGCTATACTGGAAGCTGATACAAAAGATCAAGAGAGGCTGGATGCTTGAATGTGACTAGTTAGCTATAAGGAAGTTAAATCTAAGACTTTTAACACCCTTTTAAGCCTGCTTGATCAAATTTAACCTCAATTTCTCAAAAACTGTGACCCACATCAGAATTAGCCCTGGCCAATTGTTAGCATAACTGTAACAGCTGCAAATTTTGGGTCATCGGTCCAGCTCTCAAATTTGCACTTCCTCAGGGTTTATGCTATAACTAGATGATTAAGTTATTTAAGTAAGATATCTGCATGGGTTTAGTAAAGGAGGATATGGAGAGGGTTAGTGTTGCAGAGGAAGAAGCAAGGGATAAGGACAGATGGCTTCAGATGGCATCAGAAAGGGCATTCACGGTCTGGAGCTGACGTCCATTTTTTTAAACTTCCCTTGTCTTCCACCCCCTAACGTTCTCAGTAGTATTTACAGTAGATCAGAGGAACACGCAGGATGATCCAAAAGAGTGACGTTATTCTCCTGGAAGAAGTGGTTCATGTGGTAATGGCTTTCAAAGATAAATGCCTTACAAAGTCCTAGCTGAGACTAATTCACTTCCAATATAATCCTATGGATTACACCCCACCCCACCTTGCTGCCTCTATATTGGAGTTTTCCCTGGTGGACGAAAGGGTTGCTTCCCTGTGCCTTCGGGTTGGGAAACAGGTCCTGACCATCGTTTGTGCTTATGCACCAAATGATGTTTCAGAGTACCCACCCTTTTTGGAGTCTCTGACTGGGGTGCTGAAGCTTCAATGCACACGTGGGCAACGACAGTGAAACCTGGAAGGGGGTGATTGGGAGGAACGGCCTGCCCGATCTGAACCCGAGTGGTGTTCAGTTATTGGACTTCTGTGCTAACCACAGTTTGTCCATAACAAACACCATGTTCAAGCATAAGGGTGTCCATATGTGCACCTGGCACCAGGACACCCTAGGTCGCAGGTCGATGATCGATTTTGTTATCGTGTCATCAGACCTGCGACCGTATGTCTTGGACAATCGGGTAAAGACAGGTGCAGAGTTGTCAACTGATCACTACCTGGTGGTGAGTTGGATCTGATGGCAGGGGAGGATGCCATTCAGACCTGGTAGACCCAAACGTACAGTATAGTGAGGGTGTGCTGGGAACGTCTGGCTGAGGCCCCTGTCCTGGAGGTCTTCAACTCTCACCTCCATAAGAACTTCAACCACATTCCGAGGTAGTCTGGAGACATGGAGTCTGAATGGGCCATGTTCTCCACCTCTATTGTTGAAGTGGCGGCCCAGAGCTGCGGCCGCAAGGTCGTCGGGGCATCTCGTGGTGGCAACCCCCGAACCAAGTGGTAGACACCAGTGGTGAGGGGGGCCATTAAGCTGAAGAAGGAGTCTTATCAGGCTTACACCTCAGCTGCTCCCAAAGCAGCTGAGGTATACCGGCAGGCCAAGCGGAGTGCAGCTCAGGTGGTTGCTGAAGAAAAAACCTGGGTATGGGAGGAGTTCGGTGAGGCCATGGAACAAGACTTTCGGTCGGCCTCGAAGAGATTCTGGCAAACTGTCAGGCAGCTCAGGAGGAGGAAGCAGCTCTCTGTCCACACTGTGTATGGTGTGGATGGGACGCTGTTGACTTCGACTGGGGATATTGTCGGGCGGTGGAAGGAATACTTCGAGGATCTCTTCAATCCCACTGATACACCTTCCACAGAGGAAGCAGGGCTTGTGGACGAGGGCGACGACTTGCTTATCACAGGGGCTCACAGGGGCTTATCACAGGGGCTGAGGTCGCCAAGGTGGTTGAAAATCTCCTTGGTGGCCGGGCCCTGGGGGTGGATGAGGTTCACCCTGAGTACCTCAAGGCCCTGGATGTTGTAGGGCTGTCATGGTTGACACGCTTCTGCAACATTGTGTGGAGGTCGGGGACAGTGCCTTTGGCATGGCAAACCGGGGTGGTGGTTCCTCTTTTCAAAAAAGGGGACCGGAGGGTGTGCTCCAACTTTAGAGGGATCACACTCCTCAGCCTCCCTGGGAAAGTCTATGCCAAGGTACTGGAGAGGAGAGTCCGGCCGTTGGTCAAACCTGGGATTCAGGAGGAGCAATGTGGTTTTCGTCCTGGCCGTGGCACATCGGACCAGCTCTTTACCCTCTCGAGAATTCTTGATGGTTTGTGGGAGTTTGCCCAACCAGTTTACATGTGTTTTGTGGACTTGGAGAAGGCATTTGACTGCGTCCCTCGTGGTTTTTTGTGGGGGGGGGGGATGCTTCGGGAGTATGGTGTATCGGGCTTGTTGTTATGAGCTATTCAGTCTTTGTACGACTGTTGTGAGAGTTTGGTTCGTATTGCCAACACTCGGTTGGACTCATTCCCAGTGACATTTGGACTCCGCCAGGGCTGCCCTTTGTCACCGATCCTGTTCATAATTTTGATGGACAGGATTTCTAGGCGCAGCCAGGGAATGGAGGGTGTCATGCTTGGTGGTCACAGGATCTCATCTCTGTTGTTTGCAGATGATGTTGTCCTTTTGGCTTCATCCAGCAATGACCTATAGTTCTTACTGGGACGGTTTGCCACTGAGTGTGAAGCGGCTGGAATGAGAATCAGTACCTCCAAGTCCCGAGTCCATGGTCCTCAGCCGGAAAAAGGTGGATTGTCCTCTTCATGTTGTGGACAAGCTCCTGCCCCAAGTGGAGGAATTTAAGTATCTCAGGGTCTTATTCATGAGTGAGGGGAGAATGGAGCAAGAGCTTGACAGACGGATCGCAGCAGCATCTGCAGTGATGCGGATGTTGTACCGGTCTGTTGTGGTAAGAGGGAGCTGAGTTCTAAGGCAAAGCTGTCGATTTACCAGTCAATCTACATTCCTACTCTCACCTATGGTCACGAGCTTTGGGTAATGACCGAAAGAACGAGATCGCGGATACAAGCGGCTGAAATGAGCCTTCTCCGTAGGATTGCTGGACTCACCCTTAGAGATAGGGTGAGGAGCTCAGTCATCCGGGAGAGGCTCAGAGTAGAACCGCTGCTCCTCCACATTGAAAGGAATCAGTTGAGGTGGTATGGGCATCTGATTAGGATGCCTTCTGGACGCCTCCCACTTGTGGTGTTTCGCGCACGTCCTTTTTGTTTTTTTTATCATATATACATCCTGCTGCAGTGGTGATGGCATGGTTGTGGCTGCATGAAAGACTACCCTGGAGCAGTGGACTGGCCACTGGCATGGGTCACATGGCCCACGGGCTCCCAAGAGGTGAGTTTGGACCAAAGGCTGTGCTAGGATTTTTTGCACAGGTAGTCCTAGAATTTATATATCAAAATATACAGTGGTGTGAAAAAGTGTTTGCCCCCTTCCTGGTTTCTCATATTTTTGTATGTTTGTCACACTTAAATGTTTCAGGTCGTCAAACAAATTTAAATATTAGACAAAGATAACACAAATAAACACAAAATGCAGTTTTTAAATGAAGGTGTTTATTATTAAGGGTAAAAAAAAGAAAAAAAGTTGAACCCTACATGGCCCTGTGTGAAAAAGTGATCCCCCTCGTTAAAACATAAATCAACTGTGGTTTATCACATCTTTGGAAAGCTGAGTTCAATTTCTCAAGGCACAACCAGGCCTGATTACCGCCACACCTGTTCTCAGTCAAAAAAAATCACTTAAATAGGACCTGCCTGACAAAGTGAAATTGACCAAAAGATCCTCAAAAGCTAGACATCATGCTGCAATCCAAAGGAATTCAGGAACAAATGAGAAACAAAGTAACTGAGATCTATCAGTCTGGAAAATGTTATAAAGCCATTTCTAAAGCTTTGGGACTCCAGCGAACCACAGTGAGAGCCATCAGCCACAAATGGTGAAAACATGGAACAGTGGTGAACTTTCCCAGGAGTGGCCGGCTGGAGCACAGCAACGACTCATCCTAGAGGTCACAAAAGACCCCACAGCAACATCCAAAGAACTGCAGGCCTCACTTGCCTCAGTTAAGGTCAATGTTTATGAGTCCACCATAAGAAAGAGACTAGTAAAAAAATGGCCTGCATGGCAGAGTTCCAAGACAAAAGCCACTGCTGAGCAAAAAGAACATAAAGGCTCATCTCAGTTTTGCCAGAAAACATCTTGATGATCCCCAAGACTTTTGGAAAAATACTCTGGACTGACGAGACAAAAGTTGAACGTTTTGGAAAGTGTGTGTCCCATTACATCCGGTGTAAAAGTAACAGCGTTTCAGAAAAGGAACATCATACCAACAATAAAATATGGTGGTGGTAGTATGATGGTCTGGGGCTGTTTTGCTGCTTCAGGACCTGGAAGACTTGCTGTGGTAAATGGAACCATGAATTCTGCTGTCTACCAAAAAGTCCTGAAGGAGAATGTCCGGCCATCTGTTTATGACATCAAGCTGAAGCGCACTTGGGTTCTGCAGCAGGACAATGATCCATAACACATCAGCAAGTCCACCTCTGAATGGCTAAAGAAAAACAAAATGAAGACTTTGGAGTGGCCTAGTCAAAGTCCTGACCTGAATCCGATTGAAATGCTGTGGTATGACCTTAAAAAGGTGGCTCATGCTCGAAAACTCTCCAGTGTGGCTGAAATACAACAATTCTGCAAAGATGAGTGGGCCAAAATTCCTCCACAGTGCTGTAAAACACTCATTGCCAGTTATCACAAACGCTTGATTGCAGCTGTTGCTGCTAAGGGTGGCCCAACCAGTTATTAGGTTTAGGAGACAATCACGTTTTCACACAGGACCATGAAGGTTTGGATTTTTTTCCCCCTTAATAATAAATATCTTCATTTAAAAATTGCATTTTGTGTTTACTTGTGTTATCTTTGCCTAATATTTAAATTTGTTTGATGATCTGAAACATTTAAGTGTGACAAACATACAAAAAAAAATGAGAAATCAGGAACGGGGCAAACACTTTTTCACACCACTGTATACAGTATATATTTATGCAAGTCCTTATTGTACTCAAAGCTGCAAACTAGCAAAATAAGCAGAATGCTGCAGTTAAAGTTAGCTCCCACTTGGTGTTTCGGGCATGTCCCACTGGGAGGAGACCCCGGGGCAGACCCAGGACTCGCTGGACAGACTATGTCTCCCAGCTGGTCTTGGAACGCCTTGGTATCCTTTCTGAAGAGCTGCAGCAGGTGGCTGGGGAGAGGGAAGTCTGGGCTTCTCTGCTTGAACTGCTGCCTCCGCGACCTGGACCTCCGGAAAAGCGGTAGAAGATGGATGGATGGTATTTTTAAAAGGAAATGTGCCGTAAATCACCACAAGAGCACAACTTTTGAAATACAACTACCTCAAGCTATTTAATTAATGAAATGATAATATCTAATATAAATTGAAATTTAAGTTTATTTCAAACAAGTGAGTGAAATACAGTGAAAACAATAAAATTTGAGTTTTGTGTTGAATGTACACAAACTCATAGTGAGAGACATTCATATGTCTGAATGGGAGTAGGTAGAAGTCAAAGACTTACCAAGACCTACCCCCTTCTATCAAGTCCCCCCCCCCAAAAAAAACAAAAAAACAAACAACAACCCATAAACAAGGGTTATAAAGCAGCCAACATTCTTATTTTCTTGTAGGGCAGGGGTGCCCAACCTGGGGCTCCTGGAACGTTCAGGTTTCTGTGGGAAATATTCTCATTTCACTTCTTAATTGGTCCAAAGATTTGCCAATAATTTGCTGTTGTTGTGCATGGGTGCAAGGGTGCCTACAGAACACATGCACAACAATGACAGATTATTTGCAAATCTTTGGACCAATTAAGAAGTGAAATTAGAAAACTTCCCACAGAAACCTGAATGCTCCAGGAGCCCCAGGTTGGACACCCCTGTTGTAGGGGATCCTAATTTTAACAATGCTTGTGTTAACATCTGTGCGACAGGTTAACACACAATATACAGTGGGGCAAAAAAGTATTTAGTCAGCCACCAATTGTGCAAGTTCTCCCACTTAAAAGATGAGAGGGGTCTCCAGTTTTCATCATAGGTATACCTCAACTATGAGAGACAAAATGAGAAAAAACAATCCAGAAAATTACATTGTCTGATTTTTAAAGAATTTATTTGCAAATTATGGTGGAAAATAAGTATTTGGTCAATAACAAAAGTTCATCTCAATACTTTGTTATATACCCTTTGTTGGCAATGACAGGGGTCAAACGTTTTCTGTAAGTCTCCACAAGGTTTTCACACACTGTTGCTGGTATTTTGGCCCATTCCTCCATGCAGATCTCCTCTAGAGCAGTGATGTTTTGGGGCTGTTGCTGGGTAACACAGACTTTCAACTCCCTCCAAAGATTTTCTATGGGGATGAGATCTGGAGACTGGCTAGGCCACTCCAGGACCTTGAAATGCTTCTTATGAAGCCACTCCTTCGTTGCCCGGGCAGTGTGTTTGGGGTCATTGTCATGCTGAAAGACCCAGCCACATTTCATCTTCAATGCCCTTGCTGATGGAAGGAGGTTTTCACTCAAAATCTCACAATACATGGCCCCATTCATTCTTTTCTTTACACGGATCAGTCGTCCTGGTCCCTTTGCAGAAAAACAGCCCCAAAGCATGATGTTTCCACCCCCATGCTTCACAGTTGGTATGGTGTTCTTTGGATTCAACTCAGCATTCTTTCTCCTCCAAACACGAGAAGTTGAGTTTTTACCAAAAAGTTCTATTTTGGTTTCATCTGACGACATGACATTCTCCCAATCCTCTTCTGGATCATCCAAATGCTCTCTAGCAAACTTCAGACGGGCCTGGACATGTACTGGCTTAAGCAGGGGGACACATCTGACACTGCAGGATTTGAGTCCCTGGCGGTGTAGTGTGTTACTGATGGTAGCCTTTGTTACTTTGGTCCCAGCTCTCTGCAGGTCATTCACTAGGTCCCCCCGTGTGGTTCTGGGATTTTTGCTCACCGTTCTCGTGATCATTTTGACCCCACGGGGTGAGATCTTGCGTGGAGCCCCAGATCGAGGGAGATTATCAGTGGTCTTGTATGTCTTCCATTTTCTAATAATTGCTCCCACAGTTGATTTCTTCACACCAAGCTGCTTACCTATTGCAGATTTAGTCTTCCCAGCCTGGTGCAGGTCTACAATTTTGTTTCTGGTGTCCTTTGACAGCTCTTTGGTCTTGGCCATAGTGGAGTTTGGAGTCTGACTGCTTGAGGTTGTGGAAAGGTGTCTTTTATACTGATAACGAGTTCAAACAGGTGCCATTAATACAGGTAACGAGTGGAGGACACAGGAGCCTCTTAAAGAAGTTGTTACAGGTATGTGAGAGCCAGAAATCTTCCTTGTTTGTAGGTGACCAAATACTTATTTTCCACCATAATTTGCAAATAAATTCTTTAAAAAAATTTACCAATTAATTCATTAAAAATCCTTCAATGTGATTTTCTGTATTTTTTTTTTCCCCTCATTTTGTCTCTCATAGTTGAGATATACCTATGATAAAAATTGGAGACCTCTCTCATCTCTTAAGTGGGAGAACTTGCACAATTGGTGGCTGACTAAATACTTTTTTGCCCCACTGTATAATAAGGAATGAAAAAATAGAAGAAAAGGATAATAGTAAATAAAAAAAGGTTTTTAACAAGCAGATTTTAACTCATATTCTCATAGTATCATTTTTTTGTACATATGTTTGAATCTAGAAAAGGACAGACAGTTCTTCATTTCCTCTGAGCAGCTGTTCCACAGTGTCACTCCATTGACTGAGATGCTATGGTATTTATGGAACCTTTTCCACTAGCAACTACTCAGCCCGACTCGACTTGTAGGATTTTCCATTAGTACCTATTTTGGTACCTACTCCAGTCAGGTTCCAAGCGCGCTGAGTCGAGCTGAAAATGTGACATCAATAGACTACAGGCCACTGATTGGCCAGGGCATAATGTCAGTGGATGAGAGCGATGTCTTCACAAGATACAAAACCGCCATTTGTAAATCTGGCTGTGAGTTTTTATTATTTCTGTGATAATCAAGGAGATAAATCGCTATACACAAATCAACACAGTGGTCCAATGACGAGGTGCGGACTCTTCCGTGCTTGGTGCCTGACGAGAGAATCCAGAGGGAGCTACGGGGCTGAAAAGTGTTGCCTCGCCTGTTTCCTTTCTCCACATTGGTGACCCCAAGACGTGCCATGGAAAGCGAGCTGAGCACCGCCCTGGAGACTACCTGGAGGGAGAGCACCAGCACCGCGTGCACCGTCTCAGTCAAGCTCCCAGACTTCTGGCTTCACAACCCGACCGTGTGGTTCTTGCACATAGAAGCCCAGTTCGCACTCCGTGGGATAACAACGGACGATACCAAGTATTACTACGTGGTTGCCGCGCTGGATGCACACGCTATGCAACAGGTGACGAGCCTGCTCCAGGAGCCGCTGGCCCAGGGGAAATTTGAAGCGCTCAAGAGGATGCTACTCCAGCGCAATACCCTTTCTGACAGTGAGAGGGCAGAGAGACTCGTAACGCATTCGGGGTTAGGTAACAGATCAGCAGTGGAGCTCATGGAGAGCATGTTGGTGCTGAGGGGGAAGGACGATGAATCTTTCCTGTTCGCCCACTTGTTCCTCAGGAACCTACCGGCTACAGCGAGAGCGATCCTGGCCAACTCACCACGGTTGGTTGCCAAGGACTACCGCGCCCTGCCACAGGAAGCGGACCGCATCATTTTGGCGACCAGAACTCTCAGCATGCAGGCAGTGGCACCAGCATCCATAACGGACTCCAGCAAGGTCAAGGAGCCGCTGGTGGTAGTCGGGACAGACATCAGGAGATGATGGAACGGGGCGATCTGTTTTTATTATCGCCATTTCGGCTCAAATGCTCAGCGCTGCCTTTTGCTATGCCAATTGAAGAAGCCGGGAAGACGGCACGTTTGGCATTCAGTTGCAGCTGCAACCGCTGGTGACAGGAACAAACTGCTTTATGTCATGGACACACGTTCGGGGAGACGGTTTTTGGTGGACTCCGGCTCCCAGAAGAGCCTCATCCTGCCGGTCAACGCAGACAGGATGGCAGGAGGCAGCGGTCCCGAGTTCACGGCCGCCAACAGATCCACCATCAGGACGTTTGGCGAACGGACACCGACGATATGCTTGCACGTACGCAATTTCACTGGGACTTTGTGATAGCTGTATGCCTATTTTAGGTGCCCTGAGTAGGCGAATCTCGCCGACTGTTGTCTGAGAAGGCATTCGACTGTGTCCATTGTGGTTTTTTTTTGGGGGGGGGGATGCTTTGGGAGTATAGGATATTGAGCTTGTTGTAACAAGCTATCCGGTCTCTATACGACCGTTGTGAGAGTTTGGTTCGTATTGCCAACACTCGGTTGGACTCATTCCTAGTGAGAGTTGGACTCCGCCAGGGCTGTCCTTTGTCACTGATCCCGTTCATAATTTTTATGGACAGGATTTCTAGGCGCAGCCAGGAAACGGATGGGGTCATGCTTGGTGACCACAGGGTCTCATCTCTGTTGTTTGCAGATGATGTTGTCCTGCTGGCTTCATCCAGCAATGACCTACAGGTCTTACTGGGATGGTTTGCTGCTGAGTGTGAAGCGGCTGGGATGAGAATCAGTACCTCCAAGTCCGAGTCCGAGTCCATGGTCCTCAGCCAGAAAAAGGTGGATTGTCCTTTCCGGGTTGGGGACAAGCTCCTGCCCCAAGTGGAGGAGTTTAAGTATCTTGGGGCCATATTCACGAGTGAGGGGAGAATGGAGCAAGGGACTGACAGACGGATCGGAGCAGCATCTGCAGTGATACGGATGTTGTACCAGTCTGTCATGGTGAAGAGGGAGCTGGGCTCTAAGGCAAAGCTGTCGATTTACTGGTCAATCTACGTTCCTACCCTCACCTATGGTCATGAGCTTTGGGTAATGACTGAAACCATGAGATTGCAGATACAAGCGGCTGAAATGAGCTTTCTCTGCAGGATTGCTGGACTCTTAGAAATGGGTGAGGAGCTCAGTCATCTGGGAGAGGCTCAGAGTAGAACCGCTGCTCCTCCACATTGAAAGGAGCCAAATGAGGTGGTTTAGGCATCTGATCAGGGTGCCTCCTGGACACCTCCCACTTGAGGTGTTTTGGGTACGTCCCACTGGGAGGAGACCCCGGAGCAGACCCAGGACTCGCTGGAGAGACTGTCTCCCAGCTGGTCTGGGAATGCCTTGGTATCCTCTCTGAAGAGCTGGAGCAGGTGGCTAGGGAGAGGCAAGTCTGGGCTTCTCTGCTTGAACTGCTGCCTCTGCGACCCGGACCTCCAGAAAAGTGGTAGAAGATGGATGGATGGAATTTGATTTCTGTAACTTTTCCTAACTCAATATCATTTATCATGATTTTTTTTTTACTGGTATCGGTTGGCCGATTACCAAATATTATGTTTTTCGTTTTAATTAAATTTTAACATTAATTTATTGTAGTCAAACCAGGTTTTTAATTTATTAAGATCATTTTCCAGTGAATTTAGAAGCTGTTCCAAGTGATTACCGCTACACAGAAGGTTTGTGTCATCAGCATAAAATACGGTTTGTAGGGACCCACAGTAATCACAGATGTCGTTTATGTACAAGATGAACAACAAGGGCTCCAGTACAGATCCCTGTGGCACACCCACGTATTACTGTTTGACATTGTGAGTTGATTTCCTTGATTTGGACAAATTGTTTTCGATAAGTGAGATAACTTCTAACCCATGACAGCGAAACCCCTCTGACCCCGTATGTGGCTAACTTTTAAAGCAGACGGACAGACGAAAATTCAATATCGCTAATTCTTATCTCAAATTGTTGTCTGAGACGAGCTAAGTCAAACCGCACATGTTTTGGTGTCAACGAATGTCGCATAAGGTGACAATGCGCTCTTGAAGTACGCTGTCGTGCAGAGCTGGCAGACCCAGCCAAGCGATCAGCGGCTAAGATGGCCACTGACTGTGTGACGTCACCACCGGCAAACACACGCACACGGTCGGCGGCCAGTGCTGTGTTTTGCTTCATGCAACACTTGATGTTTACGTCTTAAAATCGGCGATTACGGATATTTCTTGGAATACTTGTGGATTACAAATAGATTATTTATGAAGACTAGGATTTCAGGAATCGAATTAATATGGTTTGGCGTTGTGTTGTCTACGGGTGTGATGGTATACCTGCTGTGTTTTGCTTCATGCAACACTTGATGTTTACGTTTTAAAATCGGCGATTACGGATATTTCTCGGAATTACCAAATATTTTCATGATCATAAGAACGGTTAGGGGGAAAAAACATGCTGAAGAAAGACAGTTTAACTCACCGGTTACTTATTTTGGAAGTCCATCTTCCTGTGTTTTTTAGAAGCAAAGTTCTCAATTACAGAGACATACAGTGTTCCCTATTGCTTCAGCTTCTGTATTAAAGCAGACTCCAGTGAAATAGTACCCAGGTTTGTCAGTCTTTCTTGTCCACATATATTTTGCAGGTGTCACGGCTCGCCGCTCTCAGGCATCTGCCTCAGCTGCGCGCACACCTGCACCTCGTTAGCGCCCTGCATGTGCAGTAGACATTTCGTTGACAGCGATTTCGAGAATAAGATGCAATTTGCAAAAAGATTGGTGATAAAGAAAACGGCTATTCCAACTATATATCCCTCGATTCCCAAGTCTGACTGTGAGACAAGTATCAGTGACAGTGGCGTGAAAAGCAAGAGTGACCTACCGAGGCGATCAGCTGTCAGAAAACGAGAAGTAAACAGGGTAAGTTTTGGATTTTTAATATTCACAGCAAATGTTTACTAAACATTTTAAATGAATTCCAAGCAATGGATGATTTTCAAAATCAAACATGTAAAAGTAGAAGAAATTACCAATTACCAATGACAGTTCAGCTTTCAATTTTTAGGGAAGCAACATATTTGCTAAGAAAAACAAATATAAGCCTAAGATTGTAAGAGAAATGTGCTTTTAAAAATGGAACCCCAATTTTCTACCATAAAATGGTGCCCATTATAACTGTGAAATGTTATTTATTGGAATATAATAATTGCTATATCTGGAAACTAGTTATTTTCTTAATCTGTAGTGATACTCCATTGATTTTTGTATTTCTTTGTATATTTCTGCTGTGTTTTCAAACATTCATACAAAGGTGGTATAGTATGTAATATTTCTTTTCAAATTGAGAAGAATTTAGTGTGTTCAAATTATTCAAATGTATATGACATGCGACTTTGATGAATGCTGAACTATGAGAATTATAACATTGACATGAACATTAATAAACTCAATATATGATTTTACAAAACTTTATTTACATATCATTGTTCACAAATCTAATCTTGGTAGGCAAAATCCCTTGTAGTGATCAGATGGGAATGTTTCTCTGATGAGGCTCACTGCACAGGCAGGCAACATAACCCTCACTTCTTTCCCACAAATAAGGCTGAATACCCCCTCAGCACCACCCAAAACTACTTCATCATCCGATTCTTCATTTTCAATGTCATCATTTATATTGAGGTCGTCAAACTCGAGAAAATAATCGCTGTCCGAATCACTTTGCTCTCGTTCTGCCATTTTCTATTGCTGTTGTGACGTCACCAATGCCCGCACCTATCGAGAGATGGCGGTACTGCAGCCTCACTAAGTGAAGGCTGAGCTATGAGCAAATAAGGTCATTTATGGAAGCTGGTGACACATATTAAATTGTGGGAATAGACAGAATAGAATATTTTCATACAATCTGTTGATTGGTTCAATAAAAAAATGTCACTGTCCGTCTGCTTTAAGATAATCGTCTATGGTGAAAAGTGTCGAAAGCATTTTTTAGTTTGAGGAAAACACCAATGGCAAACTTCCTATTTTCAACAGCAGTTGTTACCTCATCAACAAAATCAATCAGAGGATGTGTAGTTGTTCTGTTTGGGCTAAAACCATATTGTTGTTCATGTAAGATATTATTTTTTAAATTAAATTAAAATTAAATTAATTAAATTAAATCACCCTTTACTGTCATTCAACTGTACAACCAATCATGTACAGTAGAACGAGATTGTGTTTTACCTATCTACTGTGTTAATCACACACACCCCAAGTGTAGAATCAGAGGGCCGCTGCCATGCAAGGCGCCGCCACAAATTTCCCTCCTCCATTCCATTATTGCTGAGCGCCAAGCTGGACGGCAGGAAGTTCCACTTTTATATGGTCTTCGGCATGACCCGGCCGGGATTTGAACCCCTGCCTCCCGGGTGTGGGGCGGATGCTCTACCAACTGAGCCACCACTCCGGTATGATAAATTCATACAACCCCTTATGAAATAGTTTTTCTAAGACCTTTGAAAATTGGGACAGCAATAAAATGGGTCTGCAGTTTGTAAATTGTTGTACACCTCCAGCCTTGTCGACTGGAATAATCTTTGCAATTTTCATTTTTTCTGGGAATACACCAATCTGTAGAGAAAGGTTACAGATATGTACAGTATAAGTAAATGGGTCCACCACAGTCTATATTTTTCACAAAATCCATATCTATGCCATCAGAGTCTATTGATTTTTTTCCTTTGAAAGATTTAACAATGTCTGTTTTTTTCCTTTACATCCGTGCCCCTTATAAACAAGTTGGTAACAGTGTTGCAGTTTCTTAGACTTTCAGGCTCTTCTCCCCCATTTCCTGCGATTTGTCTGGCCAGACCAGAACCAACATTGACAAAAAAAAAAAGTAATTGAAACCATTTACAACATGCAGAGTGTCATTTGTGATTGTGTTTTGTATCTGAAAAGTATCTGGATGTTCAATTTTTTTGGTTCTGTTGTTTAGAATTTCTGCTAATACTTATTAAAAAATCTTTTATATAAAGATTTTTTTCCTACATGCCTTTAGATTTCCCTTGGTCAGCCATGGTTTCCTTTCTGACTTCTGCCTTATTGTTTTAATGACCATTGGACAGTAGATATAAAAACTTAATATCGTGGACAGAAAAATGTTGCATGATTCATTTACATCATCAGTACAGATTTTTGTCCAATTATAATTTAGTAGGTGTTGTCTTAATCAGAAGATTGCAACCTTTTTTTTTTTTTTGTCTAAATGTTTTTATGATGAGTTTGTCTCCGTTTGTCCTGGTACAGCCTGGTACGATCGCAAAAACTGGTAGGTGATCACTAACATCATTTATTACTAAACCCCGTGTAATTTGGTTATCAAGGACATTTGTGAATATGTTATCAATAAGTGTAGTGCTATGTGAGGTTATTCTTGATGGACAAGTAATTAAAAAGGATGAAGCCCCATGGTGTACATTGCTTGTATGTAATCTGTAATCGTAGTGTTGTCAGTTGGGTTAAGTAAGTCTATGTTGAAGTCCCCACAGATGTATATATATATATATATATATATATATATATATATATATTGCTATTGATGAGTTCAAATAGTTCTAATAATTTTTCAGTAAAAGATTTTATACATGTTCCACGAGATCTATAAATACAGCTTACTATTATATTTTTTGACTTCTCTCAATTTCCATTTCAGTGGTTGTGCATTCCATTAAGTTATCAAGTGACACTACATTTTTTAATGATTTTGGTTTTGTAGTTTTTATCTATATACAAAACAATCCCACCTCCCCTTTTTTCCTTTTCTGTTTGTACAGTACATTTCATACCCTTCCATTCTGACCATATCAATAAAGTCCTCTGTGAGCCAGGTCTCTGAAACCGCAATTACTGAGAATTTTGAAGTGAATTCTGCAAGACAGTCTACAATTTTAGAATAATTAAAGTTGAGGCTCCTGCTGTTAAAGTGGATTATTGATGATGTGTTGCCAGTGGTGACATTGCTGTTGTACTGCTGATAAGTGTAGTATCCACACTGATGATTATATACACTACAGTAAAAGTTATTTTCAGGGTCTACTGCATTTTCCAAGTCTTGTGGTTTATGTTCAGTATATTGGAATTACTTTACTTTTACTTAATAAGTAAAAGTAAAACTTTTACTTAATTACTTTTACTTTTAATTACTCCTAACATTCACCTAGTCCTACCTGTTGCTGTACTCATGACTTTTCATCCATTATTACATTGCACATAACTCTCACACTGCTTTTTACTTCATTCACATTATATCACTGAATCTGAGTCCACATTGAAATACTGTGTGATTGTATATTTTTTCATATATTTCTGCAAAGTGTGGTTAGTCCGAGTAAATAACTGCATATATTCCTGTATATATTTGCATCCTTTTATAGAAACGTGGACAGACTGTAATTTACTGTACATACTCTGGTTGTCATTGAATCCTTATTTAAATCCTTCACCTGAACAACGAGAGCAAGTTTTTAGCCAAAGTAAAATTCCTTGTATGTGTTGTGCATACTTGGCCAATAAAGCTGATTCTGATTCTGATTTAGTCCAAGGTTTTGATGATCCATTGAAACAGCTAATTTATGGCTTGTTTCCAGATGCAGAAAGGCAGCTCAGATTAAGGATTTCTACTATACTCATTTCTGCTGGTCCAAATGAAATTATTTAATAATAATCTCTGTTTCCCTGTTATTATTTAACAATACTTTTGTTTTAATATATTTTTTTCGAATGAGAGAAATATTTATAAATATGAAAAAAAATGTTCAGGAAACACACAGGACTCACCTGGAGTGGGGATTAATTTCAGTCACACAGAGAAAACCAATTTCCAGAGGGAAGAAGAAATTTCCTTTGGATAAAGGTTTTATCTGTTTATTCTGGCAATTTTTATTAGATTCATCCCGGTTTGTGTTGGGTCAGAACAGCTGTAGAAGGCTGAGTGCGCACAGCAGTTTCCCGAATTTTTGGATGCAGTGGACAAGTCTCCCTGCTTGCATATCCCCGGCTTGGAAGGAAAACCAGTATAATCTAAGATACTAGCAGGGACAAAAATGATTGGTTATCATGGTCAAACTGAATCCAAGTCAGCAGACAGATGAAGCTCCAAAATTACAAGGAATTGAAGTTAGGAGTTAAATCACAATCTGTCAAAATGACAGATTACATCACTACTAGACATCACTACTAAAAATTATCCGTCACTGAAGGAGAATTCTCGGTTAACAAGACCACTGGTGTGGACATTGACTTCTGCAGTGAACAGTGTTTTGTTGCATGTGTGTGGGGTGATAACGGGCTTACTCTTTATTAGTACGCTGATTTATGGCTGACTCACCGGAGTGATGCCTTCATTTATGCTGCAGGAAAGGAGGGAGGAACCCCCCCCCAAAAAAACAAACAAAAAAAAACAAACAAAAAACACAACTGACTTGAAAGCTTCAAATAACAGCGATGCCGATTTAAGGTGAAAATGCTCAGCCCTACTGGAGCCCCAAACAGAAGTGTGAAGGTGACAAAAATAATCATGATTGCGGTTATGGCTGCCACGTAGGACGGACGTGTCTCGCTCTGCTCTGCTCCTGGAGAAAAAAAAAATCGGCAAATAACTCTCTCATTTGGGACAGAACGTATCCCAGCATTTGGGCGAGGATATGTCGGCGAAGCCTAAGGCTGGAAAACCAGGAAAAGGAAAAAGCGAGCCGCCGAAACAGTCCAAATTAACGGACTTTCAGGTCTGTGACGCAGCAAACAAAACTCCATATATGGCGGAGGAGGCTGGCAACGGTGCGATATCTGCGGGGAATGGCGCAGATGCGCTGATGGCTGCCATGAGTTCAATGAGAGCGGACTTTTCCTCTAGATTTGATGGGATTATGACAGCGTTGGAAGGAATAAGAAAGGAATTGGGTGACTGTGTAGAACGAACGGCGCAGATGGAGCTCCGTCTCGCTAGTGCTGAAGATGACGTCACCCGTCTTCAATTAAAGGTGCGCACTTTGGAAAAAAAAAATAAATCTCTGGAAGATAATATTTTGGATTTGGAATCTCGGTCGAGACAGAATAATTTGAGGCTGGTGGGTCTTCCAGAGGAATCAGAAGGTCGGGACGTATGTTCCTTTCTGGAAAAGTGGATTCCGGAGGTGCTGGGCAGCGAGGAGTTGCAATCAGCAGTGGTTCTGGAAAAAGCACATCGCATTGGCCCACGGAGAGATAAGGGACCGCCGAGGACCTTAATTATGAAGTTTCTTAGCAACAGAGACAGGATGAAGATCTTCAGCGCTGCACGAGCTAAGGGGGAGATTAAACACCAGGACCAGCAGGTGCGGTTCTACCCAGATTTGGCCACAGGAATCCAGCAATTGAGGAAGCAGTTTGATCCCGTACGTGAGGAGCTGCGCAACCTTGGGATTCGTCATGGTGTAATCTATCCTGCGAGACTGCTGACCACGTATGAGGGCAGAACCCACATCTTCAAGACCCCAGAGGAGGCGCAGGAGTTCATCAAGAAGATCAAAGAAGAAGAAGAGACTGGTGGGAGCTAAGCATGAACAAAATATAAGGTAGAATAATTAAGCATTTGCACAGACATCTGACTGACTTGAAGTAAATAGTAAGTTTACAAAATATAGATTGTATTATATATTAAAAAAACAAAACAAAAACAAAACAAACAACAAAAAAAAAAAAACTATGATGTACAAAGTTGTTAAAAATTTTAGAGTTAAGTTGGAAAACTACAGAGGAGAGTTAATGTTACGTCATTAAAAGCAGTAGAGTTAGGGTGATTGGGAGGATGAAGAAGGAGTGGCTTAGGCTGTTCCCCGTGGGTGTGGAGCGGTCGATGGCTATATCGGGAGACAGAATTTTTCTTTTGATTTTGGGGGGGTTTGCCACAAGTGTGGGAAGGGGAAATTTGTTTGTGTGTAGTTTGTAGGATGAATGTTCAACCACTCATGTTTTTGCTTCTCTGTATGAGCATGTTTACACTGCAAGGTAATCCCAAACTCTCTATTGATCATGGACCAAAGTGTTAATCTTAATTTAACTTCATGGAATTGCAGAGGTCTACAAAATTTAAAAAAACTTAAACAAGTTATGAATAAAATAAAGGACATGGGTTCAAGAATTGTGTTTTTACAAGAAACTCATCTGATAGAGGAGGATGTTAAAAGAATTAGGAGTAGATGGCAGGGAAGTGTATTCACCTCTTCATTTTCATCCCGAGCCAGGGGAGTTATGACTCTCATACATAAATCAGTTCCTTTTCAAGTGAAAAATGTAATTGGAGACAAATTTGGAAGATATGTAATCATTCAAGGTTCTTTGCTATTAGAAAATATAAATCTTGTGAACTTATATGGTCCCAATATAGATGATCAGAAGTTCTTTGCTAATTTATTTCTCATCTTATCATCACTTACAGGGCAACATATAATAGCAGGGGATTTTAATTGTACATTGAATCCAGGTGTGGATAGATCAACAGGACTGGATTGTACGCACATTGGATGTAGGATGACTATTAATCATTTTATGAAAGAATTGAGATTGTTAGATATATGGAGAGAAATGAAACCACAAGTTAAAGCCTATTCTTGTTATTCCAGTACCTACAAGACATTCTCACGTATTGATTATTTTTTGATTTCCACAGAATTAAGGTCCAAGATTCAAAACTGCTTTTATGATAACATCGTGATCTCTGATCATGCACCCTGTTGTCTAATATATGTAGATAAAAAATTGACAAAGGAATCAGGTAGATGGCAATTTCAGCATAAATGGCTTCAGGATGAGGAATTTGTCAAGTATATAGAAAAACAGATAGACGAGTTCTTTGACATCAATACTACACAAACATCAGCATGTGTAAAGTGGGAGGCTTTCAAAGCTTTTATTAGGGGACATATTATTAGTTATACAGGATCAAAATCTAAGAAGACTCGAGAGGAGAAAGCTAAATTGGAACATAAAATAAAAAGTCTTCAGGAAAAAGTGTATGCAGGAAGTGACCCAAGGTTGGAGAATGAATTACTGATTTTGAGAGCTGAATACGACAAAAAATCAGCGAATAGAGCTGCCTCGAGTCTTCTAAGATTGAAACAATCTTTTTATGAACAAGGTGAAAAATCAGGAAAATTATTAGCATGGCAGATTAAACAATTGGAAATTAAAACACCAATTACCAGTATTATAAGTAACGGACAGGTAGTTATAGATCCTTTAGAAATTAATAGAGCCTTTAGAGATTACTATGAAAAATTATATGATACCAAAAATGAACCTGATTTAACAAAACTAAATGGGTTTTTGAACGAACTATCTATACCGTGTATTCCAAATGAAAACAGGGAGATATTGGAGTCTAAAATTAGTCAAGAAGAAGTTGGGCTAGCCATTGATAATATGAAATCAGGAAAAAGTGCAGGACCAGATGGTCTTCCAGTTGACCTTTATAAAAAATTTAAGAATAAATTAATAAAACCTTTTTTGGAAATGGTTTTAGAAGCATTTCAAAATAATAATTTACCATCATACATAAATAATGCCTTAATTATACTGCTGCCAAAACCAGGTAAGCCCTCTAATAAATGTGAAAATATGAGACCAATAAGCCTATTAAACGCCGACCTTAAGATAATCCGTAAAATTTTAGCAAGACGAATACAAGAAATTTTACCAAATATTATTAATCGAGATCAGAATGGCTTTATAAAGGGTAGACAAGGCTTCCATAATGTAAGAAGACTATTTAATATTATTTATTTTAATAAAGAAGCACCGGATACAGCTCTCCTATCATTGGACGCCGAAAAGGCCTTTGATAGAGTTGAATGGCCCTTTCTTTTTGAAGTCCTACAAAGGTTTGGACTTGGAAATAATTTCATAAAATGGGTTCAAATAATATACAATAATGCTACAGCAGAAATCCTAACAAATAACAATATTTCAAAACCAATAAAAATCAATAGAGGATGTCGACAAGGCTGTCCACTTTCACCTTTACTGTTTACTATGGCAATTGAACCTTTAGCGATAGCGATACGTTTACATTCACAAATATATGGAATTAAAGTTGGACCAACAGAACATAAAATCTCCCTGTACGCCGATGATATAATTTTGTTTATGTCGAATCTAAAAAAATCAATTCCAACCTTGTTGAATTTAATAAAGAATTTTGGGGAAATATCAGGATATAAAATAAATAAAACTAAATCTTCAATATTAATGCTAAATGAGACCCAGAGAAATTACCCAGCCCCTGAGGTAAATCAATTCAATGTTGTAAATCAGTTTAAATATTTAGGAATCCAAATTATGCCTAAGCTAGAATCAGTCGCCAGTGTCAACTATGAAGCCTTAATGTCAGATATCAATGAGTTAACTCAGAGATGGATGTCACTACCAATGTCGATGATCGGGAGAATCAATATACTTAAAAGTAATATTTTACCTAAAATACTTTATTTATTTCAATACATTCCCTTATCACCACCTTTAGATCTATTCTCAAGAATAAAAAAAAAAAGTTAGTGGAATTTATATGGAACAACAGGAGGGCTAGATTACGTTTGTCTTTATTATATTTACTATTTGATCGTGGAGGTCTGAAATGTCCAAATTTTATGTTGTATTATTGGTCGGCACAACTGAGGTCTATGACATATTATTTTTCATCAAATGATCTCCCTCACTGGACTGAAATGGAATCATACAATTTACCTTTACCTCTTCCCATATTCATATACTCAGATTCGGCAAAAAAATTACAAAAACAAGTTAAAAATCCATTTGTAAAGCATATGATCAAAATATGGTGTGAAGCTAAAAACTATTTAAAAGAACCACAGTTATTGTCACAATTTAGTCCAATATGGGGTAATCAATATTTTAAACCAGGGAGAGCGGACGCTGTATTTAAAGTATGGAATTTAAAAGGGATACAAAAGATTCAGGATTTATATTTGCCATGTGCAGACAACATAATGTCTTTTGAAGAGCTGAGGATCAAATTTAATCTCAATAGAACACATTTTTTTAAATATCTTCAACTTAGAAACTTTATTCGATCAAATCAAAATAAAGCTCTCACTCGACCTATTTATTCATCCTTGGAAAAAATGATGATGAAAGACAGTAAAAGAAAGGGTATTATTTCAGAGTTTTATAACTCATTGACACTATCTTCAAGTGAAAATTCACTGAAAAGATTAAACTACTGGAAAGAAGATCTGCAAATTGAAATTTCAGAGGAACAATGGGAATTGGCTTGTACAGAAGCTCAAACCAAATCAATAAATGCACGCCTTAAATTGATACATTTCAAATGGTTAATGCGGATGTATGTTACACCGGAGGAGTTAAATAGATATAACAAAAATATACCAGATACATGCACAAAATGCATGGAAAGTAAAGGAACCCTATTTCATTGTTTATGGGAATGTAGATTAATAAGAATGTTTTGGGAAGAGGTGAGGGTAACAATTGAAAAAATAATCTCAAAACAAATCATATTGAATCCTAAACTGTTTTTGTTGGGTCTGTACCCAGAAAAGCATAATTTTAATAAAAGTGAAAGAACATTCATAGACCTCAGTTTGCTTAATGCCAAAAAATGTATTGCACTATTATGGAAAAAGACTCATAGACCAGATGTGACTCAGTGGTTAAGACAGATGTTAACAAACCTTCCATTAGAAAGAATAACATATATACTGAAATCAAAGGAAATTGTGTTTGAGAATATATGGAGACCTTTTATTGATTATGTAAAAAATTTAAACATAACTCTTGAAGAAGAAGGTGAATGATGTGTGTGGACCTTGTAAATTCCAAACTGGTGAACATAATATGTATACTTATGTATTGGATTGTCTAGACTAAACAGAGGAGCATTGTTGAAGACTTGATTTTGTTGGTGGTTGTTGGTGTTTTTAGTGCATTTTTTTTTTTTTTTTTTTGTAGTACTTTAGTGTTAGTGTTTGATTGTTTGTATCATGTTTGTTAAAAAAAAAAAAAGGTTCAATAAAGATATTGTGGAAAAAAAAAATAATCATGATTAGTCAACTAATCAAAAAAATAGTCGTTAGATTAGCAGACTACCAACATAACTATTAGTTGCAGCCCTAAAATCTACCAAACAGACGGCACAACAAACCCAAACAGTAGCTAATCACCCTCGGAACATTCAGCTTTACATAAATAATTAATTAATCCTTGGAAGTTTTTTGGTAAATAATGCCGTATGCTCTTTAATTCTTAATTGTGTGTGCGCATTTGAATGTGTCACCTTAAGTGACTTCAAGGCTTGCTGGAACTCCTCCAACTCCCTCTCTCCACTCCGTATCCTCCCCTGGACCATCCTCTGACACTCCTGGAGCTGAAGCTGATGTACGGACAGACACATGTGGAGACAGAAAGACAGAAACACATAGACAGACTGTGAGACAATAAGACAAAGACAAAACAGTAGGTGTTCGACGCAACAAAATCGCTCAATATGTGGTGATGCACAAATACATTAATGCATTCAATGATACATTAGGGAAACTGTGAGCAGCTTTCAATGCTTTACTTACAAATCTGACTTTACACTATCGATAGTCTGATTTATTCACCAGGGTTCCATTAAAACACCTTTTCTTGTATTTTTGTTTTTAAACCAGGTGTCACTAAACTCTACTATGGGCAGAGCCACTTTGCAAAATATATTCGAGAGGTATAATGCAGGTATAATGTAGAAAGTGGTCTCTCAACATTATTCATAAACAGGGCTTGACATGAACTTTTCTGCTCACCAGCCACTGTGGCTAGTGAATTTCCAAAGTTACTAGCCACTCAGCTTTTCCTCTAGCCACAATTTTGTGGTTGGAAAATTATGTTTAATCTGCTCAAAATTGACCATCACATGCTAAAATTTACTTGAACTAAAGTTACAACCTTTTTAAATGTAAATGGCCCTTAAACATTCATAAAAAATAGGAATAGACACACATCATGTTTAATCATTCATGAACAGCAGTAAATTTGGAATGTGAGAGTGATGTACAGGTAGATTTGGGGTCATCCCAATTCTCATTTGTACCCCTACCCCGTGACCCTTGAGGGCTGAAAATTACCCCTATGAATTGGGACACCCCTTCAGGCTGCGGTACGTCATTAGTAGTTAGCTCCATCAAGGAGGTAATGTAATTGGGGTGGTTTGTCTGTCTGTTTGTCCATCCGTCTGTTTGTTAGTAGGATTACGCAAAAATTACTGAACAGATTTTGATCAAATTTTCACCAGAGGTAGCCCTTGGGCCCAGGATGAACCCATTAAATTTTAGTGATGATCTGAGAGTGCACACCTCCACCAAGGACTTTGTTTTAATTTGTACCGCAGGATTACACAACAAGAGCACTCTGAGGCGAGTGCAATATTCCCTGCCTCCCTTTCCTTTGAAGAGCCCAATACTTACTGACAGAGAGCAGTTTTTAACTTTTCAATATAATTACTGTGACAGAACCAAATAAGGATAAGCCCATCATCCACGAATATACAACAAAGTATACAGCCCATAGTTGTAGGTCAGGATCCCAAGGTAAACCTATGTAGCAAGTATGGTGACCCTAGAGAACTTTACACGTTTTATAGTAAGAGATCATAGGGAATGCCAACCTTGACCTTTTGACCCCAAACCTGTAGTCAGAGGTTATGGTCTCAGAGTGAACCTCTGTACCAGGTTTGGTGAGCCTAGCTTTCTTTGTTGTTGAGATATACATACTTTATAAGGCATTTTGATGTTGACCTTTGATTTTGCAATCCCAAAACCACAGTCACACTTCAGGGTCACAGGGTAAACCTGTGCACCAAGTTTGGTCACCCTAACTTTACTTGTTGTACAGTAATAAGGCATAGAGAATGTTAAGCTTGACCTTTTGACACCAAACTCCTAGTATGAGGTCAAGATCCCAAGGTGAACCTGTGGGGCAGGTTTGGTGGCCCTAGCTTTACTCATTTTATAGTAATAGTGCAAATGGAAAGCTAACCTTGACCTTTGACCTCAAACCCATAGTCAGAGGTCAGAATTCCAAAGTGAAGCTGTGTACCAGGTTTGGTGGCCCTAGCTTTACTCATTTTATAGTAACAGTAAATGCAGCAAGTACCATTTACCATTGTGCAATTGCAATGTTAACTTTGACCCATAGTTAGGTGAAGGTGTAAGTCATCCAAGATGTGTATTAGATACAACTACTGCATTTGAAAAACCTACATCACTTCTTTCAGTAGTCTTTATCCCTAGATGCTCATGTAAATCAGCTGGCTCGCTCTGCTTTTTTTCACATGAGAAACATTGCCAGACTGAGAAGCATGGTGTCTGTGGCTGAGTTGGAAATGGTTATTAATGCTTTTATCGCTTCTCGTTTAGACTACTGTAATTCACTTTTTAATGTTCTAAACAAAACCTCCTTAAATCGGCTTCATATGGTTCAAAATGCTGCCACAAGGCTTTTAACTAAAGTTAACAAGAGATCTCATATCACCCCCATTTTATCTAATCTTCATTGGCTCCCTGCTAATTTTAGAATTCAGTTTAAAATTCTGGTTTTAACTTTTAGAGCCTTGCATGATCTCCCACCTCATTCAGCCATATTCCTCCTCTTGGCTCCTCAGGTCAGCTTTTATTAGAGGTACCTCGGACTGACTTTAAAACACGTGGTGATCCGAGTTTTTCAAGCTGTAGCACCAAAGCTGTGGAACTCTCTACCCTTCAGCCTGTTTGACTGACTCTGAGGTTAATTTTGGGAAGCAAATTAAAACACTATTGTTTAGACAGAACTTTAGGTAGGAGAAAAGGGGGGTTATTTATTGGTTTTATTTGTTGTAATCTATTCTTAACTTGTGTTTTTTATTTTACCACTGTAAATTTTCTGTTTTAGTTCATATAATAATAATAATAATACATCAGTCTTATATAGCGCTTTTCTAAATACTCAAAGACGCTTTACAAAGCAGCATAGGGACAAACATACAGAGAACGGGTAAACACATACACATAGGTAGAAGAGGCAGTCAGTTTTTATAGGTAGATTTAAAAAGATGGGTTTTGAGTTGACTTTTAAAAGAAGCAAGTGTGTTGGCAGACCGGATGTGAAGGGGCAAGGAATTCCAGAGGGTTGGTGCGGCGATGGCGAATGATCTATCACCCAGGGTGCGGAATTTTGTCTTGGTGATGGGGGTAAGAAGGTGAGCGTCAGCAGAGCGGAGGAGACAAGTGGGAGAATGACGAGACAGAAGGTCCGTTAGGTATGAGGGGGCGAGGTTATGGAGAGCTTTATAGGTGATGAGGAGGATCTTGAAGTTGATGCGCTGTTGAATGGGGAGCCAGTGGAGCTGACGGAGGGGAGGAGTGATGTGGTCTCTGTTGCGGGAGTGAGTAAGTAGGCGGGCGGCTGAGTTTTGGACATACTGTAGTTTTTGGAGGATGGTGGAAGGAAGTCCATACAGAATGCTGTTACAGTAATCAAGTCTGAAGGTGATGAAGGCGTGGATAAGTATTTCAGCAGCAAAGGGTGAGAGGGTGGGACGGAGGCGTGCAATATTACGAAGATGAAAAAATGATGTTTTGGTGATATGGTTGATGTGAGATTTGAAGGAGAGGGTGGGGTCCATGATAATGCCGAGGTTTCTGGCCAGTGGGGAGGGAGTGACTGAGTGACCATCGATTTGGAATGAAAAGTTCTGGGAAGAGGGTAAAAGAGATTTTGGTCCAAAAATGATGATTTCTGTTTTATTGCTGTTTAGCTTGAGAAAGTTGTTAGTCATCCAGGTTTTTATGTCTGTAAGGCAGACATATAAAGCACTTTGTGACTTTTGTCTGTGAAAAGTGCTATACAAATAAAATTATTACTATTAAAGGTCTGATGACTTCCTCTATTTTTTCAACACATAATACAATATGACAAAATAGGTTGGTCTGTGCAGTTCTAAGTAAAAACAGGCTTTTTTTCACACGAATATCCGACGTTTTCATGAGCGCCACGTCACCAATTACATCAGTGGCTGGAAAACCCCGCTGCCATGTAGTCACATCATCAACAGAACACAGCGTTTGGCTGCTCATTGTACACACAGGATGGAAGCGGTTAAAAACATCGACGGTGGTTCCAGCACATGTAGTCTGGAATTTGTCTGTGTTGTCCAATCTTCAGATGATTATAGTTCCGAAGAATGAGATGATGATGAAGAATCTGGGGCATCAGACCGTATAGGTTTGAGCCGTGCCAAGCGGGCATCGTGCCTAGCGAGTCACACTCAGAGAGTGACAGTGGAGAGGCACACATGCCCGCCGCAGCAGCAGTGACAAACACACGGCAGGGGAACACCAGTGTTATTCTTTTGTTACAGATATTGCAACAAATTATTTGTTCAAAAATATAATTGATTTAAATCCGATTTTTCAATAAAATCATAGCAGTGTATTCTCTGTGGCTCAGGCATCCCGTTTATTATGGATTATATTTTGAGTTCTTGTTTTTGTTTTGTACATGTGTTTTATGTGCGTTTTGAGCCACTTTCAGGTGGGCACTGTTCAAGATTCGCCGGTCCGAACACACGCGCCCTCTCTCTTTGACAGTCAGCTGTTCATGTTTTGTGTGCATCATCTACCGTGTTGTCAGCCAGCCAATATTGCCAACACTATCACGACGTGTTAGCCACTCCACACAGCCGTGGTTCTGTTGCACCCTTTGAAGCGATGTCGGCCCTGGGGTGCAACCATGGTTAACACGTCTTCTCTCCATGTTCGCTGGGCGATGTCAGCCCCGAACGCCAACTGTGTTTCTGTTAATTTTTGTAAGTCTTCACCTCTTTGGGAACCGTTGTCATCGTTCTTATGTTCAATACATGTGCTGTGGTGAATTCTGCGCGTAAATCCATTCATCATGACCCTCCGTGCACTCTTAAGCAGGGCCGACATTGCTTCAAGGACACACGAGAACCACAGCGAACATGGAGTGACTAACACATCGTGAGAGTGCTGAAAATACTGGCAGACTAACAGCACAGATGACTGGCAAACTGCCACAAAGTACATGCACTGCTGGTGATGGTGTGATTGGAAGCACCTGGGCGAGGACCGGGAAACATGATCAGTGGGAGGGGAATCAGCTACTGATGAGAGAGGGGACGTGCCCAGACTGGCATGCGATCAGAGAAAGTAGGTCAAAGCTGCACATAAATTCATTAATCCTTCCCCTCCTCTGCACTCCTCCTGCATAAAAGCGCACGAGGAGGCTTATGATAACTATGCTTTTTTCTCTCTGCCCAATGTGTCATCCCCTTCCCCTCTCCCTCTTTACCCCCACTGTATTAGGCGCCTTGTCGGCTGCCGCGTCATTAGTGAGCGCTTAATATGAGCGCACCTGATGTCAAGTCAAATTCCTCGTATGTGTAAACATGCTTGGCAATAAAGTTCATTCTGATTCTGATTATGACAGTTGGAGCTGAAGCGTGTGATGTGGTCTTTCATTGCCTGCTGTTTATCTGAGCCTGCGACACAACGCGAAGGCATAGCCGTAAAATTAAAACAAGAAACCAGAGAAACTGTGAGCTACAAAGCTGCTATCATTCTAGTTAACAACACCGGAGTCCATTCTGTCGATTATGTCATTGGGGTGCCGCCCTTAATTCGGTGGGCGGCACCACAGTCCAGTCAGCAGCTGCAGTTTTTTGATGATAACTAGCTTACGCAGGCGCTGTTGTAAATATTATATTGATCATAGACAATGACTTTTGGGTTTACACAACATGCTAAAAAATGTCAAAAAAAATGTCATCAGCACTTTAATGTTGTGTTTAGAAGATATAGGGGAAAATCTGACCTCTGACCTTTGACCTCAGGGACATCCGATGACAGTCAAATTGCAATATGCGCATCATCAGAGTATATCAAACCATGATACCAAGTTTCAAAACAATTGGTCCAAAACTGTAGGAGGAGTTGATTTCACAAGACAGTTACTGTCTATGAAGTGAGGTGAAACAGGAGGTCATAGGCCAGGGGCTACAATTCCCACAAAAAACATCCGATCAGAACCAAATTGCAATATGCGTATCCTCAGTGTACAGTGGTGTGAAAAAGTATTTGCCCCTTCCTTATTTCTCATTTTTTTGTATGTTTGTCACACTGAAATGTTTCAGGTCATCAAACAAACTTAAATATTAGACAAAGATAACACAAGTAAACACAAAATGCAGTTTTTAAATGAAAGTGTTCATTATTAAGGGGGAAAAAAATCCAAACCTACATGGCCCAGTGTGGAAAAAGTGACCCCTCCCCCCGTTAAAACATAAATTAACTGTGGTTTATCACATCTTTGGAAAGCTGAGTTCAATTTCTCTAGCCACACCCACGCCTGATTACTGCCACACCTGTTTGCAATCAAGAAATCACTTAAATAGGACCTGCCTGACAAAGTGAAGTAGACCAAAAGATCCTCAAATGCTAGACATCATGCTGCGATCCAAAGAAATTCAGGAACAAATGACAACCAAAGTAATTGAGATCTATCAGTCTGGAAAAGGTTATAAAGCCATTTCTAAAGCTTTGGGATTCCAGCGAACCATCGTGAGAGCCATTATCCACAAATGGCGAAAACATGGAACAGCAGCGACTACTCATCCTAGAGGTCACAAAAGACCCCACGACAACATCCAAAGAACTGCAGGCCTCACTTGTCTCAGTTAAGGTCTGTTCATGACTCTACCATAAGAAAGAGACTGGGCAAAAATGGCCTGCATGGCAGAGTTCTAAGACGACAACCACTGCTGAGCAAAAAGAACATTAAGGCTTGTCTCAGTTTTGCCAGAAAACAGCTTGATGATCCCCAAGACTTTTGGGAAAATATTCTGTGGACTGACAAGACAAAAGTTGAACTTTTTGGAAGGTGTGTGTCTCATTACATCTGGCGTAAAAGTAACACAGCATTTCAGAAAAGGAACATCATACCAACAGTAAAATAGGGTGGTGGTAGTGTGATGGTCTGGGGCTATTTTGCTGCTTCAGGACCTGGAAGACTTGCTGTGGTAAATGGAACCAAGAATTCTGCTGTCTATCAAAAAATCCTGAAGGAGAATGTCTGGCCATCTGTTTGTGACATCAAGCTGAAGCACACACGGGTTCTGCAGCAGGACAATGATCCAAAACTACACCAGCAAGTCCACTTCTGAATGGCTTAAGAAAAACAAAATGAAGACTTTGGAGTGGTCTAGTCAAAGTCCTGACCTGAATCCAATTGAGATGCTGTGGCATGACCTCAAAAATGCGGCTCATGCTCGAAAACCCTCCATTGTTCCTGAATTATAACAATTCTGCAAAGATGAGTAGGCCAAAATTCCTCCACAGAACTGTAAAAGACTCATTGCCAGTTATCGCAAACGTTTGATTACAGTTGTTGCTGCTAAAGGGTGGCCCATAGGGGCAATCACTTTTTCACACAGGGCCATGTAGGTTTGAATTTTTTCCCCTTAATAATAAACACCTTCATTTAAAAACTGCATTTTGTGTTTACTTGTGTTATCTTTGTCTAATATTTAAATTTGTTTGATGATCTGAAACATTTCAGTGTGACAAACATACAAAAAAAATGAAAAATCAGGAAGGGGTCAAACACTTTCTCACACTACTGTATCTAGTACACCAGGGGCGCCCAGTATTTTTTAGACTTGAGATCTACTTTTAGATTTTTTTGACATCACACGATCTACTGGTCAAAAAAGTAAAAAATTACAAATAAACGTACTAAATTAATGGGAAAAATTTACAAATTTATAAGAAAAGCTGAAAGTTTTAAGTATGCACAAGTAAATTACTGTAGTATTATGAATGTTCTCTTTGAGTGTCATGTGTTCTCATTTTTACACATACAACCTTGCCTTCCCCCCAAAAAATACATTGATACCATACCAAGTCTTTAAGCCAGAGGAAACACTGATAATGAACTTTAAACAATTAATAGAAAAGCTCTGAATCAAAATGAAGATGGAATTTCCTTTTATCCAACTGTATTTATTCAGTGCAATATCCAACTCAAAGATATGTATAGCAACAATAGGTAAAACAAACAAAACAAAACAAAAACAAAACCCAGTATCACTATGTTGGATAAATGCTCACCCCGTACACAGTACTGGCCAGTAAGCTCTGGCAGCCAGTGTTTATATGATCCATGGCCGTCTCTTCTGCTCCCTAGAAAAAATATTCTAGCAGTACAACATAAATACGATATAAATTTAGGAAGGTGAACAAAATAAAAAGGTGAACAGCAGCACAAGACTTTATAGTGAGATCTACAATAAGGTAACACAAACTCCGAGGAAGGCCAAGGCAAACATTTTTATAACCATTATCAAAAATGCAAAAGGAGATGTCAACAAATTTAGAATATTAACAAACTGACCAATAAACAGAACAAAAAAGATGGAAACATGTAACTTAAATTAATAGCAAATTGGTACAGAATCCCACGGTCATTGCTACAGAGTTTACAACTTTTTCCATAAACTCTGTGCTAGAAATATCCCATTCATTTAATCCACCTGATCTTAATTCTAGTCCTATTAACCCCATACATCCAGTTTTTGATAAATTAGAAATAACTGAAAATGAAGTTGCAAATATCAATCAGCTCACTGAATAGCTCAAAAGCATCAGATGAACATGGTCTTAACACCATTTTTTTTTAAAAGAACAAAGAATCTCTCATTTGTCCAATTACTCATTTAATCAGTCTGTCAATCAAACATGCTGCCATCCCAACTGTTTGGAAGGTAGGAATGGTTAGACCAATTTTCAAAACAGGGATTAAAACTGATAAACTACAGACCAATCAGCATAGTACCTGTTATCGCCAAAATAATTGAAAAATGGGTGTCTACATCATTATGTGAAAATCTGAATAATGGGAACACCCCCCTACATCACGCAGTTTGGTTTCCGTGCCCACCATTCAACAGAGTCTACAGAAAGTGGATTTTAAGAAAAAACTAAATCTTTTTTTGATAAGTGCAATTGTGTAAGTGCTGTGTTCTTAGTAGGGCTGCAACTACAGATTATCTTAGCAGTCGACTAATCTAATGAATATTTTTTTCAACCAGTCGACTAGTCGCATTTATTTTTCCCATGTCCACCATCTCTGCTTTTTGTTGGGGCTCTAGTCTAGTGCATATTTTACCTCAGCCACTGTTCAATACCTCTTAACGTTCCGTCTCCCGTGGGCGGGAGGCATTTAAATGCCATTTTGTCTCAGCTGGACACAGTGTAACACAGTGTAACTAATATTCAGAATGAGGGCTAACATTAACAAAGACGAAAAAGAGATGGCGACTCCTGTCATTTACTGGATTGAACACGTTAGCCATGACAGTTCAGCCCTCAGCAATCAGACAGCTTATTGCCAAAAAGGTAAGCCAACATAAACAGCACATACTAACAGTCTTGTCATTTTTCTAAAACTTGAAACAGCTGACCAGTGGAAGTAAGCGGTGCCAACTCTCTTTACTCGCTAAAACTTATACAGCAGATGTTAACTTTGTGGCTCCCGGGTGCCGTGCTCATGCATCACTGTAGTGCTGCAGTGGTAAGAGAGGTCTGCCTTGCAAAGTCTGCATTTTACTTCTTTTGTTTAATGTCTTCTGTAAAATGTTCCCAAACAACAGAAAGTTTGGATCTGCTTTTTTTTTTAATCCACTTCAACATTTGTCATACAGACTGAGCCGTATAATGTGCTCCTCTTCTTCTTCGCTGGAAATTGTTCACGCATGCCGGACAACAGAGGCACTACTGCCCTCAGCAGTTCCGGTCGTGCATTGCAGTTCCAGTTGTGCACTGCAGTTCGCTGCAGTTACAGCTGAACCACGGAATGCATATAAACTTTATAATTAAATGATTTGTCGACAATAAAAGCATTTGTCGACAAATTTTTATTGTTGACGTTATTGACAACATCGACTAATCGTTTCAGGCCTAGTTCTTAGATCTGAAGAAGGCATTCTTGACCACAACATCCTTTTAACCAAACTTTCATTCATTCATCTTCTTCCGCTTAATCCTTTTTGGGTCGCAGTGGGGCTGGAGCCTATCCCAGCATCTTTGGGAGAGAGGCAGGGTACACCCTGGACAGATCGCCAGTCCATCGCAGGGCCAACACAGAGAGACAGACAACCATTTACTCTCACAGTCACACCTAAGGTCAATTTAGACTCCCCAGTTTGATGCCAATTAACCTAACTTGCATGTTTTTGGCATGTGGGAGGAAACCGGAGAAATCCCGGAGTAAACCCACACAGACACGGGGAGAACATGCAAACTCCACACAGATCACTGTTGGTCGGGGGCTGGGATGGAACCCAGGACCCCCGGCCAAGGGTGAATTGCTGTGCTGCCGCAGTACTAACCACTCCACCACCGCGCTGCCCTCACACTTACTCAGTTTAATTTTTCAGAGCATGCTATCAAACGGATGAAATCCTATTTAACCAACAGACAGCAATGTGTAATGGTCAACAGCGTCAAATCTCCATATTTGAACAGTCAAATGGTAGTCCCACAAGACTCCATACTTGGACCAATATTATTCTCCTTCTACATAAATGATTCACCAAATGCATGCAGAAACATTAATACACAAATGTATGCAGATGACACGGTAATACTCACACCTGCAAAAAACACAAGAAGCCGCCTGTATTCTTACAACAGCGATGACTCAAATCCATGACTGGATTAATAATTCATGTCTCCTACTAAATACTTTAAAAAAAAACTGTTTGCATGATGTTTACCTGAATTTTAACAGCCACATTAAGACAGTAGTGAAATCAGCCTATTGTAACTTAAAGAACATAGTGAGGATTAAAGTCTGATGCTTCAGCAGGATCTAGAAAAACTTGTCCATGCTTTTATTTTCAGTAAACTGGACTACTGTAACGCTGTCCTCACAGGTCTCCCTAAAAAGTCCATCAGACAGCTGCAGTTGGTTCAGAACGCTGCAGCTCAAATCCTCACTAAGACCAAGAAAGTGGATCATACAACTCCAGTTCTCAGATCTTCACACTGGCTTCCTGTCTGTCAAATAGATTTCAAAAAACTGCTGTTGGTTTATAAAGCTCTGAATGGTTTAGGGCCAAAATACATTTCAGATCTGCTAGTCCATTATGAACCACCCAAAGCCCTCAGATCATCAGGGTCAGGCCTACTATTTGTGGCCAGAGTTAGAACCAAACATGATGAGGCAGCATTTAGTTTTTATGCCCCTCACATATGGAACAAACTCCCAGAAAGCATCAGGGCTGCTGAAACTCTCAGCTGCTTAAAATCCAGGTTAAAAACTCTCCTATTTGCCACGGCCTTTCAGTAGAACAATTGTTAATCTCCTACAATGCATCGTAAATCTTACTTCTGTCGTATTCTATTCTAGCTCATTTTTGTTTCTCTTTAATTTACTTTTAAGTTTGCTTTTAAATTCTTATGCATTTCTTTTGCAACTTGCTGTAATACTCTGTTTTTATGTAAAGCACTTTGAATTGTCTTGTACATGAAATGTGCTATACAAATAAACTTGCCTTGCCTTTACCAAATAATCATCAAATATTACAAAGTCAAACATTTTCTTAAAAGGGGAGGAGCTGGAGTCGAGGAACTTTAGTACCTCGGCGTGATTTTAGATTTCTCATTAACTTTTGGGGCGGCAGTGGTTCAGGAGGTTGAGCAGGTCGTCTAATAACCGGATGGTTGGCAGTTCAAATCCCGCTCTCCCCAGATATCCTGCCGTTGTGTCCCTGGGCAAGACACTTCACCCGCATTGCCTCCAGTGTTCATAACACTGGGTATGAATGTGTATAAATGTATAAAAATGTTCGGTGGTGGCCGGAAAGGCCGTTGGCGCAGATTGGCTGCCACGTTTCCGTCAGCCTGCCCCAGGGCAGCTGTGGCTGCAGAAGTAGCTTGCCACTACCATTGTCTGTCTGGAGTGAATGAATAATGTACCTATTCGTAAAGCGTCTTTGAGTATATATGATAAAGCGCTATATAAAATCGATGCATTATTATTATTATTAACTTTTAAAAAACACATCAACAAAATTTCAAATATAATAAAATTCAATCCAAGAAATTTTAAACAAATTAGACATCGCTGACAATTAATGCGACCAAAATGTTTGTGCATGCAATGATCTTCTCACACATCGATTACTGTTTTACCAACTGGTCACTCACTGGTGTAACCATAATCAAACCCACTGAATCCTTATACAAAAAAGCCGTAAAAATCTTTGATAAGAAAGATCCCACATATCATTGTCACATTTACAAGAAATACAATTTCCTGTCTTCTGAAAATGATAAAACTCTCAAATTTGCCTGTTCAATTGATAAAATATTAAATGGATATGCACCCCCCCTTTCCCCAGGAGAATATGTTAAACTGAGGACTGTCACCGGCACAACCACCTGAGCCATCACTAAAGGAGACTGTGAGGTCCCCCACAGATGCACCACATTTGCTCAATCTGTGCTATCAGTGAGGGGCACCAAGATCTGGAATAACATACCACCTGCAATCAGAGAATGTACCACACTAAACACTTTTAAGACTCATTGTAAAAACTTGCTTTTAAACAACCAAAACTGTACCCATAGCTAGTGGATGCTCTCGGCATGCGCATATGTATGTGCCTGTGCGTCACACACGTATGCCCCACCTCTTGTTACCTCCGCCAAGGAGGTTATGTATGGTGCATCCGGAAAGTATTCACAACGCTTCACTTTTTCCACATTTTGTTATGTTACAGCCTTATTCCAAAAGGGATTAAATTCATTTTTTTCCTCAAAATTCTACACACAATACCCCATAATGACAATGTGAAGCAAGTTTTGAGATTTTTGCAAATTTATTAAAAATAAAAAAAGAAGAAATCACATGTACATAAGTATTCACAGCCTTTGCTCAATACTTCGATGCACCTTTGGCAGCAATTACAGCCTCAAGTTTTTTTGAATATGATGCCACAAGCTTGGCACACCTATCTTTGGGCAGTTTCGCCCATTCCTCTTTGCAGCACCTCTCAAGCTCCATCAGGTTGGATGGGAAGCGCTGGTGCACAGCCATTTTCAGATCTCTCCACAGATGTTCAATTGAATTCAAGTCTGGGCTCTGGCTGGGCCACTCAAGGACATTCACAGAGCTGTCCTGAAGCCACTCCTTCGATATCTTGGCTGTGTGCTTAGGATCGTTGTCCTGCTGAAAGATGAACCGTCGCCCCAGTCTGAGGTCAAGAGTGCTCTGGAACAGGTTTTCATCCAGGATGTCCCTGTGCATTGCTGCATTCATCTTTCCATCTATCCTGACTAGTCTCCTAGTTCATGCCGCTGAAAAACATCCCCAAAGCATGATGCCGCCACCGCCATTGGCATGGTTATGAGCAGTGCCTGGTTCCCTCCAAACATGGTGCCTGGCATTCACGTCAAAGAGTGCAATCTTTGTCTTATCGGACCAGAGAATTTTGTTTCTCATGGTCTGAGAGTCCTTCAGGTGCCTTTTGACAAACTCCAGGTGGGCTGCCATGTGCCTTTTACTAAGGAGTGGCTTCCGTCTGACCACTCTACCATACAGGCCTGATTGGTGGATTGCTGCAGAGATGGTTGTCCTTCTGGAAGGTTCTCCTCTCTCCACAGAGAAACACTGGAGCTCTGACAGAGTGACCATCAGGTTCACGGTCACCTCCCTGACTAAGGCCCTTCTCCCCTGATTGCTCAGTTTAGACAGCCAGCCAGCTCGAGGAAGAGTCCTGGTGGTTCTGAACTTCTTCCATTTACAGATGATGGAGGCCACTGTGCTCATTGGGACCTTCAAAGCAGCAGAAATCCTTCTGTACCCTTCCCCAGATTTGTGCCTTGAGACAATCCTGTCTCGGAGGTCTACAGACAATTCCTCTGACTTCATGCTTGGTTTGTGCTCTGACATGCACTGTCAACTGTGGGACCTTATATAGACAGGTGTGTGCCTTTCCAAATCATGTCCAATCAACTGAATTTACCACAGGTGGACTCCAATTAAGCAAAGGCTGTGAATACTTATGCACATGTGAGTTCTTAGTTTTTTATTTTTTATAAATTTGCAAAAATCTCAATTTTTTTTTCTCCACATTGTCATTATGGGGTATTGTGTTTTGAGGGAAAAACAAATTTAATCCCTTTTGGAATAAGGCTGTAACATAACAAAATGTGGAAAAAGTGAAGTGCTGTGAATACTTTCTGGATGCACTGCAATTGGGGTGGTTTGTCCGTCCGTCTGTTAGCAGGATTACGCAAAAACTACTGATGCATTTTAATGAAATTTTCACTAGAGGTAGCCCTTGGGCCAAGGATGAATCCATTAGAAACCAAGTATAAGCAAGTATTTCTGTATGCCCGTTGCTGAAGGGTCTCCTCCTGTCTCAGATGGCTGTGTTGTTCACAGTCATGCCTGCGGCATACTGCTGGAACCTGAGGTGTTTCATGTTCACAGCATCTTTTCTGACGTGCAGCAGTTCTCATTCTATTGCTCTCCATCTGGTGGGTCTTCTTCTTCTTCGTTCAGACCACTGGTTGAGGGATAGGTACGTCGTAATTCCAGTTCATGGGCAGGATCATGAAAATAGATCTGAGCAAAAAGTGGCTTTCGACGCTGTTCAGGAAGGCCCGTGCATGCTCATCGAAACCAAGAAACTGGAGCACCCGGAGAAAATCAGCACTTTGCTTGGCATTTTACACATTTGTATTGTAGACTGGCATTCTTCAAGGTTACACATTTTTGCTGTGTCAGCACCTCTTTAAAAACGACATTGCTGAGAAAGCGACGCTTTTGCTTAGTTTCTTCATCTTGAGCAACAATACGAAGACTGCTTGATCTGGCAACTCTGCTCGCAGCAACGTAGAATTGGCCATGGCTGCAGAAATCTGCTGCGCAGAAAACACGAATGCGCTGTAAAGACTGGCCCTGTGACTTATTCACCTTGCCAAAATTCTGAGCCATATGAGACCATAAGGACACATTAGTCTAGGCATCGTGAGTGATGGTCTATATGACATCATAAAAACACATTTGTTTATGTGCTGTCATATAGACATCATATCTTTATGACAGCATCGCAAGTCCTATGATGCCTGAGTTCATAGGACGTCCTATGATGAACAGGCAGAGATCATAGACCGTCCTATGATGTCCTATAAATGTGACAGACACACACACACACACACACACACACACACAGATTTCTTGTTTTAACCCTTTGACTGCCAAATTCGTCATATGGCGCCTGGGGCAACGCAAGGCAACTCAAGCGCCCCCCCCCCCCAGTGGTCAAGAGTGGTAAAAAATTTTGTCAATAAAATAGTTCAGATTTCCAAGGCTATAACTTGAAAGTTACAAGAGATAATGGCTTACTGTAAATTAGAAAGATGTAGAATATGATCCAAAGTTTTAGATAGGAATAAATTTACGCATCTAGTTTGCATAATGTCGCGGCAGCTATATAAATTACATAACTCAGTCAAAAGTGGACTTTGGACACATTTACATAAAGAATGGTCCATTTTTTGACGCCAATTTGTCTACAGGGGTATGTTTTTATTTAATCTCTAAAGTATATAAACCAGAAAATTAATTCAATTCAACTTTATTTATATAGCGCCATTTCACAACAACAGTCATCTCACAGCACTATTAACTGTAGGGGGAACCCCCACAATTGCAGAAAGACCCCAGCAATCAGGCGATCCCCTGTGAGCAAGCACTTGGCGACGGTGAAGAGGAAAAACTCCCTTTTAACAGGAAGAAACCTCCAGCAGAACCAGGCTCAGGGAGGGGCAGTCATCTGCTGCGACTGGCTGGGGGGTGAGTGGACAGAGAAGATGAAAAGAACAGACATGTAGAGAGCAAACAGCACGATGGGGACTCAATCTATGGGAGAGAACAAACAGATGTTAATGACCAGCAAAAAAAAAATATTTCATTGAGAGTGAAGAAAGGAGTGAGGCCCAGTGCATTATTGGAGGTCCCCCGGCTGACTAAACCTATTAGCAGCATAACTAAGGGAGGGTTCAGAAACACATGATCCCTCCCTAATTGTAGGCTATATCAAAAAGGTAGGTTTTAGCCCTATTCTTAAAAACAGAGATCGAGTCTGACTCCCAAATCCAGATTGGCAGCTGGTTCCACAGGAGAGGAGCTTGATAACTGAAGACTCTGCCTCCCATTGTACTTTTGGAGATTCTAGGTATTACAAGTAATCCTGCATTTTGGGAGTGTAGTGCTCTGTTAGGATAATACGGTAGTATCAGATCTTTTAAATAAAAAGGAGCCTGATTGTTTAGAGCTTTGTAAGTAAGAAGAAGGATTTTAAACTTAATTCTAAACTCTATGGGAAGCCAGTGAAGGGAGGCCAGAACCGGAGAGATATGATCTCTCTTTCTAGTACCTGTTAAAACTCTTGCTGCAGCATTTTGGATCAGCTGAAGAATTTTTAAAGCTGTTTTAGGACAGCCTGATAATAAAGAATTACAATAATCTAATCTCGAGCTAACAAAAGCGTGGATCAGTTTCTCAGCTTCACCCTGAGACAAGATGCTCCTAATCTTGGCAATATTACGCAAATGATAGAAGGCAGTCTTAGAAACAAATTTAATATGTGAACTGAAGGACAGATCTTGATCAAAAATAATTCCAAGGTTCCTCACAGAGCTATTAAGAGAAAGAGTAACCACATCCAAACTGAAAGTTTGATTTGAAAAGGTATTTCTAAGGTTTTTTGGACCAACATGAATGACTTCAGTCTTATCTGAATTTAATAGCAGGAAATTACAAGTCATCCAAGCTTTGATTTCCTTAAGACAGGCTTAAGGATGAAGAGACAGGCAAAGGATGAAGAGAATGAAGACTTCCTCTCCATTAGCAGAGCCATGGAGGAGATTGTAGATGATCCAGTTGACTGCTACTGGCTTATCAAGTGTTTTGTCAATCAGTTCCAGACAAAATTTGGAGTCTTGATATACGCCTTTGCCGACTCCGATGCATTAACATGTTATTTTCCATTCGTAGTTGCATTTCATTTTCAAACTGTACGATATGCCGAAAGTGGTATTTTCAATGTCAATATTTTCAATTGTCATTTTAAAATGTCAAAAAAACATATTTCTCTCTTACCGGTTACCGGGAGGGGGGCTCACCCGCCCATGTGACCGGTCTGTTTTCATCCATCGTAGCCAATATTTGTGTGTTTGCTCAGCCCTTTACACTGTGTACCACATCTACAAACTCTTATGATTACCCCACATGAATTTCGTTTGTATTACGTGGCTATTTTTTCTGTTTGGTGCATTATTCCTGTGGGAATCCATGCCGTCTGTGGGCGCCACCATCTTGGTACTGGGAGCTCATTTTTTTTAAAATTTGATTTGATTTTGTATACTTTATTGATCCCCAGAGGGGAAATTGAGGGCATCCACCTGGATGGATGAAGCAGCCATGTTACGGCGCTATCCCTTTATACACACATTCAGACTTAGGGCCACTTTAGAGTCTCCAATTAACCTAACCTGCATGTTTTTGGCCTGTGGGAGGAAACCGGAGAACTCCCAGAGTAAACCCATGCAGACACGGGGAGAACATGCAAACTCCACACAGATCACTGTTGGTCAGGGGCTGGGATCAAACCAGGGATCCCATGGCCAAGGGTGAGTTGCTGTGCTGCCGCAGTGCTAACCACTGCGCCACCGTTTTTTGTTACATCAACCTCAATGTAACACATTTACTTAGTAATTTACACCCGTGTACCACATCTACAAACTCTTATGATTATCCCACATGAATTTCGTTTGTATTACGTGGCTATTTTTCCTGTTTCATGCAGTTTCCGTCATTATCGCTGTTGCGACGACCAAACACGGCGGCATCCACACTGGTGTGTGAGCTCAAAGCAGAAAAAGGAAGCATAATAATGAGGATTTCTCCTTCTTTGCTATGTTCCATGTCAGCCATGATTCCTTCAGTGCGTGTCTGCCACCTTCTAAACTGTCAGATCAACAGAGATTAGTACAAATTCTCAGTATAGCCAGGGCACGTCACTAAGTTGACACGTGCAGTTGCTGCGCTGTGCCACTGGGGGTGCGTGACCCGTCCATTTAATCTGGGCAGTTAAAGGGTTAACCCTTTAGCTGCTCCAGGCGCCCTATGGTGACAGGAACGCTTAAAGGGTGGTCAAGGCCCCCCCAGTGGTCAAGAGTGGAAAAAAATTTTTGTCAATAAAATAGTTCAGATTTCCAAGGCTATAACTTGAAAGTTGCAAGAGATAATGGCTCACTGTCAATTAGAAAGATGTAGAACACGAGCCAAAGTTTCAGATAGCAATAAATTTGCGCATCTAATTTGCATAATGTTGTGGCAGCTATATAAACTACATAACTCAGTCAAATGTGGACTTTGGACACATTTACACAAAAAAATGGTCTTTTTTTTTTTACTCCGATTTGTCTACAAGGGTATGTTTTTATCTAATCTTCAAAGTATATGAACCAGAAAATCAATAAAATGTAAAAAAAAACCAACAACATATATTTCTCTTACCTGTTGCCGGGTGGGGGGGCTCGCTCCCCCACGTGACCAGTCCGTTTTCGTCCACTGTTGCCGATGTTTCGTGTTTACTTAGTAATTTACACCCGCTTACACATCTACAAACCCTTATGATTATCCCACATGAATTTTGTTTGTATAACGCGGCTATTTTTTCTGTTTGGTGCATTTTTCCTGTGGGAATCCAGCTGCTCGTGGGTGCCGCCATCTTGGTAATGGGAGCTCAGTTTTTCGTCAATCGTGGTCAACGTATCACATTTACATAGGAATTTACACCCGCTTCCACATCTACAAACTCTTATGATTATCCCACGTGAATTTCGTTTGTATCAAGTGGCTATTTTCCCCGTTTCATGCAGTTTCAGTCATCATTGCTGCCGCGATGACTGATCATGAAGGCATCCACATTGGTGCTGTGAGCTCAAAGCGGAAAAAGGAAGAATAATAATGAGGATTTCTTCTTCTTTGCTGTATTCCATGTCAGCCATGATTCCTTCGGCACATGTCTGCCACCTTCTAAACTTTTATATCAATACAGATTAGTACAAATTCTCAGTATATCTCTGTTTTTAACAATAGGGTAAAAACCTTCCTTTTCAATATAGCCTACGATTAGGGAGGGATCTTGTGTCTCTTAACCCCCCTTTTGTTTTGCTGTTAATAGATTCAGATTGCCGGGTGACCTCCAATAATGTACTTGGCTTCTCACCGTTAATGTTTGCTCTCTGTATGTCTGTTCTTTTCTTCTTCTCTATCCCCTCACCCCCAGCCAGTCGCAGCAGATGACTGCCCCTCCCTGAGCCCGGTTCTGCTAGAGGTTTCTTCCTGTTAAATGGGAGTTTTTCCTCTCCACCGTCGCCAAGTGCTTGCTCACAGGGGATCGTCTGATTGCTGGGTCTTTCTGCAATTGTGGGGATTTCCCTACTTTTGATAGTGCTATGAAATGACTTCTGTTGTGATATGGTGCTATATAAATAAAGCTGAATTGAATTGAATTATAACTGGGGGACGTCAATAAGTTGACCGGTGCAGTTACTGCACTGTGCCACTGGGGGCGGCGCGACCCATCCATTTAATCTGGGCAGTTAAAGGGTTAATCGAGTGATTTTGGTGATGATCTGAGAGTGCATACCTCTAGGGCCTTGTTTGTATTTGTGCAGCAGGATTACACAAAAACTACTGCATAGATTTGGGTGAAATTTTCACCAGAGGTGGTCCTTGGGCTACAGAGGAATCCGTAACATTTTGGTGATGATCTCAGAATGCATACCTCCACCAAGGTTCTTATCTTCTCACATTGTTAGCAAGAATACTCCAAAACTACTGCATGGATTTGGATTAAATTTTTTCCTGAGGTGGTCCTTGGGCTAGAGAGGAACCCATAACATTTTGGTGATGATCCGGGAACACATACCTCCAACAAGACTCTTATCTTCTCACACTGGGTTAGCAAGAATCCTCCAAAACAAACATTTGTTTGTTATGGAGGTGGTCCATGAGGGACGGAAGGAGCCTTGGTAGAGGTATGCGCTCTCTGAGTGCCTTTCTAGTTTGTTGCTGTTGTGAGGTGCTTGGGTGCATGTGTGTGTGTGCATGTATACACAGCACTTCACTTGTGTGACATTTGATTGTTTTGTAGCACCTTAACTCTTGCACTTTTGCATATCCAATTTGTACAGTTTTATTGCAGATATTCTTCTTGTGTACAACTGTTTTTTGTGTGTTTTTGTGACCTGCTGGGGGACTACAGATGCAAATTAGCAGTACTACTAAATCTGGCATACATACATTTTTATTAAAGGTCTGATGACACGTTTTTGACTTCATCTAATTTTTCAACACATAATACAATATGACGAAATATTGTCATATACTGTGACTGGTGACATAACTGGCCTGTGCAGTTCTAAGTCAAACAGGCTTTTTTTTCACGCGAATAGCCAACGTTTTCATGAGCACCACGTCACCAATTGCGTCAGTGGCTGGAAAACCCCCCGGCTATGTTGTAATGTCATTGACAGAACACAGCGCTTGGCTGCCCAATGTACACACAGTATGGAAGCGGTAGAAAACATCGACGATGGTTCCAGCACATGTAGTCTGGAATTGGTCTGTGTTGTCCAATCTTCAGATGATTATAGTTCCGAAGAATGGATGACAATGAAGAATCTGGGGGCATCAGACCATATAGGTTTGAGCCGTGCCAAGCGGGAATCGTGTCTAGCGAGTCAGACTCAGAGAGTAACAGTGGAGAGGCACATATCCCAGCCGCAGCAGCAGCGACAAACATACGCCAGGGGAACACCGAGTGTTATGCTTTTGTTACAGATATTGCAACAAATTATTTGCTCATAAATATAATGTATTTAAACCCGATTTTTCAATAAAATCATACCAGTGTATTCTCTGTGGCTCAGGCATCAGGTTTATTATGTATTATCTTTATGTATTTATGTATTATCTGTTGAATCCTGCGCATAAATCCTTTCATCATGACCCTCCGTGCGCTCTTATGCAGGGCACGGAGAGGGAGGATGAAATAACAAGGACTTACGTGCAGGGTTCACCACAGCACATTTAATACAGAAAGACAGACAATTCCCAAAAAGGTGAAGACATACAAAAAACACAAACACACTTAATGATGGTGTTTGGGGGCCGGCATTGCCCAGCAAACGAAAGAGAAGACGTGTTAGCCACAGGTGCGCCCCAGAGCCGACATCGCTTCAAGGACACACGAGAACCACAGCAAACATGGAGTGACTAACACGTTGTGAGAGTGCTGAAAATACTGGCAGACTAACAGCACAGATGACAATACTATGGACCAGCAGTGTGTGACTGGCAAACGGCCGCGAAGTACACGCACTGCCGGTGATGGTGTGATGAGAAGCACCTGGGTGAGGACTGGGAAAGATGATCAGCAGGAGTTTGAATCAGCTGGTGATAATGATAGAGGGGACATGGCCAGACCGGCGAGATGTCAGCATGCGCTCACAGAACGTAGTAGTAGTAGTAGTAGATTAGTTTATTTGACAGGGACAGTGCAATAAACATAGACAATTAATCAAAGACAATCAATCTGATGTGTTGCACATAGAGTGTATAGCTATTAGCTAATTTGCAACTCTTGTCCCTGGATGGGCTTTAGAAAAAAGAATCAAGATAAAAAATATACACAATAACCACATACATCAATGCAGAAAAACGTAGGTCAAAGCTGAGTGTAAATCCATTAATCCTTCCCCTCCTCGTGCGCTCCTCCTACGTAAAAGTGCACGAAGAGCGCACGAGGAGGCTTATGACAGTTGGAGCTGAAGCACGTAATGTGGTCTTTCACGGCCTGCTGTTCATCTAAGCCTGCGACACAATGCGAAGGCATAGCTGTAAAATTAAAACAAGAAACCTGAGAAACTGTGAGCTACAAAGCTGCTGTCATTCCAGTCAACAACACCGGCATCCGTTCTGTCAGTTACGTCATTCATGGTGGTGCCGCCCTTCATTCGGTGGGTGCCACCACAGTCCAGTCAGTGGCTGCGTTTTTTTGATGATAACTAGTTTATGCAGGGACGGTTGTAAATATTATATTGATCACTGACAATGACTTTTGGGTTTACACAACATGCTAAAAAATGTCAAAATTGTGTCATCAGACCTGTTCATTAGTATGTAATGTCCCTTTCAAATAAACATTAAACCAGAGCCCCATCATTGTAGAATGTGGGTTAAGCGATTTCATCTATTCATTTGGAAAATATCCTTAATTTAACTCCTTAAGCATTACATTTGATTCCATGATCTACCTCTCATATGGCTGGTATCGCAGATCTGCGCCTGTCACGTGATTGGTCAAAAAGTATGAAAAAAACAAAATAAACCCAGATGTACCAAGTATTTCACATCACTAGATGGCAGACACATATAGCTTACTGGTCTGCCCTGGAGGACCTAGAACAGCAAACCAGAACAGCGTTGAATCTGATATCACTTCCGGGGCGCAAAAGAAGAGCTGTATTTGTGCAATATATATAGCCACAGGGAGGAAGAATTTGCTCCAAATTTTGCCAACTATGATTCTAAAAGTGATTATTTAGCTTCTGAAAGGAAATATTTACCTTCTGGACAGCACAAGATGGACCGGAGAGGAACACTTTTTGTCCGCCATTGACAAAGTTGCACGTGACGGAGAGGACAATACTGCTGGTTCCGCGGGGTAATCTAACCGAAATTGAAGTGGAATAAATCAGAAGATAAATGTGATTGTTTCTGGATGTGGGAGAGAAAGCGAAAATGATCGACAGAAGACAAAATAAGGACCAGGGTGAGTACACAGACGAGCACAAGGATGCATGGTGACAGATGACGAGTGGTAGGTCTGATGTTTTTTATCAGTTTGTTTACATCCTACTGATTTTCTGGTTTATATATTTTGAAGATATGATAACAAAAACAATAAAACAAAACCAAAGACAAAAAAACAAAACTCTCCTTTGTGTAAATATGTCCAAAGTCCACTTTGACTGAAAGCTATGTAATCTGATGTGGCTGCCATCACATTATGCAAAGTAGATGCATAAATTTACTCCTATCGTAAACTTTGGCTCATATTCTACATCTTTCTCATTGACAGTAAGCCATTATCTCTTACCACTTTCAAGTTACAGCCTTTGGAATCTGTGATATCTAAACTGAATATTTTCTTGGAAAAAATCTTCACCACTAGAGGGTGCATGCAGATGGTGCGGATCTGCGACAAAAAACCTCAAGTAGTTAATTTACAAACTATCCATTTTTATACACATTTTGTTGCCACTCTATTAATTACCAGTTTCTATTTAAATGCATGCGGCTTGTTCAGCTGAATGCTAGCTTCTACCTAACTTCAAGCCTCTAGAACAAGGCAGTGACAGCCACTTTTAATCACAAGTTTTCCTTCTGTAACACTCCAGATGATTTTTGGTCAGAGATTTTGTATATTCCGATTAAAATAATGTCACATGCCATGATAAACCATTTCTATAATTGTTCCTTTCACAAAGGCTGCCTACAAATGCCTCGATCCATGTGACCAATGACATCACTTGCAAATCCTCAATATCTCCAGTGTTTTCCTTACCATTATATTGGGGGCAAAGCACCCACCCCCCACCCCCCTAGAGTGTCAGGTTAATCTTCTATCTCTCTTAATGCAAGGAATCTCTGTGTAGAAAGGGTAGTCCCCACAATTGATGATCAGAAAATTGGTGCCCAAACATGAAAACCAGTATGCATATGTGTGTGAGCGCTCCTGTTGTTCTATTCTTGTGTGGACCAACCCTTGACAAACCACCTTTTTTATGAAGACATTTTTCCTTGTTTTTCCTTCATAAGGAAAACTGCTAAAAATGTTAGGATCCATTCCCCAAAGAGCATAATACACCATTATGAATACAAGTCATAATTTGATAGTGACCTTCAGCTCGTTTGCATTGTTGGGTCTGGTGTCTCATCTTCCTCTTGACAATACTCCATGGATTCTCGATGGGGTTTAGGTCAGGAGAGTTTGCTGGCCAACCAATCACAGTGATACCATGGTCATTAAACCAGGTATTGGTACTTTTGACAGTGTGGGCAGTGCCAAGTCCTGCTGGAAAATGAAAACAGCATCTCTATAAAGTTTGTCATGGAGAGAAGCATGAAGTGCTCTAAAATTTCCTGGTAGACTGCTGCGCTGACTTTGGACTTGACAAAACAGTGGACCAACACCAGCAGATGACATGGCTCCCCAAATTGTCACTGACTGAGGAAACTTCACACTGGACCTCAAGCAACTTGGATTCTGTGCCTCTCTACTCTTCATCAGACTCTGGGACCTGCTCCTTAACACCAGCAAAACCAAGGAGCTCATAGTGGACTACAGGAAGGAGAGGGAAGAGACACATGACCCCATCCATATCAATGGCATAGCTGTTGAACGTGTCCCCAGCTTCAAATTCCTGGGGACCCACATCTTGGAGGACCTGTCCTGGTCAGTTAACACCACCAGCCTGATCAAGAAGGCCCATCAGCGCCTCTTCTTCTTGAGGACACTGAAGAAGAACCATCTGTCAACTGACATCCTGGGCAACTTCTACCGCTGCGTGATAGAGAGCACCCTGACCAACTGTATCACAGTCTGGTATGGGAGCTGCTCTGTCGCTGACCGCAAGGCGCTGCAGCGGGTGGTGAAAACTGCCCAACGCATCACAGGGACTCCACTTCCAGTTATAGAGGACGTCTACAGGAAAAGATGTCTGCGCCGGGAACGCAGCATTCTTAGGGACTCCAACCATCCTGCTCATGGACTGTTCCAGCTTCTCCCCTCCAGAAGACGTTTCAGAATCAGAATCAGGTTTATTGCCATTGTTCATGTAGTACACAAACTAGGAATTTGTCTCGGTACAATGCTGCAACATTAAACATGATAAGATAAAAGAAATAAACTATACATGTAATAAAGTGTAGGATAAGATTAAGTGATACTGGTCAACAGTTAAAATATATTAGCCAGCAGCAGATACTGTGGAGAACTATATAGTGCAGTCGGTAATGCAGGAAGAAAACAGTGATGATTGACATGAGTCTGGTTGAGCTGCTGTACATAGTGCACGAGAGTCAATAAGTCACTTAGTGTTCAGCAGTCTGATGGCAGAGGGGAAGAAGCTGTTCATGTGACGGGAGGTTTTAGTCTGGATGGACCGAAGTCTTCTACCAGAGGGGAGGGGGGCAAACAGTACGTGACCAGGGTGTGAGGGATCGGCTATGATCCGGCCAGCACGCCTCCGGGTCCTGGAGATGTACAGATCCAGGAGAGATGGGAGCTTGCAGCCGATCACCTTCTCAGCAGTGCGCACGACGCGCTGCAGCCTTAGTCTGTCCCTGGCAGTGGCTCCTGCATACCACACGGTTATGGAGGTGGTGAGGATGGACTCTATGATGGCTGTGTAGAACTGCACTAACATCTTGGTGGGTAGCTTGAGCTTCCTCAGCTGCCGCAGGAAGAACATCCTCTGCTGGGCTTTTTTGATGAGTGAGCTGATGGTCGGCTCCCATTTGAGGTCCCTGGTGATGGTAGTGCCTAGGAAGCGGAAGGAATCAGCAGTGGTGATGGGAGAGCCTGAGAGGGTGAGGGGGGGCAGAGGAGTAGTGATTTTCCTGAAGTCTACAATCATCTCCACTGTCTTCAGAGCGTTCAGCTGCAGGTTGTTATTGCTGCACCAGGACGCCAGCTGGGCCACCTCTCTCCTGTAGGCGGACTCGTCGCCGTTGGAGATGAGCCCGATGAGGGTGGTGTCGTCCGCAAACTTGATCAACTTGACAGACTGGTGGCTGGAGGTGCAGGAGTTGGTGTAAAGGGAGAAGAGTAGGGGGGAAAGTACACAGCCCTGGGGTGATCCGGTGCTGATGCTAGTATAGTCTGAGACAGTCTTTCCCAGCCGCACATGCTGCCTCCGGTCCGTCAGGAAGTCGATGATCCACCTGCAGAGGGAGTCAGGCACGTTGAGCAGGGACAGCTTGTCCCGGAGCAGAGCGGGGCGGATGGTGTTGAATGCGGAGCTGAAGTCCACAAACAGGATCCTGGCGTAGGTTCCCGGGGAGTCCAGGTGCTGCAGGATGGAGTGGAGGGCCAGGTTGACTGCGTCGTCTACAGACCTGTTGGCTCGGTAGGCAAACTGCAGCGGGTCCAGGAGAGGGGTGGTGATGGACTTGAGGTGGGACAGGACCAGGCACTCAAAGGACTTCATGACTACAGAGGTGAGCGCTACAGGTCTGTAGTCATTAAGTCCAGTGATCCGTGGCTTCTTGGGGACAGGGATGATGGTGGAGGATTTGAGGCAGGACGGCACGTGGCATAACTTAAGGGAGGTGTTAAAAATGTCTGTGAAGACAGGAGCCAGCTGTTTCGCACAGAGTCTCAGGGTGGAGGGAGACACGCCGTCTGGGCCGGGGGCCTTGCGCGGGTTCAGTTTGGAGAACTGTTTGAGCACATCCTGCTCACTGATGATAAGGGGAGGGGGGGAGGGGGGGGGGGGTGCCTTAAATGAAGTAGGGAATGTGGAGGCTGTGGAGCTGGAGGGAGGGGGGGAGTTGGACACAGATGACGAGGTGTCAAAACGGGCATAGTGTTGGGACAGTCTTTGACAAAGGGCTTTGTCATCCTGACCTTTAGGAGCCTTAGGTCGATAGTTGGCGATTTGCCTCAGTCCTCTCCACACAGAAGCCGAGTCATTAGCAGTGAACTGCTGCTGGAGTCTCTCTGAGTATAGAGATTTAGCCCTCTTCAGCTCTCTGTTAAACCGGTATTTAACCTCCCTGTAGCAGTCCCTGTCTCCACTTTTCAGCGCTGCTTCCTTCTCCTTCCTGATCTGTCTGAGCTTAGCTGTGAACCAGGGTTTGTCATTAGAGTAACTCACCCTGGTGCGTGATGGAAGAATGTTCTCTTCACAAAAGTGGATATATGAGTTCACAGTGTCCGTGCAGTGTCCAGATCATGCGTGGCTCCTTTAAACACGCCCCAGTCAGATATTTCCATGCACGTTTCCAGCTTCTCCTCAGCATCACTGGTCCGTATCTTCGTAGTGCTCACAACAGGTTTAGTGAGCTTCAATCTCTGTCTGTATGTGGGAATGAGGTGAACCATCACGTGATCAGATAATCCCAGCGCAGCTCGAGGGACAGCGCGATATGCGTCTTTCACTGTGGTGTAACAGTGATCCTGTGCGTTTAATCCTCTGGTGGGGCATTTAATAAACTGTTTGTAGCGGGGGAGATCGTGGCTCAGATTGCACTGATTAAAGTCGCCAGCCACAATAATCAGCGAGTCTGGAAAAATCCGCTCTGTGTGTTGAATGTGATCCGCGAGCACGCGCTGAGCTTCGCGCGTGTCCGCGTCGGGAGGGGCGTACACAGCGATCATTATAAAAGAAGCAAACTCCCGCGGGGAATAGAAAGGCTTGCAATTGATAACAAGAAATTCCAAGGCAGGAGAACAGTGTTTGGAAATTACCGTTACATCAGAGCACCAGCTGCAGTTGATGTAGAAGCAGACTCCGCCTCCTGTGGTCTTGCCGGAAAGCTCTGTGTCACGATCAGCACGGAAGAGCTGAAAGCCGTCGAGGCGCAGCGCGCTGTCCGGTATATTTTCCCGGAGCCAGGTCTCAGTAAAGCAGAGGACAGCTGAGGAGGCGAGGTCCTTAAAACGCATCAGCAGTCTCAGTTCATCTACCTTGTTAGAGAGAGAGTTGGTATTGGACAGAAATATGCCAGGCAGCGCCGTTCGCGAGCCTCTCCTGCGAAGCCGCACGAGAGCGCCCGCTCGTCTACCTCTCTTTCGCCGTCTCACTTTCCGAGCCAAACAGTAAACCAGATCGGCGGCAGGGGCTAGAAAAACTGGGAGGAGGTCCGTGGGGGTGAAAGTCCTGATATTTAGAAGTTCTTCACGGGTATAAGTGCAAGCAGACACACAATTGACAAACAAAAACAAACAAAGAGCGCAGCGAAGCACCATGTCGACCGCTGTGGGCGCCATCTTGGTGAGCTTCTTCAGAAGCCTTCGGACAAGAACCAGCAGGTTTAGGAACAGTTTCTTTCCAACAGCTGTCACGTTATTGAACTTAGTTCCCCGCTGACTCTCTTACCATCATCTCTTACCATCCTCACCTGTACATAACTGCATAACTACATAACTACATCTAACTTATTGCACATTATTTGCACATAACGGTACTCTTAACTTTCTGCACTGCTGCATATATTTGCATATATTTGCTTAAATTGCACATACTGTTAATTACCGTATATACTGCACTGCTGTCCTTTGCACTTCTGATTGGATGCTAAACTGTGTTTCATTACCTTGTATTCATACATGTGTAATGACAATAAAGTTGAATCTAATCTAATCTAAAGTCATAAAAGCTCACACAAATAAGTGATTTGACAAACAAATAAACAAGGGTTCCGAAACAGTTGCTAATATTGGATATCACATTCGATTTCAATGATTAGGTATTCTGTCATTTTTCTATATTTTTCTATACAGTGGTGTGAAAAAGTGTTTGCCCCCTTCTTGATTTCTCATTTTTTTTGTATGTTTGTCACACTTAAATGTTTCAGATCATCAAACAAATTTAAATATTAGACAAAGATAACAAGTAAACACAAAATGCAGTTTTTAAATGATGGTGTTTATTATTAAGGGAAAAAAAATCCAAACCTACATGGCCCTGTGTGAAAAAGTAATTGCCCCCTAAACCTAATAACTGGTTGGGCCACCCTTAGCAGCAACAACAGCAGGGTTTCCTCTGGTAACATTTCTCGGTGGCGGGCTGCCTCGCCAGAAATTTTACCGCCTTGCCAAGGAGATATGAATTTATTAAGAAAAATATATGAAGCAATGACTTTCCGCAAGCACGCACACGAACAACGCGCGTGGCCGTCATCCGCGCGAAGTTTAGCGCCCCGCTCACGCGAGTTTTCCAGTCAGCCAGCATGCAGTGTCTTGCTAAGCGCGACTGTCCGACAGAGACATGTTTGTTAAAGTACATTAAATGCGGAAAAAAAATCATAAGAGATAAGTAAGCACTGGCGTTCATCATGGTTTTAACCCATTGGAAATGGAAGCAATAATGGAAGAGTCGCTTTGCTCAGAGAATTGTGGTTAGAATTCATATGCAGCCAGCTTCATATGAAGGGAATGGCGGGGGACTGATGAATTGCTGAGGATATATTTCACTAGCCACTACAATATTAAGTTATGTTCTGTAGGAAATGCAGGAATGAAGAGACTGACAATTTCTTTCTTTTCTTGCACGAGCAGGCGTGCCATTTTTATTCTCCAGCGGCAGTGACAACTAGAAAAGCACTCAGAGAGCGCAGACCTCCGCCAAGCGCCATAGTTCCCCCCATACAGTGTTTGTGTGTACGTTTTCAGATTCCTTGACCATGAAAACATATGACTAGCAATTGGATTGACAATGATAGGATTAGTGGTTCAGTAGTTATTCACGAAAATCGCATTTTCCGTAATGGCGGTTTTCTTCTGGACGGTGATCCGGATCACCACCAAAATGTAATCATCTGTAGGATACCCCATTTCTGACAATCTGTGAAAATTTCATGAAAATCCATGCATAACTTTTTGAGTTATGTTGCTAACAAACAAACAGACAGACAAACCAACGCCGATGAAAACATAACCTCCTTGGTGGAGGTAAAAAGCAACAGCTAAAAACGCTAGCTCTATTTTCACTCTAAACTGAGGTCCTTCAGCGGCTGCCTAGGGAGGTGCCTGATGAGAAAGCCTGAGAGCACAACTATAACTGCCTAAACAGATTATTCTGTACATGAACACATCCATCCATCCATCTTCTTCCGCTTAATCCTTTTCGGGTCGCGGGGGGACTGGAGCCTATCCCAGCATCTTTGGGCGACAGGCAGGGTACACCCTGGACAGATCGCTAGTCCATCGCAGGGCCAACACAGAGAGACAGACAACCATTCACTCTCACAGTCATACCTAAGGACAATTTAGAATCCCCAGTTTGATACCAATTAACCTAACTTGCATGTTTTTGGCATGTTGGAGGAAACCGGAGAAATCCCGGAGTAAACCCACACAGACACGGGAAGAACATGCAACACATATTGTGGTGAATTATGTCTTTAGAGTCCGCTACAGTTCCCTATTATGTACCTGGCAGGTTAAGATGACCGAAATTCACAAAGTCAATGACTTTAATCCGTCAGCAGCCTTCAGACAAACTAAACGTGCCAACATTTGATTTCAAAATAAGGGAGGTTTTTCCTGCTGTCTAGGTGGTGAGGAGATTTCTAAAAAAAAAACCCAAAAAACTATAAATATAAAGAAATATTATACCAGAAATAACTGCATCCTTGGTCATTTAAGTTAATTTATTTCATTAAATACAATTTTATTAATATTTTTTCTTTGTAATCAGAGTTAAATTATTGTTCTGTTCTGACTGCAAAATTATGGTCAAAAATGTAAATTGTTATAAGGAAAAAGTAAAAAAAAATTACCACAGTCTGTTTCAAATTTATCTAAAAAACAGTAATTTTATTTAAAAAAAAACAGACAAAAATTAGTCATAAAATAATCCACAAATTTATAATGAAGTTTCAAATGTACAGGAAAAGTTTCAAAGAGGGCAAGATGAGACAGAAGAGAGGAGCCAAGGAGAGGAAAGTGTTCAGGCAGAGGAAGGATAACACCACTAAGAAGTCTAAACACAGGAATGTCTGGGTGGGACCCCAACTGGCCCAATATTCAAGCCTCGGTTGTACAATACTTCAAATGGTAAGTTCCATATGCAACGTTGCTGTGTAAAATCTTAAAAAGAAATAAATAGTATGAAATTAACATATTCTGGTATGTTTACTGCCCCCCCCCCCCGGGGAAAATATGTTGCCACCGTGCCAAGGTCTTTAAGTCAGAGGAAACACTGAACAGTAATCAAGTGTTTGCGATAGCTGGCAATGAGTCTTTTACAGCGCTGTGGAGGAATTCTGGCCCACTCTTCTTTGCAGAATTGTTGTAATTCAGCCACGCTGGAGGGTTTTTGACCATGAACCACCTTTTAAAGGTCATGCCACAGCATCTCAATCGGATTCAGGTCAGGACTTTGACTAGACCACTCCAAAGTCTTCATTTTGTTTTTCTAAAGCCATTCACAGGTGGACTTGCTGGTGTGTTTTGGATCATTGTCCTGCTGCAGAACCCAAGTGTGCTTCTGCTTGAGGTCAGGAACAGATAGCCGGACATTCTCCTTCAGGATTTTTTGGTAGACAGCAGAATTCATGGTTCCATTTACCACAGCAAGTCTTCCAGGTCCTGAAGCAGTAAAACAGCCCCAGACCATCACACTACCACCACCATATTTTACTGTTGGTATGATGTTCCTTTTCTGAAATGCTCTGTCACTTTTACGCCGGATGTAATGGGACACACACCTTCCAAAAAGTTCAACTTTTGTCTCGTCAGTCCACAGCGTCTTGGGGATCATCAAGATGTTTTCTGGCAAAACTGAGACGAACCTTCATGTTCTTTTTGCTTAGCAGTAGTTTTCGTCTTGGAACTCTTCCATGCAGGCCATTTTTGCCCACTCTCTTTCTTATGGTGGTGTCATGAACACTGGCCTTAACTGAGGCAAGTGAGGCCTGCAGTTCTTTGGATGTTGTTGTGGGGTCTTTTGCAACATCTTGGATGAGTCGTCCCTGTGCTCTTGGGGTAATTTTGGTCTGCTGGCCACTCCTGGGAAGGTTCACCACTCTTTCATGTTTTTGCCATTTGTGGATAATGGCTCTCACTGTGGTTTGCTGGAGACCCAAAGCTTTAGACATGGCTTTACAACCTTTTCCAGACTGACAGATCTCAATTATGGTTTATTAAATATTAGGTCTCTAACTCCCAAGTCTCTGTTAGTCCATGATCTGTTAATTGATCATCAGATTGATTTAATTTCCCTTACAGAGACTTGGTTAGGACAAGAGGATTATGTTGGTTTAAATGAATCAACTCCCTCTGGTTATTTAAACTGTCAAAATCCCAGAAGTTCTGGTCGTGGAGGAGGAGTAGCATCAATTTACCATTCCAAATTACTAGTTAATGTAAAGCAAAAAACATGTTATAATTCCTTTGAGGGCCTGGTCCTCAGTGTTGGGCACTTTAGCAATTCCAGGTTAAACCCAATTTTGATTTGCCATAGTTTATCGTCCCCCATCAACCTATTCAGAATTTTTATCCGAATTTCCTGATTTCTTAGCTGATTTAGTGCTGAAATCTGATAGAATAATTATAGTAGGGGACTTTAATATACATGTGGATGTAGATAGTGACTGCCTTAATGTGGCTTTTAATTCAATATTAGACTCGATTGGGTTTTCTCAGAAAGTAGGAAATTCTACTCATTACCTCCACCATACATTGGACCTTGTTCTGACATATGGCATAGAAATAGAAAATCTTGTAGTGTCTCCTCATAACCCTGTACTGTCAGACCATTGTCTGTTAACCTTTGATTTTACTATTTCTGACTATTTGGCTCCTAAAGAAAAATATTATCACAGTAGATGCCTCTCAGATGATGCTGTTTCTAAATTTATGCAGATTGTTTCCTCTATGCCATGTGTCAACACAACGGAAATAAGCTATAGACAGCTTGCTCCTTCTGTAATTGATAACATGGTGGATAGTGTTTCAGCTTCTCTGCATCAGGCTCTAGACTTGGTGGCCCCCTTAAAAAAGAAAAAGTCTAATCAGAGATTTTTAACTCCTTGGTTCAACACAGAAACTCGTAGCTTAAAACAGAAGACTCGTCAATTAGAAAGAAAATGGCGCTCTACTAATTTAGATGAAATCTATTTAGCTTGGAGAAATCATCTTTTAATTTATAAAAAATCTCTTAGAAAAGCTAGAACGAGTTATTACTCTGCATTAATAGAAGAGAACAAGAATAATCCCAGGTTTCTTTTCAGTACTGTAGCCAGGTTGACAAAGAGTCAGGACTCTGTCAATCCTAGCATCCCCTTAGAGCTTACTAGTCAGGACTTTATGAACTTTTTCAATAATAAAATTTCATCCATCAGAGATAAAATCAATCAGATTCTTCCCACAGTTAACTTAAATACTGTAACTACTACAACTCCTTCTATTGATGTCTGTCTTGATGAGTTTACTCCAATCGACCTTTGTGAGTTAGACAAAATAGTTTCCTCATCCAAACCTTCAACTTGTCTTTTAGACCCTATTCCTACCAGGTTATTTAAAGAAGTCTTCCCACTTATTGGTAGCTTTATTCTTCATATAATCAATTCTTCATTAACTTTAGGCCATGTACCGCAGGCTTTTAAAACGGCTGTAATTAAACCCTTACTTAAAAGCCAACGCTAGATCCAGGAGCTTTAGCTAACTATAGACCAATCTCTAATCTCCCTTTCATTTCAAAAATCTTAGAAAGAGTTGTTGCTACGCAATTATTTGACCACCTGCAGGGAAATGGTTTATTTGAGGAGTTTCAATCTGGGTTTAGAATCCATCATAGCACTGAAACAGCCTTAGCGAAGGTCACTAACGACCTCCTCATTGCATCTGATAATGGACTAGTTTCTGTACTTGTCCTTTTAGATCTTAGTGCAGCTTTTGATACTATTGATCATAATATTCTACTTGATAGATTAGAACACTATGTTGGACTTAATGGAACTTCGTTGCAGTGGTTTAGATCTTATTTATCTGATAGGTTCCAGTTTGTTCATGTAAATGATGAGTTTTCTCTCAGCTCAAAGCTTAGTCATGGAGTTCCACAGGGATCTGTGCTTGGCCCTACTCTTTTTAGTTTATATATGCTTCCGTTAGGCAACATTATTAGAAAGCACTGTATACATTTTCACTGTTATGCAGATGACACACAATTATACCTGTCAATGAAGCCAGATGATACTAATCAATTAGCCAAGTTAGAAGCCTGTCTTAAGGAAATCAAAGTTTGGATGACTTGTAATTTCCTGCTATTAAATTCAGATAAGACTGAAGTCATTCTTGTTGGTCCAAAAAACCTTAGAAATTCCTTTCCAAATCAAACTTTCAGTTTGGATGCAGTTACTCTTTCTCTTAATAGCTCTGTGAGGAACCTTGGAGTTATTTTTGATCAGGATTTGTCCTTCAATTCACATATTAAATTTGTTTCTAAGACTGCCTTCTATCATTTGCGTAATATTGCCAAGATTAGGAGCATCTTGTCTCAGAGTGATGCTGAGAAGCTGATCCACGCTTTTGTTAGCTCGAGATTAGATTACTGTAATTCTTTATTATCAGGCTGTCCTAAAACATCTTTAAAAAGTCTTCAGCTGATCCAAAACGCTGCAGCAAGAGTTTTAACAGGTACTAGAAAGAGAGATCATATCTCTCCGGTTCTGGCCTCCCTTCATTGGCTTCCCATAGAGTTTAGAATTAAGTTTAAAATCCTTCTTCTTACTTACAAAGCTCTAAACAATCAGGCTCCTTTTTATTTAAAAGATCTGATACTACCGTATCATCCTAACAGAGCACTACGCTCCCAAAATGCAGGTTTACTTGTAATACCTAGAATCTCCAAAAGTACAATGGGAGGCAGAGCCTTCAGTTATCAAGCTCCTCTCCTGTGGAATCAGCTGCCAATCTGGATTCGGGAGTCAGACTCGATCTCTGTTTTTAAGAATAGGGCTAAAACCTACCTTTTTGATATAGCCTACAATTAGGGAGGGATCATGTGTTTCTGAACCCTCCCTTAGTTATGCTGCTAATAGGTTTAGTCAGCCGGGGGACCTCCAGTAATGCACTGGGCCTCACTCCTTTCCTCACTCTCTATGAAATATTTTTTTTTTGCTGGTCATTAACATTTGTTTGTTCTCTCCCATAGATTGAGTCCCCATCGTGCTGTTTGCTCTCTACATGTCTGTTCTTTTCTTCTTCTCTGTCCCCTCACCCCCCAGCCAGTCGCAGCAGATGACTGCCCCTCCCTGAGCCTGGTTCTGCTGGAGGTTTCTTCCTGTTAAAAGGGAGTTTTTCCTCTCCACCGTCGCCAAGTGCTTGCTCACAGGGGATCGCCTGATTGCTGGGGTCTTTCTGCAACTGTGGGGGTCCTCCCTACAGTTGATAGTGCTATGAGATGACTGTTGTTGTGAAATGGCGCTATATAAATAAAGTTGAATTGAATTGAATTGAATTAATTAGTTTCTCATTTGTTCTTGAAATTCTTTGGATCGCAGCATGATGTCTAGCTTTTGAGGATCTTTTAGTCTACGCCACTTTGTCAGGCAGGTCCTATTTAAGTGATTTTCCGCTGCCAATGGTGCACATACCTTGTCGGGGTGCAGCGGCTTGCGTGCCTCAGCAACCCCCGGAGCTATGTCGACGGGAGCGTAGTGCTCCCAGAAGGTTCAACCATGTCGAACAGGTCCGCGTGGGGTAGAGGCCAGACTAAAGAGTGCACCCTGGTCCTCCAGGTTGGGGGTTGTGCAGCATGTAACAAATCACTCACGTAAAACCCAAGTTTTTTGTTACAGCAACAGATGTCCCAACGGCAGAACAGGCGGAGAGGAGTGCGAACTCCCAACGGCTGTGAAGGCGGAGGAGGACAGACAGTTGCACGGGAAGAAGGGTCTCGGAAAGCCTTGGCAGGCAACCTTTCTACAGGGTGGACCAAGCTCTTGACAGTCCAGCCATGGAAGGCAGTTGGTCTAGGGGAGGGACCCCCAACAAACGTCCATGGCTGAAGACGGAGATGCAGGACCCCTGTGGTGCCACAAACCTCTGCATCACGCATATTCGCTTTATGATGAGTCACACTGATGTTGCACGTGATGGTGCTCGTCCTCTGGGGATCCACCGGGGAGGAAGAGTGCCGGGCCCTCAGCCTCAAAGGGGCCCACCCTCAGCTACCGGAGGTCACCTCACCTCATCCTGCACGACCAGGGGACGGGGAACGAGGAATGCTACTGGCCGAAAAGAGACGCCAAAGGAGAGGAACGTCAACATCCTCCAGTGGAACGCAGAAGGAGTCTATAACAAAAAAATATCCCTTGCCGAAAGACTCCACTCAGAAGACATTGATGTAGCCTGCCTACAGGAGACACACCTGAAGGAAAACCAACGCTTCAGTGTTAGGGGATACCAGGTCTTCAGGAAAGACAGAAAGGAAGAACAAAAGGAGGAGTGGCGATTCTTGTCAGAAACGCCATACCAGCACAAGAGTTAGACGTCAGTACCAACAACCAGGCAGAAATCCATGGAGTTCAAATTATGGTTCACAATGAAAGCATCATGATTTTCAATGTGTACTGCCCCCCAGAGCGAGAGCTCTCACTTGATCAAATGGAACTCCCAGACCACCGATGCTTAGTCATCGGTGACTTCAACAGTCACTCAGAGGCATGGGGATACAGTGAAGCAGATAGAAGAGGAGAAGAGGTGGAAGATTGGCAAGTCGAAAACAGTCTTCTGCTAATGAATGATCCTGATGATCCACCAACGTTCTTCTCCAGGGTATGGCTGAGTAACACCACGCCCGATCTTGCGTTTGCCACCAACGACATGGCCAGGTTGGCAACAAGAACAGTACTTGGCCAGCTCGGGGGAAGTGACCATAAACCTGTGAAGATCAGACTGGACATCAGCTACAAACCACAAGAAGCTAAGACATTCCCCAGGTGGAATTATAAGAAGGCCAACTGGGTGCGCTTCTCAACACTGGTGGACCGGTACTCTGCGGAGATCTGTCACAAGCAGCAGAACCTCAACAAGAAAGTCAGGGTGCTGAACCATGCTATTCTAAAGGCTGCAAATGAATCTATACCTCGGGGAGCCAGAAAGAACTATAGGCCTTACTGGACAGAAGAGCTCCAGCAGCTTGAAGACAGCGTGGCAGAGGCAAGGAAAAAAGTAGAAGCAGATCCTACAGTAGAAAACAACATTGCCCTGAAGGCGGCCACTGCAAAACACAGGCAGACATTTATACAGGAAGCTCATAAAAGATGGCAAGAAAAGACAGAGCAGCTCAACTTGGACAAGGACGGCAACAAGCTTTGGAAACTGGCTCAAGCCCTCAACGACGAGAACAGCAAAAGCTCACTGATCACAGTACAGGCAGATCAAGAACTGCTGACCGGCAAGAAAGCAGCAGACCATTTCATCAACCAGTATGTGAAGACGAGCCATCTTCAGATTCCACCAGAAAGAAGAAAGGTTGTCAGAGGAGCCCAGCGAATTCATCAGAACGCACAGATTGAACCAGTGATGAACTCGCCATTCATTCTCAAGGAGCTGGAGGATGCAATGACAACACTGAAGCTGAAAAAAGCCCCTGGGTCTGACAAGATCACAAATGAAATGTTGCTGAACCTTGGCCCCAAAACTAAGAAGAAACTTCTGCAGCTTTTCAATGACAGTTGGAGATCAGGGACTTTGCCTCAGATCTGGAGAGAAGCCACGATGATTCCAGTGCACAAAAAAGGCAAAGATAAGTTGAAAGCTGAAAGCTATCGCCCCATAAGCCTTACAAGCTGCATAGGAAAGCTGCTAGAGCGTCTCATCAACACCAGACTCATATGGCACTTGGAAGGAAAACAACACATCGGCCCAGAGCAAGCAGCCTTCAGGCAGAACCGGTCTACAGAGGACCAAATAACATACATCTCTCAAGCCATAGAAGATGCCTTCCAAGAAAAAAAGCACACCCTCGCTGTATGGATTGATCTAGAAAAGGCGTTTGACAGGGTATGGAAAGATGGCCTCAAGCTGAAACTGCGCCAGTGTGGTATCGCTGGGCGCATGTACAAGTGGATTGCCCAATACCTGCACAACAGAAGAGCCAGAGTCCAGGTCAGACAGTACTCCAGCAAGAAGAAGGTGTTGAGGGAAGGAGTCCCACAAGGAGGAGTGCTCTCCCCAACACTCTTCCTTGTATTCATTAAGGACATCATCCAGAGTTTGCCAAGGAACGTACAAGGTGCCATCTACGCCGATGACCTAGCCCTCTGGTGCAGTGAGGAAAGCATCGTGACTGCAAACTACAGAGTGCAGCAAGTTCTCCGGCTGATCGAGACATGGACCAAGTCATGGCTTGTAAGCTTAAATGAGAGGAAGACTACATACACCGTCTTCACCCTGTCCACCCAACCCCAGAAGGTGAAACTGCAGATCAACTCCCATGAGCTCCAGGCTGAATATGCACCCACATACCTCGGGATCACCATGGATCGCAGACTGACTTGGAAGAACCAGCTGCACAAGAACCAGGCAAGAGCAAAGATCAGGATGGCCCTAATGAAGAAACTGTCAGGAACAGACTGGGGTGCAGACCAGGGTGTCCTGAAGAAGCTCTATGTGGGGAGGATTCGGCCTGTTCTGGAGTATGGCATGGCAGCAACCTCAACAGCTGCCAAAAGCAACACTGAGAAGCTGGACAGACTCCAAAACCAAGCCATGCGAATGATGACAGGAGCCATGCGCAGTACACCTATCAAAGCGCTGGAGACAACAACAGGCCTTGCACCACTGGAAGACAGAAGAAACGTCAAGGTACTGACCCAGGCCGCCAAATTCAAAAGACTGGAAAACCATCCCATGAAGGACAGACTGAACAAGCCAACAAAAGGGAGACTTAAGAGATCGAGCTTCATCCACCAGAGCAGGACACTTGAAAGGAGAGACCCAGAACTGATGGACCACATACCCACACCAATACCACCCATAGCATCTGTTCCCTCCTGGAACTGACAGAACTTCCCAGCCATACGCACAGTCATATCGGGCATTGGGAAGAAAGGAACACAGTCAGACCAAGAGAGGAAGTCGCTGGCCCTGGAGTTCATTCAGTCTGCCTACCCTAAAGAGCAGTGGACTCACGTCTACACAGACGGCTCTGCCATGGAAGCAACCAGGAATGGCGGAGGCGGCGTGTACATCAGGTACGCTGACGAGGAGACCCATATTCCCATTGCGACTGGAAAGTACGCCACCAATTTCAGGGCTGAGGCAAAGGCCCTGAGAACAGCAGCGGCCCACGTCAGGGAACATCAAGACAAGGCACACAAGCGGGTCGTCATCCTCACTGATGCCCTCTCTGTCTTGGATGCACTTCAGGACCCCCGACGCAAAGAACTGAATGAACTCGCCCTCACTCTGTCTCAACTAGCAACACAGGTGAACGTATCACTCCAATGGATTCCTGCCCACTGTGGAATCTATGGAAATGAGACGGCTGACAGACTTGCTAAGGAGGGTGGGCAGCAAGACCAGGAAGACAGGCAGGTCTCTTACAGTGAGGAGAAAACCATTATTAAGGCCCTGTCTCACAAGAAGTGGCAGCAGCAACACCCAAACTTCTGCAAGGATGACAACTACTATAGTCTGAGCAGGGCTGACCAAGTCGTTCTGTTCAGACTCCGAACTGGACATAACAGAATGCATGCTCACATGCACCAGAAACTTAAAGTTGGACAATCGGACAGATGCCCATGTGGTACTGCCCAAATGACCAGCGAACACCTCCTCCAAGACTGCCCAGACCACGCTGCACTCAGACGAGCTACGTGGCCTGACCCCACATCGCTGAACCAAAAGCTGCACGGGGACCTCGGGGACCTCCGCAGGACGGCAGCATTCGTCAGAGCAGCTGGTGTGACCATCTAGTGATCGACGAAGAAGAAGATAAGTGATTTTTTGATTGAGAACAGGTGTGGCAGTAATCAGGCCTGAATGTGGCTAGAGAAATTGAACTCCGTTTTCCAAAGAAGTGATAAACCACAGTTAATTTATGTTTTAACGGGGGGGGGGGGGGGCGGGGTGTCACTTTTTCACACGGGGCCATGTAGGTTTGGATTTTTTTTTACCCTTAATAATAAACACCTTCATTTAAAAACTGCATATTCTATTTACTTGTGTTATTTTTGTCTAATATTTAAATTTGTTTGATGATCTGAAACATTTAAGTGTGACAAACGCACAAAAACAGAAATCAAGAAGGGGGCAAACACTTTTTCACACCACTGTATAGTGCCAGAACACCATGATTCCGTTAAGAGATTGTCGTTGTCGACCTTCATGCTGTCACCGCACCCCAGGCTGTAAACCTAGGGGAAACACTGATCTGAGGAATGCTCCCCGCACCTTGTTAAATTAATGCCATGAAGAATTAAAGCAGTTTTGAGGGCTGCACTTCCTCCGTGTCCTAAGGAAGAACAACCTGAACCAGAAGCTGCTGCTGGCCTTCTACAGCTACTCAGTGGAGACCGTGCTCACCTACTGTCTTGGTGTGTGGTATGCTGGTTCCATGGCTGAGAACAGGAAGGCTGTGCAGAGGGTCAACAACACCGCCCCAGAAAAATCATTGGCGGCCCTCTGCCCTCCATGGAGGACATCTCCAGATCCTCCTGTCTCAGAAAGACCAAGGCCATCACGGGAGACCCCTCATATCCCGCCCACCACCTGTTTGACCTGCTTCCCTCTGGATGACGGTTGAGCTCAATTAGGTCCCACACCTCCAGACTAAAACAGTTTCTTCCCCAGGGCCAGCCGGACTGCAAACAGTCAGAGGCTCCACCCCCTCCAGAACTGAGGACCTTTTCAATTATCATAATAATCACACCTGTCTTTGCACTCTGCACTTTCATGTACATTGACCCAGCTGTGAAACCATTACCATACCTGTGTATATTTCCATAATCCTGGGCTATTTTTATTTCAGTTGTGCGTTTAATCATGTGTTCTGTAACTCTGTGTTTCATCTACAGAGGGGAAAATAAGTATTTAATACGTCAACATTTTTCTCATTAAACATATTTCTGATGGAGCCATTGACCTGAGATTTTCACCAAATACTAGTAAGAGCCCAAGTAATCCATACATACAAAGAAATCAAGGCAACTGTGTTCAGAAAACAAGTTATATTTAATAAAGCGGAATGACACAGGGAATAAGTAGTGAACACATGAAAAAAGAGGTGCAAAAATGCATAGAAAGCCAAGAAACCAGCTGAAAGCCATCAGAATTTAGGAAGCCATCCCATCCTCCACCATCATCATCATCATTATCATAGCAGTCTGTTGGGGGCGACAATGACCGTTTCATTTAGGTCTGATCAGATTCCTCCATGCAGCTCTGTCCTTCACCCTCCGCTGCCAGGAACTCCTGACCTTGTTAACTCGGGCAACGTCCGAGCCGGTATGAGTTGCTTTCTGACTGACCATTTCATGAAACTGCTTGCAAAGTATTTGAGTATGGCTAGCTTTTGCTGGACTAGCACATTCTTTGTGAGTGCATATCAGTGCAAATTAATTTCAGCTAGTTAAGTCCTGACTGATAGCCTTTAAAATGGTCTGTGAATATCAGATTGTCACATCACAAAGAACTCATGATGGGTAGAAGCAAAGAGCTCTCTCTAGACCTTTGCAATCTTATTGTTGCAAAACATAATGATGGCATTGGTTACAGGCACATTTCTAAACTGCTGAATGTTCAAGTGAGCACTGTTGGAGCCATCACTCAGAAGTGGAAAGAACATTGTTTTATCATAAACCAGCCACAACCAGAAGCTCCTCGCAGGATTTCTGACAGAGGAGTCAAAAGAATTATCAGAAGTGTTATCCAAGAGCCAAAAAACACTTGTGGAGAACTCCAGAAAGACCTGGAGTTAGCAGGTATTGCTTTTTCAAAGAAAATAAAACAAGTAATGCACTCAAGTGACATGGGCTCTACGCCCGCTCACCTCGTAAAACTTCATCACTGAAGAAAAAGCACGTTGAAGCTAGTTTCAAGTGTGCTGCACAACATTTGGGCAAGCCAGTAAAATCCTGGAAGAATACAGTCTGGTCAAATGAGACCAAAATTGAACTTTTCGGATGCCACAACACACAGCATGTTTGGAGGAGAAATGGCACTGCACATCAGCCCAAAAAACACCATACCAACAGTGAAGTCTGGGGGTGGGAGCATCATGGTGTGGCCATGGAAAGAACATCGTTTTATCATAAACCAGCCACAACCAGAAGCTCCTCGCAGGATTTCTGACAGAGGAGTCAAAAGAATTATCAGAAGTGTTATCCAAGAGCCAAAAAACACTCGTGGAGAACTCCAGAAAGACCTGGAGTTAGCAGGTATTGCTTTTTCAAAGAAAACAAGTAATGCACTTAACTGACATGGGCTCTATGTCTGCTCACCTCACAAGATTCCATTGCTAAAGAAAAAGCATGTTAAAGCTTGTTTAAAGTTTGCTGCACAACATTTGGGCAAGCCAGTAAAATACTGGGAGAATATAGTCTGGTAAGATGAGACCAAACAAAATTCATACAAAATTGAACATTTTGTATGCCACCACACACAGCATGTTTGGAGGAGAAATGGCACTGCACATCCCATCATGGTGTGGGGGTGTTTTTCAGCACATGGTACAGGCAGATTTCATATAACTGAAGGAAAGATGAATGGACAAATGTACAGAGACATCCTTGATTAGAACCTGTTGCCATCTGCCAAGATGCTGAACATGAAACGAGGGTGGACATTTCAGCAAGACAATTATCCCAAACACACAGCCAAGAAAACTCTCAACTGGCTCCAGAGAAAGAAAATAAAGCTGCTAGAATGGCCCAGTCAGTCACCTGACCTGAATCCAATCGAAAATCTATGGAACAAACTAAAGATCAGAGTTCATAGAAGACACCCACAGACCCTTCAACATTTGAAGACAGTCTGTGTAGAAAAATGGGCTAAAATCACTCCTGAGCAATGCCTGAGCCTAGTTTCTCCATACAGGAGACATCTGGAAGCTGTTATTACCAAAAAATGCTTTTCTACTAAATATTAAATGAATTTCACCAAGTGTGTTCAATACTTATTCCCTGTGCCATTCCACTTTATTAAACCCACAATTTCGTTGTACTGTACAATGACAATAAAGCCTATTCTATTCTGACAGGGATATTGCCTTCAGAACTGCCTTTTACAGTAGGCAGTGAGTGTACAGTATATCAACAGTGAATGACCTGGACACACACATACACAAGTTATATACCGAATTATAATGAACCAAATGCTTTTGGTTTTCCCCTGATACGAGTTTATGTGCATCTGTTTTCTCTTTTGCTCTGATTTGCCTTTCAGTGCCACCATTAAAAAAAATCTTAAGAATGAGGGTTCAATTTATGAGACAAATTTATGAGAGAAGTTTCAGGTTGATGGAAAAAAAAGGCTGCAAACTGATGAAAAAAGAAACCTGCAGATTTCAGAGAAAAAAAATCATAAATTTATCAGTAACAACAAGGTTCAAATTTACATGACAAAGTTGCCAGTTTATTGGAAAAACGTAAATTTGTGGAGAAAAATTGGATTTTAATAGGAAGAGTAGCATAGTTACAAGCTGCAAGCCCATTTAGAAAAGTCACGTTTCCGTGAAAGAAATGGCAGATAACTGATTTAAAAAATCGCACATTTATGAACATTCATTTTCAGGCTCAAATAAGTTCAAATAGGCTCCGTTCTATTCTTTTTTCCAAGCTATTAATAGGCCAAATGGCTGTTTCCTTAGTAGACGACCCCTCATTCTGTTTAAGAGGACAAAAATGTGGGGACATCCCCATCCTGCCACTTGTGACCACCCGTCCAGAGTACCGGTACCTGTTTCCGGACTCTCTGTGCCTCCGCGCTCCTCGCTTCCTCCTGGTCGGCCTCACACAACGGACAGTCGCCTTTCCACACCGCCGCCGCCGCCTCCTCCGCCCCGGCGCAGCCGCCTGTGGGCTCCAGTCCCCGGCGGTGCTGGGCGCACAGCCGCTCCGCCAGGCCCTCCACCGCTGCCACCAGCTTGTGCCTCCGCAGAGTGCCGACCTCCCGGTGCGGCAGGACGTGGAGCTCGCAGAAGGACGCCAGGCACACCAGGCACGACTTGTCCGCCCTCAGCTTGCTCTCCGCCGGGCAGAAGTCGCACGGCACCTCCCCGGCTCCCCCCAGGAAGAACAGCGACGCCGCGACCGCGTCGCTCGGCTTGAGCTTGCCCACGACTTCGGCAAGCACCGTGTTTCTCCGCAGCACCGGCCGAGGGTTAAACGCCTCCCGGCACTGAGGGCAGCTGAAGTGGGCTGACTCCGCCTGATCCCAGTACTCGTTGATGCACCCCATGCAGTAGGTGTGTCCGCAAGGGATGGACACCGGGTCCTTCAGGATGTCCAAGCAGATGGGACACCTGAACTGGCTCTCCGTCACCGAGATGTTGGCCTGGGCCATAGCTTAGCTCCGTCCGGGATTGTGTCTGCTGACTTCCGTGGACACTTTTTCTCCGGCGTGTTGTTATACGTAATGGATTCAGAAGCAGCATTTATGCCCTCGGTGCTGTCTCACAGGCGCTATTCACTGTAAAGGAGCAGTACACCCAAATTATGCTGCACTTGCAGTGCTGTGAAAAAGCATTTGCTCCCCCTCCCGGTTTCTTATATTTTTGCACATTTACCACACTCAGATCATCAAACAAATTTTAATAATATACAAAGATAACCCTGGTAAATACAAAATGCAGTTTTTAAATGATGTCTGCACATTTTGTGGGAAAAAGCTATTAAAAAAACCTAATAATTGGTTGTGCCACCCTTGGTGTTTGTCATAACTGACACGGAGTCTTCTACATTGCTGTTAAGTAATTCTGGCCCACTCTTCTTTTGCAGAATTGTTTTAATTCAGCCACATTGGAGGGCTTGAGCACTTCAGGTCACAAACTGATGGCTGGACATTCTCCTTCAGGATTTCCTGGTAGAGAGCAGAATCCATGGTTCCATCAATTACGATAAGTTTTCTAGGTCCTGAAGCAGCAAAGCAGCCACAGACCAACCATCACACTACCACCACCATGTTTGACTGTTGGTATGATGTTCTTTTTATGAAATGCTATGTTTGTTTTATGACAGATATAACGGGCCACAGGCCTTCCAAAAAGTTTAACTTTTGTCAGTCCACTGAAAATTTTCCCAAGAATCGGGATGTTATCAAGAGGGTTTTTGGCAAATGTGAAAGGAGCCTTTGCATTATTTTTGGTCAGCAGTGGTTTTCTCCTTTGAACTTTCCCAGGGATGCCATTTTTGCCCAGTCTCTGTCTTATTGTTGAATCATGGACCCATGTCCAAACTGAGGTAAGTGAGGCCTGTAGTTCTTTAGATGTTCTGGGTTTTTGTTTCTCATCTGTTCTTGAATTTCTTTAGATCATGGCATGATGTGTAGCTTTTTGAGATCGTTTAACATACTTCACTTTGTCAGGCAGGTTCTATTTAAATGATTTCTTGTTACAAAAGGTGTGACAGTAACTGGGTCTGGGTGTGGATAGTGAACTTAAACTCAGCTTTTCAAAAAATGTGGTTCATCACATGTAATTCATGATGTAACACGGGCACAATTACATAGGGCCAGGCAGGTTTGCATAGCTTTTTTTCCCTAATAAATGAAATAATTTCTTCTTCTTCTTCTTCTTCCAGTTGCTCCCCTTTAGGGGTCGCCACAGTGGATCATTTGCCTCCATCTCACCCTATCCCTTGCATCTTCCTCTGTAACACCAACCCCCTCCATGTCCTCCATCCATGAATCTTCTTTGTGGTCTTCCTCTTTTCCTTCTGCCTGGCAGCTCCATCTTCAACATCCTTTGTCCAACATATCCACTATCCCTCCTCTGCACATGTCCAAACCATCTCAACTTTGTCTCTTACTTTGTCTCCAAAATGCTCAACCTGAGCTGTCCCCCTGATATACTCATTTCTAATCCTGTCTCCGCGAGTCACTCCCAATGAGAATCTTAGCATCTTCAACTCTGCCACCTCCAGCTCTGCCTCCTGTGTTTTTATCAGTGCCACCGTCTCTAAACCATGCATCGTTTAGGTCCCACTACCGTCTTGTAAATCTTCCTTTTCACTCTTGCTGCTATCCTTGTGTCACAAATCACCCCGACTCTCATCTCCAACCACTCCACCCTGCCTACACTCTCTTTTTCACTTTTCTTGTGTATTTTCTGTTGCTTTGGATGGTTTACCCATATTTAAACTGCTCTGCCTTCACTGCCTCTACTCCCAGTATCTTCACTGTTACCTGTTCAAACAATTATATGCCATTATAAACACCATGGGAATGTCCAGCCATCAAACTGCTCAGGGAGACGGGTTCTGTGTCCCAGAAAATGAACGTGTTTTGGTGCAAAATGTGTTTTGCACCAAAACAAAAGGAAAAGACATTGTTTAGATGCTGGCTGAAGCTGGTAAAAGAGTGTAGGTCTCCACAGTGAAACAAGTCTTGTACCAACATGGGCTGAAAGGCCATTCAACGAAGAAGAAGCCATTACTCCAAAAGCAACATGAAAAGCCAGATTACAGTTTGCAAATGCACACAGGGACAAAGGCCTTAATTTTTGGAGGCATATCCTGTGGTTTGATGAAACTAAAATTGAACTGTTTGGCCATAATGACCATTGTTGCATTTGGAAGAAAACGGGGGTGGGGGGGAAGCTTGCAAAGCTGAGAACACCATCCCAACTGTGAAGTACGGGGGTGGCAGCATCAAGTTGGGGGGGGGGGGCGGGTTGTTGCAGGAACGACTGCTGCACTTTACAAAATAGATGGCATCACGAGGAAAGAACATTATGTGGAAATATTGAAGCAACATCTCAAAACATCAGCCAAGAAGTTAAAGTCTGGGTGCAAATGGGTCGACCAAATGGGCAATGATCCAAAGCATGCCGCCAAATTAGTCACAAAGTGGCTTAAGGACAACAAAGTCAGTGTTTTAGCGTGGCCATCACAAAGCCCTGATCTCAGTCCCATAGAAAATTTGTGGGCAGAGCTGAAAAGACGTCTGGGAGCAAGGAGACCTACAAACCTGACTCAGTTCCACCAGTTCTGTCAGGAGGACTGGGCCAAAATTCCAGCAAACTACTGTGAGAAGCTTGTGGAAGGATAAACAAAATGTTTGACCCAAGTCATACAGTTTAAAGGCAATGCTACCAAATACTAAGGAAGTGTACTGTATGTAAATGTATGTAAACTTAAAAAAATTCTCTTAAAAATTATTTAGCAATTATTTCACAAATATAAATAATTTTTGAAATCGTAACTGAGCTGAAATAGAAAATGTTTATTTGGATTTAATGTCAGACAGTGAGAAAAAAAAGTTGTGTGTTTTTATACAGTGTATGTAAACTTCTGGTTCCAACTGTACTTTACAATAATGAAACATCAGAAAATTGTCAAAATAAACAGAAAAGAGTTTGGACAAAAATCTCATATCTTACTCTTGAAAAAAATATACTTTTTATTGATAAACAGTTGTTTTGTTTGGCAAAAAAGCCCTTTTTGACTGTAGTTTTGCTGGAGCACATTTATAAACAAACAAAAACACTTTTACTCAAACACATTTGGTGGTACTCTTTGACTTACATGTGATTTGAAAATTGGTTAGAAATATCCTTTATAAAGTAAGAACCTATTACCAGAAATTACTGCATCTTTAGTCATTTTAGGAAATGCAGTTCAGTTGACATCAGAGTTGAAATAACCATTTTTGTTTTGGATCAGTAAATATTTTAATACTATCTAATGTTTTCTTGTAATCTGGATTATATTAAAGGGTACATGTGGATATTTAATTTTTCTCAGAACACCACATTTGTATAATGAAGACTTGGCAACAAAGAAATGATATGATTAGTTAGTAATTTCTTCGAGTTATTCTGAGTTTATTCTTTATTAACTGATGTTTTCTTATAAATGTTTGACTTTTTAGCTCTTTTTTCCTCGTTAATTAACTAGTTTCTCACCAGTCTGTGATTAGTGTAATTTTTCTTGTACATCCACATCTTTCTTCTCAAATATGCATTCCCCCCCCTCATATTTTTTCAAATAAAGTTCCTGTTTCTTTTAAACTGACACCCTATTGTTTTAAATTTGAGGCTTGATTTGTACAAATTTGATCAAGTTTTCCTTTTCATTTTCAGCTTTTTTCTTCTAAATTTGTGCCAGTTTTTATTTTTTTTTAATCTTAGACACATCAGTCTGAGTAAAACCAAATATAAACTTTGCACATGTAACTTCTGATGGACTGTAAATATAATGTGATGTATCAGATAAGCTGATGCCTGAATTAGAACAGAACAATGATTTTTAAAGATTTGAAATGGGAAGAAAAACTGTGAGGGAAGTGAGAAAAATATGACATTCAAATCAAATTGGTGTAATCAAAAGTAACTCATTGGAACTTGAGTAAAAAACATCTTTTCCTTCATATATGCATTCTGGTAAGAGTAACAAGTATCCTGAAATAAAACTACTTGCAAGAGTTAAGTTTTGTGGAAAAAAATACTGGAGTTGGCTACATGTACTGGAGTAGTAACAAGGTCTGAGTAGTACTTACCTCTGCAGTGCAGGAGATGGATGCTGGAGGCTGGCTGAGAGGGAAAGGGGCTAAAAAAGCTTGCGACCCAGCCCCACAGGAGACATTAGACTAAATATTTATCTATATTTGAGGGTGTTTTGACACAGCTGGCTTGTAAATCATAAGTTTATGGAATCAAGTTGGATACAGGGGTTACTTTGCTTGTAAAGATCCAGCCATGTTCACAAAGATCCTAAACAGCAAATGTTTTGCTTTGTATTTGTTTTCCTCATAGCCAACACTTCTAGTGGATAGGTATAGCCATCATTTGGTGTTTAAGTTGCTGCATTTAAAAAAAATGGTAACACTGACATCTAGTGGTCAAATGATGCAAGCCCTAAAGAAGTCAGATTGGAGACAACGGCACAACTTCATACAGGATAGTTGACTAGACATTTGATAATTCATTTCTATTAAAAATGTATCTTTATTAGACCTACACATGAGGCTGATCTGTTTAATTGTGCTACCAACGGCAATGCTGACAAATTAATGAGGGCATTTGAACATTTATGAGACCCATTTGGGCATGGGGTAAAAAAGACAAGCCAGAGAATGGATATGAGCAAAATAAGGTTCTGGGGACAAAAGGGTTTGTGGCATATCTGCTCCCTATTCTTCTTCTTGCTGCTCCCTTTAGAGGTCATCACAGTGCAAGGGTCTGCAACCTTTGCCAACAAAAGAGCCATTTTGCCCCTTTCCAACTAAAGCAGGAGTAGCTGAGAGCCACAACAGCTATTTGAGTTTCAAAATAAAGATCTGTTGTAAAGTTTTATATAGACGTGGCAATGAATATACAAGAAATGTAGTTTATGTGGCATTTATGAATTCATAGCCTACTACATCATCATCATAGCAGTCTGTCAGAGGTGACAATGACTGTTTCATTTAGGTCTGATCAGATTCCTCCACACAGCTCTGTCCTTAGCCCTCCGCTGCCAGGAACTCCTGACCTTGTTAACCCGGACGACGTTGCTGGAACTGGGGCCTTAGTCAAGGTGGAGGGAATTATGAACAGTGTAGAAGAGCTTGAAATGATGAGGCGATTTGATATATAAACCAAAGTTTATTTATCAGCTCTCCTAACAAGTCTCATTCTAGTGCAGAGGTAGCAGAAGGAAAAGAGGCCGAATATCTCCGGCTCACTGACTTTATACTTGCACATAACAAAAGACATGCATAACAAAGGCTGACATCCCTCATTATCTTAATCCCCCCATTGTCTTGGTACTTCCTCTCTTCGCCCTAGGGGGGGGTGAGGGTAGCTCCTCCAGTCTCCACCGCAGTGTCTGGGAACGTCTTTGTTCTTCACTTGGCGGTTGAGAGTCTTTGTCCTTTCAGAGGTGTGAAGTTGCTTTACATATGTAATTACCAAACATTTCCACATGCTTCAACATGTGTAGATTATGGAATATATGATTAATATAGCCCACAAACAGTTCCAAATACCAGTCAGTGTTGACACAAAACCTTCAAGCTTCTACTAGAAAGCTGAAGATGAAGAGGAGCTTCATCTTTCAGCACTACAGTGACCCAAAGTAATTCATTTAATTTAACTTTATTTATATAGCGCCATTTCACAACAATAGTCATCTCATAGCACTTTCAAATGTAGGGGAAACCCCCACAATTGCAGAAAGACCCCAGTAATCAGGCGATCCCCTGTGAGCAAGCGCTTGGCGACGGTGGAGAGGAAAAACTCCCTTTTAACAGGAAGAAACCTCTAGCAGAACCAGGCTCAGGGAGGGGCAGTCATCTGCTGTGACTGGCTGGCGGGTGAGGGCATAGAGAAGATGAAAAGAACAGATACGTAGAGAGCAAACATTAAAGGAGTGAAGCCAAGTACATTATTGGAGGTCCCCCGGCAGTCTAAATCTATTAGCAGCAGAACTAAGGGAGGGTTTAGAGACACATGATCTCTCCCTAATGGTAGGCTATATCGAAAAGGAAGGCTTTTACACTGTTCTTAAAAACAGAGATCGAGTCTGACTCCCGAATCCAGATTGGTAACTGGTTCCAAAAAAAAATAAATGGTGAAGTTACACACACACACACACACACACACACACACACACACACACACACACACACACACACACACACACACACACACACACACACAGTGGATATACAAATTCTACACACCCCTGTTCAAATGCCAGGTTTTTGTGATGTTGTAGACGCTGGGTTAATCATCTCAGACTGGATGCAGAGGGTAAACAGATGAGGACAATAGGTATTGAGATGAGAGAGATTATGGTGAGGTAGCAGGAAGAAGTAGTGGGGGGAGAAGGGTTGAATGTATTGTGATGTGAGATGTCATGCAGATGTGAGATGGGCCGTTGATATAAAAGGAGAGACCCTGGTGTATTGGAGGGATTCTTTTTCAGTGTATGACTGATGTGAGAGTGAATAAAGTCGTCTGCTGCATGAGTCTGCCTCCGTTATTTACACTCTCCACACTGGTGACCCCTTGACGAATTATGGAACACGAGGCGAGAACCCTGGAGTCGGCCCTGACGGGAACCCCCAGTAACGCGTGCACTGTTTTGGTCAAACTATCGGACTTTTGGCTGCACGACCCACGGTCTTGGTTCCACCACACCGAGGCTCAATTCGCCCTCCGGGGAATAATGGCAGACGACACCAGATATTACTATGTGGTCTCAGCGCTGGACTCTTGCACGTCTCAGCAAGTAGCGAGCCTGCTCCAACAGCCTCCAGCCCACGACAAATACGGGGCTCTCAAGGCCGCGCTGACCCGGCGCTACACACTCTCGGACTGTGAGAGAGCAGAGAGGCTCCTGAGGCGCTCCGAGTTAGGAGATGGGTTGGCAGTTGAACTGATGGAGAAGATGTTGGCGTTGATGGGCACGGACAACGGGCATTTTCTGTTTGCCCACCTTTTCCTCCGGAACCTCCCAACAGAGGCAAGAGCGGTCCTTGCCAATTCGCCGTTGCTGGTCGTGCGTGACTACCGTGCGCTAGCCCAGGAGGCAGATCAGATCATCCTCACCACCAGAGCCCTCACAGTGAACGCGGCGGCGTCGGAACCCAGCGAGACGACCAGCGGAGACGAGGAGCTGGCGACGGTAGCGGCAGCGGGGGCCAGGAAGCGCCAGAGAGATACGCTCTGCTTCTACCACCGCCGCTTTGGAGAGAACGCACGCAGATGCGTGCCACCGTGCCAATTCAAGCATTCGGGAAACGCCAAGGCCGGCCAGTCGGTAGCAGCTGCGACCGCTGGTGAAGAGAACAAGCTGCTCTACGTGACGGACTCGCGCTCGGGGAGACGGTTCCTCGTAGACACCGGCTCCCAGAAAAGCCTCATCTTGCCGTCCTACGCCGACTGGCTAGCGGGAGCTAGCGGCTCCCAGCTGGTAGCAGTAAACAGCTCGGACATTAAGACGTTTGGTGAGAGAACACTGACTTTATCCCTACACGGCCATATGTACGAGTGGACTTTTGTCATAGCGGCATTGAGTTTCCCAATCCTGGGAGCTGATTTTCTGTGTGCACACGGGTTGCTAGTCGATGTTGCTAACAGGAGCCTGGTTAATGCAATGTCTTTAATTCTCTCTCCTGTACAGCTCGAGGGGCCGGGCCAATAACACAAGCCAACGTCACAGCTCCAGGTGGTAAGTTCCACACACTGCTCACTCAGTTCCCAGCATTCACAGTCCCAACGTTTTCGGCGGCCAGCACTAAACACGGGGTGGAACACTTTAACACCACCACTGGGCCGCCCGTTTTCACACGACCTCGGCGCCTGGACGCAGCTAAACTGGCCATAGCGCGCGAGGTGTTTGCCAACTTGGAAAGGCTGGGCATCATCAGGCGCTCAAACAGCCCATGGGCATCCCCGCTACACATGGTCCCTAAGGCCGAGGGATCGTGGCGACTGTGCAGAGATTTCCGCAGGTTGAATAACGCCACAGCGCACGACTGCTACCCGATTCCCCATATTCAGAATTTTTCCGTTCACCTCGCCGGGGCACGCATTTTTTCTAAAATAGACCTGGTCCGTGGTTACCACCAGGTCCCAGTGTGCGCGGAGGACATACCCAAAACAGCGGTAATAACTCCGTTTGGCTTGTTTGAGTTTTTACGCATGCCCTTCGGATTAAAAGGAGCGGCACAGACATTCCAACACATGATGGATGCGGTGTTGCGCGATCTGCTGTTTGTGTTTGTCTACCTGGATGACATTCTGGGGGCCAGCGTGTCCGAGGACGAACAGGTAACTCACCTCAGGATGGTTTTCCGAAGGTTGGAGGAGCACGGGTTAATAATCAACACGGCGAAATGCCAGTTCGGCGTGACGGGGATTGATTTTTTGGGGCACCGTGTCTCACCGGAGGGAGCGATACCCTTGCCCGACAAGATGCGCGCCATGGCGAATTTTCCCCGGCCTCAGACAGTCAGGGCGCTGCAGGAGTTTTTGGGGATGGTTAACTTTTATAACCGGTTCCTCCCCCATGCAGCTCTGCTCATGCAGTCATTGTACGCCGCGTTCAAGAAACAGAAACCGGCGGACAGAGTCGAATGGACTCTGGAGCGGGAGCAGGCGTTCTCTGAGGTTAAAACAGCCCTGGCAAACGCCGCACTGTTGGCGCACCCGGACCCGGCGGCCCAAATAGCGCTCACTACTGATACCTTGGACATGGCCATAGGGGCCGTCGTGGAGCAACGTGTCGCCGGTTCTTGGCAGCCGCTCGCTTTTTTCAGCAGGGCTTTGCGCAACAGTGAGCGTAAATACAGCGCGTTCGACAGAGAGTTGCTGGCTCTCCACCTGGCCATACGCCACTTCCAGTTTTGGCTGGAAGGGCGCAGCTTCACTGCGTTCGTGGACCACAAGCCGCTGATGTTCGCGATGGCTAAGGTTTTGGAACCATGGTCGGGCTGGCAGCAGAGACAGCTGGCCGCGATCTCAGAGTTTACGACCGATATTCAGCATGTGTCGGGTAAACTGAATGTGGTGGCGGACTGCCTCTCACGCGCAGTAGTGGCCCCGGTCTGCGTGGGGATAGATTATACAGCCATGGCCACAGAGCAGATTGGCGATGCGGACATGTGCGCGCTCCAGTCTGGACCAACAGGGTTAAGGCTGGAGAGCAGAGTACTGCAAGACGGCAAGCCCCCCCCCCCCAATCTGCGACGTCTCCACGGGACGCCCGCACCCGGTGGTACCAGTTGCTTGGCGCCGCCGAGTGTTTGAGTCAGTTCACGCTCTGGCGCACCCAGGAGTGCACGCGTCAGTCAAAATGGTGGAAGCGAAGTTCGTATGGCCAGGCCTGCGCAAACAAGTGAAAGAGTGGGCGGCAGCCTGCGCAGCGTGCCAACGAGCCAAAGTACACAGACACACGAAGGCTCCTTTGGAGCCATTTCGTATACTGGCTAAGAGGTTCGACCATGTTCACGTGGACCTCGTGGGCCCCCTCCCACCACCGCGGGGGTGCATGCACCTTCTGACAGTGGTGGACCACACCATGCGCTGGCCAGAAGCAGTCCCACTGGCGGCAACCACATCCGCGGATGTGCAATGCGCTTTTCTGACGACATGGGTGGCACGTTTTGGCATCCTGTCGGACATCACGTCGGATAGGGGCCCTCAGTTTGTTTCCGACCTCTGGTCCGCGATGGGCCGTAGCCTGGGTGTTGCAATTCATCGCACAACCGCGTACAACCCGCAGGCTAATGGGTTATGTGAGCGTTTCCATAGGTCACTGAAAGCAGCGCTCAGGGCTTCACTGACGGATGCAAATTGGGTAGACCAGTTGCCGTGGGTTTTATTGGGGTTGCGTTCCGCACCAAAAGAGGATTTGGAGGCTTCCCCGGCGAAGGTTGTTTTTTCTCAGCCACTGCGGCTCCCCGGGGAATTTTTGCCAGATAATCCCGCGCCGGACAACTGTCCGTCTCAGCGTTTGCAGCATAGTGCAGATACAGGCACACTGCCGGGCCCGGCCCACCACTGTTTTCCACGCACTTTTGTGCCAAAAACTTTGAAGAACGCGGTGTTTGTGTTTGTCAGGCACGATGCCCACTGCCCCCCATTGTGCCCACCCTACGATGGCCCGTTCAGAGTGTTGGAAACAGGGGACAAACATTTTTTTTAGACTTGGGGGGTCGTCGGGAGAAAATATGTATAGACAGACTTAAGCCCGCCTTTGTGGTGGCGGACGAGCAAGTGATGTTGGCTCGGGCTCCTCAGCGTGGAAGACCTCCACGGAGAACTCCCCAGGTAAACGATTCATCAGAGCAGCCACACGGGCAAGTCGAAGGTCCCCCCCCCTCGCCATTGCCCACCCGCAGACAGACACACCCCCAGGAGCCCCCGACCGGCACAGCAGCGTCGCAGAGGCGGAAACCCCCCGTTACAGCAGATACGGGAGGAGACTGAAGCCAAAAGGGCGTGAGGACTGAAACTCGGTCTGAGATTCTGGGGCGGGGGGGCGGGGGGGTAGACGCTGGGTTAATCATCTCAGACTGGATGCAGAGGGTAAACAGATGAGGACAATAGGTATTGAGATGAGAGAGATTATGGTGAGGTAGCAGGAAGAAGTAGTGGGGAGAGAAGGGTTGAATGTATTGTGATGCGAGATGTCATGCAGATGTGAGATGGGCGGTTGATATAAAAGGAGAGACCCTGGTGTATTGGAGGGATTCTTTTTCTGTGTATGACTGATGTGAGAGTGAATAAAGTCATCTGCTGCATGAGTCTGCCTCCGTTATTTGCACTCTCTACACTAAGGGAGGGTTTAGAGACACATGATCCCTCCCTAATCGTAGGCTATATCGAAAAGGAAGGTTTTTACACTGTTCTTAAAAACAGAGATCGAGTCTGACTCCAAATCCAGATTGGTAACTGGTTCCAAAAAAAAAAAATAAAAAAATGGTGACGTTAACACACACACACACACACACACACACAGAGTGGATATAAAAACTCTACACACCCCTGTTCAAATGCCAGGTTTTTGTGATGCAAAAAAATGAGACCAAGATAAATCATTTCAAAACTTTTTTCACCATTAATGTGACCTACAACCTGTACAACCCAATTGAAAAACAAACTGAAATCTTTTAAGGGGAAAAATAAAAAATAAAAAATAATAACCTGGTTGCATAAATATGCACACCCTTAAACTAATACTTTGTTGCAGCACCTTTGGCTTTTATTACAGCACTCAGTCTTTTTGGGTAGGGGTCTTATCAGCATGGCACATCTTGATGTGGCAATATTTTCCCACTCTTCTTTGCAAAAATGCTCCAAATCTGTCGGATTGCGAGGGCATCTCCTGTGTACAGCCCTCTTCAGATCACCCCACAGATGTTCGATCAGATTCAGGTCTGGACTCTGGCTGGGCCATTCCAAAACCCTAATCTTCTTCTGGTGAAGCCTTTCTTTTATTGATTTGGATATGTGCTGTGGGTCATTGCCATGCATCTTCAGCTTTCTAGCAGAAGCCTGAAGGTTTTGTGCCAACACTGACTAGTATTTGGAACTGTTCATAATTCACCCCACCTTGACTAAGGTCCCAGTTCCAGCAGAAGAAAAACAGCCCCAAAGCATGATGCTGCCACCACTATGCTTCACTGTAGGTATTGTGTTCTTTTGGTGATGAGCAGTGTTGTGTTTGCACCAAATATACCTTTTGGAATTATGGCCAAAAGTTCAACCTTTGTTTTGTCGGACCATAACACATTTTCCCACATGCGTTTGGGAGATTTCAAATGTGTTTTTGCAAAATGTAGCCAGGCTTGGATGTTTTTCTTCGGAAGATAAGGCTTCTGTCTTGCCACCCTGTCATGAGCCGAGCCGGCTTGGTTTTCCCCAGCTCAGCCCTCGTCGCTTTGTGGGTTTTGGCTTTACTGTTTATGTGCATTTTGTGTATTCTTTCCATCATTTTAGCTACTGCATGACCGGCAGCTGTTAGTCAGCCTCTGATCTTTTTCCCACCCTGCTGACAGTCTGTCAGTCCTACCACACCCCCTCGCTCTCCATGATTCCACCAGCTGTCCCAGCCCAGGCAATTATCTTTCCTGCGCCTCGGGTGTTCCCAATTTGTGTGACCAGCGGCGTTTGGATTTAAGCAGCTCTTCGCTAGACAAATGCCGTTTGGTCATTGAACGAGTCATTCCTGCTTTTTCACGGGGTGATCGTCACGTCAGGAAGGACTTTTATTCGTGCTCGCCTGGAGAACTGGACTTCTTGGGATTGCTCCATTTTGTGAGTAAATTGTTAGCGTTTCTTTATGGTTGCTGCTACGCTGAATCAGAAGCGTTTCTTCCCTGGCAGTATTCCACTTCGCTTCTGGCAGTGTTTCTTCTCCGCAGCACAATTGCTACGCTTAGGCTGTGCCCAGTTTACGTTCCCCCCAAGTTTGTTGAGCTACCCGCTGTCTTCCCTGCTCTCCCGAGCACAGCCATATTGTATCACAATTCACTGGTTCATCTGTATCTGTACACTGGCAGTCAATAAATGTGTGTGTGGTGAACTCTAGTGTTTAAATCCTCATTCTTCCTTCTCTCCTCCATGCGCAAAGATAGGGCGCATGGAGGGTTTATGACACACCCTAGACGGGAGATTGTTGTCACTTGTACTAAACAGCCAGTACTTGCCAGAAATTTCTGGAGCAACTTCAATGTTGCTGGAAGCCTCTTGGCAGCTTCCCTGACCAGTTTTCTTCTGGTCTTTTCATCAATTTTGGAGGGCCGTCCAGTTCTTGGTAATGTCACTGTTGTGCCATATTTTCTCCACTTGATGATGACTGTCTTCACTGTGTTCCATGGTATATTTATTGCCTTGGGAATTCTTTTGTACCCTTCTCCTGACTGTTACCTTTGAACAATGAGATCCCTCTGATGCTTTGGAAGCTCTCTACGGACTATGGCTTGTGCTGTAAGATGTGACTACAAAAATGTCAGGAAAAGCCTACTAGAACAGCTGAGCTTTATATGGGGCTCATCAGAGGCACTGTAAATGGTGGCAGGTGTGCGCTGACTCCCATTTAAAATAAAATGGTAAATGGTGCTCACTTATATAGCGCTTTTCTTCTCATCTAGGATGACCAAAGCGCTTTACAGATCCTGCAATCCACCCATTCACACACACATTCACACACTGTTGGCGGCAGAGCTTAATTTAACATGAATTTGAATGTGATTGGTTAATTCTGAACACAGCCACATCCCCAGTTATAAGAGGGTGTGCATACTTATGCAACCAGGTTATTGTAAGTTTTTTATTTTTCTCATTAAAAGATTTCAGCTCGTTTTTCAGTTGGGTTGTACAGGTTATAGGTCACATTAATGGTGGAAAAAGTTTTGAAATGATTTATCTTGGTCTCATTTTTTTACATCACAAAAACCTGGCATTTGAACAGGAATGTTCAAATGCCAGGGCGCCCACCGCAGGCTCACCTGAGGCCCCTCAAGTTGAACACTCACAATGACTCTGTTTTAAAATGTTTAGACAGAACACGGTTGACTACAGTGGCAGAATAACCCACTCAACCGTGCAGAGTCTACCGGCAGTCCGGGCCGGTTCAGGTTTAAATTGTAGTGAGTTCATATGCCTGCCTTGACGTTAATAATGTTTTTTGGCTTTCCTGGGGTGGTGGTGGTGGTGGTGGTGGGGGTTTGAATGTTAGATATTCCCATATTAACAATGAGCAGCATGGATGTGATGGTGCAGGCACGGATGATGTCATCACACCGTGCCTATATTAGAGACTGACGGCAGGAGATGGCTTTTTAGCACCCCACCTCTAGTATAATAACAGCTCTGTATGTTCCATGTGCTACCAACTGCCTATTAATAAAACCACCATTCAGCACAGCCCCCGCCTCCACTATCCATATTTCTCAGACATAGCAGGCCTGTGCTACCGCTTCCTCTAAACCAAATAAACTGACCCAAATCCTCACTATTTAACTAAAAAGATCATGAGTGAAACTTACAAGGGAGGCACCAACCACATAACCTAGTGTTTTTAACAAAGTAAAACTATGTGCAGCTAGTGATGCTACATTCAACATCGCTCACTTGACACTGATTCGAGCAACATAAAGCGGAAGTGCCATGAGCAGTGCACTGGGCACTGTTTCAGCATGCCCAAAGTCATGTGACCATAGCAAGCAAGGCCTCGTTATGTCGGTCGCATCACGTGACTTGAGGGCTCGCGGGAAGTTTGAGAGGATTCTATTAGAATTAATCTTTGTTTTCTTTGTATTGTTTGTTCCTGCCCTCCAATTTTGAATAGATCTTGGATGGCCAAATGCTCAAAAAAAAAAAAAAAGATATTGAGATTTTTCCAAGTCTTCCACTCAGATGCAGTCCTGACACTCAGTCAGCAGATGGGACTCTTTATTAAATGTTTCATAACACTGTGTCGATCATGAAGCTATTGTCTCAACGTTGTTCATTGTTTCATAAGGCCTCAGTTTCAACATCACTATGTGAAGCAGTGTACAGGGTACCCCTAAACTTACCTGTCCAATGCCACAACCTCCAACCAAATACTATTAGATATAACAAAACGTGCTTCTATCAACAGCTTGAAGAGCTGGACGTCATCACAGACTGAGAGAGACAGAGCGAGCACCTCTGGTGGACTCCTTATATAGACCAGCTGATTAGGTCCTCTCATGTGTGGAGCATTTAGGCTATCCACCTGTGGAGAAAACAGAAGGGAGGGGGGAGAGAGACGAACAAAAAGCAAACAAATGGTGTCTTGGCTGGGCATGTAACACCCCCACTTTTGGGAGTCCAAGCAAAGTTTGGAACCTAATGAAATAAGTATCAAAGGGGTTACTTAGGTAGCATGTGAAAAATAACTCACAGGATGATCTGTTCCCTGAGAATGTTCTTGAACAAGAATGGCCCCAGCTTCAACTGCACTGGCATCCACTTCCAGTTTAAAGGGAGAGGAGTCATTGTCCAAATGAGCAGTTTGGAAGGACTGGTCAAAACTGTAAGTGGTGTTGTGATGGTGGAAAAGTTCTTACAGACCAAAGATAGTAACCAGTTATCTCAAGAAAACAACAGAGTTCCCTTTTGGTAGTTTGTGCAGGAAATGTAGTGATAGCCTTTACCTTCATGTCTGCAGGATATACTCGTCCCTGGCCTTGTTGTGCTGCAATAAAGTCTCTTCTAGTGGCAGGTAGTGGTATACTACTTCTGGACTAAAAGATGAAGGAGTGGAACACTGGGCCCCTGGCTGATCTTCAGAATGCACCCCTGCAGGGTCACCAACCCGTTTTGAAGCCAGACAAGTGGAAGCCACCTTTCTTTGACTGGGCCCTGTTAGCTACAGAGGTAGGAAATGCATCCAGATTTTCTGTTACATTACCTTGAGCAGTGTTTAAATTGGGCTGATCTAGCACCTCAGGGACTGGTATTTTGTCTCCAGCAATGTTGTTGCCCAATATGAAGTCAACACCTTTTACTGGCAAAGTAGGGAGGACAGCAATTTTGAAGCATCCATTGACCAGGGGAGAATGAATATGAAGGTTATCTAATGGGGCAGGTATATAGCTCAACCCAACCCACTGAACAACAACACATGACCAACATGAAGTTTCAGCTTACAAAGGTAAAATGCCCTCCTGGACTACTGACTGGGAGCCTCCTGTGTCCTTCAAGATAGTCACTGGCACTTTATCTTTTGAATCCCCAGTTATTAGAACTGAGCCATGGATAATAAAGGGTTTGAAACATGGATCAGGTTTATCTCCATTTAATCTTGGACTCTGCACTGGTGAAACTTTTTTAATCAGCCCTACACCTTTTGTCTGTGGTGAGGAGAGCTGAGAACGCCTGCGTTTTAACAAACAGCAGTTAGCGATAAAATGACCTGGCTTATCACAGTAGGCACACTCACGATCTCTGCTTGGAGGCAATTGGGGAGCCATAGGTCTTGCTGGAGGGTGTCCAGCTTCAGGACCAGAAGAAGGAGGAATAGAGGTTTTGCTAGGATGGGAGGATCATACATACACATTGTTGTGGGTTAGAACAAACTCATCAACTGGACTGCAGCTTGAGACAGTGTAGTGACTTTCTTTTCATTCAAGAACATAACCATCCTCTCAGGCAGAGCATTTTTGAAAACTTCAAGCAGTATTAACTGACGAAGTGACTCAAAACTGTTTACATTATTAGCAGCACAGCACTTTTTTTTTTAAATGAATGAACAGCACAGCACTTATCAAAGAGAACTCCCTTCTCTCTCTCGCAAACTCAACATAAGTTTGAATGAGTGGCTTTTTATGGGTCCTAATTTTTGCCTGTACACTTCCGGTACAAGTTCATTTGCGTGTAAAATTGACTCTTTAAGCACACCATAATGCAAGCTGTCTTTCAAAGAGAGAGAAGACAACTTCCTGTGCTTTCCCTATAAGCTTGCACTGAAGCAAAATGGCCACATCTCCCTGGGCCAATCAAGTGCAGTAGTAATGTTTTCAAATGCATTAAAATAAGAGTCAACTTCTGTCTCTCGAAATGCAGTAACTAAAGCAATGTTTTTGCTGACATTAAAGTCCTTCTATTTAGCTGCTGTAGATGGCTGTGCAGAACTCTGAGATATTTGAGGTAGTGTATGACCAGAAGTTATTCTTAAAGCTTCCAGTTCAAGCTGTTTTAACTTTATTTCTTTTTCAGCCTCTATTTCCAGCTTGCAAACTTGTAGTCTCAGTTCATACTCAGGCTTAAGCACCTTACCTTTTCTTCAGCCTCCAGATGAAGATGGGCTAGACGGGCTTTAAGTCTGACATCTACACCAGACGCAACTGAACCTGGAGAAAGAGGGTCAAAACGTGGTATAGTGCTGGAACAGCCTCACCCTTAACCTGGCTTCCAGCTGGGTTAGCTGGTGTGGCCCGCTTGTCATGAGCACCTGAAGTGAAAGGCCTGCTAGGTTCAGTGGAAAGAGCAAGAGAAATATCAGTCTCAGCAGCCTGTTGCTGCCTCAACCTGTGCAGTAAATCATTTTCATCTTGAGTTACGTATCTTTTTATAAGAATAAAAGAGTTCTAAAAACATATTTATGTACACTTTATTTACATCTACGTATGTATGTACACATACACACACACACACACACATATCATATGAGAGAGAGAGAGTGAGAGAATGAACGTACGTATTATTTATGGATGACGTCATTAGGGGTGACGCTACTTCGCGGTTTTTCACTTTTCGCGGTCGGTTCTGGAACCCATTAACCGCAATAAGTGAGGGATCACTGTAATGCCCTTGCAAAAATCTGTATGTTGTATACATTTTGTCGACTACATGGCCTAGTAGAGCAAATGAAGTTTCACATGAGGGTTCGTCAAAATGAACAATTTTGATGAAAGGCCTCAAGTCTTCAAGAAAGCCTCACCTAGCCATGACTAAGTAGTAGCTTAGAGGTAAAATATCTGTCCTGCAACTAGGAAGCTAGGTGTCAAGTCCCAGCTGCATAATTCTTACAATTTATTTGCACAGTGAAGTGTTTGTTGTGTTTCAAAGAGCTTGGATACAACAATAACACATCATTATGCTGAGGCACTGTTGTGCCCTGTATGAATGTACCACACAAGCACATTCACTGTAGTCACCCAAGTTTTATTATTTCTTTTCCCCTTATGATCACTGATATTTCTTAAAAGACACAAACCAATAATGCCCTTGCAAAGATCTGCATGTTGTATATGTTTTGTCCACTAGATGGCCTAGTAGAGAAAATGAAGTTTGACATAAGGCCTCGTCTATATGAGCCATTTTGATGAAAGACCTCAAGTCCTCTAGAAAGCCTCATCTGGCCATCACTATTTATAAGGGAGGCACCAACCACATAACCTAATGTTTTTAACAAAGTAAAAACTATGTGCAGCAGTGTACAGGGTACCCCAAAACTTACCTGCCCACTGCCCCAACCTCCCACCAAATATAACAAAAAGTGCTCCTGTTAGTGATGGGAAGGCAGGCTCCAGTGCTCTGATCTTATCCAGGAAACATTTGGCAAGGTGTGTTTCGAGACATGCATCATGACATATGTGTTGACATCAGACCACATGACTGGGTCAGGAAGCCGTTCATGATTTTGCGTGCAACATGAAATAAAGTGAGTAGTGATACCCAATGGAAAACCCCATCCCTTACGTTTTGTGTTGTCATGTTTGACTATGTCAGGGATTTGTCACAGCCAATTTTCACATGAAGGCAGCAGCAAAAAGACAGACTTCTCCCATCTGGGAACATTTTGAGCGTATTTCTTCCATTAATGTATTTTCCACAAATAGTAGCTCTTTACAGTATCTGAGGTGATGGCTTAGCTCAAAAGCATCTGTTTTGCAAACGGGAGGCTTGGGTTTGAATCCCAGCTGTGTCATTCCTGTAATTTCATTTTTATTTGCAAAGTGAAGTGTCTGTTGTGTTTCAAAGAGCTTGGATCATTATTACACATCATTATGCTGAGGCACTATTGCTCTTTGTGCCCTGCATGAGAATAAGGCCAGAGTTGAATATACTGGGACAGTATCGTCGTCGTTGGCCTCCGTCGGTCTATGATGACCATGGAAGCGAATCCTAAACGTCTACTCTGCTGGAACAGCACCGCCTGTGGCTGAACAGGCCGATGCGCGAATAGCAGTCCCTGTCACACAGGTCGCACTTGTGGGTGGTCTCCGTGCTGCTGGGTCTGTGGCGGTTTTTCCTGCGGGTCCTTTTTTCATCTGCAGCAGCAGTCAGTCTCTCTTCACCCGCCTTGAGCTGTCTGGTCAGGGTGCCTCTCCATTTGGAGCGGTCCGTTGCAAGGTCCTCCCAGCGCTCTGTGTTGATCTCCAGGGCCTTCATGTCTCTCTTGCAGACGTCTCTAAAGCGCAGCTGTGGGCGGCCAACGTCTCTCCTGCCAGTTGTCAGTTCTCCATAGAGGATGTCTTTGGGGATTCTGCCATCCTCCATACGGTGAACGTGGCCTAGCCAGCGGAGCCTGCGCTGCCTGAGTAGAGTGAACATGGAGGGAAGGCCAGCGCGGGACAGAACTTCTGTGTTGGGCACTTTGTCCTGCCAGGATATGTCCAGGATGTGGCGAATGCAGCGCACGTAGAAGGAGTTCAGTCTCTTTTCCTGCCGGGTGTATGTTGTCCATGTCTCACTCCCATAGAGCACTTCACTTCCGCCCTCCAAAGAGAGCAGACGCTTTTTCTCCCAGCTCCGGCTTCTTATCTCTCTCCTTCCCTAACTGACTGGATCCCAGCTTGCTATTGTCTGTCTGCGTGTCCTAACTGCTGATTATCAAACGAAATTATGGATTTAATAAGCTGGGCTTTGAACGCAATTGACACTGTTTTTTCAACGAGAAAAAGTGGCCCGAGGGAGCCGATTTGCCCCGCAGGAACAGCTGTAGCGGGTTATTTGAAGGACACAAGTAATTGGAAACTCTTGTGCCTGTGTGATCTCTCTATCGAAGATGTTGAAGATTTATACCTCTTCGTAGCAATGGTCATCGGAATTTTACTGATTGGATCTGGGATTGTTCTGGTGTACCGCAAATTGAAGAAGATGGATGGAGCCTATCAAAAAGCGGACCCGGCGAGGCTTATCCATCAAATTGACCAACTGGGCAGGACTCTGACAGCGGTTAATGGAGAACTGTCTAGGAAAATGGATTACATCACGATCACGCTGAGAGCCGTCCATGATAATTTCAACGTCCAGCCATGAAGGATTTGAGCACTGAATCTGTAAGAGAATATAAAGTTTTTTCTCTGAAGTCAGTGCTATTCGACCTGTTTTGACGCCCTCAGCTCACAGTCCTCCAGATTATCTTCAGTTTTACTTGTTTTCATAACATGGCGGGCAGCATTTGACTCTCAAGGACAGCCAGCTGTCTGGCAAACCATTCCATCTGCCGTGCCAAGGACACGCGCCTTTGCCCAGACGGTAGACAAAACATCTGCTGCTGAAGAGACTTTGTTGTCCTTAACTGATATCAACACCCTCACTCAACACCCTCACTCACACTGACTCACTATACTGACGTGAAGAGTACTCATTCACTGCTCTCTTTGTGTCATTGTATGGATTCTATTGTCTGCTATTTGTGCACTGAGAGTTTTTTCTTGTAATCATAATATTGATCATATATATGAACTGTATTCTGACAAACAATGCTTTTTTCTCTCTCTTATTGTGTTTATCCTCTTTCTCCCCCATTGCTTCCTGTTCCCATTCTGCTGACAGGCGCGTCACTGACGCTGCCGCGTCACTGAAAATGTCAACTATGTCGTTCTCAGTGTCAAGTCAAATCCCTCATATATTTATCAGTTATTTACTGTGAATGTACTTGGCAATAAATCTTTTCTGATTTCTGATTTCTGATTTCTGTGCTGATGACGCAGGCGTTGTACACTGCCATCTTCGTCTTGACAGAGAGTATGGGATTCTCCCACACTCGTGTGGTGAGGCGAGCGAGTGTGAAGGCTGATTTTCCAATCCTCTTGTTGATCTCTGTATCAAGGGAGAGGTTGTTGCTGATCGTGGACCCCAGGTACGTGAACTGATTCACGACCTCCAGCTCGTAGTTGTCGATGGTGATGGTTGGTGGTGCTTCCGTGCCTTGCGCCAAGACGTTAGTCTTCTTCAGGCTGATGGTAAGCCCGAAGTCCTTGCATGCCTGGGAGAAGCGGTCCATCAGGGTCTGAAGCTCCTGCTGTGTGTGGGTTGTGACTGCAGCATCGTCTGCAAACAGCATGTCTCTGATTAGAGCCTCGCGTACTTTGGTTCTGGCTTTCAGGCGGGTGAGGTTGAAAAGCCTGCCGTCAGATCTTGTGTGCAGGTAGATTCCCTCTGTTGCTGTGCTGAAGGCATGCCTCAGGAGCATAGCAAAGAAAATCCTAAAGAGGGTTGGCGCAAGTACACAGCCCTGTTTCACTCCGCTGCGTATGTTGAATGGCTCTGAGACGTTGCCATCGTGCTTCACCCTGCATGTTGGTGTGAAACGATTCGATGAGGCTTTGCAACTTTGGTGGGCATCCTATCTTTGGCAGGATCTTGAAAAGGCCCTCTCTGCTGACCAGATCGAACGCTTTGGTGAGGTCGATGAAGGCATCGTACAGGGGCATGTTCTGTTCTCTGCATTTCTCCTGGAGTTGGCGGATGGAGAATATCATGTCTACCGTCGATCGCTCAGCGCGGAAGCCACACTGAGACTCGGGGTAGACACGTTCGGCAAACTTCTGTAGACGAACGAGAACAACTCGTGCGTAGACTTTGCCAACAACGCTGAGGAGGGAGATGCCCCTGGAGTGGTTGCAGTCGCTTCTCTCCCCTTTGTTTTTGTAGAGGGTGATGATCTTGGCGTCCCTCATGTCCTGTGGTACGGCACCTTCCTTCCAACACTGGCAGAGGACGTCATGCAATGGCAGCAGTAGGGCAGTCTTGCAGTGCTTGATCAGGTCAGGGGGTATGCCGTCGTTGCCGGGTGCCTTGCCAGCGGCCAAGCTATCAATGGCCTTGCTGAGTTTGTCGATGGTTGGCTCGGCGTCAAGTTCGTCCATGGATGGCAGGCAATCGATGGCATCAAGGGCTGACGGTGTCACGGTGTTCTGTCTGGAGTAGAGGTCGGAGTAGTGTTCCACCCATCTCTCCATCTGCTTGTTCTTTTCTGTGATCATCTCCCCAGTGAAGGATTTGAGAGGGGCCGTCTTGCTCTGAGCCGGACCAAGTGCTTTCTTGATGCCATCGTACATACCACGGATGTTCCCTGTTATGGCAGCGGTTTGAATGTCTTGGCTGAGCTGAGTCCAGTACTCGTTGGCACAGCGCCGAGCAGTCTGCTGAACTTTGCTTCTCGCAGCCCTGAGAATCTGGAGATACTTCTCGTTTGGGTACTTCTTGTACTCAGCAAGTGCTGAGCGCTTTTCTTCAATGACGGGGGTCATCTCGGTCAACTTGGCATCAAACCAGTCCTGTGACTTCGAGGTCTTCCTCCCAAAGGTAGCCAAGGCTGTGCGGTAGATGGTGTTTCGCAGCTCTTCCCACTTCTGCTTTGCAGATTCTCCTTCTTGTGGTACACCAAGTTCCTTCTCAAAGGTGGAGGCAAACTGCTCAACAAGTTCTGGTTGAGCCATCTTGCTGGTGTCAATCCGTGCCTTTCCAGGCTGTCTAGCATGATGGAATTTCTTCAACTGCAGCTTGACCTTGCAACACACCAATGAATGGTCTGTGTCGCAATCTGCACTCTGGAACGAACGGGTGATTAGCACGTTCTTCAGTGAGGTGCGCCTGGTCAGGATCAAGTCCAGCTGGTGCCAGTGCTTTGAGCGCGGATGTTGCCAGGAAACCTTGTGTTGGGACTTGGTCTTGAAGAACGAGTTTGTGATGCACAGATCGTGATATGTGCAAAACTCGAGCAGCTGCTGTCTGTTGTCGTTCATTCTGCCCACGCCAAAAGGTCCAAGACAGGAGGGCCAGGAGTTGTGGTCAGCACCCACTCTGGCATTGAAGTCTCCAAGGAGAATGAGTTGTTCAGAGTTGGGGATGATCCTGACAGTTGTTGCGAGATTCTCTTAGAACTCGTCTTTTGCCTCTGGTGTGGCTGTCAGTGTTGGGGCATACACACTGACGAGGGTGACTGGGCCTTGAGTGGTGTTCAGGCGGAGGGTGAGGAGTTGTGCAGAGCCAGTGCTGCCCGGTTCCACCATCTTCAGCAAGGTGTTCTTCACTGCGAAGCCCACTCCGTGTTCCCTGTGTTCATCACTGCCCTTTCCCTGCCAGTAGAACGTGTAGTCCTTCTCTCTCAATGTGCCTGCGTCAGCCAACCGTGTTTCCTGGAGAGTGGGGATATCCACTCCCAGTCTCTTCAGCTCATTATTGATGATGGCAGTCTTCCTGGTGTCGTTGATGTCCTTGAGGTTAGCAGCGAGTCCTGTCATCATAGTGCGGACGTTCCAAGTTCCCAGTTTTAGAGTTGGTCTCTTTTGTTTTATTGTCTTGCCTGGTGCGAAGGTTCTCAGCCTGCTGTTCGGACTTCTCCTCATCCCCATGCACCCAATGAGGAAAACAAGCTGTGGCGGGACAACACCTTATTGGCTGGGGGCTGCCCAGCTTGAGGCAGGCGGTAGCTGTCCAGTGAGATCCGATGATCCCTCCCACCGTCGGGAACAACCCCTGGCGCCGCGCTCTACGCCAATTGATCGGTGGCTTATAACCGGTAACTGTCATTCCCCGTGTTTTGTCTACGCCAAAGGCGAAGCTGGAGTGTCCTCTCCAGTGATCCGGTGTTCTAACTTCCAGCGTTGGGCATTGGTAGGATTCAAGCCTGGGCAGGAAGATATGGAGGACAAGATGTTGCCCATGCAGCATGTCCATGACTGCTGCATGTCTGACTGCTGCATGTCCATGACTGTGCACTGCAGCCTTCGTCAGACGAAGGCTGCAGTGCACAGTTGAAACTTGTTAAGAAGGTAAAGACATCTCCTTTCGATTTTTGTCTTTAATAAGAACAAAAGGTAAATAATTAAAAGAAGACAAAATGAACCTACTTGAGCTGAAAAGATACACATTAAACCAATAATTCAATTCAATTCAATTCAACTTTATTTATATAGCGCCATTTCACAACAACAGTCATCTCATAGCACTATCAACTGTAGGGAGGACCCCCACAGTTGCAGAAAGACCCCAGCAATCAGGCGATCCCCTGTGAGCAAGCACTTGGCGACGGTGGAGAGGAAAAACTCCCTTTTAACAGGAAGAAACCTCCAGCAGAACCAGGCTCAGGGAGGGGCAGTCATCTGCTGCGACTGGCTGGGGGGTGAGGGGATAGAGAAGAAGAAAAGAACAGACATGTAGAGAGCAAACAGCACGATGGGGACTCAATCTATGGGAGAGAACAAACAAATGTTAATGACCAGCAAAAAAAAAATATTTCATAGAGAGTGAGGAAAGGAGTGAGGCCCAGTGCATTACTGGAGGTCCCCCGGCTGACTAAACCTATTAGCAGCATAACTAAGGGAGGGTTCAGAAAACACATGATCCCTCCCTAATTGTAGGCTATATCAAAAAGGTAGGTTTTAGCCCTATTCTTAAAAACAGAGATCGAGTCTGACTCCCGAATCCAGATTGGCAGCTGATTCCACAGGAGAGGAGCTTGATAACTGAAGGCTCTGCCTCCCATTGTACTTTTGGAGATTCTAGGTATTACAAGTAAACCTGCATTTTGGGAGCGTAGTGCTCTGTTAGGATGATACGGTAGTATCAGATCTTTTAAATAAAAAGGAGCCTGATTGTTTAGAGCTTTGTAAGTAAGAAGAAGGATTTTAAACTTAATTCTAAACTCTATGGGAAGCCAATGAAGGGAGGCCAGAACCGGAGAGATATGATCTCTCTTTCTAGTACCTGTTAAAACTCTTGCTGCAGCATTTTGGATCAGCTGAAGACTTTTTAAAGATGTTTTAGGACAACCTGATAATAAAGAATTACAATAATCTAATCTCGAGCTAACAAAAGCGTGGATCAGCTTCTCAGCATCACTCTGAGACAAGATGCTCCTAATCTTGGCAATATTACGCAAATGATAGAAGGCAGTCTTAGAAACAAATTTAATATGTGAATTGAAGGACAAATCCTGATCAAAAATAACTCCAAGGTTCCTCACAGAGCTATTAAGAGAAAGAGTAACTGCATCCAAACTGAAAGTTTGATTTGGAAAGGAATTTCTAAGGTTTTTTGGACCAACAAGAATGACTTCAGTCTTATCTGAATTTAATAGCAGGAAATTACAAGTCATCCAAACTTTGATTTCCTTAAGACAGGCTTCTAACTTGGCTAATTGATTAGTATCATCTGGCTTCATTGACAGGTATAATTGTGTGTCATCTGCATAACAGTGAAAATGTATACAGTGCTTTCTAATAATGTTGCCTAACGGAAGCATATATAAACTAAAAAGAGTAGGGCCAAGCACAGATCCCTGTGGAACTCCATGACTAAGCTTTGAGCTGAGAGAAAACTCATCATTTACATGAACAAACTGGAACCTATCAGATAAATAAGATCTAAACCACTGCAACGAAGTTCCATTAAGTCCAACATAGTGTTCTAATCTATCAAGTAGAATATTATGATCAATAGTATCAAAAGCTGCACTAAGATCTAAAAGGACAAGTACAGAAACTAGTCCATTATCAGATGCAATGAGGAGGTCGTTAGTGACCTTCGCTAAGGCTGTTTCAGTGCTATGATGGATTCTAAACCCAGATTGAAACTCCTCAAATAAACCATTTCCCTGCAGGTGGTCAAATAATTGCATAGCAACAACTCTTTCTAAGATTTTTGAAATGAAAGGGAGATTAGAGATTGGTCTATAGTATAATAGACCAATATAGGTCTATAGTATAATAATGCCCTTGTAAAAATCTGCATGCTGTATACTTTTTGTCAACTAAGCAGCCAAGTAGAGCAAATGAAGCTTCATGAGGCCTCGGCTATATGAACCATTTTGATGAAAGGCTCAAGTGTTCAAGAAATCAAATCAAATCAAATCAAATCAAATCAAACTTTATTGTCATATTGCTGTACATACAACTGTAGTGCAGGCCAGATGAAATTGCGTTTCTCTCGGCATCCATATAAGAAGCAGCATGATTAAGACACACTCACACATAGCTCCCAGCCCCCCATCCATTCACACATCCCTGAGACATACTTGGGGAAAAAGAATAACTAACTATAATATACAAAATGTCCATAGGTGCAGTAGTGTGTATGTGAGATTCCGGGTCAGCTGTTCAGCATCCTGACAGCTTGTGGGAGGAAGCTGTTGATCAGTCTGGTGGTTCTGCCTCTGATGCTCCGGAATCGTTTACCAGATGGAAGAAGTTCAAAGTGTTTATGCAGAGGGTGAGAACGGTCCTTGACAATGTTCAGTGCCTTGCTCCTACAACGGTTCTGAAAAAGTTCTTGGACAGAGGGGAGGGAGACTCCAATTACCCTCTCCGCCCCCTTGACTATCCTCTGCAGGGCTTTTTTGTCTGACATACTGCAGCTGGAGTACCATGTAGCAATGCAGTACGTCAGAACACTCTCCACCACACCTCTGTAGAAGGTCCTGAGGATGCAGATGGGGAGAGAGGCCTGTTTGAGTTTCCTCAAGAAGTGTAGTCTCTGCTGAGCTCGCTTCCTGATCTCCAAGGAATTCTTGCTCCAGGTCAGGTCCTGCGAGATCTGCACTCCGAGGAACTTGATGTTCTCTACTCTCTCCACTAAACGGCCGCCGATGCTGAGGGGGACATGCTCAGGCTGTGACCGCCGGAAGTCGATAATCATCTCCTTTGTTTTGTCCACGTTGAGCACCAGATTGTTCTCCCTGCACCAGCCCTCCAGGTCTCTCACTTCTTCCTTGTACATTGATTCCTCATCCCTCTGAATAAGTCCCACCACCGTGGTGTCATCTGCAAACTTAATAATCTGGTTCCCCTCGTGTTTGGATACACAGTCATGTGTTAGAAGTGTAAACAACAGTGGACTGAGTACACAGCCTTGAGGGGTTCCGGTACTCAGCGTGACAGAGTTGGAGATGTTGTTTCCAACCCGGACAGACTGAGGTCTCTCAGTCAGGAAATCCAGGATCCAGATACATGTGGCGGTGTTCAGACCGAGAAGGAGTAATTTCTCTATCAGTCTCTGGGGAATAATGGTGTTGAATGCTGAACTGAAATCAATGTACAGGAGTCTGGCGTAGGTGTCTTTCTGGTCCAGGTGGGTGATGACAGAGTGTAGGGTGGTGACTATAGCATCCTCCGTGGAGCGGTTTGAACGATATGCAAACTGGAGCGGGTCGTGTGATGCAGGGAGGCAGGCTGTGATGTGTGGTTTGACAAGCCGTTCAAAACACTTCATCACAATTGGTGTAAGTGCAACAGGACGATAGTCATTCAAACAGGGCACCACTGGTTTCTTTGCCACCGGTACAATGATAGAGGTCTTGAAGCATCTGGGAACGATGGCCTGACTCAGGGAGATGTTATAAATGTCAGTCAGGACATCCGCCAACTCGCTCGCGCAGTCTCGGAGCACACGTCCCGGAATGTTGTCTGGACCTGCAGCTTTGCTTGGGTTGATTCTGGATAGGGTCCTCCGTGTGTCTGCTGTGTTAATGGTAAAAGCTGGTCCGACCGATGGTGGGAGTGGGCCGGCCCTCCCTCTGATTGTCGAGTTTGATGCTTCAAAACGTGCAAAGAAGTCGTTAAGCCTGTCTGGAAGCGAAGCGTCGTCATCATCGACCCCCTGCCTAGACTTAAAGCCCGTCAGTGTCCGAACTCCCTGCCACATCTGCTTGGTGTTCCTAGTGTCACAGAGGTGTCCCTGGATTTTCTCCGCATAGGCGCGCTTTGCCGCCTTAATTCCCTTTGAAAGCGCAGACCTGGCTGAGCGGAGGGCAATCCTGTCCTTCGCTCTGAACGCTGCATCTCTGGCTTTAAGCAGCGAGCACACCTCTGCAGTCATCCAGGGCTTATGATTACCCCGCATAGTGATGGTCTTCACTGTAGTGACATCCTCTGTGCACTTCGCGATGTAGCTGGTGACCGAATCAGCATACTCCTCCACATCTGTCCTGTCTTCCTGGGAGGCTGCTATTTTGAAGATCTTCCAGACTGTGTGATGAAAACAGTCTTGCAGTGCAGAGGTTGCACTCTCTGGCAAAATCCTGATTTGTTTCACTGCTGGCCTGCTGCGCTTCAATAAAGGTTTGTAGGCAGGAACCAGCATCACGGACATGTGATCAGAACGGCCGAGATGGGGGCGGGGTAACGCTTTATATGCATCTGTGTTTGTGTACACTAAGTCCAACATATTCTCTCCTCTGGTCTTAAAGTCTACACATTGTTTAAACTTAGGGAGCACAGTCTTTAAGCTGGTGTGGTTAAAATCCCCCGCAATCACCACAAAACTGTCCGGGTGTGACGTTTGGATTCCACTGATTGCATTGTGCAGTTCCCCGAGTGCCTTCTTAGCATTAGCTTTAGCGTTAGCGCTCGGCGCTATGTAAACACCAACTACAAACACGTTGCTGAATTCCCTCGGCAGATAAAAAGGCCGACAATTAACAATACGGAACTCCGCCAACGGAGAGCAGTGTTTAGACACTAACGTGGCATTAACGCACCAGTTCTTGTTAACATAGATGCATAGCCCACCCCCCCGGCTCTTACCGGAGCTCGCCGTTTCCCTGTCGGCCCGGAACATCGCCATATCTTCCAGCTGAATGGCCTCGTCAGGAATGTTGTCGTGGAGCCATGTCTCGGTGAAAACAAACACACAGCAGTCCCTCCATTCTCTCCGGGTTTCTTTCAGCAAACGCAGCTCGTCTACCTTGTTTTCGAGGGCGCGGACGTTTGATAGAAGAAGCGACGGTACCGCTGGTCTGGAGGGGTTAGCCTTTAGCCTAGCATGGATCCCGGCCCTTTTTCCTCGCTTTTACTTGCGCTCGCTCCGCTTCCTCCACAGCTCACAACTAAGTAGTAGCTTAGTGGCAAAATATCAGTTTGGCTATTGGAAACTGGGGTTCAAGTCCCACGTGGGGCATTCTAAAAATTTATTTTTATTTAAACAGTGAAGTGTATGTTGTGTTTCAAAGAGCTTGGATACAACAATAACACATCATTATGCTGAGGCACTATTGTGCCCTGTATGAGTGTACCACAAGTACATTCACTGTAGTCATTTATTTGCATTTATTGAAATGAAAAATAAAAAAAATGCCCTTGCAAAAATCTGCATGTTGTATACGTTTTGTCCACTAGATGGTCTGGTAGAGAAAATGAAGTCCCACATGAGGCCTCATCAAAATGGTTCATTTTGATGAAAGGCCTCAAGTCCTCCAGAAAGCCTCATTTGGCCATCACTAGCTCAGATCAACAGCTTGAAGGGATGGACGTCATCACAGACTGAGAGAAACGGAGAGTGAGCAGCTCAGGTGGACTCCTAACATCGACCAGCTGATTAGGTCCTCTCAGGTGTGGAGCATTGAGGCCATCAACATGTGGTGAAAACAGAAGGGACGGGAGAGAGGAAAAAAAGAACAGATAAATGGTGCCTTGGCTGGGCACATGACTATATATACTGTATATACAGTGGTGTGAAAAAGTGTTTGCCCCCTTCCTGATTTCTCATTTTTTTTGTATGTTTGTCACACTTAAATGTTTCAGATCATCAAACAAATTTAAGTATTAGACAAAGATAACACAAGTAAACACAAAATGCAGTTTTTAAATGAAGGTGTTTATTATTAGGGGGTAAAAAAATCCTAACCTACTGTACATGGCCCTGTGCAAAAAAGTGATTGCCCCCTCAACCTCATAACTGGTGGGGCCACCCTTAGCAGCAACAACTGCAATCAAGCATTTGCAATAACTGGCAACGAGTCTTTTACAGCGCTGTGGAGGAATTTTGGCCCACTCATCTTTGCAGAATTGTTGTAATTGAGCCACATTGAAGGGTTTTCGAGCATGAACCACCTTTTTAAGGTCATGCCATAGCATCTCAATTGGATTCAGGTCAGGACTTTGACTAGACCACTCCAAAGTCTTCATTTTGTTTTTCTTAAGCCATTCAGAAGTAGACTTGCTGCTGTGTTTTGGATCATTGTCCTGCTGCAGAACCCAAGCTTGAGGCCACGAACAGATGGCTGAACATTCTCATTCAGGATTTTTTGGTAGACAGCAGAATTCATGGTTCCATTTACCACAGCAAGTCTTCCAGGTCCTGAAGCAACAAAACAGCCCCAGACCATCACACTACCACCACCATATTTTACTGTTGGTATGATGTTCCTTTTCTGAAACACTGTTACTTTTACGCCAGATGTAATGGGACACACACCTTCCAAAAAGTTCATCTTTTGTCTCTTCAGTCCGCAGAGTATTTTCCCAAAAGTCTTGGGGATCAACAAGATGTTTTCTGGCAAAACTGAGACGATCCTTTATGTTCTTTTTGCTCAGCAGTGGTTTTGGTCTTGGAACTCTGTGCTCGTTTGCATGTATTAGCTCTAGAATTACCACAGTTATCCAAGTAACAGATAAGCAATCAAAGGGACCATAACTGATTTAATGAGCCATTCTCAGTTTCACTGTATCGGCTGCGTGTACTTAGACCTGCATGGCTTAATCTTTGAGACAAGCATATGCTACTGGCAGGATCATCCAGGTAGTGGTTCTGGTACTGATACATGTACTAGTACTTGTTCTACTTCAGTTTGTCAGGTGGGTCCTATTTAAGTGATTTTTTTGATTGAAAACAGGTGTGGCAGTAATCAGGCCTGGGTGTGGTTAGAGAAACTCAGCTTTCCAAAGATGTGATAAATCACAGTTAATTTATGTTTTAACGGGAGGTGGCAATCACTTTTTCATACAGGGTCATGCAGGTTTGGATTTTTTTACCCTTAATAATAAACACCTTAATTTAAAAACTGCATTTTGTGTTTACTTGTGTTATCTTTGTCTGATATTTAAATTTGTTTGATGATCTGAAACATTTAAGTGTGACAAACATACAAAAAAAATGAGAAATCAGGAAGGGGGCAAACACTTTTTCACACCACTGTATATACAGTATATATAGTCAGGTGCCCAGCCAAGGCACCATTTATCTGTTCTTTTTTTCCTCTCTCTCCCCCCTCCCTTCTGTTTTCTCCACATGTTGATGGCCTCAATGCTCCACACCTGAGAGGACCTAATCAGCTGGTCTATGTTAGGAGTCCACCTGAGCTGCTCACTCTCCGTTTCTCTCAGTCTGTGATGACGTCCATCCCTTCAAACTGTTGATCTGAGCTAGTGATGGCCAAATGAGGCTTTCTGGAGGACTTGAGGCCTTTCATCAAATGGCCCTTTTCCACTAGCCTCACTTGGCCCTACACCGCACCACTCAGCCCGAACCATTTTGATGAGGCCTCATGTGGGACTTCATTTTCTCTACCAGACCATCTAGTGGACAAAATGTATACAACATGCAGATTTTTGCAAGGGCATTTTTTTTTCATTTCAATAAATGCAGATAAATGACTACAGTGAATGTGCTTGTGGTACACTCATACAGGGCACAATAGTGCCTCAGCATAATTATGTGTTATTGTTGTATCCAAGCTCTTTGAAACACAGCATACACTTCACTGTTTAAATAAAAATAAATTTTTAGAATGCCCCATGTGGGACTTGAACCATCCATCCAGCCATCCATCTTCTACCGCTTTTCCGGAGGTCCGGGTCGCGGAGGCAGCAGTTCAAGCAGAGAAGCCCAGACTTCCCTCTCCCCAGCCACCTGCTCCAGCTCTTCAGAGGGGATACCAAGGCGTTCCCAGACCAGCTGGGAGACATAGTCTCTCCACCGAGTCCTGGGTCTGCCCCGGGGTCTCCTCCCAGTGGGACGTGCCTGAAACACCTCAAGTGGGAGGCGTCCAGGAGGCATCCTAATCAGATGCCCATACCACCTCAACTGACTCCTTTCAATGTGGAGGAGCAGCGGTTCTACTCTGAGCCTCTCCCGGATGACTGAGCTCCTCACCCTATCTCTGAGGGTGAGTCCAGCAATCCTACGGAGAAAGCTCATTTCAGCCGCTTGTATCCGCGATCTCGTTCTTTTGGTCATTACCCAAAGCTCGTGACCATAGGTGAGAGTAGGAACGTAGATTGACTGGTAAATCGACAGCTTTGCCTTAGAACTAAGCTCCCTCTTCACCACAACAGACTGGTACAACGTCCGCATCACTGCAGATGCTGCTCCAATCCGTCTGTCGATCTCTCGCTCCATTTTCCCCTCACTCGTGAACGAGACCCCAAGATACTTAAACTCCTCCACTTGGGGCAGGAGCCTGTCCCCAACCCGGAGAGGACAATCCACCTTTTTCCGGCTGAGGACCATGGACTCGGACTTGGAGGTGCTGATTCTCATCCCAGCCGCTTCACACTCAGCGGCAAACCATCCCAGCAAGAGCTGTAGGTCATTGCTGGATGAAGCCAACAGGACAACATCATCTGCAAACAACAGAGATGAGATCCTGTGGTCACCAAGCATGACACCCTCCATTCCCTGGCTGCGCCTAGAAATCCTGTCCATAAAAATTATGAACAGGATTGGTGACAAAGGGCAGCCCTGGCGGAGTCCAACTCTCACTGGGAATGACTCCGACCGGGTGTTGGCAATACAAACCAAACTCTCACAACGGTCGTACAGAGACCGAATAGCTCGTAACAACAAGCCCGATACCCCATACTCCCGAAGCACCCCCCACAAAAATCCACGAGGAACGCGGTCAAATGCCTTCTCCAAGTCCACAAAACACATGTAAACTGGTTGGGCAAACTCCCACGAACCCTCAAGAATTCTCGAGAGGGTAAAGAGCTGGTCCGATGTGCCACGGCCAGGACGAAAACCACATTGCTCCTCCTGAATCCGAGGTTCGACCAACGGCCGGACTCTCCTCTCCAGTACCTTGAACCCCAGTTTCCCCTTTGAACCCCTAGGGACTTGAACCCCAGTTTCCAATAGCCAAACTGATATTTTGCCTCTAAGCTACTACTTAGTTGTGAGCTGTGGAGGCTTTCTTGAACACTTGAGCCTTTCATCAAAATGGTTCATATAGCTGAGGCCTCGTGAAGCTTCATTTGCTCTACTAGGCTGCGTAGTTGACAAAAAGTATACAGCATGCAGATTTTTTACAAGGGCATTATTGGTTTAATGTGTATCTTTTCAGCTCAAGTAGGTTCATTTTATCTTCTTTTAATTATTTACCTTTTGTTCTTATTAAAGACAAAAATCGAAAGATGTCTTTACCTTCTTAACATGTTTCGACTGTGGACTGCAGCCTTCGTCAGATGAAGGGGGCAATCACTTTTTTGCACAGGGCCATGTACAGTAGGTTAGGATTTTTTTTTACCCCTTAATAACACTATATATATACAGTATATAGTGTTGAGAAAGTGTATAGTATAGTGTATAAAATGTATAGTGTTGAGAAAGTATATATATATAGTGTTCTCAACCATATATACATGTACTTGAGAAAGGATGCAGGCGAGGCAATGAACTGAACGACACAAGAACTTTATTCTTTCTCCAACAAACAGCATAGCAAAAGTTCATTCTGGGTCTCTGTGCATCCCTATTTTATATCTTTATTCCCATGCATCGAGACCCGGAATTTTTGACCATAACACATCATGTCTAGAACAAAGCCTGTGCGGCACATTAACATGACATAACTCCGGTGCCGCTCTCACACCATTCTCCCAGCAGCCGGCATTTACTCCTCTCCCCGGGGGGCGCATAGTCCTTACTGTCCCGTCTGATACCCCCCAGTGACACCTCCTCTTTCGGTCCATTGTTCCCTGGGTGGAGAAGTCCAACACCATGCCCCCACACAGCCCCCCCCGAACACCCAAAAAGGGCACTAACTCCCTGTCCTTTGGGCTTGAGCTGGCACTCATAGTGGTTGTAGCAGGGGGTCGCTGATCCAGTCGAACCGCCCTGCTGGAGGGGTGTACAGGAGGTCATGTCAGTTTGTGGAGGGAAAAAGGGAGGGGGAGAAAACACATCAGCTTCACGAGAGCAGGTCCCTGCTGAGGGATCGCCATCTTGCGGAGCCACTAACGGTGGGCGTCCGCGCCAGGGCCCAGTGTGCATTGTGCCTGCCAAAAACAAAACCAGCCTTCTGCAAGCTTCTTGGGATGAATGTGCGGGGAAAACAATGGTTGCCCGGACCAGGTTGCTTCCAGCCTCCATCTGTGTAAAAATTGCGTAGGCAGATCGGCCTTGGCACTGGGTTTTCCGGTAGAAACTCTCTGGGGATCAGCAGCGGCTGAAAAAAATGAGTTCTGCTGGGGGGGCTGCCAAATCCTTCTTAGGTGTGGAGCGCATCTCTAAGCTGGGGAGGCTGCCAAATCTTCCTTAGGTGCAGAGCACAGCCCTAAAAGAACCTAGGGCTGGCGGTTCCTGGAGCAGGCTTGTTGCCTGTTGCATGGCGTGCGCATCCAGCACCATGACCACGTAGTAGCATTTTGTGTTACTCGTTGTTATCCCACGAAGTGTGAACTGGGCTTCTCTGTACGAAATCAAATCAAATCAAATCAAATCAAACTTTATTGTCATATTGCTGTACATACAACTGTAGTGCAGGCAAGATGAAATTGCGTTTCTCTAGGCATCCATATAAATAGAAGCAGCATGATTTAAGACACACTCACACATAGCTTCACCCCCCCCACCCCCCCCACCCATCCATTCACACATCCCTGAGACATACTTGGGAATAAAACTAACTAACTATAATATACAAATAATATACAAAATGTCCGTAGGTGCAGTAGTGTGTATGAGAGATTCCGGGTCAACTGTTCAGCATCCTGACAGCTTGTGGAAGGAAGCTGTTGATCAGTCTGGTGGTTCTGCCTCTGATGCTCCGGAATCGTTTACCAGATGGAAGAAGTTCAAAGTGTTTATGCAGAGGGTGAGAACAGTCCTTGACAATGTTCAGTGCCCTGCTCCTACAACGGTTCTGAAAAAGTTCTTGGACAGAGGGGAGGGAGACTCCAATTACCCTCTCAGCCCCCTTGACTGTCCTCTGCAGGGCTTTTTTGTCTGACATACTGCAGCTAGAGTACCATGTAGCAATGCAGTACATCAAAACACTCTCCACCACACTTCTATAGAAGGTCCTGAGGATGCAGATGGGGAGAGAGGCCTGTTTGAGTTTCCTCAAGAAGTGCAGTCTCTGCTGAGCCCGCTTTCTGATCCCCAAGGAATTCTTGCTCCAGGTCAGGTCCTGCGAGATCTGCACTCCGAGGAACTTGATGTTCTCCACTCTCTCCACTAAACGGCTGCTCAGGCTGCTCAGGCTGTGACCGCCGGAAGTCGATAATCATCTCCTTCATTTTGTCCACGTTGAGCACCAGATTGTTCTCCCTGCACCAGCCCTCCAGGTCTCTCACTTCTTCCCTGTACATTGATTCCTCATCCCTCTGAATAAGTCCCACCACCGTGGTGTCGTCTGCAAACTTAATAATCTGGTTCCCCTCGTGTCTGGATACACAGTCATGTGTTAGAAGTGTAAACAACAGTGGACTGAGTACACAGCCTTGAGGGGATCCGGTGCTCAGCGTGACAGAGTTGGAGATGTTGTTTCCAACCCGGACAGACTGAGGTCTCTCAGTCAGGAAATCCAGGATCCAGAGACATGTGGCGGTGTTCAGACCGAGAAGGAGTAATTTCTCCATCAGTCTCTGGGGAATAATGGTGTTGAATGCTGAACTGAAATCAATGTACAGGAGTCTGGCGTAGGTGTCTTTCTGGTCCAGGTGGGTGATGACAGAGTGTAGGGTGGTGACTATAGCGTCCTCCGTGGAGCGGTTTGAACGATATGCAAACTGGAGCAGGTCGTGTGATGCAGGGAGGCAGGCTGTAATGTGTGGTTTGACAAGCCGTTCAAAACACTTCATCACAATTGGTGTCAGTGCAACAGGACGATAGTCATCCAAACAGGACACAACTGGTTTCTTTGCCACCGGTACAATGATAGAGGTCTTGAAGCATCTGGGAACGATGGCCTGACTCAGGGAGATGTTATAAATGTCAGTCAGGACATCCGCCAACTCGCTCGCGCAGTCTCGGAGCACACGTCCCGGAATGTTGTCCGGACCTGCAGCTTTGCGTGGGTTGACTCTGGTTAGGGTCCTCCGTGTGTCCGCTGTGTTGATGGTAAAAGCTGGTCCGACCGATGGTGGGGGTGGGCCAGTCCTCCCTCTGATTGTCGAGTTTGATGCTTCAAAACGTGCAAAGAAGTCGTTAAGCCTGTCTGGAAGTGAAGCGTCGTCATCATCGACCCTCTGCCTAGACTTTTAGCCCGTCAGTGTCCGAACTCCCTGCCACATCTTCTTGGTGTTCCTAGTGTCACAGAGGTGTCCCTGGATTTTCTCCGCATAGGCGCGCTTTGCCGCCTTAATTCCCTTTGAGAGCGCAGACCTGGCTGAGCGGAGGGCGATCCTGTCCTTCGCTCTGAAGGCTGCATCTCTGGCTGTAAGCAGTGAGCGCAGCTCTGCAGTCATCCAGGGCTTATGGTTACCCCGCATAGTGATGGTCTTCACTGTAGTGACATCCTCTGTGCACATCGCGATGTAGCTGGTGACCATATCAGCATACTCCTCCACATCTGTCTCTTCTTCCTGGGAGGCTGCTATTTTGAAGACCTCCCAGTCTGTGTGCAGAAAACAGTCTTTCAGTGCAGAGGTTGCACTCTCTGGCCAAATTCTAATTTGTTTCACTGCTGGCCTGCTGTGCTTCAATAAAGGTTTGTAGGCAGGCAGCAGCATCACGGATATGTGATCAGAAAGGCCGAGATGGGGGCAGGGTATCGCCTTATATGCATCTGTGTTTGTGTACACTAAGTCCAACATATTCTCTCCTCTGGTCTTAAAGTCTACACATTGTTTAAACTTGGGGAGCACAGTCTTTAGGCTGGTGTGGTTAAAATCCCCTGCAACCACCACAAAACTGTCCGGGTGTGAAGTTTGGATTTCACTAATCGCATTGTGGAGTTCCCCGAGTCCCTTCTTAGCATTAGCTTTAGCATTAGTGCTCGGCGCTATGTAAACACCAGCTACAAACACGTTGCTGAATTCCCTCGGCAAATAATATGGCCGACAATTTACAATAAGGAACTCTGCCAACGGAGAGCAGTGTTTAGACACTAACGTGGCATTGACGCACCAGTTCTTGTTAACATAGATACATAGCCCACCCCCCTGGCTCTTACCGGAGCTCACTGTTTCCCTGTCGGCACGGAACATCGCCATATCTTCCAGTTGAATGGCCTCGTCAGGAATGTTGCCGTGGAGCCATGTCTCCATGAACGCAAGCACACAGCAGTCTCTCCACTCTCTCCGGGTTTCTCTCAGCAGACGCAGCTCGTCCAGCTTGTTTTCGAGGGAGCGGACGTTAGAGAGAATGAGCGACGGTACCGCTGGTCTGGAGGGGTTAGCCTTTAGCCTAGCATGGATCCCGGCCCTTTTTCCATGCTTTTGCTTGCATTCGCTCCGCTTACGCCTCCTCCTCTCTCGGGTAGCTTCCAGCGGGGACTCCGCCAGAATTTCATGCTGGTGTAGAATGTCCAAGTCACAACCGATCGCCGTGATTCTTGCAGCGTGCAGTAACTTGATGTTTAATAAGGTCTCACGGTTGTAAGTTTTACAGAATGTACATCTGGAAAGATCAAAACACTCAAAACTCTCACACTCGCTGATGCCAAGAGGGGCCGCTGCGTCCGTGCACGCTGCCGCCATCTAATATGATCGATATTGTGGGCTACCAGTGTTTTAGAAAAGACAGGCAGGTAGGGAGGGGAGGAGGTGTTTTAATTTACATCAAAGACAAATATAAATGTCAACTGGTTGATTTGAATACTTCACTTGAATGTTTAGCTGTTAATGTATGTCTCTCTCCGGTAATGAATTTCAACATTGCAGTAGTGTACAACCCACCATCACACAACTCTTCCTTTTATAATGAATTAAGTGATCTGGTTAAACAACTTGAGAAGAACAGAGAAACAATAATTCATGGTGACTTTAATATCAACTGGTCTGATAAAAAAGACAAACAAAAACTGAAAAGCCTCATGACTAAATTTAATTACCAGCAAATCATCAAAGGACCCACCAGGATAACCAAACAATCCAGAACACTTATTGACATGGTATTTACTAATAAACCAGAACGAATAACCAGAACCTATAATCTTGTAACTGGTCTCTCAGATCATAACATGGTTCTTGCTGTCAGGAAACTTACTAAAAAGCGACTACAGTATTTTGGGGGAGTCGATATTGACAAATCAAATTTTATTATCCCCAAATCAAAAAATGAGGAGTTTGAACATTACTTAGAGAATCAAAATTGGGAGCAGCTCATGTCAACATGTGAAGTAGATGATTGTTGTAATTTTATAACTGCAACAATCACAAAGTCTATAGAAAAATTTTCAAAGCAAATTAAAAGTAGACAACAGAAGATTAGCCTACCATGGTTAAATAATGAAATAAGAAAACTTATGAAGAGGCGAGACTATGCACTGAAAACATCACTAACCTCCAAACTACAAAATGATCACCTTGTGTACAAAAGTTTAAGAAATAAAGTGGTACATGAGCTGCGAAAATCAAAAATATCTTATTACAATAAACTGATAGATCATGCAAAGGGTAACAACAGTTCCCTATGGAGGCATTTAAATAACTTAACTAATAAAAAAAACGATCAGAAGGGGGTAAAGGAACTTAGAATCAATGGCAAGACCGTCAGTGACAAGGCTACTTTGGCAAATGAATTTAATTCACACTTTGTGGGCTCTGTGGAAGACTTAACAAAAATTTTTGTGCTGCCAAATGTGCTCAACAACACAAATTCCATACTTCCAACAGATACTTTTCACATCGATGAGGTAAATGAGAAGTTAATTGCTGGTATTGTTAAAACACTGTCAAACTCAAAAACTAATGATATCTACAATATGAGCACCTCCTTTCTCAAAATGCACAGCAAAATATTAATCAAACCACTGACTCATCTCATTAATCTCTCCATTAGGTCTAGTACATTTCCATCTGGCTGGAAAAAAGCTGTCGTCATACCAGTTCATAAATCAGGCAGTAAAGACGATATATGCAATTACCGCCCAATCTCTATCTTACCAGTCCTATCTAAGGTTCTTGAAAAAGTTGTAGCTACACAGCTGATAGACTACTTACAAGACAATCAACTTCTTCATCCACATCAATTTGGTTTTAGACCAGGATACTCAACAGAAACAGCAAATTGTTGCCTTATTGAAAACGTCAAACAGTCCTTGGACAGGGGTAATGTGGTAGGAGCTGTTTTTCTAGATCTCAAAAAGGCTTTCGATACTGTAAACCACAGTTTGCTTTTATCCAAAATGGTATCTTTTAACTTCTCCCCAAATACATTAGAATGGTTTGCATCTTATCTCCAGAATAGAGAACAGTGTGTAAAAGTTCACCAGGATAAATCCTCATTTTTAAACAACCGCATGGGTATCCCACAAGGGTCCATTCTTGGTCCTTTACTTTTCAGCATTTTTATTAATGACTTGCCGTTTCACTGCTCAGCTGCAACATGCCAACTTTATGCAGATGATGCAGTTATTTACACAGCTGCCAAGACTCCAGCACAGGCTGCAGATGTACTGTCTACAAGTATGGTTGATGTCCAAGAGTGGCTCCTCAAGAACCATCTATTGCTGAACCTTCAGAAAACAGTCTCAATGTGCTTTTCAATCAAAAAATGTAACCTGCAACATTTTAAAGTTAATATACATGATCATGACATCAGTTTAGTTACAGAATTCAAATACCTTGGCATTGTACTAGATCCTCAACTCAAATTTAATCTTCATATAAAGAAAATTTCAAAAACAGTAAAAAAAAATCTGAACTGCTTTAAATTAATTAGATATTACATACCTTACGAAGCAGCTGCACTGTATATGCATTCTATGGTTTTTTCTCATATATCATACTGTTTGACAGTCTGGGCTCAAGCAGCCCCTTCCACAATAAGACATATAGGTTCATTATATAATCAAACCCTAAAAATCTTGGACAAAAAGCCCATTAGGTGGCATCACTGTAATGTTTTAAAAAATACAACCTATTGAGTTTTGAGAGCTTCATTGACCTCTGTCTTCTGAAATTAACGTTCAAATGTTTTCATAAATCAGCACCCGAGCCACTTGCTGGTTTTGTCCAAAGACAGGACAGCAGCAGAGCCACCAGGAGTTCTGTTAACAATAACTGTAAAATATTCCACCGCAGAACCACATTTGGACAAACAGCTTTCTCTATAAAGGGCAGTCACATCTGGAACACAATGCCAAATGAAATTAAAATAATAACGGACTTTAAAACATTCACTAAAAATGTTAAAAACTGGCTGAAAAATAAACAAGAATGTACTCATGTATGAATTAATTGTCTGCAAAGTGAGAGTGAATGAAGGGAAGGAATAAATGTGTTTGTTTATAGTGAGTGACGAAGGGAGGAAGGCCTGAAATAGGCAAATGTGAGTTATGTTATATGTGTTAAATGTGAGTCAGGCTGTTATATTTGTGTATTTATAATATTTATAATATTTATGTTAAATGTGAGTCAGGCTGTTATATTTGTGTATTTATAATATTTATAATTGTGTATTTATAATTTTTCTGCATTGATGTATGTGGTTATTGTGTATATTTTTTATCTTGATTCTTTTTTCTAAAGCCCATCCAGGGACAAGAGTTGCAAATTAGCTAATAGCTATACACTCTATGTGCAACACATCAGATTGATTGTCTTTGATTAATTGTCTATGTTTATTGCACTGTCCCTGTCAAATAAACTAATCTACTTCTACTACTATCTTAATAAAGCCACGCTGCCGGGTTGTGAAGTCAGAAGTCTAGGAGCTTGACTGAACCAGTGCACACAGCGCTGGCGCTCTCCCCGGGTAGTCTCTGGGGCGGTGCTTGGCTCGCTCTCCATGGCCCGTCAGAGTCACCAGTGTGGCTTGCTCTCCATGGCACATCATGGTCACCAGTGTGGAGAAAAGGATAAGCAAGGCAAGGAGCTGAATGACACAAGGCTTTATTCTTTCTCCAACAACTTAACAGCAAACAGCGCTACAGCGCAACTGCACTCCTGGGTCTCTGTGCATTCCCCTTTTATATCTTTAATCTCATGCATGGAGACCAGGAGCTTCCGACCATCATAAGTTGTTGTTTAACAAAGGAATGTGTGGCACATTAACATAACATACACCGGCGCCGCTTTCACACCTTTCTTCTCTCCGTGGCTTTGTTGTTTAACAAAGAAATGTATTTCATTAACATAACATACACTTGTGCTGCTTTCACACCTTTCTTCTTTCCGTCCATTGTCCTCCTCTTTCCCCCTGCCTCTCTGGGTGGAGGAAACCCCCACACTGTGCCCCCACAATACAATGATACAAGCCTTTAGTTCCACTTAATTTTGACTGGGTGAGACGAACAGATACACACAGCCACAAACAGACGCACTAACTGATTACTGTATGCCTCCGTTTCACCGAGGCATAACAAGCAGAAAGTCTGACCATAGGAAAAGCGGAAGTGATAAGCTGTGAGTGAAGCTGTTGCTAGGATACAGGGCACATACTTTTTTTTTCTAGAGCGCAGTGCACAAGTGCTGAAAAAAAGACATTCAGGGCGGTCGGGAGATAAAGAACGGATTTGGTGGACATGCAGCCTTATTTTACTTCCATTAAAAAGTTGCATATCACAGATATCATAGATAATTACAGATAAACAAAAGTTCACTTTAGAAGAAGCTTCATTTGCTCTTTACAGCAACATAAAGTTTAGTCCCTTTAGTCACTCTCTGTCATACTGGACAGTAACCATGAGCTTCTTGCTCTAAAAATAATCATATTTAACCCCAGAGGTAGGAGCTGATGTGGGGGGAGAGAGCAGTTTATTAACTACTCACGCTAGGACAACAGACGATCAGGTGGAATTCCCCTGGTGATCTGATTGCTGAGGATGGGGACAGGTGTGTTCTGCTGGCTGACCTGCTGTCAGTTGTTACAGTTTCTGGCCACTAAATGAGCCAACTGTTATGTATGGAAATTGGACTTTGGGGTTTGCCGTAGCACCACCAGGGTGAGGGGAATAGGTGACGTCAGGCAGGCTACGGTGGGGAATATAAATTGGAATAAGAACTCAATAATCAAGAAAGCTAGCTCTGTCCTGGGGCAACGCCTTGACCCAGTGGAGGAGATGGGAGAGAGAAGGATGGTGGTTAAACTGTCATCTCTGCTGGAGTCCGAGTCCCACCCTATGCAGGACATACTGAATGCACTGAGGAGCTCATTTAGCAGCAGACTACATCATCCTAGGTGCACAACCGAGAGGTTTTGCAGGTCCTTCCTACCTACGGCTGTCAGACTGTATAACCTAAACAGGGCTGCTCGCAGAGATAGCAAAAAAAACGTGACAACCTAATAGTAGTGAAGGCAAAAGACGCAATAGACTTACACAATGGTCCCCTCCGGTATACAACTAGGAAAATACCGGTCGCTACGGAGGATGACAATATGTATGGGTACATAATCATACCATGTAGGATAACTAGGTAGACGGTTATGCTGTTCATTCCATCTAGCTACAATGCTCCGCAGTGTGTGTTTATATATTTATATATTTATTCCATCTAGCTACAATGCTCCGCACTTTGTGTGTTTATATATTTATATATTTATTCCATCTAGCTACAATGCTCCGCACTGTGTGTTTATATATTTATATATACATATGTATACTCACTGCTCTTGTTTTTTCTTGTCTTCCGATTGTTGCTCTGAGTGTTGCTGTCCCTGTGCTGTTGCAATCCTGGAATTTCCCCATTGTGGGAATAATAAAGGCTTATCTTAACTTATAAAGTTCAGTTGTATGTTCCTAGAGAAGCTCTCCATTCTGTGTTATTCCCAACAACATTTGGCGACGACGGAAAACAAATGGGCGCGTGTATCATAGAACCACCTCCGTTCCTGCAGTGCCAGGGTATGCCAGATATACCATGGGCACGGTGGAAGAATATGTTCAAGGTCTATGTGACAGCGGCCGGACTCGGCGATATCACCGTCAAAAGATGGAGGAGCTTGTTGGTGCACCATCTGGGCAAGGAAGGACAGCATATTTTCTTTGGGCTGTGTGGTGACGGTTCACTGGAAAAGGGTTTGCTAATGATGGACAATATTTTCGGCAACCACTCCACAGTCACCGAAAGAAGATATGAGTTTTTTGACCATCAACAACATGTTGGTGAGTCCACCCTGTCAATTATTATGGGGCTACGCTGTCTAGCGGGAAAATGCGCCTTTGGGCCACTAGCGGACGAGCTAGTGAGGCATAAGTTAGCCCATAGTACAACAAGTTCATGGCTGGGAAGTGTGCTAAGATTAGCCCGACAGCCTTTATCCCTAGACGGGGTGATGGACTTGGTGAAGCTACGGGAGTCCGTGTCTCTACAGAGGCTAAGCACGTCAGCTAGCGAAGAGCCGGCGGACTATGCCCCTGTGCCAAGGACGATGGTTAGCATGCTAACAAGGCCTCGAGGGCGGGCTAGAAGGAAGAAGAAAAAGCGGCCAGTGACGTGTGACAGGGCCCATGTAACGTTTACGGACCCGGTGAGAGCAGGACCCAGGGAAGCTGGTCATGTGTGTGTAGCACATGTGGGAAGAGGACCACTCAAATGGTATGCTGTACAGCTTGATGGTGTTGAGGTGCCCCTTATGGTGGGCTCAGCGGCCGGTAGATCAATTCTGAGTCTGGCTACACTGAGGAGGCTGTTCCCAGTGAAGATTGTCAAAGCAGGGGCAGTGAGAATGTTTGGCTATGGCCATGCAGAGATTGCAATCGTTGGCACAGCAGAATTTGATGTGACGTGCGGGCCAAAGATGGTGCCTAAATTCACCTTCCAGGTGGCACGACAGGGGGCAGACCTGGTAGGGATCGATCTGCTGGGGGAGCTGGGCTTCTACATACAAAATCCGGAGGGCTCAATGGTGTTGACAGTGTACACTGACTGGCAACTTCGTTGGCTGGCGTTGTTCGCGGGCCTGGGCCAGATAGACACCTTTCTCTCATCACCCGATGGTAGATGAGACCGTAGCACCTAAGATTCAACTGTTGTGGTGCCTACCCCTAGCGCTACGCTACAAAGTCTCAGTGGAGCTGTCTAGGCTGCTGGATTCTGGGATCATTGAGAAGGTGGATGCCTCGCCTTGGATTTCTAACCTGGTGGTAGCAAAGAAGAAAGGAGGGGGGATCAGACCTTGTATAGATCTGCGGGTGGTAAACAAGCTGATCATCCCTGACAAATACCCCCTTCCAACCATGGAGGAGCTTACAGTGACATTTAATGGATCCCAGGTGTTCACGAAGCTGGACCTCCGACAGGGTTATCTACAGGTGCCGCTCCACCTGGACAGCAGGAACCTGACGGCGTTCGTGACCCACATGGGGGTCTTTTGGTATTCCAGGATGCCGTTCGGACTGAGCTCCGCCCCCAGCTGTTTCCAAAAAGTGATGTTGACGATGCTGGCTGGTCTTAAGGGTGTGGTAGCCTATTTGGATGGTATCGTGGTGCATGGCACGTCAAGGGAGGTGCATGATGAGAGGCTGGAGAAAGTTCTGAAAACGCTGTAGGACTATGGGGTCACCCTAAATAGAGAAAAGTGTCTCTTTGCGGCAGACACCATTGAATTCGTGGGTTTTCGGCTGACAAGGAGGGGCCTTCAATCACTACACTCAAAAGTGGAGGCAGTCCTTCGCATCCCGGACCCTTCTACACCTGCCCAGATCTCGTCGTGCCTAGGCATGGTGAATTTTTATGGGCGATTCATTCCGCACTATTCGGAAAGGATTGAGCCTGTCCGGGCCCTGTTAAAGCAAGAAACGCCATGGGAGTGGATACCAGCCTGTTTGGCGGTGGTCTCCAAATTGAAGCGTCAGCTCACCTCCCTACCAGTGTTGGCACACTTTGACCCTAACCTTGAGATGGTGGTGACCTGCGATGCATCTGGTTCGGTGCTGGGGGCAGTCATGTCACAAGTACAGGGGGGTATGGAGAGACCAGTAGCGTTCGCGTCAAGGTCCCTCTCGGCGGTGGAACAAAAATACGCTGTGGGTGAGAGGGAGGCGCTAGCTTGTGTCTGGGCATGTGAGAGGTGGCATATATACCTCTACAGGTGCCGTTTCACCTTGAGGACTGATCACCGGGCGCTTACAGCCCTGTTGGAGATGTCTGGGTCGGGGCATAGACCCTTGAGGATACATAGGTGGTCTGAGAGATTGAGAGCCTATGACTTTACCACCAAGTTCATCCCAGGCAGGGAAAACATAGTGGCAGATCTCCTATCCCGAGCCACGGCGGAGACCCCCCGAGTGGACGATGATGACGCTGACTCAGCTGAGGACGAACTGGTCAACGCACTGTGCGGACCTCTCCAGGTGGTTGTTTCTCCCCAAGAGCTCAGGGAGGAGTCAGAGCGGGACCCAGTTTTGGTACAATTACGTGTGGTGATCAGAGAGCGATGGCCAGAGAGGGTGCGAGGCGACCTGGCACCCTATCACCATTTCAAGAACGAGTTAAGTTGCTGGAATGATGTGTGTGTGGCCAGGGGCCAGTGTGCCCTGATCCCAACTTCCCTGAGGGCACGGGTCCTGGCAGTATTGCCTGATGGCCACCTGGGGGTGGTGAGAGTGAAACAACGTAGTAGAGAATTGGTCTGGTGGCCGGGCATTGATAAAGACATCAAGGCCATGGTGAAGCACTGTGTACCATGCCTGGAGAGCGGCAAGACTGGCGGACCTCCTCCCCTACCACTTAGGCCAGTCATATATCCAGAGGGGCCCTGGAAACACGTTGACATCTGCGGTGAACTCCATGCAGCGCCTTCAAACAGCCGATTCCTACTGGTGGCCTATGACATGTTCTCAAAGTGGCTGGAGGTGCTCCCTACCAGCTCAGTAACAACAGAAGTGGTTACGAGGTTCCTGACATCTTTGTTTGCCAGGTGGGGGACCCCGAGCATGCTCACGACAGACAATGGCCCACAGTTTGTATCAGGGGCATTTGAGGAGTTTTTGAGCAGCAGGGGTGTGGAGCATGTGAAGATGGGATTCTATCATCTGCAGGCCAATGGAGGGCTCAAAAGGTTTAATAAGACCCTAAAGAACAGACTGAGAGTGCACGTGGTGGATGGCTTCATCTTTTCGGATGCCCTCCAGAACACATTGCTTCACTACAGGGCGTCAGTCCATGCCATGACGGGCTGTTCCCTGGCGGCCCTCGTGCTGGGGCAAGAACTGTCTTTGCCGGTAAACCGCTTGGGACCAAAGCGGTTTACAGAGATATCTCTGACCATTCTGGAATTTACCTAAGTTTACACCTTGACGTCAGACAGAGAAAAACACTATGGAGATTAAATACAGGGATGCTAAATGATCTCTCCTTTCTACAGTCCATGACAACCGATCTAAATTTGTACCTACAGGATAACAATAATGGCGAGACAAACCCCAGCATCGTGTGGGATGCAGCTAAAGCGGTTCTGAGGGGGAAAATAATAGCAAGGTCGGCTATGCTTAAAAAGCAAAAGACTCAAGAATTGTTACGACTACAAGAGAGACTGAAAGATCTAGAGAAAACACAACTGACAAAAAAAGTCCCACTGTAACACAACAAATAAGACAAGTTAAACAAGACATAGATAGGATACTAGGTGAGGAAGTAGAGAAAAATTTACAGTTTATGAAACAGAGATATTATGAGGCAGGATCTAAGGCATCTAAACTGTTGGCATGGCGACTTAAGAAACAACAAGCAGAAAATTCAATCTACCAAATAAAAGACCCTATAAGTTGCAACATTTTAACTGATTTGGATGGTATTCAAAAATCATTTGAAACACATTACAAAAGCCTATATAGCCAATCTGTGCCGATTAATAAAAATGAAGTAGTTGATTTCTTGGACTCTTTGGATCTTCCCTCACTCGGCACAGATGCAAATAATAAGCCTATGTCACCAATAACACATGAGGAAATTGACAAGGCCATCTCCAACCTTAAACCTAACAAGTCTCCTGGTACTGATGGGTTCCCCCCTGAATGGTACAAGAAAATGAAAGAAAGTCTGATACCTCTACTAGAAACCAGTTTCAATTATATTCTGAAAGGAGGCCCTGTACCTCCGTCCTTGTCACCATGAGGTGAGACGCCGGCTCGGCGCTCAGCCCATGCTCCTTTTATCCCTGCCTCTCATTGGGCAGTGCCTCAGCTGGTTCCCAGCTGTCAGTGTCACGGGACGGCTGGGGCCAATTAATCCTCATCAGCTGGGGCGCTGTTAATGAGTATAAAGAGGAGCAGCTTCGATCCTTCGGGGCTGCGACATAAGCACTGCTAGGCTGAAGCCCCTTCGTCTGGTGTCAGCCTCAACTCCTCTTGCAGCATTCCGGTGTTTGTATCCCGCTGTGAGTATGCACGTCTTGTTACCCCCATGTCCGGTATGAGCTACCTACCCCTGCGCTGTGCAGCCTGAGAATGTACGTCTGTATGAGTGTCTGTGCTCTCCTCATCCCTTATCCCTTACCCAGAATAAAACATCTCGACTCACTGGCTTGTCCCTGGCTCTGATTGCCCGGCTCCCTAGAGCCGGATATGACAGTATGTCGCAGCCAGAAGAGCTACCGGCGGCCGTGAGTCGCTGTGGAAATGTACCTTTCTGTCCGGGTGTCAGCGCTGCTAGCATGCCGTTTCCCAGGAGTCACTTCCGGCGCCAGGGCGACGAGCTGAGGTCCATCTCGGAGGCTGTCGACGGGACATTCTTCACCCTGCACGACGCCTCCAACGCGAGACGCTGGCATCCGGGCCGTGCTGAGGAACTCCTGGACTGTCACCCTCACTCTCTGTACCATCTGGAGGACAGTGCCAGGATAGACGCTGCAGGTACACAGCGAGAGAAGCTCCACGGGGTGGATGGAAATCCCGGCAGGGAGTCGAAGTGGGCGACGTCTTTCCCCGCTTCGGAGTCCCGTTCCTGCCGCCATTCCAGTCCGGGAGTTCGCGCCAACCAGAGGACTTCCCCCGACCTGCGCCACGTCACTCGGGATTCCCTTCGAGGAGCCGCAGCTGACAGCAGTTATGTCCGGGGTCGAGTGGCTGTCGCGAGCTCTACTGTGTTTCCTGTCACCACCTTCAGGCATGTGGCGGCGGCAGTGAGATTGATGGTGAGGACTTCAGGGCTACGAAGCCTTCCCGTGCTCGACGCCTTCCTCGTCTCGATCTCCGATCTGGAGCGGCGAATCCTGGGTTTCCCCCTCGCTTCGTCCCCTGGGAGTAGTCGTCATCACATCGCCGAGTCACCTCTGCACGAACCTCGTCCGGATCCAGTTCTGGGTCATCGTCAGGACCGTTCCTCCCACGCAGCTGTCATCCCTTCGCCTCGTCAGTGTGGAGATTCTACAGCCTCGTCCCCTGAGCCTCGTTCCCCCGCTGTCATTCCTGGACATTCGGGCTGGCTCACCCCGGCTGTTTCCCCCTCCTCCTCGACGCGCTTCCTGACCGCTGTGTGTGCCTGGAATCCCGGCCTGGTGAGCTCTCTGCTGGAGACAACGCGAGCGATCCTCAGACGAATTCCCGGGGGGTCCTCCGTTATCGCCGGGCGGGGAGAGGAAGAAGCAGAATCCACTACAGCAGGCGATACTCAACCTCCAAGGGGCAGGCAAGTCATTGTTTTTTCACACCTGCTTAATGATTTGCTCTGTCACATCCCTGGAGGAGAAGTTCAGGGTTCGCAGCTCCCTGAACTCTCCCCACCTGCTGTAACCTGTATGCCTAATCCCGCATCCTCTGTGTCTCTCTCCGCCGAGCGGTCCCCGGCTCCGGGTCAACGTGGTGGGATATGGAGAGGGCCTGTGGTTCCGCAGCTACATTGCGGACGGAGGAGGGGGACTGACTGCTGCGTGGAGTCTACGCCGACGACTGAGCGTCCCTGGGTCTCCACGGAGGAGCGGTTCGGTCCAGCGGGACGAGATTCTTCTGGCTTCACGCCGAGTGGGTCGTCGGCGGGGTTACCTGAGCTGGAGGGATCTCAAGCTGCGCTGACCATCGTGCTGGCTGCGGGGCCCGACGCGGCTAGATGGGAGCCTGACAACGACCTCCTGACGACGGATCCTGGATCTTCGCAGTCCTGGACGGCGTCAGAACCCGAGATCAGGCGAGTGCTCTCCTTTCTTTTCTTTCTTTTTATCTTTGAGCACTTCAGCCTATCTCCAGGGGAGACGAGCAGGGTGCAGCCGCCCGCTGCGTCTGAGCTCGTCTCGCCGGGTTCTGGCGCTGCCGGTGATCCTGATCCCGGTTCTGTTTTCTCTTCTGTGCCTTCTTCCAGGGTCACCGGCGAGGAGTTGCTGTTCCTCGTGGTGCTGGAGGGTCCGGGTTCAACGTTGGAGGTCGGTTCTGGTGCAGTGTCCAACGTGGGTTCGCCCGAGACCCAATCGGGGTCCAACGTGGGTTCGCTTGAGGCCCGATCGGGGTCCGACGTGGGTGCTGCCCCAGTGTTGTCCAGGTCCGGTGAGGAGGTGGCCGTTTCCCTGAGGCCCGCCGCCCTCGTCATCGGCTCTCCCCTGAGCCTCTTCCACCGGGATCCGCTCTGACCCTTCGTCCGTCTCAACGGTCCTGGTGGTTGAGTGATGCGGGTCGACGACCCGACCCGCAAAACTTTCGGTTCGGCGATCTGGTTTCCCCCCACTGGTCTGTTTGCCTTTGGGCGGCCTGGTTCGGCAGCCGTTGGACTGGATTCCTGGGATCTGGGCCCAGAGTTCGCCGTCCGAACATTTCTCTTCCCCGGGTTGCCAACTGGACAATGGGCGGGGAGATTACCAGAACAATTCCGGCCGTTTTGGACTCTGCCTGCCGTCTCCTCGGGTGTCCTTTACTTCTTTTATTATTATTGAGGTCACTCGGGTGTAGTTTCTTTGTCCATTAGGGGAATATATGTTTTTGTGCTGTGTGTTGTTTTTTTTAACCATACTCAGCATTTTTATCGTATTGTTACCCTGTCAACTTTTTTTCCTCTTGGTGACTCACCTTATGTATCGCGCTGTGTATTGCATTTTCTTATCTTTACTCAGCGTTTTCATTCATCCTTACCTTAGCCTTGGCCTCGTCGGTGCATCATGGAGTATGCGTGTGGTTTCCTGTTCAACCATACTCTGTGATCACCCCATTCTGTCTTATTATCCTCGTGGGGGGCCTTCCCTGGCCCCGACTTTAACATTGACTGTGTTTGTTATTGTTTGAAGTAATGTGTTTCATTCCCACTTAACTGTACTTCATTATTACCCATTTGTCCTTGTCACCTCTGTTTCTTTAGGTGATCTTTTATATATTCAGTGCTGTGTGTTTTGTTTTCTTTAGTATCCATGCACAGCGTTTTTCATCATTTTTTGTCCTGACCTTTGTCTTGTTGGTGCATTATGGAGTAGTGTGTTTTGTTCCCCTTAACTATACTCTCTGATTGCTTTATTCATTCCTGCCACCTTTTTGGTGGGTTTTTGGTTTTCTTTTTTTTGCCCCGATCTATACGTTATTTGTATGCTGTCTGTAGTCGTATTTGGTATTTTCCCTACCTGTGTCCTAACTCAGTTTTCTCCCTAACTGTGCTCTGGGTTAATCCTTTTCCCTGTGTTGTAGGGTATTGTATTTGGGTTTTTTTTTTCGCTGCCCTACATTGGTCTATTGTTTTTTTTGTCCTTCCCTTTGCATCTTCCCCTCCGGTCCTGCCTCCCTTCCGCCCACCCTAGGTGGGGAGGGGGGGGGGGCTGGGATGTTCCTGGTCGTTCGGGAGCCCGACCGTGAGGGGGAGGCTCTGTCACCATGGGGTGAGACGCCGGCTCGGCGCTCAGCCCATGCTCCTTTTATCCCTGCCTCTCATTGGGCAGTGCCTCAGCTGGTTCCCAGCTGTCAGTGTCACGGGACGGCTGGGGCCAATTAATCCTCATCAGCTGGGGCGCTGTTAATGAGTATAAAGAGGAGCAGCTTCGATCATTCGGGGCTGCGACATAAGCACTGCTAGGCTGAAGCCCCTTCGTCTGGTGTCAGCCTCAACTCCCCTTGCAGCATTCCGGTGTTTGTATCCCGCTGTGAGTATGCACGTCTTGTTACCCCCATGTCCGGTACGAGCTACCTACCCCTGCGCTGTGCAGCCTGAGAATGTACGTCTGTATGAGTGTCTGTGCTCTCCTCATCCCTTATCCCTTACCCAGAATAAAACATCTCGACTCACTGGCTTGTCCCTGGCTCTGATTGCCCGGCTCCCTAGAGCCGGATATGACAGTCCTGGAAGGAAGCCTTTATATCTGTTATATCAAAAGAGGGAAAGGATAAAATAGACTGCAAATCATATAGACCAATAAGTGTATTGAACACGGATTATAAATTATACACAACTATTTTGGTCAGACGAATGGACACTGTGATGCCCTTATTGATTGATGAAGACCAAACAGGCTTCCTTAAAAACAGACAAACTTCGGATAACATAAGGAGAGCTCTACATATAATCGAACAGATTAATAAAAGAAAGATAAATTCAGTTATTCTCAGTCTTGATGCTGAAAAAGCATTCGACTCAGTTCAGTGGGACTTTCTCTATTTAGTAATGAAGAGATTTGGATTCTGTACTGACTTTATAAAATGCATTCAAGCTCTTTACTCTTCCCCTACTGCTAGAATAAAAATAAACGGGAGTCTTTCTAATTCTATACAATTACAACGTGGATGTAGACAGGGTTGCCTCGGTAGCCCCAATTTATTTAATTTATTTATAGAGCCTTTAGCACAAGCAATACGCCAAGAGACCGCACTAAAGGTTGTTCGGATTGGTGAGGAGGAATATAAATTGAGCCTGTATGCGGACGATGTATTGATCACAATCTCAGATCCGGTCTCTGGTTTACCAGTGTTGATGAAAATCTTAGAAATGTATGGTTCATTCTCTGGGTACGCTCTTAATATCCATAAAACTCATGTTATGACTTTCAATTTTCACCCTGGACAAGAATTAATATCTAAATATAATTTTAATTGGTATTCTGACCATATAAAATACTTAGGAGTGTACCTACCCAAAGATTTGTCACAATTGTATGATATGAATTACAACCGACTAAATAAAGAAATAATTAGTAATTTTGATAGCTGGAGTCTGCTCCCCCTTGACTTTGGCAGCAGAATACAGGCAATCAAGATGAACATCCTTCCTAAATTGCTATATCTCTTTTCATCTCTTCCAGTATCAATTCCTGACAAACGATTTAGGAAATGGAATAAATACATTTCAAGGTTCATTTGGCTTAAAAAGAGACCAAGAGTTAAGTATTCTACCTTACAGTTGCTGAAGGAGAGGGGGGGAGCAGGCTCTGCCCTCTTTACAAGACTATTATATATCAGCCCAACTGAGGCCACTGGTTTGTTTGTGTGACCCATCTTATTATGCAAAATGGAAAACAATTGAGATGTCTTTATCTGAGGTCCCAATTCAGTCTAAACTAGGTACCCTTGAAAGCGAAACTACTCCAACAACTAGTCAGTGGGCTAATCTGACATTTAAAATCTGGAAATCAGAGATAAGAAAACTAAAACTCCAGGAAGAAATTAAATTGCTCAGATGGCCAGCATATGATCCTGACTTTCTGCCCGCCTCACATGATTTTAGATTTAGACAGTGGACATTCAGGGGCCTTACCGTGTACAATGTATGAGAAATCAAACCTAATGTCATTCGATACTCTACGCAGGAAGTACAATCTGGAGAAGCAAGATTTTTTTAGATACTTGCAGCTTCATGACTTCATTAATAAAAGGGTACAAAGCAGTAATATCAAAGAGCCTTCATTATTTCTTAATATTTTTATTAATGCATATAAGTCAACAAGACTTAAAAACCTTATTAGCAAGTTATACTGCAGTTTAATGACACTTAAAACAGACTCAACAATATATATAAAGCAAAAGTGGGAAAAAGAAATGAACATTGTAATAACTGATGACATGTGGTCAAAGGTTTGGGAGGTGCAATCCTCATCCACCAACTCCGTCACCTGGAGGGACTTTTGCTGGAAGACTCTTATTTGTTTTTTCATAACACCCAATCAGAAATCCAAGTACAGCGGGGTTCCTGCACACTGCTGGAGAGAATGTGGGGAAACAACAGCGGACCATGGGCACATATTCTGGTCTTGCCCACACATTCAGCCTTTCTGGACAGACGTAGCAAATGTCATTTCTAAGTCACTGGACTTTAATATCAGCTGCTCTTTTATTTTGTTATTCCTTGGATGTTTCCCTGACAAGCTGACTGCAGATGATACTTATCTCCTGAAAATCTTTTTGGCATCAGCCAAAAAGGCTATAACAAAGTGCTGGTTACAAAAACAGCCCCCCACACTGATCCTTTTCACCTCACTAATAGACAATATAAGGTCCACCTACAGTATACCCTGCGACTCCAAGAGGAGCTAGGAAAAAGACGTTGGGAAAAAACGGTTGGATTTTTGTACTTAAGTATGTACATATTACTATAATATATATATATATACACACACACAGACACACAGTGCAGAGCATTGTAGCTGGATGGAATAAATATATGAATATTTAAACACACAGTGCGGAGCATTGTAGCTAGATGGAATAAATATGTAGATATATAAACACCCACAGTACAGAGCATTGCAGCTAGGTGGAATAAATATGTAGCTATATAAACACACAGTGCAGAGCATTGTAGCTAGATGGAATAAATATATAGATATATAAATATAAACACACCCAGTGCGGAGCATTGTGGCTAGATGGAATAAATATGTACTCGATTCCGAGTTTTTTTCCCTTCCTCTCTCTTTTGATCACTTTTTTTTTTTTCACCCCACTTATATCACGGACACACAGATCGTCCCAAATGTCTCCTGAGCCGGTGGACGGAGCCACTGTTTATAGCAGGATTCGATACAACAGGGAAGAGCTGCTAGCATTTAACCGCCACCCGGTCCCACTGGAAAAACTCGACATACCGAGAGAACTGAGGCGAAAACGCCGCGGCTGCCGGGCTGGAGTAAGGCGGAGGACAAAAAATATAAGGTACAGACCCTCCCTTCCATCTGTTGTCATGGGAAATGTACGGTCGATACTGGGAAAGTTAGATGAGCTAGCGGCTATCTCCCGTTATGATAGCACTTACCGGGAGTGCTCTCTCCTTTTGTTTACTGAGACGTGGCTAACTGAACTAGCAGCAGATGCTAACATTGAGCTGGAGGGTTTTCACATGATACGAGCTGACCGAACACCAGAGAGTGGCAAAACTAGGGGCGGTGGAGTGATAATGTATGTTAACAACAACTGGTGCAGACCGGGACATATCACTGTTAAACAACGACACTGCAGCAAAGACATTGAGTTGCTAGCTGTTAGCATGAGGCCTACATATCTCCCGAGAGAACACTCACACGTGATCTGCATTGTTGTTTATGCAAATCCGACGGCGAACGCTGGGACAGCGCGTGACGTCATCCATTCAGTAACCAGCAGGCTGCAGACAGAACACCCAGATGCTCTTCTCCTCATCTCAGGCGATTTCAACCACGTTTCACTGTCTCTCATTCTGCCCACTTTCACCCAGTATGTCACATGCCACACTAGAGACAATAAAACACTGGATTTGTTCTACGCAAACACTAAGGAGGCGTACACCTCATCACAACTCCCCCCACTTGGGAGATCGGATCACAACTTGGTTCATCTCCGACCGGTGTACAAACCCCTAGTGCACAGACAACCTCTGGCCATGCACACTGTGGAGTTATGGTCTGAGGAGACAATGGACACTCTAAAGGACTGTTTTGAAGCCACTGCCTGGAAGCAGCTCTGCGATCCACATGGTGAGGACATCGATGGCCTCATTCACACCTTCACGGGCTACCTCAGCTTCTGTGTGGACAAATCCGTTCCCACCAAGACCATACGGCGTCACTCAAACAACAAACCCTGGATCAACCCTGAGATAAAAACACTTCTGAGAGAGAAGAAGAGGATCTTCAGGTCGGGGAACAGGGAGATGCTGAAGTCCGTACAGAGGGAGCTGAGGAGAAAGATCAGAGAAGGCAAGGACAGCTTCAGGAAGAAGATGGAGGACAAGCTGCAACAGAGCGACATCAGCGGGGTCTGGAGAAACCTCAAAACCATCTCGGGGCTCCAGAATACCTCCCCCCAGGCCACGGGGGGCAGGGAGTGGGCGAACAACCTGAATCTGTTTTTCAATAGATTTGACCAACCGCCCTCCCCCCTGTCTGCACAACAACCACTGCTGCCTCTAAGAAATCAAGTCCTGCTACCCACTCCCCACTCCACCGACACCCCCCCCACTCCCAACACACAGCCCCCCATCCTGACCCTGACCAAGACCCAGGTGAGGACGGAGCTGAGGAAGATCAAGGCGAGGAAGGCGTCGGGACCGGACGGCATCAGCGCAAAGCTCCTCAAGTCCTGTGCAGACCAGCTGTGTGGGATTGTGACATACAATATAATGTATATCTTCAACATGAGCCTGAAACTGGGGAGGGTACCACAGCTGTGGAAAACATCTTGTGTGGTACCTGTACCAAAAACTTCCCACCCCAAAGACCTGAACAGCTTCAGACCGGTGGCCTTGACGTCCCACTTGATGAAGACCCTGGAGAGACTGCTCCTTGCTCATCTCCGCCCCCTGGTGGAACCAGCGATGGATCCACTCCAGTTCGCCTACCAGCATGGCATTGGGGTGGAGGATGCGGTGATCTTCCTCCTTCACCGTTCTCTGTCCCACCTGGAGAAGCCCGGGAATATGGTGAGGATCATGTTCTTTGACTTCTCCAGTGCTTTCAACACCATCCAACCGATGATCCTGAAGGACAAGCTGCTGCGCGCAGGGGTGGACCAGCACCTGTCATCATGGATCCTGGACTACCTCACGAACCGGCCTCAACTTGTGAGAACCCGGGACTGTGTTTCCGACACGATCATCAGTAGCACGGGGGCCCCCCAGGGAACGGTGCTGGCTCCCTTCCTGTTCACTCTTTATACTGCGGACTTCTCACACAACACAACACATTGCCATCTACAGAAGTTCTCTGATGACTCTGCGATCGTTGGTCTCATCTCCAGCGGAGATGAAGCTGAGTACAGAGGGCTTATCCAGGACTTTGTGGACTGGTGCCATCGGAACTGCCTCCAGATCAACGCGAGGAAAACTAAGGAGCTGGTGGTGGACTGCCGCAGGCATGGGCAGCCCCTCACAGTACCAGTAAATATACAGGGAACAGACATCGAGATGGTGACATCCTACAAGCACCTGGGTATTCATCTGAACAATAAACTAGACTGGTCACACAATACTGACGCACTCTACAAGAAGGGACAGCGCAGGCTGTTCCTGCTGAGGAGACTCAGGTCTTTTGGTGTACAAGGGGCGCTGCTGAAGTCATTCTATGACACGGTGGTGGCATCAGCCATCACTTTTGGAGTGGTCTGCTGGGGCAGTGGCATTACTGCAGCCGATAGGAAGAGACTGAACAAACTGATTAAGAAAGCTAGCTCTGTCCTGGGGCAACGCCTTGATCCGATGGAGGAGATAGGAGAGAGAAGGACGGTGGCTAAACTGTCATCTCTGCTGGAGTCCGAGTTCCACCCTATGCAGGACATACTGGATGCACTGAGGAGCTCATTTAGCAGCAGACTACATCATCCCAGGTGCACAACCGAGAGGTTTCGTAGGTCCTTCCTACCAACGGCTGTCAGACTGTACAACCTAAGCAGGGCTGCTCGCAGAGATAGCAAAAAGACGTAACAAACTAATAGTTTTTTGAATGCAAAAGATGCAATAGACTTACACAATGGTCCTCTCCGGCATACAACTAGGAACATACCGGTCGCTATGGAGGGTGAGAATATGTATGGGCACAAAATCATACCATGTAGGATAACTAAATAGACGGTTATGCTGTTTCATCCCACCTAGCAACAATGCTCTGCACTGTGTGTGTTTATATATTTACATATTTATTCCATCTAGCTACAATGCTCTGCACTGGGTGTGTTTATATTTATATATCTATATATTTATTCCATCTAGCTACAATGCTCAGCACTGGGTGTGTTTATATTTATATATCTATATATTTATTCCATCTAGCTACAATGCTCCGCACTGTGTTTTTATATATCTACATATTATTCCATCTAGCTACATTGCTCCGCACTGTGTGTGTTTATATACTTGCATATTTATTCCACCTAGCTGCAATGCTCCGTACTGTGGGTGTTTATATATTTACATATTTATTCCATCTAGCTACAATGCTCTGCACTGTGTGTTCATATATTCATATATTTATTCCATCCAGCTACAATGCTCTGCACTGTGTGTCTGTGTGTGTGTGTGTGTATATATATATTTTATAGTAATATGTACATATGTATATTAGCTGCTCTTGCTTGCTTGTTTTTTTTCTTGCCTTCTGATTGTTGCTCTGAGTGTTGCTATCCCTGTGCTGTTGCAATCCTGGAATTTCCCCGTTGTGGGACTAATAAAGGCTTATCTTATCTTATCTTATCTTATATCCAAATCAATTGCAATACTGCACAGAGTGAAATATTTGCTGAATCAACCCACACTATATACCTTGTATCATTCATTAATACTCCCATACATGACATATTGTACTGAATTATGGGGAAAGACATATAAAACAAACATATATCCAGTCTTTATACTTCAGAAGAGAGCTATTAGAATAATAAACAAAGCTGCTTACAGGGAACCAACAAACCCACTTTTTCTTAAATTAAAAGCTCTCAAGTTGAAAGATCTGGTTGACTTTAAAACTGCAATAATAATGTTTAAAGCTAAGAATCTATCACTGCCCGCAAATATCCAAAAGTCGTTCCAAATAAGGGAGAAACAATATCATTTCAGAGGAACATGTATATTTCAAAAACCTTCAGTGAGAACTACCACCAAGCAACACTGTGTTTCAGTGCAAGGAGTCAGATTATGGAATGATTTTGGACCTGAATTAAAATCATGTACAACGCTTGGACAATTTAAACAAAAACTAAAGGAAGAAATACTCCAAACATATATACAAGATGACATGTAAAATCACATAAGGATTGTCATATCCAGTCTGCATTGTGTTGTTGCTTAGTTTTTTGTCACATTTTGTCTTAGCTTTGTTCTGAATTGTAATCGCTCTTGTTGTGTTTTTCTTTTGAATTCTTGGATGGAATATGGGTGGGCAATATAAGCTGCGGCTTCAGCCATCACCCATTTCGGATAACTTATGTTGAACTGTATAATCAGAGGAGTTATTGTCTAATTTGACCTTGTTGGATTTTCTTTCCCCCTTTGTTATATTATTCAGTTTCTTTTAATCTGTACTTTTAATCTATCCGAAATAAAGATTCATTCATTCATTCATTCATTCAGTACTAACGTGTATAACTGATTCCACGGGGTTAAAACCATTTGGAGATTTCCTCATCAAACTCAGTAAATATATTTCTTAAAACAACATATCATAAATTCAAGACCATATCTCAGTTTCATTCCAAAAATTAAATCACACGTGCATGAATATTTAATCTCTACAGAAAGGGCTGTCCCCGAAAGGACAGGCAGAAATTTATTGAAAAAGGTTTTCTGCTCACCTCTTATAATGTTGCGGCCGCCAGTCTGTAGAGAAAAAATCCTCACACTGTTTACAAAACACACTGTTTTTTCTTGCCTTCTGATTGATCGTCACTTCCTTGTGGTAACGTATCGTCACTTCCTGTTTTGCTGTCTGCCTGTGTGGTTTGCTCTCCAGCCACTAGCTATGGCTACTAGCTCTCTTTCCTCTCCTCCTCTGGTGTGCTCTCTCTGTCAGATGTTTAGCTACACCTCTGCCTCTTTTAGTGATAACGGTAAATGTAATAAATGTTGTCTTTTTGAGGCGCTCGAGGCGAGGTTGTCTGATTTGGAAACCCGGCTCCGCTGCATTGAAACACCGTCTGCGCCAGTTAATCTCGACGGACGCCCATTAGCTGCAGCGGAGCTAGCTAGCTTAGCCCCCCCTGTCACCGGTTCCCCGGCTCTCCTCAGCAGCGAGGAGACTGGGTGGGTGACGGTGAGAAGGAAGCCTAGTCGCAAAGCCCCGGTTCACCACCAACCTGTTCACGTTTCTAATCGTTTTTCCCCGCTCAGCGACACACCCGCTGAGGAAAAAACTCTGATCATTGGCGACTCTGTAGTCAGAAACGTGAACCTAGAGACTCCAGCGGCCATAGTCCAATGCATTCCTGGGGCCAGAGCAGGAGACATCGAGTCAAATTTGAAAATGCTGGCTAAAAGTAACTGTAAATATTCCACAATTGTTATTCACGCCGGCATTAATGACATCCGTCTCCGGCAGTCGGAAGTCACGAAACTTAATATAGAATCGGTGTGTGACTTTGCCAAAACGATGTCTGCCACTGTAGTATTCTCTGGGCCCCTCCCCAATCTGACCAGTGATGACATGTTTAGTCGCTCGTCATCCTTGAACCGCTGGCTGTCTGTGTGGTGTCCTAAAAATGACGTGGGCTACATTGACAATTGGAGCTCTTTTTGGGGAAAACCTGGTCTTATGAGACGAGACAGCATTCATCCCACTTTGGATGGTGCTTCTCATTTATCTAACAATCTGGCATCTTTTTTATCCAAATTTCCAAAACCCTGACTACTCAGAGTTGGGACCAGGAAGCAGAGTCGCAGTCTTACACGCCTCTCTGCAGCTCCTCTTCATCCGCCACCCCTCAGCTTAGCCCCTGTCTTCCCCATCAGAGAATCGTTGTCTGCTCCCTCCAAAGTAAATAAAAATATAATGTATAAGCATCCCAAAGTGATAAAGCAAAATATTGGTAAAACTCAAATTAAACATAAAGCCTCTAAATTGAATGATTTGGCCTCTGTTCCTCCTCATAATTTAAAAATTAAATGTGGTTTATTAAATATTAGGTCTCTAACTCCCAAGTCTCTGTTAGTCCATGATCTGTTAATTGATCATCAGATTGATTTAATTTCCCTTACAGAGACTTGGTTAGGGCAAGAGGATTATGTTGGTTTAAATGAATCAACTCCCTCTGGTTATTTAAACTGTCAAAATCCCAGAAGTTCTGGTCGTGGAGGAGGAGTAGCAACAATTTACCATTCCAAATTACTAGTTAATGTAAAGCAAAAAACATGTTATAATTCCTTTGAGGGCCTGGTCCTCAGTGTTGGGCACTTTAGCAATTCCAGGTTAAACCCAATTTTATTTGCCATAGTTTATCGTCCCCCATCAACCTATTCAGAATTTTTATCCGAATTTGCTGATTTCTTAGCTGATTTAGTGCTGAAATCTGATAGAATAATTATAGTAGGGGACTTTAATATACATGTGGATGTAGATAGTGACTGCCTTAATGTGGCTTTTAATTCAATATTAGACTCGATTGGGTTTTCTCAGAAAGTAGGAAATTCTACTCATTACCTCCACCATACATTGGACCTTGTTCTGACATATGGCATAGAAATAGAAAATCTTGTAGTGTCTCCTCATAACCCTGTACTGTCAGACCATTGTCTGTTAACCTTTGATTTTACTATTTCTGACTATTTGGCTCCTAAAGAAAAATATTATCACAGTAGATGCCTCTCAGATGATGCTGTTTCCAAATTTATGCAGATTGTTTCCTCTATGCCATGTGTCAACACAACGGAAATAAGCTATAGACAGCTTGCTCCTTCTGTAATTGATAACATGGTGGATAGTGTTTCAGCTTCTCTGCATCAGGCTCTAGACTTGGTGGCCCCCTTAAAAAAGAAAAAGTCTAATCAGAGATTTTTAACTCCTTGGTTCAACACAGAAACTCGTAGCTTAAAACAGAAGACTCGTCAATTAGAAAGAAAATGGCGCTCTACTAATTTAGATGAAATCTATTTAGCTTGGAGAAATCATCTTTTTTGTAACTTAGATTTTTATTCATTTTTCATCATATATAATGCATTCAGATCACATTCTACATTTAAAAAACAAAGGGGTTAGGGTAGGGAAAAATAAAAAAAAATAAACAAAATAAAAATAAAAAATAAAAAAAAAAAAATAAAAGGGGGGGGGGGGACAAATGTTGGAGCATCAAGTTTTTAGTTTCCATCTCTTAATTCTTCTGGTTTTTTCAGTGTCTTTGGTTATTCTTTCAATTTCTGCCTCGTTGTTGCACTTTGTAGTGTGTCCATTTCCGCCATTTTTTCTCCCATATTCCTTCTTGCATTCTTCGTCGATATGTTAGTTTTTCCATCATACGTATGTCCTCAACAATGTCAGTCCATTGTTCTTGGTCAGGAAGAACTTCTGATCGCCATTTTTTTGTGATAGTTTTTTTACATGCAATCAACAAGATTTTAACTAGATATCTGTCCTCAGCCTGTATAACACTGTCTTTTTTAAGATCACATAAGTACATCAGGTTACAGTTCATTGGTATATTATATCCTATATCCTCTGTATTGTCACATGCATAGATTTCCAAAATGATGATATTTTGTAGCATTTCCAAAACATATGTGAGTGGTCTGCATTTTGAGCCCCACATCCCCTCCAGCATAAAGATTGGGTATTTGTATATTTTCCTTGAATCTGTGGTGTAATGAAAAAAGCGAATCAGGTTTTTCCATCCAAATTCCCTCCATGCCCTTGAATTTGTTGATGTGTGTTGTGTTTTCCATATTTCCTGCCAGCTTTCTTCTGTTATGTTTAAATTGAGCTCTTTCTCCCATTTCTCCTTTATATAGTTACTTGTATGATTGTTTGTCATAAGTTTCTGATATAGTTTTGAAATAATTCTTATTTTATTTCCTGCATATGAGCTTAAAATAAGTTGTATAATCTCGTTCACATCTGTTTGGAGGTTATGCCTAATCTTCTTCATATAGTAATCTCTCATCTGCAGATATCTGAAAAATTCCGATCTTTCTAATTTAAATTTTCTCCTGATATTTACAAAGCTCCCGAGATCTTTTTTCCGATATTGCCCCATGCTGTGATTCCCTTGTTCACCAGATTTTTGTATCCCCTATCTTGTTTTGCCGGTTCAAACTGACTGTCAAATGCTACCCATTTCAATAGTTTTATGTCTTCCCTTATATTATATTTTTGTACTATTTTATAACACAGTTCTAAAGTAAATTTAGTGATTGGGTCTATTTGTTTGATTTGCTTATATGCATCTTTATCCCCTATTATGCTTTGTACTGGGAGTCCCTCAATTTCCTTTTCCATTTCTTTCCATTTTGCCTCATATCCCTCGTCGCACCAACATATGATATATCTTATTTGTGCTGAGTAGTAATATTCCTTTAGACTCGGTAGGCCCATGCCTCCTTTCTCTTTTGGTAATTGGAGGGTTTTATATTTCACTCTTGGTTTTTTACCTCCCCAAACAAATCTCGATATCATCCTGTCCCACTTTGAGAATTGGGCATCTGGAATCTCTGTTGGTATAGCCTGGAAGAGGTAAAGTAATCTAGGTTGTATGCTGATTTTGACTGTCTCAATTTTTGAATTCAGATCCATATTTAAGATTGACCATCTATCAATATCTTTTTTTATTTCTTGTTCCAACCTATCATAGTTTGCTTTATATATTTTGCTTAGGTCTTTAGGTATGTCACTCCAAGGTATTTTTATTTCTTTTGCTTCCAGTTTAGTTTGATCTTATCAGTTATCTGGTTTAGAGGGTTATAGTGGAATGTCAGTATTTGTGTTTTTGTTATGTTTATCTTGTATCCTGATAATTTTCCAAAATTTTCTATCAAGTTCATCATTTCCATTATTGATTTATCTGGTTGTTCAAGGTAAACTATAATATCGTCTGCAAATAGCCCAATCTTGTGGTCCGCCCCCTTTATTGTTACACCTTTTAATTTCTTATTTTGTCGTATCGCTTGAGCCAATGGTTCTATGAACAGAGCAAACAAGGTGGGCGATAAGCAGCATCCCTGCCTAGTTGATCTTTGTATATTTACTTTGTCTGTTAAGCTACCGTTTATCTTGATTCTTGCCACAGGTTCTTGATATAGCGTCCTTATGCATTGGTACTGATTTTTCGTTAAATCCAAAGCGCTCCAGTACACTATATAGGAGATTTCCAGTTAACCCTGTCAAATGCTTTTTCTGCGTCTAAACTCATTATTACTGCGCTTTTCTTTTCTTTATGTATTTGGTTAATTATATGTATTGTTCTCCTGATATTGTCATGTGTTTGGCGTCCCTCTATGAATCCAGTTTGATCATTCTATCATTCCGTCAAGAATGTCTTTATTCGTTTACATATAATTGTTGTGTATATTTTATAATCTACATTTAATA